>JAWNKV010000287.1:0-2685000 GCA_035041805.1 Amiota mariae
AATTTGTTGACCTCTTAAGACCTGAGCCACTTGGGCACTTGGTAAAATTGCTTGGGAACTGCCACGTTTTGTTTTACGCCAAATATCCCATTCAACTGGATGCATTTTTTTCTTATGCGAATGCATATTGGCATTGGAGTTAAAGGTACGTGGGCAAAATGGACATTTATATAGAGGTTCACCAGTATGTTGTGCCATGTGCTCCTATAAAATTTAAATTACATTAAGGCCATAAAACTGATTTGGGATTCACTTACCTTCAGACTAATTTCTTTTTTGAAAGTTTTATTGCAATGCTCGCATGTGTAAACGACATTTGTGTGTGAATAACGAATATGACTAACCAATGCACGTTTATTTTTACAATTTTTACCGCATTGATTGCACAAATATTCGACACCTTCGTCGTTATGACGTCTCAAATGCGCCTTAAGATTATCTTCGTCTTTAAGCCAACGATCGCAATTCGGACGTGGGCATTTAACACGTGGTCCACTATCTTCAAAATGCAATCGAACGTGTTTTTCGAAAACTGCTTTATCACGTATTTTCTTGCCGCAGACATGGCAAATATTTGGCGCTTTTCTATGCTGCATACTAATGTGTGTCTGAAGATGATAATCTGTTGTGAAGCTACAATATAAGAACAATAATTGATTAGTTTTTGAATTCCAAATTACTAACATAACTTACGCATTATGTTTTGGACATAATTTGCAAATGTATTTACGTTCATCAAATGGTACATGGACACCCTTGTGCAACTCCAATAATAATGAACGTGAGAAACGCTTATCACATTGATCGCATTCATATCTACAGTCCTCTTCTGGTACATGGTAAGCAAGCCAATGTGTCCGAAGTACACTAGAATTTGAGAATACCTTACCGCAATCTTTGCATCTATTTAAAAATTCATTTCATATTCATAATCATGATGTCATCAATATAAAACGGAATTAATTTGTACATACTTTATGTATTCGGGATCTGCATGTTTGCGTGCATGTTCAACAATTAGACATCTTTTGCCTAGCTTACGTCCACAGCATTTTACAAATGGTCTTTGATTGGGATGAAGTTCCTTGAAATGATCTCGAATTCCTTCAAAACTATCTGCTAGGAATAGGCACAAATCACAAGCCATAACGATATATTTTTTGATTAAATCCTCATCTTCTTTGCAAAATGGTGGGAACTTTTGAACTTTTCGAATTAAGCCAACTGTGCCTCTCCCTCTAGTGGTCTTCGAAGATGGTTTCTTTTTGGATTTAGATTTTGTATTGCACTTTGTTTTTGTTCTATTTATTTTTCCTCTTCTTGTTACTATCACATCTTCTTCTTCATCTGCTTCAACA
The DNA here is from genome assembly GCA_035041805.1 of Amiota mariae. Lineage (NCBI taxonomy): Eukaryota > Metazoa > Arthropoda > Insecta > Diptera > Drosophilidae > Amiota > Amiota mariae. The sequence goes on from JAWNKV010000287.1 coordinate 1,359, forward strand.
TCATAATCCTCATCATCATCATGGTCATCAATTTCTTCATTATAATCTTCGTCACCATAATCATCATCATCATCATTGTCTGTTATTGTATCCTTTTTATCATTAAAATCACCATCATCATCATGTAAAGCGTAATCATCATCACCAAATTCTGTTTCATGTCCTGTATCCGGTTCTCTTTTAAGCATATCCTGTGGTAATTCATTTTCATCCAAAGGATTTGAAACGCAATTTGTATTCTCCAATGCAAGTACTTCAGTTGGCAATAAGACTTCTTCAGGCCATGTTGTTGCATTTGACATGATTTCAACTTTTAATGGTGGCTTCAACTCATATTGCTTGTGTGCCTCCTGAATGGATACATAAAATTGATGGAATTCTGTAACTTGTGTCCAGCATGTTACGCAAATCACTCTCGATATGACATCGTCTGGTTGGAGCTGCAACACAATATGATTATGAGAATAACATAACATTGGTGATTTTCTATTTGATCTTTCTATTATTTTACCTCAAACCAAAAATGTTTTTCTAGCACTTGTGAAATACTGGAATCATTTTCATCCAAATGGAATATATCAATGGCCTTTTCGGAGCCACGCAAACATAGACGACATGTTTGTAATTCCATTTTGTTTATTAGAAAATAAACAAAACAAAATCAAATGCTGCTGCAATCTTTTGTTGTTCTCTGCAATTTTTAATATTTAGGCGGGCATGCCAACTTAACAAAAAACTTTGAGTTTGGAAATAAACGCGTTTATGTCTTTTTTTTTTTTTTTGAGTTAAATGATTTTTGATGAAACGGACAGAAATCCACTCTGACAAGTGAAAATCAAGAAAATACATATATAAAAATCAGAGGCAACGATATTTTAAGAAAAATTAAGAAAAACAGGGAATGAATGCTATGAATCTAATTTGCAAATTGTACAGATCAAATTTGCTAGCGCGTATGGATGCATTTTCAGCCGAAGCGCAAGCATTTCGAAGGGAACTTTCACAAATGAAAAGTAAGATTTATCACATAAGTATTTACCTATAAAAAAATTACAGAAGTTAGTTGATTTTATATCCTTGCATTATAGTTACAATATCAAAACAAAATAAATCAATCATAAACATGTTAAATAAACAACAAAATACGCTAAAATCCTTATTGAGAAGAAAAACTGAAATTGACTGTGGTGATGGTGGCACAGGCACAGGCTCAGCTATAGCATCAAACTTCTCCAATCGGTTAAAAGAAGACATAGCTTTATTGTTTCCCATTCGAACACAAAAAGAACTTGATGATATAGAATCATTAATTGATGAAAGCAATCGAAATGAAATGGTAAATATCAATGGATTTCGATATTTTCAATAAAAACAAATGCATTGATTTTGTTTGTTTGTTTTTTCCACGATTTTGTTTTTAGATAAAAGTTATAGCGAAACTTTTATATCCTGACGGCATTAGAAAAAATCTGCTTGAAATTATATCAATAGAATTATTAGTTGAATATAACATGGAAGGACACTCAAAGAAGAGACGTTTACTTCATTATGAAAAACTGTTGCATGCCTTGTACAGTAAGTTATTACCTTAGTATATCATTTCCTTCAATTGATTTTTCTTTCTTTTATTCTACACACAATCTAATTAAAAAAAAAAAAAAAAATACTGTATTTCAGAAGCACATAATGATCCAGAAATCAATTTTCATGGTTTCATACATGAATTACGTTCGACAATGAAACGTTTTAAAAATCATCATTACAAAATTCTGTATGATCAGCGTCATAGACATAGAAGGCGTGACGACCGATCTTTTGATGTTCCAACATCTGATAAATATCGACAAACTGATTATTGAATGAGAAGATGATTGTTTATTTAAAGAAAATTTACAACAAATTACAAAAATTACTACAATTTGCTGCTGTTACCAGCCGCCAACATGTTGCGTACAAGTTTTATGGCATATTTTGCTGTACCCGGAGCAGTGGTCACACCATAACCACCATGTCCATAATTGTGAACAATCTTCAAACGACGTCCCGTCTGTGCATTTATTAATATTTCTGTCTCCACACGAACAACTGATCGATGCGGACGCAAGCCAACACATTCACGTACAACTTCGGCATTCTTCAGACTGGGTAACATATTATAGCAACGTTCCTTAATTGCCATACTATCATATTTGCAAAGATTTCTGTTGTAACTTTCATATTGACGACAACCGCCTAGTGTTACGGTCTCAAAGCCTGGAAGGATATATGTATCGTAATCACCATAGAAAGCGGTTTTTATCCAGGGAGCTCGTACTTTTACAACTTGACCACGAATCGGTACCAGTTGCTTATCATCACAAAGTGTCTGTGCACCCAATCCTGTACAATTGACAATTACATCGAATTGTTGCTGCAAATCAGAAAATTTGTCTACATGTTGTCGCACCACTTGACCACCGCCAGCAAGTAATCTAAATAAAATAAAACAAGACAATATAACTTTATTAATGTCCAATGTATGAATTTGAACTTACTTATTTGTGGCATATGGCAAAAATAGTCTACTTTCAGTTAGACAAGTTGTGAAGAACGAACCATATTTCCAGCCACCATGACATAGTTGTAATTCTTGCTCTGTTGCAAGGCGATAAACTGGCAACAATTTTTCTAAAAAATGATTCTGCAAAAACCAAAACCAAAAATTGTTTAAACTATCATATATAAATTAGTACTATTATTTGTATGTGCTCTTATGTATGTAAATTTTATTAAAGACTTATAAAGGTTATCAGCTAAATCAGCAAAGTTTCATAATCCGCAAAATAGTGGAATCTGTTTAAAATTATACAGATAAAATTTTTAATTTTAAAAGTTCTTCGTGATCAAAATATTTCAATTCTTGTTTTTCTTTATACATTTTTTATTTACGTTTGTCTTTATCATTTTTTGCGATGTTAATCTTATACATAAATGAAAATGAATGACCGCATATAATTATGAGATCGATAAACTCAGCCATCGTTTAACCGATCACCATGAAAGTTGGCACATACATATATGTATTTTATCATAGAGAGAGGATTTATATTATCCACTTTTTTTTAACTCGCCATTAGATGGATCTATAATTATCACCATCTTTACCATTTAACCGATATTGATATATGATAAATATATGTATTATATGTTTTGATATACATATGTATATAGACTAAACAAAAATCACGCAACAAATTTACATCGGGGACGTAGTATTAACGCTAATAATGTATAAAAGCTAAACAAACGCAGGGCTTCTTTAAACCATACACTGATACTATGTTTCACTTTGGAGTTTCCCATTTAGTGGAAGAGAAAACTACATCTGAAGAATGTGTTAAAATGTATTATTAACTCAATGTGAATGCATTGAAACTTAATAAAAGGATATTGGAATTAATAAATCCAACAATATACCCAAATATTTATAAATAATGTTTTAATTTTCCAACTTACGCGCACAATATGCGGTGAAGTACTGGAAAATATATAACCGGAAAGTTGACAGACACCAGCCAAAGGAGCTTCTGTGGAACGACGTAACTCATCCCAATAATTGAAAGCATCAGTTATCCATTGTCTGCATGAAATTAAAATGAAAGCATCAGTACAATGTTCAAATATTTATTTTACATTGCAATTATCACTTACTGCGTAATTTCTTGGGTGGGGCCCATAAAACTTGTACCCGGACGAAAGATACCAGCAGCAACATAACTTACAGTATCTTCGTTAAAACATTCAGCAATAACAGTTACTTTGGCATTTGGAAATTCATGCTGAAGCTCTAAAGCTGTTGTCAAACCAATTATGCCACTACCTAAGACCCCAAAATGCATTTTCACACGGACTAAGATTGAATTATACTAAATGTAGTTCAAAATCAAATAAGATGTAAGTCGCTTAACTGCCAAGTGTCACTTCTAATATTTTGATAAGAAATCAGCTGTTTATTTGTTGAGTGCATGCACTTAATATTGTGGCCTGCTGATGATAATATAATCTGATACTGGTAGATAACAATATTGCTTCCCAATCTATTTGATTTTCTTATGTAGTTTGTATTTCGTAAATCTGCAATACTTTAATATACTAACAAGAATGTAAATTGCATCAATGTCATCAAATGATATTTTTAGCTATCATCATCACCTTCCTCCACTTTCTCTCGTTTTCTATTAGTCACTTGTAATTTATACATTCGAATTTTACTCAGCTTCAAAGCAAATCGAAGTTCGTTAAAGAAAACTCCCTGTGAACAATTCATTTAATATTTACGTATTTAAATGATTTTATATTTGACTTACTGCAAAGTGCATCCATAAATCGTTTTCTAGTTATTAAAGGTACTTTATTATTGGTACCACGCATATTGACTTTCATAAAAAAATTTCTCGATGGTATCTTATTAAGATGTTTTCTGTTGTTTTAACATAGGTATAAATAATTGGATTTAGTAAAATTATTTGATAACAGAATTTAAGATTGTCATCATTAATATGCATTTCCAATTCCTGTAATTTCTCTTCACTATCAATTGGAAATTTCCTTACACAAATTCCTGTTGTATCTCTGTTTTTGTATCCTGTTCTCTTCAGACTATCTAATATATCCTTTTGCTCTTTTAATAATTCCGTTAATGTTAAACAAATATAATGTTTACCTTTCAGTGAACTAACTTCTTTTCTTAAATCCTCTACTTCACATCTTAGTTGGGATATTTCTTTAGACATAATTGGCGGAATAATTTCTTTTAATAAAGACATTTCCTCTTTCAAGTCTTCAACAACTGCTCGTATTACTTTTATATCTTTATTCATAAAAAAAAAAAAAAATTTAAATAAGATACGTAAGTACATGCAATTTTTTTTCTAATTCATAAACACAAATAAAAATGTCCTAAATAACGACAATCATTTTCTGAATAGTTTCACAACACTGCTACCAACCACATTAGATCAGCTGCTTGCTTTAATGGGGGACGAAACAAAAAAAAACTAAATAGAAAAACTAAGAAGAAGAAAGAAACATAGTTAAAAGTAATAACAGAACAAACAAAAGTTTTATTTTTTGTTTCTTTGAAATTATAGTCAACAAGAATTATATTATTACAATAATCAGAATTAGAAATAACCAAAATCATATATAAAATTATATTTTTTTGCTCGTAATTTACACACTCACACACAAAAATAAATAGTGAATTGTTAAATCAAAAAGAAAACGTAATTTCATCTTGTTTTCTCTTTTTCTTGGACATCTCGCATCGAACACTGAAACAGATTCCAATAAAGATAAATATGACGAACATGTCTCCAAGTGAGGTAAGTCTTAAAATTGCATATGGAGATTTGTACATCTATTTATTGCGGGTTATTTGTGTTATTTGTACATTAACTTAAGGGTTTATAATAGTTGTATGATTTTACCTTTAAATATGTATGCATACATACTTACTTGTATAACTTGTTAAGGAAGTGCAAAAGCATATTTGTGCCGGTATTTGTGCCATATCGTATCATCATCGCCAACATCATCATCATCATCATTAACTTGGTCAAAAACAGTTGTTGCAATGACTGAAGTCTTTTCTTTCTTTCCTTATTAATATCCATTTATCAGTTCATAATTTTCACTTGTACAAATATTGATTGTTGTTGTTCGATTTGCAATACCACAACCACCACCACCAACACCATCAACAACAATAACCATCTACAACAGAAAATAAGATAATCCAATGTGTTGAGACCCCGTCACTATTCCCAACCGAATTGATGATGGAGGAAGAGACGCTTAAGTGAGAATTTGACAAAAGGAAAAGTTCAATGTCTCTTAATTATAACAATTTGATTTATATCAATATATATGTACATACATATGTATGTATATTCTGAATATTTTTCTTATTTCGGTAAACCAGGAAACAAATTAAGAGAGTCTTAAAAGAGAGATAACCCAATGTTCGGTAACGAAATTTACTCAAGCAAATAAACAGTAAAATATGCTATGTAGATCAGATAATGAATTTAACAATCAACGGTACTTAACCAAATGTAAATAGGAATTTGTACGTGATACATATTAGGTTGTTGTACTGTGTTATGATCTTCTATGAACAGATTGGATCGATGATCACTCATTCATTGGATTTTGTTTGTCGTTTTTTATATAAAATTTACAAATCGTAGAAAATTAAAATCTTCGTCTGATCCATCAAGACAAGGCTAGACAATGCAATTCTTTAAATTCTATTTATAGAGATTATGTAATTTTTTGTTTGCAAAGTGATGCGATGCCTTTTGTTCTTTCATTTGGTTCGGTGTCGGTATCAGTCCCGGTCTCAGTTTCTACCTCTGCATCTTTATGCAATTTTGAACTGTCATTTTTGTTTGTTGATGATTTTGTCACTAAATCTTTATTCGAATGAAGTCAAGGCCGACGTACAAGTGAAATTATGTTTGAATTTGTTATTAAATTTTTAAAAATTTCTCATTTGGCTGCCGTCGTATTACTGTTCTTTAATGAAGTCTTATTTGCTTTTGCATTTCCGAAAATCACCAATATCATGGATGAACATTATCAAGGTGTTGTTAAAAACATATAAAAGAAATGCAGAAAAGGGAATAAGAAAAAATAAATATCAATTTACTTCGGTTCCATCGAATGTTTAATACCATTCACATGAGAAATATATGAGATCAGAGGTGAAGATTAGTTGTAGTCTAAAAGAAAAAAAATTAATCAGATTTCCATATGGCATAAGTTTTACTTCATTTGAACCTAAGACATTGAGGTTTTTAAATTTATTACTGAAAGAGAATGAAACATTGATTGTGTCGATAGAATGGAAAGTCTGTAGGACATTCACAAAGAATATATATCAGTGTCCAGTTTAAAAAATCAGCAAAGGCACTAAGCCCGAGATTTTTTTTTAAATGACATCAGAGGTCATAATGATCTTTAATTTTTTAGTGGTTGTCTTTAAGTTATACCATTAGATGCATCTTGTTAAATATGAATCTAAAAATTATTTTATGTATCATAGCAATGCAGCTGTGGGGAACGGCAAGTGAATCCAACATTAAGATACTGCAAAGGTATCAGTCCATGACGCTACATACAATAACAAGAGATCCTTGATATGTGACCAATATCCGCATCCATAAAGACCTCAAAATATCATTTGTTAAAGATGAAATAAGAAAAATCTGAGAAAGGTACAAATTGAACAACCATACCAAAATATTTAACAATAGGTCCTACTAGAAAATGACATGGATGTTAGGCGTCTGAAAAGTTCCATGTGTTAGATCTTCAACATGGATTATAGATTAAATTAGACTAGTACAATATTATATTGGTTGAGCTCGCTGGATCTCCCCAATCCTGTGATGTAAAGCTCTAATTTAAAAAATTTGTTGAGTGCCTTCAGGCTAATTGCAAATAAAATTATATTTAAAACAAAATGTATCATGTTATAGTATCAACTATTGATCTTGGATCTCCTCAGTTTTTTATGGGAAATAGGTATGTTATATTGTATTTCCATGTAGAATGATAAGCACAAAAGGGAAACGAACAGATGTGGTTAGATTCATTTTCATGAATAGTACTTGGTCTCCCAAATGATAGTGATAATGATATCAGCTTTGAAAAAATCGATTTTCTTTATCAAGAAATATATTCATTCTTGTTTTCTAAAGAAGTGATGCGACTGCACGTGGATTGCACAAGTTTTTCCGGTATTACAAATCATCTTAACTAACGCAATTAAACAAATATGAAAACAAGAAAACAAATGTAAAAACCAAACTATTTTTATGGTGGAAGAGATACACACTTTTCCGGTGTTACCAATCTTTAACATAAGACAAACAATTATGAAAACAAGAAAATATATGTGAAAATCAAACCATTTTTCTGGTAGAAAACATACACATGAGTTAGTCTGTAGACTGGCACACGTTTTTCCGGTATTACCAATCATTCATTTAATATTTGGCATTGAGGCAGGCAATTGTGAAAATAGAAAAACATTTGCATTGCGATCGATCTCTGTCGTCGTAGGCTTCTACTTTTTGGTACAGAAACTTTCCACCACCTACAATTGTGTTCTGTTTAAACGTTGAATTTATTAAGAGTCGTTGGTCGGTTGGTTGATTGTTTCGTCGTCATCGTCACCTGTTGTGTTTGTAGACATAGTAATACTAAATATATATGTATATAGTATATGATACTATAAGTTGAACGTCGCTCATTAGCATTTTATATTTTTCATTTGTGTTTTTTTTTTCTTGCATTCTTAAGTTCTTCCTCCTCCATTGACACTACACTCACTCACACTTATTCTCTTTCGTCTCGTCGTCTCTCTTCATTTAGTATACATTATATTCCTCTCATATTCTTTTTTATTACACATATGTATATATATTCGCATTCGCATGATTCCCATCCATGAACATACAAATGTATGTAAAGCCCTACTACTACACTACTCACTCAATGCAACTTGCGTTGGGGATTTCAGTTGCCGTTGGCACGCGAATTTGAAACGTTGTGTTTTATTTTAAATTTGTTTATATAAATTAAAGAATTTTTTTAGAATAAAAAACAAAGAAAAAACAAAGCAAAATCCGTTTCGTAAATTGTTTACGCGCAAACCAACAATTAAAATTCATTCAATTTCTTGAAATAAAATAAAATAAAATAAATATAAAATAAGAGAAGAGAAGAGGAGTCAAGACAGCAGATAGGCAAAGATCGTTTTTCGGTTTAGCTAAATTTATACTGAACTTTGAACCTAAGAAGTGAATTTCGGCATAATTTAACTTTGGACTCGTTCTTGTTTTGTTTTGTTTTGTTTGGTTTTATAAATATGTAATATATTTATAATAATAACAAATAAAAAATAAAAAAAAAATACTCTGTGTTAGTATTTTAAATTTCTTTTCTATTTTCTTCATTGCTATTTTGGGGTTGCTGCTTCTGCTGCGGCTTCATTTTGGCACACTCTCAAAGATACATTTTGTATTTTATATTATTTATTTTTATATAGTATTGTATCTAAGAAAATAATGACTAATATAAGCACAAACAAAGAGGAGCCTTCTTTCAATTTTAATGTTTTTATTTTGTATTATTTATTATAAATTTCTTGAAATTGTGGATTTTTATTTTAGTCACACTTTTCCTTTCAATACAAATAATAAATAGTTGTTCTTTGTTTGAGTAATAAAATTTTCTTTTTATTATGCAAAAAACGCACAATTTGTGTTTATTTCCTTTTGTCTTATTGTTCTTTCGATTTTTGATACCTTGAGATGCAAAGCACGTGGTGCCGCTTGGTTCCTACTCTAGGGGTCTTACTACTACTATTGACAATAGTTGACAATCCAAATGATCAGATTCGATCAGAAATGATCTTCAAAGTTTCATATTAGCATTGCAAATTAAAAAAAAAAATACCTAAAAAATAAACTTAAAATTAAATTTTAGTCTAATTTGTATAGTCTTTTGTATGGTGATACAAAAGATATCCTTTGTTTTTTGTCTTTCAGATCCAAATAAAACATAAATTCTATCGATTTTTTTTCCATTTGGTTTATGCTTATCTATTTATTATTAATAATTTTTATATTGTATTATTCTGAAAAAAAAAAATTTATGAAATGAAATGGAATGAAAAAAAAAAAAATTAAAGAATGAAAATATTTAAATTAAAAATAGATGCAATTTGTTCCGAGTTCTCTGACTCTGACATGCAACTGAAAATGTGCCAAATGCATTTCATGTTTAATATAATAAATGTTTACATTGCAAAGTGTGCTTTCAATCTAAATACCCTTCTCTCATATATCAAATTCAAATTTTGTATAATTGGAAGTTTTATTTATTTCATGGTTAAGTTTGTAACAATTTTCTTGAAATTCTAATGGGAACTACTTGTATAAATTTCATTATGACATTGAATGTCAATTCATTTTATAAATTTTATTTATTTTCTTTGTATGTATTATTTTGAATGAATTTCAAAGAAAATCTTATGATCTTTTTGTTGTAATGTCGGGGATCCCTTGAAGAGTTTAAATATCTGAGAATGATGACAACAAAGACATCTGAAAATGTTCTGCTTTATTGTTCCTTTTTTTTTTTTAATTATTTATTTCAATCAATGTTATACGTGTTTGGAAACAAAGCCACCTTATAAAATGATTCCCCAAATCTGAGTTTCTTTGATATTTTATATTAATCCTTACAAATTGATTGCCAGTCTCACCAATTAAACATTTTCTTTGAGAATCACCAAATTTCATTATGATGGACTTAAAAAGTCGAAAAATGATTCTAACTACATAAAATTTCATATGGTTTCAAATTTGTTGCCACAAGGATTGAAATTTAACATTTTTATCAAAATTTCCCCACGTAACTTCCATAAATTTTCCTTCACATTAATTTATTAAATTTTTTTTCTTTTATTCATAATTTCTTAACTTGTAAGCCCATGCGAGTATCTAACAAGAAATATCACCTTTTCAAGTGGCATCACTTTGTTAATTTTTTCCATATTTTATTGTCTATTATTTTACACATATTTATGTATGTGTTATTCGATCCTGAAGGTTATCACTTGATGATCTTCATTACTTCCCTTTACCAAATTGCCTTGTACTTGATATTTTCCTAAATATTCAAGATCACTGAAAAGTCTCGTTTAAATTTGTATGTAGCTTAGCGCGTTGCTATTGTTGGTTAATTTGCTATTGGAATGGGGAGAGGCATTTTATCCTAACTAATAATTAGAGGTGATGTTTTTTTTTTTAAATAATAAATTCTTCATAACTTTGTATATGATAATTGTAGAGTGTAAACGGTTTCGTTTGAATTTATTTTCAAACCCATAAAAACAAAAAAAAATGACATGCAAAAGTATAAATCTGTTTATTTTTATTTTTCTTTTTTAAATACAAAATGTGTGCATGCACCTTTCACGTGATTGTTCAGTTTCCACTTCTATGATACTATTTTTTTATATCTTTCTTTGTAACTCGTTTACTCATTTCTCATTTTCACATTTTACAATCTTGCCGACATTTTTATTTATATATAATACATTTTAATTAAAAACTATTGTAGATATGTATAGAAATTACTTTGGGTCTTCTGAACATTTCAATTATAAATCAATGTATAATCACTGGGCTGTCTAGAAGTTTTACAATTTTAAAAAATTAAATAATAGAAATATTGGTGTGAAAGACAGAACAGAACATCATTAAGTTCCACTGGATAAAACATACCTTTCGCACTTTAGCTGATGAAATAAAGATGGTGCAGTTTCTGGCCAAAAGCCACAGCAGCCATGGCCACATCACCACTTATAGCTTTAAGTTAACTTTAAGCATATGAGATGAAATAAATAAATAAAATAAATATAGTGCAGGTATATAAAATTGGAACAATTCAGTCATGTCAATATTCGAGTTTGATGTGATGATGAAGGTTTTATTTTATTTAAACTCATACAAAAATTATGAGTTTTCAGTACAAACCTACGATATATGTTGTGCTAGTTCTCATTTCAAAACTTATTGATTCATATTGGAATAATCAGGGTTATTTTAGATTTTATTATAAAGTTTGACTTTACTACTTAACATGGAACTTTTTGAGATATTGTATTAGAATAAAAAGACATTACCAAAGATTTCAGTTTCCACACCCAATGTCTTTTTGGTTTTTGTTAGGTACTATCTCCTTTAGTAGTAGGATAACTTTGGTGGAAATAATGAGAACCAATTTCATGCTCATACACAGGTTAAGTAGTAACATAAACAGGTTCGAGAGGCCTTCTCATCACTATGATAATTTCCACTTATTACACACATTTATTTACCGGGGTTTCTGATATAGTTCCTTGTGTTGTGCTACAAACATCACAGTGAAGTGATAATACCCACACATTCACTCTAAAGATGAAAGGTATTAAAATAAAGGCAAAAGAGGAGAAGAACAAATGAACAAACAAATGAGCAAGAGGCGAATAAGAGGAACAAGTGTAACCTGAATGTGAATGAGCAAGTGAGCGAGCATCAGCAGTTGTTTTAAACGTGATTTAGTTTTATTACAAAATCCATTATATATATTTTTGTTATTTTTATTGTTGATTTTCTTCATGATGTTGTTGTTGTTGTAGTTAGTGACGTGTGCAACGATTAACAGTATTTCAATGAAAGTGTTGCCAATCACTGAAAATGAATTGATTGGATTTTGTTTGATGTTGACGTTGACGTTAGTGATGATGTAAAAAAAAGGGACGAGTTTATTTTTTTTTGTTACAATAAGACAGAAAGAAATGTGTGTCAACATTTTAATTTAAAATTTATTTATGTTGTGATGAAAATATTTATTAAAATATATTTTTTAGAGGTCAATCATTCTATGTATCTACAAGAAATACATAAGTCATAGGAATCTTTACAGTAGTACAGCTACACATATATCAAGAAATGAGGTCATTTAAATGTTTTTTTTTTTTTTCTAGAAGCCAAATTAACTTTGCCTTGAATGTAATAATATGTTACTTTAGAAATGGTACTCAAGGATGAATAGAGACGGTCACCAGGGACTTTTGATTTAATTTAATTGATTTCTTTGATATGTGGGTTATGTTTAAATTGATTAAAAAGGACAATTTGAAAATGAGTCAAATAGAAATTTTTTAAAGATGAACAACAGAGAAGAATCCACATTGAGTTTAACACTGACAGGATTAATATCCACAGAAAGCCTTGAAATTCTTAATGAATACCCATACTCTTGGATCTGCAATATTATTATTGGTAACAATTGATTTGACTAGTTTCTGTCATCCCCCGCATTCTATCTATCTAATCAATAATTTTCATCATCCAAAAATAATTCAATAATCATTGAACCGACTTCTACATTGATTTCCTTTTTGTTTTATTTTATTCATCATTCGCCTGTTCAGACCTCCTCTGTATCTGTCATACTACTATGTACTGCAATATATATTATGTTAGTTTTGTTAGCTTTGTCAAGTTTAAGGTTAAATTGGTTGCATGCATTTTTTGTTTTTATATTCTCTTTGTTTTTTTTTTTGCTTTCGTGCTTTAAACTTTGCTTGTTGGATTCCTCCGATTTTGTACACATGATGTGTTATTCTTCACTTCTTTGAGGTTTTTCTGCTTAATGCGCTTATACAATAGTTGGATGTTTAGATGTTTTTTTCGATTTCAAATTGCATACCTACTACCATCACTACTACTACTACTACTTCGTGTGCCCTTCGCATTTTTCATGTAGGCTGAGATGTGTATGTGTGTTGTCTTTGAGGAAGTCGTCAGTTGTTTTTCATAAGCTTTTATAACATTTAAGCCAATAAACGTTTACATAAGAGAATTAAGCTGATGAATATATTCACATTTATTGTTATCCTGGTCTGTCTGATGTAGTTGGGATTGGTTGTTGACTATTTGACTCTCCATTGTAAATTTTAATATGATTCAAGTTTATGGTCAAATTTACTTTCACCTTTTTAAATGAAATTCTTTGGAATGCAATCAATGTTTGTATGAATGAATGAATGACTCATTCTCTCATTTCTTTTGGCTATTTTTCATTTACACACATTATTTACTCCCATTAAACTTGAATTTTGTATATACATGGATATGATGGTATGGTGTCCTGTAGACAGGAGGCAACGCCTTTATGATTGTGTATTTCATTGAAATATGAATTCCGGTTTTTTGTTTTCTTATTTCTGGATTTTTTATTAAAATCATTTCACATAGTACAAAATAATGTTGTGAAGGCAAGAACAAAATACATATTTATGTATAAATTTTCGCTCATATTTTATTTACAATATTTATTTGTTTATAATAAAAACAAAGTATGTTTTTCTTTTTGATTTTTTCTTTTCACATTTTCATCAGTTTTTTATTTATTTATTTATTTATTTGAGTGCCTTGAACTTTTCATTTAACGAATGAGTTTTAGTTCCTAATTCGCGTGAAAAACAAAAATATTTATTTTCTTGGCATCGAGCAACGGCGGCGTAGGCTTCTGTTCCTTGCATTTGCTGCCGCTGCTCCTACTGATGATGATGATTTTTCATAAAATTTAAAATTTAACGTAAATACATAGTCCAATTAATAAGCTCTATAAACCAACAGGCGGCTGCGATACTCAAACTCACTCATATTTATAGTTCTCGAATTGTATTCTAGTTGTTGGGCTGCTTGGTTAGTTGATTGGTTGGTTGAAGGTCATCAGAGCGAAAGGGTTCATTGTTTGTTTTATGATTATCATTTTTTAATAAATTGTGTATGCCTTAAGGGCGAACAGAAGAAGGGGAACAATTTATATACATATTACATGACTTCGGTTTATTGATCTGACATTGAAAACTCTAAAAAGTCCAATGGGTTCAAAAACTAAGACGCATTTTTATGAGCAATGTAACTGAATCAAAACCGGTTAGAGTGCTCCTACTTCAATATTTTGGAATAGGTCATAAAAGATTAGAGTTCTGGGAACCCTGCTGGTTAATCTTAACTTGTATGAAATATATATGTGATAAAATGAATTAACTAAAGAAGTTAAGCCAAAGTTAAGAAGATGACAGAAAGTAGTCTTTCCAGAGCACTGTCTGAAGAAGAGGGTTTTCCTTCTATAATAGAATGGGAATTACTCTGCCCTTGTGAAGCAACACAAACAGTTAAGTAACCTCATAAGACACCTGACATGCGCCTTCTAGGTCAACAAGTTCATTGAAGAAGTGTGAACCATGCATTCTAAATCTTCTCCTCGATAATGCTAGACATGAGAAGAACGTGTGTGACTATCTATTTTCTTATATCGTCATCCCTGCAGATTCTATAGAAATCTTTTGTAAAAATCACCATCGTGGTGGTAAATCTTCTGAGCAGTTAATGTCTTGTTTAATAGCTGTTTGTTCTATAGGGGGCTTTTCTGGATGAAAACAGTTCCTTAATTTATAGGCATTGTATTGTACATTAAGTTCTATAACACTTTCATCTTTGATCGATCCTTGTTAACATACATAAGTATATATATAATTAAGGAAAATTTCTAAGAAATACAACGAGATCTATAAGAAATTCTAGCGTTTATCGATGTTCATTTGTTAATTATTTTTTATTGCAGTTGCAAATGATTGTTGCAATTTTGTTTTCATTTTTTTTTTTAATAACAGATACACAGGGGTCTGTGAAATGGGATAAAATTTTTAATTGAAAACAATTGTCTAATGAAATCAATTGAGAGAAAAAAATAAACTATATTATTTACTATAAAATCCAACAGAAGTGAACATGATGGGCAATTGTTCGATTTGATTTATTAAATGTTTGCACATTTAATAAATTGAAAACTATAAATTTCTATAAAATCAAATAAACAGAGATTAAAACACTGAACTACTACATTGAAATCGTTGTATCTGTTGATGATTAAATTTAATAATTAAAATAGAAATCTTTGGTTGGACAAACATATTGCAAATGTCTATTTTGTCTTTATACATATAGCTACAGACAGTAGTATGTATAGTATATACAGATGTTTTTTCTAATGTTATAATTGAATAAAATTATGATTGTGAATCGCATGAAGCTTGAATCTTATCATTTATAGTCAGGTGCTTTTTGCATGCATGCATGCAAAGTCATTAAGACAGACAGACAGACAGATAGACAGACACACAGACAGAGGCACGGGCAAAAGTACTGGTGTAGGGTAAGGAATTTGATATACATAAGTAGTAGTCGTGTGACAAATGAAAAGTGTCTTGTTAACAGTAAAGCGTTTAGATTTTTGGGCCCAAACTCTAACTAAATAATTTTCATATTGGAAAATACCGAACAAGGCACAAAGCTATCTATAGATATGAGAAGGTCCCAGACTATAAATTATAATGAGTATCTTCAGACTACTTTTTATTATTTTTTTCAGGGCCTTAGGGAAACGCGCCCATGCTTGTTAACCAAATAGAGACAAAATTGATGGTTTGTCAATTCAACTGTGTTTACATTTTAAATAATTTTTTATTATTATATCTTTTTTAATCTTTCGCTAGATTCGTGTTATGACAATGAAAATTTACAAACAACTGTGAATGTGATTTATAAATTTTTGTTTATTTTTTTTCATTTCCTTTACTTTGCCAATTTTTTTTTTATTGTTGTATCGGTAACAAAAAAAATTGATCGTATTTTCTCATCATAGGTAAAAAGAACTTAAATAATTGAGTCTGAATGGTTGGTTGATAAGTAGTAAGTACATTGGTGGTTACTTGTGTGGTTTGTTGTTTGGCCAGCAACTCACTTACTCATTCATTCACTCACTCTCTATTTATTTGTTTATTTATTTTTTTTATCACAAACCCAGCACACTCAAATGTTTTTTTTTTTTCATTTTGTTGTATCTGTAAATTCTCACTCTCTTGAATCTCGTCAAAATATTCGTCATCGCAATTCATTTATCGCCAACGTCGTCATCATCGTCATCTTTGTTAGCCTCGTTTGTTCGAGTGTCTGTTTTTCACAAAAGTTTTCTGAGGCCAGCGAAGGATTTCAGTCTTTTTCGTGCTTTGCCGGCGTCAAGACATAAAAATTTTATTTGAAAATTAAAAAAAAAAAAAACAAGTTTTTTGAAAACAAAATGAAAAAATAAATTCATCATAATATTTATGAAAATTGTGTCTTATTTTTTATCGGAAAAATATAATAGAATTCTAAAGCTAAATACAACTTCTCTTAGATAAAGAAAAGTTTTGTGAGCCAAGAAGTGAAGGATCTTAATTTCTTAAATAAATTAAAATACAAAATAAGAAACAGTCTGTGAAAGAAAAAATGTTGAAATTATTTAAAAAATGTAAAGATAAACCGGCAAAATGCGAAATTATTACAGAAGCAATAAAACCAAGCAAAGAACCAATTTCCAAATGCGGTAAACCTTTGGTATTGGATAACACACGTTGGGAGGCAAGTATATTTAATAAATAAATAATCTTCACTATATCTTTTTAATAGTATCGAAATATTATTAACAAAACATTGTTATTCTAAGAGATATAGATAGAGAGAGAGGTAGTAAATTCTTAGAAGTTAAATTATTGTAAGTCTTCTTCGATAAGGATTTTTGTTTTTTTTTTTTTTTTTTTTTTGATTGTTAAAAGAATGTAATTCCTCTCTGTGTTTGCAGTCTTTAAGTGATTTACTTCAGTTGCCCCACCGCTATATAATGGCAAGGTATCACGTAGTTACGACACGTTGTGCTTAAATCAGATACATGGTCGCATTTTTATAGGGGCAACTTGGGAGAACAACGACACCCAATTTAACCATTTTCCATTAAACATATTTGAGAAATAAACTACAATAATGAATCAATATTGATAAAAATACTATGTAAGACATTAGAGTTGTCGATTCCTCAATGCCACTTACTTTCATCCATCAGAATAGGCCGTGAGACTTCTGGAGAACTCATTATTTGTGGCGAGAGGCTTACATCCTATGATAGGAATTCACCCTCTGATTCGTTTATATACAAAAGAAATATCTACTATTAAAAGACCATAAAACATCTCTTTGTCCAGAGCCCCCACTAGTTAAAAGGCGCCACTGAACCCAATAGTTTTATTTAACTCAATGGGAAAAACTATACTAACTTGTATAGTACATAGAGAATAAGAAATTCCCCTTATCAATATTTATTAAATTGTTTTTTATATTTTCTTTTTTTAAGTCCCTTCTACTTTACAATTTATGACTATTACAATATTTGTATCTGGTTTTATGAAAACTGCTTAAATGCTCATTTTATCTAATGGAAATGTACTTTACTTGGTTTTGTAACCTCACAATGTTTGAGATGCTTTTGAGTCATGTGTTTTAAACCGGAATTTTCTCTTTTTTTTTTTTTTAATTTAATTGTTGGAATAATTTTTGATTTATCATTGTTTTTTTTCTGATTTGTTTTTATTTTTAACAATTCTGTAACAATTGTTTTACGTAATAGTTATTGACAATCACAGTTGGTATATTCTTAATAAATTAACAATAGATATTTTATTATAGAACTAATAATTAATTGGGTCAAGGAGGAGTTTTCATTAATTTATGTCAATACGCAATATTATCAATTTAAAAAAGAAAAATACAATATTTTTAAAAATTCTATAAATTCTCATTGTAAATTGTATAAAATTGATATTATCTGTGTGATAACTGGTAGGTTTTCTTCAATATATGATAATATCATTTTGCCTTGATGTTTGTAACCCATAGAGAACTATGTGTCGAAGACCCCCCTCCCATGAAGACGAGAATTGATTGGGATGTGCTGTGTTTCTCCGTCAGCTTCTATCCTTGATAGTCGCTCAGTATTTGAATTATTAACCTGAAATTTGATACGGAACTCGTCTTGTTATTGTACAAAACTGATATGTTAACATTTGAGTTTTCCCGATTACTGGATGATGTAGTCATGAAAAGTGAATTTATCTGAACACAGACACGTTTCACATTAACCATAGGGCTCTCAGATTACTGGAAGTTGCTTGTCCCCTTAGAAAAAAACCTTGAAAATTATGTTTATTGTTTTATTTTATTTATTTTATTTTTCCATAGCTTATATTAAAATAAATATGATTTGTTTTGAAATAAAATTAAGTACTGTTCCTAATATATCATATCATCATATACATGGGCTTATTATAGGCTTAAAATATAATAGTATTTATTGCTTCATAAGTGACAAAATGAATAAATAAATAAACAAAATTGAAGGCAAAATCATCATCACCACCACCATCGCCCACCCAACTTACGTTCTTCGCTCTCTTCCTTTCGCTTCCTTCCTTTCTACTTTCCTAGATAAGTATTTATTTCCTACTTCCCTTCTCTTCTACTTCCCCCTTATAAGTAGATTGTTAAGTGCTGAAAATCTTATCATTTCTCAATCTACAACAAACCCAAATGCTATATTGAAATGTAGTCGGTTATTTTTTTCAATTATAACTTTATCTAATCATTAAAAAAGAAAGGAAGGGGTCTATTGACGTTTTTCTATAATGAAAATTTCATGGTATGACATAAAACAAAATAAAGGGAAATGCTGACTAGAATATCATTCGGTGCATTATTAATTCTATCATCAAGTGTATAGTGACATATTGAATTTATCTGGTGAAGGTGAAATGGGAATGAAATCGCAGAAAATATTTATCGAAATACATACATATACATACTCGTATGTATTATAAATATATTAAATATGCATTCCTACCCAATGGTGACGATCGATTCTGGGAGTATCTTCTGGTGGTTATTGGTCAATACTAATATGGATAGAATCTATAACTCAATATGGACTTGTGTTATACATCCGGGTGATCTTATTATTTATGTCTTTTCTGGCGCCAAGCCAATTTCAAGATTCAGTGTTAGCCAATTTCTAATGAGAAGTTGATTATTTTTTATACGAAATCTTAAATTGAAGGCTGATTACAGATATAATTGCAAGGCTTGCTTAAGTTGCAAAAGATTTTCTAATAAAAAGAATAACAAATTAATTTGATTCTGGTTTTGTTTCATTTACTTAATATTATTATTTACACCTTATGTTATGTATTTTTTCTAACGCTCATATTCGCAAAATATTCCCATTAATTTTGCGAATACGAATGCGAATGTCAAGATATGTTCGCTACATCACTTGTCTTTTCCTTCAAATTTTAAAAGATACTTTAAATTTGAAAACTTCTTATATGGATGTGTATAGCATCTAAAATTCTGATAATCTTATATTTAGGGTCTTCACTCAAATATGTAAAAATAAGCAACGTGTATTTCATAGACAATTGCGTGATCGACCTGTTTTCCAGTGTGAATCAGCAGTTTTCGTCGTATTCATAAATGTAAACAAACAATTTAAAATGCCTATGATTTAGCAGATTTGCCAATTCATAATAAACTGACAAAGTTGGCAGCCCTCAGTATATTCAGCATAACACTTGGTTTAATCTACTCAATTGTCGGTTATGTTGAAGCAAACAATCGCTTAAACTTTTATTGTATGGAGTTAGCTTAAGCAGTGTTAAATATAAATAGTTTAATCCAAATACACGTTTGAGTGAAGACCCTAATTGTTCTTCGCATTTTTCTTTTTCTTTTTAACAAGTTTTTGTTTATATTAAAATTAATAAGTATTAAACCAGTAATTGTAGTCTCTCTGCCCCTTTATAAATGAAATACATACTTCTTTTAATATATGTACTAGTTTAGTATAAATGATCATCTCTATATTCTCAATTTATTATTCATTTAATTATTGGTAACTGTTTTAAAGTGATCCGGTTTTTTGTTTATTGTATATCATAATAACATATTTAAAAATATCTTTTATTTTATTTTTTGCGCATTTTGTACTTTCGAACTTTTTTTATCAATAAATTTCTTTGTTTATTTTATTTGTATTATTTTTTCTGAAATTCATCCATGCATCCATGTACAATTATATATATATATATATAGATATATATATAGGAACAAATTGTACGTGTGTATTTGTACTGATAAGATATTACCATATGAAATCAGATAAAGTATTTCTGTACCTCTACATACAATACAAGTAGTGTACTCAATATTTATAATTTTATTATCGGTTATCGCTTCATTGCTTTTTATACCTTTTTTTCATTATTAGGTATTGCCATAATCTGAGAACTCCTGTAACTCCATATATGTGTGTACATATTCCATCTGTTCATTGAAATTCAAACTAATTAATATCTCAACAGCGATTAAGCAATCGAGCTTGAATTTCAAACGAAGCTTCTTTTATATTATAAGTATTAATAATTTTAATTGAAGTTCCCATAATCACCATATAAATCCATAGCTTAAAAATTCATATTTTGTGATAAGCTTCAGATTTTGAAGATTAGAACATCAAAACGTACTATGTATAGGTATTTTCATTGAAGAACTCATCATTAAGTACAGTCATAATCGAATATAAAATGTAAGTCCATATATCCCAATTAGTTGGACCTGGTCCGTTCAACTGTCCATTTCTAAGTATGCATATGAACTTATATATCAGTTTTTTAACTATGGAGTTGCAATTTCGTAAATTTGCTTCATATTTTCATATGCTGATAATAATCTATACATGTAATAAAATCGTAGACTTTGTCTGTTTGTTTTTGGTTTGAACAAGTATCAATTAAAATGCACTCATTCTATTCAAAATGAAATTATTGAAACACAAGAAGCTTTATTTGGTGCACAACATAGGCTTTACTTCATCAAAATTTACCAACAAAATATTATTTTATTTATAATTCTGCTAATGCAAATGCACAAAAGCTTTTTGAATGCAAAACGAAGTTTGCCGGGCCAACTAGTACATAATATGATTGAATTGGAATTTCCTGATTATTGGTGGGAAAAGTAGTTAAGATCTTATGGAAGCCACAAATAAACATCAACCAAAACTAAAAATTGTCGTTAAAAATTGAAAGTTCAATAGTAAGTTTCTATTTATCTGAGGTATTACAACGGACCTCTACTTTTATGCAGCGCCGGCTCTTGGATAGAGTGAGTGGACCGATCGCTCTAGGCGCCAAAAAGCCAAATTCGAAAAACAATTACCAGATCAATAAAAAAAAAAAAAAAATGCTAATACCGCTATCGTAACGTTATGTGCTCGCTGCTCCCGATGTTGCAAAAGTGAATTAAAAGCGCTGTGAAGTGTCGACCAAAGAGCGCAGAAAGACAAACTACCCTGATGAAGCGCTAGGACCGGCGCTGCTCTTATGGCCTCTCTATCTATCCTTACCTAACTTCTTTATTAAGCTAAGGATGAGTTATTAGTTTGTAAACATTACAAACCAGTATAAAGAAGATTAACTTTGGCTATGTCGAAGTTGTAATACTCTTCACGCGCACCACCTTTTGTTCTTCTGATTATTGTTCTAAGTTCATGTTTTGTATGGGAGGTACCCCACCTAGTGGTGGATATGAGTCACTTATGTGTACTCACTACTATGGATATTCAGGATATTTTTTTTTTTTTGTGATCCTGTATGAAAAAGATTCTAGTTAGCAGTTTCAGTTCCATAGTACAAGAAACAAACAACTTTTTTTAATATGGTTAATATTGTATTGTATTCTGTCTAATTATGATTTCCTTTTACAAGAATTTCTAATTTGATTCTCTATATTTGCTTTTATATAATTACAGCGAAGACTACACAAGGAATTGATGTCTTTAATTAAGGAACCTCCACCAGGAGTAACAGTTGATACAGAAAGCGTTCAGCAAAATTTAGCTGAGTAAGTTTTTCTTAAAATAAAAATCAAACAATTTAATAATTTTTGTTGTTTTTTTTTTTTTTTAATTCTTTTATAGATGGAAGATAAATATTAAAGGTTTCGAAGGCACCCTCTATGAAGGTGAAGATTTTCAACTACTCTTTAAGTTTAATAATAAATATCCATTCGATTCGCCGGAGGTAATTGATATTTTATTTAATTTAGGTATCAAGTACAATCAATTAATATAAATAATTGCAGGTGACATTTGTGGGTAATAATATACCCGTACATCCGCATGTCTATTCCAATGGCCACATTTGTCTTTCTATACTAACCGAGGACTGGTCACCGGCATTATCGGTTCAGTCGGTTTGCCTTAGCATAGCATCAATGTTAAGCAGCTGCCGCGAAAAGAAACGTCCACCAGATAATACACTTTATGTGAAGACTTGCAATAAGAATCCAAAGAAAACTAAATGGTGGTACCATGGTGAGTGTTCCAGTTCCAGAGAAAATATCCTCCCCCCCCTCTCTAATTATAAATTCATAATTTTATACTTATATTTAATTGATTGTTCTACCTTCATTTCCAGATGATTCTGTTTAGTTTGCAATAAATCTAAAACTGCCTTGATTAATTGTTAATGAAAATCATAATCATTACAATAAACAAATCAAAATTAAAACAAAAAAGAAGAAAAACAAACAAACAAATCAACAAAAGAAAATAAAAACAAAACAAAAAAAAAAACAAAACAAAACAAAGCAAAAATAATTCACTATAAGGACAAAAATTGGATAACACAAAAGAGAAAAGAAAAGTAACGAAAAGCAGCAACAAAAAAGAACAAGTGATAATGTGCTTCAAATGATGATAAAAGAAGAACCAAGGACGTCAGTTTTTTGAAATTATTTTGACTAGTTTTTTGGTTTAGTTTGCTTTTTTTCTTAAATGTGTTTTGGTCTTCTATTTTCTACAAAATGTAATTCAATTGACAAATTTCTAAATTTAAATTATCAATGACAAAGAGACAAAAGAAGGAGATTAGCAAAATATTGTTCAAATGTTAATCTCTTTTTATCTCTCTCTCTCTAGATATATATATATATATATATATAATATATATAATATATCAATATTCAATATGTCAATCAATCAATCAAACAAAATATGTTCACCAAATTTTCAAGTGCAATTTAAAAAAGACAAAAAAATAAAAATAAAAAAGAACACAAAAACAAACACAAGAGAAAAAACTAAATAAAAAAAAATATATATATAAAAAAAAATGATTGAAACAAAAAGAATCATAAGAAAAAACATAAAAAGATTATATGGAAATTCTATATATGTAGAATGTAAATTATTCAGATATATTAATATTATTTTAGTTTATTTTATATTACTATTTCTATAATTATTCAGACTATTATTTTTATTATTAATATATTATTTTTATTATTAATATATTATTTTTATTATTATTTATGATATATGATTTTCTTGCAATCAAGATTTTAATTGATTTCTTATATATGTATGTATATTTCTTTTTCTCTTTGTTTAGCGCCATTAATATTTTAAGGACCATTTAAGTAGATTATAATTTAAATTTTATTTTATTTTATTTTATTCAAAGTTGCTTTTGTTCAAAGAAGAATTTGTCGTCTGCCTTAAAAGATAATAATGAATGCTGCATGACAGAAAGAGAATTTAAAAGCAGCAGCAGCAACATTCCATTTAACCTCAACTCAACAATACACACACATCCTCTTCAAACTATTCATTATCCCTCAATCCAATAACAAACATTTTTTTGTTATTATAATTAATTTTATTTATTATCTGTTGCCGAACAAAATCAACTTTTAATAATTAATGAGTGTTTGTTTTCTTATCAAGAACAAGAAAAAAATTAAATATATTCAATATGTCAATAGTTTATAAGTTTAAAAATCTATAAAAATGATTTCTTAACTTTTAGGCCTCTAAATTCTAAGTAATTCAAATCCAAAAACAAAAACAAAAAGAATCAAAAAGTTAAAGCAAAAGTATCTTACTCACTTTTACTATACGTGTGTAAATGTAGAAGTATTGTATGTGTGAGATGCATGGGGATTTTTGCTTTGCTTGCTTTTTGCTATATTTTATGATGTGTATTAATTATCAAATATTATTATGATGATGTATATTTAATTTATAATAACAAAAAAGATGAGTGTATAAATTTTAATTATTTCTTATAATCAAACACAATTTATTATCATCATCACCGTCATCACATTATTATCACCATCATCATCATCATCATCATCATTACCACCATTTACCATTTGACATAAAATCGCAAGTTGAGCTCTTGTGTGTGCTGACCACTGATGCTGATACTGATAATGTGGAGTGTGTGGCAATCAGTCCAGAAGTTAGGTATGCGCAGTCCCTTAGTAGAAGATATAACTCATTTACCTCTCTCACAATGTGCAAGAAAATGATTGAAGAAGACGATAAAAACAAAAATGAAGAAATTCATTTTCTTTGTAATATGAAAAATTAACAAATTTTACTGTTAACTATAATATAGTATTTAATATATAAAATATGAATGAAATGAAAAAAAAAAAAATCATGAATATAAGAAATGAATAAACGAAAATACAGAAAAAATAAATAAAAAAAGTGTCTTGTATATAAATATAAATTATTATATCTTTTGATATACAATATAATGTATATTGTAATTTATGTACATGGATATTATGGATCTTATAGATGGTCACTTGGAACAAGGGGCAGCTTATTTGAGTAAATCAAAGGCCATCATCATTAATTAAAATTTGTGTTCCTGTATGAAAAGGATTCTAAAGATGCTTTCTAAAATTGGCCTACAATTTGTTTAGTTAGAATTCTCCTAACTCTTGTATATTAAGTACTAGAACTTTCGGCCCGGCGTTGCACGGGCAAACGTATCTTTCCTTGAATTTGTGTGAAACAAAACAATTTTATTAGATCCATGAATAAAAACAAAAATCCAAATCAGATCAGATGAATGATATGATAATTTATAAAAAATCATTTGCCTCATGTTTCTCGGCTCATCACTTGAGTACGGCTGAATATTATATTGTTGTGTTCGTATGAAATGAAATTTTTGGGAAAATCTACCGAAAAGGTCGGAAATGGTGGATAAAATTTGGCATATAAAGCTTAGAGACATATTTTCAAATCAATCAAGTAGTCTTTGTCAAACATCTCAGATAATTACATATATCAATATTATTTAATAAACTCTTTTTGAATTATGAGCCACAACAAAATTAATATTCTTTCCGGGGAACAGCAACGCGCGCCGGGACTACTATAAAAAATAAAAACAATAAATAAATAAAAACTTTTTTGTATAAAAAAAACCGACGACAACCCAAGATTTCTTAGGAAATTTTAAGAAAATAACAGACGAATAAGAAATGGTCAGCAAAAGTGAATGTGATTTCAAAAATTATTAAGCGTTCATCATACCTCGGAAACGGCTTAATCGATTTCATTGAAACTAATGCCAAATAAAAGGTAATAATATTTGACGATTTTTATCTGTATTAAGTGGTAAACGAAGTTAATTAAAAAAGCTCAATTTTAAGTCATTCCTGCAGTCGAAGCACACAAATTTTAATTTGGAAAAGGGAACTCTTTAGCTTATAATACCAATTAAAATGATGATAAAATGTCCGGTAGTCAACTAAAAAAAAAAAAGGTTAAAATGGCCGTCTACATTTTTATTGCCAAGAAAAACGATTGTTTTAACATTTTAATTATAAATTGGGGTATGTAAAACGCAATGCGAAAAGAAATAGAGCTATGCAACTGGCAAACTATGCTTTTATATTGATCTGCTATATGTTGTAATCACTATACTTGATTTTACCCCATTTGAATATGGAAATGACAGAAAAGCGGCAAGCAAATTTGCACAAATTTTCAAAAAACCATTGCATACTCGTGCGGGCTGCACAATTTTAACAGTAACAGCGGCTGGCTTCAACATAATATAAAAATGTAGTTTACAATTCGGATCGCCGCTGTTATTGTAATGTACAATATTCACAACTCACACAAGTAGGCAATGCATTTTTTTGCCTGTAATTTCTTTTAAAAAAAGTCCATTTTGTTTGCTTTTTTTTTTTTAAATATTTTAATTATTCTGTTATTCTATAAAACAACTTAAATTAAACTTATAATAATTACAACACAACTTTAACACAATTAGTAAGTGGGATAGAACAATTACATTAATGGCATCTAGTAGAAAGGTCGTCAATCGTCTCGCCACTCTGACTCCCACTCTGCGTCGCTTTCAGAGACGCTTTAGCCAGGCGTCTGTTTCGGTGATTTTTTAATCGCTCCATATAATTCATGGCCTGACGACAAGTCACATCGCCATTTTTTGTTATTTTTAAATCTTTCTCAAGGACCGCCGTTCGCATGAACCACGGAGCTCCCGAAATCATACGCAATGTCTTGGTCTGCAGTACTCAGACCTTTAAGATGTTTGATTTCGCTGCTATGCCGTACACCTGTAATCCGTATTGCCAAACAGCAGCAATTATTGCTTTGTAAAAAAGACAATTTCATATTAAATTCAAAATGCATGTGGGCATTTCCACCCAAAATGTCCACCATGACCGAAAAATGTTATTGATCAATCATTATTGAATGATATTATTAAAGAAAAATATCCAAAGTTTATGAATTTAAACGGTTTTCACTAGAATTAATTTACTATGATCATAAAATTGACTTTAAAGTTAGTTGAATGCAATTTCTCATTGTTGGGTATTTTTCAAAGCTTTTTCTTTTATTTTTAATACTTACATCTTTAAGAGAGGTGATACAATAAAACTGTCATTCCACAAACTTTCTCTTCCAATATCTATTAAAAAAAAGAGATCATTTCGATCTCAATCAACAATTAATTTGCAATTTGCTTTAGTTCCTCTTCTAATGTCACGTTCGCGATTGAAAAACATTATTTGTTTTTATTTCGAGATTGATAACAGCAGTAAGTCGGTCAAAATTTTGTCAGGAAACAGAGTTTTATGCATATAATAAAGAAAAAAACACACAGACTGCCAAAAAATTATTGTTATCATATTTAGAACTATTTGAATTTGGTCACGTTCGAATCGTAATTATATTATTGTTTAACTAAAGTGTCAGAACTCAAAATTTTCAATTTTTTTTTGTTAAAAAACAATACAGAATGATCATCCTCAACCCTGGTAAAAATCTGGTATGTTTTTCTCTACGATTTACCCAAAAAAATTACCATTGTTTTTCTTTCTTTTCATATACCTTTAATGTAAAAAAAACAACAATTTTTTGCATCTACTGAAAAATTTGCTGAAAGCTATCGCCTGAACACTCAAAATGAGGTTCAAAGTTCCCTGCGTGGCATGGTTTTTTGGGGTAAAAAAATCATTTGCAATCGTCAGTGACAAAAAATTAAGCCACAATAAAAATGATGTTCGCTGTTTTTTAATTAAACTTATGCAGACGATGCAAATGTGCAAAAAATAACAGTCATTCAAATTCTGAATATTTCTTCGGGGACCAAGTTGAAAAATTTTTACTACAATTAGTTTTGAAATGGAAGAACTTCTTAAATATCCAAGGTATCCAAAAACTACACAGCTTTTCATTTGACGGTCTTCAAATTAAAGTAGCTCAGACTGCATATTCTGTTAAGAAAAATATATAAAATTTGGTAGAACCGATTTCTATTTTCTATGTTTAAATTGATCTCTGTTATAATTCTACAATAATTAATCTTTTGATTTAATAAATAAAGCTTAATTACAAAAATATATGAACAATTGCCTGAAAAAAACCATAGTGGAAATATATGTCACGTTCGCAATGTCACGTATCGAAACACTTTATTTTTTACCAAAAAAAAAAAAAAAAAAAAAAACAAGATTTTTCGATAAAACCAAATGTAAAATAAAGTGACATTATTCCTTAAAATTTTAATATTAGTCGAGTTTTAAAATTTTATCAAATTTCGCTGACTTTTGGTTTTTTATAGATGACCTCCTGGTTATCAATTTTTTGTCACGTTCGAATAGTTTTTATTTACCCTTTACTTCAGAGCCAAAATTACGTCTGGAATCAACGTTTTTAACTAAATATAGTGCTCCAAAAGAACTTTAAGATAAACTAAAAAAAAAAGAAAAGAAAATGTGTCTTACACAGACTTTTTTTCATTTTAAAAAGAGTACGACGGTCACGTTCGACAACGTGGAAATGCCCATATTTAAAATATCACGAAATCGCTCGGACAGAGAATTGGGAAAATTGCGTTCCAACAGTAGGAATGAATTGTCCTAGAGAAAGTGCATAAAGTGCACATCTACAAAGCAAACATTGCTCCTGCTTGGCGTTACGGCGTGTTTGTGCATTTTTTTTTTGTGATTTTTAGCCATGCGCCTCTTCATGCGACGCATAATGGGAGGTGTCATGAGTGGCGAGACGGCTGAGAAGATCGCATCCTGTCGATCTCTCTATTAGATTCTATTAATTCTTCCATTGTTCTTTCCCACTAGTCTATATAAGTTGTATTGTTAATTATTTTTAGTTTAATTTGTTTTAATAACAGAAAAATTAAATTAAAAATAAAATAAAAAAATTAGAAGAAGCAAATTTGAAAATATTCAGATGATGAACAATTTATATTTATTATGGA
This sequence comes from Amiota mariae, assembly GCA_035041805.1. Lineage (NCBI taxonomy): Eukaryota > Metazoa > Arthropoda > Insecta > Diptera > Drosophilidae > Amiota > Amiota mariae. The sequence continues at coordinate 30,520 of JAWNKV010000287.1, forward strand.
TACACAAAAATTTTGAACAAAGATCACGTAATCACCAGTAGAAATAGAATTAGACCATTTAGAGAAATGTAGTTCCTCCTGTACAAATAAAAATACTATTCAATTTAAAGAACTCTCTCTCTTCTAGTTTAAGGTTTTTCATCTGCAATTTGACAGTTTGTATATTTGGGATTTCTTTATGATTTGAGTAAGGCGTTCGAAAGTTGAGAGTCCACTCTATTAACAATGGAATATGACACAATATAAATGCCCAACGTGATTTCCCCGTCTTGTGGACAAATTTGCAATTACAATCTGTGAAGAAACTATTGACCTGTTGCATCAGAGGTTCCCATGGGCTGTAAGATTTCGCGCTGTCAAGTGGCAAATGGAAAAAGTTAATCTTAATTTAAATACATTATTACTAGATGTTAGTGAAATAGTGTCAGAGAAATTGAAGTGGCAATTCAATATTTACATGGATTTACTTTCTTGTTTGCAGACATCCATCTCTATTTAATGAGAGAACTATGATATAAGCCCATCATTGCCTCTTGTAGAGCACGTTGACAGGCATAGCTTGAGACAAAACCGCCAGCTTGTTCCAGTGGTGTCTCCGGCCGAATGTGTGTTATAAAGCCTTTTGTTTCAATATCATGACTTGGTGGTGCCGATGGACCATCCATATAAAGCAATAGTGGTTCGTATACATACAATGGTCCTTCTTCAGACTTTGGTAACGGTTGAAAGGTTTGTTCTGTATTGCGGCCAAACTTGATGCCCGTCGAGAACTCAGTAATCGGTTTTGGTGGTGGCAGTTGCTTCTCTTCTTCACGTTGTTTTTCTGCCTTTTCGGCAAATTCATTAACAATTTCACTGGCATCTTTGCCACTGCACATTAACTCATCTATGAGGGCTTCCTTATCGCGTGCCTTTTTCTTTTTATTTATATTCTCAAGTTCCAATAGTTCCTGCTTACGTGCCTCCTCCTGGACGCGTTCCAGTTCAAGTAATTCTTCCAATTCATATTGCTCGCGACCAACACGAGTCTTGTTACGTTGTATGATCTCACGATTATCACGTTTATAGGCTTCGATTCGTTTATTGGTTTCTATGATATCAATGTTATTGCATAAATTATAGACGAGAATTTCAATTTCTTCCAGATAATCATTATAGTCGGCAAGTGTTTCGAAATCCTCCTCTTTTTTATTATAATCCCGTAGTACGCGACGTCGTATGTCCACTTCTTTCTCCACCATGGGATCCTCAAACAGTTGCAAGCGAAAATTATTACGACGCAATGGCACCAAACACTCTGGGCAAGAACCAGAGCCTTTCAAAAACAACAAATCAACACATGATTCGCAAAGCGTGTGCCCACATACGTTGACCATCAATTTTAATGATGGATTTCGGTATTTCGTTGTTTTACAACGTGGACATGCTTGATCATCCATTGCGGGTTTTCGTGTCTTGTAATTTTGTAAAACGGACAAAAGATTTGTATAAAGAAAAGTAATAATTTCACAAATTTAATATTTAATAATAACAAAACAATGCCGGTGTTTAAATAGTGATGGGAGCTTATCGATAATACCATCGATAGTATCGATAGTTTTCTTCTAACAAGACTATCGATGGTTTGCAACACTATTGCTTGAAAGTCATGAAGAGATCAACTTTTTAGTTTCTCTCAACTCTCTCAACTATATTTCTATCTCGCCAACTTATCTTCTGTCTCACACATCTTCAAAGTACATGTTAACTCAAAGTTAATTTAACATGTAAAATTGAAGACAATTAAAAAACATTTTTTTTTTAATTCGCCATTTAATTAACATTTATTTAAATACATTTATTATTTTTTTTGTTTATTTTAATTATGTTTACTATATATTCAAGACTTAAACCTTTTAACCTTTTAACCATGGTCTTTGTTTGATTTGAGACTCATAAAAATTAATTTAAATAATTGTAACTCCCAATTATTAAATGCACATAGTGCAGTTCTACGGATGCAATTATTTTAAATTAGTTAATTTATATATTATAACCAAAGTTTAGTTTTAACTAGATGAAGAAAACGCGCCTTAAATAAAAGGCAAACAGCTGATGCCAGTGTTATCAGTGCGTAATAATAAACTATATGGCAGCACTGCAAAACATAGTATTAGAAGCACTATGCATTGCCAATAATTTGATTTAAAGGATTTGTATAATAATTGAAGCTTCTGTTTATGTGTCATAAATAAATAATAAACTGCTCTAGGTATAACTTTAAGCATAAGCTATTCTAATGCAAGCAAATGTGTTTCAGCCCGAAACTCACTAGCGCCACCTATACGTGAATTAATAAATCATTTCGATTCTTATAAATAAATATTTATCAATATTGTTAAACTGCTTTATATCACGAAGCCTTAGTTGCAACTTAAGCCGATCTAATACTTTAAAATGTTATCTCCCAAGCGCCATCTAAGTGCAACTCATCCTTACTAGTAAACAAATACTTAACATTAATATTGAAATGCTTTATGTTTCGTTGAAAATATGAGCAGTTTTAATATAAGAATATATTATCCCATGAAGATATGCTTTACTTTTTTAATTTCTTTTGCGTAGTTGTCATTTTTAATTTGGGCGTCAGTTTTTTTTACAAGCATATTTATAAGTAAATTGAACAAGTACAACACAAATGAATCACTGTGAATGGTGGCAGATTACCTTTCCATCAGGAAACCTAAAAGGTTGGTCAGGGGGTGACTCCTCTTGAGTCGGTGGGTGTTTTTATGCCAATCTGCCAATTTCTTCTTTGTTGGAACATGAAAAATCTCTGTGTATGGTTGAATTTCTGGCATACCTTGGTGCATTCACTAGTCTACAGAGAAGCATTGATTGAAATTTCTGGAGTAATTTGCGCGACAGATGAAACAGTTTGTTTACCTTTTTAACATAGCTTCAAATTAACATAACAGGAGAGACTGCTTAACATAATTTTGAATGCAAATTAACATAACAGGAGAGATTGCTTAACATTATTTTGAATTACCGCCTCTGTTAATGTTAAACATTTGACAAATTCGTTTCATTTTGAACGAAATTTGAAATTGTATTTATATAACCATTGGAACCGATTCATAGAATAGATCAAAAATCTAAATACCAGAAAAAAATAATAAATAAAAGAAAAAATAGCAGATGATGTCTTTGTCCATTAAAATTGATGAAAACTCAAAAACAATTTAATATTTTTTAATTTTCCATTTAATTAACATTTATTTAAATAATTTTTTTTTTTGTTTTTAGTTAATTTAATTATTTTTACTATTTATTTTATAATGCATTACAACGTTTTTATGTATTGAGTTTGTAATTTTTTTTTTTTTTGATTTTGTTTTCTTTGCCATAGTGTTATTCATTCATTCATCCATCATCATTATTATCAATTATATAATAATAATAATAATAATAATACATACATATTTTTTATTTTTAAATATAATTTACATAATTTATTTATTTTTGTAATCATTTCACATTTGATTAAAAATGTTGTTTGTTTATAAGTTTAATTTTTTGCGGTCTGTGCTGGAAAATTTATTTTTTCTCATTGTTTGTTTGTTTATATATTTTCTTGATCAACTTGAATAAAGGAAAAAGAAAATTAAATAATTACATAGCTGCATATAATTTTTTAAGATTTTTTTTATAACTACACAATTTTATGATAATTTTAATTAAATTTCTATAACTTTTTGTATTGAATTTATCAGTTTTGTTTTGTTTTTTGTTTTAGTTTTTTGCAATTTAACATTTATGTTTATAAGTTTTTTATTTTTTTGTTATTTTGATGTCGGTACTTTTCTTTTCTTTTCCTTTTCATTACTTTTCTTATAAATATATAGCTAGCTAAATGTTATACATACAATATATAATTTAATTAAAAATATATATATATATATACATTTATTATATGTATATTTGAATAATATTTTAAATTGTTATGACGACTTTTTTTTTTATCTATAAATATACAAAAATGAAATAAAAGCGATATCAAGCAGTTCACATTCATTATTACATTAGATTATATAAGCATAGTAGTACTAAGTATGATAGGTAAGTATATACATCACCTTCTCAGGTTCTTCAGGTTTTAATACTCTTAAATTTGATATATATGTATATGTAGAAGAAGAAGAAGCATTGGAAAAAAGGGAGGAGGTTGGCTTTATACTTTAATCAAAATTAATAAAAAAAAAAGTAATAATAATAATTACAATAAACACTCAATCTTTAAAACACCAAAAAGAATTTAAGTTTTTTATTTGTTTAAAAGAAAATTTCTAACAATTTGTTCATCATTTCGAATTTGTAATCTGCTTCCGGCAGTGGTAATATATACTTGGTAGTATAGTACTGTACTATAATCCTCGTACATGATGATAAATTTGCCCTTGTTCTACTTTGAATGTTGTTCGCGTAAAACTCTCGTGAATCTCGTTGCCATTAGAAAACATATAATGGAATTTGCTAACGTAAGTTTTCCAGGAAATTTTTCAATCTGCTTAGATTGTGTAAGCTAATAGCAGCAGCATGCATAATGTTTCGTTTAAAATCATATAACAACTTTTCTTTCATAGAAAATAAAACAAAAAACCTTTTCCTTGTAACAATTGGGAATGCTTCATGCCAGAAATGTGTTACTACTTCCTTTATGATAAAAGTCGTTTCAATGGTGCGTATGTCATCAATGTCCTAGGAGTTGCAATAGTATAAAATCATTTAAATTTTCTTAACTGAAATTTTATTTAATTGAATGAAAATATTTGAAATATTCGAAAGCCAAGGAAATCATTTTCTTTAATTTTCAGTTTTTACATTTAAAAACTTTTTTACTTTATAGTTTTTGATAGTTCAAAGTTAAATTTAACTTCCATTTTATACTTTAAAATATTGCAATATTGATAGATGCTAAAGTGATGATGGACAAAGGTTTACTAGATTGAGTGTTTACTGTAATTTGATTTTGCATTAAATCATTTATAAAAAATTGTTGTTCATCCAATTTGATTTCTTTAAGATTATTTAAAGTATTCAAAATTAAGAAATATTCAAAAATATTCATATCATAAAATAAAAGTAATAAGAAAAAAAAAGAATAGAATAAAATAAAATAAAATATAATAATAATAATAAAATGTTATGTTATCGATTCAACATACAAATTCACTTCAATTATAAATCGAATCACTGTAAATATCACAATTTAGTTAACACATACATACACAATTACTTATTTACTACAATAATAATAATAATAATTAATTAATTTACATGAATGCATTCACACATTAAGAATTAATTAATTTTATCAATCAATTAATCAATTAAGAAAAAAAAAAAAAACAGACAACAAAAATTTTATTAACGTATCAATTTCTATTTTACCCATACACCTTTCACAGTTTTTGATCCGTTGAAATTTAAATTATTGGACATATGTAGGTAAAGAATTCTCCAATTATTGAATGATATAGTCTCCTCCATTCCCATTTAAATTTAATTTATCATATTTCGATTTTTGCTTTTATACTGAAACTTCTTTGAAGCAAGCAATGTGTTTCATTTAGAGTTTCCAAATTATTGAAAGATACATAAATATATTCCTTAGAAAAAAATGGTCAAAACTGATTCGAACTAATTTGATATACATAGAAATTCCTTTCTGTTCGGTGCAGAGAATTTGTTTCAGTCATATGTAGTTCTCCGATTACTGAAAGATAATTAATGTTCACTCACAAGTCACATGTTAAAAAATGATTTTTTATATAAAGACCTCATATTTTAAAGATGAAATTCTATAATTCCTCTTCAATTAAAATTGGATAAAATACTAATACAAAAATTGGAACAATCCGAAATATATCTAGCAGTAATTATACATAGTGATTTGTATGAAATCTATACTAGAAAATCAAGTTATTGTAGAGCAAACTTTACTACAGGTGAAACTTAGCATATTTATTATATCCATTAAAATTGGATTGATGAGACAAACATATGACAGGCCTAGTTACCATATAAATAGATCTATACATAAATGTTTACAAAGAGGTTAACATTTCTAATAAAGATACATACGTTGATATGGGAGAGTTCGTTATAAAAAAAACTTGAACATACATTTTGGAGCGATCGTTTTACAGGGTGGGCCACCTATTGGTCTGGTTTTGAACTCCCTTTTGTTAATGACGCTGCCAATTTGATTGAGCGCCATAAATTGTTGACAATAGTTTGATTTTAACCTTCCACTAAAGGAATATGGATCGCTTCTCTTTGGAATAATGCGGCCAACATTTGAATGAAATCATTTTTCATACTTAATCGGAAGAATCTTGATATATTGATTCGCGAAATTTGTCAAAAAAAAAAAAAAAAAATTATAATAACTTTTATCCATTTAATGGCCAAGCCAAAATTAGACCAATAGTTAGTAGTATATAGGTCGTTTTTGATAGGTATACTTATGAAAATTGTCTCTGTGAAAGGTATATATTGTAATATTCGATATAACCGAATTTGATGCATTTCTGCATTTTGATTATAATAAGTAGTATGTATTTATATTAATTTACTTTTATTTTAATTCGACAATATCGAATGGTTTTTTTTTTCTCATAGTTTTGGAGAGGTTCAACATTGACCGATGACCGATGACCAATGTATTAATGGTCATCGGGGGACTTACATTTGGGTTTATTTAATTAATTTTGATTTTTCATATATTTATACATATAACAAACACACATGCATACATAATACATATGTAGAGAAGCCCATATAGACAGACGACATACATATATAAATATATAGATATACTCGTCTATATACATATATTGTATATACTCTTATATACTTATAAACACATTACATATATTTCATTGATTATGTGGTTATAGTAGAAGTACTAGAATTAGTAGTTGTAGTAGCACTAGTAGTATTGGTAGCATGCATACATAGTAGATACATTTGTATATATTGTAACTAGTATATAGAGATATGGAGAAGAGAAGAAGTTCACTTATGTTGCACTGTAAAAGAATCAGAATCAGAGCTGAAAGATGAGTTTATCATATCATCATATCAGGAAATTCAGAAGATTTTGTTAGATAAAGAAAATTTACCTTTGTAGTGCTGTTGCTTCATCATCGATTTCACCATCAACTTCTTCCATTTTGGAAGTGCTACAACTGCGGCATTTACAACAAATGATGCATGGGGCAGCCAAGAGTAAGAGTGGCGATGCAACCAATAGTAAAATACCGAAACCCGCAAAAATGCCAATGACCTGAGCGCGATGCCAGACGACAGACGCGCGGGAATGTCCAAGTTTGTTCTTGCATGGTCCTTTGTCATAGTGACGCAACAGGAAATCATCCTGCAGATTCGAACGGAAATATTAATATTCTATATCAAGAAGAAATCCTTCTGGTATTTGATGTGTACTTACATCCAAACTGGCCAAGCAATACCAACAGAAGACATGCTTGCAACGCTTGCACATCATTTGGGCACAGCCTTCGTCCTTTTCAATTGGCACTGCACACATGGGACAACATTTGATGAGGTCATTATCAAAGGGTATACCAATATCATCTTGACCATCGGCTACCAAGCGACGGCTATATTCCTCACAACTGATGACCGGATGCCACTGCAAGTAAGCACAACAGGATACAATGTTTATACGTAACTATGTTGATGTTTTTCGACAATAGATAAATGATGGTATAGTAAACAATTCTACTTACGGTCTTCTTGCAAAGCGAACAGAATTCATCCTTGCATGAGGGACATAGTACAGAGCAACCCAAATTGTTGTTGCTATTCCCACTACTTTTGTTGCTGTTGGCGGTTGTTGGTGGTGTCAAATTCATGGAATTTGATGATGTCGCCGATGTTGAAGGTGTTGCATCATCTAATGGCATCACACCAACACTTGTTTTTGTATTGTGTACACCAACTGTACAAATTGTCTCACAGCCCGCCCTTGGGCACCAAGTGCGTGTCTTGTCCAATTCAATTTCTAGTTGACCAAGTGAATAAATTTAATTTAGATCATATATACATACAAACATAAGGCAAAATGTTGGAGAAGAGAAGAGGAGAGTGTGGAAGGTGTAACTTACCTCGATTTAAACGATAACGATGATGTTTCTTCATAAGATTAGCCGTTGTTAGACTCGCAATTTCCGGTAATGTAATAGCACCCTGCGCTGGACATGTTGCATCAGGACATGAGATCTCGTAGGCGCCTTCAGATATTTCAAATTCTACATAAGCACGCATACACTGCAAGAAATCAATGAAAATAAACAAATGAATTTACCATAAATTTATTAGTTTTTTTTTTTGTGGTTTGAAGTATTTGTGAATTATTAAAAACCAATTGAAAGTTTTCCCTCCAAGGACATATGAGGAAAGGAAAAAAATATCTATAAACTAATTGCTATAGTTGCATTGTCTTATCTAAACCGAAGGATCTGCATAAAATTTAATTTTGAAACTTTTCTTTACTTGTCCGTCCATCTGTCTGTCCTTGTGTTCAGTGTCATTTCCTTTTTCATTTCGCCTGTCAAAAAAGTTTTTCAACTATTTTCTTAGTTGAATGGGCGTAAAAACAAACCAAAACGAAATCAAATCGAGTCTTTTCACTTATTGTAAGTTGGTTGCCTGGGATTAAACGAAGGAACTCACAATCGCACAAACGAATGACTGACTGACTGACTGACTACTGACTGACTATAACAATATCAGTTTAGTTATATGTACTACCAGTTTGTCGTCCTTCAGTCGTCGGTCGATTTTGGTCTAATGGTGGTTGGGTGGTATTCAGTGGCCGACGAAGGTCTTTGGTGATGCACAGTACTAAATATTAAGCCTCAGGCGACTCAGAAATGCAATGCCGGCCTCCTTTATGGAAAACATTAGACCCAAAAAGGTTGCATTGTAATTACATAAGTATAACCATTAATATACAAAATAAATGAGGCTGCCACCAATCGACTCAAATATGTATAAATGTTTGTTTTCAACTGAATGCGGAACAATATATTTCAAGTTATTTATATATTGGTGTGCCTTCAATTTCCCATTTTGTCAGGTTTGGTGTAGTCTTCGAAATCCTCTTTTCAATAGTTGGATGTCGCATAAACATATTTTGGGTCTTGGTTATAAAGAACTCTCTGGACTGGTGGTCCGAGTTATGATTTTTTATATGAACTAAAGACGGAATAAATTATGTATTGAAGCCATAGATTTTGTGAACTGTTCCTAGTTCCGTCAATGGTTGTAGGACAGCAGCAGTGTCTTATGTACAGTTGTTCCATACTAAATTTGCTCAAATGCTTTCTATTGCATTCTTTTAGGAGCGCGCCAATGTGTACAGAAGTGCCAGTTTACAATCCACAAGGCAACATCAACTTTTAAATATGGCAACTAAGAGTATTTTTCAAGTATCGCGACAACAAGTGTCCCCCTTCATCACTCCTCTCATCCCTCACTCCACCTCACCTTAAGCCTACCACAATCAACAAACTTAAATGGTTGCTGACTGTTTCTACCCCTTTTTCATATCATTTAATGTTGTCCTTGTTGTTGTTGTTGTTGTTGGTGGCAACGTTGATGGTTCTTTCTGCTGTTGCCTGCTGCTTATCTTTTGTGATGGTGCTGTTGTTGAAAGCGTACTTCCTGTTGCCAAAGTGGCTACACTTTACTCTACTTTACTTAACTGCCACCAGACAGGCATGGGCGAGCGAAGTGAGGCAGTCATGGTAACCACAGAAATTTAGTTTTTCTATTTTCTTCTTTTTTTCTGGTTTTTATGGTTTGGCAAAAAGTTTTCCATCATCATTTTAGCCACAAAAAATTGCTAACGGAAATATTATAAATAAAGATTTAGAAAAGTTTATCCTTATTTCATAACACAAAACAAAAACTACCATTTGTTGCTTACTACTACTACTGCCCACCCAAGCCCAAATATAATAGAGATTAAAGTAAGGACAAAGGATACTACTTTGATATAGAAAGGAAAGAAATTTACTATGTTTAAAATTATTTGGAAACTTTGTTGTTATAATGAAAATGCATGAAGAAGTGTCAACGCATACTTAGCGTTTCTAATGTCCCCAGGCAATTTCCACATTGTCTTTCTTTGTGTGTCAGTCAATTTTTAGAGTTTTCTCCGATGATGATGATGATGATGATGATGACACTTAAATGCCAATGGTGGAAGTTGCTTTGCAATGGATAACATCATCGTCATCATCATCATCATCATCATTCTCATTATCACCATTGTCATTTTCATTGTCATCAAGAGAAGAGAGCTCAAAGAGATTGAGAGTTCTTCTTACTTTATGTTTTATTTGTCACATCTACTTTGTCTTCCTTTATTTTATTTTTGGCTTATGGCAATCAACATTCTTCTTATTTTATGAATAATTAAAAATTTGTTTTAAAAAAACACAAGAAATCTCTTTACTATCATCATCAACAACATAAAGTAAGATAAGTTAGTCAATCAGTCAGTCAGTGAGTCTTGTCCACTTGTTTTTATTTTGAAGCGTTTGTGTGTACATGAGTTCAAATATTTTCTCTTTATTTTCATTACTTTTTAATATAATTTTGCTGCTTTCAAATGAATTTCATGTCAGTTTGTGAGTGCCATTGGTATTTTTACTTGGTATATAGAACAATTCAATATTTAACCACCAAAAGTGTCTCTTTTTTTGTATTTCCTCTATATTTTCTTTCTTCTCATGGTGTCAATCATTTATTACCGACATTAAAATTTAATTTCGTCGCTCCATAAAAACATATAAGTAGTTAAATATCATGGGGTGTGCATCGATATGATGCATGGCTTAGAGACTAAAATTTTACAAGGGAGCTTATATGCTGATATGGACACATGCTTAGCAATATTGGGGAACGGCGAGTAACTCCAATATTGTGACATTATAATGATATTAATCTGTCACTTTACAAACCATAACGAATACTCCTTAGGATGTGAGTAATTTAGGCATTCACATAGACCTAAAATTACCTTTCATTTGAGATGAAATAAGTCGAATGTCAGAAACTTATATATGTAAATAGATTGCATAATCATACCAATTGTTCTAGCATCATCAATCACAAAGAGCTTGTTATCGCAAGATTTTCGAGATCTAAATGCATCCACATATTGTATGTATATCACAATTATGAATATAAGTTTTCTATATAATGAATTTCTTTATTGAAATTGAAAGAATTTTTGAAATATGTATTATATACAGTTTTTGATTTTTTTTATCAAAGTTTCAATTTTATTTAGAAATTTAACTAAACCAAAAGAGAAATAAAACTTAAAGTTCTAAACACAATTTAACTTTTGGACTTTTTTAACATTTGGGAAACCAAAAAATGTTTCTGAGTTTGATCCCAAACACATTTCGCATCTCAGTAGTTGTCTCAGTTTGAGTGTCACAGTAAAATCCTGCTGGTTTTACCATAATTCCCGACATACAATCAGACAGACACACACACACACACACCGAACACCCACTTCAAAAACAACCGCAACCTTCTAAGCCGATCTAAGCCAGAAAAATGAATATGAGAATGTGTTTTGTGTACAGCAGTCCTACCAACACCATCATCAGCATCATCATCATCATCATCATCCCTAACTCCACTCTCCATTACTTGACAAGTCCAATAGTTTTGGTGCCACTTTCACTGAATTCAACAATAAAACCAAACAAAACCAAACTAAACCCAACAAAAAAAAAAAACATGAGCAAATATAAAAAATGTGAATGTACGTGAATTTTGGTATGTTACTATAATACTTCTATACTATATAGGGACATATTCTTCTTTACTTTACACTTCCACTCATTTCTTCTCTTAAGTGTTCATTTCGTTTTTTTTTCCCTTTTCTTTTCTTTGTTTTGTTTTAGTTTTTTTGTTTTGTTCTGTTGAGCATTTTTCGTCCATTTATGTTGGATACCGAAGGAGTTTGTTAAGCTGACCGACTCTTGTCATCATTAAGGCATGTATGCCATATGTACCTAGATACATGTATATGTATATATAATCTATCCATAGCCACATCTCTCTTTATATACTAAAAGTGTATGATGATTGTGTCTACATAAAGCAACTTAACTAAGTCGCGTAGGAGTAAAGGATCTTCGTCTACTAAAACAGTAGTATTAAAGTGTTTTTGCTCACGTCTCTAGTTTCTGTTTTTTTTTTTTATTTATTTGGTTTATTGTTGCCTTTATTTATTATAGCATACACATTAATCAGAATAGGTATTATCTCTTTGATGTTATGTTTGTAACAAACAGAACAAATATCTAAAATAGTTGCCGTTGAGTTTTTTCATGAAAATATATTGAACTTCTTAAGATATTTAAATAAAACTTCATCGTTTCTCTAACATTTCATAAAATAATTTATCTTTGGACTCAAAATATGTTTTTTTTTTTTCAAAATTCATGACTTAAATATCTTTTTGTGCAGCTTGTTTTGAGGTGTACGAACTGTTAGCTGGAAACCACATCAAAAGAATTCAATACAATCTTTTAAAATGTTTTTTTTGAATACTTTCATGCTTTCTGGAACATCTGTTAAACTCAATACAGCATCACATAGGTTGCTGTACAACTATGTATAATCTATAATTCTTAAGTTGTTTCCTATAAATAAGTTAAAGTCCCCATGCCACTTATTACTTTGATTAAAGGGTATTACAATTATGTAAAAACAAAGTTTAATCAACTTCCGAAACTAATGTTTTCAATAGAACCACTGTAACTTGTAAACTAATGTTTGGATCACAATTATCATTATTATTATTGACACATATCATTTAGACGTTGGTATATTCTAAAAATCATAATGATTTTTCATTACGTGCACCATTTATACTTCAGATTCGGGATTTATTAACATTAAAAATAAATGATTGACAAAGACTACTTGATTGTTTTTAATATACTAGCGTTAGTTCTTTTGGTCGAAATTCGACCATCTAAAAGGATATTTTCAGGTATAGAAATTGCTTGAATATTTTCAATGCATAAAAAATTGCTTGCTAAGAAAATAATACAAAAAAATCTATCGAAATGTGCATAACAAATGGTTTTATCTTTCATTATATACTTATTTTAAAATTTTAATTAGAAATGACCGTTTATCTTTTTTTAAAGTTGTTAACACTAAAGCTCGTTAATATCTACCATACAAAAAAAGGAAAAAGAAAATCGGTTGACAAACAGATGAGAAAATTGAATTGATTTGTCTTTGCCTATTTATATATAGATTTCTCTATGCTTTATATGCAAAATTTGATCCACTAATTGCGACCGATTTTGTAGGTCGATTTTGATAAAATAACTGTTATATGTTACAGACTAAAATAAGTTAATGATTTTAAATGCTATGTATGCTCGATATATTGTAGATTGATAACACATACATAAGTACATACTCGTTCGTATATGTACAAATTTGAGATGATGAAAGGTATCTAAGTTTCGGTGAACCAAAGTTAACGCTTCCATTTTGATAAATATTCCATGAGTGTTTGTCCAACTGATGGACTGACGGACCAAATGACCAAACAGAATTTACTCCTCCACAGTCTGTGATTGTTGGATTTGTTGTTCTTGTTCTCTTATGAATATTTAGTTACAAATATTTTTTTTTTTTTTTGTTTTCTTTTGTTATTTGTTAGACATCATCACATTGTTGTTCTTATTATTATAACTTTTCTTTTTTTTTTTTGTTGATTTCCAGACTTATTTTATATTCGAAATGCGTGTGTTTCTTTAATAAATAAATGTTATGTTATTTTCTGTTTGAGTATTTGTATTTGATTATTTTTGGTTTTTCTGGATTTAAGTGAAAGAATGAAAGAATCTGATTTATTGATTGATTAAGAGAGTGAGGCAGAGAGTCAGTGATTGATTCATACTTTTTAATGTTTAACAGAATATACAAATTAATATTTTATATTAAATAAATAATTAACAAAGAGAGATAAAAATGGAAAACAAATGTTATAATATTATGTGGTTTTAATAAATTGAATGAATTCATTGAAAAACCAACAAATGGATGGAATCATTAAAGTAACCACTTGATATGAAGAGGTTGGAGATTTTAAGTGAGTCATAATCATCATGATAAGTGAAATTTTGGATAGTTAAAATTGTTTCCGTTTCTGTTGTTTCATCATTACATCATGATTAAATTTAAAGTAACTTTTTATTAACATTTCTTTTACATTTCATATAAAAACAACAATTTAAAAAGAACAAATAATCCATTTCAATTTAAATTATTAACAGTTGAAAAGTTACTGAATTTTAAAGTAAAGTAAAGTAAAGCAAAGTAATTTTCTAGTCATGAATCAAAAATCAAAGAATCAAAAGGAACGAACAACAAGTCACGCTTGATCAATATGATGAACAAGTAAATGATTTTCTTTTTAATGAAATTTATGTAATATTACACCCAAAAAAAGAAAACATACATACAATCACATACAACCCACACATACATATACATAGTACATATAGCCAACGGCAATATAAGTAATTCCCAAAAAAAAAAAAAAATATACAGCATTAAAGGAACAGGAAGTTAGGCAGGGCAGGACAAGGCAGGGAACAGAAGTTGAAGCATAAAGGAAAAAAAGTTAAGGAACAAATGTGTCACGACGATGTTATGCTGCCGCTTCCTTTAATTTTGTTTTTTTATACTTATTTCTTAATGTTGTCGTTAATAAAAAATACAAGTCAACAAAAATTGACAGAAAAATTATAAGTATATTTTTGGCATTTAATTGTTCCATTTGATCGAATATAAAAACACCTGACAAATAATTCAATTTTCGGGTCACCTAAGAATTTTTTCATACATCAAAATTGATAGTAGAAGAAAAGAACACGTTTATCAAATAAATGAAAGTAATAAAATAAATTGTTAAAAAACGAACACACATCTGGTGTTAGTTAAGGTCATAATATTGTACATAGAACATTTATCTGTAGGTCTTTATTTATTGTATTTTATAGTAGTCCTTTCCTTAATGTCAATCAAATGTGTTCGTTTTTTGTTTCCTTTATCGAAATAGTATAATAAAAATGATGAAGGAAGACAAAATAATACGAAAATAATGAAATGAAATAATATTTCAGGCATATTATATTATAATATATATAGAGTTAAATATCAGATTATGTAGATAAAGGAATAAGTAATCTCATGTACACATTTTAGGATGAATCAGTTTAATTCTTTGTTATAAAAGAGACAAATATAAAATGTTTCTAAAGAAGCTAACAAGCTAAAATTTCATACATAGACTCTATTGTTGTTTCTAGAGTAGACTAAATTTGTTTTAAACACGTTTCAACATAAGTATATTTTCGGAGATTAAAAAGGACAAAATTTTCAACTAAGTTCTTTCCTAAACATCTCTCTCAGATTGCTAAGATCTTTATAAACTTAACTTTAACCAATTTTTCAATCTCCTCAACATTATGTGACAACATTTGAAAAGTTTTGCTTGATTTACAATTCTAATATTAATTTTTGTCACCATTAATATGGCTTAATGACTACACTCCCTTTAAACTTTGATTATGATTACATGGTATCTAATAAATAGTCCACCAGAATGGAAAGTGAATTATAAATTTGTGAGTCCCTTACTAAATATTATACTTTTGCATAGGAATTGATTTCATAAAAATTAAAGAATTTGAAGTAATCAAATTGAATGGTATTCATAATTTTAAGGAATTGGAATATTTTAAATTTTTAAATATGTATATTTTTTTGGCCACCCTAATTTGTACTTATATATAATATATTGAATATAAATCATAATACTGATTACTGATGTACAATGAAATAGAAAGTTATTACTCACACCTTTCTAAATCTTATGCTATTATTATCTTGTCAAAATCGTGCAATATCAACGCCAAGAAGACATTATTATGACAGGCAGTCGGGTAGTTAAATATATATTAAGACATATACATACGTGTATATAATACACTAGTACACAAACCACACCATCATCAGCAAATTAGTTAATCTTCTATGTAGACTACAATGCCACAAGCAAAAATCATAATGCTCTTATAGTTAGTAAAACATCTAAACATATCACACATCATTATAATACTCATAGTGGGAGTATTAACCAAACCAAGTAGAATAGCTTAAATGATGATGATGATATCCTACCTCATTAGCTGACTTCATTTCTCTTATGACTTGGCACTGCTATTGTAATTTAATGACATCTTCCGACTGCAATTTAAGTTCTTTTTTCTACTACTATTTATCTCTAAACTTGCTAAGTGTTTAATTAGTTGGATTATTGCTATTGTCGGGAACAGAAAACACATAAAGTACATTAGGACCTTTTTTTTTTTTTGAGAAGTCATGGTGACGCTAATAATTGCATTTAAATTGGTTTTACATATGTCATCATGCGAATGTGTGGATGAATAATTAGTGAGTTGAATGAGTTCAGTGAATGGGTTACTTAATCCAAACTTAAGTGCATTCATTGTGTGGAAAATTTTATTTGATGATGAGCAGCTGGGGAATAAATCCCTTGTTCTTTCTTTATTTTTATTTTCATTTTCATTTTGGAATTTAAATTTAAAGAATCATGATGATGATATATGATAGGACTTGCTTTTAAAATAAATAAATAATTAATGGCATATCAAATGTTAACTTAAGCGAAGCAGCAATTGTTGTCATACATATACTTGTAGATATATTCATTCATAGATATCCATAGATTCGTGTTTATACAGTATAAGTATCTAAGTATAGCATTAGCTTGACACAATGATGTACACAATCTGCTTATAGCACGCACATGTTTTTAGATTTAAAGGATTTGATTGAAAATAACAAATATAACGAACAAAAATCAAAAATAAAGAGAAAGAAAAAGGAAATAAGAATAATAGAAACAAAAAACATATTAAATGAAGCAGAATAAAAGTATCTTCTTTAGATATATTAAATGTACAGATACATAGAAACGCGTATCTATAAATATTATAGGCGGCGAAGCATGACAGATAGATAGACAGACAGACAGACAAAAGGACAGAAAGACTGACACACATCCAATGAGCGTAATAAATATTTTATATGAAATGCGGTATGTTTTTAAAAATTCCACATACTCGTACGCCATGTGCACTGTGCCACGTTGAACTGTATTGAAGCTAAAAACAAACAGATCGACGGCATTTCTGTTTAGATACAAAAAAATAAATCATCATTGATATGCAGCAGCCATCAAATACTTTTAGAAATTGACAAAAGCATATTGACAGCAGACGTCTTCTTCTCATTGCCCCTTTCCCTTCGATTGATCCATTGGAATAGAAAGGAGTTCAGAAAGTGTTGCTTTTTGTTCTTTGGCATCCATAAAATCTTTTTTCCTTTTATTCTATAGAAAAAAAGAAAGACAGAATTGCATGTATATATATACTCGTATATCTCTTCCATCTGTCATTAGTGCCATGCTTCGCTTTAATCCATTGAATTTTTCAACATTTCGACAAAGTGTCATAAAACGTTTTCAAGCGTTTGCAAACAATCCAATATCTTCAGATATAAACAGACAAACAGGCGACAGACTACAGCCAACAATCATTTGGAAAGCCAACCAATATCAGCATCGGCATCAGCATCAGCATCCTTTCCTTTGCTTTGCTTAAAACAACTTTACCGATTTTATATTGTTTTAGATTTAAGTTGGCAACATCAATATTTCTGCTAGATGCATTTTCATCTTAAGACTTTGAAATTCGCAGGAAGTGTTTTCCGTTGAGAAATTGAATTTCAATTGCGTGTCCACAGCCATGACTCACTATTGGCATCATCCAAAGTGTTCCAACAACCTCACACAAATGTTTTTCTCAGTGTCACAGTGTCGTTTTTACCATTTCCTTTTTCATTGATATTCAATTCAGTCTATTCTATATTTGTTGAATTTCAATTCAATGAAAATTCTATACTACCATTGCCTTAGTTTGGAGATACAAACTGATGATGAATGAATATATGATATGATAAATGCAAGTTGCTCCTTCATGGAAGCATTTGTATCATGGCTGATTGAGTTCGATTTGCTAAAGCATTAGCAAAATGCATAGAGTCCTTAATTCGCATACAATGAGATAAGATAGAATAGAGAGCGACACAATCGTGTGGAAGCAGATAACTAAATAAGATTATATTCATAGATACATTTTATTCTGTTGTTGCCCAATGGAGAGTTTTTGAATAAGATTATATAGATGAGCAAAAAAAAAACTAGAAAAAATAATTCGTTTTTAGGGATAAAATTAACACACTATGAACATAAATTTTGTGCAAATCGTTGAAATATAATATTTTATTTTTAAATCTAAGTATTAATCGATCTATCTATTCATTCAGCTCTCAACATAACTATCTATGCATTTATAATCCATTTATCTACGTATTCATCATTCTGTCTTTCTTTATATCTATCTATACATACTCAGTCAACTAATCTATAAATCTATCCATCAACCCACCTTTGCATCTATCCATCTATGTATCTAACTATCCATCTATATACATATATTTGTATTTATCCATATATCAATTTTTCATTTGTCCATTTATCTATGTATCAATGCTATCCTTTCTTCGATCGATCTATCTAACAGAAGTATATTTGTTGTGTTACAAACTCTATGACATTTTGCAAGAAACACTAAATATGTAAATAGAATAAAGGGTACAAATCTAAATGAGAAATAACAAAGAAGACTCACTCAGCTTTTAACTTTTACTCTGTTTTCTCTTTTTTTTTTTTTTTTGCTAGAAATATAATTTTTTAAGCCTTTTTTTCCTGTTTTGAGATATAAAAAAAAAAAAAAAAAAAAAAACACAAAAGGGATTTCACTTTATCCACTTCGCTTTAGTGTAGTCTTTCTTTGTAATAATATTATTGTATTGTAGTTTTACCTTTCTATTCTTTTCTCTTCTAATAGGATTCGCTTGAATAAAGCTTTGATTTATGCAAATCAGTTGCTTCTTCAAAGTAGTCAACACACAAAAGAACAAAAAAGGTTTTAAAATCATTTATAACTAACTCAAATCAGGAGTCCTTTTTGTTGCTGTTTTTGTTTCATTTCTGTCCTGTTGGTTCTTAAGCCCTAATCTTTAGTAGATAAATAAATTCCTATACCATGAAGCAACAGAAAAAGATCACAAAATAAATGAAACTTTAAAAAATGAAATTCATGTAAATTGCAAAAAAAAAAAAAAAAGCAAAAAAAAAAAACAAATAAAAACTTTGATATCAAATAAAATAATGCAAAAATATTTGACCACTCAATCTAAAGTCAAGCAACAATTTGATATCTAATATAATAGTTTTGGTTATTTGAGATCTAGTTAACATTGTAGTAGGAAAAGTAACAAAGTATAAAACCAAAAATTGTAACAAGCAAAAGAAAAAACTTTTGTTTCTTATTTGCTGATAAAATGCTTCGTTAGTTTTGAGTATTTTATCCTTATACAAACATACTTGTATATGAATGGGGTTTAGTTTTATATAGAAACTTTATTGGACATTGGAAAATAAGCATCTTGAATTTATTTAAGCTATGTCCGCGTGTGTGTGTGTGTGTGTGTGTGTTTAGTTAAGCCAACTTCCACACAGGACATAAACATTTTAATGATGGGTGAGTTATGCTTAGAAATATGCATGGAAAAAAATTTTATAAATATTTTTCTTTTATATTTTAAATGAATATTTCTCATAAGTTTATTGACCGACCTACAAATTCTTTTGAACATGAATATTTACTTATTTATATATAATATTGTATAAGCATATAATGCTCCATAGGACAGTTACTTATTTTTCCGAAAGAATTTCATTTCCGTTTCCGGTCTAGACAAACACAACCACAACCACAACACAACTGAGATAGTAGAATGGTAAATTTCAAATCAAAAATATAAAATTGGCAAAAATAAACATTTAACAATTTAAAGAAATTGTTATTATAAATTAAATTAAACAACAATTTAAAAATCATAAATATGAAGAAGAATGTGAAATAAATTGAAATGAAAACGAAATGTCAAAAGAGAATGACTTTGGCTATGCCGAAAAAGTAACACTCTTCACGCCCCAGGGTCTTCCGAGGGTCTTGAAATTTATATGGTTGGTGGAAATGGGTCAGGCACTTATAGCGTCCATATTTTAAGTCGATAGTATAAAAAACAATAAAAAAATGTCTAATTAGAACATGAATTTGGGATCCAGGTTTGTATGGGGGTTCCCCTCTTAGTGGTCCGAATTTCAATGTCTGCTTTTGATTCCAATTAAAAAGCATGACACACTACACACTACCATTCACTGAAAAAGCATTAAGTTTGACATGAAGCCTACCTCAATGATATTGTTAAAGGATTCTAGTGGGTATGAGAGATGTGCAGTGAAGGCAACATACGAGCGAAAGAAAGCGAATGTGTGTCTCGCTCAAAGTAAGCAAGACGAACGAAACGTTTGTGAAGAATTTCATAAGAAAGCGGCAATAGGCATGAGACCGACGTTTGCGAACAGTGAAATATTCAAGTATTCTCTTCGCTGCAGTCACAAGACTAACCTTTTATGAAATAAACGAAACCTTCATGAAACAAACTATACATTCATGGTGGCACGATACTCTATTTTTTTCTCGCCAACTCAAAAGAAGTCACCACTCAAGGTAAGTTTTCTGAATCGGTGTATTTTTTGTTTTGTCTCCCTGTGGAGATTCATACAGCCCCAACCCTTAAAAGTATACTATGATACAAAAAATAATCAAAATATCACATTAATTTTCTAAATTAAACTGTATTATTTGTTGATTCTCAAAGTGATAGTGATGCTAAAAAAGGCAACAACCCGTGCGAAGCATTAAGATATCATATATATTTACAATCATATCAGCATCAATCATCATCATTTTATGAAGATTATTTATAAGTAACATACTTAGCTTAGGAATGAAATGAAACAATGGCAACAGTATTGAACTTTCAACTAATGAAAAAGAACAGTGGTATTAAATACAATACAATAAAACTTGAGTAAAAGCAATACACAAAAGAATGATACTTTCAATGTATCTTTTTTGTGAAACGAAAGCTTTGTTTTGTGCTTAGTGAGATTTTATTCTTCGAATTTTCCTTTATTGATGTCAATTCAAAGAGCAAAGACTTTTTTTTTTGTTTCTTGTTTTTTGTTTTCTTATACTGCAACAGTTTTCTTTGGTTTCATTAGTTTTGCATGAGTCTCGAAAGAAGATGAAAAAAGGCTATATATCTATCAATGTGGGTGGTTGTTATCACTATTTCAGTTTCAGTTGAGAGTTTATGTTCTTTTCTTGTTATTATTGTCATTGTATATGTTTTTGTTCTTGTTGCTATTGCTGTCAGTGTCAATAAATGTCAAATGATCCTCTTTGGTGTTTGGCCATTAATTGGAACTTAGTTTTTGTTGCCTAGACAAATTATTAAGTGGTGAATGGCAACCAAAGCACGTTCTCCTCCTACTACACAATAACAAAAGTCAGAAGAATGTCAGGAACCAAAACAACCACACCATACCAGAAACAATATAAAGATAGATAGATAATAGTAAAGGACTAGAGAGAGAAAGCGAAGGTGGCGGGTTAAATTGTGTTTGAAAGAAAGTTCATTTCCTGCAATCAACAATGACATGAAGAAAACAAGAGAATTCATATTGTTTTGTGGTATGACTTAAATGTTCATTCGTGTTGACAGCAAAAAGGCTGTCATGGAAATATACACACACACACACACACACACACAACCAGAGACACAATGAAGGCAAGGACACAAGGACATCATCAGTGCACAAAGTTATGCAAAGTTATGCGTTATTTTCATGTTGTTTTATCCACTTCCATTCCCTTCCTTCCCCTTCCCCTTTCCATTTTATTTATTTTTTTTTTCATTTTTCTTGTATTTTTTAATTAAGTTGAACGTGGCATTTACGCATTTTTGCGCTTTTACACATAATTGAATTTTAATGTTTGCTTTTTGCCCCTTTTCATACTTTTCATCCATTTTTTTCTGTTTTTTATTTTAATTTTGAATGTTTATTTTATTTTAATTTTTATAATTTTCTTTTTTTTTTTTGTTTATATTTCTCTTTTCATATTTAATTATATCACCACCACCAACAACAACAACAACAACAACAATAACAATATTGTAGCTAATTAAAAACCACAATATAAAAAAAGTATATTACATACGTATATAGAAAACATGCTTGGCAGCTGCAGGGCTCTCTGTGTTAAGAGTCAAAATAAACATACAAAAGCCACTTGTGCCACATTTGGTTGCACTTGCAATAATATTATCTTAGCGGTTGCAGCCAACAGCCAACAGCCAGAAGCTGTTCTCTGCTAGTAGTAAGTAGTCACCAAACCAAGTACCATAATAATAATAACAACAACAACAACAACAGTAACAAAAACAACAACAATTATAGCATATGTTATAACATAATTTGCTTAAGTGTTTGTAAGTCAACATATCCAAATGTCGTTGTTATCATTGTAATGGAGGGAAAAACAACATACACATATAATGTATCTGTATGTTTTCATTACATACGAGTAGATACATGTATGTACTGTGTGTGTTTGCATTAGTTCATTTGTGTGTTTTTGATGTTCTACCACAATTTGTCCACAATGTGGCTTTAAGAAATGTTATGAAGTTTCCAATGCCTGCAACATTATCATTGTTGATTACATTGAATAAGAAATCGAAAAAATTAATTTAAGAAAAAAATTATTACAAAATTTTTAATATTCAACTTTCAAATATTGTCATGTTAAGGACTCTGAGAGTGGAGTTAAATGTAATCGATAATCGACTGAACTCGTATCAACCTCTCTATTCTATAACCTTCTACTTAAATACGTATTTAGAAAATGGTTGGTATTTCTTAAAAAAATGTTACACCAAACAAAATGTATGCTTAATTGAAATAACAAATTAACAAAACAGAACATTGACATAACTTTCACTTCCAATTTTTGCATATTTTGTGTGTGGTTTATGTCATTTTAAATCGATTTGCAATACTTTTTTATTTGATATGCATAATTATATTTGTCCAATCTAAAACGTATAAATATTCATATTTTGACTGCTACCTATATCAAATATTCGTTCGACCGGCTAATAGTTGAGAAACAGATAAATTTGGTCTATACAAAGCTGACATACATTTACGTACTTCACATAAGGTGGTTTTTTAAAACAGATGATTTTAATTGTAATAGGCTATGCCTAATAGCAGCAATTCAGAATATAAAGCGAATTTCGTTTGGGGACAACTTCTTCCAGTATTCAGAGATGGAATGGAATATTCCTTTGATCGACTGATTAATAGATTGATTGATCATTTCGATATAAATTTTATTGGATCTCCGATCTCTTACTGTTTCTATGTCTTACAAACATCATACCAAAGTTATAACAAGTACATATTCACCCTACTCATGAAAGCTAAATCAATTTTTATTTATTTTAAAATATTGACATAAATGTAAAAGGACTATAGAGTCAATAAAAAACATGAAGTATACTTCTATGCGTCATGCATGTTGTCATATTAAATTCTGGTAATAAAATCATTTTAAAAATAATAAAATATTGTATTGTAAAATACGGAAACAAAAAAGTAAAATATAGAGTAAATAAATAAATAAATTGAAAAAATAACAAATAAATTGAATAGAAAAAATTCTTTAGATATTACAAAAAAAAAAAAAACTACAAGCTATAAATAAATAACAACAAAAAATTAGTAAAAAAACAAAAAAAAAAAAATAATAATTTTTATTGAAATTCTCGCGGCATGCACTTGCAGCAACATCAACAGCAACAATCCCCCAAAAAAAAACTAACTCAAATATGCATGAAATTTAAATAAAAAAAGGAAAAATGAAAAAAAAAAAGGAAAATGGGTGTAAAACCATATGCATGTATGCACGTGCATTTTTGACACGTAACGAAATTGAAAATATGCTTAAAGGTTAACGTGGAAAATGAGCAAATAAAATTTGAAATGCGTGTGCTACACAAACACACACACACACATACACAGAAATATGTATATTCTACATATATACTATGACGCTAAAGAGAATATGTTGCCCTTGTTATACCAAAGTAGTAGTCGCACCAGGTGCTACCCTATGCCACGTAAGCTTAACACTTCACTCCAATTTAAACTTATGTATATGTCTCTATATGCATCTGTATAAATGTATGCAACTATGTATGTATAGCGAAAGATAGTAAGTAAAGATGATTCTATGACAGTTGCTGACTTCTACAGAAGAAAAAAAATGGTTATAGTATGTTCGCTGCCAGCTTGTGACAAAATGCATCAAATGCAAAGTGGCAAGCAGAAACATGACGACGCCAACATTAAGGAAATAAATTGAAAAATAAGAAAAGGAATAATAATATGCGAAAAAATTGATATAAAAATATTCTTCACCTGCTGCAAAATTGCATTTTTCAGTTCAACAATTGAACAATTTTCTAAGCAACTTTGTTTAGCGAAAAAATAAATTGCATATGCAACAAGAAAATTGAATTTATTATTTTTTTTTATATGAAATACAGATGTTTTATTTATGTATATATTTGACTATGAAATGTTTGCGTATTTTTTGCTATTTCAGTATCCCATTCGTGGAGCACATTTCTGCTGTTTCTTTTGCAATTTTTCAGAATTGCTTCCCAATGCTTGTTTAGTATGGAGGAACGGACTGCAGAATTATCCTCCAAATACTGAAATATCAGTGATATAATTGGTATAACTATGTATTATACATATTGTTATTAATATTATATAAGATGATGGATAAAGAATCACTGTGCATTGCCATGAGAACAACAATTTTTAAAACACCACTACCCTAGCCATATCTTCTGTATGAAAATATGCAAGCAATTTTACTATTTTATCCATGTAGCACATTTCTGATGTTTCCTTCTTAATTTTTCAGTATTACTTCCCATTGCTCGCCTATTTCGGAACAACAAGATTAAGGAAAAAACCTCTAATTGCATGAAATATTGACCACTTGGTGTAGTAATCAGCTAAAGTGTTTTACGAGTCATGATAGAAAAATAATCCTAGAACAACAATTTAATTTCATACCTTGCCATCTATGTCTTCAGTCTTATATAATCTTTTACCACATAATTGTTAAATATATTAGACATGAGTGAAGTCCTTTAAAAACCTTCAGTGTGATATAGTATAGTATAGTAAGTAAATTCTTATTTTAATTTAAATTACTTTTCATACATAAAATATTTCATAGATAATGAATGGCATTTCACATTGCATACTTTATGGCGTCACATTTTCATATTCAATTTTAAATAAAGTAAAAATATCTTAAATTTATTTTAAACCCATTAAAAAGAGTGAATTCCAAAGAAGAGAAAAAGTTTTTCAATTTACTTAAGACCGCTTAAGTAGAACAAAACATGACGAAAATCGTTTGCTTCTACATGATTTTATTACACACTCGTATACTATACTATTGTATAATATATGCAATTTTGATACATGATCTTTAACATTGGCTTTAATACTTCTTTACACTTAAAACACTTGTTATTGCATACAGCTGCTTCTCATGAAGTTACCAGTCAACAGTCGTGGGGCGTTCTTAATAAGTCGTGGGTGTATCTTGTTGTCCTTCACTTGCATTACATATCGGGGCGAGAGAGAGAGAGAGAGAGAAAGGGAATGGCGAACACCAGAAAGAAATGCAACAAAAAGAAGAATGTGGCATTGCATGAAGTGTTAATTTTGTTAAAGGAGTTGTTCATGTTGCAAACACATATAGAGAGAACACACCCATTATTCACATTAGAAGCCACCACTACAGTAACATACAATAACAAACAGCAAACGCAGAAAAGTATACAACTAAGTACAAGTTTTCATGTTTTATGTGGTTTGCAACACTCATCCATACCAAAGATATACTAGATTCATATGTATGTATATGTAGATACAACAGAATGATGATGATGTTGATTGCTTGCCACGTTGTTCTGTGGCATGTAGTATCTAGTATCTGCTTCTGTATCTGTATCTGTGAATATTCTGTTGGCGTTTTTGAGCTTTGAAATTGAGGTTAATAAACGCATGTTGTCAGCTCAGCTTCAGAATGAGTAAATGAAAAAGAAATACACACAAATAGAACGATATATTTGTATCTACATATCTACTCGTATGCATTTATGTAGTAAGGAATTACTGCGGTCCTATGAGCAATTTCGTTACAAAACTTTTGAGTACAACTTGGTCCTTCTATGTTTGGTCTCTATAAAGCTTTGTCCTTTTTTTTCTCTTTATTTTTCATCTTTGTGTAACCGCGTCGCCGCTATTCAGAAGCAAAGTTATAACAGGCAATAAATAAATATACGCGAAACTATGCAACATCATGCCACATGCTGCTGCTGCTGCTGCTGCTGCATACAACATTACTCTACTAACTAAATATGTAGTAACTATATCTACTCCCGATGATACATACACACTTATATGAATGATGAAAGTTTCTTACATCCAATAAATGCACGAATGCATGACTTTGCGCCTCGCACACAAATTTGTACTACAAAACTTTTCAAAGTGGCACACACCGATACACACACACACACATACTTAGTTACACACAAAGAATAAGAAAGACAAATACAAATACAAATATAAATGTTATCTTGGTGCAACAGCGAAGAAATAAACTGTAACAAAATTAAGAATGAAAGTTTAAAGGAAGGAAAAATGAGCTACGTGTCGCGGGGTTTTTATAATAGTAGAAGCTCCCACAAACCTCAAAAAACAGAAGCTTCTTTTTTATTTTGTTATAAAAAATCAAGGAAACAAAAATACAGAGAAAATAAATATTATAAAATATGAAATGATAAAGCACTAAAGGCATGAAAATATTTGGCAAAGGGAATACGAACACTTCAATTACCGCCCGCCCACCCGTTGAGTTTTAAATGTGTACGCGATTTCAGGGAATTTTTGCATAATACAAAAAATATTAAAAACAAAAAAAAAAAATGAAAAAAACATGAGAAATCCACCAACGGCATTTTTGAAGTATTTATTTCTCTATAGCAAGAACAAAAAAATAAATAAAATTATAAAGTTCATTTTAGTCGAAAGACCTAATAACCTTCATGCAAATATGGTTTGTAATAAATGATAAAAATCTAAATTTTTTTTACAAATTTTAGTGCAAATTATGAAAAATTTTGATTAATCAAGATCACTTTGTATAGTTTTCACAACTTTTCAATCAATTACATTTTTAGGGTTTCGTACCCATAGGGAGCTAACGGGACCCTATTACTAAGCTTACGATGTCCGTCCGTCCGTCCGTCTCCTACTCTATCTCATGAACCGTAATAGGTAGAAAGTTGAAATTTTCACAGAGTGTGTAATTCGCTTGGGTGTAGAACGAAAAATACTAATACACATTTATAGAAGCAATGTTCTTTAATTTAACCTTTTGTTTAACAAATGTTTTTTTTTTTTGTAGTATACTTTAAGCTGTTAATTTTAGTATACTTTTAGGCTATTAAATATAAACAATTTTATATTTTAAGCAAAAAATCTTGTATGATGGTATGGAACCCTCCGTGTGCGAGTCCGATTCACACTTGGCTGATTTGATGAACTAATGCGATTTACCTGACATCGAATTGATTTAAAACTCTTCTTTGAAATTGTGAAGATACCCACTTTGAAATTGCTTATTAATATAATATTACATATTTTTGAAACCTTTAAATGAATCAAGTTGACGTTGAAAAGTTTATCCAGTTAATCAATCAATTACCCTGATTGAGTATTGTCTTAATGCGATTTAATTGAAATCGGCTTACTTACAATGCAACAGAATTTTGTAATATTTATTTTCCTCTCTCAGTGAAAAGATTATACAATAGAAGAAGGAGTCTTTTAGTCGTAAAAATGTGGTTTATATTTTCCTTTAGTATCTTCTTTTACTCCATTTATGAAATGTTTAAGCGTTTTAATATTTTTATTTCAAATTTTTATTGTGTAGGGTATGAAAACCAACTTTAATATAAAACCCCAAAACGAAAGCACAAAATGAAAAGTACCGAAGCAGTCATAAATAAGCGACAAAGCAGCAATTGAGACGAAGGATTCTATAGCAATATAACAGTAAGCAACATAATGTGGCACGCGCATTCTTACCTCCCCTCTGACTAAGATACTTCATAGCCTTGAAAATACAAAGAAACCAAAACTAAATGGCTGCCATAACACGTCGTCATTTGAATAAATAAACAACCAAAAGCCAAAAGCCGCGAAAAGAGAAAACACGTGACCGGCATGGAAATCAAAATGTAAAAATCCTTAATAGTAGAGTAAGTGAATGAGTGAGTTGGCAAAGAACCTACTTAGCTCTATTTGTCTATAATTTTTGTATCTCAACCAAGGACACCTAAAAAAAAAAACAATAAGAAAAAGTGGTTGAAAATTATTGAGGAAGCGTTCACTGCTGCATTTCAATTGTTTTCGAGACTCAAAACAACAACAAATTTAATGCTTTCAATTTTCCTGTAAATTAAAAATGAAAAACACAAAAAAAAGAAAGAAAACTTTTCTTTTAAATGATTTTGTTAATGCTAAGTAAAAAAGCGCAACGCCATCATTGCCATTACCCAACCTTAGAAAAACACCTGGCAGTGTGAAAAAGCAATTTCCGGTTAAACATGACGCCATTTCAACATCAAACTCCTCTGCTCCTTAGCACTTCTATATATCTATATATCTATCTGTCTATCTATCATCTATCTGTACCACGTCATTTCCTTCTTTACTGAGAATGAATATCATCTGTCCATCTCTCAGTATCTCACACTTTTATTCATTTCATTTCATTTGCACTTTTTGTCTGCCAATCTTCAATCGCTTTGACGTAACAACTAGACAGACATTAGACACATTCCTCCACCTTCTACTTCTTCCCCACCAAAACAAAAAAAAAAAACAAAAAAAAAAACAGCGAAATTCTATAAAAACAAACATCAAGAAGAGTGCGCATCCAAATTAAAGTGAAACGTGCTTTTGATCGTTAAATAGTTCAAGACCAGAACAGAACAGACCAGAAGCATTACTGTGTAAATTTAACGTGTGGAAAATTGGAAATTCCGTTTACTTTCTATTTTGTTTGGTTTTCTTTCCGCCTTCTTGCTTTTATTGAAAAAATAAAAAAATATATGTAAAAAAAAAAAAAAAAAATGTGTATGCAAATTACTCTTAAGAGCGAGCGGAAAGCGCCTTTGTCGTCATCATAGATAATGAATTGTTTGCTTTTTTTTACACCCTTCTTCCCACATACATCAGTTTGGAGGAACAGTGTTTTCACTTTGTCGTTGGCTTTGTAATACGAGTACATAAAACTAATAATTTTCTCTCTAACGCTCGAGGAGATACCAAGGCACATGAACGTAAAGATAATGACAGAGCTGACTGTCTGGTCAAGCGTGGAGCTTGGTCACGTGCCCTTCTGTGAGAAAACCAAAGTCTACTTGACGGAAGCCATGAGGAAATGCAATATTCTATTGCTCAGACACTGAGAGCTGCCGATTCTGTGAACTAGATGTTGAAACAACATTATAACGCATTCCTATCCATTCCAGAGGCAATTACAAGCCCCCAATTGCAGATATGAAACAATAAACTTATGTAACATAGCCAAGCACAATAGACCACTCTCGATCGCTTTGTATTATGGAAGACTATTGAGATTGGATTATTATAAACAATTATTATTATTAAATCAAATCAATATGTACATATGTAATGGACTCATGAACTTAAATTTTCATCAAGTGAAGGTGAATTAGTGAAAACATTATATAAATTAAAACAATTCGTTATGAATTTAAAAAAAAATAATAAATTTTATTATTCGTCACTAAGTGACTTTGTTATGAATTGTTATTAGATTTGATTTTGTTATAGCAGCGCGATAAGAACTTAACTAACTTACAATATTATGCTCGCTATGCTGGCGTATGTGATAGATCATCTTCGAACTTCAGATGTTCGAAGGTTCAATGGTCGATGATATTGGCATACGTGACAAAAAGTGCACTGTCAGCGGAAAGGGTCTTATCTTATAGGTTTTATGTTGGGAAAGAGTATCGTCCGATATTGCATCAGCCAAAAAGTGTGGGAGCGGATATGGCGTCATTGAAAATAGTATGGGAATAATGATGATGATAATGATATTATCAGTGGGATAAATGATTATAATAATGATGATACAAAAGATATTCTTAACTTCATATAATTCATATAATTTGATAATTTTTACATTTTTTTCCTGCTTACATACTTATGTGTATGTTATGTATATGAGTACGTAAGTACGCAACATTCGATTCAATTGAATTTCTTTTCCCATTTCTCTTTTTTTATTTCTTTCCTTTCAACAACCAATGACGGAAATGTTGATTTAATGCTTAATTTTACTTTGTGCGCCCTAAGAGAGTTTTAATTTGCATACGTTGGCGTTTATCTATCCAATAATTACTGACTACAGGCAGGAATTCTGGCGGAAGTACACAATGAGATTTGTCTCGAAATGTAATGAAATACCATTGACTCGCTGTGCTTTGCTAGCTGACTCATGCAATTAGCTAGCGGTAAGCGTTCATCCATTGAGTGTCCATAAAGTGATTGACCATGTTGACCCCCATCATCATCATCATCAACATCAACATAGATAAATGCTTATGGTGCTTATCAAGCAAAATGAATGGATGCCTGCATGGATTATTTGATGTTGTAACTAAAACCACAAAATGCCTCACGGATATTGTTGTATCGAAATAATGTTCTTTGTTTTGTCGAGTCAAATATGCAATTGCAAATCCATAAGAGAATTCGGTTAATGGTTAAGGCATACATACGACTACGTTAACAACAAACATAGAACATCTGATTATAAGTACATACTATGTATGTAGTACCTTTTAGAACACTTAAATTTTGATTTACTGTGTGTGTGTGTGTGTGTGTTTGTTGTATTTTATTCTTCATTCAACATTTTTAATCGGTTTGTTTTTGTCAAATACACATCACATTCGCTTGCAATTCATAGCCCTCACACAGTGGATAGCGGTTGCCATTGTCGATTTTACAAATGAACAGAGAGGAAAACCTAAAGACCACAAGACCATTGTTGTTGGCGAAGTATACAAGTATAGTATATCAGTTTATGAAAGCCCTACACTGACAGGTAGGCAAACTCTTCATATGCAGATGTCATTTCATTGGGTCACTGTTGGTCTCTTTGTATGTTTGTGTGTGTGCATGTGTGTGTGCTTGTGATTTGATATGCAGGTGTATGGTGTTGTGTGTGCGATATGCTCTTTTGTACTTTAATAAACTTCATTTCCAATTAGCTCGAATTTTTCAAAATGAAACCGCATTGTATATGAAATTGTTGCCCCAAATATTTGTGATACGAGTATGACGTATGGACAATTTCAAAAATAGTTCTGTGCATATATTTTTCATTATTTCACACTTGATTGCTCCAACAATGAAATGGAATTTATCAAATGTATGTTTCGTCGAAGATTTTCTTTATTGAAATATTTGTGCAATTTTATTTTTTTTTTACAATGAATGCAGGATTTTCATTATTAAATTCTATGAAATCAACACTAATGGACGAAATAATAATTGCATCCTTATGTAATGATTTTAATTGCATGGTATGTATCAGTTCATTCAATATTTTTGACAATATAACGAGAGAGGAATATACAATTGAGACAATAACAATTTTCATACATGTTAAATGAAAAAATGGATGCAATAATAAGTGCATACAGTGAATTTGAATTGAAAGAAGACTTTATTTAAATGTATTTTGTATTAGTGTTGTTAACTCTTCCAGTAATTGGAAAGTTCTGATCTTAATGGATAATAAAACGAGTACCAAATTTTAGCTCGATAGCTGAAAACTGAAACCAAATAATGCAGAACCATGGAACCTCATTCACCCATTAGGTTAATTTGTTTTTCTTTAAGGCTAACATGTATTTGGCTAGTAGCAATCACCATCTGCTTGTAAATTAGTTCAGTGTAATCATGTTGACTAGTAACTAGCAGACTGTAAAAAATCCACTTAGAAAAGTTGAGAGGCTTCCCACTTTACTCGCTATTCGTTACCTATTAGGAAGCTGCGAGTATTTCAGTTGTCAACAAAACTACGTGACTACTAATCGTGTGATGAGCTTTGTGTGTCATCGTTACACACACCAACTCGCCCTTTTCTAAACTCGTTACTTTGCAGCTTGCAAACTAGCCAAATAAAAAAAAAGCCTTCAGTCTTGCGGTAAAATGAGGTTTTCAGCATCTTGTAGTGTTTTAAGAGCATTTCAAATAAGACCCACTCACTGAGTATCTTGATTTTAGCAATAAAACAATGACTTTTCCCATTGTTTTTTAACTGTTGTGATTGTATCAATCCACAAAACTATTTATTGTAAATGTTATCTTGCATACAAGAATAAACAAATCTATCTGGAGAAGTCTCAATATATTCTGTAAAACTTTAAAAGATGAGCTGTAAGTTTTTTGCTTTGCAACATGAAGCAATGAAAAAAAAATAAAAACAATAAACTTACGGTTCTCTAGATTTTTTTGCACTTCTAAAAGAAAGAATTGCGAAGTGTAAATTCTTGTAAACCAATACCAAGTGGCACTAGTATGAAATGTTTTAAAATCCAATGTTGTACGCTTCTTATTTAGTCCAATTTACAATATTTTGAGAATAATTACAATTTTCATTTTTAATTCTTCTTTAGTACTATAAGAGTATAAAATAACAGGTGCTTTAGAAGAAAAAAAAAAAAAAAAAAAACTTTTTGTACCAAGTGAAGTTATTACACTGTTTCTGTGGCTGTGTTTGTTTTAATTTGAGCAACTCACTTACTACAATGAAGTAGACCGAACGAACATCATCATCATTATCATGAACACATGTGTAAAACAAACATACAAATACAATTCATTTCATACATTCACATCTTCCACTGCCCTCCGTGCGCCTGCATTTGTCTGAGGATTTCCGGTTATTCCGTGCAACGAACTAGGAGGATACAATTTCATAAAATGTATGCAGTCGTCGTCGACGAACAGGTTGTTGTGGTTGTATCTGTTATTTTTGTGTTCACACGAATGTTTATACAAATGCGTTTGTTGAATATCTTTATATGTGTATCTAAAGTATCTACAACTGGTATCTATGATATGATCATAGATGTATCTACAGTGGTAGCTAGATGATGGTGATTTTGTATGTTTACAAAACTGTATTCATGTTTGTTATTTTTTTAAAGTTGTTGTTGTTGTTATTGTTAACATGAGCGTGTATCTTTTGTGTTTTTAATTGACTTTTCAGTTGTATATACATAAGAGTGTCTGTGTGTGTGTGTGTGTGTGTGTGTGTGTGTATGGCCCAAAAACTGAAATTGTAATTGACAAAAGTTTATTGTAGCGTTGTCGTTGCCGCTTTTCAACAGCCAACAATCATACATACATATGTACATTGTAGTCAAGTAATGAATGAAGCCATTGATATACTTTTATACACACACACACACACACACACACATGAGATACTCTTTCGTTCTATTTTTTTTTTTAATAAACAAACAAACCATGAACACATTTTTTATCTACATACATATGTGTAAAGTATAAGAGCAACAGCAGAAGTCATCATGGCAATTTTCATTCATTTTAAACGTTCTAAGTGCTTCACGTTTTAGTGTTTCATGTTTTTTTTTTTATTTTATTTTCAAATTTTTTTTTTTTTGTCTATGTTAAAATGTCAAAAGTTTAAATGTGCCAAGTTTTTGTTGTTGATTTTTTAAAGTGAAACTCATCCACGACTCTGCCATCTTCGCTCCAATTCGCACTTTCTCATATTGCAGCAGTCGTTCGCTTGATGATGTCTGCGCGCATTTGCCTCATAAATTTCAATAAGTTGCCTACTTTACGGTGAGACAACGTGCTCACATAATACACACACACAAACACACAGATACTCTAATACACATAGAAATGTTAACTAAGTGCATGTGAAAGGTGTTAAATAAATTCAGGTCAACTTAGTAGCATCAAAATAAACGACGACAACGACAACAACATGTCTTTTGTGGCACGTAAGCAAGTAACTCCGCCGCTATTGCTCTTATATAGTTGGCGCCAGCTACAGACAGTGGCAACTATGACTGACTAAGTTAAGCCAAAGGTGTCATCTAGTATGTGGAGTGAGTTAGTTGTACCTTATGACTATGACTACTTGTAGTTGACCCAAAAAGAATGAAATGCGTGCCTCTTTCTCCAAAACCTTACATTCATGATGATGGCGATGATGTTAAAATGAATATGCCATTTGGTTAAGTTGAGTTACACAGTGCCGAGAATTTTAAATAAGACACTTGAATTAACGGAACTCATTACTTCACTTGTATGAACTTTGTTCTGTCTGTGGCGGTGGTTATTTATAGTGGGATAGAGGATATGATGGTTTATGGTTATGTTGTTGGAGCTGCAACAATTTATTAAGCTGACGTTGCATCATTTGCTTAATAGAACCAAAAACAATGACAACAACAGCAACAGAAACAAGAAAGAGGAACACACAACAGGAAGAACAATTGAAAAGAACTTGATACACAAATCCTTTATTTTTTTTAGTTTTTCCATAATGAAAACGAACAAAAATGAAAATCATGCTCAACTAATTGAAGAGAAAAGGTGTGCAAATCAAGTATACAACTGGGAAAAATCAACACACTGAACATAATTTTTGGAGTTTCCATTTATCATTAACCTAAAAAGATTCCTTTCGGTTATAATGAATATTTTATTACCTTTTGTAGAAGTTCATTGAAAAAACATAAATTTCAAGTTTAAAATTATAAAATTTATTTCCTTCTTAATGATTGTACATTTTTTTATTTGAAACGACGGGACCATGAGAGGGGTGCCGATGGTAACTAAGGTACCTCAGATTAGTGTGGATATATACTGGTGTAAGATGACCATTAAAGCTAAGGACAATCCAAAACATAACTCGTCTTTCTGTTTTGTAGTTGAAAGTTGTTTATTTGCACATGTTAGGAAAAGTTAACGTTGGTGTCGAACTTGGGGCAACCCCGAAAAGTACAGGTAGCTTTGCTGGAATGCCGTCACAAATTAGTAGCCCTGCTGTCGAAATAGAAATCCTATGACAATTCCTTATTTTCCTTACACAACCTGTGTTTAATGCAATTTTTGCCAAAACAGAAGAAATTAAGAGAATGAAGATTTAAATTAATCGAATTCGGCAATTTTGGTGTCTTGTTATGCTATTTTATATAATATAACGTCACTCGGCTGATGTTTTACAATTGTGCACCAAACAGCGTCCCATACAGGGCAAAGAATCAGTGAAGTAAGGTTGTAACGATAGCAGACTAATCAGATGCAAATCAACTTGACTCAACTTTATTCAGACTTACGAAATGAACATCAAATCGTTTGGATTCTTCTTTCTCACTTTCTGACTAGAAAATTAACTACTTCCGATTTATAGGACTTTGCTCTACCTACTATTGACTCGTTATTATGTGACTACTTTATTTCACAAACATACAAGTTTGACATTGTAGGGCTTTGCTCCTCTAATCTGCTACATGATGCTACATTTTTATCTGATGGGAACACAACTTCTTTTAAGAAAATACAAAGTATAAAATCGTCGATATTTATTTTCATATATCAAATCATTGGGATCATTAGAATAAAAAAAAAATTCCCAAGTGTCCTCAACTGCTCTTCATTGCAGCTCTTAATATGCATGTTTTCAAATATGTAAAAAGTATAACACAAATTTTGCTGATGATGTTGATGTTCATTAACGTTAAATCTATATGATTTGTGCTGCGATCTGGAGCATGCATTGTTATATACATACTTACATTTATTCTATGAGTATTTTTGGTTAACAAATTACAAAAAACTATGAAAAACATTTTTACTTAATTATACAGAGAAATAAATAAAAAAAAAAAAAAAAAAATATTTGTTAATTAAGCAACTTGTCACATACAAATGAAAAGTAACAAGGAGACCATAAATTGTAAGAAAAAATAGTATCATTACATTACATATTGTATGTATGTATAAATAAATAAGATGTTTTTCAATTTTTTATTTCATTTCTCTACCTTTTTTTGGTTTTAATAAATTTCTTTTTTTCTATCTGAGATCTTTTTTTGGTTTGAGTGAAGTAGGAAAAAATATGAAAAATGACGACTTCGCATAAAAGTGACATTTCATTTCGTTTAACATCGTCGTCAGTCAAATCGTCAGTCAGACAAGCGAACAGTTTATTTCATCTGTACTACGTAACTGTATTTGTGTGTATATGTTTTTCTGTGCGATTCAGTGCACAATTTGAATTGACAAATTTGTCAACTCAGTGAATCACAACATTTTGATGGCAGACATAGCAGCAGCAAGCAACAGCAGCAGAAGCAGCTACATAAACACAATGATGGACCAGCATACAGAAGGGTATATGACATATAGATGGACGGATATATACACATGTGTAAATGTGTATCTGATGTTGGTGGCAAGAATCATTTGCCATATAAAATAACAGCACAAATTACTAAAGTCTTTGACTGTGAAACACCATTAAAGCAAACGACAAATAACAACAACTATAACAATATATATGTACATACTATACATGTACAATCATGAATACGTATGTACATATATGTAAACATCTGTGTGTACTATCTGTATGTTTGTATCGTAAATGAACACAGTAAGCGAACTCAGCAAAAGCCTATGATTTTTACTTCTATTTTTGCTTTGTTTGTTGTTAAACAGTGCGTATGAGCAATTTTCGTGATAGTTTTAACTTTAATAATCGTTAATAATGATGAATGAGCAAAACAAAATACAAATGCAAACATAATATACTTTACATAAATATGAAGCTATGCAGATAGTATAATAAGAAATTTAAAATAAACATCTTATGAGAGA
Source organism: Amiota mariae (assembly GCA_035041805.1). NCBI lineage: Eukaryota > Metazoa > Arthropoda > Insecta > Diptera > Drosophilidae > Amiota > Amiota mariae. The sequence goes on from JAWNKV010000287.1 coordinate 67,850, forward strand.
AGAAAGAAAAATTAAAGTGCCAAATTGTGTTTGGGATGAGATAGAGAAATCGTTTCCTTACTTCAAAAAATGTTCAGCTCAACCGAAAGACATTTGTACGCATTAAGAACGTCTCACTGATGATGCACACATTCTTACTCATTCTCATACAGATACGACTCTCTCTCTCTGTGTGTGAGTATTTGTATCTGTAAAATGTACGATGTTAGCCGGAAGTCAAAGGAAGACGTGTAGGATGTAAAGACAGAAGAAAGCAGACATGTTTAAGCATTTTATGTGTGGTAATAAATTTTACCTGCAACTGAGTGCCAGAATACAAAAAAAAAAAAGAATATAAGAAAAAGACATATACGACACACACACACACTTACTGACACATACATAAATTAAAGAAAAAGGAAAGAAAAGTGTTTGTAGTAGTAGTAGTTGCTACTTGCAACTCGCTAAATTCAGTTATTTAGAGTTGCTTAAGCATACGCTAGTGTTGGTAAATATACAACGAAATCCTATGTGAGCAATCTTCACTTACATATTAGATACATTGTAGTTGTGTCTGTGTGTGTATGTGTTTAGTTGGCTTAATTTATTTATGGCTTAACAAAAAGAAATTATATCCGAAATTAAATAAAGAAAATGGAATTCTTTTTCACTCTCTCAATGATGTCTTTTTTCGTTTTTTGTAGCAAGTTAACTTATCTTCATGTCAGAGCATTTATTTACTATTACACAAAGATACACACAGTCAGACAGACAGAACAACACACTAAATTTTTCCAAAATGAAATCAGTGCAACGATGAAGCCCTTTATACTGAAAATATTTAATTATTTAAATTGCATGAATTTCCACGGTTTGACTTGAGTTCTCATTCCTTTTAGCTGTCCATTACTTTTTCTGGCGTAATTTGTGTAGCAACTACTTAAGGGAATCAGGGAGCAACAGCAACAACAACAACAAGAACAACAAAAAGAACACAACACACTCAACTAGCAGCAAATGCAATTTATGTTTATTTGTTCATATAAAATTTATACCGAAACAAAAACAAAAATAAAAAATAAAGGGAAAATATTTATAAAAATCTCTTTTCCTTTCACAAATGCACAGATGCAACAAACAACAACAGAGGACACTCCTCTTGAGAGGAAGTAAAAATTTTATTAAATTGTTTTTCTTCTTGTTACTACCGGAATATGCCATTACTATCCATATCAGCAATAAAAATCTTCAAGGTGGACTGACGTTTTTTGAAAATAAACTCACATCAACCACAATATACCCTCGATGTTTCCAATATAAAACCACCTACTATAAAGTTGTTGCTTTACAAATTGTTGCAAGTGTTCAAGCAACAAACTTCTGTTGATTTTTTGTTTTTTCTTTTTTAAGCTACGCGCAGCACTAAAAGTTATGTTTTATCATTCCATCCACAAATACTATATGTATGCGTAGTTTTGTTCAAAATAGTAAAGATTTTTCATTTAATTTTACTGCATGTAATACTGTAGTACAGCGGTTCTGAAACTGTGATCTAAGGATTCCACATCGAATAAAATTCTGGCATCATGCATGATGTGAATAAAAAGCCCATTGTGATGCACAAACATGTAGTGTCCTTTCTATAGAACCGAACAACCTGAGAAACGTTCTGAAACCTCTTCCGAATAGCGATAGACATGATCAGAGAAGATGACTAATTCCCTTCTATTCCTCTTCATTAAAAATCGGTTTCAAAAACCCTATTATTGTACATTTATAATATTCTTTAAGAGGTTCAATTCAAAATATTTATTTTAAGAGCGATACAAAATGCCTTGGACTGTAGTTGGGAGAAAAAATATTGTTCAAGAGGAAACTGCATATGAAAGTTTAAGAACCACCTCCTGTTGTATATAGTATAGTATAGCATAGAACAAGAAGAATATACAAAATTAAAAAAAAAAAAAAATATTAAATTTGACTTACCTCAGTACAAAATTGACATCCGCATTGCAACAAAGTGGTTGCCTCCTCTACACTTCCAACATCAATTAAACAAAGTTTGCAGGTAAAGAGTTGGAAATTTGCAGGCGAGGAGGCTACAGTTGCCGATGTCGAGTCATTGGCTGCAGCATCTAGTTGCGCTAGTAATGAATCGTTCACCATAACACCATCGCGTACGACACTCGACTGTGCAGCACCCGTTGCAGCTGTCATTGAGAGTAAAGCATTAACAGTCAATGGATAGGCATGTGAAGTACCGAATGCCTCTAAGCCGCTTTCATCGTTAGGTGTTGTGTCGCTCACACTTGTGGGATTGCTGGTAGAGATGCTGTTGGTGAGCGTTACTGGTGTGGTTGTTGCTTGAGCCATCGTGCTGGAATTGAGCGTAGCCGTTGTTATATTGGACGGCGGATTGATGCTACTGGTGCTATGGGAACTATTTGCACCAGCGGAACTTTTACGTGAGTCACAGCTACTTAGACGATGATGGTTGCTGGTTGAGTTGCTTTTGTAGTTTTTACTCAAACTGGAATTTTTATCGATAACATCAAATGACACACCACGATCATTGCCTTCTCGACTATTATATAAACTTAGGTTGTTTGATGGCTGTTGTTGTAATTGATACGCCGAATGCGAGGAAACTGGGCGTCCGGTAAATTGTTGTTCCGAGGCGGAATTGGTAAGCGTATTTACGAAGCCACCGACACCACCATGTACCGATATATTCAGTGAGTAACGTGAGCCGGAAGCTGCTAAGGACAGTATGCTCGAACAACGTGAACACGTTGCGACACCATTAATGCTATTGATGCTGTTACGCAAACGATTAAGTGGTCTTATTTGTTCAACACCATTTTCATTAAAGACACCACTGCCCGTGTGCAACATGCCGCCGCCAAACACTTCCGGTGGAGTTGTTAGCATATTTGAGTTACCTTGGCGCGTTAGGGCTAACATGGTTTCGCATTTCCGCATTCCAGTGTACTGGACAATGGATTGTGATTTTTCTTGATTTAGACTAGCAGCGCTGCCCTGTCGCCGCATTATGTTCCACAACTTTTGCTGCACAACATTCACCGACGATGTGCTGCCCTGCACAATGCCATTGGCTAACTTTTCATTGCTGCGTCGTCGTTTCTGTTCATTACCAATACCCTCGGGATCGCCCAAGACCAGCATATTTTGTTCTGATGGAGTACGGGTAATCCGTATTTCTGGTGAAACGGGCCTTTGTAACTTTGGTGCTTCTGGTGCTGTTGTTGCTGATGCCACTGATGATGACAACGACGTCGGCAATGGTGTTGTTTGTGTTGGTATTGATGAAATTTCACCACGTGTACTCGTGCCCGACGTTTTGAGACCGACAAGCGACTTGAGAAAATTCTCAATACGCCGTCGTCGGGGCAATGGGCCCCCAGTAAGACCCAATGAGCCTGTTTGAGGGCCCTCGTTTTCATAGTTATTTTGTACGCCTCCGCCGCCGCCGCCAGAGTCTTTGGTACCAACGCCGCTGCCAGCATGATGCTGTACTGAATGCAACGATAGTGTGTTCGGCACTGTCACCGAACCGTTCGATCTTCGCTTTGGAAGACCGCCAGCTGCACTACCACTGCCGTCAGTGTCCCGATTGGACTTAACACCAGGTGCTTGTGCTGCTTCAATGTTGATCTTGTTGCGTGTTTCTAACAAAGCAACTGTCTCATTATGATCGACATTTGTAGGCGAGGAATTTAAGCTGGCGCGGTGTTGGTACCGATTGGCGGTATTCTGATGCTTTGTATTGGCCAGATTGTGTATTGGCGAAGAATCCTAAATTAATATTGTTAAGGATTACATATAACATATCTTCATTTATATAAAAGAAAAGTTTACTTACTTTGGAGTCCTGTTCGAGTTCTTCCTCAAGTGCGCTATAGACGGGAGCGTACCAGGAATATGAGTGTTGTTTTCGGGTCACGGACGTTGCCGTTGTCACTGTGGGTGCTGCCGATGTTTGTGCGCTAATATGATGATGCCTATGTAGCGCCGCACCACCTTTTTCGCCAGACGTTGTGCCTGCTTTCGAGGAACAGTTGTTATTTCCAATGCCACAGCATGTGGATTTAGTGACCAGGTTATTATTGTTATTGTAGTTGAATTGCAAACTACGACGCTCTTGGCTATGTGAGGGCGGCAAGTGTTTTGTCTGCTTGCGTGACCGCTCACTAGGATAGTGTACACTATGATGTTGGCGCCGTTGGGTCAGACGTTGTTGTTTGTTATTGTTCTTGTTGTTATTGTTATTATTATTACTAAAACTTCCACCACCACCACCACCACCACCTGCTGTGGTGGTTGTATCAAGTTCTTTTTTAGTAAAAATCAATGAAGCGCTATTCTTATTCAAGCAAATTGAACGTTGTGTATCGGCGACAGTCGCTTCGATATTGGTGAGCAATGGTTCTGTCTCGGACAGCGGTAGATTTACAATGTAATGGGACGAAGAGTCGCTTTGATAGTGTAGCGGTGACTCGGCTGGAAAATTAATGACAAAGTTTTTTGCAGCGTCATCAAAAGTGGTGGCGCGTGTGCGGCTTAAGCTACTGCAATCGTCACTCGATGATGACCGAGAGAATTGACTTATTATCGAAGAACGTTTCGATGAAAGCGAAGCAAAACGTCTGGAATGTTGTTGTTGTTGCTGGTGCTGGTGCTGCTCCTGATACTGATGTTGTTTGCCTTGGTCTTGTGCAAGAGGCGGTGAAGTGCTATTGAGATCAACCAATTGTATACCGTCGTCGTAGTCGTTGTCGTCGTGGTCATCGGCATGTGCCAAGAGACAAGTACGTTCACTCTGGTTGTAATGGATTATTGGTGGAATTGTGTTCGATTTTGTGGCTATTTGTGTCTGCGGCTGCTGTAGTGATGTTGGTGTGGACACAATGATTGTACCAGCAGCGGCTGAACAGGCGGAATTTAGTTTATCCTCGACAAGTAAATCCAATGGTTGAAGCTTTACTTTGTGCGTATCTTTACTACTGATATCTGCATCGGTCAATTGAGTTGCATGTTGCTGTTGTTGCAATTGTTTTGGATGCGTTAGCTGCTGCTGTTGTTGTAGTTGGTGGACTTGTTGTTGGTGGTGCAAATGTATCTGCTGATGTTGTTGAACGATAGTTTGCTGTTGCTGTGTGCTAATCTGATGTTGATGCTGATGATTATGACTTTCATTCTGTTGCAATGCCGTTGGCTGCATTGGTGGTCTCATCTTGATAAATGTTATTTACAATATTATTATTATTATTGTAGTTTCTATTGTTGCTGCTGGTAAAGTTGTTACTTTCTGGCACAATTGGCCTAAGCAAAATGCAATCCTGGAACAACATCTCGATTGGTGCCTAAAAGTACATAGAAATTATATTCATTAAATTCATTGCATAATCAAATAGAATTATGAGGCACTAAACACAGAATAGAAATGATTCATACGTATGTACATAAATTATACTTTCTTGAATTATAGTGAAAATGACAATAAATCTTCATAAAACCAAATCGAATTTACGAGATGCATGTGACTAAACGAATCTTCATACAAAATCTAATGGCGGCACATTTAACAAAATCGAAACAATTATTTGATTTATAGGCCTCATTCATTGACCACAATACAGTTTAATAGCTCTGAAGCTATAAAGAAAGCGTAAATTGATTTTACTGATTTAAAATATCTCGTGCACGAGTAAATCTTTTCAAGATCGTTTATTTTCGTTGCATAAGTACGTATAAGTATACGTGTATGAAGGAAATCAAATTATCATTCATATTTTTAAACAATTTCTTAACAGTCACTACATACAATATCGTAACATTTGCACATAAAGCTAAAGATGTCTACATGGTGTTGATAAGTACATACAAATACAGTCGAACTACTCTAAAACGAAGTCGTTGGAGACAGACAATCACTTCGTTACAGAGAAGTTTTCGCTATTTGGGAGTTTGTTATAGGGTAGTTTCAATGTACTAAGTTTATGGAAATGTATGCTACAATGATGAAAGTGAGACCCCAGAGAGACAAAGCCCAAAAACGTTTAAGAAATGTGGCGCGCTGCAGAAAATACGTGGACGAGTTTACCCGTATCGAGAAAACATCAAGATGTGTGGACATCATTAAAAATCGCAGAGATAGATAAATTCAAATCAAATGAATTAAATGAATTTCTTGAGCCTTGTTATCATTTTTCGAAAGCTTAATAAGAACCTATTTAAAATTCTATACTCATTTATTATGTAAGGATTACTAGAACAAACTATACAGGGATTTCTATTCTCATTTTGCTTCTTCTAATTTTAACGAACATGATTGTATGTTTATTAGAGAGCTGCATGAGTGCATTCAAAATGGCGTTTCAGCTACTCACAACAGAAATTAGTAAGTAAGTTTTGTAATCGGTTATAAGATTAGTCATACAAAAACAAATGAAATGAATGGATGCTATACGGCACACACATAGCTCGAAACTATATTTTATTGTGATAATAACTTGTGCACTCTGAGTGAAAAAGAAGAAGAGAAATATTTTTTTTTTTACGTACGAGAGTCAACACATTTGCGTTCATTTGTGTTTGCAAAAAGAAATTCTGCTACTGCGCAAACACTGAGTTCTCCGGTTAACTCAAATTCTTTTGAATGTTGGCTTTGTTCTATTTACAACTCACTTATTCGAATTCACTTCTTTTCATTGAAAGCTAGCACAACTTATAAAATATCCACTCAAACCAAAACAATTCTGTATTTGTTGTATGATTTACAAGAGTTTTTGAATATCACTCATTACTACTTTGAGTGGAGACATGCAGATCTTTAAAGTTTATTCATCTGATATTAATATAAAATTTGGTCTAAAATTGTAATATATTTCTGACCATTTCTAAAAATTCATATGAAAAAATCTTAAAACAAATGCATATCAATTAAAGTTCAAATATTCAAAAACCATTTTCATAAGACCACAAGAGACCGCAATCAACTCTTAATTTACAGATTAACGATAAATGAAAACAAATGTCAATGGAAATTTATTAAAAAAAAAATGTTTCCTTGAAACAGCTTAAGAACTAACAACAACAGAACTAAATACAACATTTCATCAATACATGACATAATTATGAGACTTCAAGCGAAGAGCATTCAAAAGGACTTACTGGAAAAACAACCTAATTAAATATATAAGCCAGGAGGAGGAAAAAGTCAACCAATCAGTCACAAAGCAGGTTTCAGAGATAACATAAAAGATAAAAACAAAAAACCAGAAAATAATAGTGGAAAATTTATAGCTGCCAAAGGAGAATATCCATGATGACATGCGTGTCATGACATACATGTAAGGATTGGGTTGACTTATCACAAGCATAACGAGTTGGCTTAATAAGGAAACTCGCAAAAATTTCGCTTCTTGGCAATAAATGTCAAAATTACAATTAATCATTTCACTTCGCACATTCGCGTTTACATTTTCAATTTCAACTGAAAAAGCAGATCAAAAATGCAAAAAGGAATAACAAAAAAAAAAAAAAAACTGGAAGCAAACAATATAAATCGACAGTCAGAGCATAAGATAAGCAGCAACAACCACAAAAAATGTGTGTGAAATTGAAGATGAGAAATTTAAATTATTGCATTCTTTAAAGTTTGAAATATTTCTCAACAAAATTAATGACTTTCTCAGAGGCGTATGCGAAATATTCGTACATAATACACACATATGCCGTGCCATATATCTTTTGGCAAAGGCATGTACAAGAGCGAACATTGAGGTCTGGTAATAGAAACACAGAGCTTTTTTGAATAAACCACAGGCATTTTCTGGTTCTTAATACATAGTACATGAAATAAGGAGACAGACATGCAGACAGACAGGTAACAGACTATTCATTTTGCCTCAAGATGTTGTAAAGAGAAACTCTCACATTACTCCATCCAAACCAAATCACTCAGTCAGTTAGCAAGTCAACCACTTTAATATGTCTATGTGAAAGTGTATTTTGTTATTAAATGAAATTTTCATACAATATTATAAATAATACTTGTATTAACAAAAACCAAAAACATCAATCATCTGATGATGATGATGATGATTATGATGATGCTGCTGTTGCTACTGTTACTGTTACTGATACTGTTGCTTTTGCTTTTAATAATAAACTTGAAGGACTCTTTTATGTTTTATCATTAAATAAAATTAAGTAAATGATTTTGGTTTTAAGGCTTCTTAGAAAATGAAATGAAATGAAAATTCATTTATTTCATTTCAATTACTCAACATTATATTTATGCATAATTATTCAATTATATAAAGTAAACATCTTTTAATTGCGTAAAACTTAATGATTATGGTAATTTAATTGGAAACTTATACTACGAGTATTAAGTGTATATTTGTTATGACATTTATTTATTTATTTACTATACTATACAATTCAATAAATCTTTCGAAATTCACATAATTTGATAAAGAAAATATGGGAAAAATGTTTGATTGATTTGTAAAATCTCTCATTATTTCGTAAAATGTATAAAGTTTACAGATAATTAAGTCTGTGTTACAAACAAATAAGCAAACATATCCAAGGATATTTTTTTAATGCATATCGGTTAAATCTGGTAATAAAGGTAAATCACATGTTGGTTTGGATGAACACATGTAACATACATATGTAAATATAAGTATGTATGGCACATGTTGTGGTTATAATAAATTATGCTGAGATAAAATTTCCATGTTCGAGTCAATTTTTGCCATTTTGTTATATATTTTTTGTGTATATAAACCATAGGTCAACATTGCCTCCTGGAATGGGTCACTGGTCACACTATACGTATATGTACTAAGGGATTGGATTGGATTGGGATAATTTGTATGATGGCAAGTGGGACATGTGGTCACAATGAAATGTAATGTGACGGCGGTCAGTGATTCATTCTGTTCTTATTTTTTTTTTTTTTTTTTTTTTTTTTGGCAGTAAGCATTGCGGATAAATGACCGCATGATGCTTGCCTCACTGACTGACTGCCGGAACTGCCTGAATATATAATATATTCAAATTACTTATGAGTTCATTATTAGCACTCCCCCAAAATAATACAATATTTGTACTATATCTGTTAGTTGCTATTCTTTCAGTTGTTATTCTTTCATGGCATTTCCGTGAACCAAATAAATGTGTATGGGTGCCCCTTTAGGTATGCCAGGGAAAAGCGCATATTTCTCTCTACTACGCATAAAATGCTCTATTCTTGATACATACATACATACATGTGTATGTGTGTATGTATATGCAATATCGATATTCTTGTATATAATGCCATATTTATAGATATACAGTGGACCCTAGCTTAATGAACGAAATTCCTTCCTATCGTAATGCGATACGCTCGTTAAGGGGTCATCTCATGTTATGGGGGGGTTGCTAACAAAGTGCGACTACCTGTGACAGGGGGGAGGGGGTCATAAGCTTTGTCACGTCTCAAGTGAAAATCTAAAATATTAAAAAACATTAAACAAAAAATTATTACCAACTCTATCATTAGAGACTTACTTATATAAGAGCCCTAACAGAAACCCTTAGAGACAAACATTTAAAGATAATTAAAGTAACACTATATTATCGGTTTGCACTGCAAAATATGTGACGTCACACCAGGGGGGTCTCAGAAATGTGACCACCTGTAATAGGGGGGTGGATTGGTTGTAAAAACTCATGAAATTCGTATGACATAATATGTGGATGACCCCAAAGCGCAATCAATTTAAGTTTGTCATGAAGTTTGTAACACATAGAAGGAGACATGGGACACCCCATAAAGAATATATATTCTTGATCAGCGCGTCGAGACGAGTTGATCTAGCCATGTCTGTCTATCTGTTGTCTGTATTTGTACTATCGCCTTGAAATTGGGACACTATAAGTGTCTGTCCCATATCCACCAATCTTATAAAGACCCTCGGACTACTAGCAGGGGCGTGAAGAGTATTACAACTTCGGCATAGACAAAGTTAGTTTCTTTTTATTTATATTTTTATATTTTATTTTCAATTTTCATTTAACGAAAGTTTTGTATATGTTTTTTAAGGAACTTGAAGCTTTTTGATCGCGTCTTCTAGTAAGGAATGAGACAATCTAGAATCGCTGTTATCATAGCGAAGACATTTATGTTACTCCATTTGAAGCATCATCTATTTCCCTAATGTTAATCTTGCCGTAGGCCAATTGTATGGACGTAGTAGATCGCTTACACCTTTTTCCTTCTTTTCAATGATTTTATGTTTTATCTCATGTTCATATTTCCTCTATTATGGTTGTTTTGCAGATTTTTCTTTGGAGGAATCTTTGTAGTTTGAAAATAAAATTCAAAAATACAAATTAAACAATGATGCTACTGAAACGAGAGTTGAACACAGACTAACAAGGTTTCTACGAAATTCTGGATTTTCCCTTTCTAGTAACTCGTTAAGCGAAACGACTTTCGTTAAGCGGGCCTTTCTTTTTTAAAAAATGTTACCCATTATGCGAGGCACACGTTAAACAAGGATCCACTGTATACTCATTTATTTATATGTGTGGCCACAATAAATTATAAAAGTCACTCCTACAATTTGTTCATTGATGTATGACGACACAAACAATGATGGGCGTCGTGTTTCACGCCTTTCCCTACATGAATGAATTCTTATTGTATTTCCCATTGCTCATGAATTCATATTTCTCTATGGTTATTGTTATCCTTTTGTTCAGTGTTTATTCTTCTTATTGCTTTTTCATGTTCATTCGTGCAACGGCGCATATCGAAAAAAAAACAATCAAACAAACAACAAAGAATAAAATAAAATAAAGCAAAATCATTTGTCTTTGCTCTTCATTTAACGCCATTTAAACTTGCTAAAAAAAAACGCGCAAATTTCTTTTGTTGAATTCTCGTTCATCTATATCTACTTTATCTATATAGAGTATCTCTGGTGAATTGTAAGTTGGATGCACAGAGAAAATGAAGATTAATGATTTATTTGAAGCTGCAGCAACGCAATATGTCATCAAATTGTTATAGTATAGACAAATTTATTCGCTTAGTTTTCGTTGCTATTTAAAACTGTTTATTTGTACCCTTCAATTTTAAGAAGTTAAAAATGATGAAAGCGTGTGAGACCATATAAACTTTAAGTAGATATGAAAATATGGAACAGCATGACGAGACCAAACGATCTAGCCATGTCCAAATGTTTCTCGGAAACTATAAGATCTGGGATCCTGAAATGTAGAATGTGGACTTGAAAACTCCTCTTTTGAAATGTCTATGTCTATAATTTCTAAATAATATAAATTTGTTATACGAGATGGTTCTTCCAAAAAGTATTCAGTCGAATACCCTCCTACCCTAGATCACAGCTGTAAAAAACCACCTAAAACATTCACAGCTTTGAAAGATATCAGTACTAAATGTTAAAGACCTTGTGATCTGTCTTTAATTCTGAAAATCAACCATTTATTGCTTGAAATGAAACACATTGAATACTCTTTCGAAACTGTAAAATTACTCGTAATTTAGTTCCAATTAATGATTGTATTTATATAGGGATTTGCTTTATTTTCTCACACCATTAATCTTTGAAATGCTTTTGGTGGTGCAGAGTAGTTCATCCATTTCCACACGAATGATTTTTTTTTTTATATTATTATTATTGTTCACTTCATAAATTTTCAACGTCATTCATTTGTTAGTTTCTAGGCATGCAGCAGATCAACAAGCAAACTAAATGAGAAATTGTATGGTAAAGTTTCTACTCTTCTAAAACTTTCCAAATGCAACGAATTTCACATTTGTAATTATTACGAAATTCACATTATTCAAGTTTAATTTTCAATGCAATGGATTTTCCATTACATTTTGAACAATCAAAACGTAAAAAAAAAAATCCAAAATAATGAGCAAATTAATTGAACAACTACAACAATAATAATGATGATATTATTATGATTATGATGAGAGAAAATGTACTATTATGACAATGGCAAATCATCTAGTTTCATTGAGATTTGTAAGCACAGAGAACAAAGGAATTTGGGTTTTTTTTCTACTAATTGGCAAATGCAATGAGAATAAAACTATGAAAATTATTGTGCATGCAACATTTACCAATTCCATGAAAATCTTAATTTATTTGGAAAACTGTTATTCACTCGTTCTCATTAAATAACTCACCATTGTAGTTTTTATGTAGAAAAGTTACGTCGTCACTTATATTATGATATATTAATTCGATAAAACTGTAAAGAGATTAAAAAATAATAGTCATAATTAGTAAAAAAAATTATATAAGTTATTATAATATTTCATAAAATCAGCAAGGTTATCTCTCTTCTCTAAATTCTTCAAATTAATAGGAACGAAATATAATATAATATAATGATTCGAACTAAAAATTTTAATCACTGTAAAAGTATATAATCACCTCGACTGTAAATCAGTGGGAAAATGGACTTGAATACTTTAAGTTCCCACTGCTACTCACTTCAATTCTTTCAAATTTACATTAATAGATTATAATTATTCAATTTTAACCATTTGAACAATGTACATATACTATTCCTAACTATTTTAGTTTAATATCTGTACTACTTTGATGACTATAAAGTAGTAGAAAAAAATACTTCAGATCCCAAAATCTTTCAAATTTATACGAGTATAAATGGTTTACTTGATATAATCATTTAATCTTAACCATTTCAAAAGTGTAAAAAGTTGATCAGCCTCCTACATTTTTCTCAATATCTTAAACATTTTACTGACTATAAACTAGGCGAAAAATAGACAAGTCAAATGTATCATAAAGATTCTTCTTGCCAAAATCTTTTTGTATACTAAAAAAATGTTTATCTGCAAGTTTTAAAACTTCATCGGATTTTTTTTTTTAGTTTTTTAGTATGGAGGACTTAATTCAAATCTATTCTATTTTTAAATTAGATAAATTATACAATAAAGTATCTATAGTAGATACTAAAGACTTTTTTCTGAAGCTTTAACGTTTAAAGATATCAGCAAATATCTCATTTAGAACTAAAAGAAAAAGTAAGGTAAAAAAGGAAGAGTCATCTATATCTTCAAGTGAACCTCCTATAATACTATGGCGAATAAGTATATAACACATACATCTCATAAGCTGACATGCCGATATACAGCATGGCAACAAAGACGTCATTCGACATTGTTCCAACAAATTGCGCACGCATATGTCGTTGATAATACCATTGATGTTCTATTCTTCTTCTACTGTTATTGTTGCAACATACGTTTTACGTTTTACGATTTTAATGCGCTTCAGCTTACGTAGTTTCTTTTTTCTTGTTTTCTTTTGTAACAATCTAAACTCATACACACATATGTTTGTTTTACTTAGAAATCTGCAACTGTTTGGAAACTACATACTAGAACATTTATGTTACATAGATACAGCACCACAGCCGCCATAACCATTATTTGAACTGCATATTCTCCCAAGTGTTCATTCAAGGCAAGGGAACGTGCGCGACTTGTCTTATGAACTTGACAAATACCAAATGCAATGAATGTCTCATGTAAATTTCTTGTAATGGAGTGACTATATGATTGAAGTGTGTACAACATTGGGTTGGGTTTGGATTGGATTGTATTAAGTTTGACATAGGAGAAATGGGTTGTGATTCTTAGAAAAGCCTTCAAAAGTTTTCAATTTTCTCTTTAGGAGTACATACTACGTATCTCTATAGTTTATCCTGCACTCATGAAGGACACACAAAGGCATACCTACCACCCACTCTCAATTACTAACTCACAGACACTCTAAGTACATTATAGTGTATGGTAGTAGTAGTAGTAGTAGTGATAGCACAGTAATTGTTCACTAAAATCTTACAATTCCCCGTTGGCTATTTTTGCTTTATGAAATATTTTAAAGTTCATAAGAAGTTTCACTAAACTTTTAATTCTTTAATTTCTTTTGAAAGTTGTTTCGTTGGCTTACACAATGTTTTCGTTACTAAGAATTTTACCGGAGATACTTAGCAATTAGTTCAGATTATGAAAAATCCTTTCATTTTTTCCATCAAAGGTATATATGCACTTTTTTTAAAAAGCTATGTATTTCCCCTCTTGAAGTCAATGACTTTGCCTGTAAACGTTATCTTTCTGAGAATCAACAACAATCATCATAGTAAGGGCCAACTGATGCGTACCATAAACTCACTAATGCATCTAATTAGTAATGGCACTGTGAGTGACTGGTTACTATGTGTTGCAAAGGAGCATTACGTGCCAATTAGGTTAAGCTTCGATATTTATAGAATATAATGTAGAGTGTGTAACCTTCAACCCCTACCTCTTATCTGTGTGTATGTTGGTTTTTTTTTTTTTTATTATCATCTGCCGTATGTTGATAGTTTCTAATGTAGCATGGCAACCACATCACCTCACATTCTCTGAGAGACTGAACTACATTACTTACATAATTGACTCGTGGGTCTGAATTAATGCAAGCATATTAGCATTTAGTGTTACATAATTGATAAAGGACATAATTACAAATTGACACGATTAGTAATTAGTAATGAGATTTCAATGCATATATTTGCAATGAAACTAACGCTTTCGATGCTTACTCTAGTCGTAATTAAAGTAAGCAACATTTTTGTAATGCATTTATCATAATCTATTGATTTGCAATAAGAGCCAGGAATTTTTTTAATAAAAAAAAGAGTCATTTGTTTAAAAATTTATTAAAATAAATGTATGTACATCTAAAGTTAATATTTCAATCAAAATTAATAAAAGGAATAAAGTTTAGTCCAAAACCTTGTTGGGTTTGTGCAAATATCAAATCTAAAAATAAGCAATATCTATTCTTACATTTCTCAAGCCACGTATGAATCTTTGAGGGACATTTAACTCTATGCATCTCTGATTATGTTATTATTATATATTTTCTTCAATGTAATTTTATTCGATATCTGTCTGTAGACAGGCAACAAATTTTGATAACAACATTTTACATCACAGAATTGGTGAGGCTTCAACAAGCTCAACCGACATAAATCTATACAAATAAGTGAGGTTAAAATCGAAGCCATCAATTTAAATGTATTTATTTATCTGTATATCCTTTTAACAATTCTGAATAAAGTAATAAATAATTCTCTATAGACATCAACTAGTTGTAACATTAATTCTTAAAGTTATTAATGCGATTTTGTAATTATATATTTAAAATTTAACGATAAATGTACATTTACCCATGTGCTATATTGTGCCATGATAAAAATAATATAAGTTTACTTCTCTAATAGCATTTTTCAACAAATCTACAATATATCAAGAACCTTCAATTCTGAGTAAATATTAACTCTAAAATCATGCAACATTTATGTAAATATATATAAATAAGTATATTTCAGTGGAACTTGGGAATAAATAGCAACAAATGCTCCAACGTGTGCTTTACTCTGAGGAGGAATGCTCCACCGGATTTACATCTCTGTGGAGACACCATCGCACAATCAAATAAGGTGAAATACCTAGGTCTCATTCTGGATCAAAGTCTTACATTTGGTCAGCACATCACGTCGGTGTTATTTAGGTGCCGAAACAAAGTAAACAGGCTTCACTATTTGCTCAATGGGAGAAGCTCACTCTCTCTCGGGAATAAGCGCCCAAATCATTGTCCCTGTATGGAGATACGCCATGCTGATATGGGAAACTTCTGCTAAATACCAACGGAAGAGAGTGCAAGTCCTGCACAAAAATACATTGCGCCTAATAACAGGATGCCCATGGTATGTAAGAAACTCAACCTTGCATAGGGGGGACATGAACTCGGCGGTAGTTGAGTACCAGATCGCCTTTCACACAAGCCGACATAACGATCGTTTGTTGGCTCACAACAATCTTTTGGTCAGAGCTCCTTGCTGCAATGCAACAGACAACACATCAATCCCAGTCCTAGTGCGAACGTAATATTAAATGATTTTCCATTTTCATCTATACCATTAAAAATATACATCATTAGCTCTAATGCAATTTTGTAAGACTGAAAGTATAAAGTGTATTTCTCTAATAGTAGTTTTGATAATTTTGTATAATAAACCACCAGAAGGGTTTAGTGGGGGTATAAGTAAATTGTGAAGAACATTTACAAAAAAAAAATATTCACATTAAATAATTGTTTCCAAATGATATAAAAATTTTATATTTTTAATATTAATTGTACAACATGTAATTATTACAATGACAATGTGAAACATTAATTCGAAATTGACAACAAATACATAATTAAAGTTTGTATGTACTGTGATAAAATTTATATTTATAAATGAATTGAATAAATTGATTTATGGATTTATTTTAATTATAAAATCCACAAGTTTAACTAAACTTAAATTAAATTTATAATGATTTTTATAAAAATTATGACTTAATCGAAATAAAATTTTTAATTTCAAATGTTTTTTTATAAGCAAATATAAAATAAAGTATAATAAAGTTACACATCTGAACTGTCATAGTTAAGGACACTTGATACTAGATAAATGATGCAGAAACCATGATAATAAGCAACCTGACCTAACCTAAAAAAAGGAGTAAATAGGGTATAAAAAGTAAAATCCTTATACTATACTGAAAGTACTTATCTTGAAGAGTTTGAAATTAAACAAACGGAGGAAATAGGAGAACGATAATAACAATGACAAAGTTGCGGCAACATGCCAAAGGAATAAGAGACAAACAAACGACGTGACAAAATGTAAACAAAATTCTTTAAGATGAGGATAGTGTGAGGATAATGTGATAAGAGTTCATCATCAACATGAAGAAGGAAGAAAGTGCAAAAAAGAAGACACAATGTTTCTAATGCAACTGAACAAAAGAAAAGCCAATCAAGTACGTGAGAATTAAACTATTCATGAGGTCTAACACACAAAAAAAGTGCAATATATCAAAGAATAAAGGCAAAACCTTTATCATTTATATAGTTCAACTTGATTTCATTACTTAAAAAAATAAATACTACTTTCAGAATA
Organism: Amiota mariae; assembly: GCA_035041805.1. Lineage (NCBI taxonomy): Eukaryota > Metazoa > Arthropoda > Insecta > Diptera > Drosophilidae > Amiota > Amiota mariae. Next base: position 84,923 of record JAWNKV010000287.1, read on the forward strand.
TCCACGTAAGTTTGTGTTGTGTGTAAGGATTCAAATAATGTAGACTGAAAAAGTGCTTCTTCATAATCGTGAAATGAAGTTTTTTTCTTAATTATATTCTTGGATAAGAGTTATGAAGCTTTTTATTAAATTTTCTGTTTTGTTTCTTTATCAAGGGAAGAAACAACACTTGAATTATGAAGTATGTATACATAAATTGTTCTTATTGGAATTCATGTAAAAAAGATGACAAGCGCAATGCCGCTTGACTAAAAACACATACACACAATCCTAATTGAAATGCAAAGAAGAATACACAGAGTATACCATATACTCTTAAATTCTCAAGTAGCAATTTAAGTTGGTTGAAACATGTAAAACTGAATAACGCGTTGAGTGGTTTTAACATGAGATACAATTTAGATGATGCTGCCGCTGCAAGAGCAATCGCAGAACACCGTGAACCCAAGCAATTCCAAAACGAGAAATTACTCTTGCAACTCTTGCAATGTTGTGTCATTTTATAAACATATATGTATATCCATAACAGATAAAGTAATGTTCTACCATATGGCAGCAATAGATATATACAACCGTAGTACATATTGTAGGTACATCCATCCATCCATCCATCATATGCAATGCACATCACTTTTTTACTAAATAAACCCCATGTTGCTGCTGACACAAGTGATACTCAACTCAAATGTCTAGACTGCAATTGTGAATGACATTTATAATAATTATGATCATTATGATGACGATGATGCATAGATACATTTGAAAACATTAGCATTTTGAATAAATAAAAAAGTTGACTCGAAAATTTATGTATTCTTTAGAACAAAGTGATAAAACACGTAAATTTTATAAGTATCTGCGATTATTTGTTATTTCAGTGAATTTATCTTTGTTTATAACTACATAAATTTAACTGTATTTAAAGTATCTCAACTTAATCTTATTGCATGCTAAAGTATTTCAAATAATGTCACATGTTTCGTGCTGCCATGAGAGGAGAGAGAGGGAATTTCATCTAATAACTAGGAAATACAATACAAAACAAGAAAACAATGAAATCGAATAAAATTTCACAACGTTTTGATGCATGTTTATGTAGTTAATTCTTAAATGAAAAATAATATTAAGTATTTGCATCAGGCACACACTTCTCTATCATTATTGTTTAGTAAAATTTTCCGTTCTATTTTTTATGGAAAAAGAAAACAAAAAACAACAACATAAATAATAATAATTTTAAATAAAATTAAAGAAAGGAAGTTATGTATATAAAAATAAAACATTTTGGGTTTCATATTTTCCTTTTAATAAAGGATGTGTGTGTATACTCACAACATCATGGCATTATGACGGAAGGATGTACGCCCTTTTTGGTTCGACAAACACAAGAGAACAACAAAAAAAGAAACAAGTAACAATAACAAAAATTGACTGTAGCGATTTAACTGCACCAAAGCATGCTTTTACACACATACATCTGTGTATTTTACATATACATATGTTTCAGGACAAAAACTACGAAAATACCAAAAACAACTAAAATCCTATCCTATCTGAACTCACAGGAATGTTAGTTGAACAAAACGACCGCAAAAAGTTACGTACTACATATTGCATTTAAGCAGTGGCAGCAGATGGCGTTTATCGTCATCGTGTCGCTAGCGAATTAAGCTGGAGGATACTGTAGCAACATCAGCAGCAGCAACTGCAGTAGCAGAAGGATACCAAACATAAGATTGCCAAATGCCAAAACCAAACCAAAACAAAAACAAAAGATACTAACATACATGACTTATCGCTGTTTAGATTCTTTTCTTTTTGTGATTTCATTTTGTTGTAGGCGTTTAGTTACTGCCAGCCAAAAGTTAAGTTGCAGCAACTAAAATTCGACGCAAGGTTCTTTTGGCAATTTTCAAAATATGTACTTAATGATTGGTTTAACATGACTTACTTAATATTGGATAAATTCCTAAATATACTTTTACCGAGAAATGAAAATACACAAAATAAAGAAGAGTCTTCTAACTCAACGGATTACGCATTATACAATGGCCCCAAGCTGTCACCAATTGTTGTTGTTCTCATTTTCGAACTTGATTTGAGACCAAAATGGTCTCATTTCAAGATATTTTGTTCTCATATCAAGAACAATTCGAATTTGATTTGAGACCATTTTGGTCTCATTTTAAGATATTTTGTTCTTATATCAAGAACAATTCGAACTTGATTTGAGACCAAAATGGTCTTATTTCAAGATATTTTGTTCTTATCTTAAGAACAATTCGAACTTGATTTGAGACCAAAATAGTCTCATTGTGAGATATTTTGTTCTTATATCAAGAACAATTCGAACTTGATTTGAGACCGTAATGGTCTCATTTCAAGATAATTTGTTCTCATATCATGAACAATTCGAACTTGATTTGAGACCAAAATGGTCTCATTTCAAGATATTTTGCTCTCATATGAAGAACAATTCGAACTTGATTTGAGACCAAAATAGTGTCATTGTGAGATATTTTGTTCTTATATCAAGAACAATTCGAACTTGATTTGAGACCAAAATAGTCTCATTTCAAGATAATTTGTTCTCATATCAAGAACAATTCGAACTTGATTTGAGACCAAAATAGTCTCATTTCAAGATATTTTGTTCTCATATCAAGAACAATTCGAACTTGATTTGAGACCAAAATAGTCTCATTTCAAGATAATTTGTTCTCATATCAAGAACAATTCGAACTTGATTTGAGACCAAAATAGTCTCAATGTGAGATATTTTGTTCTTATATCAAGAACAATTCGAACTTGATTTGAGACCATAATGGTCTCATTTCAAGATATTTTGTTCTCATATGAAGAACAATTCGAACTTGATTTGAGACCAAAATAGTCTCATTTCAAGATAATTTGTTCTCATATCAAGAACAATTCGAACTTGATTTGAGACCAAAATAGTCTCATTGTGAGATATTTTGTTCTTATATCAAGAACAATTCGAACTTGATTTGAGACCATAATGGTCTCATTTCAAGATATTTTGTTCTCATATCAAGAACAATTCGAACTTGATTTGAGACCAAAATAGTCTCATTGTGAGATATTTTGTTCTTATATCAAGAACAATTCGAACTTGATTTGAGACCAAAATAGTGTCATTGTGAGATATTTTGTTCTTATATCAAGAACAATTTGAATTTGATTTGAGACGAAAATGGTCTCATTTCAAGATATTTTGTTCTCATATCAAGAACAATTCGAACTTGATTTGAGACCAAAATGGTCTCATTGTGAGATATTTTGTTCTTATATCAAGAACAATTCGAACTTGATTTGAGACCAAAATGGTCTCATTTCAAGATAATTTGTTCTCATATCAAGAACAATTCGAACTTGATTTGAGACCAAAATGGTCTCATTTCAAGATATTTTGTTCTCATATCAAGAACAACTCGAACTTGATTTGAGACCAAAATAGTCTCATTGTGAGATATTTTGTTCTTATATCAAGAACAATTCGAACGTGATTTGAGATCAAAGTGGCTCCTGGTGTCGCTCTATTCCTGAGAAAACCAACGAATTTGCTAACCCACTTGAGGTCAGCTTTTCACCGCTTAACTTTGCTACTCCTGAAGATATTTCCATCACCAAAATACAATCGAAATTTCAATAGATCTAATTGTCTATAACTAAAAATAAATTGATTTTCAACAACCTTTGTTTTTCTTCCATAACTCGAATTTCCATATTTTGAATATCTCAATAGTTCAAGTATTCGAGAAATAACTATATAGTTAAAACAGCTAGTATATTGGTAGTGGCCAAAAGTCATGCCGTTTTTCTCTATAGATGGCTTAAGTCTCAACTTTATATGGTGATGGCGGAACATGTTGGTGGTAGTATAGGCAATGACTGATGAAACCGCCGTTATTCAACACGAGAGTGTGCAAAAAGGCTTAACAGTAGAAAGCTACCTTAAACACCTTGGATACGTAAACAATCTCGATATTTGTGTTCCGCATGAGTTGAAGGAAATTCACCTCACTAAGCACATCAATATTTACGATTCAGTTCTCAAACGTATCGTTGCGAATCATAACAGGTGATGACAAATAGGTTTTGTACAGTAATCTGAATAAGACATTAGCATCTTCCATCATGACAACGCTCGACCGCATACATCTTTGGTCACTCAGCAAAAATTATCGGAGTTGAATTGGGAAATGATGACATATCCACCGGATTGACCCGACCATTTATTCCGCTCTCTTCAAAACTCTTTGAATGGTGAAACATTCGATTCTGGTGAGGCCGTTAAAAACCACTTGACACTGTTTTTTGACTATTAGGATCAGAAGTTCTACGAGAACGGAATAATCAAACTTCCCGAAAGATGGGCAAAAGTGGTCTAACAAAACGGCGAATACATATTCGATTAATGTTTGTTCTACATATAATATATCAATTTTAAATTTAATGAAAAAAACTGACTTTTGAACAACCCCAATATTTGGGCAATCTCAAATTATAAAAAACATTTTTCATACAATTAAATCATGAGATACACTAATCAAGATGCTAACAATAGAAAATTAATCGAATAAGCCCACATTCTACATGAGACAATGAAGATTTCATATCTTAGTATTTAAGATTAAATCCTTATATATGCGAACTTTCAATCAATTCAACTCTTGTGAATTATATTGAGATATTGGAAGTTGAAAAGAAGACTTCCTTTTAGTTGATGGTTTTATTTATTTATTTATTTATTTAACATAATTAAATCTAATATATAATACTAAACTTAATACTAATTTTAACGAGTGACTAGCTGCTGGGGTTAGTTGATGATATTATTGAACATTAGCTCAGAATATATAAATCCGACTTTAAGTAACAGGGAAGATGATGATAAAAGTTCCCTGCAAGAATTTATTAAAAAGACTTTCAAGAAAAATGTAGTGGATTCAAAAGCAAACCAAACAATACAAAAAAAAACATGAATTGAGTTCAAATAAACAACAATTTAACTATAAGTTAAATTAACTATAAATGCACGCAAACATATAAAATTCAATTCACTAAAAATACTCTAGTGACTTTGTTCGTTTATTATATTTAAGTACTACTACATATTTGATAACCAAGAAGAAAGAGAATTTTTCTTCTATTTGGTTAGGAAAAAACATACGAATTTCACGCACGACACAAACTTAACAAAACAAATATGTCTGCGCGCGATTGACTTCCGCTTCGAACACTTCCGGTTTTGTAGAAAACTTTTCCCTTTTCCGTTTCTTCTTTTTTTCACATTGTATTCGTAAAGAACATAAAAGTAGTTGTATTGTAGCTGTTTTTGTTATGCCAATGCATCTAGATACGACCTACTACTAACATGCGATGCCATGCCATGCTATGCCAGAGTGTCAAAGCAGCCTGAAGGGGTTTTTTTTACAAAGGGAACATATGAATACACAGAGATACATACATACATAATAGACAAACGGATAGATCGTCGGAAGCAAATACAGATAGTTAGTGTATCTGTCTCTCAAAACTGACAACAAAAAGCATATACATATATTGCTATATATTCTTCTTCTATTAGTTTTAAATTCAAAAGTAGAGAATACAAAAAAAAAAAAGGATTCCAGCTGAGTGTCTATCTGTGTTCTTATGTATGAAGTTTGTATGATTGTTGGTAAAGATATCAGATCCTTTGCAGTACATTCAACTGAAAGTAACGACTCATAAATGACTCTTCTTAAATGTCCTGGTAGCTACTTGAAAGCAAATGAAAAAAATTTTAAAAAAAATCTTAACATGAAATGGGAGGAAATAATTCTATAGTTTTAGATATTCTTTCTGTTCTTTCCATTTCCATTTCCATTTTTTTGTTTTTTTTTGTTTTTTAGAAACATGTTTATGGTGTTTACCTTTCTGAAAAGTGTTATAATTCCTTCGTCCCTTATAGCTTACACTGAGCAGAAGATTCACCTACCAAAAATGAGTTAATGTCTTGGTTTCTTGGGCAAATATTAGAACTATTTCTGCTTAATAAGATAATACTGAAATCTTCATGGACAGGTATATGAAAGGATATGAATCTAATCCAATCTAAGTTCTGTTAGTTGTTACCTAGTGGAACGTCAAAATAGTATCATTCACTGAAATACGCAGATCGTAATGATAACAGACAACATCTAAATTTACATATGTCATATAACAAACTAACTAATTGTTCGTTAAGCATTGACTGACTATCAAATCTGTAAATTCTTTATTGAAATACTCAAAATTATTGTTTTAAATTAAATATTTCTAGTAACTGCGTATTAATTAGAGTTAGTTATAGAGTGATTCAAGTATTTGAGGAAAACCAGTTCTTCTGCTTTGTATTTTATTGTAATTTTGATTAAATTCAAAAAAACAAAATAAAACTTCATTATCATTTTGCCCAGCCCCACTTCACTCTAAGCACGTGTAAAAACTCTAAATTTTTGTTAATTTACGTTGTTATTTTGCAATTGACATTGCCAGAATCTATAATTTTCGAACGAATAAATTGCGCATTATAGTCATGTGATAATATAAACAAAATACAATATACATAAGTAAGTACATATATTTAAAATAAATATATTGTAGTAGTAGTAACAGTAAAATTTAATTGTATGATTCTTGTTTTTTATTGTTTCTCCTTTTCAATTTTAACTTTTTGATTTTCATTTGAATGAACATTTAGCATACAGAAAGCATTTGAGTTGAGTTTTATTTATTCATTTAACTGCAAAACAGCAACAACAGCAGTAGCATGTAATTGATTTTCCAAACTCAACTATACTAAAATGAAAAACTGTTGAAAATTGATGAATCGCCCACCATTACCACCCACGATCATTTATTCAAATAGATACATGCACACATATGTATGTACAATATTACAAAAATACTTTTGTTTAATTGAAAAAATAAAATATATGTAAAGACCTACTTTGGTGGAGGAGGGCTCTGCGTATGAGTAATATTTTTTTCATTAAATTCTTTTCAATTTCTTTTTGATTAGGTATTATTACTTTGAAGTGATGTTTGTAAAGCATAGAAATGTGAGTTAGAGACTTTCTAATAGCTCTATGTTCTAAAGATATATGCAGAAATTTTGCTTAGACCTCTCTGACTTTAGATAGAGTTTTTAGAGCATCTGATTACTGGAATAGGTTTGCCTATACAAAATTCGCTTTATAGGTAAAATTATTGTTTCTTTTGTTTATATTTCCTACTATTTTATTCTTGACAATTTGCCACGAAAAGTCCAAAAATTGGAATAATCGAATATTTACTTATTATATTTTAATACATTTTAATTATATCTATGTCCTAAATATTTATGCTTAAGTATAATATATAAAAATATGATAGAGTTTGAAAATGTTAAGGGATGTTGGGGTTTTTAATAGTCGGGATGGAATTTGGGAACCAAAAAGAGAGATCCTGATGCTCCCCAAGTTTTGGCAAGAGTCCAGAAAGGAAGGCATGGTGGACGGACTATTCCGTTGAGAAGACGTTTGTGGGTGTCCTGTGAGTGACAAGGTTCTTGAAATCCTTGGAGTTGGCCGGTATAAAGTAATGAAACGGGGCGTTGCTAATCGAATATACTTATGTATAATTGGAACTATCAAACTGAAATTTATAAACGACACGTCTTATTGGTATGTCAAAACCATAATCCAAAGTAAGCTTTCTTTCTAAACAAATTGTATAAAATATCAAAACATTGGATTTATCAAATAAATATTTAGGTATTTTTCAGTTTTCGTATATAGCCAACTTTTGTGTTTCATACGATAATCCAACGAACCTTTACAAACATAACAAAAAATAATAAAATTATAGGTGTAAGGTATCTTGTAAACTTTAGTGAAATAAAAAATTCATTTAAACTCATATGAATTAATTAAATTAATTGCATTTTCTTGCTAAATTGAAGGCAACAAAAAAAAAAAAAAAAAATATAATTTCCATGCTATTTTTTCAAGCGTAATTAGATTACATATTTCCATGAAAATTCACATGCGCACAAAATCACAAAACCAATTAAATGAGATTCCTTTTCAAAATTTCATATTGAAGACCACCAACACAAAAAACAGCGCAAATTACAAAATAAACAATAATATTTATTTATATAAAAGGAAAAGAAAAATCATAAAAAATTGATTTGAGGATTACGGAAAATTCAAACAAAATGACATATGTTTGTATAATAAACGTTCATTGAATCCACAAGATATACACAATACACACACTTATGGACAGGAAAACCAATACACACACGTGTTATAGATACTAACTAACTAAATAAAAATATCAAACAATGTTGACTAACTTATAGAAACAGTATGTTCTGCACTTCTCACTAATTGATACTTTTATTCAAAAAAAATTAAAAGTTCATTTTTGTTTTTTAACCTCAAGTGCTAAGAGTCCTAAACATTATACACTTTTATCTATAAAAATATGTAGCAGGTATATGTATATGTATGTACGTATTGTATCACGTATCTATCTACCTATCTGTTTATGTATAAATGTATTTGTACATAGTTTAACATTTAGCATTTGGTTCCCTTGACATTTGACACAAAGGTGTGGTCATTCTTCACATTTAGTTCATTGAGCTTGCCATATATTATATACTATACTGACCAACCACAGAATTACATTACACATTTAATGGGTGCACGCCTGAATGAATGAGTGAATTTATATTTACAACCATAAGGATACTAGACACTATACTTGATGAATGGACGAACAAACGAATGAATATGTGGAAAGATAGATAGATAGATGGATGGATGGATAGATGTGAGAATGGATAGATCGAAAGTTATGTCAACATACAACAAACAGTATACTTGAGTAAGCAAACAAATTAGTAAAATTGCTTCGAAAAGCCTCAATGTGTGGTGTATGTTTCTTACTTTCTAAAATTATTTTACAAACGAGTACCTATAACAAAAACACCTTTCTCTCATCCAAACCCACACCAATCATCATATAGAAACCATAAAATCGTATCAATTTGTGTAACACATCTATGTGTGCGTGTGTGAGTATTTCTAAATATGTAAATTTATTTCAACATTTGACATTTGAAAAATGTAAAACATTTTCTCTCTGAGGAATTCTTAAAAAAAAATTCTTGAGTTGCTTCCTTAATTAATATTGTGGTTTGGTTGGCAAAAAAACGAGATATATAGAAAGCATTTACAGCAAAAATATTTTCTTATTCTTTATACTTTCTATCATTATTTACATTACCATATGAGGATACTGAAAAATGATATTTATTTTGTATTGTTCTTTATATTTAATGCCCATTTAATGACAACCATCCTAAGTAGACATTTTAAGTAAATCGCTCCGCTTTAGTCGAAATAAAAGGCAATTATCAATCAATGTAGGATTGTTTTTAAAACGAACTGTGTACAGTATGTGCCATTCCAGAATTAAATGATTTCCTTTCTGATCCCATTCTATTACAAAGAAATTCTCTGTGGATCTTTGGACCATAATAGAAACACCACAGTATACTTCAACTTAAAACTGTTGAGATGTGTAGTAAAACTATGATCTCATTTCCTTGGGTAGTATGCAAATATATTTATGGATAATAGAGGGGTTTATGTGTCCCTAAGATAAATAAGAAGCGAGCTAGAATGGTTTTCTCTATCTTTTATAAACAGTTCTAGGTGGATCTGTGGACAATTTTTAAAGACTCCCCTGAGGAGTAAAGAGTGTGTTAAGAGTCTGCGGTCATTTAAAAAATTTGATTCTTTTTAAATTAAATGACATTGAATTTTATTATTGGATATTTCTGATGAAACCCTAGGAAACGCATATTCAGTAGCATGGTAGTAGAACTCAGTCTTTCAGGCAGAAATATATACAATAGAACTATGTATTAGAGAAGAATTAGAGTGTGCTACTGCTAATAAGCAAATACTCATTCACTCGGACTACTGGCTCTCAACACCTTTAAGTTCAAATCGAAGATTTTTTGAGACTGTCTAGTATTACTTAAGAGATTAGCATCAAGTAACTATGTCAATCTTATTTCGATACCTGGACATAGTGGATATCTTGGGAACGAGGAAGCAGATGAACTCGTCAGAAAAAGAATTGCTAACGTCCTCATTGGACCAAAACCATTCGAAGGGCTGCCGTGGAGTTTTACAAGGGTTAAACTCGAAAAATGATTAAGATTAGGTTAAACATCAGGTCAGGAACTAAATACTAAATACGTAGTGAGTGGTTAATCCAGAAAAAATATTAAAGTAGCAAAACCCTTTATACCAACTAGCTACCACAAAGGTTCACAATTGGTCATTGCAGAGTGTTAAAACATCTACGACTATATAGTGAAGAGGAGGAGACAATAGAGCTTGAGCTATGCCACTGTGAGGGTCTAATCCGATATCTGAGATTCCAGTTCCTGCAATCAAATGATATTGCAGGTTTGTATCCGAAAAAGGTTTTGGAATTCCTTATGATAATCAGAATATCGAAGGAACTGTAATTACGGATTATCACAGTAGGCCAACTGGTGGCCGCAGTGACAAGGTGTATTTAGTTCCTGTCCTGATGTTTAATCTAATCTTAATCTATGACTTTAATGGTACCAAATGGATAAATTCTTAAAAAACTTTTTGAAAAATCATCTCAAAAATTATATATCAATTAGCTATAAGCATTTTAGCTTCAAAAAGTCTCAAAACGTGGACCTAGTTTTTGATCATACCTATGATTTTTAATTATTCGACATAAATACATTCGAATTTATTGTTCCCAAGATAAATAAGAAGTGAATTTTGTTTGAAATGAGACTTAAAGAAATGATTTTTTCATAAGAAAGATTAGAGATGATTTTTTCAAGATCAAAGTTTCTTACTTGAACTAAAAATGTAATAGATGTAATAAACAGTGCAATCTAAAATGCAATCAAAATAAAAATTTAACTTTTGTTTAAAATTTCTTCATCATTTTAAAATAACAACTCCCCATTTCATATCTCAATTATTATTATCTCAAAAGCCTATACTTTAGACAACAATCACACAATACTAAGTACTTCACAGATTACAAAAAAGCAACAATAATTTTATTATTATTTTTCGTTGTTGTACAAATTTAACGTTAACATTATGACGATGCAATTGTGCAACTGACGTCAATTGTAAAAAAGCTTGCAACCTTCATTTGTTACCATATAAAACTTTCTGATATAATTATGACTATACTAAGTACAATATTAACCTTACATCACATCAGTGAATACGAGGAAAATGCAACATCATGTAAGCGTTTCATAACAATTCCTCTATATACTCGTACTCGCATACCCACAAACATTATATGTAATTCCTTTCATAAGAAGCTTGAAACATACGTACATACTCGTACATATATAGTACATTACATGTATACACCACCTTACATGATTAAGAGAAGAAAGCAATTTTCTTTGTTTATTAACAAACTTTACATTGCACATTATAAAGATGATGATGTTCTGCAACTTACCTGAAACGAAAGAAAATGAAATATTGTCATGAGAAAAATTGGAAAACAAAAAAATAAACCAAAAACAATTAAGTAGAATAACAAGAAAATTTAATTATGTGCAGTTAGGGAGAAAATGCAAAAATAACTTGGTAAAATTTATACACTATTTTATATTAAGTTATGTTATGTCGATGGTGCTATACACTTTCATGGAAACATACTCGTACATGTCAAAAGGATCTATTGCATCACAAAAAGTTCCCACAAGCCAATCAAATTATATTCACAATTTCCACGAAATTAAATTCTTAGGAAATATGGTATGAGTGTAATAAGAATATTATTGGAACTGTAAATATTTCTTTCAAATAATTTAACAGAAATTTACATAATTCCTCATAACAACTCCCAAACAAAAAAAAAAAAAAATTACTCACGTATGTATACGTAACTTCGGGTTATAAAAGGACATTTGTTTCCATATACATACAATATATTGTATTTTATTTTATTTTATTTTATTTCATACTCAATATTATTTGAGTTTGTGGAAATGACTAGAAAAATACATTTCATGCATTAAACAAATATTTGATAACAGAATGTGGAGCATTATTAGTCCACACATTTAAATATTTTGGAAAATGCATCCTGAATGGAAGATAGATAGATAAACTGATCTTTCTGATATACAATATATTGTTACGATATTTCGTAAGCAAGGTCCTGATCGATATGCAGCGACGGAGGATTGAAGACGAAAAAAAGAAAAGAATCCACTCGATGGAGAGATAGAAAAAGTGGAAAGCCATTGATAAAATGGAAGAACTGAGAGTTGTCTTGAACGATGGTGGCTGGTGATTGTCAGGTATATACTATGCCGAAATATAGTTCTTTGTGGTAATCGAGTGTTTTCGTTGTTTTGTTTATGTTAATGTGAAACATCAGCTGTGCCACCAAGAAGAAACAAAGAAAATACAAATGCAGGTGAAATGTCATTCATGTTCTTTTATCCTGGCCGGTCTATCTATGAATATCTCTTCTTTTTTAATAATCTTTATTAAAATAATAACACAATATAATTTTATCCACTAAAAATAATATTGATAACTAACATTTAGTTGACTTAATCAATATTTAAGTCGAATTGAATCATTGAATCGCAATCACACAAACGTGTAAAACACACAAAGTTATAAAGTCGTTTCCGTGAACGACTCGTTTTTGTTTGCACCTCATAAATCGCACAAATCTGTTATTCTCGTATAGAAAACTGGCAGTTGAATTTAAACAAACAATTGAAAATGTAAATATAAAAAAAAAATGTGGAAAAAGGGAATTTATTGAAATAAATACAGAAATTGCAATTAATAATTAGGGTCTTCACTCAAACTTGTAAAGATAATCAACGTGTATTTCATAAACAATTGCATAAGCGACCTGTTTCGATTTGTGATTGGATGTGTGAATCAGCTGTTTTCGTATTCACAAGTGTAGACAAATAATTAAAATGCTTATGATTGGGCAGACTGGGCCAATTCATTAAGAATTCACAAAGTTGGCAGCCCTCAGTATAAGCAGTATTCGACTTGGTTTAACCTACTCACTAGTAGAATATGTTTAACCAATCGCTTATACTTTTTTTTTATGGAGTTAGTTTAAGCAGTGTTAAATATAAACAGTTTAAGCCATATACGATACACACCAAATACACGTTTGAGAAAAGACCCTAAATGTATTATTCGACCTTCTATTTGCTAAAAATTAATTGTTATTTGATTTAAAATTTAAGGAATTTTGAATTATATTGATATGTGTTGAAAAATTGAGATTGACAAATCGGTTTATATTGTAGTTTTGTGTTCCTGTGGTCATGTTAATGACTAAAATATATGACTAGATAAAACAAAAACAAAATCCCCTACAGAATTTCAACCCAATACTTTATTGTCTTACAATAATCGGTTAAAGAAAGGAATTGTACAAAAATTAACTCAAAATTTGAAGACCTCCATGACACTGACAGATGCCTATAGCCAACATGATTCTTCTTTATTACTGATTACATTAATTTATTCTCCTATGAACAGTTCCATATAAAGTGATAATAATGGAAAATGTATTCAATATAAAATTTTATTCAATTTTCGAGACAATTTTATTTAATTTAACATTTAAATGATTTTGACATTTTAAAATTTATTTCCTTTGTAAATTATTATAGTGAAAAAAAAACAAACAAAAAAAATAAATAAAAAGATCAGAGCAATTGAAAAAATGCCATTAATTTTCAAGTGTGTAATTTCGCACTTGTGAAGAACTCTTCTTTTTAAAATATCGACAGACTCAAATGCAAAATGCAAAAAGTTCATTTAAAATTCGAGTACAATAAAAAATGTGAAATAAAATAAAATATTTGCATATTACAATTGATGATACAACAACAGTAAATACATTAGTAGATACATAGTAGTAGTATCTGTACAATATATAAACAACAATTTCTTTCATTCATCACATCAATATGTTCAGCAATTTAAATAGTTTTCTATTCATTATTCATTTTTTCTGCTTTTAGCTAAAATAAAAATTATAGTTTTGTTTTCCCGGAATGACTATAAACACAACATGTACGTAAGTGTGTGATTTTTATTTTTATAAAAAAATTTTCAATTTAACATTTTTCAATCGATGAAATTTATTCAATTTGTTTATCATAAAATGTTGTTCTTTTTCGTAGAGTAAAATAAATTATTTAACATTGTTTTAATTAAAACAGAAATTGAAGAAAATCTCTCACGTAACACAAATTTTAAATTTCATAAAATTGATTTAAATACACCCAAATGTATAATTTTCTATAATTAATTTATTATTTCAATTTATTGCTCATGAAAAGAATACAATTAAACAATATTATCAGAAAAGAAGAGAAGAAAAGTAATGTGAATGTGATGTTATGTTATGTGAAGAGAAGAGAAGAGAAGCAAGTTTATGTATTTTAAAATAAAAGAAAAATGACATATTAATTAACAATTCAATTTACTGCAACTGAAGTGATTTTTAAAATTGAGCAGTAAAAATAATTACAAAAAAGAATTACTTTGGTTTTATGGGATATTTGTTACCCTTCTTAAGTATTTTTATTAGAAATTCTCAACTCATTGCCAATAAATCTTGTTGTTGAAAATAATCTTATAAGTAATTTGTCGAAACGGACATCTACACTTTAACAAGAAAACGATTAGAATGATGACGGGATTCTTGATTGAGTTAATGGCTCAAAGATGCATGTTCCGCAAATTAATCGTAGCTAAAGGAGAGTCAGAAAGCAACTACCATCTCCTATCTGACTGCCATGAACCCCATGAAGCATCGTAACTACTTATAGTAAAAAACGATTTAGTGAAAACTAAGATTGATCGATTGATCAATAGAAATTAGTAGAAAAATAAGATTTAAGCAAAGGAATAGAAAAGACAGCTGTGCATTAGTCAATTGTTTGTTTTAGTTGATTGATTTAAAAATGTTGGCATGTATTTAGCTAAAATATTGTTATAATAAAGAAAATCTAAAGCACACACACACATCATTCATTGAAACACATTTTGTGTCATGACTTTTTGAAATCTACCACATGACAGTGTTTAATCGAATGAACGCTATAAGTTATTAATTGTTATTATTGCAATTATATATTATTTGCTAAGCACAACCCAAATTTATAAATAGATCTGGGACCTTAAATGTTTTTAACGGTTTTGCAATTGTTTTATTTTTACCAACTTAACAATTATTTAGTTGGTGGGATGAAATCTGTTTTGCCTTGAGCCCCTACAAGTCAAAACGAACCACTGACTAGATATAGTTATGCAGGTATTTATATACTTTAATTCCTTTTAAGATTTAACAAACTTATGCACATACATACTTAATTAATATGCCATTTACAAATAATAATAGGAAAATTTTAAACCAAATTTAAATAAAAAGGTTAAAACACAAATTAAATTAATTGATTTCTGATTGCATAATTAATAATGTTATTGATGATAGGTAAGTCGTTCAGTCAGTCAATCAGTCAGTGAGTCAGTCAATGTCTTAATCTTTGAGTACACGCAAACAACATCTGCTTTTAACATTTTCTTTCATTTTCTATTATTTTTTCTATCATTAAACAAATAAAATAAAATAAAAATACAAGATAAAGAAACATATACATAAATAGAAAATAAAATGTTGAATTAATTAATTTGTATTTTTTTTTTTTTTTTTTGTTTTTGTTTTAATTTATTTGTTTGTTGAAATAAATAAATATCAGAAATTAGTAATTTTATTTCTTAAGGCCATACACAGATTGAGTCATAAATAATTTATTTCAATATAATTAAATAATTTCGAAATTGCCAGAATCAAATCAAATCGTCAATGCAACCGAAAAAAAAGACAAACCCAATGAGAATGAGAACACAACAGATAATGATGTTAATTGTTTCTAAATAAAGCCTTTTTCATAAAATCTATCATAGATAAAAATTTATATTGTATCTTAAATAAGTCTAGACATGGGTTAATGTTTTTAATCAATTTTTATATAGCAACATAACGATTTTCCATTTAACTTTATGTAAAGTTTAATTTTAGTTTAGTTAAAACGCATTTACAAACTCAAACCCAACGACCCATTTCAAGGTCAACTTGCTGACCGGTATTATAAATACAATATACTTTTATGTAGTATTATTTATACAGATATGTATTTAAAAAGATAAACACAGATAGGTAGATATAAAGATGGCAAAATAGATGGATAGATAGATAAATAGATGATTTTGTGTATCTGCATCTTCTTTTCTATTATTATTTTTTTTTTTTTTTTTTTGTACCATTTAAAGTTAATTAAGCTAAAATAAAAATAAAACGTGACTACATTAAAAAATTTATTAAGATTTCTTGTCTTCACTTCACTTCACTTGGTATATACAAAAAACTTGAGTTAATAAATAAATTTCATCAATTTCACAATTGATAAAGTGTCACACATTAAAATTCTGCGCAAAAAAAAAAAAAAATTAAATATTAAGATTGAATCTTTTTTTACTATTGTATCTTTTTATAAACAAATTTGCCATGACCTTCACAGGTTGCCGCTAACTCTCTGTCGTAATAAGCAAAAAGTCAAGTTTAAAATTACTAAAATATTCGTTGTTCCTCCCCCCTTGTATAAATATTAAATTGTAATATTTTATTAAAATTGTATCTGAAACATGAAGTGATTTCTTTTTTTATTTTTTTGTTTAAATAAATATAAAAAACATGGTTCAAGTTCACTGTCACTGTCAGCTTAATTTATTACATGTTCATATTCAGAGGAGAGAACTATGATGTTTCTCTTTTAGATTATAACAAGTTAGTCAGTGTATTCTATATATCATATTTATTGATACATATGTGTAACGAATTTTAATTAATATTTGTATACATGTATTTATGGATATTATAGATATGATAAAGTTCACTTCACAAAGGAAGGAAATACGTAAATAAACATATATTTATATTTTACAAATCACATCAGTCAACAGATGTAAGTATGTATGTAGATACAATCTAGATACATGTGTAGATACACAGATATAAACATACAAAATTAATGTTTAGTTTGTTTAGCTTTATTTACATTATTTTTCGATTTTTTTTTTTTTTTTTTTCTATGTAAAATATTAATTTATTTATTTTCCTGAAATTCTTGTTTAATTTCGTATTTTTGTCTACACTAATTTAAAATTTATGCAAACATCAACGCTAATTAACTCTAAACGATAACATATGGTACAATGAACAAAACCATCGACGTAATAAAAAACTTTGGATATCCAATTAGATAAAAGTTCCTAAAGAATCTATTTATATATATATATATCTAGTACTAGAGCTTCGCACAGAAAAAATTAGTTATATTTCTTCAATGTTTTTATCACTCTGTCTGTATACATTTCATTTTATCTACGCACAAAAATATTATTGATTCTAAAAACCAACAAAAGAAGATGTTTAACAAAGACGACTTGATTGATTTTAAAAAATGTCTCCCTAAGACACCATATATACCCAATATGGAGAAGACCTAATTAGAAATAATTAAAATATATCATCCTTCCGCAGAAAATTCTCTTAATGACAGTGAAGACCATTTCAAAATCCTTTGAGTGGTGTAGAAGTTATGCGTATCGGAAGAGACAGGATTTTCGGCATTCATTTATACAGTAATAATTATTATTATTATTATTGATTCGAGATTACAGTAATTATTAGAGTTATAGACGTAGTTCTTCATTGTAAGGTTCTATGAGTGGTCAATTGATGTTTATATTTCTTAAAGAATATTTTTACGAAAATAAGCACCTTTGAGGACTTTGTACATTTCTTGGATAAAAACTTCTTTAAATGATTTGTCATCATTTTAGGTAGATATTTTTAGTTTTTAACCTATTTGGCAAAAGTTTCTTTTATTAAAGATTTCACTTGCACAAACAATCGATTGTTACTAATCGCACTCACTTTTATTTGTTTCTCATATTTAAAATATGGTTTTAATATAACATTTAAGCACAAACATATTTTTATACTTATAAATTTTGTATAAAAAATATTTATAAATATTGAAAAAAAATCTAGACAATAATAAGCAACACAGCTGTATAACGAAAGCAATAAACTTCCATAATATAAACAAATATGTACTATTCTACCTTGATTTGTTAACAAGAAATCAATACATATATGTACGAGTATTTATATTATCTATAGACATTTAACAGTTTGTTACCCTTAGACATCACCTCAACTTCAGTGAATTTATCAATCGCAATCTACAAATCTTAAATATCTTAATCATATATCGTATAAAGTGTTTATTATTATTTTAATGATTGCTCAAAGTTTCATTACAAAAAGTAACTGAACTCAACTGCACTTCAGCAACAACAGCATATCGTGCATTCACCTTTGGTCGAATGTATCTTTGATCGAATATACGTATGTATACATAAATGACGCACACACCTCAAAAGAAGAAAGTGTGAAATACATTTTTATCTTTAGTCTTTTGCGCGTGTTAAAATACAAAAGAAAGACAACAAAAATGTTAAATCGAAAATTAAAAATAAAAATATAGTATAAAAATCTGAAACATCAATGAAAGAGAGACAACTATTTTTAAGGTCAATAAATGTTGTTAAATTTTTGTTTGTATCTTTTTCTTAAAAACAAGTTCAACGACGTTAATAAGTTTAATAAAAATAATAAATAAATTAATACAAGCAAAAACTGTAAGTCAAAGAAATTTTTTACACTTTACATGCACCTTTGATTGTTGTGCTTTTGTGCAAGTGAAATCATGTTGTAAATATGGCGAGTTACTTCGAGTTGATCATTCAAATACAAAGATACAAACACATAAAAGAAAATAACAAGTTTTGCGGCTTATTGTGTGCATGAAACCGGCGGCTATACATACGAGTATACTGACTAACATGCATTGACAATGAAAAATGACATTTGAAAGTTACTGAAATGAAATGAAATAAAAATAAAATATTTCAAATAAAATGCAATTTTCCTTGTTCTTGTGTTGGCATAAGTTGCGTATACTCGTTTCTTTCTTTATTTATTTATTTTATCTAAAATTGATATGCAAGACATATGCCTGCCGCTTTTGTTGTTAAGCTATCAATCTCTGCTACTAGTATCTTTGTCTACATGTCTCTCTTTCTGTCTGTCTGTCTGTCTGTCTATTTATGTGTCCCACACAATAACTGTCACATAAATAAATTGCAAATTTCATGTTCATTTTTACAATCCACTTCCACTTTTATCTTTTGTTATATTTTTCTTTTGTTATTCAATCAAATGCAATGTTGCATTGTTCAATTAACATGAAATATGCGCGTGCGCAAAATTTTTAAAAATTCAATACAATAAATAACAATAAAACAAATGAACTAACTAAACCCTAAAGTAGGGTACACCATCCACGTACTTCTTTCACCTTTAAAATGTCATCAACTTTAGATTTTTTATATCATTGACTGAGCAATACTTTGATTTATGGCGTGATCTCAGTTCAGTTTCCTCTCTTTTCATGATTTTCATTCATTGTACATTTTTTTTCTTTTAACGACCTAAGTGTAAATTGCATTAAATTAAGATTTGGAAACACAAACAGATACATTCACTTGCATACATATATTTACAATTTATTGTATTACTATGAGAAAAGATGAAAAACATAAAAAGAAAAAAGAAAAACTAGGGCGAATAATAATAAATACAAGTACAACAATTGTATCTAAACTATGTAAGTAGTAGCAAAGCAAAGCAAAGCAAACACTTTTTCATGATCTTTCTGCTTTTGAATATAATTTTTCATTTATGCTAAATTCAATGAAATGATTTCATTTTACAAATCTCCATAAATTGAAAAAATGTTTATGTGAATTTATTCATTTTAAATTGATATTTTATTATTTTTGGAATTCTATTTTTTGAATCAAAGAGGTTTCAAATTTTATTCACTCATCAATTCTTAAGGTTAACACACATTCTTCGTCTCAGTTAATACCATAGTATAAAAGAAACCCTTACACATTGTTATATTTTTATTTTCTTTCATACTCTAAACTTGAAAGGTTTCACAAAAATTTCATTTGAAGCTTGCAAATTTGAACTTTTTATATTTTTATTTATTTTTCAAACTTCGCAAAATTGCGCATTTGCTTTACTCGTATTCAAAAAATACAAGTGAATTCGATCTCACCAAATATTAGATACACTTCAATATGGGCGAATATTTTATTATACTTATTTAACGAATCATGGATGGACAAGTTTAATTTTGAAAGAATCAAATACAGAGTCAGTGGAAATAATAAGTACAAACAATTACCAATGTTTCTTAGTTAAAAAAGGTATTTTATATTTGTTATTATTTGTGGCATTTATTTGAGGAAAAACCATTACTTTCATGTGTAACAATATCTTTAATAACACATAGTATAAGTTTAGTGAGGATTATTCTTATTAAAGATGAGACCATTATAAAAATGTTCTAACATCAAATTTTTAAACATTCAACAATCTTAGTCTTCTTAATAGGACATTGTAGAGTTTTGAAGAACTTACATAATAAGTCAGAAGATCATTTGATAATTTTAACTAGATTCTAACCAATCTTGAAATTCCTGATGAATACCAGAATCTCGGAATTTCTGTAATTATGGGATTTGTTACAAGAGGATCAATCAAAGCCGGATTGACGAGGTGACTTTTTCGTGTCCTTCCCCTAATCTAACACTGATGAACAGACACAGAGACTTTTGTACAATATGGACTGGACTGAAGTGATTTTCTCTGTTGGCTTTTTATTCTAGTGATTGCAAAAATTTCTTTTGTATATAATCAACAACAAACACCAAACTAAAGTGATGATACAGTTTACATTAGTATGGGGAAGTGTATTCCAAAGTTCCTTTGCCATTTTTAAACATTTTGCATGTTATTATTGCCACTTTGAACAATTGTATACTCGTTTTCTATCATTTCTTTATTTTCTTCTATGGGTTAATTTCTTTCTTTATTTTTCATGTATCCGAAATTTCATTTTATTTTTTGTAATTTTCTTTTATTTTCTTTTTTCTAGCAGCACAATTCCTTTGTGGTGGTTAAGAGCAGAGTTCCACTTGATTTGATTGCATGCAGCATGCAATTTATGTGTCTTCATCCATTCAACTGCAATTTGTTGTGGCCAACAAAGTTGTTGTTGTTGTTGTTGTTGTTGTTGTTGCTCTGTTACTGTTGTAGATACTTTTGCATTTGTAACAAATGAACGCTTTATCACGATTTTCTTCTTTTCAGCTTTGGAACAATGAACAAATTGATTTTCATTGTAAAACTACTTCACTCAATTCAATTGAGAACCGAATTGAACTAAGTTGAGAGATGAGCTAAACTCATTTGAATTGAAGGTCTTTCATTCAAGAAAACATCATCATCCAAACATGTGGTTAGTGTATTTGATTGTTGAGCCAAAGTTCATTTTAAAAGAAAAATGAAAAATCTTTTTTCTAAGTAAAATTATCACAATGATGAAGAGAAAAACTTCAAGAAGTATGTATAAGAGGACATTCAACCACATCGTATCGTGTCTCTAGCAAACAAGGGTGAATGGGTGAATACTGCTTGTTGTTAGAATCTCATTGTTTTAACAAACATTTCACTGTACTACATCATTCTTTCATTCATTCAGTCATTCATTCAGTCATTCATTCATTCATTCGTTGTCTCTGTCATGAGTTCCATATATCAAATGAAGCAATAAAAAGTCACCAAGCATTGAAGTATAAAACCAAATCATTAAAAAGTATGGGGGTACTACGTACAGGGAACATTGTAAATCGCAGCCTTCTACAGTCTCTCTGAATGACACTCGGGCAACATCATAAACGAATGAAGCACAAACATCAATTGCACTAGCAACATTAACATCACGAGGAACAGCAAGAAGATTGAAGGATAGAAGGTAGATAAAACCGACACAAAAAGAAAGCAATAAAGCAAGTAAGTATAAAGCAAAGCGAAAGAAAGTTTACAATGCAACTTATTTAATATGCAACACCCAATCCAAAGAGCAAGTTTGGGTGGAAGGGAAGACGAGGAGTAACAAACCCATTTTGCCCTATGGGGGCGAAACACAAAACACAAACAATACTTTGAAAGCCTACTACAACTAGTTAGACAAAGTTATAAGATGTTGCCAGCAACAGCGAACTTGTTAAAGAAACATCGACACTTGCACACGCGCATAATGCCAATCAAGACAAACATCTCCTACAACTCTCTGGAGACTTTGGTGTGGTGGTGTGGTGGGGCTTGGGGCTTGGGGTAAATGTAAATAAATTCCACGCCCGTGTAGCTCGACTTAATGCACTAAGTCGTCTAACAGAAGTGCAGAGGTGCACACGGGTGTACAAACGGGCGTTTCTGCTTAATTAGTAGCAGTATGTTGCAGCATGAAGATGGCAGAGCTGCCTGCCTTCCTTCACTTTGCCAAGGAGCTTATAATAAAGTTTGCTCTGGACCAACTCTAAACGTGCATTGCCTCTCTCTTAATGCATTTCTGTACCATGTTTGTGTCTGGTAGGTAGGTACATATACGAGGTACAACCAAAAAGTATTCAACTTTCGTTCACATTGCTTAAAATTGTTCAAATTAGAGGAGCGCAGGACAACATTATAATATGATAATGATAAAAAAGAACTTTAAAGAGTTTTGGTGAAAATTCAGCTGAAAAGGCGACGATGCAAACGATTGAAAAGAATCGCACTAAAGCTCATTCCGCAAACTAACTTCCAGAACTGCATGTTTTTCAGTCAATTGCAAATAAGGATAAACAATGGTAGCAGGGAGTTAAGTTATGAAGGCATGTCAGATACTTTTCGGACACTCCTTGCATGTCAACAAACAATGAAGAAAAGCCTGCGAAATGTTTTTAAATATTTAAATAGCTTTTTATAAAAGGATTTTGTTTATATTGTATTTCGCTAAGAATATGCAAAACTTACTACACTACAGTCAACTTTATTACAGCCGACAACGACCCTTTCTATGGTTTTTACCCAAGGGCTTTCATTCTTTCGGTCTTCTTTCTTTCTTTTTGTGTATAAATTTAATACTTGAATCTTCAATTTTGTTCACTATGAATGAAGTCTTAAAGAATGTACTGCTATTGTATTGACGTTGCTTTCTATTCGAACAGAACAATGCACATAATTGCATATTTATGATTCTCAAGTAAAAATAAACTTAAACGGAAGCATTAAGAAAGAGTATGGATGATAGTCTGAGGTGGCATGATGTCTATAATGGCACATTAAAAGCATGCGTTCAAGAAGCAACAATAATGTTGTGCCACCACCCACCACCGTTTACTTCTTCTATTGACAAGCTGCGAATAATTGAATATTAAAAAATCTTTAAATTTTCTCAATCGACTGCAGAATCTGAAGATTATTTTTATCATCTTACGAAAGAAATACAAGAAAGGGTGCTGCTAGAGTCAATTGATTATTTAGCAATGTTCAAGCAATAAATAATGCAAAAACTATCCTAGCGTCATATTTTTGACATTCTAAAAGAGAAAAACAAACAATTTTGAACTGCATTGGGCCAACAGAGCCAACATGATTCATATCAATTTTTGTATACTTTCCGGGAAAAACAAAACGATCTGACCGACCAACAAAAAGAGAATTTTCTCATTTCATATTAATATTTTCGAGAATAAATTCAATGAATCATCATCAGGAATTGTTTACATAAAGTATTATAATTTTCCATTCTGGAAGTAAATATATTCCCGTGATGATTCACAAATTAAATTATAACAAGATAATTAGCGTTGATTATTTTTTCGTTTGTTTTTCTTTTTGTAATTAGTATTGTAATTTATTTTATTTTGTTGTTGGTTGTTACTGGTCGGTCATGTTTTGAAAATTAAATTTTATTTTGTTGCAGCTAATTATCGCCTTTGTCAATTGAATGTTGTTGATATGTTTATTAAAATGATTGTTCGGGCAAGTTCATTTTCCATTGTAGTAAATAATAAAAATAAAAGATTGTATCATAAAATATTTCGAAAATACTAAAAATATACAATCAGATACACAAATATTATACATATTAATAGAAATAGATTTTCATGATATTTTTGTATAATAAATTTGTAATAGTTTTTGGTAAAGTAACCTAATTATTCTGATTTTGGTATAAATTTTTATTAATATCACATATGTTTTTCATTTAAATACTATGACAATAGATTTTAATTATTTTATTTAAGTCACAATGTTCTGTCGTCGGAGCGTCAAATTAGGACCACTTATTGACATCGACTTTGTTGAGCTGAAATTTTGCATGCACTGACAATACAATATTTCATTAATCTAGAGCATTGATCAGACTAAAATATCTACAGTCAGCAGCTCATATATAGTTTTGCTTTAGATGTATCTTCTTAATAGACAACTTATGCAAATACACATTTTGCATAATAATATAAGCCCCACAATTTTATTTTAGCCTGATCAATGCTCTAGATTGATGAGGAGAGTGGTGTGATGATTGGCACCTGGAACCTACCCATTTATTTTGTTAGCTTTTAATACATACATTATTTTCATAATTATTATATATCTTTACAAAAATAAAACCATTTAACTTAAAAATGTTTTTTACTTATTTTTTATTTAATAAATTACTTCAAGTATATGTTAACTCAATTCCTTTTATGTGAAAATTTGAATGTATTTCATTACTAAAATACACTAAAAAAATTTCAGAATAGTATCTCATTTAAAAAAGCAGAATATTATATCATATAAATAAAAGACTGATGGATCAACTTAATTGACAATTTTGTCATGCTGATGAAAATGGTTTATTCTATGTAATACAAAATTCTTAATTAAAATTTAACAAAATATGTTTTTTTAAATCCTTGCACACAAGGAAATAATCAAAACTAATACTGGTAATAACATAATGAATTTTATATTTGGATAATTAGAATTAAAACCAAAGTTATAATTGTAATAGACGAGTATAAAAATCCATAATTATGCCATATACAAATATCATTAAGCGCACGTCAAGTATATAAAATTTAATAAAATAAACTTTGAAAAACTTCAAAAGCTTACAACAACAACAAAATGAGACAAAAAAATAAAAATCTTAAATTAATAGCAAACAAAAAACACTACAAAACAACAAGCAAATAATAAAAAAAAGCTTAGGAAAAATACTTTAAGTGAGAATGAATGAGAAAAAAATTATTTATTTATTTATATTGTACTTACTTATAAGAGTTTATATGTATGTATACAGTGTACTATAGTATGAGTAAATGGATATATTTACCTATATTAAAGTAAGTAAGTAGTATGAATGTAATATAGCACGAAAAACCACTTAATTCATTAAAAATTCTAAAGAGCAAGTGAACAGGTAAATTAAAAATATTTACCAACAGCAATAACAACAAATGAACTAACGAACAAACAAAACAAATAAACAAACAAACAAAATATTTTATATATTCATGAATAGAACCAGTTATTAGTGGTTAGTTATGAAAAATACTCACTAATTTGCATAGCCCTAAAGATATATAGAAACCCAGACAGACAGACAGACAGATAGACAGACGCAAGGTAATAAAGAAAATAAAATTTTTTATAAAATAATCACCACCACCTACAATGACAATTAAAAAACAAACAAAAAGTTGAAAAGCAAAATGAAAAATAACAATAGCGATTGCAAGATATGTTTATAATTATCATTGAATAGAACATAGTACGTATTATAGATAGAATCTTGTACATTTACAAACTCAAAAACTATCCATAAGCTTCTGAAATCCATACTACAGAGTAGTACTATCTCTTCATTTAGGATTAAATTATTATTGTTCCGATGTTAGGCCAGAGTTAGGTCAGAATATCATCGAATCCGATCACTGGGGAAATTACGCACCCAGTGTGGTGCCACTAATACAGTGGGTCCTATTCCCTGGGGATCCAACTTGAAGAGTTTAAGAATCTTTAAACACTCATTACGTCTATGCCTTCTAAATAGTTAAGTTCATTAAAGAAGTAGGAATCAAGCGTCTTAAACATTCTTTTTTTAGTAGGACTCATGAGCAGAGAAAGTAACTAATTGTCTACTCCTCCTCCTCTTCATCACAAAAACTTCTGAATAAGTCACTTGCGGGAACCCCCAGTCTAGTGGCAAGACTACTAAAGAAGCAGAGTATTTTTTACGTCCGTCAATACACCAACTTTATTGTACGCATCATATTTGTAACCTTACAATTTCTGACTATCCATAAGAACAGTTGAGTTTATTTCCTCATTTATTAGCAAGTTGATTCAATGACCTAAGTTCTTACCACTATAAACTGTACTTATAATTTTTGTTATAATATGGTTCATCTAAAGATTTAGTGTAGGTAATGCAAAAATTATTTTAACAAAAATTAGACTTTTCAGCTTTAGGTTTACATTTGGTCAATATTATTACTCTAATACGATCGATTCATGTTTTATTTGATTACATTTGATACTAGAATTTTCCTTAATTTCAGTCATGTTTTAAAATTTTTAGTAATCGGGAATTTTCATAAAATAATACTTTGTGCTATATTTTGGGTCTTTAAATCAGAATAAATTAAACAATATTAATTCATCTGTCATAATGTAATGTATACTGTACACGAATCTTAGATTATGAAACTCTATTTTACATAGTCTTTGATGCAAATACAAAATTGTGTAAGTTATTTAAACACAAATTCAGAACAGTGAAGAAAAAATTATTATATATTATATAATAATTTGTGATATTTTAAAGAAAAGTCGACAATAACAATTAAAACAACAAACAAAAACAATAAAAACAAACATAGTATGAACATATACTTTATTATATTATATGTAAATCTCAGCAGCCACAACAACAAACCATAAGCTTCTAAAACACTTACTAAGTATGTACTATGTATTATAGTAAACCTACTTTTCTATACTGATATCTGAAGTTTGGTATTTCATATAATTGCAATTTTATTTTTCTTTTCCTTTATTTTATTTTACCTCAAATTCATAAAATACATTTCCCAAGAATTTTTATCATGATGAAGATGCATGCATGCATCATCAAGAAAATAATAATATATAAATAAAATATTTTGAAAAATCATTTATGGCAGGCAGCTGTGGCACTTCATAAATGCATGCAAGAGCAAAAGTCAGGGAGGCAGGCAGGCAGGCAGGCAGACATCTACATCCACATCCAATGGATCAATAATGTACATCAAGTTGGTCTAAGTCGATTCAAATTGGTTGCTTGTCTGGCTTTCAAGGAGAAACTGGCATGAAGTGGTGGCAGCAGCAGCAGCACCAGCATCAGTGCATATCAGTAATAAAAGCAATTTTATTGAATGCTTATTGACTGTGTAGTATTCT
Source organism: Amiota mariae (assembly GCA_035041805.1). Classification (NCBI taxonomy): domain Eukaryota; kingdom Metazoa; phylum Arthropoda; class Insecta; order Diptera; family Drosophilidae; genus Amiota; species Amiota mariae. The sequence continues at coordinate 112,580 of JAWNKV010000287.1, forward strand.
ACAAAACACTTGAAGAATAATTTAAGGTTTTAAAAGAACAGCAAAAATATATGGCTGTAGTATATCAGAAAAAGTGGTCACCGTTGCGTCTATGAAATCAAATGATATGAAATGAAAGTCGTTGCACGTGGCATATGCCACACAGTCATCATCAGCCTGACGACATTTGTTGATGATTTCACTTGCTTTTTGGTTCATTTTAACTCACTCAGCTTAGCTCAACACAATTCGTTACATTCCATTTCATTTCATTTTGATGTGTCCCAGTAGCAATTGCAACAGCAACAACAGTAGAAGCAGCCACATCAGCAGAAGCACCTCGATATACTTTCAGTAAAAAGTTGGCCAAGTATCGAAAATACAATATTATATATATTCAGTCACATCACATGTGCACAAACCGAACATCGGTTTGCTTTTGATTTTCTACTAAAAAATATGATTTCAACTTCCTTCTGGTATATTTTTTTTTCCTTTACCAATACCAATTCATCTCCCCTTGTAACTACTTCTTTCATACTCCTTCATCATTCTCTGACAAAGATCAGTAAACTTAAGGAAAGTAGGTCGCACACACGTTGAAAACGAATCGTTTGTTGCTTTTGCTGTTGCTGTTGCTGCTGTTTGGAAAAACAAAAAGTATTGCAAGTAAATGCAAGAATTATGATGATAAATGAACGGAAAAAGTATTTCACATTGAAAGGAGGATGGATAGACGGATGAATGGATGAATGGATGCTTGTGCTGGCTTGTTGGCAAAAGTTGGTGTGGCAAGCAAATACCGCATATGGAATTTGTACAAGTGTCCAACTGACCGAGTTCTCCTCTTCTGTTCTCGTACTTGTTCTCTTTATTCTTTTGTTTGTGTTATTAAATCCTCTTTGAAACCGCAACACACTCATGGATCCTTTCCTTTTTAGTTCTCTACTTCTATCATTAAATATTTCTTTGAAAGTTTCTTTATACATTTGAAGTATTTGAAGAATGTTTTCTATGCAATAAAGAAAGTCACACAAACACACACAAAGGGTAGACCCGGAAGTACCTGACTTGGGGTATAGGCAATCTGCATCACTTTGAGTTGAGGTTTTGTTTTAGCACAATAAATAGTATTTGGTCTTAATAATTTTGTATCAAAAATATATTCATAGTTATGTGTTAGAACAGAGCTGTCCAAACAGGTTGGACCACATTGGAATAATCCGCAGTGAGTAATAAATATTAGGAGTCTGAATGAAATGAGGATCCCGAAATATAGAATAGATACATACAATATGTATACTTTTTCACACTTAATACATTTTAAAATAACAAATCCTACAACATGAAAGAGATTTAGTTGTCCAGAAAATCTACTTTGCCCAAGATCCCAACTATTCAAACAATTAGTGGGTGATAGTGGCTTTTCAATAGGCCAAGACAAAACTTGCAGTAGTCGATCATCGCATGGTTATTAACCATGAGAGAAATGGTAAAGCAAATCCACAAATTCGAGACTGAAAGTGTGAGAGTTGAGCAGACTTGGTAGGCTTTCAAAAAGTGCATAGCATTAGGTATATAATTTGGATTTATCAATACATTTAATAGTTTTACTTCCACTATTGATAACTTATATGAACTCATTTAGATTCTTTTCTCTACCCACACTTAAAAAATACTTAGCTAAGCTGAGCAAAGATTTGCAAAGAAATTACGAAGTGATTCGTGTCCTCAACACAATAAGTTCATAATATACAGAAAAAGATTATTTTACTTATATTTAGAAATTGTATTTTCTAGCTTAATTTGTCACAATTGATAAGAACTACATACTCCACACTCTCTGGTCATTATCAGCTGATAGCTGTGTTTTATTTTTTGTAGTCTACTATTATTATTATTGTTATGTTTATTTCTGTTCTGTTTGCTAATTTTGATAACATTAGACTATAATTTTATCATATTTCTTTTGTTGAATATGGTGTGTTGTTTGAACTTTAATCAAATACTCATTACCTTGGCAGAAACACAATGATAACATAATACATACAAGGTTTTCTTACGACCTAAAGTCTTTTATATATAAAATAATAATTTTTATTTGTCTCGGAGATTGAAAACTTTAAATTGAAAATACTTATTTTGTAAGTGGAAATTTTAAGCTGATTAAAAATTCGAAATAATTGATTAAGTGGCTTTTATTTTACAATATTAGCAATTTATTGATATTTTTATTCAATAAATATTTTCTTGTTTTTATTTTAATTCCTTATAGTAATAATACTAATTTGTATGTATGTGGGTATAGTTCAATCCCCTTTAATAAAATCAAATACTCGTAAAGGCAGCAGATTTGTTTTTGTTTCGTTTTTATTGCCAGTTTCAATTTATTCAATTCTAATTTTTTTTTCTTGTCATGTAAATATTTTAGAATAAAATAAAATACTTATGCAAATCATTTATTATTGTTTATTTTTTTTCAATTTAAAACAGGATTTTTGTTTTATTTTATTTCATTTTATTTATTGTCACATTATTTGTTTTGTTTAAATAAATTTTAATTTCAAATTGAATTTTAACTTCAACTAATAATTTTTTAAAATTCATTTGAAGTTTAATTTTTGATTTTAATGAAAAATACAAACAAGTGAACACATAAAATTTGGTTTCAACGAATTTGACATACCATTCATATTAACAAATATATTGATATGAGAGTTAAACGTTATAATGGCCTAAATATTTTGATGTTAGTAAACATCTTTAAGTGAAGAAAAATATCTGAAAATATAAGATCATTGGCCATAAATTTTTATATCATTAAAAATACAATGAGCAGAAGACAGTGCAAAATCTTTGATTTGGATACTTGACTCTATGCAGAAGGAGATAATCCACACTCGGAATCAAGCCTCTTGATAGCGTTACTAGAATTGCGGATATCAAATTGTTGAAAGTAATTTCTTTTATAAAGACTTCAGAATGGTTCAGAGAGGAGACTATAGTTTCGCATGGTATAACAATAGTCCTTTAACAAACCTTGATGCGTCATCAGACAACCACTGAACCTAACTCAACCTAATATAATACCTATAGTATTTAACTTCATCTAAAAGTCTTTCTGTTACAATATCTTTGTAATATTTAAGAAATGGAAAAATTTTCCTTGTATCTGCTTAAGGTTTACGTGAGCTCTGTCTGCATGGTAGTCATGTGCATAGATGTATAGTGATCTCATTGATTCAGTAATAATGCACTTTGTGTTAATAGACATTTTGTTTCACTTAAATTTTAGCAATAAAGGGTGACTTATTGTGGTGATAAGCATAATCTGTGCAAAGTCTTGATCACCCTCCCATGTTTATCATTTACCATATGTACGCTTTTCATGGTCAGGAATATTGTAATATTTTAAGACAAATAGAATTTAATATTTTTTTTTTATACTATTATACAATATATATTTTGAAAAAAAAACGTTAAACAACGGAAACCGTTTTCAAACAGTTAATTTTTGTTGTAACTGTTAAGAGAAAGAATTAATTTCGAATTCAAATAAATTCATAACAATAAAAATAACAACAACAAACATGTTTCTATAAATTAAATGTAAAAAAACAAAGACAAAAATAATAATATACAAAATGAATTGTGAATAATCCATTGCCAGCCATTATGTTTATCATAGAAATCACGTAGATACAATATTTTCTTTTCTATTCTATAGTCAGACAAATGATGGTTTATTCTAAATAGTAGAGAAACCAGATTTACATACTACATACACACAAATAATCATTAATAGAAATGTATAAACCACACAACGACGAAGGAAAAGGTAGAAAATGAATAGTAAAACAAAGTAACACGCATTTGTAAAATATACAAAATTTCAGTCATGTAATCAAACTAAAATTATTTTCAACATGCTTTACCAGTAATTTAATACTTCTAAGTTGTATAGAATTTTATATTAAAAAGTTAACTTAGATAATCTACCTCAATCCTTTTTTAGGTCAATTATGATTTAGTATTTATTTAGTTAGATATTTTATCTTTTTGTTTGTATCTTTCTGATACCACTGTAAGTACATAAGCCATAATTTTGCTAAGAAAAAGGAGATTAAAATTTATATTTATATATTATAATAATTGTATTTAATGTGTAATCTGAGTATAAAATAATGACGATGTTAAATTTAGAACGTTTTGTTTTGTGGTTATTATCGTAAATCGGTGAGTGAGTATCTGTAAACGACAACAAAAAACCACAAAATAAAATTCTAAAGATGTAATCGTCCGTCGGTTGATTATCATGCGATTGACAGTGACTAAATTATATAGTCATTGTATATAGTATGACAAACCTAACACAAGTCAACTCAACTCAACTCAACTCAACTCAACTCAACTTAAGTCAAATATCGTATCGTCAAATCTTGGACAATATAAAACGCCATTTGATTTTTAGCTTTCTTATGTAGTAAATGTAGTAAGTATATAATATTTTTGATGTGATTGTGATTTCTAACCACTGTTTTCTATATTTTGTAGGTACTATTTTTGTTATTTTATTGTTGCTGTTGTTATTGTTGTAGCTGTTGCCTTATATCACAAAATATAAAATAAAAATAAATCTATTCAAAAATTGTTAACAATTTTTGTGACGGCAGCAACAGCGCAAACCGCCATTTTGATTATTCATAAGACGTTGAATAGATTTAAATAAAATAAAAAACAGAAAAGAAAAACAAAAACAAAAACAAAAACAAAATTTATTTAAGATTTTAGTAACTTTAAGATTATAATCACACGTCTCCACGTTGATTGTTGTTTGTTATCTGTTTAGTCACTCGTTCACTCACTCAGTCATTTGTCTGTTTGTTGTTTTTATATTTTCGGAAGCAACAATAATTCGTAGCGACCTTAACAATTATGCATGCTAATGAGGCAGATAAAAACAAAAATTAACTACATATTTTCATTGAGATTGAGATTGCGATTAAGATTAGTATGTGTACAATATGAATATATTAATCCAAAGATAAGATATACCTACATACAAACATACATACATACAAATTTTTGCTTTATATTACAATAAATTAGGAACAACGACAATAAACAACAAACGAAAAAAAGTTATCTTTAACTTTGGTTTTGCGTAGTTAATATTAAGTAAAGATACACAAATGAAATGATTGCAGATATGTATACTTATTATGCACATAGTGTATGTACATGTGTCCATTTGTATCTGTGTGTTTGTGTGTATTTTATTAGAGTCATAAAGAATTGTGATAAGAACAACAATATATTGCTGCAAGTGGCGAGCAAAACAAACAAACAAATGATATATGAAACTTGTTTACTTAAATATGTATTTCTTTATTTTATTTTAATAATTGCAAATCAAAGACAAATTACATTGAAGGAAGAATTATCATGTGGTAGATACAATAAGTCTTTAGCTGAAGCAAACAAAATACTTATGTACATATGTAAGTTTCTTTCCATCCATTAAAAATGTGGGTTGCCAGAAAAGTTTTGAGCCTTTAAGAAAGCATTATCACCCACTCAACTTCACTAGTTTGACTACTATATATTTACAATGTAAATATAAGATATTTTGTGACGGATACAACTTTTACTTTTTAGCTCTAACTATAATCGCTTCAATCACTTCATAGGGTTTCTTGTGACATTACAAAAAAAAAAAAAAAAATTACAAGACTCCTTTAGTTTGCCTATGGTGTCATGCAATGACATTCAATATAAAACGATTCAATTTTTAAAGAACTTACAAAGTTAATTCGTCGTTGCGTTTGATTTACTTGATACATTCAATATATCACTTCTTGTATCTTAATTTATATTTTCTAGACTATAAGCCTTCACAAACATTCGAGAAGTTTCACCAGCAGCGAAAAAGAATTGCTTTGCCAAATGACGATGGCTCGTATCGCGAAACATTTCTAATGAATGGCGAGATACATTATGACTAATATTTTTAGTCAAATGTTAAACCTAAGAAAAGCGATTAAGCGATCATGTTAATTGCTTATCGATGTCAAGGGTTATAAGTATAATATTTAGTTTTTTAGTTTTTCGATGAAAGTTTTCAGAATCACGGAGTTTTGAGAGAAATAAATAAAAGTTTTATGAATCAAGGTCTGGAATATATGGTGGATGTTGTATTGAATTCTAGCCAATTTGTTTAGGCACACATATTTTTACAGAAAGCCTTCATATGTATGGAATCTTCTTCATATTAAGAACAAAATCAAAGGTATCATAATAGACCTTTTACACCGCGGTATTCATAATGACTATGACTAATAGGATTAGTTCCACCCACTTTTAGTAATCAATAGAATACTAAATAAATATGACAACAAAAGTATGGAAGGGTATCTATTGGTTTTTTTTTTTTTTATAATGAAATTAATCATTAAAATTATATATATTATAAACAGAAATAAAAAGGATTTTATGATAAAAACCAAAAGCTTATGAAAAAACGCAAACAACAAACAACAATAACAAATGATGTTAAATTCCCAGTTTAAAATATTTTTTTTTTTTTAATTTTTGCCTTAATAGTTTAATTTAAAATGCATTCATACATTTAACATACTTTTGTAGTATGAATGTATAAGTTTTGTATGTATGCAAGAATTATAACAAACGATTAACGGCAAAATAAGTAATTCAATTAATTATTAATAAATATTTAAAAAAAACCAACGTACTCGTATATACATACGTAGTACGTAAGCTATTAATAGCGGTCGAGTTCATGAGCATTTATTGCACTTTTGAGAGGAGACAAATATGGAAGTAGTATAAACGCTTGAATATACATACAAACATATACAATATATAGTATACAGTATATATGTACATATATTCACTATATCAGCGGTATTTAAACTTATGTAGTCGGCGGACCAACAACTTCAAAAAAATATGTATTGTTTTTTTTATTTCAATTTATTTAATAATATTAATCACTTTTAAGGGGGTAGGTTTATTGACGTAGGTCCGAAGGGTGGAGCCTTTTTACCCTTCTCGGGCAATCATTTATAGTAAGGGCCATAGAAAGAGGGTTGGGATGCATATGAAGAGTATCATTGCTCATTTGCAGAAAGGATGTCAAGGTCATGATGTATTGAAAACCTCTTGACGTTCGATGGAGCACCTGTGATATGCAGAAGAGCTTTATTCTGCATAGTTTGAAGGCGATCAGCCGTGGGCTTTGCAGCTATTCAACAAAGCTGAATGTCATACATGTAGGATAATTTTACTATGGCCATTATATAGTGTAACCTTGTCAGCGAGTTTGAGAGTGCTACCGGGTCGAATGAGCCATCCTATTTTTAGCAGTTTACTTTTACACGTAGCTGTTATAGCTTTGACATGCTTAGGCTACGTCAATCGAAGATCCCAATTCATGCCCAAGTATTTTACATATGATTTTTAGGGTATTTGAATGCCGTTCAGAGTAACCGTAGTTATTAACGGATCAAAGCTTATGAACCCCTGGACAATATAATGAAAAATACATATTATGTACATTAATATTATTGTAAATAACTCAATGTCAACAACTTAATGCATACACAAACCTACGTGAACCTACATATCATGAATTTATATAATCGATTCGTATCTGTTACCCATATAAATTTCAACAATTCAACACTCACCACAATAATGTGAGTGTTGAATCAACAAACAATTGATGTTTTTGGAACTTATAATAAAATCTGAGTAATCAAGATTATAACTTACACATTCGAATACAATAATTCAATGAATATAGCGAAATTCCTTTTACGCGGTTTTTAACTGAAAGCTAATTGGTAACTCTGGCAGATCACAATGCACAGAGAGAGAGAGAGAGAGAGAATAAAACAATACAACACAACACAATACATTGAAATGAATTCAAAAACTGCTCAAAGTGTATGAGCCAAAAGAAGGCATATGCAAAACCAAGAAATAGAGGAACACAAACATGAAAAGTAAAGAATTTGTTGTTTGTATTAATATGTATGTATGTAGTTATATTACTTTACTTTTTTTGATTTTGTTTTGTTATTGTGCTTGCGTGTCTGCGTTAACTTTTTCACACTTGAGTTGTTTATGCCAATTTTGTTTTGTGTTATATATTTTGTGTTTCGGTTTGGTTTCGTTTCGTTTCTTTAGTATTTATCTATTTTGTGCCTATTTTTATTATTTGTTAGATTTGCTTTTGGTTTCTGTCTTTCCAGGGTTTTGCATTCATTCAAATGTTATTGTGTGTTAATGGCTAAAATAAATCCTATTAAATTTAAGCTGAGATTGTGTGCAAATATATAGAAAGAGAGACGTCGACGGAGGTGATGGCAGAAATTGTCAATGTCACGTTGAATTCTGCTTTGTATTTACGTAAAAGTACTTAAGAATATTGATTTATAACATTTAAAAAAAACACAAATCTCAGCAACAAAAAATAAACACATGGAAATAAACAAATTGCAACAAAAGGGAGTGAGTGGTTGAGTGATGAATGAGTGAGCAAGTGAATGAGTTTAAGGCGTAATTTCTAGAAGTTGGCAATGCCGTCGTTGTTGTCTTTCATTTGTTATCTTAAGAGAGAAACCTCCCTCTACCATCCACCCTCCTTCAAATAAAAACAAAATCATGATGACTACTGAAGAAGCAGCAGCAACAACAATCTATATGGCGGCCATTAACAGAGAGACACACTTTATACACTCATTCACTCATTCATACACTTTCGCAATAACACAGTTATTTGTTGTTTTTGTTTTGTTTTGTTTTGTTTTGTTTTGTTGTTTCGGCTTGTGTTTCTGTTTTTTACAAAATACAAAATAATAATGACAACGATGACGACACTTGCACACAAAGTTTTTCTTGCACCTTTATTTCTTCGTCTTCTTCTTACCATAAACATTACTCAGAGAGACAGAGAGAGAGAGAGAGAGGGAGAGCAATATTCAATCTATGAGAGAGCATAAAAACTAAACACTAAAACTTGAGTGAGAGAACTTACATAGTATTATTTGCACTGAGGCTGTTTGTCTGTTGTGTTGTGGAATATGATGAAAATATTGTTAAGCACTTTGGGGGATTTGATTCACTTTAATAAAAATTGTGAGGAAAACAGCTAAAAGACAACGAAATTTAAACTTTCACAATTGTTGATATGATTCCTTGTATCTTTATCTTTTATTTTCTTTTCTTACATTCCTTTTTTGTTTTTCACACGCACTTTCACTTTGATATATTTGAGAGATTTTTTAGTTAAACTAAGATTTTTTTTGTAAGTGGATTTTCTGTGTTAAAATTTGTAGGCCGTCACTCACACACACATACACGTATGTGTGCATGCACTCACTCACACAGAGCCAAATGCATAGCAAAATAACATTTATTTGCTTGAATTGTTTTTCGTGTTTTATTTTATTTGTTAGACAACATTAAGCAACATTTAACACAAATACATGCTTGCACTACACATAAAATTTTGCCAATTTGTCCACACGAAACACAAAACCAAAATATGATAAAAATTAAAGCCAAAAATGCACACACTTATACACACGCACACACACGTGCATATCACGCGTACGTATTATATTATTTTAATTTATTAATTTTTCTTATTATTATTGCTTACGGAATTAATATTTTTCCATTTGGTTTTTGTTTGATTTTATTTATTTGCATACACACAAATTTTCCACAAACAACAAATTTGTTTGTGTGGCACCAAAAAAATATTATACCAAATAAAATATAACAAAATAAAATCAAAAATTAGATTTTCACACACGTAAATGCAATTATTTCTCGATCTCTTCGATTTACTTTTTGTGTTTTGTCAAAATGTAAACAATTTGTTTGGTAAATCACTTAATATTGCTTAAATTTATACTCGAATACAATTATTCATATTTCTCCACTCTCTACACACACTCCGATTGCTGTTGGTTGTTGTTTCATTGTCAACAACTAACAAACGAACGAGACACAGCGAGCTCCACGTTGCTTTTCTCACCCGTTTCCGAATTGAAATGTGCTTTATTTTGTTGTTTTTGGGGCTTTGGATACTTTTGCTCGTTAGTTCGCTTGCTCTGAGCTGCTGCCTCTGCTCTCGCTGCTGCAGATGATGATAATGTTGTTGTTGCTACGTTGCTACTACTGATTCTCAGTTATCATATGGTTTACGCTGCCAGTGTTGCCATTGCAAACAGGTAAAGTAATGAAATGCAGAGCATATTTTGTGCGCCTTTTATAGAATTCAAAAGCTACAAATTATTATTTCAGAAACCATTTGTTCATTTGCTTATCAGGAACGATATGTCTTTATATGCAATAAAATGATTTTAACTTATACGCCAGAATATTTTTAAAATACATATACAGTATTATTATTCATATTCATCATGACCAAAAGCTGTTCGCTTGAGCTTCTATTAACAATTGTTTTGTTGAAAGAAAAGCTGTTTTAGAAGCTTCAATTCTTATGCCAATATTAACTGGTTTTGTTTCTAATGTTTTCTAGAAACACATTTTATTATTTTTTAAACAAAATTCATTATCTTTTAACATATGTTTCTTTTTATTTGATATTGAACTTTTAAGAGAAAAACTGTCTTATATGTAGTAAATTATTGGGTATACTAACATTAAATAAAGGTTTGTTTTTGTAAAATGAATTTTATTTTATCATACATATTGTACTTGGGAAGCTATTAAGTAAAATTGTTTAGTAAATTAAGGGTACTAACTATATTTAAAAGAAATGTAGTCAAACTTCCGTAACTCCAGGTGATTCAAACAATATTCCAGTTATGGAAGAAAGATTGTATACTCGTAGAATAATCGCCTTGCACCTACTGCAACTTATTTTTTTTTGCAAATGAACCTTCGAATATGATGGAAATTGCGATATTTCGATACTTTTTTTGTGTGTTTATATTTTTAGAAATGCTGTATTTTCGTTTCAAACATAGAATTATCGAAGTTTTAGATATATAAATCACAACATTATTATTTCAAGGCGAAAAAGATGAAAATAGGAAGTCATCAAATCTCAACTCATATTATAGTGTGATATTCTTAAAAACGTTTGGGAGGTACATAAGTACATATATATATATCACATTTGAAGACAATGTTGCCATAGCAGAAGCCACAATGATTAAGAATATTAACTGAATTAACAGGTTCGTGGCCTTCACTAGCATAACGAACCAATATCAAGCATTTTTTCCTTTATGTATTTACATTACTCGTTTCTTGTTTCCCATTCGTAAATTATAGGCCCTAAAAGCATGACACAATGTGCTGGAATATGAGGCTCATGATTTGTAGTTACAGTAACAATTACTTTCCCATTCCATCGAACAAGGAGCGCTTCTTTATTCAACAGGAAACGTAATTACTATGTCCAAGAGTTATTTTTTTCCTCTGAATATTTACCATTTAAGTCTTCTTCTTCATGGATTACTTAATCAGAAAGATGAAGTTGTGCTATGCTATGCTGCATTGTCAAGTAAACATTGCTAACAGATTCTATGACGCACATACATATTCCGATAGGTTTTCCAAGAAAGTGTAGGTGGAAAAGTAACAAAACAAACTAATAATGACAGCAATAATGTGATTAGAGCTAGAATTACAATAAAGTAAAGAGAAGTGACAAGGCAAAGGACTTTAATAACAAAGATTCATTTGAATAGCCACATAGGCACAGATTACTTCTATCAAGCAGCAGCGATATAGAAGTATCTGATTCTTTTAGTCTAAATTTAGCAGAACACACTAATTTACTTATATATATCTCACATGTCACTCATAGAGTTTGTAATAAAAAATAAAATTCCCATACATTCTTCGCAATTTGTTACATTTTGGGTGCAATAAAAAATTTCTAGAATTTTCATTCCAAAGTTTTGTGAATAGAAATAAATTATAATAAATTTCTTAGAATTTTTAAAATATATATATATAAATATGTATAAAAATACATTTTTCCTTTTACAATATAATAAAAGGAAGATTGAATACCAGGAAAGAAAACTCGACTCAAATAAACCACATCTGCAAGTGAATCTATTTTTAGTCAATATAATAATTGCAGAAATTGTCACAGAAAAGAAGCTAAAGATAGAAAATCAGTCAAAAGATAATTCCAACGAAACAAATACTTAAAAGATAGAAAGAAAATACTAGGTGACAGAAAAGCTATTTTAAATATAGTTGCCATTTTTAGATGAAATGGATGCACTTCACATAAGTTACTTCCATATATTTATGTATTACACCTACATATTTAATTCTAGAGATACTTCCATACTTTACCACTTCATAGTATCCTACATTTAAAAATCAATAGTTTATGTGGTGGAGATGGGTAAAACAAATATATGGAGTTAGTTGTATATAAAAATGAATATGTTTGAAATTATAGGTCTATACTTTGAACTTTAAGATGGTAATAGCTGTTAATTGGATTGCTTCATATGTGATTATGTCTTCTAGCCTCCTATATCCAATAAAATAAAGATTTACTCTACTGAAGCAAAACCAAAATCTTATAGAAGAATTTGAATGTAAATGAATATGGCTAAATTGATTACCATTACCATGCTGATCATTCAAGTATACGGTCGACTTAGTAAGCGTTACAAACATCAGATTAAAGTGCGAGTTCATTTCACACTTATGTGAAGTGTATTGAAGGAAAAACAAATAAAATTCTATGAAGTCAAAATTGTTTACACTGCAATCTGAGCGACATTAGCTGCAAGCGACAAGCGTGCAATGCGCAACAAAAAGGATATAACAGCAATAATAACAACAATACATGCTTTCTATCAAAAGCAGTAACAGAATTCACAACTCAAAGTACAAGAATAAGAGCAAGTAACTTAGTACTTACTATGAAAGGAAAAGAAAAGATGAAAAAGATGGAAAGATGCAGAACAGAAGATGACGCAGAAGATGAAAAAGAGTGGAAGCCAAGATCAAACAAGAGAAAGAAACCAGAGTGCAAGTTTGTGTATTGCAAGCAAACGTTAATAGAAATGTCCTAAAGCCGTTTTGTATACAATCTATGTAGTAGTCGTAGTAGAAGGACACGACACAACGCAACACAACACAACACAACACACAAATAATAGCTAAGTAAATGTTGGACGCGCCAAACTCTTTAAGCCATCGTTGGAATCCATTGACACGGATGGTGGAGGAGGAGAGGGAGATGATGATGTGGAAGAGACAACAAAAACGACATTTGTCGAGAAGTGAACTTTTGTTGTCAACAAACCAGCAACGACAGTTAAATTGGAATGAATAGTTAGATGGATGAATAGATGGATGAATGAACAGACAGATGAGTGGGTGGGTGGATGGATGTTTGGATGGATGATAAAGATGACGTTGTCTAAACCAAATGCAAGCATGAACAAGTGAATGAATGATTAAAGAAAAGCCAGTATGAGTGAATGATTCACGTTGTGTGTGGGAGTTGGAAAAACACAAGGATTTTCTTGTGTCCATCACTTTGGAAAATTGTAAAGATTAGTTCCTGTTGAAGGCTGTTTGCCTTTTATCTTGACATGTTGTCTGCACTAAAACAAACACACACACACTCATACACACATAAAATGGACACATGTCCTCATATTATGTACATTGTTGTCAGGTGAAGTGGAAGAACATAGGATTTTCCGGAAATCTGTTTTTGTCTTCTATCATTAAATCCAGTTAACGTTTCTGCTTTAATTGTTTAACATAATTGGCTTTTAATTAGAATTGAATTAAATACAGAACAATATTATTATGATATACTTATGTATCATATTACTATTGAATTTTCAATAATGTTATTCATATTAATTATTATAATTTTTTTTTTTTTTAAGTAATTTCGTGGTATCTATAATAATTATTTAACTTGAAATTAAAATTACACAAAAATAAAGTTTCAGTGATGGAGAAAACCATAAAAAATCACTCGTGCATAACGTTATTTGTCTTTCTTTCTTTTTCTATCAAAATTCTCAAGAATAACACGAACTACTCATTGAGGATGTAGATGAGGATGATGATGACAATGTCATTATTTAAACACTAAAAATTTTCTCGTTCGTTTGCTTGTTGCTTTTAAATTGTCTTGTCAAAAGGGATGATAATGCTGGCATCTTTCTTGTTGTACCAAAAAAAAAAAAAAAAAAACAATCCAGCAGTTACAAATACAAAATGATTACTCTTATCGTACACTTGACTCGCGTGATGTCATCATCATCATCATCATCACTGTTACCATCATCATGGCCATCATTACAACCATCGCCATTTCGTTTAAGTATTTCTGTCATTATAACTTAGCAAACACTCTCATTTACGAGTTCAACATGAAGCTGCCAACCAGCACAGTCAGGACAACCAACAATGGCACGATTCTGTTTCTCTGGTAATGCAATAAAAAAGGACATCATTATCGTTTGACTTCATCATCATTATCATTAACGTGGCCAACAGAATTGTGCTTGTTGTGGCTATAGTCATCAAGTGGGACTTCATCAGTAATGCGGCAGCCCATCCATCGCCTTCACTATACTACGAGTATAAACACACTCGCTCCTCATTTCGGGCTTTAGCTTTTTGCAATCAGTAAGCAATATTACACAGAATGCTATGGTATACAATAACACTAGCAAACACAACAGTAATATGAAGAAATGTATGTCGACATGAAGAAATATTTCGCGAGCTCATTGCTTTCATTTTTGTTTCGTTTGCTTTCTCGCCCGCTATGTGTTCCTTAGCATATATCATCATTATCATCATCATCGACATCATCACTGCCACCACTACTAGTACAACCAACACCATCAGAATCTCTACTGACACCACTTTTGTATACTCATTTGCTTTACAAGGACACTTCTTGTGCAAGAAATCAAGAAATGTTGTTATTTTTAAAAATCCTCACAATTTGTATGGTATATTAAGTTTCTCTGAATGTTTGATTCTCTTATGGCAAGAAGAGTCCTTAAAGTACATATATTGATGAGTATAAGTAAACTCATATTGTATTTATGTATTGTAAATATTTTTGTAATATTATGCAAAAAAAAAAGGATAAAAATTGTAAAAAACTTGAAATGACATGGTTAATAAAGTGATATTCGGCTTGAGCACAATCTTACTTAAAGACTTAACTAAAAATTGCCTCATTACCCGAGATCCCCACATTTTTTTGTAGAAATTAAGATATACAATATCTAGTTAAGTCTCTCCTACAGCTTCTAAAGTTTTTAAGCTTGTACGACATTTATCTGAATAATCTATCAATAGATCGAAAATTTAAAAATAAGTTCAAAATTGGGTTATTTTATTTAAGACTAGCAGTCACAGCGCGTTGCTAGTCTGCTATTACCCGGCAAAATTTCATCAAAGTCGGGTTCGTATGGGATTGATAGAATGATATTTATTTTATTTTGTTGTGACTAACAATTCATTCAATATTGAAATGCTTGACAAGACCACTTAATTGATTTGAAAAAAAACCTTAGTCCTTAAAAAAAGTCTGTATCTCCACAACTACACTACTTACCGGGTTCACATGAAGCCATGAACCATCCAGGTATCCCCATAAGTACAACAAAAGAAATTTCATCAAAATTGAGACAGTCGTTACCGAGTTTTGCCCTTAGGAACACATATAGCCATTCATTTTTATAATAAAGATTTAAATACACAGTTGTGACAGCTTACTAAGTTTGTATGTACTAAGTACTTTTAATCATCTTAAATATGCAAAATTGTTTGTTCATTGTTTAATGCACTGCCACACCGATTATCTGATTGCATTGACATTTTGTGAATGTGTATGGTTGGTTCCCGGCTTGAACATAGGATAGTTTTGGTACGGATATGTGTACCCGTTCCAGAGATCTGGAATAATCAAACAACCCCAACACATTAAAGTATACTTAAAAAAATTAACCAAATTAGAAATAATAATTTTCTGATACTCAAACTGAGATCTTTGTTGATACTCAAACTGAATAAAAAGATCATCAAAAAAATGAGTTGGATGCAAGACATGTTAATATACTAGATATAAGTATGTTCTATGTGCCCGAAATTATTCGATCTGATAACTGGAATAACTTCATATAATCTTGTAAATTCCTACCCTATAAATTATCATTTTCAATTGTATTTTGTCAAATTGTATATTGGATGTATATTGGATTAAGTATGGATGATTTCCTCAAATTAAAAATAAAAACACAATGTTTTTACCATATCTTGCGTTATACTTATTGTATATCACATATAAGTAGATTCAACCGATTTAAGAAATATGTTATGTACATATATTATATATTCCTACTGAAGGGAATAAAATTGTCTGATGAAACCGAATTAACGATTCTTCCTTGCATCATGTTTTAATGTCTACTTTGAATATTTTTCCTCATTTTCTTTTAATTTTCGTTCATGTTTTGTCTGTAATTTTATGACATTTTTGTAATGCTGTGAAAAGTTTCTATAATAATTAAGATATTTTCAGTGAGACAATCTTTTGTTTTGTTGGTTTTTCTTCTCTCGTTCTTTGTGTATCTTTCGAGTGCGTGATTTTTATTTATTACAGTCTAAAATTTGTCTTTCATTCTTCTCATTCTTGTATTCACTTTGTATTTCATAAAATAAATTATAATTTTTAATATTTGACTATGAAATTATGTATTACATTTTCCAAATTTATGAATAATATAAAATAATCGCATAATTTTAATTATTAATTAAATACTTTTCAGTCATGTTAATCCTTTTGATATAATGAATAAAATAAAATATTAATAAGAAAAATTGAAAATTCTCATTTTTATATTAAATTATGTATCTATAAATATAATAATAATAATAATAATAATAATAATATGAAATATATAAATTATTTAATTTTATTTTATTTTTTAAAATGAATTGTATTTTATTTAACCAAAATCAATGATTTTTGTTGTTGTGGCAATTAAATTGAAATTAAAATTTAATTGTTTTAAATGAAAATAAATTTCAATTTTAAGTGATTTTTCATGTTTTTAACCACAATGAAGCCATTTAAACCGAAAACAACAAACCACCCATGGGATGGGCTAAAGTAAGAGGAAATACTTGGTGCTAGATAATTGTTGCAATTTCATGGAGTACATATAGATATGTACGAGTATATGTAATATTACCTATGATAACCGATTTGTGGGTCAAGTGATGCAAGTGCATATTTTATTGCAAATATGTAAAACGAAAAACTCAATTTGTTACTGAACATAAAATTCGATTAAATCAGATAGAAAATTATTTCAATTGAAGTTAAGTGAAACATTATATCCGTTTCCTATTCCTTTCTCTAATTTACAGTTTAAACCCAAAATTTGGTTTATTTATTCATTTTAGGCCATTTTTTACACCGATTATTTTGGTTTTATTAAACAAACGAAGAATACTTCAAATAATACAAATATAGATTATAATTATATGTACAGAAAATTGATACAAACTTTATTCAGAGATGAGCTCCTTACCAGTAAAACCAATATGGAGTTTTTTATTCCACTATCAACAGATTTTCTACCCATCAATAGATGTAAGGTTATCGAAAACCTTCATACCACAAAGTTCCCGCAAAAGAACTTTAGATAGAAGATAGATACTACATATAATTCATATAAGCTTACACATAGTTTTCAGCTTCTAAATTAAACTTTGGAGCGTCATAAAATTAATATACATGAATAGAAAGTATAGTCTCTACTTTATTTGTTATGCCACTATGATGATCTGATATGGACCAAATTTCGGTACCCAATACTTAGAAACGATGAAGTTCTTTATGAATACCAGACTATCGGAGTATCTGTTGCGAAAATGTATAGCACAATAGCTCCCTTTAATGAGTTGACTACATTCTGTTCTTTTCTTCCATTATCTAATCTGTTTGAAATTACTTTACCTATACCTTTACCTTTACCTGAAATTGTGACAGAACATTTGATTCGACTATGTCGGCTATTACACTAGTGGTCTGAACAGCAGAACTCTCTCTCTCAATTTTCATTTGTTGAGAAGGGAAGAGCGCAGGTCGCTCAGTCGCTGTGATCGTTAATATTTTTTAATTTATGCACAATATGTGATAAACTTCCTTACTTCTGAAGCTGATGACTTCTAACTTTGTTAAGTGTTATGGAAATTACTATTCACAAATATTAGTCATTTCAGGCAACAAAATCAAAACAATATTTTTTTGATTTCTGATTGAAACAATCATATTTATGCCATTAAATCAATCAAAAATTTATTTTTTCCATATCATTATTTCTCTCTGTGAAAAAAATCCTCTTCTGATCTCTAGTGGATTATTTGTTTCTATGATTAAGAAGAGGTTTTAAAATATTAAAAATAAATTGAATTTCACAATTTTTTATTAAAACATTTTTATTATATTTACGTACAATATTATATATTTATTCTATATTTCCCACCATAAGCCGAAAGTATTAAACTGTTTGATGTTGAAACTTAAAACTAAAATCATGTTGTTGCATATAAAATACGTAAACATATAATATTTTTGGCTTTTAATGGGAAAAACTTTATTCTTTCTCTATTTTTAATTTTGCGGACTTTTATGATTTCCGCAAAGGGATAAAATATAATTTCTTGTTGTTTTGTTATTTCTCTACGTTTTAAAATTGCACATGGAATATTTCAGTATATTATTTTCTCATTTTCTTCTACATATTTCTCTACTCGTTTGTGTTTTTAGTCTCAACTTTGGTTTACTTTTCTTAGTCTACTGTGTGTAAACAAAGTTTTCAAAATGTACCCAGGGTATTTTGATAAATGTCAGAAGCTATAATAATAATAAACATTATGAAACCATCTTATTCTTCTTTCTACTCTCTTTTTTCTTTATTTTCCTTTTGCTTTTTTCTTCGTTTCATAACGCGTTAGAGGAGAAAATCCTTACTGTTTAATTTACGACGATATTATATACAATTCCTTTTGTAAAAATCAAGGACACACTAAACATTTCTGTGCAAGTACTGACATTGCCAAGGTAAAAGGGGAAACTTTATTTTATTAATAAAAAAAAAAATGCCATACATTTTTCAATAAAATTTCTTTGGTTACTTTTGGTTCAAAGTCAATTTTAATTTGCAACCATATAAAGAATGTGGAATATATTTTTTAGCTTATAATGCATATTTATGACATTAAGAAAATATTGTAAATAAAATCATTGGAAATTGTTGGCAAAGGAAATTCCAGAACTCAAGAAATGGAAAAATGCAAAACACAATAAATCGATTTAAAGTCACCCTTTGACTACGGAATCCTACAGTTTCTCACTTCGTATCCAAAACTTGTATATACAATTTGCAACAAATGCGAATTGCAACAGAAATCACGATAAACATGCAAATCCATTGGATTTTCACGCGAATAATTCAAAGCAGCTGCAAGGGTAGCAGTCACCCGCCATCACCTTTTAGAACGCCACAACCACCATCACCATCCTTCAGAGCAACCTTTCACTTATTTAAACTGACACACCCAAACAACACTCCTGGCAAAAGATACTCGTACACTGGATCCGGCTTAGAAAATTTCATTTCCGCGTAGAATTTGTGTTGAGCATAAACAAAAGACAAGTAAATAACCCAAGGAGAAGAAGGAGGACAACAAAAAAAAAAACAAAACACAAAAAAAAACAAAAAATAAATAAAACGAAATAAAGAAATAAGAAAGTGTCTAGAAGAATAATTCAAGAGAAATGGAGTGGTGTGAATGGTGGGAAAGGAAAAAATGAAAAAAATATAGGAAAATCTTCACGCGATAAATTCAAATAAATCGTGTTAATTTAACCGCAAGCATAGTTTAAGTAACTTAAATCGTTTGGAAATGCTGGTAAGTATCTACGCGAGTATGGCGCGTCCTTGTCCTTATTCTGTCCTTAGTCTGATACAAATACTCATGCTGATGATGCTGATGAGTTGGTCTTGGCCAAGGCAGAAGTCCCAATATCAGTGCTAGTCCCCTTGCCAGAGTGGTGATAAAATACCACGACACACAGAAGACAAAATGAAAATGAAAAAATAAAAATAAAATAAACAAAAAAAAAAAATTCTAAAAACAAAAGCAAATATGGAAGCACATAAAACTCGAAATTGGTAGGAGTCGAATATCTTTGTATCTATAAACATATCTTATATAACATTTATAAATGTTGAAACAATTTGTTTTGCTTTATAATGAGGCATTTGTATGCTTGACACTGACATCCTCATCCTCAAACTCAATCTTATCGTTGTTTTTGTTTTTGTTTTTGTTTTCTTTTTGGTTTTGTTCTGTTCTGTTCCGTTCTGTTGTTGTCCTTATTGTCAACATTCGAGTAGCAGGACAAAGTTTCATTCGATTGCATGAACAAATATTGTATACACAAAATGAAAAATGTTCAACTTCAACAGATTTCGAAATGAAACGAATTTTAAAAGCTGCAAATTTATGACCTTAAAGAAACGTCGCAAACATGACAAGCAAAAGATACAAAATATCCCCAAAAATTTTAATTCCTTTTGATTCTTTGATTTAATTATATACGAGTACATACATATATTGTAAATATAAAATTCAAAGGAAATGGAAAATGTGTTTTCTATAATTTTAATTTTAAAAAACATAATATTTTTTGTTTTTTTTTTCTTTGAAGCTTTAATTTGATTTAGTTAAAATGCCCTTTTATTAAGTTGTTCAGTTATTGCGGGTTCTTTGAGTGATCCTTTTTTGCTTAAAATAAGGAGAACAAAAAAAAAAAACATATGAAAGTCGAAAGAAAAAGAATGCATATTTTGTTTGGTTGATTTTCATTATTTCTCCCATTTTCTGACAAAAACAAATACAAACATAAAAAATTGAATAATAATGATGGTTCTACTAGTAGCGAATTTGGATTAGTGGGGCTTGAAGCATAGTAGAATTTCTAGGAATTTCTAAACTATTTTTATGCTGTTGAAATATCTGAAGATTTGCCCCGATTTGGCTTGAGGTAGCCAAAAGTAAATGAGGCCCCAAGTCCATTTATAAATTCATGCACCAGCAATCTGAGGATAAAACGCAATGTTTTCTATAGGCCCCTTACCGTATTATCTTATACAGGAATAGACCAGTACCGAGCGATCTTTATTAATCTCGGCGGTTTTTTTTTTTTTTTTTTGGAGATTTGTAATTATACATTTTGTCTAAAATTTCCTTGTCGGCTTGTTTTTAAGGCAAGAGTCATTTGCCTAAGTAGCCCATTGGAAAACGATCCTGTGGAATCTACCATTAAAGAACTTTATTTTCTGTGATGTCAACAGAAATTAACTGAACCGAAGAATCACCAGTCCTACTTTTTAATCGGTTTTATTCTTATATTTACTTCTATCATCTTCTATCTTTCAAGTGGTTTTCACTAAACTTTCAAAGTGATTTACATTAGGCACTGTGAAATCCTTTAGAATCCTTTGAAAAACCACACACAGTTTACTGGTTACTGTTACCAGTATTCATTCATTCACTGCTAATAACATTAAGTAACTGAAGTAATTATCTGACGCTCCCAAAAAAAAAAATTTTGGAAGCTTAATTTTTTCGTCTCTTCTTTCTAATAATTTGTGTTCTCTTTTTTTTTTTTTTTTTTTTGCTTAACCATTTTTTTTTTTAATGATAATGACAAAGTTTTCCTTCCTTTCTTTTCGCGCCAACGATTTTTTCATTCATTTTTTATTTTCTTAGGTTGAACCCTTGCCAAAAGTAAATTATTATTATTATTTTGTCATTTCTGTTTTTTTTTTTTCATTTTTTTTTTTGTAATTTTCCATGCTTAAATATATAAGTATATTAAAAATAAAGAAAATATAATTATATATTTTAGTATAAAAAAAAGCATATTTTCTTTCCATTTTTTTCTTTCTTTAAACTTAACTTTTGACTTTGTCATTGTTTGTTATGCTTATTTTGATGGAGGCAAGTTTCCGGTTTCCCGTTTATGAGGAGGGCACGGCACGGTTTCATTTCAAATGTTGTAATTTTTGTCGGTACCACGTGTGCCGGAATGTGTGTAAGTGTGTGTAAGTGTGATGGCGTGAGTTTGATGAAAGCAACCCTAAAATTATTTTTCATTGCATACTTTCAGGGCTGTTGAATGCGACATTGTTGTCGTTTCATTGAGTCTGGCAACAGCAGTGAGCGTTAATTGTTGTTGATCATGAAACGCACAAACAAAAAATGTTCTACTGAATTACAATGGATTGAAGTATGTATGATGACGACGACGACAACGGCGAGAAGGCTGACTGACTGTCTGGCAGTTTGATAGTCACTCTTAAAGCCTGCCAAGCCACCATACTCCCTACTGCCATCCTGTCTTTTCATGAGTAAATTAAGCAACTTTACTCTGAGTCAATTGAATTTTTTTTATTATTTTTTTTTTTTTTTTTTTTGAAAGGGCATTTTGCATAAATTGCCTATGGTAACAACAAAAACAAGAGTTTGTTTAAACAAGGGAAGTAGGATACAAACCGAGAAGTAAAGCATACTTAAGCAGCAAAACCAAAAGTAATGCACAAGTGGACGCTTGAGTGGTCATAAAAGCAAATCGAGACAAAATATAAAATGAAATGAGTTGAAATGCTTCATTTCATGGCAGGAAAAAAAACAAAAAATAGAGGACTAGGACTCAATAGGATTGCCTAATGAAAGCAAGCAACAACAAGGACAAGCTCATAGTAGAATTTATGCAAGGCAAAACTCATTTGAATGATGATGGTAAACTGTTGTAAGTAACTATGAATGTTAGTATTGGGAGAGGTTTGGGTTAACATTTCCATTAGAATATGAAAATTGAGCAAAAATGTGAATCAAAGACCGAACAAAAATTAATATGTTATTTCATAATTGATGCATGAATACGAAAAATAAGTAAAGACCATAAAACACAAACACTATCATTATAATTATTGGCTTAAATGAATAGTACGATGATTTTTGTATAACATTGAAATTATAATATTTTCATGTGAAACACATGTGAGATGATGTTTTGAATCGATCTGAAAGAAAATGTGTGTAAAAAGAAAATGAGTAATTAAGAGTAATTAAGAAAGTTAATTAACTTGAAAAATCAACCATGCTTATGTTTTTCTGTTTTTCATTATGTTGTTGGCATGAAATGATCTCCTGACAAAACCGATTACAAATGCATTTACACTCTCGATTCGATTTGTTAACGCACTGTAAATGAAACCTTATACTACTTACTTACATATCAATTGGATTTTTCATTCATACTATCGTGTATATTTTTGTTTAGTATTATTCACTTGGGTAAATGACGTTGGTCGTCGCAAGGTAAAGCCTTTTCAAGTCATAAGTATACTTTACTACTTATATATGTACGTATTGTATAATATCTACTACTAGTATAACAAGTCATGCTGGTTTTGCGTCAGCCATTTTGTGTCATAATATTATAAGTAGATATATATATGTATGTATGTATGTATGTATGTGTGTGTGTGCGTGTGTGTAGTATCTAAATACGACACATGTCAGTCAATCAAATTGCGCAAATGGTTTCAATGACGAAAACTGCACAATGATACGATATAGACAAGTACTACATACTCATAGGTATGAGTTACTCAACTGGAAAAGTGCTTACTTACAGCAAAAGACTATTAAATTTTGTAAGCTTTTTCAAATTGATATTGTTGCTATAACTATTGTTGCTGTTGTTGTTGCTGTCATTTTTGTTGATATTGCTATTTCTAAAATCATCGTTGATGACGATGATGATGACGAGGACTATGATAATGGTGATGATGATGATGATGACGGAGATGGGTTGTCAAACACACTAGCAATCCTTTCAACCCTTTTTTTTTTTTCTTGACAACCCTAACCATTAGTTTTTCTTATTGTATTAATTCTTATTGTTGCTGGTCGGTTCGTCGGTCGGTCGGTTGGTTGTTGTTTGGTTGGTTGATTTGTTCATTAGTTTGTCGGTACCCTCATTCATTCAATGACTTCAACTCACTTGGTTGGTTGGTTGGTTGGTTGGTTATTTGGTTTGTGAGCTGCCTGTGAGTTGTTCATTCCTTAAAATAACCTCACAATAGTGTAGGGTCTAATTAACTGCTGGTTGTGCTTTTTTAACTTTTAATTCTTTGCTTATACATATGTAAAACTCTTCATTTGATACTACTCCTAGTGAAGAGAAAGTGAGTGTAAGTAGTTTATGAAACTTGTTTGCTTTAAAAGTTTTTCTCTTTTTATATGTGCTTCACTCATATATTCATTTATTCCCTTTTGCATTTATTTTAATTTTACTTTTAATTCTTTTTAATGCATTTCAATAATTTTAAAATAATACCTTAAAATTTTATATTTTCTCTTACTTATTCATTATTGCTATGAGCTTACGTTGCGTATGCGTATGCGTTTGTTTTTATTTAATTTCATTCAGTTCTTATAGCGATGACGATGAGAGTGGAAAAAAGCGAAAAGTCAACATTATGTTTTAATTAAAAATTTTCACAAACAAGTATTTCATTTTAATAAGTTTTTTATTCTCTCTTATTAAATATAAAATATCTTTTCTTTATCTTTTTACCTTATAATTTTCTTATGGACAAATATAAAAATAATAATTGACTAGGTTACGTTTTTAATATTTTATTTACTTTACTTTATAACAAGTTTTTGTTGTGTTTTTCATTTTTTTTTTTTATACATAAAAAGGATCATTTTACCATTAAATCTCTAAGTTATTTCTTATACAAAATTTATGCAAAATCCTTGAATAGTCTGTCATTTTTGTTGATTGGCCACTCAATTCCGGCAATCAGCTCACAAAAGACATTAATTTAAATACACAAACACACACGCGCACACTCCTACATAGTACATATAGAAGTATCTATGAAATGTGCAAAATTTATATGTGTGTTTGTTTGTTTCTAAATATATGTAGTGGAAAAGTATCTGTTACCTTGTTTAGTTTTTAAACTCACATAAAGACATTTTGTAAATTGAAGGAAAAACTTGTCAACCGACAGACACGCAGACAGACAGTTGATATGTACACACCCATACACTTACAGAACAACCTTACACATATATGCATGCACCCATACAGACATGTAGAAAGATTCAATGAATTATATGTAGATATAAATTTACTTAAAGTTTATGGGTTTGTATGATTTAAGTTTGTATCATGTAAGTATGCAAATGTGTTGAAAATAGAAGAAGGTTTATAATTTGTGTGTTTTTATCAATTTTACTTGTTAGATATTCGTATGAAGGGACGGATCAGGTCATATACTCGTACGTGTCTGTTGGAGCCCCATAGGGCATGCAAGTCTCGGGGCTAAGCTATTCTCTTATGTAGATATGCTGCATTATGATTAAAATGCTAATATCTGAAATCAAACTTGGAATTCTATTCTTCATCATTAAAATAAGACTAAGTGCTGACACAAATTCCTAAGCAACTGTAGCATGACTCAATTGCTAAGTCATACACCCCCGTGTTCCCGAAGACTTAAACTGAGTTAATAAAGTCGATTTCGTTCAAGAAAACCAAATCAATGATCAATATTTTAACATGTTTATACCTTTCATGAACGCAATTAAAAATTATTTGAGTCATATCTTCTTCTTCTTAAATATAAAAATTAATATTTTAAATTGTTCGTATGTTACGCGTTGCCGTACCATTCATCTGATTGCATTGAAATTTTGTGAATGTGTATGGTTGGATCCCGGCTTGAACATAGGATAGTTTTGGTCCGGATATGTGTGCCCATTCACACACAACACATAAAAGTATACTACAAAAAATTAATCAAAGTAGAAATAATAATTTTCTGATACTCAAACTGTGGTCTTTGTTGATACTCATAGTGCAACACATGCGAAGCAGGGTCGGGAACGCTACTTATATCTAAAAATTAGTTTCCCTTCCAGCATTGCCGTTTAAAATTGTAGACTGATATTGTTCCTATTGACTGTCATGTTTTAGAGTATACAATTTCGATTAAGGGACCAGAGTTTCATGAATGGCAAATTTTGTGAAATTTTCTTTTAATTCCTAAAGTCCTTTATTAGTTATTTGACCTTGTGAAAACCTTTTTCTGAAATGTGCTTCCAATCGATAAACTGCAGAGCTTTGTTAAATTATACGACAATTGACTTTGACCCTTTTGCAGAGTAGGTTCCTGGACATTTACTTTACTTTACTTGCCTATGTGGATATCTTGAACCTGTTCATGTGTGGGTAAAGAATATCTATCAATTTTCAACTCAACTTGTGTTTTATAAATGTCAAATCAGACATCATGTTTTACTTGTTAGTAGAATTTTGTATTCTTTATTTCAATTGACATTAGCATTATGCCTTCTTGACCTTAAATGAATTTGTTTTACAAATTTGAAAGAACTCATTGTGGTTTGATTTTTCCTAGACTAGATGATTGATGCAATTACTCAAGTTTTCCTTAAAAAATTCATATAATTTACATACTACGACAACATTAACAGCAATAGCAGCAACCATAACAATAATAATAATGATCGTTATGCATTTGAATTTTAATGACGTCATCGCATTAAATTTTCATATTAAAAATGAAAAACACGCAAAATGGCATGCTGAATTTATTTAAAAAAAAAAAAAACTATGAAGAAAGAAAGTGCTCTTCACACATTATACACACTTGTGTGTTTGTGTTATGGCAAAGAAATTGTAATAAAATTGTAGAAAAAAAATAGAAAAGTAAAAATTAAATGTAATTTTAATTTTTATTATACTATAAGTTGTTGGCTTCAGCTAAGAATGGCGGTAATTTTCTTTTTTTTTCAACTTTTTTCCCCTTTCATTCTTCTCTCTGTGCAACTTTTCTTACACTTTTTTTTCTGACTTTTTTTTTTTTTTAATTTTATCCTTGTCAATTGTTGAGTAAGTTTAGTCAGTGTCGCGTTTTGGACATTTTTAAAATTGGTAAGAAAGAAAAAATTGTGACAGCTCAAAGACATTTTCACGGTCAGTGACGTTGCCCACTTCCATTTGTCCTGTTGTCCTCCTCTCCATTGTCCTGTGCTTTCATTTTTTTTTTTTTGCTCATATGTTTTTTACTTTTTCAATTCACTTGAAAACAATTCAAAGCAATTTGCTACTCGACTTTTTTGTTCTTTTCATTTTGTTGGCCTTAAGTTTGGCATAATAAATTGACACAAGAATTGGTGGCATGACATTCTATAAATTGTGCTTTTTCAACTCAACTCAGCTCAACTGAAATCAACTCAACCGTCTATCCATCCATCCATCCATCTGTCAATTCATCTATCCATTCTTATATTCATCCATCCATGTATCTATCCATCTATCCATTCTTGTATCCATTCCTTCATTATTTCACTCACATTTTGTAAAAAAAAAAAAAATTTCAATAGCTAATGCAAGGAGTTACATGTTTATGTTGAATATAAGTTGTCTGGTCCTTAGAGTGAACGACAGCTGCCAATTCCAGTTGCCATTGTACTAATAGTTGCTATAATTTACTCATGTTCACTTCGCTTCGCTTGGCTAAAAGTTCTTCAAATATGGAAAGCCTTTAGTTAGTTAACTGGCCATTTGTTTGTATATTTATATACATAAAGTTAATAAATCCGATATACAAACTTACATACTACCATCGTACTACATATGTACCATATTTCAGACTAAGCTCAATTGTATTTCTTCCTAACACCCTTTTCTATTGGGTAAGAAGTAGCCCAAGTTGAGCTCAAATTGCGAGCAAATGTATTCGTAACTGCCGCAGTTAACATTCATTGCTTTTTACGCTTTAGTTTTACTTTCTTCATCTCTTTCTTCTATTTTTTCTTCTTTCATTTCATTATTATTTCTTTTCTTTTTCTGTGAGTAAAATAAAAGGGATAAATGGGTTATACGCATTTGCTTAAATGGTCGAAAAAGTATGCAGCAAATTAATTCTTTTTCTCGATTTTGTTTTCTTCTTTTTTGCCTATTTATTGTAAGTAAAATGACTAAGACATTAAATTGAAAGGGTTAATCAGTAAAAGATATTCACCTAAAAACTCTTTAAATAGACAATTTCTATATTTTTGTATAAATTATTGTAAACTTTAGTGATTTACAGTGAATTCTATGAAAACTAATAATAATAATAAAGACCAAAGTATATAGTTGAGGTTTCTTCATTTTATATATGTATAACAATGAATGTTTTATGTAATCAATTCCGATAAATTATGAAGAAAATAGATAATCACTAAGAAACGATATTTTATTTTATTTTTTTGCTCTCACACATTGAAGGCATCACTCGTTGAATTCCTTATAAATATAAAAAAAAAACAAAATAGTATTCTTTTTATATAGATAATAGATATTCGATATTTTTCTATGCAACTCCGCAAGTGCCCCAACCTGACGGTTGAAGTATTGAGTTTCGTAACCAACACCGTACGTCTTGATGATGAACGGCAGTTTTTTTTTTTTTTTTTTGTTGAAATCATTTAATTTTTATTTCATAGTTAATAGTTGAACGATTATAAGGGATAGTTTTGATACATTGACAGTGAGTATAAATTAAGTTAACATTTATTTAATTAATTCTAATTGTTGCTTCTGTTTAGCCATGAGATTTTTCGTGGCCCTTTGAATGCGAAATTATTGAACAAAAAATTAAATCAATAATTACTTTAAGATTCACGGATAGTAATACTCTTGACGCCCCTGCTAGTTGTCCGAGAGTCTTGAATTTTATAAGATTGGTGGATATGGGTCAGACACTTATAGTGTCCCAATTTCAAGTCGATAGTAGAAAAAAGTTTTGCTAATAAGAACATGAACATGGATCAAAATCAAGGTTTGTATGGGGGGTATTCCATATCGATATCGGTCAGAAAGTGTTCATAACAAACAGTTTTTCTAATAAGAACTTTCATTCTGATCCCGGTTTTTATGGGGGTACCCTCCCTAGTGGTCCGATTCGGCAGATTCCGACAAATGTACTGCGAAAGATAAAAAGAAAGTTTCAGCTCTCTAGCTCAAAAACTGAGGGACTTGTTTACAGACAGACAGACCGACAGACAAACTTATAATATTGTTCACTGCGTGAAGAGTACCTGAAGCCGCAGTAAGTGAATCAACATAACAGGACCTAATTTGTACGAGCAAGATCTGCTATGATGACCACTCTTGTGTTTTCATATATGTATTTGTTTTGCATAACCAAACAACTTCTATGTAGTAGGTTCGAAGGGTGGAGCCTTTTAACCTTCTCGGGCAGTCATTTCTTGTGAGAGCTATAGCTGGAGGATTGCGACATTGTATCGACTGGTATGACGATAAATTTGCTTATTTACTGTTAAGATTCCTAGGCCATGATGTATTGAGATTCGCTTAACATACCAGGGGGCATCCGTGTTATTAAGAAAGCTTTGTTCTGCATGGCCTGGAATCGGTTAATTGTGGACTTTGCTGCAATTCCCCAGAGCTGTATGACATAAGTGTATGATGGTATAACTATGGCATTATACATCGTAATATTGGCAGACAGATTCAAAGTATTGCCATGTCTGATGAGCCACTTTAGTAAATTTAAAATCAAATGTAAATAGTGGTCTTGGATTTTCTTGATTTTTCAACAACAGAAAAATAAATTTCAATTGAAAAAAAAACTAAACCACAAATTTTTAACAATAAATAGTTGAATCTTAATTATAAATACTAAAAGTTTTCTCTAACTATTCTATCAGTTTTGTATAATAATTATTGACCTAATAAATGTAGTTCTATTCTTACTACAATATTTTCTTAAAGCTTTTTCTTTTAAATTCTTTAAGTTCTTAATACATTTTTTGTTTTTTTCTTTATTTAAGAGTCAACAAGAAAATACTGAAATAAATCATCATTTCATAATTAAAAGACTAATAATAAAAAAAAATCGATGTCCATGGAACACGATACTCTTAAATACCCATCACCCATAGAACAACAGAATTCTTTTCAAAAGAGCCAATGAAAAAAAAAATCAGTTTGATAGAATGAAAAGACCGAAAAATCCTTTGTTGTTTCTAAAAAGGAAGATAAACTAAAAAAAAAAAAACAAAATACATATGTATCTTCTACGTATTGTTTTTTCAATATAAAAAAGAAAAACAATTTTTCAATTTGTTTTTGTTTTGTATTGTTTTGTTTTTTTCTTTTTTGATTTTATTTATATCTATTTAGTAGCCAAAAAAAAGATGTAGTAGAAGAAAAGACAATAAGATAAAGAAAATAATAGAATAGAATCATATAACACTTACCTTTCCATTGCGATTTATTGTTTTCCACACGTTTTTATATTATTATAATTTTCTTGTTGATTTTGTTAAACGTGGCTACTGATGCCTAAAGACCTGCCAGATACAAAGAAATGTAAGTATGTAGTACAATAAGTAGGTGTGACGATGATGGTTCGTTGGTTGGGTTGGTTTGGGTTGGGTTGGGTTGGGTTGGGTTGCTTCTTTCCTTAAATTGTAGCGCCTTACAAATGTGTAGGGCATGTAACAATAATAATGATGATGATGATGTTGAAACCGGAAGTGAGAGATAGACAGCAGCAGCAGTTATAGAAAAGACAGATAGTCAAGGCAGGCAAGTAAGTATTGTAGTACAGAAGTATGTAATATCAGCTCCCAAAAGTATGCTTTGAGTTTTTGTTACTGACGCTTATATTGTACTTCAAGTATTTGGTTTGTTGTTTCTCCGTGCCGCCACGTTCAGAAGTTCATACATATGCCACGTTCCATTAGATTTCACTTATACAACTCACACAGATACTATATTGAGACAGCTTCAAATTTTCAAGTGTCCTTTTGCTATGGAACATCATCGGTGGTAACAAACATACAGAACGAAATAGCAAAAATAAAAGAAAGGAGAGTAGAGGAGAAACAGGATACACACAATGATAATGTGCACTTTTGTTTTTTTTTTTCTTCTCCTTCTCCTTCTTCTATTTCAGATTTCTGTTCTCTTGTTGGTTTTCTTTTCTTTACTTGTGTTTTTTTTTTTTTTTATTTTTTTTTTTGTTTCTTTCTCTTAGGGCCTTCAAGGTTCTCTACGCTTGTCAACTGCGTAGGTTTTTCTAAAGACAATTGTTGTTGTTGTTGTTGTTGCTATTGTCCTTGAGTCAAGCCAAAGTGCGTTCTTATGTGTATTTCTATGTTTTCTTTTCTTTTTTTTTCCCTTACATAGACAACCACATAAAGTATATTGAGAGATTGATATACATATGTATGTATGTATGAACGAGTATATAATATGTAAACGATAGTAAATCAAACCAAAGTTACATTTACAAACGTCTCGACGACAGCTGTGATAATAATGATTATGCTTATTCAATTCGATGCGATGCTAGGGATATTTTGCTGTAGGCTTTTGCTGCAACTCAGTTACTGTTACTCTTTCTTCAGATACATATTCTATCTTCAGATATGTTATGTACTTTTATTTCTTGTGCTGATTCTGCTCTTGTTGGTGCTTCTGATGAGGGATTTTGGTCTATGTGAGATTGAGATGGTGATGATGATGATGATGATGATGAAGATGAAGATTGAGTTTAGATTTATGCCTTAAGTATTGTTTTGGGAATCCCTTTAGATATTTTATCTTTAACTTGGCCTTTGTTGATTCGTTGGCTTGGCTTGGCGTATCTTGGTTTTGCTTTGCTTGGTTTGTTCTTTCGTTTGTTTGTTGATTGGTTAAGTTGTATGCTTAATCGAAATCTCTGATTTTACTATGTTTTCTACACACTTTTCTTTTCATTTCGTTTCTATTGTTTTCCATTCTATTCTCATGTATTTTTGATCTTGTTTAAATATTTATCAATCTTGTTTTTTTGCTTTTTCTTGCTGTTGTTACTTTGTTGTTTTGTGGTTTGTGGTGTTAACCGATTTCAATGCATTTATTATTGTTGTTGTTGTTATTTAAGTTTTGGGGTTTTCGTATTGTTTATATGTTTTGTTTTTTGCTATTTGTTGTTATTTTTTATGTTTTAACCATTTGTTCATATCTACCAAAACGTAAAGGCACCTGACTTTTTTAGTAGTTGATGTGTGCATTATTTATTTATCGCGCAAGCGTTCATTTATTTGTTATTGTATTGAAATGTATCTATGTGTGTTTGCATGTGGGTTTATGTATCAATACATACAAAATATGTATGTACGCTTGTGGTTATATTCGATTTTTTGTTACTGTTGTTATGTTTTTCTTTAGATAAATTTACATTTGATAAACAACAACTGCATTAATATTACATATGAAAATGTATCTGTGTGTGCGTGTGTGTGTGCTTATTTGTTTGCTTTTCATTTCATATGAATGTGCCCTTGTATGTATCTGTGTGACTTTTTTGTTTGTTTAACTAACATTTATAAATGTTTTGTTGTTTATCTTGATTACTTTATATTGTACTTATACAATACCATATACTTTCACTACCATTTTTTTGTATTCTATTTTTTTTTTTTTTTATTTGTTGCTCTAACAATGTATGAATGTGTTTATAGATCCCCCCTCTCTGCCCCCTCATATATATGTATATAGTATGTGTTTGCATGTATATTTATGCCTGATTGCTTCCGTTATTCCATTTCCGCTACCGATTTACTTACAACCAACTCGACAACTCGGACATTGCAAAAGCAACAATAAAAAAGCAGACTTACAATCATAAATCAAAAACATTTAAAGTCAACCCTATCACAGTCCATAGAATGGAAACAAAATATACACCCTATAAAGACAAGGATACTTAGAACGCACACATGTGTGTGAGTGTGTGTGTGTGCTTTTGAATGTTTACTTAATACTTTGTTTAAAGCCATGAACCAAGGATTCTATTGACTTTTTACACCATGCAGCAATCCACTTTTTTTTGGTTTTCAAAAGTGTATAGAAGATAAGAAAAAATATCATTTTTGTACCTTTCACACTATTGTGAAAATGTGTTTATGACTTTGTCATGAAGTTTGTAATGCATAGAACCAAAAGTCAGAGGAGGAGAATCAATTGGCCATTTCTATGCAAATCTTTTTAATCCAAATATTGAACAATCAATCAGAGAATTTCGATTACTGGGAAAAGTAATATCCAAATCGATTTGAAATGGCAATTAACAGAGGTTGAGTTAGGATAAAAATCAGCTCACTTGGTCAAGAATTGACACATTGTACTCTTTCCAGTGGAACCATCCTGAGAATTGATAACTTTCATTGAAATTTGATAGTAATTCAGATTTCATTTTTACCCTTCGCCTTTAATATAAATGGCCATTTGTTGGTCTTTTATTTGCTATTTATTCTATGATCTTGCGTTTCTCAATGTTTTAATTGAATATTCTTAAGCTTAAGTTCCTCGATTGGCAGAAGTGAGGACTAAACATGATTTTTTCTATTCAAAGTTTGACATTTTTCTTTTCATGTCAGGCAAATAAAATGGCATAAAAACAAAATAAATGGACATGGATGGCAATTCAACCGAAATGAAGACAAAAAAGTGACCTCAGTCTCTTTGAGTTAAGTACAACCCCTTTTCAACAACTAACTTCATAATGTTCATCAAGCCATCAATTTACTGCGCCGCAATGTATGCAATAAGACAAAACAAAAAATTGTGTTTACCTGGAATTTTATTCTTAACTCTATTCCAATAAAAACTGAAACAGAAGCCCATAAAAATCTTGTGAAAACTTTTAGTGATTTTTTCACTATAGAAAAAAGATGGAAAATGATGAAAAAGGTTTTCATATTAAAGTGAAATCACGTTTTAGTTAGTAGAGTTCTTCATTCATTTAAAGGCATCACTTGTTGAAAAGTCATGGCAAATGAGAGTTAATATGCATTTTACCTAAAAACAAAAACCCTATAAAGACCCCAATTAGTGAAATCAGATTTATCAATATAAATTATATTTTATTCTTATTAACTTCAAGGCATGCGAAGGTTATTAAAAATTCAATAGAACCGAAATTTAAGCTCCTTTTTTATCTCTTTAATATGCCACTGACATAGTATACACATCGTTAGTTCTTGTAAATAAAAATGTCTAAGTTTCAATGATGAGTGATTACTTTGTTTTCTATAGTAACTAAGAAATTTATTGTATCTTTACTTTTCTTTTCTTTTCTTGTTTCCTGATTCTCTTTTACACTTTCTTCTTTTAGAGTATGATGATGATGTTATTTCTTAAAGGTAATACAAGCTTCAACAATAATAAATGATTCAACATTATTGCCATCATTACAGATATTAAGTGAATGTAAAAAGTTTTATGAAGAATAACAGAAATCTTAATCAATTGCGTTTGATTTTAACATGTAATTTTTATTATTGCTGTTATCTTTCTAAATGAGATTTAATATTGTGCAAATATACAAGAATATTTAACTTTTCTTTATAATATTAATAGGATATTTAAGCTTCAGAAACTAAAGTAAAATCTTTATAATTTAGTACTGAAAACATGAATTTTTTAGATGAAATTCTTACAAAGAAAAAATGTGTTAACAAATTTTTAGAAGGAAACGAATCCAAAATATAAATATTGACATTGCTTTCATCGAATCTGTTGCACCTCACATGGCCTAACAGAAGATATGAAGATCTTATCCAGACAGACACTATTTTTTTATAAGCAGTTTATGTGGCAATTGTATTAAATTTAATTCAATTGATCCAATTGGAATGTCTTGTGTTGAGAAACGTAGTTTGAAAACCATATTTCTTTTGATTTTTGTTGGTAGACAAACTATTCCAGTTATTGGGGGAACTCTAGTTGAACCATGTTATATGCCCATGACAATCAGATAAAATTAAACCAAAAACTATGTGACTAAATAATTAACATAAAATTAGACAAATAAATAGAAATACTAAAACCAATTGATTCTTTTGATCAATCTGATTATAATCATAAATATTTTATGGGCTCTCCAATGCACGAAACTATGTTTTATAAATTTAACCACAAAATGATAATATCTATTCACACAACTCTGAACACATAATCCTATTCAATGCAATTGAAATTGATCAAATAAAAAACAAATACAAATTCAATTGTTATAGAAATATGCACGAGAATAACTTTGCGTATACGTAATAATTACCATAATGCGCGTGCCATTCTATAGTCTATGTTAATGCGCGTTTAACTATTTACCCACCCAAGCAGCACACATTGCCTGCCTTATACGTATGTACGTGTATATGGTATATATATTTAGATACAATATAATGATATGATACTTTGAACTATACTAAACGAAAGTGCACATTAATAGTACTAAATGCCATGAATGCCATCATAATGCGAACGCAAGCGAAAACAAATAATAGACACTAGAGAAATAACGAAAGGACTTTTGAAGGAAGGAAGGAAGGATGGAAGGAGGGATACCCTTGGGGAGAGAACTCATGTAAAACTGCGCCCTAAAATGTTGATGTTAATGTGAATGTTTTCGAAGGGGCGCATTTGTTAAACTTGCTTCCAAACACGCCTTTATTCACGCGCCCCAAAGTATGCTACAGTTTTTCCTTTGCTTTGCCCCTATTCATTCCATCGTATGTGCGTGCATAAACAGGTTTATTTATCAGCTGATATAGAAAAACAAAATAACAACAAAAAGAAAATTGATTGGAAAAGGGGAGAAAGCTAAAAAAAAAAAGGATGTATAAAAAAATATAGAACAGAAAACAAATAAAAATAGTTTATTAAAGCAACAAAAAATATACAAAACACATTAAATGAAAGCAACAGAAATAGAAACACGAAGAGCAGTCAAAGAAAAGAAGAAGAAAAACTGAAAGCTAGAAAAAACGCAAACTAAACAAAAACAAAAACAAAACCAACCACACACACACACACACACCACCACACTAAAATACATACTTACTCAACACACACACACACACGTATGTACATTTAGAGAAGACTTTTTGGCGCCGTGACGACGCGGTCTAAATCATGAGACAGGCACACATAAGTGGTAGGTATAAATGTCGACCTGGCAAAGTTATGAACAAGGCCTACTATATGATATTGGTGTGTGTGTGTGTGTGTGTGTGTGTGTGTGTGTTTGAGTGTTTTTGTATGTGACATAAGTATGTGTAAGCATGTGTAAGTTTGTTTGTATTAAAGTGAACGACAGCGACGACTACAACAACGATATTTGTAAGTCGGTTACACAATAGCAACGGAAACCATATTAGTATGCAAAACTGATAATCAATATTCAATACAAAAATACCCATTATTACCGCACACACACACACACACACACACACACACACATTTACATACATTTATGTATGTTTAGTAAGGTAAGTGGTAGTAGATACTTATGAAGATACTACATGTGGCTGCCCCTTTTAATGACACAATGAAGGTGTATTGCATCCAATAAACATGCCTGGGGTCTAAACTATTGTTAGTAATCTAAGTGTTTTTAGTTAAGAGAAGAACACAAAAGGACACATAAATACGCAAATATGCAAACCCATGTACACGTGAGTAAGTGTCATGTATTGTATTCACTTCAATTTAAGGACATTAATTAAGGCACGGGTGGCCCAAGAAATGGAAATATCAAAATCATACTAGTAATACAATAAATACAATAGACAAAATGCCTTACATTCTTAGATACAATAAAGAGGCACAGACAAATATTAGTGTCGGTAACCGTAATTTAATTATCACTCAAATATACACACAGTCACATATTTATGTAGATACATTGTATTGTATATGCATAAGTAAATAAATAAACAAACACTTGAATATACATAAATAGTACATCTTAAGAGACTTTGTCCACCTCCATTGTCATTGCGGCATTTTCTTGGTTTTTTTCATAATCAATAGAAAGTTTATAGTTTTTAATAAATTTGTTTATTTTGTGTAAATGCATTTAATAGATTTTTTTTTTTTTTTTTTTTCAATTTTTCAATTTTTCAATTATTATTATTTTTATTTGTTTTGATATTTCCAAATTTACTAAGTTACACTTGCTAACATTTTGTCTTTCATTTTTATTTATGTGAGAGATGCGCTTTCAACACTTTGGACTTCCGACACTTACGACCGACAACCCTTAACTGAACTTGAAAATATCTTGACAAAAAGTGTTAACATTTTACTACTAACAGTAATGTAGAAAAGCTCGAGACCACTCTGATCCAAAACAACACACGTTTAGACCATACAACGTTCACAAGACGAATGATAAACAAACCGAACACACAAGGACCTTTATAGTAATATATTTCCACTCTTAAAACATAAAGTTAGAGAGAATCCAACCAATAAAGAGAGAAAAATTGACTATAAGTTGAATTAAATGGTACGAAATTCAACTCGGAGCAATGATGATGTTGCCAAGCATAAACATTGGAAAGTGCATCTTCCTTATAAATCAAAAGAAAATCATAGAGCGAAATCATGAAACTACGCCGGCGTTACTTTCTTTCTCTCACTCTCTCTCTCTCTCTCTCTCTCTCTCAGTGAGAGAAAAACATTGAAATTTTTAAAGATTCCCTTCACGTTCTTGTAATCATATGTTTTAGTGTATGGTAAATGTGATTGTGCTTGAATGTTATTGTTATGTTTTGGATGTTATTGTTTTCTATGTGGATCCAAGTTTTCAGTTTGGGGGTTTTATTGGGGAGATATGATAAATGATGATATGTCTTTGGAAAAGCACGTTGTGCTTACTGCTGTTGCTTGTCTATGTCAGAATAAAAAAATCTTATTCTAATTCCTAACAATACTTGACACACACTTGAATTCAATTAAGAATAATCATAACATAAAAGAAAGAAATTTTAAATCTTTAGTTATAATACTAAATAACTACATATGTCACCGGTTTTCAATGAAAATGACCTTGATTAAATTTCCTTTTTACATAGTTAAAGTTTTGCGGACAAATCGTGATTCAAACCAAAATGGAATCGATAATGAAAACGTGTTGTCACCATCTCCATAACCAGCACCAGCACCACCACCACCACCACCACGACTCACTAAAGGGTCGGTCGAACATTCATATATTCATAGATACTTTCCTGTTTTTGAAAGCAACGACAAGTTACGACCTTTCAACCATCTTTACAACATTGCTGAACTACATACATAGTTTGATTTTCATAAACTTATTAAAAATACTCGGCTTTGTAAAGGTTAAATTTTCATAACATCCACTTGTATAGAAGTTCCTAATGTTTATAGGTTATTTTAAAATTTAAAAAAAAAAATACTCAAGAAACCTGGTTGATTTTTAAAATCATCCAAAGAAAATTCTTATGATTTATAGAACTTACACATAAATTTTCAATTGTAAGGGAAAAATCATTTTATTTTGAAGATTATTTCAGTTCTGAAAAGAAATTTTTTAAGAAAAATATAGACGACAAATTATTACAGACACTCTTTACTTTCAACAGTACATACTAGTACAAATATACATATACTACAAATACATATAGCAAAAATTTCAATTCAACATTCGGAATGTCAAGGTTTTTGGCTGATGTTCAAGAGGCCAAGAGCATTGCCGCCACTTTGCTCAAAGTCAATGTCGCATCGCATTGGAGTGCATAGCATGAGCCATGGTATCATGGTGCCATGGAACCATAAGGAGGCCATGAGTCGGCGATGAGTCAAAATAAACGACAAACGACGACAACGGCAACTGTATACAGTTTGTCTACTCTTACCCTTCTAGCCGGCAATTGATTTTGTTGCCTTTGTGCCACATTTTGTTGCAATGTCTTCGATTTACTTACTTAGTAGTTCTTTTCATTCTTGTTTCCTTGCTGCACAGTCCATTTTTCAAGTGTTTAGTTTTATCATGTGCATATAATGTCGAGCCATTCATCCAAAGGAACACCAAAATGAACATCAAAACATAGAAAAAATATCATCACTTATATATAGCAGATATCTATATACTTACTATCATCATCATGTGTACACATGCATAGTATATAGTATCTGCACATGAACTGTAAGCTAACATGCGCGCCTTTAATTTGCTGTCACTGGTGATTATCGTTAGTTTGTTTTTGCCTGGCTGATTTGTCTTCCTTCCAGTCCTCCTGCCAATGTCAAGTACGCTAACATGCGCCCACAATGCAAGGATATTTTTAACAGATTTACATTGTACAGACATACAGACCAGAAAGAGTATTATAGAACTTAGTACTATGTGTAAGTCAATGTAGTTGATGTTCGTGGCCAACAAAAGTTGGTAGGACAAAAGAAATGGTTTGAGTTTTTATTGTATGTTACATACATACATATATACAAACTATGAAAGTATGTCGTTTCAAGCAAATAAAATGAATGTGTGTCCTTGAATCACATGAGTGTTCGTTCCTTTGTATGGCTTCGTCCTCCTCTTCCACACTCTATTGAAGTATGTGTATGTGGGTATCCGTTTATTATGTGTAAATGCAACTAATTTCCTTCCAAGTTGAAAAACATTTTGAAAATAAACCACAAAGTTAAAACTGCCGAACCACTTTATTAATTATCAACTTAGTGAGTTCAAGTAGTAGAAAATTCCTAAGTACATACATACATATGTATGTCATCACTCTTAAAGCTTTTATTTTCCTTTAAAAGAATAAATAAATAATTTATAATTTAAACATCTTCAATCAATTTTCAATTAATTGACTAACATTGGAAAACATTTTTAACCGTGAAACTTTAGTTGCGAAAACAATTCAAATGTTGTCCAAAATTGCTTTTTCAGCATAGTAAATATGTATATCTTTGTAAAACACATTCTTCACAGCGTTACACCCAAAAGCCTTTGGTTTAGTCAATACTTTTAATATATTTCGTGACTCAAAACTCGTAGCGCCGGGTAATTTATATATTCTGAAAATAGAGGAATATACGTTGCCTGTATGGGCTTTTTTGTTATTTCACGCTTAAGTCATCAAGAAGGGAGGGGCGTTAAAAATGATAAAAAAAATTATTATTTCATAATAATGAAAATGCTGTCATCTTGAAAAAGGCTTGATAAATTTGGCCGAATATGAAAGAATACATTGTTGGATCCTACTTATTTATTGCACCTTGTAGTGCCTGTTTCTCGAAAACTATAAAAATAGAGAATCTGTTACTGTCGTTGTCAAGAGTCTCTCCTCTCCCCCCAAACAATGAATGAAACAATTTTAACAAAAGAATTTTTTTTTTGCCATTTGTACTCCTTAATTATTTCAAATCTTAGAGTCCCTAGGAGGCAAACACATTCTTGCCCCCTTCTAAATTTTATCACGATGATACTGAAATTCAAAAATTTTGTTTCTTATAAGTACACTGAAAAAATATAAAAAAAAGACTAACTTTGGGTATGCCGACCAACTCTTAACGTCCCAGCTAGTGGTCCGAAGGCCTTGAAATTTACTACCTCCCCTAGTGGTAACTCTGTTTGTTACAAACTTCATAACAAACTTATAATATTATTCACTGCGTGAAGAGTATAACTATTCATCTAAGCGAAAAAAATACATAGATATTTATTTAAAATAAAAAACTAAACTACACTTAGAAACTAAAAAAAAGAGGTTATATGCTATGCAAAATTTACAAGCTCTAAATTATGTCTGTCAACCACCAATATTTGCATTTACTCTTTATACTTTCAAAGATTAAATAAATAAAAACAGTATTCAATTACTTTTATATTGAGAAAAAATGTATCTTTTCATTCGTAGAATATACAAATACGTATTTGTATTAATACTAATACATGAGTACATTGTACGAATTTTATCAGTAGTTTTCACCTACGAAAGAAATTCGTTTTTGTTAATTGTACTCATATCGTTTATATTCATACATTGTAATAATGCATATATTCGAATTAGTACTAATATACTATGAGTAAATTGTACGAATGCATTCGTAATATTTAAGAATAAAATCGTAAATGTATTTTACTTGTGCATAAATTCGTACATTGTACGCATAGAGTTTTTTCAGAGTAGAGTCGAAGTGGAACGTATTCGGGTAAGAGAAAAAGAAATCCATTATTAGCACACTAATTTGAGACTTTATTTAATATTATTTGGGTTGTCCGATTTATGTCAATATATCCCATTTTTTTTTTTTTTTTTTTACTATACGGCTACAGACCTAATGTCATCAGCCATTTATACTAATCATAATGCACTATAAAGATAAATTTAAATAAAGTTGAAATTTCCAGAACAGAACCGTCCAAACTAAAATTGCGCATAATTGGCTGAAACAGAATTGGGGTCATAAACATTTTCGCCTTTATCAAAAACATAATTGTAAAAACGAGCTCCATGTTCAACACGATCTATCTCACAAATGAATGAACCAAAAATAAATTCCCGCTGTGCTTTTTTATAGCAGAATCTTACATTTCTAATAAGCCTTCCGGGCGAATTAGTGTGACCATTACTTTAGGCGTTAAAACATACTATATTTCACTAAATTACAAAATAATGGGTTTTATTTTTCCCCGAACTCAATATTCATCATCTGCTTTAGCAATTTCCATAGAGAAAATAAAACTCAATGAATTCAAAGTAAATAATTTATACATTTAAATAATTAATAAAATTTTGGGCATATTTATTTTTAAAATTTATAAATACAGTTATAATAATGTAGGATTAAAATTAATTATGATACTTACAATTAATGTGAATAAAAAACAAAAGGAACTCAAGCACTTAGCATAGCTTAGCAAGATGTGAAGGGAGTTGAGGTGATGGGTGGTTAGTGGGTTAATCATAATAAGTAATAAAGACTCAAATAATAATTAAAAACAAACGTATATAATAAATCCATTTTATAGTATATTTTTACATAAATGATATTTATTATCATTTTGTTGTTGTTGTTGCTGTGATGTTTATCTTTGACAACATTTCTCACTCTCACTCTCTAATCAAATAAACATTCCACCACTCCTTATAATAAGTAGTTTGCAAAGAATCTCCATTTTTTTTTTTTGTTTCTTTTTCTATGTAGATTTTTTCAGTCGAAATTCTCCAATAATTAGAAGGCCTATAGTCCCTCAGATAATAATTGGAAAAAATGGAATTTTTGTAGGTAGATTGAACATTTTGAAATCATTTAAATTCTTATTCACTTTTCGGTAAATTCCTTTTGTCTTTCTGCATATCTGTTCGTCTACAATAGGACTCCTCTATAACGAGCGAAGACTTCTCTAATCAGTCCAAACGACTTTTTTATAGAGGAGATCATCAACTGTATTAAATATATGTGGTTTTTGTGACAGCAAACAGTTTATGGCCATGTTTTTGGCATGCTAAACGGACCGTATCTTTTATATTCATCGACTGCACGCACCGCGAAATAATAGCGTTGACCCTCCTGGAACTGGTTCAATGTAACTGCCATTGGCAATAACATTGCCTTAACATCGCCGACATGCCGCCAAAGATCAGTGCTGGGCACTTGCCGTGTCTCTTGGTAGGCATAAATCTGGTAACTTACACAATCGGCATGCCGTTCATTGAGCTCTTCCATAGTCCATGATATAACTATGCCATTCTCCATTAAGCTAATGCGTATTAGTGGTCGGGGTGGAGACAATTTCCAATCTGGATTATACTGTTGTGGTGGTACTGGAGGCAGAGGTGCCGGATGTGAAAATCGGCTGCGTACAACTGCGGACTGTGTATTTGGAGTAACTCGTGAGATATTTGTGCCAGGTGGCAGATTAACATTATTTGGTGGACGTTGAACTGAAAGTGAAATGAAAAATTAGTTTTTTATTTTAGCATCACACAAGCCGGTATAATGACCGGCTAAAGAATTATGACAACAGGCTAGCATCCTATCTGGCTACAAATACCTCAACAAAGAGGCTCAAACGTCTTCACTCTAATGACCTTTGGAGAGATAAACACCAAAGCGGACATAGGCCTTTTGCCATTTCCTTTTTTTTTTTTCATTTACATTTTTCAAATTGATTTTACTTACCCGCATTTTGTACTGGTTGACGTGCGACACCTGTTGGTTGTTGCGCTCGTTGTGGATTTGGTACACGCGGTGCGGAAGTACTGGGAGCACGTTTTACTCCCAGTCCTGGTGGACGATGCCGGATAGGTATTGATCCTTGAACTGGCATTGATATTTGTGCTGCACGGTTTTGTGCTTGTGCCACCTGCTGTTGGCGCCATGCCGCTTCGGCAGTTTCATCCTCATCAGTGAGATCTATGACAGCTTTCTCTTTAGGCTTTGCCGATGTAAGATTTGGCGCTGTTGGGACGCTACCATTGGCAAAAGCGGAACTGGGTACATTTACAACTGTCGCTGGCGTTGTAACATCTGATCGTCTCATAGTAGGCTTGGCAGCACCAGGCTTGCTAGCCAAAACTCTTTGCTTGTTAATATCTTGTTGATAGTCATTAGATGGTATCGGTAGAGATTGTCGTCCCCTAATCATTGTGGACGGTGCAGCTGCAGCTGATGTTATTGTTGTTGGTTGTGGCCT
The DNA here is from genome assembly GCA_035041805.1 of Amiota mariae. Lineage (NCBI taxonomy): Eukaryota > Metazoa > Arthropoda > Insecta > Diptera > Drosophilidae > Amiota > Amiota mariae. The sequence continues at coordinate 156,298 of JAWNKV010000287.1, forward strand.
AATTGGAGCATTTTTATTCAACAGTTTAGGAGGCGATTTTAATTGTGAGGAGGTCTGTGACGCAGCTACAGAATTACGAATTCCCACATTAATCGAACCACTGATAGCATGTGGCATTGGTCTTTGTGGCGTTATTTTCTGTACACAACCACGACGTAAATTTTGCGATTGATTATTTGTTGATATGATGGGTGGCTCACTGGTACGTTTTGCTGCAATCATAGGAGGGCCTGTGGTACGCTGCATACTGGATAATGAAGGCTGATTACTACGCTGCACTGGACGTTGTCCTAACGATGAAGTAGTAGGTAATTGCCCTGCTAGTGTACTAGAGACACTGTTGGAACTTGAAGCTGCCATGGAGGCTTCCAGAAATTTCTTGGAAGTGAGATTTACATTTAGAGCAACAGAACGTGTCACTTTCGTTGGCACTATGTATTTCGAGTTGTTTTCTTGGATCTCTTTCTTCAAATTGTTATGTATACCTTCCAGATCGACAAATCTCTTCTTTAATTCAGCAACGCGAGTACGATAAATTTTCAACGAATTCTCTTGATGATATAATTGCATTTTCAATTCTGCAAACTCACTTTTGAATTGTAATGCTTCAACGACCTTTATCAAGACAAGTTCTTCCAAGTCATTTCTAGTCATTTTGTCAAATGTTTTTTTGAATCTTCTTACATATTCAAATTTGATAGATTCGCCAGTTTCCGAAATTTTTGGTTCCGGATAAAGCTTAACAGGAGGTACTTTGTCGGTATCATCCTCTGCAACAAGATCTATTTCATTACTTATTGGTGGTTTCGATGCAACTTTAGTAGTATCTTTAATGTCACCAATCTTCTTCAATTCACCACCTTCCTTAGCTGGTAAACTTGTATCTTCCAATTTTGTTTTCTTCACCTCTTTGTCTTTGTCTATGCCTTCTTCTTCCTTTTTAGTTGTAGATTCTTTGGTATCATCATCAATGTCAACATCAATTGAAGAATGTAACCGTTTCAAATTTTTTGAACTTTGAACTTCCTTAGAATTTATGTTGTTGTCTACCGATACTGAACAATCATCAGTTTCCATTGTTTGTGTAGCGCCGCTTACTTCTGGTATCATTTCACTGTCAACACTCAATCTTAAGCGTTTAGATAATGGTTCTTTAGTTTCCTGCATATCTCCTTCACCATCTCCATCACCATCGTTGTCTATAAGCTCTACATCGGCGCTCTCTGAGCGACGATCTTCTTCTTCTGGTGTGTTTCTCTTCCTGGGACGCAATAAATTACTGCTGGAATTACTATTAATTTCCTCAGTTTCAGTTTCGCCAGTGTTTTTTTCATCGCTGGTAGCATCCTTACGTTTCTCAAACTGATCACATGCATTATCCGAATTATCAACAATCATCAAATCTGTTTCATCAGTTGTTTTTTCATGATCATTTGTTGACTTAGTGGTGATTGTGGCTCCTGATCCTTCCTCTTGTCCTGACTTCGAAGCACTGTAATCAACTGTTGCTTTTTCATCGCTGGTTGTTTGTTTTCCTTCTTCGTTTGGAATAGACTTTTGACTTGTATCAGGCTTAGTTATGGTTCCATCATCATCATCATCCTCTATAATTAATACATCGTCACTTTCAGCTGTTTCTTTTGAATTATTAATAGTTGGTGTTGGTTCCTGCTCATTTTCCCTCGATGTTTCGGAAACGGAAATTTTCGGGTCTGAATCAATTACTTCGGTTATATCATCATCGTCATCATTGATAATTGCTGGTTCTGCTACAATCTTTTTTGTGTCATTATTGGATTCTTGTTGGTCACTCGAATTGGATTTAGTTGGATTTATTAAAGCATCATTAGTAGTTTTAGTAGTTTGTTCAACTTCTATTGATTCCACTTCCATATCAGCTTCAGCAGTTTCTTTGAGAACTTCTTCATTATTTTCATCATCATTATCATCATTTATAACCATCACATCATCATCTGAATCTACTTTACCAGATTCATTTGACTGCGATGTTATTGGAAGATCGCCAACTACAATATCAATTTTAGCTGGTATCTTTTCCAAAGTTAGTGCTTTTATTACTGAAGGTTTGTTTTCCAATTTAACATTAAGAACAGCATCAACATCATCATTTATAATCATCACATCATCATCTGAAACTAATTTACCAGCTTCACTTGAATAGGATGTTGTTGGAAGATCGCCAACTACAATATCAATTTCAGCTGGTATCTCTTCCAAAATTGGTGCTTCTATTACTGTAGGAACTTCTTCCAATTTATCAGTAAGAACATCATCAACATTATCATTCACAATCTTGTCTGATGGTATTTTGTTCTCTTTAGAATCTGCATCATTCACATTTCCCACAGTCTGAGAAGATTCTTCTTCTACTTCATTGTGAACAACATCATCATCATGTTTTTCTTCTGTTGAAATTAAAGTCTCCTCCTTTGAAACTTCATCAATCGAATTATCGGGGCATTTCTCATCCTTTTCGGGACTCACTTTTAAATGTTCCATACTAATATCTTCTGGCGTAGTAGAGGCGTCTTCATCTAAATCTCCAAGATTGACATCATCATCATCAACTTTGGGTATTACTTTTATATATTTTTTGTGAATTTCTCCAGAATTTTGCAAAGTTTCTCTTTCCTTAATGACATCCTTCTTTCCTTCGTCTCCTTCCATTTCTTCTTCTTCAATTATTTCAACTTCTTCAATATTATTAGGATCATCAACATTATCTTTTGATGTCCCATTTACTTTAGAGATTTTAATTGGCTTAGTTTTCTCAGTTTTCAAAGTCTCACTATCAATCTCGGTTTGAGTAGAATTTTTTTCAGGATTTTCTTTACAATTTTCTGATATTGATGTAGTTTTAGAAAGGGAAGTTTCGTTATCTGCACCAACTTTTTTAATCTCGATATCAGTAGTTTTTGAATTAGATTCCTCATCATCTTCAGGAATTTCTACAATTTCTTCATCGACATTATCTTCAACTTCATTTTGATCTGTTGATGTTTCCACCGATTCCGACAATATGCTATTCGTTTTTGATTTTGTTTTCTGTGTTTCTTCCTCCTTATTTTCATTGCTCTCGTCGTCTTTTCTCATATCTAATAATAATATATCTGAATCATCACAAAGCTCCTCGTCCAAAATTTGGCTTTCATCATTACAACCTTGCATATTATCGAGTGCTTTCAGTTCTGCCTCTATATCATCAAATTCATCATTTATATCCTGATATTTATTATTGACATCGGCAGTTTGACTTGCAATTGCCTCAATTGATGTTGGTGTGGTATCAAAAGCATCTTCAAATATATCCTCTCCATCGCTTTGTACATTTATATTTACATTTGAATCTGTTGTCGATAGCTTTTCATCAGATGGCTTTTCACCATTTAATGGTGTTTTGGATGATGACTTTTCCTTATTATTATCTGTTTTCTTTTGTGAATCAGCACAATCCACAATTGTACTAATTTTATTCAGTAAATCATCGAGATCACTGCCAACATCTCGTAAATCATCTTTTGACTTGTTACTTTCATTTTTATCCTTCTTGTCTTTTACTGGAGATTCGGAGGTATCATCATCATTATTTGAAATTTCTTCTAATAATTCTTCTTCTGCCATATCTATGTCGTTAAGCTCCACCTTCTTTGTTGGTGAATCCTTCTTTTCATCTTTTCCTTTCATTTTTGATTCAACATCTGATATATAAATGGAGATTCATTATTAATATACATATATTATATAATATTTTCATATTCAAAATTTACTTACCTAAAGTTTTTAGATCACTATCAGCTACAACATTTTTCAGATTTATTTTAATCGATACATCTACCATGATGATATTTCCTTAGTTCATATGCCATAAAATCCAACTAAAATGAATGAAAATATGATCATTATGATCTTACAAATAAAGTCGGTATACAAAATACGCCTATTACCGGAGTTATTTAATTTGTTATCGGAGGTATGGTGTAAGAGATTTCCAAAGACATAATAATACAATTTGAAAAACAAAATAAAATAGAACATACAACTCATGCTCCCATCTTATCCTAATGTCAACATCTCCCCTTTGGGTCTTTCCTCCTCTCCACCCGCTTTACCAGCATCACAACGGGCCTTAAATTACCAAGAGACCTGGTCTTTTCTAACCTATGGCAGTTTATGTGGGTATGACTCAACAATAAAAAAAAATTTGTATGAAAAATTGAAAATTTTGAGTTATGACTCTTTTGTTATTAGGATGCTAAATGTTTGCTGGTTTGCCACCTTGTCATGGTAAGGGAGCTCAGTGTATGGAATGGGACGTAAGGCTCTTGGTGAACTCGCCTCCATCTATCCTACTCTAACATACAATAGCATGAAATTGCAATTTGTTTAGTTCCAGTAACTCGGGTTCTGAAATACTACATGTGCATACATGCACCCAATTTACCCAATTTCAGCAAATTTATTTCAAGGTAAAAGATGTATACAGAAGAGTAAAAAATTAACTAAAAATGTATTTCTTCGTAATAATATATCTATGTGATGATGAGCAAGCGAGATGACTATATGATAGTTTTATTTTATTTTTTTTTATTTTATTTTTTTTTTTATAACTCAAGATTTTAATTTAAATTTTCTCTTTTTGCTGAAATATTTATTTTTAAGCATATACGACAGATATCAGCTAATTAAAACAGAAACAAAATTGAAAGCCTAAAATTGACACAACAAAAAGCAGCATAAGGTATCAATCAAAGGGCCAAGAGAAATAAGATGTTTAGTTCAAGCGGGTTTGGGCCCCCAGAGGGGTGAAAATGGTGTTGATGGTTTGTAAATCAATAAAAAGCAAGCAAATTTTGTTTGTCTATGTACACAGCATAAAGAATTGAAAGACAGATCGGTCCTTAAATTAAATTAAATATTGGTATATTTTTCTTAGTAAAAAGCCTATAAAAAATTTTAGTCAGTCAATATGGGGCAACCAGTTATACTCATTTTTGATTTTTGTTATATTAAAATGTTTACAATATAACTGGGATTACAAGAAATTACAAGAAGAAACAAACGAAAAATTTACACTTCAAAAAAATCACGATTGTTCATATAACAAATAATAAATCGGCATTATACTGTTGCCTGTTACCAACTGAACGTGAGAGCAATGAACTAATCAAGAGAGGAAGAAGAGAGTGTTGTGAATGAGGTTGAGAGTAAGATTGAAATGAGTGAGTGAGGAGGGAGAGAAAGAGAGAGTGAGTAAATGAAGGGAGATTGAGGCAGCAGGCAAGCAAGCAAGCATAGTGAACTTCTTGAACATAAAAACCGCCGAACCGCCGTCAATCAATGAATGTTTTAGGTAAAAACATTTAGAAATTTATGCTAAGTGTAGATGATGGGAGAAATACTAATAAAAGCAAAAAAATAATAATAAAAACAATGAATGAATGAACGAAGAACTTGTGTGTAGTAATAAATAAAGCAAGCAAAACAAATGTATAGTATTTTTCAAATGAAGAATATCATATATTTTTCGCGTAGCTGCCAACTTGCTAATAATTGAAGTGTCATTTAATTCCTAGGAAGAGAATTTTTATAGATTTAATACTTTCATCAAATTTATTGCTCCTTTTAATAATAATAAATTCAAAATTAGTCAAATAATCTTATTGATTAAATTTCACTTTACAGTTTCTAAGAACATTTCAATATAACAGATGTGTGCGACGACAGAATCAGGTGGGCAGGTCTGAGTCATCATGCATAGATAGTCAAAGCAACAAAACCAAACAAGCGCAACAAAAAAACAAACAAAAGTGATATCGCTCGTCTCGCCTCAGAAATGTTGCCCGCCCGTTTCTGTAAAAACTCGAATCGAAATTGAACTCATCTCATCTTATCATATCATGTGAAGGCGGGAGGGGGTGGATTGGCGTTATGGGTTTTATTTTTTGACCTCTTCGCCCATAAATGAAATGAAACAAATTTAATATATATCTGAAGAGAAAGGAAGAGGAAAACAGAAGAATTCATACTTAGGGTAATAATATTATATTTATTTTATTTTAGATTTTGCTTTTCTTATATTTTGCCACCAGGACAAAATATAGGTCAAAATTAGATGAGTTTTGGGTATGAAAATTCTTCTTTTTTTTTTTTTTTATTTTACAAATTTTGATTGTTTGCTGGCAGATATATCTATCTATATATATATATATATATATACTTATATATACATATTCGTTTAGTTCGGTTTACATTTGTTTGCTGCATGTCAGAACGGGTGAAGCCTAGTAACTACTTACGGGTGTTGGACGTGTGCAAGACAAGGATGTCAATAGGCCACTATACTGCTCACGTCAGATACAATGATGAAAACTAGTATTTTATATATTCGACAATTATACATATATTTGTCTAAAATTCAATCAAAATTATTATATTTTCATGGGATCAAGCAACATTTTTATGTTGGACAGAAAGAAAAACCAAAAGCCAATAACAAAAATAATGTCAACACAATATACAACAAAAACAGAGAAAGGGTCAAAGTGCGTCGTTTTTATGTGTTGTACATACTTATATACACCTATGTAGTATGCGTTGGAAGTTAGTCTGGCATGATGAAAGGATGAGGGGGAGGGGGCATGGGATTGGGAAGGACTTGGAACCATGAAATTTTTTTTGAAATTAGGATTAGGCAGACCCATTTTCTCAGAGGGAGTGTGGATGCATTGGGCCGGCAGGGGAGTTTGGTACTGGGGATAAGCAAAATAAAAGCGCAACCGAAACAAAATATAAAAACGGGTCGCTGCGCAACAATAAAATTTAAAAAAAAAAAAAAACCGAAACTGTGAGAGCGCATCGCATAAACGATAATACAAGAAAAAATTCATCGGTTTTACGTTTGCTTTAGCTTTTCTAAAGTTAAAAGGTTGCTATTTCATTGAAAAAATAACAATTATTACATATTTTTTTTTTTTTTCTTCCGATTTAGAACGAATCTTTCTTATGTAACATTGCTTATACCCTTCCCAATTCCCAAGAGGGGAGGAACCCCAAAAAAAAATTCCTAATGAATGACCTATAAATATTAGATGTATTGACCCTATAAATCTTTTCACCTATGTATGTATATCAGTAATATAGTTGGAAATATCCGAGATATTCATCATATGGGCGTAATGAAGAAAATTCATTCTTTTTGTAACTTTGTGTTCCTCTCACTTGCACTCATGTCTATAGCAGGCAGCAAATGTGTGAGTGTGTGCGTAATATCTTGATATGTGTGTTGTCTAGATAGGTTTTTGCAAAAGTGTGTGTGTATATGCGTCTGTATTTGTGTGTCTGTGTGAATATAAAATTTTTGTCAGCATGTTCGTCGTTGTCTGTTTTAGGTTATATACGGGCATATATCGATTGAGTTCTTCTCTTTTAGGTTATGTTAGATTTGAATAGAGCTTTTTTTATATAATTCCATATTTTCGCCGATAAGCTGATCTTTGACATTTTTGGAAAGTTACAATGAATAAACCATGCCATGTTGGCTTTCATGGTTTCATCCACCGTGCGTTCCATTGATATGTTATACAAATACAAGGAGGGGCCCAAAAATAGACAAAGTCTAAATTTATTAGTTTGTTGTGTTTGCCATAGGGAATCAATTGTTTGCAGGAAAATTGAATATTTATACAAAAATACTCAAGATTTAAGATAGTTTTTATTTGCAAATTTTATATTATATTTAGATTATTTTACTACATTTTGATTTCTAGTGTACTTTTGGTTTCTAGGGTTGTCGCATATATCAAAATAAAAATTGTAAAAATATTTTTCTAAAATTTATGCAAATTTGTATAGAAATATCAATTCGTTATGGAGTTTTCATTATTAAAAAACAATTATTTATAGGGTTGTTGCAAATAATTTTATTAAATTCCTTATTTATAAGGTAAAACTGAAAATTTCCTTATATTAAACAATTTTATTTTCTTTAAAAATGTTGATTTTACTGTTAAAATTATTTAAGAAGTGTCTCAAACAAGAACAATAAGATTATTAAAAATTTTACTTGAAATAGCTTGACAACCCTTTTTTCTTTGTTTATCAAACAAACCGTGGAAGCTAGAGAATTTAAAGATTTAAATTTCTTTAGCAATTAAGCGGTGTCTGAGAATTTATGCCCATCAATACAATAAACAATAACACAACATTTTTATAATTTATTAAATTTAATCTAATGTAAAAAGAATATATCCTTAACAATTGAATTTGGGAGAAAATAACAAAACTGTTAACTTACCTTGCACAATAAATTATTTCTAAAGTAGGAAAATTATCAGTTTTTAATTTTTCATAAAAAAAGGCAAAAATTTAATTTTCATTCACTGTTTTTATTGATATTACTTTATTACTTGATGATTTTAAAATAAAAATTTAAACTTTTTATAAAAATCTCAAGCGTGAACCAACTAACCAACTTCACTGTCCAAAGCCAAAAACAACAATGATACTATTCTCAGAGAGTCCGAGAAGGAACGGACTAAATGCAAAAGTGTAAGATTGACAGAGAGAGTAAAAAGAGAGAGCGAGAGAGAGAAGCTGTAAACAAAATTTGTGATTGTCAAAAACAGCTGATTGTAACTCTTTGGGGTTATGTTTTCGGTCAAATCTTTTTGAGTTGCATATTAAATAATTGAGACCACCAAAAAACCAAAAAAATGAGCAACTTGTTAAATTTTGCTCTGCGTCAAGGGTCAAATGCATTAAGAACACATTGTTTTCGGATAGTGTCTAGGCCACAGATGTTAGTCAAAAATCAAATCAACAAACCGACAAATGTACTAATCAAAAATATTCATAATACAAAACAGAATTTCTGTACGAGACCCTATGATATCGATACAAATATAGTGAAAGATGTGATTCTATTTAAATATGAGAATCCGAGATTCTACAATGTACTTAACATTTTCGCTGTCTGTCAGTTTGTCTTTTGGACATATCTATCACATTTTGCCTTTACCACATTGAAAGATGCGCCGGTAGAACAAAACCCAGATGTTGAATTAAAGTGGTACCAGCGCATAAATCTTGGCGAGAACAAATACAGAAATGGTATAGCGATCTGTTTTTTCGCTATTGGTAAGTTTTTGCAAATATCAAAATACTGAAGGATCCTTATCATTTCATACATTTGTTTAGGTTATGGAATTCTTATAGCCGCTTGGATGTTCACTTTGCGTTCCGTACGTTTTCTTATATTACGGAAAGGAGGCAAGGAAGTGTCATTTGTCACTTATGGCCCTTTCAACAAGAATCGTATTACAACTGTGCCTCTAAATTGTATCTCAGCACAAGAATCCCGTGAACTTTCTAGTACATTGCTGCCCATCAAAATCAAGAATAAATCTCTATTTTATGTCATGGATATGCGCGGCGAGTTCCGAAATCCTAGATTATTTGACTACACAGCAGGTTTAAAACGACGTTTTTAATTAACAAACTCAATGTTTAAAATTTTATAGAAAATATTAAAATTTCTTTAATCTTAAACAGTAAAATGATCTTAAACATTATTTTAATTACAAATTAGTACTTCAGTTTCCATACTAATAGATGGGTTCGGGTTTTTGTGTGACGAGTAGACCAAAGCGTTTCTTGATTGTGATACGCTGACGCGAGAATTTATCCTCGGGTGTGAAACGGGCAGGATGCGCCGAAATTGTTGGTTGACCATGTTCAGTGCGTTTCTACAATGTAAAGATTTATGATGTTTATATATTCAGTAAGCAAAGCATTTAAATTTCTTTAGAATTTACCTTCAAAGTATAGACGCGCTCGCCTTTTTCATTCAAAGTGTACATCAAATACATTTTGATTACTTTTTTAAAATATTTTCTTTGAGCAAAATAAATTGGACGCAACAAACTCTTTTTTTAGTAGTAACACGTGCAACAACTTTAATGATTGTGTGAATGCCAACTCATCTTGAATTCATTCTTGCATACCCTCTCAATATTTATTTATTTTTTCTAGACACAACCTTGCCAGATTCGATTTCTAGAAAAAAAAACCATGCCCGCTTCATATATATTTTTTCTAAACACAACCTTGCCAGATTCGATTTCTTATTGATATCGATAATTTCAATGTTTTTCTTGCATTCAACAACAACTAAATAATACGAGAAAATGCGCCAATAAATTATTTAAAATAATTATTTCGTTTTTTATTATTTTAATTATATACGTACATGGCTACTAAAGTTGATAAACTTTGGAAACAGGCTGTCAAGGAACAACAAAAACGCCTTAAACCGGGTGAATGTCAGAAGTATGTGCGTCTTGTGCTTGACAGTCGCTTTCTTCAAACAGATTTTGGTCCAGAATTGGTGACAGAATTAAGCAATGCAGAGATTAAATATGAAATACGACGATTGGAAGAAACCAACTGCATTATATGGGAACGTTGCGTTGGTCAGCGAACGCTTACTTTAGATTCCGCCATATTGAACGAGGATTGGCAACAAGAAAACCAAGTGATGCGCGTTGTTTTTGAATTCGAGTATCAACGTGCACTTAAGGAAGAGAATCTGAATGACTATGCCATGCGACTCCAGCAAGCATATCCTACTTTGCAACATACTATTATAGTTCCACGTCTTAAGGACAAACATGGTCATCATGCGAGTGCCTTAATAGAGTTGCAAGTGATGCACCAATTGAATATTGTCCAATTATCTCAACTAAATACTAGCGAATTGGTGGCACACTTGCGTCGTTATACGAAATCGATTGCAGAGGCGCCATACAAAAAGCAGCGTGCAGAAATCGTCGGTGGTTTTAAAAAGTATGTAGCCAATGATAAGAAACAATGTGTGCGCGTTGAAAATGGCAATGGTTATGGTCGCTTGTGGCAACAACATTTAAATAGACTTCCCTTGGTTACTTTGGAAGTGGCAGAAACTATTATAGAAAAGTATCCTTGTCCTAAGAAATTGATAGAACATTTTGCCAATGATCCCCAAGCTGTGACATCACTTGCTGATTTACCAGTGCAGGGCAGTGGGCGTCGCATTGGAAAAGTTCTTGCATCTAAGCTTTATACACTTTACAATACACGTGATCCACTTCAACAATTATAGATCGAACATCATCATCATCATTATTTCACTGCTGCTTATAGTTTTATTATTATTTATTTATAATATAATTATTTTTATTTTTATTAAATATTTTTACAATTTGCTTCTTAAGTAAAATTAACATACAGTACATAATAATCGCTAAAATTGATGTTTTTTTTTTTGTTGTTTGTTTTAAGTTTAAAAAAATCACAATATATTTGCATATTCCATAAATTTGGTTTCACGATGATGATAAGTCGAAAGAGATAAGGATCAAGAGAGAGTTGATTAATTGTAAAATTTGATTTGATTTTTTTTTTTTTTTTTTTTTTTTTTTAAAGAAAAGCATAATGAATAGCGGGCAGAGGAGGGAATATTTGATATTGGGAATTTCAGATTTGATTTGGATACGAGAGAGCGAAATACACAAATATTGGAATTTCATTTACATTTCTAATGTACATGGTTAGGATATATGTATATGTAAGTATGTATTTATGTCGCAAATATATAGATAATGTAGACTACCAACTACAAAATGTTATAATATTTTCGGCATATATGCATTTTTTAAATGTATGTATGTGTATAATTTGGCTAAAATCAACTGAAAAATTGAACAAACTTCTTAATTTATAAGGAAATTAATGAAGAATGAATAATAAAAAACTGAATAAATTTGAAAAAGTGCGCCTACTTAATATCACGTTAACATCATTAATATCTCGTGTTCAGTCTGCGCTCGCCACTCGCCGCTTAGTCAGGTTTTAGGTGGTGTTTGTGGTATATCTACAATGTGGCTAAGATACGCGTAAATCCTAGACATGCTGAAACACAGGTCTGCCCGAGGCCCCAAATCATGGCATATATCGGTGACATCGGCAAGCTGGAGGCACGATGTACGAATGCAATAACTGCACTGCTAACGATGCCACTCGATGCTGGCGAAAGAAAACCCATCACGAGTATTAGTATTGAGAAGAAGCGTCCAAATTTATGTTTGCGCAATGTTACGAAGGCGACAAGGGCGGCGCATGTGTGTATAAAGATGGAGGAGAACAGGGCCCACAAGAATATGTGAAACCACATCTCGCGGAATGAGGTAAGTGGATTCTGGGCTCGCAAGCCCATGACATCGGCAATGGTAATGCAGTCCAAGGCATCATCGGCATCATCAGATTCTGACAACATTACAAGACGTATGCCGAGTAGCGACGCAATTATGGCGTATGATTGGCGTATTTTGTTTAATTTTCTATAAATATGTATATGATTGAAGAATCTAAATAAGTGCGTGTGCTTGTGATTGTGTGTGTTTAGTGGCTTATTCCCTTTCGTGTCAATAGAGAGAGAAAAAGGAGGCACAAGACGTTTCGTTGGAAGATTATGTTTAAGCTTAGACTATTGCTCAGTGCTTTTTTTTATTGCTTATCAGTTGTTAATGTTGTTGTATAATTATTTGGTTCCTTTCACTGAGCAATATTGTATTTATGTATTGCTTATATGACTCCTCCCGCGTTGCGTGGGAGTTCCCTGATGATATTCTATAGTGTTTATTATTGTTGTTACGCCTATAAATGCTACTATGCATTATTGTAGTTGGATCTAATTGAAATACATATCATAATTAATCATAGAATCATATGATTTTCAATGAAATTTTATTGCACTCACCTGCAAACTTTCAAGGCGTCACCGTTCTTCTTTTTGTAGGGTGATTTTCCAATTTAAAGGCGATAGCAACCGCCCACATATGTTTCCGATTTGCTCAATTTCGCCTCAGTTCTACAACTACTAATATCATAATTGGTTTTGTACGTTATTATTTACTGGTTGGATCTTTGTTATGTCTCCTAATAATATACAAAACAAAGCAGAGTAAATTTTGTTTTTAAAGAAATTTCCAATCGATTATCGATGCAAGTTGCCAAAAATTTTAAGTAAATAATTTGGTGATTTTTAATTATACACTTTGTAAGGACACAATGTTATGATAACTAGTGTTTGTTACTTAATTTCAATCAAACTTTATTTTTATTTAATCAGTATTTTTATTATTTATTTTTAATTTTTGTTTGCACTTCAAACTCGGAGCGTAAACGGGAATAGTTGGATTAGTCATTAAGAAATATTATCTCAATTCGAATTAGGACATCCGGATTTTTTGATTAGAATTATTGAAATGGATAGAGAAATTAATAGAGTTCCTGCCTTTATTATAATTTCTTTTTATTTTTTTTTTTTTTAATATAAATACCATAACAAAGAAGAAGAACTAACTTAGTACTATTTTTGGACTCAAAAACGCGTTTGTTGCAAAAATATTAGCAGCCTGGCAGCACTGCCAACTAGTTCAACCTTTCAATGGTGCTCTCTACTTTTCAAGGGTATAAATGAAATGAAAGAAATGGAATTAAAACATATACGAGTAAACATTTGTTGTTCATTGTGTATTTTTATTTTTACCAAAAGTACTCATTTGAAACCAACTATTTCTCATTCAAATTGAAAGGTACTTGGTAACTGGGTAGCTACTCCTTACTGTCCAGCTGTTAATATTTCTGTCTCACCAACTACTTTTCATTTAATACTTTAATATCAAGTATTGCAAAAAAAAAAACACCGAAAACAAAAGTGCTTGGTATTGAATGAAAAGTAATTGGTTCCTTAAAACTCTTCTTGTATCGGAACATCCCTGCTACTTATTTTATTGATATTAAAAAAAACTAATTACAATTTAAAATTTTCTTCAAATTGCTTTGTGCATAATCAGCTGTTTAATGTCGAGAAATTTGGCAGCACTGCCGCAGAGTGACCAGCATTACAACTGAGTTCTGGCCGAGTTCAAGCAGAACACAGAGTTTTCAATACTACAACAACAAAAAATTTCGTTCATTTTTCCCTGTTGTTGTTGTCATTAGAACGCCTTGTTCTACTGAATGTAAATTATTCTTGCATTCTGATAAATTTCATTCGCGAAGAATACGCGCATTTTGTGTAGTGAAAATAAATAGTATATATGTAATATATATGTATTTATATTTATTATAATAATAAGAAGAAGTTAAAGAAATAATAATAACGCATCAAGAGGAGGAATAAATAGGAAAGGAAGAGTTTGACAAGTTTTGCGTGAAATCACGGAGGTATTTTTTATGAATAGCATCGGCGCTGAAGAAAGAAAATTAAATATAATTACAAATTATACACATTTATTAATTGATTAAGTATTATTAAACTACAAAAAACATACAAAATGAACAAAGAAGAAGACTATGCGTCTGACAGTGATCGAAGTGACGAAGATTTTTGTCCAGAGAACGGAGCCGGCGAATCTGATGTTGGAAGTGATGCTGAAAGTGATGGTAGCAGCGATGAGGACATAAGCGATGATAATGACAGTGAAAATGAGTCCCAGGCCAAAAAACGTTCTGCTAGTAAAATAAATAATGTTAAAATTATAAAGAAACCTGAAAACGAGACTAGACGTACCACGAGGCAAGCAGATAATGGATTCAATAATCGAACCTCGAGTCAACATGAGAAAGATGAGTTAGATTCTGATGAAGACGATGATAAATCACGTTCAGATGCTTTATGGGCAGATTTTATGGGTGGTTCATCAATAAAGAAATCAAACAAAGTTGATCAAAGTATTAAGTCATCATCATCAGGTTTAGCAAAGGAACAAGATGAATTAACAAATGGTAAATTAGCATCAGGTAAAAGCATTGAAACTAAAGAAACAACATCTGAGGAAAAGAAATTGAAAACATCATCATCAACTGATAATATCATTGACAACCTGACTGGTGAGAAAAATGTTAGCAAAGATAGCAGTAAGGAAAACAAACGTAAAGAAGAAACGACGACTTCAATTCCATATAAAATGTCACCTGCCTTAACAACACCACTTTCCAAAGTCGCCGGTTTAAGTGGACTTAAGCGTCCAAGCCTGGGTGCTGGTGGTAGCAGTAGTAAAGTTGGTGGTGGCAGCGGTCTTGGTTCCATACTTAATCAACTGGGTAAAAAGAAAAAGTTATCTGTACTTGAGAAATCGCAACAGGACTGGAAATCCTTTAAGCAGGATGAAGGAATCGAAGAACAATTACAAACATTTAATAAAGGCAAAGATGGGTAAGTCAAAGTCAATAAAACGAAAACTTTCATGTTTTAAATCATAATTTTTTATTTTTTTTGCTATAGATTTTTGGAACGTCAAGATTTCTTGCAACGCACCGATTTACGACAATTTGAAATCGAAAAGGGAATGCGTCAAGCCAGACGACAAAACTAAATGGTAGTGGCAAGTGTCCTCTTCCCACTGCTATTTAACAAAAAATACTTGTCCATTCATTTCTACGCAGCACATTCGTACTCCATATATTTTAATAATAATCTTTTTTTATTAAAAAATTTTAGTTTTATTTATGTATTTCTTTGTATTGATTCATGTCTATTAATTTCTTTACTTCTTAAGTATTTCAAACAATTTATGAACAATTATAATAATAAGATTGAGTTTTATAAGTTATTTCACCAAAACAATTGATAATCTGTTTCTTTATGGCAATTGAAATTAAAAGGCATTTGAATTGTCATCAAAAGTCAAATTAAAAAGCGCTGGCATATTTTAAGCAGCCGAAAATTTTATTTATCTCATTGTTAAGGCAAAGTTGATGATGATCATTTACTTTGAATGATGATGAACAAATCTAGAGATATGTAAAACTTTGTAAGGCAGAAACATTGTAAGTTTATCAATAGTCATTTAAACAAAGACAATGTAATATTCACAGAAGATCTTTATCGAAAACGAATGACCCATTTAAGCCGAATTGTACGAGAAAAGATCTGGTTTTTAGACAACATAATACAATATAATGTTCTACTGCTTGGAATAAATGTGATCAGAGACAAGATGGAGCGTGTGGTAACTGACGGCTGATGCACCAAGTTTGGCTACGTGCGATTATCATATGATTTGTTTGGATCGATAAATTACTTCCCGAGCAAGATGTGAACTCTTTTAAAATTTCGATAAATAGACATCTTGGGGGTCATCCACTTAATATATTACACGAATTTGCACATAACCGACCACTCCCCCCACCTCCCCTCCCCCGTCACAGACACATTTCTGAGACCAACTGGTGTAACGTCACATATTTTGCAGTGGAAACCGTTACTTTAATTCCTCTTATCTTTAAATATTTGTCTCTCTTAGGGTTTCTATTAGGGCTCTTTATACGTAGGTCGCAAAGCCAAAAGATTGCATGATCGGTCTAATACCGAAGTACGCGACTTTAACCGCGCTAGAAGCTTCCACCCCATGTCCTATTGTCTTCTCGGAACTGTCGTTACATATTTTATCGGGAGGAAAGGAGGACCATATTTGCTCAAAAGTCATTCTGTCGCAAGTAAATGGGTCACCTATTGTGTCCCCTGTCCATATGTGCAGCTAAACGATAGGATTGTGTTCATAATCGTTCAGCTGCTGCGCTCTATCCTAAAGATAGAGTTGATAATAATTTTTAGATTAAAGATTTTAAAAATTTTGGATTGTGATATGTGAAGTCACAAAACTCCTCCCTGTCACAGGTGGTCACATTTCGTTGACCCCCTCCCCTCATAACGTATGATGGAATATGTGGATGGCCCCTAAGGTGTCTATTTATCGAAATTTTAAAAGAATTCAAAAAAAGAAGGATCACTTATAAAGACAAATAATTCTTCAAAGCTACCAACTAAAAATAATTTGGTTGAAACATTTCTCACAATAAATATTTTGTATTTATATACTCTTCAAGCAGTGAATAGTATTTTAAATTTGTCATGACGTTTGTAACACACAGAAGAGAAATCGGAGATCCCATAAGGTGAAGAGTATTACAACTTCGGCATAGCCAAAGTTAATCTTCTTTTTACTGGTTTTAATATTATTTATTAGGAACATTAACCACTATTTAATTTACAGATATTGATTTTAAATCAGTTTACAAAAAGGAAAAATTTATAGATTATGTGTAGCTTTCTTATGCGCCTTTAAAGCACTGGTCCTGGTTAGTGATTCTGCAGGCGGATTTTGTTGTGAATGAAGTCTGTCATTGTAACAGATGCTGTGATTATTAAATTAATTTCCTGGAGAAATGTGTGGATGCAGGGGTCGTTGTGGAGCGTCGAGTTCCTGAAGAACTAGGGGGCGTTGGATATTGTCCTGAGGGCCTTATTTTGAAGGACCTTTATTTTCCTGCGATTAAATATAAGTATGTAAATTTTTAATTTAAGAAATCAAATATATATCCTTAATAAGACTATACCTATATACAAATGTAAGTGCACATAGAAATGTGTATGTGAAATTTTGGAATTGCATGTAACATCTATAAAGATAGGAAGTACGACCCAACAAAGCTCCTAACCTCGGACCAGTCAGTCCCTCTGATCCTTCCTAAAGACTCAATGCCTCGCTATAAAGGAATTTGAGCTGGTGAACGTTTATGTTCCCCCGGTGAATAGTTGTGCTCCAGGCTATCATACAATGTTAGATCATGTGTTTCAAAGTGATCACCATGTCAACTTAGATGATCTGAACTTTGATTCTGACCTCATGAACTTTGATTCTGCCCATTGGGTAATGACTATCGTGGTGTAAGCATTGCAGATCAGATTGATCAATCTGATTTTAGCGTGATAAATCAAGATTCCGCTACGCGGATGAGTCCAACCTGTGCCAGCTCTCCTGGCATTACCATCGTCAGTGCACCGCTTTTAGAATATTGCGGGTGGTCTGTCGATATTGCCTTGAGTTCTGACCATGATCCTATTCCTATTGATATAGTTAAACCCGATGATTTTGTCACTTGTGACAATCGGGTTTACATCAATCAAGGAAAAGCGAACTGGGCAGAATTTCGGGCACCGATAGATCATACTTAAAGTCGTTTTTTGATACATATGCGGACATAAAATACAAATGAATAGGAATGTCAAACATGCAGATTTATGTAGTTCTTACAGACCTATTTCTCTTCTTTCGCCAGTGGGTAAAGTTCTGGAGTCGTTGAATCTTCCGACAATGACAGAGCAAATCACTATTTTAGATCATCAGCACAACACTACCTCGGTCTTGAGCGAGGTTACTATACATATTGCTAATGGACTCAATTTACGAGGCATTGCGACAGGACAGTCTGGTGACTTTAGATCTGGCGAAAGGCTTTGACACTGTCAATCAAGCAGTTTTGCTGCAGGATCTTTTTAAAACCACATTGAGTGTAACCACCACACGCTGGCTAAAAAACTATCTTCATGGTAGAAAACCATTTGTTGAGTTCAGAGGGTTGAGGTCAAGGTTTAGAAAACTTAAAGTGAGCGTCCCTCAAGGGAGATTTTTATCCCCATTGCCCTTCAACCAATATATGTCCAAGATGCCATTACCAGCTCCAGGCATCAAGCTAGTAACCTAAGCTGACGATTGCATCATTGTTTCTTCGGGTGTGGATGTGAACGAAATTTGCGACCTAATAAATAACTATCTCAGGAAAATCTCTGATTCCTTCTGTAGCCGCAACCTTAAGCACTCACTGTCCAAATCAACATCTTCCATTTTTACCTCCAGGACTAAGGATGTTTCTATGGAATTGAACATTTTTGTTGAGGGTTTAAGGGTTCCAATTACTACCCATCCGAAAATTCTTGGTGCAACTTTTGACATCTTACTCACTTTTTCTACAGACGCAAACAACATCTTCAATCGTGTGATAAACTTGAACAAAGTGCTTAAGGCCTTAGTTGGAATTTCTTGGGGAAAGGAGAAGGAGATTTTAAACACCACCTATAAGGCAATTCGACGTTCTGCCATAAATTATGTCGCTTCTATATGGTCTCCTTTCCTTAATGATACTCAATGGGGACATCTGCAAGTAAGTCAAAATAACGTCTTTAGAACAGTGACCGGTTGTTTCCAGATGGCCAGTATTGACCATCTCCACCAGGAAGCAAAAGCTTTATCGGTTCGTCAACATAATGAACTGCTTTCTAAGCAGTGTTTGTTGGCTACAGATATGAGTGCACACCCCAACTACAGCATTATTATAGGCGTTATTCCCCCCAGGCATATACGTAGTGATATCAGGACATACGAGGAAGATATTGCTCCATTATTAAGCGATACTCTTGATAGAAGTCGTTATAAGTCTGGTCGTGATGAATTATATCGGAGGGCAGTTGAAAATGCTTTTGAGTCACACCAGAATAATGTTTTGCTAGGATGCCGTCCTTCACCTGTTGATGATAGTGAAATGCGACTTCCTCGTAGTATTAGGACCATCTTAGCTCAGTTAAGGTCGGGTTGATCTCTTATCCTCCAGTGCTACAGGGAGCACATAGGTCTTTCTACCAATAATCGCTGTCCGCACTGTGGTGGTTCTCTTATGGCTTCGACCAATAGATAGAGGTAGCTTCCTTTTTAGGGCTTGATATGTAGGTTTATTATTATTTATTTTACCATTTTTTCCAAAACCTAATTAAGTAACGTAATATTAAATATTAAATCTTTTATTTTCCAATTTTTTCTTTTGTTCCCTCTGCTGCACACAAATTTCCGTTTCCTTTACCTTTCTTTATGAATTGCATACCTCTACTTGCAGCACCCTTGCTATTACAACAACAACTTTATGGTTCATCGCATACCTCCCGGGTGGGCGGCCTGCCGTTGTGGTTCTCTTCGTGTAGGTTGGTGGTGTTGGCAGTATTCTTCCTCACACACCTTCACGCTTTAGTTGCGGCCATTTCATCTTGCTGCCTACCCGGGGGTTCTCTTCCAAAACATGGAGCTCCTGGCTCTTCAGCTGGTAGCTCCACTTTTCCTCACAACACCCTTTTTTAGTAACTGATTTCTTTCTTAACTATCATTCACCTTTATTACCATATTTTTTTCCTCTTTGCATAAATCCTTCAATGGAATATCTATCTTAACAATTACGTTAAGTTACAATTATTAATTAAACAACACAACCCCAAAATTATCGCTTTACAAGAAACTCATCTCCATACTCACTTTAACCCCAATTAATTATAGACCTTATGTTCAATACTCCTCCTACTGACAAGGGGAGTAGCACTATTAATTCACTCATCCATTTAACACGATATCCTTAACCTTAATCAAGACTTTGTATCCACTGGCATCACTATTCACTCTAAATTTTCTTTTTCCATTCTCTCCTCATACATATTATACTCAGCCAAAATTTCTCTTTACATAATCTTCACAATGTCTTTGCTAACCTTTCGATCCTAACCATCATAATTCTCTCACTCACGTAGACATTACACTCTTTTCTCCTTCCCTAGCTACTCACGCAACGTGGTCCATAGAACACAACCTGTTTGGCAGTGACCACTTTCCAATTATTATCTCTCATATCGACGCTGTAATCGCTGGTCTGCTGATTCATCCGACCTCAAAATTTTGTCATTATAAATCCCTCGTTACTAGTACTAATACTAATACAATAGGTATTCATTCTATTCTAGATGAACTGAAATTATGGGGCATAGGTCCCAAAACAACCAATTATATTATCAATTTCATGTCTAATAGAAGACTCGCCGTTCAAGCCGATTCTTCCATATTCCAAGTTCTCCCTCTACACAATGGTATTCCACAAGGCTTCCTGTTGTTCTCTTTCTCATCGCCACTAATAAGCTTAATCGTATAATATCGGTACACAAAAGATTCAACTTTTGTGCTTATGCAGATGATGACCACATCATTCTCCCATAAAAAAAAAAAATAATAATCAAGGCATCAGTGACCTACTAAAAGACATATCAGATTAGTGCGATTACTCTGGTTCTCTCCTCTCCGTTTCCAAATGCAAATATCTTCATACCTGTCGGAAAAAACTGTTCTTCTAATCTTACAACAAACTCAGCTATTATCAACAACGTTCAATTTCTAAAAATTCTAGGAATCACACACAACAACCGCTATACTTGGAACTCACTTATTGAAAATCTGCTCTCATAAATCTATTAATTCCAACAAACTATCCTTATTTGACTTCGATAAACCCTCATCATATATTCTCTCTTGCTTTGATATGACTAAGCTTATTAGGCTTCGTCTCGGCCACACTTATCTAACTCATATCTTCATCATAAACAAACTCCCACATCCATGCTGTGAACTCTGTTCTTCACCACTTTCTATTCAACATATCCTTTCGGACTGCCCCAATAAAAAGACTACAATTCTTTTCTAAACTCACTCATCCCCACCACCACTTATCTAAACTTTCCCCTACTCATCTGTAATTTTCTTAGATCTATTAACATATACTTATCATAAAATATGAATAATATCTTCAATTTAATTTAATCGTATTATTTATTATACTATTATATAAACTCTGTAAATACTTTAAGTGATAACCTTTATCCATAAATTTTGTATATTATTATTAACTAATCTTTACTAATAAATAATAAGTAAATAATTTTAGCTTTAAATTTATTTTTTTATTTATTCTTTCTTTCTAAGTTTTGTAAAATAAATAAATAAAATAGACAAAAATATTCTTTTAACAATTGAATGTACCTAAAAGTAATTGTAACTCAATTAAATTGGGTGCATATGTCATAAAAAGCTGCCCACAAAAGCTAAATGTAGCCATTGACACTTCCAATGCTTGAACAAATGTTTCGAAAAACGAGAGAGAGTAAGCTATTTGACGAGTCATTTGACGCTTGACCAAATGCTTGAATAAAATCAAAACGTTTTGATTTTCTTCAAATCTCTCTCTCTCTCTCTTCATTTTTGAATTTGAGGAGCCATTTGATGTGTTGGTGTTAAAATAATCTCATTATTGTGAAATCTTTTTGTGAATGGAGGAGTGTGCTGACAGCGGACAAGAAAAGAAACACAAATTGCCGTAGGAAAATAAACAAAAACGAAATGATGCTTAAAAATGAATTTAGCGATTAAGTAAATAATATTATTTTTTTTTAATAACAATAAATGGAAATTATTAATAAATATTGTAGAAATTTGTTAATAATACAATATTAAAAATTAACTATTAATTAAAAATATTTATCATTTTTTTATAAATTATTTAATAATGTCAATTTTTTTTAAAATTGTTTATAACATTTTTATTCAGTGAAATTGAAAACATTTTTATATAAATTATTGAATTAATAGTTTTTACGAAAAATTATATCAGATTAAGGTATGTTGTCACCGGCAAAGACCAATAATATACATATGTATGTAGTTGATGGGAAATGCATCAAGCAACAACAACGACGATTTGATCAAGCATTCGACGTGTCGATGGGTACCTTAATATTCTTTGATATTGCCAATATCACTCTCCTCATATAACAGCTGTTCGTGCAACTACATCGTTCTTCATCGCAAGTTTTCGCGATACTTGTTTTGCCGTTATTTCATTTTGTAGCTTTGTGGTGTTGTGGTGTGGTGTCTGCTGCGCAATTCGTTTCTGCCGATTCGTGTTTCTTTCATAAGCGGTTCAAAGGGATATAAAAATCCTAATTTCTTGTTGTTTAATTAAATCAAGTGTCATTATTATGTTGCGTGCATTGAAATCTGGCGCCTTATTACGCGCTCAAACAAAAAATTTTGCGGCTGCTGTTGCCAATTATTCCGCGTTGCCGCAGCCACAGACATCGCCTGATATACTTTACACAGGCGTAAGTACACACAAACACATACGACATACTGATTAACATAAATTTATTTCCTTAAGCATACATTTTAATGAATAGCAAGTATAGATCAGATCGGATTGTGTATTAAAGAACTTTTGTAATAAGGGCAGAAAGGTTTTCAGATTAAAAAATGAATGATTATAAAATATATAGTATATAAAACAGATTTGCTTTTGTTTGTTGTTTAGTTGATTCATGCATTTAATTTTATTTAACCTTGAAAAGGCAGCTGAATAGTTTTTGTTGTTATTGTTTTGTGTTTGGCTTTGCTGTTTGTTTGTTGGCGCCAGTGCAAAAATAGAAGAAAGAAAACGTGCAACGTGAAATGTCAAAAAGAAACAGCAACAACAACCGGCACAAGTAACGCTATTTTTCTCAAGTTTTATTCTCTCTCCCTTGATATCGCTCTCTTCTTTGACATCGTGCGCTCTCTAAAGCTGAGAGTGTTCAATTTTTTTTTTAATTTGTTAATTAATATCGTAAATTTTGCCTTCTCATTTTTATTTATTATTGAATATTATAATTTTTATTTATTATTGAATATTATTATCAAACTAAACTTTACAATGAATTCTTAAGTAAACATGAGAAAAACAGCTGCATAATAGTTCAAATTTCATTTCAAAACCACATTTTATTGGTTAGCTTTGACTGATATGTTTGTATATAGTATATGCAAAACATTGACGGAAAATTTTCCTAAAATCATCAAATCATTCTGATTTTGCAAAAATAAAAGAAAGCAATAACAATATCAAATCGAGATCGTCATAGATTTGATAGACACAGACACGACACGACACGCTCTTATCTTGCGTGTAGACAGACGGAATTCGTGGCTGCTTGGCTGCTATGTTAAGAGTTTGTTGTTATTAATACCTGAATAAAATGTATTTAAAATTAATAGGGATATTTAGTAATAGAAATACATATGTATATAGTTATCAAGTGCTTGCAATGATATGCATATTTATACTATTAATAATATTGTATTAAAATACAAAGTACATCAATACATACATATGTATAATATAAAGTATGCATTCAAAATGCTGACAATCTATTGATTTCTGTTAAGGCACTGTTATTATTTTAGCAGCAATAGATAACGTCCTCTGTTAAAATATTATTATTAAATTATCATGCGTGTAGACAGACTTCGTGTAAGCTGATTTAAGTGTTTATAGTCATTTATCGTTTCTGTCCGTTTATGAGATATAGAAACAAACCTTTATACTTAACAAGAGTAAAGAAATGTCATGAGAGTTGATAATATTTATAGCCCCCTTTGGCTTCAATAACTTTTTGAAGGCTTCTTGGAACTGAGTCTGTCTCCACTAACTTTTTAATGATCTCTGGGGATATTTGGTTCCAAAGAGTGACCTTAGAAATAGTATTTTCTTTGGTTTTTTGCTAAGAAGCAATTCTTTTACATTTCATAAGAGACCACACGTTTTTGATAACATTCAAGTCTGGTCTTTGAGGTGGCCAGCCCAGAGTAGTAACACCAACATCCTTAAAAAATTTGGTTATCATGATGATCATAAAAATGATTCTCCCATCAGCATGTTTTCGGAAGGGAATGCATTATCGTTTCGAGTACTCAAATATTGACCTTGGTTCATCGAGCCGGCGATGGGAACCAAGGCACCCAACCTACTTTACGCAATGCATCCCCAGAACATGACGGAGCCTCCACCATGGCTTACTTTTTGACAAACGGAGATATTTTTTTGTCTTCGAATCTGTGGCAGCCTTACAAAGATGTTTTGTTTCAATGAGTTGTACTCAAATGAGCTTTCATTAACCCTTAGAACCTCCTTTGCGAAATTCAATCTTTTGAGCTTGTTCACCTTTGATATGTAAGGTTCTTTGTTTTGTATGTCTTCAAATTTTCTTTGTTTTGTATGTTTTGTACACAAATATTATTTTCGCGTCCAGTTATTGGAGCGGGTTCATTTATGGGAATGCATTTTGTGATGAAAACATTATGAACAGCTTACGTCTATGAAATGTGGCCGGATGTGAGAATTGTCCGTTATAGGAGCTTTCTTTGTATATTGATTTAGTTAATTTGTTGTTATTTATTTATTTTATACAGTGTAATCTTATATTTTTGAATTTAAGCTACAAGGGGGTCAGTCATAGCTTCTGGGGCTTTCGGCTAATTTTACATTTGGGATGTTTTTCCTTATTCTAGTGTCTTAATTAATTTTAAAGTATAAATTTGCTAAATATTAAAGTGACTTAGAAATAAATTATATTTAATTATTTGTTTCTTGAAATATTTACAGGATAAAATTTTGATAACAAGGTAAACTTAAGTGGTTAATTTGGGGATATGAGAATTACTAAAATATTTTGTGGTGAGGGATCGGAAAGCAATAAGGTGAGGTCTTGGTTGGAAGGGCATTCGTTTAGGATATGGTATATGCTAGTAGTGGAGCAACAAAATTGATATTGATCACTTGTGTTTCGGTGAAAGCGGTGTTAGTTAGCGGTGGGTTAGTCTTGTGTGCCCATGACGTAGTCTTATAATTTTAGTTTGTTCTTTTCGCTAATATGTTTTTAAAATCAAGAGCTTGCAAGAAAACTTTTATATGTATATATAGTATACTAATGTACAAATAAATAAGTATATGTAATAATATTCATAATATGAAATTGCTTGAAAGTCATCATTGACTTACTGTTAAGATAGTGTAATCCCAAAGACCACGTAAACCAATAGACCGGTCAGCTCTCTCTCTCTCTATTATGTTACTCTCTTTAATTCGCCGTCCTAGAATTTCGCATCAACAATTGCACTCAATTATTTTGACCCATGATATTATGATTTTGACCCATATAGGATTTATACATGTATTTTACAATGAATATTTAAAAAAAACTGAGAATTTTAAGCCCGTAGAGCGACTCTTCTCTCTTTTTATTGGAAAACAGTTTAAAGACCACTAGTTCATAGAGGAAATTAAATTTTAGCTTTTATAAAATTTATACTTTTAGCTCTTTATCAACAATGAATGGCATAAGAGCAAATCGGGCAAGACTTTTCCTTCAATTAACCCCACTACAGCGCAACCCATTGCTGAGATACAATGCGCTGGCAAGGAGGATGTTGATATTGCCGTAAAAGCAGCACGTGATGCATTTAAGTAAGAGCCAAATTAAAATATTTTGGAAAATTTGTTAATAATAACTTTATTTAACATAGATTGGGTTCACCCTGGCGTCGTATGGATGCTTCAGATCGTGGACGCCTTCTGTATCGTTTGGCTGATTTAATTGAACGTGATCAGGTCTACTTGGCTGTAAGTTTAGTTTTTTTAAATGCCATCTATATTATATGTAGTATACAAAATTGATAATTTATTTCTTTATTTTCTAGAGTTTGGAAACATTAGATAATGGCAAACCTTATAGCATGTCATATAATGTTGATTTGCCTTTGGCTATTAAGAATTTACGTTATTATGCCGGTTGGGCCGATAAGAATCATGGCAAGACCATTGCTATGGATGGTGATTTCTTAGCTTATACCCGCCATGAACCAGTTGGTGTTTGCGCCCAAATTATTCCATGGAATTTCCCTATTTTGATGTTGGCCTGGAAATTCGGTCCAGCATTGGCTACCGGCAACACAATTGTCCTGAAACCTGCTGAACAAACCAGTTTGACAGCTTTGTACATTGCGCAGCTTGTAAAGGAAGCTGGCTTCCCAGAGGGTGTTATTAATGTCTTGCCTGGTTTTGGTGAAGCTGGTGCTGCTCTATCGAATCACCTTGATGTCGATAAAGTTGCTTTTACCGGTTCGACAGATGTTGGTAAATTGATTCTGGGCGCATCGGCCAAAACTAATTTGAAACGTGCCACATTGGAATTGGGCGGCAAATCACCTAACATTATTTTGGCTGACTCTGATTTGGATCATGCTGTTGAAACTTCACACTTCGGTCTCTTCTTCAACATGGGTCAATGCTGCTGTGCAGGCTCACGTACTTTTGTTGAAGATAAGATCTATGATGAATTTGTCGAACGCAGTGCTGAGCGTGCCAAGAAGCGTACCGTGGGTAATCCTTTTGATTTGAACAATGAGCAAGGACCTCAAATCAATCAAGAACAATTGGATAAGATTTTGGGTCTGATTGATACAGGTAAGAAGCAAGGCGCCAAGCTTGTTGCTGGCGGTGGTCGTGTAGAGGGTTTGCCTGGCTATTTTGTGAAACCGACTGTGTTTGCTAATGTTGAAGACAACATGACTATTGCGTGTGAGGAAATCTTTGGTCCAGTTCAACAGTTGATTCGTTTCAAGAAACTCGATGAAGTTATTGAACGTGCAAATAAATCAGATTATGGTCTGGCTGCTGCTGTTTTCTCCCAGGATATCGATAAGGTCAACTATTTGGTGCAAGGCTTACGTGCTGGAACTGTCTGGGTTAATACCTATAACTCTCTCAGCGCCCAAGTACCATTCGGTGGCTATAAACAATCTGGACATGGTCGTGAAAATGGTCAATATGCTTTGGACAACTACACTGAAGTGAAGAGTGTCATCACCAAGTTGGTGCAGAAAAACTCTTAAAAAATCCATGATATTTACGTGTCATCATACATAAGAATACGAATATAAATACTTACATACTTATGTATATTGTAACGATACACATACACACATTTTGTATTTGTAAGCAAAAGAGATAAAATAAAATTTACCAAATTTTTGTAGTAGTTTTTAATAAAATTTTGTTTAAATTGTTTCTCTTTTCAAATTTCAGTCCACATTCAGTTTACGAAATGAGCCTTCCATGCCAAAAAGATCATCATAATTCACAGATGTACTACCTGCAGGTCGTAAGTGCTCATCCGTGCCATAATTGAGTTCCTCTTTAAGATACACACCATATTCATCCTGAAGTTTTATAAGAAAATCCTGAGTGCGTTCAGCCATAGAACTATTTTCTCCACCCAAATCTTTAGGTAAATATTTAAGTGGCACATGCTCGTAAAGGGATTCCATATTGCTACCATGCACATACAACTGTGGGATATATTTAAGAAAAATCATTGAATATAATCTTGCAAGAAATAAAATGGGATAAATGTAAACATGAATTCAACTCTTATCTTGAAAATCTACGTACTGATTTACTTAACAACCGACAAACTAAGACAGTAATTAATAAAAGGATAGGATAGGATATGCAGGCAGCTGGCCATAAGGACGCCCTACGCTTTTCGACCCAAACGTAGAATAAAAAAAAAAAAAAAAAGAGAAGCTAAGCCACACATGGTCAAATTTGAAAACTGCCGTAATCTTCGAAGGCAGGTTGCCCGAGAAAACAGATCTGTCTTCGAAGAAGAACAGGGCAGTAACATAAGATTTGTTGCATTCTTTTTGATTCTTATTCATCTCCGCATCTATGTCAGAAGTCCGGATGGGAAGCTTGCATCCTTTGAGCTATCAGCCCAATGGTGCAGTGCCTCGTTAAGACTCCCATCATCTTCTGTATCTTATTCTCTTTAGATTACCCGGTCTTATTTACTCAGTCAGTAACTTTAATAAACTTTTGTTCTACATACCCGTGCTTGTTTCTTGGCTGACATTAATGGTTTTATAAGATTGAAAACCTTTTCGAAACTTGGCGTGGTATTCACCATGTGTATTGCACGTTCTCGCAATGGTAAGGCATCCTCACTAAATACAGACATTCGCCTCATAGTCAATGGATTCATTTGCAATAAATGAGCTGGAGTGATCAATGCAAAATCCAATATAGTTATAATACCATGCACCATGGCAACATCATCGTAGACAAGTGTCAAAGCGTTTAAGCCACATGAAATTGGTATAACATCATTGAAACTGAATCTGCTGGCATCATAGCAACCTGCACGAACATAAAGTATGCGTGGACCATTGCCATGTAACGGTGTAGGTAGATAGTGGCCAATACTTTTATGATCATATTAGAACGATTAAAAGTTTATAGATTTACTACAAAAATAAGTAGATAACAACTCACCCTAGGTTCATAAGCTCAATGACTTTGGGATTACTTAAATCACCTATTGTATACAAATCTGGATATTTGGTTTTTAACGTATAATATCTATCCAATTTGAACTTTGCCTTTTCCAAACTGTGTTTACAACCACGTAGAAAGGCAACCAAGAACTGATCATCGTTGCGTGCCCGTAAGTATGGTTGTTGTGCAATCCAATTACGTAAGGCCTCTATATCGGCTTCTAGTCGTTCTGGTACTTCATTTAATTCAGCAATAGCCACTTGCTGTAACTCAACGGGTAATGGTCGTAGATTGGTGGACATGTTTATTGCACTACAATTTGTCTTGTACTAAGCATTTCGAAAGTATCACATTACATTAAATAATTGTCATTTTGATAAATTTTGATAACGGTTTTGATAAGTTTTTTTTTTAGTAAGAATATGGTAAGACCCCCTTACTGGATTGCCACCAAGTCGTGGTAGCCTAGGTTATCGGTGGGGTCTCTCATGCTGGTAAGATCAAAGGCGAACACTGAAGCTAAGAGCAATCCAAACCAAGTTGTAAGATTTCTGGGCGAACTCGTTGTCTAACCTATTCTATCTTTAGGGTAAAAATCAATTTGAGGAGGCTCTACACAATTTAAAACAAGCTCCCAGACTAAAACAATGAATAGAAGTTTTATACATATCAATAAATAATATACAAACTGAATACATACATATAAATATGTAGGTATATTTCTCAATTTTAAGTCCCCACTAATGAGATCAATAAAATGAAATTGATTTAAAAAAAAAACATTTATTGAATTTTTTTTTATTATTCTACTGATTAGAATATCTAATCTAATTAATAAACTTTCATAATTGCTTAATCCACATCTAATTTTCTAAAGGAACCCTCAATTCCAAAGAGACCTTCAAAATCAATTGGTTTTCCAGGTCGTAAATATTCATCTGTTCCATAATTGACGCTATCTTTGAAATAATCGCTATATTCATCGAATTTCTTTTCCCAATAGGCAATAATTTCTTCCGTCGAGCCATTTTCGCCGCCATATTCTTTCGGTAGATACTTAAGCGGTATTTGTTCATAGAGACCATTCATTTTATTGCCATGTATGTAGAGCTGGTAAGTACATTAATTAATTTTAATAATAATATATTTGTGATTGATTGACTTACCCTGCTTTGTTGTTTCTTGGACATCATTGGCTTGATCATATTAAAAACTTGCTCAAAGCCCGCGATTGTATTTATAAAATGGGAGCTTTTGGGGCGCAAAGGCACTGCCTCTTCAGAAAACACAGTAATCTTCTTGGCTAAATTGGGTGTCATTTGGAATAAATGTGCCATTGTTGCATTTTTTAAATCCATAATGAAAGTTCCACCATTGATTGTGGCATAATCATCCTCAAGGAATAAAATCTCTTGCATTGCAAGCATTAAACGCATGATATCAGCAAAATTGTGCTTTTCCGGCACATAACATTCGGATCGCAACATAACCAACCGTGTGCCGTTGCCATGAAGTGGTGTTGGCAGTACAAGGTAAGCTCTATAAAATAATAATAGATTATGGCATCCTTATCACCAAAACTATATGCTTACATACCCTAATCTTAATATTTCCCGGATTTTAGGATCTTGTCCGTCATTTGTCACAAAAATATCAGGATATTTAGTGCGGAGAGTATAAAATCGATCCAATTTCTCTTTAGTACGTTCCAGACTATGTTTACAACCACGTAAGAAAGCTACCAGAAATTGGTCATCTGTACGCGCTCTTAAATGTGGCTGCTGAGCAATCCATGTCTTGAGTGCCTCCAAATCAGCTTCAAGACGCTCGGGTACTTCGCCAATTTGTTCCTTGGCAGCTGCTTGCAGCTCGGCGCTCAATGGGCGTATTTCTGGAGCCATTCTATATAGTGGTGGGTTGAAATAGAGTCGATAATGTGCTCTTCACACGCTTTATAGAAACAGACTAAAAACGATCTTTGGATTGGTGTTATTGACTTTCAGTATCGTCAATATTATCAGCCACATTAATATTATCGTCGTCATGATAAGTAATTTTGCAAAACCATAAACTTGAAAATTAAAAAAACTGAATAATAAAAAATCGATTGATAAGCCTGCCTATTTTATTAGTAAGTAGATAAATTCAAAAAATCGCTTATAAAATTTTGCTTAGAATAAATAAAATAATATTTTTAATCAACATCCAATTTTCGGAATGAGCCTTCCAATCCGAACATGCCTTCAAAGTCTATAGGTTTGCCAGGCCTCAATTTCTCATCGGTTCCATATTCGTTCTCTTCCGCAAACAAATCTCTATGGCTAAGTATACGTTCGGCCCAATCATTTACAATCTCAGGTAATGAACCATTTTCGCCACCATATTCTACAGGTAAATATTTCTGAGGAATTTGTTCATAGAGCGATTCCCATTTACTGCCATGCATATAAAGCTAAAATAATTTAAGATTGATTTTAGAAACTGTTGAAATTTTTCTAAGGCTTTGTACTGACGCGCTTTTGCTGTTTCTCGGACATTAATGGCTTGAAAACATTGAAAATTTTATCAAATCCGATGGGTGTATTAATGAAATGTGCTCCTTTCGGTCTAAGCGGGAGAGCCTCCTCAGTAAAGACAGTCATCTTCTTGGCAAAGCTTGGGGTCATTTGTAGAAAATGACCAGCACTAACATTTGACACATCCATAATGTGTACGACCCCATTGATAATTGCATAATCATCTTCCCACATCACGATTTGTTGCATCAATTGAGCAGCACGATTGATTTCCAAAAAAGTATATTCATTGGGATCATACAGACCCATCCGCATAATTCCCATGCGTGGACCATTGTCATGGAGTGGCGTTGGCAAATACACTACAACACTATAGAATGAAACTACAGATCAACGATATGCAACTATGTAGTTAAGTAAAGCTTACCCTAATTTAAAGATCTTCACCAGAGCATCTACATCCAAATTGTGTCCTATAAAGAATTCTGGGAACTTGGTACGCAATGTATAGAAACTATCGATTTTACTTTTAGCCCTCTCCAAACTATATTTGCATCCACGCAAGTAATTCACTAAGAACTGATCATCTGTTCGTGCCTTCAAGTGTGGCTGTTGCTCGATCCAAGTTCGTAGAGCTTGTATATCATCTTCGATACGCTCGGGAACTTCATTGAGTTGTTCAATAGCAACTTTTTGTAAATCAGCATTTAGTGGTCTTATTGGCATATTGAACGTTGATTGTTGTCGAGTTTCTATTCAACTAATAAGTACAGCGAAAAAACCGTCGCCTCAAACCAAAAAATTGACACAATTTATGGCAATTCTTTAGTTGATGCATTATGATAAGATAACGAACGATTTGCTTAGGGGAACTTAATATAAAATGCACTTAACAAATGTTTGATACCTAGTAATGGGGAGTTAATAAAAAATATCTTATAGTGTTTATATATTGTATAGTTTCAATCTATGTATATATGTATGTATTACATATATTTTCTATTCCATTAAATTCTGTTAACTAATTAAACAGTCTAAGTCCATTAAAATTTAAGATACCATCAATCAATCAATATCCAATTTACGGAAAGAACCTTCGACACCAAAGTAGTTCTCATAGTTGACATTAGCATCGCCACCCTCACGTAATTTCTCAACTGCTCCATATTCACGTGCTTCCAGAAAGTATTTACGATATTCCATTATTTTAGCTTCCATACGTTTTGTTATATCCTGTATAGTTCCCTTAGTTCCACCATATTCAGCAGGCAAATATTCACGAGGAACACGCTCAAATATGGCCTCCGAATTCGAAGTCACCGTAATCTTTAAGAAAATATAAGTTTAGATTTAAGTTACCCTTTTTTAAGATTGCAACTTACCCGATTCTTGATCTTAGCTGGAAAGAATGAACGTAATGTATTGAATCCAGTATCAAATGCTGTAGGTACATTTATAAAATGTATACCCTTCTGTCGGGTGGGCATTGCCTCATCGGCATAAAGTGAAAATTTGCGTAATAAATCCGGTTGCAGGGCAAATAAATGTGAACCCGAAACACCAGTCATATCCATGATCTCAAGATAACCACTAACTGATGCATTATCATCTTCGAACATCATAATTTCGCCAAACATAGAACCCACACGGATGATATCTTGAAATTTATATGTACTTGTATCATAGGAACCAGCACGTATGATAGTAACACATGGACCAGTATCTTCTTCAGCTAGGGGTATCCGTAAAATGACTCTGTCACAGAACACACACACACAATTAGCTTTACAATTTCATTATCCCAATTCAACTTACCCCATGCGTATGATTTCTAAAACCAAAGGATCATCGACCACACGATGTTCATTGAAAATCTCTGGTATGGCCGCTTGTAGGGTGTAAAAACGATCAATTTTTTGTTTAGCCTTTTCCAAACTGAATTTTGTGCCTCGCAAAAAGGCCAATAAAAGTTGATCATGTGTGCAGGCACGTAAGTGCGGCTGCTTAAGAACCCATTCTCGTAGCGTTGCAATATCCTCGACTATGCGATGTGGAACTTCATTTAGCTCCTTTATGGCAATCTCTTGCAAATGAGGCTTCAGTAGACGTATTTCGTTAGATGGTGGCTGGGAAGTTGACAAAGGTTCAGCATCTTCAATTTTTGTTGGAGCTGACATTGTTTCCGTCTATGCTCGATGAGTGTAAATATCTAATTTCCAGTTGAGGTAATTTCAGTTGAGTTGAGTTGAGAGAGAGAGAGAGAGTGTGTTTCAGTAATGTGATGTTGATCTTTGCTTGGGTCTGTTGCTATAAATAAACAATAATAATAATAGTAACACTTTTGAACAGAGTTTCTGGAATTGTGCTACAACATTTGTTAGAGCTACGTGAAAATCTATAATATGTTTAATATTACTCAGTAAATAGATGAGAGATATTTTGTAGAGCTTCGCGTTGATTTTTATACTCTTCAACTGAAATTTTGCACTTCTTACCATACGCAGTACATTTGACGGAATCAGCCGAATCGGACCACTAGGGGGGTACCCCCCATACAAACCGAGATCTAAATGAAAGTTCTTATTAAAAAAACTTCTTTTGTTTTTCGCACTATCGAATTGAAATATGAACACTATAAGTTTCTGACCAATATCCACCAACCATATTTATTTCAAGACCCTTGGACCACCAAGGGAGGTACCCCCATACAAATACATCGAACTACTAGCTGGGGCGTGAAGAGTATTACAACTTCGGCATAGCCAAAGTTAAGTTTTTAAATATGTAATGTACTCCGAGACTCAGTGTTTAAGAGATTCTGATATGTTTATATGATTTGAATACGAGTTTTTCAAGTTAATATTATTATTTCGGTTTATTATTTTACTTTGAATATACTCGTATATACATAGTTTTTATTGTAGTTTCATTTATAAATAAAGCAAACATGATATGTACACTCAGTAAAAAAAGTCATCATAAACGATAATTTCAGAGTTTTGGTTACCGCACTATCTTCTTTATTCATACATACATACCTGCGGCCTTTAATCCCAAAGATGGAAAACCTACACTATATTTGTGAAAATTACCTTCTCCCAAAACTCTTGAAGCTTATTTCAAAGCTTCTTGGAGAAAGCAATGAGTTATGAATGGGTTCTTGGGCGCAGAATTGTAATACTAATAGCCATGCTTAAACCATATATGTTTCTTTAATATGGTGGTTACTTTAGAAAGAAATAAGTAATTTTGGATGGATTTTGCTGGACACCATACTTCCATAAAATTAATCCTATAGCTCACTGATGAGATTCACTGGACGAAAGAATCCGTTAGCGGACAATTTCATCAATACGATGTTCAAAGAAGTGCTGCGCCAGGAATGACGGAAACTACCAAACTAAGTCAATTCAATGCCAAAACGCTTAGAGTAGAAGTTTTAAAGAATATATTAGTATTATTTTGTATTCCTTGTATGCAGACTTTTCCCACTGAGTGTATAAACATACATAACTGATATGCAATACACTTGAAATTGAATTTTTTTTGGTTTGGTAATAAAAGACTTACGTGCGACTGCTTGGCTTCTGGTCACTTTAATGTTGCTAGCTGCACTGAATGAAGCCGTTTAAATTCAAATAATTTTTATTTACCTTTATCAATTGATACAATAATATTATTTGTACTAATACCTCGTACTTGTACAATGTATTTATTATATTATAAGATAAGTTGCGTGTTTAACGGTCTTTCGTAATCTGCAGGCGCTTAATCGATTGTTTAATTTAATTTTGTTACTTTGTATCACGATTACATTTTTCATTTTCTTTCACTTCAGTTCTCTTTTTATTTCTTTTATTTTTCTTTAATGCATTTTTACATTGCGTGCGTGCGTTTTCTTTCTTTCCGTTACTCTTCCAGTCTATTTTTGAGTGATATGTCTATGTTTACCGTTTGAAAGTCTTCAATCGACTGACAAAGTGTATTATTTGGTTGTTAAAACAAACTAGAAACAATTGTTGCTTAAATGTTAAATTTCTTTTTATGCAGTGTTTGCAGGTTTATTGATCTTAATCTACGATTTTCCATGTTTATCATTGTAGTAGCTTTCAGTTGTGTCAGTTGGCGGCTAAAACCAGACGCAAGTACTTAATTGAGTTGTGTGAATAAGATAGTTGGGTGGTCTGTCCATTCGTCTGTCAAGTTTGTTGTTACTTACTTTTGTTGTACAGTGGAAGCTCAGAAATTGAAACCACTTGGTAATTGATTGAGGTATGCAAATTGAATTTCCCAATTGTTATAATACGTATATATCTTTTTGTTTTTTATACTCTTCACGCAGTGTAGCCCCCATACAAGCCCTAGATCCAAATTTACGTTCTTATAAGAAAAACTTTTTTGTTCTTTGTACTATCGACTGAAATTTGGGCACTATAAGTGTCTGACCAGACAACCAACCAATCACGTAAAATTCAAGTCCGTCGGATCAGTAGGAGGGGCGTGAAGAGTATTACAACTTAGGCATAGCCAAAGTTAGTCTTCTTTTTCTGTTCTTTTTTTTGTTTTGTTTTTAAATTTCTGTTAAAAGTAAAACAAAGTATAACTTTTTTTTTTTAATCAATAAATATTTTAATTTTTCTGTTATTCTACAAAACAACTTGAATTAAACTTATAACATTTACAATACAACTCGCCACTCTGACTCCTCCCATTCTGCGACGGAGCCAACGCAATTTCCTAATTCTCTGTCCAAGCGAAAGTATAACAAAGAGAAGCTACAATATTGGTCTTATTTTCGAGAGATTTGGTATGTGCTTAGGGGGCTTAATATCAAACAAATTAATCCTGTTTCCGTCCGATACGCCTTCATTGATGACTTCATTCCATGCTACAAATTCATCTACAGAAACGAGACAGTTTGGATTAATTTCTGTTAATGGTGCTTAAGTTTCTTGGAAAACTTGATTTTCCTTTCTCGACTGCATGTATTTACATAATAGCAAACTTTGCAACAATACCAACTGAAGTTCTAATTTTAATGCTTCAAAATTCTTAGTTTCATAACTGGAAGATTCTAAATTTTTGAATGTTATAATTTGTGAGCTTCTACTGTATTGTGAATTGTAATTGTCATTCACAGCAGTTGCAATTGATTTGTTTTAATTGGCTTTTGAAAATTGCATTTGTATGGTAACAAATGAGGATAAACTTAAGCACTTTTAGTTCAAGTAAATGGTATATTAGTTCTAAGTGGTTTCCTTAAACAATCTAGTTGTTCTTCATCACATTTGTGTATGTAATCCAACCGATCTTCTAAAATGTATGCAAATTGCATTCATGAGAGTCAAAAAATAACGTACGGAAATTAGATGTAGACATATGCACTTATGTAAGCCACTGGTTCCATTTATGAAAAATTAATCTGATTATCTGGCATTCCAGGCCTTTAGTTTAAGGCGGTATTCAAGTCTCGAGAAGAGGGTTGAACAAAATACTAAATCCCACCTACTCATGAAGAGCCACCCCTTGTCGGATAATGAAGTACAATTTATAAAAAAAAACAGATGTTTCATCAAAAAGATTCTTTTCTTTCAGCTCATAGTAACTAAGTTTGTTTGAGCGCATTGCGCGCCTTTTTTTATTTCACCGCTCCGGGCTTCTAATGACCTTAGTCCAAAAGTGCACACAAGTGGTTCACGTCTGTATGTAATTTGAAACCACACAGCTGGTTTTCTTATTATTTTATCAATTAGATAATATTAATTAAAAAACAGGAAATATTTGCATATTTGAATCTCAACGAATCTGTTTTACAAGACAAATAATTTTGCCATTAAAATATGTAATATGAAATAAGAGATTATTTGATTTTCTTTCAAGCTTCTTCTTCTATCTGCTAATTGAATGTTTCACAGATTAAGACAATTCGAGTTTTTTATTAAACTTTCAATAAAAAATCGATTAAATGGACTATGAGCTCAAAGCATGTTAATGCATGATAAGTGGTCCCAACAGTTTCGTTGTTTCATGGGGTCAGTGATGGTTATGGCGACCCCTCTCTTATCCTAATGTCAACCTCTTCAACACATGGTGCACCTATTAATGCAAACGTTGCTGACCTAAATTAATTTTATATATTCCCGCTTACTGGATTGCCTTCTTGTGTTGGTAAGGGATTTCAGTAGGTCTGAGGACCTTGTAAGCGATTGGCAGTGATATTCGAGACTATCGGTTATAGAGTTTTCTATATTGGTAAAGACGGAGTCGAAAATTGAAGTTAAAAGCAGTTGAAGCCATACTAAACAATAACCCTTAAGGCCATGACTTCTACACTTTTAATAGATTTTATACAAGAGTAAATACAGTTGATAAGCTTATTTTATTTTCGATATCTGTATCTTTTTCATTTTGTAACAATCTTTTGCATAAATTCAATACACTTTCATACATGAAAGAAGGTACTTCTACTTTGTATACAAAATATATAAAAATAAAATTTGATCGACCATGAGCGCCATAATTGATTGCAGCTGCAATCTCAATCGTTCTGCTCGATTGATGATGATTGTCATGCCTTTTCTTGTCTTGTCTCTATTTATTAAATATAATTTTAAATTAATAATTATTGCAGTGTCAATTACCCATAAGATTTGGATATGACCCGCGCGAGTGAGTTTCAAGGAAACAACAACAATATCAACAATACAAAAGAAAGCAAAAAAATATTGCACAAAATATGAGTTTTTATTATAGCACAATAATTATATATTTTCTTTCTTTTGTTTAAACTTAAAACATAAATTTTCTCTGTTACAAATTTTACTTTTCTTTTCACTTAATAAATAAGAATATTAAATACAACTACAATCAATGAATTAAAAACTCTGGGACTACCCTGGACTGGACTCAGTCCAACATTATAATGTCATCATCATCATCCGCCACCGCATTGTCATCGATCACAGTACTTTTCCTTGTTGATGTAATTGAGTTGTTGTTGGTACTCTTACTTGTTGTTGTAGATGCGTTTGAGGTAGTGGGGTCACCTTTTTTCAGAAATTTACTGATAAGCACATTTTTGGCAGCTGTTGGTATTTGCTCGCCACGCGGCACAGACATTAATAAAGGCACACGTTTTTTCTTTTGTTGTGCATTAGAAGATGATGGAGAGGCAATGCTGTCATTCTTGTTGGAGGAGGTAGTGGTGGTCTTAGTATTATTATTAGAAATTGAAAGATCATTATTTTTTATACTCGTCGTTGGTGACCCAACCGCCGTAGCTTTACGTAGTTCTTCTGCTGTCAGCACCTTGGTGAACTTTGTTATGCTTACAACATTATTGTTTTTTACTGATGACTTTGTCGATGATGTCGTGACTGTTGCAGTTGTTTCAACATTTGTTTGCTGTTCTTCCTCATCAGCACTTTCGTTGGCTTCATTATTGATTTTCATTGTTTCCTTTGAATCAGATGTAATTGAATTTGTCATGTATTTAGGCGCTGATATATAATTCCAATTGTTTGCTAATGTAAGCTCAGTCAGTTCTAAACGTAATAAAACATCGTGGGCGACAATCCAACACAAGAGTTTCTTAGGCTTCTTTTGTTTCTTGGTGTTGGTGGCGGCAGCGTTGGTATTATTATTCAATTGTTGCGGTTGCGGTTCAACAGTTTGTTCTATTACTTGCCATTCTGCAAACTCTTCAAATTTCTCACGTACCATTGCTTTTGAAGGCAACAAGGCTTCACCACTTTGGATCGTTTCGATATGAGTATTTAAATATGCCAAATATTCATTGATAAGGAAATTCTTTGAATGTTTATTGCCATGCACCAAACGAACAAGATCTTTTTGCAAATCTGTTGACAAGAAAATTGGTTTGGGTTTTTCAGCCGGTGATGGATTACATTCTTCATCATCTATATTTGGCTTAGGTTCTTCCAACACAATTGGTGTGCCCATGCATATGAATGCACGTTTATTCAATGATTCCCATATAATGTTGGGACATTCCTCCGGTTTATTACCATTGATATCAGTCCAAATGCAACCTATGAGACGCGGTTTGATTTTCTTGGTTTGCTTACGCATTTCTTGAGCGAATTCCTGCTGGAGAATTTGTAGCTTAGCCTTTTGGGCTTCACGAGTATTACCATCATCGAACTCATCATCATTTTGGAGTTCTTCATCACTTAAGTGTCCGTGTGGCACG
This sequence comes from Amiota mariae, assembly GCA_035041805.1. NCBI lineage: Eukaryota > Metazoa > Arthropoda > Insecta > Diptera > Drosophilidae > Amiota > Amiota mariae. The sequence goes on from JAWNKV010000287.1 coordinate 195,934, forward strand.
AACCATTCATTGTCAACTTCATAGTCTTCTTCATCTTCGGATTCTTTTTCTTTTTCATCATCGGAGCCGTCCAGCGACTCACCTGGTTCCTCCTCTTCCCATTCCAAGTCTGAATCAACTTCATAGTCTAAGAATTTCTGTAATTTGTTTAGTATAGTTATTTAAATACATATATATCTTCTTAAATCAAGTTCATCATAGAGTAATTGACACCACTTACCATATCCTGAGCGAATGGCCGTCGGGGTCTTATAATTGAAGTCTTCTTCCGCCATGTGCCATAATAAGGAGGTCGACGATTTTCATGAAACTTGAAAAACTTTGCACGCAGATGCTCAACTGGTAGTTTATGCTCTACATCAATAGCTTGTCCAATTCGTTCCAATTCATCATCTGTAAAGTGAATTAACTTGATTAGTGTTCTACGAATTTTATTAGTTGTCCATTAGATTATATTAGCAAGAGCTAAGGTCCCAAAACCGAAAGTTCATCCGTCAATTCTATATTTTCCTTAGTCTACTAAATCGTTTTCATTATCTACTTGTCCTCATTACTCACCAACAATAATGACATCCTGCGACATTTCTGGTGCCGGTTTATTCCATTTGATAGGTGCAATCTTGCCAGACCGTAATTCACTCACATAAAGTTGTGATTTCAGCAGTGGCTTGGAACGAACAATTTCCTCATTATCGCTTTCATCATCGCCATCGTAGTGGACAATCCGATCTAACTTGCCACGAGCATCTAAGGTTATAGTGTTCCGCTTTAGTGGTGCCAATTTCATATCTCCTTTTATTTGGAATGGTTGAAAGGCCAGTTGTTTGCCTAAGGCAGAATCATCTTCTTGTTGTGGTTCTTGTTCACCGCCGCCGATGGAGGCTCGACTGGCAGGCTTCTGGACAAAGAATTTTGTAAAAGCAGCAGCAGCTCGCTTTTTTTTCAGTTCAGCTTCTTCTTTCTCCTGTTCCTTCTTGCGTTTCTCTTCATTTTTTGATTCCAACTCGGCGTTGCGTTTTCGTTCTTTTTCTTCACGTTCCAAACGCTTTTGCTCGTCTTTTTCTTCACGTTCCTTGCGTTTTTGTTGGTCTTTCTCTTCTCGTTCCTTTCGACGTTGCTCTTCCTTTTCCTCACGCTCCTTGCGACGCTGTTCATCGCGTTGCTCCCGCTCACGCTTCCTCTCCTGTTCACGTTGTTCCTTTTCTAATTGTTTTAGCTCCTTCTCCTTTTGCAATTTCAGTTCTTTTTCTTCGCGGGCTTTCCGACGTTGCTCATGAAGTTTCTTTTGTTTTGGTGTCAATATTTTTTCACTGGTGGATTTATTTAAAGCACTAGGAGTTCCTAAAGTATTGTTCTTTTCTTGTTCTATTGTTGTATTTAACTCATGATCATCATCATCGTTGATCGAAGTTTTTGATGAGGAATCATCTTCATCACTTAAAACCACCACAGGTTCAGTTTCACTTGGTGTAGATTCATTCTTTTCCTCCTGTTCCTTCATGCTTACAACAACAATTGCATCAGATTCGGTGGTTACTTTTAAACGTTTTTGAGGGTTCTGTTCGACTGCAATAGCATCAATTGCATCGTCACTGGATTCGGCGACAAGATCACTTTGTTGTTTTGCCGCCAGAATAATTGGTTTTTCAACGTTTCTTAAGGATTTCCTACGTTTATTTTGCATCCCACCACTCACCATTAAATCTTTTTCTTCATTGTCTTTAACCAAGTCTGGATCAGCTTGCCTAGTCCTTGAAGTTTCTTTACTTTTTGGTGTTTCACCAGAAAATTTAGTACTGACAGAACTTTTACGTCTTGACTTTGTTTTGTCAGATTTGGGAGTGTCACTTTTATGGCTCATGGCTTTTGTTTTATTATTCTTTTTATTCTTCGGTGTTTGGTTATTTTTCTTATTTGTATCCCTTCTCGAATCATGATCTTCATTACCACCACAACTGATGTTGTCGCTGTCATTCAGCAGAACAACCACATCATTGTCGTCATCTTTCTCAACATCATCAATAACTATTGTTTTAGATTTCTTTGTTGTTGTTGCATCACTTAGATTTTCCTTACTGCACTCGGTGGTCGCAACCGCTTCACCTTCCTTTTCTTGTTCAGGCTCAGTTTCATACAATTTACGCTTGCGCGGATTTGATTTTATTTCCACTACACTGGCGCCGTCATCCGCAACGACACCTTCATCAGTCGCCGGAGCAATTATTTTAAAAGGCAAACGCGCTTGCACCAATTTTCTCCCGCTTCTTTTGTCAGTACTTGTAACTTTTACACTTCCACTATCATCACCACCAACACCACCACCACCTACACCATCAGCTCCCACAACTTTCTTCGTTGATGTTGGCGTTTTTTTAATACTGCCACGCATATTTTACACAAATATTTTCCTTATTTCACCTAAAAAATTTAATTGTGTTTACAATCACAGAGGTTTTTTTTCACGATTTACGCGGGATTTGGCGGGAATTTGACAAGTAGTGAGAAAAACACAATAAATAATGCGGTATGGCATTGTGCATCACTGTTTCTACTTTCACCACGCGGTTGTTGGTATTTTGCAACACTGTTAACGTGAATTTGATCGTTGGCTCTTTTGAACGAATTAAACTATCATAATTTTATGATCAAATCAAAGAAAACATGGTTTCATTTATTAACAAGTATATTGCAAGCATAAGCATTGAATTAGTCAAGGATAGTTTCTGAATTCCACCAAGGAAATTATAAGCCTAAATGAAGAAGTATGATTTTCATACTTTTCGGAGTCAGATGATTTAAAAAGCTATGGGCCACCGACACAGGTCAGTAATGATCAATAGAGTTAGATTACCGGACAATTGAGAAACTGCATTGTATTATTGGAGAATCAAAACAAAAAGTTCATATAATAAAGGAGGATATGATAAAACTGTTGCAGTTAAGAAATTATATTTAATAAATCATATAATAATAAAATCAGTTGAAGAAACCATGATATCAAAGTTAGTTGATGTTGGAGCTGCAAGTATGGGCGTAGCCAGGACGTCATCTTGGGGGGGGGGGGGGTGGGGGTTGTGTTGGCGGAAGATAATATTTTGTGTAATACTGTAATGACTGATATGAATAATTTAAGTGCCTAACCGTGGCAAAAAGTTGACAGCATGGTTGCTTTCGGAATTTCTTCTTTACATTCATGGATACAATGTATGGAGTGTACGTGCGAAGAAAACAAGGAGAAGATGAGAAAGATGAAGAAATATATCTTAAAATAGATTATGGAAAAATTTGGACTTTTAATTGATGTGCCAAAACAAAAATCTGGCACTACAAATGTTAGTATCACGGCGATAAGTTTTTTTGGTGCTCCTGAAATAACGTCAGACATAACATGCATATATGTATACAAATCTTTTAAAAAGGTTTCATACTATACATTCTTGCATATGATTTGGGTATCAAATAAATTCTGTAGCCTTTGACCGCTATGCCACATAGAAAAGAGAACTGTACTTATCAGAGTATGCATGGTAGAATATGCCAGAGTGGGAGTATAAAACATTATTTCATTTAACAGGTACAATCGCATCTTCTGTTATAATTCTTGCGGCTTTCTTTTTCATTCGTGCTATATATTTTATTAAAATTAAAAAAAAAAATACAATTTAAAATATACTTTTACGCTGTTTTATGTTGCAGCGCAATAAAAGAAAGGAGAACGACAGTTGAAAATGACTTAAAAAATCAGCAATTGCCCAGCACTAACGCAACTGACCATCCTCAATTCTGCATTAAAATCGGATCAAGATTTGATTTGCTTCACATTCTTCAACAAGAACCTCTGAATGACATCACTTTTCCTTGTGGTTGTTGTCGATTTTGATACTGATCAGCGCTGCATCACCATTGATGTGAATCATGCCCCAATCTGAAAAGGTTATTATATACACAGATTTGTTGCACATATTGATCATATCATCAGATGCAGTTTGCAGGAAGCGACTTAAACAAATCGTCGAGCATTAACTAATATATATATTAATATGTATGTATTTCAAAATAATTAAGGTCATTTTCAATTTGATTTCATCTTGACATCTAGATTGATATACCTTGGCTTTAAATTAAATCGTGTACTGAACCCTAATTGTCAAGACGACATTATATTTGATTTGATGTTGAAATCAACCTTAAAATATTCTTTAAATCACTAGGCACCATGGTAGTCCAATACAATGTTGATTTCTGCATTACTGTTGCAAAAATTCATTGTTATACCTACTTTTGTTTAGCTGTTATGACTTTTGGCATCCTTTTTTTTTTTTTTTTTCTTTTTTGACAAAAATAATCCACCGACTTAACGGCTATAAAAAATTGAAATGAGAAAGTGTAGAATTGACGGATGTCTTAAAGCCTAAATAATATTTACAGGGAAATGTTTAAGTGGATCAGAAACGGAGCATACGTACTCTTTTACGTCCGTGCACCCAAAGGTTATCAGGGTGGAGACGTTTGAGCCTCCTCCTGGCGGTGTTTATTGCAAGAGCAGATGATAATTTGTTGACATGAGTTTTTAGACTGTCATTATACCGGCTTGTGTGAAGGTTAATCTGCTCACGGACTGAGAGGATTATCAAGTCTCTGGATATGACATCATTCCGCACGTACCAAGCAGCATTAACTATCTGACGGAGGACAGAGTTCTGCATATTCTGAATCAGAAAGACGTTTGAGTCGGCAGCAGTGCCCCAAAGTGAAATGCCATATGTCCAGGACGGGAAAACTATAGCCTTATAAATGGTAATTTTGTTACTTAGGCTAAGTTAACTATTGGGCCGAATAAGCCAGTTCAGCTTCTTCAGGTTTTGACGAAAAGTTGCTGCAGTTTTGACAATGTGCTTACGCCAAGTAAGTCTGCTGTCCAAGAGCATGCCCAGGTAGCGGGCTGAACTCACCTGAGAGTTGTGCAGCAAAACGGTTGGACAGGAGTCTCACCTAAGCGCAAACGTATAGTGCTGCGATTTTGAGCTGTTCACTGCGATGTTCCAGCGGTCTGCCCACCTGCTGAAGCCATCCAGATATTCCTTTGTTATCTCAGAAGCCTCGCTGGCACTGTAAGAGCTAGCGATGAAAGCAGTGTCATCGGCGTACTTTGCTAGCAAAGTGTTGTCAGCGACTGGTGCTGGCAAATCAGCCGTGTACAGTGTGTACAAGACAGGCCCAAGGACGCTGCCTTGAGGTACACCCGCAAAAATGCTGCGTATGCTCGATCGCTCATCCCGGACCTCAACCATGAAGCAGCGCCCACACAAGTATAAGAAGGAGATACTGGGCAGCTGGGAGGAGGACTTTAGCTTAAAAACCAAGCCTACATGCCAGATGCGATCGAACGCTTGAATGTCCAGAAAGATGGCAGAGCTATATTTTTTGTTTTCAAAGGACTCGAGGAGATGCTGCACAACTCGATGAACTTGTTCTGGTGCGCCATGAAGATGCCGAAAGCCAAACTGGTGGTCAGGTAAGGCACTCTGGATGACACTTACCGCCAGCATTCGTCCTAAGAATATTCTTTCGAATATTTTGGAGAAAACTGGCAGAAAGCTTATGGGTCGATATGACGCAAGAAGGTTCCGGCTTACCAGGTTTCGGTACCATAGCAATCACAGCACACTTCCATTGGGAAAGTTTTTTGGCATCCTAGATTTAATCAAAGTCACACTGTGCGTCGTAGACATGATCAAACTGCAGTATTAAATTTTATAATATGTTAGTGAAATGTTTAAATATTTTTATTAATATAGAACTAAGATTATAATTATAAATTATAATTTAATTATTAATATGAGCAATAGCGACAAAGGCTTTCAGCTCAGGGGGAGGATTAGGAAGAAAATTAGAAAAGTGCAGGACCAGACTTGAGCGGGAATCGAACCCGCGACTCTAGGATGTCAGCTAGTGAAATGTTTACTACTTTCTTTCCTACGTCACTTTCCCTCCCAGAGCCCCCGCGAACTGAGGTCCATTAAAAACCGAACAAGACTGGGTATCGACCACAAGTCAATTCGGTACTGAACTACTGGAGATTAGTAGAGTTAAGAGAACAGATTTTAGCTGATCGGAAGAAATAGAATTAGATACAAGGTTATAGTATAGATTATATGATTGACATAAAACACGAAAAGGATCATGCTGCAAATAAGTAGTCTTACATGTACCAACAAGTATAGGAGAATAATTCCTTGTAACCCGAGAAGAAACATTAAAATGTATACTACCAAGCAAGGAAGGGAAAAAGGTGCTGCCTACAATTAAGATTGTGCAAGAATTTGTCACCAAGAGTCGTTCTACGAATGGATAATTTCGGGAGGCGGATTAATTTAAGACGGCTTTGGTAAGATGGAAGGTTTATATTGGGATCCCAGTGTAAGTGACGCAGTGCAAAAAGCAAAAATTGCTTTTGAACGGACTCAATACTATCACCATACTTTTTTAACTGTGGATCCCATACACATGATGCATATTCAAGTATTGGCCTAACCAAAGAAGTGAATAATAATTTGGTGGTGTAAGGATCATTAAACTCTTTAGACCAACGTTTAATGTATCCTAAAACACCTCTAGCTTTACAGATTTACATGTGCGTTTAAGTCATCAATGTCTGATGCCCTTTTGACTTGCAACAAAACAGTGTCTTCCTGAAAATAATTGGTAAAATTACTGTTTTTTTTTTTTTTTTGAGATTTAGTATGTCCTAGAGAGATGGTCCGATCGGTGACTAAATCTTGGAATGACACGCCCTCTAGTGCTACAAGAAAGACTCATTTTGATATTAAATCCCTATAGCAATTAATATCACGACAGAAATGCCCAGGTAAATCAACACCACACCCATCACTAGTAATTTATTATATTGTATATGTACATACTTATATGTATTTTTCGTGGGGTCCACCATGAGTTAACAACATTTGATCGTCATTATGTTTATAATGGGTATGAAATTTTATTGTTAACTAGCTATCTCAATTTTATCAATACTCACAAATGGTTATTATTTCTTAGTAGACTACCGAAATTTATAATGGATATAAAGCAATACCTATTGGAATTTTTTTGTGTTTTTTTGCGATATTGCGAATGTCACAAAAAGTAATATAGGTTAAAAAAGTGTACCGCGAATATACAAAATTGACTTCAACCTTGGTGGGTATATAAAGCTTTTCAAATATAGTTGAAAACGTCATTTAATGAATTGTGTATGACTAGTGATGATGTCGCGTTTTGCTTTAGTAACGACGACATTAATTTTTATCTTTCTGGAATATGGCAATGTTAATGGTTTGCCAACACTTGGTAATCCACTAATTGTCGGTGGAAATCAGGCTAATATTATTGATTATCCCTATCAAGTGTCTGTGCGACTGGAGAGTTATGCTCTAATACACATCTGTGGCGGTAGTATATATGCTCCAAATGTTGTTATTACTGCTGCTCATTGCATCAAAGGACGATATGCATCATATATAAGGATTGTGGCGGGCAAGACATCGATAGCTGATCCAGAGGAATTGGGAGTACGAGCAAGTAAATTGATCTATCACAAAGGTTACAACAAGAAGACACATGAAAACGATGTTGGTTTGATAATATTGCGTGAATCATTGAAGTACTCCGAGTTTATACAACCCATAGCGCTGGCCGTAGATTATCCGCAGTCTGGAACTCATGCAATTGTTAGTGGCTGGGGTAAGCGTGACGAAAATTCTACAGCTTTGCCGGCACTATTACATGCTGTTGATGTACATATTGTGGATCGTGCGGCATGTGGTTCCCAATATAAGTTGGAGACATATAAAATAACCGAACAAATGGTATGCGCTGGAACTGATGATGGTGATAAGGATGCATGCCAGGGTGACTCCGGCGGACCATTGGTCGTAGACGATGTACTGGTGGGAATTGTTTCCTGGGGTGTGGGTTGTGGTCGTATTGGGTTTCCTGGCGTTTATTCAAGCGTGTCATATCACAGTGATTGGATCGATGAGCAGGCAGCACCATTTTTGATTTAATATAATTTATTTTAATAATAATATATTTTCTTTGATTAGAAATTACGGTAATCAGTTCTAAGCATGAGCCTTCATAATTTCCTTTCTATTTGACCACAATTGCATATAAAAAAACCGTTTGTGATATTTATAATAATTTGTGTATTTCTCCAAAGAATCGAAAAAAATTAAAGTCCTAAAGACATCAAACAGTCTTGTTTCTCATAGAACACGTGAATCTATATGCAAACTTTCAACCATGTTTTAACCCCTTTAGGACCAGGATGTAAATCATCTATCTCATAATACACTGAGAAAGATTCTTAGGTCCAGCGATTTGCTTTTGGTGCCATCCTCAAATTTACATTAATTTTTAATGAACTCAGACATTTTTAACATAGATTACTCGAATTATTCTTAAACCCTCTTAAGTGTGGAATGACAAATGGTATCTACTTCAATAGTACAAGATGTAAAGATTTAAGCTTCTAAGTTCTTACGGTATTGTCTGGGTGGTTTTCTCGGGCGTTCTAACAGTAACATTTTTATAGACGAAAGATTTGATTCAACATTTAAATCTTAAGAGTGGGATCTCAAAAAAACCTTTCTTAGTAGTCATCTACCTCAGAAGAGCACGCTGTAAAGATTTCAGCTCTTGGGTCCAGTGATTTGGTCTTGGTGGTGTCCTTTTCCCCGAGTTTTACAAGTGAATGGTTGTCAAGGCATGTGAGCATGACTCATGCTAAACAATCTTTGCCCAATCCATTGCCCATTTTGTTGTAGATGTAGATTCTGAAGGATATTCATGGAAGTTGTCGTTATAGTTCAGTTTTTTTTTTTAAATATTCTATTCAAGAAGGAAACAGAGTTGAAACCAAAATATTGCTTTATAAATCCATACAAAAAAAATTTAGACTCGTGGTATACAGCTTTGGGGAACTGAAGTTATGTACGTCTACTAAAAACATATTACGAAATTACCAAAATTTAACCCTCCACAAACTTACCGTTGTTCCATGGTATATTTGTAGCAACAAGACACATGCCAATGGACATTGAAGAAGTGATTCGTTACAGCAGACAATATCACGTTAGGGCTTAGCTTATATCCAAATCAACAGACACATAATCTTCTCAACACGAATTTTACACAATGCAAGTATACAAAAAACAGGTCATTTGGTACTTATTTATTTATTGTTACTCAACATTAAGCTAAATGTATGAACTAATTTGTTCAAATGCTTTTGACGGATAGATTACACAAAAAAAAAAAAATAAACTTAAATTTTAGTGTTGTAAACCAGAATTTAACTCATTTACTCAACACTGTTGTGGTGAGTTACGGCACTGATACTAAAGTGTAGCAATGACAGCTCTGTCCCATTAGTAAACAGCTGAGTTTCGGCATTTGATGCTCAATTTCATTCCAATAAAATTTAAAAAAACAAAAATATTAAATGCAAGGAAAATACCGAGATGCCTGGAAATTTGAAAAAGTCACCGGCGGAAAAGCCGAAACGGCAAACTCTAAACTCCAGTGGAGGCAGCACAGCTTCCTCTGGTACGACCACGAGAGCGCAAAAACGAAAACTTTGCGAGCTTAGAAAATCCAGTGAAAGTGATTTGGAATCGGAGTTCGAGGATTGCGATTTGAATGATGCCAAAGAAATTGAAATGAAGTTAAGAAAAGTTGCTCGAAAGAATGCACTTAACGATGAGGAAATGAGAAAATTGCTAACGAAGTTTGTTAAGAACGAACATGTCTTGGCACTTGTGACGCTAAAGGCAGAGGATGAATTGGCGCGGGAAAAGCAACTTGCAGCGGAGAAACGAGCTATGGTCGTAAAGAAAGTTCCCAATGTGAAAAAAATGACTCGTGCCAAAGCGCGGGAGTTTAATTGCACGCCAGGATTAACGCTGCCACCGCTTAATGAGGTGCCAGTGCAGGCAGAAATTGAGGCGCTCATCAATGAGGAACTACATTCTGATGAAGAAGATGAGGAATACACATTTAAAGAAGATGACTTTTTGGTATGTTTATTGACTTTCCCAATTATGCTAAGATGTTTAAAGTTTCCAATTCTTATTGTAGTCTGATGATGACAAAAGTTTCACAACTTCCGATTTTGACTCGAACCCTTGCACACCAAGTACACCACAGACAGCAGTTGATGATTCACCAGTTAAGTTTAGTGATGACGGCTGCTTTAAGATTCCATGTGATAAGCGTGAGTCAATCCAGGAGGATTTACGCATTGCAGCGCGTACGCGTTCTAAATTGTGCTTGCAACAAACTACAATAGAAGATTTGCAATCGGAGCTTGTACCACCCGACATAGAGCATATTGATGTGCAGCCACAGGAGGCAACATTAAATGATGAAGAATGGATGCAATTTCTTAATGACTTCTCTAAACCTTTAAGTAAGTCAATTAATTATGTTACTATGTTATGTCTCCCTTCTAATTGCCATTCTGTTTATGTATGTGTTTATAGGTAACTCATTTATAGCTGACGATGACGATCCCATAAATGATCCCGAATATATAGCAGAAAAAGTGCCCATGGATGCTGAAGAACTGCGTGATGTGAATATCTCAAAGAAAGAATTAAACGATTTGGTCTCTGAACTGTTCGAAGGACTAATAATGGAAGGTGTTTCCTTGGAAACCATTGACCTCGAGACACCGCAAAGGTTTTTAATGAGTAACATTGTCGATGATTGTGAAGCTAACGAAGAAGCATCTCAACAAAAAACTAAAGAGGAGAAAGCACGTGAACAAGTGACTCGACAACTTGATTTCAATGCACCACCGAACACAGTGTATGCAAATCCTGAATCCACAATAGTGGCAGATTTACAGGACAATAACCAATGCTGTACAATCGATTCAACTGAGTGTGGTAATGTAACAAAATTTGATTATTCCCTTCATCCCAATGTAATATCAACACATCCTCACATTGTTGGTGATGCTTTAGTTTCTGTTCCCATTGCAAATGCAAGCATCTCTGACACGACTGTGTTTTCACCATATAAAGTCAGTATACCAAATTCTGCATTTAATACTGATCCGGAACTGATTGCTGTGCCGGTGCCTGGTCAGCCGAATTGCTATCAACTGGCCAAGATTATTACCAAAGGTGATTCAAGTTTAAATCAAATCTCACTGGAAGATGTTCCAATGCCAACGCCTGAATTTAGCTCTGAATGTATGAAACGTTATTCTGTACCTTATGATAATAACTTCACTTGGAGGTATTTATCGGTCCGCAAACATATTTATTCTGAGTATAGCGAGAAATTTGAAAATTTGCGAAACATAAAACCCATGAATTCTTCAACCCATTACCCAATGGAACTTACAAAACAAATGGGTTTTACCAAGGAACAACATGATATGCTGCAACAACAACTCCGTATACATGTACAATTCCTTACGCAATCCTTCCTGCAGACTTACAGTCATCCAATTCTGTATGCCATGGCTGAGAAGCCAAAGAAAATGATTTACGAACTTAAGGAACGAGCTACTAAAGATGTTTCTTTCAATGCTTGGAATCTTAATGGTGCCGTTCAACTAATCGAAAAATGGGACGCAGATTTAAGTAGCGATGAATTCAAAGAGGAAAATGCTGACATGATGGATTTCATACATCAGGAAATTGAATTGACGTAAGTTTAATAATTAGCTCATTACTCAATCAAGTAATCATTTATAGATTCTTTAAACCTTGTACTACTTATTTCTTTCTTTCCACACTACTACTTTTTCAGTTTCTGATCTTTCGAGTAAAATTTCTTATAATTTACTCTGTTAAAAAGTTTCAATTGGAATTTTTCTTTTTATTAGAAGAAGCCTAGGGAATGAGATATATGTAATTTGTACAATAACTTTCAGAACTGTTAAGTTGTGGCATCAATACTTCCTTCACAAAAGAATTGAATTGATAATATATTCATGTTTGTTTGCCTCCTTGTACCCCAAATGGCTATTAACTCAAACGATTTTGATGTTTAAAATCGAAATCTGATTTGTAACTACCCTAATCTAAGCTAATCCTTAGCTTTACGCTTTATGATTACGCATGCTTCCTCATCTATTGTTGCTTGTATATTGATCTCTTGCGCTCTAGGCTTAAGTACTAATCTGATTTTGTTTTTGATCTATCAATTGTCAAAACGGATCATGAAACGTATCGTTTTGACTACTGTATCACTGTAATCCTTGTTGGAAAAGTCATTCTTTCTTAAAATGCAGCGATAGTAATAATTTTGGATGTCTATTTCATATTGAGGTAGACATAAAGATTATATGGCAATAATCAGCACCACGAGAATTCATTTGGCTTTCGATTTTATTCAATTTCTTCTCTGCATTTCGGAGTAATAAAATGGGTTAGGTTAGGTATGGTAGCTGGTACAAGGCATAGAGTAAACAATTTACATTAGGATTTCTTATTGACTATGCTGATAATAAGAATTAATTAATTAGTTTTTTTTTTTTTTTTTAATTAAAAAGTTGAAGAAGAACCCCAAGATGCAGCTTTCGTCTGAAAGTATTAAGAATGTCTAAACTATTATAGTATTTTTTTTGTTGCTTTAATCAATTTTTGATTTTTGATTTTTTCTTTAATGTAGTGATAGCAAAAACCGCCAAGTAGCACGTTTGCCACCACGTATTATGCACTTAATGTTGGACAGCCCGGTTTTCTTGTATCCTCAGTATTTGCCGCGTATGGCGTTCTCACCAAAGAAGACTCCCTTCAGTATATTCTCGCCAGCAGAATATCAATTAATTGCCATGGGCTTGGAGAAACATTTGACACTGATTAAGCAGGAACGCATACATAAGAGCGCTTGTCCAATAAGAACTGCCTGCAAACGCATGGTCAAGGATTCGATATTTGGCAAAACGGGACGTCGCGTCTACGAAAAAGTACGGGAATTACGTGATGATAGTCAATATAATCCTGTGAAGGTAAGTTTCACTAGTATGCATGATAAATAATAAATGTTAATGTATTTCTTTTTCACATCATCAGTATTACTTTGACAATGGACGTGCTCCGCCTATAACTGACACATTAATCACTTTTCCAAATGGCATGGCGAGACCACCGCGTGAATGCTATCATGAATTGCCCATAGTCTGGAAGTACTTTTTGGATAATGTAAGTAAAGAAATGCAAATCTTTTTTTTTTTAATACAAAAACGTTTAATTAGAAAAGAATTCGCCCATAAAATTACATAGCTTAACCATGTCCATATTACAATTAGTATTGACCCACACGATCGCGTGGTATTAAACGTAATTCGGCACCATGCTTTAGGAATACATTGCCAGCTGTCTGTTGTGGGTTTATACCAATGCCGTCATCTGTGATAATGGCGCTTGTTGCCGGTGGCACTCTAAACTCCTCAGCAGCAAACTTTAAGACTGCTGTAAAAGGTGTTGCTTCGGGTACACTCAATACCTTGAATGGCAACTTTGGATCGGATGTTAATGTAATTTTGAATGTTACTTTACTCATGGCGATGCCGTTGCTTTGTTTTGTTGGTAGTTCCGTGTGTTTGTTGACGTAGGCACTTTTAGGCAAACAGATTTTTAGAAAATTTCTTTATAAGACGCGTGTTTCACAGGCGGCGGAATGTTGAAAGTGTTGTTAGCCTATGTACAAGATGATAATTTATTTATATATATTTTTTTAAATTTTCATTAAGCATATTTTTGTTTAATTTTCGATTACCTTTTAGCACTTTCTTTCGTTTACACACTGATTAATATTTATTTAGGCTATTTTGCTTCTTCTTTTTGCAATCAGCTGGTAGATAATACGCCATCTGTTGATTTATATTAGCATTTGATAATGACAAACGAGGGATGTATTAAAAAATATTTATCTGGTATTTCAGCCCTGTCGAGTAACTAAAACGGTATGCTTACTTTCAAGGGTATTCACTACTTTCAAGAGTTTCCACACAATTCTTTGTTTACATTTTCCCCATTTGGAATGCATAATTTGTATATTTTGAAATAATAATAAATAAAAATAAAAACATCTTTTTAGAATCCTTGGTTTAAAGGACGCAGGCCACCATTGAAACCCTCAAGAAAGGTATCAACTGAGGCTTGTTCTACATATTTGGAATTTGTTCGAGAAGCTGTTGGTGAGGTAATTTCTTTGCCAGAGAATTTTGCTCAAGCTGCAGTGCCATATGAAAGTGGAACAACTGATTTACAAATCAGCACTACAATTCCTGAGATAACTACTATAACTCCTTCAGTACAAATACAACAACAAGTTAAAACACCATTACCGAAAGTTGAAACAAAATCCAAAAAAAGATCCAGCAGAAGACATCTGTCTTTGCCAAAGAATTTGACCATAAATGTGAATTACGTTTTTGGTGGTGCTGGTCTTAATAATATTAATAATAGTGGTGTATGTGATTCGACACCACTGACCACTAATTGTACAAGTTCAGTATTGGAATCGAATGAATATAATATAAATAATCTACCGCCGGTGCCACCACCTCAATCTAGTGTGCCAGGTATAACGTATAAGTATGATAATGTGGAGACGACGGGAAAACATAAGGTGGCAAGAAAATCACAAGAAACAAGTGTTACTAAAGAGCCATCAAAATCTCAAGAATCTACAATCGAATCTGCTCCTGCTGAAGAAACTATCAAAGATGCAGACAAAACATTGAGTACAAAATCAAAACGCTTGCATAAGTCATTTAAATCATCAGCATATAAACGTCGTTTAAACACTTTACTTCATCGTACCATATCAAAGAGTAGTTTACAACGCCGTCATATTTATTTAAAGCCACACTGTAGGCCTAAACAAAAGCGTCGTTGCCATCAATTGATTGAGCAGTATCGTGACTACTTGCAACGTGTAGCAACACGTTATTCGCACTGTAAACCGGTGCAGCATTATCACAAACTCTTTCAGGCACTCTTTCTCTATACACGTCTTCTGAAAAAATTAAAAATGTTTTGCCGAACAAAAGTTACCAATGCTGCGCCACAAACAACAACAACATCAACAACAACATCTTCAAGCCAAAAGCGTCAACGTGGCGCCGCTGCAGCAACAAATGAAGAAGATCCAATCACAGCAAGTGGACGCAGTCGTCGAGGCAATCGACAGGAAGAAAATTTTCGTCATATGCTTCAACCAGATTCACAGGAAGAGATTGAACGCAAAGATGGAAGTAAGTAATTGAATTCTTTATTTCAAATGCTAACAAGATTCTAAAATTATTTACTTATTTGCGTTGTAGTTTTTGCCTTTAATTTCTATGAAAAAGTTGAAGAATCACTTACGGCAGCTAATCGCAAAGAGGATTTCATGAAATTGAGTCAAATGCTGAAAATGTTTGACCCACGGACAACTAGCGTTGCTGATTTATATCTAAAAGTTGAACAATTACTGCTACCTGATTGTCCAGAATTGGCAGAAGTTTTTCTAAATTTTCTACTGCCATCGGAAGCAGCACAAATTGGAAAATTCTTTGAACATTTCATGATAACGAATGCGACTACATTCATCAATAAATTGAATATTTATTTCAATAAGCAACCGGCACAGATCCGTAAGATCTATGGCTGCTTGAGTGAATTGGCAGAGAAACCGAATGTGACCATGAAGCAAGTGGAGACGAAAATCTTGCCACTACTACGTGGTAATCAGTTTTTAATCGATTGGTTTATGCAACAGTTTCCAACGGCAAAGCCACCGGAACGGTAAGGAAATTATCCAATTTCTGATTCTTTATTTTTTACTCATAGTCTCGTATTTCTTTTAGTGTCTTGCCAACTCCTGAAACAATTAATCTTAATGAAGTACGTAGCAATACCACGGGTGAATTTATGGAAACTGTCACCCAATTGCTCGAATCGCCAACGCAAGAACAACAACAACAAGGCGCCTGTCAAATCAAATATATTAATGGACGCATATTTTATGGATCTAAAATGATGCTGCCAGCCAAGTTGACTTTCATGGCTAAAAGTATTTATAATAAGCACAATGACGATGATGAGCAGCAAGGAGTGCTAACAAAGACTGGTTGCGCACATGGTGTAAGTGTTCATGGTGACAAACTTATTGCGGCTGCCATAGCAGCTGAGAGCGCCCTTGAGTGTAATAGCGATGATAATGATCGTTGGGAAGAGGATGATGTTTCACGTGCCCTTATCATCGATACCACATGTGATGAGGATTGTAATAGTTGGTCTTCCATAGAGATTTGTGATGAAACAGCACATCGTGCTCATGCTGTTCGTTTGAATCCTGGCTGCTATAGTAGTTTCACTACTGCAACAGCAACAAGTACACCAAATGTCGCTAACACATACCAGGGACACCATCCACATGCCAGAAAAGTGTCCATCAATTTTAATAGTGCTTCTGCTGGTACAGATGAATGTCGGAATTCGCCCCGTAAAAATTCTTTGCCAAATTCACCAATGTCGGGAGTAGTGCCACTTGCAACTTCAACATTGGCGACACCATCGACTTCATCCGCAGCAGTTAGTAATAGCAGCACCAGTATTAATACTCAGAATCGCGTTGACAAACGAAAATCACCAACAAAAAAAAATAAATCTCCATTGAGTTTAAACATAAAACGACCAATAACTTCGTATGGAGTGCGTGCTAATGTACAACCTATGGTAGTCATACATGAGCAACAGACATCTTCGGCCATAGCGTGTGCCAAGCGTTTGAAGACTCTGATAGATAGTAGTGAGAATAATGCTCAGGAAGAGCATTTGGACACTAAAGCAAACTTGAATATAATAGCACGTGAAAAGGAAAATAAAAGTAACATGAACACTAGCGATGAAAATCTCGAATTTTTACCATTGAGTCCAGGTGATTCAGCTAGATCATCACCAATTTCCCTAACTCATTGTCCTTTTCCAGCCATCAAAATGGATGCAGATACATCGGATGGCGAAGACAACGATTGTACTATTGTATCGTCAGCAATGCCAATGCCAACACCACCGCGACAACATGTCATAACCACACAATACGATAGTGATGAGGATTGTAAATTAGATGTTGTGGCAACACTTGCCAGTTGTTCAGATGATGCTCCAGTCATTAAAACTCAATTGTCACCACCGAAGCCACAACAAAAACCTAAAGTACAACACCAACACGAAGAACAGAAAAAACAACAAACAATTAGCTTACCAGCTGCTTGGACACGTGATGAAGACAAAATTATATTAACTGAAATGAAATCAGGGGCTAGCAATCGTGAGGATCTTTTGCAACGCATACGTGGTAACCTTAAGCATCGCACTTTGCCTGAAATTACAGCGCGTCATCAGTTTCTTATGGACTTTCTATCTAAGTTGCAGGGTAAACTTTAGTTCAAAGTTAGAAGTAATCTGTATATTTAGATTATTTAATTTTTCTATTTGTCAAAACTCTCATAGCTAAGTGAAGAAAGAAAATATTCTACTACTCTACTTTTCTTTTTGGATAACAAATGATGCATGAGATAAAAGAAGAAGAAGTAGAAGAAGAAGAAGGAGAAGAAGAAGAAGAAGAAGAAGAAGAAGAAGAAGAAGAAGAAGAAGAGGAAGAAGATCATGTAGGAATAGAAAAAAAAAACACTTGTGTTAACATAAGAACTGTATTTATCATATATGATGCTGGCAATTGTTAAACAGGTAATAATTACATACAACACAAGTGACTTAGACTTAATCTATTATACATCGAGTAATTTAGTTTGTTTGGAGACGTCATTCGAAGAAGTTGATTTTGAAAAATGAATTTGTTGTATTTTGCTTTAGTATTAATGCTGTTCATCTTTGGCTACATAAATGCAACACAATTGCCGTCGCTGGTGAGGAAAGAGATGAAGTTGGAAGCATCACCAGATGTTTTGTCATCACAATTCCATGATAAAACCATAGATGATCCAAATATTGGTTTCATAACTATACATAAAGTGCAGCAAGATGATTTATTTGTTAAAATATTTGATGGTGATATGGTGAGAGCACGTAAATATGTAAATAAAGAATGGCGTCGCTTACTCAGCAGTTATAATAGTTTCGTTCTTTAAGAGATCATCAAAATAAGTTTATTCAAATAAGATAATTTAAAAAAAAAAAAAAAAAATACATAATAAAATAATGATGTTTTAAGATACAACAACTATAAAACTTTCTTCTATTGGGAAATTAACAGCGGCATCGTCATCATAATAAATTTCATCATATTCAATATGATCATCATTTGAACAATCTTTGCTTCTCACTGCTTCTAAACAACATTGAGGATTTTCATAGACAGAAGCACTGGCACGTGTTGTAAAGATGACAATGGACTTATTAGATTTTGAATTCAACTCGAGTTGATGATCATATTCTGAATCTGAACTCCAGCAATTCTCATTATCATCTATTGTAGGCTCACATTGTGTATGTTGGTCGGGACATGCTTCAGTTGTAGCAGTTACAGAATCAGTGCCTTTATTACGATGGCAACCTCTATGCCAGCATCGTGCTATTGCCTCACAGCCACAAAAGTAAAAGCAAGTATCTGATGCACCACGTAAACATATAAAGAATTCTGGCATAAATGATGGATTGATTACAGCATAGACAACAATGTTCATGCTTAGTTGTAAGGCATTCAAAGTTATGCAAATCACTTCCACAGTTTGCATGGTATTTAAATTAACGCGATTCATATCGCCACCAAAGAGTAAATTCAAAGCACTTTTACGTGAAGTCATGTGTGCCGGTAACTCGCCAATCATGTATAGAGTTATAACAATCACTATGGTGATTGTCAATTTCATTTGATGCTATAGAAATTTGGGTTTATTTTAGTGATTGATTGATTGGTGATTTTGTCAAAGAAGGAAGTAACTTACTTGATAGCGTTTTTGTGTTGTTTTTACATTTCCACTATTGGCAGTTATCCGCTGGCAACATTTACTTTGCTTAGTCCAACGTCGAAAAACTATGATGATAGCAAGATTACCCACAAGCAAAAATATAGCAGGCAATATGGCAAGTAGTATAAAGGTAAACCAGTTGTGGATTTTATAAAATCTATCATGGATTGCATTAAATAATAAATAAATTGTTAAATTTTTAATAAGTTTATAATGAATTCGATCGGCATTATACTATATGTCCTATTATGCCCTTCAAACTTTGAATACTTTGGGTATGCCGAAGTTGTAATACTCTTCACGCCCCAGCGAGTGGTCCGAGGGTCTTGAAATTTATAAGGTTGGTGGCTATGGGATACACACTTATAGTGTCCAAATTCAGTTCCATAGTACAAAAAACAAAAAAGTTTTTCTAATAAGAACTTTCATGTGGATCCCGGTTTGTATAGGGGGTACCCCTCCTAGTAGTCCGAGGGTCTTGAAATTTACATGGTTTGTGGATATGGGTCAGAGACTTATAGTGTCCAAATTTCAGTTCAATAAGACAAAAAACAAACTTTTTCTAATAAGAACATTAATTTATAAGGGGGTTTGTATGGGAGGTCTTAAGCAAGAGATTGGGGATGTTGGTATATAAAGAGAATAACATAGACTCACAATTTAATTAATTGCACAAATTGTGAAAATAATAAGAGCATAAGCGATCGGGGCCTTCAAAAAGAAACTTTTTCTTGTCTGAGAAGAAAACGCGATGCCAGTGTAGTCCATGTTGATTAAGCGAAAATAATGCGTTGCCCCTTAGGAAAAGTATAAAACTTTCAGAATATGACGTCGAATAGTGTTGCATAGGATTGCATTAAAACAACTTTTTCTTTTCCTTTATCATGGCTACTATGTTGTGTGTTCGGCCTTTCATGATTTTTCCATATTTAGACTCATCACTTAAAGAGACAGATATAACTTTTTCACTTTGATATTTTTCCTTAATCCAGGGTCTTAATTAATTTTTAAAGTAGAATTATGCAAAATATATAAAATAGTATTTACATGATTAAATTATGAAAACAAGTTAAGTAGTTTATAAGGGGTTTTACAAGATGTTGATTCTGTGTGTTGTTTTTAGGAAGTTGAGTATTACTGAGATATTTTTTGGGGAGGGATTGGAAAGGAATAAGGTGAGGTCTTGGTTAGTGATGCGGGTGCGTACGTTAAAGGGCACTTATTTAGGATATGGTATGTACTAATAATTGCGATTTCCAAAAAGATAAATTTTTTCGGGGAGTGTATCATTTAAGTGGCGAATAATTTATTTTATTTTTTTTTTGGTTATTAAATCATTGAAAAAACGTTTCATCATTCCAACTATTAAATTTGCAAAATTATCTATTATGTTTAATGGATGCATCTCATGCAAAAGAGTGGGAATCTTGGCATTCAATCAAAAGGACGCACATAAAAAGGACGCAAGGTACAAATGTAGAGAGGTGCTTAAAACACCATTTAAAAATCCAGATTCGAATCCAATCGAGAATTTGTGGGAGCATTTGAGGAAAAGCGGTACGAAGCCAACCGACACACCGAACAGCATGGGTGTAGCCAGGATTTAATCTTGGGGGGCAAAATATATTTTGCGTTGTAGTTTAACGTTATTTCAAAAATCTGATGAGTCTTACCAACGAAAAATTGTCTGATATCCTTCGTCTAAGTTTAGCTAAACAGTTGCACTTTACTTTGTATTTTCACTAGAGCTCGCAAATATCTATCAACACATTCAGATTGACAATGAATAAGGAAGAAAAAAAGACACTGAACTTGTGTAAAATAGTTCGATAACAAGAAACAACGAACACCTGGATGCAAATTACTTATAAACAAAGCATGATGATTCATTTCAAGAAACAAATGATAATTTTATGCATTGTTTGCTTATTCTAATGTTAGTGAAATGTTCATGTGTGCATCTCAAATACATTCTTGATGGAATAAATATTCAAAGCGTTTGGATATTTCGTATCAAATTTCATTTATAAATTTATGTGATAAAAGTTTGATCAAGTTAGTAACCTCGCTAAAAATGGAATATATATAAAATTTCGAGTAGCTATGATATGGATATGGAGAAGTAACTTACTTAAACGAAAAACCAGTTTAAATGAATGAGGCCGATGCAATTGGTGCCTATATCTGATAAAATGATTCTTTTTGTCTACTGTGAAAAGTTTTTCTCGACAGACTAAACGATTTTTGGAAATCGATGATGTTTATAAATTTACATTTAAGAAATAAGTTGTCGAATTTTGTCTTTTGCATGAAATCGGTTCAATTCATTGAATTTGTTCCTTAGTCGTGTTCTTGATTTGGATAAAAAATTATTAGGAACATTTGCTGCTAAAATAGACTAAATTGTTTTTAAAGCATTTAATAATAAACCTAAAACGTTGTCGTTTTATTTATAACTAGCTGTGCCAGCGCACTTTGCTATTCCTCAGCAAAATTTTATCAAGATCGGCTTTCCACGGGAATGATAGAAAGAATGATATTTTTTTAGGGTTCCGTACCCAAAGGGTGCTAACAGAACCCTATTACTAAGTTTCCGCCGTCCGTCCGTCCGACTCCGGCTCTATCTCAATTTGAATTTGCGCACAAACACTTGTAAGGCCAAAAACTGTGGTTCTAGCGGGCAATGATATGCTTAATGCTATTTGCAAATAATATTCTAATAAAGATGAAATTTATTAGAAAATTGTCTGAAAACAGTTTGTAAATAATGTAAATAATGGAGAAAAATATTCTTTATATAAGATAAATTAATAAATCCATAAAATTGTTTTCTTCAGCCAAAATAAAAATCGGACAGATTAGAGTCTATTGGAGTCACTAAATAGTAAATGTATGGAAAAGTTTGTGCTTTTTTAGTGAATATAAATAATTGTTTCCACTTAAAGAGAAAAAAATACAGGGTCTAAAACAGTGGTTCCCAACCAGGTCCGCGGATTACCAATGTTCCGCAAAAGCTAAAATATGGTCCGCAGAGGAACCTTCGAGAAATGGAACTCCTTTTTATGCTCTTCACTCAGTGAGTAGTAATATAAGTGTGTCATGAAGTTTGTGACATACAGAAGGAGACATCGGAGACCCCAAAAAGTATATATGTATATTCTTGATCTGCGCGACGAGACTAGTTGATCTAGACATGTCCGTCTGTCTGTCTGTCTGCCGTACGTATGCAAACTAGTTTTTCAGTTTTTGAGCTAGAGAGCGGAATCAGCCTAATGGGACCACTAGGGGGGGTACCCCACATACAAACCTGGATTCAAATTCATGTTCTTATTGTACTATCGAATTCTGACCCACATCCACCAACCATATAAATTTCAAGATCCTCAGATCACTAGGAGGGGCGTGAAGAGTATTACAACCTCGGCATAGCCAAAGTTAGTCTCTTTTTACTGTTTTTTTTTGTTTTTTACTCATCACTCGTCAGAAAAGTAGTAAAAAAAAAAACTCAAGTCAAGTGTGAGTCCGACTCGCACATGAAGGGTTCCGTACCATCGTCCAAGTTTTTTTTGAAGCTAAAATAATAAAATAAAATATGTATTTAAATAATATTGTAGTAAACCTCATATACAGAAATAACATAAATAATAACCAAATGCTTTAAGTTACAAAGCATTGCTTGAAACATAAGTTTTTATAATTGCCATTAGTCCTTTATTAAGATTTTCATACTTTTCCGGTGGATTTTCTAAAAATTTTATTATTAGTCGTTATAGCGAAATAGTAGAAATACGCACTCAATTTTAGATTTCTATCTATTACGGTTCATGAGATAGAGGTCTGTGAAGGACGGACGGACAGCGTAGGCTTAGTAATAGCGTCCCGTTTTCATCCTTTCGGTACAGAACCCTAAAGAGGTACAAAACACAAATAACATGTACATATGTACGAATATCTTAATAAGTAGTGAAAAATTGTCTTTCAAATATCAAAATAAAATTAAAACTTGAAATGCCTCCACTTTCTTCATTGTTCCGGTCCTGCTTTTAACCTTGTAGTCCATTCTAATAATAATTAAGTCAAAGTGGTCCCTGATGGAAAAAGGTTGGGAACCACTGGTCTAACACTTTACTACTTACTTATGTGGATAAATCTGACAATCAATACATATGTACAATTGTATAAATAAAAAGTGATATTTTAAATTCTTTATACTTTCTCAATGTTCCTACTTGAGTGTGTGTGTGTGTGGATGTTTATCAGGAAAATTAAAAAAAAATAATATTATACAATTCATATAAAAATTCTATCATAAATAAACTTACTCGGAATAATAGAAATTAGTCATTTGACAACTGCCATCCGAATTGACGACAAATACAAAGAAATATGGCATGTTTACCACAACCGATATAAACAACACAATAATGACCATGCATCGCGCGACTTTACGGCGACAAAATTTCGGTGCTTTCGATGCAGCATTCACTGTGGCGTATCGTGTTAAATAAACCAAACGATCAAAGCTTACACAAGCTAAAATAAGATTAGCGGCACCCGTGGAGATGCCACACAATGGTGTTTGCCATTGATAATCATATGATATCCAATGTGGACTACTGTAGAAAAAGCTGCGAGCCATTGCGGTGAACAGAATTAGGATACATGACAAGCAATCAAGCCAAGAGAGCGCAGCCAGGTAGGTAAAGGCGGATGGTTTCATGTTGGGACGCATAAAAACCAATGCATTAATGAAATTTGCACACAAACCGAAGGCGGCCAGCACTGGAACAATGAAAGCATAAAGCATGAAAATTGTCGTTGTTGGTGTTCGTTGGAGCAAAATGCAATTCTCATTCACAGAAAGCAACGCGCTATAGTTGAAATCCATTTCATAGTTGGAAGTACTAGTACAATACTTATTAGCCATGGTCATTATTTTCCGTTTAATAATTCAAAAGCTTTTATTATAATTTCAAAATGAAAATTGAATTGTGTTTTACCGCATTCACGTTGTTCAGGCGATGATGTTTATCAATCAACTGTTTTAAATGTTTTATTTGTTTGTCTGTTTTTCTGAATGAAGTCAATCACTTTATCACATTTCGTCACACACACACACAAACACACACACACACACACACACACACACACACACACAGATACTCACACACACACACATACACACACACACCAATACTCACATTATCTATAATTGTTTGCAAATTCATTCTGATAAGATTATATAATATACAAAATATACAATAGTACATATATTATAATTTGTATGTTCCATCATCATCATCATAATAATCATCATCATAATTATAATCATCATTATTATGTATTATTAAATTGTAGAACGCAACTCAGTTAGTCAGTGGCCCATTGATGCCTAATTAACGTCCTTAAATACAATACAACACAACAAATCTATCCATCTGCATCGGTATCCATATTTCAATGCGTCAGTGTTTGTTTGTTTATCTTATTTATTGTAGCATAAACAAAAGCGCATTGGTAAATTTTGTTATTCCCAAAATGAAACATAATTTATATTGTTGTTTTTCTTTTTATTAGATTTTTAGTACTTTTATTTGTATTATTATATTAATCTTTAGTAATCATTTTTGTGATATATGCGATATATACGTATTTAATTTTAAATATAATTTTATATCTCTTTTTAGTAGATTTTATGAAAAATATTAGTTAGAATTTTTAGTTTATTTTTCTGGTTTTATTTGTATGTTAAATATTTGATAAATGAGAAACAGTTTTAATTTAATTAATTAATTAATTAATAGTTGCCAATAAAATTTTGTATAAATTTTCTTTGAATAGAAGTTATAATGTTTTTCATAGAAATTTGTATAGTGTCTCATAGTAATGTAAATCGTTTAAAAATGTTGATTGAAAGAAATTTGTAAATTGTCAAAAGATGTCTGAATGAAGACCCCAGTATCAGTGAAATGACCCTAAACTGTCTATTGCTTTATAAATATTCTAATATAAATAGTTTTTTCTAATAGAAAGTTTCCCCTTATTTGAATAAAATAGAGAAGAGTAGACAAGCTTTAATTATATTTCATGATTCACACTCGAGGCTATTGTATTATATTTTATGATCTACCACAAAGAAAAAGATAAAAGATAAATTTTGAACTATTCGACCGTATACTATAGACAAATATTTTATATAATCGATTAAAATCAGAGGTCGCAAATAGAAGTCATGACTTTCATGTTCTCTTTAAAGAGAAAATGCTTAAAGGTTGCAAAAGATTTACTCACTCATGATTTTCTTTTCCTCATAGTTGAATAAAACATCATGATTTTTATAGTATTTTTTCCATACCCACCGATTCGATGGGAGGACATATTCAAAATCTCAACTCGCCACACACGTCAACAAAAAGTGATTTTTTTTGTTTCCTACCTGCAATGTCACTCTCACCATCTCTAGGACTGTTTTTTTGCAACTATTCTCGATCGGAGACAGTTTTTTTCTCATCAAGAAGGACAATGACTATTAAAACAACAAAAAAAAAATATCGTGCTTTGAGAGGGAGAGATTCTGCTACAATTTATTTACTCTTTCTCCGAGCAGACCACATTGAAAATAAAGGTTCATTATTATATGCGACATCTGATTAAAAGCGATTGAATTTAATTTTATTAGTGGCCCAAGAATGTAATTACATAGTTTTTGTTAAAAAATGTATATAAAGTTTGATCTTTTAGAATACTAAAGTGTATTTCGTTCCAATAATTTCACTAATGATTGAAATTATAAATTCTAAAATATATTTATGAATGAAGTATAGATAAAATCTATCAAAGCTGTAAATATTCTAAATTCAAAAAATACTATATTGTTATATTCGTAGGTACTTAGTACTTTGACCTTTCACATTACAATACAATATACGAGTATGTATGTAGTATTAGATTGCAACTAAGTATCCGTGTTTTTTAAGATTTAATAAATATTTTCGTCATAATGATTTACAATATTCGAGTGAAGATGTTTCGTTCTACTGGAGTCTATGCGTATTTTAATTTTTTTTTTTTTTGTTCAAGTTTACTTAGGGTAATTTTCAGACTATGACAATGAGCAATTTTGACACTTTCTTTTTGTTTTGTTTTTAATCAGGATTCTAAGGCTGCATAAGCTGATCGGGGCATTTGAGCTGAAAGAACCGCTCTTAATTGGTATGCCAAGTTCAAAAATGAAAATCAACGAGGCACAGATTCCATTGGATTGCTTGCTCGTGGACACAAGCAACTACAATGTTTGTTACCGAGTCGTCACTGGAAGTCATTAAAAAGTCACCCACCGTGTTCTCTCGATTTGACAGAAATGTGTTTCAATCTCTTTCGATCTCTTTCAAATGCTATTCGCGGAGTTTCGTTCAATTCTGAAGTAGAATTGAGAGCTTGGTTCGATGAATTTTTCAACTCGAAACCAGATGATTTTTATTAACAAAACATTGAAAATCTGTTGACAGTTAGAATAAAGTTGTAAAAAAGAATGGAGATTTCATTATTGATTAATTATTTGTTAATTTTTTGGTAAAAAACAAAATTTAAAAAAATATTAAAAAAATCACGGGCACTTAGTTGCCAACCTAATTTTAAATATTAAATAGCACATAGCACAATACCTGAAGTTGTTTATGATATTTTATAAACGAGTATATTTGTATGTCATAACAAGTATCACCAGTAGAAGAGGCATAGAAAGTATAAGTTTTTTTTCTGTGAATACTATTAGAGTTTTGAATGATTGCAGTTTAAAGTAAAAATACAGTTAAGTTTGTGAGTTCTTAGTGATCATTGTGTTCGATTAATATATTTCTTAATTACTGATTTTTCTTTGTTTCTGCTACAATTCTTTTTAATAAGTTTATATGTAATTTTTTAAATTTATTTTTTTAGTTTATTGTAAACATCAAGATTTCATTTAAATTCTATTTATATTTCATTAATTTATTTTAAAATTGTTAAAATTTAAATTTTTATATAAAAAAAAAGATTATTTGTGTAAATAACAAATTACGCATATGCAGTTTGATTTAAATATTTTCTTTTTCATTTTATTTAAATATAATAATTTATTATAATAATAATAATAATAATTAAAATGATTTTAAATTTTATGTAGTATTTTTCTAATTTTATTACTAAGAAAGTTGTAAAACATTTTCATTTAGCTAATTTCATATAATTAAATATAGTACATAGGTTTATTTATTTAGCATGTATACAAAATACAATAAATATATTTGTTTTTTGTTTTTTTTTTTTGTAACAGACTTACATAAGTTTTAATAGATTTAATTAAAAAGTAACAAAGTTTCAGATTTTTAAATAAAATATAAATATTTGAATTTTTTTTTTACTAATTTTTTGTAAATTTATTTAAATGTTTACTTCTAGTATTACTATGCACTTCACAACTTTACTTTATCACTTCATACTTTAGACTGATATTTTTAATACATAGAGACAACGCCACAAATTGAGTATTTTTAAATAAAATTTGCTTAATCTAGGATAATCGAATATGTCGCTGGGTATTTTAACCTAGATATTTTGAAATTTGTAGAATTTCTTCTTTTTTTATCTTATGATCATTGACAATATGCATTATGCATAAAATTCAATTGAAGTTTAAGTTTTTTATGATCATAAAGTTATATATCTAGAAAACAATACATAGTTATGATATTTTTTCTTAGCCTCATTTTGACAACAAAACTGAAATATTAATCATACACTTATGTCGGCGCACATCCCAGTCATATGGTAGTGTGATCGACCACTTAAGCCATTGACCTTCGTACATGAATATGCTGCGCTTGCATTGTGTAAACATTACAGTACTCATGTATTGAAAGTACATAAGAGCATGTACACATACATATGTACAAACATAATTGCAAAAATACACTATCGTTCTCCATTCTTAGCCAAAGTGTGAATGTTGTACTTTTGTATTGAAATTAAAGATTCATTCGAAAAATCAAATTTAAAGTGAACAGACGTATTATTTATTTCACTGAATTGATTTTGTGGCTCTACTGGGTCTGGACTAATCCTCAATACATATGTGCATATGTGAAGTGTATGTAATCTTTGGTGGGACCAAAGTTAGCCTTTTTTTGGCAATTTATCTTTGAGTTTTTATTTTAATTGTTTATTATTTAGATGTAAATTTAAATTATTGAGAGATAAAGAAATACATATCTTTATTTTTGGAGCAATTTTAATTTGTATTCCTTTCCATTGTGAGTACATTTAGTTGAACTTTATGTTTGGTACTCTTAGTTATAATGTAGTTGTTAATAGTATGTATCCGTATTTTATTATATATATAGTATACTGGTACATAAGATTTCTTAAAATCCGATTTACACTCAGAAAATGGAAATCTTTTACCATTATTATAATTTTTTTTTTTTTTGTTTGATTTATTATATTTTGAGAACATATTATGATTCAAGTAAGTCGTCAATGCTTTCGCATTGACTTATACCATGAATTGATTTTTTTTCCTTTTATTCTTGTTTTTATCATTATGTATTTCGTTTCATATTTCTTCTGCTTTGCTTATTTTTAATACAATTTTCTTTTTAGTTTAATTAAATTTATTTTAAATGCTTTAAGTTCGGAGTTTTTGAATAAACATATTTCATGTATTTATTTGAAATGTTTTATTGTATTGTAATTTGTATACACAAACTCGTATTTATTAATTACAATAAGAAAAAAATAAATTTGGTATCAACCCACAATTTGCATTTGATTTGTTATTATTTTATAAGTTAAATGTATTATAGCTTTGCTATTAGAGAGTGTTTTGTGTTTTGAAAGTATTAAAATAGTAGTGTATTTCCATTTTATATATTTTGTAAATAATTTAAATTTTTAAAGTAATTTTTCTTACTTATTTTAATTTACTATGTATATATTTTCTTTAAATAAGACATTCAATTATTTGAGTTTTAAGTTGTTTTTTTTTTTAAATATTATAAATTATGAATATTTGTTTGTAAATATAATACTTCCTTATATATTGTATATTCTAACTTCAAAGTTTACAATATTGTTATAATGTTTAATTTTCTAAATTCTTTTATTTTTATTTTCAATTTCCTTTTTTCAATATTAATTTTTAATTTATTTCATTTCATTTTTATTTTATAAGTATTTATTTTATTTAATATATTTTAATGATTCACAACAAAAATGAAAGTGAAATTCTTAAGAGGCACAAATAGCTGAGTTTTTTTGTTTTTCTTGTCGTATGAAAGCTATAAATTTAAACTAAATTATTTAGACAGATAAATCAAAAATGAAAATTTAATTTTGGCCAATTATTTAAATATATTGTAGAAATTTATATTTTAATTATGACTAACTAATTTTCTAATGTTAGCCAAATAAATTAAATTTTACTGCTGTTAGAGATTGTCTACTGTCGGAATAGTATTTGTTTTCGGTTTTTAGAAATCAATAGATACGTACAAGTATAAAATGTTTAAGATGAGTGAGCGAGTATCCTTAAGTTTTATTACACTTATCTCTTTAGTTAAGTAAACCTAACAATTCGAATAAAGTTTATATCATATATATTTTTTTTCTCCTTATTTTGTTGTGTTCATTTTAAACTAAGTAATTTATATAATAAACCATAAACGGTTTATGGTTTCTCTTAAAAACTAACAAATTTTACTTTTGTTGTATGGTACATTGAGACTCTATATTCATTTTGCATTTATATGTATATACTTGTGTATTCATATATATATTTATAATATTTTATACTATTATAAAATTAATTAAAATTTAAATATGATTTGTCATTTAATAAAATGATGAAATTGTATAGAATGAAATGTGTAAAGTGAATCAATCTTCTTCAAATCTCTTAGTACAATCTGATCGATTTTAATTCATAATGCCGGGGCTAACATTATAATCGAGCACTTCATATTACAATAGTTTCACA
This sequence comes from Amiota mariae, assembly GCA_035041805.1. Lineage (NCBI taxonomy): Eukaryota > Metazoa > Arthropoda > Insecta > Diptera > Drosophilidae > Amiota > Amiota mariae. The sequence goes on from JAWNKV010000287.1 coordinate 225,951, forward strand.
CTTTTGTCCTTGTCAACTTGTAGTATGTACGAGTATTTAAATATAATTATGCAATAGTTTATGTAAGTGCTAAAATTTATTTCGATTTTTATAAAATATTTCAATTTTGTTTTTCGTTTATCATTTTAAAGAATTAAAATTTACTAAATTGTTTTCTGTTCTACATATACTTTTTCATATAATCTAACAACTGTAATGAATTTAGTCATCTAATTACATACAATATTTTGGAAAAGAGTTATTCATTTATTGTGAAAATATTATGAAAATTTCTTTGCTTTATTCTTTTCCTTCTACTATTAACGTATTCATAATAATTTTTGTTGAAATTATCCGATTACTGGAATTGCCAAGCGATAGTAAAAATTTCACATTCATATTCATATAAACTACATATTCAATAGTATTGATATAACTTATACTCTCTTAGTATCAATTGTTGTATGAAATTTTATTATCAGAATATGAACTATCAAATTTCTATAATTTAAAGATTTCAATGATTTAAATGAATATAATATTTTTCTTTAAATTTCATAAATATTTTGACTTATACTAAATTGTGATGCTTCTCTTCTTTTTTCTTCTATTGCTATAATATATTTTGAGATATTTTTTCTATTTTATTGTTTGATTATGTTTAATTATTTAAAATTTACTTTGACAACATTTAGATTTTTGTAATGAAAAAAAAAATCCAATATTATTTATTTTATTTTCTTTATTTAGTGATTTTTCTTTGTTTTGAGTTTGAGTGTGAAAAATATTTATAGGCACAGAGTTGAGTTAATCAGCATATGAAATTTTGAAGACAAATACAGAAAACTGTATGAAATATGAGAAACAGACTAGAAGTTATAGGAAATTGTAGAAAAATACAGAAAATAGTAGAAAATTGGAGAAAATTTCAAAGAGACACGAAAAGTTGATTAATTGTGATTATAATAATAATAATAGAAATGAAGATAGAAATGAAATGAAATAGAATATTATCAAATCATAAAAAAAATGTTATAAATTTTTATATTTTATCATTATTTATTAATTAAATTTTATTTTAATATTTTACTTTTTTCTATTTACCCTCAAGTTTTTATTTTTATTTATTTGAAAAAAGATTGTGAAATTGAATTTTGATTTATCAATCCATTTCAGATCTTAGAAATATGGAAATCATCTTCAAGTTGAAAGCATATTATGCATAATTATGTATTTAATTTATAAATATAAATATAAATTTTATTTTATAATTAAAAGAAAATGAAGTCATTTATTAAACGATAGTAGAATGTAGAGTATCATTAAATATTTTGTTATTTTTAATATTATATTGCATAATTTTTGGCTCATAATTTTATAAAGCTTTCAGGATATTTACCTTATTTTTTTTATTTATTTCAATTTATTTCATTAAATTGTAAATTAATATAATTTAAAGCGATTTATACTTAAATATGAAATTATTTTTAAATTATATAATACAGTGAAAATTAATATTTATAATTTAAATTAAAATTCATTAAAAAAAAAAAAAAAAATAACAATAATTTTGTAGAAGAATCACAACAAAATAAAATTTGATTTATTGCTTTGATTTAATATTTTATATAAAATTTAAAATTTTTAATTTGATTTTTTCTATATATATATTTTTTTTTTGATTAAATTAAATTTAATTAAATACATAAAATTGTCTTTTATCGTGTTAATTATTTAAAATTAATAAAATTAATATCATTTAATGTCACAAAAACATGTAGATCAGCAGCACGTTTAGCTTATGTTGCTAGAACTACATAATATGTCTAAAGCCAAGACCCTCTCCCCTCTTCCCGGATTGAAGCCACCACTATGTTTTGATTTATATGCTCGGCTCTTGTGTTTAATGGCCTCGTTTTTGATTGATTGATTGATTTATGCACAAACAACATAATCGGGATTCATATATGAAAATCCAACAAATTCGGATTGATCCAAATTCATCATGAATACTTTATCCGTTGGTGTCAAGTCTGTTTTCTCTGATGTAAATTGCTTATCGAAATTGGATACATCCTTGCGGTGTTTCTAAGAGATAACAAGAAATTATTGTAAATTAAATCTTATTCTTGTAATGTTGAACTTACAATTTTTGGCTTAAAAGGTGGTTGAACTTCACGATTTTCAATTTTTTCCCAATCTATGCGTCGGAAGAAAGGATGCAAGCGAACATCTTCCTCTCCGGTGGGTCCACAACCCAGACGTTTGTTAGGTGATTTTGTCAAAAACTAATCAAAGGGTAAATGACGTGACATGAAAATGATAGTAGACAAGTTTAAAGGATTCCATTACTTACACCTTTGCATGCTTCTTTTGCTTCCTTGCTGAGACTCTTTGGATATGAGACATTATGATCGGTTATGGCTGCAAACAATTCCTCTTCATCTTCACCATCGAAAGGTGGTTGACCAACAAGCATCTCATAAAGCAAAACACCATAAGCCCACCAATCAACTGATTTGCCATATGGTTGATATAGTATAATCTGAAAGAACATTTGAAAGTAGTCATTAAAGCATAAATAGAATTTTGAGCAATTATTTATTTACCTCTGGTGCAATATAATCTGGTGTACCACAAAATGTTTTCGTCGTTTTGTCGCCCATGATATTTTCCTTACACATGCCAAAGTCGGCAATTTTCACATGGCCATCGGCATCCAGAAGAACATTGTCCAATTTCAAATCACGATACAAAATACCTTTGGTATGCAAAAAGAAAAGGCCGGCAGCAATTTCGGCAGCATAGAAACTGTGCAAAAAGAAAAGCCCCAGGAAATGATATAGAAATGGACTCATCTTTTGTCAATAAATTAATTGACTTACACAGCGACTGGTTCTTTGAATTTGCCAAATTGTTGTATTTGAAACATTAAATCGCCACCATTTACATATTCCATAACAAAGAACAAACGATCCTTGGGACACATACAGAATATACATTAAATAAAAATACATATTTCATTTCATATTTAATAAAAAAGTAAACGTACCATTGTCTGAAAACAAGAATGCAATTGCACTAAAAATGGTGGCTTCTCCGACAAAGCCAATACACGTTTCTCAATCATTGTACATTCAATATCATCATCCTGTATGATCACATCCTTTTTGAGTATCTTGACGGCATACAATTCCTCGGTGCCTTTACGTTCAGCAAGCAAAACCTATAAAACGCAACCGGATATTTGCCATAAATCACGTTTAGAATGATATAACAAGAAAATTAAGGAAATGGAGGATGAGGTGGGTGAGTTGGGTGAGTTGGATGAGTTGGGTGAGAAGGAGATAAAAATACAATAGAAATCCTGTTGCGCACACCTTGCCAAAGGAGCCTTTGCCCAAAACTTTGATGAAATTAAAATCCGTAGCACGCGTCATATCTTTTTTCGATTGTGTTTGTGAATTCGTGTCACTGCGCATTACGAGTGGCTTCTTTTGTGAGGATTTCTGTGTCAAGATATAAGAATAGAAAAAAAAAATGAAAATAAAAATTGAGCTCCAAATATCTATAGCAATTGTATATCTGCGTGTTTGCGTGTTTGTGTGGATGTGTGTGTGTGTGTGTATGTGTGTGTGTTGTGAGTAAGTGTGTGTATGAAAAAATGTTTAAGAAATTTGTTAAGTAATTGATTTATTGCCATTTTAGTTGTTGCTGTTGTTGTCACTTTTTTAGTAGATTGAAATTAAACTGAAACTTACCCGCATTTGACTCTTGAGCTTAAGAAGATCCTCTTGAGCATCTGCACATGGCACATTATAATATTCACCTTCATCCTGTGTGAGCAATTTAAACCAACCATTTGTGGGACTCTACAGAATGAAATATTAAATAAAATTTAATATATTTTAAATTTGTTTCTCGAATTTACCTTTATAATTTCAGATATGCCAAAGGATAATGCACCCATGAAATCATTGCGCGAAGTACGATCCCAATCCCAGACTTCTATTAAAATGCGACGATCTTTATCCTCGGGCTTAAGTTCACTGAAAATTTTAATGAAAATACAATAAAATTAATAAAAATATACAACATGAAACACAATTCCAACTTCATCTTCAATCTTTTAGTAAATTTCCTTCAACTCTACAATACTTTGTATGTATTTATTTGGTTCCAGTCTTGATACTCATTACTCTTGTAATTCAGACAAGTGGAATTTCATAGTATTGTAACTAGCCAAATTTTTTTTTTCTAATGAAGCACAAAAAAGTTCGAATTAAGGATACTTCGAATTATAGAATTATTCATAGAACTAAGGAATTTGGAGAAATGTGGTAAATTTATTGAATAATAAACATTTTTAATAAACATTTGTATTTAAAATAACTAAGAAATCCGCTACATCTTACTTGGAAATATGCTCAATAGATTCTTTCTACGAACCGTCATAATCATCTTCCATGACACTTGTCACTCTTGAGTTAGATTTATTAGCTTTGAGCAATAATGTTGTCATATGAAAGAAACCCTGGTTCGCATATCTTATTGTCCACATATGAATACATCATAATCCTCAATAATAGCAGAATTATATAAGGGTTCAATTTTAACCATTTTCTATAATTAGTTAGTCAAGAAAATTGAAGGTATGCCAGCTTCTTCTGTTCAAGGAAGAATATTGGACAATATTTGAAGCAACTTGTTCTTGTTTGACTCTTAACGTCAATATCCCATGCTTTTGATATGCATATTTATAATGAATGCAGTCCATAAAAGTAATTTCATGTTTGTTTGTTTGTTTTTCTCTAATGCTTCTTGCTTCTTTTAAGATTCAGCATTGATAGGGAAATTTTAAATCAATCCCTGGTTAAGGAATTGCAATTTGGATGTGGTAAAAAAATATAAATAATAAAGATAATTTTTTTTTTTTTATTTTTTGCATGTGCCAGACAAATATCTATGAATAATGAGATATTTCATTCGAGTTATAGAAAATTGGAATTAAAGAAGTTCGAGTTATGGAAGTTTGTTTATAGTTGGAAATGCAAAATCCAGTTGCTCGCCTTCATTCAATTTAGACAATCGAAATTTATAAACAAACATTGCCCGGCGCACGTTGCAACGTCGCCGACTTGATGTTAGTACCAGATTTTTGTTGCCATTGTAGCGCGTCATTCAAATCTTTTCTTCTATTACAAATGGTATAAGCATAAATTATTATCGGTTCAACGATGTAGACGTGATCTCTGTAGCGTCAATATTTTATGTGTGGTCATGTTGTTTCTTCCGACAGGCGTCGGTCCTGTCGCCACGTATTGTATTTTTATTATTTTTTAATTAATTAAGCCGAATATTATTATTTTGTATAGCATATAGTGTGACAGAGACACAGATTTTTGCTTTCATTTTTCTTCAAATCTAAAGCGATCATGGCTCGACTTCTTTAATTGAATGTGCATTGCCTACTCGCTTAATTTTTAGGTTAGTTTCTCATTTCACTCCTTATTCAAACGAACAGAGTTTGGTCACTTCTTACAAGTAGAAATTAAAGATGGAATTACACCGTAGAATGGTATTGACAAAATATGTTGGTTTGATAATCGTAGATTTGAATCAGAATCTTTTAGAACTTTAAACATGTTAATAATGGAAACTAGCAAGATCCGCTTGCAATGTTTGCATCTATCAGCAGTGCTTACTTAAATGGTTTTCATTCTTGTTCTTCAGTTGCTTAACGTATTATAAAAAACAGACTTGAGTAGTGGTTTTTACTCTATCTTCTTGTTACTCGCCTAATTTTGATGAAAAAATGTATTAGCAACTATCCTTTAATATATCAAGAATTGGATATCTATACACTCTTGATTCTCAGCAGTGCCTTCCATTGCTTGCCTAATTTAGATGATAGTAGATAATTTCCTATAAGTATCTTTCTAATGCATAATATGTATGTGTTCTTTTAAGAATTGAATATATCTGAATGAAATTAGATGTACAAAGATATCTTATGTTCAACTGGTAGAGATACTTACTAAACAAGTGTTTCATTCCATACAGGATTCAGAGAAGCTTTTATAGTGCGTGTTTTCTTCTTCGACTGATCCTTATCAATTTCTGGTATAAGTTTTACTTTAACATAAGGATCACTCAAGCCATTTGGATCCATCGGTATGAGATTTCGTCCTTCCTTAACTGAAAGTGTAGGAAAATGATAAGAAAATATTTCAAAGGATTTATTGTGTGTGTTCTTTTTTTTTTCTTTTCTTTTATTTTTTGTATAATTTACGCGTTGCACATAAATTAAAACGCCTGAAGTGAAGCACACAAAAGATGCAGGAATTTTCATCAGAAAAATAAAATTAAAATGCATTTTTATATAAAAATGCTTTGACGACAACGACGACGTAAAGCAAACAAAAACCCCTCAATGAATGCAGGCAAACTGAGTTGCAGGAGAGGATGCAAGGTTGGAATATGTAGATGGGCAGAGGAAGCAGAAAAAGCGACAAAAAGCTGCTTATAAGAAATTACAAAAGCTCAAATTGAAGAAGCTGTTATTGATGCCAGTGCTCTTCTCTCAGCTACTATGTTTGTTGCATGATGTCTTCCATCCTGTTCCGAACCGCCACCACTTCTTCTTATTACGTTTTACGATAGACTGTATCCTTTTGCATCTTTTTATTGTTATTATTATTCATAATATGGCATTATTTTAAACGCGCTCATAATGAATTGTTGCCAATCATGAGCACATTGTTTCACCATTTCCAATAAGAAAGAACCAAAGACGAAAAGAAGGCAAGCAAACCAAGTTAGACAAAGAACTTTTGCATATTGAAGTTTACCAGTGGTTGATCCTAAGGGACTTGAGCGAAGTGCGACGGCAGCAAAAGCAAAATGAAAGGAACAAATATTTTTATGCTTTGCATAACTTAGCATAAAGTTAAATATTATAATAAGCTTTCTTTACCGACTGCCAACTAAACTCAATCCAAAGACAAGTCTACCCAACTCGACTCGACTAAGATGCGATTTAAGTTGCTAAAATCGAGTGATGTAGTGAATGAGAATAACCACAATGGAATACACTAAAGCATTAGACTAAGTTAGGTTTGGACTTTTGTGGTCAAAGAAAATTAAAAAACACTGAGAAGATAAGAGAAGAGAAGAGAAGAAATGAAATAAGTAGAAAAGTATCTGAAAGCAGCGCATTAGTTTAAAAACTTCATTTTCTTACTTGTTTTGTCTCTTTGGTTGTTTGTTTGCCTCCTATGCCTTTATTCATTATATAGAGATTTTTGCCTTTGCTCTCTTCATTCTTAATATACACTTTCGTACATACATAGAAGGACTTAGCGAACGGTACTTTAAAGTACAGTAATTGGTTAAAAGTTAAGCGGTTTACAAGTGTATTTTTTATTTGCATACACGCAGGTTGTTGCTAAGGAAAGTTTCCTGATGTTAAGTAGGAGAGGGAGAGAGAGGTAGAGAAGTGGTATATTTTGTAATAAAGTAAGATATTCTCTCTGAATATACTTATAAAAAAATAAAAAGATATGGTTGAAGTTTGTGTGAAAAAATATAATCTAAGTATTGAAAAAAAGTTTGTGTGTTCTCGCTTATTTTTTTGACGTGTATTTTTTCAATAGAGAAATTGGATACTTTAGATGATTTTATATGATTTTCCTCTTTGATGAGGTCTTCGGAAGCAAACATTTCTCCATGAAGGAGTTTTCCAAGGAACGAAAGAAACGGTAATAAGTATGTAATGCATATGTAACCAATCAATATGCAAGAATTTTTAGCTTGTGAGTGGCATTTCAATGGTTTCAAAAATAAATGCCAAGAATAAAATGCTCCTAAACATTTAACATTTATTTATGTATTGAATAAAGAGTCTCTCTTAATAATTAATATTAAATAATTTTCATATACGTACGTATAAAGTATACTCTAATAATACTCACTGTGTACAGTTAAAGTGTTTTCTTTAACATTGATTGCCAAAAAGATGCGTCCACGACGTTCGGTATGATCACAACCGCATAAACTGGGCACGTTCTCCTTGCAACGTGCATGCACATTCATGTCACATGCTATTTGTTGCATATTACCAATATCCAATGCAATATATGTATATATATTGATGATGAGGTTGTGCCGAATATTGTCAATGTTGATGTTGTTTATATATATTGACATAGTATTGGGAGTCACGTTTTGAAATAAAGATTAGTTGCTTGTTAGTTTCTTCGATGTTTATTGAATTGAAAAAAAAAAAAAAAATCTGCAAAAGGAATTCTCATTTTGGATATAGTGTTAGGTTTAAAGGACAGACAAAGTTTGGATAGATTGATAGACAGACAGATAGATAGATAGATAGACAGACAGATAGATAGTGAGTATGGTTTAGTTAGTTAGAAATAGACGCAAACATACACTCATGATTTGAAATCATTCAAGTTGGTTAGTTAGTAATAGTGGGAATTGTAAGAGTTGTGATAGTTTTAAGTATTTTTGGTAATAATTGTGTAGTTTAAAATAGAAGTAACTTATACAAACACACACACACACACACACACACACACACACACACACACACAGTGGTATTTTATTATAAATAATACACAGTCACACACTTGTTTCATTTTACTTACCAATTTAATTACCAAGAAAGTGACTTATTTCTACTAATTATTTACGATTGTCATGAGCAATGTTTACTATACTTATAAACTACAATAAAAAAATGCTAAGCTAAATAGATAAATATTAACTTGTGCTGTATCTACAAAACTAAAAGATTTAGGAAAAAGAACAAGCAAAAGTGAGTCATAACTTAAGAATCATTAGATTATTTAATTTCACTTTTCACTTGATATACAAAATGAAAATAATTTATTGAACTATTGAGTGAAAGTATTTAAAAGAAACTGATTTTGGTATAAATTTTTTCATAAATTTGTTGTGCAACTTTTTCCAATTTTAAAAAATTAAATGATTCCCTTCTTAAAAGAACTGCGTCTACATGAAACGCTTGGTAGCTTGGTTTACAATGTGGAATATTAAGGTGAACTCAGGTAAATCACAGTTGTGTTCGTTCACCCTTAGGAGAAGTGACATACCTCCGGTAACGATTGGTGGCCTGGCAATACCACTGTCCACAGTTGTGAAATATTATTATAAAATCATATTACCACCATTGCTCGAACCTATTTCCATAAAATGAAAAGGCTGAACTGGCTTCTGTGCGAAAGGAGCAAATTTAGCTTGGGAAAAGAAGCTTTTAATTTACAAGAAAATTGTTGCTCATTTATGGAAATATGGTATCCAGTTATAAGGTACGCCACGTCCTTCAAATCGTAGGAAAATACAGGTTCTTCAAAATAAGGCCCTCAGGACAATCATGAATACACCATGGTTCATCAGGAACTCGCAGCTTCAGCATGCTTATAGTCCTTCAGGAAATAAACTTCCACAGCAGCCGATAGAATGACAGACTTTTCTTCCACCCAAATTCTCTCGCAGAGTCACTAACCAGGAAAGTGATTCAACCAAACGACTTACCAACACTCAATTAATACAAATAACCCTTCTCTAAACTGATTTTAAATCAATCTTTGTAACTTCTTATAGTCCTTACAACAATATTTTATAGCTTTAAGAGGTTTAATGTTCTTATAATAATATAAAAAAGAAAACCTGCGAATTTTTCAAATCAAAAAATATGTTCAGTCACTTTTGTTATCTTTTGCTATATTCCAGACAAAGCATTCGAGTGGATATTGTGTTGATTTGGTGTTGAACTAGTTGCCCAGCATGTTTGCTAGGACTTCCATTATCTTTAAATGCTCGATTCAAAAGCATGATTTAATATTTTTAATGCCATCTGTTTAGAATCTATGAAGGATTGCTTGTAAATCTAATCAATTGTTTAATTGCCAAGGTGAAGTCTGTGCTTCCTTCACCTTACTTTGGATTCGATCCATCACACCTGTAGGTGCGCTTTTCCAGCGGGAAATTGCGGGCAGTCCTGTGGCACCCCATCTTGGCTAGGGTTCACCAAGGCAGCACGTTCTGGGTCCAACACTATACTCTCTATTTTCAGCAGATAGACCAGTCCCTTCCGCTGATGAGATGTACTCTGAGGAAGAATGTACATCTCTGCGGGAACACCATTGCACAATCAAAAAAGGTTTTATCCTGGATCAAGGGCTTACTTTCGGTCAGCACATCAGAATAAGACATTGCACCTAATAATAGGATGCTCATGGTATGTAAGGAACTCAATACTGCATAGGAACATATACTTGGCGGTAGTTGGGGACCAGTTCGCCTTTCACTAGCTGACATAACGACCGTTTGTTGGCTCACAACATCCGTTTGGTGAGACTATTGACTAATGCAACCTCAATCAGTAGACTCAAATGGCTACATTTTGGCTTTTTGCTGCAATGGAGCTACCCGGCCCATAAGCAATCCCCAGGTCATAAACATTCACTTTCCTTTTCTCTGTTAAATAATGTTTTTCACTTTGTAAAAAATCTGGCGAGATATTAACTCAGAAACAAAGGGCATTATGAGCCCTGATTGGCGCCTCATAAATAAAAAAAAAATTATAAAAAGAAAGTGTTTACAATTTTTATAATCATTGGATTGATACGAAATTATGACAAAAGAAGTTTATCTGATTATATTGAAATATGAACTAAACACTTGTGAGTATATAAAAAGGTAAAAAAAAAAAAAAAATACAAATAAAAGCTATAATAACACTGGTCGACAAAATAACACTTTTTGTTTATCACAAGAACTATTTTAGTAGATATTTACTAATTCGAGGTTGCTGATTTCGAATCTACCCTTGGTTTTTTTGTATTATGTCTAGTTTTTGAGATACAGCCACTTCTTTCAAAACATGCAACTACACTGAAGAAAGTTTATTTCCATTATGCAGTAACACTGCTTTGCAATGAACAATCGCCAGTGACTCGAATCAGCTTTGGGGTGTAATATGTCCTTAAAAATACATATGCTGAAATCTCATCTGGATTTCTTTCCTGCAAATTTGGGTGCTGTGAGTGACGAACAAGGCGAGAGGTTTCATCAAGACATTTCCTTTATGGAGAAGCGCTATCAATGGAAATGGAATCCAGCAGATTATTGTTGGAGACTCAGAATAGACCTACCAGAAGATAAATATTCACGGAAATCATAAGAAATAATTTATCTAAGTGTAGCTGATTTTTGTACTTTTTATCAAAATATTTGTTATATTTGTTTGCCAATTTTCGACTAGTTGCATGTTGTTTTTGCTATTGCAAGTCTTCCTGTACTCTTATCATCTTTTTCTCTTTTTCTCTTTTTCTCTTTTGATCTTTAAAGTTTCGTTCATTAAGCTATTTTTAGAAAAACAAAGTAAGGCAAAACCGATTACCGTTATATTTTATTTGTAATTTTTTATCAACTTCCATGAAATAGGTGTTTTTTTTTGTTTTCAAACCAAAATATAATAAGTATTAAACACTTTTCCATTATGAAACTAAATTATTATGAATTTGTGTATATTTTTTTATATGAGTTTAATGTTTAAGATTTTCAATAACATAAACAGCATTAGTAGTAGTGCAATAACGTAAACAAACTCTATTTAATGGTCAGAAAGAAATAAGTGTCTGTATCTCAAAACTAGATGTGCTGCAAAAAAACCAAGGACAGATTCGAAATCAGCGACCTCGAATTAGTAAATATTTACTAAAATAGTTCTTGTGACAAAAATGCTGTTGATCAGTGTAATTTCTCAATCAACTCAATAATTATGTATATATTTTTTAACTATGATTAATCCAAAAGTCCACTTAAATAAAATTATTATATATAAATTTAAATACTAACAATTAGCTATTAATTGCAAAATTAAGTAAATCGATAATCTAATGTCAACAAATAAAATACTAAACAAAAAATAACATTAAAATTGACTTTCAACTATACTATTATATAATCTATAGAAACATTTTATACAATTTTACTTTGGTTTATTTTGTGCCTTCATTTATTTCTGGTTTTTTATTTTGAATTTTTGCACGCTTACACGCTCGACCAATCAATCAGTAAGTCAATCAATCGATCAATTGCAATCCAATAAGCATTTGCCATGGATTTTTGTACTTTGCAATTTTTCTTTCTTTATCTCTTTTTTTAGTATAATCACTTTGTTGTTGTTGTTGTTGTTGCTTATGCTTTGGAACAATTTTTCACAACGCGCAACAGTTAATGTAACTAAAGGCATTTGTTTGCCAAAGAAAGAAGGCCCTCAATATTGTCTCTCAACTTGTCATTCCGTTCATTTATATAGCAAGTACATAGATAAATACACATATATATGTATATATGTATCTACAAGTGCACGCATACAGTGTATGTAGACATTCAGATACAAACATACGACATAAAATAAAAGGGTATTGCAGTGAATACGTACGAATCAACATCAATTTGTTACATCAAACGCTTTGGAAATTGTCGACGCGGAACGATTTTCATTTAAAAAACGGAAATGAAAGCAAAGCACACACATGCATGTGGGGTAGTGGTATCTGTATCTGTGTGTGTGTATATAAGAGGGAAAACGAGATATCCGAAAGACAAATGGCGCAAATGGCAAAAACTGTTGCATACTTTGTAGCGCACGATTGCATTGCAGATATAACTAAGTAAATGTATCTGTATCTGCATTTGTATTTGTATACATAGTATATCCATTACCATGTGCATACAACACTCTTGTTGCCATGAGCTTAAACTACATAAATATTGGTAAGTGTCTGTGTGTGTATTTGAATTGCAAAAGCGTTGAATTGGAAATTATTGCAAATTGGATTGTAATCAATTTGCACAGAAAATGAATGCATGTGAATGATCGAAGTAATGAAGAAAGGAAGAACGATGGAGCGAGCGAGCAAGTGAAAAAGTTATTAACCATTTGAAATTCTTGCGATTTGCTCCCAATTGAAATAATTTATTTTGCAAATTGATTTATGTATGTCATTTCAAAAGAATATATGTACATTGTTGATAAAATACAAGTACATAAGTATAACAAAATAGAAATAAGGCGTATGAGGAATATAATTAATGTGTATTGAAGCCTTGATTTTAATTGAATTTCATTAAAATTTTGTCAAAGAAATTGACTGCTTATCATTTCTTGGTAAAGAAATCAATTATCAGAAGGTTCAATAAATCAAAAATGTTTAAAAACAGGGATTCTTAAACCATGGTTCCTCTATGCCAATGTTTCTCAAACTTATTGGCCCCACTTACCACTTTTGAAGTTCCCAAATGACTGCGAACCCCTTAACAACACCCCACCCCGTAAAAGAGAAATAGAAAATAAAGTTGTTTAGGAAATTAAGTTTTTTTTTTTAAATTATTTACTAATTTGGTTAATAAAAGTGGCGAAAGAAAATATTTTATCAATGGCCCCACTTACCACTTTTGAAGTTCCCAAATGACTGCGAACACCTTAACAACACCCCACCCCGTAAAAGAGAAATAGAAAATAAAGTTGTTTAGGAAATTAAGTTTTTTTTTTTTTAAATTATTTACTAATTTGGTTAATAAAAGTGGCGAAAGAAAATATTTTATCAATGTGATGGTTGGGCTTGTTTTTTGCCGTAAATTGAGTCGATTTTAGGAGCAGTTATGGATAATTTTAACTTTAACTCTGACTCAACATCAAGTTGATTTCTATATTTTGTTTTTATTAATACACTCTCACATAAGAATATTGTTGCGATGAGTAACAGAAAATTTACTGTTTTGCGTGATAGTTCGGGATACTCTTCCTATCTAGCTGCCCAAAAGTCAATCAACGATAGACCCCTTTGAAATCAGCTTGAAAGTTTCATCTGTAATACTTAAGTCAGCATTTATTATTTCGCTTGTGATCAAAAATGGATTACGAATCCAGTCTTTAGTACTTTCTACATTTGAAAAATACCTTTTTAATTCGTCAAAGAGATGAGAAATGTCTTTATTTCGTCCTCCACGGTTAGGGCTTTCTTTGTAACAAATTCTTGCAGAAGATGAAAACATTCGATGATGCCAGATTCCAAGCATGTTTTCCAAAACTCAAATGTTTTAATAAGTGCCTTGATTTTCCTCTGTACAGTAAATAACATTATATTTGGAGCCTTGCATAGATGCATTCGTTTTGTTGAGGCAAGAGAATGTGTCAGTATTTTAGTCCTGGTTTCATCTTTAAATGGGAACTTGAGGTTGAAGTCACTGTCCTTTAAAAAATAAATAAATAGATTTCGTGATGAAGTTCAATAAACCAAACTAATATCCTGCCTCTTGGCAATCAGCGTACTTCACAGTGCAACATTAATGAAATATGTTTACTACCCATATCACGGCATAATAATGCGTGAAGCCTTGAATTGTGGGGACGTGTCTTTATGTTATTAATTATTTTTACGACCTCTGATAGTGCTATTTGTAAATTATTTGGCATTTATTTGCATGCCAATGCTTCTCAGAGCAATGCATAATACGTACTTTTGATCACAGATGCATGATATTAAATTCTGGTGATTAAACCAGATATAATTCCTTTCATGGCCTTGGCACCGCCAGTCGTTATCCCAACACACCTGACACAATTTATGCTATGTTTAAAAAAAAAAAAAGCTTTGATTGTGTTGAAGATAAATTCTACTTTTATCGTAGACTCTAGGCCTTGCAGAACAGAAAATCTTCTTCAGCAATATTTCCATACACATGAGAAATGAGATATTTTCGTGAGAGAGTTGCATCCTATCTATGTGCTTAATAATTGTTGTTTTAATTAAGACAGACGCTTGCCAGCTATCCATCTGCCATTATGTAAATTTTGTCGTGAACTCTCAACTATCACATAGCGAACCCCTAGGGGTTCGCGACCCATACTTTCATGGAACACTGCTCTTAGTCATCACCAAGATTTTAGAGTATAGAAACTCAGAGAGAGATTATTAAGCCATCAATGACATGATATGTATGTAGAGGATTCATAAAAATATGTTGTTCAAGAAGAGATCAACGGAAAACAATGCCTTTCTAGAGTGAGCACGAAGTCTACTTTAATTTAAAAACCACTGTTGATAAAAACTAAAGATAAACATACCAAAAACGATAATAATGAATTTACATAATAATTGGAAAAAGATACAATTATTAAATCAACTCATTTCCAAGAAAACTCTTGTCTTTGTAATTACAAAAATTCAGACTAAACTATTTTCTTAAATGCAAAATCTTAAAATATTTCAATTATTTAATGTAGATTCCCAGACCTTTTCATAGTGAATTTAAAACTTAAATACAATTGCCTTAAAGTATATGGTATGGTTATAATAATTTGCCCTTTGGCTTAGAGTTTGTTTGAGTTGTTGGTATGTTGCTTGGTTGGTTGGTTGGTTGGTTTTGTTGTGTATGTCCTGCATATTTTGTTATATTTTAGAGTAAAAATTGCACGCTCATGTGTAAAATTACTTTTGTCAGGCCAACAGCAACAACCGGAATAGTAGCTCATCTATGTTGCTGCTTAAAAGTATGCCAGGATTGCCTTGTGGACAAAGATTTAGCCTTCGCTGGCAACAGCCTTGCCTTGTTTTGCCTACAACTGTTTATTGTACTATATTGTTCATACAAAACATGATATAGTATATATAGTATTTGTTGTTCCATTTTCATTTACAACATTGTGGGCGCGAGCCTTTCTTTGTATCAAAAAGCAATCATTTTGTTGCCAGACATAGAACAACATAGTGGTTGGTGGTCAGTAATATTTCCAAAGTAATTTCAAAAGGCTGCTGCTGCTTCTGCCTAGTATATTTTCATCAACTTTATAGACATGTTAGAGAGATGATATAACCCATTCATGGCTTTCATGAGTTCTTTATGTGTATATGTACTAGTTTTATGTATTAAAAGAAGAAACTTTGAAGGTCAAAAGAGCATAAATATATCTATGAAAAGTATGCAACAATTTTATTTAATGAGCTTTTTTCAGTTCCAGTTTTTATGTGGATTTGTATATTTTGTGGCATTTGTTTTGCCACTTTTAATTAAGCAAACAAAATAAATGTGCATAAAAAGAATTTATACAAAAATAAAAAAAAATAAACAATCCTTGGTGCCAATAATTACTTTCAAGTGATTAACTTTGCCTAAACCAAAAAATGTAATTATAAAAATTAAAAAATACACAAAAAATAAATACAATAAATTGAAAATGACCATTATAATGCAATTACATAGTTTGATTGTAAATATAAAAAGAGCTCATAAAAGATTTAAATATTTAAATAATTTTTTTGTTTGAAAAATAAAAAAGAAATAAGTGTAAATAAAAAGGCCATAAGTTTGGCACGGCAAAAAAATAACAAAAAATGAAAGTTGTTGAAGGCATAAAACTGGTGTGCAGTAATACAATTACAAACATCATTGAACACACAACAACGACAGTGACAGTAGTTTTCCCTCTGACATCTCTACTTCCGACATATCGGTGAGTCTACTGTATACATACGAAAATACAAGTATAAATGTTGTTGAGTTGGTTTGGTTAAAGTGAATACGAGTAAAAACCAAGTTAAAATACAAAAAGATAGACAGGAAGATTATCTGACTGACTAACCGATTGACTGACTGAACTATTGACTAAATGGTTGGTCAATCAATGGAATGAATGACCAACGAACCAACGAACCATCGAACCAACCAAATAACCATCTGGCATTTTATGTATCCGCTCACTGTTTTCGTTCGTACACTGTGTCGTTAATGGTAACCGCATCCGTTTTACTCGTTTCCTCATTTACTTATTCGCTTTAAACACTTCACTCTATGCCTACCATACTATCCATAGTATGAATGCCTCTATTCACTTCCCATTTCACTTCTGTATTCATTCTCTTTTGTAGTAGCTACTTTTGTGGTTTGCTCAGTTTGTGCTCGTTACATTTACATGTTTGCTTTATTTTGTACTCGTACTATGTGGATTTTTGTTTGGTTTTCCACAACCACTTTCCGCTCACTTTATTTCTCAACCATCAACCCTCCACTCTATATACTTTTTCTATTTTCTTTTTTTTTTTTTGCGATTTTCTGCTTTGCTGTTCTTCCTGTTTTGGGTGTTTTGTGTGTACATCATCATGTTTGTGTTTCTATTTTTTTTTGTTTTATGCCTTTTCAATGCCATTGATCTGTAAGTATATCATGTGGTTGCCTTGAAATTTGCTTTATATGCCTGCCATATCTAATGATATGAGTATTGCTCAATTTTTTATAACATTACAATTGGGTTACAGAGACATTACAAACACAACGACAAATCCTGGCAATTGGCAGTAAAACATAGAAACATATAATATAATATTTTTAGAATCTTAGGAAATAATTTTTAATAAAATATTTTTATGGTAATCATATTAAACAAGTCATTGAAAATCTCTTAAAATTAATAACATATAAAGTCAGTCAGTCAGTCAGTCTTTTAGTCTTATTAAATTCATTAACTTCTTGCCTTTGTTAGCTTAAATAAATTTCAAAAAGTACGTTAAAGATAAAATAATTTAATAAAATTTAAATGCTCTTATTACACAAAATGAACTGAAGAGGTAGACACTTGATAATCATAATTAATAATTACCAGAATATTTTATGTACTTCACACGCACAAAAAAATAAAAGTAAAATCTATTCAAATTAAGCTAAATGAATGCAAATCAAAATAAATGTTTATCTTATTAAAAGATTGAATTCAAGAGGTAAACACTAATTAAGCAGACTAATTAATAATTTTCAGAAAGTTTCAAGTATCACACATATCTCATCCTCATTGCAAGTTTTAAGTGAAATCAACTAAATTTTCACAAAAGAATCAACTCACTAAAGACACTTAATAAAATATGAGAAAACTTTAATAAATCGAAATTAATTAATTTCTTGGAATATTATAATCGTTTATACTTTTATAATTACAAAATCTGTAAGCTTAAACATAAGTGAATTTTGTAAAAAAATGTAATCAACTTGAATCAAAATATATCATTCATAAAAAAATCGTCAAAAAAAAAATATTTAGAAAACTAAAATAAATTAACTTTAATCATATCATTGAGGCCTTCGGCGACAAAGAATACTGCAACGCAACGGTCTGATGGCGAAGATCAAAGAAGTGCTCCCAGCACCCCACTTTCTGCTACGACGTTCCTACTTTGAGGAGAGTAAATTCAAATTGAAGGTGCGGATGGTGAATTCAGCCACATTGCCAATTCTTGCTAGAGTGCCTCAGGGGCCCGATGTGTTTTTTACTCTACAAGTTGTGAATTCGAGGCTGCATACTTTAAAGCTCAATGTGGATAAATGAACCAATGTTTGGTTTGCCTTAAAGTGAGGAGCGCCGCCGGACATCCACCTTAAGGGCACAGCGATGGGTCAATACACCAAGGCAAAATGCCTTGGGCTTCTCCTTGACAAAAGACTCACATTCAGAGAGCATATCCCCTGGGTAGTTGGTACATGTCGAGCTAAATTGAGAAAGCTTTTCTGGCTTCTCAACAGCAGAAGTAAACTAACGTTGCGCAACAAGTGAACAGTACATCCGGGTCCACCACCCGTTGCATCCGGGTCCACTGCAAAACAAAACCTTGCACCTTCTCACTAGCTGTGAATGTTTTGTTCGGAACTCAATACTACATTGTAATCTCAACATGGCTACTATTGAAGCTCAGATTAGCCTTTTTTCAAGTAGGTATAATGAAACACAAAAACTGATTAAGCAGACCTCTGGCCAATGCAGTCGTTATTAGATGGCTGAAGCGACTACATTTCGGACTTCTTATTTCTTAAACATAAAACCAATTAAACAAAAAAAACTTTCTTGACCTATTCAAAAACTGGTGATCTTTAAATTAAATACCAGGTGTCTTATGAGCATTAAAGAAAAAATAAATAAATTAACTAGAATCTAAGTATTTATTCAATTTGATGGAATTTCAAATAATTTTTCCGAAATTCTCATAAATAACTTTTCAAAGTTCTAAAAACATTTTACCATAAGCAAACTGAAGTAAATTGACACACAATTTGTACAAAATGCAAAGAAAATTTACTCAATTCATTAGAAATTTAATTAAATTCTTGTAAGTCTTGTAAGTTATAATAAGTTCTTTAATTTGTTGATTTAGGAAATCTAATAAATTAACTCAAATATAAATAAATTTAGTCAAATCGAAATGAAATTACCATATTATAATAAATTTTCAGCTTTTCTTTTGCAAGTTTTCGAAACTTTCAAAACAAATTGCCATAAATTTGTTAAAATTGTAAAACATAAGAAATATTATAAAATTCTATTTAAATGTCTATAATTTGTAAATCTTAAATGTGAAACTAAGAAATTTACTCAAACAAAAGCAAATTAATTAATTTTGAAAGAAATACTAATATATTTTCCCAAACCATAATAGATTTCTTATGAAAGTTTCTAGAAACTCAAGGATATTGGCATAAATTTGCAAATATTGCAAAGTAAATTTACTTAACTCATAAGAAATTTAATTAACTAACTTCTACTCGTATACTTTTTGTTTGTTTAAATTATTGTAAGAAACTAAGTTCATTAAATTCTTAAGTAAATTGAAACTAATTTTACTCAAATACATATATTGTTGTTTATAAAATTCTGGAATATTAAAGTTTATCAACTCATTAAAATTAATTAAAATTTCCTACACTAATCAATGAAATATAATTGGCACCACTTTATCATTGATTTAGATTTCACAATGAAATTACCCAATTTAAATTATTTAAAACGATTGTAATTTGTCTGTTGATCTGTTTAAATATTCAACAGGCAGTACACGAAAGTAGAATATCGAATGTATTCAAGTAAACTTCTATACATGTTTTTCATGTGTGTAAAAGTGGCCAGCAAACAGCTGTAAAAGTATCTATGTACAAAATATTATAACAAATTATATACGAGTACATGACTAACATGACTAGTAAAAGTGGCGTTACTAATTATTAAAAAGGCTACACACATATAAGGACATCTAAGAATGAATAAAAAAAAAAAACATAGTCCTACTATGCTACGCCAACAGAATCAAGGAACTTTAATAATAACAACGCACTGAAACATAAAATGGAACGACACAGAATATTGTTAGAACCATATAACGAACAGGTGCAGAAAGAATTGACTAAAGTTCATGATGTTGTTAAGTATCTTTGTGTGTATGTGTGTGTGTGTGTGTGTGTGTCTATTTCTGTATATGTATATGGTATATTTGGGTGTGTGTGTGTGTGTTATATAACCAACTACTAAAAGTTTATCATACGTAATTTCACATTAGACTAAAATAGTAGGTACAAAATATGAGTGAGATACATTTTTGTATATATTTATATATATATATATACTTATATGTAGTTGTTTGAATGTATATATATATGTGTGTGTCTGTGTGTATTTTTAACGATAGCAACACTTGGCACAGCACATGGGGAGCATTTACCTCGACACTTGAGACCCTTGTGTGTGATACCATGCAATAACGAACCGCAATGATCGCAAAACATCGGCGATAGGAAGGCGACGTTGTGCCATTTGTGCGGCATTTGATGCGCCTGGGAATTGGATTGGGAGAAAACTAATGGAAAATTAACTCAGGTATATTTAGGTTTTTGATATACAAAATACAATATTTTCTAAAATGTACAATACATAAGTAAATGTATTTTCATTTGAATTTTTTTTTTTATTTTTTATACATATTTTTATACAAATTTCTCTTTTGTTAATCTAATAAATTATTTAGTATAATCATGATTAATGATGAAAGCATTAGTAAATGTGATTTAATATGAGCATCAATTATGAGTACAAAATGTACAAATATATAGTATTAAGTATTATAGTATAAGCAAATTATAAGATATTGTATTTTATATTTATACATTTATACTTAGTAAAATTAAATTCTTAAATTATATGAAGTATTTTTTATATAGATTTGAATGACTTTCAGTTTGAAATTATAATGTATATTATATTTAATGAAGTTAGTAGTTGCTTCTTGTTCAAGGTAGAGTTGTGTAGAGTGCACCAAACATTATACATATAAGTACAATAAGTGGGTTTTATATGTGTTAATGGGGAAAGAGATAAATACCAAAGTATTTAGAAAAGAAGAATACAACATTACAAGGGTTTTACTTCCTAAGGCTTAAGAAGAAAATGTAATTTCGTTTACAGGAAATGTGATATTAATATATTTGTTTAGAAAATTAACTTTAAGGATAAATAAAAAACTCACTTGTAAAGGAAAAGTAAATCCTTGGAAAAATCCCATATCGACTTATGGAGAAACTAGTTTTTCTATTTTTTATTGGTTAGTTCCAAAGTTTAGTTTTAAATCAAATTTATCTAATCAATACAATAAGATTTTGAGTTATTTCAGTTTGTCTCTCTCGAATTAAAAACAAAAAAAATTGTAAATAGATTTAAAATGTGTTCTGGAGTCACAAGGACAATATCTCTTGAATCTAATCTCATTAATTAAGTAGCAAATCGTGCTGTATATTTGCTTAACTAAATCTAAAACATCTCAAAGAATTGTTTATATTATTCTTATTTTATGCATATTATTATCATCTTTTTCGTTGGTTTTCCATTTCTTATTAAGCCAATTTAGATTATAGTCTTCTCAAGTAACAAGTATTTAGCTTGTACAGATCAATAATTTTAATGCATCTACAGTAGAAATTTGATTCTTACGCATACCTGATACTTGAAAACCTCTGAATAAAACTACTGCATGCTGAAAAAAGCAAAAAAGCAGCAGTCAAAGCAAAAACAGTTTAGTTATAAATTTCCAGATCTGTCAACGACAGTTAAGTTAATATTTTACGTCTTTTGCTGCTTCGACTGACAGTTTTTAGAGACACTGCTAATAAACTGAATAAAGTTTGAGAAAGTCATCATGGTGGCGAAATGTGTTTAATCGAATCAGTTTTAAGCTGAATAAAGTTCGACAACCTCGAAACATGCACAGATATTGGCTTCCATTACGTACCAGACATATTATATTTATAGTAATAATTGTAATTGTTAATTAAAAAAAAAATGTATACATTTCTATGAAAAATTTTTCATCGTTGTAAATTGATTTCGATAGATCAAATTTTCAAATTACACTGCCTGTCTTTTATAGAAGCCGTGATTGGTTGCTGAAATATAACTGTAGAACTGATAATTAATTATCCCACCATGTATGTGATATATTTTGTATTAAGCTTCCTTTAAAAATGCAGCGAAATGTTGCCTCATATTTTTTAAATAGAGAACTGATCTGATCTCCTTTTATTTAATCACATCTTTAGTTTAAGGTGATCGAGACTTGATTACTAGAAGATAAAATCACTGTACAAAAATACTTTACTTTAAATTCATGATTTTGTATTTTTAAAGAATTTAAGTTTAGTTAATAACGAAATTAGACTTGACAACAATCACACATAAAATGTAATGTAATGTAATTGTGGATCAAAGAAATGTAAGCTTCGCAGAACCGAAGTTAATGTTCTGTTCAATTTTATTCAAATTCTTAAAA
Organism: Amiota mariae; assembly: GCA_035041805.1. Taxonomy (NCBI): domain Eukaryota; kingdom Metazoa; phylum Arthropoda; class Insecta; order Diptera; family Drosophilidae; genus Amiota; species Amiota mariae. The sequence continues at coordinate 248,612 of JAWNKV010000287.1, forward strand.
CAACAAAAGAAAAGAGTATTTTTTCGAAATAATAAAAATTAATATGCAGAAAATATCGCTATCACAATAGCAAATAATGTTGTTTTCTATCTTAATATTATTATTGCATGAAAGTAGTTAGGGGTAAAATGTTTTTACAAATTGGTTTTTAAAGGACTTTGCACTGTAATGACGTCATCAGCATAATTTTAGTTCAAGCACGTACTCAGCAATAGCCTAATGCATAAAAAAATGGTTTATAATGATAATCTTATCTTTTTATATCAAGATAAAAAAAAAAAATATGTTTACAAAAAATATAAACTTCTTAAGTTGCAATCTATTTTTATCTAAGTATAATAATCCACTGCCTGTTCTTGTTTGAGAAAAATTTTCATCGTTTTTAAGATTATGACAATCTTTTCAATAGTAAAACTGTTGTCAAAGAGTGAAACAACTTAAGTAAATAAAGTAACCATGTTAGGGAAAGAAACAAGCAAACAAACAAGAAAAAACAAACTTTCAAATCACTCAGATTTCATTATATTGAACATCAAAGCTACTACTACTAGCTAACGTGATATCCTTTGTTTCGTTCTTTTTGTGCTATCCGCTTGGGTGAACTTTTCAACTTGCACCTCATAACTTTTTTCTTTTTTTCTATTGTGTTGCGCTTTGCGCTTTGTACTTTTTCTTTTTATCATTCGTGCGTCGTTCATTCATGGTTTTTCTTTTCACTTTCCTCATGTTTTAATTTTGTCGTAGCTGTTGCTGTTGGTGTTGGTGTTGTTATCAAACCTTTGCCATTGTCGAAACATGTCACAGACTTTGACAACTGCACAAAGCATGACTCGCATCACTGTGTGTTTCTATATACATATGTATATATAAATATGTATATGTATTTGTGTGCATGTGGTTGTGTGTCTGTTAGTATAAAAAGTGTAACCAATACAAATACTCATCCTCATAACGTAAGTATTTTCAGTGAGTGACATCTTGTCTAATCTGCTCAATTTTGCCAGCTAGCCTTTGAATTTTACTAGATCAGCGGTTCTTAAACTATATTTCACGGATCTCTGGCGGTCATTGATGACATTACAGGAGTTCCTGAATACAGAAAAGACCATCTTATGAACTAAAACTTTTAAAATTAACTTGTCAGCTTGCCTTTCGATTGTACTGGGCCAATGATATTACCGAGGTCTCCAAAGCAAAGAAAGTTACTATACTACTCCAAAATTCCTAAAATTCCCTAATGGATTCAAGGCAGAATACAAATCTTTAAGAACAAAATTGTCCCGAAACAATTATCAATAAACATTTTTGTTGAGAAAATGGACCTCGTGGATTAATATTGCTTCACCATTCCACTTCGCATATGAATACAAATCATATCAAAACATTCTATCGAAACATTTTTTGAGGTATTAATAAACACTTTTAATGTTGGGAGAAAGAGCCTCAATGATAAATGAAGGTTTGTCAATTCTGGCTTATTGGATTATTGAGTGAGAAATTAAGACTAAGGGAGGGTTTGGATTGGGGGTTTCTGAAAAAAAAATATTTCTCAAAAGGATATCCGCGGTCAACCTAACTTTAAGAACCACTGACATAGTAGCCTGAATAATATTCTAGGTTGTATAGAATGTATGTCATCCTGTCTATGCTCAACATTCAACATTCAACGTTGTTGTCGTCGTTGTCTAAAAAAGACATTCATACGTAAGCAATGTCGAGGATATATCCTGTGTGTGTGTGTGTGTGTGTTGTCCTATCTTTGTCTGTATTCGACTACTACCACTACTACTACTATGTTTGTTTGTAAGTTTGTTTAGTTTCGTTTCATTTTTTCCGCCATTTTTTTTGAATTTTTTGTTTGAAAACATTTTTTTTGTTTTGATTTTGAACTTACAATGTCAAAACCTTGAACTCATCAGTGACGATGGCGGCAGGCATTCATTCAATTGTCGCTCATGTTATGTGTTAACTATAGCCCCCATAATCATCATCATCGTGTAAGCATACATTTGTTATTTGCGTAAGTTTTAAGTTTCCTCTATGCATATAACGCATATGAGAAATGTTTTGTGTTTACCTTGCTTTTCAAGCAATGTCAGTCAGACCTTAAAATAGGCTAACACATAAACATGGACATTGATACTATTTACTATATTTACACATAAGTTCTGTTTTGTACTACTTTGTAAGGTTGTTTGTTGTTTTGAGGTCGTCATAGTTTGTTTTCATGTTTGTCTTTGAAGTTCATAAGTTACAAACGACAGGCGATTTTGGTTTTTCTCTTTTTGGGTTTAGTCCTTGTTAAGATGTCACTTGTTTTGCTCTTGGCATTAATATTGAAATAATAAAGTGATGTTTTTTTTTTGTTTATTCCTTGGTTTTGATCTTATTTTCGGCATTTTGAACCTTGTTAGATGAGCAAAATTCATTGCATACCTTCAAGGCGCCTTTTAAGCAGATCAAGTGACACAGGCACTTTAATACATTAAATAAAGGAAAAATTAAAAAAAAAAAAAATAATAAAAAAAAAAAAAATTATAAAAAATGATAACAGAAAAAAAAGAATCTACTACCTTTGGCATTGTTCTCAATGCTCTGTGTGTTTTGTGTCAGTAGTAGATAAGCCTTGACTGCCGCTTTAGGTACTCATTCTCACTTTTATTCGCTTTCACTCATTTTTGGCGTTGACATTTGTATGCCTACAGCGCGGCTTAAACGAATACACAGAAACACACAAACACACACCTCCCGACGTATTATCTAATGACAGTTCCGGGAGGACGATAGGACGAGGGGCGGGAGTGTTTAGCGGGTTAAAGTCCCGCACTCCGGTTGTAGACCGGGTAGGTTTTCGATGCTTCACTTCCGATACAAAAAAAAAAAAAAAAAAAAACACACACACAGACACATAGACATACACAGATTCGCATAGATATAAATTTGTTCAGCCTTGTACAAACACATGCATATTTAAATAAATTTAAAATTATTTGCTTCAATTTATCACAGCATGACATTAACACTGAACACACTGAATCGTCCTCCCTCTCTGTATCCTACCATCCCCTACTATTATCTCCTATGTCCTTAAGTTTTGTGTTCTGTGCTGTTCTGTGCATTAGTGCCAAGGATGGTGTGCTTGTGTTTTTGCCGTTTTTTATCGGTTTATATATGTGTATAAGTGTATATATATTTTGTTGTTGCTGTTGCCTTTCTCGTTTTTCCTTTTTTTTTTTTTTTTTGATCATATCGCATATCACACACATAACTCAACACTCTCAACATTTTTTGACTTGCATCCTTCCTCATTTACTCACTTAATGACTCCAACACTCAGCCACTTTCTCCTACACTCTTCTCTGCCGTTCACACTTTTGGCAATATTTTTTTTTTTTTATTGTTGTCATTACACTTGTTGTTTTTGTTGCTGTTGCTATATTTTAAGCAATTTCCTTTGGTAATTTTATATATATGAAACTGCCAAGCATATTAACAACTGATGCCTGATAACGAAGTCACTTTGTACACTGTGTTTTTTTTCATACTTTATACTTATTTTTATAGGAAATATATTCACAAACCGTGGATAGTAGCATTGAGAGAGAGAGAGAGAGAGAGAGAGAGAGAGAGAGAGAGAGAGAGGAAATGAAATTGGTGGTGGTAGTATAAAATATAAAAAGTATCTTTTAATAAATTGCTGTGTCATTTATTTTGACAAGTAAGATAAATATGCTTTTATATTGGCCGCTCATATCAATGGGAATACGTTCGTACTTAGTATAACTTAGCATATAAAAAAGTATTTAGAGAATCATTCAGTCAATATCAGTAGTACTGAATATGGAAGGCATTCACGTTAGTTGATTTAGACTTTCTAATTAGCTAATATGATGTGAATTGATATGATTTTTCATATTGTAAAAGCATGTGCCGGAAAGGAATGCTTTGTCAAAGTACATTTTGACTTCAGGAAGTGCTTATGATGGATAGAGATTAGAGATGCAGATTGATAGTAATATATCAAAGGTTAAATTTAATTTTGTATGAAGCTTTAAAGCGAAAGCATTTAAAACTTTTTCAGGACAAAGTTTGTTAATGGTTAAAGTACTTTTTTTATTAGGATTTGGTCTACTGTGTTTACTACATTGATTAATTCTGAAATGGTTTGAACATAGTTCATTAGACTGTAGATGCCCAGCAATGTTGTCATTGTTATTGCTGATTTTGGGGTTATACTAACATAGCCCACGCGTAAACTTTTTAACTTAAAAATACAAATTGAATATCTTATTTTGCATTATATGACTAGCTTGAATTATAAGGGGATTAAGTTAACTTAATTTCGGTTTGATCGTTTCGTTATGTTCTAGATTTCATTCAATTGTTCGAATTCTGCTTTGATCTTTTGCTCCCCATCTTTAATAGGACCCTTGAATAACATCGATAATAGCTGATACATAATGCCGCCTACCGCTTTGGATATTGTGTTCCATGTGATATTATTGTCTGACTGGCCAGTGAACTCCGCGGCATGTCGCGAAAGCTCATAGAATGACATTATATTGCGCTGCATACCAACGATTTTGTAGAAGGGGCACAATCGTCTTTCAGCAATTTGACCACTACCAGAGTAACTTTATCTGTTTCGGCAGGCGATGCCTTGCCTACAAGTTGTACGATTTCGGATAAGTCTTCTTCTTCCTGCAAAAACTCCTTAACTTTTGTACGCAGAGGCACGAATTCGGGGAAGTTCGTGTCGCAATACTCATCCAATGATTGCATGTAAGCAGTGGCGCATAGAAATTCGAGGTTCTAACCATAATTTTTACATTGCAATAATAGTATAAGATTGAAATAATAGATTACAATTTTATTAGCAAATTTACCGGGGCAGACTAAACTTGTATGTATGAACAAAGTAACAAGATAAGGCCTCAAATCAATTGATTAATTTATTAGCTAGCTTATATGAGAGTGAAACCATCGAATTCAGATGGTGACCCTTTACTTCAACGCCTTACAAGGGACTGGAGTATGAATATTGTGATTTTCAATTTTGTTCGGGACTCGTGCCTTTTCGTCAAAAAAAAAACGTACCTATTTATTGTAAGGCTTTGCAAGGAACATCTTGTCGGATCTAAGGTCTGAGATGGTTTGATATATCAGTAATAGTTTAGCTAGGCTTTAGAAAGATAATAATATCTGATTAGAGCCATTGTCTGAGTTGATTGCATCTATTAATGGGTTCATAATATATCTATTAAGAGGCAATATTTTCATTTATTTATCAATAGATGCCGAGTTATGTAACTGACTGACAAGGCAACAAATGCTCAGAGCCAAGGTTTTTTGTTATTTTAATCAAAGTTAAAGTTGCCTTAACTTAATTTCATGGTAAAATATTTCTTCTTCTCATTTTTAAGTTGCTTATTCGAAGCAATCAAATTCAATTAATGTAAGTGGAATGCAATATTTTATAAGAAAATAATCAATTTCAAATGAAAATTGAGAAAATTAGTTTTCAGAAAAAGAAATTCCATTTCAGACAAATTAGTAATTGTACACATTTCTGGATAATTCAGAAACAGATTCACATATTTGAAGAAATAAAAATCGAATTTACTTGAAAATTGAAATAAATAAACTTAGTTATTTTGAGAAAACTAAAATGGACTTCATTTAAAAAAAAAAAAAATTGAAAAATTGATTGAAATTTAAATAAAGTCATGAATATAAAAAAAAAAAAAAAAAAAAAAAACGAATAGCAAAAATCAATATTTGATGAACTACTCAAATTGAGTTTTATTGAACATTTACACACACATGAAAGTGTATGCATGTAAATACATATTAGATGTAGAATTTTGAATAGATGCAATTTGAGGAGCAATAATAGAGTTAACTATAAACAATTTTTGTAATTGAATCAATTGTTGTTGTTGTACTTATATACAAAGTAGTATATGAAACATGCAATCATGTAAAAGATACTTGTAGAAAAATGATGTTACCAACAGGTGTGAAAAATCTAATACAAGCACTAAATTATATTGAAACAAATTGAATCGAATTGAATTAGATTGAATTGGATTGAAATCGATTGACAAAGTCCTTGTCAAGTGACACGCTTGAAAAATTGTTTGTATTTCAATATTTTGCTTTTGATTGGATATGAAGACGTTTTTATTATTGTGATTGCGCCTTCATTTTGATTGAATTTTTGTTGTTCGCTTCGACGTTTCTTTATGATGATGTGTGTGCGGGTATTTGTCTTTTATCCGATTCATAAGAATAATAACACACAAAGAATTGTGTATACAAAGAATCTACTAAGTGAGACATTCACACAACTCAACTCAACAATGTTTAATATTTAAGTGACAAACAGACAAACAGACAGACAAACAGACAGACAAACAGACAGACAAACAGACAGACAAACAGACAGTTAGATACACATGCTAACCAATCATCTACCCATATTATACATACACCATGTGGTGCATTTATGTATGTTAGTATGTGTGTATAGTAGTATTTATAAATTGTTGCTATTAACTTTGTTCTTGTTCATACGTGTAGTTAAGTTGTTTTGACGTCACTCGTGGGCGTTTGTTATTGATAGCATCGACACATGTGTCTCTGTACAAGTATTTGGCTTACTTTGATTTTACGTTTTAGATTTCTTTATTTACACTTTAAACAGTATTAAAAGATAATGTTATATTCCTATCGCTTAGCTTCAATGTTGGGTTTAAAGATTTAGAGGAAATAATAATAAGATTTAAAGTCAAAAGGTTTATGGGTTTCACTAAAAGTGATTGTGTCTTAAGACATCTAGTCATTCTTTCCTTACTAAAAAGTATAGTCAAATTGGAAAGTGAATTCATTTATGTTGAAACTTTACTAAGATAAGGATTTACTTTTATTATATTTAATATTTACTTTAATTTGCACAATGACTGTTCATACTTCCTCTTCATGATTGAACTAAATCGATAACAAAATTAATCAAATGTACTTAATCAATATGTTGTTATTTGCTATATGCTATTTCCGTCGAATGCCATATACATAAATCATTTTAAATCGATTTGTTAGCTTTAGTTTAAATTTTAGGAATTACATATTGGAAACATTAAATAATTTTGTTTCGATTGGTCCAATTTCTAAATACATTGTGCAAATAATCAAGGGAAGAGGTAAAAATTAGGTTTACATATACTTTACTTTACATTGATTGATTTTCAATTACAAAAACTATATTAGAAATAGACTGATAGCTCCCAATGGAATCTTCTCATCACCCTGAGGATCATAACAAAGTGATAATGCATATATTATAAATACTAAACATAACTTAGTCAAAACGCCTTTTGAGACGTTGTCAGCAAAAATGAATAAGTTGGTATGAGAAACACATTGAAATGGAACGATTGAATATTTAGTTGATACTATATTACTTCGAATATGAAGTACAAAAAAGTGAAATGACTGAATGAATAACGATTCAACTAATGAGTGAGCCAGGCACTCACTGGTGGTTTTTTTTTTCAACTAATGTTGTATCATTAAGCAAAGCAAGAAGAAGAAGGCAATGGCAAAATTGAGACGCAAATAATGCGAAAGATATTTTGCGCAGAAAACAACACCTAAATTTTGAAGATCACTTCTATTCTTCAAGACTACGCAATAAAGAATGAAAACATAGAATTTGAAGTTGTAAAAAATAACACAAAAAAAAAAAACCTTTCCATACTTCGCAACGTGAAAATCGAATACACAAAATAGTAACGAATAACTCGATTAACTGAACTCATTCACTCAGTCAAACGGGGTGAAACACTCGTTCGGTCATTTCGTTCCGTTTTTACTAATGAGACACATATACAATGTGGAGTCAAAAACTCAATCACTCATTACTCACGGCTTTAGTCAGTCAAATTTTTGAGTGACTACAATACTAGTCTGAGTATCGACTAATTTGAGTAGAGTCATGCAGCTGTCTAGTACGTACAATTTCATAATAATGTGAATGTTATAAAAATATTAGAAACAATTGATTGATTAGCCTAATATATCAAACTCCCAAGATACATATAAATTTATAACTGAAATTTGAGTTTTATGTTATCATAAAGGGAATTTATAAGTTGGTAAGCTCTTTCGATATTTTCCTTTTCGTATACAAAGGTATTTTTATGCACTTGTGTGTTGGTATGTGGCAAGTGCCAAATTTTTTTTTTTTTAGACAAAAGTGCTCTGTCCTAAGTGGTTCTTATTCACATAGTAGAATCGCATACTTTGCAACACTCTCATCTTTTTCAATTATTTCTTTCAAAAATGTCTTAACAACTGAGTAGATTGAAATTACTTACTTTTGAAACCCTCAAATTGAAGGTCTCCTATCTAATTCAAAGGAGAAGAGTTTTTATTTACTTTATTTACATTTTTGCATAAAGTTTATTTATATTTATTTATTTTATTCAAATGTAAAGAAATTTCTATGGAATATAGTATTTCTATGTGGTTTTAGATAAAAGTAGAAAAATAAAAAGAAGTTAAATAGCAGAACTTTGCATTCATTAAAGTCTTCTAGAGTGCAAAATATTACTTTCAATTAGCGCATGGCTGAAGTAGTAGGTTGTTTTGACTTGGGATTAAGAGAAGAAAAAATAACATACATATAAATACGAGGTAAAGTTATTAAGAAAGAGATTGATGCGTCTGGAGAAGAGCTACATAAGTTGTACGACCTACAGCTTTGATCAGTTTATTTCCACTAAAAATGATGTGTTTTTAATAAAATATTTGAAAAAACACGCTCTGAAATTGTTTGTCAATGAATGTTTATCATTGACTTTAATATTTCCAAGAGGGCCAAGAAGACATTGAAGATGGCACCTTATCCATAGTCTGAGTAGTCGATTGACTGTACTTGCGATTGCCCAAACATTAGGAATTGAGAAAAATTGCAAAGCTTTAGGAATAGTCTCGTCATTTTGTAATAACATCTTAAATTTCATTCTCTGGGAATACTTTTCTAACTATACATGAGAGGCCAGACGATTTGTCTTACCTATTTGACCTGACAGTTTAATAACACAATATAATCTTTGACATTAGTTGCGTTACTTTATAATCACATCTCGCAATGTTAGTAAATTTTTCACAAACACAAACAGTACTTAAGTGCTTGACTCTCAAGCAAATGAATGATGTTTGGTTAGAGAGCAAGGAAAACTATTTAGAAGCCATGGAGGATTGTCAGATAGGGGAAAACTTTTTATATAAAAACATTGAGAAGATAGAGAGGCCACTGTTAATATAGGGAGAAAGGGGCTACTGGTGGCTGAGGAACTGTATTTTGAAAAAGAAAAATATACAAAAATATAATCATATGAGAGAAAATATTATCGTTGGCTGATTAAAGGAAACGCGTTGAACCGCAAGGCAACAACACACAAAGCAAAGAAAGGCAAATCGAAGGAAAAGAAAACCGAACCGAACCAAACCAAACCAAACTAAACAGACAACGTGACGCCAGGCCTCATCTCATCTCATCTCATCTCATCTCTTAACTTAACTTATTTGGTAGGCAAATATATACATAGACACATGCCTCACAATCACACAAACACGCACACACTCACAAACTTTTATTTAAATGCCATTCATAGAAAGACAAAAATAAACAACTGACGTAAAGTTACGCCCATTTGTAACACTGACGTTCATTCACCCACATACTCACACTTACATACATATGTATATTTTCATGAATACACATAGATACTCGTACATATGCAATGACGCTGCTTGTCTTCTTTTACCTTTCGCCTTTTGATATGCAAAAACAATTGCAAAATCAACAATTTTATGACGTTGCTTTTATTTGTAATTTGGGTTATCTGCTCAGCCATACTAACTTATTTCGTTCTTCTTCTTCTTATTTTTCTAATACAAATTTCCACTACTCACTTGGTCTACATTAGAGTATCTAAACTAACTATCTTAACTACCTAAACTTGACATTAACGCCCACTTCCTTATGCGCTCATATAGTGTAAAATGCTTTTGTATTTTGTATGTTTGTTTGTTTGTTTTGCTTGAGTGATTTTACAGTGTTGTAAGCATATTCAGAAAGATGAGGGCGCCTAATTTTTAATTTGTTGAATTAATGTGCATATTCTTAGGTTTTTGTGACTTGAAAGACTTTTCACACTTTTATAAATTATGTGTGGAAGCTTATAATATTAGTTTAAATTTATAGAATTTATAAATAGTGATTTAATAAGATAATTTCAAGTTTAATAAAGTAAGGGAAAGTTTTTAAATTAGTTTAATAATTTTTAAAAAATTCTTATAAAAACTTTTGTTGGTTTTAATGAACGCGTTTTAGATTTTAATCTAAAGAGTTAGGTTAATGTGGCAGCCGTCAGACGAGAAGCTCACTTAGGCACAAAAAATATTATGGCCCATTGTAAAATCTAAAGAGTTATTTTGAATAAATATTTTTGAACTAGCTGAGCTCTCTACTTCTTCAGCTAGTTGATAAATGAATTATGCACGTACACTAAATGCTTGGTAGTCAAGTAGCGAGAAATTACAATACAATAATTGATTCAGAACTAGGATTGATCTATTTCGAGCCGATAGACCAAGAAGTGCAAAGGCTCAAAACACAGATTGTTTATAAGAAAATTTATTAGTATATTTTGTACAAAAAGATTTTTACAACTAAAAATTAATATCTTTTGATTCTGTAAGTAGATTTTGATAAAATAAACCCTATATGTTACTCACAATAAAGTTTCTTATCTTTCAGTGATTTGATTTTAAATCCAATGAGTGGCTTTTATGTGATGCGCGTACAAACAAACAAACAGATAGATGAAGTCTACGATTTTACTAAATGTATAGAAAAATAAAGAATCTTAGCATATTCTTGGAGCTTTGTTTACTCAATGAAGAAGGATTTAATAAAGAAAGTATTTTTTAAATATTATACTAGCTTCTTTATGTAGTAGTCACTATTATTCATTTTGAATATTGAACAAATTTCACAGTGTTAATTGTAGATTTAAAGTATTGCAAATAAGATTTTCAGCTTCTTAAGTCTATTCATAATTTTGTTTGCAATATTTCAGGATGAAATAATAAATTGTGTCATTTGCAAAATCAAAATAATTGAAACTAAGAAGCATTGATGGCACTGACAACATCTTCGATGTCATCTTTAAACTACAATATTTTTCATTTAGAACATGTGATTTTTGTTTAAAGTTGTAAGTGTAGCCAAGTATATACTTTTCAAAAATTATTATGTTTGAGTTACAACTTCTAGCCAAAAACTCTACTGAATCGCATACATTTTTGTATTTTTAATTTTAGATTAAATATTAACAACAAAATGTTTGCAAACATTTGGCATTCTTTGTATTGACATCCATCTATTGTCAATTTATAGCTTAGGTAATGATTTGTTTTTTTTTTAAATAAACTTTCTTTTTAACAGAACAAGCAATTTTTTTTTATATTGATTGAGCAATAGCGAGCCTTCAGCTCAGGGAGAAAGTTACGAAGGATTGGAGGAAATTAGAAAAGTGCAGGACTAGACTTGAGCGGGAATCGAAACCGCAACTATAGGATGTCAGCTTGGCACACTAACCATTGAGCCAACGAGCCATTCATATTTTTATAGATTCATAAATAAATTTTCAGTTTTTTATTGTTTAAGCTAAATTATCCTTCCTCAAGTCGTACATGTTAAAAATGCATTAAATTTGTATGCCCTTCCTTCTTTTTGTGCATAGTAACTCATGTTATTTGTATTACGTATTTGAACATGTGCATCGTCACCATCACCATCATCATCCTCATCATCATCCGTTTGCCCCTCTACAATAATACATTCATTCTCATCTTTAATTCTGTAGCATTTTACAGTACTTATAACACTAACACAGATGGTAAAATGGAAAAGAATCCATTTAATTTATCAAAGGACGACAACATTTTGCGGTATTTAAGTTTTCAAGAATTCTACACACACTTGGAACTTAAAAGTATTTACTTAAAACAAATGAAAACAAATAAATGAATAGAAACAAAAATAGAAAATGAGTTAGAAAAACCACAACAAAATATAATATTCTTTTGTTGACTCAAATGAGTTTTAATGGAATGGAGTACAATTTAAATTTTGTGCTTTATTTTTCTAGAAATTATTTTTTGGTTTTTATTATAGTATTTGATTATCATCATCATTATCATTTGTTCTTTAATGAATTTCATTATATGCTTCAGTTAATATGAAAAGTTGTAAATTTCTGCTTAAGTAATTATGCAAATGAATGTTGTTTAACATTGAAAAAGTTTTTCCATAAAGTGTTTGAAGTGTAAGAAAGGTAAATACATACACAAAAATAATAATAATTATGATTATAATTTATGTGTTGCCCTTAAGATTTTTTTTTATTTTGTTTAAAATTAAAAAGAAAAAAAGTTTTTTTGTTTGATTAAATTTTAAAGTTTTTCCATTCACAAACATTTTTCACATTCACACACACAGCAAACTCACACACACTTAGAAAATTGAAAGAGAAAGTGTTTATTTTTTGTTTTATTAGTTTTATAAAAAGAAAATTAGCGGTAAGAGAAAGTAGAAAGTTTTAGTAGGGAAGTACATAGTAGTTCTTTTAGTTGTTGTTCTACTATATATTTATGGTTTACTTAGGTTTTAGGTGGTTAGAAGAAGTTATAGAAAGTAAGAAAGAAAGTTAGGGTTGTGAAATATTACAACATTATTTTGGAGAAGTTCGGGGAAGGGTGATTTAGTGCGTCTACATTACCTGAACATTTCAGACCCTGATGATAAATGCCATAAAGCAACGAACCACAATGATCGCAGAATGTTGGTCCTGCATATGTGAATGGTTCGAAATGATGAAGAGTTTTTGGTGCGTCCTTGAGTTTTTTTATTTTTAATTCATTTGTATATTTTTTTTTTAGGTATTTCATTCCAAGAAACGTGAATAAAATGTTTGAAATTTAATTCAAAGAATTTTAAGTATTATTTCGTTGTTATATTGTTGTTTTTGTTATTGTTGTTTGGTTTATATTGTTGTTGTGCCACAAATTTAAGTGATTACATATTTATTTTTTTTTTGTTTATTTGGTGGGCACATGAAAAACATTTATTAATATTAAAAAAAAAAAAATAATAATAATAATAATAAATTTTATAGACAAAAATGACAAACGTGACAATATATGATGATAAAATTTTGTATATAAGTATAATATGTATTATTTATTTTCTGTTTATAATGAGAAAAGCATGTTGATGCAATTTTATATTGTAGTTTATGAATCTGTTTATGATTGATGCCATTTTCCTTATATTTACAAATCAATTTTTTATAAAAATGTATCTTTAAATTTCACTATTTTCTTTTTTGATACCCTTCACATTGTCAGTCACTATAATGACTTTTATATTCAATGAATATGATGAAACTAGTCTGAATGAAGACTTGAAGAACACATCTATTTAATATTGACAATACACAAATTAAATTATGCATATGCACAATTATAGAAAAGGACTGTCATTTCTGTAGCTCAACAGAACTATTCCTAGTTATGATGCCAAATTTGACGAGGTCTGCCAACTGAATGGTTTACATTCAGTTGAGTAAAATTTTGATCAAGTTTGTTTGTGTATACAAACAATTCTTCTAGCTACCTTTTTCATTCCTGATACGTGTTTTATTAAAATTTTAAAGAGAATTTAACAATATAAATTTTACTTAAAATTGTTTTTTGCATGATCAGCTGTTTTATCATTTAAAAATTGGCAACAAGTCCAAAATGTTGTTGTTTCTTAACATTACTGCAGAGTGACCAGCAATAAACCTGAATTCTGTCTAAGTTCATGCAGAACACAGAATTCTCAACAATAAATTTCGTTCATTTTCAATGTTGTTTTTGTCATCAGAACTCTATGTTCTGTTTGAGTTCTGCAGAACTCTAATCTCTCTCACTATGGAAAGGCTAATAGTATTCTTCTGAATAGATTACTTTCGGTTTTTTTTTGTTTGAATTTTGTCCTGTTTTCAATGCCTAATGATTGTCAAACTTATAGAACTATGGCATATCACCAGATATGCTGATTGGAACAGAAAAGCATAATAACAATTATAGACAAAATATTTTGAGAAATAGTCTTTAAAAACATATTCAATTCAAATTATGTGTTCCCAAAACTTTTTATACACAGTAAAATGCAGTGCTTAAAAGCTGTCAGTGGAAGTAGCAAAAGTCGTAAAATATTTACTTGACTGTCATTGACAGTTCTCAGAATTTAAAACTGAATTCTTTGCTTCGACAGTGACTACTAAGTTTTGTCCAAGCAACAGTAGAAGCAAAAGCAAAGGATATGTAAATAACTGACAGTTTTTAAAATGCTACATTTTTCATTTGAAACTTCTTTGTTTATAAAGTCAGAGACTTGAAATGATACACAACAAATTATTAAGTGTCTATTTATTCTTATTATCGGAGAAATTAGATTCATGTCTTAGTTTCGATAAAGAAATTTTTAAATTTTTGTATTATTTTTTTTTACATTTGAAAAACTATTGTATTAACTTCCTGGATATTTTGAAATGTGAAGGGTATTTCATTTTTGATGCAACCAAAGATATTGTAATAATTTTGTATATTTTTCTTCTTTTTCCATTTTGTTAGGATTTTTTAGTATTATCTTTTATTTTTTTTTTTAATTTTCCCATTCGCCCATACTTCTTTTACTATTTTTAGTTGCATGAAGCCGCTGACCATTATGGAATTTTTATATGAATTTATTTTACATTTTAGATTTTTTTCCATTTTTTAATTGAGTTGAGAACTAAAACAGTTTTGATATGAGTTTTATTGGCTTAAGGGCTTGGTGATGTTGCATATATGTAAATACACTAAATAAAATAAAATAAAAAAAAAAAAAAAAAAAAAAAAATGGAAAGAAAATGATTTGAAAATCCTTCCTGATATGTAGATTTCCATCATAGTAAATGCAATTATTCTTTTGAAAGTTAAAAGTAATTGAAATTTGTAACTTTCCATTTGTTTCATTGAAACTGTTGCTTTTCAACTTTAGAGAATTTGTTGAACTTTAAGTTTCTATTCCAGTAAGTTTAGCTACTTCAGAAAAACAATGATTCATTTGTAAGTCATTTTCTTAAGCAACAATTCTTAGTAGTAAAGAAGAAATGAATAAGAAACTTAAGTAAGCAATAAGAAAGACAGACAAAAGCTAAATAAAGAAAGTCGCAATACTGCAACAAAAAGCTTTTTAAAAAAGAAACGTCGCCATCATGAATGTCTTCCTTTTTCTGCTTGAAAGCATTCTTTTTTATTATTATTATTCTTATATTTTATTCTTACAACTACTAACTTAAGAGAAATAAAGAATGTGAAATATAAAAACAGAATAAACTGTTAAGAAGAGAAGAAAAGCCAAGTCAAGTGCTATGAATAACAGCAAAATAGACAAACCACTTGACTGGAAACAAAAAAAGAAAAACAAAAGAATGTGCGTAAAATAGAAAACAGAATTGAAAAAATCTTATTCTATACTTTATACTATTGTCTTGTATTTAAGGTATGCACTCGTTTCCTGTAAGTTCATATGCAACATACATAGCTTTATTTAAGCCAAGCCAACTTATATAAAAATCAACTCAGAGAATAAAAAATGGAAACCATTTGTTGCTTTTCTTTTATGAAATTGAAGATGAATGTAGGTTTTTTTGCTAAATTTATGAAATTAAATTAAATAAAATTGTAAATGAACTTACGGAATCGATGCCTTTATCCTTGCCAGGACAGATAAATGTGACATATTCATGGCAACGCTTATGAACAACATATGAACAAACTGAAATAAATAACACAAATTAATGAATAAAAATCAGTTTTATTTGTTTATTTTTTAATATTCAATTTAACTTACCTTGACACTGAAATCCTTGTTTCCCGAAACCCCTATAAATAGGCAACATAAAATAAAATGAAAATTTGAAAAGAGGAGAGAATAAGAAAATTATTTATGAAAAATCATTAAATATATGAAGAATCGATAGAGAGAGAAAAAGAGAATAATGAGTATTTTAATTAATATACAATCTACATCATAATTATAATATACATACTCGCAAATACTTATGTATGAATATAAAAGAAAAGGTGATATTATTATATTTTCAATTAATAACCCTCAGATATGCAAATGAATTTTGAATATTTCTCAAACGTCGCACACGCTTCATAATTAACAAAAATATTTAATATTTGCATTGAAATATTAATCAATATGCAAATTCCACAACATTCTCATAAATGTTAATATGCTTTTAGGAGCACAGTATAGCCACAGTCTGGCAAGTGGTAAATTGTCAGAAGATGCCGCCCAAATATATGTACAATAGTATTGTAATGAAGCTAAATCAATATAATTAACTTTGAAATTCAATATTGAATAATGTTGGTCAGCAAAATGAGTCGCCTCTCTATGTATGTTTGTATTTGTGTAGAATAGAAATTGCTAAGCAATGTTGGGTTAACAAAGATATCCACTCATATGAGAGTAACGTATATATGTACATATACTTATATGCTTTGTCATATGTCCTTAATATATTTAAACATGTGTCATTGTGACCATATACACGAATATGTACTTAAAGTTATGTATATCTATGTCCAGGACTTTGAGAAGGACAATTTTAATTAATAAGTAGGTGCATGATATTAGTTTTATTAAAGATTATAAGCCATTTTTGTAAATAAATATTATACCCAATGTAATACAAATTATGACCCAAATCTTAACTTATACAAATTTTCGTTTGAAAACTCCTTAAAGTATTTGATTTTAAACCTAAAATAAGAATTTATAATCTATGACATTTTGTACCAAAATATTTGTGATATCAAATATTTTGCGTATTCTATAATTGTTAATTAATGCTGACGAATGAAATTTTGTATAATTTGAAAACTTTACAAGAAATTAAAAGTCTAATATTATTTCTTATTAATGGGCTTCTTAACGCTTTGGATATTTTGGATATTTAATAAACGCTTGTTTCTTAATTGATGATCACCAAGAGAGTGTCGTATTTTATTTCTCTCCTACAATGGAACTCTGCTTGCCTGTATGTTGGTATGTATGCTCCTTATGGACTTCGAAACCGTTTTACGGATTTTGATGAAATTTTCAGGGAAACTTTAGAATGGTCTGGATAGTGCTTGAGTAAAATTTAAGTTGAAAATAATTAAAACAACATCTTTTTGAATTTGTGAGTTACATCAAAATAAATATCATTCTTTTTATCTTTCCCGTACAAAGCCAATTTTGATGAACTTTTCAGGAGATTAGCAATGTGCGCCGATACTGCTTTGTGTTTTATATTAACGGCTAATTGGAATGCTACTTACAAATATAACCAGGGCTGCATTAATCATGTCGGGTGCGGCCCTAGGCAATACAAATCTCGTGTCCCCTTTATCCTTTTCTAACTTCCTAAAATTAATTTGTTTCTAGAACAATGCAAAATATTCATAATTACGCTATTTCCTTACTACATGCCATCATCGTAATCAATACAAAAAATTAAGGAAAGTATGCATATATTTTTATTAAATACAATAAAATTAAAAGTTTACCTCTTCCAATATATCATTTTCAATTGACATTACGCAAATTAATTTAAACACTTCTGAGACATTGATCAACGAAGACAGTTTTTTTTATTAGTTTTAATTTCGGAAAGTTACGTTCATCCGTGCCGTTTGATAATATCAGAATACTATATATATATGTAAATATATATAAAGCTTTTATAACATTTGGTAAAGTAAATTGTGCCTTATTAACAAAAATCTTACTAATTGTAAGACGAAGTACGTGAACTGAAGCATCTCGTCTATGAACTCAGGCTAAATGTCCTCAGAATAAGGTTCACTAAACTTTGTAGAAGCCACTTTAATTTCATCGTTAAACTTGGTTAAGAAATCTGTGAGAAATCCAAACAGAAAATTAATTTTCCGATAAGCTTCTAGTCGTTGCGACAATTCTGTTACAGCATTTATAGTATCATAATAGCATTTAGCAAATAAGTTTTAATTTTTAACTTCTGTTTTTCTCTGATCACTACGTCTTCTGCAGATGTGTCATCGTGATACCATTTCCTTCTTCCCACACGTAGATTTTTATCACTCAATTGGGTATCAGTTTTCTTAGTTGCCTTCATTTCGTAATCGTAAAATAATTTTCGCTGTGAAAGCAACAAATATAATACAAATAGATACGCGGGGCCCTAACCGATGCGGTTGCCTACATTGGCTTATGGATAAACCAGCACTGGATATAATACGATACAACACACAGCAAATCAATAATATTCAGACAACACACTCTTTACATACCACATATGATTGGATCTATTACAATTTTTTATATTATTTTACAAAAGACATTGCGTTTTTAGTTGACTTTCAGGTTTTTTTTGTATGCATTTAACATGTCAATAATTTATTGACCATTGTAAGGAACTTCAGTAACCAAATATAGATTTTCTTTACGAAGCCAAACGAGTTTGTCATTTAAAAACTGTCAATTATTATTTTTTGAGAAGTAGCAGGTTTGTGAACCATTAAATGTTTATTTGTTTGTGCCAATGTTTTGTTTTGTTTAAACGTCGTCAATCTACCTAATACTTTAATAGTACATTTTTTAATATTGATTATTCAGTTCGATAACATTTTCGACAACTAAGACAGATAAGTTAAAACATTTCATAGTTTCTGTGTGGAGAATCTCCATCTATTTATAATATATCTATACATCTATAGATAGCAAAACGCGCCCCGGACAGCTAGTTATATATGAGTGCAATAAATATGATGTTTTGTTTTAGTTTGTTTAAAAACTTGAGTTAATTTTGTAAAGGACTTTGGATGTTTCAAGAATCGAATTGAGAATCATGCGGTCTCCATATAAAACATCAAATTCCAACATTGTTTGATTGTTTTAAACCATATTCTATAACTTTTCATTGCCTACTCCATTAGGCCTTTTGTGTTTTGCATACATAAACTTTCCTGGTCCTTTACATATTCCCATCTAAGTTCATTTCAAATTCTTTTATTTCTGTAAAATATTTTCGCAATTTGTTGACCATTCGCACATGACTTCCATCGTCATTATATTCATTTACTTTCTTAAATATAGTAAACATTTTTGCATATTTTGCTGAAAATAATTTTTTTGATATTTGCAAAAGTGTCTGGCATATTTTATTAATTTTTAGTTAAAATATTCTATGTCAGTTTGTGTAAAGGAATTTTGCTGTAAATGTTTGCTGAACGTGCAGAAATTTCCTTTTTGACCGTTTCACCATTTTAAGCGCAAAAGAAATAGAAGAATAGCAAATAGAATGGACAACAACAATGTTTTCAAGTCTGGTTATATTTTAATACCCACACTATTGCATTAGAAATTCTTTGTAGAAATATTTTAACATTGTCCAACGCTATCCACCTACTTAAATAACACTTACTACTAATGTATGTTTCTTTCATTTCTTCTTCTTTCTTATTTTTGTTTGGTTTCACCACCAGACCAAGACTACTTAGTACATAGCTTCCTTTTCATTAGAAGCTTAAAAGCAAAAAAGTCTGTCAAGTGCGCGTCTCATTTGGCGCTTAATTGTAGTCGAGTTCGCACCTGTCATTACAAAGTAATATGAATAACACTAAAATTTAATTGTAGAGAATCGATGATACTAAAGACGTAAAAGGGTCTGTCATTAAGTCTATATAATTTAGTTTAATGGGAAACTATTTTATGAAAAATTCAAGTTGAGTTAGTAAATCGATTAAACAATTTAATTTCGTTTTAACTAAAAGCTTTTTTTTTAAATTTTATGCTTCAACTGTTTCTTTCAAAGCACTAGATATTTCATATTTATTTTGCCATTGTCAATGACTCCTACCATCGTTTTCTGTTGCCTGTTCCAGACAGAAGTAGAATTAAAAAACTTTTGCAAATATAACCAACATGCATTGCATTCATTCTGTTTTCCTTTTTATTCATACATATTTGCTTTTCATTCATTTATTTGATAATAAAATTACAGAGAGAGTAAAGTAAAGTAAATTCAATGTATTGAATTTAATAAATTCCTTTTCCTTTTTGCATCCTTATGTTATTTCTTTGTATACAACATATATTTGCAGCCAGACACATATGTCCACAGATCTGTAAGGATTCTTTATTTTACTCCTTGTATTTGTATGCTACCAATATTTGTGTGTTGTGGACTTTATTAAAAATAAAAAGTACACACTTCATTCTTTGTTTGCGTAGGTTGCACAAAGGTAGAGAAAATATTCAATTAAGAAAATTTGTTTTCCAAATGAGAAAACAATTTTAATGGAATTTGTTTGCATTTAGCTTAAGAAATTTATATTTAAGAAATTTTATCTTATGGAAAGTAGAAAAGTATATATAAATATATCTATTGTAATCTATTTAATAGTAGGCCAAAGAGGATTTTCAGATTTTAGCTTAACAAAGTAATAGAAACACTTGGACACACATGAGGTAAGGAAGAATTCAGTTGAGAAACATTTATTGATGAAATCTAATCGAGTTCTTGTAAGAATTTTCAGTTTTTGAAATCTGTTTTTTGTCTTGGCTTCGTCTTTTAAAATCTTAAACTATTATCTTAGTTATATTAATTTTAATTGGTTTTTCAAATTACTGCATAGACCTGATTCCAGATGGAGTCCCTTTGGAGATAAATTTCATTAAGGTTATGAGCATTATAAGAGATTAAGTTCACTGTTAGTTGAGTTTTCTCACTTGGATGTTATGTAAGAAATGCAACGGAAATTTTCTAAGGCTTCCTGTGATGGTATTAAATACTGACCAGTCAGTATGCTTATTGTTAATCTATAGCTCTCACAAATAAGTCCCGTAACAATGAAACAATGTGTCATGGATTATTTACTCCAATATTTGTTTGTGTAAAGATTTTCTAGAGATGACACCAAGCATAGTTCTTGAAACGCCACGAAGAGGTATTATTAAAACTGAAGAAAGAAAAGCAAAGTTACAGAAAATACAAAGCAGTGTCAGTAGCACGTTAGGAAAGTCAGAAAGACAAGTCGGAAAGTGAGAACATAAAGTCACCATATAGTCAATAAGATAGTTTTTAGTCAGTAAAAATAAATAAAATAAATAAGAAGGGAAGGAAAGAGCTCTAACGTCCGACATAGTTGGCATTTAAAGTAACTTGTTATCAAGTTTGTACTTTAAATCATATCAGAATTCATTTCGTAAAGTCACTAGTTGAATCCAACGCTAGATGGAAGTCGCTAATATCAACAGGATAAAAGTACAACAGCATTGGGTTAATCTAATCAAATATTCTATTTCCATCTCTGTGGGGAAAAAATTGCTTAGTTGTATAATTTCATTAATAATCGCTAACAAAAGATTATGATTCTATTTTCTTTACCCCATACATTTAAGAATTTAGTAATTAGAATAATAAGTGTACAATAGTAAAAGATGAATATCGATTATGCGTATGCATTTCCTTTGTATTATCTATTTATGAGTCGTCAATATGAAGACTGGCTGGCTTTTCAACATAGGTATAAAGTACCGTTTTCACTCGACTTCGAATTGGTCACAGTGCCATCACTCACACTTAATTAATCAATGGGAATACACGCCAATCTTCTCACCTATGCGGTCATGTAGAGGTAACTACGATTCACCTTTTGGATCAATGTTCTCATCTTCAAAGTATCAGAATTGTCCTCTTTCCTAACTTCAATCCCTCATCAGCCTTATCACATTTTCCGAACCGAATATAGAAAAGATATTATACTTCTTAAAAAATTATAATCTTACAGATTTAATTTAAAATATTTTATAATTTTTAAGAGTCGAAGAGTTGTTGGCCTTAGTAGCTAATACTCTAATAATAATGATTTGGCATCTTCAGATTGAAGTGAAACAATTCCATAATATCTAACAGATTTTTCATTTAACTCTTGTGGTTAGTTTGCTGATAGTTATGATTCAATTAACTCACATTGTATCTTGTTTTGGTATTTCAACTTTCTTTTATTAGTATAACGTGCTTTCAACACCTTTTCTTTAAAGAAATTAATCTCAACAATTTAATTAGAAACCAAACAAAATGAAACTAAATGTTAAAATATGAAGTAAGAAAGTAATTAAAAGAAAATAAATGAGCTCAAAGTCTTGTTCATTAAGAGCACCAAAAAAGGAAACATACATACAAATGATTCAAGTCACAACATCAGCAGCAGCAGCAGCAGCAGCAGCAACAGTAAGAATCCATGACAAAACAAGTGTGTCACGCACGCTTGCAGTCACAGATAAATTCACGCACATAATGAATAAAGAGTAAGAATGAACAACATGTGGAACTTGAGGCGGAAAACTTGTTTGGCGTCATGAAGACGTTGGAATGCGTTGCCATACTAAAGATATAGGAAAAGTGTCAAGGGAGGCAACAGAAGTAAATGCCAAATACATGAAAGAGTAAATTTTATGTTGCATGATGATGCAGTAGCATGTAATACTCATTTTACCAAATGCAGTCTCTTAACTAACCGACTAACTTGGATTTATAAGTAATAATTATTCATAACACGTTCACAATACATCATGGCGTATGATTAATTCAAAGAAAATGCAATAATTATTTAATTATTTCAAATGCATGACAAAATACCATACGACACTTTCAAAGGGAATTCATAAAGTCGTCATCATCATCATCAAAATGACAAAACCATTTAATTGGATTTCTTTGTTTCATAAAGTATTTAAACATGGATTTCACAAGAATGAAAGATGAGTAGGGATGAGTAATAAGGCACTTAAAAATTACATATAACATTGACATTTGAGTGAGTGGATTATCCAATCCAATGTCAATCATTAAGTCAATTCATGAAATAATTGATCAATTATTATAATTAGTTAATTATTGGCAAAGTTTAAATGAGAAGAATTTCACTCCACACCTAATTGCAAATATTTGTATTGAATTTTATCAATTAAAATGTGATTGAATAATCGATTTAAAAGTTATGAAACTTTTCAAAATTGTCAATTATGATAAATTTCAAATAAATTAAATGTCAGCACACATACATTTTCCAATTTCTACTAATTGTGATTTAATGAATTATGAAATCCTAAATTGACATGTATGTATCAGTAGCGTATTGCATACTTTGAAGCATTTAATTATGATAAAATTATTGTATTAATATTATTTCATTGAAATAAAATACCTACATCCATGCATATCCATGTTGATAACCGCTGCAAAGTATTTTTTTTATTTTTTATATATAAAAGGAATAAATATATATATGCATATACAATTTTTAAATTCATTTATCTTTTTTTAATTCTTAGAAATAAAAACAAAATCTCAGTTCTCTTAGCTTAGATACACTGAAGAGATTTTAGAGTACCATGACGACCATGACGACGACGACGACTAGCAAACGACAGCAAAGACTTAATACCAAACCAAAATTGATTTATAATCCTGCACCAAAAACAATATTAAACAAACATTTTGTGCGTGCTTACAAAAATGTTGTAACATTATTAAAAGGGACCATGGGGTTACTATTGAAGTTAGCAGTTGTTGTACTATTTTTGATGATGATGATGATGCCCAGAAATAATATAGAGTTTGTCACGTGCTTTCTCTGTGTGGGTTTGTTTGAGATTTTATGGTTAAGGATTTAAGTTGAATATTAAAGATGACAAAAGCAAAAGCAAAGGCAAAGTGTCCATTAAATTTATGATATAGAATATTTATGTTTTTTTTTTTTAATTTCGAAATCTTTCTTTCATTTTTGGGCACATAACTTACGCATATTGAGCATACTTTTAGGTTCTGCCGACCATGATTAATCGTATAAAAGAAGATACGTATACTACATACGTGAGAACATGTTTCTCAAATAAAAATCTAAAGCTGTCAGCACAAAATTATCCAAAAAATAAATACATACAAAACGACTTTCTAATAGGCGGGCACAAAGGTAATTTACGTTAACCAAAGAGAGTAGCTCCTGGTGAATTGTAAATGTAGTACAATATATTGTGAAGTATATTGAAAAGGTCAGTTTTGTTAGTATGTGGCTAAGCTTAGCAGTAAATGATTGGATTTGTGGTTTAAAAAAAGAAAAAAAAAAAAAATTTTAAACTAAATTTATTCATTCCATACATATTTTTTCACTCAGAACACACACACACACACACACAGTGCGTATACATTATATATGTACAATAATATTTAACTAAGAGCATATTACACATACGCCACATATCTTTTTTGGAGGGGGTGGCTAACAAAATTTAACTTACTTGGTGTCTACTTTGTAGTCCAAGTGCAAATATTTGAAAGCTTAGCAGACACTAGCAGAGAAGCAAACAATAAAAATGTTAAAACAACTTGCTTAGCAAACATAGTATAAGCAAACAAACAAACAAACAAACAAGCTAACAAAATTGTCTAACAAATATCCCAAAATAAGCTAAAGATCCAACAAAATAAAAATCCCATTGTTTCCTTCTATGAAAACAAAAAAGAAAAAAAAAAATAATAATATTGTAAAAGAAAACAAGCTCAAAACATCACTTGAAACTCTTAGTGGGTTGGGTACATGGTTTGCATGGTTTAACGCATGACGCTTGACTTCAAGGCGAACATTTACTCACATATGCCAAAGTTGAAATACTTTGGGATTAATTAGCAACACGTAAAATATGAGTAACATGGCAACATCGGTTGGTCTGACATACTGAGAGTAAGAGTGGTGCCAGTCAGCAAACCAGACAAATAAGCAAACAAAGTTTGCAAAGAAAAATTGTCTATGGAAAATGAGTAAAGGAAGAAGGATGATGATGATGATGATGATGATGATAATGATGATGATGATGATGACGATGATATTGTTGATAAAATAGATCAAACTTGGTGTTGAGGTTTTGTATATTTTGTTATGTGTGAATAGGAGAAAAGTACAATAATAAGACAAACATTGTTTATGAGAAATTTGCTTAGATGTTGTTCATTTGTCATTTGATGTCACTTAGTGTCATTATGATTGTGTCTTTTCTGCTTATTATATGCTTCACACTTAGTATAATTTAAGATAATATGATTAAAGAAGAAAAGAAAAGCTTCAATAAAATGTATGTGGACTCAAATCACAAGGGAAATAAAGTTAAAAAGTCCTCTCCCACTTGTTAAAGGTACAATTTTCCTTAAATTTTGAGAATATTTTATTTAAAATTGTGAGAAATAAGAAATAAGCTATAAATTAGAGAAGGGAATGGAAAATGGGTTACTGTTTGAAAATCTTTTAAATTTGTACAACTAAAATTTACAATATTTCTCATCAATACATTTACGATAATCATCTGCATTAGAAGAGAAATGAAGTTTAGTCCTTCAAAAGATTCATTCTGTATATAATTTCATTCTACTGCAGTTAAAAATAGAAAATTTGTATTGATTTCTTTTAAGTTATTCTAGTTGGTGTTTGAAGTCCTAAGTCAGCTTCTATCATACCTTACCGAGATGGTTTAGGTCAGAAAAAGTTTTTCAAATATTGAGCCTTTCATTCAGTAAAGGAGATATTTTAGTTAAAATTGAATAATCTGCATAACAATTATGTGTTCAAAATGTATCAATTTTTTAAATTTTAGTCAATCACTAATCAGCTGTTGAAGTCTCAGTAATATCGACCACATGTTTTCGATTTAATTGTCAATTGAAATAACAAACTTTTGTGTATTGGAAAAAATAATACAAAAATTTGTGAGTAAAAAACTATAACCGAAATCAAGAAAAGGCTTGATTAATACTATTGAGAGTCTGTAACATCAATTTCATTGGTAAAGAAGAGGTTTATTGAATTCTTTGGTGTCGTACCAGCACAAATGACGCCGAACGTTCAGTTTGTCAAAAAAAAGTGGTCACACCAGAAATCAGCGATAAAATCAGTGTAATGAAATTGAACATTCTAATATTGAAATTGCGTGATGTTAGCTGAGGCTTTAGGGCACTCAACTTTGCGGGTTTAACATGAATATTTGGATATGAAAAAGCTTTTCGCACGAAGGATGCCGCGATTGATCACACTCGACCATAAGCACAACAGTGTGGCCACTTTAAAGGAGTATTTGGCGATGATCAACGATTTATTTTTTACCTTCGATGAAACATGGATTTTTCACAATACACGAGAGACCAAGGAACAGTTAAAGCAGTGTACTTATTCGGGAGAACGTGCACCAAAGAAAGGCAAAGGTGGGACTGTCGGCCAACAAGGTCATGGCAACAGTTTTTTGCATGTACGCGTTGCCATTCACACATCAATTACCTTGGAAAAGGAAAAATAATCACCGGCCATTATTATTCAGAGTGGTTGAACAGATTTGACATTGATTTGGAGTAAAAAAGGCCGCATTTGTCGAAGATAAAGTACCCTTCCCCCATGACAATGCACGGGGTGGACACGTGTGTAGTCGCCATGTACTCCATCCTTCATATTCTTCAGATTTAGCCCTCTACTACTATTTCCTGTTTCTAGATGTTCAAAAAATGACTCTGCTGTAATAGATTTGGGTCAGATGAAGAGGTAATTACTGACCTATTATTTGGAATGTATACAAAAATTGGAAAATTGCTGGACCAAATGCATCGAGGTAAAAGAAGATAAATAAAAATAAAATTTTATAAAAAAAATTTCTTTCTATCATTTTCTAAGGACTTATTGATCGACCAACGTATTTTTCTTCACTAAGATGAAAGTCACTCTGAGAAAATATTGAATGAAAATATCTCACTCATAGAGCACAACATGTTGTTGTGTTGTTCAAAAGTTATTAGCTGCTTGTTTCTCGATGAGAAGAAATACGTTCTGTGAGTAAGAATAGTTGTAAAAAACATTTTGAATAATCACACATCTAACTCATGTTACTGAAGAAGAAACCAAAATAAAAATGAAGAGGAGAGAGGGAGATGGAGAGGGAGAGATAGAGAGAGAGAGAGAGAGAGAGGGGGGGGACAAATGCAAACATAGAAAAAGATGTTTGAATATTTTTTTCCCATTGCTTCGGTCGGTTGAAGACAAGGATGGCAAAAAAAAAAAAAAATAAAAAAAAAAATAATAAACATGATGATTCATGATTTTCAGCAATGACAAAAAATAAAATCTCATCAATGAAAATCTCATATCCGACAATTTTGTATTTTCTCTTTAAACAACAATTTTTTTTAAGAGAAAATGAAAGTGATGAGATTTTTTGCGAATTCGTTTTCTATTCTAGTTTCATACATTGTATATTTGATTCTGAACTTTACTTAAATAATCCTATCATGATTCATGTTGAAAACATTTCCTTGAATATAGAATTCAAAACATTTTAAAGGTCAAAATTGTTACAATGCATTCATAGTGTAAGTTGCAACAAGAAAAGAAAGTTAGGTTGAAGTTAAGTACTTTTTGTTGAAAACTTGAAATATTCAATTTTTTATTCTTTGATTTAATTATTTTATCAACATGACGTAGAATGTGTGTTCTCAAGTGTCTTGCAACGTGTTTCTATAACTTTGTGTTTTAGTTTGAAAAAATGAATTAAAAAAGTTTGAAACTGTTTATTGTTCTTATATTGCGTATACGTTATACTGACTGAAACAAACTCAAAAGATGAATTACTCATACGCGAAATGTTTAAGGAAAACTTTTTCTTATTTAGTCTTATTATAATGAAAATGAAATTTCTTTAAAAGAAAATAAAGTAATTTATGTTAAATGAATATTATATAAGTGAATATGATAATCAAGGTAATAAAGTCAGTCAGTCAGTCAGTCAGTCAGTCTTATGTGTGTAATTGTTTTTGAATGTTTTATTAACCATACGCATTTACAGCAATCAATATATTGTACCAAGACACATATGCATGTGTGGTATATAGGATACATGTACATGTATGTATTTAATATGGGTTTATTGTTACAATAACAAGGAGGTAAAGCAACAGTCATGTAACTCACATCTCTATGCTTGTCTTATTTCACTTCCTGTTGAATTATAGACGTATGAAATAGCGTGTGTATCTGTAGTGTTTGCATGTGTTGTATTGAGTGTTTTGTACTTTTATTTGCTTTCCTTTATGTGTTTCTCTTTGGGGAATGGGGAATGGTGAATGGGACCTGAACCTCTTCTAACTTAACGAACTGGCAATTTAATGCTAACATTGCACAGCTGTCAGTGCCGTTGTGGCATGCAACGCCAAAGTCTACTTATTTACATAGTTTACTGCACCCATTACACTTCCCTACTTTCCCATAGACTGACTCACTCACTCACACACACACACTCACTTACTTGGATGGTTTACTAACTGATGGCATATTTACGCCATAACCTGTTACACGCAACTTTCGAACGAAATATACATTCACATGTGCCTACATTGCAGGTAGTAGGTTTTTGTAGTTCCGGTTCAGTTCGGTCCGGTTCATTACCTTTCCATTCCTTTCTCTTCTCTGCTCTGTTCTCCTTTGCATTTCGTTTCGTTTCGTTTCGTTTCGTTTTATTTCGATTTTTTCATTCTTTCGTTAGTTTGCTGCTAATTGCATGCAACATGAAGAGTGTTTGCGGTCTATGACATGACATCAACCTTAATACGTTTAATGCTTCAAACACTCATTCACCCATATTTTCATCTATAAAACCAACATAAACATTTGCATGTATATAATACATAAGTTAACATAGAAAAACCATTGCATATTTATAGGCTGATTTTGACTTCAACTAACTTTATGCTTTAGTAAAAATACTGCATTCATTATTTACTTGCAGTTGTTGCTGCTAAATTTCATTTAGTTTTCTAAAGTAAACTTTATTTTAGATATTTTACTATTTATTTATTTTATTTTATATATTTTTTTATTTTGTTTTATTTTTACAATTTTATATTTCTATGTTTGGTCAAAAACATGCAGGGAAACTTTTACCAGATTGCGTGACTAGTTTGGTTTTGCGTTTGTTGGAAAAATGTTTTTCTTACTTTTGTAATGTTTTGGTTGAAAATTATATTTAATGGATTTGCAAATATATTATAAGCAGACGAATGAAGAACAAAGTTTTTTCTCGAATTGTAAAATAAAATTGAAAATAATTAAGAGATTTGAAATTAAGAAATTATAAAGAAATTTTACGTATTTGATAAGAAAGCAAATTAAAAGAAAATATTGCTGTTTTCTCGTATTAGACTCATTGCTATTTTAGTTAGCATTGGCTACGTATAAACTGATTTAAGCCATAGCCATATCTGATAGGGATATAAGGTTCTTCTTCAAAATGTCAGTGATTTTTGTGAATTAAAGAATATTCTTCCTCTACACTCATCTTCATATCTCAATTTCCATCTTAAACGCATGTGATTCCACCAAATTGTTTACCGATAGTAGGTTCTAGTTGTTATCTGTAAAAGCGTTAACACAAGATGTAATTGTCAGCTACTTTGATTCTTTCACTTTGTTCAAATCTAACTTATTTTATTTTACATCAAGATCATTGTACAATTGTTTTAAATATTGTTTGTCATTTCTTGCCCTTTCCCTTGTTTTTTGGAATCTATAATATTTTGAATATCGTATAATATACTTTCAAATATATGAAATCATGTTGGACCAATTGAATCTCTAACTTCTACTTATCTGATGGAGCTAATCCAATAATCAAAAAATAAGATAAGAAAGCAAATAATGCATATCAGTAGGTTAGGTTAGGTTAGGTAGCTGCATCACTGAACGAGTGATGTCACTTAGACCACAAGATGGGTCCGTTGTGAGCCATATCAGTAACACATAACAAAAAAGTAAGTATGTCAAACTTCCATAAGTCGAACTTCTCTAACTTGAATTTTCTATAATTCGAACTAAATCGGGTTACAGTAGCGTTTAGAACTAAAATTCCATACAATTTTTCTTCCATAACACGAATATTTCCATAACTCAAAGAAAAAAAAAAAATTGGCATGTGAACCCTTAAGTCGAATTTTTCGGGTAAATCCCATTTTGCGTGCACATCGTTTTTCTGATGACATAAGCGTCTTCACCTGTGTGATTTCTCCCTCCTCATAAAACTGACATATATTTTTTGTTTATTATTCGGGGGATGTCCCTATAACGACGTTGAGTAAGTTGAATTAAAGCGCGCTATGAGAATGGAATGCAATTATAATATGACATCAAAACGTATTTTAAAGTGTGAACATTGAAGAAAAATTTAAATTAATAGAAGAAGTAGAAAATGGATAAAAGAAAAACGACGTAACTCTAAATATACTGTACTACCGTGTACGGTTTCCACTATTTTAACAATTAACGAATCAAAAAAATAAACATACGTTATTGTTCAGAACAAGTAAGTCCAACTCTCAATGCCATGGAAGATGATAACGACGGTTTGTAGAATGAATCTATTGAATATGTTTTCAAGAGAGATGTAGCGAATTCCTTTGGCATTTCAAATACATATTGATAACTGAATAGTAAAACATCTAATGATCATTTTAAAGCATTAAACAAATTAGAACATTTTTTACTGATTCTAATAAAAATAATAGTGGGATTCACGCAACGTGGATAACTTGGCATAGTTGGTAAATTGGGCAAACAGGCAAACAAAGTGACCGTTAAAAAAAACTTGCCCAATTTTCCAAGATTACATGATAATTTTGTTGGGCAAACATGGCAAAGTGAGGACTGCTAACATTGCGGATTTATTCTGAGTGGGCAAGTCTGACCAAAATGTGAAATGTTGTATCAATTTAATTGAAATAACAATTTATTTACTGCAAATAAAAGTAAGAATAATAAATAATTTACTTCAATTTATATACTTCACTTCTTGTACATAGTTTGTTTACATTCAACTGGCAGCTATGTTTGCGAAAACAGCTGATTTACGTATTACAAACACAATTGGTCGTTCATGCAATTCATTTGCTTATTTGCCATTTTAATCGACTTGCCACTATGCGTGAATCCCACTTATTTAAATGTTTACAAATTTCTGAATATTTTAAGAAACTGTTACTAAAAAACTTCATGTGAAGTCAAAAAAAATTATTGTTATTCAATTTCGCCAAATTCCTTAGTTTTAATGAATAATGCTATAACTGGAAGTCTCCATAAGTGGAGCTTTTTTTGTGCATCTTGGTGATTCGAGTTATGAAAGTTCGGCTGCAATTCAATGATTGAATGGTTTATATAAAAAATAACAAATTTATAATTATCGAAATTGAGACTACAATAAGAAGACAAAATTTAATTTTATCTAAAATTTTATAAAATAACTAAAACAGAGCAAGAAAATCAATAGTTTGCTTTAGCTTGACTTTAGATTGTCACTGTGTCAGTCAATCAGTCAGTCAGTCAGACACATGTCAATATGCCAAACTGTCTGTAAACATACACAACAATTTCGTTATAACGTAAATTCAACCATTTCAGTCAAACAACCAACTAATCAAGCAAAGAATAAACCACCATTTAAAAAAGCAATTCTTGTCTTCAATCCTTTCCCTTATTTTTTATCTTTATTTTGTTATTTATTTTTTTTTTTATTTTGCATTAGACTTTTGCCATTTATTTTGAAGCTTTAGCCTTGTTATTGACCAATGCAAAGCATAGCAAAGCACAGTAAAGCAAAAGCAAAAGCGTCAAGCACCCATATACTTATTGTATATTTGTCTCATCGTGTATGAAGTGGGAGGAAAAATGAAAAATCGAAATAATGTATTACAAGGTTTTCATTTTCTTTTTCTTTTTGGAGGATTCTTTTTTTTTCGTTTGTCATTGCGCTTTTGTATTTTGTCATTAGGTTTGCTTTCTTTTCGCGCTTTTCAATTACATAGTACGTGTATATTAAGCATATAGAGATAGATTATATTATATTATTTATATAATATGTTTACATCCAAGACTATAATGCTTCCAAAGAACGGAAAAAAAGAAGAAGAAAAATCTGTAAAGAAAAGCGCAAGAATCTAACTTAACTCAACTTGTTACAATGTCTTAAGCAAATATACTATTGTAGTATGATAACAAGCTTTGAACAAAAAAGAGAAATGGGGAAATGGGAAAAAGAAAGAAGAGAGGGAGACAAGTCAAACCAAAATGAAATGAAACGCATTGAAGGAAAGAAAAACGCGACAGCAATGTAAGAACTACACGGGTCAGCAAAAGATAAAAAGTATCTATGCGAATGTCAGTATGTATGTGTATCTGAGAGAATGTAATTTTGTTTAGTATATTTCAAGGGTGCCCATTGAAGGTTGTTAACGCGTAGCTTTCTTTCTTAACCATGTTTGTGAGATCTTTATTGGTTTTGTTACGTTGCAGCTTGTGCCATATGTCAATGTCTAATGGTTAAAAATATGTGTATTTCCTTACAACAAACTACTACTACTAAAAGTACTTACATACTCGTATATAGAATTACAAGTTCCATTAAATCGAATCTAATTTTATTGAAGATAAAGTTACAATAAGTTGAATTCTGAGATTCTTAAAAGTAGGTCAAGATGAACAAACCCCTGGAAAAAGCTCTGTGCGTGACAATTTTAGGTGATAATTTGCTTGTCACATAAAACCACGCCACATAGTTTAAGGGATCAATGGTAATCAAAATTTGTGACCAACCCTTAAAATATAAAAGTATATACTTTAAAAGCACGAAAAACCTTCAAGGCACAAGGCAGCTGTTTGTTTTGTTGTGAGTCCAAGTTAATCTCTTGAGGATAATGAAGAAAAGTAACTATGCAATAGGATTATTGGTATAAGCAATAGTGAGTTGATTTGATTTGTTGAGTGGGAAGAGTAAATTTCTTAAGGAAAAATAAAAAAAGGTGAAAGGTAAAACTTCCGTTGGTATTTTAGGTAGTTTAATTAAATTTTATTTAATTGACTTCATAAGAAGATTGTGGTTAGCAGTAAGTACTAAAAAATTTTAAAGGAATAGAATTTTTCTTACTCTTCATATTATCTTCTTGGGTTTTTGGTTACTAAAGAGGGGTGTAGGAAAGCATATCATGTATAGGTAGAAGACAAGGCATAGATTAATCGAAATCTAAAACGCTGCAGTAGATAAACTAAGGATGCCAAGTAACTCGTGCTTGTATAAATAATAAGTCCTTAAGCCTCTATTAAGACTAATGATTTAAAACCTTAAACTTCATTATAATAGTTGAAAAATAAATATCGTGAAAACTTCTTAAGACTTAAGCATCAAAAGGATCTAAATAGTAAGATAGGAAACTTTAAATGGCTTCCGAAATTAGCATACTTTGTGTTGTATATTAATACAGCTTTTTTCTATACCTCTATAAGTTTGTTGAAACTTCCTGTGTCTTAAATGAATTTGAGGGTTTTGGTATTTCAGAAACACTTCTGAGAAAGGTGAGCCCAAACGTTTTGAATCTCCTTCTGTAGAAAACCTTGCAGTTACTCAGAGTATGTTATACTGTCCCTTCTTTCTATTCATTTCGTCATTTTCTACAGAAATTATTTTAGGTTAATCCTGTCATCCATCTGTCATAATTTCCAATTGCATAATATCCTGCTAGTATTTTTAAAATGTCTTTTATGTTCTGCCTATTTAACTATTTAGCAATAAAATGGATTGACCCAATTCAAACATTGGAAGACATAATCTAATAATTTGGTGATATTTGCATATTGAGTGTCATCGACATTGATGAAGTGCGTACTACGTAACGAAATCAAAAAGATTGGCAAATTTCTCTTCACTCAGATTCGTGTATACAAAATGTGTCTCATAAGTCTACTATTTAATAGTAGCCAAAAAAAGTACCACAAGTTGCCTATATTGCACTACATTTATTACTTCACATGAAATTGTAGTCAATAAACTTTCTTTGTAGTTGTCATGTGTTACTTTTCAATCTGATTACTTTTCGTCTTATGTTCAACATTAAGCATGAATCGAATATCTTTATTTTATCCAATTGGTTTATCATCCATGACAACAAATTGCAATACAATCTTTTCTAGTCACCTAGTCACATTAGTTTCTCATCCCCTTCACCAATCGGATGGATTCCTTACTCAATCACAACCCAAAAGTACTTTATTATAGTTAAATTGAATAGGAGCGAAAGCAACTACATTACAATAAACTAAACAACTACACAACACAAATGAGTTAAGTCCCATAATTCAAAGAATGATTACTTTTGGCAATGCACAAATGACTTTTGCCAGTCAATTTATTATTGTCGGGATTTGATAATCAACAAAAATTATTGCTATTTTATCAGATTCACAATACAAATGGAAAAAACTTCATGGAAATATAAAGAAAAACAGGAAAACAAATAAAAATATTATAATAAATTTATTAGAAGCAAAAATACTTAATCAATCACAATGAGAGAGAGAAAAAAAAAAATAAAAAATTATGATGTAGAATAATAAAAATGCGAAAAAAATATAAGAAATAAAGAAATATGCGATTACTGACTGCTGCCCTTCCTCATATAGAAATAATGAATGAATGAATGAATGAATGAAAGAAGGGCAAAATAAATGGGAATTTTGCGTGGAATAAATAAAAACAAAAACAGAAAAAGAAAAAGAAAAGAGCAAAATTTCATTAGAAGTGAGGAGGTGAGAAAAATAATACATAATATAGCAGGGAAAATTCAATTGAATCTTGTAGTTTGTAGTAGTTTTGTGTAATGAATACTTTAAGTAGTACGAAATTCTTTAAGTATGAAAATGGACCATTGATATACAGACATACATATGTACATATGTTTCACTAAGCAAATTATATGAATGTGGAAGCATACTTTATGTGACATGAAAAAGAAAGGGCGCTTGTTGATAGAAGACCTGACTTATACTTATACTGTTCTTTTAAAAAGCAATGCAAAACTATGTTATATATATTATAACATACTATAAATATAAATATAGACTAAAAATCTTTAATTATATTGTTTGTATATTCTTACCATATAAAATCCTTGCAATGAGAACAAAATGTTGGTTGCTTAAAGAATCGAGCTATGAAGCAATGATCCTTGACGTTGAAAACATTCTTCTTTTTTAGGGCTCCTTTTCGTAGACGTGATTTCATTTTATTTTCACCGACGGCCTCACCGCCGTCATTGCCACCCCCAACGCTGCCACTGCTACTGCTGAAGCTGCCACCAGCACCTTGTTGCTGTTGTTGTTGGGGGTCATTGCTGCCATTGTTGTCGCTTGATTCGGACATTTTGTTTTTTTCTGTTGTTTTCTTTTGTTTTCTTTTGTTTTGATTTGTTTTTTTCGTTTTATTCTTTTATGTTTTTTTTTTTTTGTAGTTTTATATACACCGATTATTCTTGCCGTTTTTGTTGTTTTTGTTGTTGTTGTTGTTGTTGTTGTTGTTATTGTATGTTAAACTCAACTATTGTGTTTTGTTCTAGTTGACTTTGATTGTTGTGTAGTTGTTGGTTTTGAAGCTTTATTTTTTGTAAGTATTTTCTTTAATTTTTATTTAGATTGGTTTTGTTGTTGTTGTTGTTGATTGACTTGTTGTTTTTGTATTGCTTCAAAGTTTATTTAACTTATTATTTTATTGGTTGTTGTTCTTATACTTGTTGTGTTTTTTATTTTACTTATTTCGGTTACTACTGTTTTTTTTTCTTGTTTGCTTTGCATGTGTTTTTACATATATTTGTTGTTGGGCTTTTTTGTTTTGTTGTTCGCCTTTTGTTTCGATTATTTTTTAATTTTTTTTTTTAGTTTTTTGTATTGATTTTTATACTTATGAAGACCCTCCTACAATGTTAAATAAGTTTATTAGTTTTATTTTGTGATTTTCTTTATTCTTAGCTTTTACCCTATTGTTTTATTTATTTCAATATCAAAAAAAAGATGTAGACAATGCACTTAAATTCAAGATATTATAAGAAAAGCTTAGGATTTTTAGGTAAGGAGTGAAAAAGTTGAGGTTCTGAAACACACTAATAGTTTTTAAGATAAAATAATCAAAATTCAATCATTTCAAAATATAATATAAATAAAACTTTGAACAAGAAAGATTATTTTCAATGAAGAATGATTTAGAATCCATCTACACAGTTCTCCAGGAAATAAACTACCACAGCAGCCGACACAATGACAGACTTCTCTAGCAGCCAAATCCTCTCGCAAAGTCACTAACCAGGATGGTTCAAAGGCACCTAAAAAAGCTTCACCCAACCGATTTACTAACATTCAGTTTTCTGCTTCCCTTCTCTAAACTGATTTTAAATCAATCTCTTTAATTTGTTATAGTCCTCACAATAATATTTTATATCTTTAAGTGGTTTAAAGTTCGTAATCCGCCGTGGGCGCAACTGTCACAATTTTTGACTTAGTACACTTCAGAATATTAAAACAATCCGCTGTCAGCGTTTGATTCTTATGTCTTAAGGGTTCTTTTGTATCGGCGTAATAAAATGTAACATAAAAAATAAAAAAAAAAATAAAAAAATTTGTCTGTTCAAAATATTTTTGAAAGCTGAAATTTTTAAAAATAAAAGATAATTTTCAATGAAAAATAATTTTAGAATCCACATCTGTCCAGTAGACCTGCCGGGGGTCAATTGAATGGAATACAAAGTACTGAAATACAACCCAATTCAATGTCAATTATATTTAGAATGAATGAACAACATTTGTCTCTAGGCATCCAAATGAAAGAGAAACGATATATGATAAAAGAATGCAAGCATCAACAATTAAAGGAGCATAAGAGGCGCGGCCAAAGTTCAGGAGGAAAAAGAACGTTCTCAATAAATCAATATAGAGTTCAATTCAAGCAATCCTTGTTGCCATGTTACAAGATAATAAAATGATGAGAAACTTTATTCTTTATATCCTTAATTAAAGAAATTACTAAGTAATAGATTTTAAAATAATTTATAAATAAAATTTGAAATGATCAAAGAATTTTTTTTTTTTTTTTTTTTAAATTTTACTGAACTAAATCTCCAATTTTATAGGGTATTTAGTCGTTAGTGAAACCAAAACTATTTATTTATGTTAATTTTTCTTATATTTTTGTAGTATAATTTTATTTTTCCCTTTTTAGTTTTGGTGCTAAATTTGTATAATTTTTGTTTTTAAACCATTTTAATCTTTATCGATTGGAAAACAAGAGTAAACATCTACATCTATATACTATACTCATACTACTACTAAGTAGTAGACATATTGTATCAATGCTTTCGAACTAATTTAATTATATTGTATAATTTTTCAAACTTAATTCCAATTATGTCTTAAAATAATAAGACAACAAAAATCATACAAAATTTATAAATACGAGTAGAGTTAAAGGGTCTAAAATCTTTATTAATTCGAATAAAATTGTCTGTGAATGGAACTAAGTAATTAAATTTAGGAATTATTTTGTTTTGCCGGTCTTTTCTTGTTGACATTTTATTATTTGTTGTTATTATGTTTGGTCAGAAATAGCAACAATAACAACATTGAAAATGATAATGATAATAATAAAAAAAGAAAGAAAATGCCAAACAAACAAACAAACAAAAAAAGAAAAAAGGCAACAAATAAACAAAATGTACAATTGCATAATTAGCATTAATTTTAATGGCCAACAGTTAATTATAGCAGCTTGGACCAGCTCAGCTTGTTTATCAATTCTTCTTTTTATATTTTTCTTCTTTCTTTATGTTTTTGGTGTTTTTTATTTATTTTTTACTGTTCTGCTTTATTATTATGATTTTCACCCAAAATAAAAATATCTTAATCATTAAAAACAAATAAAAATATTAAAAAAATGGAATATTTTATGAACAACTTTAAACTCATTAAGAAATTTATAAAAATATAATTCGAATTAAATGATAAATAAAAGGAAATATTTGAAGAATCCAAGATTATTTTTGAATTTGTATCACAGTTAAAATTAAGGCAATTAATTTACATATTATTTGTCCAATTGTTGTCATTTGGAAATGAATTATATAAATTGTCATTTGAATTAGTTTTGTGAAATTCCATTTATACTTGTATTATCTCAAGACATGCAAAAGTTTTCCCATACAAAAAGTCATAAAGACTTCATCATTATCTATAAGAAATTATATTAATCCGACTGGTCAATTATCATATTATGTTATGTCAGTGAGCAAGATAATAAGGTTAGAAAGTAGTTGTAAGTAGAGTAGAGTAGAAACTAGAAGCACATGCTATGAGATCAATATCCTTTCACATTCTACTTAGAGATAGTAAAATCACAGCTCTTCATATCGATAATCAATTTGAAGATAGAATCAGTATGGTAGTCAGAAGAAATTGAGTAGGATTTCGTAAATGATATCACAAATTGACTTAAATATTTTTATATGCTATGTTATTATTATTATTATAATTCTTTATTAATTCTAACAATTTATAATTTATATTATACTAAATAATTTAAACAAATGACTTTAACGCTATGGTCGTTAGTCGAAAAAATAGACTATATTTATAAATTCGCTTAAAATTAATTTCCTATAACTTAAAGCTCCATTGATAAATATAACTAACATTTTTTATCTACTAATGCCTATACCATTTAATATGGCTAATATTTCTTCTTGATCTAAACTATATTCATAATATAGTATATGGATAATTTTCCCAAGAATTCATTAAGCTTACAAAGAGTATAATTCGAATTTTTGTGTACATTCAAGAAAATAAAGTCACTTCTAGCTCTAAAAATCTACATTATGTCATTTATTTTGTGCTTAACATTTAAATAGTTGTTCCCATTACAATGAGCCACATCTTTATATAACCATGTATTTTACATTGATAAGATTTTTCCCCTTTTTGTGTTCACTATTTTTAATTCTTCCATTCTCTTATAATAGCCCACAGATACTACTTCATGTTTTCCAATTTAAACTAGCACTTTCCAAATTTATTGCTGCAAAGTTTCTTCACACTCTCACACCAGAATCATCCAGAATTTGTATGATATCCTATCTATCGGCAGTGTATTCATGTAAGGTTTTATAATTGCATGACAAGAATAGATCTAGAGTGTATAAATATCTATTTGTTTCTAAGTAAATACAATACGACGGTGTGTTATTAGGGAGATGTAGGAGTTCTTCTCAACCTCATCAAATATACCAAACCCCATATTGGAGCAGCATAGCTTTGTATGGCTCTAGTGACCACCAAAAACAACTTCTACTTTGCAATAAATACGATAGTTATTTGGTTTCTAGCCAGAAACACTTTCCACGTAGCATTGATACTGGTTTTCGCAAAATTATTTATATTTTCCACGTAGGCTTTATGTTATGTAGAATGATGTCTAGCGTCAACTTAGCTGTAACACATGACCCAAAGAACATTGTATATATAATAGAAAAGACAAAATATTATACTTTTTCGGAAAGATATTTTCTAAACCCTTTAATTTGTGTCTGTTCAGACAACAATTTCCGAAACAGTACAAATCGTAGTTTGGCAACCGAGATATGTATAATGATTTGATTTTGTTGTAGTAATTTTGTCACACGGATTGATATTTTGTATTAGCTTATTATTGTCAACGACGAACGACATAAATCAGAATGAAGAGTAATTTACATAGACATGACTATTGCTTAATTTATGTACAATAATTAAAGTATTTGACAAGTTAACACGTTCGTCGAGTTCTAAAGTGTTTCGGTTTTTTCAATAAAATCAAATGTCAATCGAGTAGATTTAAAAATAAGTCAACATATAAATACCCTTTAAATTATTTAAATGAGTTTTTTTATAAAAACAAAAAAAAAATTAAAAAAAAAATTCTTTAAAACTATTATATATAGTCTATTCTAATTTGAATTTATCAATTCATTTCAATATGGCGAATTATGTTTTTTAAATAATTTTATTTAAAAATAACCTAAAATGTGATAGAATGAATGAATAAATTAATAAAAAATTCTTATGCAAATTCTAGAAACAAAAACCCAACTCATAAAATCCATAAAAGCAATAACATTTATAGTTGTAAGTCTATTGTGTGTTTGTTTTTTAAATGTAGTGTAGACTGTAATGATGTACGTCATTAGACAAAGTTGACAAAATCATCAAATTCTTAAGTTATCTAATTTTATTGGAGTAATTCTTTATATAGATTTGGAATTAAAATAGAATTAATTTTTTATAATATATAGATTTCAATCAAATACGTCAGAAGATTATGCAGATCATCAGTTGTTTAGACTGAAAAAAAAAAATGGAAAAAAACAAATTTGAAATAATAAAATAATATAAATTTCTTTTACTATAAATCTTTGCTACTTTTCTATTTAAATAACCTTGTAATCTTTGTCAATAAGGGAAAATGAAGCCTCTAAACTTTAAGAGATTATCATGTTCATTGAATTCATAAGTAAATTTCTTATTTGATAATGAGAATCTACCATAAGATCTTTGTTTCTAAGTCAATACAATTTTAAACTGAAGAATAAAAAGAAAAATTATTTAAATTTTCAAAACGGACTCCAATCTGTTTCAGATTTTT
Organism: Amiota mariae; assembly: GCA_035041805.1. Classification (NCBI taxonomy): domain Eukaryota; kingdom Metazoa; phylum Arthropoda; class Insecta; order Diptera; family Drosophilidae; genus Amiota; species Amiota mariae. The sequence continues at coordinate 289,383 of JAWNKV010000287.1, forward strand.
CTTAAATCTCTATACAACAATGTACAAAATTTCATGATACATTGAATCAAAGAGGGAGAGAAAGAGAGAGAGAGATAGAGAGAGAGAGGGAGAGTAATCAGAAAATCCAGGCCGACATGAAGATTGCCATCAATTTTTCCGTTCCATGTCATCGTTGTGGCTAAAACCACAAACACGCAGAAGGCAAACAAACGAGCAACCAAACAAAACAAAAAAAAAAAAAAAAATTGGTTAAACATTTTTACACTTCCACACACTCATAACTTTACACACAGACACATTCATACACATATAAAATTCTTGTCGCACTAATTCATGTTTTTATCATCAAATATCAATAAATGTTCCCATTGTTGTTCCTATCGTTTGGCTTTCTTTCCTTTCCTTTCCTTTATTTTTCTTTCCATTCCATTCCTTTTGTTTTTATTTTCTTTTGTTTATATTATTTTTTTGAAGTTGTTATTACTGTTGTTGTTGTTATTATTGTTGCATGCCACTGTACATTTTTTGGTTTTGGTTTTTATTTATATTTATTTTTTTCATCTGAAATGCAACAGATTTGCTGATATATTTTTATTTAAAACAGCAAAAGATACTTTGACATTTATTGGCAATAAAAAGATACAAAAAGTAATTCAAATGATTTTTTTTTCGATTTTAATTTTTTTTATTATTTTTAAAAATTAAAATTTTTTTGAATGCATTTTGGAATCCATATTACTTAATTAATTTTCTTGTATATACTTATTATGTTTTATCTAATTTAATTTAATTTATTTTAAATTATGTTTATTTCTCTTTTGTTTATGTAAGAAATTTGTTTTTCTTTAAAATAAGTATTTTTATATTTTTATTTGTTTTGTATTTTTTGATTTTGCACTACAATTTGTGTACAAAATACAAAAGTTAAATTGCATCACTCATACGCACACGCACACGTACACACACACACATTCACACTAATACAATAATAATTATAATTTTTACTACTGTTGCTGTTACTGTTACTACTATTTGATAATAATTTTCAATTTTCACTTTTATTTTGAATGTCGCGTATTATTGAGTTAAGAAAGCGCCAACTAAACTGTTTCACTCCGCGTATGGAAACGTTATGAGCAAATTATTGTAGTAAAACCTTTTTTCAACTCAGTTACGAGAATCAAAAATGTGGTGAATTTCAATCAAGCAGCAGAGAGATACAGAGAACCAACTAACTACAACTTGTTGTTGATTTTGGTTGTCGTTGGTTGAGTTAAGGGTGCCAGCCACTGCTACTGCTACTTGTTTTGTTATATTGATGTAAACTCGCGCACGCTCTTCTATAGCTTTACCCAATATATACGTATGTATGTATGTGTGTTATATATATGGTTGTGTTTAGTTCCTGACGCACACGTGCGCTTCTCACGTCTTACAAATGCGTTCTGACTGAGTTTCAAGCAAGTCGTTTGATGATATTCAGTAAATTTTGCGTAGCGAGCTTTTGTGCGCTGTTGCTGCTGCTGTCAGTCAGTATGTTAAACTCGCTCTTTGCTATACTCGTACATATCTGTTAGCTTCCTTTAAGATGTTAAAAGCATAACATAGAAAAATGTTAACTGTTAGGAAGAATAACATTTGCGGCTATGGTTTTGATAGACTAAGAAACTAATAGACTGGTCAACAATCTCTCTTTGTTAACTATTTCTCTCGATTAATGTTTCACAACAACAATTTCAAGTAAATTACGTGCAACTGTCCATTAAAACAAAGTTAACAGAGCAGGTGACTGTTAACATAACATTGAAATTAATTCGATTAACATAAGTAACAACAGAGTGTTAATATATGGGACTGAACTGTTAATTAATACAATAGAATACAGTGATAAGAGTCAGTTGTTTATACTGACTGCTTGCATATTTATACTATACTATTGACATGATTTAAATATTCGATTTTATATTTGCATATACCTAAGTATGTATCTCAATATAAATTTATTTTGTTTAAGTTTTGCGAAAAAAACATGTTTATACTACATTTAAGTATGTAGGTTGATTAGCCTAATTTTTATTTATTGGCAGTTTGGGCATAAAATTGTTTTGATAATAAATATATGATTTTAATGTTTCAAAAAAAAAAAAAAACAAACAAGTTTTTCTTCTTTTAAGTTGTTGTTGATGTTGTTATTGTTATGCTTTACAATTTTATGCTTTAGATATTATTATTTTGAAGTAGTATTTGTAACACATAGTACGAGTACATTAGTAATGATTTATAATATACAAAATTAATCATAAATAAATATTAAGATGGTATTGATGACATATTGAAAAGTTGCGCAAGAACGTAACTAATTTTTATATATGAGACCAAAAACACGATGGGTCAATTGGGAATTAGTACTGTGACGGGCGGAGTCATTTTATCCATCTAGTCAAACTGTCAATGGGGACTACTACTTAGGATTTCATCCTAGAATTCATCACTTTCGGCCAGAATACTTCATTCCGACAGTTGAAGTTTGTCCTGTTAACAAGTCTTTTTGTTAAATCATTCAACTTATTAACCTGATTTAATTTCTTGTGACTTTTCATTGATTCCAAATATAAAATTAAAGTTAAAACGATGGTTTCTTTAATGATATGTGTTTAAAAGGCTTTTCCACAAAAAGAGCTGAACCACGCATTGAAATCACTATTGAATCCGTAAAACAATTGTATTGAAGTGATAGCAGAATACTTGGGCTTTGAATTAATTAAAAAAAATCAGATGTTTAGTTAATAATCAAGTTTTTTTGGACCAGTACTGTTACTTAATTGTTACACTTTGTATTATAAAGAAAAAAAAAACTGATCACTAAAACTTGTAGCATTTCTGGTTTTTTAATAAAATCATTTAAGTTTTGATAAAATGTTTGTCAATTTGTTTCTTGTGAAGAGTATTTATTTATTAGAGAAACCGAAGTGGTAATTGTGTCATTCTCTTATTCTCTTTTTTGGCACTTCCACAAACCAACAAAATAAGTGACAGGCGTATGAACAAACAAGATACACAGATGGACAATCTGGCATGAAAACAGATAGGGAGACACTTGGACGGACAGTTGGACAGATGGATAGATACGCAGACAGACAGTCAGGCATAGAGATGAATGAATAGATATGTGGATATATACAAAAGTTTCATTTAATTGCAATTGTTGGTTTGCTTCGTTTGGTTTTTATCATTGTCCCAATCATCATAGAAAATATATTATAAACAAAAAAGTTCATAAATTTTTAGCAAATGCAAGATAATTTTTTACTTAATAAAAGTATTTTACAGAATTGTGACACTCTAATTCAAAGATTCTTAAACTTATATTATTCGCAGGTTCCTTCTTAAACAACATTGAACAAATACGCGGATCCTTAAAGTTAAGTTAATGGGTAGTGTAGGCAGACCCTGCCCTAGCCCTTCATCTGGATAGAGCGAGATTGTCTTTCAACTCCCTTTTCTCGACGTGTTTACTTCCCGTAAATTCTAGTTAATAAACCATTTAAGTCGTCAATATAATATTAAGGGGAATCATATATAAAATCTTTAGTTTTTATATTCAGGGACAATTACGTCTTGCCTAGGTATGTTATTTCTCATCTTCTGTTTAACAAAACGATCTCTTCTAAAATGGCGCATTTGGCAGCCATCGCCATCGCTCTACCCATGGGCTGGCGCTGAGTATAGGAGTCTGCTGGTCACAGTTTAAGAATCACTTTTCTAATTATTAACAGTCTAATAGAGTTTCAGTTTTAAAAACGAATTTATGATTTCATCTATTGATTTCTTTTGCTTAATATTAAATTAAAGTCAAATTGTAGTGTATTTTTTTGCCGTATGAATCTTAATTACTTAATATTTTTCTTTTGGTTTCATTAATTGAGCTGCATTTTTCTCAGTTGTTTGCTTTTTGATTTGTTCAAAAGTCTTGCGTGTTTTTTGAATTCGCGTTTTTTTCTTCTTCTTCTTTTTTTTGAGATTGTGAATTTTGTGTTTTTTCCATTCATTTGACCAATTAAAGTCATAAACGAATGCGTGCAAGTTTCTTTTATTGTAAGTGTGTGTGTGTTTTTTTTTCTTTCTTCAAAGTTCGCACTTTTTCAATTCAACTCAACTTCGACATTTGCAGAAACAAAAAATCCATAATTGGTGGTATTAAAGAACCCCCTACTACCTCACAATGAATAAATTGAAAAAGTTTGAAATTTTTATTTTACTTTTTCTGATTTGTTTGAGACTTTTTTTTTTCTTTTATAATTTAAAGCAAAATGAATTGAAAATGAAAGAAGTATAATGGAGTGTGATATTTTATTGATGTCTTTAGTTTTTTATATTATGTGTAAAATATACAATTACATTGTCAATCTTAGCATCATTTCATGTCATTTAAGAGATCAGGTTGCTTTTCACAATATTCTTTACACTTAATAGGAGCTGAGTTTTTCTAACATTTGGAATTCCTAAAAAATAATGTTGTTGTGTGTACATTGATATTGTGTTGATTGATTTTTATAATCAAATCTTGTTTAAAATTTATCTACACATATATAAAATCGTAAACGTCTTTAAATCTGTGCACGGTATTCTCAGAAACGGCTTAACCGATTTGAATGTGGTTTTCACTGGTGTATTATTGTACCAAGTTTCCTGTAAATTATAACATTTCTTTCATCGAAATTAACTCACAGAATTGTTCGAAATTGGTGGAATTTCAAGTAGTTTTTGTCAAACAACTTTTTTTGCATTGTGAGTCACAATAAAATTAAATTAATGTCATTCTTTCTATCATTCTCGTGCAAAGCCGATTTTGATAAAATTCTGCATTGGGGGGATGTTGGGGTGCAGCAATGCAAGGCGAGAAAGCTAGTCATGTTATATATTTATTCAAGACTTCAAGTCAATTTGCCATTTTTATATTCCATACTATAAATATAATATCTTTTGTGAATAGTTTGGAAGGAATGATGGAAGGAAGTTTACATACGAACAACTGTTCTGAATACTAATTTACCTTTTACTTGGTTTCTTCTGATTCCCAAATAACCAACTTCTTACACATATTTCAAACTCTAAAACCAATTCATCACTGTAGTGCCCAAAGAAAACTTTAAGCCTTAAAATTATGCAGTTCAATTTAAAAAAAATATATACACATGTATCTTTTGTTTTTTCAGTTATTTTGTTTTGATTTATTTTGTTTTAGCAGGTTTTTGCTTTTTGCTTTTTGTTTTCGTTTTTCTTTTGAAAATCAATTAATGCACCGCCGCCAACAAACAACAAAATGAGTGCAGCAAACGTCGCAAACCGCAGAAAAGCGTGAAATCTGATACAAAAGTGTCACGTTTTGATGTGAAAAAGCATGGAAACACACAAGAAAAACACAAAAAAAAAAAACAAAATAAATAATAATAAAAATAAAAACATTAAAATATATAAGAGAATAAAATAAGAAATATACAAACATTTACAAACAAGAATATAAATATTAATCTAAAATATTTGTATATTTGTAGTAATAAAATAATATGTTAATTAAATTTACATTTTTAGCCTCCATTACACTTTATTACATCAACAAAATAAGATAGAAAGAAAAAAAAAAAGAAAAAACAGACGTGCTGTTTTCAGTACAGAAGAAATCTTTGTTTTCTTTACTAAAGTTTATTTATTTATTTTTTTTTTTATTGAAAAATTTCATTGCATATTTGTTTTTCTCAGTATTCAATTTTTTTTTTTTAAATTATTCAAATATTATATTAAAAGTTGTAGTTGTTATTATTGTTTTCTTTACATAAATTTTCCTTCTTCTTTTTGTTTATTTAAATGATTTTCTCATTTCATTGTTATTTATTATTTGTTATTTGTTGTTTTTATTTATTTATTTATTTGTACATAGCGTCGCAATTTTTATTGCCTAAGATGATACATTCAAATCTATTGTATATTGTATCTATGTATCTATTTACAGATGTTCCACATATTAGCAAGTAGGTAGAAGGTATTTGTGTCTTCTATTGTAAAACATATAATTTATGAGTAGAAGATAAAATCTCGTTTACTATTTATCTACACAAGACAATTGAATACAAAATTTAAAATAAATAGATTTTAATTGGAATATCAATAAGGTGATTTAAATATTACACATATGCATCCGTATGGATTTTTAGAATGATATATGTGTATATAATATGCAGTGAAGTTAAAATTTTTGAATTTCACCAATAGGGTGAATGTTTAAAAATGAACGTACTTTCTAAGAATTAGTGAACACATTTTTTTGATTTATAAAAATGAAAATTTCGAGAAATAGATACTCAGAGGATCTGTTGTATATAATTCGATTGATTTGATTTGATTTCATGATGCTTATTAAAAATTTGCTTGGTACTGAAGAAATGAATAAGGACTGTGATGGGCGTCCTAACTCAGAGTAGATTAAATTTGTAATGTGATTGGTGAGCAAATAATTAGAGTAGATTAAAATGGTAAGGGGATTGGTGAGCAAGCAAGTAAGTAAGTAGTAAAAATATGACATTTAGAACAGAGCAGCTGTTTTGCGATCGTTCTTGTCAGCATTTGTTCAGAATATAAATCAAATTTGCGGTGATGGTTTTCACTAATTATGTAATGCGATAAATGCGAGGCTTCAGAAGACATGAGGGAACGAGTCTTAAAAGCAAAAATTTAGTTTTCAAATCAAAGTCAGCAAGACATATTGAAGTTGTTTAAAATAATCACAACAGCAAAAGAATCCAAAGCACCACAAGCAATAAGTCCAGTATTTTTAGAAAGAAGCATGTCCATGTTCTAATATTGAAACTGATGCGTATTCAACTCAATTAAATTCATCATCACCCAAAGTTATTTCAAGTTCAAAAGTTGTTCCATTTGCGCTCTAAGACAAAGGGCGTGGCCAGCGAAATCGTTAAGCGATTCCCGTTGTGTAGTGACAATTTCGAAGTAGCTTGGTGGACTCTTGTATTAAAAATTGAAAGTAGACGCCGAATTGTGGAAAAATATATACGTAACATTGCTGCGAAGCAATGATAGTTTAAATAAAATTCTATATACATACTAACAACGATTGTCTTTCTGTTCTTGTTACTTAAAATGAGTCCACCTCTAGTTGGGCTCGATCTCCTTCTAGTATATCTTTATTCTTCAAAACTCCCTGAGGATATTCTCGCTTTATGGGAGCAATCGTTGTAAAAGCATAGGGATTTACCACCTTGATTTTTTATGGCTGAGTTTCTGACCAACCAAATTGAGGTAATAGAGCAATCAAACGAAATGAACATTTCGAAACAAGGGAACAAATCTGCGCAAACAAATTACCCTCTTCACTAACATTCTCTTTTTGCTGGCGAATATTTATAGATGAACATAAGTACTAAGATGGTCTTCTTTAAGGTCTTAAACATGACTTCACATACATGTGAATACGCAAACAGATATACTAACTGACATATATGATATATGTAACTCATTAGTTGAATCATCATTCTAAACAATCTTTCATAAATTGCTTTAAAGAATCCCAACCATTGAGATACTAAATAGATGATGAGCAGATGAACGTATATAAGTTCTGATTTCCTAATATTCTCAGTCGAAACATCTCGTAGTATAAAATACTATGAAAACAAAATTTAATAGCAATTTATTGACAACATAAATTGACTTTAGTTTGGTTAACAATGAAAGTCAACAAATCATGAAAAAATGTACTCATAATTCAATTTTCAATTTAAATTTTTCATTTTTTTCCATTGTTATTTTTGAAAAATTAATTTGTGCAAAATGTTATCATCATTTGCAATTGTGGTAATGTAAATATTGACATAAATCAATCAATTGGAAGTTTTTGTAGCGTGAGTAGTTTGAAGAGCATAAAATTAAAATGGAAATTCTATTTTAATTTACATAAATTTGTAAATCAAACTGATTTCTATTTTTATAGTCTTTAGTATCTTAAATCACTTATTATGATTATGAATAGGAAGTCAGTTCAATTTAATAATTTGTTTAAAATTTTAACCTTAATTTTTATGACGTCAATAATACTTGACATTGATCTTTCTACAGTTTCTCTTTATAAGTTCAACTATTGTAGATAAAATCAATAAAGTATAATGACCTTGTACCATTCTCTAAAGCTTTCAAAAGTGTGATAAAGAAGTAAATATTAGATATAAATATATGTTACTACAATATATAAACACACACACATAAATATTATTGTACTTATTCGCGTATCTCATGCTTCTTATTGTATTGAATTTCGTGTAGAATCACGCCTACAGTAATAATAATATGATGATATTATGATAATAAGTGAATTGATAAGCAAAAACGGGTGTGTATTTTTTTTATATTCATTATGTTACATAAAAGGAGAAAAAAACAAAAACAACATATGACGTCACAATTAGCATTCAATATCATTCATTCAGTTATCAGAAACTCGCTTGAATATATTTAATTATGCATATATTTATTTATTTATTTTTTTAATTAACAAAAAATGTTAAATTGAAAATGAGTATAAAATAAATAAATAAATAATTTGCTCATAATTATAAAATGTTTGCATTTGCATTTGCATTTGGATTTGGATTTGTTTTTTGTTGTTGTATAGTTTTCACTCTAAAATTTTTAGGTTTTATCACATTGCTTTGCTGTTTGTCATGCATATAAACATATTTTTGAGAATCTATAAAGTTTATGTGGAAATGATCACCGTAATGAAAAGAATCAATAAGTTTTCATCTTAGCCAAAGTGATTAAAATGTTAGAAAAAAATGATGGCAAGTCTGTTTTGTCAATTTTATTCTTTATAGCTTAAGCATAGTAAAAATTATTGAACTTGACTGTTAAGTAATACAAAATATAGAAGATTATTGCATATTTCTTAATAGAATAACATATTGATTAAAATAGGAATGAAAAATCATATGACTTAAGCTGAAATAAATTTGTGAAATCTTTAAAATTCACTAAAGACGAATTTCTATCTTTTATTGCAGAATATCAATATCATCATAAAAGGATGAGTAAATTTTTAAGTGACTAATTACTTATTTTTATATGTTTATAATCATTTTCATATTTTTATATACAATAAATAAATAAATTTTCTTTATTATTACCGTTATATATATTTAGTTTTTTTTTTTATTTTATACATTTATTAATTTATGTATACACACTCCTATCATTTTCAATTAAATGAAACAATATAACAATAAAACAACAAACAATTAAAGTGATAAAAATAAAAAATTAAGAAAAGAAAAAATGAAATATTTAATGAAAACAAATGAATCTGCACACGCCTTTTGTCACACAGTATAGTATAGTAGAGAGGGAGAGAATTGATACAATTAAAGTCAATCAGTCTGACAAGACTATTTGAGGCAAGTAACAGTAAAAAAAAGAACAACTACAATAAAAACAAACACAGATATACACGCATACAATGCAAACAATTACAAAAATATCAACAACAAAATAATTGGCAACGGCCTCAAATAAATTATTTTTATTGTTGTGTATTGAAGACACTCAAAGAAATATGAGGATGATGATCGAATGAAAACGAAAGGGAAGAGATGAAGGGAACAAAGGAAAGAAGGGAACAATTGAATCCGAACACATGGTTTTTTTTTATTATTATATTTAACATTTTTGTTGAATTCTTCCAATTTAAATTCATTTTTCAAATAGCATTCATAATTTTGACAAGATGTTTGTGACGATGGTCTTAGAAAAAAAAAAAAAATATTCTTTAAAAAGGGAGAGTGGACTTTTATTATATACTTTATAAAAGTATTTAAGTTTATCAATCAGTAATTTCATGATATTCAATTGTGTTTATTATTACTGAATATTCTTTGAACTGTTTGTCAAGGAAGTATTAAGGGTCTTCACGATAACGTACAAACCTCACAAACTTATATATACAAAGTTATAAGTCACTTTCGTAAACGACCCGATTTTGTTAGCACCTCATAAATCGTACAACTCAGTGAGGGCTGCCAACTATGTTATTTATTGTGAGTGCCAACTCTTTCCAAAATTGAAATGATTTACCAATTTAATTCAAATAACAATTAATTTACAGCAAATAGAAGATCGAATAATAATTTGTGCATTTATTTCAATATATTTACTATTTTCACTTATTTTTTTGGCATTTTCAATTGTTTGTTTAATTTCAACTGTCCAACTGAGAAATGCAAAGTGTTGACAGCGTTCACTTTTGTCAGGCTTGTGCGTATTAATAGTCTCACAAAGTTATAATAACACACACATATTTTTTGTATGGAGCAACGGTAAGTTACTTTATAAGCGCACAAAGTTGTGAGGTTTGTGCGTTATCTTTAAAACACCCAGTATATGATATTAATATTGGAGTATCTTGCATATAAGCTAATTTGGGAAAACCTATAGAGTTTATGCTGGAATGATCACCATAATGAAAAGAATCGATTGGATCTAGTTCGAATGTCTATTTGTTTGTTGAACATTCTACTCTCTCATTTTCTAAGCTATCGATAAGATATTTGATCGTTGAACACACTCCGATTCCACCGCCAGTTTATGATATTAATGTTGAAGTATCTGATGAAAGTTCAACTTAATCACTGCAATGCTCGTTCACTATTATTATTATTATTATTAGTGGCCAAATTTGCACAAAGACCACTAAAGGTAACTTTAAAGATTAATGCATTTAATGAATTTTACCACCATATTTGGTTTGTTATTCTTTATCTGTGATAGAGAATCGTTCATTTTCGATTTGCAGGATATTTTCAAGGAATGTATTTCATTGTTTCCAAATTAAGTTCACAAAATCAGCAGTACTTAATGTCTGACAGAATAATTTTCTTAAAAGATTATATGTATTTATTTTCTTTTAGAGTAAAACAATCAAAGCTCACATATTGGGGTTATTATATCAATATGTCAAAGAGAAAATAAACGATTTGATTAATTATCAATCAATAAGATTTTAATTTACTTTTTACATTAGACAAATAAAATCTGTGGAAATTTTTTTATGTTTTTATATTTCAAACAGAAAACTTACAACTTTAGTAAGAGAAAGTCGAAATTGTCACACTAGTTTGTTACAATTATGAATTGTTAGAATCAATCATCGTATAACTATAACATTCAGTTGTTGTATCATCATCCATAAATATAAACTCGTAAATTATTAAAGAAAACATTTATTTTCCAAATAATTTCAAATTTAAATTGACTTAATTGAGTGTATTGAAATATCGATGAAACTGATATTAAATGAATATTTTTTCTTCATATTTTTATTATTATTATTTTTTTTTTAATAAATTCCAATTGATTCATTTTTTTATTGCTTTATTCCATTAATTAAACACAGAAAATTAGAAATAAATTTTCGTTCCGTTAATTTATTTTATTAATTTCGTTGTTCATTTGCAAAAAAAAACAAATACATTTCTTTAAAATGAAAATGAGCAAAATTGAAAAAATTCACAACACAAACTGCAAATTGATAATACAATAATTAAATTCACATAAATTGCAATTTAAAAATTCCCCAAAGGAATTTTAGTTTCATGCTCATTTGGTTATTTGCTTCACACTTCTATTAAATTTTTATCTATTAAATTTTAATTTTTATTTTAATTTAAAAATTTTCTTCTTTTCTATTTGAATTGCACAAATTGTGGCGACACGTGTAAAATGTTTTCCGCACACACAAAAATTCTGTAATTATTTCTTTTGATTATTGAAAATTTAATTTTAACTTGATGTACGAACTATCGCAAGTACGAGTATCTCAACAATTGAAATTAATAAATCAAAGAGTTTGCACACGAAAAATACAATAATAATAATAACAACAAGAATGATGTTGAGAACCGCAACAAAAACAGCATTAATTACTTATCAAATGAACAAGTGAACATAAATTGGAATGATGGAAAGAAGGAATGAATAAGTGAATGGATGATGAATGTTGTAGACCAAAAGTAGTCTAAGTATTAGTTCTTAGCGCGTTTATACTTCAATTCAATTCCATTCAGTTCAATCAATCCGCGTTTGGCCTTTCACGCGAACGGTACACATTCAAGTGTAAGTATATCTGAGATACACTCAGATACAAGCAGATACTCTGAGAATGCTGTGAGTATCTCTGATCGTTAGCTTGTGCGGTCGACTGGTGCGAAATTTCGTTCGGTCGCTGGGTCAGTAGAGTGTACAGCGCAATTGAGATGAGATCTTTGTATCATCGCCTTTGCCTGTCAAAGCAAAGTACAGTGGGCTGAAAATGAGATTGCATTTATTATGGGAGACTTTTCTATTACATCTAAAAAATATATTACAACATTTTATCTTATGTTGTGTATAGATTTATAAACTTGTCTCTATATGTTTTTAACAGCTTATATACTTTTTCACTATCTTCGGTACAAATGATTTGACTGACTTCCATTCCACAATCAAGTTTAAACATATTCTCTGATTTTAACTGTATTGTTAAAAGAAAAAAATGTTGAAATATTTTTGTATTCTTAGATTTTTTCATCTTAACAAAAATTCATTGAAATTTCTCTCTTACCATTTTAAAATAGAATTTCATCATAGTGTTTCAATTTTAATCAATTTCATGATTAAGACCACTGTGCTGCGTTGACTTCTGCGCCTCAGTCACCATTAACGTTAGCAACAAAAATTTTCGCTTCCGTCGCTGTTGGCGTTTGCTGCTTTTGATTTGTTATGACAAGACGCAGCCACACCGGTCAATGTTGTTGTGGTTGTTCTTGTTTGCCTCAACATTGATGATATTTGGCAGTATTGCATATGCTGCTGCTGATGATGCTTCTGATGATGATGATGAATGGAATCGTATAAAAGCAAATTGGATAGTTTTTGATGCCACTGTGCGCTCAGTTGTTCGTTGGTTCGCCACATTTAAATCATACAACGATCAATTACGTTTCGTCGTGTAGCATTGTACCTACTTATTTTCCCCCTTTTACTTTTTTGTCGTAATTTACTTAGCTTTGATAATTTGTATTTTTTGCTTTATTATTGTATTTTGACTTGTTTGTGTCAAAGTATCTTATGTCCGGCCACACAATAAAATATCTCAGTATCTTAGTTTAAGTGTTGGCGTACTTGAGTAAATGATTTCTTAGGATTTTTTTTTTGTATTTTTGAATATTTGCTACCCATGCTAATTGCATTTATATGATGAAAATGACTCTAAATGAATGTAGTATTTCAACTAATTAAACTGTCTGTTGTAAATGAAAATAGAACGCAGAGCGGAAAGATGCTTGTATATAATTTGAATTGGTCGACGTGCCCGTGCCGTGTTGTCTGCCATTTGAGGCGCTGTCGTCTGGTATTTGATGCTGACGTTATAGCTTCATCATTAGCATCATCATCAGCATCATCATCAGCATCATCATCATCATCATCATCACCATCCTCATAATTGTTGATTTCATGAGTAGTGAGCGAAAGAGTAAGTGCACTGTATCTATATGATTTTTATGAACTTGTTTTTGATATTTTTTTCTCACTTTTCTTTTCTTTTTTGGTTTCGTTTTTTTGGTTTTTTTTTTTTGCAAGTTGCTAAAATTATAAGCCGCAAATGTTTCGTTTGTTGCACAGATGTGTGATGCTGCTGCGTTCAAGTAGACATAAAAAAAAAGTATTTTGATGCGTTTTGTTGTTGTTGTTGTTGTTGCTTTTTGACAACAATAATTGAGTGTGAGTGCAGATAGTGTACGAGTAGATACATTTATTTCGACATACTTAAGTAATTGAATTAAGTGATTTATGGCAGCGTTAAAAGCCTATTGGGATACAACATACATACAACGAATGCGAGAAGCAATGAACGTTTGAGTACTTTATGTTCTTGAATTTGATCCCATAACGAACATTTCATATGAATGAGATACTTTTCGCAGAAATACAAACAAATATGTACAATATTATTTAATTTAGCAAGTTTTTTTAACCATCATTCACTATCATATAATCTCTAAGTTGTAATCATCTTATTATTTTAATTCAAATATATTTTGAGTTTGCAAACTGAAAAGATAAAGAAATTGATAATATAAAATACATATGTCGCTCGCATATCAGATTTGATATGATACATAATACTGTTATGAAGTTGTTTTTATTATATGTTAAAATATTTTAAATACCCAACAGTTTTGCGCAATAAATTGGCGACATTTTTTTTGTTTTGTGAAAATGATTCAATTGGCGATTTCACTGAAATAAAAGCCAAACAACACACAAAGACAAAGAGTATTTCAGCGGGAACAGCGGCAACAAGATTCAAAAACTTATTTGTCTAGTAGAAGATTATAATAGATACCGTTAAATAAAGCAGAAGAAGAAAGATGCGATTCTCACTCCAATGTGACTGCTAAATTATCAGAATTGTTTGATAACGCCGACTTGAGATATTCACTAAACATCAATGTTTCAAATCCATTCGATGTTTACCGTCGATACATCGGACTGATTCGATGTTTTGACAAATAATTTTTCTTTTCGATGCATCGAATCAAATATCAGATTGTTTGTTATCTATAATTGTTGGTGGACCATATAAAAAAAAAAAAATTATAGAATTCGATCAATCTGAAAATTAGAGAGATCTTTTCTTTATGGGAGATCAGCATGAATGCTAACTAGCAAAGCTGGAAATGAACGCAATCTGAGGACGCTATTTCTGATGAATTATTAATTTACTTGCGTAGTAGGAATATCCCTTCGAAATCTGGAGTGATCTTAAAGTTCAGTTTCCTAAGCTTTATAAAATTGCCTTCAAATACTTGACTTCGGGACTTCTTTTCCATCCGAAGGCTGCTCTAATCAATCAGCAAAGGAATAGAATGCAAGGTGATTGATTGAATAAACTTTTATTTCTAGAAAATCTGCCTTCACTGCATTGATGTTTAAAGATTTCAAAATAAATGTTTTCTTTTTTTTTAGATTCGAAGATCAATGCTCCCCTCAAGTTTATCTTAATTTTATAAGCTTTATTAACTTTAGACTTAGTATTAAATGTATATATAACATTCTGTTATTATAATAAAATATTTCAATAAATGGTGAATATCAAATTCGGGTCAAATTTTCTTTTGGCGATTTCAAGGGAACAGGTAAAACATAAATTAAATGACATTTGTTGACGAATATTGTTCATTTGTATTTGTTGTGCTAAAAAAAACATAAAAGATATATCGAAAAACATCGATGCAGGGTGAAAATATCGATGTATTTTTTAAAAGGGCACCTCTACATACAACCGAGAACGAGTCAATATACTTATTATGATGCAGACTTGCCAAATCCGAAGAATATTTACCCCTAAAGATAAAGTGAAAAATATCTAAAATTGTCATAATCACTTATGAATAGTTAAAAAAAAAACAGAAAATAATTAGAAAAAAAATCTTGATAAAATTAATTATTATGATTTTTAATCATTAATTTAAATCATTTTAAATTTGATTATGATACATTAATTATTAATCTGATTAATTTTGGACCAACACTGAATTTAACGATGAAAATTGTACTGGAGTTTCACAAAATTAATGGATACCTAATGACACTGTGTTTGCTTCTAGAAGACCTACGGATCATTACTATCAACATTATTTAACTTGGGAAACATTATTCTTTGTCATTTTTTTTCCGTTATTATGCCAGAAGCTAGAGATTATCGAATACCAGAGATTTTAAGCACATTATCTACAAAACCAAAGATGTTGACTCAATTGTTAGTCATATTAATTTAAAAATTACAATTGATTGTAAATAACTGAACCGATTATTACAGCATTGCTATTCATTTCTTAGCAATCTGGACAAGGTATATAGATTAAGGTTTTCCCGAAATTTTCTTTATTTGATATTCATAAAGAAATACATAATATACTTATTAATTAAAGTAGAAAAATCGATCTAAAAACTTGCACTCAATAAAACCAATTTTGTAGTGGAAATCTAAATTAATAGTAACAACTACTTGTATTAGTTAGTAGATACAAAAGATATATGTACATATATTTCTATCTATCTATTATAGTATTACCACATAAAGTGCACTGATTCGCACATAAGTTGTCACTTTTATGGCATAGAAATATTTTCTAACACATTTTCTTTTATTGTAGTTCCAACTACGAGTATCATTTAAGGCGTTGATACTAAAAGTTGTTTTTTTTTATTTGTACCAGTATAAGGAAATATCATGTACAAAGACACTGCAAAACACATTCAGTCTGTGTATCTTATAGAATCAGATTCTATAAAAGGCATTGCAAAGACATGTCCAGCATTATAACAACATGACATGTGGTCATATTTATTTGCTCTAGGCACTCAGTCAGTCAGTCACTCACTCACTCAATCCATTGAACTCATGTGAACTTAAAGAGATTTATTTACCTCAGAGATACGCAACTTGAGCAATTCCATATGCTTCAGTGATGCTGTTGCATTTAAATTTTCCATCTGTTACTTCTTCAATTAATGCCACTTTGATTTCTTTCAGTTATGTGTTTTTTATTTTATTCAATTTTTTTCAAATTTATTTTTATTTTTTCATTTTAATTTTGTCTGTTCAAATTTATGCGCATAAATTCAAGTGTATTACGTTGAAAGAGTGAATGCACTCAACTAAATAATATTTGATATTTTCCTTTTTTCTTTTATTTCATTTTCTATGTAGTCAGTGTACTTTTGAAATTGAGGCTTGATTGAAGTTTGATTTTTGGGTCAAAACAGAAACGAAAGTGGTGAATTTTCTGAATCAACTTAATGTAGTAGGAAATATGTTCGTTTCTGTTTCAAATTGCAACATTTTTCTAAAAGTATATTCAATGAAAACTGATACATACTTCTAAAGCTTCAAACAATTTATAGAATTGCTGTATAAAAAATGGTGATTTTTTGCAAAAGTATTTTGCTCATAATCGATTAAATAATCTTTTGTCATTCCAATTTGTTGGTGATCACCTCTTCCTAATGCAATTTCTTGTTTGTTTTAAGTTTCCTTCACTTAGAAAGAAAGACATACATAAAATGATTTCTCCATTTAGTGTTTCGATTTTTCCACAAAATCAATTGGAATGTTTGCCCACTTGACCACTTAATTGCTTGTTTCTTTTCAATCTCATCCATTTGAATTGTTTTTGTTGAAAGTTGTTTTTTGTTCGAGTAAGCATAATTTATTTGAAGAGTTTTTCTACCCTTTGTATCCTTATTTATATCTGTAATAGTTCACATGAGCATATGCTTAATCATGATTGTTTATAGTGCAAGTTCTTCAAAATCTTGAAATTCTTATACCCTTTACATTAGAAAAATGTGTTTAATGTACAGAATAATCAGACAATTTCATGTATGATATGTTCTGCATGCCATAGTGTTTCTATCTAGCCATATTAGCCCATGTGTCTTACTTTCTTTATATAATTTTCTCAATAAAAATCTAAATTTTCATTTAACTCAAAGCATTTATTTCAATTGTTATGACAAATTTTAATCAAAATATGCATATAAAACTAAGCTTTTTAGAGTTAAAATTATGAACAGATCAACATATTAAATATATGATTAATTCAACTTAAATCCTTTTCAGAAAATATTGAGTAAAAGGCATCATTAAAAACTATAATTATACTTCAGAAGAAAAATATGAAAAATAAAAGCATTTCAAAATAAATAAAAGAAAATAACTTATATCAAATATATTTCAGCTTTGGTAAAATAAAATTTTCTATTTTTCAAGTGTAATATGTATTTTTCTAGTATATTTTGTCATTATTCCCAAGTTTTATTAAATGCGTTTGATGGTCATAACATTTTATTTGTTGTCCCATTGAAATAGGTAGTAAGTAATTCCTCTAATAATTTTTATGTACATTTTTTTTTTTTATGGAACCATAAATTTCCGAATTTAATAGTTGCGACGATAAATAGCAACATCAACAGTAGATAAAATTGTTTTGTTGCATTTCTACGGATATTGTCTTCCTTTCGCAAGGAATAAACTTGTTAAGTTATGATTAAGGTGTTCCAAATCAATTGTTATATTTGGTCTATGAAATTTTTATATTTGTCGGTGTCCGACCGAAACAGGATTTTTAGACGAACTCGAAACCGAATCTTATTTAATCATATTAAATTAAAAAATAAAAATTTGTATTGCATAATTTTTTTTATATAAAATAGTGTAATCTTTATAAATATATAGACAGTTAACTCGTGTTAAATAAAATAAAAAAACAAATATGTAACAAAAAAAAAAGGGATTTATTTATTTTATAACACTAACAACATTGCATGATTAAACCTAATCAAAATATTAAAAGACTTACTTTTGTAAGTAAACTTTGTCAAAAATCAACATTACGTAAACTACAAACTATTAAGTTTTTATTATTGTTATGATTAATTTAATATTTATTGAGAACAACTGTTACTAGAAAGCACCATGTGTCTCTTAAAATCGAGTATTAAGTAGGAAGAAAAGAAATAAAACAGTATATACGGGTATTACTATTCATAGTAGAAAAGCTCAATATTGTAAGCTAACAAAAACAGTTTATCCACATTTTCACAGAGCAGATTACTCCGACGATCTGCATATATTTGTCCAGTGGCACTAAACAGCTGCTCGCTTGGAACACTGGTAGGCGGAGCGGAAGAAATATAAGAAGAATTCAATATGATTGTCCGTCGAATTGAACCGAAGTTAGCGCGACAACTTATGAACCCAGAGTTTCGGCAGGACTGAAGGTTCGGCTGATTATTGTCCGAAACCAAAACTAGATGTGTTGGAAGAAACCGGTCGAAACCGAAATCGAACCTTCGGTCGGTCTCTAATATAAACATAAATAATATTTTGAATGAAAACATATTTTAAATGAAGAGAGTTGGTTACATTATGAAGGCCATTAAAGCTCGTTGTGATGGTATCTTATTTAATTGAGAAACAACTTGAAAAGTTGAGGAAACGATATTTTATAAAGAAATTGTCACTATCATTAGAGATTTATACAATAAATCTTTGGTTGGCTTCTGAATTCTATGCAATTAAGAAATAAATAAGAAATAAACACAATTTGAGTTAATACATAAATAATAGTACTGTTTTGGATTTTTGTATGAAACATTTAAAAATAAATTATAAATCGAGAAAGTAAATTAGTCATAAATGTTTGATGTGACTTCATGGAGACATTACAAATTCAATTAAATTAAATCACTAATAATATTTTGTAATTTTTGATTATTTTAATACAACAATAACTGACGAGACTCAATTTTTAAAGACACATTCTATATTATCATAGTAATATGTTTTTTAATAGATGAAACTTTACTTTTTTGGCACTCCCTAAATGTAACGCTATTGTATTGTGACTAGCTTAGTTTTGGTTTGGATTGGTTTAGCAATAAAAATGATTTATAAAGTGTCAATAGCGACACTAATGTCTGACTTCATGAGTGGGTTTACTACTTACTTGGCATGCTTGGTCTTAGGTTAAGTTAAATTACAATAAATTTTAAGAAATATCTAAGAATTCAGGCGCAAATAGTACAAAATTAAGTATTATATCACAATAATTAAGTCATTAAATACTTAAGCATGGAACTGATGAATATATTGTTCAGTTTTAGAAGGAAACTTCATCATGTGGCAAAGTGGCACTAAGTGCTTTGAAATTACTTCAAAGAAAGAAAAATATAACATAATTTTTTGGCTGAATTTAACATCAACGCGTGCCAAAAACTAAAGGAAATAAAGAAAAATTATATGTACTTACTATAAATGGAAAAGAAGGAAGAAAAAAATAATGATTTTTTTTCTTGTAAATGTGCCAATTAGGAAATCAAAAAGTTTTTAATGTATCAACTTGAACAAAAATTATGAAATAATAAAATATAAAAATTAAAAAGAAATTTCAAAGTTTCATTTTTATGTACATAAATAATAATTTGTTCTTTGTAGTATCTGTTCTTTGCAATCTCAACATAAACATCTAAAAAAAAACAAGAGAAAGTTATGAGTTATTTTTGTTTTTTTGTTTTTAATATAAGTAATAGGAGGCAAGAGGACAAGTCAAGAAAATATGAAAAATCACAAGAAAATAATAATAAATACAATATATTAAAGAAAGGAACATACGTTTATTAAAAATGCACAAAGGAATTTGTTCTTATGAAAAGACATAAACTAAAGCAAGGCATACTTCAAGGCGCGCCAGCTCTGAGTCAAGAAAGCTAGTCAAGCTCAAACAAAAGCCGACAGGTAAAAATTGAAGATATAAAGAACGAATAGAAGACAGATGGAAGGAAGGAAAGAAAAGTTTGTACATATTGTAAGAATACAGTTCTGTCAAAGGCAGAGTTACAAGTTTTCCTCGATTGGCCTGGCCTCAGACAGAGGCACAGGCTGCTTCACTGCTTATATCTTTTGTGCTTTATTAAATTAAATGATTGCTTAACAGTGATATCCAGGCATGCAGCCAACAAACCAACCAACCAACCAACCAGTAAAACTTTTGCTCTATTTTCCTCTTTTAATGAAATACACCCACGCTTTTCATGTGGTATCCAGCTATGGTCACCTCATCTCATTTATATAGAACTATAAGTAAAAGGGAGGCTAACTTATTGTGTATTGTGTGTGCGACCAACTGTTGCACCAAATGTTGCAGAGCTACACGAAAACTTTTACCAAAGTAGTATCTTTGTTTCTATGTTCAACATTTTCGGCCTGAATTAAGACTCATTTAAATTTCGAAATAATTAAAGTTTCTTCTTCGAAAATACACTTGATATAATTGTTGTCGGTTGTTGGTTGTTGGTTGTTGGAAATGAATTGAACAAAACCTTATTTTTTAATATTTAAATGCTTTAAAAAATTTTAATTTTAATATGAAATTAAAGCTTTTGTAACAAATTTAATAATTTATCCATAATGCATTTATTCATTTACCCATTCATTCCTTTCATCTCATTTGGAAAATAAAATCGTGCAAAAAACCCATTCAGCTCAAATGTATGATATTTATACAAGCAACAACAACAACAACAACATGAAGTGATAACAACTCAAAAGAAAATAAGGGCGTAAAATTTTATGCAAATGACATGAACATGCAACAATTTTATATTCGCCCAACACATGTATGTATTTGCCAAAGGATTACAATCTACTTACATATACTTTTATATTGATGAAACTATAGATACACGTTGTTGTCATTTAAATTTTTTATATATTTAATCGTTATAATATCGTTAATTATGCATGTCATGAATAAAATGTGTGAATGACAAGCGAACATACGACGAAAGTCACAATACATCATCATCATCACCGGCGTCATCATGATCATCATCATCATCATCAGTAGCAGTAGCAGTAGCAGTGGCCATGACATAAGGTCCTTTTTTGAAAGTCCTTTATCAAATACATTTCGGTTCTCAAACGACTTGGTCAAGAAATATTTTAAATTATATGCAAAAAAGATACAAAAAGAAAATGTTTTCTTCATCTCCTGAAAATGTATCTTTTCATGCATAATAAATGTGCCAGCGAGTGTGTGCGAATGTTTGTATGAGTGGGTGTTAAGTATTTAAACAACTTCATTTTAAAGATACTCGTATAATATTTGCATCAAATGCCAAAAGTCATTTGGCAAAATTTTATTAATTTTAAAGTGTTTGTCTGTAACCTTTTGGAAATAAATCTTTGTATAAGATGAAGATGCATGAAGATGTTCTTTGTGTATAAAGTTATTTACTTTCAAGTCTTTCAAGTGATTGTATATGTAAATGTGTGTGGGTGTATGTGAGACTTTGTGTTTCTTTATCCTTTGGGCGTTTATGTAGGCGTGACCATCGGTTTGAAGTGTATTTTGATTTGTGTAGGTGTCCCTTATTTTGATGCTCTTTGTTATTTTCATAAGAAATTATAATAACAAGAGATTTTGATAAGTTATATCTTTCAGATACATTTAATATTCTAGCATTGTTTGTGTGAAAAAGTTTTGTTTGTAGGTGATTACAATAAACTTTGAACTTTTGTTAAATGTCAGTATGCATTTCTAATGTACATTTGTATTTTTACTTTTCGCAAATCCTATTTGATAAAGTTTTTTCCTGGTAAAAGAAGGATAACACTTTGTTAATTCTTGGAAAAATAATAATACTTAACATAAGTGATTTATTAAGAGGAAATTCAGATACAATAAATATGTATATAATACATACATATGTACATAGATGTTTTCTCGATATACTCGTATTTGTTTTAATTGGAAGTACATTAAATGTGTGATACATATGTAATTGTCTTTTCAAATGAATTCATGAAATTTTGTTTGAAGCTAGATAAATATTAAATTCTACTGAATTGCTGTTTCATATTTTAACTTAATGTAAAATTGAATATTTTCATACTGTTTCTCTTATATTGTATTAGATTTTAAATTTCAAAACTGTTTTGTAGGTTTGTAGTGTAAATACTTTTAACCCATAGTAAGTTCGTCTTTCCGTGTAACGTGAGTTTTATAGAATTTCACAACTTTGAGTTGGCAACATTGCTTTATTTGACAATCGATTTAACTGCTGATAGTTGATTTTTGTTTAGTTTGGTTTGGCATTTCATCTAATATCTTCCGGTTAGGTAAAATGGATCGCTACATGAATCGAGTAATTTCTCTGAGAACAGACGTGAATTGGCCACCAAGATCACGTGATTTAACCCCATTGGATTATATTCTTTGGGGTTATGTAAAGTCACGAAATACGGCCGCAAATGCTGCGAAAAGTGTGTGAAAATTGGACTTCCAGATTGCGCCTTGAACATGCCAGCCGTGGCGGCCATATGGCGGAAATCATATTGAACCATAAATGTCATAAAATTATCTCTTATTTGTTTTATTTATTTATTGTAAAATAGAAAACTTAATTTTAAAATGCAATATAAAAACTTGGGCCTTGAGCTAGATGTGATCTTAATTTTTTTTTTGTTATTTACAATATTTTCATACTTAGACTAACTGATTTAGATTTAATTTATTTATTAGTAATATGAAATCTTTGTTGGTATTACAATGGGCCATAATCTTGTCTTTATGCCTAAGTGAGCCTCTCGCCTAAGGACTGCCACGTTAACATAACCTAATAAGAAATATTATATGTTATTTTGACTGGCTTCTGTATGTAGATGGCGGATCGGAGGGATGTGAAGGGAGTTACACAGGGATTGGACTCGACTGCAATTGTCTGTGAGATGGCCCACATTCAGTGTACCTGAGTTGCAAAAATTGCAAGTTGGCACTGGTGTCTTGTTGAGTAGATGTTCATGAGAAAACTTTGTGTGTCCCAGTCTGAATCTGTTGTTGTTGGCGGGATGCTGAGTGCTTGTCTTGTCGGGTTTACTTGCTTATTAAAAAAGGGAGTATTCGTTCCATATTACATTCAATTTCTCTACAGTTGTGCTGTTTACCAGGTTCTTGATGTCATCTTTATTGGACGTGTAGTGGAGTAGAAGTGGAGCACGTATTGCCGATTTCGCCCCAGCGTCAACTTGTTCGTTACCTGTTATTCCTACATGGCTTGGTATCCACATCAGCCGAATTTTGTTGTGATGATTTATAATTATGCCTCTCATAATGCTGACTGTTGATTTGATGTTGTTGATATTTTTGACAGCTAAGAGAGTTGACATCGAGTCAGTGCAAATAATAAATTTGGACTTTTAGTTATTGCTGTGTAGTTTGGTAATATGGCTGATTTAATAGTGTGGTTTTCTTCGGAGATATCAATGGAAGCTGTTATATGGTCTGACTTTGAGTCTCCGATGCAATTGAAAACTGCTCTGTATTCTGCGTTTGGCGTTGTCACTATTTTAAATTTAGCCAGTTGGAGCATTATTGAGTCAGCTTTAAGATACCATGGAGGGAGTTTGTTTGTGTTTTATTTTAATTTAAAGTTCTGAACCTCTAAAAAAAAATTTCCCAAGTGTGAGTCGGACTCGCACATGGAGGGTTCCGTACCATCGTACAAGATTTTTTGCTTAAAATATTAAATTATGTGCATATTTAACGGCCTAAAAGTATACTACAATTAACAGCTCAAAAGTATACGAGTACTACAAAAAACAAAAAATTGTTAAACAAAAGGTTAAATTAAAGAACAATACTTCTAAAAATGTATATTTTTAGTATTTGTCGTTCTACACACAAGTGAATTACACACTTTGTGAAAATTTCAACTCTCTACCTATTACGGTTCATGAGATAGAGCAGCAGACGGATGGACGGACGGACGGACGGACACTGTAAGCTTAGTAATAGGGTCCCGTTAGCTCCCTATGGGTACGGAATCCTAAAAAGAGAAACAAACAGAAATAGAGAAAAAAGTAATTATAAATAAGAATAATACGAAATACCTGCCTCTGGACCCGATGGGGGAAATTTATTTGCAAATAGTAGCGAGCTATGCCCCTTCTCACAGCCATGTGTGGTCAGAGACATATATACTAATAAACTACAATATAGGTGACCCAAATCAGCGACATCCAGTTCATCAAGCCACCATTGTGATCATGAATCCTGTAGGTATTGAAGGATGATGGTATTAATCGATGAGTGCGATATATCAGGCAAGAGAACGTTATATAACTTATTATATGAAGTGTATGAAACTCGGAAAGGATACACGATCCGGTATAGATAGTAGTGCATCTATTCAAAGCTAAAGGTAAGAAATTTCTGGTAAGACGACTAGGGATACGAAAGTTTAACTGATTTAATAGCTGAGGAGAATCAATTTCCCCGACTATGAGCTTATGAAGAAAGTTAATCCCAAGAGCAATTCTACGATGCACCAAACATGGAAGACTGATAAGAAGGAGCCTATCAGAGTAAGATGGCAAATGGGAATTAGGATTTCAATTAAGGCCACAAAGGAATTGTTACTGTACAGACTCAATTCGATCATGATTCTTTATATATTGTGGTGACCAAATGCAAGAGCAATACTCGAGGAATGGAAGCACAAGAGATATAAAAAGAATCTTTGTGGTACAAGGGTTATTAAATTCAAGAGATCAATGTTTAATGAAACCAAAAACACCCTTCGCCTTATTTGAGATAGAAGAGATATGCTGATTAAACCAAAGCTTGGGATCAAACAGAACACCAAGGTCATTAAATGTAGAGACTCGCTCGAGTTGAACGTTATCAATCTTCTAAGTAAACAAATGAAGCTTAGACCGATGATACGTCATGAACTTACATTTATAGATATTTCAATATAAATTATTTGTACAGCACCCAGAATGGAAAGAATCAAGATCATTTTGAAGCGATTAGGTTAAGTAATCACTTAGCTGTTTATCTATTGGATATTAGTCAGGATACTTTCACGTCATCATGTATTAGAGCTACTGTACAAAATATAAAAAAATGTATAATATAATCATTGTAGCCTAAATATATAGGATAATAATTGTTATCCGTAATATTAAAATTTGTTGAATGTCTTTAAGTCTGATTGCTAATGTATTAAGACTAATAAAAAAAATGTTGTTGCTATTCAACTTCACTATTCCACTCACGCAGTACCTACGTATCTGGAGTTTCATTTTCTAGTTTTCCAATTGTGCTTCCCACTGCTCGTCTATTTTAGACAAAAGAGCTTGAACATAAACCTACATAGATATAAAATACTGACACAATAGTAAAGTGTCCGGTAGAACTAAAATTACATATTTTGATATGATAGAAAAATAATCACAGTGAACAAAAATTTTGTTCGACAATTTTCTTTATAAATATGTATTTATGAATTGGGTATAATACTTTCAGGATTTAAGTTTTGAATAAATACATTCAAGTAAGAAAATCAAGAATTCATTATTATTTAAGATCCAATTAAAGTGGATATTTTATTTAATAATTGTGCCTCTCTTTTCATTTATTCTTTTAACCTTTCATTTAAGTACACTGTAAGCCCATTTTAAGTACTTTTTCACTTTCTACATAGTAAGTACTTAATAACTCATTATTTGTATTTACATTAATTAACATGTTGACACCAAAAACATAAAAAAGTCATTTTCATTGACATCTACTTACCCACACATACTCACTCACTCACACACTCATTCATAGATACAACTACTACAAGCAAACGAAGAAACAAAAATATATGACATTCTTCAAGAAAATGTATTTCACCTAATGTGTTTTCTCTACAAGTTCTTATACTATGCTTTCGTTTCATTCTTGTAATCCTTTTTATTCCTTACTTGTAGCACTAATTTAGAGATAATAGAAGAAAGAATATAATGTAATTAAAACGAAATTGTAGCGCGTGATGACACGTGCAACCAAAAGTAATGAAATGAAGTGGAAAAAAAGTAATAAATTGAAAAGAAAAATTGCGTCTTAACACAAAGTCTAACTGAGACTCTATTTAAAGGGTACAAACATAAAGTATAGTATAGTATAGTATTACTGTTGGAAAAAGATAGAAAGATTTTTACTAAATTAGTGAGTCTTATCTAAAAATAAATTTTCTTGTGATATTTAATGGGCACAACAGAAATATTGTATTGCATACTTTTCGGTGAAGTTAGAAAGACTTTTTTCTAACTTTAATTTTGCAGAGTAATCAATTTAATGAAATGCATTAAATAAAAATATTCTATGTTTGTTTGTCTGTTTATTTTTAAGCCACATATCAAAAAAACATTTCTGTTGAACACCAAAAAACACTCAAACTAGAAGTTTTAATTGCTTTTAATAAAAAATGAAATTAAAAAAAATAGAAATAAAGAGAATAACAACAGAGAAAAAAAAAATCTAAAGCAGAGAAATAAATGAAATAAAAATTGCAGTACACAGAATTAAACCAGAGAAACCAAAAAAAGAAATTGCCACGGGGCATATGGAGCAGGGGAAGGTGTCTCATTTGTTGAAAGCGTAAAAACAGATTAACGCATAAAAATTTAAAATGGAACAAACATGTTTACTAGATACACACACATGCAAGCACATATATATATATATATATATATATATATACATATGTATATATATATACACACACACGCATCAACAAGCTTATTGCATTTGCTCCAACTATGTTACTTCAAATCATTCCTTTGTTTTACTTTCATTCTCACTCTTTGACTCCCCACTCCTCTCTTCGCTATATGCAAAGAAAGACTCTCTTGTGGTATTTAAACCGATTTTCTGAAGCTGTAAATGGCAACAGAATCAGTAACTGACAAAAGGTAAATAGAAACTCACATTTTTATTCTTTCTCTCAGTTGGATTGCAATAAAAGTTGAAAAGAAAGAAAGCAAATTTGTGAAATTTCAATTCTTTTGAAGAAAATTTCTACTACTTATCAGTTGAGACCAACAAAATTTGGCAAAATAATTTGCTGTTCATTATTTTTCAATTTAAACTTTAATTAAAACTAAAGCACATACCTATTACGAGTATTGTTGCATACCTTAAGGATGTTCAACTTAAAGAGAAATTGCACTTGAAGGTGATAAATAACTAAAGGTTATTTGTATTTAAGATTAAAATAAATCATTGCCAACACATTAGTGGGGTCAAGAGCTAATCATAATGATGATGATGATGATGATGATGATTGTTGTGATGATGATGATGATGACTATGGTACAAGTTCAAGTGGTGCTCATCCTGTTGCTACTCATAAGTCATGCATAAGTGTCATTTACACATGGAATTCAAGTTAAATGCCTGCATTTCAATTGTTCATTAGTGACACGCAATACTTAAGCACACAGATATTTTCATAAACATACACATACGCAGTATCTACAAGTGTGTATATATTTGCTTTTGATAATAGATCTTTCGTATTCTTACCCTCACCCATCATTACAGTTTTTAGGTATTTCATTGCTGTAGCTGTTGCCAATGATTGCCATTGTTGGCACTATTGTCTTCTATGAAAATTGTCGGCTGCCTATCTGCCCGTGTCTTACCCCGTGCGTGTCTTATGCATGTTAAGTCTCGTGCACGCAATGCCATTGTCTAAGTGTTTATCGCATGGTTTTATATTCAGATCTATAAACAGACAATCAAACAGACAACCAAACACCCATCACCCAAGCCACATACATAACTATTATATTGTTTTCTATAACCTTTAACAATCTCAGACTTGGCCTCAAATACTCATTGTGTTTGTTTATAAGCTTTGTTCTTGGCAATTGTTAGGATCGTTACTATAAGTTTTGTGGGCGCACACCTGCTGCTTCTCCATGTCATGTCTAGGCAATGCCTTTGGCCCTGTCAATTTTGTTCAATACTTTGCTGTCTATTTACTTGACTTCACTTGGTGTTTCTCTGTTCCTTTCCTTTCCTTTCCTATCCTATCCTTTGGATTCCGTTTTCCTTATTGTGTCTAATAAGCAGTTTGATTTTGACACTAACCTTAAGCTATCAATTGTATTGCAAATTAGCAGTTGAATAAATGGTGAAAGAGATGCCACAGGCAAAAGATACAACAGTAGATAGAAACATGGATAAAATGGATTGGAAGTAAAATAATCTTAGTATAGAAATTACGATTATAAAAATATCTAAGGTAAAGAGATTGAAAACCCTTAGAAAAGGAAATGGTAATAAAGAGAAAAATGGCACAGTTTGATAAGAGGATAAAGAATACATAACATAATGTAGAAAAAGGGATAGAGAGATCAAAGATGGAAAACCACAGGCAAAGTAATACAAGAGAGCAGATACAAACAGTCAAAAGGAATTCTTAAAATTATAAATAAAGTACACATTCAAATAAGAAATATTCAAGGTCTGAAAGTATTTTTAAAGCAGAAATATTTATCTCAATCAATGCAAAATCTTTGCTTTAACATTTTGTAATAAACGTAGCAAATACCGAGACATAGCATTGAGTATTGCCAGCACTTAAATGATTCGTCCGGGAAGCACATACAAAGACTCGTAAATAATGAACGCACTCAAGTTGACTGACATGGAAATTGTGTTAAGTGAGTACTTTCCATTGTACTTGTACTTGCATTTTGTTTTTTTACTTCTTCTTTCATTTAATCGGAACAGAATTTAAGTTGACATCGCTAAAATGTATTTGACGTAACGAGCTGAGTACTTTGATATGAGTCAATCATATGACAAAGCTGACAATCATATCATTTGCCCGTCCTCCCTGTTTATCTGTCTGGGATTATGCTAAAGACATTGAAATAAACTGACAAACATTGTTAATATCATATTAAAGATATTGATGCTTTAAGATAAATTTCAACATAAATAATTTCTTATGATTACCAAAACTTTAAGAAGAAATTCTTATTTTAATTTCAACAAATTTACATATTTTCTTATAAATAAGTATTTCTTTTTCAATTATCTGTTGTGCAAATATTTAAAATATCTTTCGAATAAATCAAGCATATTTTACTTGTTGCAATTATTCTTGTTGTTTTCATTTAACACAAAAATAATAAAAGTTTATATTTATTTTATTTTTAACAAGAAACTTTCATTGTACTAAGTATATTTCTTAACATATGTAATCCTTTTGGGTGTTAATAACCACAGATAGAATCTGTAAATTGTAAAGCAACGCATATAGCACAAACCACAAATACAATTAGAATTGTAACAAGAAGATACACAGACAATCACACAGATACACAAGATAGAAGAAATGGAAGAGAATTTGTAGAACAATAAAGTGATAGATGGACACTTGACTATGAATAGACAAAAGAATGAAAGTTGGTCGGAAAACATGGTTCGCAGTTAAAGCGCAGTCAAGCAAAGTTGATGATAAGTGTAGAAAGAGAGAGAGAGAGAGAGAGAGAGAGAGAGAGAGAGAGAGAGAAAGAGAAAGAGAGAAAGATTATTTTTGCTGATATGTTTGCTTCTATGAATGAATAAATGAATGTAATTGTGTATCTATGCGTCCGAGTATGTGGATTTTAATATATTTTATGCAGTACATAACATTTTCTTAGTAACAAACTACAAAACAAAGCAAGTGAATAGAATGGTTGGGGGTTCTCATGCTTTATATCTACTATATTTCCTCTATTCTCACTTTATACTACATATTTCTGAGTATGTGTGTGTGTGTGTCTCATATTTAATCTTTGGTTGTCCTGGCCACAGCTGCTAGTTGCCAGCATCAAGGAAAGCGTTCACTTGGAAATGAACACACAAATGCCATTGGTACAAAACTGCTTTGCAATCCAATGCAATGCAACAAAAACGTTCAACAATAGTAAAAGCAAACCTGCAGTTTTTTTTTTAACCAAGCATTCCTTTATTTTATGTAGCCTCGAACTGACTTTTATCTATGAGTTTATACTATCAGTGTTTGTAAATGACAGAAACAAATGTTTTACTATATATTTAAATAGAAATAAAAATAGGGATACAAATTAATTGCTTAAACATGTAATAATGAATTGCTTTTAAATTATTGATAAATGAAAAATGTGTGTGAATGAATTCTCAGAATGAATGGAAAATACAATAAATTATGTATTCAAGTACTCGTTCATAATTAATCTAATGCCATTTTAAGCCATTTATTTGTACTACTCATGTCTAAATAAATGAATCATTGGATGAATACATGAATGAGGAATGAATGAAAAAATGTTAAAAGTGAACGAATGAAAGAATAAATGATTCTAATCAACAGCAATGAAATGATTTTCAAGTGAATGCCTTCAACATATAAATCGATTTGTTCAGATAGAAATAATTGTGCTTTATCATGAACATTAATTGCCATAAAACACTTTGATTTTTATTGCTAATGTTGTTCGATACTCATTAATAATTGAATGTCTATGCAACAGGTTTCTGTTATTAACACATAGTACATAATTCACTAGGGAAGGATGTTATATGCAATAATTTGTCATAATTAATTCCACAATATTTATATTTATATACATATGAATTTAGTATCTAGATATATAGACTTAATCCACGAAGTGTGTAATAAGAGATCAATAAAATTGTTTTGAGTATTTTATATAGAATTGATGATTTTTTTTTTCCTCTATTGTATAAATAAATATAAAAATATTTGATATAAAAATCAATTATTGAGAGGCCCATAGACATACAGTAATATTGCGTTTTAGTCATGTTGTTTTTTTACAATCATTCATTGTTTCAAATCAATTTTATTGTACAAATACCCATACAATAATATTGGGAAATGAATATTGTACACACTTGCATATGACGTTTTGGAATACCTGCTTGTGCCTTTCTTGTTTATTAAGATTTACATTTTAATTGGTTGAATAGTGATTCCTTTTCGACATTTTTCAATAAGAGTATATAATATACTCATCACGCAGTGAATAGTATTATAAGTTTGTCATGAAGTTTCTAACACACAGAAGGAGCCATCGCAGACCACATAAAGTATATATAATTGTGATCAGCTCGAGATTTAGCCATGTCCGTCTGTCCATCTGTTCGCATTCCTAGTCCTTCAGTTTTTGAGCTAGAGAGCTGAAATTTTGTACATAGGTTTATTTTTACCAAACGCCGATCAAGTTCGTGAATCAGCCGAGTCAGATCACTAGGGGGGGGGGGGTTGGGGTTACCTCCCATACAAACCACCACTTAAGTTAAAGTTCTTATTAGAAAAAGTTTTTTGTTTTTTGATGTTCGAAACAAAAATTTAGAAGTAAAGCATACTTCTAGGAGGAATTTTTGTAACTATTACTTAGTAGCATGATCATGGTAAGACCCAAACCTATTATGTGTTGGTTGATTTTGGCGCTGTTTAATACACAAAGTATGATCGTCGAGCAGTTTGATTTGGCGATAGTAGGATAGCAATTATGTTTAATTAATTGCACCAGTGGTGTCATGTGCATGAATACATTCATATGACATTGTGAAAAATGTTATTATGTTATTAAGAAAAATACTCGTATTTTTCGTGCATGAAAGTATTCAAAACGAAATATGAATTTATTTCTGCACATGTCTATTATGAATGACAACTTGTCGTTCGGTGTAAATGCACCTTGAGGGGGTGATTTCCATTGTTTTTATTCCACTGTAGCTGATGATGGTTCACGAGAAACAAAATATTAAAATGAACGATATTTTATTCTTATAATTCGGAAACAATAATGTGTTCCTTAGTGTTAACTCTTTTGTTTCTATTTTTTTTTCCAAAGCCACTAAATGAAATTCTGTTTTTTTTTCCAATGAATTTTCAGAAATGCAATTTTTTTTTGCTGTTAATTAAAGCATACTTTAATATACATTAAATAAAATTATAACATTTAAAACATAATTAATTTCAAGGAAGAAAATTTGAATGTTGCAAACAAAACCAGTCGTTTATATTATTTTTTCCATGACCATATAACTACCCCAATAATATTGTACGTTTATATTCAGCTATAGGATTTCATCTCGGTCCTCTCTTGTGTTTTAAATAATATAATTTTGTTTGATTATATTTTCCATATAGACTAGATTATTCAAAGTTTATTGCATTAACCCACAGGCTGCGCTATGTGCATAAAATTGGACTTAGCAATCATTATATTTTAAGTTAATTTTTTCTACGCTATGCGCATCATTGGAGATATAATACATTCTCTAAGAGTTCTGAAAAGACACTTAACTAAACTAAAACTTAAAACCGATCATAAGCGTTGCTTCATACTGACGCCGGCAGACCTTGCGTCCCGTTCGATCCAATCCCGTTCATTATTTAATACCGAAACGAACTGTACGAGGGCAGTTCGAATTGTTCAGAGTATTAAATTATATAAAAATGGAACTATCTCTGCATGTCTTTGGGATTGTATGTCTGTTGCCTATGGATTTAGAAACCACTGGACCAATTTTTATGCAATTTTCAGAGAAACTCAATCATAGTTTGGAGAGTGTTTGAGTAAAGTTTGGTGTGCATCATACTACAAAATTCCATTATTTTTTTTAAATCAAAGAAGTGAATTTTGTTAACGACATCTCCAAATGTTAACCACATGACCAAAGTCAATGGTGAAAAGTTTTGTCATTTTTGACTTTTTCTGGTCATTCTCAACTGCCTTCCAAATGATAAATTCAAAAATATTGTATATCCGTTTGCTTTAAGATAAATTGAAGGAAAAAAACTACACAGCTCTAAGTACATGTGCTTTTTTTTTTGTTTTTTTTTTTGAATGAGGGTGTTGTAAAGAGCACCAGGACAAAAAAATAAAATTTAAAGTTGATATTTTGGTTTACGTATTTCCTCATTTTTATATTTTATTTCAACATATGTATTTCCAAATCATTTTTATTATCATTTGCTTCTGTTTCCCTTGTGGGTTGACCCAAAGTGAAATTCATTTAAAATTGTATTTCATTTCACTTTTCGCCTTTGAAAGTCAATTCGAAATCAATTCAGTCAGTCATCATCATGCTCAATCAATATATTTATTTTATTGAACGAAAAAAACTGGCCAAATCAATCACATTTTGTATTGAAAGCAAATTAATTATTTATTTTAAGATTTTCTTTTCTTTTTCGTTCGCCTTTTTATCAAATCAGTTAACCACAATCAATTGGTCAATTTTGTTTTATTGCTTATGCTTTTTCCTGTTTTATTCCTGAAGTTTATTCCTATTTGCCAATCCTCAATGTTTCACCACCTTTCTGCACATCTATCTGTAGTCCTTCATTGCCAACCAACATTGTTTATCAAGAAAGAAAGAGCAGAAGAAATATGTTTATATATATAAAGAAGAAAAAATAAATAAAATTGCTATGCCAATGAACTGTTCTTGCTACAATATATGTACATAATATAAAAGATACAAAAATACAAAGATACAAGTATATGAGTATCTGAGAATAAGTGGTTGAGTGGATGTGTGTATGTGTGTATGGGTAAGCGTGTGTGTGCTTTGTATACTAATATTGTATGTATATTGGTTTTTATGACGGTTTTGTCCTTTAACGACTCAATGAACTCTAAAACGACTTTATTGATTTTGTGTTAATAGATTATAAATATTAATAAATGCAAGTCAAAATAATATACACAGAGACATATTGTAATAGGAAAAGTTACCCTACTTACATACTTATAAAAATATTATACTTTGCCATCCTCTTTTTCATATAGAAATTCTTGCATATTCACTTGTGATGATGATATTAACCAAAGATTGGCACAATTCAATGTGTTTTTTTTTGTTTGTTTGTTGCGCAGTTGCGTATGAAACAAATCGACTAAAAATATCTAATAAAACTCGGTGTATCTGGGTATAGATAAAGTACTCAAAGTGGAATGAATATATGTGTATGTATCTGAGCACCACAAGATAGTCAATACAAAATTGTCTATGAGTGAATGATGCTTGAAGCCTTGAGGTTGATTTGTAAAGTTTTGAAAAGCACAAATAAGAAAAATAATAGAACATTAACGACAATAATAATAATGATGATGATGATGATAAATAATCAAATGCGTATTTCATACACTTCCATATGAAAACAAAAGGAAACCAAGAAAATATTCTACAAACAAAGTTATTTAGTAAAAAAAGGAAAAGAAAAGCGAAATTGCTAAAGTTTTTTCAGTTGTTGCAATGCACAAGAATAATATAAACAAACGAAATGAAAGTATAAACAAAAAAGAAGAAGTCGTCGAAAAATTATATGAAGAAAAACAAAGCATGAAGATGAGATACAAAGATAAAAGATTTAAAGCGTCAAAAACTTGGCAATGGTTTATATTATAGAACAGTGTTTCTAAAACTTTTAAGAATTTAAGATTTATTGTTTGTGGTTACATTTGAAGCCCGATTTCAACCATTCCATACTAGCCAAGAATACAGGGTTCGCCAGATCCAATCAGCCTGCTACCCACTGTAGAAAATTTGTTTGAGCGTTGACTGCTGACGCGCCTCTTGGATTTGTTCCTCCCTTTCAATTCGGGTTCCGTAAGTCCCACGGAACTCCAGAACAGCTGAATAGGGTGGTCAACTTCATCCTTGAAGGATTTGAGGCCAGGAAGTACGTGGTGGCAGTTTATCCTGACATTAAGCAGGCTTTCAACAGAGTGCGACACGATGGGCTGCTCAGTAAACTCAAGAGCCTGTTGTCGCCTCAACTATTGATAATAGTGCCCAGCTACCTCAACGGTAATAGATAGTGTGAAGTCTAGTATAACACGCTATTCGTGTAAGTGTTCCCAGGCTAGCGTTTTGACTCTCTAAGCCCTGTTTAATGGTCAAAATTATCGCTGGGAGATCCTCATGATTTTATCATTGCCACATTTGCAGGTTTGCCCTGCAACAATAACTGCATAAATTTGAAGTCTGATCAAGATGATGGAATATTGGCATTAACAAAAAGAAATGTGCCAATATGACGTACGCCTTAAGACCGGATGTTTGTCCCGGAGCCTTTATTGGTAACCAGCTGATGGAGCACCATTCGGGATATATAGTAGTGAAATCAACTATCTCAAAGGTCAGTGTACTGCAGGCCAAGACATTGTGTATGATATCTGGAGCTCCATGATTCATGCGCACGGTGGACCTTAAGAACGATTTAAGAATCCCGAAAATTGGCGATGTGTTTAATCGTCAGACCAAGAAATATATGGAGCGGCTAAAAAATCAGCCAAACAGACTAGCCAGGCGCCTCTTAAAGCGACACAGAATGGGAGGAGCCAGAGTAGCGAGACAGTTGAAAAGATCTCATCCTGTCGACCTCTCTATTAGATCCTATTAATGTATTTTTTCCATCCCACTTACTAATTGTGTTGAAGTTGTATTGTAAATGTTATAAGTTTAATTTAAGTTGTTTTTAGAATAACAGAAAAATTAAAAGAAAAACAACAAAAAAAAAGTGTTTGGGAACACAGCAAAGTTGGATTAAGACAATCCAATTTTTCAGGACTCCTCACAACGTTTTTGTAAAGAAATAAAAAAATTGTTTAATTTGGATACCTCTTTTTTTGGAGTAAGTATTTCATTGGCAATCAGTTCTTAAACCTCAAACACAAGTATTATGGTTGAGTCTGCTTAAGTCCATTGAAAGACTATTAGGTAGTGACATAATAATGTTGTAAGGAAATAGGATATAGTTAACATTGGCTACATTTAAAATCAGTCCCTAATCCTGAGTACAAGTGAGCATCATAGGTTCATGAAAAATTTCTTTTTCGACACCTAATAACTTTTAGTACTTTTCCATACAGAACCTTGAAGCCTTATAGATGCACCAGGTGAATCTATGGCATTGGTGGGATATGTCAAAAAACACGTGGCACATTAGAGCCTCGTCACATACTAAAGCATAGCGGCATATGGGTTGAGAATCACTGCTCTAGACTGTGGGCTTACTTTCCACATAACACTGCCATGCGCTTTTTATTTAAGTGAAAGGGTTCCATTCTTTTTCTTCTGCTTGGTTTCATTCCCTTGGCTAGCAGCCAACCTTCTCTTTGGGCTCTTCTTCAATACCTCTATTTATTTTTCTGCTTTGCTCAATGTGTTTACCATGTTGGCAAACCTTTTTTGTTTTTTGTTAAAGACAAACAAATGCCACCCAAAAACAGACATGAATTGGGACAACAGAAAGGCAGAAAAAATTCAATGCCAAAATCAAGTGAACGATTCGACAACGTCTACAGCTGTGTCTCTGTTTTGAATTGTATCTATATACTATTTGTGTATGTATTTGTATCTATGTCTGCTTATCTCTGTAACTGCTATTGTGATATTTTTTTATATCTGTGTTCATTTGTCTTTGGGTCTGTGCTTATATTTTTCTTACAGCTGTCATTTCCGGGTTTTCTTTACTTTTGCTTTCCTTTATGTTTTTTGTTTTTTTACATTTTGTACATTTTAAGGCAACTTCCTTCTGCTTTCCTTAAATGCCGCCATTTTGATTTGCTGCAAGGTTAAGCGTTGTAAATTAAGCGTGAAAAAGCGAAACAATCTTCATCGTTTAAGTTAAACAAAAAAGCGATTTGATATCACTTTTTTTTTCTTAGACAACCAGAAGTATTCAAAAGAAAAACACAAATTTAAGGAAACAGGAAGACTTTGTTGTTGTTTTTTTTTTAGGAAGAAATTATCTTTCAGCTGCTGCCCGCAATGAGTGAAGTTTTCTTTCACCTTAGACGACAAAGTAATTAAATGAGGGCAAACTTGTTTCCTGTTATGGTTCCTCATTTTACTTACTACAACTAATTTGAATATACATATATTTTTATTCATTTTCATTTTCATCTTCTCCATCTGTGCCTAATTTCATTTGCACGTAGAAAAGAAGAATCTGCTTTTGCTACCGTCATAAGATGAATGTGATGTTTTTGTGTGTCCCATCTAAATCCTAATGATATCAGCTAAATTACGCTAAGTTGTCCACCGCCTATAATTACGTGCTCCCGTTGCGACTGCTACTGATGCTGCTCGATACTCACCCCTAAAAGTATGCTGTACTTAGTGGAGACGCGTAATTATGATTATATGCTCATCATCATTGTCATTTATTATGAGAACAAAAAAAAAAAAAAACAACTATAATGAATGCTTGTTGAGCCACCTGACCTATACATCTCAGTGTGTATTGGTGTGTATCTGTGTGTCTGTATGCTTATGTATTAGTATTATTATCCAACATGTTGTCCGGGCTACCGACCTGACTGTTAGCTTAATAGGAACTACCATAAATCTGTATGGCACTCTTCTCATTTTGTTTTGCTTAGGCATTTCTACACTTTCATCGACATAGAATGTATGCATTTATTCGAGTTTGTACCTATAAAAAATGTGTTGTATATGTGTGCGTGCATTTATGTATTTTTGCGTTGCCTTTACCATTGGGTGCTCATCTCAAGCCAAGCCAAAACATAACATAAACCAACCTACATGCTTGTAAGCTGCTAGTACAATCTGTGTTCGTATGTGAAAGGTTATATCCGTGTGGCATATATGTATCTAAACATAAGTTCACAGGTTATGTGGCCTCGTTGTCCGGCAACATGGTATTTAGCGGTTAAATTTGCAACGGGCAAGAATAGTATGGTATGGCTTGAAAAGGCCTCTCGCATGTTGATGCTGATTGTTGAGAGTAGCTATAGACGCACAATGTATTGTACGATATGTTGTTAGTGGTTATAGGTTTAGTATCCTTCAGTTGTAATACCCTTGAGGATAATCATTTTGTTTTGTGTGTATATAAGAGTCTTAAATAAAGAGTCATATAGTGAGATACTTTATATATGTATATAATATTTTTGATTATAATAATAAATATCATTCATTCAAGTAGCCAATCGCTTCCACTATAGAATTCTATATTTTTCCTATTTGGTTTCCCATTTACTTACTCATCATTATGGTTTTATTGTTTTTTTGGTGGTCAAAATCTTTGTCTCACCACAACGCAAGAAAAATATTGATAATAATCTATACATTTTATGAAACAAATTCCCCCAGAGCATGTGTTTGTCTGAACGCGATAAACTCAAAAACTACTGAACCGATTTCCATACGGTTTTCACCAATGAGCGGAGTGATTCATGACGAAGGTTTGGGAAGAAGAATATTGGAAAATCCCAAAGGAACAGCACAAAAACAAAAAAAAAAATATATATAAAAAAATACTAACTTTGGCAAAGCCGAAGTTGTAATACTCTTCACGCCCTTTCTAGTAGTCCGAGAGTCTTGAAATTTCTAAGGTTGGTGGCTTTGGGTCAGACACTTATAGCGTCCTCCGACAGTACAAAAAAACAAAAAAGTTTTTCTAATAAGAACCTGAATTTGGATACAGGTTTGTATGGGGGGTACCCCTTCTAGTGGTCCGAGGGTCTTGAAATTTTCATGGTTGGTGGATATGTGTCTTATAATGTCCAAATTTCAAGTCGATAGTACAAAAAACAAAAAAAAAATTTTCTTATAAGACTTTCATCTGGATCCCGGTTTCTATGGCGGGTACCCCCCTAGAGGTCCGATTCGGCTGATTCCAACAAATATACTGCGTATGGTAAAAAGAAAGATCCGTGCAAAGCTCTCTAACTCAAAAACTGAAGGACTAGTTTGCATACATACAGACAGACATAGAGACATTGCTAAATCAACTCGTCTCGTCGCGCTGATCAAGAATATATATATACTTTATGGGGTCTGCGATATCTCCTTCTGTGTGTTACAAACTGCGTGAAGAGTATAATAAATCATGTGAGCATGTGAGCTGCATTTAAAGCTTAGAAACATATTTTCAAATCAATCATGTTGTCTTTGTCAGACACTCTTTAAGCCAACCCTTCAGAGGCAGGACAAGATCTGCCCGGTTATCTAGTATATACGTAAATAAGAGTGAATGTATGTATGCATGTGTGTAAGTGTGTATGTATGGAGCTTTTGGACTCCGAAACCGCTTTACCGATTCAAGAAAACTCTGGAGTAGTCTTGAGAATACTTGGTGTGGATCATACCACCGTGAATAGAAGAAGAATTGATGGATCAAAATTTGCATATAAGCCTTAGAGACATATTTTCAAATCAAACAAGTAGTATATGTCAAACATAAAAATCTGTTTTTGAATTGTGTGTTTTTGAAAAATGAAATTCAGTCATTTTTTCTTATAGACTCCGAAACCAATGATCCGATTTTGTTAGAATGATAAGGGGAACTCTAGCATAGCCTAGAGAGTGTTCCTGTAAAGTTAGGTGCGGATCGGACCAGCGGAGTCTATAAAAAAATCAAATAGCTTATGTTTCACGATCAATTGTACGTTACCTGTTCGCGAGTTGGGACACCAAAAAATTTATATATTTATACACCAAATGTAAAAATCAAAAATAATATTGTATATCCTTTAGCATAAAGATAAGATAAACATTTAAATTTCACAGCTCTAAATAAATGAGTTTTTCTCTTTTTAAATTTCAATTTGCTTTACTTCATTAAAATTTTCAAATGTTAACAATGATAACAGACTCATTATAAATTAATTAACGCAGACGATTTCCTAGTAAACTCTATAACATATTTTCTAAACTTATTCTCTATTATCTCTTTAAATTTCTTCTCTTGACTGTCTAGAGTCATTGTTACTCAAGCACATATTTCCATTTGTCCTTGGGTTACTTGAATTAATTCTAATATACTAAGTAAGTACAATACAAAGGAAATTTGAAAGCGACCTTCAAACAATCAAAACATATCATAGACAAAGAACAATGTCTAGATTAATCTAAAAGCTTTTCAGATATTGACTGATTATATACAATGTATATATATTGTCTCTGAAGACGACACTAAATTAATGCTATTAAATAATTAATTACATGAATTAATATGACATTTCCACACGCATGAAAGGCTTAAGTTGTCAGTGATGATAGTCAATCAAGCATTTAAGATGTATTATTGTAGAAGCTAGAGACAAAAGCATAGATAATGAAGTCAAAAATGTTTGCCTACTTTTTGGTTGCTCACTTTGTATATCTTTGACAGAAGCTTACTTCCGCTCGCTTTTGATGCTCGTTCGGCTTAAGTTTTCGCTTAAAGCACATTTCTTGTATGCGCTCATTTAACTACATATAACTACATATAATCTTATTGTATCTATGAATATATACGTACGAGTATATATGGTAATAGTGTGTATCTGTTCTACACTCATTAATTTTACAACCAATAATAAAATGGTTTAACTAAGAGATTAGAGGCTGAGCCTCTTTGTCGTAATCACTATGTTGGCAACATGTGTTGCGTATTTCAAGGCACAAACATGGCTAATAAGATGTGATGAAATCGATTTAATAAGAGAGCAAAAACCAAATTGAAAATTGTACAATTTTAGAGAATCTATTGAAAATAGAAATTAAATGAGACTGACTAATTAAAATGACTTGAAGCAAATATATTTGTAAATAGTATAAGTCAAATTAAAATACATAAGACTCCAATAACATTTTTGCCAATCAAAATGCATATAAACAAATCCCAGTGATGATAATTTTCCATGTTGCCAACTGTATTTGCTTCTTCAAATTATCTATCCTTCCAAGTCTTTGATTTTGTCTTGTGTCGCGGTTAAAAATAATGATAATAAAATATGAATACATTTTCTGACTCTGCTCGATTTTCTTTCATGCGAACGTCAGCTGGGGAAATGAAATTTCAAATTGATCCCATGTCGTTGACATTTTTGCTGATTGCAGTTTAAGATGAATGAACGCAAAGAGTTCGTAGTGGTGCCACTTCTCATGATGCACTTTGTTCACTGCTTCTATTATTTCTGCTGTTCTTCATCATAATAATGATGATGATGATAGATGATTTATGCATCATTGAAGATCATAATGATTTCTATCATGACGATGATGATTGTGATATTTCAGTACTAATGAAGGCATATCGTTTGCATTCAAATGCTTTGATTTATGCTCAAATTGAATCGAGTCCAATGATTCATTGACAGCGGTGGAGGGTGGTGGTGATTCTTTGTCAATGAGAATGAAATTGGTTTGCTTTTGGAGTTTTTATGTTCATTTTGCTAACGTTCTTTTACTGTTTTTATGCATTTAATGAGTCTCTAGAATGGAAGGAAGAAAAAAAGGAAGAAAATCAATAAAACTCAAATAAAAATACGATAAACATCATAAATTCATTAAAATCATGATGTTTTTTTTTTTTTTTTTTTGTTTTCCTGATTTCAGCATATGTCGCACTATTCAAATAAAACCAAGTATATATCTTCAATATATTGATTTTCATCATTTATGGTTGTAAAGATTTGCTAGGGATAACCCAAATATTCTTTAAAAACCAGAGATACTTGATGATAAGAAACTTGTCAAGCAAAGTTGTAGTAATAAATAGTAATTGCTATATGAGCCACGACGTCCTTTAACAACTAACTTGTAAGTTTGTCAAATAAAGTAGTCATATAATTTATGTTCAAAATTAGTCATATTGATTTTCATTTCGTCAGCAAGTTGAATAGACTTCCTGTTGTAGACTAACAAGTGAAGACCGCAGCTGTTATGTAGGACGCTGCCTAGCGCTAACACAACTCTAAATATCAGGTGAGTAAATGTATTTTTTATTATATAATACACACCAAAATTGATCAGGCACGGCAATCATTCATTAATTTAAATATTCATTCTCTCAATTACTTCTGTTTAGGCATAAATGGCTTAAGCAATGGTATTTTTCCATTTGCTCAAAAGCTATAACATTTTTATGATAATATGAATTCATCCATCCGTTTCATCTTGATTTTATTGATATTATTTATCTATCTATCTATCTATCTATCTTGTATTCTTTGATTTACTTTTTCTATTCCATTTAGTATTTTAGTCTCTTTATTCTCCTCCTTGTGGTTTCGTTGGTCCATTATCGAAATAAAAATACCAAAAGACAACTCAAATGGCAAATTAATGTTCTATTTGGACAAATCGATTTGTCATTTTGTCTGTGTCTATTTTTCTTTGTGAGTCAAAGGAAATACAATAAATGATGCCATAAAATCAGTACCTAAATAATTCTCTATAGATTTTATGTATTGTACATAGGTAGATAGATGCTTAGATGGTGTATAGTATTAGCTTGGTATCTAGTTACATTTTGTAACTCAACTCACGTAGGACACTTAAGCAAGTGATAAGAAAACGCTAAA
Organism: Amiota mariae; assembly: GCA_035041805.1. NCBI lineage: Eukaryota > Metazoa > Arthropoda > Insecta > Diptera > Drosophilidae > Amiota > Amiota mariae. The sequence continues at coordinate 332,206 of JAWNKV010000287.1, forward strand.
TTAGCTTTCAATTAGGCAATGATTAAGTGTAGGTTTCTTAAGATAAGTTATAATTCAGTTTTCTTGTAGTTTGTGTGTTGATGTTGCTACTTGGAAAGGGATTCCCGGTGTATTTTTGATGTGATGCATATGCCTTCCTGTACTTTGACTGTCTTTTCAATTGCTTCCTTTTATATTATTTCAAGTATGGAATGAATCTCATCCAGGGGCTTATTTCTATGGCAACGCTTAATTTATCTTGCTCTTGAATGCATTGACCCACAAGTACCCAATTGGCAAAGAGTCAGCAAATAAACTAAGTCAAGTAATGTCAAGTCCAATGAGATTGAATATGCTCTTCATTCTTCATGAAAAAAAAAAACTAATAATAAAAATTATAATCAACTTTATGAATTAATAAAATAAACGACTTCAAGTAGAGGAATAAAATATTCAGTTTGATATTTTAAAGCTATGTGCAATCTCTTTTTTAAAGTCACGACAATCACGACAATTAAATACCTAGAAATATATATATTATGATATGATGAATCACTCATCCGATGTTTCAAAGGAGATTCAGAGATTTTTTTTGCGACACATTTGATTCTTATAAATCTCCAATCTGCAGAGTAGATACTAATACTATGACGACCTCCTGTCTATCTGTTGGGTTCTGTAAGTCTCAGTGAATTTATGTGTTTGAAATCTAGTAGATTTATTGATTTATGATCTTAGAATGAATTAAAAAATAATAATAAAAGATTTTCTTGAATTGGTTTTCTCAATACAATTATGATAATTAAAACTGATAGTTCGATATGAAAATTTTGCAGGTTTTAAATTCAGGAACATTTTATTTAGAAAAATCTTCAATTTCTTATGTGGTTGTTGTTTTCAATTTTGTATTGCATCAATCAAATAATAGATGTTAAAATTGTGTGAATTTTTTATTTCATTTATTAGTGCAATATTTATACGACAGCTAAATCGGAATTCATTGAGTTCGGATTGACTGAATCCGCTTGAGTAATCGTTTTTTCAATGCGCATTGAAAACCTGACCTTATTTTTGTAATGCACATTGAAATATAAACGTTTGTAAACGCTTAGGGTGTCGAAATTAAAAATTTTGTTCCGTGCAGAGTTGTCAGTTGGTTTAACTACTTTATTTTATTTTGATTTTCCTAATAATTTTGTGAATTATATTCTGAAAAATTATTGCAAAACGTTATTAAAAATAAAGAAATGTAATGTGATTTTAAAAATATCTTCATTCTGCACTGTAAATAAACATAAATGTGGTCTCAATTAGAACGCAATAAATTTGCAAGTAAAAATATCTTAAAAAAAAAAAAAAGATTGTCTGAGTCAATCCGAACTCAGTGAATTCCGATTTAGCTGTCGTATAAACTTAGTACAAGTTATGTGCTTAAAATATTTTTACTCTAGTAATGTACAATATTCATCCTCAGACTAAAAATAATAAAAATCTTGAGTTTTCTCTTATTTTTTATTTCTATTTGGTTTTATTTTTGTAATTTTCATAATTAGTAAATTGCTTTGCTTTGAATGTCACTTCATTCATTCATTCTTTCATTTACTCATTTCTTCATTCAGTTTACTTTTGTTTTATTTTTAAAAGTATCTCGTTTTGACTTGACTTTCCATGAATGCTATGAACTGACCTTCTTCTCAAATTCTCTTTCCATTCAATTTATTCACACTCTAGACGCTCAATTACAATAAAACTTAAAATGCTATTTCATTTCATTCTCCTTCAGGTTTTACCTGTTACCTTGGTTTATTGTTAGTTTATTTTCTTTCTCCCTTATTTTATTTATTTTTTTCTTCTACACTTAATTCCTGAGTTGGTGTTGGTTTCTGAGCATTCTTTTAGTTTGAAAAACACGATTCGTGGTTCATTCTTGCCTAAACACATTTCCAATTGAGTCGAAACATTTCAAAAACAAGTTGAAAAAGAAAGTTTTCCTCCAACACCCAACCCAACCCAACTGAACTGAACTAAAAGAGTGTAAAAGTTTTTACAATTCATATATATTTATTCAATCGTGTTGAACCTGCAACTTTCTTCTTGCTTTCACTGTTGTTTTTGTTATTTGCAAAAGTTTTTTTTTCATCAATTTCATTTAATTTTTCTTCATTTTTTTTTTTTTTGAAATTTTTTGGTTGGTGAAGTAGGTGAAAATGCTGGTAAATTGTGAGGGAATTTTTCCATTGCAGTTTTGTGATGTGGATCGGTTTTTCTTTTCTCCTTTTGTTTTCTATTTTAACAATAAATTTGATTTATTGAAGTGAAAGTTAGAAAGGAAGCAAAGGACAAACATTATTGGAAAAGCATTGAAAAATATTGCATATTGACAAAAGGGTTTTGTTATATGGAAAGTACATCATGTATAAAGGGAGAAAAACCATAATATTGTACATAGAGAATAATAGGAGATTTATGAGGTTTTGTGAATGGAAATATGAGAAGTTAACATAAAATCGCTCAAGGTTATTTTTTAAATTTACCCTTGGTAGTGCATTTTGTTGGTTCTCTTCAAAACCCAAACTTCAACATTTTGTTTCTTACATTTTCATTCTGCAATAGTTGAATCTTTCATTTCTATGACTTACTATATACTTCAATTGACTTAATCTATTCGCATATTTTTCATTACACACATGAATAAATAATATTTTTGAAAACTTTTTCTTAATAACTTACTAACATTTGATGCCAATTTTTCGAAGTTCTTTCACGAATAATGCATCAAGTTCATTTCTCGTCAGTCGGAAAGAAACATAGATGATATCACAACAAAAAAAAAAGAAAGAATGTAAGAAAATAAATTCCACAAATCTTGGTAAACTTTAACCAACGTCAAACACATGCCTTCACTGACAACTTACTTGTACCATGATTCCGCTGGTTGAATCTTATTTATCCAAATCTTCTTTCTTCTTGTCTCATATGCAATGGAATTTTTGTACATTTTCATTTATAAAAAAAAAAAAAAATAAAGTTATAAATTTACATTTTGAGAAAAAGAAAGAAGTGAAAGTGAATAAGAATGACAGAGTTTCTGTCAAGGGAACAAGAATTGAGCTTCAAGGCTTTCTCTTTTCATATACGCGTATATCATCCTTATTGCACAGGCAATGATTCATCATATCATCAAATGATATATCATGAATAGTAGAAGCAATACTTACATACTTAGTACTTATATCAATGTAGCGAACTGTTGCGTAACTTGGCATTTGACGATTGAAAAAATTCTTTAAAAAAAAAGAAGGTAATATTTATGTAGAAAAATGTAGTTCAGTGAAAAAGATTTCAGTTTCAATGTCATCAGCAAATGTTTCTGTTACAATCACTTCCTCGTCATCACTCCTTTTCCTCTTTTACTCTTTCAATTTCCCTTTTATACTTTATCTCATTTTGTGTTTTGTTTGACTGAATTTTTCGCATTTTCCGCTAAATTTTGCGAAATTTTAACTACCAACAAGAGAAAAATACAAAAAAACAAAAAATTGTGTTTGCCTCTAGCAGCAGCAAAAATTGGCATAATAAACAATGACAATGTTATAGTAGCTACAGTAGAAAGACTGACAGACAGACAGACAGCAGATACAGTGATATACTATACTTTAAATGTATCTGAACTGAGCATCAGCAACATCATCAACATCAACATCAACAGCAGGCAAAATGTATGGCAGTAGCTTTGTTTTGTTATACAATATAAACTGATGTGTGTTGTTGTTGACGCATGCGGGCGACCATCTAAAAATGCGGGCTTCAACGCATTTGACATTTGTATCTGATATATTACAAATACATATATATATAAATGTGTATGTGAGTCTATGTAAGTACATGTGTGTGTGTGTGTGTTTGTTGACATGTATGTATGGATCATTGTGTTAGTTGTATTTTGCAGTTTAAATCGAACATTTAGACATCAAGGATTCGTAAGTTAATAAAATTGTTTCATTCATGCATTTTTCTTTTTTCTGTAAATTCAAATTTTTTTATTTATTCACTTTACATTTTTACATTTTTTGAAAAAAACATAATAATTTCATTTCAAAAATATATGTATATTATTTTACTTTACATTTTAATATGTTTAACATATTTAAACATATTTGATTCATCCATGATTTTGTATCATTTCTACAAAACCTTTACACCTTTTTAGACCTCTAATGAGTAGCATAAAATAGAATCTTTCATTGATGATCCTTACCAAATTATCTCCCAATTCCATTCATTAAACTCAGTGAGCTGCAGGACACATTTAAAGATTTAAAAGTAACGAATTCGCCTTGTTGTGATAACTTAGATTTAAACACTCTCCACTCAAATGCCATATTTTATCTACACTCATCATTCAACAGCATTCTGAGACTAAACTATTTCCCATCACGGTGGAAGTGAGATCATTTTGATGTCCAAGCTCTGTAAGCCTGAACACGAAATCATGTCAGCATCTTGCTGGCTATTGTACTCTCGAAAATGCTTGACACATATTGTATTTCTTTTCTTTAAATCCAAAAATCAATTTAAATTCTACATAAAATGTAATGATGAGATATCAGAAAATTAAACTCAATTGGATATTCTCAAGGTGGCGTCCTGTGTCCAATATTATTATGTAGAATACGAACTGCTGATTAATTGTAAACAAAATAAATGATACCACAGTTGCTATTTTTGCCGATGATACAGTTATACTTGACACCTCAGAATCCTAAGTTGAAATTTCTATAAAATCATCTAAACCGATTTGAATTCTGGTTTCAAATCTGGAACATCGCTGTAAATACTAAAAAAAACAGTTGCCTTAAGACACGTATGGTTAACGCGGAAATATGGTGAAGTAGATTTCCATATGACGCAGATAATCAGTGTACACGGTTGCTCTAAACTTTATGTGCACCGATTCAAACACGAGTAGGGCCTTTTCTGTCCTGTCTGAGTCGGTATCGACGAAAATGCCCAACACGTACTTTTCTGTTAGCACAAGGTATTTCTTTGACTCAAAAAAGGGCAAACCTGAATACATGATTAAAATTAAATAATCTAAACTCTCACTTACACATAAATTTTTTTTTGTAAATAGCTTTTACCAGCTACTTTATACGCTGCGGATCGGGCTATTTCACCCGTGTACCATAATTCATTCTTAAGTTTAATTTTTATTTTCCAGTCATTCCTTCCTTAAAAACATAAAATAAAAAATTGAATTATAATTATAAGAAAATAAAAAAAAATAATTAAACCAATAAAGATACGGTTAACAAAAAAATAAAATACTAAGCAGTTATGAAATCAAACAATAACTAAATAAAATAAAAAAAATCAGCCATCGTACAAGATTTTTTGCTTGAAATATAAAATTGTGTTTATATTTAATAGCCTAAAAGTACACTACAATTAACTGCTCAAAAGTATACTACAAAAAACAAAAAATTGTTAAACAAAAGGTTAAATTATAGAAAAATGCTTCTAAAAATGTCTATTTTTAGTATTTGTCAGTGAATTATACACTTTGTGAAAATTTCAACTCTCTACCTATTACGGTTCATGAGATAGAGCAGGAGACGGACGGACGGACATTGTAAGCTTAGTAATTCACCCTAAAAAAGGAAGAAAGTAAAAGTTCGGTGTAAAAAACAAGTTAATTTGTTTCACATGATACATCGAAAAAATTGTATTGTCTACCTACAGACTTTTGAATTTTTTAAGCAACTTACAAAGTGCTTATCCCTCGTACATACATAAATTTTTGGAATGTAAAAAGTTTAAAAATGTCGTGAGGCACTTTATTAGTATGAAGGGAGTCGTGTAGGCTGACGATTTTTTTTTATGTTACGCAAACATGGAGGTAAAAATCTTCCAAAGATACTTATGTCCCGTACCACAAGCTATGTCGCATTCATTAGCCTACCAACTTAAAAAAAGCCCCTATCGTCTCAAATCCCGATTAGTTCCTACGGCACCGCCAATACATTCCTTCGTAGGGAGGGATTAATTAAGCAGATGCCATTATTCGCTAATTCATTCGAGCGCCCCCCATAATGCTGCGAATTTCTGCGTTGAAGAATACCTAGTCCTCCAAAGATGTGATCATGCGCCTTTCAATTACTTGTGAGCTGCAAGGAGATTCAAGGCGAGTATAAATTTTTCGTCGCTCCGCTTCAAAACGGAGGCACTCATGCACAAGGTGCTCCGGATCCTCCACGACATCTCTGCATACACCAAAGTATAGGTCCACAGCGTGCCCATACTGCCTGTAGCAGCTATGTCTAGTTGCTAATTGGGTGAACTTTACCCCCACGTCCCCGGAACGCCGCTTATGAATTAAAATCATGTGTGTGTGTGTGTCTGCAAACCATAGACTTGATTTCTAATATTGGCATAATCGCACAGAGTTTTTAAGGTGAAAAACTAAAGCTTTTCGGTTCATAAAAGTTTTTGTCGAGATTATTTTCACTAAAATCGTAGTGTTAAGATTTTCTTCTCAATCTCCCCTTCACTTGCGTGCAGCAATCTAAATTTCAAATTTCAGTATCAATAAAATTTTATCTTGCATCGAAACGAATAACACGTGCAAAGAGAGAGAGAGAGAGAGAGAGAGAGAGAGAGTGGTATATATTCCAGTATATCTCATCAACAAGTTTGTAAAGTTTTGTCTGAAACAAACACCACTTAAGGCATTTCTCAGTTATAACAAGTTTAATAAGTTATTTGCAGCTTAGAGTATCATCAAAATTAAGTACTTTATACAATTTGTTGCCTACTTTCAGTTGCTCTATAACACTTTTAGATTTAATACATACAATATATACATATTATCACATATTATTTATTATGAGACTATTCTGCAACAATCAGAAGGAGACTTAATTATATAACTGCCTTTGAATGTTTATTTAAACATTGCCTATTTCATTACACTTAATAATTTAAGCTACTTAAGGTCTATTGAATGACAATTATAAACTTATTGTACTAGAAATTATCTCTCTTGAAATTTATCGCTTACTCATACCAAAATGGAACTACTTATGTTCTTTGTAGGTAAATTACATTAAACCGCAAACCAAGAACTGAAGCCTTTCTTGACTCAAAACATTAACGCACACACAACTTGAGTTAAATCTATTTCCAAGGCAAAAGTTTCATGTAGTTTCACTAAAGTGAAGTTGTTGCTATTAGAGCTGTTAGGAGGTCCATAGATACTCAAGACATGTACACCGCCTACTCAAACATGTATCTAAGTATATATATATATAGAGAGAAACACAAATACACTTACATTGAATTTCTTCTTAGTCTTGTCTATGTCTAAATGCTGTCAAAGTTCGTTCATTTTGTTTTTGTATTCATTCATTCGCTTGTTTGTTCATTTTAAGAGTAAAATTGCAAAGTTTCATCGTAGGTCAGCACAAAAAGTAAAAGTAATTAACAAGAGTGTAAAGCTTTGGCAACAAACACAAACACTCACACTCGCTAATATTTTGCTTATTGTTGTTTTTATTGAACTTATACTTGGCAATGAAGGAGGGCCTACAGTGCGTGTAATTAACGCCAACCAGAAATTCCATGCTTCACATTTCATTTCGCCTGCTTAAGTTTCTTCTTTTGTGTTATGTTGGATTGGGTTGTTGTAACTCATTTTTAGTGTGGCCAAAGTTTAAAGAAGTTAATTTAGCGCAATGTCAAGCATTTTTATTATTTCCATTAAAATGAAAATATTACTTTATTTTAAACGAGAGAAGGGCATCCTTCTTTAAATGCTTGAGGTTTAATTGTTCAAGTCTTGCGTATAGTTAACATATACAGTAGTTTACAATATTGAGTGTTTTTATACATTTTGTTTTGTTCCGGGAACAGAAAAATATTGATAACCATTAAGAATAGATTACTAAAACCCCTATTGGTTTATTTGAATTTACTCAATTTCGTTAAAAAAAACGCGGAGATTTCATTTGTCGAATATTGATGTTCGAACGAACAGTTAATTGAATACTGTTTATTTGAGGGTCGTCTGAAACGAATATAATTTGAGACGTTTATTTTTCTTTGGAACCTCTTACTAATATTTATACTCAGCCACAGATGCCAAGCACTACACTCTACAAAAACCAAACAAAAAGATAAAACTTCCCTTCTCAACAAACAAAAATCGTGTAGAACAGACCCCTTTACCAGATTGCATACATGCCAACTTCCGCCAATGAGTTTATTAATTTTTTTTATTGAATTTATCGCTTTCTAAGCACTTTTAAAATAAAATTTAAAAATCACAGCTTTATTACCAACAAATGCAGTTTATTTTAACATATCGATTAATCAAAATAAAGACGAATTAGGATCTTCGAAAATGTTAAAATTTATATGGAACAACAGGTTGGCATATTCAGCATTGGTTGGTTTTGAAAATTTCGTTTATTTGGCTTTAATGGAAAAGAGATTTGGGTAAAATGCAAATTTATACATTAAAACAACTAAAATATTGAATTCTTTAAATGTTTAGCGAGGAAAACAATAAACTACAGTTGTTGATGCGTTTTTTTTCCTGTAATAACTTCAGATAAGAAAAAAATTAACAAACAAAAACAAAAAAAATATAAAAAGTGCATCTCCATTTCCCGCCAAAAATCCGTATGTGTCATTTCGCTGAAGTGTAAACCACAAATTTTCTTTGTTCTCTAAACATATCAACTTTTGTGCCGACAAAACTAAATATGCGGGAAGCGCTGCTTTTTTGTTTTCATTTGAAAAAAAGTAATGGATCTCGATTGCTATGTGAAGCATATGGGGAAGGAGGCGTTACTGGACCAAGTTTCATGCCAAACTCAAAATGAGCTCCCTGAAACCTTGGGAGTGATTCAACCAGCAATTTCAAACCGTCTCCGGCCATGGGTCATTACAAAAATCGTCAAAACTTATTTGTACACCCAATATTTTTTAGCAGTATGTGCTCTTAGGCATATTTTCTATCAGTTTTTGGAAATGGGTACAGGAAAAAAAATTGTATATGTTTGAACCAAAGTTTATTTTTGATTTGAAACATCTTTGGTTGCGGTAAAGTGGAATTTGACAGTCCCGTCATCGTCATGGCTACATTTGGATAAGAGCTTGTTTTGCGATCACCAAAACTAAGCAAAATGAGGTGGGGTAAGTAATTGAATGATAACCGACTTGTGACACCGTGAGTTTTGTTAATTTTTTTTTAACACTTTGTAAGTACAACAAATAATAGGCAATATAACATAGGACATTTTGAAAAGTAAATTCGTTTTACAGGGGTCACTTTATATTAAAATTCGCTATAGAGGAGTTCGCTCTGATAGTTGGCCCGCTGATGAAAAAACAATTGAAGCAAAAAAAAGATGCGTCACTTTAAACGTGGCGAGCAAAAAATAAAAACAACGAAAAAAAAAAACACGGTTGCCACTTTGAGCGTGTCTGGACCGCATTCAAGACCCACTTGGGCCTCAGGTTGGACAAACCTGCTCTAATACATTCACGCATGTATTTATTAAAAAATGTTAAAAAAAAAAACCAAATGAATACGTCTCTATTCCAAACTTTAACTGTTGCGTTCTGTTTAAAAGAGAAAGTCAGTGTGCTGGTGGCGTAGCGATTTATGAGAAACATAACACATTGCATAGAGTTGCACCAAAAATGCAAATTCAATATTGCCAAACATGAAATTACACAGTGATAATCCCACGTTTCTACTGCGTAATGGACAAAAGGTGTTGCTGGTATTCGTATATATTTCACCAAATCAACGAGTGAACGATATTCGAAAGTTTCTTCACTTCGTTTTGTTGCAATATACTCCCATTGGATCTGCTGTACGAGAGGACTTCGACAAGTTGTCTACGATTCTGGGGAGTTACTTTAACATCAACTTTGCTTCAGATGATGCCGAACCACTCATTGCATTTTTAAGGAAAAAGTTAATTTTCAAAAGGTTCCTGGAAAAATGCAGCTCTCTAACTCAAAAACTGAGGGGATGGACTTGGCTAAATCAACTGGTCTCGTCGCGCTGAGCAAGAATATAAGTATATACTTTATGGGGTCTCCGATGTCTCCTTCTGTGTGTTACAAACTTCATGAAAAACTTATACTGCGTAAAGAGTATAATGAGTGGATGAGTTTTTGCTGAGAGAGAACTCATACATTAGTAAACGAAATCAAACGATTTGTATGAATAATTAGCGGCGCACAGTAAAGTGCGAAACTTTATTTTGTTGTTCAAGGATGATCACAGATTTTTAATCGGACTGAGTTGAGGGCTTTAGGCCACTCATCAACAATTGAAATTAAATCTCTAACAGCTAAATGCTGATTATACCCGCAGTATGCTTTGGGTCTTCATCTTTTCCAACAAAGAAGAAGTGGAACAACTATTTGTTACGTATTATATTTTGCATAACCACATATCTCTTCAATTTGATAATTAAATGGACATGCTCCTCTCTAAATCTAAGTTTAATTGATTTCACTCAGATAGGAAGTTGCATTTCTAGAAGCATTTTCAATTTTACAAGCTACTGTATACTTTAGTTTTTTCGACTTTGGTAATTGGTTTAAAGTCTCTCATAATGTTTAACTTTCACTTTAAATCTGATGTAAGTAATTTATAAATCATATTTCCTTTTATAAACAAAATATTGTTAGTGCCAATTTAAAATGCATTAAATTTGAATTTTGTTGTTTGGTTTTTAAATGTTTTTCTTTGGCTGTCAAATGCGAACCACAAGTGACTATCACAGGACTGAATAGAACAGAACGTGTATCTTTGCTTTTGTTATTTTCTGGTTTGTTTATTTTTGCTATTTTTCTTGTTATTATTGTTGCTTGTTTATTGATTTTGTTCAACAGCGTAACCAAATAAAATATCGAACAACGGCGACCATGACGCCGGCAATTCTGTTAGCCATGATGATGTTGATGATGATGATGATGACAGTGACGGCAAAGAAAATAAATATGATGATGACGATGTTGATGAAGCTTTGTAATCAACCACAAGGCAGCGAAGTCAATCCAATGTTCAACAAAATGACAGCAACAGTAAGCGGAAAACGGAAGCACTTAAACTCATGCGACGATGCTCGTTACCATTACCTCCCTGGTGCCACACTCTACTGCATTAGTCTCTCTTTAATTTTTCTTTTAGTTGACAGCCATGGCACTGACATAAAATAAATATATATACTACTACGTATACAATATATCTTGGCATCTTTTCTTTCCTTCTACTTCTTAAATTTCTCTCACTTAGTATTTCTTCCCTCATTTCTTTACTTTGCTTTTCTTGTTTGTTTTTTTTTTTTTGTTTTTCAATTTAAAATCCCGTCATCCCATCTTTTGTTGACATTTTGTTATTGGAAAAACAACAAATACGTAAATACAACTTTCCGTCTTTGATGCCTTTAGCATTCTTTCTTTTCTGAGTTGTTGAGTTGATTCACTTAAAAGAAATAATAAAAACTCCTACGCTTACTTGCAACCTAAAATTAAATACACTTGTTTGGTATTTCATTGTTATTATTGCAACTAATGCTCAACAAACTTATTTTTAATGCATGCCATGTTCTTTCATTGTTCCCCCCCTTTCTTCATATCCTTTTCCCATTGATTTCTTTGCTGTTTGTTGCCTTCTTCATATTTTTGAGTTGCTTATAAACTTATTTCGCTTCTACTTCCGTGATACTATGGCATTGTTAAGTTCTACTAGTATTGATTGAACTTTAATGAACAAAAATTGATTAAGTTTTTAAAAAGTCACATATACAATAAAATTTGAAATAATTCCCAAAGAAGCAACAATGTCAATTAATTTTCAAAATTCACTGAAATATAAAACTACTAAAATAATATGAAAAATGAAAGTCTACATACTAAAAAATGGAGATAAACATAATTAGAATAGCATGACAACGAAGTTTTTACCAAAATTTGACCAAAATTAATAATAATGATGATGACGAAGATAATACTAGCAGATCATCAAATTTCATCTTGTTAAAGAAGAAAATAAAAAATATCCTTATTTTATTATCTCATTTATTATACTCTTCACGCGATGAATTGAATTTTAAGTTTATCATGAAGTTTGTAATATACAAAAGGAGACATCGGAGACCCCATAAAGTACATATACTCTTAATCAGCGTGACGAAACGAGTTGGTCTAGCCATGTCCGTCTGTCCGTCTGTCCGTATGTTTGTTTGTATGCAAACTAGTATCTCAGTTTTCGAGCTAGAGCTTTCTTTTTACCATCTGCAGTACATTTGTCGGAATCAGACGAATCGGACCACTAGGAAGAGTACTCCCCATACATACCCTTGATCCAAATCCATGTTCTTATTAAAAAACTTTTCTGGTTTTTGTCGATCGACTTGAAATTTGGACACTATAAGTGTCTAAACCATATCCACCAACCATATAAATTTCAAGACCCTCGGACCAATAGGAGGAGCGTGAAGAGTATTACAACTTCGGCATAGTTAAAGTTAGTCTTTTTTTCTGGTTTTATTTATTTTTCTTAATAATAAAAACATAATAAAATGTAAAAATTTTATAACGAAAAAAAATATAATTTTAATGGAGTTTCAATAATTTGAGCTTTCTAGTAAAGTATTAACAATAAATATATTTAGTTGGTTCTGGAAGGCATTCATTATTGAATCATTTTCATGATGAGGAGCTTTGATAAAACATTAAACAGTTCTCAGTTTACTGTTGAGTAGATCTTAGACAAATAATTTTGTAAACCATCTCTTTCATTACGAGTATAATCACATTATTTTCAGTTAGTAACTTTAGCATCACTCATTGTTAATATTTTTTAAAAATAATTGTATTAATACAAATCTTTGTGTGTTTGATTATCATGTTGGTTTCCCAATAATTTTAAGAATAAAACTATGTGGTATATTTGTTAATAAATACTGAAAGGAAGTGGTTAGATCACTTTTACCTAAAGAGTAAAAATCAATAGAATGGAGTTCCAATTCTGCACCTAATCAGTTTGGGTCTTGCACTATTAAATGTTACATAAACCTAACGTTTCTGTCTTTGTGTTACATAGTCTCAGTCCGTTAAGTGTCTTGTATGTTGCGTTCTTCAATTCCGTTGATTTTTATGGTGCGCTGCTTCCCTATGTAGCTAGGGGTTCCTTCTTAAATTTACTTCACTTGGGAAAAGAACATCGACAAGATCGGTCGCAAGTCAACTTGACAATGACAAAACTGAAACTTTATGAAATGAAACTCCAACTCATGTTTGGACGCTGGTTTATATTCTTGTAATTATAAATAATTGCTGACTTCAAAAATCGTTGTCTTGTTTTGTCTTTTGCCCTTTTTGCATCTTATTTTTCTTAATTCGTCAGTCTTTGGTTTTTAAAGAAGTTTTTAGTCATTTAAATGAGTTAAACACGCGTCTTCAAAACAAAAGTCAATTCATCACAACTTTGTCTATTTCAGAAAGTTTTGCAAACATATTTCGAAAAATTGGAACAAATTTCAGGCATACTTTCTTATTCCATAGAATTCGAAAACAGATTTCTGTATTTTTGGAGAAACGATAAAAATTTCAATATTTTTACAACTCCTTTTACAGTCGATGTAGGTAAGCTGAATGAAGTTTTCTAAATGGATTGCATAAAGTTGCTATGTAACATGGAATTAAAGCAGAAATCTTTGTTGAAGTATAAACTACACCTATCCAGAGACAAATATCCCATACTGCACAGTCATGCACTATTCATCTTTGAATGATTGCAAAATTAAACAAGCATCTTGGATGAACGACTGGAAGATTGTCTCAGAATAGCAACCACGTCAATTGACCCAGGTATTGGCGCATTAGTATCTGAACAGCAGTCGCAAGGATCATATTAATTGTGTGTAGAAAAGAATGTTTAAACCACAGTGTGGAAGACCTTTTTCTTGTTGATGAAGTGTTTTTATCTCATAACCACTTTTTACCAGGCGAAAGATTTTATTGGCATGGGTGAATGGTCTTTTTATTTCCCTTCCACTTTGTGGCACTTGCGAAGTTTGTTCTTCTAAAGATTAACTCAGATTCTTTAAATAGAATGATGATAAACAATATATCCTTCCATTCCTTCATTAATTACATCCATCCATTTGTGATAAGAAAACTCATAAGACAGAAATAGAAATCTTTTATTCTATATTTCTAGCAGTCTTCTTCATATTCTTACCAAATTAACCACAATTCATTTTTCCATTTAGTTTAACCTAACCACATTTTCTAATAAGAATTTATTTTGCTGAAAATATTTAAAAATTCCAGTGAGCTTTTCCACATTCTAAGGCATCAACCTATTTTCCTTCTTTTTCTTTCTTTTGTGCTACATAACTTATTCCGTTTTTATCGAGTAATTTTCATGAATTTATTAAATTTATGCAAAAGGAAAAAAATCTACAACTTTGTTTAGTCGCGTAAGCATATTAAAATTTATTTCAAATAAGAATTTTTTCATTTCATTTCATTTCAGTTTTGGGCTTTTTATTGTTGTATTTTTTTTCATATCTTTATTGCATTAAATTATGACAATTTAAAGCTTAAATAACAAATATAAAAAAAAAAAATAAATAAATAAATGTCGCCAAACGAAATTCAAAATGAAAATAATAAAAATGAAATTGAAATTTATGTGTGAATTTAAAGTTAAAAAAAAAAAATGTGAGTAGAGAAAGAAGAAAGTAAAAATTAATTAAAATACAATAAATAAACAAAAGACAAAGCAAAATGCTTAGCAAGCATATTAAAATAAACACACACACACACACACAGAGATACTCCCACTCACACATTTTCTCATAAATGGATGTATGGTATACGTATAAGTAGAAGTAGAAGCACTCATTATACTAAATTAAACTCTCATACATTTCTACATATGGTGGAAATATCATATGTTATGTCTGTTGCTCGTCTTTTGTTTTTGTTTTTTTTTTTTCAGTTCAGTGAAATGTTGCATGTAGCTTGTGATGTCTGCCTACCCTCGTATCGTGTTTCATTATCCGAGTAATCATGATAATTGTATTGGTGTTGAATGTGGTGATGATGGAGATGGTGATGATGATGATGATGATGATGATGATGATGCGAGTGGAATAATTATTATGCCTTGTTGCTTATCACGTTGTCATTTGTTGAACGCAATTCATATGAAAGTGATGATGTTTGGTTCTCTTGGCCGGGTTCCGGCTTTTGGTGGCTTACATTAATTTGCGTCAAATGAATAGGCACACACGCATTTTGTATGTATCTAAGATGTGGCTTACATACTACAATATTTAACATATTTCATTTTGCCTGCCTTGCTTGCTTAGATTCCTGAAGGCATTCATTACATTCATTCATTTAGTTCAGCCATTTAGTAAAGCATCTTGCATTATTAGAAATGTATGTACGCACAAGTGGGCATACAGAAAAGCTAAATGTCTTGAATGAATAATTATCTTATGGCTAATATATCTTTGTGTAGGTTTCTTAATAAATCTTCAGCTACTTGACTTCATGATGCGAAAGTATTAGATCACAAATTAAATGGATCTTTTCTCAAATATTTAACATTTAATACAATAAATTAAAGAGAAACCCAATTTCAGATTTCAGAATGCAAACAAATAATCATTAAAGAAATCAAAATAATCACGAGCAGCAGTAAATGCCACTAAAAAGGCTAGTCAACCTAAAAGTATGCTAGACAAACTAATTTTATACTATGTGGTTTATTGAAATTCTCCCGATTTCCCTCTTATTCCATTCTCCTTCTCTATTCTATGTGATTTGCTTTTCTTTGCTATGATGTTCTGCTCTGGTTGTTCTTGGTTTTGGTTCGTTGGTCTTTGGCACGCTTTGGCACGCTTTGGCACATCATAATACATAGTAGCCTTGACAATAAAGTAGCGAATGCCCGCAAGCATGCGAGACTTTTGCTGCGCTTGGCTAACATCGACACTCGACAGTTGAATGTACTCATAGTAAATAATAATGATGATGATGATACTATTGTATTTTCTTTCTTGTGTTTTTGTTCTGCTCTGCTTTGTTATTACAATGTAACAAAGTATCTCTGTAGTATCTGGTGTATTGTAACTTTGTTTGTGTAATTTGGTGCTTAAAAATAAATCGATAGCCAAGAAACTGTGTCTAGGTACAGAGGATGATGGGTATTATTAGCTTCATGATGCTGGGGCACTCAATTGTTGCCTTTGGCGACACTCAGGCATAGATACTAGAATAATATATTGATGAACATAGTAGGATAAACAATGACCAGTCTCCGTAACTTTGCTAGACACGTCGAATAAATAAAACAACTGATAAAAATAAATAGTAGATTTTTTTTTAAGTGAAATTGTCCTTTAGAGATCGAAACACAGATACTCGTAAGTAAGTAGCTACTACAATACTATGATACTCGGTAATAAAGTTTGTCATTGTTGGTTAGTTTTGATCATGACTTTGATTAGTGGTCAACTAACAAATTTGTGGCGCCTTTATCATTTCTTCTAGTTAGACAAGTTACATTTTTGATACTTTGTTACATTTTTTAGAAGTTCAATGGCGTCTTTGATGTTTAAATTTGTTATAAGAGAATCCAAACCTTAAAAATAAATAAACGTTAACATGAGTAAGAGTAAACTGAAAGAATAGTAATAGGATCTTATTTTTTTGTAAAATATCTATGGATCTGTGTATTTATAGAGTCATGCATACACATTTTTTATGCAAATCTTTTCTTCAACTACATTCCTCTTCAATGCATTCACAATACTATAATATTGTCTTCAATGATGCATTCAATGTTGCATTCATTAAGGAAATCAAATTCAGTTTTACTAGATATTAAATACCCTTTTATACAA
This sequence comes from Amiota mariae, assembly GCA_035041805.1. Taxonomy (NCBI): domain Eukaryota; kingdom Metazoa; phylum Arthropoda; class Insecta; order Diptera; family Drosophilidae; genus Amiota; species Amiota mariae. Next base: position 349,137 of record JAWNKV010000287.1, read on the forward strand.
AAATAATTAACCCTTATGCAGATACCAGTTTTGGTATCCTATTCCGTACATCATGGTCTGGCCAATTATATGGGATATTGGTGGTAATTACTTAGTGATATGTAACGTTTATGTGTCTATGCCTTTGTCTGAATATATAATGTATATATTTATGTCATTTTGATTGTATGTTCAGGTAAATTGGGTTGGAAAAAGACAGAAATCTGCAAGTAAAAAATTTAAAATATTCCATAAAAAAATGTAACAATTTAGATAACACACTCAAAAATAGTCCATTGAGGCTAACCTGATATCTCATGGTTGTAGTTTAAATCTTTGCACTTATAAAATCAGCTCAAATTCAATGGGGTCTAGCCAGACCATGGTCTCTATATAAATGGTTAAAGATCTTTTTTATGAAAACTTCATATCAATCATACTAACTTGATGAATAAGTTAATTAATATTAAAGAGTTTTATTTTGCCATAAATAATGCTTCAGTTTACAATGTTCTTCTACATAATCTAATGAATTTTGAATTTCATTTTTAGAATAATTGAAAATTATACATATTTCATAGAAATATGAAATCTATCTTTAATCGATCCACTTTACTTATCACATTTGGGGAAAAAAAAAGAAAAAGGGGTTTAATGATGAAAATTTTTCAATATCGCTTATAGAGATTTGATTAAAGGTTTCGGATTCTAAACTTTTACGCGAATTATTATTTCTAATGTTTTCTCGATTGCTAATAACAAAATCTTTATCTCCATAAATCCGAAACTAAAAGTGGCGTACAATAATCATCTCCTAAAATAAGAACATTTTTGGATGCATTTGGAACTGGAATTAATTTCTATACAACACCAGCGTACCCGACTTGGCTTCACACGGGTTACATCCAAAACAGAGAGTTTTGTATTTTTTTTTTCTTTTTCTTTTTTGATTCCGGCACGGATTTCGTTAACAGCGACACATACCGAGCCCAAAAATATCCTTTATACATTCATAAAATTAACTAAAATACCATTTAAATTTCCATGTTTCAATTTTAGTTAATTTTCGAGTAAACTTTTAAGGGTTATTTGAATATCCCGGTTCTGGAGTACGGATCCAAAACTATCCCATGTTCATGCCGGGAACCAACCAAACACATTCACAAAATTTCAATGCAATCAGATGAACAGTATGGCAGCGCATAAGATACGAACAAACAAAACAGTAATTTTTATATATTAGATAATTGGAACAAATATCCATTCTAAAGTACATTACAAATTTCTGCAAAAGATTATGAACATTTTATAAGTACTAACGTAACTCAAAGGTTGTCTAAAGTTTTGCAAATATTACAATAGAATTTCAATACTAAGGAGTTTGAAAGAAATTACCATAAATAAAAACTAAAATGAAGCCATCTCATGTAGTATTTTGCTTCATTTCATTTTAACCAATTTTATTTTGTGTTTTTTTTTTTTGTATTTTTTTTTTGTTTTTTTCTGTTTTTTATTTTTCTTTTTCACATGCAACATTTTCAAAGCCTTTAAGGCATCGTTCTTGTTCCCATTTTCTTTTTCGTATTTGTTGTGCCATGAACAAGCGCTTACAAGTTTTGCTTCTCTACTTACTTACTAACATACTTCATCCGTTGTCTTTAGCATCCATCCGCCTTCATTATTTCACTCTTCTCTACACATGCCCTTGGCACTACTTTTGTTATTTTATCCTGTTTTGATTTGTTTGCTGTGTGTACAAGTATATGGTATGATTCCTTTTTTTTTCTTCTTCATTTTCTTTTAATATAAAGAGATACAAGAAAAGTGAAGGAAAATAAGAATGAATGGAAATGAAAAGGTAAGAAGGAATATATTAGTTTTGTAGTAGTAGTAGTAGTAGTAGTAGTAGCAAAGAAAAAAGAGAAAACATTGTTTGCATTTGCCTCATTTTCATTTAATGTTTTTACAGTTGAACTGTTGCTTCGCTTCGTCTGTTTCCGTTCATTCGTTCGTTTTTCATTTTTTCTCTTTATTATTTCTCCCTTCCAACTTAATATGTTCAACTAACTTAGCGACTAACAAAAGGATATACAAAGGAAGAAATAGTTGTGGGGAGAGTAGAGAAAATGAGTGAGTGCATGAGTGGGGATAAAAAAGATAGTGAGCAATGATGCTGTTACTCGTTATTTATTTCCGTTTCCGTCTTTCCATGTAGTGGTGCAGTTATTCTCTTCTTTAGTTGTTTTTGTTGCAATAGTTGTTATTAGGGCAACATGTTGCACTACTCATTATTATTATGGTAGTTGTTATTATTGTTATTGCGTTTGTGTCCTCGTTAACAGTCATCAGTCCTTTTGTTGCAGTTGTTTTTCTCCTTCCCAACTGATTTAAAATCATTAAATATTTGCAATGCATCGAGAAAAAGTTTTTTTCTCTTTATTATTGAAATAAAAGAATGAGAAGATTGAATAAAGGTAGTAGGGAGGAAATATTGAATAGTCCTTCCCACACACACACATACGAGGTTTGGCCTAAAAGTTTCCGATCTGTGATCATCATTGTATCACGCTGGTATTATTCTTTTCTATCCAACAGGTGACATCTTTTAAAGCAGTCTCAAGTTAACTTTCTTCAATTCTTGAAGCAGTTCTGTATTTCCTTAATGATTTTTGGTACAATCGTCGCTTTTTGGCACGAATTCAGCATAAAGTAGAGTCACAATATTTATAATTATAATTATAATTCTTAAAATAAAAATTATTGGAGAGGAATTCTGAACACATGACATTTACTTTTGGGACACCCCTCGTAGACATATAAAAACAGTTAGTTTGCACATGTATTGAGATGAAAGTTGGGTGTATTGAATGTTCATAAAACTTTGATTAAAATTGTGCCATTTTTTTCATTTTCTGTTGTGTTGTGTTCTGTTTTTCTTTTCTTTTCTGATTTTTTTTTTTTTGGGAGACAAGTAAAGTTAAGTGAAATGAAATGAAATGCGTTTCAATTTGTTGTTCTTTTTGTTGTCTCTTGGTTTGTTATTATTCTTGTTCTTGCTATTGTTGTTTATTGGCAGTTGATGAGGCTCAGCTGGTGTGGTTGCTGCTGTTGTTATTGTTGATTACTTCATACCCAATGCCGGAAGTATTTCATGGAATTTAACTTATCAAGGTTACGACGGAAGTTTTTTTGGTAAACTCGTTTGGTTTGGTTGTGTATGAAGTACTTACTACGAAGGGCGACGACACAAAACCAACGGAAATGTAAGGCAAATAGAGAGATTAAAGTTCAGAAAATAGTAGAAGTAAAATGAAACTGGGTTAATATATATTGTAGTTGCAATTGAGTGTGTGATGTATGGGAGTGGTCCTCAAAAACCATGAAATTTCCATATGTGTTTTGGGAATTGAAGTAGGATAGGTTTTTACAGCTTAGAGCCTTCAACAACTAGAAAAATAGTCAACACACCCACTCAACTTAAACTTAAATTCATTTACTTTCTATGACCTACACTTAAACAAATTTATTGTCAATATATTTATCATATATTGTATATAGAGAGAGAGAGAGAGAGAGTGAAATTTGTAAAACATACATTTGGGTGTAACTTTCATTTTGTCTTCATGTAAATGGTTTTTTCTTCTTAAAAATACAAAAAAAAAAAAAAAATACGTAAAAATATATATGATAGAAAAAAAGAAAAAAGGCAGTATACAATAACTATGAGCTTCTGTAGAATAAAAAAACCTTTTTATACACAAATATGTTGCACAAAAGTGTGCAATAATACTATATTTTATATTCATTTAAATTTTAAATTAAAGTCCATGGAGTGGTTAAAGCCAAGTAACCTCAGTATTTTACAATAGAAATTTGGAGAAAAGTAATAAAAAGTTATGGAAATAACATTTTGTTAGATGTCAATCATAAAACTTATTCGATTATTTCAAAGATCATAAGATATACATAAACTAATGATATATTTTACCTGAATGAGATAAGGGTAAACAAATTTTAAAATATGAGACACAAGGGAAAGTAATAGTAACCATTTTTATAAACCTGAATTTTGATTTTAAAATTTCATGATAAGTCCTCGATGTTCCATTTGAAACTGATATATCCCCGCCCATCAAAGAATCAACCTGAAACTGAAGGATTATATAGATGCTTGTAGTTATACTTTCTCCAAACAAATTATAGCAAACTTTAGTATAATAATGGGAATAATGCGCATGAAACTGACTATGCCATTCATTCAGTGCCCACTTAATGTATCCAAAGGTTAACTATAATTTAAATAAAAAGAAGACACAATGAGACTCTAAAGACATTTTTGCTTTTATACCAAAATACATTAAGGTCAAGAAATTTGCATAAAGAATCATTTAATATGTAAAATAGTATAGTAATGCAATCGATAGGAAAAGAAAATAACTTTCTATTTATTGATTTTTATTTCAAATTTTCTTTTATTATTTTTACATTCAGTTTGATGTAGTATGCTCATGGATATAAAAGAAAAACTTTTTGTTCATTTTTAGTCTTGCATATATTTCGTTAAGTTTCCTGTTGCTTTTTCTTTTCTAGATCTTCTTTATTTTTTTTTTTTTTTTTTACACCAAAGTCAAACTTTTTGTTATTCGATTGTTGCTTTTATCAATACAATACTATAAAAAACCAACATTTGAAACTGTCAACGGCAAGAAACACACTCAGAGATACTCACACACTAACACTCACAAAAATACTCATACTCTCAGAAACTTACTCGTACAGATACTCACACTCACAGATACTCATACTTACAGTTATATAGTCAGTAAAGCGAACGAAGACAACTTTTCTATTACCCAAAAAACAAACTCAAGAAAAAACTGTTCACTGAAGATTTCAAACGCTTTTTTGCTTTCAATTGAGCAATTTTTACAAAAAAAAAAAAAAAACAAAAAAAAAGAAACTAGTAAAAAAACAAATATCAAGTCATAAAAATATATAAAGTTTGGTAACATCGAAATTTAAATTCTCTTTATCATTTTGAAGATTTTTTAAATTTTATTTTGTTTGATAGTTGAATTTCCATTTTGAATCATACAAACTACAAAATTCTTAGCAACATTTTCGCTATTTATAACAAGAGCTAAAAGAAACTTATTTTCATAATTATCATTATCTAGAATATCCTATTCACTCTTGGAAATAAATATTTTTTTCTTTGAATTTTCTAGATCTTCTGTTCAGTTACTTGTCACTCTCTTTATGTCTTCACTCCATCTTGTATTTGTTAACCAAATGTTCTTCTTATGTTATCGTGGACTCCATTCACCGCTTATCTGTCTGCCATGCGAGTCACATCAATATTCTTATCTCTGTGGATTTTCTTACATCTGCACTGAAAGGATAAGAATTAATTTCTTAGAAAATCTATTAAAAATATTTTACTATCTTAACAAACATAACATTATTGAAAGTATATAATCTTCCTTTTATAATTATAAGTATATTTAATTTATATTAATAGTAAATAATTTGAAGATTTCTGACGCAGTTATGGAGATGAATGAGATACAGAAAACATTCAACACATAAGAGAGGATTTTGTTGCATTTCGTGGAAAATGAATCCGTTTACTTGAAGACCTAAGCAGTCTGGGAAATTTGTCACAGGAGGAATTGGCTCTTTTTCATTGATTCTATGTCGTTGGACTACCTTTGAGACCAACAAATTACTCTATCCACTTTGAGGCATTACAATGGTTCGTAAGACTTCTGGGTAAACTCTTCATTTATGGAGAGTGTGTATTAGAACAAGTATACGCTTATCAGTCGAAATTCTCCATAGCCTTTGCTGTATTCTATTATATATTAATTTATAGTAGTCTTATTCACTTAAATGAGTTTTTCATTTTATAAATATAATATTTTACTAATTATTCCTCATTTAATCATTTAAAATGTTACTAACTTGACAGTAATATGATTATACCATTCCTCACTAGCCATGTAGTAGAGTATTTAAATTGAAAATTAATAAAAATTTGAATGTTTTTTTTTTTAACTGTTTCGCTGCTATCTTTCGACTATCATGCCTTTTTTCCTGTAAATGTGACTCATATTTTTGAGTACCTTTTTCATTTCTTTTACTTTGTCATGTGTTTGTGTGCAATGATTTGTCACTAGCTTAATAGTTTTTCAATTTAAGTTGTTGATTGAAAACATACATTTTTTACTTGAAATCGTCATCGATTCAATTTCTATCCAAGTATAAGAACTGTTGATACGGAAGTTTCTTTATGACACTTTTCTTTTCCAATTTAAGAACTTCAACTTGTGTTGCTTACTTCCTGAACACAATTGTACTTTGCACTTATACTATTCTTTCTTGTTTATTTCCATTTAACTTCATCTTTTTTCTTATCTTCATTTTATGAGTTTTTCATTGCATTTTCAGTATCTGATTTTAATGAAGCGCAAATATTATTTATTTACTTCTTTTATATCATTTTTATGCAGTTGCCATTTGTACTTCACCTTATTTCTTTCTTTAGAAATTTTATCTCTCTTTGCCATTTCCATTTCCATTCCATTCAGTTCATTTCAGTTGCTCAGTTGTACGAGTATATAACGCAGGAGAGTCCTTAAGCACGTATACGCCACATTGAACCATTGCTTTCGAACCATTCATTTCTTCTCAGTACTCATTTGTTGTACTTTAATTTCAACGACTGTGAATCGTTTTCGTTTTGTGCGACAAATGTTTTTATTTGCTCTCATTAATTTAATGCGATCAGCTTTAATGATTTAATGGATTCTACTTAAAAATGAAATGCAGGAAAAAATGAATGACAGTAAAGAAAGTGAAGATATTTTCTTCTGCATGCTTATATGCTTATACGGAAAAATGTTTATATACTTCACAAATTTAAGTTGAACAGTATACTCAAATTATGATTATTATTTTTTTTTTGTTGTTGTGTTATCCTTGTATTTATTGTTGGTTTTTTTTTCCTTATTCTATTTTGTGTTTATGTTGATGACATGAATTTTTAATCAAACAACAAGTTTCCCTCGCTTTAACAATGAAAACCATAGGAAATATGAGAATTGAGCTTTGAGTCTCATTTTGCCTTTCTATTTTTTTTTTTTTTTTTTGTCTTGTATGCATTGAATAATGTTTTTGAGTAGAAGTATCTCGTATGTATATAAGTACATATATCTATGGTATCTGTAGTATGTAAATACAATGAGTATTTATGTATTCATTCATTTGGCTCATTGATATGCCAAACATGTTCGTACTCACTTGACTTAGGCAGATGGGTCAACTGAATGAGTACGTGCATTTATGTAAGAATGACTCCATATATATATTTGTATTATACTATATATTGTTTTTATTTTTTGTGAGTGTTTCTTGTTTCAAATTGATGACTTAGTGAATGAATGAATGAATATACCGCTGTGCATTGTGGTCCCAAGTCCTTGTAGTTTACTTTTTTTTTTTTTTTGTTATGTTCGAAATTATAAATAATATGAAAAGCATGTGACTGACTTCACTTTATTGGAGAGAAATAACTTTCATATTGTATTACAAATACGAGTATATTTTGGTTGTGGAGGTTTGTTAAGTAATTAAATGATGTAATTAGAAATATGTATATCAAGTGCTTGTATAATATTTCAAGCATAGAAATTAAAAAACAGTTAATTATGATTATTTAAAATATTGTTAGGTTAATTTGAAGTTCTTTTCTTGTAAAATTTAGGCTTTAGTAAAATTGGTAAAATATTTTAATTATTCAAAGTATTGTCCATCGTAAGTGATGGATTTTTTCCCAATCTTTCAGTCACAAAATAAGTAGTTACTCATTTTTAACATTTCCTATTAATCTGTGTCGATACTTTCTTCAAGTACATGACACTCAAATTTAATCTTTCGTCTAATAAGTAGACAGTTGATTTAATCTTTTTATGCTAGACTAGATACCTGGGTAGTCGTTCTTCTGGCTCTCCGTTCCAAAAAAGTAATAGATACTTCCCCAATGAACTTCATACCATGTAAAATTGAATTGGATTTCACTCATGTTGGATGAAATATCCAAACACTTTGGAAAATCCATCAAACGTGGTATATGAGACTCACACATAGACATTTCACTAACACTGTGATGAGGTTGGTTAAGCCGCCCTGCAGTATGCTTTGTCGATAGTAATTCCTTTCTTTATTACCTGGTGGCTAAGGAATTCACGAGTCGTAGGTTATGCAGAGGTGAATCAGTAAGTGCTCATTTTCTTAGTAAATCAGTTGCCCCTTTTCGCATTACTGGTGGGTAGTGATTTTGCCAGTCGAAAGTAATGCAGAGGCGAACCTGTATGTGATGACAACAACTGGTGACCGACAGATGATCGGTAATGCAGACGGTGGCAGTAACTGGTGAAACAACTGGTGAATGGTATTGGGTATATAGGAACTAGTGGTGGTTCCAAAAAAAAAATATGCACATCAATTCATTTTTGCATATATGTATTATAGAAAAGCGTTTCTCAAAGTGTAGAAAAACACAAAAAAAATGTTTTTTACATTGCAATGAGAAATTTTCAAATGAAAGTATGAAACCGTCAATGTTGAAACGTCATTTAGACACACTTCATTCTGAGTACTCTGATAAGCCAATTTATTTTTTTACTGAAAGAAAACGGAATTGATTGCTGTTCAAAAAACAAATGAAAAATTCACTCTTTCCTCACCAGTCAAATAAGAATCTAACTTTGACAGCTTTTGAAATTTCCAAATTAATAGTTGGGACTGATAGTAGTGCTGGAGAACAATTAATACTTCCCGCTTTAAAAATTGTTGAAAAAAATGTATGCGGAATTATGAAAAAAAAATTTATTTTCGGCGATATCATTATCATATGAAACACTTAAACGGAGTATTGAAAAATGTTTAATCTTAGTAAACAAGAAGTTGATAATATAATTGAAATTTCATGCGACAAAGATCTGAAAAAAGTATTTGCAACTGTACCACTAAATAATATTTTATTGCGCTGTCAAAAGGAGCTTGGATAAAATGTAAATGTTAAACTCAATCACAACACATAATTTAAATCTAACACGTCTTTCTTCGTTAAGAGATCTCGTTCATCTGTGTCGTTGATCGTCTCTTTGTCATAATGTCGCTGCTTGTTCTTCGCTGTTACTATCTCTTTTACGGCTTCATCTAGTTGTTGCAATCCTTAGTCGTCGCTGTTGTCACGACACGTCGTTGGCGCTACACACGTTTTTTGTAGCTATCGTCCTTCTTGTTGTTGTCATCATTGTTGGTATTCCCATCATCGCTGTTGTATTCATCATCGTTGTTGTATTCATCATCGTTGTTGTATTCATCATCGTTATTGTTAATGCTGTTCCATTTCCCGTTACACGTACCATTCCTACCTGAATATAATTGTTAATTTGCATTTTTTGTATATGAAATAAACAAACAAATACATTGAATTTTATTAAAAAATAAAATACTGTCTTGTAAAAAAATGATTTTTATTCGGAAGGACGCGGGGAAAATTTGAAAACCTCGTACCGGGCCACAATCAAAAAAGGTTGAGAAACCCTGGAATAGAAAATAAATTTAATGAATCGACTTCTGGTTTGAATTCTTTTCTTAATTTAGTGGGTTTTATAATTCAGTTGAGTACTTTATTTGTAAGGTTTATTGAGTTTATGTTCTGTCTAATAATATAATTTAATGATTAAATGATTTGTAAGTGATTTGTAGAATATTTTCACATAATCTAAATTGTTTATTAAATGTTCACAACTAATTCAATTAAAGTATTTTTTGTTTAAAAATGTTAAAAATTTCCATAAGAAGATACAAATTTCAAAAAAAAAAAAAAAACCTATAAATAAGCAAAAACTCTCTCATTGAAAAAATACTAAAAATACGAGTATTTCATTACATTTTTTTATAGGCTTTTACTTTTTATAAAAAAGCTACAAATAAACAAAGTGTGTTAATCCAATATCACGTAATACATAGTAGTATCTATTCTAACATATTACAAAATGACCTCTAACGCATATTTACGTGTTTCTTACACGTGTCGAAACTCTAAATTTAAGAGAGATTGCATTCATTGTATAATAGTAAGAAACACCTGTTCACGGTCATTGAAAAAGAAATAAGTAAACGTAAAAAAAGGGCAGCAGACAAGTGATTGAGTGAGTCAAAGGACCGCAACACGCACAACATTTTATTATAACAATAAACTATGAAAACACTCAACACGTTACCATCAACCTATAAACAGCAACAATTTAACACATAAATTTTATACTATATACGTTATAAGATGATGGTTCCTTAAGAGGTTATCCAATGGTTATTTCTAGTACAAAATGCATTGTAATTGGAAGTAAAACAAGTCAAATGAGTTGGTTATAGACACACACAGACACACACACACACAATGTATTTTGATCGTAAGCCAACAGTAAATGGTTAAAAGCAACTTGTTTTAAAGGTTAATAGGAAGTAAAATTACTCTAGGATTATAAAAGAGAAATATATTAAATTAATTAATTGTTAAACAGAAGGAAAAATGGAAAGAAGGAAGGTGTGTAGATTTCCTAAAGTTTCTTTTCTATAAATAAATTGTCCCATTGGTTAAATTGATTTGGTGAAGCTTGCGATAAGTTTATAAGTATTACGATAGGATTAAGGGTTTTTAATAAACTTTTATGATATTTTGTTCTTCTGCCTAAAGAATTTAGCATTTCAGTACCATCAAACTCCATTGCATTGTCCAAAGATATATTCTGATTGATTCTCTTACTCAAATAGAGAGTCTTTTAACACAAATTCAATCATAAATTTGACCAATTTCATAGTTTTTCAATTAAATATGATTTCTTTTTCAATAAAACTTTTTCAATAAACTTAAAGTGAATTATAATATTCGTCGAATTATATAAAACTCAAGGTTTGTTTAGTTTTTTCCTTGCTTATGCAATTTGATTTTACAATTTATTATTTTAATTATAAAATAAAATATTAATTAAAATTTAATGAAAGAGAATTCATTTCTATTGTTGATACTAGTTTTTAATTATATTTATTATTTCATAATCATAAATAGTAGTAATTTGATAACACAGCACAACAAAATCAAACTTTTTTCTCTTTGCGTTGAGTATTTTACATCATTTTAAGTTATTTTTTTCCGCTGATTCCGAATCTGTCCTCAGTTTTTTTCGAGCAGCTATTTTTTGTTGACAGACAGTCCAACGGACAGATAGACATAATTGCGTGAAGAGTATTACAACTTCGTTATATCCAAAGTTAATTTTCTTTTTACTGGTTTATTTGTGATTTCTTTTCAACATCCAGGAAATATGTTTTTTTTTTTAGTTAAAATGATGTAAAATATTCCATGCAAAAAAAAATGCTGCTGTGCAGTGTAATCCATTCGTATTATTAAAACATTCGGAATATTGGATTGTATTAATATGAAAACCTCAAATTACAGTGATAAATAAAAATATTAATTTAAAACTTTTAAAAATTATTTTTTGTTTTTTTTTTTTGTACAGAACTCCAAAGCTTCATTTTGCGAAAGATCAGTTTTTTTGGGCCCATAGAAAACATATTTTATTTTAATTTTTTTTTCTCATAAAATTTACTGAATGAGTTTTTTCTGTAGAATTTATATTTTTTGCAACGATAGTCATACACAGGAATCCAATTTATATCTGATATTTTTGACCAACAATTTTTAAATAATTTGAGGAAAACATATGCAACTTTAAATGTGAATCAATTCAGTGTCTTTTCGTTATCTTCCCCGCTTCAATTAAATATCATAGAAGACACTTTTTATACAACATGTTTTTTAATCTGATGACATTTTGGTCCATTGGCAGAATTAAACTTGTGGACGATAAAAATAAACAAAGATAAGTTATCTATTATGAGGAGGGTTTTTTCTTTCAGATTGTTTTTGATATGCTTTCACTGGTTGAATAAATGAATTATAAAATCATTTCGAAAATATAAAAGAAGTTATCTAATCATTCTTTGATACATTATATTCTACTGGAGTAACCTTCTTAAATGGAAGTCAACAGTTTGATTTTCCCACAATCACAATACGCAATTTATAATTTCCAGACTTATTTGCATAACAGACAAATACAATATAAGCCATTTTTTTTTTTTTTGAATTATTCTTCTTGCAATGCATCTTTCTTTAATATGTGGGATGTATTTTAAGTTTGTGGATCTCATAAGTCCTCTGTGGATTGTCTTTCCATTAACTGCAATAAAAATTGAAGTACTATATCTATCTATTTATACACATATAAATAGAACTATGTTCGTCTATATGTACGAGTATGTATGCTTCTTATGGACTCGGAAACCACTTTACTCATTTTGATGAAATTTTCAGGGAAACTCTAGAACAGTCTGGAAATTGTTTGAGTAAAGTTTAGTGGGGATCGGATTACCTAAAAAGAAGTAATTGACGGATCAAATTTTTGTCAATATTATTAAAAATCTCTTTTTGAATTGTAAGTCACAGCAAAATAAATTAAATAAAAAATAATTAATTTCTATCATTCTCGTACATAGCCGATTTTGATGAAATTTTGCCGGGAATGCTAGTAACATAATATTTTTTAAAAAACAAGGGTTCATATACTAATCTTGGAATTTGCATTAAATAATTGCAATTTATTCGAATTATAGAATAGACAATGAAAGTGACTCTTTGGTGTCCTGCATTTTCGGATCAGAGAGACGTTGGATTATCGAATTACTTACAGTAGTAATGGGATGAAAGGAATTTTTAATAAAAAAAATAATATCTTTGCTTCACTTTTATTAGAATTATTATGACTTAATTATATAGAGTTAAGTAGAGTTTGGAATTTTTAGTAGAGAAATTGTGCCAATATAAAAATAAATAATTTCATATGGGTTTATGTAGTTTACATGACATATGATGGAAGGATCCAATAGATCCGAGGTTTGTTCACTAGTATATTATATGTATATATTATATTATCTAAAAATAGATTTCGAATGTCTTGTAACTAAATTTTGCTTATTTAAATTAAAACAGTGTTTTTCAAAGTGTGAGTCGCGACCCCCTGGGGTATCAGGCAGGGTCCGGAAGCTTCATTAAAAAAAAAAAAAAAACAAAGTTCAAAAAGAAATTTTTATTAACAAAATTTAAAAAAAAAAACCCACGAGTCACATTAATGTGAAGTGTGCGCCTGTTTTACGTTAACCGTTTCTCCCACAATTAATAAAAGAAAACAAGCGGAAGTTACACTTTAAATATAAATCTTTATTGTTTGTTAGAATTCACTTTTTACTTGTGATTTTGTTTGTTTACAATTATTGTTTCTAGTTATTGTTGTTAAGAACTGCTGCTAATCTTGTTACTGTTGTTGTTGTTGTTGTTGTTTCTGCTGCTGATGATGCTGCTTCTTTTGTTCACTGCGAGGATTGATGAACCAAATGATATGAAAGAGTGAACTAGAGCAAGCGAGCATGTGAGAAAGATCCCAAAACGAAAACGAAAAACTGCAACCCAAATTAATGTAAACCTTGCTAGCACACGACCGATCAAGCAATAATAATAAAAATAAAATCAAAGACAAACCAAGTCGCCTGTCATTGCACACAACACATGCAGTCGCAGTTATACAACCAAAAACAACGGAATCCTGCACAATAACTGAAAAAGCTGATTCTTGCTACGTCATCGATCATGCCTACGATCCAGACCCGCTATGCTGACTATTACCCATTTCTTGTGCTCGCTGCTTGCACTGCATAACCAAACAACAGTGATGGGTCATATTTAGCTTTTTCAACTTTCGCCACATGTAAATCGCATCGCGAACGCCGAACGGATGATTTTAAATTAAAAACATTTAGAATAATTCAATGGCTCCTGCTCTACTGAAAAGAACAGCAACGTCGCACATAGAGTTATAAAAGTACAAGCATTTCAAAAAATACCGGGTCAATTTCACCCATCCCCCATGACGCCGTGTTAAATGCAAATAACATCTGCTTTTATCAAAGGACATAGTAAAACACAGTAGTTCTCAACTTATTAACTCATGATTGGCTACATTGAATATCGGAATGGATTACAAACAACCCAGCAAAATGATTTTAAAGAAAACAATTCTTCTTTTAAAAATAGAAATATATATTCCAATAATTTATACACAAATTTTCGTTATAAAAAGTCAATAAATAGAAACAATAATAGAAGAAAAAATGTGCACAAAAATATGAAGGCCAGAGAAAGAAATGCTGCGAATATATGTATGCATGACGATGATATAAAAATAAAACCCTTTTTCGCAATTGATTAAACAGATTTTCTTTCCCTTTTTTTTCGTTTCAGGATTTACAGTCTTATCGCTGTTCCGTCAACAAAGCTTGATGCTTGAACAAATTAATATCACGTATACGCCATGTACCGCATCGTCCTCAATCTATTTAACGCGAACACATTCAGGCGTTACTTTGATTTGCTATTTATTTTTCAACCATATAAATCTTTCTTTCTTCTCCATTTTTGCTTTCGCTTTCAATTTGGTCCTGTAAGGAAAGCAGTCATGTGGTGTGTGGGGTGAGTGGAGGGATAAGCGTTGCTGTTTTTAAGTGTTATTAAACGAGCTGCGTTTCCGTAGCATACTTTCCGGAGTACTTCCTGACCTTGTCGACAACAAAATATACACACACACAGCCACAGCCACGCACACACACATACACATATACAATGTATAAAAGTCAATAGGCGGTAATAGTTAAATAAAGGCGCCATAAAAGGAAGATTTACCTTCTATGCAGCATATACCATATACGTATAAATATACGAGTATACTTATTTATGTATATAAATGAAAGTGTAAAGGGAAATCTTCTGAATGTTGCTCACTCACAGCTCTTTTGAGTTCAGTTCACTGAAGCGTTCACACACAACGACGACTTACTTTGTCTATTTATTGACTTTAAAAGTGTTTGGATTTGCGATTGAATGAGATTAGTTCGTGTGTGTTTAGTTCATAGAATTCTGACTTTATGGCAATTTGACATAAACATTTTATGCTTTTAGCCATATGGCAAACTTAAAGTTCAAGAACTTTAATAAAGCATCTAGTAGATGTTCAATTTTATTGGGAAGTTATATTGATGATTGTTCATAGATGAGACTGAATTTGAACAAAGCGGGCATAGACTTTCAATAGTTTTTGGAAATCTACAAAAAGTACTGGATGTTTTAGAGTTCAAGAGAACATCATATATTCCTGATATGGTTGCTTTAGTTTTTATTCCCTTGTTTGTATCCTGTAGAGCCAATAGTGAATGGTGCATGATTCTGAAGTCAGTCCAACATGAGATATCCGAATCCTTTCATGTTCTAAGTTACAACAGATGCGAAGTATTATGTAAACATTATGTAGTTTTTAAGGAAATGCAAATGTTTTATGATGTTAGTGCAATAATCTTTAATGTTATATGTTAATGTTGATATTTCACTCTTCTGAAACGTAATATTGTATGATCACTTCTAAGTACGTTATTATGTATTCTTTCTTCTATGTGCAACCTGTCACAACACCCTCATTCTACAATCCTACAACTATAAACTATTTGGCAATAAATGTCCAATACAAATCATATATCATATTATAAATATTACATGTCTGGGGGCCGCTTAATATAATGTTGTATGTGCTATTTACTTTGGAATCACTGCAGGCAGATTTAAAGTAGTACAACTTTTCTGTCACTTTTGTTTTACTTCTCTCAAAGCTCAATCACATCAAATCCCGATAGCAACAAACTCGCAAATAGGCAGATAGACAGGATCACAAACACATGTGAACGGAAATTAAATGTAGCCAACTTATAGAGGTAAAAATAAATTGTATTGTAGTATAGCTTCATGCTTTCATGCTTTCCTTGCTTTTATATGAAATTAGACTTGCCTGTTTCATTTGATTTGTCTTTGCTTGGCTTGGGTTGAACGATATACACATTGATAATCTGCCCACACATACTTAGATACAAATACACACAATATAAGGTACAAAGGTGTATGTATAATTATTTTATGTGTTTGAATTTTTTTTTTTTTTTTTTTTTTTTGTTCTGGTTTCCTTCTCTTGGTAACAAGCAACTAAAGCACAGCATAGTAACACAACATTACATAAAAATACATAAATACTTATGTGTTTGTTTCACTAGTGTACTATATTGGTGAGTTGTATGTTTATGTTTATATTCGCACATGTAACTAATGGCATATTTGAGCTAAAAAGACGTGAAAATTTCCGGCATTAAAACCATTTTGACTCTTAGGCATTTCTGCTAACTAACAAGCACATGCCGGATGTGATGCTATGAATTTTTTTCACCAAATACGCCTCCAAAGAAAATATACGACAATTGCACGTTTTATTGTATTTGGCTTTGGAGTTTTCATCTTTTTTTTTTTTTGTTTATTTTGTTTTAGTTTGTTCTCTTAATGTTGATTAAAGAGCAAAGTAAGCGAATTTTTAAAGTAAAATAAATTGCTTATAAAATAATTAAGGACATAATGGTTTAGTGCCTGCGAGGAAATGATAAGAAAAACTAAAAATATAATTACAAAACTGTAAAAACTCTTTGATATTATAAAATTGTTTTAGTTTTTATCATATTAAAGTATAGTTGTTTCCTCTGGGTATTTTCATAAAAGTTTGAGTATACATTTCTTTGGAAAAAATAAACATTACTTTTTAATTAAATTAAAATTGGATTCTTATAATAAAATAAATTTACTAAAGTAAAAACATTGATCGAACTACTCTTTATATGTATAATTAAATGATGTTCTTAGAAAAAATGAAAACTCCTCCATCTCAGACATTTCTCAGTTAAATTGTGTAGATTGAATTGAAGTTGTCTTCTATGTACAACCAAATTTATTTTTACAAACAATCAATAATTTTTTACTTTTTTGCCTAAACCGAAGAAATTCTTGAGATAATAGAATGAGTATTTAGTATTCTCAGATCAATTTTGATGTTTTGTTGTGCTCTGTTATATACTAGAACATGATTCTCGGCACAAGTTTACAGTATAGAAAAACATTGAAGTCAAGTAGTGTTCTGGGCCAAATTCTATATACAGCCGAATCCCGATAATTCGTCATTGCAAGGGAACAGCATTTATTATGAATTACAGGGGTTTTCGAATTATCGAGATTTCGATTTAACAAGATTGAAAAAAAGAAAAATGCGAATTAACGGGGTTTTACATTTCAGTTGATTTTCAAATATTTTCTAACTTTATTGATAGGAAAATAAAAACAGAAACATAAAATAATATTAAGCTTTTAAAAAGTTTGTAATTTGTGATTGCTTGAGGTTGTTTTCGCCTATCTCTTCAATTGAGTTTTCCAAACTTTTTAAACAATTAAAAACATTTTGTTGGACATCATGATTTGAATACGGCAACTACTTTCTTCTGTCAGCGTACCGGATACAGCCACATCAATATAAATATTCACGTAATCATCGAAAAGGGCAACATTTTCAGAGTTCTCAGATATACGATTTCATATATAATCTATGTTCAATTGCTCGTCTTGAAATAAATTTTCGTAGACATTTTTATTAAAACCGCAAGCACGGAAGCAGTTTCGAATACAATCTGTGATGACACACACTATTCCACGCTATAAAAGCAATTTACATTGCCGTAAATAGCGTACATTTAAACTCTTTTCTCATCAATGCTATTAATCAGATTAATAAGCGCGTAAGGTGACATGAAGGCGACAAAATAGTTTATAAAAGGTAACGGTAAACTGATTATACCATGTGCATTACGATTTCGAAGAGGTTTTAAAAATAAATTACGATTTATAAGAGGTTTACGTTCATTGAATTGCAAATAAAAAAATAAATTTCTATTGTGGTAATTTTTATTTGTTTGATCACACAAAACTTTTGAAATTAAGTTTTCTACGCTAATTTCCATTATTTAGAATTAATTTTAACTATACAATAATTTTACAGCGCCCGACTTTCATTTAAGAATTTTAGTGAATGCAAAAACTATGTTTGCTTTAAACCCAAGCGGTAATTTAAGCTCAAAATGCAACAAAAAATATATACTTCCAAAGCGATATCAACCTACAAACCATTTCAAAAATACTCGCTCTCTTCACTCTCGCTTTGTATCTTTAACTCGCTTCTCGATTCGCTTTCACTCTGGCAGGTTTTAAGCTTTTACATTTAAATAATCGTGCAGAGGTTTATTGTACGTTGTCGCTTAATATTATAGCATCGCTTATAGCGCGCACTCTGACATCAGCCTTATCTAAAATTCTCAGAACAATAACATGCGCTCCATGGTACTTACGGAATGAAGAAATTCATAAAGATCTTGATGTTCTGCAGGAAAAGGTGTATATTGTAGTCAGTAAAAGTCTAAACCATTTTGCTAGTCCTAAATTAGTATCTTAGGAGATACAAGATTTCTTAAAATGAAGTTAAAAAAAATAAAGGTTGTGACTTCATACTGACACGATCAGTCGCAAGTCAACTCGACTAATAAAATATACTTTATCGTGACTTATAAATATACATTTATTGAATATGATCGGACACTATATTCATTGGCTTCCTTATAGACTACTTATTGACTTTCACTACATTAAACTTGACAAACTTATAAGTTGTACTTTGTAGAATATTGTTATCATAGTAAGCACTCCCCTTCTTCTTCTAATATTCTCGCCAATCTCTGAATTTAAAGAATCTTGCTTGGATTATCCCTTACAATCTTTGCACTAATAATGAAAAAGTAAGAATGATATTTCAGTGATCAGAATACTGTATAATAAAAATAAATGATAAATAAGAAGGCTTTTCATCATACCGGATAGGCTCTTAAGAAAAATGATATCTTATAATGGAAAAATAAATGATATATTCAAGTTATCAGGGTATATTGTCAAAACAAATAATATAAGTTGAAAATAATAGAGACCTGCAAATTTTTGTTTTTTTTTCCTTTTAATGTTTTTATATAGAATCGATAGTTAAGAACCTCCAGATTCCTTCTTAATTTTACTTTTTTTTTACATTTGCAAATTGGTCAGAAGAAACACTTTTATATTTTTTAACGTATTTGTAATATTCATAGATTAAAAAATTATATCAAAGTTATAGGAAATTTGAATAAAGTGAATAATGAAAAAATGCATTTTTTTATAAAAGAAAAAAGGGAATCACTCACCCACTTTCTATAACGATGCCCGCAAGAACTAGAAATAAGTAATATATCAGTGATAACCTCTCGGACTGTTTGGTCACATGTCCGGGTGACCTTTTAAAATACCTAAACTCTACGGGATGGGCTTAGCATTACTGATTGTGTTCGGCGAGGAAGTGGTTTCAAAACGACACTTAAGTGCCAATTGTGGCCACGATAACCAACCAACCAACCATGAGTGATACCAAAAATTAAACAAAACATTTTTCATTTCACTTCCTAATTGTATTTTGTTATTTTTAAACCATAATTATTAGAAATTCATTGAGAAAATATGATTGCATTTTTCTTTTGTTGACGTTCATATCCTTTTACCGTTATATTTGATTGTGAAAATGTCTTTTTTGACTAATTTTCAAATATGAATAAAAAAAAAATAAAATAAACGTGATACAGCAAAATGGAGGTAATATTCGGAATATGGAGGTTCTAATCAATAGATTCTATATAAAAACATTCAATGGGAGTTTTCATAGTAGACCTGTTTAATCTTATCTAAAATAAAATAATTTTTCGATATTTTTAAGACTTGTGTACATTGGATTCCACTTGATGTTTTCAGCTAAACATATTGTTTCGCTTTGAGTCTGACATGAACCTTTTCCTTCCTAAGAATTTCGGATTGAAAAAAAAAAACAATGCTATAGGAAGCTTAGGAAATCAATCAAATATGTTTAATGTTTGATTAGTGTTACAAATGTTGCTTGCTTTATCTGTCTCTATAATGTATCATTAAGCCGTCACGCATTGCTACAGTAGTGAGAAAATTTATTCTCTTGTTTTGTTACTTATGCTAATAATAAAAATAAATTCTTATAAAACGAAATTAGTAACATTTTATCTCCAATCTCAAGTCTAGTCTTTAGCAAATATTGAAATTGAACTATAATCAAGGTTAGTTAACACTAATTTTAAAAACATGAAATCGAGAAATGTCCATCTTTTACAAATTTCACTCTCTTGGCTAATCTTCTTGATTTTTGTTCTAGCTTTCAAAGTGTTTGGTTTTCGCCTCTGTAAATATGTAGAACTGGTAGTCGTGTATGCTCCATTATATTACTATTTTATTATTATTATTATTAAACTACTACTGAGTCATTAATTCATCAATAAACCTATTTTTAACTTTAAATATTGTATATAGTCAATTATAGATATTGTATTTCAAGTAATCAGTATACAATTTTAATCTGTAAATTATCAACAATCATCAACAACAATTGTCTATACTTTCAGTAGATAATCATAAAATTAACAAGAATAATAACAACTTTAATATAAAAACGCTGTAATAGTAAATAATAAGGAATAAAGTACTCAAACTTTATTTACAATAAGTAAATACTAATTAGTTTTATTATGAAGAAAAAGTTTGGCTTTTCATTTTTTAAACAATAACCATTTTAAACCAGAAATTAATAAGAATTTTTATTTAGCTCAACTTACAAAGGCTTAAAGCAACAATATCAACAGGAAACCACAATGTCAAAGCAGCAGCAATAGCAGAAAATGTGACACAAACAGTAAACTCTGCAAAGAATTGTCTATCATATTATACTTGTAATTGTAATCCTTATCCAACGATTCAATGAAACTTTTATGGAGAATTTATTTAAAACATTTATTTAATAAGAAATTATTTATATCTCTAAATATTGTAGCATTTTCATTATTACATCAAATTTGAATTCTTATCCCTAGTGACTATTATCGCACATCAACATTATTTCTACTAATTAAAGACACGTATTACTAATCTTTATCCAGTGATTCAATCATCAAATCCCCCATGGAGAATTGAAATTTTTAATGATTTAATAAAAAATTTCTTTAGATATTCGATAACATACTTTTAGGCTTTCAACTTTTTGGGAATACTATTTTAAACATTTTCTTTTCTAACAAAATACCGATCACTTTCCATATTTATGAACTGAAAACCAGCCAATGTGATACAAAGTGTCTGCTAAAGAGTTGTTGGGCTTTTTTTATTTATCATTTTGTTCCTTTGTAAATATTTTATAGTCTACCTTTAGGTAAGCAGATCCCTTTTTTTTATTGATGCTGACGCTTTTATAGCGCAGCAAATTGCCAAACTAAATATTTAATGTGAGTTTTACAAAGAAAGGTACAAACACAAAGTTAAAACAAAAAAAAACATAAAACTGTGACAACATGATAAAATATACTTTTTAGTATCCTTTTTTTTTTTTAAACACAAGTCGCAAGCAACTGTAATATTTTGATAAACATGTGACAAGGAAACATTCACAAAAATTTAAAATGAAGTCAACAAAAATAAATAGAAATGTTAAAATTGTTTGGACTTTGTTTTATACAATTGGTTGACAGAAAAATAGATACATAGATACACGCAGCATAGATGAAGAGTTAAAAAAGTGTTGTTGTTGTTGTTGCTGTTACTATAAAGACATCGTGCCCTAATAATAAGTTAAGCCGTCGCCAAATAACGATGAAGTGTATGACATTTAGACTTCAACAAAGCAAAAAGGTAAATCTCAAAGTGAAAAAGAAATTAAGATGTTACAAATTTGTGGTTTCTATGACATTTTACTATACATACACACACACACACACACACACACACACACACACAAATCCTTTGAGCCCTTACATAACTGATGGTCATCAAAGGCTGCTTAAGACCAAAAATGATACGGGGCAATGACACCAACAAACGAATGAGCAAAAGAAATGAATGAAGCAAGTCAACGTGTGAGTTGTCAACTCTTTATACAAAACTCAACTCAGCTCAACTCAACTAAACTTGACATAAAGGTTTTGAGTTTGTCTCGGTGCCATAGCCATCGTCGTTGGGGGAAATTCTTCATTGAGCTTGGCTGCTCATGCGGAAATGGAAGTGACAGTATATGAAAAAGACGACAGACAGTCCTAGATGATGTTGCTCTAGAACGATGAAGAACAGCCACAACACGAACGAGTACAACTAGTTACAATGGTTGCAAAGAAGAATGACAACATTACAAGCAACTTAAATAGACGTGAATAAGAAGAAATGTACATATTTAGTAAAGCGTAACAATTTTATCGTAATCATTGCAATAAAGCATGTGAGAATGGGAGGGAGGGGTGGTGGTTATCTGCAGTATATTTCAAGTATATAAGATGCAAAAGCATCACCAACGGAAGTAACAAAAAAACTATAAGTAAATTTACAAGGACTTTCATCGTTATGTGGCATGTAGAGAAGCCATCACCACCAACACCCATAAGAAGTCCTTGTATGAAGGCGTGATCTGAATCTCCTCGTGTCTGAATATGTTGTACTGCTACTATGTTGAATTAATATAGAAATTTGTTGTGTGTATGGTTTTTGTGTTGTGGTTTTTCTAGTTAGCTAAATTGGTTTCGAAGAGAAACGAGGAAAGCATGAGTATTTAAAGATACTGAAATGATTGAGGAATTTAAAATTTGCTACACCTGAAGCATCAATGATTTTGATGAGATTTTGAGAACTAATAAGATTTTAGTATGAACTTTTCACTAAATGAATATGAATACAATGAAGAATGGTTGCTAATTCATTTGTATTACGTAAAATGAGCTGTGTTGAGTTAACAGTTAGTTCATTATAACTTGTGAGAAATTGCAAAGTCATCATCAAAATGTTGATTAAGGCAATTGTAATTTGAACTTATTTAAGCGGGTAATGCATTTTAACGACAATAAATTAATAAAAGATTAGAAAATATTGTGTAAGTTATTAGAGAAAGTCTAAGTGATGCTTATATCTGAAAGAAAATTCAATCGAAACAAGGAGAAAAAAATCTAAATTTATGTGACTTTTCAATTTATTGAAGAGTAATTAGAGGTAAATAAGGATTAGAATTGAAAAAAATATAGCAAAAAGTAACAGAATATAAGTATTAGCGTTATTTAATCCCTTAGATTAGAGATCGCAAATAACAGTAAACACTTTCAAGATGTCCGAAAAAAAAACTGTCTTTTTCAGACACAATGGATAAGGGATAAAAAAACGCTTTCAACACTGTTTTCGGTTGGAAGTGTTTTCGCTTAAATTATTTTCTGTTTCTTTTTCATCATGTTTTTCTCGGACACTTTCAAAGAGAAAATAATTCAAAA
This sequence comes from Amiota mariae, assembly GCA_035041805.1. Classification (NCBI taxonomy): domain Eukaryota; kingdom Metazoa; phylum Arthropoda; class Insecta; order Diptera; family Drosophilidae; genus Amiota; species Amiota mariae. The sequence goes on from JAWNKV010000287.1 coordinate 372,600, forward strand.
GTGTTTTTTGAGTATTTATGCACTTGTATGAGCAGCTGAGTGTGCGCTTCACTCTCTCGCGCTCTTCTTTTGTGTATGCTATTGTAATATTAGCCAGGTACGGGTCAGGGGAGATTCCACCGCCCCCTCTCACTAGCAGGATGTGGATATTTTTTATTTCATTACTTATTAAAATTGTCTCGAAGGCCACCTTTAGTGATGCCATACTTTGTGACGAATCTCAAAGATTACTATTAGTGTAATAAAATAAATATTTTTTCCAATTATAAACGGTTATCCTTACCTGACCCCCTTAACAAAACACCGATTCTGCTTTCATTATTTCTGCATTTCAATGAGCAGATCAATGCCTTATGTTATGCTATGACCTAATTGTATATTATTTTCTATATGTCTATTTAGTAAAATAAATATTAATCTAAATGCCAGACATGTTTCCTTTCTTAGCATCATTATATTTATTCTCCTTGTTTCAGCTTGAATATCAGAAAATAAAAATGATTTGTTAATTGTTTGAATATCCCAGATATCAGGAACAAGGACACATATCAGGACTATCCAATGTTCAAACTAGGAACCAATCATATACTTACATGACACAAAATTTCAATGCAATAAGAAGAATGGTATGGCAGCGCTTAATATACGAACAAATAAAAACTTCTCATTTGTATTTATTAAATATATATTTTAAAAATCAGCCAAGTGTGAGTCGGACTCGCACACGGAGGGTTCCGTACCATCGTATAAGATATTTTGATTTAAATAATGTTTATTTTTAATAGCCTAACAGTACACTACAATTAACACCTTAAAAGTATACTAAAAAAAAAAACAAAAAAATTGTTATACAAAAGGTTAAATTAAAGAAAAATGCTTCTAAAAATGTGTATTTAGTATTTATCGCTCTACACACAAGTGAATTACACACTTTGTGAAAATGTCAACTCTCTACCTGGTCGAATTTACTTTATCACCACGCTGATCGCATACATCAAGTATTTAAAAAACAAACTTTTTATGTAAGGTTCTAATTTCATGTCTATATAAAATATATATGTATTATCATCAACAATGGACATGCATTTGCTACCTTATTTTTTTACTGTAATATTTATTCAACCTGCCTGCTTATGTGACATTTCACCTTCATATCTTTTAAGTTGCTAAGTTCAGTGAAGAAGATAGATCCAGTAATACTAATGCTAATTTTCGATTATAGTGGATTGGAGTAGATAAGATGGCATATCGACTGACTTTTCTCAGCATTTCTTTTGTTTTAAGAGATTCGATTTAAGCTGATCGGAAGAAATAGAATTAGATAAAAGGTCATGGTATAAGTTATATGATTGTCATAAATGATGAAATGGATTATGATGCAAATAAGTAGTCAATAAGTATAGGAGAATAATTCATTGCAACCCGAGATGGAACATTCAAATTTATATTACAAAGCAAGGATGGGGAAAAGATGTTGCATACAATTAGATTGTGCAAGAATGTGACACCAAAAGTCATTCTACGATTGAATAATTTCGGGAGGTGAATTAATTCAAAACAGCTTTTGTAAGATGGAAAGTTAATATTAGGATACCAGTATAAGTTAATCAGTGCCTAAATTCCAAGAATTTTTTCACTATATTGTGAATCACATATAGACGATACACCACGAATAATAAAGTGGTGTATGGATAATTAATGTATCCTAATATACCTCTAGCTTTACTTATGATACAAGAGATATGTTATCCAAAATGTAGCTTTGGATCCATTAACACACCCAGATCAATGAATTGTGTGACATGTGTGATCATTAGTGTGGTAGCATTTTACAATTAAATTTTCACAGTAAATCGTCATAATAGAGCGTAAGATAGATAGTTCTTGGCAAACCACTGTGATAAGGAATCAATATAGAATAGACAATAGATAACTTTACATTTTCAACGTTCATTAAAACTTTATAATGTTTTCAGGTAAATGACAAAACTTTTATAAAAATATTGTAATGAGCAAAGATGGCTACTCTGAGGACACCAGATGTTATACGAATAATCTTAGATAAAGCTATTTTGAAATTGAAATTTTGGGTTTTGGAAGTTATATAGAAGGTATTCATTTTGTTGAGGAGTATGAAGTGACAAACATTGTCAAAAGCTTTACCAAAACCGCTGTAAATGACATTCATTTGATGTTGTTGTGAAAAACTATTTTGCAATGGAGCAACGAAGTAAATTCTTATAAGTTGGTTGTAGTTGAACTCTTTTTGGTGAATCTGTGTTGTGAAGTACTTAATAAAGGAAGAACGCATTGCTACTCCTGATCGGTGATAATATGTTTAAAAAACTTCGGAGTAGCGCTGAGTTTAGTACTCAGTAATTTGATACATTAGCTTTACTGTTTTTTCTGTGGAGTGGAATTATATAGAATTGCTTCCAAATATTAGATAAAACAGAGGTTTTCAGAGATAAGTCCATCAATTTGCAGACTGGTCTATGCAAAGCATCTGCGCATCGCTTTAGGTACATCATCTGGACCTGGTGAAAATGTTAATTTTGAAGATTTAAAATATTATAATAATCTTGCTTGGTTTAATTTTATTTTGATCTTAAATTAAATCTTTAACAATCTTTAAGATTTTCTATTAAAATTTTATTCTTTCTTTTCGCTTAGGAATAATTAAATTTTATGCAAATTTCGTTGTGAAATATTTTACCTCAACCGAATATGCACAAATAAAATAATACATTTTTCATCCACATCCCAAAAAAAAAAGGAAGTCAAATGATGACGACCATGACGACAAATCATAATTTTTGTGACACATGAACTGACGCAGATGCACAGCATGTGATATGTCAGAAGAAATTAAATTATAAATAAAATATATAAAAAGGAAAGACAAAAAAAAAAAAAAAAACACAAAAATAATAATAAATAATAATAATAATGATGTCAAAGTCTATGTTACCTTGTCGTTGTCATCACAAAGATATCATGACATGAAATCTGTAATAAAATAGAGCAAAATGACAACACGTGAAATGAAGACAAGCGAAAGAAAAATGTAGACAAACAATCAAATTTGAACTTTTTCCTTCATCCTTTTTGTTTTTATCTACATATAAAGACAATTTAAAGATACAATTATATATACACAGATCCCTACGCACACACATGCACACACATAGAAACATTTGCATATTTCTATAGAAAATTTCCACACGTGGTGGTTTTTTGTCTACGCTTAGAAGCCTTAAGAAAATATTATTGTAATAAGAAAAAGGAAAGGAACTCAACTCTGCACATCCATAAGAAATAAGAAGTAAATATTTTTTTTATTTCCACAAAAACTAACATGAGAAATGGACAAAGGTTACAATAATATGTATGTATGTATGTATGTATGTATGTAAGTATGTATTAATGTATGTATGTGTATTGTAATAACAAGAGAGATGTAGAAAATTGTGTTGCATACGCAAAGGCGTCATCAAAATATGGTAGAAAAAACTTAGATACAAATTTCTCTGGAAAAAATGTTAGAAGAAAATCTACATATACATATTTGTCACACACACACAATGTAACCTGACAATACTATCTCAGCTAAAGGTGATGTATGCATATACTACATATATGTAACTAAAAATAGTGAGTAGGATTGCCTCCTACCACAATATGTAATCTTGTAAAAACTTTGACATTTTATCATATTTTCTTTCTATGTATTTACTTTATTGTCTTACTTTTGCACTATATCTACTTCAATAGTAAATGCCACAAGTGCTTTTTTTGTTCAAAAGATATAAAATATACATAATTGAAGAATAAAAGTCTAGTTGAACATGTCTGCACATTCATTTTAATGGATTATAAAAAATAAAATATGTAGATGATTATTGTGGATTATACAGAAAATCTGTTAGAACGCAAAAGCGTTCGACATGCGTGAACACGTTCATATATCAAATTTTCTTTTTTTCCGTCTTCGGTCTTTATCTTTGCCATCCATCAACCAACATTGTCCCTAAAAGCACTAAATAAGCTCAAGTAAATCCGCTTTGAAAACGATATACGTATACATAATATTTAAATCAGCAAATGTGAAATAATATGCATACTCGTACATCATGTTGTGCGTGACAATAAAACAAATGTGGAAAATCATAATCCACATTTGTACGTTTCAAATCCACAATAAAGGCAATTAAAATTTTATAAGGTATGGGTTCGTCATATAATATATTTTATATAAAATTAAATGTATTTGAAAAGAAATTAAATATATAATTTATCATGAGACACCTGGAATGCCCCCCAAAATGGCTCAAAGTCATGTTAATCAAAGTGTAAAACGTTATCAGCAATTCTAATTTCTAAATTCTAATACGCATTTGTTTTAGCGTGAAAATTCTATTAATTTTTAAGTGCGGTTTTCTTATTATAGAATTAATTCAACAGTGGAGTGGAGTCAAGTCGAGTCACATTCAATGGTTCTAATTTCCGTTTTCACATTACATATTTTATTCTGATGCTGACAGTAACCACAATGGTCGTTGCATACTTATGCGGTTTAGCTTATGGCATGCATTTTCTCCATTCTTTACTTTACTTGCTTTCTTGCTTTCTTGCTTTGCTCTCCCACTTTGTCATGGATGTCATTAAATGTCAACACAATGCACTTAAGTAACCACAAAGCGCAAAAAATATAGAAAAATCTTCCATTTTTTCTTTAAGTGTCACTGAGATTGGTCTGTTCGAAATGAAAAACCATTGACCATTTTTATATGTGCAGCTTGTGACAAGGAGCTTGATTGCACACATTTTTTAGAAGTTTTCTAAGAAAACTTTGAGTATTTGACATGAAAGTTATTTGGTTAGAAAGTTCATTTTTGGAAAAAGTAAAGACATAAACACTTTTACTTTTAATAGTAACAAGTAGCTGTGATAAATTAAGAGCTTGGACAACTACAATATTTATCAGCTGTACAGTTTTTTGAAATGAATTCTGAACTAATATTTGAAAGAAACAGAATAAATAGAAACTAAAATTCAATAGAAATCAACATACACTCCCGGCCACTTGATTAGCACACCCCTTACATAATTTTTTTTAGGGACTTCATCTTTTCAGAATTGAAAAAGTTTAATTTGGGGGCGTCGATCGGCTTAGCTACTATTAACCATTAGCTAGCGAATACTTGGACTATTACAAATCATGAAGGGTGGTAGATAAGGTTGTGTGATGAATCTGGTAAAACTATAGGTGTACAGAGTTCTGTTGCACACGCTGAGTAATAAACGCACTGAATATTTTTTTACCACTCGTTTATTCAAAATATGTCTTTGCTTTTTACACCTGATTATCTTAAACTATTCTTGTGGTTCGACTAACAAGAACGCCTAAGGCGGCACCACGTTGGTTATTAACACAGGCATTTTAAGTGAGGCTTAAATTACATGGCTATGTAATAATAATGCAGATGCAGCCGCAGTCTTGTCTTAATAGTTGTATTGATAACTTATGTGCTCATGATTCTTTGTATATATTTATGTCTATAATTTTATGACAATACAACTCAAGTGCTTTGATTAAAATACTCACTATCGCCTACGTTCTATGCGCCATTGTGGAGGCAATCATGTTCATTCAAGAATACGCTGCGGCCGGCAAAATGAGTTGTTCCTTCGACTTGTAATTGATGCTGCATAGTGGACTGTAATTTGTTATAAGTGTATGTATACTATGATGATGTTCTTCTTTTACAAATGGCTGCACCTGCCAGATAGTTGGATCGGAATTCGTCAAGAAGGCAATCATGTTTATTCATGAACAATGGGGTTGTTTTTTAGGAATTGCTATGAAATGGAAAATATTTCTTTATTTTAATATCTAACCTGACAAAATAAAACACTTATTAGTGGTTAGACTGCCACTTACACCACTTTTTTTCTTATCTTCGCAAGTAAGTCGTGCGTTCATGCTACTAAGCACACTGTAAGTTCAGCTTTTCATGTTTTTTCCATATTTAGACTTAACACTTATATAATCGTGTATAACTTTCCAAATTTTCGATCTACTATAAAAATTAAACAACTAGCGTGTTTCTACGCCCTGAACGTGATGTTAGAGTGTAATTTTTGTAATCATTGTTTCTGTCATAATTGTATGCCACCTTCATTAAATCGGTTCTTTTTCTTGAATGAGTAGGTCGATGCCATTGTTCGGGTGTTTCTGCAGCTCTTGATGCTCCATTTTTTTTTTTTCAAGTCGAGATTCTCATTGTTGTTTCATTTCAAAATCACTGTTTTGAACTTGTTTGGCTTAGTTTGCTTTTAATGTTTTTATTCCAATTGGTGATTTTTTTTCAGTTTTTAATGTGAAACATCTTTGATTTCGGTAGAGTGGAATTTGACAATCGCGTCATCGTCATGGCTTAATTTTGATAAGCGCTAGTGCGGGAAATAATCGAATGAACACAGACACCGTGTGTTTTGTTCATTTTTTATTTTTTTAACACTTTGTAAATACAACACATAATAGGCAATTGAACATAGGACTTTGTGAAAAAATAAATATAAATAAATTCGTTACACAGGAGTCATTTCATATGAAAATTCACTATAGAAGAGTTCGCTATCAACAATAATATTGTATTTATAAAATGTTTTTACTGTACTTATGAAAACATTATGTTCCCACCATGTAACCACCAGTTACTCTAATACAGGGTTATCCAACCTTTTTGGTTCCCTGGGCCACATAGGAAGAATTCGGTGTTAGTTGGCCCGCAAATGAAAAAATAGATCACCTTAAACTTGGCGAACAAAAAAAAAAAAAAAGGAAAAAACACGGTCGCTGCTTTAAGCGTGTCTGGACCGTATTCAAGACCCACTTGGTCCTCGCATCTATTTATTAAAAATGTTGAAGAAAAACAAAATGCGGTGCGGGTGACACAGAATGTACATTTCTTATGCAATGTGAAACTTGGCTATTGCGTTCTGTTTAAAATAGAAGGTCAGTGTACTGATGGCGTAGCGATATATCAGAATTTTTCGTTTTGTCGTCAGGTGTGAGATATGTATACCAACTACAAGATTTATTATTACACTTGCACAAAACATACAAATTGACCATCAATCCTTATATTATATTATATTTATTTTCTAGTGTATTTCTTTACTACTTCTCTTTGTCTTCATTGAGGTCGATCACTTCTTCTTTGCGTATGCCTTATGCTAAGTCATGGTATTAAGAAAATTTTCAAAAATAATGAATGGTGTAACACATGACTTTGTTTAATTGTATATATAGATTATTTATATTTTTATATCAGTCTTTAGTTATAATTTTTAATCTTTTCAATCTTCTATTTTACTTAACCATATCTTCAATCTAAAATGATAATGAATTTCTAAACGAAGAATATATGGTCATGGAAAAATTAATAGAAAAGATTGTTTGTAACAATCAAATTTTCTTTCTTGAAATTAATTGTGTTTTAAATGTTATAATTTTTATTTAATGTATATTAAAGTATGCTTTAATTAACAGCAAAAAAAAGTTGCATTTCTGAAAATTCATTGAAAAAAAAAACTGAATTTCATTTAGTGGCCTTGGAAAACAAAATAGAAACAAAGGAGTTAACACTAAGGAGCACATTATTGTTTCCGAATTATAAGAATAAATATTTAAAATTTTTAATATTTTTTAATATTTTAATATTTTGATGTGCCACCACGATTTTGTAGTACTTCTGCGCATCTACGACCCATGGAATCCACCAGTTTGCCATAAACTCTGCCTGCACTTTTTGCTATAAATCATCCTTGTTTTTGGCCTTAAGCTCACCAATTCTTTTTTTTTTTTCCCTATAGGTGTTCTATGGCATTATGGTCCGGTGATTGTGAAGGCCATTCCATCAAAGAAACTTTGTTGTCCCTAATCCATTTTTTTTGTAAGTTGCGACGAATGTTTGGGGTCATGGGATCTTGCATAAGCTCCCACTTTAACGACATTTCTTCCTCGGCATATGACAACATAATACTATTAAGTATATTGATTTAGTCCGCGTCGCACATTTTATCTTTGATCCAAAATATTGGACCAACACCCAAAGTAGAAAAATATCCCCATAACCACCAACAGGCTTAATAGTTTTAATTTTGTGTGTTTTGGATCGTGTGCAGTATTTTTGGGGTGTCTTACTTTCGGTTTCCCTTCAGATCCAAACAAATTAACCTTTATTTCATCTGACCACAGAACTTTTTTCCAATTTGTCCGCTTTAAATGTTTGTTAGCAAAATTGATTCGGTTTTTGATGTTCTTTTTGCTAAGGAACGGTACTTCCCTTGCGGAATGTGTATAGTTCGACTAGAGACAGTTGTATTTAACTCCTTCCTTAAATCTTCCGATGCAAGGAATGGGTTTTTCCTTGACTATTGAATTAATAGTTTATCGAACCTTAAAGAGGTTACTCGCTTTCTGACTCGTTTCTCTTGTTTTGCTTCATGATCGTTCGTGTACATGTTTTCGTTTCTTGCTTACAATTACTTATGTACATGTGAACATCGTTCTTATGCTACGAGAGATTAAGGCGTTACGCTATTAAATTATATTGTACTTATTGTTTTTTGTCTTATTCTCTCATTGATTATTCTTACCAGCTATGTACATTATGTTTATACACTACACTTACAAGCTAAATACCCTAAACTACTACAGTACATACTTTTGTTTTTGAGCATTTCATTAATTGTTTTATTTCCCCCATTGTTTTGCCTTCATTTCTGAGATTTCTTATCATTTGTCTTTCCTTATCGGTGCAATGGAACCTACGACCCATTTTGAATTTAGCACCTATACAAAGGAAACATTTCGCAGGAATTTTTATTTACACACATCCTTTTTCTTAAAATTATCAAATAGTACCTCACTTATAATATTTCACAAGTTTTAATAAAGTATAATGACAAAATTTAAGTGAGTTTCTATTTTTGTTTTTTTTTTTCCAATGAAAAAACGTGGTCACTTAACAAAGTTGAATACACAAAACATATTTCTGCCGACAAATGCACAAAACCAAAATAAAAATAAAGTACCGTTATCAAGTTACCATGCACAGTGGGATGTGGGCATAAAATTTGCAGACGAAGTTAAAAATACGGTTTGAAGTGTAGAACTGAATGTGTATGTACATCTATTTATCTTTAGGAATAGAATTGAATTTATGATGTTGGTGTCATTTCTGACATAAAAGCCAAATGGTTATGTTCATAATTGACAGCCATGGCACGAGATCAAGTTTGAGTTTCACTTTTAACACAATCAACTTGTAGCATCATACAATTACAGATAATTCAAATCAAATACTGTAGTTGGCTATAATGGAGACAATGAGAAAGTGAGAGACAGACAGAGAGAGAGAGAGAGAGCGAGAGAGAGAGAGTGGTAAGGGGAAGCCCAAAAATAAAGGCAAGAAAAACCCACAACTGAAATAAGTGATGTTGAAACTATGCCCTTTGGTATCAATAATACCAACAACAAGTAGCAAGAAAAAAATGATTTGGAAAGCTACTACATCCATGCCAATTTCAAGGCGAAATCAAAATGAAACAAACTAAAAAATCAACAGAAATACAAAGTGGCAGACTTGAGTTGTGCGCTGCCAGGATGATTTATTTGCACACACACACACACACACACACATAATAATAAAAGTAACTTTATTGTATGAATTTCCATTTTCATTTGTTCCTTTCTTTTCCTATTACCTACCTACTTAAATTCCTTGTTGATTCTCTTTTGTTTTTTTGTATCACCCGCTTTTGGCAATCAACTTGAACACCTGTCAAACCAACTGACTGCGTGGAATAAGCGTTACAGTAACAAATTTTAAACAATTTTCCAGCTGAGTGCGCCTAAAAGATGCCAAACGCAAGTAAAATTAAAATAGAAGTAGATGGTGAAGAATCTTAAGGTTGACACTTGAGTGACTCAACGAATTTATGCACTCTTTCTCAAGTCAACAAACAAATTTAATTTTGCACACAGTTAATTGTTATAATGAAGCACTGTGTCAACATAAGGATGCACATAAATATGTACAATTTATGGCTGAATGACAGACAGATAGACAGACAGATAAACAGACAGACAGATGAAAAGGCAGTTAAGATGGCAGGTAAGCCAGGCAACAAGTCGTGCTGAGTCAAAGAAGCAGAATAGCAGAAAGTATGAGAGAATAAGTATAAGGAAATGGAAAATCTATGTTGACAGGAAAAGTGTGCAACATTGATTGTGTTTAGTGACAAACTGCTAAACAATTTATTTTGAACACAATACTAATAAAAGTCACGTCAATTTACTCATATATCTGAGGATTGGGTTAATGATTGTGGGAGAATATTTCTTCCAAAAAACTTTATTAAACTTTAAACTGTTTAAATATTATTCATATTATCATTTTTGACTTGCATTATCATTTCATTTGTTATTATAATATACTAGTATGATATTTTTGTTATCCTTGTCTGCTTTTAAGTTTTGTCGTCATTGTCATCAATTAGTCAAACAAAAGCATATATTTATATGTTTGTATATACGAGTTAATTTTTTTATTCATATTATTTATGCAGTAACGCATCAAGAACTTTTCGTTCCAACATCTGCTTGCGTTTGGGCAGCAGCCTTTTGTAAATATTTGAATTTTTAATCATTCATGGATGCCACGCGCTGCTGCCAGTTCTGAGTTCTGGTGCCATTGCCAGCGCCACTACTGTTGATGTTGCCTTGCCATTATTGTGCTACTGCTATGGTGAGTTTTGAGGTTTAAAATGCTCCAATGAAATTCCCCAAACTAATTTCATATGCAATTTCTCCTTTGAAGGTTAAAGTTAAGGCTGAAAGCGAGGTTGTGCGTTTGTTATTAAGAGAGTGTGTGGAGAAGAGAATATAATATATTATTGTTTAAGAACAAAAAGAGAAATTAGATTTAAAAGAGAGAGATAGAGAAAGAGAGAATAACAGAATACCCATGTTAACAGTACGCTATCTGGGCCAAATTTTAACCATAAAAACTTAACAGTGACATTTTTATAAGCTCATTTTGTTAAGCTCATATAAAACTTGGTACACAATCATTTAAAGTTTTATAATTCTAAAACAAAATCCCATCAAAACTTTTAAAAGCTTCACAGCAACAACTTGAAAGCTTTATTTATAATTTAATCATGAAAGCTTTGAATATATTGAATTAATCGAGAAAGCTTATCTCATATTTAAAGTATAGTTATAAACTCAGGGTTCATGTATGAGAAACCAATAAAATCATTTTGGTCTAAGTTCATCATGAACAATTTATCAGTTGGAGTCAAATCGGTTTTCTCTTTGGTGAATGCATCATCAAAATTGGTTATATCCTTGCGATGTTTCTAATCAAATGTAAAAATAATAATAAATCAAAAGAATTGTTTAAATTTAAATGTAAATGTAAAGCATACAATTTTTGGTATAATTGGTGGCTCCAAATCGCCTGCCTCAGCTTTATCCCAATCGATGGGAGCATAAAATGGATGAGTAGTTATCTCTTGACGTGCATACTTTCCTGCACCCAAACGATTATTGGGTTTCTTAGCTAGAAACTATGGAATAATTTAGAATATAATTCGTGTATCTTTAAGAAGATATTTACGCTTGTTATAACATCCATAGCCTCTTGGGAGAAATGTTTTGGAAACACTGCCTTCTTCTCCTTGATATTCTTAAATACTCCTTCATCATCTTCACCTTCGAAAGGTGCTTGACCAGCCATCATCTCATAGAGCAATACACCATAAGACCACCAATCAGCCGAGGTAGAATAAGGATCATAGCTGACAACTTCCGGTGCCATATAACTTATAGTACCGCAGAATGTACGCGTCGGATGGCGCTCATTGACACCCTCTTTGCTCAAACCGAAATCAGCAAGCTTAACATGACCATCGGCATCAAGCAATACATTATCCAATTTCAAATCGCGATAGATTATATCACGCTCATGTAGAAAGAAGAAAGCAATGGCAATTTCCACAGCATAAAACCTAAAGAAGGGAACCATCTAAATTCAGATTATAGATTTTCTTTAACTATGATTTACATAGCCACAGATTCCTTAAAACGTCCATATAGTTGCATATAATGCATAAGATCACCACCCTTACAGTATTCCATGACAAAGAATAGGCGATCCTTCAACAAACAAAAAAAAAAACAAAAAAAACATGAATTCAAATTAGATAAGTACTCAGATTTAGATTAGCCATTAATACGCACCATAGTTTGGAAACATGAATGCATGGATACCAAAAATGGTGGTTTTCCTGAAAGTGCCAATATACGTTTCTCATTCATCGGTAGCTCCATATCATCCGTTTGGATTATAACATCCTTGCGTAGTACTTTCACAGCATACAATTCATCTGTTCCACGTCTCTCAGCAAGGAACACCTTACCGAATGAACCTTTACCAATGACTTTGACAAAATTAAAGTCAGCAGCACGTATCATGTCACGCTTGCTCATATTATGAGGCATATCTTTATTATCCATTCGGCGTTTTTCATTGGGTCTTCGCTCTTGCTGTAAGGGAAGTTTTTTGTTTCAGTACAGAACTATTTCTTTAAACTTTTATTTACTTACTTGGACTTCATCTCGCAAGCGAGCAATATCATTGATGGCATCTATGCATGGAATATTGTAGTGTTCGCCCTCAGTTTGAGATAAAAATTTATACCATCCATCAATTGGTTCCTAAAGAACAATTAAATTGGTAATAACCTAATTTAAAATGTTTATTCCTCCCTTACCTTTTGTATTTCATCCAAACTAAATGAAAATGAACCCATGAAATCATTACGTGAAGTACGATCCCAATCCCAAACCTCAACCAATAGCCGCTTATCACGATCTGCAGGTGTAACATCCCTGAAAATATATGTATTTGCATTTCAAAAAAAAAAAAAAAATTTAAAAAAAAACAACACTCTGTAACACTCACAATAGTATCGTTTCATTGAAAACTGGATTTAAATTCTTCTGTATGGTCTTGGTCTTCTTTTTAGTGCGACCCGAACGATCTGGATGTAATTGTACAGCAATATAAGGATCACTGAAACCATTTGTATCCATAGGCACAAGATTGGCAGCCTCTTTAACTAAGAATTCATTCAATCATTTGAATAAGCATTACTCATACTACTACTCACTATCAACTTTAATAACGTTGCCTTTAAGCTCAACAGCTAAGAGCAATTTACCGCGTATTTCGTTGATATCCACTCCACAAATTGGTGGTATGAGTTCTTTGCAATTGTGATGCACATTCAGATTGCAATCTGAAATGTAAAAAATAAAAAAAACCTTGAACTTTGATGGCAATAATGATGGACTTGTTGTACTCTTTATATGAGTAGATAAATGAGAACCAGTAAAAAGAAGTTTAACTTTGACCATGCCGAAGTTGTCATACTCTTCACGCAGTTTTTATGTCTTCTAATTATTGTTCTATAGTTCATGTTTTGTATGGGAGGTATCCCTCCTCGTAATCCGAGGGTCTTGAAATTTACATAGTTGGTGGAAATGTCGAAAATTCGGTTCTATATTATAAAAAAACAAAAAATGTTTTACTAATAAGAAGATGCATTTCAATCTAGATTTGTATGGGAAGCACACATCCTGGTGTTCCGTGGAAATGTTCTAATAAGAGCATAAATTTTGGATCAGGGTTTGTATGGGAACTATCACTCCTAGTGGTCCGATTCGGTTGATTTCGAGAAATGTACTGCGTATGGTAAAAAGAAAGCTCCGTGCTGGCGGACTAATTTGCATGCATGCAGAAGGACGAACGGACATAGCTAGATCAACTCAAGATCAAGAATATATAGTATATAGTTTATGCGTTCTATTCACTGTGTGAAGAAATTGAATTTATTGAATTGAAAGGACTGTTAACTTTAACTAAACTGAAAATTAAAAACTAAATTGTAGACCTCAATTCATATTGGGAACATTTATCCATTTCTCAAATAAAACAATAATTGTCATTATCTTGAAAAGGGAATTTTCTAACATAAACTTTGTGAGATTCGAAACAGATCCAAGTTTATTTCCAATATTGTGCACAATCTTACACATGCCATTTATAAGCCCAATTCGTGCAAAATCCTTTCATTTGTGATGGAAAATGAAAATTAGACCTACGCCTCTTTTCTTCCACAGTCCGTCAGTAAGAAATTTCCACAGTTTTGGAGATATTGGAATGCAAATTTCTGGATATATTGATCGTATATTTTTTTCTTTTTGCATCAGTTGACATCCAAAATAATTTTGGGAATGCCTTTGCACCTTTTAAATAGTACTAACTTGTTTGTAATTGAGTTTTATATACATTTTATTCAATCCAAAATTTGTATGACGATTACTTCTAAGATTGAATAACTCATTACGAATCTCTAAATGATTTTTCTGAAAAATAAATCAAAAACTGACAGAAAATTTCGCAATATATGAATTACCAGAAAAATCCAAATAAACGATGTCATTACTGAAACCAAGCGTGAAGGTTATAACATATTCTCAATCAAAAAAAATATAATATAGTTTTCATGGCCAAAAAGTGAAATCAACTTACTCTCGCACTTAACGCCCTGATGCGCAACGCCATGCAACAACAAACCGCACTCATCGCAGAATGTTGCAGTTGAAAATGTGGTCGAAATCCAAGTGTGTTTCACTTTTGCACAATCAGCATCGAAATCGGTGTCCTTGCCAGGACATTTAAAGATAACATTTTTACAACATTTCTGATGAATATTGAAGCGACAATCTGCGAAAGCACAAAATAAACTATTTAACCTTAGCAATAGTAGTTTAAGTGAATGTTTCTACTTACCCTCGCATTGGTAGCCTTGTTTGCCAAAGCCCCTAGAAAAAGAACGCAATGTAACCGAAGAAGACGAAAGCAGAAACAGAAACAGAAAATAGAAAACAAGCGAAAAATATCACAAACTGTGGAACGACTAATTAAATTAGCGCCGCAAGTTATGCAACGTTAGTTTTTCTTTTACATTTCACGTTGTTGTCACCACAACTTTGCGTCTTACCAAATGAAATCCTTGCAATGTCCACAATAGGTTGGTTGTTTGAAAAAGCGCACCGCAAACTTATGGCCGTTGACAATTTCGATGCCTTTCCGTTTCATGGCACCCTTACGTAAACGATTCTTCATATAGTTCATAATATTCGCTTCTCCAGCGATTTCCACAAGATTTGTGGGCAATGGCATTGGTGGTGGTGCAACGGCAGCAGCAGCCATCTTTGCTTATTGTCCTGTTCTTACGAAAACTATTTCAAAAGGACACTCAAAGGACTAAACAAATGCAATGCAATGCACAGCACACAGAAGTTTTGGGGTATGAGAGTTCTTCTACCAGACGCGTCGATGTCACAAAGGCGACTGTCACTACCAAGTTTCAATGCGGCAATCTCAGCCAAAAGAAAATTAATAAGAAACCCGTCAAGTGCGCAAAACACAACACAGCAGACAGCATGTCATAAGATGTTTAAGGTAAACCATTAAAATAAACAACACACAAGACAAGAAAGAGGAACAGAACAGAACAGAACAGAATAGAACAGAACAGAAAAGAAAAGAAAAGAAGAGAAGAGAAGCAAAAACGAAGTGAGACATAAGTGAAACGAGGGTAAGCATTATCATCTACTTAAATGGTCAATGTCCAGATCAATGTGGAGGAAGTTAAACAATTTGCTTGTTTCTTTGTTTGCTTTTTTTATTAGTTCATGCCTAGTTATAATTTACCATGTACATGTAAAGCCACAGCTCGGGGTCCCTTTGACAATGCCAAAGTAACATACCCAGTTTTATTGATTGTCAATCTCAGACCATCAACACTAAGAATATCACGATACTCGCCCGGTGGCAAACCAGTTTGTAAAGTTTGTTGCAATATCTGATTCCGTTCCATATTGATGACAATAAAACCAAGGCCAGCACGTGCAAATGCCAGCTGATTGTGGCCATTATCCCACCAATGTGTGAGTGGTGCTGAGCCAACAATATTACGAAACTCAACCATATTGGCGATGGAGGGCCAACGTTGTTCACAAATCCAACCGGTTGATTCAGTATTACATTGACCAGTAGGCAAATAAATGGGTGAACTTATATCACCACTTGATGATGCAGGTGGCCCTAAAAAAAAAAGAAAGAGTGTTACACATGAAATTTGAAAATAACAATCATTTACCTTGATCTGTTGAATTAAAGCGATATGAGCTCATGACACGTGCTACACCACCATAAGGATGAGCCAACATAAAAATCAATGCCATTCTATACAAATCACCATCTTTATGCGTTAGCACATCAGCACCACCAGCACCATGACCACGTTGATTGTCATGATTATCGATAAACACCAAGGCATCTCTCGAAGGCAACAAACCCCATTCGGTGCCCCAATTATGCAAATACTTGAGCTCAGTTTTGCCACGAAATACTCGACCCAACTCATTTGAGTGCTTGAATTCGGTAACACAGCCAGAGTCACTATATTCAGTACTAAAAAAATCAAATAAATAAAATACACAGTCGATCTTTTCTATTTAAGAAGAAAACTTACTTCTTTATAGTCTCTGCACCCAAATCAATAACTTCTTGGTATATAAATGGCCTAGCACCTCTGGGAAAACCAAATTCTTGTTTCAAATCATTCAGTTTGCCATAGATTTCATTTAAATCTGTTGGCCACATATGTTTTGCAGCATCTATGCGAAATCCTGCAACTCCCAGTTCAATCAATTGATTCATAAACTTCACTAAAATCTCACGCACATATGTTTTGCCTTGATTCAAATCCAATAAGGAACTCAATTGACAATTACGCACTTGTATGGGATCCTGATAATTCTCAATCGAACATGGCGTATTAAAATCTTCTGGACCATATGGCACTGCTGGATATTGTCGCTTCTCATAATGCGCTGTAGAACCTGCAGCGCCTAAAGTTTCGCCCGATTGTGCGCCAGTCATATGATTAATGACAGCATCGACATAGATGCGTACACCCGCTTGATTACAACGTCTGATCATCTCACGTAATTGTAACTCGTTGCCAGAACGTGAGTGTAAGCGATAAGAAAGTGGCTGATAACGTTCCCACCATGGACGTGAGGGTTGAAGAATGACGCGGCATTCATTAGGTGGCGAAATCTGAAAAAAAACAACAACATATTATTTACACAAATAAAATATAATAAAAAGTATTTTAATATAAACCTGTACTCCACCATAACCATGAGGTCCCAAGAAATCTTCACATTCTTTAGCAATCGCTGGCCATGTCCATTCGAATAGATGAACCATTGTTGTACGATTACCCTGAAAGTGGGGTTGCTTTTGGGCAAGACTAAGTTTGCCATAGCTTAAGCAAAGTATGAGAATCCACATTATTGCTTTAAATGTTATTAACATTTTGTGGCGTCTGATCTTAGAGATTATTCATTTGGAACTGAGCGTTGCACTTGAGTGAGCATCTTCTTATCAGTTTAAATGGTTTGCAATTGCTCAATAAAAATACCATTATGAAAGGCTTTAAAAGCTTTTAAACAATAATGATCAGTGAATTATTTCTTAATCATTTATTGTTATTCTATTTACGTACCTTTATGTTGCATACATTCGTGCGCAGTATTAAAGTTTTAACACTTAAAAGGGAACAATAAAGAGAAAAACTTAAATGTCGCTTAAGTATGTGAACAACAGACAAGGCCACATGATTCTTTTACAAATGCCATGTTGCTTAAAGCATCCTTCATATATAGTCACACACACTCGTACATTGTCTCCCACACACACACACACAAACACACACACACATACACACACATTAAAAAATATACACACGTACTTAAGTCGAGTATCTGTCAAGTCATGAACACTTGAGTGCCATGCTCCACGAACAATCAACAACAGAAATCAAAAATGCAATAATCACAATACACAATACATTGACAAATTACACACACTCTATTGCACACACACACACACAACCACACACACACACTCTATTGCACACTCACATGTGTAGAGTTACAATACTAAAGTATTGTGTATTGTGTATGTGAGTACAACACTACGTATGAGTATCGTTTATACTGACGATATATTACATATACATAAGTACATATATACGTACATGTATGTATTTATAAATCTATCTGGCTATAGGAAGCTTGCTTTGCTCTCACATTGTCACATATAACAATTGTATTTATAAAGAAGAAAGAAATACAAACCAGAACGACAGATGGGCACTCAACTGACGTCAAATGAGTGTCAACAAACTTTAGCAATGCCAACGAATGTGCGAACAAATATAAGTAGAAAGAAAGATAGAAAATAGGAGAAAGTGAATGACAGAAAACTGAGGAAATTACTAACGAGATGTCATTACGTATACGCATCGTTGATTAATTTATGCAATTTCTATGAGATATTGTTAGTTTTGTGTTCATACTAAGTATAATGAATGGCATATTACATATATTGTAGGATTTGTAACAAAGAATAAACATAAAACACAAGAACATATCATTTATTGAAAATAATTTTTATTTCAACAGATCTACTCGTAGTTTTCATATAAAATACAATTAATTCAAAAGGTTTTTAGATGTAAAGCTTTCAGACTATTTGTTATTAAAAAAATGATAACCAAATTAAGAAAGTGGGACACTTTAAATGTAGTATTTGATGCCCAAGGAATAATATTGATATACATATCGCTCATTTACTTCAAGACTGTCATAACTCAAGGCGTAAGAAGAGAATATACAATTTTTTCAATTCCAAAGTGCGGGTTTTTTTTTCAATATATCTGAGTTGTGTTGTTGCATTCAATGACGTGTGAAGATCGTTTGTGTTTCCCAAACATCGGCATTTTTTAATTTTGTTGCTTTATTCAAGAAAAGGTTACGTTTTTTTTTTTTAAGAAGATTAAAAACTTTAAACAAGATTTTCTCTATATGATGTTTTTTGACAGTCGTGAAGTAAATGAGCGATATTTTCTTCTTATCTAAATGTGTCTGATTTCCGACCGAAAATATAACAATAATCAACATCATCAATGAGTAAAATCACTTTCCGTTACAGAAATTAATGAGTGTAATGGCTCTGAATACTGATCTTTCGGTACCGTAATTGACTTCCGAATCGTATTGGAATGCTGGTCGTTCATGCTCAATGTGTCGTGCTCACTGGCGTTGTATTTGTGTGCATGCACTTGTTGTATTCTGAATCTTTTCGCTTGTCGTTCATATTCAGTCATTCATTATTTTACTCTCTGTTCATCAGTGCAGTTTCGTTGTAAATTCGATTAACTTCGACAATCTATGTTAACTCATTTTCTTATTGACATTGGATTGACCACTGTATAATGACATGGTATTGTTTTCACAGTCATTTAAATCTGTCAACCTTACCTTGAGAACTTGACAATATTGCAATCTCCAAACTAAAGGTTGGAATCCTGACATCAAATATTTCTTCAAATCGTTGTTGTTGTAATTTGATGCTTTTTTTTCTCATCCACTAATACAAATTCGTCCACTAAATTTCTTTCGTCAAATTTTTAGTTATCTTTGAAGCAGCAATGAGTGCACACAGCGGCAAAGACCATTATTTTTTATCTTTAGCAGCGGAAATATACTTTGATTTGATAAAATATTTCAAAATTAAATTTCACTAAATTAAAATTATTAAAAAAAAAAAATAAAAATAAAAAAGGTAGTAATGTTAATTAATTAATTTAATTTAATAGTTAATTTTTATTATTTTCTTAATAAATTACTTCAGTATTTATTATTATTTTAAATTAAATTATTACTAAGTATTATTTTTTTTAATAATAATTACTAAATCTCTAAATTTAATTTTATTCTAATAAATCATTTCCATTTTGTTTGTTTTCCAAAGACAATTTGCATTCGATTTTCATTTATTTGTTTGTCCGCAATCAGCGACACGTCTATTCACAACGACGGTTTCATCATAATGATATGATTTCGGTATCCACACATCAAATTTTTCTTCAAATGTAAAAACGAAGAAGAAGAGATTCAAAGAAAATCTAAAAATTTTGATTTGAATCCAATATTTGATCCAATGCAAAACCAATGCCACCCATACGTCAAATGCATCCGCCTTCTTAAAGAGGGCAAAATTCGAAGAAATATTTGACTTATGAGGATACCTTAAGACCTCCCCCAGTATTAGGGCGAGAAAAAATTATTCAAATCAATCGAGCTATTCTCTTAATCTAAGCTAATATGTGTTGGAGTTCCTCAAGGGTCTGAACTTTACAACATATTCATCTACGACATCCCAACATCAGGGAATTGTACTACATCAATTTTTTGAACACGACACTGCAATTTACAGCTCAGGTGCAATCTTTGATGAAGTTGCAACAGCACTACAAGAATCGTTTGGAATTAACGCAAAAAAAAAAAAAATTTGTGAAATTTTCTTCAGAAGGGAGGGAAAAGAATGTCATCCAAGCGCATTTTCGATCTGAACAATGAACAGATCCCATGGATAAATGATATTAGGTATCTGAGAACTCATCTTCATCCATTTCCAGTCAAAATTATTTAATATCTTCCCAATTTTCATTAAATTATTATTTATTAAGCCAACCTAAATTAAAACTAATATATATTGTATATCATACATACTACTAATACTAAGTAAATATACAGTAGATAAGTAGCATTGCTTATACTAAACTCTGTAAATAGAAATGTAAATCACCATCTTAAGTGAAAATGTAATTCTAAAGGGGATTAAAGAAGATTGAAATTGAAATAGAACAGAATAAAGAATTGAAGTAGAATTGATGGAAATTTTAAAAGAATAGATGTTTTTATTAGGTGTACAAATAAGTTTTAAGGGATTTTCAAAAGTTTGCATAACTAACATTAAATTGCATCGGACGATCTGGCCACTCTATTCATGTTAATGTGTAACCATTTCCCGCCAAAGGTCCGTATGTGTCATTTCGCTGAAGTGTAAACAACAAACTTTTTTTGTTCTCTAAGCATGTCAACTTTTGTGCAGAGAAAACGCAATTTTCGGGAAGCGCTGCTTTTTTGTTTTCATTTGAAGAAAAGTGCAGCTGATGGACATCGATTGCTGTGTGAAGCATATGAGGAAAATACTCTATCACCAAAAACATGTGAGTTCTGGTTCCCGCGTTTGAAAAGTGGCGATTATGATACCAGCGACAAAGAACGCGAAGGGAGTGCAGTAAAGTTTGAG
Source organism: Amiota mariae (assembly GCA_035041805.1). Classification (NCBI taxonomy): domain Eukaryota; kingdom Metazoa; phylum Arthropoda; class Insecta; order Diptera; family Drosophilidae; genus Amiota; species Amiota mariae. The sequence goes on from JAWNKV010000287.1 coordinate 393,983, forward strand.
GATGTTGAGTTGGAGGCATTATTGGACCAAGATTCATGCCAAACTCAAAATGAGCTTGTTGAAACGTTGGGAGTGACTGAACAAGCAATTTCAAACTGTCTCATGGCCATGGGTGCAAAAACTAGGCAATTGGATTCCTTATGAACTCCAACTAAGAGACGTCGAACGTCGGTTTTTTACGTGCGAACAACTGCCCCAAAGGCATAATCGGAAGAATTTTTTGCACCGAATTGTGACGGGGGAACGAAAAGTGGATCCACTACGATAACCCTAACGGCAATGTACGACCACATGTTGCAAAAGTTGTTAAGGAAACTTTAGAGGCACTAAAATGGGATGTCCTACCCCACCTGCCGTATTCTCCAGACATTTCTCCTTCCGACTACCACTTGTTCCGCTCGATGACTCATGACCTGGCACTTCACTTCTTTCAAAGGAGCCAAAATATGGGAAGAGTTTTGGATAGCTTCAAAAGACGAGGAATTTTTCCAACGCGGAATCCGTATGCTGCCTGAAAGATGGGAAAAGTCGTAGCTAATGATGGACAGTATTATGAATAAAATTCATTGTATCAGTTCCTCGGAATAAAGTTTCAAACTCACTAAAAAAATCCTCAAAACTTATTTGTACACCTACTACTTCAGGTATCAAATAAATTTTTTGCTTTTATATTTTTACAGTAACATAAATATCATAGCGATAAGTTGACCACTAAGATGCGTGTTCATGAAACATTTAGATGGATGAAAAGAAGAAGGCAATTAAGACGAACAAAAAAAATAAGAAAAAGTGATGGCGCTGTGAAAAGCTAAATATTAAACATTTTTCTAACTGATGAATGAAAATGAAACCCGTATAAAGGGATTAGAGTGTTAAGCATTATAATTAGTCTAGTTTGTGATCTTGTTGTTTTTATTCCTTTCAATGTACGTAAAATGTCAGCTGTGCCGCCTGGAACTCACGCAAATACATTTTATAAGCCAAATTCGTTTATAAAATGAATAAACATTTAATTATTCAGATAACTTCTCAGCTTATCAAATCTTTGAATATATTTTTAAAGATTCTCTGTAAATATAAGTGTATGTCATCATGACATCATATAAAATTGTAAAAGGTATCAAAAATGCATTATTGCTGTAACTTTTATTTTCTTCTGAAATCTGTCATTCAATTGAAGGTAAAGTTTTGCGTAAAATCTGACAAATGTGAGTGTGGAAGACAAACGGCTTGAAAAAATGAAAGTTCAATGTTGCGTATGATTGATTTTATATTTTCTTTGAAACGATGATAAGATTTTATTCCTTGTTTTCTAAGTAATTCAAATGAGGAAATATCATTATTACAGATTATCAAAAGAATATTGATAGCTAACTTTGTCATAAGTATATATAAATTCAAAGCTTTGCATGTGTCTTTATACTTATTTTTATTACAATTACTAAGCCATCATCAACCTTTTTTATACAAAATATTAAATATATTAACCAAGCATGAAATTCTAGACAAAACCATGAATGACATAAGCACATAACAGAAGATACGAGGTAGGTGATTGGATTGGAATGGAATGGCAAAAGAAGAAGAAAATCAAAAAGAATTGTGCATGTTTAACCCAAACACATGCATCAAGCATATAAGCAACATAAAGTATTCTATAAAACTTTGAAAACAAGTAGAAAACCAAAACAACGACAGCAACAACTACAATACAACAACAACAACAAAGAACACAAATATTATAAATAAAATACATGAAAAATTGCTAAAAATAGAAAAAGAATATAATAAAAATAATAACCTTAACTGAAGCAACAACAATAAAAACAAAAACAACAGAAGTAGAATAAGTAGAAGCAGAGCAAAAATAATATATGCAATTGAGCGCAGAGTGCAAAAGTTTTTAAGGACACAAAACGAACGAATGAATAAGCATTCATTCAATTGCTAAGCTTTTTTGAAAGACAAAACATCAAACAAGCAAACAAGCAAACAAACAAACAGAGGAACACTGAAGTGGGGTTGGGTACAGTTGAAGGTTGTGTATGATAAGAGGGAATTGTCCAGGATGGCAGGCAGTAGAGTAAACGAAAATGCATTTTGATGACGTCGACAAGTGTAGGATTCTATGCAACTTTGAATAATATGCACTGGGGAATAGAGAGCAACGAAACGGAAACAATAAAATAAACAAACGGAACTAGGCAACATGCATGCATTCATATCTCGACTATGGACCAGCCTCAACATAGAATAATGCATAGTACGAGTATATGGTGCAAAACATCAAAAACTATTACATTACATATAAGATGCTTAAGTATTTTAAGCGCTTGTAATTCATGTTTTTTGTGTAAAGAAATAGAGGTGAGGAAAGACAGTAGTTGCAAGTAAAAGCAATTGAAGCAGAAATTTAAACACGCACAAACAAATTTTGCCAAAAAACAACTTAGAACTTTTCTATAGACGGATGAAGCCGACTTTGGAATATCCTGAACATAATGATGAGAAGGCATAAAGCATTTTCTTTCGAAGAAAATTATATGGTTATATGTTTCGAAGGCTATGAAATGATTCTAAGGCAATAATTTGACACAAACTTAATCTGGATTACAATGAACAGAGTCTAATAAGCAAATAAAAGGCTTCTAAATTTACATATTTTGTTCTTCTTTTTTAAGATAAGATAATAATAATTGTTTTTGATTTTTGAAAGATGTGATCTTTGCTTTCAATTCACATTGTCAAAGATGAAAAACAATCAAAGGAGCTTTATAGACTGATATCTTCAAAACAGTGCAAGTTGTAGATAGTTTTAATTTGAATTTCAAAGGGAGAAAACGCCATTTGGTCAAATAATAAAAAATAAAAAAATAAATTAATGGAAACTTTACATAACCTTTACCTATTGATTCTTCATTTTAACGTTGAATTCTTTATGCATTTGAATACTCAATCGAAAAGGAAGGACCTTATATTTTGCGGACGAACCAAGGAGGAATTTGTTAGTCGAACTTGTTCGTCGAATAAAAATTCATTTCTCCACTTACTAGACGAACATTACTCACGAACATCATTTGTTATAAAATTTCGGCGAGTAAACATGAAAAAATGGCAGAGTAAAGTAATGCGCTATTTCCATAAAAGATTCCTTATCAAATTGTTGGTACTATTTTAATAGTTTGTTCACTCTAAAAATAATTTTTACGAATGATGTTCATGCCATCGTTGCCATCCACGTTCGAACATGTTGCAACGAACACACGCAAGATAGAAACATTTCTATTCTGTGCGAACAAAACGACGAACACTAAATTCTGTCGCGAACACCTTCACTAACATTGAACATTTCTTCGAACTCAACAAGTTCGAAGAACAAATTTGCATGTGGATGGCCTGCTTAACATGGCTTTTTGGAAAGGAACGAACAACTTTGAAGACGTGAAATTTGCTAAGGGCCGGCAACCATTGGAACCACCCCAGGAAGGACACAACACTTTCTACTTTTTGAGTAAATATAATTTTTGAATGTCATAAAATAGTTCTTCCTTAAATTAGGCAATAATTTGAAATCTATTTTGTCAGCATAGTTGAGTCTTCTTATCCAATTTTAGGATTATAGCTCTTATAGATATGTGCCCGATGGGATATACACAAAGCAGACATGATTAGATCAATTTGTCACTTTAAGCCGATCCTTTCCATATATACTTTATGGGTTCTTTCTCGGTTCTTACTCACTTCCTTCTATATGTTATATACATACCTCCATCAGCGCTGACTTAATATACCATTCACACCTTTCTTTTTTTTTTCGTAAAGGTACAGGGTATTAAAGCATGCATTCCCCACACCCCTTTAAGAGGTAGGCAAGGGAAAATGTGTAAGCACCAAAGGAGGTAAAGGAGGTGAATAAAAAGAAAACCATGTTGCCGCTTCTGGTCTTCTTCAATTTACGTCATCATTTCTGTGGCGTCGACGTCGTCGTCGTCAAATATCACATGCTGGCATTACTCCAAGCAGCATTTAAATGGCTGCAAGCGTGACACACAAACAACAACAACAACAAAAAACAATAATAACATCGTAAAGAAATCAGCAAACGAATTGAGACGAGCTGAAACGAAGTGAGCCGACCAAAGCAGGCCAAATGAGTGAGCCCATGCATGGCTTTGTAGCACAGTAAACGCGTCATTGTTCTATATAACACTTAGCACGCTACTTACAGTTATGCCAGAGAGAACCTAAGGCAACGAGACATTGATAAAAAGAGAGAGAGAGAGTGTGTGTTTTTGTGAGAGATTAAAATGAACTTCCAATTAGAATTTTGTTTTTCATTGTTCCTCTTCACTTTCCTCATTTGACCTGCGCTCTTTTCACCTATTGATCTGTGTATAGGAGTTCGCAAGCTGCGGCATTTGCTTTTTGCTTGCTGTTTATTGTTTATTGTTAGCTATTTTCATATTGTTCTTTTTGTTGTCCGTGGGTTATGTTTGGCAAATAATGTTTTAGATACAATTGAAGGCATGATACACTGTAGCAAAGGGAGGGTTATGAGGCATTGAATGGAATGGAATATACTCAATGCATAAAAAGAGAAAGTAGTATATTAAAGAGTGTAAAATATTGTACAGAGGAGGCTTGTCTATGGCGCGTTAAACTAAGGCACAGTGGTCAAGCATCATTGGACACGCTTATAATAGTTTTATCGCAGTGTCTATACATATTTCTTCAAGGGATTCCCCAAAGTATACTTAATCAGTATTCAAACAGTTTTGCTATCTTTACACTAGAGGCAAATATTAGCTAACTAATTGTGTGCAGAATACTTCTTCAACGCTAGGACTTTGCGTTAAAAGGAAAATATATGCATTTTGTATGCTTTAATTTAAAGAAATTAACATAATCTTGGCATGAAGCCATGAAATATGTTAACGCATAATAATTGTTTCCCCTTTATTTGTTATTTATGGATTGTCATTTAAGATAGAAAAATTAGTATTTTGTTTATTCGTATGTTATGCGCTGCCATACCGTTCATCTGACTGCAATGAAATTTTGTGAATGTGTATGGTTGGTTCCCGGCTTGAACATAGGCCGATATGTGTGCCCGTTCCCGAGATGGGATGTTCAAAGAATCCCTGAAAGTATATATCATATAAAAATGTAAATATTATTATTATATTTTCTAAATACATTCTTTCTTTAATTATCTTAAATTTTTACAGACTTATTTTTAAGATAATTTTTTTTTTTATAAATGATTTATTAAGAAAGTTTTATGGAATTCATTCATTCAATGATTTTAACATTTTGCTTTAACCCCAAAACTGTGATGTGTAAAGCTTTAAAGTCTTTAACTATACAGTTTAAAGTTTGGTAATATTGTATAATTTGTGAACTTTTACATATAGTTTTGTTTTCTAGTAGTTGTACTCTGAGCTATTACTTCAATAAACCAACTATTTCCAATGGACTTTGCCAAAATTTAAATTCTTCCAAATTTTTACAAAATACATTCAAAATAAGTTTTCAGTGTTTTAAAGCGCTGCAGCAAAGAAAAGCGATCCATTATCGTTAAGCGAAAGGTTGAAACTAAACTACTGTCAACAATTTATGGCGCTCAAATTGACAACGTCATTATTAATGACACGTTGCTTTAAGAAATCTATTTTTGTTCTAAGTATTAATACATTTTATTTTTGCCTTTCTCTGTGGAGATGATCTGACCGTAGACCATCTTCTGGACGCCTGCCACTACTTGGGGAGCATCAGGACCTCCTTTTTTGGTTCCCAATTGCATCACAACTATTAAAAACTCCTTCATCCCTTAACATTGCCAAATTTTATAATCTTTTTAAGCACTCAAACAAAAATATTTAGGACATAGATATAATTAACTCACGAGTCGAAGGCCCCAGTATCTAGTGCTCATTAAACTTGTGTATTAAGTCTAGTATTATATAAGGTTTAATGTGTTAAAATAAAATAATTAAATAAATATTTTTTGCCTTAATTCTAAATCTACATAAGAGAAATTTATATTCAATCTTTTAATGTCAATATAGGAAGCTTTGTACTGGATTTGGTCTTTCATTTATATTTTGGGGAGAGCAGAGAACTAAGTTTTTATTGATTTTGCATTGAACACATTTGACCCAATTAAATAATAATATACTAATAAAGCAGAACATTAACTTCAGTTCACCGAATCTTTCATACCTTTTACACTACTCAAAGTAACGAATTATTAACTATTAATATATAAAACATATGTCAATTATTTGATCAAATGGTGAAAATATGATATAATAAACTACGTAGAATGTCGTTTTACCAAATTATTATTTATTATATAGCAAATCATTATCATCCTCATGTAAGTTGTAGAGAAACTTAAATCGTAGCACACAGTTTTTTCAATGGTGATTGTTTTGATTTTTGTATGGCAGAAACTTCTTCTAAAAATCATTGCGACTTTGAAAGGTGTAGTAAATGTATATGCGACAGTAATAAGTGTCTATATAAACTTTTATATAAATAGCTTGAAGATTATGTTTGATAGATAGAAAGAAACATGATCCATATATACTATTTTAAAAAGATATCCCAGGCACAGTTCTATGCATTACAAATATCACGAGAAAGAGTAATAATACATGTTCACATTAATGGACAAAGTAAAATAAATATTATTATTCCTGACTAGTGATTGCAGAAAAAAGTTATTAATCGATTAATTGATCATACGATTAATCGAAGGATTAATTAATTGCAATTAATTGCATCAAATTAATCGATTAATCGATTGTCATGAAAAATAAGCTTTCTTCTTCATTTATTTTATTCTTATCTGCTTCTTGTAACAAAAAAAACTAACCAAAAATTCGTAATCGCAAAAACATAAAAAGTAAAAAGTAAAATGATTACCTCTCTAGGGTTATTTATTTAAGAAAAATAAAGTTAACTGAGGAAGGTGTGATAACATTTGGTAAATCTATGCACACTTATATCTATTATATTATACAAAAAAGGTATTATTAGTTTAGAATTAAGTTTAAAAACAAGAGTTTTGAAAGGCGTTTCGTTTTTCCCTAGCAGTTGCACCTACTTTAGAAAAAAACCGTTCTGCTGGTACAGAAGTTCCAATTTAGAAACAGTACTTTTGGGAGAGAGTGTATAACTTAGAGTATTCGGTTTTCATCTCTTCCCAAGCGTCAACCACATTTCTTTTCAATTCGTGGACTGGAGAACTGAGGAAGTAACTTAGTTCGTCTTGAGGATGTTGTAATTCATTGTCTCTTCTTCTTCGCTTGTGGAGTTTTGTAATATATAAAATACAAGGGGAACTGTGTTTCAATAAATTTATTTGCGCATCTGAAATAAATTAATCGATTAATCGTGAAATCACTATTGCTGACTTAAAACCATTGAATGGTAAAGATATGCATGCCAATGTAAGAAAATAAGTGAGTAACTAATCAGTGGCAGATATTAATTAGGTTAATAAACAAACGCTAATTATAACATAATGAATAAAGTACACAATAGTTTTATATAAGTAATAATGAAGTTAAACACTCATACTATACATAAGTTCAACACAGGACACACATTATATTTAGTATATAATCATGATGATTATGTATATGCAATATCATAAACAAAAGAAATATTTCCTATCATATTGTATTTTTATCTATTTTCTATATAAGTTTATATAAAAATTTATATAGAATAGAAAGGCATGTCTGTCTCGAAAGGGCAATCAATTTGTTGAAAGCAAAAAATATGATGACGTTTTGTTTACAAATGTTTTATCGAAATACGATGCCATGCCATATGAAATTGAGCGCCTGGACACATGGTAAACAACATTTCATTCCAGTATAACAGTTTTCAATTCAAAATTGTATGACTATGGAAGCCGGTTACTTGTGCCAAGAGTAGCAAATAATATAACAAAAACAAATGAAAATAAACCTTGCAAAATACACAGAGTGAAACTAACTTGACTGCTTAACTATTCGCCTGCCTGGCTTCATGCCTTCATGTGTGTTTTGACTGACTAAAAGCACCAGTAATGTTATAGCGAAAGGCAAAAGGCAAATAATGAACAAATTTCTATATAAAAAATGCTTTTATTCGAATTTCTGTTTCAGTTTGTTTTGTAAGGCGCAGCGTGATACACGTCAAAAGAGAACGCGTTGTCGTATGTGTAATGTGCCTGCAACGTGGAAAGACGTGATAATCACAATGTTGATGTTGATGATGATGATGATAATGCTGATTGTTGTGTTGATTAGAGCTGATGGGCACGAAGATATTGATAGAAATAATAATAAAATAATAATAAAAATATAAGAAATATTTATAACCGTTAAAAAGAAATTTGTCAATTATTTATTGCATGAAAGCAATTTATCAAAATTAAAGCAATAAAAAGAGAAGAAGCCTTATGAAATGTTTAACACAATAAAATAATTTGTTGAACTCTCACCATATAAATGAATGAAGCAATTTGCGTAAAATGTCAAACAGAAGAAAGTGATAATGAATAAATGAATGAATGAATGAAGTGAATCGCGTGTAATGCCTTCTTCTACTTCTTCTGAAAGGTCTGTGGCCTCAGAGTTGCGTGTGTAATGGAATTTGTATGGCGCAAAATATTTAATTATGTTTAATGAAAGCAAAATAAAATTACAAGACAAGAAAGCGTTAGAGCAGAAAGATGGGGAAAAATAAAGCAAAAAATGAAATTTAAATAAATCTCAAGACGCACACACACACACACACACACACACAGGAGACCCTTAATAAACAAACAAATAGGCAGAGAAATAGAAAACTAAAACTGAAAGCATAGTATACTTTTGCGCGCTAGTTGAACTTAATTTTAGCTACAAATGTTTGCATCCTTCAAATTGGAAGCTGAGAGAGTCTCCGCCTTCCGAATCAAATTTATTCTGTGCCCAGCTTCCAGTTTGCTTACTCTCATTTGATTTGAGAGAGATTCTTTTTTCTCTCTCTCTCTCTTTCTCTCTCTCTATACTCATATGATATTATAAAGCATGCAGTTGTTCTCTTTCTGCTGCGTGTGACGTATGATGACGTTTATTGTAGCATACTTTTGGGATGCTGAGACTGAGACAGATGCCGAGGCTTACGATGTTGGTTTTGCTATTGTTTTGGATGCTGTTTGCTCTGAGTATTGTAAGTGGTGCTGCTGCAGCCAGTAGACAATTTTTGTTGGGAAATCGCAGCATTTGTCTGTGACATTCAACGATTTACGTTGGCATCACGCGCACGTTCTTCATCAAAGTATCTAAAACCATTGGTCATTTGTTAGTTTTTTGTTTGTACAACATCTTAGCGACGGAGTCTTGAAATTATTTCGTGTGTGTTATAAAAAAAAATATCATATATTATAAATGATAAAAAATAATAAAAAAAAAAAAAATTTAAAAATAATAAAAAATAAAAATAATTGAAATAAATTGAATTAAATTGAAAGGCAAAATTCTTGGATAAGAAGAAAATTAAATGAAAAAGAAGAAAGTAAATTTAAAAGAACCAAACGCAGCATGTAATCAGGATTCTTAGCTCGATTCCTCTATCATTTGACTTGAAGTTTGTTATTTACGAGTCTTGTGTGTATTTCTGTCTGTCTGTTGTTGTTTGTTGTTTTCTCAAGATTTTTCTTTATATTCATTTCCTTCCTTCATCTGACATTTCACTATTGCGTGGTGGCATTTGCTGTGATTTAATGTCAGTTTTTGTTGTTCTAATTTGCTATGTGAATTTCTTGTATTCTTTGGCTTGACTTTGAGAATCTTTTTCAATTAAATAAAGCAAAATTGGCTACTTGGCTAAATAAAATTGCCATAAATTATACGCAGCAGTTGACGCAGAAAGTGTTTTGGAAAATTATTTTAAAGTGACTTGATGACAGAATAATTGAAATAAAATATATAGAAAATTGATAGAATTGTGATAATTTAAGTTTGTCTTTAGATAAAATTTTATTACATTTGAGATCAGCAGCAATGGCATGCAGTTTACTATAATGTAATATTAGTTTATTTCTAGTGTTCTTAGAGAAAATAAAAATTGTTCTTAAATAAAATAAATTTTTTTTTTTTATGTTATGGAAAGATATTTTTATCTTCCAGAAAGTATGTACTATGATATCTCTAATATTCCTTCCAAAATTGTGCTTAATATTATTTGTTTTATTGTTCAATACTAGTTTGAGGCAATTAATTTCTGTTTTCTAATACTAGATCCCCTTCTCCTATGCATTTATAGAAACACATGTACGAATATGTATTATACGTGAAGTATACTTTCAAGCATTTGAATTCTTCCTATGACAATAGTTTAATAATCATAAACTTTAATTTTCAACAGAGTTTTAATTAAACAGGTCACAGATTATCAAGGTATTTAAACAATTTATTTACTTAACTAGTAACTTGTCATGAATTTTATATAGTTCTAGCGTACCCGACCCTGCTTCGCATGGGTTGTTGCCTTTCTTAGCATCACCATATTCTATCTGTTACACTTTAAGTATCAACAAAAACACATTTTTAGTATCAGAGAATTAATGTGCTATTATTGTTGATTTTTGTAGTATACTTTTATGGATTTGGGTTGTTTCAATATCCCAGATCTAGGGAACTGGGACACATAACGAGACCAAAACTAACCTATGTTCAAGCCGAAAATCAACCATTCACATTTACAAAATTTCAATGAAATCAGATGAACGGTATGGCAGCGCATAACACACGAACGAATTTAAAACACTAATTTTTATATACAAACTTATAAGATTTCATATTTCCCAAGTCACTTGCTTCTTGTTAATACTAACTAAATCGAAACAAAACAAAACAAAATATAATATCTATGTACATCAGTTCAAAAGTTGTCATGTTGCTCAAATTCAAGGAGAATCAAATTAATGAAATTCTCATTGTGAGGAGACTTTTTCAATTTATTTGTAAACTTCAAAGTGTTTCTGTTTCTACATTTCATTAATTGATTGTTGAAAATCACACTTAATACTCTTAGAGACACTTGAGATGTCTTCAAAATCCCTTACTTGAGTAATGCGTCTCATATCCATAAAATGAATGAGTATTTAAGACAAAAGGAAAAAAAAAAAGAAAAAAAAAACCGAAAACAAATAGAAATTGAAATCGATTAAAAAAAACACAAATCACTAGTAACAACATTTGTGCACTTGCACTTGTTGTAGAGACTCAAGTGTCTGTAAAAACATTGTAACAAAATATTGTATAATATCGAAACAAATACTACTTCAATGGTATATGTTATATGTACTCGTATGTATATAAGTATATGTTGTACTTACATTATACATATTATGATTTGATATGGGGTGAGAATCATGTCGAGCATACTCTGGGGGATTAAATGCTTGTATCACACTCGAAATCAAGACAGCAAACAATTACGCATACATTTATGGAATGAAAAACGCAAAATGTACAACAAGCATGATAAATTGCGACAAAATTGTTATTGCAGATACAAACACACACACACACACACACACACACACACATAGACATATACCCTCATATCCTTATAAGCCTAAAAGTAGATTGAAAATATAAAATTGTAGATGAGGTTATGCTTATGACAAAAAGAAATTTATACATACTTATGTGTAATGATTTAAAGCATTGGGTTTATTTCCATGAATTTTACTTCTTAAATACTAAAAGAAGTAAAAATGGTCAGAAATATTGGAAATTGTATCTTTAGTCAGTCCTTTAAGTCTTCTGCAGGGTAAAAACTACTAATTACATGAAATATTAAATGTCAAAGGCAACAGACAAAATAAATACAAAAACCAAAACCAAAACCAAAACCAAAATACTCATTAAGACTATGGAGGAAAAAAAACGTTGTTTCCTTGTGTCTTTAGTGTCGTCATATGCTCTTTCATATTGAAAAGCAAAAGAGTTACAAAGTCTAATTAGCTTTAGATGTGTCAGTCGAGAAAGAAACCCAAAAGGAAAATGGGCAAAATGTACATAGAAAACCAAAAGAATAACAACATAAACAGAACCAAGGAAACTGACAACTGCAACTGACAGCAACAAAGGCGACCTTAAATTATAAAAGAAAATAGAAAGGGAAGTGGAAAAGGAAACAGGAAGCAATTTCTCAATACTAAAGAGTAACAGCAACCACTAAAATTGTACATTTTAGTATACAAAATGACCATAAAATCAAAAAGGAAGAAAACCACTCTGAACTCTTGAAATTATCCAATAATTTATTTAAAAAAATACTTCAATAATTTTATGCATACCTTTTAAAAGCCAAGCAAAAATGTATACACAACTAAGAGATAAAAGACATGAAAAACATGAAATACATAAGTAAATAAAGCTCAAACCTTGCAAAAAATTATTTGTAACATCAATAAAAGCAATACATACATACTTATATATATATATATATATATATATTTATAAAAAATTAATAAAAAAAAGCCTAAAAGTTAACAAGCAAAATGCCATTTGGACGTAAATCACCACTAGAGGCGCTTGCACTGCCCGGCGTCATGCTCGCCTATAAATATAGTCAATTTCGACAACGACGACGTGAGGCTGCAAGTCGACGTGTCACGGAACGTGAACTATCTGCATTGCATCATAAAATCGTAAGTATAAGTTAATCCATTGCATAACTTAAGGTTTCGATAAACTAATAATAGTTATTACATATTACATATTACATATTATTAGTTTACTTTTGAAAGGGGAACATCAATTCAACTTTCCATATTTTATCATAGTAAACAGAACAGAGAAGTTCATATGTGATTTAAATTTTATTGTAGCATACTTTTGCGCGTTTAATAGACAACAAGCAAAAGCCAAGTTGTCTATAAATAAAAGACAAGCAAAACATACAGTAGCGGCAGCAGTCAAAAAAACATTATTAGTGTCTAAAAGTAGGCACTATAAAGTGAATATTTAAGTAGGCACAATGACATGTTACATTACTACTACTACTTCTACTACTACAGTAATTTCTAAGTTAGAGAGAAATAGAGAAAGTGAATGAATGAGTGAATGAGTGTGTGAGTGAGAATGAAAGTCTATCTGAGCCATATAAAACTTGAGTAGCATAAACATTTACATTAACAAAAACACAGCGAACGACAACATCAAGTCATCAAGCACAGGCAGAAACGCGACAAGGACAACTAGGACATTGAGTGTTCATATGTATGCATGTACATATGTAAAACCAAAAAGGCTCGTCAACACTTTGCACAAGCATCTTCTTATATATGTTATTCTTTTTTTATCTTAATACGACCCCAGTCTCAGTTAGACAACATGTGTTTGTTAGTCTGTCAGTCTGTCAGTCAGTCAGTCAGTCAGCCAGTTAGTTAGTCTATCCATTTGTATGCCTAACTGAAGTACCAAACTGTCAGTGCTAGGAATTTTAAAGCTTTCTTTGAGTGTCTCACGGTTCTCTCTATAAATATTTTATATAACTAAAATAGTTTTAAACACATTACAACAAAACAAACAAAAATAAACAAATATTAAACAAAAAAATAATTTAAAAAAAAGAAAAAAAAAGAAAAGAAAAGAAAAACCTTGAATTGATTTCTCTGTGACTTCCTTATTTTTATTGAATTTATAAGTTTTAAACTTGCAAAACTTTTTATTGCCAGAGGTTCATAAGTTTATTTTATTGCCCCATAAGATTTTCACAACAAACTCATTTCAAATGTCAGATCGACTTCTAAGAAATATTAAGACGAAATAATCCTAAAACAAAAGGATGTATGGAATATTGAAAATTCACATGAATTGTTTCTATAAAGGAAAGCATCAAATATTTAAGGAAAAAATCCATTTATAAACACAAATTGTGTTATGTAAAAAATCAAATTAATAATATGTAATTCTTAAGACTATTTTTGGATGATATTTTGATAATTAAAATCATTAAAGTTTAATTATTATATAGCACAAATTAATTATTCAGATTATCAAACAAACAAAAACTAGAACTGAAATGAAATGAAAATTGATAAGTTAAATTGGATTGGATTACATTTGAGTAGAGAAAAAGTGACATATGGATGTCTTGTAACATGTAAAGTTGCCGATGCTCCAAAAATCTAGTATTGTTTTAAAAGTCCTTAATATATATCCGCAATTTCTTCTGTCAGCTCTAGAAAATCGTTACCAATATAAGTAGTAGTATTATAATGGAACCTCGCTATCATCACCTTGGGTACATCAGCAAGAAATGATACCTACGCCTCCGCATCCCGCCTCTGCATCTTCTTAAGGAAGTTTTAACGGAAGTGTGTGTATGTTCTGTCATTGCATGCGATAACACGCATATGTCTCTGTCAAGTTCAATCGTCTAACTTATTTGAGAAACGCATTGGAGTTCCAAGCAAACAATTGCTTAGTTTTTTACCTTTAAGAAATCGCTTAGAAAGTGACAAAGCTGCAAAAGTGTTACTTATTAAATGTAATTTGGCTCTTGTTTATTTTGATTATTAATAGATAATTTTTTTTCTCAATAAAAGTTGAACAACCTTTTTTTCTTTTCTTTATTAATCGCTTCTGCAGAGATCAAGCTGTGAACTTCCGTATTCGCCACCACTTAAAATGCCAGCATTATAACCCAATAATATACCAAAGTTTAGTCCATTAGACTATTTACTTATTTTTTACATAGTAATTTTTACAAATTTGCAATCTAAGTAGATATTTTATTACCATACAATGTTTATATAAGAAACTTATTTATATGGACTAGGATCGCCCAGTGGTCGAAATTTGACCACCCCGCCAGAAGAAAGACAAAAAGTATTTAATAGTGTGCGACAAACTCTCTATAAAAAGAATTTAATAAGAAAAACAATTATTATGCATCATTTTATCGAATTCCACTCTTTCGTTCTATTATAGTTGTATTTTTGAAAATTTTTAATTCTTTTTACACCAAAAATATCCAACAGATTTCAATAAAAAGTATATTGTGCACATCTACAAATGAATACCTTTCGAAATGGTATATCTTTTATTAAAATCGATTAGATAGTTTTGGCATAAATTGGATCATAAAGAAACGTGTTCCTGTATTTATATTATTATTATTTCCTGGTCAATTTATATTTAACTAGTCTAAAATTCTTAAACAAAAATTTTAAATCATAAATGCTTTCGCGGTCTTTATAAATAAATTTTTAATATTTGTTAATTTCATTTCAAGATAATATTTGGTTTTGGCAGCTTACTTGTCTTATTCGCTTATATTCCAAATATATAAACACTCCAACACGTCATCCTTGATTGTCTTCATTACCTGGTAACTAAAAATTACTAACTCAGCGACCTAAGAAACATAGCTAATGCTTTTTCTAACTTCATGGACTCGCATCCGATCAAAATGTTGTTTTATTTTTTAGTTGTAAGTCTTAAGCTAAGAGCTTCAAATATTGTAGATTAACTTTTAATGCGATTATGGAAAAACTTAGTCTTAAAATACACTTCATATATTTTTAGAATAGTTCAAACAAACTTATAGTTTAAAAT
The DNA here is from genome assembly GCA_035041805.1 of Amiota mariae. Classification (NCBI taxonomy): domain Eukaryota; kingdom Metazoa; phylum Arthropoda; class Insecta; order Diptera; family Drosophilidae; genus Amiota; species Amiota mariae. Next base: position 409,603 of record JAWNKV010000287.1, read on the forward strand.
AGATTGTTTAAATAATAATAATAAGGCAGTCTACAGAAAGATTCCAGTTCAATTAAGACAAGAATGCAAATCATTTTCTTATAAGCTCATCAGCCTCTTTATTCCCAATATCCTCAGACTTCCAAATCTAAAAAACTCTGTTATATGTTACTAAAATTTTTAAGAATAATAAGCAGTCCGAATTGTACTTAGTTTTCACTTGATTTGAGTACTTGCAGAGCACAGTTCTGCTAGCAAAATGAATAAAAAATTGATAATTAAAAGGTTTTTCTCTTTTCATGACTTCTTTGATTTTCCCCATGAACTCCAACTCTATAAAATGTAACCCTTCTTGCGGCATTTGTATACCAAATAAAGGGCTATTCCCAGTTTACCCTTTCTGGAAATGTGACCATGAACATACAATTCTATGGGGATTGATTGTATAACATTTTTATAAACTTCTTTTCTTAACACTTCATTGTATTAAATTTGTGCTGAGTCATTGAAAATATCTAAAAAGTATCCGATTGACCTTTTCTCCTATTCCATATTTAAGACAAATAAACAAAAAGGACTGAACCCTTTCTATTTACTCTTTTATGACCAATATTTTGATTACACTTCTTATTCGTTTCATTTGAAATCTTAGTAGGAAATCTGCAAATGCAAAAGCAAAACCTTTTTTTACACAAGAAATCTTTGCTTTCTCTACAAAACAACATAAAATGGCAAGTCGATGTACTTATATAGTAGACATATATATGTCTACATATATAGTACATATGTATCTGTGTATGCTAAGCACACTCGAGATTTTACGAGTCTTATTTAAAATTTATGACTTGTAGACGAGCAAAAAAAAAAAAACAACTTACAAACCAACAAAATACAAACATATAAGCAACTGAAGCCTGCTCAACTTAAAGCGCGCACTTAGGCCTTATATAATATACTCTTATACTCGTATACTATAAGTATTTCGAAATGCAAATGCTTAAAGTATAATAATATAAAAAAAAAAAAAAAAAATATATAATAAAAAAGAAAACTAGCTATTTTGCATAAAATCTGATGCGTGACTGTAATTCAAGTAACCTTGAGTGCAAAAAAAAAAAAGAATCAAAAGAGCAATAACAAAATTGCGAATAAAAAAATAAACAAAAAAAAAAAAACAGCAACAAACAAACAAACTAAACTTCAACGAAAAGGACAACAAAATCAGACTATTCTCACTTTACTTCATTTCATTTCACTTCACTTCAGTTCAATTCACTTCTCTTTCTTTGGTATGTGAGTATTGCGCAGAGCGGAAACGGAAGTGGCAGCATTAAAAGTTACGACAGCTTGATGATGGTCGACACTTTGCATACAAAATATAATACTTGGCCATTTTAGAATTTCGAATTTTTCTATAAAATGTAAACAATTAAATGGCAACACTGAAGCCATTAAGTTAATTTCAACTAATTGCAGGCCTTTTTATATTGGAACAAAGAATTAAATAGAATAGAACAGAACAGAGCAGAGCAGCACAGAACAGAACAGACGAAGGTTATGCCAAAGGCCACAACAACACCAGACAAAACACACAAAAAAGGTGTTGTATAGAACAATAAAAATGTCAAACCCATTTGGTTGGTATGTCATTCAATAGAACTAAATGAAAGCCAAAAGGTAAACATTTTAATTAGCTCACCATATGATAGACACAAAAAACACTAGTCAAAGAAATGAACTCATTTTATTTGTTTGAAATTTTCAATTTATCATTTTGTTGCACAAAAGTATGCTACACACAATGAATTACAATGCAATAAAGCCTTAAAAAAATGTGAATTTAATGCAGCTGTGCATAACTCGTTTTGGGATTTATGGTGAAAAATTTACTTAAAACTGATGAGTGAGTATCACTTTCTCGTGGTGGTAAAAGCGACCTTCTTTGTGTGTGTCAATAACTTTTTAGTGCATGCTTTTAGGCTTTTTATACATTGAGTTTATAAGTTATTCAAAGCGCGTAGCTCATGTGAACATTTTATATTGGCAGCCTGCAGTGTAAATGTGATGATTATACTATGAACACATTTCAGGGTGCGGCTGCTTTAAGAAAGAACTCACGCGTATAGAAAAGTTAAAAGTTTTTTTGATTTTCCTAAAAACTATTGCGTGATTTTAGGATTTCCACACACCTAGATTATTAAAGTGTTGACAGCTAATTAGAATTATGGACAAAATATTGTATTAAATACAAAAAAGTTCTTCTCAAAATATACGTATAATCAAGTAAGCAAAAGATTTACCATTAAATATGATGTATACGTCATGGTGGATAGATAAAAAATCTTTTTAAATTTATTACTTTGTTGCCTCTGACCTTTTTTTTTTAAAGCATCTTAAATTATTATCATATTTTGTGGCTTTTCAAATTAGAAAAAGAATCTCATAATTTTTAATAGCAACAGCAACATAAGCAAGAGCAGCAACATTTCCAAGGCTGCCTGCCCATTTTTGGTGTAAAATGCAACTAAGCATAAAAATGGCTATGGAAAATGGAAGAATGAGAATAGCTTCATTTATGGCATGTTCACAGTTAAGTTTTCTCATTTCTTCTACTATCATTTTAATTTTTTTATTTTTTTACATTTTTCGTTATTTTTGCCATTTTCAGGAAAGTTTATGGTCTCATTTAAGGCAAAACTAGTTTTTGTTTTTGTTTTTGAATTTTCTTATTTTCATATATTGTATATTATTCTTCTTGTACATTTTCATTTTTGTTTTTTTTTTATCTTTTTGTGTTGCATTTAATTTGTATGCTCTGTTAAATTTAGTTGATAGTTTTGTACTAGGATAACTTTAAGGTATCAAGAGTTTCGTTTATACTAAATAGATTAGTCCTATTTGAAAGTTATAGTCAATTGATAAGTTTGAGCTTAAAATTTATTTCCTTAGTTGAAATTGCTTTCATTTTTTATATAAGAAGAGGAAACCTTCATGTTTTTGTATTATAAAATTGAAATTGGTTAGTTCTTTTAAGTTTCTTTGAGATGTTTTTATTCAAAAAATTTACAAAGAAAAATTTTAAAAAAAAGAAATGTTAGAAAATATTAAGATTTAGTGCGATCAAAAATTATTTTAATTATACAGGAGAGCAAAGATTCCGTGGCATGGGATTTAAATACATAATTTTGTTGAATTGACTCTACTTTTTGATATTAAGGCAATCCTACAAAAACATATCAATAAAATATAAGAATAACGTTTTGTATGAGATTTCCAAGCCCAGACTATTTCCATTTAATAAACTGTGTTATTAGCTCAAGTTTAATTCGTTAATTCGTATTGACGGAAGAATGATTTTTTCTCATCTGATCAATGGTTCATGAACAATGTTCCTTTCTCCTGGTTCATTCTTGAGAACCAGTCTTTCCTGTTCAAGTATTCATTTCACACAAATGTCCCATGAGAAACAGAGTCAATTCAAACACCACCACTGACCACTTAGTAATCATATAAATATATAGTCAATTTAGACTCCAAAAACTTATGACACAGAATTTTTTTTTCTTTCCCTGAGTTATTTGCAGATTTACTGTAAAACTTTATGGTAAAACTTCTTTTACATTAAATTGCAAAAAATATAAAAATGTGAAGAATTGAAAAGTACAAATATTCTACATAAAATAAATCCAATTTAAGTACTTTTCAATAATAAATCAATAAATAGAGTAGACATTCGTTATTTACGTTTAGTTGTATGCTTAGAATATAGTATTTTGTGTTTTGGAAATGTACTCTTATGTTACGATTGCAATTCAAGTATAAGTTTTCTTAATGTAATGAAAATATTTTTAACCATGAGGGATTCAATCTCATCATTAATTAGTAATGAACTAGTAATCTCTCCGACTCACTTAACTCGCATCACACAACAACAACAAAAAATCAGCCAAGTGTGAGTTGGACTCGCACACGGAGGTTTCCGTACAATATTTAACAGCCTAAAAGTATACTACAATTAACAGTTTAAAAGTTTACTACAAAAAACAATAATTTGTTAAACAAAAGATTAAATTAAAGAACAATGCTTCTAAAAATGTGTGTTTTTAGTATTTATCGCTCTACACACAAGTGATTTACACACTCTGTGAAAATTTCCACTCTCTACCTATTACGGTTCATGAGATAGAGCAGGAGACAGATGGACGGACAGCGTAAGCTTAGTAATATGGTCCCGTTAGCTCCCTATGGGTACGGAACCCTAAAAAGACATTTTCGTTTGTGACTTTTTGGTCTTTCAATAACCATTATTTGGTGTGAGATCGACCAAAATGCGTTTTTTTAACTGTTATTCTTATACAGACCTTTTTTATCTCAACGAGAAATAGTTGACCAATAACCTTGAAATATCAAAACAAAGTGTTCTACTCAGTGGGAAACAAATTCTGCTTCAGTAAACCGTATTGATAATAAAGGTTCATTAGAATAAAGTAGAATTTCGGAGAAAAAAATTCAGAAAACACTGCAAAATTATGTAAATGTAAATAAAATAATTTTTTGAAACTATATATTATTTCATTTACCACACCTATATAAAATTAAGTATAATTCTCTTCATATTCTACTTCTAAATCAATATCCAGCCCAAAACTGTCTTTTTCGTCATTCTCTTCTTCTGAATAAGCATTTTTAACTTCGGTTGGATCATTATTATTTCTATAGAAATGAGTGCAATTAATATTGTATGAAAGTTTTTGATAATTTCATAATCAATATTTAAAACATCTGATAAGAGCTTAGCATTCGAAAATGCTCTTCTTGCAGTACTTCCGTCATTGCTAGTGCCATTCTGTTTGGGTTTATCCACATTAAGACCCATTTCCGACAAAAGCTTTTGTTGGATGAAATGTTTGCGTAATTGTACTTGGTTTCTATCACGCGTCATTTCCTTAAATCATTTCTTTACGAGATTCTCAGTACAAAGTCTCTAAGATCCATTTGCAGATTTTTGATTTTAACTTTAAAAACAGGCGAGTTAAAATCTTTTATTTTTGACAACTGATTCGGTTGGGCTGCACATAGTGACATGAATTGATATCAGCATCAAACCGAAAAACGTAATTTTTACCGAAATGGGCAAAAACAATTAAAATCCTCAGTTTCTAGATGTTCTTGTTAATAACCTTTCAACTTAACTTTTCTGATACCTTTAACTATACAAAAGTAATATTCCACACAACACAAACACATTTGTTAGTTTTGAGCTAAAATACACATAAACAACACATTGGATAATTGGACAATAAAACAAAACTAATAAAAAATATGTAGTAACAATTTATTTTACATACCTTTAATAACTTTTTTCATATTCACACTTTTTCGTTATGTTTACAATTAAAGCGATGCGAGTTGAAAAAAAAATTCGCGCGGGTAATCCGTTAAAATTTAAAAAAAAAATTATTTTATTCTATCTTGGGTACTAAGTTTTAAAAAAACAATTCAATTTGAAAATACTAATTGAAAAAAAATTGTATTTATGCCCAAATATTGGACTTTTTTCCCATTGCTTCACTTATATTAAATTGTGATATTATTTAACAAAATTTACTTAGTATAATTAATTTTTATAAATAAATAATTAAAATTTTGCATCCATATCAACCAACAATTTAGTAAACAACACATCCAATAAATGACTTCCCTTGATGTATCAATTTGTATATACAATCTCTACTTCTACTATATACGAGGCTTGTTGAAAAAGTATTGCGATTTTTGAATTTCCATGGGTTAAGTATATTCGATTTTCGATTTATGTTGGTACTCATGTCCCTCACTTATGGTGACAAGGTTGGTCGTTTTGAATGTTTAGTTAATTTTTTACAGCTGTTTTGCTTGGACGTGTTTTGGCTCATCTTCGATATTTGCCTATTCTAAAAAATTAAATGGAATGGGATGATTGATGATTTTTTTCCACGTCATAACCATAAATCCATGATTCGTTACCAGTTATGACCCTCTGGATCAAATTTGGCTAGTCGCAGACCGAGTCTAACAGATCCTGAGTAATGTTAAAGCGATGCTGTTTTTGGTCGAAATTAATTTGAAAGCGATTTCCACTGGTGTATTGTAGCAAGCTTCCAGTAACATATAGCGTTTATTTCATCAAATCAACATAGACGTATAAAATCGTTCAAAATTAATGGTTCAAAATTTGCATATAAAGCTTAAAGACATAATTTCATATTTTTGAATTTTGAGTCACAACAAAATAAAATTAATATGATTTTTTTTTTTAAATGTAGATAATTGCAGTAAGTAGCGATTAGGTTAAAAAAAAAAAAAAATAGAAAAAACAAACTAAGTTTCACATGTAGATTGGGCCACAGCAAAGTGGGGCTGGGCAGAGCTAGTATGTGTCATACCATATAAACCTATATCTTTAGATTTTATCTTTTAACATTGCGATCAAAGATCAGATGTATCCCAACATGCCCATACACGTTTCAGAATTGTCTAGATAAGCAAAAGTTTGTTTTGCAGAGAATACTTTAAACTGCGTCAAAGAAAATAATTTGTCCTCCTAATTTTAATAAGTTTTTCTCTTTAGAAATTCTATGTAATTTAATTAAAAATAACTAAAATATAAATGTAAATTAAATTTAATAAATGAATCATTTGTTTGATGTTAAACCAAAGCCAAATAAATAACTATCCCTTCAAAAATCTTTATTATCATCATCCATCTTACTGTTTTGTTGTAAAAATTTAAAAGCAAAGTAACTTTATAATCCCTTGACTACTTGCTTGATTTGTTTGTATATAAACACAAGTGTATATCCTTATATACGTGCATATCCCTTTATACACCATATATTTATATGGATTTTAATTTCCTTTATAACCGCAAGCAAAATCTACAAACAACACAAGTTTTCCATTAATAAAAGCTTCATAAATTTTAAACATATCACAAAATGAAAAATCAAAAGTTAAATACAAACAAGCAAGCAAACAAATAAAGGAGTAGTATAATACCAAATAGAACTACAACTACAACAACAACAACAACACCATGGATAGAAACAACAACAACAACAACAATAAGTAGTAACAACAACGTGATTAAATCAATGAGTGAATGTAATTAAAGTAAACGTAGAAACTATTGCAACCCTAAATTAAAGGGCGGGCAGACGTTAACGGACACAAGCACAGTAAAATGAAACTATAAAGAAAGGGTGAAAGTAAGAGAAATAGAGAGAACGCAAGTAGGAGAAAGTTTAGTAGTAGTTGTAGTATTTAAGCCAAAGGCAACGTTTGTAAATCGCGTGCCTCACACAGTAAATACAGAACATGCAACATCACAAGGAACACCAGCACGTGAGGCAGAACAAGGCATAGGAGTATCTGTATATATAGAAATGTATATATACATACATGTGGGTGTGTTTGCGTGTGTGTATGTGTGTGTGTGTGAGACAAATTACAACGAAAAATGCATTTTAAAAACGATTTTCAGTATGACGCCATCATCATCATCACCATCAGCATCGGACGATGGTTGCTTCCATTGGAAGACTATGAACGAACGAAGGCGCTTTATTCTTGTTGTTGATGAACTCAATGCGTAAACACTAAAGTTTAATGCACTCTAATTGCAGTGACAACGCCTGGGTCTTGAGATGTTGAAAGGAGGGGATCTTGAGGGGCTGTAAAGTAATACCAAAAGAGGTCTAAGTGTGACAAGCGTTTGTGGTTTGTTCTTTGTTGTTTGTTGTTGTGGTTTAACTCCTTTGGCGACAACATAAAAAATTGAAGTCAAATATTTTATGACGCGTCGCATGGTATCACGAATCGTTCGTCGCATACTGGAAGAGTTCAATTACTTTTCTTCTTGGAAAAACAAAACAACAATAAGCAATTGTACTTCAACAAAGAAATGGCTACCGTGCGGATATCCTGTTTGCGTGCGTGCATTAAGTACTAGGACAAGAGCCTTGCTGGAGCCTTTTCCTTACATTGAAGTCACCTTAGCTTGCTCAATGCTTTGTCTTTGTGTTTCCTTCTTTGTCGTCTGATTTGTAGTCTAGACTTTCTTGTTTTCCTGTTATTTTGTTTTGTTGTTGTTTTCTAGAAGTTTAGCAATGCTTTCGTGTCCTTTTAACAGTTCAAAGTTGATTGCTTTACTTTAATGCTCCTGATAATATACAATAAGAGTCACGCATTTAACATTCTTTAACAATTTATGGTGTGCAAACTTTTTGTAAATTAAAAACTTAAATCTTTCAAACAACATAAGTTAAGTTTATTTATATATCAAAGACCCAAGCAAAAGCAACTTAAAACATCAACAAAAGAATATGAAAGGGTTTGAGTTTTGTTTTTTTTTTTCTCAAAATTAAGATTGATTGCCAATTGTCTAAAGCTTTTTCTAATGGGTAAAAAACCTCAATCTCATCCACAATCATGACATCAACTGCACCCACGACGACGATGATGACTACATGGACTACATGGCCGCATCAAAAACTCATTTAGTCGCATGTGAAACACTTTAGAAAAGGCTAAAAATGTACCAGAAAACTCGGGGAAAGAAACAGCAAAAAGAAAAAGAACGATGATGAATTATTTTACAAATGTTGATTTATTGACGCGCGCGCTGTACAAAGGCTGCAAAGGAAAGGACTTTTGGCTGACCGCAAAACCAGTAACAAAGCCAAACACCATAAACACTAAAAACTAAACAAAAAAGCCTCAGTACTGACCAAGCCTCGAAATAAAGTTATATAAATACTTACAATATATTTTTTCTATGTATTTTACTATTTGAATATAGTTTGTAGTATGTGGTATGTGGTAGACCTTCCTCCAAGTGTTACTGAAAACCCATAAAAATTGAACACTGTGGGTAGGCAAAACTATTGTAAAGACGAGATGTGTCACAAAAGAAGCCAACCTAACTCTATGAAGTAGAGTAGTAGTGAGCAGTGAATTGTTACAAACAGTGATTGGATGTTTGTAGTTCTTTACATTGCCTAGGATGCGTTTAACTGATTTTGGTAGCAATTGCTAACGATTTTGAATCATGTTGTGATGTAAACTCAAATTAAGTCATAGAGAAAATATTCAAATGATAGAGAAGATCTTTGGGGACAAAACTCAATAATAAAATGATAGAAATTATTTAAAAATTGACTCATGTTTGTTAGTAGTGACCTACTTTCTGACCTACCTTCGAGCATAATAACACCAAAAAAAAACATTTAAAATATGCGATTTGTTATCGAAGAAGATCTGCACTTCAAAATTGCTTATGGCAACTTGAAAATGAATGCTACCTAATAATAGAAACATACCCTGTGTCTTTTGATTATTATTAAATTAAAAATTATGCTCAATGGGCACCAATTTTACAAAATGTGGAATACGGGAAGTACACTAAGGGACATTCAGCAAACTAAGTTCCAGATTGCTACAGGATGTGAAAGCAGTCATTAGGGGATAACTTCGAACGATTCCACATTCTCGATATAGAAAATTAATGACAATGAGAAATTATAAACGTATGTCGGATACTTTTGGGACACATCACGTACTAACTTACAACTAACGATAAGAGTGAATATATTGAAGACCAATGTTTGAACACTGAGTGTAGATAGATGATGACTAAGCTGTAGACTAAAACCATGTTGTGGCCGCAATGCATATAAAATGAATAGGCAGGAGGCAGCAACACTTGGCTGGCTGGTCATTTATTGGCAAGAGAGTACTTCAAACCTATAGATTTTCTCCTTTCGTTTCTTATCCTTCCTATTCTTTTACTATATGCAATATAATAAGCCTTGTCTTGACTTAGTTTCGCTTGACTTGCCTTTGACTACAAATCGACTTCGACTTCGACTTGGTCTTGGTTACTTGCTTTCTTTCTTTCATTCATTCTTTAATTCTTGTCGACTTCAATTGGCCTTGTCTCAGCTCAAGGTTGCAGACATTTTAAATAGTTTCCTTCTCTCCATCTCCATCTCCTTCTCCTTTTTTTTTTTTTTTTCTTTTAATAATATTTCATATTTTCTTTGCATATTTTGTGGCTTTTGCCATAACAATCATTATGAAACTATAAATTTCAAACGTTCAACTTAAAAAATTAACACCTTTTGCATAAATTAAGTTAAATTGCCAATAATGACCACCAACCGTCATTGAATTTACTATTGTTTCTTCAAGTTCAATTTTGAGTTTTACAACTTAAGATGTTTGAATTTGCATCCTTAAAAAAACAATTGCATTTGTCTGTCTTTTTCATTAGTTTTCTCAATTTGCTTTTATTTCATTACAAAATTTCGCTATTTACTTTTAATGGCGATAATTCCATTGATGGTTTTTTACCCCGAAATGGTAGCCATTTTTTTGTCATTTATCAAAGAAACAAGCACGAATTGTTTTACTTCCGGTCTAGCGTGTCACCCATCGATTAAGGGTATGAGCTTCTCGCAATCATTTCTTTTTTACTTTTTTACTTTCTTTCTTTCATTTATTTCATTATTTTCTACAATGTTTGGCAACAAAATGTTGACGTTATCCTTGGTCATTGCCAAAAAGAAAAAAAAAAACAAGAAAAACCTTTAAAATGAAGAAAGAAAGAAAGAATGTGAAACGTGACAAAGTTTTCCTTTCACTAACAAGGCAAAAACTAAATTATCAACGGCGTAAATATTTCACGTTTACGTGTCTTGGAGTTTTCTTCGTCCAACCATTAGATTGAGTATTGTATTTTTGTGTCATGTCTTACAAGTCTTTGCTTTTTTCTTTTATCGACAAATTCAGTAGTATTTTCTTCAAAAGTTTGCTATCATTGTTGACCGCATAAGAATTATTATGATGTTGCCTTGTCACGCGAATAGGGCATATTTTCCTTAAAGATTAGCGATATTCTATGTTCAATGTTCGATGTTGTTGGCATTAAATGTATAGAAATGTTGGCAAAGTGTAAATATTTTAAAGGTTCTTCATTTTATTTAAGTTTTGATAAGGGTTAGTTCAAGGTTTCTTACTTTATTTTTGTTTTGTGTTGTGTTATGTTATGTTATGTTATGTTATGTTGAAAAGGATGAGTAATGAAAGAGTTGTGTCTGGAATTTATTAGTAAGTTAATTTTTGCAACTTTCATAGCAAAAATTCAAATCATCACTTAAGTAGGCAATAATGATTAACACTTCAATTTGCTACAACATCAAGTTGGAATTGAATTGAATGGAATGGAATGGAATGGTAATAAATTAAATATTGATGAACCTTCTTATAAAATTATCATCAAAGTATTAATTAGGTTGTGACTTGGATTTTGTTTTTAAAAATGGGACTTATAATATAATGGGAAGTTCTATAAAATATAATAAGGTAATTATTTGTAAAAAGACTTTGTTGTATTGACTACGATTATCTGCTGCTAAAAGTCCTAAGTGATATAAATTACTGTATTTTAAAGAAGTCGATAAAAGGCTTTCGTTGCATTTAAGTAATTATGAAGTAATTACCAAGCTTATGAAATGAAACTGAAGATAAAAACGTAATTACTTCTGTTAGCTGTCAAGTAAATGATTCACAAAATTGATGGGTGATTTTCTTATGTATCTTTTGGGTTGTAGTTTTTTTTTTTTTTTCTTATTACTATATTTAATACGAGTGTATTTATTAAGTAAATAATGAAAATTAATATGTACTTACTATATTCAATTGAACAGCGATTATCTCGATCTCATCATCACTTGATGATGAACAGTATTCAGTATTCCTCTATTATGTGTCTGTTTTTTCGTTATAATATACATATTAATTATTTTGAGTTAAATTCCAAGGGTTCAAAAAGAGGAAAACTATCACAACTTAAGTCATAGTGATTAGTATGATTCTATTAGAATTCATAGGAAATTATCAAAATCCATGTATTTTAGAGCCAGATAACAGAAAAGTGAAGCGCATATAAAATTATTCACTCAGAATACAATCCAATGCTAAAGGGGAAAAAAAGTAATATATAAAAAAAATATATCTCTTTATATATAAAATTGAATTTATGTTTGTCTGTTCCCTATGGACTTCGAAACCGCTGGACCGAAACTCTAGTAGGAGTCTTTATAAACATCTGTTTTTCAATTGTGAGTTATTAACAAAATAAAATAAATTTCATTCTCATGCGAAGCCAGGCCGGTTGCGATAGTAGCAAACACATTTACATATTTATATATTTATAGATGCAAATTTATATGCTCGGTCTCAAAAAAAATAAAAATATAACCATTTAGAGGAAAATTGTACCGGTTCATGGGTATTTCTGACTAAGTGTCATACAAATATGACAATACGACAACTATTGCGTAAAAAATAAAAGGCTTTGTTTTTTTTTTTCTTTTCCTTTAATTATCTTAATTCTTTTATGCATTTTTTTTTTTTTTTTCTTACAATTTTAATATAACGTTAAACAACGTAAACCGTTTTCAAACATTCGTAAGGTGTTGTGCACAATGATTGGAATTAATGTAAAAATTTATAAAATAAGAATAAATTGCTTGCTTATGAATTCTGATTAAAAGTTAATCAACATAATCTGCAAAACAAAAATTCAATTGGATGTATTTATTAATGTTTTTTTTTTTCCATTTAAACTTGAAAAAAATATTTTTTCGTGATTCTTGACAAAATGTTAGTTATTATAAACATTTTTTTAAATTATTTATTCAGTATTCAAATGTAACAAAATAACGTCTTCTAGTAGGTCTTCATCTACATTTGCCCTTAAGTCAGATAAAAATATAAAGTTGAAAATACTCTTTCGACAGACACTTGCATTGCAGGAGCAGCTAGTACAATTTCAGCTATTCTTTTTAACTCATTCTTCTGCATGTGGAGAAAGGCGTTTAATGTTGTCGAAACAATTAATAATGTCTATGCTCAAGTCAAGAATCCAGTTCATCATCGGAGCTTATTTTAGATTATGGAGAGACTCTATCGAAGTTCCTATGGTTTGGATTTTAGATTTAAAATCAAAAGTTTTTATTAAATATTATTTTGCTGTCAGTAAAATTTGATAACTTGGGTCTAAATAAACTGCTGCTCCCTTTCATTCCCTTTCATTTTTACCTTGCATAGCTTGCACTTACTTGTATTAGCTTTGCAAAATGACAAAGTAAAATGATAATTCGCAGAGTTGTATTTTGAACCAAACTGAACCATTTTTTAGAGTGTTTTTTGGTTCGGTTAAGTCTTTTTAAAACAAAAACGGTTCGGTTCGAAGCCCAGGAAACACCGCGATTTGGTTCATAACCGGCTTGCAACCGTGGAACTGACTTAAGTTTAACATATCACAACCTTATGCTGTCACTCGTGAATTTCGTTCCCAAAATAACGAAATTCATTGCATCTTGCAAGTGTTCAATCATGTGAATTTTCTCTTCACTCTTCAATTTTGGGTATAATACTTAATCTATCATATCTTATATGTCAATAATAAAAATTTCACACCAATCAAGATCCCTGAAGAACTTCATCCACGGAGACTTACTGATGTGATTCTCTGACTAAGTATTGCCACACGCTTTGCCCATCCGGGCACCGTAAACCTCATCAGTGAGTATGTTAGCAATACCGTTTTCTGAGCCAGTTAGCGTTGTACTTAATTTGCTGAAAAGCAAAGTAAACCATATATCATAAATGCAACATGACACATTGTGTTTGGATTATTTTCATTCTGAGGTTAATAGGATATACAATGCATGTCTAGTATGGAGCCATTGTAGGTTGTCAGATGATGCACTTCGACTAGATCACCATGGTCTTTGATAAAGTAAACCATAAATGTTGTTCTAAGATAAATAAATATTAGCAGGATGCAGAGCACTTAGAATACAATTAGTGCTGCGAAATATTGACATCAACATTACACCAGAACAAGCGCCAACTCTCTCTTTATTAACTCAGAAGTGTGTTGGTGTCTTTAAGCACCTGAGATGACCTGATTCTAGTAAATCATATCATAACAAGTACGCTATTTTACAATTATTAAACTCTGTGCAAACACTAAAGAAGTAATAAAAGAACAGACAATAATTAATGTTCATAATTATGATTGATAATGATAAAAGCGAACGTGGAGATTTAACCCACAATATACTACAAGAATAATTACTAAAAAGCACAATGTCAGACTCTCATAGGCAAACAAATCTTGAAGTATTTAATTACCTGAAGTGGAAAATTAACAAAATAAATCTTCTATGCTACTAATTGGATACTTGTATTCTCAATTTAATTATACAATCCTCCTGTAATTCAATCCTATTACATACAAAATTTTACTTCTGTCACTTGACTATTTCTATTACTCTTTACTATCCTTCAGGTTTATTGGTCAAAGTATCATAGAAATCATTTGTGCAGCTTATTCCACCTCATTTTCTCATCAATGCTAAATCTTTATTATATTCCACCAAATTGATTTTAGCATAAATCAACAAACGCATGTACTTTATACATCCACCACCTCGCTACCCACAACTTATGTACTACAATACGTTTGCCCTCTAGGTAACAGAATCTAGAAAAATTTATATAGGAAAATAAATTGAAAGCATAGAAAAATAATGGAAAAAAGCGAACTGGGTCAATATTATTAACACAACGCAACACAAAACAAATGCATTGTTCGAAGTGAACATTTCAAATGAAAGCAAATACTATAGACACAGCATCCGTTGACGTCCATCGATACAATTCAACGCAGGACTATAGAAATATAAAAAAAAAATACTATATACAAAGACACAAAACACGAAAACAGGAAAGGAAAAAAGAAAAATTTATAGAAAAACAAAAAAAAACAAAAAAATGGAGAAAAAATAATATTTGTGCTACCCGCAAGTACATAAATAAAAACTGCAATAAATTTGCAATGAGAAGAGAATAGACAGGACACAGGGACAGAGCGGGACAGAACAGAACAGAACAAAACTGAACTCAGTAGTGAAGCAAATGTAAACACAAATTTGGAATGTTGCCCGGATACAATAACGACAACAATACGACAATACTAAAACTCTTAGATACTCACAAATAAACTTAGTACATACGCAGCAGCATAGTTCTATATGAAACATGGAAAAATTCTCGGATGGAAGAACCGAAAAGGCGAAATTCATTGCTCAAGGACAAAATTCAATTAAAATGATTGTTTGCGTTTGTGTGCACATGAAATGAGCTAAGCTCAATTTACTTTGTAAGTTTTTGCCTTTAATTTACTATGTAAATTTTTTTATTGTAAGCAGCAAACACCAAAAAGTAGACTATGCATATTTAAATTTCAGTTTAAATTGTGGTTGAACATAAAATTTCAAGTCAACAAGCTTAAATAAATTCCAAAATGCAAACACGAAACACAATAATGTGTAGTACATATTTCTTAATTTAATTATGATGATGAGGTGCACCAACCGGAATAAATGTGAATATTTCATCACGTCTCTAAGTGTGCAGTGGTTTTTTCAATTTGCTCACTACTATATAAATTACAAATAAATATGTACTTCACTCGACATTATTTTAAGGTGAAAACCATGAAAAACCATGAAAAACCATATTAATGCCATACAGTTGAGTGCACTTGAATGTAAATTGTATTGCATTCTTTTAGGGGTTCACACCGCATACACTCAGACTGGTAGTTAGTTAACTAGAAAATATTGTAAAATAAAATAATTAAGTTTTTTATCAACATACCACGCATCAAGACTGACATCCTGTCGGATTTATATAAAAAAAAAACCATTTAGTGATATCTATTCTGTATGGAGACATCATCAAATATTGAATGCCTACAAGTATGCAATATGTATAGTATTTTTCATTTATTGTATCATTTGTTCTATTGTACCAAAAACCATAATTGCGTGTAAGCTTCTCTCTATGCTGTTGGACTTCTCATTGTTTATGTTTACAAATTTGACACTTTTGTCATAATTTTCACATCCTCAACACAGCAGACCAAAAGGGCTATTGAGCATCATCATCATCAACTTCATCATCATCATCAACTTCATCATCATCATTTTTATCATTGTGTTTTGTTGTAAGTATAAATGTATCTATTTATGAGTGAGTGAGAGTGTGGCTTATTATAAATAGTGGTCATTGTTGCTGTTGCTATTGCCTTCGTCTCTACGACTATAAAGTCTACAGTGTCATTGTCACAATTTGCTAGACTTTCTCTCTCTCTCTCTCTCTCACTCTCTCTCTATCTCTCTCTCTATCTCTCTCTCTATCTCTCTCTCTCTCTCATATTCATTCAGCTATTTACTAGTAGTCAACAGCAGTAGCCAACAACCAAACAACCAAATAAGAAAAACAAAAACAAAAACAATAATAATGATGGGATGATGATGGGAATGTTGATGGCGCATTGAAACTGCCATTGGTAGTAATTGTTAACAGCGCTTGTCATTGCCTACTTCCTACTTCCTCTTTTCTTTATACTTGAATTGTTGTATCTATTTGTATCTATGCTGTTAGAGTATGAATGTGTAAATGTATTTCTATCATTTGCACAAGTTGAGTATCATATCATTCTATTACTGAGTACCCAATTAGCCTGTAAATAGGCTATATAGATTTTTTTATAGTTTCTAATTGCATTTTAATGTTTCAAGTATTTAGCAAGGAATATCTACTTGTGTTTTGGCTGCATTTTTGCCACTTAAAGTAAGAAAGATTTTAAAGTTTTGTAGTTATATTTCAAGTTTAGCTACTAAGAAATATACTAATGTAAGATATTATGTTAAATAATTACTATGTAATTTTGTTCAAATTATAATTTAAACAATTGGTAGATTATATTAGATTAGATTCGATTAGGTCAAAGGTAGAAACTACTACACTTTATCAGTGGAGCCACGAATGTTCCTATTTTGAAAAGCCCCATAAATTATTTGGATCCAAATAATGGATACCCAGATGGCGGAGTCTGATCCAAATTAGGCCCTAACAGTAGCATGGTAAATGATCTGATATAGTCAAATATTTTGGCATAAATACATTTTTTTTTCAATTAGTGTTTTCAAATTGTATTGTTTTTTAGGGTTCCGTACCCATAGGAAACTAACAGGACCCTATTACTAAGCTTACAATGTCCGTCCGTACGTCCGTCCGTCCGTCTCCTGCTCTATCTCATAAACCGTAATAGGTAGAGAGTTGAAATTTTCAAAAAGTGTGTAATTCACTTGTGTGTAGAGCGATAAATACTAAATACACATTTTTATAAGCATTGTTCTTTAATTTAACCTTTTGTTTAATAATTTTTTGTTTTTTGTAGTATACTTTGAGCTATTAATTGTAGTATACTTTTAGGCTATTAAATATAAACATAATTTTATATTTTAAGCAAAAAATCTTGTACGATGGTACGGAACCCTCCGTGTGCGAGTCCGACTCACACTTGGCTGATTTTTTAAATCTTGATACCCAACATAGAATAAAAAATATTTTTATAATTATAAACGGACTACACTTTACATTTGACACACTATCAAAGTCAGCTGATTCAGTGATTCTTTGTGAAATGAAAATGCGAAATTTTTTCCAACTTGCATCATGTTAAAGCTTTAATTGTAAACATAACGAAAAAGTGTGAATATGAGAAAAGTTACTCAAGGTATGTAAAATAAATTGTTATTACATATTTTTTTGGAGGTGGGATTTATTGTCCAATATGTTGCTTATGTGTATTTTTAGCTCCAAACAAACAAATGTATTTGTGTTGTATTGAGTGTTGCTTTTGCATAGTCAAAGGTATCAGAAAAGTTAAATTGAAAGATTATTAACAAAACCATCTAGAATCTGAGGCTATTAATCTTTTTTGCCCCTTTCGGTAAAAATTATGGCCAAAGCTCGTACAAACAACGATTTCAATTTGATGACCTTGGACAATTCTCTTTTTGTTACAACAATTATTCTGTTGAAAGTAACAGATGCATTTGATTGAGTAATTTCGCTTAATAGAACACCACAGGTGGCTAGATTCTGCCGGCCTTTTAAAATGGGATTTGTAAAAGAAAACAGTGCTGTTATATTAAAAGAAAAAAATTACTTGGATAAGCAGATAAAAAACATTGAAGAACATTCGTGTATTTATAAAAATAAAATAATATCTATTCAATATGACGCACATCTGAA
This sequence comes from Amiota mariae, assembly GCA_035041805.1. Taxonomy (NCBI): domain Eukaryota; kingdom Metazoa; phylum Arthropoda; class Insecta; order Diptera; family Drosophilidae; genus Amiota; species Amiota mariae. The sequence continues at coordinate 427,804 of JAWNKV010000287.1, forward strand.
CCTTATTGACGGAAAGGTTTGTAAACCTTTTAACTGGTACCAATTCATGTCAGTCGTGACCACTATGTAAAGCCAAACCGAATCTGCTGTTAAAAATAAAAGATTTTAACTCGACTATTTAAAAGTTAAAAACAAATATGGATTAAGCCCACATCATGCTTGGTTTCGATTCCTACAGTTTGTACAGAGAATCTAGTACAGAAATTATTTAAAGATATTGATTAAGAAGAAGAATATAAAGGAATTTAGGCTTACTTTTATATTGGTATAGTGAGTAAAATGACATATCTTTTCAAAAAAATTCTTTTTTCTATATTAACATAATTTTGAAGTGTATTGGCTGGATAATAACGGAAAGAAGCATCATTAATGATACAATTTATTCAATATTTAAATTTTAAATTAAATTTTTTAAGTTAAAAATCTTCAAAATTGTTATATATATCTGTGTCAACAAGTCAGAGTAGCTTACTCGTATGTCGAAAATTGAGTGAATTGAGTTTGAACCCTATTATTATTAACCGCTTCAATACACGTATATTGGCTAAACAAATTTCTAAAAATATGGTATAGCATCATAGTTATATATAGTTTACCCTGACCACTAGAAATTCGTACACCTATGATTTTTGTCACAAATCCAATATTCAAACTCTTTTAAACAATTAATAGAATAAATAAACTAAATAAAATTTATGCTTGTTAGAAAGGTTGTAAAATCTACTTTTATAAAAATATTTTATAAAATTTATTTAGCATGTATTTTATTTTTTATAATTTTTTTTGTGTAGCATCTTATAAATATGAAATGAAACCAAACAGAAATTACTTTATACAAAATGGGCAATATCTCAAAACAACGATTTTCGACATAAGCTACTCTGACTTGTTGACACAGAGATATGTAAAATAGTTTATTAATTGAATTCGAAAAAATATTTAGTGTTATGGAGGCGAGGGTGAGAGAGTGGTCCAATTGCTGAATTTTTTTCTTCCAAAATTCTTCTTAATTGTAATGAACATTCATGCAAAATTTCAAGTGTCTAGCTATATATTTAGAGTTTATGCCAAAATATTGGGCTATTTTCCCATAACTCTACAATATCCTGTAAAGAAATCTTAGACAAGACGAAGAATACCTTTCCGTAATAGTGTTTGAATTTCTTGTGTTGTATTCTTTTGTGAGATCTAGATGGAATGCAGGTTTTTGCTACTCATTGTGTTTCGCGTTTAGCCAATAAAGGTCGGATTTGTGAGTTTAGATATTTTCAAAGCAAGGTAGCACGCATAGTAGATGAATAGTGATTGGTAAGTTATATTTCTAATTTGTGTGATACTCATCTTCTTTCTTTGTAAATATCATGTTTCATGTTTTTCAAAGGAAAAGGTTTATAGTTAGTTACGAGTATATCAAAGTACATAAAAAGTTCTGACAGGTGTTTTAGAGAATCACTTTGATAGTTAGATATTTTTTATGTACAAATTTTTTTTTTAAATCAAATGTTGAACATAAAAACTCATCTCAGCTCTAGTTAATCGGTTGTCTAACTCATGAGATATGTTTACTAGATCCTACAGCCCAATTTTTCAATTCAATCAATATCGAGTAACTATAGTGAAAAATTGGTCAATACCCACCTAGACTGGTTTTCAAAACTTACATAACACTAAAACTTAAATCTCATAATGTCTAATAATAACGTTGATATATGAATAAGCAGAGTATCTACTACTATCTAACATTGAAGTTCTGATTGAGCAGGATTAGCCTGTCAACTATCATTTCAACATTGGCTTGTTTATGCAAGTCGATGGTAGAGTGGTGCCAATGTAGGCATTTTCTTTTGCATAACCTGTAATTTGTTTAAATGGCTTCGAGCAATATCCGCCCAAACTGGGGCGCCATAGAAGATTATAGCATGGAAAATCTGATCTGAAAAGTTATATTTTGTTTTCAATATTTAAGCAAGAGTTTCTGTTTATAAATCAGTTCAAAATTCTATTGAAGCAGTTTACTTTATTAATGATGTAAATGATTTTTGGATCTAAGACAACTCCCAAGTATCAAAAGCTTTGTTCTCATGGGATATCAGCGCTTTAAAGATTTATATGGCTAGATGGCTAAAATATGGCTATCCGTTTCCTAGTGAAGTAGATGCCATGAGTTTTGTCCGGATTGATCATTATCCTCCATTTAGTAAAGTAGTAATGAAGAGATTCAAAAGCAACCTGTAACTTAGTAGAGATGTCAGATTCTAATAGCTTAGAGCAAAAAATTTCTGTACTATCAGCGAACATGTAGGCAGAGTAACCATAAAGAGATTGGAAGTCAGAAGTGTAAATATTATAGAGTAAAGGGGACAAGCACGACCCCTGAGGGCAGCCATCATGTAGATTGTTGGGTGTAGTATGCGCAAAGCCAATTATGAGCTGCAACTTTTCACTTTATATGATTAAAGGAGTAGAGATCATTGTAATTTTAAGTCTGCTCTATTAATCTGAGCATAGTTGGTCTTACAAACAAAACCCTCTGTTTAAATAGCATTAAACTCTTCAAAAAATAATTGATTTAAAAAAATTGAGATCTAATAATCTAATATAAGAGTATAGTATATCTTTCAATTTTATATAAAACCGAGTCAGTAATACTTTAATATTTTTAATCATTAATCGAACAACAATTTCATTTCAACAACTGATTCCCTCAAATACAATTCAACAATAATAGCAATTCTCTAAATTTTCTTCTATCTTTATAAAACATCAAAGTCTAAACAAAATAATTGAAAATTTATTAAAGTTGCCCTATTTAACTCTTTCATTTTCATTTCGATATAACATCATGTTTAATAAACTCCTACAATCATTCGATGATGATGATGATGGTGGCACCGGTCCATGGAACAAGAGTCAGGTCCTTTTCTAAAAAACTTGCTAACCGAACTAACACTTCTAATTGAATCACATGTTGATGACAACAAACTAACTACATTGTGATATTTAATTTTAGCTTTATGTCTTTTACAAGGGACTATTTTAACTTGATTAGAAGTGAAAAAAAAATATATGTGTATATGTAGAGAGAATATACTCGTACTATTGTACATACAATAGAAAATTCCACATGTCAGCGAAATTGTAAAATAGCCTTGCCTTGTAGGCCCACATTGAATCAGAATCAAGATGAGAGAACAATATGTGAAGAGGAAAGTTATGGAAGCAAAGCCATTTAACGTGGAAGGCAGATGACACAAAAAACTATATTAAAAGCAATAAATTCAGTTATGTGTGTGTTGAAATGCATTTGCATATATGAAGAGAATCATGTACGAGTATCTGTAATACATATATTAATATAAAGATAATGCAACAACAGTAAAAAAAAAGAAAAACTATGCAGATAAAATGCAATTTTCATGTGATATCCCAGAATGTGTCTGCTATGTAAAATTTATTTATATTTGCATATTCAATGTGACTTAATGGAATTGCTGAATATAATGAAAGTAAACTTTACTTGATGGTATATTTTTCCCTTTTATTTTGTGTTAAATATCGATTTCATTGATCGAAAATCCTTAAATTATCATCAATGTAAATTTACCAAATAAAGAAACACATACAAAAATTGGCCTAGAAATTAAAAAAAAAAAAAATAAAAAACTTTACTTTGTTAGAATATTAGACTCTTCAACACCTACAAGTATGCAATAGAAAATAATATGTTCTACTCAAGTCGTTATGTCAAATGTCGATGTCAATCAAAGTCAGAATTTGCAACAAGCGTTGCCTACTTTCAGGTGTCGACAAATAAGTTATATGTATGCTTAACAAAATGTTGTCTATTTTAAGGCAACAGACACTTGAAATTTGTTCACTTTCGACCTAAATTTCATTAAAAAGAAAGTATTAAATTTCATTGATACCAAAGAAGCCGCCGTCATAAATAATAAACGAAATTGTAAAATAATCAAATAATCAATTTCACATGAGTTGAAGTCAACAACGATGACTATGACTATGACTAAGACCATTACCTTGTCATACATCAATCGATCAATCTTTAAATAAATCAATCAATCAATCAATCAATCATTAAAACAACGAACATTTACACTTAGACAGTGGCAAGATATATACTTAGATACTTTATTTGTACCACAAGTATGTGTTTACTTTGATATGCATACGAAAGAATACTTTTAATGTTCATATGTATAGAGTAGTTTATATATTACTTGAATGAATGAATGAATAAATGACAGATTACTATATACGAGGAGAGTATGATAAGTTTCTGAACAAAAAGAGATAAACATTTTTTTCCGGGAAATTTCCTATTCCTTTTATTGTATTTCAATTTAGTTTTTCTTACCAAAATAAATAGCAGTTTCTTATTTAACCTCTCTTACCATTGAAACATATCTACATATCTTCAAGTTTGAAAACTTAACCGAATCAAGTAGTGATGTCTGGCCCGATGGAATGTCTTGATGGACAAGCAAGTTTATAAAGGTAGATCCATGTTTCATCCAGGGTTATTAATTGAAGCAGGTATGACCAAGCAATGCTCCCAAATCAGCATGGTGATGGATGCCGTCCATCTTCCAGATAGCATCTCTATATATTCATGTTAGCAATCTCAAGTAATTTTCAACTTCGACATTGCAGATTTTTCAATTAAATCTTAAAAGGAAGCAAGCATCTCTTTGACAACCAGAGAGTGGTGCTCACATCAAGCTGCTGCGAGTAGTTTAAATTTTATTTATCAAAAATCAATTAGTAGTGAATGAATCTGCAAATATTTCATGAATTTTATCCAATTACTCTTAAATTTCTTATGAAGTTTTTTCCTCCTTTCATATGAAGGTATTTGATCACAGCACTAATTTCGAATATAAAGTTAATTCATTTAGAAAGGTCACAATGATTTTATCTCAAACTCTGACAGTTGGCCCATAAAAGAAGATTGTTTTTTTGTGGTTATTGACACCGTCTAGTGGTCATTTAAGAATATTATCAGACATCCTTCGTAACTAAATGACTCATACTTAAATCCCTTCTAGCTGTCTAACAACGGTCTAACTATTGAATATTCTATCTACAATATCGTAGTATCTGTTTGTCTATCATTTCGTTTGTTTATTGGTTTCACTGTCTGTCTATATATTTTTTTTTTTTTTTTTTTTTGTTTACTATACACTTACTACAATTTTACTACCTTTCCTATCTTATCCTTTATCTACCTGACTCTCTTTTGACATTTCCTCACTTCATATTGTACGTGTCTGTATTATTTATTATGTACTGTCATGTCTAAGGAAGTGTGTATGACTACATACTTTACCCAACATTCTTCGCGTCTACGTAATTTCATTCATTTGTGGAATTGAATTGAATTGCTTTCGCATAATGAAGAATACTACTATAATACTTACTAAGTAAATACAATATTTTTTCTGTTGTTTTTTTTCTTCTTTTTTTCTAGTAAAAGAATAGCAAATTAATTTGATTTCAAACAGTGTTCAAATTATAGCTAATTGGGTTGATCGCTTGAAGTGCTTCAATTGGTATTATTTTTATTACTGGGTAACAGAATATAAAAACTTAAAGAAGGAGGAGTGTATTACACATACATTCATACATAAGTATTGTGTAAATAATACAAATTAAATTTGCACATGACTCATTGCCTAAATAAGGAGGTCGATCTACCTCATAGGGAGTCTTATAATACTAAGCATATTTACTTTAAATTTACTTAGGCGCAACATGACGCAACAGGAAACCTTAAAAAGTGTCAAAAAAATATCTTGGCAAACAAGTAGCGAACCAAGGCTACAAAAAATATTTTAGCATTTATCATGACATGAAATACATTTTCCAAAAATACAAGTTACAAGTGAATTACTAAAAAAAAAAAACAAAAAAAAATCTTTAATGGCAAAAAAGTGGACAAATGGAGAATTGAAACCAAAAACCAATGTAGAAGAACCTAAACTACAACAGAAAAATGTCTGCTTTGTCATTTGATTCTAGTACTAAAGACATGAACATGGACAAGGACTACATCTACTTCTACATATTTAAGTAGTTTAGCTAAAAGGGACATTAAAATCTCAACAGTAAATCATGGCGCATATAAAATGTCCTGTTTTATAAGGAGTGGCCAAATATATTACCAACAATGCCTTAGCTACTATTAATGTTGATCTTGTTTAGGTAAGGAAGACACGCAGCTTTTAGGAAAGAAAAAGAAACATATGAATGAATGAATGAAGGCCTGACATTGGGTTGGTTATAACAGGAGGTAAGTTGTGATGGGAGGCAATTAATATTAATGGTCTATAATTATAATTAAATTAATAAAACAGAAAGATAATATGTAAGATGACTAAAAATGACTGAAAACATCTAAAAGTATGCATTATTATACTAAAATAAAAAATCTATTAAAATTAAATAAATACATATGACTAAAGGCATCTAAAAGTAGTATAAAAAAGTATAAAGAAAAAAAATCTATTACAATAAAATATTTTTATGAAAAATTACTAAAAACGATCAAAAGCACTTAAAAGTATGCAACGCGTATGTAATATGTCAATTAATATACTTACTAAGCCTAGTTAAATGAGTTTAACATATTGAAAAAGTATTAATAAAACTGAAACTTGGATTTATTTCCAGTTTTCATTTCATTTTTGCTCCAAGCATACTTATAGGCGCACTAAAAACCTTATAAACCTTATGAAGTTATGTGCTGCGCAAAATGCAAAAATTTCTCTCTCAGCAAAATAAATTGAAATCAATGTCGTCGTTGTCGTCGCAATGTAGTCGCAAAGATATTATATGTATATAGTAGGTATAGTTTATGTCTGATGACAGGAAGTTTTATATGTGCAAATGACGATGACAGGAAGTACATGGATTACATAGTAAAAAAACAACAACTCACTTCATTTTTTTTTTTTACAAAATTCTCTTGCAATAAGGCTTAAATAGCATACGAAAGTAGCCATGGATATATGCAATTATACTACATACGAGTACACTTATGTATATGTTCCACAGATGTACTCGAATGTACTAATTTCATTATTAATGATTGCATTAGTAGCACACAAGTTACATTTTTTCCATTCCTCACTCAACATGTTTCATAGAAGTATTGCTTACCATATTCTCTAAAACGGATACCCTTGAGATATTTGAACGCATGATGATGATGATGGTATTGAAAAATATACAGTCATCTGTAATTGATGCGAATGAATGGTTGCAAAACCTCATCTCCATCATCATCATCATCATCATCACCAATATATAGCACAGAAAATGGATTCTAGTTGAATGCTTTCAAACTATGTGCATTCGTTTATAATTGAATGTTCTACTATTGTATGTAAAGGACGAGTTCTGTTGGAAATTCTATTACATTTGTGTTGTGAACTGAGTGAGTTATCCATACAATGGAAAAACTTCTGTAAGTCTCAGGTGTATTCAAATACAAATTGATATGAAATGATATGCAGCATTTACTTTTGATTCTTTTGAATATGCAATGAGTTTTCTATTATTGTCTTGTAGAATAAGTTAGATCAATCCACTTTATTTCTTGAAAAATGTTTATGTAAGCAACAGTTTATTTATTCACAGAATAGTATTGATAAAATGCAACTATTTATAGATTACTCAGTCATTATATTATTTGGATAATATAATAGAAAATTATATTTTTACTCTGTATTAAGATTTAGTTGAAGACATTAAAACGATAATTTTGAATTTATCTCATTACTCAATACACAGATGATAATAATAAATAAAAAATATCTATGATTTACAGTAATGTCCAATCATCAAGTGATTTATTGCAAAATACATAATGTCAATCCTATGATTGGTTAATAAGCTACAGTGATTCTAGTGATGTATGCTTTTTTTGTTATTATCAAAACAATAGAGAAAGAAATTTTACCTTTTAGGTTTCGCTTTTATTATTTATTTATTTATTTATACTTGACAAATTACAATAGTTTATTTGTTGTTGGTTTAATATGGACGTATATCGTCTCACTACTTCGATCGTTGTTTCCTTGTTGGCAGATGAAGACAAGAAGATGAGGAAGTGAAACGTGAATTTTTATTTTGAATTATAGTATGTGTATGCCCAAATGAAATTGAGACAGAAATTTATAAGGGATTAATAACTTTAAATTTTTTTTTTTCTATTTTTTGTCAAGCAATAGTCATTTTATTTAATGAATATGAACATAAATTATTTTTTTTTTTTTTTTTTTAATTTTATCCATTTTTATATTATTTAAAAGGATTTTTAAAATATTGTTTGTTGAATTAAAATCAGTTTTGAGAAGGGATTTTTTTAATTTTTGAGTGTTGGTAAGTCGTTTGAGTGAAGCTTTTTAAATCGCCTTTCAATCACCGTCCTGGTTAATGACTCTGCGAGAGGATTTGGGTGGGAGAGAAGTCTGTCTACAATGACGGCTGCTGTAGAACTTTATTTCTTGGAGAACTGTAGGCATGCTGAGGTCGTTGTGAAGCCTCGAATTCCAGATGAATCATGGGGCATTGGTGATTGTTCTGAGGGCGATATTTTGCAGAACCAAACATTACACTTAAAGTAGGATTAGAATTTAATTTGTAGTATTTAAAATTAGACTTCATCTAAATAATTAAATTGCAAAAAAGGCTAAAAAAAAATGAGAATAAAAAGAAATACCTGCCTCTGACCCGACGGGGGAAATTTATTTTCAAGATAGCTTACTATATGTGTGGTCAGAGATATATAATTTATCCACATCTATCCTGCAGTGTGTTCAGGTATCCCGTAGACAGCGAAGAACGATGAGAGCGATATCTCAGACGACAGAACGTGGTAGAACTTATTATATGATGTGCAAAATACTCGGAAAGGATCGTGTAGGGCATAGTTAGTAATGCATTTATTCAAGGCTAAAGGGACGAAATTTCTGGTAGGAAGACTTGAGATACAAAAGTTCAACTGAGTTAATAGCTCAGAAAAGTAAATTTTCCCATCTATTACCTTAAGTCCAAGGTGAAACAACCATTGAAAGTTGATTTAAGGTATTTTAACTGGACCATCTAATCACTGATTATGCAGGATCCAAATGCAGTAGTTACATCAAAAAATATTCAAAAATCAGCCAAGTGTGAGTCGGACTCGCACACGGAGGGTTCCGTACCATCGTACAAGTTTTTTTGCTTAAAATATTAAATTATGTGGATATTTAACAGCCTAAAAGTATACTACAATTACAGCTTAAAAGTATTCAAAAAAATAAAAAAATTGTTAAATTAAAGAACAATGCTTCTAAAAATGTGTATATTATGTGTCGTTCTACACCTAAGTGAATTACACACTCTGTGAAAATTTCAACTCTCTACCTATTACGGTTCATGAGATAGAGCAGGAGACGGACGGACGGACATCGTAAGCTTAGTAATAGGGTCCCGTTTGCTCCCTATGGGTACGGAACCCTAAAAAAGAGCACAAAATCGATTTGTAAGACCGTAAAGTAAACATAAGTGACATAGCTGACACCTTAAAGATATCAGAAAGAAATATGAATGAAGATTCTTTTAAAAGAAAGCCATGTTGGCAGTAATTGCCGTATTTTCTCAATTGATTAAGATCTGTAATTTTTTCGTGCGCCGAAGATCTTTATAGATTTAGATTTAGTTTTTGTACTTATTGATTGACATGTTACTTTGAATAATATTAAGATTCAATCAATTGTTTAATACCATTTTTTATTATAAACATACAATTTTTGCACTATCACAATAATGAAACTTAACATATTTTTATAAATATATGTAAGTAGTAAATTACAATTCTATTTTCATAAACTTAAAAATAAGAACTCTTAAGATAACATGGACATTTGCAAAAATATTATATTGTCTTCAATGACTTAGATGCCTTAACATATACATGGATACACTATAATTATGATATCTTGATAAACTTAGATTAATATACTTTCTTATACTACAAACTACTCTTGAATTGTTAGCATGATTAAACGAAATCACACAGTCACATTTCCTTAGTTGCAAGAACATCTGTCTAACAGATAGAAAAACTACTTAAAACTTTACTCGTCTCAAGAAATGGTGATGGGGGCAGTTAGAACTTAATAGATACTTTATGCATTACATACTAACAAGCTCACTTAAGAAACAACATTTTGCTAAATCACGAGCACAAAATGAATTTGGTAAAAGGAAAGAAAAGTATTTCAATGGAAGTAAAGCTGACTAAAGGACTAAACATTCTCAGATTCTTACTAAACATGCACACACAGGAAGCGACATTTTAAAAGCTTCGCTTAGCTGAGCTAAGTTAAGAAGAAAAATGACATGCATACAAAAATAAGATGGTGATGATGATGTTAGACAGGAAATGCTGTTCCATTGCTGCCATTGCTGCTGTTGTTACAGTTGCTATTGTTGATGACGATGGCGATGACTATGATGACAATGTTGATGATGAGATGCCATTTTGTCACGTCAGAGTTGTATTTGATGTTGTACCAACAAAATCAGCTGTCAAACTGTTGGCATTGTCATTGATGCCATTGTAGACATTATTTTTATTCCTCTTATTATTATTATTATTATTATTATTTTGGTTGTTGTTGCCATTATAATTTGCAGTCTCATTTGGTTTGAGTTTATAAGCAATCGGAAGTACAGTCAACTGTGCATTTTGCGTTTGATGATTATAATTTTTGCCAAATGGTGATGCACCATTTGTCTCCAAATAGAAATTTCCACGTAATCTTAGAAAGCATACACAATTTTAATAAATGGAAATAAAAAAAAAAAACATATAATCGATGCTTACCTTTTATCCGCTCCCATGCCCATAAAGGCACGTCCATTTCCATCACGACAGACGCCAAATGTTTGTGAGGGTTCGCATTTATTTGCTGGAAATGCAAATGGTTTGACTACTGACTCTCGGAAATATTCCCATGCACGCTGATGACTACAACCAACTGAATAGAGAGTGGACAAAAAGAAACAAGTTTTGCATGCAAATCATTACCGGACTACTAAGTACTTGAATTGTATATAAGATATGCAGTATAGTGTCGTGTAGTACATAGATTGACTTACTTATTATGCCCAACCAACGATTATTGGCAATTTCCTGACGTGCACAACCCGGCTGTAACGGACGTCCGCCATTTGGATAAAAATCGGCATGACCCATGGCCGTTGGATTACCCAATATGCCGCCATCAGTGTGTATGACATCAACGAAGCGCGCATCTGATGAACTCAAACGACGATTTGTACTCCCACCCTCAAATAATGGCAATGCTGGATCCAAAGCTATTCGTAAAGGAAATGAACCCAGACAATGAAAAGTATAGAATGCATTACTCAAGATATTTAAGCTATATCTCTTTACTCACCAGTAATACGCGTCAATACAGTTCCCCACTCCTGCAATTGCTTACCCGCAAAACCAGCAACCTCAGCACCCAAACTGAAGCCAATCAAGTGTATTTGCTTGGTGGCATAACCTTTGGCGATCAGATAACGCATAAAGCGTGCTACATAACGTGCCGTCACTGGCAGATTCTCAACGGCATTTGTGTACCATGGCACCGTAGTCATGGGACTCCAATCGATGAGTATGACATTGTAATTTCCGCTTTTCAAAAATGCTACAAAAATCAATTTAAGATAGATATTTCAATACAACAACATTACAACTATTACTACTATTATTTAATATTGTAGTAATTCAATTTTAGTTGTTTTTTTTTACCATTTTTGATTTGTTGACTACTTTGATTTTCGCCAGTTGCCGACTCAGAGAAGCCATGCAAATAAATTGCCAATGGATAATTAAAGTCGAAATTGCTTTTTGTCAAATGTTTATCATCATTCAAATAAATTTGTTGAGCAACTTGTGGATTTTTTCTATATAAAATACAATTTTATTTGATTAAACAATATGATTTGATTGGTATTTATATATTCAATAGTTTTGCATACCTTGTGTAGAGAAAAAATTTAATATCTTCACGTTCACGTATTGGACAGCAAGTAGAACAAAGTCCACGTGGTGACGCACTATAGAATACTGGTGAACCAGCTAAAATAGAATAGAATATAAGATGAATAAATAAAATCACATATTGGTATGGATATTTAAAGAGAAGAATGGATATTATACCAAATTAAAATTTATTATTAAATTGTTGATCAAATTTTTAATGTCATTTTGAGAAATGGAAAAGTTTTTGAATGGTTTTGATAGACATGTTTAGACTTAAAAAAGTCTTTTAAAAAAAAAAACAGGCAAGAACTTGTCCAGTCATTAAGTGTTTTTGAAAATATTTATAAAGATTCAATTAAACAATGCTGACAAATTTTAAACACTTAAATCAAAATGACTACAATTAAATTAAAATTATTACAAAATTTACTTATAATATGTATACCACTTTCTGAGTTAAGTCCACATAATTTGTAATAGAAACAATAGAAGAATATCGAAGAAAATATCATTCAAAAGTATTGCCGTAATTTTACGCCAATTAAATCAAAAAATCATTTAAAAGAAGTCATAGATATCAATCCAATAGAACATACAGTCGAACTTCCCTTTGATGAATTCTCATGAGACCAAAAAATGACTTCATTATATGAAACTTCATTATACAGAAATTATATTTTTTCCACTTTTATTTAAAATAATCATTTTTCTCCCTCAACAAATCCTTGTAATACATTTAGAGATTCAAACACATTAGACGGTACAATAAAGTCGATTTGTTTAACGTGAACACCTGTCATGAAGACTTAATATCACGGTGCCAATCACATGGATTGATAACATCAATTAACGTCCCCTTGGATAAAATCCGCAGGTACCAAATTCGAGACATACTTATTTGGTCATATGACTCACTCCTTGGTCTGGAGATGAGGCACATCCACTGATCTATGGGTCGCAGCACAGTTGTATTACGCAACTCCACTGTACAATTCTTCTCATCTCCACAAAGTTTCGAAAGATGTCAATTGATGAAGCAATTTGTACAAATGTAGATAACAACTTATTAGCATCCGCCAAATCTTCTTCACCGACATTTGAATATAAAATATCAAAATATCAGAGATAGATTGAACTCCATGACTTTCCAGTACACTGCTGAGAATATCGTGATCGGAAGGGTGTCTCTGGTCTGTACATATCAACGTTGTCATAGTCTTCAAATAATGTATCAATGTTTTAAATGAAGACTAAAGAGCAACCAAATCGGAAAATAAAAGAAAGTCTTCTTCATCCCACTGCGTAGTTTAAGTCTGCATGTCGTCTTTCGAAATTCCTGCCTTCACTGAACACAGGCAAAGACACAAAACATCGCGTTCATATTTTTTTTTTTTTTTTATTTGTTGGTTTTCCTGACAATAAGTCTCAATCAATTTTGAACGATTTCCAACAACAAAATAAACAAGACAGTAGGTCTGGAGAGAGGATCATCAATTTTGATAGCAAACACAATTATGTTCTACTTTTTTCTCGGTACAAAGTATTATTTATATGCTTAACAGAAAAACAGTACAGAAAATAGAAAAAGTTCATTATATCAAGAAAAAAACGCAGAAGAGTTAAATTTCCAGCTGCAAAATTTGTTCATTGTAGAGAAAAATTCACTTTATCCTTTTATTAAAGGGAGATCAAAATACACTTATATATTTTTTTCAGTATATCCAATATAAAAATGTCTAATACTTAAATTATTTGGTAGGAAATATACAAATTTATTCCCTAAGTCTTATCTGTTCAGATTCCTTTTGGTGGCCTTTGGCGGGAACCTTGAAGATTACAAACCATTTATCTTGAATGTCAACGAATTTCTTGTTGATTTCTAAGAATTGATTTAATAACAAAATCATTGAATCTTCTGCTAGATATTGCATTAACTCTTCATAAAAAATTACATATAACAATTTATATAAGTACAACAATTTTATATTTATTTATATATGATTTCTTTCTTAAGTAAAGTAACTTGAGTATCTATCTACATTCAAAAAAGTAGTTCAATATTACAAAAGTTTAATTGAACTTGCAACTTAAAACCAAAAATCACTCAACCATGAACTTGAATAAATAAATATATGTATATATAGTATATGGATATTTGTATCTATATAAGTAACAACAACAACTTGAACACATGGCCAACAACATAAAAAATAACAAATGTAAGACGATGACAACAATTCAACCGAAAAAAATATTTAAAAGTTACAAGTTTCTTGGTTATTGTATTTTATTTTATTGTATTTCATTATACGTTTTATATTTTAATGACTCAACATGACAACGACGTCATATGCTGCAAGTTTAGTTAAAAATTAAAAAAAAAAAAAAAAAAGGCAAAACTAGTCGATATTGATTAAAAGGAGGCAAAATTATAATGAGAGGAAAGAAGGGTAAGAAAAACTTCACGTGAATTTGGTAAGCTAAGTAAAATAAATAAAAAGACATGAATTTCATGCATTTGCCTTTGTTGTCTCTTTTATCATATGTTTTGTTTTGATACGCAATTTTTACCGGATTTATTTAATAATACTATATTATATGAGGTTCATATTTGTATTGTATTGTATCTTTGTCTGCTGAATGCAGACATATAAATTTATACTACATTCAGATACAAGAGTGAACATGACCTTCTCAATGACACGCGACTTTGCACATTGCGTTTTTCTTATATTTCTTCTTTGTATGTTTCTTTATATTTATTTCTTTATTATTTTAATTGTATATTAATTTGATTTAATTAATATCTTTTTGCTTTTTTTGGTTTAAATTAACAGATTAAAAAAATGAAGAAAAAAAATACTTATGTTTATGTAAATTTTATTTGTTTATTTTTCATTTTAAAAATGCGGAAGTATTTTTGTGTTTTAATAATCAAGCTTAACCGATTTTGGCGAGAAATATGTAATTTATTTACATGATATTATAATTTACCTCGATTTTAGTAATTTTATCTACTTTACAAGCTAAGTTTGTCTTAATTAACTTTAAGGAAAATATTAAATTTTTATAGATAATCAAATAGAAAATTTATTGTTATTTTTTTTTAATAAAATAAAGTCAAATATCACACACATACTTTTTTTATTTAATAATTTTATGTTTTTATTTGAAAAGAAGAATATTTAAAAATTAAGTATGAAAAAAACTATAAACTCAAGAATTTTACACTTAAAGAAATATTAAAAAAATAAAATTAAGAACATAAGTTTCTCAGATTCACTCTAAAGATCACTGAGAGTTATACAATATTAAAATTCTAAAATATTCTAGTCATTATTATTTCATTTTAATGAATTCTTATTAAGTATATAAAAAGTTAAACGGTTCTTTATTCAGTCTACTTACTAGACTATATTCTTTTTATAAATATTCAACATATAAAAAATAAATTGTAGAGAAATATTAAAATTAGAAAATATTTAAACAAAAATATTAAAATCATTTTCACATCAAACTACACTGACTTTTTACAGTCTTTCCGCAGTGAATATTATTATAAGTTTGTCATGAAGTTTTTAATACACAGAAGGATACATCGGAGACCCCATAAAGTTTATATATATTCTTGATCAGCACGACGAGACGAGTTGATCTTGCCATGTCCGTCTGTCCGTCTGTCTGTATGTATCCAAACTAGTACCTCAGTTTTAGAGCTTTTGCATGAAGCTTTCTTTTCACAATACCCAGTACATTTGTCGGAATGAGCCATTTAAACCTGGATCCAAATTAAAGTTCTTATAAGAAAAACTGTTGTTCTTTGTCGTATCGATACTATAAGTTCCTGACCCATATCCACCAACCATGTAAATGTCAAGACTCTCGGACCACTAGGAGAGGCGTGAAGAGTATTACAACTTCGGTATATCCAAATTTAGACTTCTTTTTATTAGTTTTGAAAGAAGAATACTTATATTCCCTTTTAAGAAGCTCGGAATTTCGTAGCAATATTATCATCATATTTTAAGAGATATAAGAATATCATATGCATTTCTGCACCAATGTAATTATATTCAATCAGTAAAATTAATGTATAATTAAATTTAAGAACATATTAAATGAAATAATAATTTACTTTTCTTGAAAGATAAGCATTTGTTAAGAAAAGAATATAAAACTTGCAATACAAATAGATTGATAAAATGAAAACAAGTAAGTTCTCTATAAATTGAAACTTGTTTTCTTTACACCTCATAGCCTTCATATATTTTATAGCTTACATTATTTTTTATTATTTTATTTTTGTGTAGAGAATATACAAGTTTACAGAAGTCATAAAAATCAACCAAACATTGACCTTAACATGAAGCATCTTTAATAATAATCATGACAAAGAACTTTAACTATTTGCCCGTAACCTTCACAAGAAGAGGAAAACTCTATGTTAAAAAGAATAACAATATAAAACAAGTAAAGATCTAACAGACTACTGCTAATAAGCCACAACCAAAACCATACAATAATGAGGTATGCAAATACTATATAGTACATATTCCGATTTAAAGCAACCATAAAAACTACCAAATCATAAATATTGTACTACATACAATCGATAACCTCCAATTGAAACCAATTAACGCAAGTAAGCGACTTTGACAGCTAAAGTGCGCCTTATTTTGGTATTATATTTTCAATAATTTTTTGTTTACAAAAGAACATTAGCGTAGTTTAACAAAGGGATGAAACTTAAAATTTATTTGAACTGATTTCCAAAATATAAATAAATTTGTTTGTATAGCGAAAATATTTAAAATTAGTTCACAAAGTAAATTTTTACATCAAAAAGGTTATCATAGACCTTGCTTAATTAGAAGAGAGTTTTGCAACTCAGATTTATTGACAACTACAGTCTCAATTCTGATATATCATTGTAAGAAACGGCAAATAGCTCATCCTCATCTATAATGATTATTACTGAAGTAGCGGTTCAATTGATGAGAAACAACATTAAACTTTACTAGCAAGAGGGTGACTTCACTTTGATATGTTAGCAAACTAAATGCATAGCATGGCTAAGTTTTTTTTATAAGAATTAACATGGCTTTCACGAAACTCTTAGGTTGTTTATTCTAATGGATTCATTTCTCTCTCTCTTCTTCGCCTAATTTAGTCTACTAAGAATATAGAACCACAAGAAAAACCTTAACGTCGTTTAATGTAAAACAATGTAATGTCTTAAGAAGATGCAGTATATGCCAAGAAACTTCAATATGTTGGTGCAACATGATTTAACGAAACTTTCCGATCTTTCATAGATCTTAATTTATATCATTTGTAAGTTCCGATAGTCTTAAAATTGGTTTCTGCGCAACTCGTATGTGTAGATTCTATAAGTCGACTCCTTTTAATAGTAGCACATTGGGGGATAACTTTCACAATTAAATGATCTCAAATACTGTCATCTAAACTAATCTTATGAAATTAAATCAAATCTAAATAAATTTTATTACTTACCCAACATAAAACTAAAAACGCTGCAAAGCGTTGAAGTAATAGCAAGTACCATATTTTTTTCAATTATTCAGTTTCTATATTTTTTAATTTCAGTTTTTTTTTTTTTTTTATTTTGGCACCTTTCAAATGAACTTTTAGTTCATTCAATTTTAGTAAACTATTCAATTACAAAATGCTGAACTTCACAAATCAAATTAAAAAAATCAAGAAACAAAGAAAAGATGAAGTGCTTCACGCATCGCTCACATTAAAAATAAATTTGAAATTAATTGTTTTCTTGTTATTAGATTTTTATTTTATTTTTTGTCATAGTCATAGTCATTAATTTATTAAGTATGTTTGACACATAATTTTTTATGTGAATATTTTTTAAAGAAAAAACTTCCGTATTTCGATTTGGTAAGCGTAAAAAATTAAATAAAATACAAAATGTGAAATCGTTGTAAATGTTTCGAATTTTTAAGTTATATTCAATGTAAATGTTTGATAATTTTATTTTAAGAATTTTTTTTTTTTTAGAAAATAATATCGAATATATATTTTTATAATATTTTGTATTTAAATTTATTAATTTACATTTCTCGATCTTCCTGGTACTTTTACAATATGTTTGTATTTTTTAAACTATTTAAGATTAAATTCTCAATACATTTAAGTACAACAACAACAGCAAGTTGACAACAAAATTAGCAACAAAATTTTTATCGCATTTAACCCGCTCGCAACGTGTGCGACTCACGATACTTAAACTTAAACTAAAAAATTTAAAGTAGCTTCTCAGGTCTAAACTGCTCAGCACACAAATGACTTTGATTGCTTTGCTAGACAAAAAAGTATAGAAACAGAAGATATGAAGAGGGCAAATAAACAAAAAGACTGACTGACAGACAGGCAAAGAGATACACAAACAGTTGAATTGTGTTTACTGAATACAAAAATCTACTTACTTATCGTTCAATAGTTTAAAATGTTAATAAAAATATTCGCACGGCAATAAACGGGCAAATGGCAAAAGTAAGACAAAAATAAAAAAAGAAACAAAATTAAAAACAAAAGCAAAAGCAAAACTAAAGCGAAATGCAAATCAAAACAAAAGACTCAAGCAACGAACTTGTGAACGATCGAACTACGTCATCGGAAGTTGTGATACTTTTTTTATGTCTTTTACATATTTGGCAAATCAATGCGGCAGTTTTATCAGTTCATCAACATTTTCAATATTTAAAATCATTTAGTTTTCATAGTCTAAGCTCATCTCATTTTGTATGCTTTATGCATAATAACCAGAAAAAAAACAGAAGTGTTTCTTATTTCCTATATTCACGTGCTACATATTTTTTATGTTTTAGTTCTGTTCATAAAATTAATAGCCTCCCTTCCAAATTGAAGTCATTTGATTGAAATAAGTTCAACTTGCACGTTTTTCTTGGTCAATAATTTGGCTAATTCATTCATTTTAAACTGTCCAAGGCGGAATCTTCTTTCTGTTTTATATTTACTTCTTGACGGACTTCTTCTCTCTTTCAAGATCTTTTACGTTTTGTAGGTGGCTTACCTTGACCAGAATCTTATGTAGTACTAAGTATAAGTATTTTCTGCCGTTTGTTGTTTCTCATGTTTTATTGATGCTTATCATTCATTTATTGTTCCTTATATTAAATGATGAACGCCCAGTCTCAATCGTTTCGATAGTTTATTGTTGATGTTGATGTTGTTAGTTATGTTGCGTTACTTTGTTTGTTTGTTTATTGTTAACTATTGATCTTTGCTATTTAGTATGTGGTAAAAGAAAAACAAATCTTATTGAAATTCTAAATGGATATTTTCTGAAGACTGAATAAATTATTTTATTGAAGCGACAATGACAACTATGAATAAAATGAATTCGACAAAAAATATTTCATGTCTTTCTAGATTTTTAGAATTGTTAAAATTGTTGAAATTAGTGATCACAATTCAAAATATAATATTATTTCCTCTAATTTTAATGTGATAGAATACAAAAGATACAATTAAGATTATTTTCTATCATCAATAAAGATGCGTTATACTCGTATTGTATGTAGTTATTTAACTCCATAGTAGAACTAAACTAAAAGTGATAAATAGAGTGTTAAGTAATATTGTATATTATGTTTTGAATATGTAAATGAAGCTTCTGAGACAAAAATAAATATTTAATGTATAAATACTCACAGATCAATATGACAATATCTATAGATGGAGTTATGACCTAGAATTTCTTAAACTAGCTCAGAGCAAATACCATTTATTGCCAATTAAAGTGAGGGTAAGGCCAAAATGAAGCAGATGAAACCAATCAGAATATTTTTGAACTAAACATAAATCTTGTGTAGAAAAAATGTAATCTAGAGAATCTATTATAAATAAAGAATGGGTTTACATTTAATTAGATTGATTAATTTGATTTGATTTGATTTGATTTGATTTGATTTGATTTGATTTGATTTGATTTGATTTGATTTGATTTGATTTGATTTGATTTGATTTGATTTGATTTGATTTGATTTGATTTGATTTGATTTGATTTGATTTGATTTGATTTGATTTGATTTGATTTGATTTGATTTGATTTGATTTGATTTGATTTGATTTGATTTGATTTGATTTGATTTGATTTGATTTGATTTGATTTGATTTGATTTGATTTGATTTGATTTGATTTGATTTGATTTGATTTGATTTGATTTGATTTGATTTGATTTGATTTGATTTGATTGATTTGATTTGAATTGATCGATTTTTATGCATGAGGCAGTCGACATCGGTTTGACTAAATCGATTCTGGTTTGTTTGTTTTATGTCATAGTTGCCATATGCATAAAATAAAATATAATGTCATTTCCTCAACAGAATAAGTTATTTTTTAAAATCATATTGAATAAAACAATATATAAATGTAACAGACTTATCTTGATTTTTAATAACGTTCTATAATGATTTTTAAGTATATAAATCACAAATTATTAAAAAAAGTTAAAATAAAGCTAAATGGTTCTACCACTTGGCAACTCTTATAAAACAACATTCTGAATTTAAAATCGAAATGACATTGCTAAGTGTGTACATGACATTGGAAATCGATTTACAAAACCGAAATCGGTTCTCATATGCTGGTTTCGTCAAATCGATTCGTGCGTGAAATTCGATTTGAAAAAATGTTTATAAATAAGATTTTCGTTATATCAAACCTCGCAGAATCGATTTGAGCTTCATATAAACAATGTAATTGTAACTTAACTTAACTTGGATAATAATCCGAATTAGCTTCAGTATTCATTAATTAATTTTTTTTTAATTTTTTTTTTTTATGAAAACTATTAGTCATGCAAACATTAACATTTTTTAATTTGGAACACTCCAAAGCAGCCGATAGATTCCGATCCAATAAGGATCTTGGTAGCTCCTTACCTAAAGACAGAATACTCGTATAAAAGAAAAACCAATTCCTTGTCTTTAATTAAAGCACATTTTACCATCATTTTTAATTGATTCAAATCAATATTTATATGTATTTATAAAATCAAATTAATCATCTCTAAACTTTAATTTATCAAAATGATTGAATATAATAAACATTCTTCCGTCATATGCTGCAGAGTTTTACTAAATGTGTTTTGATTAATTATTTTTCTGCTGTGGATAATTTACAATAAAATGTAAAACTAACAACAGTAGCCTTATACTTACTAATAATAATGTAAATTACATTAAGTTTTTGGATATTTTAAAGATAAAAAATATATTCATCTGAAGGAGATATAAATTTAGAAAAGATTTATGAAAACAAAATTTTAAAGAAATATTAAATGAAATAAATTAAATTTTATATTTAACATAGAATGCTGTAAATTCACAAAGAACAAATTGCATCATCATAAGCATAGTCTTTATAAATGATAATAAAACATTCTTATATTTATGAACACTTAATAAGCTTAATAAAATAATTAATAGCAATAAATACTCAATCGCTTGCAATTATTTTCGACTTTGAAAAATACAAAATAATACAATTTATCCAATCATGCACATTGGTCTTTCAAAATATTTATTATAATGTATTATATTTTATTATAAATTTTTAACCAAGTCCAAGGACAGCATATTTTATTTTTGTATCTTTTACATTATAATATTTATATATTTATTATTTATTATTATTTATTTCTTATTTTGTTTCTATAAATTATCTATGCATTGTATGAAAATATATTCATACAATGAAATTGTTTAATCGAACTTTATAACTTTTAAAATAAAGGCATTGAGAGTAAAGTATGCTACTTACTACTTAATAAGAATAACATCTTCATGTAAATAAAATCTGTTTAACTTCCATGAACTAAACTTGAGTGCAATGAACGCAAATAAAGGAGGGTGCAGTTTTATAGTAAAAGTTAAACAAATTTTATTCTTATTTTTATCTTATACAATAATTCTTTTTTTTACTGACTTGCAAAGAATTAAATTAAATTATTGTAAATAAACTTTATGGGTACCTAAAAATAAAAACGATTTAATTGTGTTTATAAACTAAGAAAACAATAAAAATGCTGAGTCAATGTGAGAATTGTTTTCCATTTTCATTTTAAAGAGAATCAATTCAACTTAATATAAAGTGAAGTTTTATATAATCGTATGAAAAAATTAATAATAATAAATAAAAATATAAACAAAAGATGATTTTATTGTATCTGATTACTTTCAATTATTTATGATATTAACGGTTCTGACCTTTAAAATCTTATTGTATTTTTTTTTTTTCTTTTATTTTAAGCACTCATTAATTTAAGAAATGCATATTTAATATTAAATTATTTATTTCATGGAAAAAACTATACAAATCAAAGCAAAATAAAATGCAAAATCTTTTTAAATTTGCATAGGTCAAAAATCTTCTACATATTTTCGTATATTTAAAATAAACAAAATAGTATTTTGTTTACTTTATTTTAAGAGTTTATTTGTCAAGAAGCGTCAAGAGAGTTGAGTTGCTCATCTATTGATTCAATTGATTGAAGAGAAATCAAATTGATTGCCTACTTTCAGGCTTTCAATTTAAATTGAACTTGATTGACTGACATTAGTTTCTATCTATTCTTACTCTTTGCAGGACAAACTCCTTAGTAAACTCGAAGAAACTGAACCCGATCCACCAACATCCCAGGAAGATGAATGTGTCATTTGTATCAATGCACGAGCTACAATGCAAACTTCTCCATGCGGTCATCGTGTCGTTTGTCGTCGTTGCTTTGTGAAGACCATACAGAGTGCTGTCGCCCAGCGTCTTCTACCATTACGTTGTGTCATCTGTCGTGCACGCGTCAATCGACTGACCTCATCATCGGGAACATGGCGTATACAAGAGTCGGCAAGCAGCTACTCCATGGGTGCCAAAAGTTGGGCTTCGGCTGGCGTAACAGCGGGTGGTGTGACCGCATCAGCTAGTTCCTATTCAATGAACGATGCTCACAGTGGTCACCATGCATTCAGCCATCATCCATCTGTGGCAAGTGGTAGTATTAATAATGGTGCCATACCACGTTACCCACGTAGTCCACATGCACGTGTCACTCAATCGGATAGTTTGTATTCGATGAGTTCGACTGGTTCATCAACTCTCTCGGGCTATTCACATGGATCAATTTACTCGAAAACGTCTTCCATATCATCAAGTGGCATGTGTTCGCCAGCATCGCCACTATCGCCAGGCATCAGTGGACAGCACTCTGCGGGGGGTGGTGGGGCTGTATTGAACAACCATTTGGCACCACCATCGCCGACAACACATCATCATCACCATCATCAGCATCAGCATAGCATATCACACAGCTTGTCCTCACCATCGGGGTCTTCGGTGGGTTCACTGTCACCGCGTGAACCCCATTCACATCATGGTGCAGGCGGCTGTCCAAGTGGCTGTTCGGGTGCAGTGCCTCGCAAACCTCTCGCGAATGGGTCATGCAATTCAACGGGTATTTCGAGTTGTTCGACGCCTCCTGCTTTAACGCACACCTATCCCGGACGTCGTCATACCAAAGGGCGTTTGATGGACTTACAGAACCGTTTGCCACCAATTAAAGAGTTTCGCAGCCCAGCCAAAGTGCCACATCCCTCGCCAGTGCACATAAGTAATCCGCGTTTCCGGTGAGTTCAAACATTTAGACAATTCTTTTGCTTTAATTAAGAATTATTGTGTCGTCATTCTTGGCAGATATGCTTCTTATACTAAAACCAACTCACATGAACTCGCACCTCTTCTCCGAGAACCACCCTCACCACCGCGTCGCCCTATGAACATACAAGTGAGTTGTACAACTTTAGGTGTTGGTCTAGCGCCTCCACCACTAAAGGCAGGTGGCGCCAAGATTTGTCCACTCAGTTCAAAAGCAACGCTGCCAAAGAATGCTTATGTAATGCCCAAGGACAAAAAGGGTACAACTGGTGGTGGTGGTGGTGCTACAACTGGTAATTCTAAGAGTAATTCAACCTCAGCCTTGAATGGCATCTCTGGTAAAGGGCAAACTGCCAGCGTTAAGCATTCAACGATTGCAAATGGTGGCGCCTCGTCGTCGTCCTCCTCCACCAACACTACTAACAAATCCACAATGTCAGCCATTCCCGGCAGTGGGAAAACACTTGCCAGCAATTCAAGTAAAATGCATACGAGCTCTTCCAGTAGCAGCAGTCGTGGTTTTCCACTTTTCTTAAGTAATAATCATAGTAAGTATAAGAATCTCATTAAAATTGCGTATTCGCACTACTAATTTGTTTCTAATTAACATTGCGTTGCACGGTTTCCTGTTACATATTTTCAAAATTAAGTGTGTGTTTTGTTGGAAAATTAATCAATTTTCTTTCCTTTTTTTTGTGCTTTCCAGAAGAAAAAGCTGACAATAAGAAAAATGAATCAGTCGAGCGTAAGAAAAAAGAAGAAAAACTTAAACTAAAAGCGGAAAAGGAAGCAAGAAAGGTAAATGAGTTTTTGTCATTTGCTACTATTCATGTGCATTTAAGAACTTAACTACTTTGTTCTTGGTAATTGGCCTAGTTCACATTAGAAGAACTTTTCTCATTCTTGTAACTACTCACTATGTTGTCCCCTACACTATGTCACTCTTTGCCTTCTCTTACAAGGTTATTGTTTATATTTTTAAAAGAAAGGTCTTACTAAATGATATAGGAGAAGGATATGTGCGTTTTTGTATGACATGTTAAACATAGGCAATGAAAAATTGCTATAAAATATTATAATGTCATATGCTTTTTTCTTATTCTAGTTCACTCAACCATGTGCATATCATATGCAAGTTCACACAATACTCTTTTCCTTTCTAATTATTGTACTTGTATTTTTTCCTTCCTCATCATGTTCTTTTCATATTGATTTACACACACATAACTTATGTACTTTTGCAAGTTGTACTACGATAGATTTAATGAGTTTTCATGTTTTCTATTTTAAGGAGGAGAAGCGCCTTGCCAAAGAAGAGGAACGTCTCGCTAAACTTATTGCTAAAGAGGAAAAGAAAAAGGGCAAAAAAGAAGCTAAGGAACTTTTATTAGCTAATGATGGCAATAATAAAAAATAATTAAATACAATAAACAAATTTAGTTTTAATAAAATTAATTTTAAATAAAAATAATAATTATTATTTATTAATTAGTTACGAAATTAAATTATAGTATAATAACAAATCTAAGGAAAAAACATAACTAAATGTTATTTAAGAATATCATATGATCAATCGATACAAAACAATAACAAGAATTGACCTAAACCTCAATGGACCCCAACTGCAATTTCACAATTTTTAAAACTTTTCATTTGAGTTGACAATTTTATTTTTTATTCTTTCAAAATATCAACAAAAATATGTTTTTTAGTACAACAAATTGTAAAGAACAAACATTTTTGAACATTTCATAAATTGATTTACTTATGTTTTATACTTCAAAATTTATTGTTATTAAAATTTTTATTAAAACTCAATTGATCTTTTAAGCACATGCAATTTTCAATATATTTTTATTTCTTTAACTTTCTAATTTCTAAATTTCTTTTAATTTAGTTTGAATTTTGTCTTGTAATTAATTAAAAAAAAAACTAATAACATATAATAATTTCCGGGCAACAACCATTTTGTTCTCCTTACTATTTTTCTGACTTGCCAGTGATCTTTCCAATTTCTGTTTGCAAATGAAGTCTCAACCTGACTTTAATATTTTTCTATCCTATGTAGGACGTTGCCTACCCCTAACAGAAATCTAAACAAGTGCCGAGAAACGTAATGCTATAGTATATAATTCGTTTATACGATAGCCGACTTGGTTTTTAGTCAGCTCGGGTCGACTAAACCCACTTTTTTTTTAGATGTTTATACGTGCATAGTTAATGCGAATTTGTTTGCTTACAATAATTTCACAGTTGCCTTATGTATAAAATATAATTATTTTTATTTAATAAACCACAATGCATATAATAAAATATAAATGTATAAAGCTTATCTTGTTTATTAATAATGTTTTACAATAATTTTTGTTTTTTTTAGTATATAAAACACAAATACATTAAAAAAATGAAAATAAAACAAAATAATTATACCATATGGCAACTCCACCAAATAAATTTCGATACACTAAGCGTTTACACGACACTTTAACTGAAGTTATAAAAAGAAGTTCGCATTTGAAATTTCGCGCATTTCGTCAGCTCGGTTCGCGTGCTTCACTCGAGTTGAAAAGTCGTTAATACATGCGTGCTTAGTCGACCCGAGCTGCCTCAACACCGAATCGACTATCGTATAAACGGGGTAATAGTATATAACAAAGCACAATAATACGCAACAAATATAAGCTGTCAATCTAATGCTTCATTACAACCTAGAATGGTTTTTCAAAGATGTTATATTCTTAATTCACACTGTATGGAAGATATAAGCCGCAACGATTCACGATAATAATTTAAATTTTTTTTAAAATAATGTTTTCTGGATTCCATGCGAATTCTTCGTCTAGAATTGTGACTCATTTTAACAATAAAATACTAACAATGCAAAAAAACTACAAATGCTTAAATTAAGCACATAGGACATAAGTTCCTAAGCAATTCAGAAGGAAGGAAACCGTTCTGTGGATAATCTTAAAAAAACTTTTGAGCTCATGTACAAAGGCTTATAGAAATATATCTTCAAAATTTATTAAGGGATAAAGATAGTCCAAGCCCGTTCTGGAAGATTTCAGTCTCATAAGAGCAAAAGTATATGTCAGCATGCCAGGAATCAAGCTCACCCTGACATTACGCTACCCTCAGGTACAGGTATTGCTCAGATGTTAATTGTAGATTGTGTAGGAAAAGTAATGAGAAACATTTGGTGTGAATTTGAAAATCCCTAAAAACTCAATATTTATTTTTGTACAAAATTGAAAACAATTTAATTCCATTTTCTTTAATAGATTATAAAGCAAATATGTTTTCTGGACATGATTTTTATCTATGATTTGGTATTATTTTATTTTATGATGAAAATGATTTCATACATTGACTTATTAAGCTTAAGCTATACTTTTTTGTCTAATCTTTTAAGAAAATATCTTTAGAAACTCTGCATAGGAACAGAGTTTCACAAAAGAAATTGTTATGAAAATTATATTCAATTGGAGTTGATGTGATACGAATTGTTTAATTAATTAAAGGAATTCATTCCATAAAGTATAGTCTTTTAACCTATACAAAATTGTTCTAAACCTCAAATTCAATATCAATATCCTTTAAAATTTTATCATTTTTGATAATTGTCAACTTTTATTACAAATACAAAATTCATTATTTTAAAACATTTCAATTAATTGCAAACATAGACAAATCCATTCAATCAATCCATTTACAAATTCTTTAAAGGTTGTTCAAAAACTATTTTAAAGTTTATAACGAGATTCTAAATGAAATTATTGAATTAAATTTAAAAAAAAAAAATAATAATAATAATAATTAAATAAATAACAAAGAAAAATACAATACTTTTAATATTAATGTAGATTGTTTATGTATGAAAAAAATATTTAAAGGTTTTTCAACATAACAAAAAAAAATAACAAAATGTTTATAGAAATTACTAAAATAAAATTTACTACAAACAAAATATATATACAAACTATATAAGAAGAATGTGAACTATAAGCCCAAAATGAATACCATAAATATTAAAATTGTATTTAAAATAAATAAATAAAACAAAACCAAAAACTAACCAAACAAACAACCAACCAACCAATTATGTACTCAAAACCGGTTTAAACAAATAAATAAAATAAAATAAAATTCAAATCAATAAAAATTATTTAAAAAAAAAATTGCAAAAATATGATAAAAATGAAATTAATAGAGGCAAAACCCTATGTACTCATACTATATTTACATATTAGAAACAAATAATATAAACGACAGTATTTATTGAACAAAAAATATATATATAAAAAAAAACTATAAAACTAATATTATTTATTAAAATTTAAAAAAAATTCAAATGAATTAAAAAAAAAATTAAAGAAGAGAAAAGAAACAATTAAAAATTGTGTATACCCTGTAAATTGAATGAAGAATAATTAATATTCATAGTAAGAATATATAACGAAAAGCAATGTTTTGATGTATTAAATAATAAAATTAAAAATAATATACATATAATAAAACAAATAACAAAAATGAATACAATTTTCTTTCCATTTTTCTTTTTTTTTATTTTATTAATTAATTCTTTTTTTTAGATTTTAATGCCTGCTTCTTGAAACGTTTGAGGCATTTATTAAAAGGACTTGCAAAATTATAAGGCATTTCTGCGGCACAATTCAAATAACCCATTTTATGTAAGGCACCATAATCAAGACAATCGATCTTATTATCATTATTACAGTCCTGTCCATATTTAAACATAAAACTTTGAACGGTTTCAGCAGCACAATAAGGATCATTTACACAATTAGGAAAGGCTGCAGTGGAAACCAATTAGAAAATATTTTATTTAGAAACCACAATAAATATACTTACCATTATCATGGAGTGCAGTTTCATTCTGATATGTTGGTTGACCAGCATCGACCCAAAAACCCCAAGTGATGCGAAATATGCCACAGGCTCCATTAACACAAACTGCCGTTGCATTGCAACCACTGAGTGCTTCACAAATACAATAGAGACATGCCTCAGTGACAGGTCTTGGCTTCTCCACAGATGCCAGTGGTGCTACGGAAAATATATTGTAATGAGTGTATAATATACACTTTCTTCGTACTTTAAAAAAACATTCGAATATAACACGCCTGGGCTAAGCGCTGGAATATAATGATCAATCCCTCCAACTCAAGTAACTACACTTTCTTCCTGCTATAACATACAATGGAAGCATGGAGCAAATCCGTTATCGCCTCACATGGTGAGTTCACATGAAGATGGTTCCACCTCGCTGCTATCAAAAGGTTAGGAAACTAAGCTGACACCTCCGCCTTTCTAATAAAATATCGTTATCAAACAAAAGACTAATATATCTGCATATGGTGCCACCAACTTGGCGCTATGCCATTCAAATATGGGTCACCGAGCTGCCTATAGTATTACCAAACTGCAGGCGTGTCAAAAAAAGAATCACGCGCGCCCCTTCTTTTGTTCGAATACCACGCTTTACAGACACCTCATGATCCCAACGGTTATGAAGGTTATAAATTTATACAGCAATCGCCATCACTCAAGGCTTCTGACTCATCCCAACTCGCTGGCATCTTCCCTCACCTGCTTCTCTACAAGGCCAAGACTAAAATGGCTATACCAGCATGATTTCCCCCTAAGAAAGATCCAACATATATGTACTAACAGGCTTCTCAGATATCTATCTCAATTCCTATCAAAATCTAGTACTTCACTTTTCTTAGAACTATAAAAAAGAATTTTGATTAGGAAATATTAAATTCAAATTGATTGCAATTTTCAATGCAAATAAGATAAGTTTACTAAGTTTTCTTCGCTTGATTGCTTCATTTCTCTGGTTTTCCCCTCAAACAGCTTTTTCATTTATTAAACAATGCTTGGAACTGAAAATGTATCTCACAATAAATCGTTAGATAAAAAACTTTTTCACCGAAGCCAGTTTGATGCGATATATTTAATTGGATGTCGAAATCTCTAACTATGTACATTTTCTCTATAGTTCAGAACTGTACTCCGTGTGTGTCTTATGTTAGAATTTAGTGATTCGACTTAAAATCTGAAGAAGTCCAAAGACAAAGTATATTTGACATAGTGCACGTAAGTCTTAAAATTGGATTACAATCTACTCGACTCAAGAGTAATCATCTTTTCACTCTGCCATTCAAGTCCCTAAAAAAAAAGTATGACCTCATATGATGCCAATGTTGCAAATAGTGTCCTCCGGAAAAGATTAAGAATCCTTGCTTTCCCTATATGATGAGCAGTACTTTTTGATAATTAAATACAAATTACAAAACAATTCTTAACTCTTCATCCAGTAAATACTTTCTGTGTCTTACCCTCAGTATTAACAACCGGTAATTTCACATTTAGACAAATAAAAGTCAATGCTATAACTGCCCAATACCACTTATTGCACATTTTATAACAAAATTCTTTACTAACGATGATAATGATGGTGATGGAGAAACGTTTATAAAATTATATTGCAAATATTGTTCGCGTTGCGCTTAGAAGTCTTCTTAGACTAGACACTTCCGCGTTTCCCGAACAACTAAAACTCAGCAAGTTCAACAAAATATTGTAGAATTTTCAAATGATTGAAATTTCATTTACAGCTTCATGTATGAGAATTTGAAACGCGACATGAGAGAGATTAACATACTATAATTTTCATTAATAAAAAATGTGCATAAATTAATGGAGCAATCAATATCAATGTAAGTACATAGTTAGTTAGTTAGATTTACTTACCTACAATATATAATAAGTGTTATAGTGTTTGAATCTATCTGACAGTGACTTATGTAAGTGGTTATTTTAAACCGCAAAAGGCAGATGCTTGTCTCTTTTTTTTTTTAGTTTATCATTTTAATAATAATTTGTTTATTAATTACTAAAATAAAAAATTCATTAAAATTATAAAAACAATCTATTGCCTGAGGGCTATTCATAACCTTCCTCTTCATAAGCCTCAATGCAATCTTCAAAGGCCGCTTGATATTTATAGGGCATTTCTCCGACTTTACAACCATAGGCACCCAGCTTATGTATCCGTGCATAGTCATAACAATCCATTTCACCATCATCATTGCAATCCTGATTGAATTTAGTCATATAATTCTGTACAGTATTGGCAGCACAAATCGGATCATTAGCACAATTGATGAAAGCCTTCTCCGATGTGGGATTCTCAGATTCACTGACAGTCAATTTTCCTGCATCGACCCAATATGCCCAGGTTATGCGAAATAGACCACAGGCGCCCTTTTCGGGTGAGACACAAACTGCAGTAGCATTGCAACCACTACTCGCCTCACAAAGACAATTTAGACAAAATTCGGTAACAACCTTATCCAGAAGATGACCTAGCATAGTAGATGCAAAGTGCAAAGAAATTTATGAAAAAAGTTCGAAATGTAGTAGTAGTATGTAGTAGGATTACCTTGTCCATTAACTTGACTTAATAATACCAAGATTAAGACGCAAAAGTAACTATTCTTCACAGTTATTTGCTTTAAATCACTTGTATGCATTTTGTTTTGATTTTTCTACAAATAATGCAAATTTATTTTATCTTATACTATAGTAAACAAGTTTTTAATATTAATCTATCCTCTGTACTAGAAGATTATCACTTATAGAAGCAACTATTAACAAAATGCAATCTACTCGCTTCCGCGTCTAATGAGCAACTAAATGATTATTTAGAACAATTACAAAAGCCGGTAACAGTTTTTTATAATTGTGATTTTATTATAGAAAGTTGAAATTCTAATAGGAAACCCCTAATATAAGGTCAGTGTACACCTATTAAGCTTAGCAAAGCTCACTCGTATCTAGTTAAGTTTCTAACAAAAATATTTAAAAGAAAATAATCATTTATAGTTTCATTTTTCTAATTTAATTATAATTTTTATTTTATTAATTGATTAATTAATTGTATATAACATTAATTTAAAATTAAAAATTTATCTTTTTTAGCAAAAAAAAAGCTTTTGAATTAAGCTTTTTCAGCTTTTTGTTAGCAAAAGCAACAACCAAAAATTGGTAAAGGCATTAAAAGCTTATGACTTCGAAAATAAAATACTTTTGCTTTCGAAGTTTAAAAAATAATGACTTTAGACTTTAATCTTAAGTTGAAAGACATGGCAATTTATTTTTTATTTTACTTCTTAGTAATGGGACTCTAAACTAACTTGAACGCACCACATTCAAAAAATCCACACCAAATGTGCTATAAAGATAAAAAACAGCTCCATTGGATTCTAAATATGAAAAGTAAACTTTCGGTAAACAACAATGTTCTTATATATTGTATAAACATATCATAATACCCACATGGGCGTATGGCATCCAAATATGGGGCACAGCATACCGCATTAAGAAAATACAAATATTGCAAAACAAAACCCTACAATTGTGGGAGCCCCCTGGGACGTCCGTAATAAAACGCTACACCGTGATCTATTCGTCCCATTTGTAGGTGACGAAATAAATAGACACACTATTAGGCAGACAGTGACAGATTATTAGATCACCCAAATATAATAGCAAAGATTTTGGCTACATATCTAGTCCCATGAAAAGACTAAAGAGATTACATCGCTTTGAACTGAAGGAAAGAATATTTATTTAATCAAAAGAAAAGGTTTATATGTTAAATAATCGATAAATGTAAAAGTATTATTGTTATTTGTTATTTTGTATGGACATATACGTTGTGTATATATCACATTTGTCATTAAGAATAAGTTATGTGTAACAATTTAATTCTCTGATTAGTGAGAAAATAAAATATTAGAAAAAAAATCTTTATAATAATAAGACTTTAAATTTAAAAAATTGTCTCAGTTAATAATAAAGGAAGCTAGCAAGAGAAGATGATTTGGAGATGAAATACAATATACGAGTATATTGACTTTCTTAGCTAAATAGGAAGGATAAGATCGAATAGGATGGAATGAAATTGGATATATGTAATAGAATAGGATTGGATATGATATAATATGATCAGAGCGGATATTTGCTTAGAAATGCTTATTGCTTAAGCATTCTACTTATTTAAATGCTTATTTAAACGATGTTGCTTATTAAATATTATTTTGTCATTTTGTTCGTGTCTACAGGCTGCTTTATATTATTGTGACTATTCCGATGAGGTAAAAATAGTAGTGGATACATTTAGTAGCGATGATGGTGTGTCTATTCGATTATCCTCGGAATTGTTATAGAAATAAATGTTATTTTGCGCCAAGGTATGGAACTCATACGTAAAAAATTTTCACCAACAGAGCTGACACTTTTTACATACTGTCCTGTGTCGTCTACAGATGTTGAAAGAAGTTTATCCGCATATATAAAAATCTTAACCGAAAAACGAAATTATTTTGTACTTGAAAGTTTAATACATCATTTAATGTAACAAAAAAAGCCGTTCAAGGCTAATAAAATATATATGTTTTACTCATAGATCTACATACATATACGATACTCGTATATAAAATCGTAAGCTTCTTTCTGTCTGTGCACGCTAATCTCAGAAACGACTTAACCAATTTGAATGCGATTTTCACTGATGTATTGTAGCAAGCTTCCTGTAACATAAAGCGTTTATTTCATTAATTTCGACCTACAAAGTAGGTCTCAATTAGTGGATAAAAATTTTGCATATAAAGCTTAGAGTCATATTTTCAAATCAATCATGTAGTGTTTGTCAAAGATCTATTTTTGAATTGTGAATCACAACAAAATAAAATAAATATCATCCTGTCTATCATTCCTTCTATCATTTCTTTGGAAAGCCGAATTTGATATAATTATGTCGGGGCGAAGCAAAGCACGCCGGTACAGGCAGTTGAAAATAAAAAATTAATACAAACTAATTCTATATATGATAAGATATATATATGACTAGCATAAAATATGATCAAATCGGATAGGATTGAATGAGAGGATAGAATAGAAAACGATAGATTGGGCCCCATTGTGATGCTTGGTTTGGCTTGCTTTTGGCCTCTTTACCTTCGACCTTACAACTACTTATCGATTGCTTAGGCTACCACTGACATCTCTCTTAGGGTCCTTACACATCACACTGTGTCCATTGATATGATACAAAAGAGGCCAATTCAGCAAGAAGCAACTTCAACGAAAGACTTTAATATAAATTAAATTAAATCGAAAAATATTTATTTGTGTAAAATTTTATTAAGCAAAAATCATTCAATGGCATAAGTTCACAATTCTAAATGTTTTTTTTTTTTTTGTTTTGCACAATTCGTTTTACATTCAATATTCGTACATAAATAAAATATAATAAACGAGATAATAAAATATGTATATAATAAGCGATAAATTGTTCATACACCTAAAAACTAGTAACACTTGTTGAGTAATAATATTAAGAATTATCAGTTGTGCTCCACAAGGGTTTTCGTTTTTCAGACATCATTCATATCATGGTTTAATTTGATCGCACATCCAATTTCTGGAATGTATTCAAACACTTCTGCAGAGTGGTTTGATATTGATATGAGAGTTCACCCTTGCATCCATAACCACCAAGTTTATGTATAGCTGCAAAATCGAAACAATCAACCTTTGTATCGTCATTACAATCCTGACCAAATTTAGACATATAATTCTGTATGGTATTGGCAGCACAATAAGGATCGTTTACACAATTGGAATACGCTACATTGATAGAGAATTACATATTAATTTGAAATATAAAGAAATTAAAGTTAGTTTACCTTCTTCAGATTGTGGACTATCATTTCCAAGAGTCAATTTGCCACCATCAGCCCAATAGGCCCAGGTAATGCGGAAAAGACCACAAGTACCGCCACCACAGTAGTTGGTTTGATTGCAACCACTTACAGCTTCGCAAATGCAACCCAAACAGACATCTGTAACTGGTTTATCTGAAGAGAAATAAGTTGAATTCATTTTTAATCAATCATATTGTAGATAATAAAAATAATATTTCACAACAGTTAATTGTCATTTAATTTTTTTTTTATTTTTAATATTCCAAAGAATATTCGACTAAACTTGATTAGCAAACTATTCAATCTGCAGTTTCCTGCAATATTCTTTTTTAAATACAATCAGCTTCCAAGAGATCCAACAACCTATAGTTTGTTCTCTTTACAATAAGGTCTGAGTCAATCCAGAGTGCAGCATTTAATTAGACTTATCCATTGGTAATGGAAATGGATTATTTTATATCTGGATACAAAATCTAGAGTGATCCAGGTTGTAATGTCACCGGGCACTCTTGCCTTGTTATCAACCGAAACGGACATCCGAGCTACTATATTTTAACAAATCTTTACGGGGCACTGCGCTATTGGGTTTAATGGCTCAATGATTGCATATTCCCCATGCGTTCATCTCGGAAATACCATCAACACCTCTTATGTCCCGCTCAATGAGCGACGTTCATCTTGGCTCTATAAATTGACCCAATTAACAATAAAATCTAAACTCTTCACGCACTTTAAAAGTGAATTAATTTATAATGGATAGAGATAACCTTAGTTTCACTGGAACACAGTGAACAGATAACAACTTATACAAATTCCACTTTTGCTTCTACACAAAATGCCCCAGTAAAATTTGCACTCATTCACAAATAAAACAAAACAATAAATATATATAATACAATAAAATAGTAACAGCAACAACAACTGATAATCTTCTATATATTATTATGATTATAAACAAATTAATAATATTAAAAATTAATTTATTTTATATGTTCTACAATATAAATATTTGTTTTGTTATGATATTGGGACACGTAAAAACCAAAAAAATCGAAACTGGTTCAACCAAAAACTGGAATTTTTGTCTAGAAATTAAGAAAATATTTCAAGAAATATGTCATTGCTTATTTTGAAACATAGTCACATCATTGAATCAATAACAATAACAAACAATGAAGACGTCATGGAAGACTATATCAAAAGAAGGTATTGGTTATGGAAAAAATAACATTTAATACAATAAAAATCAATAGACAAAATATTTACATCGATTCACTCATGTTTACATATACAACATATATGTATTTTGATTAAAAATCAGTAAATAAAATTTACTCATTTAGAAATTGTAATTTTAAGATCAGTTTATATAATAGTTATATCAATTATTTGTCCGATTAGTCTTATAAGATTAATAAATTGGATTTGGTATATTTTCTTTAAAGTTTTTTTAAAATGTAGTCAAAATCAAATAAGAATTCAATGGGTTAAATGGAAATTATATAAATTATTTGTCCAAACGGTCCAAAATATTATGTATAAACTGACGTTTTAAATATGTCTTTGTCATAATTCGAAAGTCATTTAGAAATCAAAGTTAAGTACTTAGTTTGAAATAGCGGGTTTTTCTGGTTGTTGTATGGGGCTCTATCTCTTCCAATAAGCACATACCTGATATCTAATAATGTATACATAATGTCTCTGATAATAAAATTTAAGTTCAATAGTTGAGAGATTTGTTTGGATAGAAAAAAACTGGCAAAAACTTTACTATAGCGCATTAGATTATTTTCATCATGCTAATTATTCCCATATATTGTATAAGCTTCATAAGAGCTCTGACGTACTACTCTACACGTTACTAACATCACGACAATCTCTTAATAAACACTACTGCAAATGCTATCAAAATACTACAATATTAGAAATATACAAAGAAATTCTTACGAATTCGTTTAAGAAAAATAAAATGCAGATCAATATATTTTTAAAAAAAATAATAAATAACTAAAAAATATAGTAAATAGTATAACTCTATATTGTATATTGTATATATCACTTGTATACGTCCGCCCATGAACCTAAAGATGACTTTGATTCTCTTCTCTGTGATTTACACAAATCAACTCAACTATATACAATTTTTTTTCGTATAGGTGTTTGGTGATAATGATGTTGATGATAACTATGATAATGATAATGATTGCGTTGATATTGATGATGATGATGATGAAGATCACCCGCCATATACAAGTTCAAAACTTAGTTTTACGTGTAGTAGTTCATTTTAACTAGTTTTGCAACTTTCAATGGCAAGTTTTCGTATATTTTTTATTAGCCATTTTTTTCGTATATTCTTAGCCAATTTTAACTTGAAGTCAAGCAAGCAGATGAGTCAATAAAATTTCGTTATCAATTTTTCTTCTTTACGTAGTATTGATTTTTATTTTTAACAGTTTTGTTTATTTTTCTCGTTAATTTTTTTTTTTTTTTTTTTTTATTCTTCTTCCAGTAGCAAACGAAGGTCATACGTTGGCGGCTTAAAAAAAAGAACTCGTTCAAGCGTTGAAAATTTTGAA
This sequence comes from Amiota mariae, assembly GCA_035041805.1. NCBI lineage: Eukaryota > Metazoa > Arthropoda > Insecta > Diptera > Drosophilidae > Amiota > Amiota mariae. The sequence continues at coordinate 464,959 of JAWNKV010000287.1, forward strand.
CATATATAAAAAACAACAATTTTAGTTAAGTGCAACAAAATATACATACTCTATTTATAGAGTCTATAAAAAAGGGCATTAAAATATAAACTTTGACTCCTTGCAATGGAAAATTACAATTAAAAAAAAAAAAAAAAATGTAATTTAAAATCTAAAAATGGATTTATGAATTGTTATGATTTTTTTTAGTTTTAATAACTTTTAACTAAGGAACATAAATCAGATATTCGAATATAATACAATATGCATATAAGGTCGATTAATCCAATTATATACATATTCTTGTTACTAAGCATATTATATTTATTGTGAAGAATCCATTTACTTTAGTTAAAAAATTATTAAGTTTTTCATAAAAACATTTCTTTTTATTCCTCAATAAATTTGTAAGGTGACTTTATACGAGTAGTTAAATTGGCTAGATTAGTAAAATATTTAAACTATTGAATTGTGGTTTATCTTATTTTCTTTTGTAAATGTTCAACTACTTTAAACAGAGAACCTAGAGCATACAAGTATTCTGAGTATTTCCATATTACGATTGAATTAGATATGAATACCAGTCACCACAGATTTCACTTACACACCTTACAGCCCATTGTGGTGCCTAAAAGTTAGAGAAGGGAAACGAATTGACAGTTGGATATCCTTACGACTTTGAAATATTAAGATTTTTGCCAAAATTGTATGGTTTGATATTTTAAAAAGACAAAAAGTCAATTGAATTAATTCGATATATATTTTTTTTTTAAATTACTCTTAATAAGGTTAATAGGTAAACTGAAAATGCTACACCCACATGAAGGACCCATATGAAGGAATAACATCCTCAGGCAATTTTTTTATAATTCTAAAAATGAGTTATGTACTTTACTGCGTTAAACATCATCAGAACAAACCACATAAACTAATAAAAAGTGTAGGGGTATATAATATATATAATAATATAATTTCAATAATAATAAAATACAATATATGCATCATTTAAAATAAATTTGTATATATTTTTTCTTTTCATCTTTTTCATTAACAAAACAATGAATCAGTCAACTTTGTTGGGTCTTGCATATTAATGTTTTTCATTATTATTTTTAGATATTAAGGTGACAAATTATTGTCTTTGAGATCGGCTTAAGTCCGTGCGTGTTTAACAATTGAATCTCATTGAACTATCGGTTTTATGTTTTACATTTTTAGGGTTTGGTTTTTGGCTATCAACAAATTTGTATCTTTTTAAATTTGAATCATCATATAAAGGATTATAATTTTTAATCTCTTTGTCACTAGAGCAAAAATTTCTCCTTTTATATGAATACAAAATTTATTAAAGATCTTTTGATCTAAAGCCGGCTTACGAAGAACACAAAACACAAAAAAAACTAACAAAATCTTTAATGAGGTCTAAGGTTCATTCATGGTCAAACATAATAAAGTTCAATAAACTGAATTCACATTAGAAATAAAAAATGATATTTTATGCATAAATTTTAAAAAGAATTCTTTATATATTAATTCTCTAAAACAAAAAATAAAATTTATACAATATTTTTATTATATAAAGAATTCACTTTGATGAATCCGTTAAGAGATAAAAAATCTAAAACATGAATGAGTAACAACGGATGCGCATGAAATGTTTTTTTAAAAAAAACTTTTCATTTGAAAGATATACAATAAATGAAAATGGAAAAGGGGGAAACTTTTCCAATGAAGCACGCAATGCGAAATTTAAATTAATCTATGAGTTTCTTTTTTTTTTTTAATTAAATTTATTAAAATACAAACATTATTTCTATTTCCTTTTAAATCTCAATACAACACAATACAATCGGAAGCAATTGCAATAAATAATTTAAATGAAACTAAATGAAGATTTGATTTAATAGTTTTTATCATAAATCACGTCCGCCTTAATGTCATTAGCTTATTGTTAATTTGTTTAAATAAATTAATTTACATAATTTAATGTGCATAAATAATTAATAAACAAACAAATAAATAAAAAACAAAATGCATGCATGACGGTGATGATGCTAATGATGATGAAAATTACAAATCAATCAATGCAAAGCGTTTAATTTTAAATAAGGAATTATATAATAAATTCAAATAATTTGTGTTTTCTCTAAAATAAACAACTACAAATTTACATTTTTTATATTAAAATGTAGATTTCTTGACTATTTTCGTAAATTTTTTTAATCGGAAACAAGTTTAAATATTTTTTTAAACAATTCTTTCAATACGAAAAATGCTGATAATAATTATGCTTACCTTGTGCTTGGATGAGAGCCACTAGGCCGAAACACAACAAAGCTCCAAAGACCACAGTACAGAACAATTTGTTAGCCATTATAATTAAAATAAATGCAATCTGATTTTTCTTCTAAATCAACACAAAAATTATTTATTTAACGAAATTTTCAATTTAAAACACGGAGAAATATTCGAATGAACTGAGTATCAACGCTGCGATAAAGCATCTGAAGCTACCGAGTCGCTAAACAAATTTTTATGTAAAGCTGATCTTAGGCAAAAAAGCTCAAGCTCAGAAAGCTTTTGTCACAAATCAAGAAAATATCAAAAGACTTAAAGCAACAAACTTGCCCTAGACACACACATAGACACATCTGTACAATACAATTAAATGAGAGACTTTTAATTTATATTATGCGAATAAAAAATAATCTGTTCTTTAATCTCTCATCATTCAAATATAAGTAAACATATATTGAAAATAGGTTTGCTTAGATCTTGTTGAAAGCAGCAATATCGACAGACTGTACAAAGTCTTCGAATTCCTCAATTTTCTCTTGCAGTAAATCAATTGAAACCTTCTCGTCTTCAATGACACACATAATTTGCAATTTGTTAATGCCATAACCAACTGGCACAAGCTTGGAAGCGCCCCACAAAAGACCATCCATCTCAATGGTACGTACATTGGCTTCCATTGCCTTCATGTCGGTCTCATCGTCCCAAGGTTTAACATCCAACAAAACTGAGGATTTGGCAATCAAGACAGGTTTCTTTGATTTCTTGGCAGCGTAAGCAGCTAAACGTGCTTCACGAATTTTTGCTGCTTCAGCATCCTCTTCCTCGTTATCGGAAGCAAAGAGATCGACATCATCGTCATCATCAGCAGGGGCAGCAACTGTTGGTTTAGCTCCAGCAAGTTGTGGCAATGGTGCACCACCCCAAGCGGCACGTTCGGTGGCGTTGAACGAGGCAATATGACGGTACCAACGGGCAGCGTGTGGCAAATCAGCAGCTGGTGCCTTGCCTAAAGCATCAAACACAGACAAATCAGCTTTGCTGGGTGTGTAGCTATAAAAAGAAGATAAGAACAAAAATTAATATTATGAAAATATTACAGAGCAATAGTGATTGGTGATATTCTAATTGGGACTACACTCTGATATCCATGCAACCACTACCTAGAACCAAAGAAGACTCTTAGAGGTGCTGTAATTTTGGTTACAATAAGCCAATTGAGACCACAGTTCCCTAATTTAATCAAATAAGAATTGCTAAATCACATCATTTGCATTTGCCGACGTGTGTTGACGCACACACATAACCTCATTTGCGGCACCAAGAAATCCCAATTGTTTCTTTTATAACATTTTACTTACCCACTGACGTAGCTATTGTCGGCCAAGAAGGTGTTCAACTCCTTCAAGCCTTGTGGGGTCTTAACATCACCGAAAGCCATTTTATTTTGATTGTTTTAAAGTTTTTCTAATCAAAAATTAATTTGTCTTCACGTTCGTTCCACTGCCTCGTGTGAAAAGACCCGTATACCCCTGGCAACACTGCCACTAAATTCATACACAAACCTGGCATCACAGATAATGGTTTGGTTATCGACACAATCGATATTTTATGTTTCCTTGATATTCGATTTCTCGAAGAAAACCAAACCGGTCATCCAAATTGGATGAAGTCAAATGAAATAACCAATAGACCATGATGAGGTTTGCAACATACGGCAAATGAATATTTTTACTAAATTTGATTTGACCATGTAGACGTCATTGGTCATGTCCTCTTCAAAAAAATCTTCATCTTTTCAAGAGAAACATAACGCAGCTTCTGAGATTTTTCAATTTTGATTTCCGTGTTGCTTTGCTTCATGTAGTACTTGTCACGCATATTGCATATCCTTTTTCTACATGGAATAAGCACACACATCCAAATAATGAAAAGAAGGAGAAATTAAATGAAATTTTAGGATTCAATAATATTAATTTTAATTAAGCAGAAAAATCGATCCTTTTAATTGAATGAAATATGAATAATTTTAATCCCGTATTATGTTATTCATTTAATGTATATGTAATAGGTAAGAAAAATGTAATGTTTTTACATGCTTTGTATTTCTTTTAAAAAAGACATAATTTTAATATCTCCTTTGTGCATGAAATAACTTTGCATTGTCTAAAGATTCCAAAATGATTAAATGATCAATTCACGATCACACTAACTCTTTCTCCCTTTAATCATTTTTGTACTCATGATCATATTGTAATATGAAGGCCCCCACAAACCTATATTTGACCTTTTTTTTTTTTTGTTTTTTGCTTATCACTTTGTGGGATTCCACAAACAATCATTGGTTTTTGTTTTTTCATCACTCAGAAAAGTAGGGCCTCGACTTTCTTCATTGCCCCGCGCCTCCACAAAAATAAATCGGCCCTGTACGCATTGACCACTTATTAATGAACATTACAAAAACTGAAAACTTGTTGACAAACCGTACATATATTTATTTGATATGAACATTATTTAAAACAATATCTAACAAATGGATTGAAGAAGCCAATCTGGTATTTCCATTTTATACTAGGGAGAGTGTGTATATGGGTATAGCGCCCGTCAATTTTTTAACAAAAGCTCAGTCATTTGATATGTACAGTGGAATCCAGAAACTTCGAAATTACAATGGTTTTTGATGTATCGTACATATACCAATTAACGACCCTTTCATATTTTAGTTAATGTTCAAATCAGCTGTTGCCCTTTCTTCATCCAAAACCATTTCACGTTCGGGTTTCTCTTCTTCGCACACAATATCTGTATTGCGTTTCTTGGGTTTGATTATAGTCGTGAGGCGTTATCCTCCCGACAGCTTCAGTTCGATCGTCATGAATGTATAGTTAAATTCATTTGCCCTACCAAGACCCGTCATTACGCTTTCTTAATACGCTAGAAATATTGAGGGTGTTTTTTTTTTCAAGAAATCAAATATGGCAAGGCTGTGTCAAAAAAAAAACAAGAAAGAAATATGAGGGTATGCTTTTTTCCAAGAAATCCGAATATGGCACAGTTTTAACAACAGCGAGTGGCGAGTCAAAATAACCAGTGTTTGGTTTTGTTGATTATGGTTGTTAGCTTTGCAGCACTGCAAATCGGAAGAAGTAGCGTTGCTAAAGCTGCTGTCGGTAATGAAATTTACTTTAAAAGAATTTTGTGAAAATGCAAAAATAAACAAATCAACAAATTGGCAAAATACAATAAGCAAAAAGTGAAATGATGAAAATGATTAAGTGCATTTTTAAATTAAGAAAAATCTAAATATAAAGCCAAAAAGCTAAATGAAATCGTGTTAAAGAAGAGTAAAAAATTACAAAAAAAAAAAAAGTTGCAGCGAAAAATATTTCTGTATGTGTTTGTTGTTGTTGCTGCGTTCATTCGCTCGCTCGTATTTCGCATTCGCCTCTGCTGCTGCTTTTCTGTTGCTGTTGCTCTCTTGGTCTTCGCTATTTTGCCAAATAAGAAAAAGCGCAGCAGACCACGTACAAGAAGAAGCAATGGCAAGCAGCAAAATAAGAAGTTTATGTGAGAGTGTGCCAAAGTGTTGTGTGTGTGCATGTGTGTGAGTGTATAGAAATCTGTGCAAAAGAAGAAATAACTCGGCATCAAATAAGAAAAGGAAAAAAGTGCTATACTCTTCTTGTGTATTTTTTACAGAAATAACTTTAAATTCGCATTATAGCAACGGCAGAGAAGCATTAAAAATTCCTTGTTACATTTCTATTGCGCTGCTGCTGATGCAAAACGAAGCAGACTCAGAAACGCACTAACAACAATTACAATAACAACAGCAAAAGCAGCAGCTGCAGTAAATACAAGTCTCATCGTCGATAAAGAGGAAGAGTTTGGAAGCGCAGCAGAAGCATCCTGGTTTCCTTCATTTCCTGATAAATGCCTCAAATACAGCTAAGCAGCTAAGTGTCTGTGAGAGTGCTTTACTAGTATATAGATATATGAAGTCCTCAGTTAGTCCTTAGGGGGGATGGGGTGGTCATTTAGCTTTTGTGGATGCTGTTCGTGTTCTTATTTTCTTTTCAACATCCATTTATTGCCATTTCTGCTATGATGCGATTTACTTTAGCTCTGCTTGCAACCCCTGAGTTCCAAGCAGTGTCAGCATCAGTGGCTTTCCGCCTTCCCCATTGCAATCTTAATTTACCTGACCCACCTTTTAAGCATCATCACCATCCTTTATATTAATATCTTTAACTATGCTAAAAATAAAAAAAAAGAATGGAAAACATTTTTGATAATTTTTGATTGTTTTAAAAATATGCTCTGTTATTATTGTATTTTATAAATTTGTTTATTACTTTTGGCTTTGGTTTGTTAGTCGATCGCCTTCACTTAGTTACAAGAAAATAAAAATGTTTGTTGGTTGATTTTTTTTTCTATCTATTTTTGTCTATCAAGGTGATTAAGTTTTCTTTTTCTCACTATTCACAAAACATTTTCTATTTCGATTGTCGACTGAATTTATTTTTTTTGCTGTTTTTTTTTTTAAATTTGCGATCGACAGTTGCCATCAAGTTAATAACAACAACAGCAAAAATCATGTTCAACTATTTTTTATTTGTGTAAAAACAAAAAAACAAAAATAATAAAAATTTACTGAACAGAAAGTGACGATGCCGACCGACATCCGACATTTTGTCCACATCGTCATCGTCGTTTTTCTCATTAAAATAAAATAAATATGTACAACAAATACAAATAAAAAAATAAAATAAACTTGTGTTACACAAAATGAAAAACACATAAAAAACATTAAAAATTAATAATGAAAATTCCAAAAGCGAAGGACGCTCTCAGTTGTTTTATTATCGCGCCTTCCTTCACTTGTTTCTTTCGTCGGTTCCTTCGTTCGTTTGTTCGACCGTTCATTGCCTTGCTGCATTGCTTTTACTTTGCATTTCCCCTTCTCGTACCACTGCCTTTTTACCAAAAGTCTTATTTGCTCATTCGCATTGCTTGTTCATTTGTCGTGTTCTTCTGTTGTTTCTTTTTTGTTCTATTGTCTCTTCTTCTCACATCCAATTCTCAACTATTTTCACTTTCAAACCGCCAGCAAAATAAGTGACGAAATAATAAGAATTTTGTATTTAAATGTAAAAAGTGTCTGATTTGATAAGAAAATATATAGTTCAAAGTAGATTTTCTTATTAGAAATTTAAAATTTAATATGTAGAGACTCTTTTAAATTAAAATTTGTTAAGTGAAGTTAAAGAACTCTTAAGTGGCTTTTATTCAAAGCAAAAAGATAAGGAAGTGAGTTGTTGTGAGTGGGAGTACTTGAAAAAGATCTCTAAAGTGATAACCTTTTCTGATATATGGACTACTGCAGCAATAAATTGAAGTGAACAGAGATAAAACAATCGAAATATGAAATGCATTTAATTTTATTATTATGGCAAAAAGAGAATTGGAATATTCTATATGTTGGTAATTAGTTTTTCAAAATATCCCCCACTCTGAACTGGTTTCTATGTCACATGATTTGTTTGCCAGTTAACAACCACTTGATTTTTTAAATCTCTAAAAACTCATCACGAAGATCGCATTTCCAATTAGAAATGTAGAATCTGCTTTCAGTAAGAGGTTTCCGATAAACAGGAAAGAAAGAATCTAAGTGCCCATAAGAAATATCACTTAATTGTGAAAACAATGGAAATCCTTATAAAACGGTTTATAATATCTCTGGAATGTTCAATTTCTACTTCATTAGATTAAAAAAAAAATTTGTGTGATATTTGTCATACATTGGTTGGTTGGTCGGTCAATGAAGCTTTGAATCTCAATGAGACTCTTAATTTCTATTTTATTCATAGGAGAAAAAAAGTTCTCGCGCCATGAAACCCCAGTGACTTGACTTGAAGAAAATATCAAATTTCAGCTGGAAATTCTATTAGATTTGATGTCAATATGAATGAAGAATATTTCCATTAAATATGATAAATAAAGAAATATGAGTAAATAAAAAAGCAAAGATCAAACATACTTTTTATTGTATAGAAAACTCATTTAAACAAATAATTAAGAAAATTAATTATTAATTTGTAAATCTTTTGATTTTTGCAAATTATTTATCTTTTAAACTGAAAAAGACAATTGAATTGAATCCTGTCAATATTTTGAATAAAAAATTAAAGGAAAAAAAACTTCTGCGCCTCTGTCTAAAAAAAACTAAATCCATACAACCTATAAAACCCTTCAGGCATGCAAAACACTTGTAGAAAGAGAAGAGAGGGGGAGAATGAGAGGCATTGAAAATGAAAATACAAAAAGAAAATAATATGAAAATCCTTTTTCCAGACAATTTCACACAGGAAAGTATATTGTATAAAACAACATGAACAATATCACGAAGAATAGAAAGGACGACAAAAAATGAGCACATAATCAGTTCACACAAGAATCAGGGCTCCGTAGGCTCTGGTTAAGGCTCCTTTACCATATACTTTGATATGCATAAACACATGTAGGAAAGGAGGGAGGCGTCTATTAGTAGGTACAATTTCACAAGTGGCTAAAATAAGTTTAAAAAAAAAAAAAAAAAACATATCACAAAAGTATAAATGGCAGGCATACTGACTGACACTCAGGCAGACACTCCGATAGATAGACAGACAGACAGGCAGGCATTTGGTTAAGTAGACAAGTGAACGACGAATATAAAAGCTAATAGAGTCCATCACATACACATAATCCGCGTTGTTGTTGTCTAGGTACCAAAAAATAATCCAGTGAATGAATGAACAAACAAACAAACGAACGAAAGAACCAAGTCAAGTAAGGTCAAAATGGTGCACAGATACTGTTAGTTTGTTAGTGAGTTAGTTAGTTGTTGTATATTGACACGACTTCATTCAATTCTGTTCGTTCTACTTATATTATGACAGATTTATGGAAGGGGTGAGAGTGATGATGTCGTTGATAGACATGTTCTTTCATATCATATCGTTTGCCCATTTGAGAACTCATTGAAGTGTGTAAATAGTTTTGCCAACAAGCAGCGAGCGAACAAATTAACAAGAAACTCTGACCCAATGATGATAATGAAGATGTTGATTATGGTAAAATGGCGACGGACGCACTGATGATGAAATCATTCACTCATTAACTCATCCGACCCATCGATCATTTAACAGAAATTTAACCAAGCTCAGAAGCAGTAGCAGCAGCATCCTTTATTCCTTATTTTATTTATGTATTACAACAAAATAATGTAACCACGCACATTTTGTTGTCGCTGCGAATTAACAAATGCTTCTGCTTCTATTGTGGCGACGACACAACATCGCTGTTGTTGCTGTTAGACCCATTAACTTTTCTACTTCACACAATCACCCTCCATCAATCCAAAAACAACGATGAACATGTCGTCAACCACTTGCCGCTTTTTAACTTGGCTTGTAGCTATTTTTAACCCAACACCATGTTGATGATGATGATGACTTTCCAATATTCATATACATACAAGTTTATACATACATGAATGATAAAAGGAACATGATTTCTACTATGTTCCACTGATTCCATAGTTCCGTTCCCGTTTATTTTGTTTCCATGTGCTTCCTGTCTATGTTTCACTTCCCCGTCACATGTCCTATCGTGCAAGCGTTCCTATTTTATGTTGTAGTTACTCATTGGTTTTTAAACTGTAGTTCGTGGATCTTCGTGGGTACAATTTTAAAATTAACTTCTTCAACGTTTCAATATTTTGCCAAGATCACAAATATTTTTAACATTGTGGAGAGTTTGATAAGCACGAAGTTCCTTATTCTAATCTAATTCTATAGTTATTGGATAGCTTTGTCCAATCTATTCATTTCATAGTTATTGATTTTTTTTTTTAAGTTTTTTAAAAGATTCCCTAAGAAAAACGATAGTGAAAATTTTTTCTTTACCTTAATAATCGATTGGCGCTCATAGATCATCCCAGCAGGCTTGCCAACTTGGAGGTATTTTCAAAAGACAGAATCAGAAGAAAAGGCAATTAGATTTGAAATAGTATAAATAAAGAATAATACAAAACGTAAATTAGTTTGTTTTTTGAGGGGGTTTTCCCGGTAATTGTGACTACTTATAATTTTTTTTTTTTTTGATCTGACTTTTGAAAATAACCCTAAGTTAGCAAGCCTGCATCCCATGCCAATGAGATTATTGAAGCAAAAAAGAAACCATGTTCTACGGAGACAATTGTAACAATAACTTTAGTTCTCCAACATTTTATCAATTGTTCTAACCATTAGAAGAGGCGTCATTGAAATTGTAAAAAGAAAATCAACTGAAACAATCCGTTGACCCCAATGATAGGCGCGTTTTCTTCGAGGACCTCAAATGTGCAGAAATTTTAAAAACAGTTAATTTTTACCAAAGTGAACATTACTTATTTAGTTGGGTCTACATAAGTTTAAGAACCACTGCTGTAGCCCATTAGCTTCAATGAGATGATGCTGATGATGATGATGGTTGGTTACTTAGATTGCTTGGTTGTGAAATTTTTGACGCAACAGCCTCGTATTTTATTGAAACATTTTGGAAATGGAAGCCATTATTGACTCTCGCGCTCTCAACTTGAACATGTTTTGTTTGCTCATTATCTGTCTCTCTCTCTCTCGATTGCTCTCTCATTTTATAGCCGGAATTCATATGTTTGCAGCATCCACAAAGGAAGCATCCTCATCAAATCCAACATGTTGACGTGGCCCCTTGTGTGTGTTTTCGTCTCTTTCGCCTTTTATACATCGTTATTCGTCGTCTACTATACTTATCTTTTCATTATATTCTCGTTGTTACACTAGCTTTTTTTTATTACGTATCCTTGCCGTGTCCTGTTACGTTGTCATTGTCGTCGTTGTAGTCGTCGGCGCCTTCCTTGTTGTGAGTTTTATTTGTGTGTCATAATATTTTTATGTTGCCTGCCTTTTTTCTTTTTTTTTCTACTATTTTATTTTATTCTATTTTTCTTTTTTTTCTACTATTTTATTTTATTCTATTTTTCTTTTTTTTTTTTCTTCTTCATTCTCCGCGTGTCCGTAATTGAATTATTTCGTGTGTTGGTCGTTTCAATTTGGCGGAAATTCCCCTGATGCATTTTTGTGCGAGGTTCCGGTTCGGTTCTCTGGAGGAAAATTTAATTAAGGAACGAAAAAAAAAAAATAAATTTGTTTCTTTTAACTTTGCGTTCGTTTTTTCTTTATAATATCATTTTTATAGATTTCTATGGCAAATATTTCCATTGGAATTTTGTCTGGTGAAACAAATAATTTTCATTCATAGCAGGTCATTGTAATCTTGGTTTATTTATTTTTATAGTGTATGTATTTTTGAGTGAGTGCATTCAATGAAGAGGAAGGTGCCAAGTGTTGCCAGATTGAGTGACACAAAAAAGTTTACTACTGGTCCTTAAATAAAACTGCATCATATGAATCTTTTATAAATTTTACAATTTTTTTTTTTATTTACAAAGTTTGACAGTCTTTCTATTTGGATTTATTCAGTATTTCACACAACTTCGCAGTGGATAACGATTTTGGTCGTTCAATTGGTGCGCCTAAAGCTCGAGCCCAAATACACTGTGCCATGACACCTAGAGCACGCGATATAGCAAATAGAACAGTGTAATATTCCATTTCATTAAAGCAATAGTGCTGCAGCAAGACACCCGAATGGGCGTCCACATTTGGATAGGGATTCGAAACTTTACCCGTTTTCTTTAGAATTTCTGGTACGATCTTAGATAGACGGGTCACCAACTGAACATTTTTATCCTCTGGGCAATATTTCTTGGCAAACTCTGCTTGCAAAGTAAAACGTGGATCTGGCATTCGCAAGACAGCATGACCATATCCCGGTACAACTTGACCCTTCTTTAATGTGCCATTAACATAATCGATAATCGCTTTGTCTTCCGGAGCGTCGCCAATTGCTTTTTTCAACTTTTGCAACCATTTGACTACTTCCTGATTAGCTAGACCATGAAGGGGCCCAGCTAAACCGCACATACCAGCAGCATACGATAAAAAGGGATCACTAAGTGCTGAACTGACTAAAGTCGTTGCATGTGAAGAAACATTTCCGCCTTCATGATCAGCATGCAGTACCATATAGAGCCGCATCAGCTCAATAAAGTTGGGATCATCGAAGCCCACCATACGGCTATAATTTGTTGACCAATCTACTTTCTTATCGATCTTTAAATTATTTTTACCCTCCTTAAACACGTTTGTGTAAATGAGCCCAGCATAAGAGGGTAAAAAGGAGATCAAATTCATTGCATCCTCATAGGCATATTCCCAATATTCTGTCTTCTTTACGCCAGCAGCAAACGCTTTTTGGAACTCGCTCTCCCTAGTAAGGCACGCTGATATTGCAGCCAATTGTGCCATTGGATGAATACACTTGTCCATACACTTACAAAGTTTAATTGCGTACTCTGGCAACTTGCCACGATTTGCCCACTCACAAGCTAAGACATCGGATTGGCTTTGGTTTGGTATTTTGCCGGTTAACAGTAACCAGAAACAACCTTCGGGAATAGGTTCTTTACCGCCTTTAAAACGTGGCAACTTCTTCACTACATCAAATATCGACATATTACGATAAAAAAGACCTTTTGTTGCTTCAACTAATGACGTCTCGGTGATGAGTAAATTGAGACCACGCATACCACCCATAATATTTTCCAACTTAATTACACCCATTTCTTTTTTACCATGTACTTTTCTTAATTCAGCAAAACGTTCCCGTTCCTCACAAACCTTCTTCTGCATAGCCTTCTTTAGAGAACCTTTACTGCTGTAGTTGCGTTCCAATATAAACATAGACTGGGGTTTACACAAGTCATTTCTCCGGGCACTAAATACAGTACGTGCTACTATGATGGCGCCTCGTGGTCGTATCAAACTTTTCCCCATTTTATTTTTTTTTACTCTTACAAATTTAGATACATTGTTTCCGAAACTATTTATAATAATATAAAATTTTGACATATCGCACCCTAACTACAAATTTTCAATTTTTGAGTTTTTGTTAAAAAACAACATATAATGATAATCCCCAGCTTCTTTAAAATTCTGGTATTTATTTCTCTACGCTTTACCCAAAAAAAAAAAAACCCTGTTTTTCTTTCTTTTCATATACCATAGAAATACCTTCAATGTGAGCAAAAACAGTTTTTTGTCTATACTGAAAAAATTAAAATTTTGAGTTAGTAACCTTTTGTAGTTAGGGTGCGTGCGATATTTTATACCCCAAAAAGTGTATAAATATGGATAAATGATTTGCATGACGATGACAATCGATGCAGCCATCTATTCCTATGCTAACAAGTGTAACAGTTTAAGAGCTAAGGATCTGATATTTGGTACACACAAGCCTTAGTCATTGACAGCATCCAAATCGTTACATTGCCGCCTATACCTTATGAGCATCCGAAACTTTTGTTTCGAATTATTCGGAGATATAGAATAGATTTCTGGAAGCAAGTTTAGTAGCTTAAAAATGAATCAAATTACAATATTTTGTAAGCGATGCAAGAGTAAAAGTTTGAATAAATGCTAATGTAGCAATAGGCCAGAAAAACTTAGTTCCTAAAAGGAAGCATGTTGAGGACTTGAGGTATTGTCGCTGCGTCTGGAGTAGGAAATTTGGTGTCTGTTAAGGATAATATTGATCGTACTCAATGCTAAAGATATGTTTGTAGAAGAGATTAAAAATGTAGTCCCGTCAATGTCTAGATACATAAAGGCAATTATGGATGCCCATGGAAAGACAACCAAGTCTTAAATTTAAAATATCAACTATTTACTTTTAGAGCTTTAATTCAGTGGTTTCGATTAATAATGCTTTTTAAGATTCGCCAGGGAGTAGAAATGGGAGCCATGCGCAGTCTATTGTCTAACATTGTTTTGCCAAACTAAAATTAATAATCCATATATAAAATTCAAATGAACCACAGTTTTCTTCTTTAATTTTAATTTTTCTTTTATTAGTTAAAGTTATTAGAGTTAGAGAGCTTAGAAATGAGACAAATCTATATATATATGTATATATATATCCCAAATTGGATCGATTAGACAAATAACTATAAAAATTGACCAATAACAACTGGGGTGAGAAATGTATAATATAAGCTTTGGTAAATCGAAATTAATGTTCTGTATGATGATGTTTTATGATAAATTACTTGAGTTCATTTAAACACATTTTATACGGGTTTCAGTTCTTAAGTAAACCACATCATAAGGCAGCTTATGTATCTAAGCTTCAACTAATTGTTTTTCCCATCCAATCTCATCTAATTTAAGTCTTTTGCAAAAAGCTTTAAAATTTTAACTCATACAGTTCAATTTGAAATTAATGCTACGCATTGTAAAATTAAATAGAAAAGCAACCCCAAAATGTTGTTAGACTCCATCCAAATACTACTTCGCTTGCTGCTCATCATACAAATTTTTTTTTTAATCAATATATGTACATACATATAGATGTTGGTAGTAGATGAATGTATGTATGTATAATATTGTAGTTTGCCGCGTTATAGACACAGACAAATGTGCAAACATTCAAATGCTAACTGAACTCAACTCATTCTATATACTCTATATTCACTCACCCATTCACAATTTTCATAGACTCAGACAGTGTCTGTGGTTGTGACTGTTACTCCAACTACTTACTGCTACCTTTCAATCTATCTACATTCCTCCTCCCTACTCCACCCAGACAATCCTAGACTACTCTAGTAATAGCGTAGTAGTCTATGTAGTATGGCAAGCAACAACCCTCAGAAAACAGGTGTCTGCCAACCAAACCGAACCGACCGAGGCATTTTTGTTTGTCATTTATTTATGTACATATTTTGTATTTGGCTACCTCTGACTGTCGGTCTTTCTGTCCTTCTATCTTTTGTTATGGACGTCATCATGGTGCACACAGACAGATAGACAGACAGACAAACGAACAATGTTGATGATGATGATGATGATGATGATGATTTCGTAGCCCTTGAATAATTAAAATCATCACGAGACCAAAAGATTTCAAACAGAAGACTACAAACAATTACGTATTGTATTGTATGTAGATCTTCGGAACCTCTCACTACTCACGGTTCTCTTACTCTCTAAACTCACTACTGCATAATTATTATCTAATTTAAGTAAAAATAAAAAGAAAATAGAAAATATAATTTTCTTTTAAATTTTTGAAGAACACTACCTAATGCCGCCGCTCTGGGGCACAAATAATTGTCAGTCAGAACTGAAGACAGAAGACAGTTTATTTTGAAAAATAAAATTAAAGGAAAAATCTCTCTGACGTACATTGTCAGCAAAGAAATGAAAATTGTGGGAAAATATACAAATGCAAAATTTAGACATTTTGCCAATGCGTGAAAATATTTCTCATGTTTAGACTTTATTTATTTTTATTTGAATTTCTTTCAATTTTATTTTTATTTGCAAATTTTGAATTACAATAAAATTTAAAGATTTGATGGTTTCGATGATTTGTGTTCCAATCGAAAGGTGAATGTCAAATGATTATCTATTGACCGAACTGATTGAGTTGAATGAATGAATTATCAAAATAATTGTTGATATTAATTGCATTTAGTGTGGAAATCTAATACTCGTACAGAGTACATGTAGTGTCGTACAAAGTCCGTGAGTGTTTTATGGGTGATTGTGAAATTTCCTTTATTTTCTTAAGAAAGTGTTTTTTGTGATATTCGTCGATCTTTAAATTGTTTACGACGAGTATTTTTAAAAATAATTGACCGCATTTCAACGCTGATATCAAATCAATGTGCATCAAACATACTGTAGCAGCAGCAATAACAACACAACACAACGAAATGAACATAAAAAAAGAAAATTATTTCAAAAGCGCCCACGAAGAACCTAAATTGAATTATTTACTTAATAGAGTGTTAACATCTTTACATGAATTAAACAAAATGGAATAAAATAATTGAGCTGAAGGCCTTTTTTGCTATTGCTTATAAAAATATCTAAGTTATAATTTTAGTTTTAAAATAAATAATCTATAAAATTTAAAGACTCCATCTATTGTAGTTAAAGAATAGATTTGTATTATAATATTAAAGTGATCTGTGTTCCGAGCTACAAAACCCTTTTATTTAAATATTATGATTCTATAATCTTTATTTAACTAAAATTTATTAGTGACTAGACTGATGTATCATTGACTATCCGGATAAATTAACAGTTTAGTTGAAATTAAATTGGTAAGAATGAATCATTCGAACTGTTCCAAAATCTTAGTTTTTCTACAACAAAAAAAAAAGTATGAAATGTACATTTTTAATCAATTAATTATTTTTTTACTGAATAGAATTGATTCAACAATTGCGATGCTAGATCAATTTAGTTGATTAGATTTCTACACCATGAAGCTGAACATGAAAAGATTGACTATTTAAGAGACTGAAAGGACTCGTTTTTTTTTTTTTTTTTTTTTTTGTTGAAAAACAATTGTGTGGATATAGAAAAAATATCTGTTTGTTACTGATTTTAGAAGACTATACTGATATACACCCTTTGACTACACCAATAAATTATCTTGAGTAGAAATATTATTGATTAATGTTTGACTATTTCCGAGACTGAAAGAACTCTCCATTATTTATAAATAATTTTTCTTTTTATGATTTTTATAATTTTTTCATTCTATTTAAAACAAAAACATATGGAAGAATTTACTTTTATATTCAAATAGGGACCTGTCCCTGCTTTGCACGGGTGCTTCAGAAAACCAGATATAAAATTCTTCAGTAGTTTCATCACTCGGAATACAGCGATGTTTATTTGCATTTCTTGTTTTACGCCCTATAAGTGACAGGAATTTCAACTTTATTTTATTCTATGTATAGGTATAGATAGACTTAAAGATTACTTTTATTTGCAATATTAAGTTTGTTTATTGCTATGATTAGTTGAGAATGAGTCTTAATGTTCCTCATCATGGTTTTTTACTTCAAAAACCTTATATAATAGTAGAAATAACAGTAATATTTCATTTACTGAATGAGAAACCAGTTTTGTTACAAACACCATATGTTTATGATTTGGAGTATAATCTTCATTTGTATGTTGTCAATATACTTATAATAGATTTGTTAATGAATTGGGAACTCATTATACTGACTGAACTTTGACTATACCGATCAATTATCAGTATATTTAAGACAAATAATAAGATTTCATATAAATAATACAATTGTACATGATATAAAAGCTTTTAAAAATACGACTAGATTGATTTTAAAATATATTTCTAAGCTAAAAGTGCAAAATTCGATCCACGCAATCCCACATTTCTGGTAGATTTTCAAAAAAAAAAAAAAACAAGTATTGCACATTGTATTGTCATCAGAACTAAAGATGTATGCCAAATTTCAACCCAATCGGATGCAAAGATGTGGTTCTAATTCAGAGAGACCTAAACAAACAAAGTAACAAACTATTATATTACAAGCTTTAAAAAATGAGTCTTGGTAAGGAACTTGGAACTTTATCTACTTATTACTAGCGATACTAGATCAGTTAAGTTGAGTTTTAATTGTTAACTTTCTAAAAGGACACTGACTATTTAAGAACCATAAAGACCATTTTATTATCAAAAAGAACATTTGTTTACAATATGTGTAGATGTTAACACAACTATTCGCAAAAATCTATTCATTTATTTGCAATATTTGAATTTACTGTAAATGTTAATGTTCTATATACTTATAATTGTTTATATTTATAACTTTTAAATTTACAATTAATTTTCTTATTTTTATTTTCTTCCAACAACAATAACAAAAACAGCTCAAAAATCGCGACACAAGCCCCGTTACTAAGAATAAGAAGAATTACAAAAAAAAAAGGAGATAATTTTGGAGAGTATTTTGAATAGACTTAATTATTGATTGCTTAGCAAAGTAATAAGTATTCTAATTTAAAAGAAAGGAAAGAGTGAGTAAGTAAACTAATAAAATCTAATGTATAGTAATCCAAATTATTTAATAAAACTCTTCTTTTTTTATATATATAGAGACAAACATATTTGACGAACTTAAAGTGAAAAGCGCACAAAAACAAAAAATACAAAAAAGTGTAAAGAAAATTAAACGCGTGGCACCGAGAATAAGAGAAAAGCAGAAAGAAAAGATTGCAGAAGGAAAAAAAAAACTAAAATTGTACAAAAATGTTGCAAAAGAATTTTATGTTTTTGAATTGAAAAAAAAAAAAAAAAAAAAACTAAAATTTAAATTAAAAAAGTCTACAAAAAATTAAGGAGTGCAGAGTGTGTGAGAGAGTGAAAGGAGAAGTCGCTAAATAATATTGAGAATTTTAACATCATTTTTTGTGTTGTTAAATTGGCTAAATAAACAAAATGAAGCGACGCAATGCTGCTGATTGCAATAAATTGCGTCGACAATTAAAACGTAATAAAATTACAGACAGCATGTACGGCAGGTGAGTCATTCTGTGAATTGAAGTGTGATTTAAAGACTTTTTCACTATTAAAAGAAACTTCATTAAGTTTGTTTAGTTTATTAAATAAGATGGGAGAACAACGAGATTTTTGAGAGAAAGAAGTCAAGAGAGCGAAACGAATTTTCTAAAAACATGACGACAGAATTTACTAAAGAAAATAAATACAAATTCTTTGAATACACACACACACACACATACACATACACACACACACACACACACACATGCTTAGAGCAATAAAACACGCACATACATATGTGTGTACATTAGTGTTGTGATAGCTCCTAGCTACAAGATCTGAGGGGTAGAGGCTCATTGACATTATCTTAGATGCGATATTTGTTGTTTGTTCATATTTCTTCTTATTATTATTTTTTTTTTTTATTATTTATTTGTATGTTTATATTTTCTTAAAGCGTTTTTTGCGCTTCTTGTTTTATTTTATAATATTTATTTTCTATTCTCTGTGCGTTATTCTTTTGATATTTTGTTTGTTTTGGACGCGTACTCTAATCGTATTTTGTCATTTATTGATCTGATAATTTGGCATACTGAATGACAGAATGACTGAATGATTGAGTGACTTAGCTGATTAGCATTGTTAGTTATTTACTTTGAAGAAATGATGAAGCACGTTTTTATATATTTTTAGTATTGATTTTATTATGTCATATAAATTACTAATTAGGCTATTTAAAAACTTTATTTGTTGAGAATAGAATTGGATGATATACAAACTATATATGTATGTATGTAGTTGTTTTATTAAATTTGAATGGAAAATTGAGTTTGAACATATGTATATATTTGATATAAGTTGAGTTTATAAAAGAAGATTTTATATCAAATGGTGAAAAGTTTGTTCGTTTCTCATATTCATACATACAATATTTTCATTTGGGTTTGATGTTAAAATCCGCCCAGAAGATGTATATCTAATAAAAGATAAAAGGCAGGACAGCGCCTGTTGTTTATCTATCTTCTACGAATCAATTTATGTACCTATATAAAATCGTTTGTGCATTTGTTAGGAACGCATGTTCTCCAGAACCATAAGAGCTATCGATCGATTTTATCGTGTGTTCGGTTTAAGTTTTTCTGTTTTTTTTTTTTTTTTTTTTTTTTTGACCTGGTACATGGCCCTGTAGTTATCGTGATTACTATTATAAGTTTCTGTTAAATTTTGGTTGGGAAACTGACTTTTGTATTGTGTATAGTAATGCATAAAAGAAGAATTTAAGGCAAGTAAAGAACTTGTAAATAAACTTTAGTTTGAATGAGAAATTGATTTGTAGATATTTTTTGAGTTCATTATACTTACGTATGATATAAAATTACAATAAAGAAGGGTTAAAGGAATGTGGAAATTCGTAGAATTAAAAGAGTGTAATGTTTAGTTTGGAATGAGAAATTATGCTTAGAATATTATTAAAGTTTAATGTATGTAATATGAAAATGCATCAAAGAAGGATAAAAAGTTAGTGGAATGTTTCTAGAATAAGAAAAAATTGTGCAGAGTTTAGTTTGAATGAGAAATTGAGTTTAAAAATTTAATGAAAGTCGTCGAAAAATGGAGAGTTTGTAGAGTTAGCATAAGTGGTGTATATATTCTTAAGAATAGGAAGATAAGTTTTAAATATTCCTTAAGTTAAATATATTTTTTTAAAAATGCATTCAATGAATGTCCACGAAAAGTGGAGAGTTTGTAGAGTTAGAAAAACTTTTGTACAGTTAAGAGCATGGTTAATCAGATTAATGATAGATGTTAATTAATCATAATCAAATTTAAAATCATTAAAATTCATAATAGAAAAAATTTTATAAATGATCAATTAATCAGGCTAGGTATTTGAATAGCTATCAACTATATCTGTGGAAATATGTAAAAGTAGCTTTTGTCGAAAATTGTCTAAATTGAGTTAGAACTTTATTATTTATTATTCACCGCTTCAAAACAAATATGAAATAAAACCAAACAGAAATCACTTTACACAAAATGGACAATATCTCAAAATATAGATTTTCAACATAAGCTACTTTAACATATTGCCACAGATATGTATATGTCCAAGAAATTGTGGAAATTCTAGGGCTTTTTCACTACATCTTTCGGGGTTAATATTTTTTGGAGTTGACACCACAGTGTCAGGCCACACACTCGCCTCGCACCAAAATTAATTCTGATGATGACTTTTTTGACTATCATAGTAGCATTGTGGCAAATGATGCGTCGGTGTCTTCAAACAATTCCGACAGCGGATCTTTCTTCTCTTCTGTTTAATTTGAAGGTACCTATTCAATTTTTTTTTTTTTTTTTGCCCACAAAGTTACTGGATAGGCTAAGGGTTTATTAAATACTACAGCACACCAATGCCATCCACTGGGTCAGTAGAAAGAATGTTTTCTTATGCCACTATACTAAATAAACATAGGTCACACAAATTATCTGAAAGTTATGAAATATAACTTGAACATCAGAAAAGTCAAAAATTTAAAGATCAGTGGTTATTTGTTTGAAAATAATTTGCTATAATTTTAACTACATACATAAGAATTCAGTTAATTTGAACGTAACCACTTATTGTTTGAGTTTTTACATAATTAATAAAAATTACATACTTAACCATAACTGTCTCCATTATTTCTTCGACGTAGAATTGACAACATTGAGGGATGTAGTATGAGTTCAATCAAATCAATCAATGATGATTAATGACTAAAACAGTAATCAAATTAATTAATTAAAAAAAATATTTTTTAATGCCAACACTGGTTAAGAGTAATTGAATAATAAAAGATTTAATAAAAAATTAAGAGCTACCATAAACATTTAAATTGAACTTTAAAACCTTAGAATATTTGCTAGTTCAAATATTATTGAATTTTTGTACATATTGACTAGATTTTGTAGAGACTTTTGAAATGATTTTAAACTTCAATTTTATTAAACCTCTATAGGCAAATAGTAAATAAAATACTTTAAGTTTATTGAACTTAAATAAGAAGTGTATTTAGTGATTTGTAGAGTTTATTTATAATTTAAAAAACTTCCAAATATACATATGTATCTAATCCAGATATCTTAAACTCAAGAAGTACATTAAATACATAGTTAGTATAGTTGATTAATAATATCAATTAAGAGATTTTTCGTTTTGGATTTTATTAAAATGTTTATGATGAAGAAAAAAAAACCAAAAAAAAAAAATTTTTTTTGACGAATTTATAGGCTCAATAAATTTGTTCCATTCTTTTTTCATTTATGTTAATTTATAAACCTAAAGTTGATTGAATTTTCTTTCTCTATTCTTTCTCTCTCTCCCTCTCTCTTCAATTATAGTACAACCGTCTTGTATATGAAATTTCTCATACTTTGGGCTATTGTGATAGTTGCGGATTTTATGTTTATGTTTCGTTTTGAATTCTTATGGCCTTTTTGGCTTTTGCTGCGTTCCGTACACGATTCATTCAAATACAAAGGATTGGTAAATATAATAAATACAATAAATTGAATATAGTCGTATTTACTAGATAAAGTGTTAATTGATTCAATTTTCTTTATGTTGTAGGCATTTTCTGTGTTATTTGTTTGTATAGCAATAACATCAGATCTAGTGTGTCTGTTCTTTATACCAGTGCACTGGTTACTATTTGCGGCAAGCACTTATGTCTGGGTTCAGTATGTCTGGCATACAGGTAATTGATCAGTAAAGAACCACATATCATTCATTATACGTTATATCATTAATTAATTAAATAAATATTTTTGTATTACAGATAAAGGTATCTGTTTGCCAACGATTATACTCTGGATGGTTTTCGTTTACTTTGAAGTTGGGATACGATGGAAGAATAGTCGACATATGCCACATTTGGATTTATGTCGACCTTTTGCAGCTCATTGGTATGAAGATTATAAAAAGCATTTGAATTTACTTATCTCATATATGTGTTTCCTTATAGTATTGGCTATCCAGTTGTTACGCTTGGCTTTGGCTTCAAGAGTTATGTCGGTTATCGTATGCGACAACGACGGCAACGTGAAGTAGCTAAAGAGAATGAGTTTTATGTACAACTTTTAGCACAAGCGCTACCACCAAATGGCACTGGACCCAATGAAGGCATCGGCGGTGGTGATATACAAGCCCAAGCACAAGCATTGCTAACCAATGGCAATGGTGCTAGTGTTATGCCAGGTACAACAAATGCTCTGGCAGCAGCATTGGCGGCTTCAACTAGTACGGCAGCGACTATAGCAGCGGCAGCAATACAAGCAAATGGTATTTTAGCGCAACAACATCAACATCAACAACAACAACAACAACATCAGCAGCAGCAAGCACAAACAACGCATGAACAAGAGCTACAACACCATACTCATAATCACAACAATCATATTAATAACAACAGTTGTAATCATCAGCAACAACATAACAGTATCAATGGTGTAGGAGGGGGAGGAGGAGGAGGAGGCGTCCATTCAACAAATGCTTCATCAACAATGTCGTCATCGTCATCATCTACATCAACAACAGGTGTCAATGATGCTGCTTTTTCCTCTTCTAATACTTCTTTATCTTTCTCCACTTATAATTCTACTTCTACATCAACATCAACAACAACAACTAGTCCAACCTCAATCTCAACATCATCAACAACAACAACAACATCTATTCCTCCTCTATATGATGATCGTCTTTATGTACAACAAATTGGCTATGCTTCTGTCGTTGATTCTGTGGCGTGTGGTGGCACAATTGATGCTGCTGCAACAGATGCTGCAAGCAGCAGCTTTGGTGCCAGTGGTGCTAATGGTGGTGGTGGTGGTGGTTATGGCGGTGTTGGTAATGTCTTAATGCTTTTTTAAAACGCATCTCGTTTACGCATCTTGTAGTAATGTTTGTTCTTTTCTTTTTTAATTATACATATAATAAATTAATTATTATAAATTTAATTTTATATATCAAACAAACAATCAACAAAATTCTAAATCTCAATTCGAAATTCTAATGAACGCGCGCACTATTCAGTCACACCATGCGTTGCGTGCTTGCTTTTGAATAATGCGCGTTAAAATTACAAAATTAATTTATAAATTGCATCTTGCATTAAGTAATAATCATATGCCTCACAATATACTTATATACATATATAAGAATATATACATAATGTATGAATTTTATATGCCTCTGCCCCACCATGCTCCCCGCATAACCACAACAATCAACAACAAAAAACAAAATATATATAAGCGCGCCTCATTTTGTTAAACATACATGACCATGACCTAACCCAACATTTTGTTTATTATCACATACGTTTTTCACTTGAACTGAACTCTCACCAATCAATCATCAAGAACAAACACTAACAAATGAACCATTCTTTTATTTGTCTTTTAAATAGCGTCAACATCAAATGGACACGCTGGTTGTGGAGGAGTCGGCGGCGGCGGCAGCAGCAGCAGCAGCTCAAAGGGTCATCGGCGAAGTATGGATAAGGAAAAATATAGAAGCAACAATAGTGGCAATGTGTTATCGTCTGCAGACGATAATGTCACAAGGCACAATAATAGTAGCAATAACAAAAACCACCAACAACATAATAATAACAACAACAACAATAACAGTAACAACAACAATAGCTATACAGAAAGTAATAGTAATAATCATAAGGATAAAGATAAGACAACAACAACAGACTGGGAAAGTGGCAACTATCAGTTGCATCAACAAAAGGAACAGCATACAAGTGGTAATAGTAATGGTAATGGTAACGGTAATGGCAACATCAATGCTAAGGAAAAATCTCATCATAACCATCATCATGGTAAGTTGAATATCAAAAAAATTTCTTTTAATTTAATATAATTTTATTAACAAATATCAACTAAATATTCTTACCAGAATCTAAAGGCGCCTAAAAAGCTACAGCCTAACGATTTACTAACACATAATCTATATATCGTTTTAATGTGCCTTATCAGGAAATAGTATAATATTAAACACAAAAAATAAAAAAAAAAAACTAACCATTCACGAGCAAAATACATACGAGTTCCCTTAAAATCCTTCAAGCCCATTATGTTGACTGTTTGGTCTGGATGGAGGACCCTATGATACATCCGGCATCTCTCTCACGGTCCTTACACATGCCCTGCCGTTTTACCACCACAAAGCGGGCAATCCAGCAGGGGAGATACATAATAGAGGGTTGCATGAATTAACTCAAAACGGCATTTGAGTTATAGCCATTTCACATTGGGCCATGATTCGAATCAAAAGTGATTCGGCGCTAATTCGATTCACAATCGACATCAACCACAAGAAAAATGGCGTCATTCAGGGGTTTTTGTAGAATCTGATACGAATCATCGTCGAATCAAGAATTGATTTGCCTGTGATTCAGAATAGACGATGGTCACTCGCGTTAGTGTTGGGAAATGTTTGCCTTGTTTAAGGTCATTTCCGACTGTCTCTCTTTTTTGTTTTGTCGTGCTCCAACATAAAGCAGCCGATCATTGCACAAAACAATTTGAAGTAAATTTTAAATTGGAATTTTTTAATTTTAATAAAATAATGACCCAAAATTGCCAATCTCAATGACAAAATGCATCATCGTGATTCAGTGCAGTGTGAAAAGACTATTACTCATGTAAAAAGTAAAGAGAAGATTAAATTTGTCTATGCCGAAGTTGTAATACTCTTCACGCACCTTCTTATCTTCAGATTATTGTTCTAAGTTCAAGTTTTGTATGGGAGGCACCCCTCCTGGTGGTCCGAGGATCTTGGTGGATATGGGTCAGATACTTATAATGTCCAAATTTCAAACCGATGGTACAAAACATAAAAAATGTTTTCTAATATGAACATAAATTCGGATCCATGTTTGTATGGGGGGTACCTCCAGGTAGTCCTATTCGGTTGATTTCGACAAATGTATTGCGTACGGTGAAAATAAAGCTTCGTGCAGAATTTCAGCTCTTTTCTTCAAGGTCTGAGAGACTAGTTTGCATACATGGAGACAGAAAGACAATCATTGCTAAATCGTCTCGTCGCGCTGATCAAGAATATATATACTTTATGAGTTCTACGATGTCTCCTTCTGTGTGTTACTAACTTAATGACAAACTTATAAATATAAATTAAACGATTTGAATGGATACCAGCGACGCACAGTAAAGCGCGAAACTCTATTTTGGTGTTCAAAGTACTCGTGTGACAATGAAGAAGAGACATTTTTTTCCTACATAAACATATTATAAGTGTGAGCATTTTCTGCTGCTATTTATCACAGTAAAACTGGACAAATGCTTGATGATCATTCGTTTGAGTGCATTCATGCAGCCCTCTAATACCTATAAAATACCGCAAATTTACTCAAAGAATGAGCATCGCTATCAATAAACGATCAACTCATTTATTATTTAACCCCTTAAATCGGGATTCTGATAGGTTTAGTTAAGATGGTAGCTATTGCCAAGACCAGCTCTATTAATTGATTAAATGCCTGTTCTGTTGCCACAAACACTACGTGTCTATTCCCTAAGTATTCAGCCAAAACAGTTAAGGAATTTTATAATACATTTCATGGGGCCAAGTCTCTTAGATTGTCAAGTTTATAAAGAATTTTGAGCCCAGAGTTTTAAACTATCTTTTTGATAGCGTAGAGCATAAGCAGAGAAGATGACTGAATGTGGCCTCCTTTTCATGCCCAGCCAGTCTGGAGGCATGTCTGTCGACTAGACAGTACCCAAGATATTATAAAATCCAGAAAATAAAAGATCAACTTTTGCTTAGCCGAGCACCTTTTATATTTTGTGATTATTATTCTAAGTTTATGTTTTGAAGGTGCGAGGGTCTTGAAATTTACATATGTAAGTAGTTGGATATTGTGTCCAAATTTCAGTTCCATAGTACAAAATAGTTTTTCTAATGAGAAGATGAATGTGAATCTGAGTTTATATGGGAGGTACCCCTCTTAGTAGTTCGAGGATCATGTTGGTGGATATGGATATTTCAAATCGATAGTACAAAAATGTTTTGATAATAAGAACCTAAATTTAGATCTGGGTTTGTATGGGGGTACATCCCCTAGTGGTCCGATTCAAAAATATATTTACTTTATGGGGTCTCCTTTTGTATGTTATAAACTTCCTGACTAATTTATAATAATATTCACTGCGTGAAGATTATAATACTAAAATATTATGATGATGTGCAATACAATCCTAAAGGTGAACGAAATCTCATCTATAGATTCTTTGTCTGACCTATTTCACATAGGAACTCATGCACTTTGGAATGTATTTCAAAAGTATTTAAACCTCTTAGGAGAATCAGAGATCCATATTCAGGATCAGTAAAATACCATCACATTCTCTAACTTGAGTCTTCTGGGCCTATATAATAACGCAACTATGTACTATTCAATTTAGATCTTCTTTTTGTTACCTTTTATTTCTATATGATTTGGTAGTCAATGCATTTAATTTAATCATACTTAACGAACATATTTGTCAAAGACTATTCTGTTGTTTCTAAAAATAGGATTTACATTTTACATGCTTACTTTGAACTAGAATTTAATCCTCTTGGTAGTGGAACATCAAGAAAGTGATCTTGGTTGGTGGTCATTGCAGCCAGTGACCGTTGTATATTTTTAAATTATATTTAGACTTAAACTATAACCTTGCTGTACATACTTGTAATAATAATTTTACTATATTTTTGTATTCAATTTTATTTTCAGATAAGAAAACCCATGGAAATGGTAACCTCTTGCAGATGATGGATGCTGATGATGTGGTCGTTGTTGAACAAGTTGTCGAGAAGACAAAAGGTATGTCAAGAGAAATGAAATGTTTCATACAAAATATGTCATTTGTTTTTGAATTTGTAGGACGTCGTAATCGCAGCAAGAAGGATAATTCTTCCAAGGACAATCATCATCATAATCATCATCATCAAAATAACAACAATACCAGCAGTAATCATAATCATCATGCTAAGGATAAGGATACTACAAATAATGCTGGATTATCCTCATCCTCCTCTTCTTCTCATAATAATCATACTAATAATATGAGCAATGCAATGTCATCGTTGTCGTCATCGACACAGAATAACGATGCCTCATCAGTGTCATCGTCGGCCTCATCAACAGCCAGCAGCTCAACTTCGACTTCGTCCGGATCCGGTTCTGGTTCCGGTTCGGCCATTTCGAATATAGCATCTAAGGTTGTATCAAAAATCTGTGAAACATGTTTGAAACTCGAAGCTGATGTTAAGAAATATCGTGCTGAGATTAGTCATATGAAGCAAATCGAGAATGAATTGCGACAGAAGCTCGATATGAATTTGACAACAAAATCCTGTTTGCAGGCCAAACAGAAAGAATGTGATGAGCTCGAGAAGCGCATACATGAATTGACAAGTGCCAGGCATGCGGATATGTTGAATTTGCAAACGATCGAGCGTCGCTTAAGCGAGGAACGTCGACAAAAGCAATCACTGGATGCTCAACTCAGTAATGAGAAAAAGGCGCGTAAGTTGGCTGAGGAGAAGGCAGCGCGGCCCGAATGCAGTGCACAGTGTAAGCAACGTAAGCAGCAAATGGATGAGGAATTGAAGCGATTACGTAGCGAGCTCAAGCAGGCAGAGGAAGCTAAGCAATTGGCTAGCGAACATGCACGCAAATTTGAACAGGAGGTGAGTCAATCAATAAATCGAAGAAAGTAGAGACGATGCAAATATATTTTTTTGTTTTTTTGATTCTTTCTGTAGCTACGCTCTGTTGAGGCTCAGCTAAGGACGCGTGACTCCAAACAACCCGATACTGAGGTGCTGATAAACGCGCTGGCTGCCATACAAGATAAGAATGCAACGCTCGAGAAGAATCTATCGGCAGAGACGAGAGTTAAGCTGGACTTATTCTCGGCACTGGGTGTCGCCAAGCGACAACTCGAGATATCGGAAAGTAAGTACCCAATTCTATCATTTATTTTGTCACAATTACTAATAATGTCTACTAATTCCATAGATCATCGTCGCTCCAAAGAGGATGAGGTCATTGATCTCAAGGCAAAAATCGCTCAATTGCTTGCGGTCATGCCAGATACACTTTGTCTCAATACTGGGCCACCGGGTGGCATGATGCGCATGAATGATTCACCATCATTGCAAGCCGGACCAGGTCCATCATCACCCATGTTAAATAGTCTTAGTGTTGCGGCTGTCGCTGCTGGCAATCAACTAAATGCGCATGTCCATGGTTCACCACAAGGTGCGCAATCGGCACAGGATTATCAACAGCAGCAGCAGCAACAACAACAGCAGCAGCACCAGCAGCATCAACAAGTTCGTGAACATCAACAGCAGCATCAACAAGTGCGTGAACATCAACAGCAGCATCAACAAGTGCGCGAACATCAACAGCAGCATCAGCAAGTGCGTGAACATCAACAGCAGCATCAACAAGTGCGTGAGCATCAACAGCAGCATCAACAAGTGCGAGAGCAACAACAACATCATCATCAACAACAGCAACAACAAATGCAACATCCACAAAATAAGCAACAACACCAGCAGCACCAACAGCAAGTGCGAGAACAACACCAACATCATCATCAACATCAACACCAGCAACAACAAATGCAGCAACACCAACAGCAAAAACAATTGCAACATCAACATCAGCAACAACATGTTGTGCCTGTTTCTGTTGCCGGTGGCATGCAATCGCCTGCGGGAGTTGGTGGTGGTGGTGGCAATTCAACTCTCGATCCCAATGCTACTGTTTATACACCCAAGAATGGTGCGGAAGCCTGACTAAATGCGTGCGCTGTGCCGCCACCAAAACAGCAACAACAAAAACAACAGCAAACGAGCCACCAACAACAGCAGCATCGGCAACAACACTTGTCAACGCTGTCACACCCACATCATCATTTAAGACGACGACAAGTTTGATGAGATTATTTTACACATTAACCAATAACAAAAAATAGTCACAAAATTATGACAAGTCAAAATCAGTTTTTAAATTGGGGAAACTAACCACCAACAAAATAGTAACAACACTAAAAGAAACCACAGATGATTTATTAATTGCAACGACACCCCTCCTCCAACTTATCAAACCAATTCAACCAACATAATCCCCTTTAAAGACAACTTTCAGTATATAATGATGACGAAAGACGAAACCCATGAAGAAGCGAAGGATGCATGCAGCATCTGCGCGGGACGAGCAACACAAACTTTTCGTTGGTTGCCACTTTTCAAACTCAACACAAACACACAAACAAAAAAATAAAAAAAAAAAAACTTTCAACAATTTAAAAAATTAAATAATAAAAAAGCAAATTACAATTGCAAAAAAATAAAATAAATTTACAGACAAACGATAAAAATATGCAAAAAAAAAAAAAACTAAAACAATTGATTTGATTGGTGATTGATAAATATCATTATGAAAATGAAAAAGATAAACGAAAAATAAGAAATGAAAACTACTTAAAAAAAATATGTGAATTTAATTTTTTCTTTAAGTTCTTTTTTTGCTGAAAGAAGCCGCTGAATGTTTATGAAACATAAAGCGATAAAAACAAGCAAATCAGAGATAAGAGAGGAATGAATATGATATATTTTTAATTTTTTTTTTATTATTTATTTTATTTTTTACATTAATTATTAAAAAAAACTACCTACTATTTTTTCAACGCGAATGAATTTGAAGACTTCTTTGTTTTACAAAAATAATTTATCTCATATGCAAACTACGCTACTACTACTATTATTATTATTATTATATTAATTTATTTGTTATTTACTTTACTATATATAATTTAAAAACAAAAATACAAAAAAAAAAAACTTAAAAAAAAGAAACATCAACAACAACTGAGAAAGAAAACCAACATTTTTGAATGCTTATTAAGTTTATTTATTAATAATTTTTTATTTAATTTCTGTTCCTAAAAACAAACACAAAAAAAAAAGAATGAAAGAAAAAACGAAAGAAAACAAAATGAAAAGAAAAACGTGAGAAAACAAGAAAAAACTTCAATATTTTTTTATTTTATAATATTAATTAAATTATTTGCAGTGAATGGCAATTTTTTTGTTATCGGAGTGGCCAAGGTTAGGATATACAGGTAAATCTGCCAAATCTGAATATGGGGGTTTCATGTCCAAAATATTTCGAAAATTGTGTAAAAAATTTTGAAGAATTGAAGCTCTACACGAGCTTGCATTTCGAAAATTGGTGGATAAAGTGCGTGAAACTGATTGATGCCAGACGTATGTCGCATACTTGTCCGGTGTGTACAGTTGAAGCAATCGCTGCTGTCGCCAAAACCCTAAAAAATCGACTCTGCGCAGAAGTCGACCTTTCACGAAACAACCTGAGGAGGGTTTTGCGCAAAGGAATTGAAATCGGATGACCTTCCACAATCGTGGCTTTGAATGACTTCAACCTTGACCCAGATTTTGCAAGAAAAATCATCTTTTCTGAAGAAGCGAATTTTCATCTCGGCGGCTACGTAAACAAAATTTCAGAATTTGGGAAACGGAATATTCACACGTCGTCGTACAGAAACCAATGCATCCAGAAAACAATGGACAAAGTTCTTAAAAATTGGAGTTCCAGGTTGACCTACTGCCGATCCAGATGCGGCCAACATTTGAATGAAATCAATTTTCAAACTTAAATTAATTAAATAAAGCAAAATATGTTGAAAAAATTAAAGTATGTCCATTTAATGACCAAACAAAAATTGGACCAATAGATGGCCGGCCCAAAAAAATTAATTAAGAAAGAGTTTAGGAGGAGGTGTACTCTATGGAGCAATAGGAAAATTTAAGCATTGCAGTGACTAGGTAATTAAATCCCGACCTCCCCCTATCTTACTCTATGGAATCCGATTCTATTGAATGCTTAAATTATTATGAAGAAAAAGGGGAAGGAGTACTCTATCAAGCAATTGTTCCAATTAAGACAGCAGTGGATTTCAACAATGTACTGCGTATGGTAAAAAGAAATCTCTCTAGCTCAAAAACTGGGGGACTAATTTGCATACATACAGACAGACAGACGACATGGCTATATCATCTCGTCTCGTCGCGTTGATCAAGAAAATATGTATTTTATGGGATCTCCGATGTCTCCTTCTGTGTGAAACAAACTTCTTGACAAACTGCGTGAAGTGTATAAAACTCGATTTCGCACTGTGCATTGCTACTTTAATAACAAGCGTCAAGCGACTGGACTATCATCATCTGTAGACTCTTTTTGGTTTTGTTATAAAGTATAAGCTGCTTTTTTTGTTGTTGTTTTTGTTTCTTAAAATTCTTTTGACCAGCTACATAAAACTGATCAAATTCCAAGCTTTCGCTAATTAAATCAGCTGTCGAAGTAACTGAACTTTACCTTCGACTTCGTCATTATCGACTTTTTCATTATCATCAACTCTAATAACTTAAATCAAATCGTCCTCATCCAAAGGGCTTTCTTGCATCAATTCATTGATGTCAGTTGTTTGCATGTTGTTAAAACCTTCGCCACCAATTGCCAGTGATACAGCTTTGATTTCAGACCAAACATCTGATTTTTGTACATACTTCAAATCTTCCACTTTTGACGCATGCCGGCAAAAGTTTTTTCCAACAAGCATTTAAGATGGAATTGCGCAATTGTTTGATGGCAAAAGAAGCATGTATAAACAGGGGTGTACAATTTCCGGGTGTTTTGACATTCTGTTAAAATTTCAAGTCTCTACCTAGTACGGTTCATGAGATACTGAATCGAAAAAACGTGACGACTTTTATTTTTTCACTCAAAATTTTTGCACAGCGCTGCTAAAATGTTTCACTTCAAAAATCTTGCAATTTTTATTCACATTTCGGTGGGGGGTTTGCACACCCAAAACCCCTCTGCGTACGCCCCAGTGTTTAATACACCATAGAATCGTTAACTTTTTCCACGCTTCTAAAATATATTTAAATTTTTTTTCTTTGTTTTCGTGCAACATCAAAAAATTCGTGTCAACAGAATTTTTCCGTGTGAAAACCGAAACAACTTCTCAAAAGTTATTTTGCTTGTAGTTGCCTTTGACTTTTTAGTTTTTAAAATTCAGTTGATTTCAATCTCATAGAACTGAAACATTAATATTAACATTGTAAAGAAACTCCGGAAAAAATGATTTATTCAATATTAGAAATTTGTTCAACTATTATTTATACGGTTTTCGAAGCCATTATAAAATTGCAGGGTAAGTACCACATATCTGATTATCATTTTTATATTGTTTTTCTTTATCTATAAATTCCATTCCATTAAGACGCCGCCATACATTCCATGATGTACTGTTTCCTGGGAGTCATTTATTTCCTTTGCCATCCAGTAATGCTGTTAATTTCTATTACTGCTGGTGTTTATTGTTTGTTGATCTGGATAAAGAAACGTTACTTTTGCCATTATGATGCTAATCTTGTTATGGTAAATCAGCAGTATCAGCAGCAATCATAGTACTCCGATCAAACCAAGCAGCAGCAGCAATAACCTGAGTGAACTGGATTGTGTGTGTGGTGGGTGGGGGATGGGTAACTAAAAAGAGAAGATAAATGGGCAAAAGAATATTGGATTTTCCTGTAATATTTGAATGTTTACATTGTACATATTCAAAAACTCCATAAATTTACAATCAAAAATAAAAATGAGACACAATTAACAACAACCTAAGAAATGAAATAAGTGCGAGGCTTGTTTAAAAAGTATCACGATCCTTCACTTATGCTGACAAGGTCGGCCATTTTGAATGCTTAGTTAATTTTTGACAGCTGTTTTGCTTGCACGTGCTTTGGCTCGTCTTCGATTTCGGTCTTGGCTCATTCGGCAGCTTCCATTGGGATGATTGAGCTTTGTTTCTACGTCATTACCACAAACCCATGATTCGTCACCAGTTATTACCCTCTGGAGCGAATTTGGGTCGTCGCGGACAGAGTCCAACAGCTCGTTAGCAATGTTAATGCGATGCTGTTTTTGATCGAAATTGATCATTTTTGGTATGAATTTCGCGGCGACCCGTCTCATTCCCAAATCATTCGTAAAAATGGAATGTCAGGAGCCAATCGATATGTTTAGGTGCTCTCAACTTCTCTAACGGTGATTCGACGATTGGCCAATACTATTTTCTTCACTTCATCAATGTTTTCGTCTGTTGTTGACGTGCTCGGGCATCCGGCATGCTCTTCGTCGTTCACATCTTTTCGGACCTCTGAGAACATTTTGTACCATCGATAAACGTTGCTTCGGTCCAAGGTAGCTTCACCATATGCCACAGTCAACATTCGGAATGCATCCGTGTAACTAATTTTGTTTTTTACACAAAATTTCATACAGATTCGTTGATCCATTTTTTTGAAATAGTCAAAAATCGAAGACGAGCCAAAACACGTGCAGGCAAAACAGCTGTCAAAAATTAACATGACCGACCTTGTCAGCATAAGTGAGGGACATGAGTACCAACATAACGCCACAAGAAAATATGCGTAACCCGCGGAAATTCAAAAATCTCGATACTTTTTGAACAAACTTCGTATGTATGTATGATGTACACATATTATGGACTAAATAATTGATACAGGCGTACAATAATTTTTCAATGACTCGCAAAGTATATGTACATATGTATTTTTGTGCTAAAAGAAAAAACTGATTATAATTTAAATCATTGATTAAAAGAAGTAAAACATATAGGAAAGTAAACACAAACAATTTCTCAGCTCATCAAAGAAGTATAAAATCAAATAAAGTGACTGGTCAAAATAATAGAGATATGAAAAGCATCCAAAATTACGAATTTCATTCGCCTTTTTTGACATTTTTAATTAATTGCTTTAGTAGCCGCTATATCACCATTATTTTGGATGACTGCTGATAGAAATATGCGGCAAGTATTCATAGGTATCTCGTACCAAGTTTTTTGAATGCAATCCCATAGTTGGTCCTTATTTTGAAATATTTCGGTCCTAATCCGATTGTATGTAGGTGGATAACTAAATAAGCAGATCAATGGGAAAAAGATAATGCATACAAGAATAATAATGGATTCGAAGAAAGTGATACTTTATTTTTTACATTATACATTATAAATAAACTTAATCTATAAATTTGAATTCAAAAACTACATATCATTAAAGTTAAATACTAATAAAACACAATACCAAATACTGGAATGATGGATCTAGTTGAGTTTAACTAATATTTTGGCTTAATAGGAAGTTCCAGTTTCCTTATTATATCCCTCGCCTTATTTAAAGAGGGACTATGAATATTGGATGTTGCCATATTGTATAAATCTTCCATATATTTATCAAAATTCTCAAAAGTGGCACCGTTTCGTTCCGTGGGTAAAGGTAAGGATGCTAAGACGTTTATTAACTTCTCCTTAGTTTGTGTTAGATATTGATTAAGTTGGTGATTCTGTTCTTTTAGTTCAGCTGTTTCATTATTGATTTTAGCTAAGCCAACACTAGTGTTCTCAACATGTTTGTCCAGTAGAGCATTCTGTTGTTCCAGATCAGAATGTTGTTTACGAAGTGTACGAATTTCAGTATCCAAATTACGATTATGCTCGAGAAATTCATTGGTAAATATCTGTATTTCACTGGGGATAGTAGGGTATGGGTTTTGAGTAGAAGCCCCCGTTATTGTGCCGCCATTACCATTTCCATTATTTTTGTTATTTTGGGGTGGGTTCACATTTGATGT
Organism: Amiota mariae; assembly: GCA_035041805.1. Classification (NCBI taxonomy): domain Eukaryota; kingdom Metazoa; phylum Arthropoda; class Insecta; order Diptera; family Drosophilidae; genus Amiota; species Amiota mariae. The sequence goes on from JAWNKV010000287.1 coordinate 500,562, forward strand.
CGGAGGATTAGTTGTAGTGGGTGTAGGTGTTCGTTTATTTTTAGTTAAACGGAGACTGGTAGCCAGTGGCACTTCATCAGGATCTCCTTCTGGTGATTTCTGTTGTTGCTGTTGCTGCTTCTGCTGCGGTTGCTGTTGTGGTTGAGCATTTGTTTTAGGTGTGATTGCTATTTCTGTCGCAGGAGCGGCATTTTTATTTTTGTTATTGGTTTTTCCGGTAGCAGCATTTTGTGCCTTTTCCTTAGGTGTAGCGCCTTTTTTGTTTGTTGTTTGTTTACCTTTAGCCAATTCACTAGTAAGTAGTTCAGGATGTTCATCAAAGAAGTTCTTAACTTCATCTAAATATCTGTGGAATATATAGAAATCATGTTGTTATTAGATTAGATTAGATTTACGTAGCAAAGGGCGAGAGATAGTCATCTTGCATATTGTAACAAACCCCATAAAGTCATCTCCTCCAAGATGAATCTGGTATTCCAGGATTTTTCTTCGGATCATGTTGTTTTTACACTATACCATAAGAATCGAAAATTCTCTTTACTCACCGTTGTTTATCTTCGGCTGCTGCTTTTAAATAAGGTTGCTTAAGATCCATAGGCATTTGGGTCCATTCTAAGCCTATAATTTTTGTATGTTCCAGTGAAGTTTTATTAGGCATTTCACGACGCAATTTCTCACGGCGATCGTTCATAAAACGTACGTAACCTTATGTGTTAATCAAGAAAAAAAAATATTTTTTTTGGTAGATTATAAATATTAAATGGATTGCGTCAAACACATAATTATATATTATATTATGTATTTCTGATCTAACCTTAAGCTATGACCTTGAATTCTTCGGTAAGGAAGATCTGACTGGTGCAATGTTTTGCGCCGTCTCATTGTTTGAGAGCTAAGACTTATGGCACCAAGAAAAATGAAGATAAAATTCTTGAAACTTCTTGAGTGATTCGAAAACAAAAACATCAAAAACATTGAAAAACAATATAAAAACCAATGATGGTCGGCTGTTTCTTGAATGGTTTGATTTTTATGAATTTATACATGTCATAAATGTATTAAAGATTAAATCTGCATTTTTGTTTTCCTCAAATACATATTCTTTTACTGATAAAATTTACTGTAAAAATGTAGGCAAAAAGAAAAGTGCCACCACGCAAAACTGGAATGCTACGGGTTTGCGCTTTTGTGTGGATGAGTGTATTTTTAGTTTTGAAATGGGAATAATAAAAAATTGTGACTCGATATCAGGGAACTGCAGGAAGTAGATTTGGCTTGAGAATATGGTTACCAAGTAACGAGAAATGATTTCCATTTTAGCTTGGTTTGTCTTGATTCCATGTTATTTTCTTTCATGTTTGCTTTCAAAAAAAAAAAGGCGGGTTAGCATTTGGAAGGCTTGGCTTGTGGAATAGAAAGGCTTGATTTCGTTTGTTTCTTGTTTTACGGGAGTAGTTTGCAATTTCGTTTTTTGTGACTTATTGCAGTTTTCTGCTTGATACAGCAGAATTAGAAGTCAAATTTGGAATCTTGAATGTTCAATCTTAAACATTCTACTATATGTAGAATTAAATTATGCATGACACTTTTCCACCATTATTGCTTGATAATGTTACCTGTGAGGGGCATTTTGGGAGCTCCGGCAATGTTTAATTTGCGACGCTTTAGTTTAATTTCGGATTCTGGATTACTACTAGCCAAACTATGTCGCTTTTTACTATGTTCGCCGCCTGTATTCGCTTTGCTGCTGCCCTTTGCTGTTGGTGTTTCTTGGGTTTTGTATTCTTCATCATAGTCCGATGGATGATGATCTACAACGTGCGTTAAGGATTTCGAATGAGGTTTGTCCTCTTCCAAAACTGGCGGCGGCAGCGGCACATTTGTTGTAGCATGCATATTAACTGGTGAAATTTTTTCGCCTTTTTCGCCTTTTTCCTTTATTCCTTGTTCACTTTTAATCATTTCGCAGAGTTGGACCATTATTTATTATTTTTATTTATTACAAAACAATTTTAAATTGATAAGCAATGCAAATGCAAGTCTTCTTTTTTTTCTTCCTCTTCTTCGTATGATGCGATTGAACAGCTGATTACAGGGATGCAGTAAATAATAAAAATAAAATGTAAACATTGTAGATTTTTCAATTTAAAGAATTTTATATAATTTTATTAATTAATGAATAGTTTGAAAAAGAAAATTAAAAGATTTAATGTTAATTGAATCATTTTTAATCCAAAAAATGGAAGAAAAATGTTGCCGGTTGCTTGATTTGGCAATTCTGTTCTTTGTTGTTTAAAAAATATGTGAAGAAGAAGAAGTAGAGCCATGAAACACACGTGCGTCATTTAGCGCACATTTTTTGGATTTCTATAATTTAATTTTTTATTTTCTGAATAAAATGGCTGTAAAATTAAATAAACGTAAACGCAAACATGCAGAAACAGAAGAACATGAAGAGGATGCCGGAGAACATGTGGATGATGGTGAATTGGCTGTGCCCAAGAAAATAGCAAAAGAGACTCAGCAGACACCTAAGAGTGAACTGAAAAAGAAGAAGAAATTGAAACAACAACAAGATGGTGAGGAACCAGAATCAAATGAATTGAGGGAAAATGGCCACGATCTTTCGTTAAGTGAAACTCCTAAAAAGAAATCCAAAAAGAAGAAGGGACTTCAGCATATAAACGAAGTAGAGGAGAAGCAACAAATGATTAATGATCAAGATGATTCCATGCAAAGCCATGTGGAAACTGAAACACCTTCCAAGAAATCCAAAAAGAAAAAAAAGAATGAAAACACAGAGGAGCAGCAACAAGTGTTGAATGCTCATTATGAAGGAGAATCTATGAATGTAGAAAGTGAAACACCTTCCAAGAAATGCAAAAAGAAAAAGAAGAATCGTAGCGTAATAGAAGCAGAGTCGGAGGAGCAACAACAAGTGAACTATGATCAAGATGAAGACGAATCCATGGATATAGTAACTGAAACTCCCACAAAGAAATCCGCAAAAAAGAAAAAGTTAAATCAACAAGAAGTAGTAGAAATTGATCAAGAAATTGAAGAACCCCAAGGAGAGGCGGCCACATCATCAAATAAAAAACAAAAAAAGGAAAAACAAACAAAGAATAATCAACAATCAGAAGTGCCTTCTACAACTAAAACAGAGAACCCAAGCAGAAAAGAAAAAAGGAAACGAGAAAAAAAAGATAAAAAAATCACTAGTAAAGAACCTACTGCGGCTGGCATAACAAATCAACAACATGATAATGATGATGAAAACAGTCCCGACTCAGGTATTGACCCTGGAGCTGAGGAACCAGCAATGAAATTTGCCAAAGATTTTAAAATGTTACACTTTCGGACAAGATTGAGGGGAACAAACTTTATAACAGGTAAGTGACACACATCTTCTATTATTTATAGATCTTGTGTTAATTATAAAATCCTTTCAAACAAATCCAGAATTGCGTCACTTTTTGCATATGTACAACACGACGCGACCCAAGATCATAGCGAAATATATTGAGAAACGTGGCAAGCCACTAGAACTCGCCGAAGCATTGGAACGCATTGACAAGACAAATATTCACCATGTTGGGTATTTGTGTGAGGCATTGCAACTTGTTATATTGGAAATTGTGACAAATCAAAAGCAATTCATGGAGTCTGCGGTTTATGCTTCGCGTTACTTTCTTAAAGTCCAAAATGCTTGCGTAGATCAATTATTGCAATCGCCAACACATAAACATCGACGCATAGCTCTGAAGCTACTGACTGCCATAGTCTGTGTGGAACCGCAATTGGGAAGGCAAATTCTCAGTTCCTATGACATTTTGTCAAATGTGAATAAAGTGGAATCAATGTTGTCACATAGTCAAAGTGAAAAAGATGCTGGGACAGAAAGTGTTCGCAAATGCTTTATACATTTTGTATTGGCATTTTTAATCGATGGAAATTCATTGCTTATAAGGAATATACTTGATCGTAGTCATTTGATACGTGTTCTGGCCAAAGGATTATTCTATGATGATCATGTTACTGTGTGTGTTGTACTAAATACACTACGCAAATATGTTCTAGAGTGTCCAGAGATTTCGAAGACTAAGAAAATACATGTCTTCGACTTGGAATGTTGCAAACATTTAACGCGTCTGTATAATTGGCAAGGACCAAAATCTCTTGCGGTTCACTATGCTGGAAAGCGTTTAAATGCTAAAGCAGCCACCGAGTATTCAACGCCAGAGGCACGTGAAGCAGTGTCAAGTGCAGTTCATGAGTTACTCGTCATGTTGTTGACTTCAAGGAAACATGGTATATCATTTGATGCTATCACCCACTACCGACAGAAACATAATTCAATACAGGGTAAGTAAATAAGATATACATATATAATAAGGTGTTTGATAAAGAATTGTCTCTTGTCTTATTTAATATAGTTATAGTTATCAGGATTAGGTCAAAGATGCACCATTTTGTTCGATAGTATTGTTGCCATTTGAAAGATAATTTCATTCATTAATTGTCGTTGAATATCTTCTTTCTATTGGCAAAAGCAAATTGGGATAAGTGATAAGTTTTCACATCCTTCTCTTTCATTGAGTATGCCAGCAATAAAGCGACCTATATCCAGCGATAAGAAGAGGTGGCAATTCGATGTAGGAAAAATATCACGACTAGTATGAGGCAGTAAAATTAAAACATCCCATCCAAGTTTTCGGTGCTTCTGCCCCAGATCAATAAAGTTGTGTTTGGCCTGGAGTTCTTCTGATGGAACATATTTTCCCCATTTCTATTGATCAGAATTAAATGTTTAGCTCGATAGAAGCAGTTCATAGTGGATGATTCCCTTCCAATCCTACCATAAAACACATAACAAAATCTTCTTCCTGGCCTTGGCCACGATATTATCGTAGAAACGACTCCTTTTCATTACATTTCAGCAATAATTCGCAGATGGAAATTGGGTCGATTTGGATTTTGTTAAACAACTTCTAACGCGAATGGTTTCATTGCTTAGCTGAATTGCCATCAAATGACTACAGATTTGCCAAATACATACCGACATCCGTACTTTACTTATTTGTCCAACAAATTGTTCCTATTTTCCTTAAGGACGGCAAGTTATTACCAAATAAACTTATATTTAATGTATATTATGTTTATTAATGAAACCCATTTAATTTGAATTTTCTCAAAACTAGGTAAACTAATTGGTTCTCTTCATCGTCCCTATGCCGATGTACGCAAAACTGAGCTGGTTATTAAGACTGTGCAAGCGTGTCCAGATCTTGCACGGCATACAGTGCGTAATTTCGCCAATGTTTTGAATCCTGTTAACAATAAGGAATACATTGTTGAAGCAACCGATTTCCTAACTCAACTTATTGAGGCGGTGCCGCCCAATCTTCTCGCTGGTGCTATGGAGAAAATGACACTAACCGATTTTAGTTATTGGCTTAAAGAAGTTACTTTACCATTGGAAGCTTTAACACACATAAGAAATTCGAATAACTTGCGTAATATTAAATTTGGCATACGTTTTTCGACTACTCGCCTCCTGGTGGCTATGCTTAGCCAATATAGTAACTATATAGAAGCCATAACAAAAAGAGAGCAAGCAAAACGTGGTCAGAACTCATTGAGACGCTTTAAATTTGATATGTTAAATCATTTGTTATTGAATTTTCCTACAATTGAGGGGATTCTCTATGCACTATATATGTCTATACAACAACAGCATGAGGATGATGTCGATGTGTTGCAACATTTGTCTGTAACATTGGATTTGCTGCTTATCATCTGTAAAGAGAATCGTTCCTTTATACACAAGACAAGTCAAATATTGGATTATTTGGAAGTATTACGTCCATTGTATGAGACAAACTTTTCTGGAGAGTCTGCAGCTAAAAATTCTCTATTAACTCGGAAAGAACATAATAATGCCAAGTTAGAGTTGAAGGCAATTAAGACAATTTTGGTGCTATTTCCACGTGCTCTGCAACCCACTGAGGAACTTTTTGAAAAAGTCTTACGTTCCTTTATCAAAGCTTATATAAATGCAGATCCTGAACTTCAACAAGAGGCTGGAACAATGTTGCATAATCTATTTAAAAATACTGGCATCTTTGATTCTTGCAGTTATGAGATTGATTTGTGGTTGGAAGCTTTGCATTGCTTTGATCCAAAAACTGTGGAACATGTGACTTCGATTATGGTACAAATCTTTCAGGTAAGTCGTTTTACTAAATTTACAGTCGAACTTCTCTACATCGATGATCGAATTACTTCAATGGATAAAGAAATAGGTCCCAGTTATATTATATTCTAAAATTTGTAATCTGTAATTTTGGTCAGGGTTTCTTATTACATTTTTCTCCTTTAACATAATCTTCTAATATATTGAACCTCCAATAACTTCTATGGAGGATGGAACTCATCCCAGTGTAGGTATTTTCTGTAATCATTTTAATTTTTTTGGGAGTCCCCTTATTGTGTTTCATTCATTTCATAAGATTTTAATTTCAAATTGCAAAATTTTATAAGTTTGCAGTATGAAATTACAAATATACTAAAAATGAAAGGAAAAATAATAGCACTTCACAATAGAGAAATCGATCTTCGTTGTACAGAAGTTCCACTGTTTATACTTATTAATTTTTCTGGCTAATATATCTTGGCTTGTTAATAGAATAAAGATGCCGAAGTGGATATGCCAATGATAATGAATGCGGAGCATTTGACAAATTTAAATCGCCTTTTTGAGCAAATTGAACAAGGACTTTCGGTGAAAGGCTATATAGAAACACCAATCATAAGCAAGTTCTTACCGCTTATCTTCAAAGGTGTGGAAATTGATGAACCCTATGATGAGTATATTGAGCTTGTGTGTCTACTTTTATATCATTATTTTCCAACGCCTTCATACATTCATCAAATTTACACAAAGCAACTACAAAAGTTAACTCCTTATATGGAAAGTTGGTTATCTACATCAACTGAGAATGATGACAATAATCGAAAAGTGTGCCAACCATTGAAGGGAACAATCTCAAATCGCATCGAACATTTAAAGGATTTACAAAATGCCATTTTGGGAGGTAAACAGAAATTTGAATTGACTTATGCTAAAGCAAATAATGAAGATTATTTTGAAGTGGAATTGGATGGCAAATTGCAACAATTGCATAGTGGGCTTAAGAATCACAGACTCATACATATTTATGTACAACAAATATTTTTCCTTGTTGCTCAACTTCTGCATCTTGAACAACTTGATGAGAATCAAGCGGATTTAGCTGCTGATTATCTTGTAAAACTATTGGAGATCACACAGAAATTGAAGCAAGATAATGAAATCACTGACTCCGGTGAGGAATCAGAGTCAGAATTGAATCGCATCCTCCATTATATCTACAATGTTCGCTTAAATTATGTTCGATCCACCGATCTATTTAGTGCCTTAGACAAATCACAATTAAATTATATACGATTTCTGCGTACACTTACGGATTATTGTAAGGATTTGCCACAATTTGATAAATATGTGGGAAATTATCGTCTAAAGATTATTAAGAGTGTCTCCATTAGTCTTCTGGATGTTAAACAAACTAAAAATCAATCAGAACAACTGATGGAAAGCGTCAAATTGGTGGCTGCCTTTAATTTACCATCGGAAAACTGTGAGGAATTGCTGGGATTGCTTACAGAGAAACTTAAATGGAGTGATTTCTTTGAATCAGCAAAACCTACAGTCTACTATGAGTTGTTGGTCAATAATTTAAAACGTTTAACTGAACTGAAACAACCGATTTCTTGTATAAAACAAGCGAAACAAATAGAGAAATATTATATAAAATTTAATAAGCAAATAGCGGAAGGAGAAGAATTGCAATTGGAACAATTTGAATTGGCTCTACATGACTTTTTATTGACTTATCACCAACATATTCAACATTTCGGTCAAAAGTTCTTTAAATGTTTCTTAACCACACGCAAATTGAATAAGTCAACAATTAAACTTGCTTGCCTTTTGCTGGAACGTAATGTCACAGTATTGGGTTCACAATTTATCGAGTTGCTACCGGAAAATTTAGAAAAAAGAGAACTCATTTATCCACTCTTAAGTGTGGCCTTAAAACGTAATGAGTTGACATTAGATACACAATTACTGCAAACAGTCTATCAAGCGTTTAAAACTGGGTTTATGCGTTCCATTGAGAAACCCCAAAAGGCTGCCATCATCTTTAAAGAGCATTGGAATTGCAGTGTGACTCTTATCAAGCAATGTATGCCAAAGTCAGAATGTTTGGATTTTTGTAAGAAAACACTGAAGATCGATAGTGTGGAATTGTATCAAATGCCGTTGATTCAAGCGATTTATCAAACGGCTTTAGTAGCATCAAAAGAAGCTGGTGGTCAGCAAAGTGGCTCCATATTTACGAACTTCATTAATCTACAAGTGCAACTGCTAAGTCTTGAGCTAAAGAAACAAGAAGTGAGCTTGGAAAAATTGGAATTGTTTGCTTGGTATTGCTATGACTGGTGGGCATCAAATGCTAATGACGAAGATCTCTTGGCATCAGCAGACTTTAGCAAACTTCTCAGTGGTCATCAATGGATAAATTTCTGCAAAAGTAGCCTGAAGTTGGGTATGCACATTAATGAATCTACTATTGAAGCAGAACAACTTCAACAAGTTGATCACACAAATGGTTTGTTACTTAAGTTCCTGTCATTTTTATGTGATAAACTCTATAAGGATTATAATGAGGAAGAAGATCCGGAGCGAAAGAGCGGCGGTGATCAAAGTGCTGCCCAACTATTTGAAATGATTTGTACACATTCATGTTTCTTGAATATAATACACACTAGCAATGTACGGCCAACGCTTGTCAAGACTTCAGTGATGCAATTGCTCTATACACTTGCGAAGAAGGCACCGCAAGCATTGCAAGCTAATCAAATTCCCATCATATTGGGAGCTTATCATGCACGCCTCACACATGCAGATCAATATGCTTTGGCTATGTTGGAGCTCTACGAACGTTTTGATATTGGACTTACAAAATATATTCCCCTAATTTGGGGTGAGAGTGCTATAGCTTTCTATGCACTGCGTGCCAGTGATGATGAACGTGCCAAGTTGCAGCAACTAGACACTTCCATTATGCAAGTGATGTCGCTGATTGATAGACAAGTTTGTCTCTATACTATCGATAATTTTCCCATTTGGCGTAGTCTGCATTCATGCGAACAGCTGCCTGATGTAACTTTCATGCAACCAGAGCTTAAGTCTCGCTCCTTTGGATCAAATTCTTTGGAACAACGCATTGAATTGGGAGTGACGGAGTTCAGCAAAAATGATTTGCGTCTTTGTCCGAAGCGTGAATCAATCTATGCCCAGTGCTATGATCCGGCATTCTTTGTGCCACTCATGATGTATTGTTTTGCACCGGAAAATTATACACATGCTGCTCGTCCTGTTCAGAATGGTTTACTCTCACTTGTCTTTACCGCTCTCTCCTCTCAGGATAAGGACATGCGACTGGCAGCTGCCTGCTGTCAACAACGCTATCGCGCACAATTTGAGCAAGCGAAATTCTTCGAAAAACCATGGTGGATACAAACATATGATAACATCCATGCTGGTTTGAGTGATTTACGTGATTTTTGGATGAAACACAAACGTAACAGTGGCACACCACGTGTTCCACTCATCCCAACATTGTTCATTGCAAAAACTTTCAATTTAACCACCGAACCAACGCATTTGCTCTATAAGCAATTAACCATGTACTTGCATCTGAAGAAAAGTTTTAATTTCCAGACAATCCCCGAATTCAATGTACTCTTCTATTCGCCAGAGGTTGAGCACCACGAGTATCGACAATTCATTGTTGAAGTCATACGCAATGGCATCAAATGTAGTGCGGATCTCTTTCAATTGGTCACAACCAACACCTTTAAGGTACTAATGGGTTTCTATGGAGGCATAATGTCCACGCTGGATACGAATCTACTGATACTCTCGATATTCTCTACGTGTGTTAAAATACCTGGTTCAGTGCAAATAATGTTCGATTCTTTGGGTATAACCTCATGGCTGAATGGCATAATTGTTGATACAGAATTCTATCATTTTGATGTAATCGAAGGCTTAATAAGTATTCTCAATAATCTATGGTATGCGCTGAAAGCAACCGAAAAAGATATCCACAACTTTGGTTACCTTCAGGTTTCCATATATCAATTGTTACTCGAATTACAACCATTGTTATCGCCCCGGATATCTGTAGCGAGTTTTACCAAATACTTGAATATTCTACAAAAAACTGCATCAGAACAGCATGTGGCTATGAAGGTTCGACAAATGGATCAACTGTTGGACTGTGCGGCAAAATATTTTCCTAAGCATTTAGCCCCAATTATGTGTATACGTCAATTTGGTGGTTCTGGTTCGGAAACACATGAGGATTACTGTAAATATTTAGCTGAAGCTTGCGAACAAGATAAAAGTTTAGATAAATCTGTAGTATTGGCATTAAGTAGCCTTCGACTGTTTGTGATTGATTGGTGGGAAGTGCGATTAGGGAAAAAGGATGAAGTAGTTCCGAATGAAGAAAAGAAAACAACTTCTGAGTTATAAATGTAATTTTTAGTTTTTTTATTACTGTAATATTTTTGTTTATTTTTAATAAATTCTATGAATGTTCCAAAATGATTTATATAAATAAATAAATTTACATCGTATATCGATAACACAACCATGAGTTTTTCTTTTGTTTTGTCTTAAGTAAAAGTATAAATTGAAGATCGGGAATTCCAGCTGAACTGTACATTTCATATTTTTGCAGCGTCCATCGATATCTGATGTTTTTGTTTCCCATAAGTTTGTATTGATTTCTCATATTGCTGGTGGTTTGGTAGATGATTATAAACGGTGCGATGGATAATTGGAAGCCAATCGTAAGAATCGTCCATAAAATTTGATTTGTACTGAACATCGTTAAAAGTTGTTCCGAATGGTCTGGAAGAGGATTATGTTGATGAACTGAATCCAATCTTAACAAGTGCAAGTGCCCATGAAAATTGATTTGCATTAAACATTTCTAACGATTTTTCATTTTAACGAGATTTGAAATAGTTTCCGATTGAATAATGTGCAATGACCTCAACTGGAAGCCCATAAAATTTTGATTTATATGAAACATTTGAATCCGTTTATCGATAAAAAACAATAGTGTGTGATAGCGCGTTTTACTAGTGGGGCGTCTTAAAGGAATTTCTGTGAATTTAATTAAGATTTCTAATTTCCGGATTCTCGTCTGTGTTAGGGTCGTTTTGTTCCGGGCAATTGAAATTTGGTGCCCGTAGTAAAACGCGACTGTTGATTGTGTATATTTGTTTGTAGTGGGAGAGATCTGTGTCCATGATGTTATTTATGATTTCCAATTTATGGATTTTCGTTTCTGTTAGGGGTTCCCATATTGTTCCGCTTTGGGTCTTTTAAAATTTTGTTGTCCCTAATAAAACCTGCATCTGGATAATGTTTTTTAATTTTCTGCTGATTGAATAACGTGTAATTTTAATGTTATTTAAAGTAGTTTCGGATGGCATGGAAGAGGATGATTAACAGTGCTATGACCAACTGAAAGCCGATTTTAGAAACTACCCATAAAGTTTGCACGAACGATCCACGCTCCAAATTATTGTCTTCACAAGGTTGTTGTTCTTCACGTTTACGATTCGACTTGGATTTGCGTGGACGACGACGGCGACGGCGACGTTTCTTGCCACGCTTAGCATTGTTTCCTGAATTCTTGATAGCAGTTTCACTGGACGACTGCTCCACTGATGAATTACTGGACGACTGTTCAATGGTTTCAAATCTGGTTGACTGTTCAATGGTTTGAATACTTGATGATTGTTCCACAACTTGAACACTAGACAATTGTTCCACGACTGGAATACTGGTGGACTGTCCTACGACTGGAATACTGGTCGATTGCTCCAGAGCTTGAATACTTTCCAAATCATTAACATTTTTATTATCGATTGGTTGTTGTTCGATAATGGCGGCGGCTTCATTTGGTTGAGTTTCTAGTGGATCTGTTGGTAAGGAAGTAGTACCAGAAGTTGAATCCTTTGTCGGAAGCATAGCGTCAGTTTGATTCTTATCAAGATCTTGGTTAGTTTGGATTGCATCCACCGACGAAGTTGAACTTGCATTTTTCTTATTGACACTTATTGTAGTAGAAGTCTTACCAGAAACTATCGTGGCAGTAGCATTATTAGAGCGTTTATTTTGTTGAATGTTGCGAGATTTTTGTGATTTTGCCTGAGCCGCTGGTTGTTGTTGCTGCTGCTGTTGTTGCTGTTGCAGTGACTTTTGCTGTTTCTGGGTTTGAACTTGTCCCTTTTTGGCCAGTTTTTCTTTCTTACGCTGACCCCGTTTAGCTTCTTGACGCTGCTGTTGATCCTTCAACTTCTGTTCCTTCTGTTGTTCTTCTTTTTGAAGAATTTCCTTCTCCGCTAATTTCTTCTGGAGCTTGTCAATTCGCTGTTGTTCCTTCAATATTTGTTCTTCTTTCTTTTGTTGATTCTTCTGATTATATATTAATTTCTTATGAAGCATTTCAATACGAAGTCTTTCCTTCTGGACTTGTTCTTCTTGCTGCCTATCCATTTCATCCTGTTCCTTTTGTTTTTGCTCTTTCTGCAAACGTTTTTTCTTTTGCTGCTCTGTTTCCACTCTGGTTTGTTCCTTCACATGGTCATTTTCTTTTGCCAAAGGCTCTTGGTATCCTTGCTGCTGCTCCACTTGGTCTTGTTTTTGGCCTCGAACTTCGGGCTGCTGTTGTCCGCATTCTTTATCAAGAACTTCTCCTAGTTCTGGAGGCGCGCTTGTTTCAACAGGACTAAGCTCATTATTTTGAGAATCAGTACCAGTTGAAAGTATATTGGACCCATCAATTTTACCAGGTTCGCCCACCCGATTCTCTGCAATATCACATGGAATATTTGATGGTTCATGAACTATTGGGGGTGCCGTACTGGACAATGGATTAGTGATTGATACATTACGCAATACTTGGGAGTAGGTAAGCACAGTTTTTAATTCAAATGGTGGTGGTTCCACAGGCTTAGGACCACTTTTGTCTTTAAACTTACTGTTTATATATTCCTTTTCCAAAAAGTGCCCTATTTCATCACCACTCACTTCGCTATCACTGCTGCTCAAGGGAGCCATTGATTCTGCCAATGGTTCGTTATTTACATTCTCTGCTTCTAGGTAAGGCTCTTGTGAGCCATGTCCCGGTGCCACATTTGTCGCTGTCACTCCAATTTGGCTCTCGGATATTTGGTTAACGGGTACGTTCACATAAGTACCAAAAACTGGTGACCAACTTCCCTGTAAACTGCGAATGATATCACGTGAGCGCTCAAAGAACTCGTGCTGTCGAGGCATCCTGCCATGGGGCCAAGCATTCATTGGTTGCGCTTCATGTGCTCCTCTGATGTTATAAGCCTGGGACTCATGGACCAAGTTCATAGGTGGATAGAGTTCTTGGGCACGACGTAAATCACTTTCCAACATAGGAGCCGTCTGACCAACGGGTACTAGAAGCATATTTTGTAAAAGCATTGAGCCTGGCGGTGGTTCTGCAGTGTATAATGGAGCAGTGTCCCCGGCACCCCCAAAGTTAATCGCATGCATTGCAGAGTGTGCGGGTAACATTTGAGGACGAACCATCATAGGAACAAACCCGGGTGGAACATTTGCAGTCGGTTGGTGTGACGTTGTTGAGGCAGAGGAAGTTTCCGTTTGGCAGTGCTGCTGTTGTTGTTGTTGTTGTTGTGGCGGTTGTTGTTGTTGCGGTTGTTGCTGGTTCATGGTTGTTTCGTTGTTGTTAGGATTCTAAGTATGTATGTATGTGAGCGAATCAGCGTTTGTTTGGTGTATGTAGAATAGGATTGAGATTGTCAAAGTGGTTTGTTAATTGTATTTTACTTCTAATGTCTACTTACAAAAAGATTAGCCGCTCGCATAATCTCATTCATAATCATCATATCCTGTCTATTGTAAAAATCGCGCCATGGAGCTGGACGAATTAGGCCACTTGCTGCGTTGCAATTGTTAAATGAATTGGCACCACTTGCCCGTGGTCTCGGTTGGTTGTTGTTATTCTGATTATTAATATTATTATTTGGCATTATTTTTTTTCAAAAGCTTAAATTATGTGTTTTTCACTCGACTTATTTTCGAATAATAGCACAATTCTAAATTTTGTTCATAATGATAACTAAATCTTAAAAAATATACATACATGTGTGTAAAGCCAACTAGATTAAAAATAAAAACGAACGAACGAAAACAATGCTTCCAAGCTAAGGTGCATCATCCGACGAAGTGATTCGACAAAAAAAAAAAATAACACATTAAAAATGAGGTAGGCAGCACTGGCTTTTATGTAAGTGACTGTTACTAAGAATTTAAAAGTCAGGGATTGGTAAACTTTTTTACTACATGGTCTGGCCAAACCTTTTTGAATTTTAAGCTGATTTTAAAAGTGCAAATAATTAAATTATTATTATTGAGGTTGTTGGTGAAAAAAAAATATATACTTATATATTAAGTAGAAGAGTGGGATATGGGTATTGATGAAATAAAAACTGTATTCGATTAATCGAATAATCGATTTTTTTAGCTAAAATTTTAAAGCGGTGGTGCATCGAAGAAGCTTATTAAAATTTGGCTGATGTATGATATTAGCATATAATATATGGAATTCCATCTTGTCTTTACGTAAAATGTAGACAAACAATAGTTCATAAACACCAGCAGAATTGACAAATTGTGAAATTGTATTACTTTACCAGTGATGCTTTTGTTTCGATTATTTTTGTATTAATTAATTAATATATTAGAGAAAATTCGATTCAATGAATTCGTTAATCGAAACAAAATAATCCATTGATATAAAATTTTCGATTAATCGTGTTATCACTAGACATAGGCATTTTAAATTTGTTATTTCGATTTTATACACCATGGTGTTGCCAGACTTCTTTGCAATTGTATGCATTTTGTATGGAATTCTTTCAATTTTCTTCTTGCGGATTTTTGCCTTTTTTGTACCAAATATTTACCTGAACGCACAATAACAATGAAATATGTACACACATTCAGAAACACGCACAGACACATAACATTGGATCGACCATCGATATCCCATATAAATATACCGTGGTCTGACAAGGCCATTGTGTTCATAATTTATTTATTAGAAATGGTTTCTACACAACGGTTAAGTTAAGGAAAATTGTTGAGGATCGGCGGACAAAGATGAAATAAAATCTGTTTCAAAGCAATCGGTAACTGAGAAAACTGAATAAAATAAAACAATAAATCGATATTTATACCGATATGATATATCATAGTTCTTTATCGATATTTTGCGATATATCGAAGACAAATATCGATATATTCGATATATCGTAAGTAAATTTGTATTTTAATACATTGCCAACCCATTTTATAGACTTTTAAGATTTCTATCAATTTCATTGTTGGCATAAGAGCTCCACGACCTTCGAAAATAGCCTTTCAGATGGCACAGAACTAGTCAAATACTTGTATGCAATATTTAACAACTTTGGAAATTTTATTTTATTATCTATCCATACTTCCAAAGGGCTTTCATTAAATCTACTAACAGTAACTCTCAAACTTGTCTGAAAAACTTTGCAATGCAATATATCGAATAAAATATATCTATTATATTAGAATAATTCGATATCTGATGATTTGATTATATCGGATTGATTTGATATATCGAGAGTTAAATATCGATATATATTAAATATCGGTATATATCAAGCATCCCTACTCTACAGTTGCTATGTTAGAGTCATCCCAATGGTTAACTTGCTCTATTTGGTTTCAATTTCCTTATGGAACAATTAAAAAGTTAGGCGAAGTAGTGAAAATCTTGATGATCGATAGGAAAACATGAAATAAATTCCATCAACTAGGTATCTGGAAATTAAGATAGAAGAATAGGGATGACGAGGCATTTCTAAGATTGATCTTTTGACTAAATTTTACTCTTTTATTACCATCAAAGCTCTGTCGGGCCCGGAAACCAGGCTCAGTAGCATTAAATTACGATGGCAATTGTGGCCTTACAGGTAACTAGATGGCGGATGAGTGTGCCAGGAGCAGATCGGAAACGCCTGGCTTTTTAGCAGTTGCTGATATTCATAGACCGATAGATTTCATCCTTTCAAGACTGGAAGCTAGAACCATGGAGCTAGCTGACAGTAGGTGGGCGAATAAGCCTGGTTGTACTGTTGCTAGAACACTCTGTCCTTGTCACCAGCCAAAACGGACTACCGAGTTCCTACAATTTCATTAGAAAATGAGTCGGATGATGACTGTTGTCTGAACAGGGCACTGCGCAATTGGGTTGACGACTCAAAAGATGCGTCGTCCATACCAAGATTTCTGTCGAAGTTGTGAAGATCTCTTTATCAGATAGTATTCAAAATCTCCTCTGTGAGGAATTGGACAGTTTGGCAAAGGTCCTACTTGCTCTATTCGCGGAATCTTCAATCTTCATGTTGGTTTTATAAGCTGAGGGGGATCTCTTAGACCAACAGACAATTTCATATCCCAGATTAACACCCTTCTCTCGTCCTCATCCTTTCATAATTAGGCATTACAATGGGTCGCAAGGCTTCTGGGTGAGCTCGCGTGTAATCGCGTGCAGTCTGTCAAACCTAACCTAACATAACCTACTCTTTTAGATCCGATATTTTCTAAATCTCGAGCTACAGTCCTTCTGTTAGACACATCCAAGGGGAAGTTTACCACCATTAATTCTAATTTTCTCAAAGACTAAACAAAAAGTTAATTTATTTTATTAAGAAAAATTGACTCGTTCAATAGAGTTTGTGATTCTTGTTTTCTAAGCATTAGAACGCCATTTAATTTTATAAAAATGACTACATTTGACAAAAGTGTTGACAAGATATTTATGTATCCTTTGTACTTCTTTTCTTCTTCACTCTATGTCAGTTATATTTCTTTATTTTCTTTCCTATCTTGTTCATGTTTTTGCTTTGTGATAGAGTGACAAAAAAAGGCACCAAAGATTTTACGAAAAATTACACAAAATCTGAAAGGAAGTACAATAAAACAAAATATAAAAAAGAGGTACTATAAAAAATTATCATGTTTGGTTATAACGAATTTTAAATACCCTTTACAATAGTGGGAAATAGACAATTTTTTTAATACTAACTAAATTGAAAAGGCATTCTTAGATTATCTTAAAAGGTCTTACTGCAATATGGTAAAAACTAATAATGTTTACAAGACAAAGTTGATCAGTTTGATTCATGAAATGAATTGTAGTAAGATAATTTTAAAAATAAACAATTTCATCTTACAAAAGAAAAACTTTTTCCAAAAGGATGATATACAAAGTAGATTAAATCGTTAGATATATGGGATGTTCTACTAAATCTGTAGTGTGATATCCTGCACAAAATAGAAGTAAAACCTAGTAGGTACTCAAATTGTTTCCTTAATAAAATAAATAAATAAGAAGATTTTATTAAATCAGTCTAAGTATTTCAGTTCATATTAAGAAGTAAAGTTTTCAATTGTCTGAGCTCACTAAAGAGGCCTTATTTAGTTTTGCTGTCTTGGGCCCTTGACTAGCTTTGTCCGCCAATTTAAAGATGTTGTAGCCAAATTTACATATTACTATTTTCGTTAGCTTCAGAGAATCGTCATAATCGGAATTGAGTGGAGTATCTACTTATAAAAAAATAATAAAGCAAAACTGAAATGAAGTAATAAAGAAAATTATTAGTATTGTTTAGGCTAATGACCAATATACAGTCAATGTCCTTGTGCCCAGCTGCATATCTACAATTGAGGGATAAAATCATGAGAGAGAGAGAGAGATAGGGAACACGTTATGGTTAAAGAGAATATAACAATATCCTTTACTGTGTTGTATATGCTTAGCTTTTGTTTCCATGACAAACTAGAATCCAGTTGCAGCTGAAGCAGAAGCTGGATAACGTGTCAACTCTGTCAAAGCGTTAAACTTGACAAGTCGGAGACAGTTCAATGAGAAAAGCTACTGCTGAGTTAGTCAAGAAATCGTTAGGGATCTGATGAGTTGAATCGGTTTGAGGAATAGAAAAACAAAAGGAAACATGAACATAAACATGAAAAGGCAAGGCAGGATGTCACGTTGTATATCTTTTGGATTAGTTTGTTACTACACACACTTTTCATTTGTGTTGTTGTTCCATTGTCTCTGTTTTGTCACACTCAGTGTTGTGTCTTTATGTCTCGTTTGTCTCATGCTGATTGAGTGTGACTCTTTTTCTCTACACCACGGATTAGCCTACAGAGATTTGTGTAATACTTATAACGATTCTTCTGTTTGTTTGTCAAAAATGTAGCAGTAAAGTGAAGGACATCATCCTAAAGGCTTAGAAAGATTCTAAGCATTTAAGACTATGATTTGTTATGTCTAGTCGTTGTTTGTTTGTTTTCAGTTGGGTTTCGATCAAGTCAAAGAAGTTTCAGTTAAGTTTCTATTTACTTATTAAATTCTTTATGTGTGTTTTTTTTTTTTTTTTGGTTATCAAATACAATATATAAAAAATATCATACAATCACCGCAGAAACACGCCTCATTGCTCTACAAATGACTTGTACGCTCCCTTAAAAGTTCTGAAGATGTAATAAAATATTATAGAGCATATTTCATGGCGTTTTCACGGCACGATGATGAATGTCAACACATAAAAGCTGTAATTTTGTGTAAAAATCGCGCCACAGGCATTTGCAATTCCAATGGTAAATGTGCTGGTGAAGTGGATGGAGATGGAGGTTTTTGGTTGGGTAACTAACAACAACCTCGACAAAGCGTTACTTACTACTACTGTTAATGACATTTACGAATGTTGATGACGACAAAACGACGTCATCGTCGTCATCATCATGGCAATTGTCGTTATGTCGTTATGGACGATTCATACTACTCATAGAATTATTTCAACGGACACACGACCAAAAGGTAATGTTCAAATAATGACCTGACTTTCCCCTGTCTCATCATCATAATGCCTAGAATGGTTGGTAGCCCGCCACAAAGTATGCAATAGAAAAATGACGCGGAAACGCTGTCAACTTGCTTGTACTTTATTTTCTTGTGTTTTTTTCTACTTCTCCCCTCTCTTTCTATCTCTCTCTCTCTGTCTCTCTCTCTCTATCATAACAATAATAATGGCGTCAACATTAGCAAATTGTGCAGAAATTCTTTTGCTACTTGTTTTTTTTTTTTTGTTTTTTTTTATTTTTATTTGGTCTGAAGACCAACAAAAGTCCAAAAATTATTGTGCCCGCTTCAAATGAAAATGTTTAACGGCTCTGGTCTGCATTTGACTTGGTACATTGTGGTCTTTTGATTGATTGCCGTATGCCGTTCGCCGTACGCCATACGCTTGTTGCTGGCTGATGGTTACTTTTTGACGTTCTTCTTCCATGGGGAATTTGGTCTGGGATTCTACATAGTAGTAGTATTTTTGTGACATTTCTTAATGACTCGAATACGAATAATTATTTAAGTGTTACGTGTTGTTTAAGGACATCACGTGATTTGGGGTTGGGGCTTTTAAAAATATTGTTGTACTGCGTTTAGTTTTTGTACTTCTTTTTTTTTTTGTAAGATTTGAAGTCCATTGAGAATATAGTACATATTATTTAAATAGGAATTTTTATTTTTTTTTTATATATATATAGAACTAAGATTATAATTACAAATTATTCCTTGTTCTTCGGCTAGAAATGTGTGTTAATTACACATAAAGTCACATAGATATCATTTTTTTTCTTATAGTTTTTAGTAGTTAGTGAATAAAAAGGAATTCAGAAAATATATGAAAGGTATTAAGGATGAAATTTCGAAATTCATAAGAACACAAATGAAGTGGGGGCTTTTCCTTTTGAAAGTCTAAACAGCGTAATTAAATTCAACTATAAGATTCTAAGGCAGTGTTCGTATTTTAAATAAAGCTTACTCTCACTCAAACGAATCGAAGGATGGACTTTATCTGTTATCGCTGAGGATCTTAGGTCTATGGAGACAAAAACTATAGAGAAATTTCGCCACTCAATTTATGATGTTGGTGATTTAGTCACTCTACGCCTTTGATAGTTACGTTTCTCATTTATATTACTTTTAAGCATTTATTTGCAACATTAAATAGTAAACGTAATCTTTTTATAATTAAAAATTAATTGAAATTTAAAGCTGGCTTAATAAGATTCTCAGTTAAACTTAAAGTACAAAGCATAAATGCCCAAAATGAAAAACATCACCGGAAGTGCATTTGCTTCTCAAAGTTTTTGATAAAAATTCCATGATAGTTTTTTATCGAACCTGTTTAGATATTCTGTTGTTCTTTTAGTTTTTGTTTCCATATTTTTCATACTCGCTTAATTAAATAGTTTTATTCAATTGAAATTTATTGAAAGCATCTCTGGCTTTAGTTTACTATAACTTTGCTTTCACTTATCAGAATTTATACCATATTATGGAACACAATTTCATATAATACTCGTACTTAATTATTTTTGTATATATTTTTTCATTTGTTGTTGATTATACTTTTGTTTATTGACTAAGGAACCTTCGGATCGGATCGGATCGGATCGGATGATGTTGTTGTTTGTTTTTCTTCTTTTCTTTTGATATAAGTTTCTTTTTTATTTTGCAAAATTGAAAAGAAAAAGTTCTTATATTGTTTCAATTCAATTTATGCTTAAAGAAAAAAAAAAACGATCTTTACTATTTGAGCAACGGACGCAAACTAAGCAAACATTCTTCAAGATATTGTAAGCATTTCCAAGAAATGAAAATATATTATTTTATTAATATAAATATGTATATAGGTATCAGTTTTGCAATTGTATATAAATACAAATTAAGGGTTTCATACCATAATGAATATCACAAAGAAAGAGAGTCTCACTAAGAGAGTAAAAATGAAACTTATAAATATATATTATTATTTAGCTTAGAACACATAACAAGGAAGTTTCTCTTTTTAAAGGCTATGAAGACCACAAGACTCTTAATTGATCATAAGTACATACATAATATTAAAGAATAAAAATCAGCCAAATGTGAGTTGCACTCGCACACGGAGGGTTCTGTACCATCGTACAAGATTTTTTGCTTAAAATATTAAATTATGTGAAATATTTAACAGCCTAAAAGTTACTACAATTAAAGCTTAAAGTATATAAAAAAAAAAAAAAAAATGTTAAACAAAAGGTTAAATTAAAGAACAATGCTTCTAAAAATGTGTATTTTTAGTATTTGTCGTTCTACACACTCTGTGAAAATTTCAACTCTCTACTTTTTACGGTTCATGAGATAGAGCAGGAGACGGACGGACGGACGGACATCGTAAGCTTAGTAATAGGGTCCCGTTAGCTCCCTATGGGTACGGAACCCTAAAAAGTATTACTCATATTAACAGTTGTAAAACAGTTGTAGTGAAGAAAATCGTGTAATATGTAGTTTCCTAAGATCTCTTACCGTTCCTGTAAGGCAGGGCTGTCCAACATTTTTGGTTAAATAGGAATTACATTATATTTCTTCCCTTAATGAAAAATTTGGGTTTAAGAATTACTACATTATTTATTCAATGTTACTTTCGAATATAATCGTATGTTTCGTATTGCTACTGTTTTGAAAGCGAAACATAATTTCAAACCAGTTCTGTATCAGTTCTATGAGCATTTAAATGAAGCATAAAGGTTCAAAACATCACATGTATATGTATTCTTAAATACCTGTAAATATACCTTGAAAAATTCCAAAAAAATCCATTGTGAGTTAGCTAGAACATGTAATTTTGAGACTATAACTCTAACCCAGTAGAGCTTCACATAAATCGAATGATAACAAGTTTGCCGTAGAAAAATTTTAGAAAAATGTTGTGAAAACGAATCATCTGTCGAACGTGTAATCAATATTTGCATGCATTTTCAAAACGATTGCTTTTCGCTTTGGTGCCCTTTTCAGCATTTTTAGACAGAGTGGATACTATATCCAGCTCGGATGTAGCATGGACGGTCATCCAATTCAACAACAACAGGGAAAATCACGAAATATAGGATTGTATTTTTCGATGTGGTTGTTAAAACCCACCTCGGATGTAATATCCAAGGCAATGTCACTCTGCATGTGTATTTCCATCTATTTGATCATGTTCTTCCTTTTGGTCATTTTTTACCTCTGTTTCGGTCATTCTTTACCTCCGTTTTGGTCATTCTTTACTGTCTTCTACTCTTTGGCACAAAAAAATTTCAAGTAAATTTCAAATTTTTTTTTTTTTTTTTTAATTTTGAAAAAACACAGCACGTATTGAAAAGGAAGCTGCAAGAACTGTTTGCATATACTGCGATTTTTTCTTAATCACAATTTTAGAATTTCTCACAATTAGCCACAACGTTCCTTTTGTATGTACAAACTATAACCAAAACTAAAAATAGCTGTTCAGGATGAAGAAAGGATTGTGTGAACCCGCTCAAAAGTCGTGATGCAAGATCTTCTGTGAGACATTCTTCCAATTAAAGAGATTTTATGGGCTTTGAATAAAGTCGTCGAATGTCCTGTTGTATTATAATGACACGAATTTATAAAATTCTTATGAGAATTCACAAAAGTATGTCGTAAATTTCAACAACACACCTCACATACACCTCATAACCTAATTTGCATAATGCCAACTCTAAATTATTGCCCATCTGGAATAATTCGGGTATCGTAAACCTCTGGTGTATCTGTGTTAAAAATTCGTTTGATGAGAAAACAGCCTCGTGGATATGGTGATTACGTTTACCATTTAAAAAAGATGAGCTGCTCATTCCATGGTATGACAATGTGATCTTTACTGTAACTATAAATAAAGGACCTAAAATCGATGAATAAATACAGAATCCGAGTGCATAGCACAAAGTTGTATTGGCCACTATGCACTGACCACTGATTTTGATGCTCTTGTTTTAGCTCGTGAGCAAATATTATGATTGATTACTTATACACATACATATTTCGAGGTATTTTACCAAATGAATAGCAGTTAAAAGTTTGATGATGTTAATCTATATATTGATTGCAGTTTCGGATATAGGGGGGTGGCAAACCGGAGCACCCGCTCCAGGGTCAGTTTCTGGAGGCGCCGAAATCATAATATAATATTATTGAAAATTAAATAACTTGAAAAAAGCAACACGGCGAAATCTGCGAGAACGAATCAAGAACGCTAGATCTGACTAGTTTATTTTATAAAGATATAAAAGTAGCGTTTAACAAAATTTTAAAAGAAATGAAACAAGGATAGAAAGCGCAAAGAGTCTACATGGAAATTTCGCTTTCCTTAGTGGCCACGCGTTTTTAAATATGTCAACTGAGGAAAAATATTCGAAGGACTTGAATCCAGTGGATTGTTGCCAGGAACTTTCCGTTTTCAAAGAGCTAGTAACCAAAATTGATGAAAAATCAAGTGCATTCGATCTGTTACAACATCTGTGTAAGCATGACCTGCAAGAAGCGTTTCCTAATGTTAGTGTAGCTTTAAGAATATACTGCACATTACCTACGACATCTGCAAGCTGTGAGCGAAGCTTCAGCAAACTGAAAATGATCAAACAATGAGTTACGAACGTCTATCTGGACTCGCGATCCTAGCCATTGAAAATAAAACTACCTTTGAGACGGACTGCAATGAGCTTATAGCACGCCGTGTAAAGCTGTAGCAAAATAATATAATAATAATAAAGAGTACAAATTTATTAAAGGGTTCTTATTGTCCCGTTCACGAAAAATGCCAACCATTATATATTTGTGAGATTTTTTAAGTAATTTATCTTAAACGCTGGAGAGAGGGGCGCCACTAGCAAGTTTCTGCCCCGGTTCGAAAAAATCGTAGATCCGGGGCTGATTGATCGTATAATATGAAATTTGATCCTGTATTAATACAAAAAGTTATTTATACTACATTCACAGTGCGAGTTCTTGCGAGTTCGCGGGTAACCGTTCACAGTGGCCTTTTGCGAGTTTGCGAGTTCTGGAACAGCTGTTTTTTGTTTTGGTTGAACATAAAAATAGAATGTTGTGGCCAATTGTAAGAAATTAAAATGGAAATTGTGCGAGAAATACATGATTGAGAACAATTTGCATTGTATGCAAATAATTCTTGCAGCAGCCTTTTTCATTCCTGCTACCCATTTTATTAATATTTGAAAAAAAATAACAATTTAAAATTTTCTTCAAATTGTTTTGTGCATAATCAGCTGTTTAATGTCAATAATGATCGAAAAAAGTCAGATGTGACCAAAAACTTGGCAGCACTGCCGCAGAGTGACCAATATAATTACCGAGTTCTTTGAGAGTTCCTCGACGAATTGAGTTCAAATTTATTGCAACAACAACAAATTTCAGTCATTTTCCCTGTGGTTGTTGTATATTTCAGCTCAGCTCAGTGCGAATACACTATTATATACCCAGTGAATAGTATTATAAGTTTGTCATGAAGTTTGTAACACATAGAAGGAGATATCATACATCCATAAAGTATATATATTCTTGATCAGCGCGACGAGACGAGTTGATCTAACCATGGCAGTCTGTCCGTCTGTCTATCTGTATGTATGCAAACTGTTTGAGTTGCCAATAGTGCAACAAATTTCATATTACACGACCTAATAACATTGTATATTTTCCTTAAGCAAAAGATTTTAAAAACCCTTATCCAAAAGATCTTGATGCTCTATTTAGCTTGAGTTATACAACATATGGCCACATCCGTTTTTTGTTGTTTCTCTTTGTTTCTAAATGCCAGTTTTGACAGCTCCAATTCTTTTCAAAAACCACAATAGCTGACAAATGAACAAATGTTGTTGTAATCGCTCTTATTCATTTATATTACAAGAAATCGTTCATCCATCTAACCACCATAGGACGCCTATGACTATGTTTACTATTTCGTGAAACGGAAGTTAATGATGGCGGCATTGCGTTATGCAAATGAATTGCCATCGTCGAGGCACGGAAATTATTGTACGTAAAAGTTTGTGTCGATAGATATTTCTGTGTATGTGTGTGTGTCTTTGGCGAATACTTTTTATGTATTCCAGGTTGTTTGCGTATGGACAATAGCTTTTGGCGGTTTTTGTGGCATACATAATGAGATTGCCATGACATGGGTGGGAATTTCCTTTCTAGTTTGGCTATTTTCAATTTTTTTTTTTTGACTAATGTTTAGTGTTGGGAAAAATGACGTTGAAAGTAATTACTTTTTGATCATGATTGTAATCGTGGCTTGTCAAGAAAACTATAGTATTTTTATCTTATGTTTCCTTTTAACTAAAAATCTTACAAAGTAAATACAATATTTTGTTGCAATTTAATTGAATTTTATTGTATTTACGCTAACATTTTAATTATTCAACTTGTTTTCGAGCACAAAAACAAGACAATAAAGTCACATCTTCAATGCCAACCTTGTTAAATCCTTCGTTTCATGTATTGTATTGTATTGTAGTGCAACTTATGAAGACAAACGAGTCGTTTGCTGTCCAGTATATATTACTTTGTTCCATCTCTTACTACAGGCTTTTTGGTCTTGTAGAACCACAAATGACAGTCAAACAAATTTACAAATAAACTTGGTACACTACCAAGTAAGCATTTCATTTATTCATTGTCGAGTTTACGAAAAACTTAATTGCAACTGTGAGTTTTTATTTCTTTTATTTTGTACTCTTTTTATCCTTTACTCATATTGTCCATAAAGTTGATTGAGATGTTTGTAACATTTTATAAATACTCTAAAAAATCAGAATCCAAATGTAAGGGGAGATCACAATTATTTATCGTTATTGAAATGTTTTTAAATTATTTTAATTCAAGTTGTGTTCTTATAACTTTGTGAGCGTTGCCTACACTGTGCATTTACTTGTAATTGCCAAATCAGCTTTTCTCGTATACAGAACTGACAGTTGAATTTTAACAAACAATTGAAAATGCCAAAAAAAAGTGAATTTATTGAAATAAATACTCAAATTGCAATAAATTACAAAATCGATTTTCTAACTTTATGCGTTTATACGTTTGTGAGGTTTGTGCGTTATTGTGAAGACCCTTAATGTATTTAAGAACCAACATAGGCCTCAGCTCCTGTTTTTTTGGTAATGAATGTTATTCTGATAGTTTCGCTATTGTTTGTCTAATCTTGATTCCCATTGCTTGTCTCGTTTTGATAATCAAACTTGGGTATCTACTATTTCCATATGTAACAAATATTGCCATATTAGCAAAGTACAATTATTAATATTTTTGTCATTCGGATATTGTAACTTTAATCTATAATATCATAGAGATGTATGCGAATGACCTTCATTATGATTATAAAAATGTCCTCTAAGCTTTATATATAAATGAGTGGAATGTCAAAAAACTGCATCTGAGGACACGTTGTCAACAACTGATGCTAAGGTCCATCGGTTGGTCTGGACGTTATATACTTACATATATACGTTATATTTTACTAAAATAACAATAGATAAACGATATGAATAATCGAACTCGAATAGTGTATGTGCTGGAACGATACTTGAAACATAGTTGGATTATACACTGAACTAAATTATTGATTGTTATAACTTGTCTTATTATACTCGTACATAGTGTATTCAATTGTTGGACAAAATGAAGGCATAATATTCTTACATTTTCTTTGTTTTCATTTAATTTTTCAAACTTGCAATTTGTCATTTCAATGGCAACAGACGCTACTACTGAGAATTTACCCCAAACTCAAAATCTAATATAATTTTATTTTATGCATATAATTTTATTTTATTGTATATACATATTTTTTTTTTATTCTTAGAGAAGAGAAGAGAATATTGAGTTAAAGTTTTGTATCTTTTATTTACTCTAAAATGCAAATATGTATAGCAATTTATTTTGTTACTTCAAAATATTTGCATCAATTTGAAAAAGAAAATAAACTTAAAGTTAATTTTTGAACATCATCTAACTACAATAGAATAATATACGAGTACATGGTCATCATCATGTTTTCATGTTTATTTAAAATTTATTTTCTAATTTATAAAAATCAATTAAAATGTAAATATGCAAAAATATGTCAAAATTTATTGTGATTTCAATATTTTATTTTTAAAAATTGTGGTTTTTGTATAAGTAAAATGAAATGAAAGAATTTGAGGTTATTCAACACTTAAAAGATGCATTAAGTGGTTATAAATTTAATAAAATGTAAATAGTTTTGTTTTTTAAGAAATACCATACACAAGCTTTATGTGTATTTAAAGACAAGACAATTTATTACTAATATAAGTTGATTCAATGGTACAGTGATTCATCGCTTAATTGAAACAGGGAACATTTAATACATTCACTGACTAAGGTAGAATTGTCATAAATTGTCGGGTATTTCTAAAAACTCTGACGGTTTTGAGGTCAATAGTTTTCAATTTCGACCAAAAACCATTGGTGGTGTGCCAGAAAACCAAAAGATTTAAGTTTTCGAACAATGATGTCCGAACAAACAGTTGAATTAAGATTTTATTATTTTAGGGCCGTCTTACACGTATCAAATTTGTGGTGACACTTATCGGCTATTCTTGAGTCTCTTGTTGTAGCGTTTCCACAGTGAGTAAAATCTTGTGTGTTCTGATTTAGTGGCCACAGTTAGTTCTGAGAGTTCTGCACAGCTGTTTTTTTTTTGGTTGAACATGCAAAACAAAAGCTTGTCGAATTGTGCAAAGGGAATGAAATAGAAATTTTGTAAAAAAATACATGAATAAGAACAATTCGCAGTGTATGCAAAAATGCTTCGAAAACTGATGGATTTATTAGAAGTACAAGATTCAATCAAGGAGCACGTACTTATATTTGAAAATAATAGAGATGCTGAGAGTGATTGACATTATTGTAGTATACCATTACCACACTAAACTTCTGGATTCCTTACTACACATCTAAATAGAACAAAATGGAGTAGAACGAATAGAACCGGAATGGCTACATGTATAGTTCTTAAAAAAGATTACATTAAAAACTACACACAAAGCTAAATTGATTAAAATGGCTTATAGTGGATTTAAATAGGACTAAATCACGTTGATATACTTTTCCATTTAGACAGGCAATGTTGGATCATGAACAGCTGTTTTTAGTTATACATACAAATGGAACGTTGTGGTTAATTTTGAGAAATTAAAATGGAAATTGTGTGAAAAACACTTACATGATTAAGAACATTTCGCAGTTTATGCAAATAATTCTTGCAACATCCTTTTTCATTCCTACTACTTATTTTATTAAAATTAAAAAAAGTAAATTATCATTTAAAAATGACTTTAAATTGTTTTGTGCAATGATCAGCTGTTTTATGTTGGAATACAACAAAAAAAAAACAAGAGAAAGACAGTCGAAAATGACCTACAAAAAAGGCAGAAATTGCCTAACACTATTGCGACTGACCGTCATCAATCAATTCTTGATTCGACGATGATTCGAATCTCATTCTATAACAACCCCTGAATGACATAATTTTCCTTATGGTTGTTGTCGATTGTTATTCGCATCATGAGTGATTTAAATCATGGCCCTGTCTAAATCCACAATTAAGCAATTAACCTATGCATGATTATTTTTTTTTTACAATAGTTCTTTTCAGCAAATGTGAATCGAATTTGTTAGGGAATTTATTTTGTTTCAGGTGTCTCTAGTTATGATATTACTTATTCCCTATAATCTTTATTAATATTCGTGCATATTAATCTACAATAGCATTTAAATTGTTTTGATATCTTACACAGATATTCAGTTATAATCACTAAAAATTTAAATGGTCACTGGGTCAATGTAATTGTTATCCACTGTACTATATACACATATTGTAATTTTGTAAAATCCTCTTAAAGACGCCTGCAGGCTTAATACGTTTTAACGCTTAAATCGTCTAAAATTGTACTATGTACTTTTTTATTTGCCTGCATTACTCATGGCCAGGGCTGCGTTACAAAATCAGTTAAAGTCTGACATAAATCTAGTTTTAATTGACTTAATGCCTTGTATTTTCTTCAGCAAACTAATTAATTACGCCCATAATGTGGTGGGCTAGAAAGACACTTTTCTTCACAGGAATAAGACACTCGAACTTCGGATAAAGTTTTCCCTGTGTAGTTCTTGAATGTCATGCGAAATGTCGTTTGTTTATTTAAAGTTTTTGTCACTTGATTTACTTGAGTTTAATAAGTTTGCAATAAGTTTTGATTGTCGCTTTTGTGGTACAAAAAGGTTGTTGTAAGTCTCTTGTTGTATGCAGTGTTGAATGCTTCGAGGGTGCAGCAACAAATCAAAATGACGCTTACTACAAGAAAATATATACATATATATCAGTATATACAAACATATACATATACTCATAGTAGTATAAAGGAAGGAAATCGAAGTGGTAGAGAGACAATGTCTAAAAGGCATGAATGACTGATGATGGTTTGACTCTGTGGTTTGTGAGAGTCTTGATTTTGCTGAAAGGCAAAACATTGTCTTAGTCTTGTGCGTGGGCAATATCAACAACAGAGGAACAAGCAGGCAGCCTGACAAGCATATCGACAGACAAATAGACAACAGACAACTACAATAGTATAGCAAACTGGTTCTTTAGTTTGTTGTGCTCTTGTTTTTACGATTTGCAGCGGCGCTAATTGTAAAGTTTGTATAAATTTTGTATCTTTTTTGTCCATTTTGCTTCTGTTGCAGTTGTCATTACTATTGTTATTATTATTGTAATGTTGTAATTGGCTTTTTGCTGTTCTTGTCATGTTCTGTCCATTTGTCCCACTGTACAGTCAATTGTCAACGATCCAATAATAACAGCTGCTGCATAGCTTATGCATTGTAACTGCCTTTTACAGATCGATATCTTTTAGTTTAGAAGTTATTTTTATTGATTTATTTTTTTTTTTCAATTTAAATCTTGTTTTTTTATTTTTATTGATTTGATTGCTTCGAATATTTTTGTCAATAAAATTGTTTATTGAATGTAATTAGGTTTGTAATTGAGTTATTTATGGCTTTACTTTGGTTTACTTACTTCTCCATGTGGGATTTATGTGCGTGATTATTTATGAAGTTAACCAAGTTTAAGTTAGAAACATGACAACATTTGCAATTGATTGATGTATTGATGTGTGGTAACTGAGTTAGTGAGTGAGTAAATGAATGTTCTTATTTGGGTGTATAAAATTTGAAAGTGATTATCAAGCAGTTATACTTTTAATAATCCAAAAATTCTATGAAAAATACAAAAAATTAAGTTCAGAAAAGCAATAAAATTCTTAAGTCGAATACAATCGCCATGCCCAACAAGGACTCAAAATACGTATAACATAATATACTGCAACATGATGTGCTTGCCAATATTTCTAACCAAATAAACTAAGAACAATGAATTAAGAGAAGATTATTTTTCCTGGTTAGTTTCACAAAGATTAAGTATTGTTTCCATAAATTGCACATACCATGTTAGATAGGCAAATATGAAGAGAAAAAAAAAACTCTATGTATGTTCGATATGTCTGTAGAAAAGCAACTTTAGTACATATGCCATAAACACTTAAACCCAAAAATGAATGCAAAACAGAAAAAAGCAATATTAGCTTCAATTCACCGAAGCTAAGATACCTTTCAGTACTTTTAATTCGATTAGTGCAGCCATTTTTGAGTATCAAAAGAAATTCAATAGTTTTACATAAGAGAACTTATAAGTACTCAAAAGTTTGACAGAGTGGATGCTACATCCACCTCGGATGCAATTTAACAACAACAATAACAACAACAGAACAGACAAATGAAGAGATGTAGGGTTGCATTTTCGGATTGGGGATATTAACATCCACCTCGGATGTAACATCCAAGGCAATGTTATAGCGTAGTTAGACTGAGAAAAAAACAGTTTTTTCCTGAAACTGTTTAAAAAACCTGTTTTTTTTTACAACAACCACAGGGAAAAGTGACATAATTGAGGGTTGTTGTTGTAGAAATCGAATCGACTGGTCGCCCCGCAGCAGTGTTGGGAAATGTCTGTTTTTTTTAGTATATTTTTGTCTTTTTTCGTTGCACGGTAAACATAAAACAGCTGATCAATGCACAAAACAATTAGAAGTAAATTGTAAGTTGTAATTTTATTTTTACATTTTAATAAAATAAGTAGCAGGAATGAAGTAGGAAGTTGCAAGAATTATTTGCATACACTGCGAATTATCCTTAACCACGTATTTTTCACACAATTTTCATTTTAATTTCTCACAATTAGCAACAACGTTCTTTTTGTATGTATAACCAATGGTGGAAGAAAACAAGGTGCCACCAATTTTTTACCGCTATGTGTCGTTCTCAGCAAATGGTCTGATGATACTTATTCACTAAAAATTTAGAGTGAGCGAATTTTGAGAGCGTAACAAGCCAAATTGGCGTCATCTTGTTTTCTTACACCATTTGTATAACCAAAACAAAAAACATCTGACTGCATACAAAAAAAAAGAAAAAAAAAAAAAGTGTAAACACCTAGTTTTTAAACACCTAATTTGAAGTAGTATAACCACGCTATAAGAATGGTCATTTTCACCTTTTGTGAACATTCTCGACTGTCTTCCTCTCTTTTTGTTCGGCGGCATTATTAAACAGCTGATGGTGGTACAAAATAATTTTAAGTAAATTTTAAATTGATTTTTTTTTTAATGAAATACGTAACAGGAATGAAAAAGGGAGCTGCAAGAACTGTTTCCTATATATACTGCGAATTGTTCTTAATCATATAATTTTCACAAAATATCCATTTTAATTTCTTACAATTAGCAACAAAAAAAAAAAAACAAATATTCAGGATGAAGAAAGGCCTGAGTGAATGACTTTTTGCATTCCGCTCAAAATTCATAATGCAAGCTCTGTTTGAAAATGTTATTACCCTGATTTCTATAATTTCTAGATATTATGGTGTGCAAATAAAGATAATTTTGGTATTAAAAAAACGTAAATACACTTCATATAGGGTAACATATGAGTCATTGAATAAATGAATAACAATCATGATTTTGAAGTAAATTTAAACTGGGGACTACCCTTGACAGTACTCGGAGAACTTTTGCTTGAATCTGGGTTTGTATGGAAGGTACGATCCTAGTAACAGATTCAGCTGATTTCAAATGACTTGCGTATGGTGAAAGGAAAGCTTCGTGCAAAAAGCACTGTAGGACTAGATTTCATACATACGGACGGACAGACGGACATGAATAAAACAACTCGTCTCGTCGCTCTGATCAAGAATAATATATACTTTATACTGGTGTCTTCGATGTCTCCATGTCTTCTATGGGTTACAAACTTCATGACAAACTTATACAATAATACTAGTATTCACTGCGTGAAGAGTATAAATATTCAACCTTCTATTATTCTACTATCTACTATCACTTGTTTGAGCCTAAAACTATAGAGTTTGACTTTCTTATGTAAGTAAGCCCTAAATTGAACTAATTGTTGTTAAAAGCTTCCTTTGTATGCTTAAATTGTGTTCTCAATTTATTATTATTTTAAAAGGCATAACTATGAAAATTGCCTAAAACCACTTGCATTTGCCATAAAGTAGACAATAAAAATGTAAAATATAAACTACAATATGCATTTAGGCACGTACTATATTCTTTATAAGTAAGTATGAAAAAGAAAGCATACATTAATTTTAACATAGAAATGTGAAAAATTCTATCATAAGAAATGAGAAAAATCTGCATCATTACCTGATATTCTATTTGATTTAATGAGTTGATAACCTTAAAAATGGTAAAGAAAAACTAAAAAAAAATAAGTACCTAAATATAAAATGTTTTCCTTATTTTGTTTAGTTGTCATTTCATTGGTGGTGATGATACTGCTGTGATATTTTGCCCTGATATTTGCTTAAAGGCAAAGAATTCCTACAAAAACACATTTCTTTTTTTTATGGTTCATTCCCTATTTCCTATTTTTGTTCTCCATTTCCATTTCCCTTCCTCTTTCTCTCCCTCTTTCAGTGTCTATGAAGTGTAGCAATCAATTTTTGTCGCCTTTTCACAGACACAAATGAGATATCCTGACACATTTTCGGTAGCTAGTAGTTAAGCATACTTTTTGTTCCTTAATGCTTATCTGTAAAGTATGTCAATCCTCGTGTACCCCCACTTTCCTCTTAATGTATCACTTACCATTCTCATTCCTGGCCTAAAGCTACTACGTTTGCCACGTTTTCCACGTTCGTTATCTTCCTTCTACTTGCTGTGTGTTGAGTTGATTGTTTCCGTTTCCGTAATAACTGTTTTCCGCTTTTTGTCGCTTTGTCGCTTTGTCGCTGTTGTTTTGATTTCTATTCCCTTTCTTTATTTTTTTTACTATTTCTCTTCAAGTTGGCTTTGTGTCATTTGGTGTTTGTCTTACTTTTTATATACAATGATTTTTTGTTGTATTTTTCCAATTTTTGTTTTTTGTTTCGTATGTTTTCGCTTTCATTTGCGTTAATTACCAATTTAAATGCAAACTTATCCAGTTCTTGATGAAGATGAATGTCTCGTTAAGCAAATCAGCAGATCGTTGCTTCCTGTTAGTCCTTTTAACAAAGCATTGCGCATTTGTCAAGCGTTAAATATTCTTCTCTTTTTTGGTATCATTTCATTTGCTTTTGTTATAAAAAATGATTAAATGCTTTGATTAGCAATGACAAAGAACACTCCTCATGTTTGTACAATATCTTTCTGTTAAGTTAAATTAGATATTTAACAAAACCAAATCTTTGTTAAGCCTATTCACATACTACATAAGTATTATTTATTTAATACTCTTCACTTGTTTTCTTTTGCGTTGTAAGCCTTCTGTCAGTTGTAAATGTTTACTTAACAAAATTTCCTATTTCTGATCAAATTGAGTAGCATTTTTCTCATTTGCATTTATGTATGTAGTATAACAAATGACGAGTGCCTGTGAATGCTAATTTGAATTTTGTTATCCAATAATATTTTTCACCCTCTTAATTATAAAGAGATGATAATAAACAGCAGCAAATAGAAGGACTATGACCATGACCAAATTCCTTTAACCAAAGAAAATTAATGAAAATAATTGAACATTTTGATGAATTAAATTATGTACTTTAATATTCTGATAAATTATATAAATGTGGCGCGTGGGTTTTAAATGAATTTTAAATTCAAGTGAAAGTGATGTCAATTTTTTTGGATTGATTTGATAAATGGAAATTATCGATAATATTGATAATCGTTTGAGATTATTGTGTATTTTAATGAAAATTAAAGTGTTTAGAAAATGAAAATAGGAGATATTATTAACTTGCAAATAGTTCGGAGCTTTTTTTAATGACCTTACCTTCAAAGTCCATATTGGTAATGAAAATTTCCAAGCCGTAGGTATTGAAGCTGGTTGCCCCCAAGGGTCATGTCTCTCGCCTACACTTTACAACATATTCACATCAGATCTTCCATCACTAAGTGGCTGTACTACATCAATTTTTTCGGATGATACCGTAATCCTCTGCTCTGGAACTCTATCTGCTGATATTGTAGATTCGCTTCAGGGAGTTTTTTTCACTCTCATTTTCTACTTCACAAGATGGGAAATACAAGTTAACTCTGATAAAACTCTGGTTATATTTTTCTCTAGGAAGCGTAAAAACTTTATTTTGATTTGTGCAAGCATCAATTAAAAGCCACTTAATCTATTTAAAATCAAATTACTGAAACAGAAGAAGCTTTATTTTGTGCAGAACAAAAAAAAAAAAAAATATTATTTTATTTATAATTTAAAAAATTTAAAATTTGATAATAAATCATGCTAAAATTACATGCGCTACTTCACCACATTTTATCGCTTCTAAAACCAATTCACATATAATCTTCTATAATTCTTTAAATCTTATATTAATTTACATTCGGGCGAGACAACGTTACTCACAAATGCACAAAAGCTTTTTGAATCCAAAACGAAGTTTGCCGTGACAACTAGTATTAACAATATAGCTTAAGCACCTTAGCAATCAGTTTAGATTTAAGTTAAGTTGATTTAAGTTTCTTTTATAAATTCCCCCCTTCCAATTCCTTTTGTTAGTAACAAACTGTTTACTGTTCCATATTTCTTATATACACGTAAGTAGAAATGGCAAAGATCCTGAACTCTTAATTAGGGAATTTTAGACTCTCAAACATCTATATATATATTATTATAAAAAACTATAAATAAATAAATTGAATTGAATTGAAAAAATATTAACTTCCGTTAATCGAAGCTTTCATGCCTTTAATAACTTTTGATGATTTTTGTTTTCTTTTTTTTGGAAAAATCTTAAATAAAATGGAAAAATAAAACTACAATTATGATGTTAAACATTAGTGATTTTTGAGTAATCTGAGAACTTTGATTTTAGCATATCAACTGAGTATGTTGAAAAAACTCTTCAGTACCAAATTGAAGCTCTATAGCTTGGAACAAACTAAGATCATAGCATGCATATGCAGGGAGGAAGGAACAGACGAACGGACGGAATATGGCAAGACTGCATAAAATGCGTTACAACTATGAAGGCAAACTGATGGGGTCTGCTGACATTTGTGTTAAAGGTGTGTAAAAAGTGTTGTAAGTGTTGTGATTTTTAATATTATGTGCTTTATTTGACGTGATAATATGTTATATGCGGCGTATGTTATGGATTAGTTTATAGGACAAATGAAATAATTTTTAAAATTTTGTGTACTAAGTGCAGGATGATTGGATGAGGTTGGATGTAAATATTTTTTCTAAATGAAATTGATGATTTCTTTGAAATTGCTATAAAATGAAAGATTGCAAAAAATAAACCACAAAACTGACCACAAACTCGACATACACTCGCATATATGTACATACAAAGATACACAGATACTTGTATCTTCCTCTGTGTTTGGTAGTGTTTTAGATCTCACACTATGCTTCAATAGCTTAACAACAAAACAGTAAACTGTACGCCTGATGCAATTTACGATGCTCAAGTTAAACTCTTCAACACGACGACAAGCATGGACGATGTGTTATGTAATGCAACATTGCTTAGAACTCACATACAGAGAGATAGAGAGAGAGAGAGAGAGAGAGAGATAGATAGATGTGAAAGGATATACAACTTAAAGGCACATCCGCTGCAAGTTATAAACAATCAGATTGTTGTTGTTCTTGTGCTGGTTGTAGTAGAAGTAGTAGTAGTAGTTGCCTGCAAAAATGTTGCAAAAACAGAACAAAAGCAACAATGTTGCAACATAATACAAAGCGATGGACATTGAGCTAGCGATGTAACCAAGCGTCATCATCTCAAACGTAGTAGCCATGCTACATATTTGTTGCTACTACTACTGGTAGTAACCGCAATGGATTAGGATCTTGGTTGTTGGTGGCAGAAGGTGGACGAACCATAAAACAATTTCGCATTTCCACAAAACACTAAAAAACTTCCGCCGACTTCAACCATTTTAGTTGACTATGGCAGGCAGTTTCATTGCTTGTGCCTTCATTATTCCTTATATTCTTTCATATAGCATCATACAGAGTATAGCATACCTATAGATATAGGTGAAGAAGGAAGCAGTAGTGTTGTGATGAAGATCAGTTTAAAGGCAGTAAAATCGTTTAGAGTTCGCTGTGCTCTTGGATTCACACGAGTAAGTTGTCTATTCTTTTTTGTTTTGTTTTTGGGTTTCATTTAAAGTCGTTGGATGCCAGAAAATTGAGCTGAGCTGAGCTCAGTTGAGTTGAGTTGAGTTAAGTGAACAAAAATAACAAAACCCATTGCATAGTTTTAGGTACGCATAGCTTAGTTTGTTGGATACGTTCGAAGTATTTGCTATGTGGTTAAACGTATTCTGTAAGGAAGGAAGGACTACTATACATAGTTTGGACACAAAAAAGAGGCATTGATGAGGGCGCTGCCTCTTTTGATTTTTTGACTAAAAATGCCAATAGAGTATGAGGACACACACACACACACACACACACACACACACACACACACACACACACACACACACACACACACACACACACACACACACACACACACACACACACACACACACACACACACACACACACACACACACGAGTTGTTCGGTTGTGTTATGGTTACTAAGCGCATATTCATATCAAACTTGAATTATGTATTTTGTGGCATTAAGGTGTACAGGATATGTTACCTCATATTGTATATTGTATGATATTGTATTATATCCGTTGATGCATAAATATTTAATAGAAGCTTTTGTTTATGGTTTTTCTATGGCTCTTGTCTGTCCAAGGTTAACTATATGTTTGGGTTTTTGTTTAAATATTTTATGTACTATGTAGTTTACTTTTCAAAATTTGTTTTGTTAAATATATGTATAATATTTCTTTTATTTCAATTCTTTGCACTTCTTGGAGCTAAAGAGTTTGGTGTATTGTGTCTATAGTGTGTTGTTTGTAACCATGAATGGGAGGCAACATAGTATATAAAATTTTGACATGATAAGCATAGCAATTTGAATTAAATGGACCAAGAATATATCAGATAGTAAACTCCAAAGAATCCACTAAGTATTCAAGAGAGATAAGTCCACCTGAACTCAAGTCTTTTTGATTTTAAGCCTTTGAGATAAGAATTTGCTCATAGTCCCATAGAACCATACATTAGAGAGCCCACAAATATAAGTACGAGTACACTAAAAAAAGGCGATCCTGCTTCGCACGGATTGTTTCCTATCTTAGTATCATTATACTTGGGAAAGAGCCACAACAAATCTATCGATGTTGTTGTAATTGTTATTGTAATTTTCGTAGGAATCTCTTATTTTTTTTGAAAATAAAATAAATGCCATGTTACTCGCTGATAATGTAGTAGTAGTTTTGTGAGTTTATTCATTGCAAATAAAAAACATACAAACAAATCTTTCCTCTTTATATTATTAGTATAGATAAGTCGATTTGATAAGCATCGCGAAAGAAATCAAATCATGCAGATATGATCGTTAATAGCCGATTACTGATTTTGAAAATTGTTCACAACCGTTGTGGCAAAGTTCATTTCAAAATCTTATAGAGTCGGAAACAAAACAATTCAGAGCTGCCACAATTCAGTCTGTCAGCGCCATCTACACGGTTTATACTTCTGACCTCCCGACTCTAAATGATGACAACATGCTCATAGTTAAAACGCTGAGGACGCAGCCCTCCTGGTATCTCATTCTGATTTAGCTGCTGCCTCATCAATTTTACAGAACCAGCAAAAAAAAAAAATGAGGCCATTGCTGCAGAGGTGGAACATTGGCGTAAATATAGACAAATCCTCTTAGCCCGGTCCAGCTAAATGAAAACAACATGTGTACCTCAGCCAAGTATCTGGGACTGACATTTGATAGGCTGTTGACCTGGAAACTCAACATTATAAACAAAAGGAAACAGCTGAACCATAAACTATTCAGGATGAGCTGGTTTATGTGGCACAATTAAAAACTCAGCACAGAAAATAAGCTCCTTCTCTATAAAATCATTCTCAAGCCAGTATGGACTTATGTCATTGAACTCTGGGGCACAACCTTAAAATCATACAAAGTTTTCATTCCAAGCTTTTAAGGAGGCTTGCCAAAGCAGAATGATATCTCCGGAACTCTGTCATCCACGGACACCTGTGAACCACTATTGCATGAATCACATGAAAACCAGCTCGCTGTCAATTTGTTGGACAATAGTCTGCGTATTCGCAGGCTAAAGCGTAATCACCTCCTGGATCTCCATTTCAGATCGCCGGAGGAATAAACAAAGGACTTCACCTTTTAAAATTTCATTGTTATTGCTAATTAACATGTCAATCTCAACTCATTCGTTGGTGCTCCCCTTTGGGATAGTTGCTTTTATCTTCTATTTAATATTTTAATTTATCTGTTATTCAAAAAAAAAACAACTTAAATTAAACTTATAATTATAATTACAACACAACTTTAACACTTAATTAGTAAATCTAACCTTTCTAGGTGGACAGAATGAGATCTCCTCAACCGTTTCGCCACTCTGACTCCTCCTATTCTGCGTCGCTTTAAGAGACGCCTTAGTCAGGCGTCTGTTTGGCTTATTTTTTAGCCGCTCCATATATTTCTTGGCCTGACGATTAATCACATCGCTAATTTTTGGGATTCTCAAGGTCCACCGTTCGCGTGATCCACGGAGCTCCCGAAATCATGCACAATGTCTTGGCCTGCAGTACTCTGTCCTTTGAGATGTTTGTACACCCGCAATTCGTATTGCCAAACAGGAGCAATTATTGCTTTGTAGATGAGTACCTTATTTTTTAAGAATAATTTATTCCTACTGTTAAGGAGCCAACGCAATTTCCTAATTCTCTGTCCAAGCGATTTCGTGATGATTGAAATATGGGTTTTCAACGTTAGTCGCCTATCCAAATATACATCTAGGTATTTATATTCCGAATGGTGCTCTAACAGCTGGGTGCCAATGAAGACCCCCGGACAAACATCAGGCCGTAAGGCGTTCGTCACATTGGTACATTTCTGTTTGTTAATGCCAATGTTCCATCATCTTGTCTAGACTTCAAATTTATGTAGGTATTTCAGGGTGTCCGTGGCTTCATAAATGCACCTGTTTCTGGAGAGGATGACCGTATCTTCTGCAAACGTGGCAATGATAAAATCATGAGGATCCCCTAGCGATTATTTTGAGCCATTGGGCATGTCATGGGTGAACAGGGTATATAGAGTCGGTCCCAAAACGCTACCTTGGGGAACATCAGGGAGAGTTGCAAATAAAGAAAACAGTTAAAAAAAATTCTTAAAATCAGTATTCTTGTTTATTTATTTATCAATTCCGCTAACTTAAATCATTTGTTTACAAAACTATCTCATGCGAAGGGAATGTAAGTTTCGTTGTGACTAAAAGAAACTTAATTTTTCTTGTTTTAATCTATTTATTTTTTTACTGAAGAGTTTTGTTTATAGAATTTGATTAGAAAACTGAAATGTTGTTGCATACTTTGAGTGAATTTATTATACATAATATACAAAAATTTTTAATTTTGTTTACTGTGAAAAGTATTGAGAATTTGTTTACATACTCGTACATGTTATAACTTTAAAAATATGATTATATGTCAAATTTACAGAAAAGTGTTGTACTCTCTTAGCTTTGAAACTATTTTGAACTCCCAAAAGTTAACCCTTTTATGGTCTATGAGATTAACTTCTTTAAAATATAGTTTTTCATTTAATTTTTAAATAATTTTATCTATAATTTATATGATGTTTGCCCTTTTCATAATTTTCAAGTAATTTTCATAATAAAAACTTTTTGAAATAAGGCTATTTAAATACTTTATTATTTTAAGTAGCATTTTAGAATTTAAACTCCTATCAAAGGATAAATCGTGAATAAATAATGATTTAAATTAACTTCCTTTGCGCATAATGGTAATAATTTAAATTTAAAACAGTAACTTATTAATATTGCGAACAATGCGCATCATGAAAATTATTATTTAATAATAATAATAAGATGAACAAAAGCCAGTGCTAAACAATCATAGACAATGAAACAAGGAATGAATGAATGAATGAATGAAGGAAGGCAAGTACAGTGACACAAAGTTTTCTAATTAAAATACATAATTATAAGACTAAGATGACGATGACGATGAAGATGATGTCTTACACTTTACTATTATGTATATCTTT
The DNA here is from genome assembly GCA_035041805.1 of Amiota mariae. Taxonomy (NCBI): domain Eukaryota; kingdom Metazoa; phylum Arthropoda; class Insecta; order Diptera; family Drosophilidae; genus Amiota; species Amiota mariae. The sequence continues at coordinate 541,489 of JAWNKV010000287.1, forward strand.
TCAAGAAATACATTTGGCCTGGGTAGTAAGTCTTGTCAGGCAAATGGCCATGGCCCTTTTTCTTCTGTCCACTTTGGGTCCGTTCGGTTGTTCGCTCCTTCGTTGGTTATCTAAATGTTCACAACATGACTATAACTCGTTTATCATGTCTTTGACTTGTCAACACTTAAGGACAATGCGGTTCGGTTGGCTTTTATTGTAGGCGGTGGCGGCGGCTTGTATTGTTAGTCAGTCAGTCAGTCAGTCAGTCAGTCAGTCAGACAGACAAAAAACAAGACAGACAGATAGTCTGACGTACAGTTAGTCAGGCAGATAGGCGTTTGTCTCATTAAGCTGTAGGCGTGTCATCATAGTCATCAGGAGCATGTTACTACAAGATACAAGCTACAAGTTGCAAGTTACTTTCTAAAGTATTGTAGTTGACCCATTAATGTGAAGTGTGAAGTTGGGTGTGTCGGTGTGTGTGTGTGCTTATTAGAGACTCTGGAAATTGTGTTAATGTGGCTTTAGAACAGTTGTCGTCATTCTCGTCGCCTACCGTAAAGTAGAAGTGGCAACGCAATCCTTGGTGCTAAGTTTAATGAGTGTTATAGTCCAAGTAAAAGTATAAGGAGAATGACAAGACGAGGTCAAAGCGCTTCTTGTGTATGAAAAGCATAATTGCGGTCAACGTAGGTGGCCAACAATTTAAATAAATGTGCAAAATTTAATTTATGGCAAGGCAATTCAACTCACTTTATTTATATTTATATGTACATACATACTTCATACCTTTGTCTGTTTTTTCTGAATTCAATTCAAGGTCTTCATTCAACTGCACTCACATTTTTCAGGGTATTTTGTATGCAACAATCATGTCGAGCGCATATATCACTTAGCAATTTCCGAAAACTATAAATCATTTTGAGTTCAATTTGTATGCGCATCCTGGCTGTATGAAATCGTACTTACTCTCTCATAGCTCAAAGAATCCATTCACGATTACATCAAGTAAAGGAAGAAAGAAGAGTAAATTGTAGGAAGTCTGTTGCCGTCTATGCCAATTGCAATGCCACGCATCATTTGTCGTAGTGATGAGTGTAAGTGAGTGTGTTCCGTATATATATACGAGATGTGTCTCAAAAGTATTCAAATTGCATTCAGAACTTTGAACTTTTTTATCCGGGCAATGACATTCTTCGAAATAATACAAATTTTGCTGAATAACATGGTCTACTTGTTGTTCCCACATCATGATTCAGTTCCTGAAATCAGTTTCGTAGCTCACTCCAACATTTTTCTGACGAGTTGTGAATGCAAGTCGAAAACTTTTGCGACACATTTCGTATGTGACAAGGTCTTCTGCACTTGCTTTTCGCTTTTCTTCTGCCTGCAACGATTCTTGACAATTATAAATTGTGTAAGCTTGCAGCGACATAATCGTGATAACTCTTGACATTTTTATACAAGTTCGATTAATTTTAGATTTTTATTTTTCTCTTCTCTTGTCGCTTTATTCAAAGAAAAGAAAAGAAAAGAAAGGAAATACAATCAGACAATTTGCTTTCATTGTAAATGGCAAAAATGATTGATTATGTAATCGGATAACTCTCTCAAGAACAGTTATAAGCATAAACTTGTCAGTGGCATATTAAATTTATTGTATTATGCAAGGAGGAAAGAAATCGCACATCGTAAAGTTTAATTAATACTATAACTACACTATAACCTTAGGTTATCATAAACATAACTAAACTCGGTAGCGAACTAATAAAAATTCTTTAGATTTTGGTGCCTTTAGGTTGGTTGCACACATTAAAGTCTTTCTTGTCTGTAACACATTTTTTTTGCGATTAGCAACACTTTTTATTTCACTGGCATTCTACTATACTATATACTTGGATTTGGAGTTGTTGCAACTTCCGCGGCTATGCTACAAATGTGCAACGAGGCGTAACATTTTTTAATAGAGTCATAACTTGATATCAAGTAATGTGACTGCGACGTTGACGACTTTGTGAACGTAGTGGTCACAATCCCACTGGCCCCTTTTAACTAAAGGTCTGTCGGCATGCCTGGTAAGGGCATAACTTTGGTTACAATTCAATTTACGCGAAGCACTTTTGCTTCTAATATTCATGGAGGCTTTTTTGTGCTTGTGAACAGTAAAAGTAAAGAGAAAAGGAAGAGACTTTGATATTTATATGACTTTAGTACGACCGTGGGCTATGTCTATGGAGGCGTGTGAATAGTGGAAATGTTATGGTTTCTTAAAATTTGTTCTGATTTTAAGGTTAAGAAAAATGTGAGTTAGTTAAAGAAATCTTTCTGCTTTGCTAAAGAAGTTAAGTTGCTATACATTTTTATTGATAAATACCAGTAAGCAAGTCGGAAATGTTAGAAAACTCTAAGGTAATAGAAATTTGCTAAGAAGAAGAGTTTTAAAATAGAAAAAAAATTTGGGAAGATTCTGAAAAAATTTCTATGGTTTCGTTCTTTGAACTTGATGGCCTAATTTCAGTCAATTTTCAGCTGTGATCGAGTGAATGTTCCTAGACCAAATCCATTATGGATGTTTTAATATATTCCAACCAGACATTACTTTATAATTTATCCTTGTATGTTCTTAATATCAGATTATCTGTCATTAGTTTAATTGAGCTTGGATTTTGTTTTGTATTTCTAGATTCCTTTGACGCTTTTGCTCAGGTTTTGAGTCTTAAACAAATCAACTTTAGCCTTAGCTGTCTTGCGTCTCACTCAGTTTGATCAAAGTTTAGACCCATTTGTAATGATGGTCTTTACCATCATGGTATAAGTATGTCCAGCGAGCGATACTAAGGCTAAATCCACAAGTTTTACATTCAAGCCTTCAGAAAATTATCAAATTTACTTTTGCTTTTTCGTATTGGTCGCAATGAGGTTGATTTTTAGAATTCTGTAAAGAAATAATTTATTTTTTTTATTTATAATATAAAAAGGAATTTACTTCAAAAACTTTTTTACAATACAAATTTCTTATGTAAGAAGTATAAAAAGTTTACCTTTTTTCCTTATCATGGACTCCTTATGACACAACAAAATTTATTAAAAATGTAAAAAAATAAATTCAATTCATTCATGATCCCATTTAAAACTAACTTTTGACACTTGCTGCTTGATACTATAAGGAAATAATGTCCATTTCCATGACATTTATTAACCCACATACGAGGCACTCTACTCTACTCGACTCGACTCGATTCAACCAGACCCAACCCGACCGCTCGACCATGAAAAATTCGACACACTTCAAAATGTCCTTTTATCTTATTATTTTCGTTTTTTGTCCTTTTAAAATGGACACTCAGCCTTCGTATTATTGTAGTTCTGCTGAAGCTTCTATTCCTTTTACTTCATACGCAAATAGAATTTATCAAATTTAATTTCACGCTTCATGCGTTTATACTCAGCGCTATTTAAGTTTGATGCTTCTTCTGGTGGTGGCCATCCACCAACCCACAACCAAATTTGAAATTGCAACTCAAATGCCAAAAAGCAAAGCAAAAAAAAAAAAAAAAAAATGGAAAAATCTCTTGAAAAAATAGTAAAGGAAACGAAGTTGTCCAATGAGCGAGCGAACTATAAATTTCCAACCCAAAAATACCATGGAATGAGATGAAAACCTCATACAGAGTAATGCTATCAAGATTGTCTCGGTTTGATTTGAAGAAACGCAATATAAAAGGACATCAACGACAAGAAAGAAGAGAGTCAGAGACTAGAATTATGACTTTTGTCACTTGGCGTGTCACATGGCAGTGGCGGCATGGCCACAAAAAACTGACAACAAAAAGAAGATGGATTTTTTTTTGGGACAAAATGTAATTTTTAATCGACTGTGGAGATCTTTGGTTGGTTTGATAATGTTGAATGCTTCCTATTTGTTGGATCCTTTCATACTTCCTATAAAGAATATTTTTTTTTAAAGATTTTAAATCTGCGCTTGCAAGAGTCTTTTTTCTTTTAACACTTGTTCTACAAGCGGCTTTAACCCTCATCATAATAACGTGTACAAATGTCAAGTCATAAATTTTTGAGTTCGTAAGTCAAGTAAAGGACATAGTGTACACATATGTATGGACGAGTATATACATGTATGTACTTTTCATAGAAAATTTAACAATTTTCATGACCATGTTGCATATTTTAATATACGAGTACGTATGTGTATTACAACCGCGCCTTAGCATTCATACCCTTCCAACCTGATCTCATATAATCATGCCCACCCATATGGAAACCTTAGACATACATGTCCTTTCATGATTCTTCTTGTTGCTGTTTTTATTGTTTTTATTTCTGTTTCTGGTTTAGAACAAAGTTTGTCAAGTGTTGTAAATATTTTTCAGCTTGACTTGATTTTTGACTTGGGTTATTCATGTAGAATCATAATAAAAAATTTATTTAAATTATTTTTTCACTTTCTTATTGCAAAATGTTAAAAGTTTTCATACATTCTGGCGTTTTTGCATATATTTTGTGATATATGTCATCCATGGTCTATGGCGTGGAAAATTACTTTTGATTTTAATGAGTTGCCTTTTGTGGGGAGAAAAGTAAAACTGAAGAGATTTTGAAATTGTTTCAGTTTACTTTTTTGATGTTGTTGATTTTCAATTGAAAAAGTTTGTAGGGTTATACATATGGAAGGAGAAAATGCTTTGGGGCAAATGTACTGAATGTTAAATAAAATTTGTTTTAAATATAGAAATACGAAAATTAAAAATGTCTTTGCAAAACATCTTTGAAAAGTCTTGATATCCCAGGAGTAGTCCCGGGACTTAATTTTTCCTAATTTAAATACAGAAAATATTTTCAAAAACATATTTTATTTTTCATTTAAAAAATTAAATTCTTAGCATCAGTTCATATATCGTAAATATAACTATGTACTACTTTAATAGATTAATTAATAATAAAGGAACATTATTTACATATCACACATTCGTACAAGATCAACTGAAATAAACTTTTAGGATACATTTTGGTACATTTGCTTACTTATTATTAAAATATGATCTTTAAAAAACTAAAGCATTTAAGGTGTTGTTTTCCGATCGAGATCTAAATTTGTTGACAATAAAGCATGCTGACAAGAAGCACGTTTCCGCCTCAACACTTGTTGGTTGAATTGTTGAAAGGTATTATCCTTACATCCTTACATATTATAAAACAAAGTCCCCCAACCACGTCTGTCTGTCTGTCTGAACGCGATTATATCAAAAACTACTGAACAGATTTTTATACGGTTTTCACCAATGGACGGAGTGATTCAAGAGGGAGATTTAGATCTACGTTACGTGGTGACTTGGCAGCACTGGACTGCGTCATCTAGCTTGCACACGACGAGTCAGGGTTGCTCTGCCATAAATCAAAAAGGACAATTCCTAACACTGCGTCGGTCACGTGGTCCCTCCTGATTGGTTGGGGCTTGCCGTTAAAAGTCAAGGGAAGGTTAAGCTTGGCAATGCGTGCTTAGCTGAGACAAAGGAGAAATAAGTTCGTTCTCTTTGGCTTTGGGTAGTGAATCTGATCGGTCATACGATCAGACATTGGTATCGAATAGTAAAATAATCTTAGTAGTAAAAAGATTTTTTATATAAGTGATCCGATATAAGTAAATTGTAAAATTATAATAAATTAGAATAAATAAAACATAAATTACTTAAAGATAATTTATATATCATAAAGGTTTTTCTGAAATTGGCTAAAATATTGAAGACTTGGATATTTTTATAACTTTTTCTTTAATTAGCGCAAAATATACTGAACCGATTTTAATATTCTTTTTTTTTAAACAAGAAATGAATGCTACTGAATGGAGCTGAATACTTATTTTTTTTTTAAAGGTAAACATACTTATTTTTAGGATTAAGTATTTTAAATTTTTTTCAAAGTCAGGCATAGAAACGTTCGTACGTTTTCATGCTGTGCTTTTTCTTGAATTTTGTGTTGTTTTTGTTATTGTTGTATTTTTTCCTCTCTGAGATTTCTAGATTTCTGAAAAATTTATTATAATTTAGATATTTCTATTGTATTTAGTACAAAATTTTAGTGTTGAATATTTTGTGTTTAGGTTAAAAAACATTAGCATGCGATAAAAAATAAATGATTCCATCTTTATTGAGCTCTTTTACGCTATCAGTTATAGTTTTAACCTCCTCGAGTAAACATCAACTAACCAGACACACATTAACTACTCCAGATAAGCATAACTTAAAATAAAGTTAAAAGCTTTAGTTCCTTTCTTTAACGAACGAATGCCAAACCAAACCGAATGATTCTACAATACTATACCTTTTCAATATAAACACTTATTCGCGCATAAATTAAACAAGGTACTCGAAATGAACGCGTCCGATAAAAGCAATCCAATGAAAAGCACTCAAGAGCACAAGAGGAATACTGAAATACTCGAATACTCCATGGAGTCACGGTGTCGACTAACAAATGACTCACCTCAGATTCAGACAATTCAGACAAAAGTCTGAGGTCCGCTCGAACCAAAAAGTAACCAAAAACGGTTGAAAGCGGCAGGAGCACTGAAGGCCCAATGCGCCGTTAAAATATGTACGAACAGACAGATGTAATAGAGTTTTGGATAGGGGAATCGAGCGGCATTGGGTAAAGGGATGCATCTGATAGTCGGTCGACTGAATGAGAATGATGATGTTGATGATGAAGTAGATCCAGAAGCAGAAAAAGGTGAGAGGTAAATAAGTTTGGTTGAAAAGAGGCAAGCTACAAGTTGTGGCGTCTTTTGCTGTTTGCTGTTTTTTGTTGGTGCTGCTCTTACTGCTTTTGATTATTGCACTTTTGTTTTGTTGCCTCTACTACTTCAACGTTATTCTTGTTGTTGCTTTTGTGGGCACTTCACTTCAATGAATACTTTATGGGTTAATAATCGTAAAACCATTCAGAGTGAAACTTTTGTGTGCGAAAATTCATAAACAATGCGCTCAATAGGACAAAGTCGTCATTGTATGGTGGGTGTGCAGAAGTTGATGCACGTTTCACAACAATACCAAAAGCTTGAAGTTGCAACATTTCTTATGTGTGGCGTGTGCTGCAGCTCAGGAACTTCAGTAAACAATGGCAAAAGCAAAATATTCGTGGTTGCTTTAAGTTATGTATTATTATTGTTGTTGTTATTATTATTATTATTATTGTAACTTGGGGATCTTTGTCAGTTAGTAAGACAAAGTACTTCGGCTTAAAGTTATTCAAAAAGAGCAGTAGCAACTACTACAAGAACAAAAACAATGACAGCTGTTGTAGGACATAAACTTAAGGTGTGTAATAATAACCGAAACATCAACATAAATTCATGTAAACAATCAAAAGTTGAGAGTTATTTAATTTTTTACAATATTTTGAAGACAGAAAAACGATTTAAATGGCAAAGGGAGAAAAGAAGTACATAGGTTAAGTGTAATTGTAAAAGTTCGAAGTATTTGGAGAGTTTTCAATTTTTTGAGGTATTTGTATTATTGATTTGAGAATATTTAAAAATTAGAAAGTTAAAGCGATACATTAAACAAACAATTCTTAAGTTCTTTGGTGCCTCTAATTACAATTAAAAACCAGTAAAAAGAAGACTAACTTTGGCTATGCCGAAGTAGTAATACTCTTCACCCCCCTCCTAGTAGTCCTAGGGTCTTGGTGGATATGGATATTTCAAATCGATAGTACAAAAAAAACAGAATAGTTTTTTCTAATAAGAACTTTAATTTGTATCTAGGCTTTGAATGTGAGCGTTACGAAAATCGAAAAGAGCCCACAAAAATGTATGCCAAAATAGAAGGATGTTCACCAAAAGAAGAATGATATGATGATGATGATGTTGCCAATCTAGTGAGATTGATTGATAACAGTCTGGAATAAGCTTTGTCCATACCTTGCATCATCAGATTTTAATTCTTTTCACTCCTTGCAAAACTCATTGCAAGGATATTCTCCCAGAGTAAGATAGGAAGGTTCTTGAACGCGGTGTTGTAAAATAGTCTCAGAGATGGGGGTACAAAAGAACATCGAACAAATAATTCAATAACTTACTGATTAAATTTTATTATCATATCTATAGATTATATAAAACAAAGGACGCCTGTCTGTCTGTTTGTTCCCGATAAACTCAAAAATATCGAACGGTTTTTTGCACAGTTTACACAAATGGATGTAGTCATTCATCAGGAAGGTTTAAAAAAAAAAATCTAAAAAATTAGGTGTGGAAGTGAGATGCTTATAATGCTTAGAGACATATTTCAAAATCAATCAAGTCGTCTTTGCTAAACATCTCATTAGGCCAACCAAACAGTATCAATTAAATTTCTGGGAAGGGAAGGAAGGACAACGTCTGCATATATACATATAAGTTATAATACCATTAAAAAATCCATATGTTAATGGGTGTAGCGGCTTATTACAGTGCGGGTCATTAGTGATCAGTAGCTATTTATGCCGCTCATCGAACATCAAACATATTCGACTGATAACCTAAGGTATTTGATGCTATGAAATGAGTATATTACTTTAGTCTTTAGTAAGACTCAGAAAAGCACATAGCGCCGTTATAGGTCTTTGACCTTAAAAACTAATTTAAATAATTGTAGCTCCCAATTTTTAAACGCATTTAGTGCAGTTCTAGGGAAGTAATTATTTTAATTTAGCTAATTTTCAGCCGAAAGCCCCAGTAGTTAAGGCTGTTCCCTCCTTATAGCTTAAGTTTAACTAGAAGCATACAGTGCTATTAGATAAATAAATTTAGTTAATTTATATATGTATTATAATTTGTTAATTGTTAAAACTTCGCAACATCACCAAATAGCCAATCACAACAAAACAACAATACACTCTTTCATCAACAGCAACCACACCTCACCTCGTTGTCAAATTGACAATATCTGCGATTTGGATACACGCAACTAACTCATACCCACATATTAAATCAAAACCCTCCACCTACTTGCAAAACCTGCAACGTAATCCTAACTACCAACCACATCCTATCAGAATGTTCACTCTACCAACCCAATATCAAAAATCATCTCAGCTCAAACGCTTTCGAAATCTTCCCTCATCCCTCCCACCAAAACGTAAAGAAAATAACCGATATTTTAAAAGCCACCATCCTATTTAAACCTTTATAAACAATATGCATATACTTTGCTCATAACTTTAAAAATTTAATTTTAATAATAAAAAAAAAAAAAATTATAATAATAATAATAATTACGTGTTAATTTTTTGACAAATAAATATAAAAGAATTTTTAGATTTTGTCATATAAAGCCGGAGGTATATTTGTTAATTGGAATTTGCTGGACTTTTGAAATAGACCACTACTTTAAGTTATCTTCATCTTATGTAAAGCTTAACTTGGTGATAACTCATACGCATAAAATTTAGTGCTCCTCTGTCTTGAGATTCTTAATCAACAAACATCCACACGCATTTAGATTCTTAGTGAATGCTGCGCTTAAAAGAATAATTGCATTTTTGCTTAAAACTGAACATCCAACAACATTAAAATATCAACAAAAATTATTGCATCGACAAAATATATTGCGAGTAATTTATGTCTGTCTGTTTGACTGTCTGTTTGTTTATCTACTTAAGAGAACTCGAAGAACTCCAAGAAAATGTTATAATATTGTATTGTTTGGTAGTATTTACAACTGAGAACCAATAAACATAAAGATACAACAACCAAACCAAACCAAACAAAACAAAACTGAGGAGAAAATAAATGAAACAAGAAACATTTATAATTGCTTTACCCAAAACATTTGAAACATCCTTACTTGCTGCGCTGGTTCCCCGTTCTTTTTCATAAGTACAATGGTAATAAAAATTTCAAGCATCTTTTATATGTTTTGTTAGTCCTTGTCCTTCTCCTTTGGCCATGCTTCTTTCTCTTCTGCTTCAATGCTCAATGACAGGTGCGCCATTTTTAATATACATTTTCTTTTTCAGTTTTTCATTTGTTTCTTCTTTTAGTACACTTTCTTAGCATGTTTCTTAATTTGTTGTGTAATATGCTCATTGCTTAGTTAGAAAATATAATTTTCCGCTTTACCATAGTTTCATCAGCAGAGAAAATACAGAGCGAGATACATATTTCTTCCAATATTGCATGGCGCATCTTTTACGTTATTTAGTATTTCATTTTGTTTATTTTCTCATTTCGTTTCTTTTTTTTTTTTGTTACTTTGTATTTTCATGGCGCCAACGGAAATGAAAACTTAACGCTTATTTGAACCTTCAACTGTGCACATAAATCACAAGAATTTTGCTACATCTTCCTTACTTCACCATCGCCAGTCAGTGTTTAGTTGCTTTCAGTCTACGTACATCAGCCTCAGTCGTCTATTTTGAAATATATAATATTTTCTTTGGATTTCTATATAGATATATATTTTTTTCTTGATAGCTTAGGTCGGTCCTTGGTTGTTTGCAAGAAAGCTGCTTAAGTCGAATATTTCGTTTTTCTTATTTATGTTGTTGCATTTTTCGTAGCTATTTTCAAAACTACTTGAATCGCTTAGTGTCCTTTTCAGACTTTCAAGTTCTCTCTTTTTTATATTCCTTATTATTCCTTTTTTTATGTAGCTCTCGTGGTAGCTCTTCAAATTTTATTCTAAATATTTGCGAATTATTGTGCATATGTGCGTAAAAAATGTTACGTTTCCTTTACGATTTTCTCCTTTTTTCCTTAATGCCGCATTGTGTGTATGTGTGTGTGCACTTCCGTTTCCGTTTCAAAGAACTCAAGCAATGCTGACGGAAAAGGCAGACGCCATTACAATCATCATCATCATCATTGGTAGACATATTTTTTGAGTGCATTTCATAAAAGCAACCAAAGTATGCAAATTGCGATGGTTTTGGAAAGAGTCTTGTTTCGTAAATCAGCTTCCACATTTTTTTTTTTTTTTTATGTAGAATCAACTGCATTTGATTGTAAATGAAATGACAACAGAAGGCATAATAAAAATTTGTATCATAAAAAATTCTATCCATTTCATCATCATCCACTATAAGCCAAGCCAATTCAACTTCTTATGCCACCAAATGCTGCTACTTTCTGACTGACTCTTCATTTACTTTATCCAACCAGTGTCATTACTTTAGCTCTATTTGCTGTATTTGAATGGATTTGATATTGGCAGTTCCTTTTACTCTTCCTTTAACTGCATTTTACTTAGCTTGCCTTGTCTTGTCTTGTCTTCAGTTGGTTGGTTCTTTTGGTTGGTTGTTCTTGATTGCCTTCATTGCCATTCCGTTCGTTGTCTTCGTCTTCATTTTCATTTTCATCTTCATTGTCATTGGCGTTGGAAACATTTTCATGTAATCTGAAAATTTTGCTCATTTGATTCAATTACACCTTTGGGTGTTGTAATTTTAAGCAGGACTACCTAAGAAGTAAGAAAAACCCCCATACAGGAGTAAATGAATAGCTTACTGAAGTCGTTGTATTAAAGTTAAAGATATTGGCTTAAAAATAAAGCAAAGAAAGAATGAAAGAAAGACAGAACAAATTAAAGAAAAAACAAATAAGTGCAATGAATGTTAGATACGAGTAGCTTTGATGTTGTTTACACTGTGGGAAATTGATTAGTATCTTTGTACAAAAGAGAAATGGTTATGATAAATTTTAAGTTAGAAATTTGTATCATACAATCAGTTACTACGTTGGTACAGGGAATTATTTTAAATAAATGATCGTATGAATGAATAGAAGTATACTTCGACCGTTATTTATCTTTTGTATGATTTATATTTACTTATAAGGAAATTCTGGCAGTCCAATCGTTCTTAACAGAGTGTAATATTGTTACTCAAATCCGCAGCATAGTTACAAAATTTGCAAGGTTTCTTGGTGGCAATCACAGTTTGGGCTCTAAGCTATCAATGACTGGTATAATAAAAATTTTATTTGGAGATTTGGACTTGATATGCGGGCCTTTTCCTTTCTAGTGGCTTGCAAAATAAAAACAAATGTGTTTTTTTTGAATTTTTTAATCGAATCATGCTATACAAAATCATCTATTAACTCAATCAAATGGAATCATCCCATTTCAATTGAAACGTGAATAATTTTTTTTATTTGGTTTATACTTAAACATTTTTCAAAAATTAAAAATTTTTCACAGTGCATTACAAAACCAAGCATCTGCTTTTGATTACAATCAACACACAAAAAGTAAACAACTTGTAATACTTTTTAAAGCAGCCCCCTTTACCGCAGGCAGAAGTCATGAGAGAATCTTTACTAATTTGTACCCAACATGAAGGCGAAAACATCAAAAATATCCCCACAAAAGGCGCCACTACCTGATGGTGCCTTCCTTTCAATTTCACTATAAAGCCAATCTAACCCTCTTCAGAAAAACCTTCTCGAAATGATGTTGCAGTTTATGTATTTGCAACTCGTGCGAATTTTGGCGAATATTTTTCGGTTGCTCTTTAATTTCATGCTTACTTTAATGTGTATCACGCAGGCGTTTACTCAACCCAAAACACATTTAAACCACAAGCCAAAATAGGCGAGGAGTTGGATATTTGTATAACGTGAGGGGGAAAATTGCTATGCGCATAAGGAAAGAACTTAGGGATGAGAAGAAGTCTTCTTAATGCCGAAAGTGAAATGCAACCATTGACTTTGTGTTGATGTTGATGCCGCTGCCACTGCCGCCATGGCATTTGGCTTTTCTTTTCGTGAGTTCGTTAAAGGTTAAGAAGTAGCTCACTTTGAGGGTGACTCGATGTAAATGTGGTTCATGCTTTTAGCTTTGGAGAAGCAAGTCTAAAGGTTTGAGGTTTTCTTTACCCGCGATTTTAATAAACTCAGCCACAGCTTATGAGGTTAACTGCCTTGCAACGGAAGCTTTTCGTCTTTTTATTACAATATTTTTCGGTGTTTTATACTATTTTCTCTATGTTGTTGTTCAGTTTCAGTCAACTTTATTTGCATTCAAGTAATTTACAAGCTGAGCTAGTTAAGTAAGGGGTTTTTTCTATTAGCTGTGAGTAAACACCCAACTCATATATCAAACCGATTCAATCAGTAAACACAAGCAGCTCAATCATGTTTCTTTCATGAAATTCCAGTTCTTTGAGTTGCCATAAAAACTGGATTCATTATTCATATACATTGAGTTATTAACAAATATAATTACTTATCCAAAGATGACTTAGTCTTGCATGCAATTTGCCATTTTTCTTAAGTTTCTAAATACAATATAAAAAAAGAAAAAAAGTGTCTGAAACGCCTTCGATTTGCCGGACTTGAGGAGAAAAAAGTAATACAAATAATGAAGATGAAAATAAAAATAAATAACTGGGCGTGGATGTTTGTTTGATAGAACATCACATGTGGTGGTTGGCTGTGGTTACATTGGACCGTGCCGACCATCTGGTGGTCAGTACTTCTAAGCATTCAACTCAGGAAATTCAGTTAGGCTATTTGCACAGTAACGCCTCTGAAGTGTTTTTCTTTTAGTTTACTAGAGATCTTTCCATAGATCAGTTTGCATTTTGTAATTAAACACTGTTTTTCTTTCTGCTTTGGTTTCTTGAGCTTTAATTAAACTGTGAAAATTAAAGCTTTACTTAGTTGTTGGTCTAATGCTGGTTTACTGATAGCCTCACTACTTACTTAGATTTCTTATTATTATAGTGTTTTCAAGAACATTAATTGTGCTGATGACTTCATTGGTTAAACAGATAAATTAACTGAGATTGAGATTGGAGAAAGAGATTTTATAATAACTTATTCGAATTGGAATTGATAGAGATGTTTGCTTGATAGAAATGTTTGCAGATTTTAAGCTATGATTATAATTTGTGATTTAATTAAAAATGTTCTAAGTCAGAGATCTAGACTACTTGGGTATGAACATGGATGAATATTTTATATATTTGGATAAGGACAGAATTTGAAATTTACTATTAATAAACAATTTAATTGACCGCCCCAGTTGGACTTGGTGAACTTCTTTCTTTTGATCCAATTTTTGAAAATGTTTCAACAAAAACCCGCCTTAATGCTGGCTATTTACCGCCAGATGTTATTCCTGAGATATTCAATTGTGTTTGGCAGTAGAGTCTCAAATATTTCGTGTGACTTCTCATCGGCCTAGATCTGACAGTTTTGCTTTCTATATAGACCTGTAAGTATCTTCTTAGAAGAGTTAACAGCTCAACTATTGTACCGTTTACTGAACTAGTGCAGCGTGTTCCAGGCAGAGATAAACGCAGTCTGGCAATCAGAAAGGTTGATAAACACTATGGAAGAGACCCCAAGAAGCATATCGATCAAAGCTCTGTCAGCTCATAGCAAAGCTATCCCAAGCACGGTGGCGGCTCTTAAGAATCAGAGAGCATTCAATAACTCCTCAGTGACTACCCTGCTCTTCTTAGAAGATGTACCCGTCTTTTCTGGAAACCGTCCTTTGAGGAACTGAGCAGTTTGGCAAAGGTGCTTCGTTTTTCAATCTTCAGGTTGGTTTTAGACACCTATACGACTACCCAAAGTCCATTTCCCACACCCACCCCTTTCCCCTCTTTTCATCACCCTTCCATAATCAGATATTATAATGGGCTGCAAGGCTTCTGGGTGAACTCGCGTGTACTCGTGAGCGGCATGTTTAACCTAACCTAGACGATTAGGTAGAAAAAGGCTTAAAAAATTTATATTGAAAAAAAAAAGAAAAATACTTAAGAGATACGAGTATGGCAAAAAGTTTTAGAAATATCAATGGCAGCAATTGAAAAAATGGCAACTCACTAATGAAAAACTATTTTGCATTAGAATAATTTTCGACTTTAAAATTCATCATTTTATGGCCAACAGTAGTTTGTTGTTGCATATTAAAAATTACCTTTGCTCAATTCACTTAGAAAGTTTTTCAAACTTTACGAATGCTTATCTTTAGTATAATAAGAGATATCAATAGCAATTAATTTGAAACGTAATCTTTGTAATCAACGCCTTCAGTTTTTTTTTTGTTTTCTATTGTGAAGAAAAGTCTGAAGAAAATTGTTGAAATATCTTTTCAACTGCGAAATTACAAAAAGAAACTTATTTTCATATTCACAAGAGAGAGTGAGTGACTTCAATTTCTAGTACCAGTACCTAAATCAACTGAAAGTACCTGAAAGAACTCTCACACCCAATACAATACACAACAACCTCCACCAAAATCAGCAATGAATGAAGCTCAACGAAGCATAGCACGTCCGACGTTCTTAGTATTTGAGAGTATAGCCAATGATATACTCAATTCTCATGCCAAGAAAAATGAAAACAAAAAACAAGAAAAACAAAACAAAGAAAAACGTTAATCAATGCTGATATGCAGAAAATTATTTTTTGCTTACCAAAAGTTTACCTTTAATTTTATTTATTGCGTTAAAAACGCAAACTGAACAACATGGCAAAAAATACTTGATTGCTGTGCCTTTGGGTGGATTGAGGATGCCTGAACATACTATATTTTTTTAGGAAGGATGGCTTAGCGTATGCGTAATTTATCAAGCATAACAATGGCAATTAATTTGTGCGTATTTCATCCAGGTTTAGCTTCAATTTCAACATCAAACTCCTGTAGCTTCTCTTCAGGGCAACAATAGTATTATACCTACTACATATAATAGAACTGTGAGTAGAGAGGACTCAGGCGTTGAAGTACACGACGAAATGCCACCTTCCACAGAAAAAAAAAAAATAAAAAAATAAAACAAACTTTTATAAATCAAACGTGTAACGAGCGTGTAACCTTTTTCACTCACAGCCACCCTCAAGAACAAAAGGTGTTCTACACCCCATCTATGTTACCCTCTTATGAAAAAGTTTCAAAATTTTTGTTTCAATATTTTTTCCATTTTTGCTGTTGAACTTTTCAAATAAAACTCAATAAGAGTTTTGTTAAAATATTTACAATTGGTGAAAAATTTGTTCATGCCTTCAGGTTATATCGTCGTCGTTGTCCTGCCTTGGTTGATGATTTTTCATTTATAGTCATCGTGGTGTTATGTCGGTCTTTTGTTTCAAGTTATTTTGTCGTTGTACTGTACTATGATGCGTATGAGTTATTTATTTTTGAGTTATTGGCATTTGAAACTTTGTGTTTTCTTTCTTTCATTTTTACAGGAATTTGATGGAGTGTAAGCTTGTGAGATTATATGACTGCCTTGATGCCTTTTGGTGCCTGGTGTTTGAATGAAGTATATGGTATAGCAAGGCGATCGCTTTGTGATTATGATTTTTATGGGCTTCTATTTCTTCAAACTGTTTTTATCATGAACTTCTTTTGCACATTTTTTGATTGAGTTCCTTGTCTCTGACTTGTTGTTAACGGTTTGTGTATTTTTTGAAAAAAAAAAGAAAAATGAAAAAATAAATAAAAGTTTGTTTTCATTTTTATGACTCAACAAATCAAAGTAAATGTGACAAGTTATTGGATTAAGAGAAGGAAAAATACTGATTTGGGGGTGATTAAAATTATGTGGGGCTTAAACAAGAAATAAAAAAACATTTTAAACAGTGAAGTGTTTACATTCGAACTTCGTATACAATAATGTTTCCATTGATT
This sequence comes from Amiota mariae, assembly GCA_035041805.1. Classification (NCBI taxonomy): domain Eukaryota; kingdom Metazoa; phylum Arthropoda; class Insecta; order Diptera; family Drosophilidae; genus Amiota; species Amiota mariae. The sequence continues at coordinate 558,105 of JAWNKV010000287.1, forward strand.
CATTTTGCAGGGCAAATATAAATGGTTGATGCCAAAAGTCACAATAAATCTTATTTGCTATGAAGTTCATATTGTAAAAATCTTAAAAGTATGTATGTATATAGAACTTAGATTATAATTACAAATTATAATGTAGTTATTAATATGAGCAATAACGACAAAGGCCTTCAGCTCAGGGGGAGAGTTAGGAAGGATTGGAGGAAATTAGAAAAGTGTAAGACCAGACTTGAGCAGGAATCGAACCTGCGACTCTAGGAATCTTAAAAGTATTTATAGTTGTTATGAGAAAATATACATTTTGAGGACTAAAAACTTGTTTTTAAGCTGTTTTGAGCAATAATTTTGTAGAGAAAACAGTGGGAAGCAGGATTGAAGAATTAAAAATAAAACACATTTATTCCTCGTGGAACAGATATCTCTTGATAGTAGTAAAAACCATAGAGATATATATTTCATTTGTATGAAAAACGACTAAATCAATAATTCCAAGAAAAAAGATATTTCTGACAGTGGTAAGTAAGACCACGCAAACTGACTTAAACAAATAAAAGCGCAATGAAAATGCTTTTAATTCCAATTCACTTTTTGTAAATTCTCATTTAATTGAAATTGCTTTTAAAACTATTTAATGTCAATCAAATAATTCCAATGAAATGAAATCAATACACCGAGAATATCCAACCTTTCAACCCATTTTATTTATATATTTATCAAACAATTCAATTCGATGTTCATTTTTGCAATGAATTTTTGCTGCTTTATCAGCATAAAACGAAATATTTATACACATATAAAAAAGAGGATATTTTGAAAAAAAAAAAGTAAAGAGAAAATAAAATTGCATTAAAACGATTTAACGTAATTTATCTTTTTGTCTTTCATTCTACTGTTTTTATATTTTTTATCTTACTCAATGTTGATTGCTACCGAAACAAAAGCCTTCAATTAAAATTTTCGCATTGATGACATTTGCAATATACAATATATATATTTATATACCTAGTATAATACAAATTATTGTACTATATACATATATAAATCACATTTATATATAAATCACAGAAACAGAGAGAGGGAGAGGGAGAGGGAGAAAATGAAATAAAATAAAATATTATAAAATAAATAAAAGAAAGTATAAGTTGACATACAAAAGCAAAATCGATTTATACATACTATGAATGAATCATGAAATTAAATTTAAATAAAATATATGAATATACGTAATAATATTTATTAAGAGTGAGTATATACGTACAATATATCAGAATATTTTAGTATTGATTGATTTGATTGAATTTCATAAAATTTCCCTATGATGAAACAATAAAATTAGGCACCTTTCTGCTTATAATTGGACAAATAGTTTTAGATAATTCAAGTTATAGAGTTATGTTTCGATTTCATTGATTACTCTAATCTTCATCGTGTTCTTTTTGATCATCAATTATCCTTAGTCTGGTGGCAGAATATCAGTCTAATGTATTTCCAAACTGAATTTAGTCCATTATTTTATGAGTAGAGGATACAAAATATTATAAAGAGTTACAGAAGTTCCATAGAAATTATTATGCATAAATCATATCAGTTGAAAAACACAATGCTATTTAAACCATTCAAGAGAATCAAAAACAACAATTGAACACAGCGAAAGCAAATATTTTTCTATGCCAACAATAATAGCTGACAACAATAAGAAAGAACAAAAAAAAAAAAAAAAAATATAATAAAATATTTTAATACCAACAGCAACAAATAACAATAACAACATTCAGTATTGTAGTAGTTCTATAGTCCTGTGAAAGACTGTGAAAATATAACGCTTGGATAAATGCTTACAAAACCAACAAACGCTAAAATAACAACAATAATATGTAATATCAGCTGTAATAAAAACAACAAGAAGAACAACAACAAATTGCTGTTACAAACCAATGTATTTATTTTTATACAAAATTCCCCCACAACAAAAATATTAGAACAAAAAAAAAAAAAAAAAAATTATGCATATGTGTATCTACGAGGGTTGCTATTTATATTACTAGCCTTGGCAACAATAAGTATTGCCAGGCAATCGCTGACTTTTCTAAACGATAATTTAATATTTTTAATCATAATTTCTTTAAAATATTTTTTCATTTCAGGGTGAAATTGTTTATAGTAAATTAAAAAATTCATGTTGGGCAAAAAATGGAACTGACTCGTTAACATTTTAAAACTTTCGACGTGCTTCGATGATCTTAATTCTTTATACAGCACCATACTACATCACTGTAAAAAACTGGTAGAACGAATTCAATCGTGGTCGATTTTCGCTCCAGGACGAATTCGAAAAGCGATGTGATCATGTGATATACCATGAGATTGATTGGGGCTTTACTGTGACAAGTGTCACAGTGAACTCCTCTACAACACCCCTAAGCAGTCGATAAAATCGTGTAATCCACCCCCAATAAGTGGACGACATCTGACCGCCCTGGATAGAACAAAGAAAACAACGAGAACGCGAACAGAGAAAAAAAACGCTACCAACGCTTGTTTAAAGATTGATTATTGTTTAATTTTCCCAATTGAAGAACCCAAACAAACCATCCTCTTACACAAGCATCAATAAGATGATCATTGGCCGTAAAAAAGATGTGTCCGTGTTGGATCCTGCATAATCTGACAAACGCTGAACAGAAGGTTCGTGTTTATTGGTGCATGGAAATGTTGAAAAAATATGTTCAAAGTGTGGCAATAGCTGTGTACGAGTATAACATCTACACAGGCGACGAATCAAGGATCATATGAACCAGAAACAAAACAGCAATCTACTGTATGGGTTTTCAAAGACGAGCCAAATCCAACAAAAGTTGTTCGCGGAAGAAGCACATCGAAGCAAATAATTGCCTGTCACGTGGCGACAGTGGCGTTAGCTTAACGCAGGACGGTCAGTTCTGAATGGTACACGACCATTTGTTTGCCAGACGACATTGGAGAAATTCGAAAAAACAGAAGAAGAGACGAATCATTCTTCATAACGACAATGCAAGCTCCCACACTTCAACTCAAACAAAGAAATTTTTGACCGGTGAAAACATCGAATTGATGGGTCATCCGCCGTAAAGTTCTGATTTGGCACCTAATGATTGTTTTTGGGTTTACCACACATCAAATATAATTTTCCACACCCGGAGGAACGGTTGATGCTTCGAAAATTGGTGCAAACGTTTGCAAAAGTGTATTGATCTTCATGGAGAATATTTTGAAAAACAATAAAACCATTTTCGATTAAAAATATTTGTTTTTTCATTAATAGGCCAGAAATATCAATAGCAGCCCTCGTAGTATTTGGATAAAAGTGTTTGTATAATGCAAACTGCTTTTTCGAATGAGTTTCTATGCCCTAATATCGATGTGAGTTAATGGCCGCCCACTTTTTTTGAAAACCACTCATCTATTAAAAGCAAAATGTTTGTGAGAAATTTGTATTATATTAGGGTTAGTGTAATATTATTATTATATTGAATGTATGAATATTTAATATAAATTAGATTTTCAAATTTTTGTGAAATAATTTGATTTTATTTCTTCTTAAAACCTATTTTACTTTATTAAAAATTATTATTTCATTTATATTTTAAATTAAATTTTTATAATTTAAGTTGTTGAAATTAAAGATGAAATCGTTTAAGTATGATAAAGTAAATTTATTATTTATCCTATTTATAAATGCTGAATGTACATTAGACTCTTTATCATGAACTGTTCACAGTTAGTAATGAAACCAATTTGTTAGAGCTTTATTCTGTTCAATTTTCCAGTTGATTAGAATGGGATTATAATTTTTTTTTTTTGAAACAGATGAGTAACGAGTCTGGTACCAAGACTGGTGAGTAAATGAATGAGATCAAACACTTTTGTTTCAAAGAGTTGAGCAATAAGAAGAAAGCCTGAAAACCATTTGAATATGATTTGCTTAAGCCCGTATGTTTAAAACAGTCGAGCAATGGGAAGCGAGACAGAAAACTTTCCAAGTGCACTAAGTTGCGGTAATCTAAAATTTGCTGGTTAGTTTGTTAATGACAACACTATCACTTTATTTAAATATTTCTCAATTTTCGGCATTAGGTAGCAGTACTTTAGATATTTTGTTTAGAATTCTGTAAAATTTTGCATTAAATTCTTCTCTTCCTTGTAATTCGTCAAGTCTTTCATAGTTAATAAATTATTAATTTATAGAAGACTTGTAGCCTTGAAATATTTCAAAGCTATTGATTATCATACTACATTTTCCTTATGCTTTTAATAGCTTTTAATATTATTTCTTAAAGCAGTCAATCATTTCGTCAGCTTTTGATTGTCAATAACCAGCAACACTTTCATCCAACCAGTTGCCATTTAGTAAAATATCTAAAAATACTTTAATTAAACTAGAAAATTTATTACTTAATTGCTTCACTGGTAAAGAAGAGACAGTGAGAAGGTGCCCTTCTTAAAGGATCAAACATAAATCTCAGCGACTGACATAAAATTTGTAAATGTCACTTTCATTTTTTTCATTTCGTTTATATCTTTTTTTTTTTTTGTTGTCTTCCAGATCTCAGCTTGTTGTCGTTTTGGACTCTTTTTAACTGAAATAAAGAGTAGAGTTGCCTTTTAAGTAATAAATTCCTTTAAGGCCTTTGTCAACTTTTTAGTTTGCGGTCTGATCAAAGCATACCGCAATGAAGACCAAGCACCAACAACATCAACATCATTGAAAGATACTACATAGTTACGAGTACATACAACAAAATAGTTCCACTTGCTTCGATGCATGGCACATAAATTATCAGCGCATAAACAGGCACAGACAAACGGCGTCCGATGTCGTTTTCCAATGAAGGATAAGATTTTAAAGAGAGGAGGAGGCAGTCATGTAAGTTGTAGACCAGAGTTTCTTTAATTGTGCTCTGTGCAACCATTGAGGAAGTTTGCATTAAATTTAACAATAAATGCTTAAGAACCTCTGTTGTAATCTATTTCAAAGGCGTTGCAGCAGCAGCAGCAGTTTCGTGCGAAATATTGCACATGTTGCACCATGAACTAACAAGAACAATTTTCGGCGTGTGAAAGATGTATGTGCGACATGATGATGCGTTCAACTTGCATTGACATACTTCAAAGCAAAGTCAGAGTCTCTTTTAATACAAATCGTACTAAGTATGTATGTATGTATGTATATAGTTGGGTGTGATTCGCTTAGATTCAGTTTCAGTCAGGGAAATCACATAATGATTTTTTTCTTGTTTTCGTTTCTGTTTGTTGTTGTGCGACAAATTTTTCATTAGAATTTAAATGTTGTAGTTTGGTTGTTGTCATATAAAATGAATGTTGTATCTCCTCTTTTACTAACTAACTATGCAACAACGTATAAAGAATGTTCATATCTATCTGCATGCAACAAACATAAGTTTCTTCTTTATACTACTTCTATCTATCTAATGCCAACCTGGAGCTGCCCTTCTATGTTATTCAGCCGAGTCCAACAAAGTCCAGCAGTGTTGTAAATGTTGTTTCATTCTAAATGAATATCGCTTCGACAAATCTTGTTTAGTAAAAGCGCCAGTGCGCATAAAATTAAATTCCTTATCGCATGGAAATGTGTGTTTCTCTTCGTACCGTTTGTTTTTTCTACGTAGTTCTACTACTATGTCCGTAAAAAGTTGTAAGAATTTGTTGCAATATCAACAGAAACAACAAGAAAAATGGCAACAACTGTTGCTTGTGTGCATGTTGTCCATGGTCAGGCATGGTTCGGCTCACATCGTTTGGTGAAAAATGTGCGCTTGTTAACTTGGTCAACAAAATAGTTTACTATAAAAAAATTGTCAGTTTTCGTTTTTTTTTTCATCCTTTTTTGTAGTCTTTTGTGTGTAGTAAGTTTTTAATGTGTTTTAACATCTTTGATTAAGTCAATTTTGTAAGACATACAAAATTATTTTATGTTTGTACACGTATATACTTAATTTTTGTGATATTGGGAAATATTGAATTCATGCAATATAGTTAAGAAAGAAAATATTGCATCTCCAATAATGGAACTGCGTAATTGAAACTGTAAAAAAAACTGTGCGATTATCTAAACTGAAAGTGTGTGGGATACAGTAGTTTATTCGACATTACTATTATTTTTGCCAATATTTTCACCACTAAAATATGTGGATCATACATTTTATATGTGATAAACTGAGTAGTTAAACTGAGAGTGTTAGAGTTGCTTTAAACTTCTAAGCTTCGATTGAATATATTAAAAAAAACGGGATGGACGTTTTTGTAAATCTTTAAGAAAGGCTACATTCATTTGGAAAATTATTTGAAGTTTACTTTAAAGACCTTGCGAGTGATCCAAATTATATGTTTTATTTAAAAAAAAATGTTTCATAGATTTCAATAATTAATTAAATAATTTAGAACACAATTTTGTTCAACTTAACTTACTTGTTATGTTAAAACATTACTTTGTAAATATTTTGTACTAGTTTCCCTATTTCTTAACCATTTTTATTTAATTTAGTTGAATTTAAGTGTGTTTGTTTATGTCACCATGTCGACGAGTGTTTTAGCACCACAGTACATACTGTAAAGACTTTAAATGACGTAAGTGAACGTTGTGAATTAGTTTAAAGATATATACATATATATACATATTGTAATATCAAGATTTGATTAAAACTTTCTCTAAACTCTTGCATTGTGAAGACAATTTGGTATACAATAGTTTAATCTTCGCTCTTTAAGATTTCAAGATAAATTTACTTCAACTCATTCGTTCCTTTAGTGAATTTATAGTAATAAATTTATATATGTATGTAGTATTTCTTTCAAAACTTTACAACTCTATCAATTTAGAGAGTGATTAACTGCAACTGTCACATTTTTTAGTAAGTGATCCCACACTCACATGCTTTCCAATTTCAACTAAATTCAATTAATTAAGCTACACACTCTATTTGGCTATGTGCCAAAGTCAGTTTTCTGAATTTTTAAAACTTTTTTTTGTTCCTCTCTTTTTTTTTCCCAATTATCTGGTACCAATCTTTATCTATCTTTATCTAGCGACTGTGCTTTGCTTTGCTGCTGCTGTTCCTGCTGTTCCTGCTGTTGCCAATTGCATTTTCAAAACTTGTCCAACTACATTTTTTATACAAAACTTTCTCAATAGATAAATGTTTCGTTTTTCTTTTTCCAGATCTCTCAGTCGTATTCATTTGCTGCAAATATTTTATTTATTGTATTTTCTCAATTGTGCGCTAATCAAAATTGCAACAGCTGCAGGCGCATTTGGCGCCTTTCCTTGCCACATAAAATCATTATTAACCATTTGACTAATAAATACACAAGGAAAGTTTAGTTTGCATGCATAAATCCAAAAGTGATTATAGTATGAAATGTTGTTAGATCATTTGTTACTACAAATATCAATATGTTTTGTCTGTATGATAATTTCCATTTACAATATAATGAATTATTTCCTTGATATGTAGATATCGATTACAACTGTAATTAAATTTTGAGTTTACACAGGAAATTGGGTGATTGTGTCATTTATTAAGAGAACACTATAGTACAGAAAGAAGTATAAATTATATTTGTGTAAAATTTATAATCGGATAATCTGTTCTAAAAGTATATAATAGTGGTTTTTAAGCTTATATAGCTTGATACTCACGCTTGAATAAATTTTTGTATCTCATACTCCAGAGGTCCCTTTTTGTCTTATAGATCATCAGTAAGTAGACCAAGCAAATCTGTTAAATAGGCAAAGTCTGGTTTTCGCTTGATAAAATATTGGATCTTTATCATCCAAAAACTTTAAAACAGTCTCAAAAAGAGTAAAAAGTCTTATAAATCATAATATGCCTTTCGACAGCCAGCGTACTTCAATGCGTTGCTTCGGATTCGGTTTACTGCGTTAATGACTAATTTAAGAGATTCATGCAATCTATCACTAAGTTTTTTATCAACTAAATGTTGGTTATGGATAACGCAGTATTTTGCTAACACGCCAGGTACATTTTATTTTAGATGACTTACAAATTCACTATAGAGCCCAAATATAGCAGGTGCCTCATCTGTTGGTATTGATATTATACGAATATGATAAAGGGATTGCTTTTTCCATGAAGTAATCCTTTTTAACATTAAATATTGATTGAACATTAAGCAACAAATAATATGTGTATTAGACTTCTTTTTTTCGTTCACATAAGCCACTTTGGATATCAATGGCTTACTCCTTTTTTTATTGGCTCAATAATCCTATAAGTAAAAGTTGGTAAACCGATATGAACTGCCAGATCAATTTTCGGTAGATTTTGATCAAGGGTACAACTCCCTTACAACAAATGCTTGCGAAGATGTTTGCATTATGACAGATTAAATAGGTTCTGTGTTGAAGCCCATTTGATATCTGTATCCTTTTAAAAATATTTTAAAATCTTTTCTTCTTTCAAAGTTTTTAAAACTTATCTAAAGTTCTTAAACTAAGTTTAGGTCAATCTTAGGAAATATCAATATATTCTTAATATCTCACATTTAGTATATAAGGCATTAACATTCCATTTACCATAAACTTTGTCAAAGGTGAAAGAGTAAGTAACCTCACGAATCTTGACTTGACTACATTATTTTGTTGCCCCAGATAGAAAGTTATGTCTAAGTAAAACCTTTTGAATTATTCAAATTACAGACTAACCAAGTTATAACTTGGTTAAAATGATATCATAAACAGTTGTATACAATATTTTAGTAAGCATAATACTGCTCTGATAACTCTAATGCATTAATAACTTGGCAACAACAATAACTTGATGTAGTAAACTATTGTATAACAAGAATGAATGGCGCCAGAACTTCAAATTGAACAGAGCATGCGTTGCGGCAATACTTGGACGTAATATAGACTCGTAACGATGGCCAAACGCCTATGCAGCAGTACCATTTTGAGTGGCATACAAAATATTATAAAAAAGTAAGTATAAAGAGAAATACTAGGAAGAAAATAAATAAAACTTTAAATAATAAAATTAGAGGAAAAGACTGAGGAAAGATTTCACATTCACATAGATAAGTAATTTGCATGCGCAAAACTAGAAGCTGAAGAAGATGTAGAAGAATAAGAAAAAAATCTCAACTCGAGTCGACTATTACTACTACTACTACAACTTCTGTCTGGTAGCTGATAGTTTAAGAATCTAGTCTGGCCTGGCTTGGTCTGGTACTCTTGGCAAGAAGAAAAGTGTTTTAAGACACTTGTTGGAAATGTGCCAACATGCAACACAATGACGATGTAGACGATGAAGACGATGGCAACGATGGCAATGTTGATGGGTGGTGATGGAGATGGTGGATGATGGTGGTAAAGAAGAGGAAGATATGGTAGAGAATAAACTTTTGTAGGCACCACACAAAGACATAACAACGATGCGTCGCAATCATGTACAATCATGGATAGTCTAAGCAACGCATGGAACTTGAAGTTATGTTGAGTGCGCTACAGATGAAGAGAAGATGATGAAAATAATAATAATAATAATGATGATGATGATAATGATGACGATCATGGCTGACGACAGCATAACAAATGAACATTTAAATGAGTCGTTGCGCGACTTGAGTTGAGTGCGCCTCGCAGCTGCCAACCATGTCCGCAAGCAAAAGACTTTCCAAGTTGTTGCTGCTGCCACTTTATGGTGTTTGGCCTACAGGAGCAGTTAGTAAGAGAGCCTATTCTATATGAAAAGTATGATAAGTGTATACTATAGTGTGAGAGGCTTGAAACTAGCCGCTATGCTTTTAGTTACTGCCTGCTGCTGTTGAAGCTTTAATCAAGCGTCAAGTGTGTTACAGGCAAAACTTTGTCTTTTGACTTGCACAATTTTTTTTTTACTATATGGTACACACAATATGTGCAACTACGATTATATATATGTTCTTTGGTAGGTATGTGGTCAGCTTCTTTATCATGTACATCGTCATTTTTGTCATGTCCTGTAAGACAAAACTATCAACTCTCTATGTGTCGCTCAAACTTTCTACTTGAGTTAGTGTGGAGTGGTGCTTACTCTCTTACCATCATCTCCCCTTGTGCTTATTATTAAACGCTTTTGTCAAGCCTAAATTGCTTTTCGAATACAATTTCCCATTTTTTCCCATTTAGTTTTTTCTATATTCCCATACAATAATTGGTTTAAGGCGTCATACAACATCATGTACGTTGCACCACCACCATCGTGAGTTGTTGAAAAGTTTAAATGGATTTTACGCAAAAGTTTTGATATGGTTACTTCCTTCTGTACAGTATTTAATTACATCTCAGTCAGCGAAAAGCATTTGGTTTAAATTGTTAGCAGCAGCAAACATGACAAGTTTATATTTGGGAAAGAATTTAAGAATATCGGATGATTTCTTTTGATTTTTTTTAAGAAAACATTTGAACTAAGGAAAGAGTTCATCAATATTTTGTATGGCGTTAGTATTATTGTTATGGTGTTTGATAATATAAATTATTATAAATTATTATCTGCCTCTCCTTCCCAACAAAATTGTGGATATTTGAGCTGATCTTTGAAAATTACGACTTGAATGATTTGAAAATATGTGTCTTAGCTTTAAATGCATATCACTTGCAGACCTCACTGTTCCTTTTGGGGTTTCCGATTTTATTTTTCTCTTAACCTTCCTCATAAATCACTCCACCTATTGGTGAAAACCGTGTGAAAATCGGTTAGATAGTTTTTGAGTTTATTGCGCTCAGACAGACAGACGCGATTGGGGATTTTGTTTTATAATATTTAATATTTATAATTTTAAGAGGTCGTCAGAGCTTTTTTATTGTCATATGCAGATATTTTATTTCAGAATATGGGTAACTTACGCTTAGTACAATATAATTCATTCAAAATTGGGAAACTTTTATTGGGTATTTTAATCACCATTTAGAGTTAATTAAACGCAGGTCTAGCGGGTGACTCCTCTTGTATCGGTGATTATACTCACAAAAGCAGACCTATATATTGTAGCAAAATACATGCTTTCGAATAAATTTCTTTACTTCTCAACAAGATCTGGAAATGTTTACATCATCACAAAGAAACTTCCATTCCAGTCTCTTGAAAGTTTTCTAAATATCTAATTATCTTATTTCGGAATCAACTAGATTTTCTTTGTTAATCTTTAACTACTATTCTTAATTAGCCTATAATCTGTATATGTAATCTGTATATGTAATTGAAAAGAATCATACAATTTGGTTGCTTGTCAACATTTGTAAGAAAAAATCCTACAAAATTCTTCAATAAAAGCTAAGCTTGCTTGCATACCTTCCAAACAAGTCTAGCAGAGTAAACAATTGTCATACCAAAGATAAACAACTTAAGAATGCCGCACAATTTTCAAATTAATCCAATGCGTAACAAGTTGCAAGTTGCAACTTGCAGCAAAAGCATCATCAAAAGCATCAGTAATATGTGCAACAAAAGCTGTGTTGGAAGTGATTAGAGTAAGCTAAGTTGAGATGTTGTGCAGCAATCATTTGCAATTTGCTAAAGGAAACGATAGTAGAAAACTTGGCTAAGAACTACCATGTAACGCTTAGTTGCCGAAGTTGATGTTGCCAACGCATGATCAAATGTCACAATCAATTTCAATTTGGCTCTTGCATGTTCTACGTTAGTAGAAGGAAAAAAGATTGTTGACTACTGCATAGTTTAGTTGCATCTTAAGTTTAAGTAAGCTTCGTTAGTGTTCAACATTGAAACGAAACACAAAAATTGTTGATTTTTTTTGAAATTGTTAGACAAGAAGTTATGCTAACAAAAAACTGTCTACCAACGACTACTAAATGCCAACGTCAATAAACGAAGAACTAACTAAACTCTTTCTGTTCAGTTTTCTTTATTTTTTCTAATCAACAAAATGCCGCCTTTAAAATTTTCTAATTTGAAAAAGTCTGAAAGCCTGTTGCTGGCAAGGAAGTAATGTATATAAGTGTGTATCATAGGTAAACTAGTCAGTATACACAGCTGCTGTTTGTCTTCACCTTCAACTTATGTAGGCCCGGCGACTTTGTCAACATGGTTTCAGAGAAACAGAGACAATTTTCCAGTAACAGCAGCAGCTACTTACTACTATTGTCTGTGGCCTTCTGTGCGGTGGCAACAGCGTACCAAATTGGCTTAAATGCGTTTGAGAATTGGTTTCAAATGTAAATTGCAAATTGCTTGTTTAATATATATAATTTTTTTTCTATTCTATTCTTCATGGGCATACTAGTGATGGTATATCCATTGGAATCTGTTGTTTGTTACAAACATATAAAGAGTCTCAGGCATAGGTGCATTCTTCTATTGGAAACTTGTGCAAATCATTGAGCAAAAGAAGGAACAAAGAAAATTACGAAAACTAAAATGAGTAAGTCGATATCAATGAAATAAGTCAATATCATGATTCACTTTTCAACAGATTCTTGGCTTTGTCTTTGTCCGTAATCGTTAATAAATTGAACTTTTTACGAATATTTTATTTTTTCAAAGAAAAATTACTTAGTTGGGGTTAGGAGCCCCAAAATTCTATATTTCCTGAGGCCTTCAATAGTTAAAATGAGCTACTGATCTCAGAATGTTCTTATTGAGGGTAGCAGATTAGATTCCAAGGATTTACAATCTTCATTTTGGGAACTAAATCGGGAAAAAATACTGAGCTTGGTAGGCAGAATTCTAATATGTTTATTTATAGAAGTTGATGTTTCCTTTAATGGATCTTAGAGTTTTAATTTTTTTTTTTTTTTGAAGAAAAACGTCTCAATAAGTGTATCCATGTTTTTATATTACCGAATAGTTTTGTTGTGTCATGCCAATGAAAGAGGTTTCGTCTTTGTGCTTACATGTTGAGCTTTAATGATATGCGCCTGAGTTTAGATCGTTTTAGACTTGGCGTATAATTGTTTGTGATTGTTAGGCGTTTCTTTTTTTATTTCTTTCTGTTTGCAATAGTTAGGCCTCAACTTCTTCTTACCAAGCCATACTAGGCGCAATTATGGGAAATGCTAATATTGATATACATAGTAGCAGCGAAGATGCTTGCCACAATCTTTTGTATGTAAATAGTTTGGTGTTCTGCATTCAACTGTTCTGTTTTCTGTGCTGCCTGTGCTGCCTGTGCGGTCTTTGGCTATTTTACATTGCAATGCATTCCTTTTGTCACTTTTTCTTATATTTGGAAGTACAAATAACTTTGTCTTGTGCATTTGTTTTTCGCTTTTAGTATTTATTTATTTTTTATTTTTTTGTAAATAAACATTCGCTTTTGTATTCCAAAGTTACTATAAAGAAAAACGCCAAATCACAATCAAGCGTCAATTATGCAGATTTTATGCTAAATTTCCATCAGATTCAGACTGACAATATTCAACAAAACACTACAGAATAAAATACTATAGAACCAAACAGAAGAAGAAACCATTCGTAGTAGAATGGTATAAGTTTCGCAGACAATAGTCATTTACAAATAATGTGGAACAAAGTTCTGTCAACTGCTTTGAGGATTTTGTACAAAAACTTTAAGTTGTTCGTTTGTCGCCATTGCTGTGTGAATTGACTTTTGTTTTAAATTTTCATACTGAGTGCATAAAATGTCTATTCTTTTATATTTCAAATCAAAATTGTTTGTTAGTTTGTAATACGGAAAAAGAAAAAGGGTTGCCTAAAAGGAACCTTTATTCTTTGTTTAGGAAAGTTTAATTGTACAACTTTTAGAATTAAAAAGAATAAATATTGGAAGGTATCTTTCTTTATTAGAAACAAATGAAAATGAGGATCTAAATCAGCGGTTTTCAAACTATTATTTTCGGAGTCAAGAGGTCTGTGATTCCATTAGCGAATTTCCTTCAAATAATTTTGGCAAAAACTTGAAAAGTTGTCATCAAGTGAAAAAATGTAACTGACATGGCTAAAGATGCATCGTTATATTTGAACGTTCCAAATTTTAAATTAGAAAGTTAAAAAATCTATCACGTATAAATTTCGAGTTACATTTAATAAGTAAAAAATATTTTTATTGTATTTGTGAAATGGTTTTATTTCTGGAAAGAAACATAATAATAATTTGAAAATGAAAAATTGAGAAATGCATTTTTATTTTTCATTTCTTACATACTTTCCATTTGTTTTATTTTATTTTATTTTTAACTTCTATTATTTGAAATGCATTGAAAAATATAACCCATGTTGTTTTTGTGGAAATACATGTTTTTTACCGTTATATTTGACATTGAAAATAACGTTTTTGACGTGATGCGATATTTTTCATTATGAATTTATATTTAGTACACATTAATCAATATATAGACATCAATAGCCATTCAATTGTATATTGGCTGTAGAACTAGTGTTATTGATTATTAAAATTCTCTAAAAAATAAATTGTAAAAACAAATATGTGCTATGTACTAGAGAAAGTCCTCGGGCTACATAAGCTGTAGAACAGTTGATTTAAACAGTTAAAATCGATTAAACTAAATATATAACACTATTTCTCTTCTGTTTCCATTAATCATATTTGTAATAAATGAAAAACTTTAAGAATGATATCATTTTAATTTTCATTATCTCTTTATATATCTTCTTACTTTCACTCTTCTTTAAGTTATTTATCTCTGTGACTTTGATTAACTTTCCTTACTTGCTTACCTTGAAGTTTATTTAAATTACAATACTTATACAAACCAAAATACATATCTCATCCAACTATAATTCACTCTTTGTACCTGTGGTATGTACCCTTTCTATCCTCTGACACTCTTCAACCACAGCATGAAGGATAGAAGGATATGTTGTATGTGCGTATATAAAACCTACATGAATAATTACATCAAACATTCTTTATAAGTATAATTTCACTTTCAACAACACAGAGGCATACAAACACACACACACACACATACATGCATAAACACAAACACAAGATGTCTAAAAGCAACTTATGCATAAAAGCTTAAAGAAGAAAGCATCAAGGATATGTATACGCATGCATATCCTTGGTCATAATATACTATACGAGTATAGTGGAAAACCCTTCTTTCTTCAAAGCAATATAAATGAATGCCAGGCAGCGCATGAATGAAAATATTTAATGAAGAAATTTATAACCAAAAATTGTGTTTTAAGTAAATGTAAAAAGCGAGACAAACTTTAACCTCCTACCATTGCCATCATGAACAGAGGCAATAGAAGCAGACTGCTTGAAAGGATTAGTTATGAGAACGAAGTGGTGGAACTTAATGTACAAGGGAGATGGAGATGACGAACTCGTTGAGTTCTTTTAAAAATTATGAACATTAAATGTAAATTAAGCTAATCAATTAAACAGACGAACGACGATTTAAATAATGTAAGACGGCGAATTACATTCAGAATAATGGTTATCCTTTGGGAGAGCTGGAGAGATCATAATACGGAGAGAATGAGAATTGGGGTATGAGTTCGCGCCCATTTAAATGGCAGCATTTTCGTTTCGCGCTTATATTTCATATTAATTTCATTTCATTTAGTTTTGTGTCTTGTTGACTGTTTCTGCTACTGCTGCTTCGTTGCTCCTCTGGTGGTCCTTGTAGAAAGATGTTTCCCCAAAGACAGTCACAGTAACAACAGCTTGACTTATGTCCTGCTGTTGCTACTCTATGTTTCGGTATGCGTACTGAGGAGGATAAACGGGGTCGTTGTGCAATCATCAGACATGGTCAAAGTCAACACCACCGACTGCTGAAAATTACTACAATCCCAAACGCCTTTGCATAGTTCATGTGAATCCTTGGAGAATAACAGCGCGCACATTATCCTTTACACTTAGTTTGTTTTCTGCAATGGTGTTGTTGTTGTTGTTGTTTTGCAACATTTCATCGAGTTCAAAGTTCATTGTGAACTTTCGCAATCGTTGGTTTAAATTAAAGCTTGTTAGCGTGGTTCATAGTCTATAGTCCGCCTGGCTATCCTGACTATCCTGCCTTGTCTGGCATGCTACTAGGCCGTTTAGCATGTTGAGCCTTTACGTCTGGGCTCTGGCTTTGGCTTTGGCTCATTTACTCCTTTAAGCAATTAATGAATTCGCAGTCATGTTCTTGCAACTCGAGTAGAGTTGAGTCGAGTCGAGTTGAGTTGAGTGGAGTCGAGTACACGTAGTTGGTTTATGTTTTGTAGTTGTTGTTCTTATTGCAAATGACCGACATTATAGCATTGGGCAACTTGAAAAGGGAGTGCGTTTCTTATTTAAGTATGGGTGCGTATTGGATGGGGCCCAACCCTTTCGCTGTCGTTGAAACAGTTAATCGTGAAGCGTGTCCTTGTGGATTTTCATGAATGTCGATTGATGTGCTCTCGTTTCTCTTTTGTTTGAGTAAGAGGGTGGTGGGTTGAAACAATTACATGAGAAGAAATGGTAAGAGAGAAGAAGAGGAAAGAAAAGGTGAGCGGCGAAAACATTAAGTGGTCATAATAAAGTTGAGGTGGGATTAAGAGTTAAGTTAAAAGAGAATTAAGAATGATTTGTAGATGGGATTAGTTTTAAAAAAATTTTGTATCTTGACTGAAAAGAATAACAGATATCATATGATTTTATATCGATAGTAATGTAAATTGAATCTTGATAAAATATAAATTTTATTCTTGTTTTTTCTTTCTTTTCCCTTAAAAGTTAACATTGTTGAATTGAATTTTATATCATTTAAAATTATGTAGTGTTTAGAAATATTAAAAGTTGCATAGTGCTGTGCACACTCACAAAATTCCGTGTGGGTATAACTACCCACCAAACCCACATTATCTGCCGGCCCTGTAAATGAATCATGAGTTACAGTCTTTTGAATTTTTTTTTTTGTGGTCGGTGCTGTCAGCATTTGCGTAAGCTACCCATAGCTTATAATAGTTTTCTCTTTGAAGCACTTAGATTTCTATTTATCTACCTTTACAAAAATCATAAAAATATAAATTAGACATCAATAGAATTATTAACACTAATCCACATCCATTTGAACTACTTAACTATGCACAAAGCATTACACATAATAAATTTAACTCTTTCACATCTGTTTACATTGCATTGCATTGCATTGCTAATGAAACCAAGAGTGGCCAACGAAACGAATAACCCCCAATGCAAATTTAAATAGTCATAAACTTGTGCATGCCCAAATTTTAACGACTCCTCATTTATCCGGATGGTCATAGTCATCGTTGTTTGTCTACAACATCAACATTTTAAATATTAAATATTACTTTCAAAGTCATTTCGCCAGAACGGGGAAGAAACTCAACTTAAGGTACTTGTATACTAGCTACGATGTAGATTTTCCTGTTAGGATGGAAAACTTGAAACATTTCTATACACAGAGTCCTAACAAACTAAGACGAACTTTTCACACACTCGAACATAGTAGAAGTAGACGACAGACACATGAGAAATCCTTTTCATTAACGTAGTAACATAAGACGAACGTACGTTCGTACGTAAGTATGTGTGCATGTGTATGTATTGAAAGTGGAGTTATTTCCTGAGTTTGTAGTCATATCCTTGTAGACACCTGCCTACTTTGCTTGACTGTCTGCTTGGCTGCTGGCTTGCTGGTTGGATGATTGTTCGTTCGTTACTTTTACTTGTAACAATGTAATTTATTGTGCGCACCTTTGTTTTTAGTCAACACGCTTTTCAACGTTTGGTAATAAAACAATTTCTTAACTCATATGTTAGACGAATGAACCGACCGACCGACCGACCGACCGACCGTACGAATGAATGAATGGAAGACACAAGGAACTAAACAAAGGATGTCTGAATACAGGAAGGAACGAACGAACATCCATTGCTAAAGTACCTAGTACTTCAACTTATCCTTTAGATGGTGTTTACCTTGTGTCTGCATGACTTTAGCTCACTTGGTCTCACTGCCTATTTGTCTGTCAGACCGACGGTTGGTCTGTCTATCTAAGTTAGTCTGTCCATCCATCTGTCTATTCAAGTAAATATGGTGTCTGTCCATATGTCCGCTTTACCTTGTGTGCAACAATTTTGCGCTGTTAAATGGATTATCCTTTTGTATTGTATAAAACTCACTACTGGGACTCTTTCATGTATTCTGCCCATTCAACTTACCCACCACCACCACCACCACCACAAATCTTCGTGTGCCTCATTTTGGACTTGGACGATGTTGTTTTACTAAGAACTTTAATTGCAACATGCTTAGAAAAAAACTCATTAAAAGTGAAGTATTCTAAGGCGTTCTTCCTTTATGGTCCTTGTCTTTGCAATTTCTTTATGTTGACTGACTTCAATGAACGCGGTTTCTTAAACATAATTAAAGCTAATTTAAAGATACTTTACTTATAATACATGTATACATTTCTAATTTAAACAATCATACTTTTATTTTGTAAAAACAATTTTAAATTAAATTATGCATGTCAATTTTGTTCTAATTCTCGCATGCGATAAATTTTGTGTTGCCTTCGGTACTCTTGTCAAATTGTCTCTCTTTGTCTGATTCTCTTTAGTATGCGCATGCCAAAAGCTTAACTCTTTGCATAACCCTTTCACTCTCTTTCTCATTCGGTTAGTTAACCTTTCAAAAAAGTTGGGGGTTTTCCTAGCTTTATTTTGTTATTTTATTTGATTTCGAAATGCGAAAATTTCCACATTTAATTGTTTTGGGAAATTTTGTGTAATCATTTTAAATTGTTCGCGGGTTTTACCTAAAGGATTACTACGTAATTTTATTGAGTTCTATAATTGATAATGGGTATTTTTATTGATGGACATTAAATCAATTTGAGGTGGAAATGAAACATTCTTGTTATTTATTTTCAAGGCATAAAAATAAATCATACGCCTCATCTGTCGTTAATATTTAGATGAAATTTAAGATAATAAAAATAAATGTCAAAAATTTAATTTGAATTAAGAATTGTAATTTACAAATAAGCATTTTATTGACAGAAGAAGACAAGTTCATAGGTCATGAGACATTAAAAAATTTATAAAAATATTATCCAAAATTTTATCGCCAACCCACACTTATTCAAATACAATAAAAAAATTCTTTCATTCTTTTGTTTCATGCACATTTAGTATTTGTTCATATCTCAGACTAAAGTCTAGACAATGTGATATGGAAATTACTTTATTTTATATAAAAAAAAAAGGAAATATGATGAGTCAAGTTTTCAACTATTGTACTAAGTATACCATACACTCGTATTAGTATAAATGCCTTTTTGATAATGAAACGACTCAAGATAAAAAAAAAAAAAAAACACACACAAAAATTATTAAATAAAAGGAATATGAATATTTAAAGTGCTCACACACACAAGCTGTTACCCAAAGGATCTGAGTTGTAATGCGATGATAGAAAACAGGATATGAGTGTATGAAACACATGTTTGGACTAGACAAAAGCGTGACCTTTACTTTGACCATGAGTAGGAACTATGACTTTAACTACAATGATGGTGATGATGATGATGATGATGATGATGTCAATGAATATGAGCAAAAATATGAAAATGAGTCAGGATATAATGATAATAACCATTATGATGATGATGATGATGCTAGGAGTATGAGAAGGTTTTTTTTTTTTTTTGATGAGGCGAGTGTGAATTTGCCTTTTGTATGAAATTTTTGATAAAAACAAAAGAAAAAATGACAAGAATGAAGCGTGCACAAATATGTTGTAAATTATTAAAAGGATACTAAAGGATATAGACACAATACACATATGTATGGGTTTTTATATATGTATATATTGTTGTCAAGTGACAATAGTAGTGATGATGATGATGGCATCGGTTGGAGTTGGCATGAAAATGAACTTCAACAACGCGAATTGCAGACAAAACGTGCTTTCGCGCTCTTCAAAAGGATACATGAAAGCGCGCCTTTTTGCGCTCGAAGAAAAAAGAAAACGTGCAACATTTAACTCAACTCAACTCGAAAATAAAAACAACTAACAAAAACGTCCATTTCATGGCATCATGCTTCACAGTAAGAACAATAACTAGGAAAAAATGATATGCTTCCGCCAAACAAAAAACATCGTTTTAAACGTTGAATGAACGCAGGTGGTAAAAAGCGCGAATTCCATGGGTGGTTGGTTAATGTGTTGTTATTGCAATAAAGAGGAAGAGGGTGGCATATTGCAGTGGTGGCATGTGATGTATGCGGGACTAAAAGAAACAATGGATTTCACTTCGCCTGTCAGTTGATGTTGTTTATCATTACTGAGCTGCGCTTTTTTTTTTGGTCCTTAGCGAAGAACTGCTGTTATCCTGCGATTGAAAGGCGCTAAAGAATGAAAACTCAGAATTCACAAGCTGAAAAAAAGAAAGAAAGAAAGAAAGAAAGAAAGAAAGAAAGAAAGAAAGAAAGAAAGAAAAAAAGGCGAATGACATAAGAACGAACGAATTTTCTTCTCAAAGAAAAAAACCTTTAATTGTTTGTGGGTGGTGAATGAGTTTGGCAGTGGAAAAAAGGAATACAAAAAGAATATGAACAAAAGTGCTTTATTGAGCAGATAAAGGTGCCTTTTATCTATGAAATGAAGTGCATGTATGAAAGACATTAAATTGAATGGATTTTATTGTATTATTTTGATGATGATGTTTTTATTTTAAATAAAAAAATTATATTTAAGTATGAGTTTTATATGGAAAATTAATTCAAAGGTATGTTTTGGATAAAGGTTTTTAACAAAACCTTTCTATTGACTAAGAAAGTTAAGTATTAAAGAGGCCTTGGTCGTCTGTTCTTTCTCATTTCTTAAGTGTTCCATTAGGCGGCTTATCTGCTTATTTCTTTATGATTTTTGCTTACAGTAATAATAAGTAAAGTTATATATAACAGCAGCGATGTAATAAAAGTGATGCTTGCACTGAATTTTTGTATAATTCTAACAACATTTTGTGTTTAAAGGATATGTTTTTGAATTTAATACTTATGATTTTTAAATTGAATGTGATTATTTCAGCAAACCTAAAGTGAAACATTATTCGCCTACCAATTTATCATATCATATCATATTTCATCTAAACTACACTAAGTCTTTAAACCGCAACGTATTTCAATGCATCATCATCATCATCATTATACTATCTATCATGACGATATGATAAATTATGTCTGGCCAAGTTTAATAAAAGTCCAGAGCTCATATTACAACAGGAATGCGTTATTAAAAGTCAAGAACTTTTTGGTCATAGCCAACGTCAAAAATTATGATGAAGACTAACAAAGCTTTTGGCCAATAAATTTGCCAAAAAGACCGGCGACCAATAACAATGAAATCAACAATGACTGAAAAGAAATTAACACAGAGCTGCTCTATGGTTCAATCTTCGCACGATATATGATGATGGTTAATTTGCAATATTAGAGAGGAGAATTAGCGAGAGAAAGAGGACAATTTTAGCGCCAATATAAATCATAATTTGTAATTACATTGTTTGAAGGAGTTTTACAAGCCAAACATCTAAGCCCAGCCAAACGACAAACCGACAATAAAAACCAGCTAATGACATGAAAGCCAACAAATACATATTAACGTAGTACAATTACTACATAGTCAAGTCAAACGAAAGAGTAAGTCGAAATTATGAAAGTCGTAAACTATAAAGAAATGACCATGAAAAATGTTTAGGCGCTACCATCTACTATAGTTATGACCACAGACCAAACGAATGGAAATGCTGATTGCTTCTTGACTTGGTCTGTTTGCCTTCCTTTCTGTAAATTTTAACTTCGTAAGTTTGTTCAGTTACCATCGAGTATAGGCATCGACTATTGACCATTAGTGTTGTCATAAAGCGCACAAATTCGTTTGAGTGTCTTCGGCCGCCAACTTCACTCATTTTATAGCACTTAAAGCTTGTTTAGCTGTACAAAGACTCGTCGTCGTCTCACTGCCAACAATGTTTAAACCAATTTTATTGCAAACATTTTCGTAACGTTTGCCTCATGATTAGCACGCTAATTGTAGACAGGCGTGTTGTTGCCTTTCAATGAGTCTTTCTTCTTTTTGTGTTTTTATTTTAATTTCCTTCTTTCATTACTTTCTCATAGATCGAGTTCCATCTTTTTCTTAAGTTTGTAATAAAATTGGCTTTAAAGCGATCAAATGAGTTTTAAATACCTTTAAACTGAATTTTCTCCATTAAGAAAGATTGCGGATATATTATACTTGTATATACGTGTAAGTATTTTCATGATATTATGCTCGAAGGTACAATAACATTTTCAACAGTTCCAAATTAAAGCATTAAGTTTGTATGGTAGTTGCTCAGTAAAACTTTTACTGACATTTAATATGCGACCTTAAGCATGTTGAAAATGTTGCATAAAGTTGGTGTAGTTGATGAGCACAATACAAGTTTTTATGTTGATGTTTTCTTTTTACTCTTCATTTTCCAGTGGCTATAAAATTATTAAATAAGGTTGATGGTAGGATATTTCAGACAAAGTACAATAATAGTATTAAAGGAGATTTTTACTTTATATGATCAAATTCTCTTTTAATGACAAAAGATTTAGGTTTGATAATAAGAAAAGCAGTTTGCTTTTAAAATTAAGAGATGCTACTAACTTCCAACTTATGTACTCATAAAGTCATATCACATTTCATAATTCAAATTCTTCTATCTACATGTGACCGTCCATTATATGAATAAAAAAAAAAATTTACCAAAATAGAGTTAAGTTTATAATATAACGAGTATATCATTCAAGTTAACGATAACCTTTCTGGTTCCATTCCAAATTTTTTCTAACTCTTACAATTCTAGCCTAAAGAAGAAACTTAAGTTCTACTTAATTTATCCAGTAATCGGCCATTCGTTGCGCCGCACATCGACGAGCTTCAGGTCACGTTGGTTCGATGTATGGTTGCGCCGATGTTGGGAACAGCCGTGTCAGCGGATCGTTGGATTTTCCTACGGTTTTCACTAATGGATGGAGGGATTCATGTAGAAGGTTTAGAAAAAAAAAAGAAAACAAAAAATTGTGGAGTGCAGTTAAAATGCATATAAAGCTTAGTGTTTAAAATGTCTTTGTTAAATATCCCATCAGGTCAACCAATCAATATCCACTAATATTTTGGGAAGGAGAGGAAGGACAACGTTTACCCGGTTATTTAGTATACTTATATTGAATAGGGGTGCACAAGCTTATATAAGCTGTCTTGTGTTTGTCTTGCTTAAAGTTCCTATAATTTTGAAACTTTTAACCTCAATTAAACTTACTTGTTTCAATTTCTCTTTTTATTCATCTCATATTGATTGACCTTATCAACTCACACATAATTTATACTACTTATGTTAAATAATATTTCCTTTCCTTTCCGAATTGACTTTATTTTTATCTAAGAGATCTGAAACTCCACAAAATATGCTGACTATAATTCAATGAAAGCAACAAGCAACATACAATACCTTTAAAATCATATATATCAAATAGCTAATATCATACTCACGTGACATATCATGCTAACCTATAATTATACAGTTAGACGACGTGGTCTACCAAACATATATTTTTGTTGTTGTTACTGTTGTTGTATAACGGTCATGCCATGTAGATGATCACATTGATAAGCTGTAAAGGAACAACGTGAACAAAGAAGAAGGAAAAAAGCACGTGTTAACAAGGATGCGATAAAACAACAGAAAGAACAGAATTATACGAAATGTGAAAGCTAAAATAAAAGTGTGGAAATAAATGCAGCAATGACAGGAAATGTGTATGCGTGACATTGTTTCTTTTTTGTTGTTGTTGTTGTTCCATCATCCTGTTCTGCTAATGTATATAATTGTAGTGGACATGAAACATTGTCACATGAAAGCAACAGGACATGCGGCATAGAAACTATTGTTATATAAAAGTCGGGTACAAATTAAGGTGGAACTTGAGGTTTCTATATACGATAGAAACGTTTGTCAGCTCATATACAATTATAAGTTCTGCGACTGTATGAGGCAGGAAGGAAAAAAACAAGGATGACAGGAAGAATTGAATTGAGTAAATGAAACAAAATTGTTGCGTGTACTACTAGTATGTTTGTGATATGATAATGTTGACAACTTACGAGTTCGTTGCAGCAACTCTTTCTTTTATTGTACATTGTACATTGCACGATTGTTGTACTATAATATAATCTAAGTGGCAACTAAATGAATTAGAGTCCAGTAAATGATACGCAAGAAAGTAACTTAACGCGGAATATGGTTAATGAATGTTTAATGAAAGTTTCATTCATTTTTCTGCTATTAATAAGAAAAGTTGGTTAAAATTGCTCCCAAGTGTATGTTTTCGAAAGTTGGGATACATTTTTGACAAAGCCTCGAGGTCATTAATCAATTAAATAGGTACACACATTTTGTAATTTCTTTCTTCTTATTGATTTTTTATTAACCAAATTTTTACTTGATAAAAAGATCTTTCAACAAATAATAAAAGTAAACGCCCATGCTAAAATTTACGATACACAAGAGTTTAAAATATATTTTTACCTTTGTATCTATAAGTTCGAGTAGAAATTAAAAATGCAGCTAAATATTTTATGAAAGTATACTAAGATAAAGAAGTAGATCTAAAGGGATGAATGGAATTATGAACAATGAAATGATGAAGGTACTACAATATTTGAAGCTAAAGCTATGAAGAATGAATGCGTTTTGGTTATAGTACAACAATTTTACAAAGCCACAAAGGAGTTAAAAAAAAAAAATAAACGAATGAACAACCGAGTATAATAAGAAAACTTTTTAGATCCTGAGAGAGGGAGTAATGTTAGAGAGAAAAATTGAAGGTTTTTAGGGGCAATGAAATACTTAATAAATAAACCAAACCAAACCAAACCAAGCCAAGCCAAGCCAAGCCAAGCCAAGCCAAACTAAATGAAACCAAGCCAGGACAAGTCAAACCGTCGATAATGCTAATGATGAGAATGATGTTCTTGATGATGATGCTAATGGCGTAGGTGGCAATGTCGATGATGATAATAATGATGATGATGATGTGCGATGAAGACGATAACCATGATACGATAATGAAGCTTACTGAACTTTTCTGCAAACTTTATGACTAATTAATTAAATGCGCTATGAAAATTTTCCCGCTTGTCTTCTTTCTTGTTTAACTTGCCACGTTTTCTTCTTGGCTGAGCTACACACTCAGTAAAAGAGACCAGAAAGGAGAGACGTGCATGGAAACTTTTATTTCCGTTATAAGAAAAATATGAATAAAATAAAGAAAAAGAAGCAGCAGCAAAGTAGCAGAACTTTCCTCACAAGAAAAACAATTATTAAATTTTTCATGAGGAAAAACGGCAAACGAGCGCAAAAGCGTCGCATAAAGTTTAAATATTTGGAAAAGTAAGGAAAAACAAAATACTGTATACTTATATATATCCCTATATATCAATAACGAAAAAAATTCCCACAATTTTACTTTGAGTGAACGGCAAATTAAACGTGAAAATGTTTTGCGATAAAATGTCGGGCAAATGACAAAAAAGTAAAAATATTTAGAAGGATGACAAAAAAATAATAAAAAACAGAAAAAAGAATAAAAAATGCGGGTGTGTGTCATTCGCCAAATGCAGGTTGTGTGCCAAAGACACACACGACGCTGGCGCTCCCGTTCCCGCTTACGATCTCCGATCCCATACTCATTTTAAAAGTATGACAAAAGTTTTTAATGAGTTTGTTAAATGCGCCTCCGTGCAATGAGGGCGAGCAAGCACTACGATGATATAGTAAAACAAAAAAATGTCAGAAAAAGTGTTGGTATTTAAAGGCATCTCAATGATGTTGGGTGTTTTTCTTTTCGTTTTATTTTTATAAAATGCAAATGACATTATAAACATAACTTGGTTGGATGTTAATGGTTTCGGATATGGATAATATGGGCTGTAAAGTAAGACAGAAAGAGTAAGGTAATAATTAAGGGAAGATCTTTGGTAGTGTAATGAGAAATTTTGTTTTACGGCAGATATAAGCAAGTTTATTAAAGCAAAAAGAATTAGGTATTACAGATATGTAGTCCAATATGTTATACTATTTATTAAAAGACTCATCCATATTCATAAAATACAATACTTGGTTGGCTTGGAGGCCATTTCATGAGACACCCAGAAATTCTATTGTTCAAGCAATCAAGAAAATCTTATTCTTCTACATTTAAGACCATTAATTTTTATTTTACCTTATAAATTGAGTCCTTAATGATAAAATCGTATGCGAACCGGCTTCGCACGATTTACATTAGTTTATTTTCCGTACCAGGCCTCGATTTCGAGAAAGGCGACAAATGACAGATATCAGATATGTTTCCTTTCTCTCTGTTACAATTTGAGTATCAACAAAGAACACAGGAATGGGGACACATACCAATATTCTATGTTCATGCATAGAACCATCCATACACATTCACAATCAATTCAATGCAATCAGTTGAACGGTATGGCATTGCATAACATGCGAACAAACGTAACATAATTTTTTATGTATTTAAAGAAGATTATTGAGTAAGACATTTTAATTCATAAATAATAACCATTTTTCCAGAATTTAAGCCACACTCCACGTGTACGGTGGCTCATAAGGCTCTACTTCGGCTTTCGGAGCAGGGAACAGGTAGACTGTAGTTCGCTACTACCTGTAGTTTTATCTACAATCTATTGTAATACTGAAGGTATTGTATTGAATACACGGACAGCATTATAAAGCATACTGAGCCCTATGCGAAAGTTTGATGGAATCAATATCTTAAGAAGTATTAATATTTGTATTTCGAGTTATGTATTCAGAAAATATATTTCTTTAGTATCCTGAGAAGACTTATGGAAAATACTTAATTAGATTTAAGATTATAAAACCGCAATATCCGGTTTCTATTCAAGTCGCTAAACTATTTCTTATTCCCAAAAAAAACATTTATGCCTCCTTTGGTGATTATATTACAGTGAAATTGAAATAAGATTCCATGAATTATCACTGTATGATTAATTTGTAAACTTGCTAAGAGAGAACAAATTGTGTCATATTTATGTATCTAGAGCATTTTTGTAAATGATAGAATAAAAATCTCTTTGTATACAAGTTCTTTAAGGAAATTACAATATTAAGAATTCTCAAACAAATTTTTATTTTTAGGTACATTATGCAACATAGTTGTACAATATACAAAATGTGCTCTTTGTCGGTCTTTAAAACTGATTTTTTTTTTCGATACCCCATTGAGTCATATTACTTTTAACCCCCAAGCAATCTATTAAAAAATTGAACACCCACTGAGCACAATAAAGAGCCAAAATCGAGCGTTTAAAATGGCAAGTACCACTTGATATTTTGAAAGTCTTTTGTATGAGAAAGAGATAAGTTTTTTTTGTTCCTTTATATAAAAATGCAAATCATGTAAAGTTGTAAGACAGAGAGATTGGAGTTAAAAGAGGCGCTTCAGACATAGGAACGACAGACTCACGGACTGAACGTAAGACCAACAACGATAAGCGGCAAAGCAATGCAAACAAACGATTCGCTAATTTGACAAACCCACATGAGGTCCTTTAGCAAACAAGTTATTCAATAAATGGAATGGACGACGACATATGAAAGAACGAACATGTTGACGACGATAACGACGAACATTTGGCGAAACAAACCAAACCAAACAAATACAAACCAACCAAACCAAACCAAATCAAACTAAGCCAACGCCAAAGACATGTAAGTAAACAACCTACTACTTAGGTTAGAGAAGTGAGGAATTTTACTAGCATGGGGAAAATGAGGTCGTCCAGAATGTTGTTGCAGTAGCCTGAGCATAGAGACAAAGACTTTACCTTTAGTTAGTTAGTTTTGTTATTGGAGTTGTTGGTGTTGCTGCTGATATGCTGGAATGTGTTGCTTTTGGCAGAGTTAGGACTTGGTTAGTTCGGTTAGATTGGTCCGGCAACTGAATGGTTGAATTCAGAGATATAGCAGAGGCTTGTACTCGTATGTATTTTGTAGTGTGCTATGTGTTGTGTTATTTTGGACTCCTGGATGTGAGCCACAGGAGGTTGCGGTAATTGTGAGTCGTGTGCAGACATCATATACCTAGTACTCACATACTTATACTATACACATAATATGAAAATGGAACAGAAGGATGTCAAACAAGTGGAAGTGGGATATGAAGAGAGTAAAGTGTGTTTGAGATGGGGAAATTCAAGGCACAAGGACAATCAAATCGAAATGAAATTGACCATTAATGTGTGGGTACAATGGAAGATGAACGTGTGCAATTGAAGGAAGGAAGACAGGAAAGGAATGGAATGAATGAATGAATAAAAAACATGGGGTGTGATGTAGAAATAAGAAGAAGAAGGAGTGAATATGTTTGGTTAGAATTGGATTTTGAATTGTATTGTATTGTTTACTTGTTATTGTTATTGTTGTCGTTGTCGTCGTTGTTATTTTGATTGTTGTATTGACGCACCTTGTCAATGACAGCGTCAATGACTGCCATATGCATATACCTATGTACATACTTACATAAATGGTACCCTCAACTTGGAACTAATGGAGTAACTCAAACACAATACAACAACTATGAACAAACAATATTAGAGGGATTTTATAAAAAAAAAAATTTGAATTTCTGAAATTTTCATTGCACTACACGTTGCAAATGCATTGATTATACTCGCATTCACCATTTGTTCTTTGTTCGAAATATGGTAGAAACATGTGCAATCAGTGACAAAGGACACGTAGAAAATACTAGAAATATTACTAAAGAAAAAGACTTCGAATGCCAATAGATGCTAGTTGGAATGTGAAATGATGTTAAAAGTGCACACAAGTGAAGCGCATAACCAGAGTCGTAACCGCAGCCAACTGTGCTGGGAACTTATACAGGAGAAGCTTCTGTAACCAAGAACTCTAAGCTTCACCAACACCAACACCATCACCATCGCCATCACCATCACCATTAACAAAAACAATAAGTACTAGAACTATACTAGGAGAAAGTATGATAGGGAAGCAGTAAGTCTTGCACAAAGGACTACTGAGTAAAACAGGAACAAAAGTAGTTGTTGCAACTACTACCGACTATGGCAACGATTATCAAACAACAACTACAACTCAGAGTTGCTTGCCGCAGACGCGTCTCCTTTTCATTTTTTGAGTTTGTTTATTTTACTAAACAAGAATGAAACAAATACCAATTCAGATTGCGCAATTTGGTGAATGGTGAATATCTAGACCCACTCAGTGTAGTTGGTTTTTATTTCCTTAAAGTCTAAATCACATCATGCTGACTCCTGCACAGTCGCGAAGCAACTCAACTTGATTTGTTTCACCAGTAGTAAAACAGAGTCTGAGTTGTGGCGATGTTGGCGGCAGCTTGTTGTAGGGCAGTGGCTCTTAAACTCTCCTTCACATTACCTGGTTGCCATTACTAAGGATTTACAAATCAATTTCAATCCCAATTTATCAATATTTTTTCTTATAAATATTACATATTTTCATGTATTGGTCTATAGATAAATATTCGAAATAACATTGAAGAAAGAGTTAATCGGCGGTATTTGTCCTCAATACGCATTTATTATATTTTGAAAAAACCTGGCTCATAGATCGCTTATCCTTAACCTTTGCTCCAAAAAATTAAGCATTAAAAATGCGTAAAATGCTTAAGGTTGAGGTTGAGAAAAAAAAGTTTACATATGTTTAAGAATCGCTGTTGTAGGCCATCAATACGTTATGCGGGTTACTACTTCTTACTGCCTGCCTGGAGGTCACTTCTAAAGCGGATATCATTGTTGATGTCGTTGTTGCTATTGTTGCAGGGAACTGATTTTGCTGTTCGAGAGTTAGTTCACGGCATGTCGTCCGCAAATCGGTTTTTGTTGATTTGCTAGCGGCGCGTTTAGAAATGCAATACCCCACCATATCACACTCACACTCACTTTTTTCTTCTTCTTCTACTACTACAATTACTACTGTTAACCTCACACCCAACGCCTAACTACGAGGACGACATGGACATGAGTCAAACCCCATGGCTTTTAGAATCCCTCCCGCTTGAATATACAATAAATACAACATGGACGATGTTTACTTTACTCTTGTGTCTATAGTCTTTGTTGTTTTTGTTTTTGTATTTGTTGTTGCCATTGTTTTTCGGTCGTCCTTTCTGTATTTGTTGTCGTTGCTGAGCTTTATGTCCTGTTGGTTGTCCGTTTGTCAATTACAAACTTTTATTGCAATTTACTTTTGTTCTAAACTCAGTTGTTGTTATTGTTGTTGTCGTCGTCGTTCATTCGTTTTGATGTCCACTTTCAGTAAGGACCTTGTATAGGACTAACTGGACGCCGCTCACTCTTACTTTGAGGGCTATTGTTAGTTGGTTGGTTGCTGGTGTTCCTGGTAATATGTAGTATGAGTATTTTTGCAGTTTTTTTAAAAGAATTTTTTAAAAATATTTTTTTTTTTTTTTTTTTTAATTTTTAATTTCTGTTTCATTTTTAAGCTTTAGACTTGCTGAAGTATTTAATATTGTTTTCGATTTGGTAATAACATTTTTCATTTCTAGTGATGATAAATTGTTGTTATTGGTTTCAACAATCATGGTATCGTCGATATTGGCTTTTAGTGTTGTTTTGAGCATTGGAAAAAAAAAAAAAAAAAATAAAAATAAATAAAAATGAAAAAATTAAAAAATACAAATTGTAGAGAATTTTTTTTTCAATGAATTGGAATGAAAGATAGAAATAGCTGTAGTTCCATTATCAAGTTTTAACCTTTACCATTGTTGGAAATTATTTATATGCGAGTATTTCAATTATTGAATATGGAAAATTATAAATTATTCTTGATCCTCCTGCGATAATTTGATATCACTGGGTAAATAAAATTCCGGTAGTTGAATTTTATATAAGTAAGTTAACCTTACAAGGTATAAATATATACATATGTAAAAGACACATTTTCAAATTTTTTTATTTTTTATAAATTGTGTCTTTTTTTCTAACTATCGCAGCTTTCAACAATCTTGTTATATTGAATGAAGTAATCTCACATAGCAAATAAAATTACGTTCCCTGCTTCTGATAGTTTTTCCCCTAAATATCCGACGTTCTTATAAGAATTGTGCGTGAAATCGTGCCATCACTCACAAAAATCAATTCGCTGCTGATCTGCTAAAATATTATTGTCATATTCTCCGTCGTGAATTCAACTGTCACAATTTTTTGACGATCCCTAAATTTTAATTATTTGAGTGATTAAATCTTTAAATTTTTCCTCAGTTGACGTATGATTCTTATGTCTGAAAGTTACTTGATAGGCGTAATAAAATGTGACAAAAAAATAGTTAGTAAATGTTGGAAAAATGCTTTACCGATTATAAATATTGATTAGACATTTTTTAATGAGGTTCACACAGTGTTCAGAGCGATTAAGATCTTTGGTATCAAAAGTTATTAAAGACATGTTGTGCAAATACTCTAGATTCCCATGTTATGGGAATTGTAAAGTCATCAGATAAAAATAAGTTAATAGAATTTTTTGAACCGAGTACAACTTGTTTTTAATCTATTAATCCTTTTAAGTCCCTGAATTGTTTAAGTGCAGAGAAACGAGATCACATAATTGTATCAGTGAAGTTGATGTTAGCAAAAATCCATGTAAACATGGACAATCTAAGTTCACAGCCAATCGTAAAATTTTTGGAAATTGCAGAAAGATTTGTTTTTTTTCTTCAATAATTAGCCGGCCAACGAACGGAGAACTATTTATCTATAATTTAGATAAAATACTATTTTTAAATAAAATGCTGGAAATGTAAATGAAAATTAATACTAATATTGATGTTAGTATTACTGCAAATTTAAATAAACAATATCTATAAATACACAATATATACAAAAAATATTTGTTTATTACACCGCAGTCTAAAATATACAAAAATACGTAGACTACGAGATCTTTAAATGCTTGAAAAACATACAAAATTTTCGTACGTTAATGTGCGTGATCATGAAAGGCATGAAACACGATGAATTTTCAAGAATGTGACGGTTATTTCATATTTCTGAATGTGCGTGATCGTGTCGGAGAATTTTGTTTCGCGCACAGATCTGATTTCTGTTTGACTTATATTTCAATGGTATTACTTCTTCCAAGTTTATTAAGTAGAATTCGCAAGCCTAGACTAGCTTAGATGTGGCCTTGTAAACTTTCGAAAGCTCTTAGAACTACCGACTTGTCGGATAGTATAGTACTTAGCAAGATAGCAATAATGTTATAGGTTGTGTTTGCATGGAATAAGATTTTCGGAAATGAGAGAATAATTCTCGAAAAAAGTCTGTTTGTATAGTAATATGTGGACCATATAATAATCGAGACATGCCCCATGACGTGTTATCGGAGACCAAAGGTATGCGGTCATATAACATCATTTGTAATAAGCCAATGCGCTCCAAAATATATATATTTTCCTATTTTACAAGATAACACCTTATTGCTGCAATAACATTCTTTTTTCCTAAAGTTTATTTCAGTTCATATAAAATCAATTCTATTTGGATTAAATTTATCTCAAATTATTGGACTTCTTTGAAAAAAGAAAAAAAATTGTTAAGTTTCTTTATTTTTAGTTATATTTCAATAACAAAGCAGAAACGAAAAATTCATAACCATAAAACTTCGACCGATAAACCCCAAAAATCCAATTTAAAATAATTTGTCAAATATATATGTCATGCCGCAGGATGAAACGATGAGTACTGGAATCTGCCCAAAAAAAAAAACCAAAAATAAAAACCAAAACGGACAGCAGGACACCAACGAAGCACAACCAAAACAGTAAAAAGGAAAATATGGGAGTCTGATAATGAAAAAATAAATTATGAACTATCTGGTGCGGCGCGACAACACCATCGCGGGATAACTGGTGAACGTGACCGGCAACATAATGTGGCTTACGCGGTGGAATAGCAGCAATAATAACAAAATAAGGGCGAAAGCTTGTGAATGCGGCAAAATGTGGCACGCGGCACGCCTATAAGGATCGATTCCAAGGGAAACGGAGGAAGATTCAGGGGAGAACAAAAGCGTAAACAAAGCACCACATAAGTTTATGCAACATAATTCATATTGGGAAGCTGAGTTGGTTTCATATTTTTGTGTTTTGTTTTATTTCTTATCCTTATTTTACTTGTCCAAATAACTCTCTATTTCATTGTGTAAAGAAACACATACACAGACAGAGACAAACACAAACCTTCCCAAAGGATAACGCATGTGTCCTTTGTGTGTGATTGTATCTGAGTGCGTGTGCCTGCGTTGTTTTTATGTTATTCCTTGTGTATTTGAACACAAAACTTAACCGCATTGTCAACGCCTACACTTAAAACTCATGACTTTCAGGCGACACTTCCTTCTATCCTTCTATCCTTCCATCTTCCCTTCCTTCATTGTTGATGCTTCTATGCCTTATGGAGACTGGTCTTCACCATTTTTCGAATTATGACTTATGTGCGCATTGGGCGTAAGTAATACTTTTGCTGAAAAATATATATTATATATATTATATTTACTTCGCGGATACCATTACCATGATAGTAGCAGCAGCCGCAACAGCAGTAGTAGTAGCAGGATCAGCAGCCCTTGACTTTGCTTTGCCTTTTTGTTCGTGGCATCGTGGTTTTTGGCCATTTTGCCTTGCTTAACTTAACTCTCAGAACTACACTTCTTGTGCGGCTGCTGATGATGATTTTATGAGTTATTAAACATGACTAACTGCAAACGTTTTGTTGACTCATTTGTCGCTTGGGAGTGGAATGTCTTCTGCATACTCCTCTTAGCAACTTGACAAGGATTTCTGAGATGTTTATGACTTTAAGCAAACAAATTCTTTGCTTAAATAAAAATAACCTCAACAAAATATTTTCTGTATTTCTGTTGATGATGATGTACTATAGATATTTTTCTTAACACCCTCATTTCTACTATGATCAACAATGTTGCACGTATCAAAAGTGTCAAAGTGTCGAATACTTATTATTTACTTTGGAAATTTACCTTGCAACACCTTACGATTTACTGAAAACACGTCAATCGTTTGCTAAATTTGAGGATCTATTGCAGTTTGTCAATGCGATAAATAGAATAAATAATGGGAAAAAAGAAAATATCTTTGGTTATCTTGCATCATTTATACCCAACAGCTGTAGTCATAAAATGTTTTTAAATGATTACGAAATCACATATGAAGAGAACGAAATGAAAAATCCGGTAATCTATATAGGCAAACAGTATTCAAAAGGGCTTTTCTGTAGATTGCCATCTATCACTGTTGGAGGTCTCATGAAGAAATTTACTCAGACCCAAATTGGAGGATCTTCAACGGTATTTTAAGTGGTCAATTTATACTTCAGGGAAAGTAATAAAACCTGATAATACAATTTGTAGCTTAGATTTATAAGAATTTACTTTAAAAATTACATCCTTATTAAGAGTGAGACTTTTCACCTGGAAGTACACTACAGTTTTATATAATTTTCACTGTTGGGAACTTTGAAATATACAATAATATATTAAATACCTTATATACCCTACATTCTTAAAAAACAGACTCAGTTAAAGGACAAATGAGCATAGACAGACAGTGTGGCAGTTAAATGAAATTGTATGCTACCCTCATACTCGTATGACATTTGCGTGTCGCAGACGTGCGTCGCATGACAAGCAGAACAACATTCCAAAAAATGTAGACAGTTGGCGCGTAAAGATAAAAAGTTATACATACAATACAATATATAAATAAAGAAGGAATGAAACATAAAGAGTATCATTCACCTGTCACCTTCGTTAAAAAAATAAATAAAGTTATCAACGCGCGTATTTTGTTTATTTATCAGCAGATTAGCTAAAATGATGATGTTGCTATCCGACAAAGACAAATTTAAAAGCAACATGCAAACAAAAGTTAAACTTTATATAGGAAGAATGGTAGGAACTAGTCCTCTCTTCTTACTGCGCATCAGTTTAGCCTATTGTAACAAAACCCCAAAGCTGCTTCAGAAATCTGTTAATCGAGACTTCCTATGAAGAGAAGTCTGTAAATTCATTTCATTACTGATAATGGTTGTTAAAATCTATTACATATTAGACCGGAAAAGTGGAAGATTAAGGTTACATTGTCTAGAATAGTTTTAGACAATAAGAGTTTCTTCTTTTTCATGAATTTTTTTTTTTTTGTTATTTTATGCTTTGATTTTTATTAATATTTTACTTAAAAAAGAAAATTATATATTGCGTATACGCAATCTAAGATTAGTAGAGCAGAATCTCTCAAATATGCTGCTAAGCTTAAACTAAACTAGTAAAAGGATAAAGGATGGATTCAAGAATAGCTTAAAAGCCGCAAAGAGCTCCATGTTAATAATAAACAAAAACCAAAATGTCCTTTAAGCAAAATTAAGCTTTGAATGTAGTATTTTATGTGAGAAAGAAAGCAAAAAGAAAAAAAAAAAAATATGACTTTCTTTTGCATTTTTAAAAGTGTTTGCGTGTGTTTGCGTTTATGTGTTTGAGGTTTCGTGTTGAGCTGAGCACAAAGTATAGAAAAAAGTACAGCCAAAGGCAAAGTCAAAGCAAAAGTACTCAACAAAGAATGTGAGTGAAAGGAAGAAAGAAAGAAAGAAAGAATTACATGCAAAGTCGCACATGCAAAAGAAATCAAAACTTTTGACGTTTATGCATAAAAATGAGTGTGGCAAGTTGTGGGGTCCATCAGACACTGGTCTGATGTATGATGTTTGTGGTAAGTTGGTTGGCAACATTGAGGTAACTAACTATGAACAATAATAGGCATGTTTTCTGTTACGTGTTTACCACTTTTGATAAAAGTTACACTTACCCCTCTAACACACTCATTCACTCAAAGGAGGAATGTGGTTTCTTTTATTATTATTGTACAATATGAAATATTGTAACAAGCTTTTTCTAAAAAACTAAAGTAGATTGGTAAAGGGGCAAGAACAAAATGTTGAAATGGTGCCAAAAGCGCATACCAATGTTAAAAAAATCTATGAATGAGATCCTTTCAGAAGGGAAAGTAAGATTAGTTGTAGTTGTAAAAGAAAATTTACATGACTAGAATGATTACATACTTAAACTTGGCAAAGACATTTAATAATTTTCCCGAGGTACACACAGCTGGTTTGTATTAAGACAGTCCTAGACAATGGAAGGCTTGGGTTCCTTTAGATCAGTGGTTAGCAACCAGTGCACTGCAGTTTTCCGTCAGAGCTAATATAAAGGCTGCAAAGCAACCTTCGAGATATGGACTTCATTTAATTTTTTTTTTTTTGTCATCACTTGTCAGAAAACAATAAATTAAAAAAAAGAAAAAAAAAAAGAGATAGATTTTATTGGATTATTTTGTTGCTCATCAATTGCCAGAAAAGTAGTAAATAATTTTAAAATACGAGTATCCTGTATCTTAATAATGGAAATTTGTTTTCAAATGTCAAAATAAACTTCTCTAAAATATATCTATTGATTAAAACTTGAAAGGGCCTCAACTTTCTTCTTTACTAATAATAATGAAATCAAAAGTTGGAAAAAGATTGGGAGCCTCTGATTTAGATTGATTCATCGTAACTAAATAATACATCGCCGTAGAATAAGAATTAAACGAATATTCTCTGACTCATTTTCAAATGCAAGAGAGCAGCATTAGAAAGGTGCCAATATTATTTATATTAACCAAGAAAAGTCCAAAATCCAATGAAAATAATTGAAACAATGGTACAAAATGGAACTTTCCATACAATAATAATGCAATGTGCAATTCGTTTGACAACAACAGCCAATACATATAGGCAACATGAATACTTTAGCCTATTATAATACAATAAGAATTGAATGTTCTCAAATTAAATTGTAGTATAAATAATTTAGAGTATTTAAATTTCTCCATCTGTAGCTATGATTTGACATTATTTTATCTAATTTTACTAATCATTTATCTGAAGTTTTATTTTGTTAGATAATGTTACCCTAATACTTACTTTTGGTTTATAATTTTAAATTTAAAAAAAAAAAAATTTTTTTTTGTTTCTACGTATTTCTTTAACACTCTTTGTCAAATGTATATTTTCTCGTGTCAATTTTATTATTCATTTGCACATGTCATTGTCATTTGATAGATTGCAATCTATTTTGATATATGTATTTTAATTTCACAGACTGTAAAATATCACGAACTTTATTTCTACAATTTGTTACAGACCAATTACCAATTTAAATAAGATTTTTGTTTTATTCTTTTTTTTTTATTTCTCTACAGTTCATCTAGAGGTGAGGTAATGGTTCTTTTTGTCGAAGAAACCATTGAATTAATTTTGGAGTTTGTGATACCATATTTAATTTATATGGTTATATGTATATTATATTTGTTTATTCAATTATCATTTTTCTAATTTACAAATTCAGCCATCAAGGCACTTTTTCATGAAATGTTGAAAACAATTTATTGCATTCAGTTATATTTTTTTTTATTATACCAGAATACATTTTTCGTTAATATTTACTTTAAATTTACTGGTTTTAGATTCTACATCTAAACGATAGATGTAAGGGCTACTTCCTCTTTTGAATCTAATTATTAGTTTTTCTTTTTTTTTTTTCATTGTTCTCATAAGATTTTTTTTTTTTTATTTTAAGAAAATTTGTAATCGGTTATAATTATTAATCGATCTATTGACTACTGTGTCTCAATTTTTTTGAATTTAAATTTAAATAATACATTTGATAGTTGAGGTTTGAGATTCTTTTATCCAAGTTATAATTTTTTTTTTTTTCTTTTTTCCCTTTTCATTATTATTAAATTTGGTTTTAAATTTATTTTCCTCCAGTTTTATTTTCAATAAAATTTGAAGATCAACAAATAACGGATATATACGGCTTTGTAATTTTCTTTTTTAGTTATTGTTTATATAAAGTTAAAGAAATTGTATTTTTTTTTATGTGCTTCATCATTATCCCCAAAATTGCCGTTTGGTATCATGTTCTTCAGATGTATTTTCTTGATTTTTTGTTATTTCATTTTCAGTTGAATTCATCGCGAAATTCATCGCTAAATCCATTTTTGTCAAATCTTCACCTTTAAGGTTACTTCGATCAACCTTTTCTTAATTTTTTTTTTTTTTTAAATTTTATATTTTGTATGATTTGCTTTCTTATCCTTTTTTTTTGTTTGAATCTGTTTTTTTGTATTCAGCATCTTATTTACTTATTTGATATTTTGAATCATTTCTTATGAACTCGACTGATAATATTTGGGTATATTTCAGGCAACTATTGACCTGGTTATGTATAGTTTGTTGTTTCAATTTATAATTAATATTTTTTTTGCCATCTTTCGAAATTATTTTGGCGATCCTTAATCCGCACACTTTATTTTCACTAATGTGATTAACATTTCGATCTAAAAAATAAACCTTTTTAGTTTGATTCGAAAAGCGATAGCTTAAAAAAATATATTTGTTGGAGATTCCTTCCTAGCTTAAACTCTTAAAGATCATATTTATCTGGTGATAATTATACTTATATCGATATATACCATACATATAGCTTATTAAATGATTAATCAAGTAAAAACGAAATTACTAATATATAATTATTATTTCAAAAATTTAAGTTTTAAAAGTATCTTTAAAAAAGTTGCTATCCAATTCATTTTTTTTAGGTATGCGTGGTGCATCTCTAGGAATTTTTGGACATCTTAAATAAGACTCCAGCTCCTCTTTCTCAGTTTCCATGCTTGATAAAGGCTCTTCTTCGTGGGCTTCTTTAAACAAAGTGTCAAATACCAATATAAATCTTATATGCAGCTCATTTGTGACTTTCTAGGAACATTATCCACATTTTCATTTTCCTTTTTTTCCATTTTCATTCGGCAATCTTTGCATAATCCATTTTTGTAAAATCTTCACCTTCCTTTAAGGTCACTTCGTTGAACCTTCTCTTAATTTTTTTTTTTTATATTTTATATTTTGTGTTATTTATACCGCGTTTATATGATTTAAAAAAAAAAAAAATATGTATTTAGGTAATGTTGAATAAAATGTGCTCAATTAAGTAAATGCAGGTAGCCCTGGTTTTTATTTTTTATTAAGTACAAATGTTATTATACTCTTCACGCAGTGAATAGTATTATAAGTTTGTCATGAAGTTTGTAATACACAGAAGGAGGCATCGGAGACCCCATAAAGTAAAAATATTTTTGATCAGCGCGACGAGACGAGTTGATCTAGTCATGTCCCTCTGTCTGTATGTATGCAAACAAGTCCCTCACTTTTTTAGTTAGAGAGCTGAAATTTTGCATGGGGCTTTCATTTTATCATACGCAGTACATTTCAATCAGCCGAATCGGTCCACTAGGGGGGGGGGGGGTGTACGCTCATACAAACGGGGATCCAAATTCATGTTCTTATTAAAAAAACTTTTTTGTTTTTTGTATTATCGAAATTAATTGAAATTTAGATGCAATAAGTGTCTGACCCTTATCCACCAACCTTCTAAATTTCAAGACTCTCGGACTACTAGAAGGAGCGTGGAGTATTACAACTTTGTCATAGCCGTAGTTAGTCTTTTTTTAGGGTTCCGTACCCATAGGAAACTAACGGGACTCTATTACTAAGCTTACAATGTGTGTAATTCACTTGTGTGTAGAACGACAAATACTAAAAATATACATTTTCAGAAGCATTGTTCTTTAATTTAACCTTTTGTTTAACAATATTTTGTTTTTTGTAGTATACTTTCAGCTGTTAATTGTAGTATTACTTTTACGCTATTAAATGTAAATATAATTTTATATTTTAAGCAAAAAATCTTGTACGATGGTACGGAACTCTCCGTGTGCGAGTCCGACTCACACTTGGCTGTTTTTTTATATTTTTCGAAAAAATAACTCGGGGGGGATCTTTGGTAATCGTCAAAGAACTACCTGTTTTTTTTTCTTCATAATTTTCCATTCATCCGTTTGATTCGTACATCCCAAAATGTGTAAAAGTAACGCACATTTACTCATTTTTATTCCTACTCTTCGCTCTATATCTCAAGAACTGTTAACTGTACAAAAAAATGGCAGAGACCGAATTTGTAGACAATTTTATACTCTACAGCTTTTATTGAAACATTAATTCTCATTTGAAGCATAGGAAACAAGGTATTTACAAAGAAACCGATTTTAGTGACATTTGACCTTGAATATTTTGAGACGCCGGCACCGAACATGTTGACATGTAGACTTTTGACACAATGTGTAAAATGTCAAAACAAAGGTTTCCACCAATTTTCAGCTTATTACTTTGAAATCCAAGGTTATATCCTTATTTTACTGGGGTATTAGTTTTTTTTGAAGTCGGTAACAAAGATTTATCCTTTTACATATTAAACTAAAAAACTTTTTATTTATTAATTTATTTTATTCAAAATATTTATTGACTAAGTTTTTAAAGCAGATTAATATTCCAAAGAATTTTAACTTCAAAACGAACCTTATAATTTTAGTATAATTTTTGATATCATTCATTAAAATATTCTTTAAGCTATATTTTGTAGTAAAAATCTATCCACAACTCTAATCCTTTAATCTGCCTAATTCGGTTCACTAGCTCTATGAAATGCTTTGCCTTTTGCTTCGATTATAATACCAACTTTGTTTGTATTCCTTTCCATATTCACTGTCTACCTCTACTACTAAAAACCAAAGAAGTTATCTACCATCACTGCCATCACTAACATGTAAGACAAATAACAGAGAGCGAAAAAGGAAAGGATGTTTGCTTATCGTTATGTGGTATTTCTCATGTTAGCTCACTGTTGAATGTTGTTGCATTCTTTGTGTGAGTGAGTGTGTGTGTGTGTGTATTGTGTGTGTATGTATCTAACAATTTGGCCGTCATAATAATCAAAAGATACAACGAACATGCACAAATCGCATACAACAGCAACAATAATAATAATAACAAGAACAATATATGGTAGCAACAGCAACAAGCATAACACGTTTATATAAGTCACTATTTTGGTATGAATTATATGGTAGTGGAGTGGAGAAAGAAGAGAGTGTAAGGCATAGGAAATAGCGCATGCCTGCATATAATTTGCATAATTCAAATAGCGTTTTTAGTATTAGATATAACTGGACTTCTGTGTGTATCTGTGAGTGTTTGTTGGTTGGTTGGTTGGTTGGTTGGTGAAAGGATACATCAAACTTATGCTGGTGGAAACTATGGAATGTGTGGATTGAGAAAAGGAGATGAAGTTGGTGGCAGTGGGGACCTCTAGTATTGTTTGAAAGTGCTTAACTTGTATTTGAACACAACATTTTGACCAGTGTTTGTGTTTATTTGCCGGAAACATTCACTTGCACGCTCATCTGAATGTGAGAGTCATGTAGAATATATGTGTATCTGTGTGCGTTACTCTGTGTGTATTTGTAAGCGCGGAAATTCATATTTAATTTTATGCAAATTTTACGGTGATTATACTATGTATATGCTATCAGCAGAGTAAAAACAACAACAACAACAACAACAACAACAACAATAAGAAGGCAAAGTGTAAAGATTATGTAGTATTTCATTTCTTGTTTTTCATAATGTTTTAATTATAATCATTTTTCAGTAATTTACAAAAATTTAATTTTAAAATGCACCTAAATGTTTTGGATAATTATTTTATAGTTTGTAATTTTATATACGAGTATTGTATAGTTTTACATAATATTAGTTTGAATAGCTTACATCAATTTGCCTTCATGTTTGTTACGAATAGAAAGAACTGTGTGTCAGAGACTTCTTACTATACTTTTTCAAAATAAATCAAATTAATGATAACATTACAAATTACAAATTTCATATCAAAAAAAGAAATTGGATTAAGTATGGTAAAAATTATTGTCAGTTTTTGGATCGGGAGAAGTTTTACTAGGTAAAAGTATAACAAACTTGTTAATTTTGAAAGTGGCGTAAGTCACTTTACTTAGGAAACTAATTGTTTTGGCGAAATTTTAATCGGGATAGTAACATAACAGAGAGAGAATTGATCAGTCTATAAGTTCAACACTCTTTCGTATTTCTGTTGCTCTAGTCTACAGAAAACCCTTCATACTTTATTGTATTGTATATACATAGCATATTTCAACACAATCATTGGAAAAGTCTTTTTCAAGAAGAACAATTAATAATGATAAAAACGAAATCAATTGGGTAAAAAATCTATAGATAAGATTTTATTATGATATTCCTTATAAACTAACTTTAAATGAAAAAGATGAATTTCTAACTTTGGATTTGTCACCAAAAATTGGAAGACCTTGGCGTTATTCACAAAAAGAAATACGCTGATTCTCGTTTTGTTACTTCAGCAATATATAAAATCATGCTGGACTAGCTACATTATATGCCCCCAACATAGCACAGTTCTTTAAAAAATTTAAAACAAAAAATTAAAAATTATGTATATTAAATTATGAGCATATCTAAAAGCCTAAAACTATACTTCAATTAACAGCCTAAAAGTACTTACCAAACAAAATAAGAAATGTTAAACAAAAGGTTAAATTAAAGAACAATGCTTCTAAAAATGTGTTTAGTATTTGTCGTTCTACATTCAAGTGAATTACACACTCTGTGAAAATTTCAACTCTCTACCTTTTACGGTTTATGAGATAGAGCAGCAGACGGACGGACGGACGGACATCGTAAGCTTAGTAATAGGGTCCCGTTAGCTCCTTAAGGGTACGGAACCTTAAAAATGAAAAAAAAAAAAAAATTAATGAGGGTGAGTTATAAGACACCAGTGTTATCATTGGCATAATATTGATATTTCAGCAAAATGTGAAACCGAATGATAATCACAATGTACCTTCACCAAGAAACTTTCTTCAATTTCATTTCACGGAAATCGCTTTTGACGGTTTTGAAATCGCCTAATTTTTTACAGCCGATTTGGTTAAATTCTCTCAAATCTCAAGGTATTAAAGGAAAAAAATTAGCAAGAACTGTAGTTTATTGTTTTCCTCGCCAAACTGCATTTAAAGAGTTCAACATTTTAGTTGTTTTAAGGTATAAATTTGCATTTTACCAAAATCTCTTTTCCATTTTATGTAAACTAAACGAAATAAGCAAAACCAACCAAAGCTGAATTCGCCAACCTGCTTGCATATAAATTTAAACATATTCGAAGATTCCAATTCGTCTTTAATTCAATTAAGTGATATGTTATCATAAACTTTATTTGTTGGTAATGAATAATAATATCATAGTTGAAAGTTGGCATGTTTGCAATGTGTTAAGAAAGGGTGCTATACACGATTTTTGTTTGTTGTTTCAATTGGCTTTTGTAGAATGGGGGATGTGAAATGGATAAGCAGTGGCAAAATATTTGCTTGGCATCTGTGGCTGAGTGTAAATAGTAGCAAGAGGCTTCAAAGAAAAATCAACATAAGTTCCATAATAATCCACATTACGTGTAAGACACCCCTAAAATGAACAATAATCAATCAGTTGTTCGTTCATTCAACATGTTTTTTGGGCGAAATTAAAAACGCCTGACATCAAAAACATCGGTGTTTTCTTGCACATACCCGATAGAGTATATAAATAGATTACCCTCTTCGGAATCGTAATAACATTCTATTAATCAATATCTATGTTTTAAAAAAATATATATGCAAAAAAATATGAGTTATGAGCAACAGAAGTATGAGGGGGACCCAAAAAAAAAAAACTGGAATTACGTTGTGGTAGGGAGGGAGAGTGGGGGAACCTATTGCTTGACCACATGTCCGTTAGTGTCACGCCATCTGCGTCAGTGTGGAAAGTTGTGTCGCTGTGAGTTCATCGGTTCGCCAACGCGCCGGCCCACACCGCCCTTTCCGTGAAGCAATTTTTGACCAAAAACGCCATGACACAGATTGTCCACCCCCATACTCACCGGATCTAGCCCCCTGTGACTTCTTTTTGTTCCCCAGACTCTAAAGGATTATAAAAGGATAGCGTTTTGCCACTGTGGAGGAGGTGAAACAAAAATCGCTGGAAGGCTT
Organism: Amiota mariae; assembly: GCA_035041805.1. NCBI lineage: Eukaryota > Metazoa > Arthropoda > Insecta > Diptera > Drosophilidae > Amiota > Amiota mariae. Next base: position 602,289 of record JAWNKV010000287.1, read on the forward strand.
AAAGGACACCCCGATGAGTCAATTTAAAAACAGTTTTGAACAATGGAAGAATCGTTTGGAGAAGTGCGTTGTGGTTAATGGAGAATACTTTGAAGGTGAACAAAATTTGGTGTTAAAATATTAAGAAATAAAGACGTTATGACGAAATTCCATTTTTTTTTTGGGTCCCCCTCGTAAAACCCGAATTTTACTCATGGTTGTATTTGTGGTATGTATTTGGTGATCGTGGCGTGGAACCAATTACGATCAACCAAGATTTAGGTTGGATTCCGTTTGTAATCTTTGTTTAATCTCGCCGGCTGATCGTTTGACCTTCCGTTGCTTAGGACTTTGACTGACTTTGGGTCTGCTTGGTTTGCCAAGCTTTGGTGATTTCTTTGGCGTCTATAAATTAGGTAGTGGTGATGACATTTGTATCGCGCGGAGTGTCTCCTGTGGTACCCAATCATAGTCAATGCTGCTATCATTGGTATTGCCAGTCTCATTAGCCTTTTTAGTAATTATAATTATGTTTACAAAAGGTGATAATTATTTCTGTATTTTATGAATATTAAAATAAAATATTCTTGAATAAACCTTTATATGAATTACATAATATAATTCATTTCAAAAGCATCACTTCAGAAAAATACATTTTATGTCACAGTCAGGGGTGTTACAGAAAACTCTAGTGTTTTCGGCGTCGGGAGTTTTGAAATTCTCTCTACAAAACGGTAGGTGCCACAGAACTCCGAGAGGTTTCGTTTTTCGGTGTGTTTTTATCGAATAACCAAACCGCTTTCACTGAATGTTGTGCTTGTCTTAATAGGGCTGTCAGCATATAAAAGCATTGTACTAAAATTTGTTTTTCTTTTTATTATTAATATTTTTGTCTGACATTAAAGATGAATTAAGAAGTCAAATTATTAAAATTTTACTTTTAAAATTGTAAAAGAAAAATTTTAAAATATTCTTCCCGCAAAATGTTACAATTTGCGCAACAACTCTACTGTGCATTATTCACACTCCGCCTTTGCTGTTGGCAACATGTCAACTTGAAACATATTTTTAATTCACTTTTACTTAAAATATACAGTAAATACGTGATTAATGAACATTTTAATCATAACAGAGATATTATTAATTTCATTACTTTAATATACAACACAATTTATTGATCTATTCGAGAAAACAAAACCTCCGAAAAATTCAACATTACATTTAAAACGAGTTTGCATTCCTTTGCTCGATTGGTTTTGCCGACTGAAGGAGGTTTACAAGAGATTTCGTAAAATGGTGAATTAATAGTATAAACAAATGAAATGTTTTTAAAAAAATGATGCAGATTACTTTGCAAAAGTATAATCTATGCATTCGTAGCAATGGTTTTATTTAAAAAATGTTCTGTGGAACCAAAAATCGGAAATCTGGTGGATTTGAGGAGGAAGAGTTTTCTGTAACACCCCTGAGTATAAATACTTCTTCAATAAATAATTTCTTAACAAAGTTACCAATCGATCTAAAGCATTTCTTAGGATACTTAGAAGAAACTTCACAAAAGAATACAAGGATTGTGGGTGAAAGGCATACAAGTTAAGCTAAATCAAAGTTAGTGTTCTCTGTTGTTGTTTTTTTAAATATTAAATATCTAAAAATTTTTATTTAATAAGAACTTTTCCTTGACACACACACACATTGATGGAAAAATTTGTTTCAATAATAAAAAAAAAGAAATAGATTTCATTATTTATTAATTAATTTTTTAACTTCATTTTTCAAATTCTTTTTTTTATTATATTTTGTTACTAAATACAACAAATAATATCAAAATAAGTCACACATAATTTATTATATTCGCCTTACCCTTGCAAGTATGTAGTATGTGCTGTATTATCCTTAAATCTTTACCCTGACACTGCTTCCTTGCATTTTATGGTTAAATTTGACTTGTTTCTTGCTTCTAGCTACATATTTCTCAGTCTTACTTTCTCCTTTATTTTTGTAATTTTTTCATTATTTTTATTCTTTTGCATTGCTACTGCTGCACTTCAATGCAGTTGACATTTTTATTAAAAGCTTTAAGTTGTAAGAAATGAAAATGCTTCGTAGACACACACATTTATTGCCAAAGATACATGGTGACTTATATCGAATGATACAAATGTTTCCTTTTTAGTTGATGACAATGTCACATATTGTTTTATTTTGATGGGTTAACATCTTTAAAAAAATGAATGGAAAGGGATTTATGGAAATGAAATAATAATGTTCAAATGTTTTAGATTTATTGGCAATAATATTGATCATGAATATCAATGAATTACAAATGGACTCAGATGAAGCTTATTTGTTGATAATTTGACTTTGTTTGCAGACATTTTGTTAAATGCATAATTCTTCAAAATATTCATATGGAAATCTTCTCTTATTCGTGATACTCGTATATTTAAATGTATTTCAGATTTTGATTATAATTTTTTGATAAATCACTTTTAAAAATTAGTGAAATTATTATTATTAATATTGTGATTCTAAAACCATCTGTCGCTATTTACCTTTTTCTATTATATTTCTCCATATGTAGTTTGTGATTATCTTATGCAAGAAAGGAATGATGTCAGTAGTAGGCACATATCTAGTACTTTCCCTGACTAAGTGTGAATAAATATCTATTTTACAATAAAGTTTTTCATGTGTATAGTAAAGCTGAAGTTTTCGTCTATCCAGTTAATTTTCTATGATGTGAATGCACTATGCATGCATTCCATAAATGAAATTAATTTGCATAAAATTTTCATTGAAACATTTCTAAAATTGTTATATTTTCTTTGATTGAACAGAGCTAACAACTTTTCGTGAAGTGTATTTCATTTATAGCGAAGCTAAAATATTCCTGTTCATATCTCAGTTTCTTTTCCATTTGTATATTATGTATTATTATTTCTTTTTTCACATTCTCCTTACTAGTATTTTTTTCCTGTGTGATTTTTTGTTCATTCACTCTTGATGTCTTCTTTTACCAAGTACTATGTACGATATAATATCCTTTGTCTTATCCTTTGTGCTGCATGTGTGCATTTTTTCTGTCATTTTGATTCGGCAGCTTGAAAAATTATTCTTAACTATATGAGTAAAACGACTGCTTGACATTTTATTAAGAAAATGATAATGTTGATGATAATGATGATTTACCCCACACCCATACGATGGTGATGATGAAGATGATGATGCTCTAAAACACTTGTCAAGTATTGTACAGTTATAAATTATTAAAAAAATGCATTAAAGAGAAAAAAAAAATATAGATAAAATGGAAGTTGTTTTTTCGTACATATGAAATTGGTAGTATAATATTCTGGAAAAAATAATGTGTTGGAGAAGAAAGCATTTTTCATGATTAATATTACAGCTTAGTAAAAATGAAAGCTTTCCTTATTGTACTCGTATATCCAAAAATGAGTAAGTGAAACCAAGTGAAACTAGGTTAGGAATGTGTGTGGATTTTGTTTCAAAAGAACATCATAATGAAAGTGGATTTGAGTATGAAGTTTGTTTAAGTAAAATCTAAAAGTTCATAAGCACATTAAAAATCCTTTAAAATACAATTTTTTTTGTGTTGTTTAATTATTTAAATCAATTTTTGCATATTTCTTAATTCTAACAAAAACTTAATGAAAATGCATATCTAACATTGGATTTCTTACTCTTCATTCATTTAATCCTTTCTAAACTTAAACAAGAAATAAAAGTTTAATTTTTAAATTGCCTTAGCCAACCAACCAAGTATGCAAATTTCAAAAACTAAAAGTCTCATTCTCTTAGACAAAACGATGATGAACTTTTTCCCCACCATACTCATCTTCATCTGTGGCTTCATCATCATCTGATGTTCTGATGATCTGATGTCTGACTGTTTGCTTCAACTTCGATGGCATTATTTACCACTCATTAGTATGCAACAATGTTACGAAGTACATTAATTGGGCGTTGCAACGCTGATTTGAATATTCCACAGTAGCATGCAAAAAAACATGGATAAAACAAATTTAAAAAAAAAAAAATTTGCGTTTTCACATAAAGCAAACCGCATACATTTCATTTAGTGTTCGCTTATACAAAAGTATGAACTTACTCCGTCCGTCTCTTCGTCTGTCTGTCTGTCCTTGGTCTCAATGGTTTCTAAGTTTTTGCTACCTGTAGCCTTGACATATGCCAAACGCTTTTCCTTTTACTTTTCTTTTCTTTTCATTCCATGACAATCTATATATGTTCCATCGATTTTAATTGCTAAAGCGAGCGTCGCTATCACAAAACTAGCCAAGTTGAGTTGGAGATCCAAACGAATGACTATAGCCATTGACTTATGGAAATCATGGTAGTTGTTGTTGGCAATATCAGTTAATACCATCGACATGCTCTGCATAATAATTCCTCTGTTCATTGGATCCAAAGACTGAAGATGTGCTTTGCGTCAAATTCAATATGTCCAACTCATACTATTTCTATTCTTTGAAAAGGACACAATTCAGTTGTAGCGTGGTTGCCTGGCCATTTGCCATCATTTGCTTCGTTTGTGTAACCGCCGCATTATTTGTTTTAATTAAGAAAAGGTATCAGGAGCAGGAACAGCATTTTCCACTCCTTTGGACTTTGTATTCTTTTGTCCAACAGTTTGTCGCTACTTAAAGCTTTTGTTTACTTTTCTCGCACATGTGGGCGTTTATTTTGTTAAATTAAAATATGTTTTTTGGTTCACACTGATATCTTCTACAATTATTTCGTGAATAGTATAGTATAGTAGTTTCCTCTTGTCTCCTCTCAACATTTATGATGTATGAGTGCATCTGTCTCGGCGATTTATCCTTAATGAACTCTTACCACTGACGCAAAAAAACTTGCTAATTAATATAAATAGTAGTAGAATAGAGAAGAAGAAAAAAAAAAATATACCAGAAAAGTAGTAACATGCCAAAGTTTGCCGTTGCCAGGATCTTATAATTAATATGCTGATTAATTTAGTAAGTACTTACTCAAGTAGTTCATATTCAGTTCTCATTCAGTTGAGTTCAGTTCACTTTCTTTACTTCTTCTCTTCGAGTTCTTATTGTTTGTAGTAGTAGAAAAAAGTTATTTCAGAATCAAAATCAAAATATATATATATATAGATAGATGTATACGAGTGTAGTATGTATAGTTGAGGTTTTAGTTATTCTTATGTTAAGTTTTTTTTTTTTTGGCAAGAATTGTTTTAATGAGCTTCATTATGCTTAATTTGGTAGTTAGTTGTTTGAAGATTTAAAAGTTTCTTAAGCACTTGAATTTGGATACTTCATGAAGAGAAGAATATGAGGGAATGAAGATTAAGATTTACTTTCATTGAAGTGATTTGATTCCTGAATAAAGAAAAAACTTGAATAGTGCAAAGTCAAATATTTTATTAGTTTTATCTTTAGTTTTTCACAGAAAATTAATTGGAAAAAGATATAATTTATTAAAGATGTCCCAATATTCAGAAACCAAAAATTTCATTATTTATTTGTTGTTGATTTATAATTAAAATTAAAAGCAAACAAGGTATGGGTTTGTACGAATGCATTTGAAACGCCAAACAAGTGGCTTGTTTCGTTATGATTTAAGCAAGTTTCAAGTACTTGGTAGAACAAATAGAATGAATAGAGTTTTGTACCGACATTTGGAAATACCAAGTATTTGCTTAGAAAATCAAAGTTTTTATTTCAAACTCCGACCGAATGCGAATGAACCAAGTACCAAACCATTAAATGAATGAATAGAAAACATTCAAGTACTTGACAGACGTTCTTCAGCTGATGATAGTGCTGATCGTTGATCCTGTAAGGGTACAAACATAGTGCACGCTGAAGCTGAAGCCGAAGCTGAAGATGGAAAAGCGCAAAAAAGCGTGCACAAGGAAACATATGAAAGTGCTCGAAAGTGTGCATGGTGCATGCGAAGACGAAGATGAAGCTGAGGCCGAAACGCAAGCTGTCAGCTTCAAACTGTGCGTTACTGTTTTTGAAGCTGAATCTCTTGCTGCTCAGTGCAGTTTTTGTTTTTTTTGTTTTCTTTTGAATTATCTAGTATATGAAAAAAAAACAAAACAACAACATTGTAAATGATCTCGATTTTTATCAGTTACAAATTAGTTGTTTTTTCCCATTTATCCAAGTTTCTCTTTTTCGGCGCCTTGTTAACGTCAATACACACTCATCGCTTGCTCGCAACGCAAGCAATTCGGCTTCCACTATGTGCACTCAACAGCTTGCTAGCGCCGCAAGCAATTCGTCTTCATTTTTCGCTTTAGCTTCGGCTTCGGCTTCGCTTCAGCGTGCACTATGTTTCTACCCTAAGAGTTGAATAAAATGAATGTATTTGAAAATGCTTGCTTCTAAATGTATTTGTGCAAGGCTATAGTATGGTATAGTAGTATATTTCCATGTATGTAGTATCTTGTGATTTATGATTACATTAGCATGTCTAATTTGTAAAACTAATCATTAGTTTAGGCTCAAGGCACTTAGGTGAAAACGTTTTTTAAAAGGCTTCGATAGTCATGTCGAAATGTGACGCAGCTGTACACTCACACTTCTTTGGTGTATCAATTACTTCCAGCATGCGTAGTTCTTTCTTTTTTATTGAACTTGACGAATCAAGAGAAGAAAGTCAATCTGTTTGATGAGTTTCGTAAAAAAAAATTGATTTCAATGATAGATAAGTTAGATCTGAAGACAACTTTTGAAAATAGTTTTCTCTTTCCTATTTACAAAGCTGAGCATGTGTTCGTGACCAATTTGTCTGAAATTAGAATCCAAATAGGATTTTCACTAAAAAAATCTAGTAGTATACACGTATGCTCTAATATTCATATATTTTTTATTTTTATTTTTTATTCGTTTATTAACATAATTTAATAATAGATTTATATTTAACAAACAAAATACTATATAATACCAATAAGCTACACACTGCCTCTTCGTGGAGTTCTCTAGTGTTATGATAGAAATGTACTTATTCGCCTTTGAGCGTTGTAATACATTTGTTTTAAATTTATTTTAAGAATAGATATAAATAATGAGATTGTAACCAAAAAATATACAAAAATATTACTTATATGTATAGACAATAGCTTAAGATAAAAAAAGAGGAGGAGGAGGAGGAGAGGAGTAATTATGGAAGGGAGGGATGGAGCTGTGGGATTTTGGGTTACCGGGGCTCGGGGTTATTCTGATATCCACCAGAATTTTGAAAAATTTGGTGTTTGAATCCTTTTTGGGGATACTCTTATTAAATCGCCAATTTTCTGCTTGTAAAACATTTTCTGGGACGGCTTTATTGGTAGCTCGTCTATATAGATGGTAAAAGATTGGTATGCCTCTATCATTTTGAATAAATTTGTTTTTGTCTAACAGAAGGAATGCTTCTGGCGGGATAAATCCTAATTCAAGTGTTCTGCTAATATATTGTTCAATCTCGTAGTAAGGGGCAGTTATTAGATTATTTTCGTTGAATTCTGTGGATCCCAAAATGTGATGGCGTTTTATAGTAATTTGATAATATGGTTGTATATTCTTGATATATTGGATGTATCATAAAGTTTTTTTATTTGATATAAATTTTGTATAGTTGCTGTGAGGAGATCTGTAGATGGAGGTGCATGTTCTCAAACATTTTCTTTCAAATTCGCGGATTTTTTCCATATATGATGGGGGTATGTTGAACCATATTATACACGCATAAGTGATTATTGGTCTGATGAATGCTTGGTAGATGAGTATTTTGGCTTTTGGATCGACATATTTGGAGTATAATAATGTTTGAGTGGCGAAGAAAGCCTTCTTTGCCTTATCTATCTGTCCGACTATGTGCTTATTGAATTATAAAAATGTATCTACGTATACTTCTGTTCGATTGAATTGTTTAATGCTGAATTGTCTCCATCTTTTTTTGATGTCCGAACTACAGAACTTAACAGGGGGTCTAAACAAAATTGTTTTGCATTTGCTCACGTTTATTTTTAGGAACAAGTCTTTTGTGTATTTATCCATAACTGTAAATTAAATGAACTAAAAATATAAGTATTTTTACTAAAAAAGCTAAAACTATACAAAAATATAATAAATCATAATTAAATAAATAATTATTTATTAAATAAAAATTTATTGTTCCCATTTTATTAAATAAATAAAAAATACCAATTAATATAGGTAGAGATACAAATAAAGTATAAAATAATAAGTATTTTAACTTGTAAATCTCGATTGATTTTGTCTATTGTTTTTCCGGGGCTATAGATAATTATGTGTATTATTCATATGAGGATGTTGCAAATCCTTCAACCTCATGTACGCTTATTACGATTAGTAAACCTTCCATCAAATTTATTTATAGTGGTTGACTTCACATACTCATAAGTCACAAAAACAACTACTTACTTCTAAAAAATATTATATTATATTTTCTCATCTCCTTCCTTCCTTCCTTCCTTTCAAACAATACACGTTTTCCTTGTTGAAAATTATAAAAAAATTACCAACATATATTAAGCTCGCAAAGTACCATAGTATTAAGTAGTAGCTCAATTACAATAAAAACGAAAGAAACTGAGTAAGCTAAACTTTTTCCTTTCAACTACAAATGTGTATTACGAATACAACTCATCTTCATATTTTATTGTATCTAGATACTACATATTCAGACAAATCTTACCACATAACAAACGCACTAAAACAGATTTACACATACTATAACAACTTCAACACACAACCAATTCAAACTAACTACGATTACGACGCTGGTGATGTTGATGGCGATGACTACTACGATGAAGAAGACTATTACTAATGAAACTTAAAGATGGCGCCGCCGGAAACACAAGAAAACTTGTAAGAGAACCAAAACCAAAAAACTTCTTCTACTACTTTCTTGGCTTTTCTCCTTTTTTTTTGTGTTTTTGTTCTTTTTGGTTCTTTGTTTGCTACTTTAGTCGATAGATAGCAAGGAAAGAAAGTAACTTGTCGTTGGCGAAGTGAAACAAGTAAAGATTATTTCATGTTACGAAACATGTGAAGTAATTTGAGGCAAATCCACATATACACAGATACTCACACACTCAGATACACTTATGTGTATATGGTGTAAGAACATAATACAAACAAAAGATTAGTGCAACAGAATGAAGAGATCTTGAGAGTGGTGATGGTATGTCTTACATTTGTTGAAATTAAACAATGTAAAGTTTTTGGTTTAGTTCATGCCTTCATACTCAGCTAAAGTGTTCTACAATATACGAGTATAGTAGTTATAAGGGCAGAATATGTATCTACATATGTACTTATGTATGTGTGTATGTATTTTATGTGTGAGTGGTGTTTGTATGGTTAGATGAGACACTCTTAAACCAAATGGCAAATATGTAACTCAATTAGTTTTAACCAGGATGAATAACAACAACAGCTACTACAGCAACAACAATAATAAGAAGAAAAATATATTTTTTTTGTTATCAAGAAATGAAAGTAATCATCAAGCATTGAGTCCAACAGACAGACTGATTGTCGTCAACTTTGTCAAGGGGATAGGAGTAGTTGAACTATTCTTAAGTACTACTACTAATTGTACTTATTTTATTTGTACATAGTATTTAAAGGAATAAATAAGGTTAGTAGAGATTTCAACAATTTTGTCAAATTGGATATAATTTTTCCCAAAAGTAATTGCTGATTGCATCAAACTCAAGCTAAATGTTGTCGCCAAAAGTTTGAACCCGACTGAAGGACCCTATAATTGATTCATAATTGTTTGCTTTGAATCAAGGGTGGTGCTTGGTTGCTGGATGGATGGCATTGGCATACAATCGAATGATTTTGACTTGTGTACTGGCAGAAGTGGAGAAGGAGGTGAAGTAGATTGGCACATCACTTGATATAAACAAATTGAAATAGTTTTGTAAGATTTGCTGTTGCCATCGAAAGAATAAGTACTTGAAGAAGTAAAGCAAAACTGGAAAAAATGAAGAAATATTCTAAAAAGAAAGAAGATATTTTGAGAAAAATAATAGAATAACAGAAATTTAGTGAAAAGAAAACAATTTTGTATACTAAGTAAAACTTTTAATTAAAGTTTGTTAGTTTTAAATTGTTTTGAAGAGAAAGAGGGTTGTTTGAGCTACTTGCTTAGTTTTTTTGTTTAGATAAATGTTGCAAAAATGTAAAGAAAATTTAATTTTTTAAATAATTAAAAGTATTTTTTTTGTTATTTATGGTTGATACAATGGAATGGTTGGTTTAAGGTTCATATGATGAAACATTTGGGTACTTCTTTAGTCTGACTTTGTGAATATTTTTAATATTGAGAATTGACTTTCCACTGTGAATGGGTACCCTGTTTCCAAACTTGTTTCCCATTGCTTGTCTGTGTTTTTGAAACTCGTCTTGCCTTTTGCTTTTGTGCTTCAAAATTGAATTGTTATTTGAAAGTAAAGAAAAACAAATTTAAGAAATCAAATCAACTGTAAATTATTTGAAATATCAATATACTTTTATCTTTTATATATCAGTTCAATAAATAAACAAATACAAATTCAAGACTCTTGTCAAACTACCCACTTAATTTTTACGTGTGTGTGCGTGTGCATTCCTTTTTATATTTTTATATTTCACCGTAAAACTGCAATCAATCTAAATGTCAAAATGTCAATAATATTGTCAACAGACTCTAAGCCCCACTCAATTTTGTTGAACTCACTTCCAAGTCATGACAAACATTTAGTTTTTATTTGCAACTTTCTAACATTCTTCCGATCCACACACCTTCTCCAGTTTCAGAAAAGTATCTGTAACTGCAATTGTTACTGCATCTAAAGCTTGTCTGAAGTGAATTGAAGCTATATGGTATACACATACTATATTCTATATCAACGTTGTGTAATCTCAATTGTCAGCACACGTGGCTGTGTCCTTGTTGCCCTGTAGTACTTCTTGTACTCGGCACTATCTCTTATCCATATTTCTTTTTTTTATGCGCTTCATTGCATTTTAAGCCAACTGACTGACTTTTGGCTGACCCATATTGTTCGATTGCACCAATCGACTGATACTGATATCGATGGTATGTATAGTGGTGATGTGATGGAGCTGCAACTACCAATATCCAAGAAAACAGAAGTTCAAGTGAAACAAATGCTACACGTCAGCATCACGTATTCATTTTACATATGAGAGTCCTTTCTTCTCACATTCCTTCCCATTCCTTCCTTTATTCATTCATTTCATTCGTTATTGATACTCATGGCGCACATGCATATAGACTAAATATATAATATATCTAGATGAAGGATGAAGAGGGTGACAAATTGTGTTATGAAACGATAAAATGTGTCGTAGCAAATGTCAAATATACGTATACAATATTTGCAACTCTATGATATGAGTATCAAAAAAAACAAAGTGATGATAGCTCGTGCAGAATGTTGCATGGAACGCGTTGATTTGTTTCTCGTTTTTATTTGCACTTGGGAATTTAATATGAGGGTTAGAATGAAATAACAATCTGAAGGATACGGATTTTCAACTTTTTGGAATCATTTGAGAATAAAATTCAATATGAGAGTCACTCACTATTACTTATTGCTTAGTTATCATAGTAAAGGGAATTTTTGGTTAATGATTAACTCAGAGTTGATTTAAAGTTGTGAACAAATATCTTTGGATGCCTCTTGCTACATCTAAATTACTAATAAAGAGATGTTTGAACTAACTTTTAGCATTACGATTTTTGACAATACCAAAACTGAATCAAAATCTCACTAGAGAAGATATCATGTTTAGTAGGTTATTCAGGACTTTGGTATAACCCTCTCTAGGAGAAGGAGTAGATCTGAAGAGAACGATATTAGTTAGAATAATTAACTTGGTGCCCTTTTATATAACCTTAAAAGGTTCTATCAGGAAGGAGAAATAAGGGCAGTTTTTTCTTTTAATAAATAAAATTTCTGGTCAAATCACACCCAAGCTGCTAATGGAACTAGCGGGTCTTGTAATAATATACATCTCTAGAGTTTTTAATACAATGATAAATGTAGAATACAGAAAGAAGGAAACAGCGGAGCATGTTCTATCCCACTGTGAGGGTCTAATCTGGACTAGACTCTGCTATTTGGGTTCCCAACATCTGGAAGCAAATGATATCGCAAACTTGGCACCGAGGAGGATTCTGGAATTCTTGACGAATAACAGGATATTGGAGGCCGCAAGGTGTACTTAACTCCCGCACTTTTACTTAACCTAATGTAATCTAATACAATGCTACAGTGTCGGCACTTTCTAATTCTATGAAGGAAATTGATCATAATAATGATCCCCAAGCCAAGGAAGGACCTTAAACCTGCTTGAAAAGATCAATGGACAAGTGCTAAGCATTATACCCTTTCAACAATTTGGATTTCTGTAATTAGAGCAGCATTTGAACACCGCAAATAATGCTCCTCAATATTTCTCGATAGCAAATGTTACCGCAGTGCACATTATCTTCACACTCAACAGAAACACTTGTCGGTCACTAACTCTAAACAATATTGCGATCTCACAAGTAGATGATGTTGTGTACCTTGGTGTTTCTCTTGATAGACGACTTACTTGGCGTAAATAAAAGCCAACAGCTTTCACTGGCTTATTAATTCAAGTTCTCCCCTAAACATTGAATACAAAGTTCTTCTATACAACAGCATTATAAAGCCAATCTGGACCTACGGCACGCAGCTATGGGGAAATGCAAGATCCTCTAATTATTCAAAGAGTGCAATCAAAAATATTGAAGATCATTATTGGAGCCCCCTGGTATGTTAAAAACGAGCAACTACATATAGTAGATCTTAATATACCAACAGTTAAAAATGAAATAGCCAATGTAAAACAAACAATATGTCTAGAAACTAAACACCCATTTGAGTCCATTAGTAAAAGCACTTACTCGACAAAGATCACAGACACGACTTGGGATAAATGACCTACCAGTTCATCTTCATTTATAAGGGCACTTATTAAATACACTTACTCCAAATGGAGGTAAAGTAAAGTATATCAAGTTAAGATTTTTAAACTTATCGTTAGTCTCTAAGGAAAAGTAAAGTAAAGATTCAATAAATAAACAAAAAGGTAAAAAAAAAAAAATTTCTTTGAAACAAAATATATAAATTTTTAATTTATTGAAATGTGAAAAACAAATAATAAACTCCTCTTTGTCAATGACTTTTTCTTTATATACTTCCAATGCGTTTTGAAATTCAAAATATTTTTATCATATCATATACGCGTAGCCATATGAGTGATATTAAAATGATAACAACTTTTCCACAATATGCACTGAATACTGAAAGGTGGCATACTATTGTGCTACGAAACTACTAAGTACGTATATATAATATAATATTGTAGTATGCGAACGAATAAATACCAAAATAAAGCCAACATATTTCACTGTCACTAGCATCTAAACACATAAACACACATTTCACTAGCATCCAACTACCAACAACAACCAAATCCAACTTTACCAAATTCATTGCCTTACAATTTGGTATCACTCGGAAGATGAGTGTAGCACTCTGAGTGTGTATGAGTGCTTCAATATAACTGTGTATATTTAGGTGGATGCATATGGCTGAGTGCTGAAATGGCGGTTCATTATATGCATAAACAACAACACAACACAAAACACACTTCCGTCCGCCACACTCAACTCAGCTCATCGCTGTCGTCGTATGCCAAATTTCCTGTTTAACGCGACTGCTTGCATCAATTGATTGCATTGCTGTCTGTTTGTCTGTCTGTCTTTCTGTCTGTCTGTGTTTATACTATTGTCTTATTATATGTAGCTGTGTGTTTATATATGAGAAAAATATTTTGAGAATTTTGCTCTTGTTGCATACATGAAAATATTATATTATGTGATTCGTGTACGTAGTAGTATGTTGGTTTGCTCATTCATCCGTTCCAACAACTATTTGCCTGCCTTACATTGATAATAACTAATGCTCGTTTACATTAAATCTTTAATTGAATGAATTTCAGTTAAGTATTCCGTTGTTGGAATTTCAAATGTGGCTCATGCAATATGGTGGAAATTCTATTTACTATCAATAAATATTGTGTATATTCAAAATACATATTTTAATTTTTATTAAAATCTCATCGAAATACTCGTATTTCCAAAAATTTTTGAAAATTTTTAAGTTATTTAACGTATGACGTATGCATGTATGCGGTCAAACTCATGTGATGTGAAATCACATAAGATCATCAACCGCAAATGAACTATAAATAAAACTGATAAAAACAAAACACAGTTTTCATCAAAATCCAACCACAAAATTCACTACTTAAACTTCTCAAACTCAACCGCTGTAAATACAATCAAAGGATGCTTCTTCATCCGTGACAACTTCCTAAATTTAAAATAATATCTTGTCTGTTTGTATCTTCTTTACCTTCTCCTTCATTTTTGAATTCAACCTCAAAAACTAAGACCGCAACACATGGTTTAGTTTGGTTTGGTTTGGTTTGGTTTTATAAAAGTAACTCAAGCAACTTTACCAACCGAAAAGTAACTTGAAGTTAAATCTAAACACAAACTTAAGCCACAAATCTTTTATTTGACTTTGGAAAATGTTTAGCTCTCAAAATGACTTTTACTTTTTATATCCACCTCACCTCACCTCACCACACCACCCTTAACTCTTTTTTCCTTTAGAGTCCTGTGCACCTTTTTGTGACAATTTTTTTTGCTTGACATGAAATGGCAAAAAGTATCTCTCCACTCTTCTACTCTTTTTATTTTTTTTGACAAGTATTTTGAAGAAGAGTTTATTTTTTATTTTTTTATTAATTTTTTATGTTTTTGGAAAATTTTCAAGAGTTTGTTGCTTGTGGTTTCCTTTTTGATAAAAGGAAATGTTTGTTTATTTGTACTTTGTTTTTTTATTTTCTTTAATTAAATGATGCCGTAATTTTGTGGTTCTTCAATGGAAAATATTGTAAATGAAAGTCTCATCGTCTTCTTGCTTAGTTGTCATTTCTTTTTTTTTTTATTTTGTGTGGCACATAAAAAGTTTTTTAATTATTTAATTTTAAAAGGCTAAAATTTAGAACAAAAAGTTATCAACTCATAAAGTGTCTATCTCGATCGCTTTTGGTAGTACTTTGTTAAAAGTTTTCTGTCATGTAATAAGTAATTTTAAAGAGCTTACGATTGGGAGAAAGTGGAAACAAAAATTGATAAAAAGTGGCTGAGAAAATGAGAACGACAGTTAAACTTTGGACATATATTTAAATGGACTATGTCTGTAAGCCTGTGTTTCTATGGGTCTGTATGTCTGGGCCTTATGGACTTCGAAACTGCTTAACCGATTTTAATGGAATTTTCAGAGAATCTCTATATTCTTATATTTATAACTGAGTGTTCAGGTGTGAATTAATAATTACGTTTCTGAGTTTTCGCTGCTAGCATTGACTTCAAATCGATGTATTTGTTTGTGAAGGAAATTTATTTTTTATCTGACTTCACTTGCTTAATAACCGCTGACAAGAACGGTCGTATGATCACAATCATTACTTGATTATATTACTAATTAACTACTTACTTACTTGCTCTCCAATCACATTATCATTTTAATCTACTCTGATTACTGGATCACTGAAAGGCAAAGAGTTCAGACGCTCATCTTCAGCCCATATTCATTTCTATTACCCCTAGCAAAGATTTACACTGAGTTTTTGACATTATAAAGAGCTCCGCCAAGTCTTCCGAGTAGGAGAGGTATTAAAATTGAAAGTTGGAATCCATAAGTCCAAAATGATTTTTTGATTGCCCTGTAAAACTGTTAAACACATTTTCGTATTTAAGAGAATTGTTGGGAATAGGTGTTCAACAGATAGATTAGTAGAAGTGTCTCCTCAATATATTAATCTCGATTGGTTTTGATGTATTCTAATTAAATGAATCTCTTTAACCGACTTTAAAAAAAGATTGTATGTAGATTATTTATCCGTCAATTGTGGACCGATTTTGAAAATTCTTCTTTTATTGGAAAGGGTATACTCTCAGATTGGTTCCATTTTCCATTTACCAAGTCTTCGACTCTATGTGTTCACATATATGTTCACTTATTCCTATTATTGTAGAACTTGACAAAATAAAATATTTCGATATCTCGCTTAGTTTTCGAGATATAAACTTTCAAAGATACAAAATATAAAGCAGAAAAAAGTTTAGGTGTAGGTCTGAGTATGGGTATTGGCAAGCATCGAAAGAAAGGAATACAATAAAGGATAAAGAAGTAGTTAAAGAGCTGGTAAAGCAGATAAAAAAAGTTAAGGACCGACTTCACCCCGATCAGTAGATAGCACATACCAATAATAATATTTTATTATTATTTGTGATTTCTAACTTTAAAATTTAAATAAGCTTAACAGATTTTATCATCTATCATGCCAATATCTGCCTTTTCTTGGAGAAGAGAATTGGAAAGGAAGTTCAATAATCATTTTGAATAGTTTATTTTGAGATATTTGAAGGTTCTTACTATGACAGGTAGAACAATCACCCCAAACTTCAGACCCATATAGAATGATTGGTACAAATTTCGATTTAACAACTATTAATTTATTTTTTATTAATAGTTTTGACTTTCTATTAATAAAAGAATTCTTATAGTTTTATTAATTTTATCAATTGTACTACTTATATGACAACGGACTGTCTATATTTTTTTTTTGTACAGTTCTCCCATTTTATTGATTGAGAGCGAAATAGAAGATTAGAGTTTGGTAAATGGCAGGGCTTACGCTTCCGGGTGAAATATTTATATAACATTAGTTTTATTGGAACTTAGCTTAATTTTCCACATATGAAATTATCTAGCAAAGTTGTAAAAACCCTCTGCAAGAAATTGCTGAATCTTACTATAACTATTGCTGGAGTAGTAAAGAGCAGTGTCACGTAACGTAACCATACTTACAGATTGCTTGGAACTTAACTTGTTTTTGACATATTTCCTAAGTTTCTTGAGTGGGTGAATACATTTAAGTGTAAGCCAGAAACCATACTCTGATTTTTTTCAAGAAAAGAATTCAATATTAATTTAATTATTCGTTCAAATATTTTGGAGATTATTTCCACTCAAAAGACTGATGAAGCGGTAACTTTCTGGAGAATCAGCAGGTTTTCCTGGCTTTGCAATTGTAACGATTATTTTTTTTTTTTAACTGGAATGTCTTCTATTAATCAGAATTTTGCATCTCGGAATATTGACAATAAACAGTAATCTGTATATATTTCGATAATTTCTTTTAGGAACTATGAAGTTCTTTGATATCCAAATTTTTTCTTCATTAGTACTCTTAATTATATAAGAAATTAAAATAAACTTTCTTCTTAACCAGTAATAAACCATTAACTTCATTCACGATCCTATTGTAATTCATGTCGAAAGTAATTTATTTTGAAATATGATTTAAAATTATACAAGTTACAAGAATTTTAACTTTGTCAGGATCAAAACCCTGAAGTCTTTTTACAAGAAATTAGAATCACGTGCGCCAACAAATTTAAAGAAAAATGCGTGATTTTAATAGAAGTATTTTGGTGTTTGCTTACTCGACTCTAAAGTAAATGAGTCAGAAAAAGGATATGCTTGCTTTTAGCATGGGTGTAGAAGAAATACATGAAAGTATGTAATGACAACATGCATGTCATATTGTTGAGTATGTAGAGTAATGTATGAGACTAATAATGGTGCAAAGGTAGGAACATATTGTAGTAGATGTCTTAAAATGCCCATGAGTGCGCTTACAAGACTTTAACATTTGTCGAAAAAGGATTAAAATTCGTGCACGTATATTTTTTGTAAGATAAAAACGAAAATAAAAGAATTTTATATTAGGTGGTAGAAACATGAAGGAAGGCAAATGTGCGTAGAGGACATGAAATGTAAATCTAAATCCTAAGGACATATTATTATAAGTGTAATTTGGTACTATGACATTGTCCCTTCGGTTCCTTACTCATTGAATTGTTCTATTCATTTGATGTCTTACTTTAGTTCCTCACATGCGTAGCAAAGATACACACATTTACATGTAAGTTCTTAATGACATCATTAGCGTTTCTTTGGTATTCCTTCAAAATGGCGGTGTACCGGAAGTTGTGTTGTGAGAATGAAGGCGCAGAACATTTTGACTCAAGTGAAATTCACAATTCAGATTGAAAAGTCAAAAAGAAAATTTGAACATTTATTGCGATAGAACGAACGATGGAATGAGTATTTGAAGGAAGGAAGTGCAGATAACAAATAATAATAAAATATGAAATTATAAGGAATTATGAAAAGCACATTAAGGAATTTTTAATTAAAAGAATATTATGCATATGTATGACTTGTGAAATGACTTTCTAATGGATATGTAAATTATAAAGCATTTAAAAAAAAAAAAAAAATTGAATAATTTAAGGAATTAAATATATGAAAAATTATCTACAAATTAAAACTTAAACGAGACAAAGAAAAATATTTATAAAATCAAAGTAAAAATTGCAGAAAAATCCTCACATATTTTACAAGAAAAATTCAAAAAACAAACAAGTGACAAATTTTACTTGTTTCTACAACAAATTCTTTGTGTATTTCCATCTATCTAGTACAAGAGACAAAAGGATATGTGTTTTTTTTTCTAAAGATTTTCACTACAAACAATGTTTGTTGTCATCGTTCTTTCGTTCTTTGGTTAAAGATAAAAAATATCTGAGATTATACGCTTATATATTTTATGTGTATGCACATGTGTCTGATCCGATGCTGGCTACCATGGTTGTCCTTCTACTTCAATTTGCTTTTGTAGTATTAAATCTGTAGTAAGCATAGTTCTTTTTCCTTTTCTCTCACTTCCACTCACTCTATCAAAGACGATATTGTTTGTTTTTGGTTAAAATCATACAGACACTAAAACAAACATGATCTAACAATAAAAACAACAAGAACAACAAAAATGTAAAGTAATAAATACAATCATATGTGTATGTACAATATAATATACGAGTATGTAGAACTGTTCTTAGACACTCACTCCACTTACCACTGTATATACACTCAACGTACATTTACCAACAACGATGTTGTTATGTTTAAGGAAGCTGCAACTCAGGATTTCCCGTTTAAATGCTTTTGATCTATGTTGCTATATGGTAAAAGAAGCATTGTTTGTAGTATTGCATATAGTAGTAGTATCTTTATTTGTAGGGTTGTGTACTTGTACTTGTGTACGTATCTCAATCAGTCTATTAGTTCAGGAGTCTGTTTGTTGCTTTTAGCTCTTTTTGCTGTCTTTTATTTTAGCATTTCTTGTCAATTTTGTAGTTTGTCTTTGCTATTTTCATACAATCACTCACTCACTCACTCACTCACTCACTCACTCACTCACTCACTCACTCACTCACTCACTCACTCACGCATTCACTTTTTCAGTCTTTATGTCTATTCTGTTGCCATTCATTCTTTTGTCAGACGACATCTGCGTCCTGTTGTCCTGTTTTGGGGTTATTTTTGTTCTCTTTAACTTTCTTATTTCTGCTTCATTCATTTGTGTTCACTGTATATTCACTCATTCATTAATACTATTATTTTACATTTGTTGTATATATAATATTTGTTTCGAATTTATCTTTGGCTTCATTATTTTCAATTTGTTTGCATAATTTAAATACTATATATATATTTATATACACAGATACACGGACCATTGCAAATAGCATGTTATCCTATTGATATGTCAAAGTAACATTTGGTTGACAACTGATATGTCTGTGCTGTGATTTTGACATGTATCTCATGTATTTAAGATAAGATTGTAGTGTGAATTGATACTTAATGTTCTTAAATTAAAGCATTATTACTAAAAATTAAATCGCATTTAATCATAAATTAAATAATTATTGTAAATTAATGATAAATGATTTTAGACATAAATTAAATATTCTTATGGTTAATATTTTGTTATAGAATCCTTTGAACTTTAAATAATTTTAATAGTCATATAAGAAACAAAGATATGATTGCAGTAAGAACTTTTATTCTAAGGATGATGTGCTTAAAATGAGCTTACATCCTGACACCATATAAAATTGGTGTTGTCAATGTATATGTACATTAGGGATCTGCACTAATCCATTTATACTACTTCACTTCAGTGCATACACTTAACTATTACTCTATACTTTTTGTATTGTGTATTGATCATACAATAGGAATCGAGTATACAATAGGAATCGAGTATTCAATACTGAAAAGTATTAGTTCTTATAATATATACGAGTACACAAAACGAATATTATGGGTAGTGTTCCTCAAGTTAAAAGACTACAATGGGTATTTGTCTGGAATTCCATTATTAATATTCAAGTAATGCTTCCTTCTTTTTTATACCTTAATATGTATCAAATATTGACATATCAACGAAATATTAGGAAGAGCTATTATGGAGTGAGATGTCAAGAACCTTTCATACCATAATAGATATATTAGATAGATGAAAAAATACACGGCATTTTTTAGTAAAAATTCAAATTTTTTTTTAATATATTAAAATTAAATTTTATTCAATTAAATATTGTCTGTTTATTTCGATCACCTTCTGCCATTTCTCGGCTATCACCATTATTCCGTCAGCGTAAAATTTCTGGGATTTCTCATCAAAAAACTGCTACAATTGATTTGCACATGCGTCTTTTGAAGTCAATTTTACGTGAGCTAAAGATAATCTGACGGTGCGATGTCAGAATTGTATGGTGGATGCATCAAAACTTCCCGGGTCGTCAAAGATGTTTGTGGTCTAGCGTTGTCGTGATGAAACACTTCACCTTTTCTGTTGATCAATTTGGGTCATTTTTTCAATTGCTTGCTTAATCCGCATTAATTGTTGGCAGTAGACATTCGAATCAATTGTTTGGCCATACGGTAGTAGCTCATGATGAATGACACCTTCCCAATCTCACCAATCTCACAGCATCACCTTCCTTACCGTCAATCCTGGTTTTGCTACTGTTTGTGGAGCTTCATCCCGCTCCGACCAAGACCGCTTCCGCACAACAGTCTCGTATGTTATCCATTTCTCATCACCAAAAGGTTCCATTCCGTTCCATTTTAACAGCGATTCACATATGGAAATTCGGCCAATTAAATTTTTTTCACACAATTCATGAAGCACATTGAGCTTCTTTTTAAAACCAGCTATATAGGTATCATGTTTACAGCATGTTTTGCTTAACTTTTTCCATGATTTCATCGACTTTCTTATTGTTCATCGACTTTCTTATTGATAGGCCGACCTGGGCGTGGTGCATCTTTTAGTTCAAAATAGCCAGAACGGAAGAGAGCGAACTATTTCTTGGCAGTGGTTTTCGATAGAGTACCTTCACCATAAACAGTACAAATTTTTGCATGTACCTGCGTTCTTCTTCTTATCGTTGTAAAATGTATCAATTTTTTCCGAATTTTCACTCATTTTGTCTTTCTAATAACTTTCTATAGAACAAACAAATCTCAATACAATTTTTACCAATGATTAACAAATTCGTCAGGTTTGAAAAAAAAAAAAAAACAAGAGTTGCCAGATGGAATGAACCGTCTAAATGTTATGACAACAAGGCCGAATAAGGCCGCGTAAGGCCTAATATAATAACGAACTAGTAATAATTTTTGTATAAAAATTCAAATTCAAATTCAAAATTCCACTTAGTATCATCTACTATCGATTGCAATTCTTTATTTATTGCATTGTATTACTTTAAAATGCAAAGTTCTAGAAGTGACTAGTGTTATATAACTGATATACTGCTTACATTTTAAAGACTTAAAGAACTAAAGGAGTCTTAACGCATTTCCATTCCATCAGATGCAAAACTATGTATAGTAGTAGTCTTGCTACCAACAGCTGTTGAGAAATTTCTTTACTAAACATTTCTGTTGCTATTATCCCTATCCATGTTGTTTATGCCCCAACTTCTATTAGTTTTGCTTACAAACTCCTGCTAGACAACGCATGCCATGTCTACAATAAGCTTGACAAATGCTGCGCTTAATAATATTAAGATGAAGCGACACAAACGACGACAATATTATACGATACGCCTGTAGGACGAGTCAAGTTGAGTATAGTGCAGTAGTAGCTCAAGCTACTAAGCCATTCAAAGTTATTGATGGTTTTTCTTTAGCATTAAATTGATTTTATTGATTTCTTTTTCTAACAGTTTAGTATTTAGATTTTCTCCTCCAACTTGGATTGGCTAAATTTAGTTATTGTAACAACAACAAACAATAGTTTAAGTGAAAGTTCTGTGGTTCTACACTTAAAGTGTGTTCACATTAAATTGTTGGAGTGAAGTGATTTTTTTTTTTTGATCTTTTTTTGGCAAGATTTTAGTAGTAGACGATGATGAAGAATCGAAATGTCAATGCCAAAAAGAGAACAAATAGCCAGCGGCATGTCTATACAAACTTCACATGTTGTGAAGCATAAAAGGGCATTCATTGTTAATAGAAACAGCCTAGACAAACTATATAGGAAAAGGATTCTAATTGAAATATTCACTTTTTCATGGTTTGGTTTTGTAAAATATTGCGGTGTGAAATTGTTTATGTTATGTTGCTGTTAGAACATATGCAGATATGTTTTACATATTTAAGCGAGACTTGTCTGGTAGAGCGTTTTTTTTTCATTAAAGTGAGTGGTAGGAATGTATCTTTGTATCTATATGAGCAGCTGTGCTCGCTTTGTTGTCTATTTGGTTACCCTTTGTGGTATCTGTGAAGCGAGCGACGCAGCAAAGCGTGTATAATTGCACAGACAATGAGCAATTGTTTTTTGGGGAAATTCATATGTATGAATATTTTTCCAATTTTTTCTCCAATTTTTTTTTTTTTTTTTTTAACTGAAGCACCCGCACCCTCACCCGGTTCTGACCGTTTTGTTGTTATATTATTGCATTTTTATGTTGAAATGAAAGTTGTATTGTGTTTCTCCCCCAACCAAGTTGTTTTTTCTTATTGTATTTTCATTATATGTTTGCATACTTTTTGTTAGCACTGTACGCAATTCATTTGTTATGCAGTTGCCTCAAAGCGTTTTTATCCTTTTTTGAATTGTTGTTGTGTGGGTGAAGGAAATGAACTTTTCAGAAGCGATTCTTTCTACTTTCCATTGCGTATTTTATTTTCAAACAAAATTAGTTTGCAATGAGTTTGGCTCGGGTTTTTTGGGGAGTCTTCGTCGTCGTCGGATGCCATGTGTCTAGCCATATACATATGTACAAACGATTGTCTATATAGACTGAGGCCTTTTGTTGCTATTACTGCTGTTGTTGTTGTTCTTTTCGTACCGGCGGCAGCAAATTGAAAATGCATTTTAAAGTAGTTGTTTGCACAGTGGGCTGTTATAACCAAAAATAGCCTCAAGCGGCTCTTATTAAATGTACAATAGTATTATTTTTGTAGTTGTTGTTGTTGCTGCTGTTTTTATTTGACATATGAAGTTTGCAGACATTTGCAGTTGGGGCTTTAGACATCATCATAATCATCATTACCATCATTATCATCATCATCATCATCATCATCATCTTTATCAAGAACAACAATAAACTCCGGAAGTGACAGGATATTGCTGTACTTGACATGGTCGAAAGTATTGTAGTATTTGAGTGCATATGTGTGCTTGTGTTATTAGTATTTTATGTGAAAATGCGTGAAAATTTCTGGTATAAGTTGTTATAATTAAGTGTGAAAATTGCTTATTTCTTTGTTGATTTTATTGAAATGCCGGAAAGAGAAGAAAATGGCATGGCTGCTATGAAAGGCTTTGAGTCTATGATGATGTTAGGGAAAACAAAGTACATATAAGAAGCCTGAAGGCAATTAAAAGAGTCTCTTAGACATAAACTACAGCATAATTATAGTAGACAATATAACATGGGTGCTAGTGGGGTTGATTTTTATGATACCAAATAAATTTGTTGACTCTACAACTCCACTTCATAGAAAATTTAGATGTTTTGCTGTTTACTTCCGATATGATGTTCAAAATCATATTAATGGCTGCACGTACTTACTTTCAGGTCTAAGATATTACTTTGTTAGCTACAGATACTTAAATTGTGACTTCATTGTGTACTTAATATTTCATATATGTTAGATATTTTTAATGGCTGCTCTCAATACTTTAAATGCTTCTGAATAGATGTACATATGTCTATTCTTCAGGTTGTAAAGCTCATCAACCACAAGCTACCTTAATTAATTGATTAAGAAGTTTTCATCAACCAACTAAGAATATGAAACCATAGACTTCACATGAAATTTTCTTTTTTTTTTCTTAGATAAAAAACAAGAAAAACATAATTATTTTACAACAAATTTGCTTTAATTTGCCACATTGAAACATGCCATACACGAGTATATATAATTTAATATCACTATTACTAAAAGAAAAGATCTAGAAATAGAAGATGTCGTGTCGTCTACACTTCATTTTAGATACAAGTATAGTAAGCAAAAATGTGGAAAAAATAAACAAATACAAGCACAAGTTTAATTATATTTACACAATGACAGTCTAAAGTTCGCCGTCGAATTCAAGTGGATGGCAACAGACAAAAGACAGGAGACAACGAGACACATAAAAAATAAAGTAAAAGAAAACTGCACTAATTTCTTGTAGATACTACTTACGTTTGCATGCTACAATATATGTACATAAGTCTTGAAGACTTGTATAATGTTTTTTAGTACGAGTATTTAGACGATCTGATGATGATGATTCTGATGATGTTGATGCTGCTCCTTCTTCTACATATGCAGACAGGCATGCAGACATCAGTCCAAATATTCATTTTTTGATAGTCACTCAGTCTTTCAGTCAGTCACTCAGTCATTCATGTGTTCTGTTGATCTCTTGTGATGCAATTTGATGAGACTTGAGTTGTTTGTCTTTGCCGTGTAATGAGAAAAATGAATATACTCGCATACATTAACATACATACTTATTTGTTGCTATACACGCCCTTCTTCATCAAAACATTTCATCGTGTATCATTTCTTTTGTAGAAAAAATGTTTTGCTTGAGTATTTTGAACATGTGACAAATGTTGAAGTCTCTTGTTTAATTGTTGCCGGCATGTATCATTTGACAATGGTGTAGGTCAAAGAGAATCTCGGGACAAAAGACTCTAAATGCTTAGTATCGTTTCGGTCTCAGTATGTAGTTGTGTTCAAGAAGGCAGGAAAAGAGTTAAATAATATCCTCTGTAATAAAGTATCTAAGTAAATTATCTACGCCACTGTGCCAAGCATATTAAAAAGATTGTATGTAAGCATATTCTGAGAAGGTAGTGCCTAATTCTTTGTAGGTATATTTCATAGATGTCATGATTGACAAACAACTACAAGACGCAATGTTAAAGTTTACGAAATTAGACATCTAACAATACTAAGAAGACTTTGAGCAATGAGCCCAATGAGATGATATCTATAATAAAATAGCTTACAAGCTTCTAAGATTTTATTCTTCGTAATACCAAATTACAAATGAGACATAATCCACTTAATGTCAAAAGTTTAAATGTTAAACAAGAATATTTTTTTGTTTTTCCATTCAATTTGGATTTGCCTTTTAAACAAATTCTTTTCTTATTCCTTTTTTACTGTTTATGTCATAGTATTAATAAACTCTCATCTTTTACAAAAGTAGCTTTATGTACTTAATAAACCAACAAAGAACTAAATGAAGTAAAAAGTATCTAGGCTACTTAATAAAAAAATAGTAATATCTCTTGTACTAAGTTGAACAAACAAAACCCAACGAACAAAAGGCAACTCATTTATAATTATAATGAACTTTTTAGAATTTTTCAAATAAAAATATTTTTTGGGCTTCTTTTTTGTCCAAGAGGAGACGAATACTTTTCATATTTTTTTTATAGACCTAATTTTTTCTTTTTTCGTTGTTTTTTTTTTATGACAAGTGACTGCTTTATAGGCAGGAAAAACAACAAAGAATAACCAGCAAGAAACATCATAAAAGACAAATGAGGCGCAACGAACGAATGAACGAAGGGAAAATGAAATGAAATGAAATACAATAAAATGAAACCAAAAAGGCAAATGAACCATTATTGTGTTCATTGAATGAAGATGGCAAGGATGAGATGAGAAAATGGGTTTTCCCTCTACCAGTATTGACCATTTGCTGTGGTAGCCTAGAAAACAATCAAAAAAAAAAAAAAAATGAAAAGAGAAGAGCAGAGCAGAAGAGAGGAGAAGTAATGAGGCATTTCTATTTTGTATCATTTTTTATGTCATTTAAGATTTTTGGCTTTTTTTATTTCCTTTTTTTTTTTTTTGTTTTTTGTTTATTTCATTTTGTATTCTGCCTTTTACACTTGAATGAACGAAGAATGAAGAACGAGTGAAACATTTTGACTAATATTTGTGATATATTTTTCTTATGCTTTTCTTTATGCCTTCGTCTTCGTCATTATCATCATCATCATTAGCACCATCATCATGGCATCTTTCATCGTCCTTTTTGCTTGTTTAACATTTTTCGCTTCATTCATCAAACTTTTCCTGTCTTCCTCACCGCTTCGATTCGTTCCGCTATCTCTTGGCTTTGCTGGCTTTATATAGGAAACAGCTACTTTTCTAAGCTTTTAATAATATCCTTTTTATGTCCACTAAATGAAGGATATAAAGTCAACACTTTGTACAATAAGGCGCCAAGGGAAATTCTTCTCTTGTGTCTAGCTTTAGTTATCTCCTACGCCTTCAACAAAGTCCTGTCTTGCTGCTTATACGATAAAAAACTTTGCTTTCCTTTCCTTTCGGGTTTCTTTACTTTCTTTTGTTCTGTTGTTCCTATTTTATTATTTTTTATTTTTTTTCACTTGATACAAAGTTGCCTTGCTTCGGTTTTTATTGTGTACAGTTTGTTGGTCAACCGAGAAGGGAATACAAGACGAGAGAGAGAGCTGTGGTCCAAAGAAGGAGTGAAGAAGGAAGTGAGTGGTGTAAGGAAACAAAACAGCAATGAGTATCGTTCTTCTTAGTTTGCATAAGTTTGCTTTAGGCACTTCCGGTTAATGTGGTCAAGGAAAACACAAAAATGGAAGAAAGTTGTGCGGTGTGTGTGTGTAGGCGTAAAGAAATATGAAATACTAGTGGAAAGAGATGAAAATGTTGAAAAAAGTTTGGCCAAGAAAGAAAGGAAAACAAGAAAAACTGTAACAACAAATAATAAAAGTCGCAAAGTAGACATTTATAGTGTTTGCTTTTACTCTCAAACTCCATGGATCTTATACATCTAAATATACTAAATGTAAGTAGTAACATTCTTTGTGGCCTCCTAAATTGCAGTTTGGGGTATTGTTTTTCTATAAATCTGGTTAAACAGTTGGTGGTTGAAGTATGTGATTTTTGCATGAATACATATCATCTCATTCATCGAACCGAACTAGTTGAGGAGATTATAGCCAAACACCCAACCACCCAAAAACAAAAAAAAAAAAAAAAAAAATTATATTAACGGCTTTGAGTAGTCATCAATCTCTTTTTAGGGATTTGTTTTTCTTTTTTCTTGTTTGTTAAGATTTTTCCCTTTGAGTTGAACGTTAAACATGTTTGTTCATGTTCTTTAATGTTATTGTGGGATTAGTTTTGTGGTTATTATTTAATATGATGGATATGTACTGTAAATATATGTATAACATTGTAATATTATTAAATGTTTGAAAGAATGAGTTGAGCAAATTGCATAAAAGATTAGAGTTGGTAATTAATTTTCTGACTCTGCCGAAATTATAACTCAAAAGTGAGAAAAGTGAAAAAATAAATAACACACGTAAGGAAAAAATTGTTTGTTTTTTAATTTTAATTAAAATAATAATTTATTTATTGCATTTCTGTAGTTGATTGAATCAATTTACTTTTTTCGCTTGTTCGAGATATTTTTTTTTTTAATTCGATTGGCAGTTCTCTATGATTGCGTCGATTTATACAATGCCACTTGTTTCGGGCATAAATTGCGGCAATTTATGCAAACTCGTGAAGACCCTGAGTGATTCTAAGAGATTGTGCGGATTTACCCATTTTAGTCTTTGCCTATTAGAGCATCGAGTGACGGTGGATGCCAGCGGGCTAGGATGATTCAAAAGCTTTGAATGATGTCGACTGCTATATTTTTTGATCATCTTCATAACAGTTGGGATCTTAAGGTCTCTCTACAGCGTGGTATTTCGAACGAATCAAAGGGATGCCAGTGATTCCACGGAGTGTCTTGTTCTTGAACGCCTACAGTTTTGTAATGCTATAGGCAGCTGCAGTGCTCCAAGTGCCGCCACATGTAGATATATACGTATTAGTGTAACGAAAGTTTATTGAAATGGCGGCAGTTCAGAGTCCTAACCTTTTCATAGCACCGAGCCGCAAGCATCTTCGTGTGAACCCACCAAGCGAGACGTTTATCCAGGATCAGACCTAGATAACGGATTGACGCTGTCGGTGGAATGATTCTTCCATTGTATGTTGTAGCATGACAAATGCCATTTCTTAGGAAGAAGGTGTAGTTAGTGGACTTGGTGGAATCGATAATTATATTCGATCTTATTAAATAATGGTTTAATTTTTTCGTCGCTTCATTAAGTGACTCGGAATTGTAGACTATGCCTGGATCGTCAGCACATGTAGCAAATATTGCTTGGTTTTCAAAAATTATTCGCATGTCCGAGGTATACAATGTGTATTGGACCGAGCGAAAACGGTGCCTTGCGTAACGGCAGCACTCATGCATTTGTACGCGGATCGCATATCTCTGACTGCCATAGAGAAAAAACGTTCTTTCAGGAAGACTAAAATAGTAAGAGTACATAGATTTCTTTATAAACTATACTCTTAATTGAAGGACTTTAACATTTCCGCAATGATTTAACAGAATCACATTACTGTACACAATTATATATCCCAAGTCATAATGATAAATTTTACTCGCGAACAATCAAAATGGTTAAGTGAAGAAAAATCATATTTCCAAATTTGTATAAATTAATTGAATTTCTTTAAAGTATAATAACGCGAAATATTTATTATACCTCAAACTAATACTTGCCACAACTTTTAACTCATTTTAATTCAAGTCGATGCCTTAGGTGTTGCAAGATCAATAGAATTGATAAAATCAATCATGGCCACGCATTACCTGAGGTGGTAACTTCTATCAAAGATTAAATGAGCAAAGGATCAAAAGTGAAATGAAACATTTGCCTATGAGGCATTGCCATTGGAATACAGTTATAAATAAATTTTCGATTAAAAGTTTGAGCATCTTTTTTCTCCCCATTCTTCAATTACTTGCGATACTTTTTCTGCTCTGTGCCCCCAGGGATAAACGCACACTTTGAAAATTTACGACAGATTAACAAACGATTAACGTGTATCAACATAAGTAGCACATAAACAAGAAAAGCTAAAGCCAAGGTAATCTTTGCATGCATAGCACGTGCTTCAGATACAGATACATAAAATGAGTCAAAGATACAGTAGCAGTAGCGGCAGCGGCAGCGGAAGCACTTGAGCATAGAATCAACCAAACCATGCTAAGATTTTGTATTTCACAGGTGATTTGTCGCATAAAATTTAAATCATAACAAGAAAAAATGAAAGAAACAACGACAAAAATGGAAAAAATAGCAATGTTGAATAAGAAAAAATGAGCAAAATGAAGCTCATGAATCCTCGGCATTGCGTAAATATGCCATTGGCACTTCTTTGTGCAATGGAAAATGCCAAACGCCAGAAAGTATGCTATGCTAAAGTTGACAAAGTCTCAAGCGGAAAAATACGCGCGTATATTTGTTTGCTCGTTTGTGTTCGTGTTAAAAACTTTGTCAGCAGGAAGTCGACAAATGTGCGTTCTCGTCGTCATCGAGCTAAGGAAGGCTACAGGAAGCAAGTTGTTGTTGTTTTTGTTGGACTGGGGGGCAGTCAGAAAGACAGGCAGTCATCCTGAGGCAGATGCTTTGCAGTTTGGGGTGTTTTCATTTTCTTTTCCCTTCTTTTTGTTTTTTTCCTTTGTTTGTTGTTTGTTTGAAAGTAAAGTCAAAGTTTGTCATATTCAAGCGCGTTGTTTGTCGTTCGTTTTTGTTGCCGTTGCCGTTGCCGTTGCCGTTGCTTTTCTGTTTATTTCATTTTTTTTTTCGTTTGCTCAGTCCCAGTATCCTTTTTTATCCTTTAACTGTCGCATTTTGCATGCGGGTTAAGTATTTTTCTGTTGTGTTGCTTTGTATCTAAGTGTGTGTGTGTGTGTGTATGTATATGTGTGAGCGCGTGTATGAGCTCTAAATGAAAATTGTGTGAATTTTTAACTGTAGCCACGTTGTTGTTATTGTTATCACTGTTGTTGCTTCTGTTGTTGCAGATGTTGTTGTTGTTGTTTCTCTTATTATTGTAACACAGTTGTAACTGTTGTTAATCTGTTATGTATACGCGCGAGCATAATAAAAACCACAGATTTATGCGGATATACCAACGACGCACAGCAAAAGATACAAATATTGTAATTTTGCATTTTTTCTATTCTATTCTGTTTTTTTTTTTTTTTTTTTTTGATGTATTTTTTTATATATTTTTTGTGATCTGAGTTTTTTATTGTATCATTTTGCATTGGTAAACATAATTTGGTTTTACAAGTCGATAATAAGATACGCTACGCTGAAATGGAAAGATTTTTATGGGAGTTTAGAATTATGGTAAATCAAATGCAAAAAGTGATTTTCATAGGTAGCCCACTAAAATAAAGTAAAAAAAGTGGTAAATCTCGGAAATCAACATAATAAGCTGAAAAGCGGTAGACAACTTGTGTTTTCACATTTTATACCTTGTGTCCAAACACAGAATTAGTTATCAGCGTCACCATTTCAGGTAATGGAGTGGCCGCCCCAAAGTCGAGATCTCAATCTGAGCGAAAATCTGGTTCCATTGGAGACAAACTCAATTCAATCGATTACCCACTATGAAAGATTTACTTTGGTGTAGAGTGCAGAATAAATGCACAAATTGGTCGAAAATATGTCTGTGCATGTGTTTTGATATAAAAAACAAGGGATTTTTGATCGAAATTAAACAAAATATGCATAATTGAGTAAATGCAGGTAGCCCTGGTTTTTATTTTTGTATTATGTCACCTATTTTATTTTTCGCTAAAATGACTTTGGGGACCTTTTGGTAATAGTCTAAGAAAAACCTAGTATTTTTTTTCATAACTTTCTATTTAGCCGTTCGCATAACGAAATGTGTTAAAGTAACGATACATCATTTCGCTCTCTATCTCAAGAACGGTTAACTATGTATATCACAAATGCCAGAGACCAAATTAATCTACAAATTAATTGACATACGAGTATAAGCCATAGGAAAGAAGATATTTACAAAAAATTAAAAAAAAAAATGTTCTTTCAAATTTCAGTTTATTATATTGAATTCCAAAGTTATATCCTGATTTACTGGGCTAAGGGTCTATTTATGTCTATATGAAAATTTGATCTGATCTGATGATAAAAGATGTCATTCTACCAGAAAACGATCCTGTGAACATTGACTGAGATCAGCCACAAGAAACCACCAGACAATATTTAGTTTGAGGTTCGTTTCTTCTTAGTAATAAAATAAGAGCATCGCGACCAAAGAACCGATTTGAATTTATGAATTTTTCTACTTTATGCTTTTAGCTGTAAAAAAGAAATTAAATTTAATTCATAACTTTTGTAGTGAACTGCATAACAATTTCAACTCATACTTGGTATATCTGTGGCAACAGAAATGATGGTCAACCATTTGAAACATTTTGTTTCTCTAATAACTACAATTGAATAAAGAGTGTAGTTAGAATTACTCGAAGCATCATAATGAAAATCAGCTTGCAGTATTTGTCTGCATTGAACAATACTTACCAGAATGGTTTCCAAGTTTGCTTCCCATTGTTCGACAGTTTCAAATGATATTCGTTGTACTAATCTTGAATCAGTATCCTTTGTAGAATTCCACTATTAAATTTTGATTCCATACTTTTGTTTCGTAGTGTGTCAACAATTTCTCTTATACCTAAAGTTTTTTTGACACTTTCCATTTCCATTTATTTCCTTACTTACTCATAGATATTTCATAAAAATCTTTTAAAAAATAAAATCTAAGAAAGATATATTTTTTACATCACGAACTTATGTGTATATAACCCGCAATTAAGATATGTCATTCATGTCTATGGTACATTCAGTTCGCATAGCCAAATTCTGTCCACCGTAGCGCAATCTGTCTGACATCTTTTTAAAACTGTAGTATATAGTAAGTTTCTTGTAGTAGATACTTTTCTCATGTATTCATTACATTTGCATGCTTATCACTTTGTCGTGTCGTGTCGTGTTGCGTTGCTACTAGACAAATTTCTATGCTTTTCTGTGTAAACTTTGTTCTTTTCATGAATTTTATGACTTTTACTTTGTATAAATATACTTTTTTTTGGGAACTTTCTTCACACATTCTCTCTGCCTCTGTCTCTATATCTTCCTTGAACTTCATTGTCTACACCTCCCCCCCCCCCCCTGTTTTGATGTATGAGTCTCTGAGGTGCTATTGAATATGATGAAGTTCTATTCGACATCTCTGTTGAAATATTTGACTTTTTCTTCTAAGTTATAAAGCTGTAGATACTTTATTATTACATGTGATTTGACTTAAAGCTTTAAACAAAAAGCACATCATCCTGCCCAACCTAAACAATTAAAAAAGTATTTAAAAAAGAATGATTACTTTATGCAATTATTCTAATGAAATGTGCGTTAATAACTTTATAGACATATTTATATATACGAGTATCTACAATATCTAAATACAAATGTATCTGTAGCGTGCATACATTTTTATTACACATTGTTTTTTTTTATATGTTGGAAATTTAATTAATTGTAATTAAAAATTAAAATGGAATTTAACATTTTTTTAATTATGTCATTTTGCTTTAAAAATAATTAAAACAAATGTTGCTGCTAAAAAGCATCAAACACGGAACACAAGCACACATACAAATGACTTTTATTACCGTATAATTGTATTTGTGTATATTTGTAAGGTATGGAAGTATGGATGAGTATGGATGAGTGTGTGTGAGAGTGTGTTTATGTTGAACATGTCACGCCAACCATGACAATGATAACAGCAATGAGCGTCAAATATGTCGCTATTTAGTTAAAGAAGCCATGAAAGCGGCTGCGGCAACAAAGTAGAAAGATGCAAAGTATTATGGTGCCCCAACAAAATCTGTATGTGTGTGTGTGCTTGTATCTTTGTATTATGCATGGATGGGTGCTGTGTTGTGTTGTGTTGTGTTGTGTATGGGGGTTACGCTCTTGTATTTGCCATACGTTCACATTTGCGCCACGTTTTAATGAGTTTATTCGCAATTAGCTGCGTTTTAAATGCAAATGTGGCAACAAATGTTCTTTTTAGTGTATGCTTTCTATCTATCTGCATTTATCACAGTTTATGTGAATGTGTGTGGGTGTGTATGAGAGAGATTACTACAAATTTGAGAAAGTTTGCTATATGTAAAAGTATTTCACTAAATATGTATTTACTATTTAATATCATAACGAGTCTTCATACTACTATTTAATGAGGAATTAAATGTCTTTATTAAATTTGTATCAAGAAGATTATTGTGAATTAAGTATCTGAATGGAGGGAGATGTGTACTCTATATAATAATATTGCCAATATTTTTTTATTTTTTTTTTTTTTGTTGTGCGAAACAAGGTGTTAAAAATCTTCCAAAGATACCTATGACCCGTACCACAAGTTATGTCGGATTCATTAGCCTACCGACTAAAAAACCCCCTATCGCCTCAAGCCCCTTTCAATCCCTACGGCACCGCCGAAGCATTCCTTCGTAGGGAGGGATAATAAGCTTAAAAATTTAAGCAGGAGCCATTATTCGCTAGTACATTCGAGCACCCCTCATAATGTTGGCAATTTCAGAAGAGAAGTATGCCCAGTCATCCACCGATGTTTCCATGCGCCTTACAATCTCATGTGAGCTGCAAGGAGATCCAAGGCGCGCATACACTCTTCGTCGCTCCGCTTCGAAACGGGGGCACTCATGAAGAAGATGCTCCGGATCCTCCACGACATCTCTGCACAGACCACAGAACGGATCCGCAGCGTGCCCAAACCTGTGGAGATACTGTCTGAAACAGCCATGGCCAGTTGCGAATTGAGTAAAATCGAACTCCACATCACCAGCCAATTCGTAATATCTGGGATAAGCTGGTGTATCCTCCGCGACTCTGCCCTACTCCACCTGTGCTGCCAAATGTTCAGGTATCTGGATTTAATCTCCTCCATGTCTGCTACCGGAGAGGATGCCCGTGCGATATACTTGTCCATGGCAGCCAAGGCTTCCAGATCGATTGGCAGTCTGCCTGCAAGTACCCCCGCAGCATCGTCTGCCACTGTGCGATACGCCCTACAGATCCTGTGGTTAGCAACCCTGTGCCTATATTAACCATGGTTAAATGTTAAATTTTGTTCCTTTCTAAAATCTAAAAATCTGAAACTTAGCAAACAAACTAACACGACTACGCTGATCACAAATGTAAAAATTTACAAAACAATTGCATTCTCGATTAAAACATAAATAAACATTGCATTTTTTACAAATTATGAATGTTTTTTTTTGGTATATCCAAGTAGTTTGTACCTGCCATTATTTTTTGAATCCACAAAATTCGGCATATGCATAAAGTGATCATGATGTAACTCCTTTGGTGATTGAACTTGGGTTAAGTTTTCTACGTTTTTGAGAAGAAGAAACTGTTTTAGGTGATAGATTTGAAGGAAGTAGTTCTACTGATAGCAATGCATGCGATGATTGTGTTTCTATAAAGTTTAAGGGACAATCTGGTGTAAGTTGATGTGAAATCGATTTATCTTCCACTTCTATCTATCTAACATTTTTTTTCAGTCAATGAATTATTTTCTGTACTCCATTCAAGCTGAAACCGGAGCAAGATCAATAAAGATTAGTATTATCCGAAGAATCCATTATCTAGTTCGAATATTTATTCTGTAGCATTTGGTCTAGAAGGTCGACTTCACCCATATTTTCATTGTTCATTCGAACAACTTTTGGTTTGTTTACTTCAATAAATGTATGCAAATTTTTATCCAATCGGATGGCCTTGTTCTTCGTGCCAATACCTACAAAATTTAACCCAAGATTGAATGTCTTAATGTCATACCATCTAGTAAATATGACTTTTCCATTGTCACTAAAGCATTCCGCAGATGACCCTCGTCCTCTATTAACCATTATTTATTGATCAGGTAATAGGGATTTCCAAATCTGTTTACTCATATAGTTCCTGCTCCTAAAATACTTTTGTTTAGTTATCAAAATATAACTTGTAGCCATTACCTCCTGGAATACATTTAGCGAACTCAAAGACAATTGTTGAAGATCAATCCAATAGTTTTAGACAAGATAAGATTTAAAAAAGTTGGATAAGGCATACTACTTTTGACACACAGAAAATATACTTTTGTACCCCATGGACAACACACCGATACACATATTTTTTTCTTAAGTGTCGTTTAAAATTTTCAACTGCTGATCTGACTTAGTAGAGTCGATCAGTTGAATGATTCGATAAATATTTTATGATAGCAAAAAATGAAATTGTTACGCGTAAGGGACAAATTACAAAAACAAATCGTTGCAGCTCAAAGTATAAAATATCTTTGTGTTTATTTAAGTTTGAGGTAAAGGTTGTGCAGTGTTACTGCCATTATTTAATCCCAAACAATCTTTTACATCTATTTCAAATGAATTGTTTCGTAAGCTTTAACCAGTTGTGATATGCAATAATGTATCACACTTATTAAGAGCTAATTCGAAATATAGCATTCTGTAGTAAACATGTTACTCAAACAATCAATATTGTATTGGCAAGGAGAATCCTCAGGAGATATACATATATATATATATATATATATATACAATACAATATACTCATACATATAATACTGCATTGTATAAAACAAGTGGTTGGTGTGAAAGAAATGAAAGTGTGCGAATTACTCTTCAACTCAAAAGGATGGCGGCTTGTGTCACACAAGTGCTGAACCAATTAGCCTTTGGATCAATTAACAATGACATCATATTTTAAACTATTAGGATTGGATTAGAAATTATATACATAAATAAGTGTGTATGTATTTCAAATAAGATAAATAAATAAATTGCTCTAAAATTGTATCATTCATTATTCGTGGAATAAAATCACTTTCTATTGTAAGTTACTTTTAAATATATCAAATTAATATTTTGGACTTGGTAAACTTGATCCAAGATGAAAGAATTTTTAAGACTTCTTTACACAAAGTAATCACCATCGAACTAATATCAATATTTCGACATAAACAATCACTAAATTGAATATGTTCAATAGAAAGATACAAGCAAACAAACAAGCAAACAAATAAACTAACATAGTCAACTATTGTAGCAACAATTGTCCAACATTTCATTTAACAATTTTCCTCGCATGTCAACAAATAAATTTGCATGCAATTGATTTAAACAAAATGAACGTACGAATGAACGAAAAGCGACCAAGTTAAATCGTAGTAGTAAGTCATCTATCAATTGGAAATGTGGTATTCAGAATGCAGAAGCATATACATGTGGACATACATAGATACTTTGCCATAGGGATGTCATTGGGTTAGGGAGCGAGGCAGCGGGAAGGCAGTGTTTTGAATAAACAGTAATAAAATGTTTACAAATCGAATGAAGTCAGTACAAATCGAAAGAGGAGAAAGCTCAGAATGAGACAAGAGGCAACCGAAAGGCAAAGAATGTAAACGATGTTGATAGAAAACATAGAAGAGACACTAAATTGTTATTTCAATTGTCAACAATAACAACAAGAATCCAAGTGAATGTTTGTGTTGTAAGTGTAAGTGTCAGTATAAGTATGAGTATTTGTGAGTGCGAATGTGTATGTGGCAGGATATGGCGGTAAGGATCAATGGGTAACCTGCTCATAGATAGATAGAGAGAGAGAGAGAGAGAGAGGAATAGAGTAAAGTAATTCATGTGCACTTTGTGTGTATGCAGTTAATTTGTGCTTTGGCTTGCAATAAATTTTAAATGTACATTTTCAATGAACGAAAAACGGAAAACAATTTTCTGCAATTTTACTAAAACGATGCAATACAAAAAAGAACATGCGTACGTACATATGTGTGTGTATATATTATACTTTAAACTAGCACAATATCATCAGAATTACATACTCGTACATATGAGTAAATTTGTCCTTGCCCAGTCCAGTTCGATAAATGAAATTATCCCTCAAAGTGCAACGTTAAACGATATAATACAGATAAATGCATTTGCAATGCGTAGCAATAGGTTAAGTTACATTCACATTCTATAGGAATGTACTTACATATATCTGTAAGTGTGTCAATTTTGTATCTTCATCACCATCATCATTCTATTGTAGTACAATTTAAATTTCCTTTTAGAGAGTTTTCTTTCTTTTTCCATTCTTTAATTTTGAATTTAGGAAGTATATAGTTTTGAATAAATGAAAAAGACTTAATAAGTTTATACATATGGTATTTTATTTATAGACATTCATTCTGTGGATATTATTCATGAAAATTGTTTTTTTTATTAAAATAGTATCTACCATACAAAAAGAATTTCCCTTACTCAAAAAGAACAAACTAAGGAAATATCAATTAATTCATTTATAAAGTAATTTTCCGAGAAAAATGTGGACAAAATCTTTTTCAAAATATTTGACATGAATATTTTCTAGGTCACCATGTTGTCGTCTCTGACAGTTTGAAAATGAAATATGTTTTTATGAGAAATAAAATACAATTATAGAGATAATATAATAATAAAACTTTTCCCTTTTTCAATCCATATGAAATGAAACAATGTGATGGATATGAGAAAACATAATCTTGGGTTAAGTTAAGTAAAAAAAGAAAGAGATTTGTGTGAGGAAAAAATAAAGCTATGAGTATCATAGTTAAGTTAGTCTTTATGTAGTATATTTTGTTTATTTAATTGTTATAATTATATTTAAAATGTGAAATAAACAGTTTAAAATAAATAATTATAGTTGCTTTCAGATGTTTATTTTGTGATTCTTGTTTAATTTAAGTTCTTTGGCTATAACGTTTGCGAAAAATAGTTAATCAAATAAGCTTATTTTCAAATAAGTAACAGATTGACTTTGTGAATCAACTAAAATATTTCATAAGTTTAGGAAACTAAAAGAAGCAAGATTTGTTTATTTACTTAATTTCTTATGAGAGGGTAATGTATCTCATTGAAAAAGAAGACTTCACCTGGTCTTCCACCGTAAAGTAAAAACTGTTCAGAACATTTAACTAAACGTTGTAAGGCCTGAAATCAGACATTCAGAAAAGAAATTATTGATTGTATATCAAATCTTTTGACCTTGGTCTCATCGAAAAGTAATGCATGGAACACCACTCTCTAAGTTTCAGTAAAAACATAAATATGTATTTGGCATTTGGAAAAGAAAAAAGAAAATGTCAAAAATTGTCATTTGCGCAAAGCGATTGTTTCAATTTGAAGAAACCTGCTGCCTCATTAATGACTATCTTAGTTATTTCTATATTTTTTTTCTCTTACAGTTTGGATATCAACACATTTTTTTTTTCTTTGTTTAATTTTAATTTTTTTTTTATTCTTAAAACAGTTTAAATCGAACTTATAATAATTATAATACAAGTTACATAAGTAAGTAGGATAGCACAATAAAAGCATTAATTGGATAATCCTTAAACAGCTCCCATATATTTCTTGTCATTGAGACAACAAACAAACATTAATTTGTATATATTAGAAAGAGAAAATTAAAGAGATATTTTAGTTTAAGGGGTTGTTTGAGTGTCCCGGATTATGGGAACGGGGACACATATCGCGACTAAAACTATCCTATGTTCAAGCCATGAATCAACCAAACACATTCACAAAATTTCAATGCAATTACATGAATGGTATGTCAGCGCATAACATACGAACAAACAATACACTAATTTTTATATATGAGAAGAAGATGAGAAGATAGATGATGATAAAACAATATCAATTAATTACTTACGAGGATTCATGAAATGTTTCTTCTATACATTTTTACTGACTTTTATTCCCATTACATTGATTTGGAATGTGTATTCCATCATTGATTTTATTAAAAATTTTATAATATTATTTTTTTTTGTAATAGTTTTATTTAAAAGTAAGAAAATCGTATTCTATGACTCTGATTTTGAATTATTTATTATAAAAATTGTATAAACTTGTCAGAATTATTTTTTAATTGAATTCATTAATTG
Organism: Amiota mariae; assembly: GCA_035041805.1. NCBI lineage: Eukaryota > Metazoa > Arthropoda > Insecta > Diptera > Drosophilidae > Amiota > Amiota mariae. Next base: position 641,812 of record JAWNKV010000287.1, read on the forward strand.
ATTGATGATTACATAACTTAATCATGATTATCCTTTCTAAATAATTATTTCTCACAAATACACAAAAACAAAAATTACAAAAAAAAAAAAGTTGTTATCTATTTGCCACAAGACAAACATTTTTCATGCCACAAAAACACGTAAACTCATTAAAATACTTTTCTATTACGATGATGCCTTTTAAACCCCTTTCAAAGAAGATACTTTCAATGCTAAGCCTTTTTTTCAGTGGAAATGCAAATCAATTTACTTTACAATTTACTACGTATTACTTCAATAAGTCAGTGATAGATGGGACTGACTGACTGGCTGACTGACTGGCTGAAGGATAGGGATACAAGTCAACAATTGATTGATTAAGTCGGCTGTTATATTGTAGCTGAAAACGAGATAAAAGTGAGCAAAGGGCGCACAAATTTAATTAACATAAGCGGTTTAGCCCGAGTTGTCTTTTTTTTTTTCTTTTGCTCCTATGATAATATAATAGAATAGTATAAGAGTGCGTAAGCATTTAGCTCTCTTATTGTCAGTCATTAAGAAATCAATCAAATTGCAAATAAATGATACATCGATCTTAAGTTCTAAGCATAAGGAAAGAGCCAAAGGACTCTGAACTGACTGGAGTGGACTGAACTGAATTTGTGTGGTCAATAATCGAAAGGCATTCAACTGTCATCAAATCATTCAATAGTATGTGGGTAGATTGGGTGTCTTGTGAGTATGTGTGGGCGGACATGAAAATAGTGTGATAAGTTTGTCCATTCAAGTGTTATGGGGTAGGTAGGTTGTGAGATATTTGTTCTGAAGGGAAGCTATGGTATTGGCATCGGCATCAGCATCATCATCAACATTACATAAGCTGACAAACAAGCATATAAATAATTGAAATTCTCATACAAGAACACCTCAGTTTAACGCATGAAGGAACGCTTGTCACATTTGCTGCAGTTTGTCGCATGTGGTATGTGTTAGTAAGATATGATAGAAGGATATGATGATGATGATAATGGTGGAGAGTAGAGTAGAGGAAAGTAAAGCCTTGTTTGGTCCATTGCAGAGAAATGTGGTAGCATTAAGCAATCAAACGTTTGATTTTCATTTAACATGTAATCAAGCGGAAAAATAGCTTCGTGACCAAAGCAGTGAGTCATCACCATCACCAGCAGCATCATCATCATCATCATCAGCATCAACATCAGCATCAACACTATCATCAACAATATCAACATTATTATCATCGTTATTGCCATCACTGAGAGAGTTCAAACTCAGCAAGTGTGTTAAGCACAAGGCTTGTGATATTGGTATTTTGAAATGAAATACATAGATGACTTTACTTTGGGTTGAGTGTTAAGTGTCGATAATAGTCTTTAGATAACATTCAGCAGGAGGAATGTAGTATTGTGTTCAGATAGATGATGATTGTGATGATGACATTTCTATACCATTTCTTTTTTTATTTTTCTATTCAGTTGGCATTGATGAAGGTTGTAAAGATTTGATTCTGTGATAGTTGATATATCAGTTTTGTTATTACTACTACGTGAACTGATGATATTAACGTCTGATTACTTTACCTTACAAAAGGCTTAATGACAGTGGTGTATCTACACTGCTACTACTATGATGATGATGATGATAATTTATTATCATTCAATCGTTTTTACATTGAACTTATTTGATTACTTTAAGGTAATGACATTAGATGACTAGAAAAGTCTTAATTGGATGGATATCTACAATACATTACATAATATTATTCTTATATAAGTATATTGTTATGTGCTCATGCTTGACTGATTTTATATATGTTATTTAGATGTTTTAGATAGATAGTCATAAAAATCGTATAATTTTCTTAAAAGAAACAAACATGCTACAAACGAATGTCAAGTTTATCATTATGATTTTTATAAATCTTTTGCTTTTCTAATGAATCTAATGAGTTTTTCAGACTTTTTCAAATTTATCTTTCTCTTTTGCTCCTTGTTCACTTGGTATTTTTCCATTAAAATTTTGTTTTTTACGTTTCGACTACATTTATCTCTGGCTTAAAAGTCTATAGATATTGCAAAAGTCACATTTGTTTAGTTTTTAATATTGATGTTGTTGCTAGGGGCGCTTGATTTTGTTTTTTATTTCATGTGGCACTTAACTCATTAAATGTTTACCAGATGTTAAGCAAATGAGCTTAAAAATATATGAAATTAGCTTTAAAATTTCGGTATCGTTTGCATGTTACTGTCAACAAAATAATATTTATTGCAATTTTGTTGTTTTTGTTAAATATAAGACATAATATTTAGCAAATGTGGAAAGGCACTGAAAGAATTAGTGAATTTTAATAACATTTTCCCAAGCAGAATCAGATCTCCCAGTAATCTGTTTGCTAGACTGTCTCAAGTCTTCTAAGAAAGATCTGTCGTGAAAATATCAAATCTTTCCGTAAGAGGAGTTTGATGCTTTCTATTTCCTCTCAAGAAAGTGAATATAATTCACATTTGGCTGATTGTTAAATCTTTCGAATTTATTTATGTAGTTTCTTCAATATTCTTTCAAAATTTCTCTCAGTGTAAATGAGTTTGCCAAAAAGTTCTACGTGCTCTAAGACACGTCATCAAAACAACTAACAACATCAACTATCGTATTGTATACCCATAATGTCAATGGAAAACTATGTACTTATGTATTATAATATCTGTGACGAAGCCTCTTAACAATTGCGACAATATGTTGTTTGTTATACATAGTAGAAAACCGACAGTTCGAAAGAGTATTTCAACACCACATGCACTCAATAATAATGATGATAATGATAATGATAATGATGATGTTGTTGTTGTTGTTGTTTTTGATGTTGATGACGTCAGGCGAGTGTCAATAATTGTGCTTTTATGTCACAAAACAGCGAATCTTAAAAGTTCTATACTAGTACTAGTGATCTGAAGCGAAACTATATAGCGCATAGCGAACATTTTGCCCGCTCGAAACGATCGCTGATGCGCTAAGTCGAAGCTTTGAAGTTCATTTATAAATGATTTTTGTTTCCATTTTTGTTTTTTATTCAATGTTTTTTTTTTTTTTTCATATAAGTTTATAGAGATTAGAGACACATATGTTTGTGCGAATAGTTCGAATTCGAACTGGGTGGGAGTGCGATCATGATCATGATGATATTGTTTTGGGGGTAGTTGCCGAGTGTTCATCGTGATCTACAAATAGTTCTAAACGAGCGCGCGTACAATACAAATCATTCAAAGTTTAGCAACTACTAGTGACGATTTGACTTGAGTCTAGCGGAAAGACGTCGTTATCCTTTTACATTGAATTCGATATGTGGTCACTAAGTGCGGTAGCTTTCCTATGGCTAACATTGTTGTTGTTATTCTTAATGAGATACACAGAGGCTGCAGTTCACCATTCAATTGAAGATGCAAGACTTGAGCGTCAACATCTTGTGCAAAAGTATATTAAGACTTTGAATAAAGAAGAAGGTGCCATAAGGCTTGTGGGTGGTCAAACGGAGTATGAAGGCAATATTGAAATATTGCATAATAACAAATGGGGCGCTGTTTGTGATGATGAATTTGATGCCACTGAAGGTAACATAATTTGTCGCCAGTTGGGTTTTCCGGGCCTAAGGCGTCCTACACATAGTGGTTACTTTGGTCCTGCTCGACGACGTTATTGGATGGATAATCTATTCTGTGAAGGACACGAGCAAGAGCTCACCGATTGCCATTTTGAAGGTTGGGGTACAAATGACTGTGAACCAACGGAGGCCGCAGGTGTTATCTGTCAACCACCAGCGAATGCTTTATTACCGCAATCATCAAATTTGCCTTTGGTTAATCTTCCTAAGTATCGCATACATCCTCGTACTCGCCTCTATGTGCGTTTACGTGGCGGTCGTGCGCGTAATGAGGGTCGTGTTGAAGTGCGCATCGGTAACGGGGGTCATTGGGGCACAATTTGTGCTGATGGCTGGTCACTGCTTGAAGCGAATGTTGTATGCCGTCAGTTGGGTTTAGGATATGCACATGAAGCCTTTCAAACTGATTTCTTTGGCGGCGCTAATGTTTCAGCGCCAGTATTAAGTGGCACCGATTGTTGGGGTAATGAAACGGAACTTGCAGATTGTTTACATCATGATTATGTAGAGGGTGTGATCAGTTGTCATGGCACGCGTCATCATGTTGCCGCTGTTGTATGTGATTATCTGGCACCAGACTTAGTTGTCGATTACTATGAAATTGAGCGTACTGCGCATTTGGAAGATCGTGCACTAATGATGATGCAATGTGCCATGGAAGAGAATTGTGTGGCTAATGAAGCATATGATATACAACGTGATGATCCCAATTGGCGTTATCAGACACGACGTTTGCTGAAATTCACAGCGGCAGCTTTGAATGCGGGCAATATAGATTTCCGACCATTTAAAGAGAAGAACATGTGGGAATGGCACATGTGTCATATGTAAGAGAAAATTGTACTTAAAAAAAAAACAAATTGTTCCAAATTTAAAATTTCTCTTTTGAACTAATGCTAGGCATTATCACAGTATGGAAGTGTTTGCTACATTCGATATCTTTGATTTGAATGGTAATAAGATTGCTCAAGGTCATAAAGCTTCTTTCTGTCTTGAAGACAGTCAATGTTTACCAGGCATACCGAAAAAATATAATTGTGCAAATTTTGGTGATCAAGGTTAGTTTTATTTTAAAATCAAATCCTTTCTCTATGCTTGTATGATTCCTTCTTTTAGGTATCTCCGTAAATTGCTCTGATGTTTATCTCTATAATCTTGATTGTCAATGGGTTGATATAACTGAAATGGATACGGGTTCTTATGTCTTGAAGATTGCCATTAATCCGGAATTCAAGGTTGCTGAGATGAGTTTCGATAATAATGCTGCCATTTGTAGTCTGCTCTATGCGGAAACATATGCCCGTGTCTATGATTGCCATCTGGAACGACCTTAATTACAAACAATATACATATAGATGATTGTGTGTCTTATCCATGAGATGTCAGTGATAACTACAGTGCCAAATAAAACTTGCCAAAATCCTCTATTGATTACTTAATTTTTTAAATGAAATAAAATCAATTTCAAAAATTTGTTTCGTTGTTTTATTCTACGATAAATACTCATAAGTACTTGTCGAGATATCTAACGTAATTCTAAGTCTAGATGAATTCAATAGTCAACTGTCTATCACCTGTTCATTGATGAGTTCGAAAAGCGTTGCAATTGAACTTGAAAATTACCCGAGTGTGACTGACGTATATGCTGACAATGTTTGTTTTTATTTAGTTGGAAGTAATCAGTGATGCATTAAGCATAGTGAAATTGTATCAGCCAAAAACTGTGTGAGTGGGTCATGAGGGGCTATAATTAAGGGTTTCGATAATATAAACAAACAAAAAATTAAGTTTGGATAAACAATTTTAATTAAGATAATAATCAAAAAATATGTTTTTTGTTGAAATTATCGTTTATAATAGTTTAATTTTGATGATATATTTTCTACCAGAAATATTAAATATTCTTATTAAACTTACTAGGTTTACTAGACTTCTGCCTGGCGTTGTTGTTCCGTGATTGATATAATTTGTTTATTTCATTTAATATAATATTAAGAAAGTAATGTTAAATTAGTCTTGAAACAAAAGTTATTATAAGAAAATTTTTAATTTTATGGGAAAGAAGTTAGCCCTCTTAAAAAACAACAATTTTACATTGGAAAAACACATATAATATAATATTATAGTGTAATATATTATTATATTAAATCGATAAACAAAAGTGAATCAATAGCCGATACATTTACACTGTTTTTTCTTTTTATGTGAAGAACTCATTTCTTCATTAAAATATTGAACATTTCATTCTAAAAGTTTATTCCTTACAAGTTTCTTTGAATGGAAATAAATTACCATTGTCTTTACATGCTTTCTTTACAATTGGGTCATATTTCTTTGTCAATGAATTGTAAGATATTGGAAGAGCTGGCATTACCCACTTTTCAGATTCTGGTCTACAAAAAGCTAATTAAATAGATGAAGAAATTATTAAACTTATTTTGAATTATTGTAAGATCCAAAAATTATTCAACATCCAATAGAGTTATATTTTGTGTGTCTGTTGATTGTCATTTTGTTGAGTTGTATAGATTTGTTTACATATCTTGAAAAATGAAATATATTTGCTATACAAAAACAAATACTTATATTATTGTAATAGTACACCTAAACCACGATTTACCTTCCTGAGAAAACCGTGTAAATTTGAATAAAAATTTTTTACATAAACAAATTTTATGTAAATCGAAAACAAATCTAAAATATTCATTTACTTTCTCCAATGTAAAATAAAACAAAATCAATTAAAAAAAAAATCTTAAATCCAATTGACTATTCATAAAATGAAAGTTCTAAATGTATTTGCATTTAATTCATAATATCACTGTTGGAGGAGATAACTTAAATCACGAAAACAAAGCAAACCAAAATAAATGGTACTGAAAAAGAACACAAAATTAGCAGTCACAATAAATCTGATCTTGTAGCATTGGAAGGATTTACAGTTCTTCTCAGACCCATTGGCTTGGTGATCTTGATAACAAAAATAAATTATATGAAATCTTACAACAAAGTGTAAGAAATAAAATAACTGAAGAACTATTGTATTTTTAGAGCATGAAATGAATAAAAAAAAGAATAAAGAAATCAATCATTCATTCATTCATTTTTAACATGAACAGTCACTTTCATTACTCGATACTTAATGCAATACAAGTAAAATGTTAGATGAAATATGTATTGTACAATTTTAGATCGGCGAACTTTTGTAATAAAACCCTTAATTATTTGGATTTTGGTCATATAAGACTAGAAATATCGCCAAAAGATAAAATCAAAATTCTTTTTTTGTAAAATCTCCTTTTTTAAGCCTTGTAACAAAAGTACCGAATAAATCCAAAATATAAGAGAGTATTTGAAAAATGTTGCAAATTTCTATAGCTAATAATTTAAGGATCTGTTATGGAATTTGGATCTTAGCACTTTAATCGGTAACTCCAATAATCCCGATTATCGTTTGTGTTATACTTGTTACTGTTTTTTTTTTATACGTATTTTTAATAGAGACCGACCTAAGGTTGGTTTCTCTTTCGGCCAAGAAATATAGTTTGAACCACAGTTTCGGTTTCGGCGCAGTCGAAATTCGGTGGTCGTGAATTGTCGCTCGTCGTTCAGTTAACTTTGGCTGATTTTTTTTTGTGGTCGCCTGGAGTTGGTCCAAAGACTATTCAACGTATAGATTGAACAGATTGCTCACGAAATTGTTGTCTCAAGGGAAACAACAAATTTTGAGAGTAAAAATTTGAAGTTTCGTAAGCGATTTTGTTGAGTCTGACAATGTATAATAAATAATATATTTATCATAAAAATATTAGGCACACAGTAATATAAATACATACTCAATTAAGAGTATGAAGTTTGGGCATTGTTGATTTTTGACAAATATTATTTACAAGAGTAAGTTTTTAACTTGTTGATTATGTTTATTCATGATAAAATATTAATACCAAGAACATAAATAAATTGTTATTATTTTATTTAACACGAGCTACAGATAGTTGTATAAGTGTAAAAAGCAATAGATTGTAATATTCTATAGAAATTTTAATATTTTATTTAATACACATGTCTAACCTTCTTCCGTACGTCATGGTCTGGTCAGATCCCAATATATGGGATATTGCTGGTAAATATTTAGAGATATGTATCATTTTTGTGTTTATGCACATTTCAGAGTGTATAGTGTATTTGCTTATGCCATTTTCATTTTGTGTTCAGGTAAATTGGGGTGGAAAAAAGGCAAAAATCTACAAGAAAAAATTCCATAAAAAATTTAAAGAATTACATAGGGGTCTGGCAACATCATGATGTACAAGATTGAGATAACAAATTCAAAATGCCCATATCCAGACATTCAAAAATAGTTTATTGAGGCTAACCTGGAATCCCATGGTTGTAATTTAATTCTTTGTACTTTTAAAATCATGTCAAAGTCAATGGGGTCTGGTCTATCAAATCCGCAGTATAAATTCAAAATGTCTATATCCACCCTTCTACTTACTATTTTCTTTTTTTTTCACAAACACAGTTTAATTCTTTCTATTTTTATAATTAAATCAAAGTCAAAAAAGGTCTAGTCAGACTCTACATAAGAGCTAAATTAGTTTCAGTTTCGGGCGAAAATCCTGTTTCGTTTGGATACATAGTACTCTATCTTCTATCTATCTACTATATCAATCGTAAATTGATTGCATCAACTTTATAAGTCTTTCATTTTCAATCATCAATTTCCATTATAACTACTATTTAAATGTTTTGTGAAATTTCATCATTCTGTTCATCCTTTTTGTTTTTTTTTTTGCAGTTGCTTAATAATTCAAGTATTTATGATGATGACGATGATAATGATGATGACACGTTTTAATTCAAAACCAATAAATGAATTTACACAATATTGAACAACAACAAAGAAATGACAATGACAATGATATACCCAACTGAAACATAAAAAGCGAAGAGGGGAGAAAGGAGTTTGATAAATACTAAATAATAAAAAAAGGCGCATTACAGAAATAAACTGAAAACGTTACAAGAATATTAATTTAAAGGCGTCTGCACTATATATTTTCACCATTTTTATGCGATTTTTATTTGTTTAATGTTTTTATTCATTTTCGTTTTCCTTTTTCACGATTTGCCAAGTTTTGTTGGATTCTCATTAAAATTCCAAACGACAAACGAATCATGTTATTCGCCGCTTTTCATTATTTCATTATTTCAAATTTTTTTTTGTTTTTATTTTCATTTCATGGCTTTTGTCTCCTCTGGTCTGGTTTGGATTTTTTTTAATTTTGCTTTAATTTTTTTTTGTCATACACGTAGTTAAATACAAAAGTATGTGAAAGGGTTTAGATTCAACCAACGAACACAATAATCAAAGATTTTATTCGATTCTTTATATAAAAGAAGTTATTAAGTCTTTATGATAATCGGAGTATAAAATATAATATTTCCTAACAACTCCCATGTATTAGGTCTAAGTTCACAGAATTTTAATTTTATTGCTTTTGTCGACTTTAAAAATTAAGAGCGAATAAAAAAAGAATACTTATAAATTTCATTGGCCAAACAAAACAAGGAAACTTGGGAAAAAATTGTATATACATTTTTGGCACATTGTCAAGTGGAATTCAACCCTTTGTCATTTACAAAAATGATGTTGAACTTATTAAAAATTAAAAATTTTACTTGCGCAACTAGGACAATCAGAGAATACAATAAGATAAAATAAAAATAACAATAAAAAAAAGAGAAGTAGGAAGGATCGCTTGCGTAAAACAGAAGCTGCTACATTTTTATTACTATTTTTCATAATTTTTTTTTTTAAGATTATTTTTTTGTTTGTTTTATTTTAGATATTATTATTATTATTATATGAATCATTGTTATGGCGGTAATAATTTAGTTTTAATAGCATTTTTAGTGACATTTGTGCTGTCAGCAGTATGAAATTTTATTAATGTGTTTTAATGAAATCGTTAAAAAATTATGTCAGATGAAAATGTATCTTTCTGTTTATCTTGATTAAGTGCTAACAGCTGTTCGACCATAGTTTTGTGGTAGATTAAAAATAATTTCTTTTTCAAGTCAATTATATTGCACTATTTTTTATCTTCGCATAAATGTTAAGTTTGTTGTACCTTTGGTCCTGACCTGACCCTTAAATTACCAACGGGAGCAGAGGGTTTAAATACTAATACATACTGAAATATTTTGTAGGAAAAGGAAATATAATTAATTGGATAAACGTTTTATGATATTGAATTATGATTGCTCCAAACGAAACGAACACTTCCCACACAATTCAAATGCTAGTACGAGACCTCAATCTAAAGTCAAGTCAAGTCAAAGTGAAGGCATGGTAAGACAACAAAGTCGAGTCGCCATGTATTACTTTGTTAGATGCCCAAAGGACAATGCAAGGATTGCGTTATGTGCTTTGGTTGGCTCAAGTCATGCACAAAGGCAATAAAATTCTCTATAAAATCGAGTAATAAAATCATTACGATGAAAAAAAGAAAAAAACGAATCCAAAACCGGCACCAGCATCATCGACTATGAAGATGACTATGACAACAAGGACTTACAGGAGGCAGATGTTGTTCAGAATATTGTAGAGTGTGAGTTTTTGCTTAGATTGTATGAAGCTATTTAATGGATATGAGAATATGGGTTGCTTGCTATACCTTAAGATGCTCATAAAATTATAAAAATAGCATTAAGCTTGAACATGTTCGCTGTGCATTTGTTCGAGGAATTTGTGTTTAAGTTCTTGGTCAAAAGTATTATTTTCGCTTATTCAAGTATTATTGGTTAATTTGTGTATTTCAAAATGATTGAATTAAAAAGTGAGTGCTGGAAAAGGTGATTGATTCCAGAGAGTTTTAAAAGGTTTTAGTTAATAAATATGAATCACATACAAATATGTACTACAGATTAGAGTTGTAACGGAGGCCATTTTAGCGGAGCCGGAAGTCCAGAACTTTACCTCGATTCGATTCTACCTTTTATAATAGAAAAAATGTATCTATTTTAGTACTACAATCATATACTATACTTACTACATACTATACTTATCTGTGTCAACAAGTCAGAGTAGCTTATGTCGAAAATTGAGTGAATTGAGTTTGAACCCTATTATTATTAACCGCTTCAATACACGTATTTTGGCTAAAAAATGTTCTAAAAATATGGTGTAGAATCATAGTCAAATATAGTTTACCCTGACCACTAGAAATTCGTACACCTACGCATTTTCACAAATCCAATTTTCAAACTCTTTTAATAAATAAACTAAATAAAATTTATGCTTGTTATAATAGAAAGGTTGTGAAATCTACTTTTATAAAAATATTTTACAAAATTTATTTAGCATGTATTTTATTTTTTATAATTTTTTTTTGTGTAGCATCTTATAAATATGAAATGAAACCAAACAGAAATTACTTTACACAAAATGGGAAATATCTCAAAACAACAATTTTCGACATAAGCTACTCTGACTTTTTGACACAGTTATATATTACACTATATTGATAAGATTATAAATTAGATTTAATAAACAACAATTTTTAATCTTTTTCGCTTTCTAACCGATTTATCAATGGTCCGTAAATTAAACCGATTCCACTAAATAGTTGTTCGCTTGGAACTGACGTTAGGAAAAAAATTTTTGTATTTTATTTCTACCATATTAAAGGGTCTTCGTTTAATGGAAGCCGGTTTTGTTTATGAATATATCATTTATTGAATATGATGAGGTTCTTAGTGGTAACATTTTTATCTTTCTGTCTGCCAGATTAGAATAAACACTTTGAGTTGGCGGTTAAATCTTGAATTGATGTCTTCAATTAGTTTTTTTGATAATGTTTTTGAAAATCTGATCTGTGCTAGATTTATTATTTTCTCTCTACAATTTATGCTTCAATAAATGTATAATTTCTTCAAAAGCAGTCAGTATTGCCACTATTTTATTGAGATACAACCATTGTTCTGGAGAAATTTGAGGAATATTATGTTTGCTGGCATACAGGTAAATATAATCTTTAATTTTCAGCAGTCACTCGGCGATATGGAAAGTACTGACTTTTGTTGAGTGAGAGATGTGAGAGGGAGTGAGTAATGTACACTAAATCTCCGTTAAAATCATGCGTATGTTCTACAGATGTGAATGCGAAGTTCCGTTACAACCCTATTACAGATATATAAATCAATAGGAAGAGACATCTCCGAGTTTTTTTAATGAGTTCCTTAGTAAGGAATCTTTACATCTGGAGATCATCGAAACGATTAATGTGGATTAAACTTATCTAAGCATTTTTTGCAGCTCGCCACATTTTTTCAATGGCTTGCCGTTCTTACACCTTTCTTCATATCAATCCAAAGATGTTCTGGATAATTAAGGTCGGGGGTATAAAAAGGCCACAAAAGAGACTTAAATTTTTATTTGAAAATCATAAAAAATAATAAAAATAAATTAATTTGACTAACTTTAAAATTTACCTTTTGTTTTATTAGATAATAAGTACCTAATTTATCATGATATTGGTGAGTAGAAACATTTGTTTCCTATGTGAAAAACAGATTCATACAATATTTCCGTTAATTTTTTTTTTAATGCTCAATTAAAAATCAATTGAATACAAATCATTGAACCATAGTAGTAATATTTTCTATGAAACAAAATGATATATATAGCTATGTACATATTTTACAAAACTCATTTGTTTTTGTAAAAAGGATACTGATTCAGTTGTCATGCAGACAGGTGTCATTTCCTGTTTCCGTGAATTGCACTTTTTGAACTCGTGCATGATTTATTTGTATTACAAAAGACAACAAAAATGTGTATGCACAATAAAATAAATATGATATTGCAATAAAATAATATATTGCTGACAATCTGTTGTTTGCTACATAGGACAATAGTAAAGTAAATGTTATAAGTAGTTGTAAAGATGGGGGAACTTGTCAAATATTCAGCATTTGTTTTCTTTTTATTTTTGTTTTTCCCAATAATTTAGCATTAAGTCAGCAGCATCAGCATAATGTTGCAATATTATTGTATATTTTTTCAATAGTTTATATTTTTTAATATTTTGTTTTTGAAGACTGGCATAGCCTAACGTAGACGCCCTCGTTAAGCTGCCACAGGCTGCGTCTGAGATTTCTAAGTATTTCCTTTATATTTTTCTTCTGATGCCACTTAGCCTGGTTGTTGTCGTGGTCGTTGTCACTGGGGTAACTGTCTTGGATTTGGCATGCTTTTAGGCCAGCCAAAATTGCAAATATTTATTTTGGGATTTCTCATTTTGTCATTCTATTACTTCTTGTCTTTGCCTTTCTTTCTGATCGTCTTATTTCTTTACCTTGTACTCAGTGCTTAATAAACTTCAACTTGTTGTGTTCAGTCTTAGCCATTTCCTTCCGTTTGTATTACGGGTATTGTCCCTTTAGAGTATCTTGCTTGGCTTATTTTGTCAATAGCTGCGGGTTTTGCGAGATTTCTTTTTTTCTTTATTTTGCCCTCCGCAGATTAAGTTGAAAGGCACTCAACCGTGCAACGAGTTCAAACAGAACTTTAAAATGCAAAAACAAAAATATCCTTAAGCTTTTAAACAACATCTTTTCATAGAATGAGTTTTTATAAAAATAGAAATCTATTCAATACTTATATTGTACAAAGACATTTCCATTCTAATTAATATAATAAAAAAAAAGCAATTAATATTCAAAGTATTTGCAATAAACATCAATAAAAATTATATAAAAATCAATACACAATACGTGTGAATATGTATGACATTTTTGATTGAAAACATCTGCTTTTGTCAATATACTCGAATATTTCGTTTTTCTCACTTTTGTTTTAATGTCTTTCCCTTCACTCTTCTTTTAATCAATTTTCTATATTTGTCTTTACAGCATAAATGGCAACTACTATTACTAACATAAATGAATTATGTAACATGTCTAGCCATTTATGACCATAATTCATATTTGTATCTCTCGGACACACACATGAAAATGAAAACCAATCAGAATAACAATAAAAACAATGATAACAAAAAAATTTACTGCATCGAGACAAATTTCATTTGCATAGCTTAATTAGAATATATTGAAAAATGTTGATGTGTTTCCATTCGCATTCATTGCCATTTCTACTCCCAGACACTCTCTCATCATTTATATGAATGGACTATTTGAATTTTACGATAATGTTGTGATTCTATCGAAGTTTTATATCCACATTTGTGGTTGTCTGTTAACTGGTAACATTCAAACTGAATTGATTTACTTACTATATAGTAACTGAACTGATTTGGGATATAAATACGAGACTATACGTCTTATATATTGTTAAATTATACTTATTTTAGCGCAGTGATATACATATCGCATTAGTTCACATGTTTAAAGTGAGGATAGTGGAATGAAAAAAGTTTCAATATATTCAATATAAGGATTGAATGAGGGAATCATATTTAATGATGGGTTGGCAACTAAAATCCCGCTGTATTATGTTTTAAATCATTCGAAAGAGGATATTGTATTCTACCGGAATTCATATATATATGGTTAGTTTATAGTTTTAGAATTTTAAAAGAGAATAGTTGAAAAACATAAGCATTTTCAAATGTTCTAGGACCGCAAAAGCTGTTCGCGATAATTGTCCTGTGTATAGAAAGGATGCCATAACTGCAGTCCACCAACTATTTCGATCAAATTAGAATTTAACGACTAGCGAACTAGGAGAGAAAATGGAATGCTCTCACACAGCTAATAGAGAGAAGTATCTTCATTCGATGATGGAAGAGGTGTCGATCATGTGTTCTTTACCGACGAAAAATGGTGCCTGTATATTAATGTAAAGGAACGCAAGGAATGGCTTAACCCGGGAACGGCGGGAAGTAATAGATTGGATAAGTCTTAAATTTTAAAGTAATTTTATTAGAATTTAATTTCGTGATGCATTCCACTTAGTCTGCTGTTTGTAAACTTTTTTTAAACACTTGGTTATTTGAAAGTAGTTTCTTTATAGTAAATCATTCATTCGATGTTCTTCATGCAAACAAAATGTTTTACCAGGTCTACTTGTAATTGAAATACTGACAGCCGATCAACAAAATGTTTGTTAAATTTTAAAATGCAATATTTTATATTATTGGTATTAGGTTTATGTGTCCTATAGATTTTTAGTATTTAAATTGCTTAATTAATATTGAATTTTAATATATTTAAAACACTGCGATCGAGGTACTTGCAAGTTAGTAATCATAATTTTTAGCTTTTTAGATCCCACAATTTGATTGAGATATGTTTATAAATAAGGAACCATTTATTTTTAAACACAAAAAGTGTGACTTATTGATGCTGTGAGTTTTATAATTTTCATTACAATTAAAGTATTTGCACAATTATTAAATTACACATATTTTTATTTACTAAACATCGAGTTTTTTTTACGAGTTTTTGTTATAAACGCATTTTGTAAATGTATAGTTGATATAATAGAGATTCTAATTTATTAATTATTTTTTAATAATCGTCTCTCATTAATTGCTAATGTTTTGAATAAAAAAAATTATTTCTTTAAACCATCGCCATCATTATCTATGGTATGCGGAGTTAGATTTACTAGCTCTGAGCTATAATATTCAATAATGTAGTCATCTGAAAAAAAAATCTTTTTTTGAAAATCTCATTGTTCACATCAAGATAATCATTAGGAGAATTTAATTTTATCCATACTTCATAATCAGCTTCCATAAAATTTAAATCTTTATTATTATTAATCAAGAAAACTAAAGGCATGTCATCTTCATGTTTTTCTTCCATATAGAAATTTTCTATTGTTTGACTCTTGACATCCCCCACTTCAACAATTTGTTCAAATATTGCTCTTTTTGATAGAGCGAAAGCGATTCGACGTGTGGATGGCGCTGATTTAACATTTGAACAAATATTTAAATCAAATCAAAACAATTTCATTTTCTTCAAATAATTTCTTCTTAATTTTCGCATTTACTCAAACATTTTATGTGTGGATGGAGAAATCATTTCATTATGATGAAATTGTCGTAGACTCCGGACAAACAAAGAAATGGAATTGATTTATAAGAATTTAAATGAATTAAATAAATAATTCAATTATTTTTATTTAAAAAAAAATATTTAATACAAATTAATAATAAATATTGTATTATTTTGTTAATATAATATTTATAAAAAATTCATATTGGTTTTATTGTAGTATTTATTTACTATTTAATAATTTTATTTTTTTTTTTTTTAAATGATTTATAAGCATTGTTTTGTCTTTTTTGTTTTTATAACAATAAATATTTAAATTTTCTGTTCTTCTATAAAACAACTTAAATTAAACTTATAACATTTACAAAACAACTTTAACAAAATTAGAAAGCTGGATAGAACAATTAATTAATTAATATAATCTTGTGAGAGGTCGACAGGATGAGATCTTCTCAACCGTCTCGCTACTCTGACTCCTCCCATTCTGCGTCGCTTTAAGAGACGCCTGGCTGGTATGTTTCGGTGATTTTTCAACCGCTCCATATAATTCTTGGCCTGACGATTAATCTCATCGCCAATTTTTTGGATTTTTAAATAGTTGTAAAGAATGTCTTGGCCTGTAGTACTCTGATATTAGATATGCATCGCTGCTATGCCGTACACCTGCAGTCCGTATTGCCAAATAGGAGCAATTATTGCTTTGTAGATGAGTACCTTATTTTTTAAGAATAATTTATTTCTACTGTTTCGGAGCCAACGCAATTTCCTAATTCTCTGTCCAAACGATTTCGTGATGACTGAAATATGCCTATTGAATGTTAGCCGCCAAATACACACTTAGGTATTTATAGCCCGAATGTTGTTCCATCAGTTGGTTGCCAATGAAGACTCCAGGACAAACATCAAGCCGTAAGCCGTACGTCACATTGGCACAATTCTGTTTGCTAATGCCAATGTTCCATCGTCTTGTCCAGATTTCCAGCCTTTGTTTTGTCCAACCCTTTAATATAAGCTGCAACTTACTCTGCCGTAATGGGAGCAACTTGGGGGCATAATTGGCCAGCGCTGTATAAAGTGAAATTTTAAATTTAAAATATTATTATATAATATAAATTAATTAATTAATAGTTTTTAAGAAAACTTATATCAAACCATAACATTGCATTTATTGCCTCTTCAAAGATAAAAAAAAATTCGAAATTTGAAGAACGGAATTTGATTAGTGGATGGGAAAAGCGCTTAAAATTACAGCAACAATGATTTGCTCAAATCCATAACTGGAAGAAAAATTATTCAGATGTTCTGATCTTTAAGGTACTTCAACTCGAATTGTTTTGAATTTGAATGGAAGTTTAACTTTATGTATTTTGTATATTATATTGTATAAGATAAAATATGTTTGTACTACATATTTAATCTAATTTATAAAATAATTTTATATAAAGATATTTTTTAACCCAATACATTTTTTAAGATTCTATTCAAAGAACTCAAAATGAAAACTAAAAATTTAAAACACCACAAACAATAAATCAACTAAAAATTCTGGCAACAAAGTAAAGTATGAGTATATAGTATATACTATAATATATATGTATATATTTATATGTGTGTATGATCGTATGTGTGTTTGTGCATCTGAGCGCGCTAATATTCAATCAAACAATTTTACGCTCCAATAAATCAAAAAATCAAAAAAAAAAAAAATAAAATAAGGAAAAGAAATGAAACCTTTTGGCTAAAAATTGAGGTTTGCAATTGCAATATAAAATACAGAGAAAAAAAAAAAACAAAAAAGAAATAATCAAAAATAAAATTGAGCAATAATAAAAAGGCAGCAATTTAGTAGATACAACAAATTTAAACACTTATATTTAATACACGACACATCGCGCCAAAAAATCGCTCGAGGATGCAAAAATTACTTTGGTGCGCTTTCTTTTAAACTTTTGGCACCTTTTCAGCTCGTTGCTATTTATTCTATTATTTAGTTATTTATCAATGGCGAATGAGATACATTTAACGATGGTATTGTAGATACATAGACGTGTAGTAGGGCAAGTGGAGGATAGACCGACCGCAGACCATTACGTAGCCCCTTGAGTAATAGGCAATTTAGACAAAAGTGAAGTGAGCCTAAAACAAGAGAGTCCCATGTTTTTTACCACAATTTTATGTTCGTTTTCATTTTTGTTTTCTTGTGTTGTTATGTTTTGTTTTTTAAATTTTTTGATTTAGTGTTGTAATTTCATAGGAAACAACAAATGCGAAAAAGAAATTGTACAAAGCCCATGGGCAACAAAATTTTAACAATATAACAACAATAAGTCCACCAACGGAAATTGGCCAAAACAACGCTGCTGTTCGAGGGGCCCAGCATATGCTTTGTGAAGGTTTACTACAGATACTTTTCTTGTTTTACTCTCTTCTTCCCTTCTTTTGCATCAAAACATTGTTAACAAGTTTTCCTTCTTTCTTTCTTACATATCCTCCACATCTTATTTCTTCTTAAGATTAACTCAGTTTAAAAGAAAAATAAAGCACATTGTTTTTGTTGGTGTTGTGATACCTGAGGGCTTTCTGTACTTTATTGACTGTTGTCTGTGGCTTTAAAGCAAATGTATGTATGTAACACGTATGTGTGCATACAGCAGATACTTTGCTTTGCTTAACACTTCAAGTGTTTTTGCTCTTAGTGTGTTAAATAATAACAAAAAAAAAAAAAAAGAGAAAAAAAAAACAACAATAAGAACACTTTGATATAACAACAGAAACAAGAAAAACAGAAAGAGTATTAAGACCAATTATAGTCAATCTGAATGTTCTTTCATTCTTATATTTAGTTTGTCTTTGAATATGTAGCTGCTTGCTCTCTATGTCTTGTACATATCTAATTTCTTTGGTTGTATCTTTTCTCTTGCAGTTGCACATGCGCAAAGGCGCGTAGGTGTTCAGACCAATCGACCAAATGAACACCGCAGCCTTCTTAACATGCTTAGCACTTTAAATCGTCGCATGTTAAGCATAATTTTTTTTTATCTTTTACACCATTTATGCTGTCGCCTGTATCTTGTTTGTATCTGTACTGGGTCTTTTATGTTAGCTTATAATATACTCAAAATATTGGCGTAACTAATTCAAATTTATTTCTACTTTTATTTTTGCATTTATCTGCATTTTAATATAGTCACAGTCTCGCTTGCTATTCTCCCTCCTTCATATTTCTGCTCTACTTTATCGCTTTGATCTGATAATATGTGCGCATGTGGCTTAGTTATCGCTGAACCCGTGCAAAACTCCAAACTCCATGTTAGATACACATACGCGTACGCAAACTCATACTCACACTCATATGTTAATAAGTGTGTTTGGTATACTATAATATTTAGATATTGTATATTTGTGGCTGCTTGTTGTTGTGTAATTTGTTTACGTTTAATAGTGTTAAATGTGGGCATTAAGTTGAGCTATGATTGGATTTTATGTAAATGACATTTTTCGATTTTGTTAATTGATGACGATCATTAGTGGAAATTAAATTCACATTTGAAAGTTAAAGTAGATAAGTTTTGAGATATGTTATCTCTACATCTGATATATAAATTTGAATAGAAATAACTTAAGGCGCTTGTAAGAAGACTAAGATTTATCTGCAAAAATTGTTCAAAACTAGTATTAAACAAGTGAATGAAATTCTTTATATGTGTATGAAAGTATGAAAAGGAGTTTGACCCCGCAAAGTAAGTTTAAGGCACCTACTTATTTATTATGTATATTGTAGTTACAAAACTTGAATGTTTATTTATTTATATAATTAGTAAGTTAATTAGCGATAATTGTGACAATCTAAGAAAACAAATTCACATGGAACTTAAAGCACAAAGTCTCCACTGGTTATCAACTTAGTTCTTCTGAACAACTCCATCATGGACATACGGTTCAGAACTATGGGGAACCGCAAGAGCGAATAATTTTGAGTTTATACAAACAGCCCAATCTAAAATTCTCAGAACAATAACATGCGCTTCATGGCACATAAGAAATGAAGATATTTACAAAAGATCTTAATGTTCTGCAGCATGTTAATCCACTAGCTAGAGCTATTGTTCATACAGGGAACTCATCTCATCTTCGTCGCTATGACCGTCCAACCCTTATTCTAAGTTAGAGGTCCATAGCAAGAAGCAACCCCTTTTTCGACTTGTAGGAAGGATAAATAATTATATATTGTAATATGTAAGAGTCTAAACCATTTTTGTTAGTCCTAAATACACTAAGTTTTGGTAGATACAAAATTCCCTCAAATGAAGTATTACAAAAAAAAAAAAAAAAAATATAAAATATAAAATATCAGTGAGTCACTGATTGATTCTTCGTTTCTGCCTACATACTATAATACATAACAATTCAATTTTAATACCCTGTATATGATTATATTGATTGTTTGGCAATTAATTAAAGAATCAAATCACGTAAATGGTGTAAGCAGCGCACTAAGTCATGTGGTCACCAAAAATCTCACTGAATTTGCTGCTGCTTCTGCTGTTGCTATTGCTACCATTGATGACCATAAAAATGAGTCAAAAGAAAGTAAAATTACAATATACAACACGAGTGAACAGAAAAGTTGTGGATAATGACGACTACAAACTAAGAAAAAGCATTAATGACAAAAAGAAAAAACAATTCAATAAAAATTAAAAAAAAAAACTTTCGCTACTTCAGTGGCAAAATCACTAATTGGATAAAAATCACGGTCAGGCCACTTGAAAAAGCCAGTCAGCTCAACTCAGCTGATTGATGGTCGTTGCAGCGCCCACGCATGCGCAATAAATGAATGATAAAACTGACGTCGAAGAGCGGATTGGTGGTCGATGGTAGAAATATAGAAAAAAAAAAACTGAGTGGACAAGAACCACTTTTTTAAGTTTTTTTTATTTAATTTTTTTTTTTATTTGTGAAATGCTTTCAAAGCTTAGCTTTGTGGGCTTTCAACACGTCACGCTGGCATTAGTTGAAAGCGAACAAGAGGCCGAGAAAGGCGCATATGCCAAGCGAACGGTAACGCGAAGTACTAAGAAAGTGTAAAGAAAGTCAGTAAAGAAAGAAGGTGAAGCCAAACAAAATGTGGAAGATAATGTGGCTAACACTAGTGTTGAGCACAATTATACTCTTTACACAAGCTTCTTCAATAGAATCAGAAAATGAACTTCACATGATATCACAAACAGAAATGATTGAAAGTAATGGTCAGACTGATTCTCAAATGTTGGTTATGGGTTCAGCAATACCCAAGCAATCGCAGAATACATTTATACAGTGGGTTCTCTCTTTGCTGCCTCAAAGACCACCGAATGGCTTATTTCCCACAGCAAGTACACTTGCAGGATCTACAACCACAGAAGCATTACTTTCTACAACAACCACCACAGAGGCGGCTCCGCTCGTGACTAGCACGACTACAACACAAGCACCCAGTTCGAGTACCACAACAACACGTAGAGCTACAACACAGGCACCACCTTTAACAGGGTCCCTGGATCCACCAAGAAATTGCTCAGATTGCCTGTGTGGCATTGCGAATGTGAATAAGAGAATTGTGGGCGGTCAAGAAACCGAAGTTCATCAATATCCTTGGATGGCAATGCTACTGTATGGTGGTCGATTCTATTGTGCGGGATCACTGATTAATGATCAGTTTGTGGTAACCGCATCCCATTGTGTTCACGGTTTTCGTATGGATAAGATAACAGTGCGTTTACTCGAACATGATCGCAAGATGTCAAATTTCATGAAAATCGATCGCAGGCCAGTGGATATTACAACGCATCCCAAATATAATGCTAGGACTTATGATAATGATATAGCCATTATAAAGTTAGATGAGCCGGTAGGGTTCACGGAAAAATTACATCCGGTTTGTATGCCAACTCCGGGCAAGAGTTTTAAAGGTGAAACTGGCATCGTCACTGGTTGGGGTGCATTGAAAGTTGGCGGTATGACATCGGATACTTTGCAGGTCTGTGGATAGTCTTAATATTACCATAGTTCATTTTAAATATACACAGAAACTTTACACTCCATTTTTAGGAGGTAATGGTACCCATTATGTCACAAGAGCAATGCCGCAAGAGCCGCTATGGTTCCTCTCGAATTACGGATAATATGCTTTGCGCTGGCTATGATGAAGGCAAGAAGGATTCCTGTCAAGGTGATAGTGGTGGCCCATTGCATGTTGTTGCACCCGGCTCACGTGAACACCAACTTGCAGGTGTTGTTTCATGGGGTGAAGGCTGTGCCAAGGCAGGTTATCCAGGCGTTTATGCCAGGGTGAATCGTTATGGCACTTGGATCAAGAATTTGACAAAAAATGCTTGTCTTTGCCACTCAGAGACGAAGAAGATTAAATGAAAATTTTCTTCGAAGCGGTGATTTAGTTTAGTTTATTTATTGAGAATTTTATTTTTTGTAATAAACATTTGTTTCTTCTTACATCTTCAGAGCCTTAAGTGTCTTCAGTCTTCCTAATTTGTATTCTCTGAGCTTACCTTAAGCTTGTCGCTGTAGACTTTGACTTCACTAAGCCGGTTTGTCTATTTTAGTTTCTTCTCTGGCAGCAGGTTCTTCTTCCAAAAGAACACTAGACAAATCCGGTTCTTTAACTTCGGGGCACACACCCGACTCTCCTTTGCTCTATCATTTTATAAGTTCTTTATTCAATTGCCAACATTTTCATGGCCAAAGGATGATGGCCTGCGTCTACTTAACTTTAGTTACTTACTTACCATCGTCAAGTACAGTATACTATTTGTACAAGATGTTCGTTGTATCCAAGTTAGCTTGGTTCTATTCGTTGCTATTGCTTTACAATATTAGCATTACTAATGCATACTCCACTGCTAATCTTCGGTCATTCTCGGAACCTGCTAACATACTTGCATCGTTGAGTAATCTGCGCCAAGATAGTTTCCTTGACTGGATGATCTCCATACTGGGACCCGATTATTCCGATATCAATGGCAATCAACCTTTGAAACGTGAGTGTCCACCTTGTGGCTGTGGCACTGTCAATACTGCTCACCGTATCGTTGGTGGTCAGGAGACTGAAGTCCATGAGTATCCTTGGATGGCTCTGCTCATGTGGTTCGGAAGTTTTTATTGTGGTGCTACACTTATCAACGATCAATATGCCATCACCGCAGCACATTGCGTCAATGGCTTCTATTATCGGTTGATCACGGTTCGTTTACTTGAGCATAATCGCCAAAATAGCAGTGTTAAAATTGTGGATCGTCGTGTTTCTCGTGTCTTCATTCATGAGAATTATAGTACCCAAAATTTTGATAGTGATATTGCATTGATACGTTTTACTGAGCCTGTGAAATTGGGTTTAGACATGCATCCAGTTTGTATGCCTACGCCTATGGAGTCTTTCGCTGGACAAAAAGCTGTAGTGACCGGCTGGGGTGCTATCGCTGAGGGAGGCCCAATTTCGGATTATCTCCAAGAGGTTGAAGTTCCCATATTGTCGCAAGATGAGTGCCGTGGCAGTAGTTATGGTGCCTCTCGAATTACTGACAACATGATCTGTGCTGGCTATGTAGATGAAGGTGGAAAGGATTCTTGTCAAGGTGACAGCGGTGGACCAATGCATGTATGCAGCAGCGATGGCAAATCATATCAATTGGCTGGCATAGTGTCTTGGGGTGAAGGCTGCGCCAAACCCGGTTCTCCTGGGGTCTATACGCGTGTGAATCAATTCAATAAATGGATCGAGGAACATACTCGCGATTCTTGCTCATGTAAGCAGATAGTAGAAGAAACTCCTGAGATAAGTAGCTCTTCTTCTACAACTGAAACTTCACCAGCATCCTCGGATGACGAAAACACCACTTTTGCTGCTAAAGCTGAATAAATGAAGATGAAGTATACTTATATTTGAAATCCAATTCATTTTGAACTTTGTATTTGCTGAGTTTTTGAATAAAAATTTTAATGATACTCAAACATAAAAAAGGGTTCACATTATGAGTCTATAAAAATCTCATAAAATCAGTTAATTGCAATCATGAAATGAATCACCAAAAGCTTGTAGTAGTTTAGCTCAATTTCATGTTTCAGCGTGAGATTTTATTTAATGAATCACACAACAACACAATCGTTCGTTCTCTTCTAGTCATAATTTGCCAGCGGGGAATCCACTGACACTTCAACGATCGTTTCCGTCAGCACCCCAACGTCTCTTGCTTATACCTTGCGACAAAAGTGACCACTTCAAGAAAACTAGGTGCAGTCCAACACAGACAATAAAAATCGAAAATAAAATATTTTTTGCATGCGTTCAAAATAAAAATGAAATTTGTTTTCAAACAAAAAAAAAAAAAAAAAACAACAGGGGAACTGGCAAAACGAAATATAATACATACGAAATACCACTCTATATCTTAAGTTGGGGATGAAGAAAAGTGAAAATAAAATATTTAAATTAATTTTTTGCAACCTAAAAACGAAATAAAAAATAAGGACAGACAGACGGGAATGGAATAGAATGTACGCAACAGGCACTTCAGACAAATCTTGATGTCCCGCTGTGTTATATAAATGCAATTGGTTCATAGCCAAATGCTGATTAAGGTTAAGGAGAGGTGAGGATTGCTTAAAATGATTTTGTGTTTAACAAAGATAGATCGTTTTTCGAGCGTGTGTTAATGAGATCTTCTCTGAACAGGATGTATTATGATGAAGCATGTTGAAATGATTTGTTGTTATAGAGGAATTCGAAATACAAAAATTGTTGATTTTTATAATAAAAAGACAGGCATTTCAGCATATTTACATAGTAAGTATAATATACATATATAGTACATATATCATGTTGAAATTAAGAAGTTGGGTCAAGATCAAAAACTGCTCAAAAGGTGTACACAAAATAAATAAAAATCTTGAACTTTTCCGATCATTTCGGATATGTGAGATGAAATTGATCTCCCTAGTCATACTCCGCCTTTCATAAAACGTTTATGACGCAGGAAAACATTTGTTTTACTTAAACAATCATCATTGTACACTTGCTGCAAAGACCATATACTCGTATACCATATAAGTGAATAGTCTTTGCTTTGACTTAACAACAGCTCTTTGCTCCATGATGTTATTTGTACATCCCAATTTTGTGGCTTATGAATAAAACGTTATAAAATAAACAAATTACAGGGATGTCTTAAAATAACACCGCTTGACTGGTTGCTTTAGAAATGATAATAATACACACAGTGTATTATAGCAGATTTAGTGGAGTCATATAAATTACACTGGAGAACAGAATTTTTTTTTTTGCATGCAATATTTTACAGCAATCTATTTTTTGATGCTGATTTCAATTATGTATAGGTTTTTTCCACCAAGGTCCTAGTTTTTGAGCTACAGCTACTTCCTTCGCTTTTACCTTAATAAAAAGTTTGCTTACATTTTACGTGGCAATAATTCAATCAATTTTTATTTTTTTCCAAGAAATATTTGATGGCTATCTACTAATTCGAGGTCACTGATTTCGAGATACAGGCACTTATTCTTGAACAGCGCGACTAGACAAGTTGATCTAGCCATGTCCGTCTGTCCGTAGCTGTCATTTTACAATACGCAGTAAATTTGTCGATACAAACATGGATCCAAAGTCATGTTCTTATTAGAAAAACATTTTTATTTTTTATACTATCGATTTGAAATTTGGACACGATAAGTGTATGGCCCATATCCACAAACCGTTCAAACTTCAAGACCCTCGGAGGGATGTGAAGAGTATTACAACTTTAGAAGCTAAATGGTTATGAATTTGTTGATATGTTTTTATTTATTTTATTTTTAACAATTAGCCTAATTTGACTGCGCCAAGCTGCCACCGTAGAGTCGCGGGTTTGATTCCCGCTCAAGTTTGGTCCTTCACATTTCTAATTTCCTCCAATCCTTCCTAACTCTCCCTGAGTTGAAGGCCTTTGTTGCTATTGCTCATGTTAATAACTAAATTATAATTTATAATTATAATCTTAGTTCTATATAAAAAAAAAAATAAAAAAAAAAACTGAGACTAACTTAATAATTAATAAAGTATCTTATTATTTATATTAATATGTACAGAGATTAACAGGATCTGGAATTAAAAGTATTTATTTATATTTTATATATTGTATATTTACATGTTTATTCTATATTATTGGTAGAATTCATATTTTGTGGTATATATTTATTTCTTTTATATATGTATAACTTTGACAATGTTTTCTTTTGTGGGATTACTAAGCGTGATTAAAGGGTTGGAGTTATTAAAGATTTTCTTTTTAATATTTAAACTTTTTAATATTTTTATATTATTATTATTATAATGTGCGAAATTTCCAAAATCATAAAGCAGTGAGCGGCATAGTAGATAACGTAAACAAACTCCATATGAAGGCAAGAAAGAATAAAGTCCCTGTATACGAGGTTTGTTCAAAAAGTATCGCGATTTTTGAATTTCCGCGTGTTTATCAGTGGTACAAAATGTTCTCAGAGAGCCGAGAAAATGTGAACGACGAAGAGCATGCCGGACGCCTGAGCACGTCAACAACAGCCGAAAACATTGATAAAGTGAAGAAAATAGTATTGGCCAATCGTCGAATCACCGTTTGAGAAGTTGTTGAGGACCTAAACATATCGATTGGCTCGTGGCATTCGATTTTAACCAATGATTTGGGCATGAGGCGGGTCGCCGTGAAATTCGTGCCAAAATTGCTCAATTTCGACTAAAAACAGTATCGCGTTAACATTACTTAGGTTCTGTTAGACTCGGTCCGCGATGAGCCAAATTTCATCCAGAGGGTCATAACTGGTGATGAATCGTGGGTTTATGGTTATGACGTAGAAACAAAAGCTCAATCATCCCATTCCATTTAATTTTTTGGAATAGGCAAAACTCGAATACGAGCCAAAACACATGAAAGCAAAACAGCTGTCAAAAATTAACTAAACATTCAAAACGACCAACCTTGTCATCATAAGTGAGGGACATGAGAAAATTGAAAATCGAATATACGTAGCCCGCGGAAATTCAAAAATCGAGAACATTTTTGAACAAACCTCGTATTAAAAACTAGAGCTAATACAAAAGAAATTGAGAAAAGATTTGAAATCAGTCACCTGAAATTAGTAAACAACCATTAAAATATTTCATGCAAAAACAAAAAGGATTGATTTTGTTGTTGTATGTCATCAAACGAAATATGCATTTTAGGATGAAATTGATTGTTAAATTATCTTTATAGAAGTTAAACTTAAGAGAAACATCTACCTAATCATATTTCTTTGCTTCTCTTATGTTGATATCAAGTCAAATAAGAAAGAATTGCAAAAGCGGATAACATAAAAGTCATTAGAGGGCACAATAAACAAAGCAAAACGATCAGAAAGATCACCCAAAAGATGACACGAATGCTGGACTTCGGTATCGACTGATAAACTTTCTTACACAAATAGTTTCAGTATTCCAATCAACCAACTATATAAAAAGCATAACTAATACATCCAATTCTTGGTGTTAAATGATCAGGATCTAATCCTAATAAATTAAGGCGTAGAAAACAAAAAAGCTAAGGAGTCCCAATCGAAATTACGAGAACTACTATATGACGATATTCTTCTATAAAAAAAATTATGCTCCTCTTACTTTTTTATATTATTAAAAAAACCTAATAAACTTTGGTAAATTTAAAAATATCATTCACTCAACCAGTCAATTGCAGCTCGATTAAGAGTGAAGCATACTTTTAGGCGTCTGAACATACGGAAATGCAATATGCGCCAGCTGTTGTTGAAAAGTCAAAGTGGAAACGCTGATTTTGCAATTTAAAATTTATAGTTTTTTGTTATATTCTATCAAATTTTCATTGCACAAATTAACTTTTTCCTGACACTAAATCCAAACAAAATGATTATTTGCAGATGACACTAAAATCACTTCTATTTTTTTGTTAATCACAATAGTAAATAAATTATATATAGTTTATGTATAATGTCTGTGTATATTTTCACTATTTTTTTTTTTCAATTCAGTTGCATTGATGGCTTTATTAAATTTTCAATGCATTAAATCAACAATAAAAAAGAAATTTTATTAAAAACTGATTTCCTGTGAAAATGCAATTAAGAAAGGCGCGCCCTGCTCGGTTAGTGGGTGTCAATGGGTGGATAAAGAAGTTTGAGTAGTTGTACAAAAATAAACTTACATGTGAGTATGTAAAAAGAATGAAAAAATAAGTAAATAAATAAATGAAAAATGGCAACCGCAATTAATTAAATCTGCAGTTAATTTTATTGCCAAACGGAAGTGGTAGACTACAAAGCAAAAAAAAAAAAAAATAAAAAAAAGTGAAAAATAACAACAATCATAGAGAATACTACGAGTAAAAAAATTAAGTGGATTCACTATGCTATGTGTACCTTCAGTGGCGAACAAAAAGGATTAAATTTGAGCCATTCCGAATCCCAAGTATGAAGATATTATTCAGTCAGACTTTGTTGTCAGATTCTCCATTTTAATTATGGGGGTGATCGGCCCAAAGCACAGACTTCAATTGAGCCATTGGATAAGAGAAGTCTTCACTACGGGAGATTTACTTTGGGAGAGATTGTGTACTGAGAAACAAAAGAAAAAAAAACAAAATTTTGAAAACATATATTTATGTGGTTCATGCTCATCAAAATGACATAATTAAGTAAATGAAAGTAGATCTACTCTTACATTTTTTTATCTTTCCCATCATGTTTCATGCTTAAATAACATTGACAATCTTTTGCTTATGAACTAAGGAATACCAAGTATTTTTTCATACTTAGACTTATCATTTAGTTGTTTGCCTACTATAAAACAAAATGTATTTGATCTTATTATATGTGACTGATTGCTTTTAATAATGAATTATATATTAATTATATATTAAGTGAGATAAAAAGCTTAATCTATGAGACCGATGGTTTTTGATAATTGACTACTAAGTATTATATTGTAATCAATAAAAGGAAACTGGAATTATATCAAGGAAATTTAAAACTCAAATATCCTGAAAAGATTCTTAATTTGAAGTTTGGGTATATGATTTCATCTCACTGATTGTGGTAACTCCACAACAACATTATATACAATCCATTATTCCAGCAAAGTCTTTAAAAGCAATTCATGGCATCTGATTGAAGTAGAGTAAGTTTTAAGTTTCAATGACGTTTTCAAAAGACTTTTACTACTCTTAGAAATTAATCTATGCATAAAATTATAAACTTACAAAGATTAATCACTTACAAAATGTATTTATTCTATGTAGGTACTAATCAATGGCGGCGTATCATGAGTTGCCTCCCATTTTCTATTGAGCACCCCTAATATATAACAACAAATCAATTACTAAACGTGCACGCTTACGTGACTTTATTTTGCTAAAATATTCTATCACATATCAAAATTAATTTTCCCGTCCTATTCAATGGACAACATGGAAAGATTGGTGAGGCGCACTTGGCTCATCTTAAGACTTTATTAATTTTAATTTTGAAAATTTCTTTTACAAAAAACCGACCGAAACACAAATAGTATGTAGTTAAAAAAAAATCTTATGCGCAGTGCTAGATACAGAACAGGCTCAGAATAGACCCATTGTATTATGAATTTCAGGAGCTCCAAGGTCCACTGGGCCGCTTCTTGGAAAGAAATGATGGCGGCTTTCAAGTGACGCCTCAGTCGAAAGTCTCCAAAATAATGTCCTCTGCAGAAAATTCATCATAGATTCTTGTCAGATTTGGTTCTATACCACGAAGTTCTTTTCCCGAAAGAGTTCACTCCACATAGAATTAGCGAATAATTAGCAAAAGACTTGGACAATGCTTTAGGATTGTGTTCTTTGATATTTGGCTTGTACACCACCATGAACTTCTGTGATCAACATGTGATGCGTCTGGAAATATTTAGATTTTGTTATGTCGTCCACAATGTTATTTTTCACCTTTTTCCCCAAAACGTTCATGAACTTAATTTGAATGTCTTTGGACAAATAAGAATTTAAACATTTCCTTTTCGTACGGGCGATAGCATGTCAAATTCCTTCTATTGTCTGATGAAATCCCCTCTCTATGCTCTCTAATTTTTGTTGTTGTTGTTCGGGCAGAAGCTCCAATGGTTGGCTACTAAACTGCGCGAATGAGTTATCACTACGTTGTTACCCCTTGGTGCTTGGTACGTGGGGCGGATCCCCCCTAAAGCCACCACTGGTACTATTATTAATTCTTTACTTCTTTATTTGATATCTGTACATATATGTTTGACTCTACTTCTATGTATATAAAACATATATCCAAAATTTAATATTACCTTACATTGTAGTACATTGTCATTCTCATTCCTCATATTATACTCAATTATTTTTGCAAACTTACAGAAAAAATATAAATGCCCATGCAAACAAACACAAACCTATTAAGAATGCAATTTTAATTTTGTATCATATAAATAAATATACGAGTACATACTTTTATGCTGCTGTTGCTACTAAAAAATTAATTTTATATAAACTTTCTGAGTGCATAAATACTTTATGTTGCCTATTTTTCAGTATGATGATGGTCACTCTGGTGACATAGTTTTTAATTTTATTTGTTTATGAGTCTGTCACACCCGAAACGCCCATAATCACATGTCATTCTTTATATTGTAGTACAATACATACAGATATCCTTCACTTTCGCTAGCTTTCAATCATCATCAGCCAACTGTCGTTGTTGTCGTCTGTCTCTTCATGTCCACTTCAGTAATTATTTTTTTAAAATAAACCTTTCAACTTTTATGATGTGAGTGTGTGTGTGTGTGTGTGTGTGTGTGTGTGTCTGAATCCATAAAAAGTAAGGGGTAAATGGAGGAGAATGATTCGAAAATATATCATTTAAATGAAATATTCAACAAGGAAAAGAAAATTATTTCACTTGAACTACTACGCACATAATTTAAACAAAATAATTTATTTGTGCATTAACCCAAATTTCGATATAAATTTCATTGTGAAATGATAAAAATTTATGTGGATATTAAAATCTTTATTATGAATGCGTAATAATTTAGTGTTTCAAATTGCTTTAATGAAAAATTGTTTGTGCATAAAATTAACGCTTAAAAAACTAATTTGACAATATACATTTTTTTTTCCATGAAACCGATTTTAATTAGTTTCGAATTTAAGTACAAAGAACTTCAACTAATTAATTGGTCGTGTCTTTATTGTGAATCAAACACGAGTATTACGAAAAATAGAAATAAACTGCATCTGATAAGTTACTAAATTGAAATTTTTAGTTTTCTAATATGAACCGAAAATTCCTATCTTAATGTTTAGGAAAGAATTTTCTTAAGGTTTTGTGGACTTATTTATTGCTACTCGTATTTTCATCACAGTTTAGCCTTGTGTCCTTCGTCAGTTTTATTAACGTCGCAACCTTCTTCTCCTGTTGAACAAATTATAATAATATCAGATCAGATAGAAAAGACTTAAAAAAGTTTGGTCTAGTTTTTCAAATCTATGCCTATTTGGGCACTACAAATTTCTGTTGTAAGAGATTTTCAATTGAAACATAACAATTGGGTTGGTCAATAACAATATTATGGGTCTTCACTCAAACATGTATTTGGCGTGCGTATGGTTCTTATGTTTAAACTAAGTCCATACAAAAAAAACGAAATCGGCTGGGAACTTTTTGAATTTATTACGAATTGCAAGTCTGCCGAACCATAGGAATTTTGAATTGTTTATTTACATTTGTGAATACAAAAACAGGTGATTCACATTAATAGACGATTAACACAATCTAAAATCAATTCAGGTTATTCACGCAATTGTGTATGAAATACACGTTGCTATTATTTACATGTTTGAGTGAACACCCTTATTATATGTGAGATGTCAAATGCATCCTTTTGAAAACTCACAACTATCATGGCAAAAATGTACTTTCAAAATACAATTCATGCACTAATGAATAATCATTGACACATTAAAAGTGATAAGAATTTCTTACACTTGCATTGCACTTGATCTCCTCCTTCATTAGATCTTAAGTTAATAGGAAATTCTAAACTTTTTAAATGGATGCGGCGGCATTTACCTTTCAAGTTGCATGCAAATTATTATATTACAAGTATATAATGTACTAGTATTGTATAAGCAACAAAGGTTGCATGTAACTATCTTATTATAATATATACTTATAGAGCGTATACTCATAAGTAGTATAATCTGCCTATAGCAAGCTGGTTGATGCTTTTGTTAAAGAAAGATCGCGTGCAACAGAACATACAACATGCCACAATACAATACAATACAATACAATACAATGTAACTTATAAAAGAAATGCACTTTTGTGTTCCTTCGTTCTTCCAAGACGCAAGTCTCTGGAATGCCAGCGACATGCAACACCAACTGCCAACTGAAGAGTTATTATGACCTTCGCATAGAGTTGTCGATTTTTGCTTGCCTTAAGCCACCAAAAACTTTACTACAGCTTTTTTCCATTCTTTTTGTTTCTGTATATATTTTTTTTTTCTTTTTTATATTTTCATTCTGCCACTTGATGTGACCACAACACGCAGTCAAAGAAACGAACTCTTCACGCTCTCCACAACTACTACTACTACTTACTACAAGTGACCACTCTTCCAGTTGCAACTTCTGAGGTAAGTCCAAATACGGCAACGATTGCCACATGCCGTGTTTTGTTGCATGCTGCGCTTGTTGAGATGCACATGATTCACATTGCTGATTGTTGGTGTTCTGGCAACAACTGCACATAAGAACACATGATATGAAACAGAACAGTACAGAACAGTACAGAACAGTACAGAACAGAACCAAACAGAACCGAACAGAAAAGACTAGAACAAGAATCATTTCTACTTTGCGTGATCTTTGAAAGACTGTGATTTTTAAATAGGTGTGGAAATTTTGTATCGAAAGTTGGCCCCAACTCTTTGGCATATACAATAGATCATTGAATGCGGTTGAAAGAAAGAACTATAAAGTATTTGAAATGTATATGGTAGTATGGTATTTCGTTGCATTTGCGTGCTGCGTGTTAATCAATTCAATTAAAAACATAGTCAGGCAACTCGGAGGTGAGTTGAATGGGAAGACATGTTGAGTAGAGTAAGAAGTAGCTTATTATTGGACTTGTTGAACTTAAGCGCCAACTCAGATAGATCATTTGATTGTTTAATTGGTTATTTCTTTTTCAAATAGAGAGAATAATAGGTAATCATTTGATAAATTTACCTAGAAAAATAGGTATGCTTAATGCTTTCAATTAACCAATTGTCGAGTTGTAAAAGAGTTTCAAGTGAATGTTTGATTTTGATTTTCTTTCAAGGCAACTCATAGGAACATTCTGGTCCAATAAAGACGGTGGCAGTCACAATCTATTCCATCTCCTCATTCGCAATATGTACTTACTACGCGTTGACACCCAAATCGTATGGAAGCACTAAGCGCTAGAAAGGAGTCCTGTTATCAATATAAATATGGCAATTTTCGTTGCCACTACTTGATTCTATAAGACATAAAGTAATTACTGCATATTGCTGAGTAAGCGTATTCTTGGGGTTTCCCCATAGGCTTCAGCACCAAAAACTTCATCTTTCTGGTGACCAATTATGTACTACACTTGCGGCTTTTAAGCTCTTCTATTCTCAGTATTTCCTAATTGTAAATGTGACCTTGAAGTTGTGTTGGAAGTTGTTATTAAAGTGGTCTACAGCAACAAAGATCGATTGTAAGATATTCAAATAACTTTATGGTGGTCTATGGTTTAAAAGAATAAAATCAAGATTTAACTGAGCTTGCCATACCAAGAGAGCTTAATGTTTTACAGAGTACGAGAAAAACCAATAACAAAAAGTCATTAGTATGCACATAGATGTGTATACACTCACACAATGTACTTGGCATGTTAATTGTCTGCAGAATGAATGGTGGTGGTTTACTTGTTGGCCAAGAGACGACATACTTAGTAGTACAAGCGAGCAAATATCCATTGAAGTTGAAGTACTCATACTGACCATAGTGACATATACAATACAATAATAATAATGATGATGATGGTTCATGTTAATGTTGATTTATAATGATACTGATGATGAACCAATGTCAGTTTTTTAGTCAGTTTTGTTATGACCACCAACTGCAGCTCATGTTGTGTCCATGGCTTCTTGGTACTAAGTACGAACAACAAAGTAAACGAGTCAAGTCAAATAAACATTTGCATACAAAAAGAAAAGCTTTTGTTAGAAGCGTAAAACAAAAATCAAAACAAAAACAATGAAAATCAAACACAACAACAGTTTTACGTTGAGTCTTGGCTAGGCTAGTCTAGTCTAGTCCAGTCCAGTGTAGTCCAAATCAGTACTACTGATACCCTTACTTACTATACTACACACAAGACAAGACGAGTGGGCAGCTCATAAATAGACAAAAGTCGGGCGGTAACATAGTCTGTCGCTCATCGTTGTGGTAATTATGCGAAGCCGCGTTGTTGTCGTCGTCGTCATCATCATCTTCATCATCATCATCATTGTTAAGATGGTTTTTCTTGCCTTGCATCGTGACCACCAACAAAGCTTTAATGGTGGTGGACCCCAACTTGACTTGACTTGACTTGACTTAAGTGAACTGAACTGCACAAAACTGAACCCGACTTGGCCTGTTTTGACTTGGAGTTTTTGTTTAAAATATATGGTAATAGATATTGTAATATGGGCATTAAATGTTGTAACAACATGTTGCCGGTAAGGAAGGTAGGTACCTTTATAATGTCTGAGTGGTGCTGCGTGTGTGCGGTGCGGTAGTTGCATATTTAGTTGCATTTAGTGTTACTTAGTTTACCTTAATTGAGGAAGTTTTCTTTGTTTTTTTATTTTTTACATATTTTTATTTAATGATGTTCATGCGTCTTGCTTTCGATCGTGATGTGCGTGATTTTATTTGTTTGTATATCGACAAGAATGGTTTCATAATAGTGTTGATGATGATGATGATGATGATGATGACGATAATGGTTATTGTTGATGAAGAAATTCTTTAAAAAATCAAAATAAAATTCTATCATATGAAAGAAAGCCATATGAAACAAGTTATGATACTAAAGATAAGCATATTTATGTCAATATTGCACAAATGTACAAACATGTATATGAAACTGTTATGGGAATTTCTACGATAATTCTTTATGGTTGAATTACAGGAATCTCAGGCAACAGATCTATTAAATATTCACCTATACAAAGATCGGTCCAATATATAAATTTGTTGTGAAAATTGGCAAGAAAAAAATTATAAGTTTTTGTTTAAACAAAGCATCAATATCACTTTTATTGCCCCCTTTTGTGAAAGATAAAAAATGAGACAGCAGAATGCAGCAAAAACTGTATTATTCTTAGTTGATAAACTACTCGTACTTACATAGTAATAATGGAATTATCTATGTAAGACTGATGAAATGGCAATGAATGTCATCATTGTTAAGAAAGTTTTTTGAAACTAAGTATTTTATAATTTATGAATTTCATTTAGTTCATTAATATATTCATGGAACCAATTTTATTTGCACATAATCATTACGAACTCAAGGCTATGTACTGTAAGATTTATAAATGCATTCAAAATCAATCAAAAGATAAAGGGAGACTCTCAGTCTATTGAAAAAAAAAAAAAAATTTAAAAAAAAATAAGAGAGCAAACAACCGAAGAACTTACAGTGAGAAGCAAAAATGTGTAAATGAACATATCAAGCATGGTTGAAGGGGATGCAGGTAGCCCTGGTTTTTATTTTTATCTTATCTCTTCAATCTTATTAAATTAAATCCTGGATTTCAAGATAATAAGCTCAAAATTGGTGGAACCTTTGTTTTGACATTTTACACATTTTGTAAAAGTCTAGATGTGTCCGGAGCCGTGCGACTTTTATCGAATCTAGGATGCCATAAACGATAATTGCCAAACAAAAGTTGGCATTAAAATGAAATTTTGCAATAGTAATGCAGAGATTAACATTGTATTGCACAGAAATGGGCGTGATCCGCCCACTTTTTTACTTGCCTCCCATATAATGTGAAATTTTAGATGACCATAATTTCTACAACTAGGGCTTAGTATAAGATTTAATTCAAAGCCTAGGTACATCAATATTGCTGTCTAGATGAAACCAACTTGAAAATAACCTTAAGATCAATTGGGAATTTTCGCTGAGAACGCTTTGTTTCTTAACTTGATATAGAGGCTTAAAATTAGAGATAACAAAATTCCAGCAAAACCTAGCAAAAACTGATTGAAGAATATGAAACTAGACATATTTACTATTAATTTGGTTATAAACATCAGATGGAATTCTTCAGGATTATGTAAGTCTTACTCTCTTGAAACAAAAAAAAAAAAATTATAAAATCATTCATTTTTGCTGATTTAATGAATACAAAAATAGAACGTAATACTTAAGCTTCAGGAACTAAGCAGTGTTTTATGATTTATGTCAAATTATTTATGCAAAAAAAAAATTATGTCAGTACAACTATGTTCCTTTGAAAACTGTTATTGTTACACAGACAGCAGTATTTTCTGTTCAACTGGAAACATATGAGCGAGAAAATTGACACATCAAAATAAGGTGTTATGCGCAGAACGAAATCGATTTAACTTGAATTTGTTCTACTTTTCAATGAGCAAATCGCATTGAAAATAAGTGTT
Organism: Amiota mariae; assembly: GCA_035041805.1. Lineage (NCBI taxonomy): Eukaryota > Metazoa > Arthropoda > Insecta > Diptera > Drosophilidae > Amiota > Amiota mariae. The sequence goes on from JAWNKV010000287.1 coordinate 678,293, forward strand.
GACTGTTTTTTGCGACCTCTAGTCAGTAGGTTTCACCAAACATTGCAGACTATGAAATGAGTTTTTGTACTTGTTCGACACGGTTATCATGCTAACTTTTGTTTTTCGTACAAAAAACAGGAGAAGTTTATTTTTTTTATTTTTTGGCATTTGCCTCTCATGGATCAAAATATTATAAGTAAAAGTGATAAACATTTGCTCAATTTTCCTAGCCACTGTTTGTACCAAAATTGTAAGTACAAAGTATGCTTATTTTTATGACGCTACTGTTACTTTTATTTCATGAGCTTGCAGTTTCTTTGTCATTTCCTTTCCCTTATTTTTTAAACTCTCTTTTTTTTCTTTCATTTGTTTGATATTTTTAGTTGCAATTTCATTTTTTATGGTATTTTTCCTTTCAACTAGTTTTCCATCTTTCTTCCCAAACTAGTTGATACAAACTGAATGAAGTAACCTTGTTGCGGCAATCAAAGCTTTCTATTTGATACTTTTTCTTATTTATCCTTAGACGAGTATTAATTTGAATATTTTTTGTTTAGCTGTTTTTGTTTCATTTTTTGGTCTTTTTGAATCATTTCACCTCAAAGTTTGCACAAACTCAGCCTTAAAATCCTCAATTTGTGTTAGCGATGCACAAATCCCTTTTTTTTCAGTCTTTTGTCGGTACGAGCATATTTTGCTTCTCTCAAAATCGGTAGCACGATTCTCTTTGGTTTAACCAAAGAAATAAACAGAAAAAAGAGAAATATAAAAATAAAGGTGCATCAAGTTAATTTGAATAAAACGTTGAGAGAAAATGGCATAACTAATTAAATTTTTGCTATAACGAGCTAACCATGTCGACCAATGTCCTTGTTGTTTTTAGTATTCCACCATGGATGGCAAGGTACAATATTTTTTTAGATCTTGTATTTTTTTCTATTCTCTGTTTCTCTAGTCGACTGTTTGTTTGTTGTTTTGTTAGTCTCTAATTAAGTTGCTGCCTTTGCTATAAAGTTTTATAGCGCGAACATTAAATTATTCTAGTTATTATACTAGTAGTTGTTAGTTGGCATAATATTCAAATTGGTCTCGAAGGTCTCTAATTGGTTACTACTCCCGCACAAAAAGTGGGTTTACGCGAAAACTGTTATTACTAATTATGTGCTTTTCATTCTAATCCTCATAAAAAATTTGAGTGCATATGATAATTGCCAGACTGACAATGTTCTTAACTGTTTTATAATGAAATAAAGCTTATTAAAATTGTTAAGAATATTTTTTTTCTCTTTCAGTTTTGTGGAATTTTGCAACAAAATAAAAAATTCTATTAAAAAATAATAAGTTTCTATCTCAAAATCTGTATTATAATAATAATAATTTCTTACATGAACGTACGAGTAAGACGCCAGAATGTTGGAGTGAGATACAAGTGTCCTTTGATATCAAATATATCATAAAATATCGAGCATGTGCGATTTTCTATCGAAAACAATTATCAATTTACTGTGCGGGAACTAATAATGAAATGTTGGAAACCCGAAATCTCGATGGAGAGTTTAGGAATGGCTCCAGTGTGAATAAAATTCAAACCATCTCTTTGACGTCATTCAGGACAACATTAAAATGAATGATGAATATGTGCTGAAAAGCACTCAAACAAAAAATAAAAAATCTTAATGAAAGCAAGTCGAATTCTTTTGGGACACATCTCGTATTTTTTGTTTATTTCTTTTTCATGAACCCATGTTATCAATAAAATATCGAACTAATGAGATTTTATAGCTCATTTTTGATTTAAAAAAAAAAACCTACTATAGTTTTTTCTCTTTTTCTTTACATAATTTATAAGAAATTGTTGATTTCAAAGTTTCCTAAGATATCATAAAAAAAAAAAATAAAAAAATAAAGCGCCTTATCATGTGTATAGTAATGTGTAGTGTGGTGTTGCTCTACAAACCTACAACAATAAGCATTTGTCAAACATTTTATTACTTCTGCAAATGCCTAATCGAGTTCATTGTTTTTATTAGCCATGTTAACTTGAAAAATAAAAGAGAAAAACTTTAAGTGGTTAAACATGTTGCATTGATTGTGGCAACAACAACATCAACGACAGCAACAATGTTGCGTAGCTAATTGGACAAACGGTTTTTTATAGTCACCCTGGCTAATATATATATATATGTATGTATGTGTGTGCAGAGCAAGTCTAGTTAAGTAATTTTGAAAACATGTTCAATAAGAAAACTATAAAAAATCGAGTTAAATAAATGACAAATCCATTTGACATTTGAAATACTGTCACCCCATCATGTATATAGTAATTAGGAAATGATTTTTTAATTTAAGATCACGCAATGGGTTATTTCAGGGGTCTTCAAACTTTTTAAAAAATGGCCAGAGCACGAAAGTTTTCTGTCTTCGCAGACCAAAAAGCAAACATGAAATATATTTTGGAATATGAAATATAAATAGGAGATAAAGTATTTCATATGTCAAAAAGTTTTGACTTCAAGAATCTCACTTTTGATCTCTTTTGGGTTCCGAATTCTGATAGACCCTTCCAAATGTTTGTTTAAACACCTCGTCGGCTTAAAAACAAGTATCGATCTTGATTTTGTTCATGGATCTGATGCCTAGTACAGACGATTTTTTTTTTTTTGCATACATATGCTCATTCTACACGATCGTCATTCAAATATACATCTGACATACGAACACAATTAAAATTTCTGTGAGAATAGTGTAAAATGAGTAAGTGTATGAACAATGATTATATCATCTGTACTAGGCATGCGTTTGTTGTTCCCTGGGTAAAGCAAATTAACAAAACGAAGAAAATTATTGTATGTAAAATGAAAAATGTAAATGTGAATGTAACATTTTATTTTGTAACTTTTTTTATGAAATTGACGTTTTTAAATGTAAAACCATATTTTCATGTACATATGTATTTGTGTAAGTGTAGATTTATCATTTAAATTATAATAGTGAGTTAATCAACAACTTAAGAAGATGGAAAAGCATGACTGATATATCCATGATTGTTACAATGATCTAGAAAGCGAGAGAGCAAAACAAAGTAGCATATTTGGTGATTTATATGTTTACAAATTTTACAATTGGTTTCTTTATTCAATTTATAATGTTGGCAAGTGGTTATTGGTTTTTTTTTTACAAAGGAGTCTATGCAGCGTGGTGATCCAACGGCGATTTGCAGTCCAACAAGATGATGCAGCGGCGACAAGTGACGACAGCGCAACGATAAAAGGACAAATGATTACTTTACGAAATAAAAATCACACTAAACGTACTACGAAAACACAGATAAACGTATCTGTCCATCTAGATCCAATATCAAATATGGTGGTTTTTTATCTCTTTGATCCTGATATTAATTCCTTCCTTTTTTACATAATCTTTATTTCTCCAAATTACTTTTTTTTTATATTTTAATTCACCTTTTTGGTTAACATTCTTCTTCTTATCGATCATCAGAACACCAGTGGTACTTGTATTCATTAAAGTGATGCCAAGTTGTCCTGGAAATGATCTATAATTAGCAATATTCATCTAAGAACTAACACTTTATACACGTATTCAGATTATCCATTTTACTAATTATTGTACATAAACACGGTGTATCAAGTAAAACAAAATATGTAGAACTTTTTTAAATTTATTCTTCAAGTATTCTGTTCTCGCTTCAACACAACTGTTCCATCAAATCAATAGTGATATGCGTAGTCCAGCTTTGTGGACTAACCTTCAAAGCAAACGATAAACCTCTTAGAATTGTCTCAATATCTCCAAATTGAATTCCATTGCGCACTTTGGTGCTTAATTTCTGAACTGAAATGAAAGTACCATGTTTCATCACCCATAACAATTGTTTTAGGAGAGTTTTGATAATTTCTAATCTGATTGATGATTTTTGATCATCTGTTAAAGTATTCAATTAGCGTTGATCTTTGTTTTACCCACATCATCGTAAAGAATCAGTCGAATTGCTTTTATATATTCAAACCTCTTAATGGAACTTTGCCATCAATAAAAATCAGCCAAGTGTGAGTCGGACTCGCACATGGAAGGTTTCGTACCGTCGTACAACATTTTTACTTGAAATATTAAATTATGTGCATATTAACAAACAAAAAGTATACTACAATTAACAGCTTAAAAGTATACTACAAAAAATTGTTAAACAAAAGGTTAAATTAGAGAACAATGCTTCTAAAAATGTGTATTTTCTCTCTACCTATTACGGTTCATGAGATAGAGCAGGAGACGGACGGACGGAAGGCGTAAGCTTAGTAATAGGGTCCCGTTACCTCCCTATGGGTACGGAACCAAAAAAAAACTTTTATGTCACAGAAAAACATTTAATTTGTTTAAACAATCATCGTCGTACATTTGGGCATTGACATTTTTTAGCTTATAAAGAAATGTCAGCAGATTGTTGTTTAATTTGATTTCGTTAGGTCCAGGATTGTTAAACTTTTGATATGACGCTTTTCTATATATGACGTGACTACTTGCTGAGATATACATATATAACTTAAGTACTGATTCTTAATAATCTTTATACGATCAATGAAAAAAAAAACCAAAACGCATGAAAATTCAAACATCAATTCTAATTCATATGCAATTCTTTAGATTGAATTTGATCCACATAATATAGAAATTTGATTTAATTTACTCGTATCTGCTCATAGAAAATAATAACCAGAGGCATTTCTTTAATATGATTGACTTGATATATCTATGTAAATATTTATTAGTTGAATTAGTTTGAAATACAGATCTACGAGAATAGTTTAATATGTTTGACATAATGAAACAATTTGAATTTATATTATTCCATAGGCTCAGTTATCAAACTATTATTGTTATGTATTTTCTTTTTTTAATTTAACTATGAGACTGTGGATACTATTCATAGCAGCAAACAAAATCAAAATATATATGAGCTCAGTAGTTTTTCAATATGTTTTAAACCGAGGAGTGTACAGAATGAATATGGATAATGGATATGGATAGATGCGTATAAGTAATGTACAACAACGTGTAAGCAATCTTCTCTTGCAAGTATATAATAATTATTGCCTTCTAGTAATTTTGCAAATCCTTTTGTTTGTAACACTAATCAAATTTAGATAAAACCAAGCCAAGCCAAGCCAAGTCAAGCGAATTCAAGTCAAGTCAACCCATGCCAAGCATAAGGAAGGAGTTCAAACGGTAGTTGACTCTTAATATAAGTAAGAAAATGAATGATTGGGGGAATAATAGGAGAAGGACTTGTGCAATACTTACTATCCTATGCCTATTTTCTTCAGAAGCCAAACAAGTTCATTAGGCAATTAAAATAATTATTTTGAAAATTTTGAAATTCAAATGAGCAGCACAACACAAGAATCTAACTACATACAACATACTAATAAGGGTTCTTGAATGGATCGAAAAGTGAGTATGACTATGTTGGGTTGTTACTTGATGAGTTGGCAACATGATTGCAAATGAAATGCATTAAGTAGCTAAACAAAGTATGCAAACAAGAAGCGTTGATAGCAAGTTCAAGTATCTACTACATACATACGAGTATATGAGAAAATGTGTTGAAGAAAGAAACTTAGAGAAGAATGAGTAATATGGAGTTTCTCTGGCAGTCTTTGGAATAAACCACAAATAGGCTTGTTATTATCTTCATTATAAATTATTGTACATACTTACTTACATATTCGTTGGCTATAATTTCCATCAAAAACACTCATACATATGTATCTATGGAAAAACATATATGTATGGATATGTATGTACTCGTAATACTGTACATATCTATGATGGAGTACAACGACATTACGCATACGTACGGTTTTGCAATAGACAAATATTATACTTGCAAGTTTGTTGATTTCTTGTTTACTTGATTGTTTTATATTGTACATATACAAATATGTATATGTTGATATATACAGAAATATTCATATATACGTACGTATACGTAGATTATGTGATGTGATGTGATGTGATGTGATGTGATGTGATGTGTTGTGTTGTGTTATTTGTCTGTTTGTACTTGGCAAAGCGAAATGTAATGACATTTGTGCAAATATACAATGCACTCGCTAGGTTGCTTTATTGCCAATTGTCTGTTCAGTTCTGTTCTGTTCTGTTCTGTCTTTGCCTTCTTCATCAATGATTAATTGTTTTGACAATGTTTGTCGTTTTCATACGCATGTGCATTCATACTCATACTCAACAATATGTCACCAAAAATAACATAAAACAACTAGCAAAATACTATAGTATATGCATAATCAACTATACTACAATAATCTTTTGGTACAATGTTTCGCGGGTCGTCGTATTTCCATTGCCATCATCATCATCATCGTCATCATCGTTATCATCGTCATTACAACAATTTCATCCATTGTCATAGTAATATCAGCTTGCCACATGCCAACATGTGATGCAAATGTAGCCACCAATGCGTTCTTGTGTTTCAATAGATGTTTCCTGGTAGTAGTAGTAGTAGTCATTCCAGATAATGTGTTCCATGCCTGCACTTCTTTGCCTATATTGGCCTCCAATTCGTTGACATGACAGTTTTGCGGCATTTTGCATTTGACAGTCGTACACACCACCAACTGACGAATGGCTACAATTGATCTATTACTACTATATACGAATACATGTCTGTATACAGAGAGACAGACAATAACACAGTGTCTGCCGAATGTATGCACCCAGTATATCATAAACAATGCGTCTACCTGCGACAAAGTGTAGCTAACTGACGGAAACTCGTATGTCTTTCTATGTCTGCACAACTGTATTGTTGTCTAAAGTAGTCAATGCGACATAGACGTGGTCAAAACTCTGGCAGTAATACTTATGTCAGATATCAAAGATTTATAGTGGAAACAAATTGATTTTTTCCATTTGAGGTTAAATTTCAATGAAATTTGTTGTTCAAAATTTTTACTTTGAAGAAACAAATTTTCAATTTTTATAATAATATAAACAAATTAAAATTAAATATGCTAATCTTCTCTTTACTGTACATTACTTTTCTTTTCTTTTCTTTTCTTTTCTTTTCTTTTCTTTTCTTTTCTTTTCTTTTCTTTTCTTTTCTTTTCTTTTCTTTTCTTTTCTTTTCTTTTCTTTTCTTTTCTTTTCTTTTCTTTTCTTTTCTTTTCTTTTCTTTTCTTTTCTTTTCTTTTCTTTTCTTTTCTTTTCTTTTCTTTTCTTTTCTTTCTTCTCTTTAATATTATTAAAGAATAGCCTAAAAATATTTTAAGATAAGAAGATCATTCTCCTCTTAGACAAACTTTTAACTTATTGTATCATTAATTTACCTGAGCCAAACAAGCCATAAATCTTTTCAACAAACTTATTAACTAGTTTTCTTAAGAAGTCCTTTTCAACAACAAAACACACAACCATAATAGCTCAACTCAACCCAACGCAACTCATTTGTATCCTACTTACTCTCATTCCCATTAAGCTTAAGTTAAGTTTAAATAAAGTTAGCAAAGGAAACAGAAAAAAAGTGAAAAAGTAGAACTACGCCAAATTAAAATACCTTTCAATAAAACATTCGCTTAAGTTAAATGTGCCCCAAACAGACAAATAGACTTACGCCACATCGACCCTTGTCATTATTGTTGCCTTAAGGGGAGACCAAGAACTACAACAACCAAAACATGGTACTAGTCAGTGTTTTAAAACAATAACAATAGCAAAAACATTGACACCGACAACAACTGGTTTATGTATTATAGTATGTCGAACATAAGCAAAGGTGACAAAAGGGTCATCAACAATAATAGTAGGTATGGGTAGATGTAATAGACGTTTGGACAACTTACCATTCAGATATGTATGGCCTGGTCATAGTAAAAAGTGTCAGTGTCAGAGTAGTTTATGTTTTGATGTCCAGTTTACTTAACTTTTAACACACAACATCCTCGACTTCATCACAATGGGGAGAAACTTAATAGTCTATTCCGGGGTGCCACTACTTACTTACTAAGGGTGGTTTTCCTAAAGGCTCTTTTAAGTCAATAATACCTAATAACCTGCTGCTATAGAAGTGATTGTACCCAATATAATAATTTTTTTTATTTTAAGCTTATTTGTGTGTGTGTGCGTGTGTGTGTGTGTAAGATGCTGGAGACTTAGGAGGGTTGCATTCATCATTAAATGATATAATAAATTTCCTAATGTTACAACTAAATCCATTCTAACTATAACATTATTTCTTATCTAAAGTGTAACTAATTTTTAGACATTTTTTGGGGCATTTTTGTTCTTAGAAGTTTTTCTTATACGAGTACATTATTTTTCCTCAATTATCTGCATCACGTGCAGTGTCTATTATAGACATCATCCAGTGTTGGTAATTACCACTATTTACTTATCATTTACGTACATTATACGCAAACTTGATAAAGAAAAAATATACTAAATTATGCTTACTTAGTGTCAAAAACTTAGGCAGACACAAACTTTCATAGGGGGGCGTAGAAAAGAATAGGAAAAACAAAAAAATAAAAATTAGAATGTAAGACATACTTATGTTTGTATGTGAAGGGAGAGTTTTTAGGTTCTAATTGTTTTCATATAAACATTACTAAAAACATGTTTTGCATTTCATTAATTTCCATTTGCAGTTCTCCATGAATACATCATGCATGCTAATTAGTAAAATAGATGGAGATACTACTGTTGCTTACATAAATATTGTATGTTCTACGTTCATATAAGCATGAGATGATGGACATAAGAGTCCAATTGCACTCTAAATATTTACTTTTGCGCCATGCCGTAATGCCTTGCAGACTTAGTTTAAATTGTTGTCCCTCTGCATCCATGTAACAGCACCCACCACTTCACTTCTATAAATACATACATATATGCATCAAATAGTCCATAAACACACCCATGTCGAGTGCAGCAGCAGTCCTACGTATCTACGTAGTACGTGTCTAATTATGCGGTGTGAAAATGCATTACATGTCCAAATATGCTACTTAAGTATTGTATTTTTAAATTTTTTTTTTTTTTTTTTTTGTTTCGCTCTGTGTTTTGATTGTCCAAGGGACATACTAGTAGTATATAAAGCGTAGGATTTAGGCAACATATGTTTGGATGTACTACATATATACATACTCGTACATACATACATTCATACTATAGCCATCAGTTGTTGTCCATGACACGTTCTGTGTTGAAGTTCATTCAGTTGTCTCCTGTCCATCGTCAACGTTGTTGTCAGTTGTTGTCAGTACTTAGTATTTGTTGCTGCAATATTGGAGTAGTACATCATAACGTTGGCGCCATGTGTCAGTTACGTGCATTCACAGTTGCCATATAAAGTTCTGTTAAAAGAAATACACAATATTTTACCTTCAGTTGATTTGAATTTATGAAATATGTATATAAACATTATAACTTTATTTAAGTATTTATTATATCTAGTGTTTGTCCATTGGTCGAAATTCGACCGTTCAAAAGGATATTTTCAGGGATTGAAATTGCTTGACTATATTCGATATACATAAAGTTGCTAAGCTAGGCCACTATAAAAAGAAATTTCTATCGGAACATGGAGATACCTTATGCATTTAATTCTTCAACTTTTTCCAAATTTTTAATTTAATATTAATAGCTACTAAACAAAAAGGGAAAAAAGAAAATCTGTTGACAAACAGAGTAAAAAAATAGGTTGAATTGTTTTATCTTTGACTATTTATATATAGATATTTAGCTTTTAACTTAAATTCTAAACTTAGTTTCTAGTCGAGACGGTTCTTTTCCAGAATCCTATGTAATATGTTCTATACAAGATTATAGAAATGTTCGATCAAAGGAATTGCAATGAACATTGTCTGATGATGTCCTTAGAATAAAATTAGAAATGGGTTACCGAACGACCCAATTGTGAATTAGCTTATGTGCCTTTTTTGTTAGAATGAGAAATTCCTATGTCTCACTTACATATTAATGTATCAAATCTTTTGCTCAACTCGGCTAAGACGTTATTATTTATCATTTTTATTTAGCTCTTCTGTAAAGAAGATTTATGTTAGGTATGCAATTTTCCCTTTATATCTACCACTTCTTGTCAAGATATAGGAACGGCTAAGGCGGTGCAAAGCCATTTAGAATGGAAAAATTTAAATACTACTCGGTGCTTTCTTAATATGGAGCCATGATTAAAATGTTATCCGCGTTATCCAAACTCAAGCGTTGTTTGGGTTCTAGTCATTGTATTGATATAAATGTCTATTTGTGTAATTTTTGCCATATTATAAAACTCATTTCATATGGACTTAGTGTGGTCGTCAGGCGATCTAATTCGTTAGCACAATCTTAGTTTTTCCATGTAGAATGGGGACATGTTAAACCAGATCGAACAAACTTATGAAAGAAGAGGTCTTACCAGAGATTGATACATAATAATTTTAAGCTAACTAGATAGCAATTGTGATCATGCATGCAACAGTAACAGAAACAGTAGTACATTTTATTACACAATTTTCTTGCAATTTTCTTATGAAACTAAGTATGATATAATAAAATCGTAGACTTGGCCTGTCTGTTTGTTTGTTTGTGCGCGCATCACTTAAAAGTCACTCATTGCATTGAAAATCAAATTACCGAAAGATAAGATGCTTTATTGTTAGTGACATTTAGCGTATATTTCATCTAAATCGACCTACAGAATAAGTCGCAATTGGTGGATCAAATTTTGAATTTAAAGCTTAGATACAAGTAGTCTTATCAAAACACCTATTTTCGAATTGTGAATCATCAACAAAATAAAATAAATATCGTTCGTTCTATCATTCTCGTACAAAGCCTAGTATTTTATAAAAGAGAAGAAATATATGTTGCAGTAATATACATGTAAGATGAAAAAAAATAAATCGCGCAGGGAATATTTAAATAAGTTAACATAATATTCCACAATACTGTAGGGAATTAACTCCTCCCATAGGTATTCAACATAAAAAATAGGTGTAACGGAATATTACAGGTTGCGACAAGGTTGTTTATGTTGCGAAGATCGATAAAAATTTAACAGAGAATCACCAAGGAATATCGTGTTGCTTTGGTCTTCAGCTATGAAAATAGCCAATTGTAATATCCTAATTTTTACATGGAAACGATTGTTTAAATTTATATAACTAGCGGATCTGGCCCAGGGCCGCACGTCACAAAATCAAAATTTAAGTGCGATCATGAATAAAAAAAAAAAAATTATTGACGAAGACGACTTGGATTTATTGATTTTGAAAAATGTCTCTAAGCTTTATATACAAAATTGATCCAGCAACTTTTCGACAACAGCGCCAAATATGGGATGCAAAACTATCCTATGTCCAACCAACCATACAAAATTTGCATTATTAAATTGTTGTGTGGGAAAGGGTTGACAAATAGTGAACTGATTTTTGTGAAGTCTTTAGAGTTTTCCCATAATTTAATAGTAACAATGGTAATAGTTAGTTGCTTTGTATATTTCCAACATCATAAAAAAATTAAAAAGTAATTTCATTATATTGCAATATAGTCAAATAAAATGACAATTGAGTTGCTCGAGTTTCTGTAGTTGCTCTATCAGGACTAACAATTAACTGCCTCATTAGCAAGCGTACTTACTATACTCACATCACTAAATTGATTCACTGACTCTTGTATCGAGCATAAGCAACGCCGAAAATAGTGTTTGAAAAGGCTCCACCATCAGCACCAAATCGAAGAATTTTAGCAATGCTTTACCAAACATCACCTCCGGATTAGGTGACTTATCTCATTCGCTTGCAATTGACACAAACTGCGGACCACAAATTTTTCTAGCACTGCAGGTCACTTTTCAACAAAAATTTGTTTTTATTTTAAAATATTTTATAAACAAAATATTTTGGATCATTTACCTAAAGTAGAGTCCATTATATTCAACTATCATTAATTTTTAATTTAAACTACAATACATTAATCATAAATTGCTTAAACAACAATTTTATTTAAATCGTTTATGTCATCATCATCATCATCACTTTCCATACTCGTATGAATAATAAACGCTCATTTCCTTATTGGCTTTGTCAATTGTCCTACATTTTCTTGTTTACATATATTGTTTACTCATATAATAAAATAAAATAGAATAAAATAAAATAAACTATTCTTGGAACAATTTTACTTCACATGCACAATAAAATCAAATAGCTCAAGACTTTCTACTATATTTTGTACTTTCATTGATGTCGAAAAGAGGATAAAGTACAATATTATAAAATACAATTTAATACAATAATAAAATCACTATAGCAGAAATATTGTACAAATACAATACAATAAATAAAGTGAAACATTGAAAATTCTTAAGAAAAAGTTATTGTTATTTGTTGAACAAAAGAATTTGAAATTGTCAATTGTGTGTTGCCTGTTCATGCAAATGGATGTGTAATATTTATTTGTAGTATCATGAATATGCTTCAATGAATTTTATTTCTTAAATTTATTGTCTTTTCATCGTTTTAACTTAAATAAGTAAATAAGAAATTTAAAGGGAAAATATATTCTTTGAAATATAAGGAAATTCAGTTTATATTGTGGTTGATATTGTGGTTTATGTCTTAGGCCACATGTCCTTAAAAAAATCTATCTAAACCTCCATTTATCCATACATTCTTTTGCCTGGATAACCATTATCATCAGTTGATTTAAAAGTTTAAAACATTTTATTTAAATCTCGTCTCTCACTTTTTGAAGTCCTTTTTAAGCAATTGATTTTCTGAATAAAATAGAAAATACCAAAAGGATTTGCCACAAATATAAATATAAATCATTCAATGCATAAATCCCAAACAAATTTTAAATATCTAGCAAATAAATTGTATATAATTCCAAATCAATTGTTCAATATATGCATTCATAGCACTCATAGCATTATAATTGAATCACACAAATACGAGTATGAGTACAATTGTGTCTATGGTGGTTAGAAGTAAGTAGTGCATGTTCATATATCGTTACAACCAACCTCGATAATCGGTTACAATTCCAGGCAATAAATATTTTTCATAAGCCCACCAAAGAACAATAATCGCGCATAGAATATAAATTCTATAGTAACAATAAACTTAATTTGCAAAAATTCAATTTAAATAATTCCCGCTACATATGAGAAAAAAGTAGAAATGAAAAAATATTTTGTATTGTCAAGTAGTCGTTCCAACACAAAATGGTTTAACATCACATGCATCATCAATTTGTGATACAAATGTCTTATATTTTGGTACTTTTCAATTATTGTAGCCTAGGCTAGGCTTTATAAAGACTCTGAATAATTATATATAATCTAATCTTTAAAATTGAATATAAAAATTAATGTTTTGTTTGTTCGTATGATATGCGTTGCCATACTGTTTATCTCGTTGCATTGAAATTTTATGCATGTGTATGGTTGGTTTCCGGGACAGTATCGGACCCAATATAAGTCCCCGTTCCCGAGATGCGGGATATTCAAGCAACCCCTAAATGTATAATACAAAATATTAACTAAAATATCTCTTTAATTTTCTGATACTCAAACAAAGACAGAATATTATCATCAAAAAAGATTCGGTTACATGACATCCGCGCAAAGCCGGGTACGTTAGTTTATTATAAAAATATTGTTACTAATTACAGAGGACATATAGATCAGAAATATAACAAAAACTATAAGTATTTTTAAGTAATGTGTTTACTTTGTTTTGAAAGAAGATTCTGATATGAAAAGTCTAAAAAAGTTGTTTTTGTTTTAAGTTCTGCTATTTTTGCTGATTATCCTCATTTTAAAGAAGAATGTTTCTGCATCAGGTTAGATATTATTTGAACAACCCATTGTTTATATCCAGTTCAATTTGATTTATGAAAAATGTATAGTAATCTTAACCACATAGCAATCATTTTATGTGCTTAGATGTTAATACATTTAAAATATATTTTATTGTCTCTCTCATATGCCTAGTAAAATCCTACAGTGCTCCAATTTTCATGATAAAAACAAATGAAATCCAAAATAAAAAAAAAGAAGAGAAAGATAAATCCAGCAAAAGTAAATTCAATTGTCTGGATTTTTTGCGTTATTTATAGTGAGCTGTATAAAATATTAAAATGTATAAATAAATTGTTAGAATTAGTCGTTGTCGCTTGTTATTAAAATAACAGACGCACATTCATTGAAATTCACGAGATATACAATATTTGCTCAGTTGAACTACATAAAATAATGGCAAAGTGATACAAATTAATCCAAGTTTCAATATCAAAACACTCTGTCCAAAGAAACAAATCAATCTGTGCATTTAAGCAGGGAGCAAAATTGACAAACACCATGTGGGGAGGCCTCTAGAGCCATATACATATATGTGAATGCCCTGCTTTTCTTGGGAAACATACATTTGTTCGTTGATTATTCCAGTTGCTTCAAGAAACTAACGGCCGTTAAATGACCTAAGCCCCTCCAATACCCATTCACATTTGATTTAAATTCTGGCATCAAAACTGTGCCGAAAAGCTTCTGGCTGAACTCGCTTACTTCGGCGAGCGGTCTGTGTGATCTAACATAACCTAATTTCATTATAAACCCATTTATAAATACATATATTTGATCCAAATAAAATCCACACTAATAAAATTACTTATTAACTTGATTAAATTACATGTCTTAAATATTCGCACATTTTACATAACTAGTTTTTTTGACTATGAAATTTCCCAAATATATTATAAGTATTGTGTTGTTCGGAAAGTAATTTCGTTTTTTTTTAAGATTTTTATTTAAGATTTTCTTATAGTTAATTTTTATTTTATGGAATTATATATTTTCCATTCTGATCCAATACCTTTTGCCATCTTTCTGGCAGTAGCATGATTCCACGCACATAAAATTTTTGTACTTTCCTGGCAAAAATCTGTTCCAGGTGATTTTTTACTTCAGGTGCCAGAACTGGAGAATATGGTGGGTGTGGCAGTATTTCCTATTCAAGCAGTATAGGCGCTTTTGGCTAGTTACTTAACTTGTATGAGGTCTCGCATTATCTTGGTGAAGGCTACATCTTTTCTATTTATTTCTAATTCTGGCCTTTTCTATTTAAGTAAATCATTTAATTTGTCCAGCTGATGACAGTACACTTCAGAATTGATTGTTGTATTGTCCGGCAGAAACTCAAAAAACTCGATTCCTTTGAAATCTCACCAAACAGATTATTATTATTATTATTGTTGGGGGCTGTAGCACTGCGACCTATAAGATCTATTGTGCCCCCTTCATGGACTTAGAGTATTTCTCCTAGCCCAATACCCTCGATGAATTGTAGTATTGATCCTACTTCACAAAGTCTGAATTCGTCCTCGGATAGGGTGAATTCGCCAAGGTGCTTGCTTCTCCTGCGCATCAGGGCAGAGCAAGTTCCTATCACATGTAGTGCGATAATACGGGAGATGTTACCCGATCCTACTCCACAGAATGGTTCGGGCCCTACAAATGGAGATGATGCTCCTTTCCTAGCAAGTTTGCCTGCCATTTCGTTTCCATAAATCCCTACGTGTCCCGGAACCCATAGAATTCGCACATGGTTGAGTTGTTCCAGGATGTTCAGCTTATCAATGCACTCCATCACAAGTTTCGATGTGACTTGGTGAGATTTGAGTGCTTTGATAGCTGCCTGGCTATCAGTCAGTATTGCTATTCTGCGGTTCCGGTAGTTCCGTTCGAGATTAAAGTGCGCACACCTATCTATTGCGTATACTTCCGCTTGAAAGATTGAAGTGTTCTTACCTAATGGTTCAAAGTATCTTTTCCCTTGTCCAAATACACCCGCCCCGGCCCCATCTTCGGTGAGGGAGCCGTCGGTGTACCATGTTATCATGTACTGGTTTAACTTATGTTTCTTTTAAACCTTCCCAATTTTTTTTGCTACTAAGCTCAGTTTTAAAAAGCTTTTTAAAGCTGAACGGTGGGAGTATTGAGTCTCTTCGCATCGAGGTTTCAGGAAGTTGCTCAGTGGGAAGTTGTGTCTTCCTTTGGCTGAGATAACCGCCTGTGCTGATGTTGTTCCCAGCTACCCTCAGAATCGCCCTCCTCGCTTTGGATTGGATGTAGATATGGAGAGGAGTGAGATTCAAGATTACCTCTATTGATGCAGTTGGACATGTTCGCATAGCTCCCGTCATACATACACATGCAAGTCTTTGTATCTTGCTAAGGGTGTTTATTATTGTCTGCTGCTTCGTGCAGTTTTCCCAGACTATTGCCCCGTAGGTCTGACAATTGCTGTGTATATCCAACGCAGTATTTTTGGTGTGCAACCCCAACTCTTACCTGCAATTGCTCTACACGTCATGAAAGTTTTGGTGGCTTTCTGTATAACCTCCTTAATGTGGGGTTTCCACATTAATTTTTGGTCTAAATAGATTCCCAAGAATTTTACTTCTTTTTGAAGTTCTATCTCTATGCCGTCTAAACGGATAGTTTTAAGATGCCTAAGTTTATACTTCCCTATGAATGGTACTACCGTTGTTTTTGCTGGATTAATATTCAGCCCAACCGTGGCACACCATCTCTTCGTTAGTTTAAGTCCTAGTTGAATTCTTTCACATAGAGTGTCCTCAAATCTATGTCATCCGCATAGCCCTGAAATGACAAGCCATTGTTTCCTAGTTCAACCAGTAGCTCGTCTACTACTATACTCCACATAAGCGGTGATAGTACACCTCCCTGTGGGCAGCCCCGTGAGGTGTCGGCGATTATGCTTCCTTTACTGGTTGGTATTTCTACCTTCCTGGTATGAAGCATAGTACTCATCCAAGAAGCTAGAGTATTGTCAACCCCTCTTCTTGTAAAAGCTCTTCTGATAGCGTCATGTGAAGTATTGTCAAAAGCACCTTCTATGTCTAGGAAGGCACATAGTGCCGTTTCCTTCTTTTCTAAACTATACTGCAGTAGGTTGGTCAGCTGGTATAAAGCAGTTTCAGTGGAATGCCCTGCTCTATATGCATGCTGACAAGAGTGCAGTGGATTTCGTACTAAAACTGTAGTCCGGATGTATTTATCTACAACCTTCTCTAAAGTTTTTAGAACAAAGGCAGATTGGCCTAAAGGATTTAGGGTGAAGTGGGTCCTTCTTCCCTACCTTTGGCAGAAATACCACCTTTGCTCTTCCCCATATCATAGGTATGTAGCCTAGCGCTATACTGCTTCTTGCTATTCTTGTCAGTGGACCCGATAGCTGTTCTAGACCTTTCTGAAGCAAGGCAGGAAAAATTCCGTCTACTCCAGGTAATTTCATTGATTTAAAAGTATTAATTGCCCATCTAATCCTAGCTTCCGTGCAAATTTCACTTGCTATGATCCATTCATTCCTGCACACTCTGCCCAGGTTGTCAGTATGTTCTGTCCCTGCCACCACGCATGTAGCAGATCCTGGGAAGTGTGTGTCAAGAAGTAATTTTATTCTCTCTTCTTCGCTTTCTGTGAAGGATCCATCTCCTTTTTTAAGGTTAGTGGAAAAAAACTACTGCCTTTGGCTATCACCTTATAGAATTTTGATACCTCAGTGCGCTTTGCTTCTCTAATCTCTTTGTTATAGAATTTTAGAGTCTTCCTGTATTCAGTCCAATTCCCGGTAATTTTTGATCTGCTTGATCACCTTCGAACTTCCGTTCTTAGTTTCATTAGATCGTTGTTCCACCAAGGTACGTCCTTGGTAGAGCTTACCTTGCTTATTGGACAACTATCCTCAAATGAGTCAATAATTACTTTATTGAGGCTTTCCACTGCCGTTTCTAACTGTATTGAATTTCTGATGCAGTCTCCTAATTTTATTTGCCTTAGGTTTGCATTCAAATTATTTAGGTATTTATCCCAGTTTATTTTCCTCGGATTCCTTAAGATCCTTTGCATTAATTGCGCCCCTTTCAAGTCAAATCTCAGTATTCTGTGATCAGACATTGATGGTTCATTTGAGACTATCCAATTCTGAATAAGACCTAATCCCCAGGTATTTCCTAAAGTTAGGTCCAAGACTTCTTTTCTCACGCTTGTTACGAAAGTGGGTGTGTTACCCACATTGAGAATTTCTAATTTACTATTAATGATAAATTCAAGAAGGTACTCACCACGTTTGTTGGTGTCCGTGCTCCCCCATACCACGTTATGAGGCGGCCTTCGCATGATGTAGGTTGATTTGGGCAACTCTAATGCTGGCCATCTCTACGTTAATTATGTTTCTCCTTGACATCGCTCTCCGTCAGTGCATCGTCGATGTCTGACAGGAGTACTTTGTCGGAGTTTGCTTCTTCGTCGGTCAGTTTTAGCGCTGCTAGGTTGATGGCATTTATGTCTTCGCTTTCGACAGCGAGAACGCTGACTTCCGCTACCGGCATCTCGCTCCTGACCACTTCCTTTCAGGATTTCCTCGGCGTCAGCTGATTTTTTCTCAATTGTGGCCCCTGCGTCTAGAGGATCTCCACTTGCGCGTCCTTTGTGTAAGTGGACCGGGATTTTGCCAAATCTGTAGGCCACCCTACAGCCCTTGGCTTTGATCGCTTCAAGTGATCGATCATCAATGCCAATTGTTAGCAGCTTCCCATTCTTCTCGACCTTGCTACTGAAGATTCTCCAGAGATTGGTGCTCAGTGCTTTGTTCTGAGTTTCCATCAGGTCAAGTAGCTTCTTGTCTTCGATACCTGCCGCCCGGGAAAGGTATACTGTCATCAGATGTACACCGGGGATGGCATCTCCAGTGCATGTCGTCAGCTCTGTCCCCTTCCATCCGGATAGCTTAGGTATCGTCGACTTCACCCACTCCGCAACCGCTGTGGTGGAGCAGTCAACCAGGATGAGGCCTGGTCTAAAGTGGATGCCGTCAAATTCAAGTTCGGTCTCTGACCCCCTGAACATTTCGTCCATCAACAGATTTTCCACTTGTCCCTGTTCCTCACGCGAGAGGATGATCTCCGGGTAGGATTTCGGGAGTATAGCCAGCCTGACACCTTTGGTGATGTTGGCGTAGCTAACACCCGCCTTCCTGGAGGTCGCCTCTGGTTTCGGTGCAGGTTTAGAAGAGTTTTTCTTTTTGGTAAACAGATAGCATCACTTTTTTTTTGATGAATATCGGCTTTCGAAGTGCTCTGAGTCAGTTCATCTCTTTTACTCCATGATCTCTTGCATTTAATATTGTTGTAGACAATCCATTTCTCATCCCCAGTGATGATGCGCTTCAAAAACGGATCATTTTCTCGCCGTTTGAGAAGCAAATTGCAGATGTCAACGCGACGGCACAAATTTCTTTCCGTAAGAACATGGGGAACCTATATATCCAGCTTTGAGATAAAACATAAGCGTTACAAATTATAATGAACGGTTAAATTCGATAAATTTAATCTCTCAGCGATCTCACGAGTTGTTATTCTCTGTTTTGCATCAATTAATGCCTTTATGTCGTCTTCATCAGCTTTATCTGGCCTTCTAGAACGTGGTGCATCTTCGACATCAAAATTGCCGGATTGAAATTTTCGAAACCAGTTTTGACACTGGCGTACTGTCACACATCTTCTCCATACACATCGAATAATTTATTTCTTGCTTGAACAGCATTTTTACTTTTTCGATAGAAAAAAAGTAAAATATGTCGAAAATGCTGCTTTCAGCTTCCATATTTGATAGGGCACCAACCAAAAACTATTGCGCTTAATCAATCGATTTTTTCACGGAAGTGTTGCCTGATGACCTGTCAAAATATATGTAATGATTTCCGGCTTAAGTGTCTTTGTCTTGGCTGTGGAAAATACAATTAAGTCGTCTAATGCGAAAAAACGAAATTACTTTCTGAACAACCCAATATATATTGGCTCAATTGACATCGCCAATCGCCATCCTATTAATTTTGTTTTTGAAAGCGATATTTTATATTGTCTTCCTTTATTGACAAAAAGGTTCGATTTTCGAAAACGCACATGGTTTCCTTAAGCTATGTACACACTAGGCGAACGAACGCAAACGCAGAAGAGCGAAGTTTTGTTTGCTGTCCACATTATGTACAACAAAAGAATGCGAATTAAATGTTTGTTGATCTTCTCTTAAGAGAGACACAATATAAAAACAAATAATTATGTCTATTCTTATCAAATATTTATTTAAAAGTGTCTTCTCAAACATGAAAGTGAATCTTAAATACTAAAGCTTACATCTAACAAAAGTTCAATTTAATTCTAAAGCTTTTAACGAAAACAAGGAGGGAAAGAAATTTAAATGATTAAGATAAAACAGGGATGGACATTTACATTATTAAGTCGAAAAGTATATCACCTATCCTTTATTCCTAACAATACATAACTCCTCCATCCTTTGTTTCGTGATACTCCTGAATCACGATTACAATATATAATACATACACATATGTTTGTTTTTATTTGTTTTGAAATTTATAATAATTATTACATATATTTTATTTATTATTCAAATTAATTATTATTTAAATTTGAGAGATTTGTGCAGTTTGAATATTTAAACGGTCTCTTTATATTATTTTCGTGAATATTTGTTAAATTCTGTTTTCTAAACTTAGGTTGCTCTTTATGTCTTAAACTTTTATAATTTTTAATATATCCCTCAATTCTGTCTTCTTCATAATTCTCCCGTTTTTCATTTCTTTTTTGAGTAATTGCAAGTTTTCGTGCTTCTATTCGTTTTTTTTGTTAATAAATTATCAACTTTGTTGTTGTGTACATTTATTGGTGTTTCTTTAATTGTAGAATGAAATGTATTATTATAATAGTCAACAGCTTTAATTAATTGCTCCTTTATAGGTAATTTCTCTATTAAATTTATTGTTCTCACTTTTTCTGTTAATGTGTTGTTGAGTCTTTCAACATCTGAATTGCCAGTGTGGTTGTTCGGTTTACAAAAATGAATGTCAATATTTTCGCTTTTACAAAATTCTTTCATATTTATAGTATTGAATTCATTATCACAAACTATTCTTTTTATTTTACCAACAATAGATATGTACAGCCTCATTTTTTCAATTAATGTGTGAGATGTTCTATCTTCAAGATAAAAACAAACGGCATGTTTGGAAAACTTGTGAAAAAAAATCACAAAAGCATGTTTACAGTTGACTTAGGTGTCTATATGTATTATTTCATTAATATCAGATGGCGTTTCTGTGAGAGCAAAACACTTTCTTATCGGGTTACGATCATATTTAGCTGCAGAACATATGTCACAATTATTAATTACTTTGTTTACAAAAATCTTGAGCTTGGGGTAGTACATTTTGCGTTTTAAACATTCATAATTGGATACAATGCCAGCATGCCCCGATTCTCTTACGTGGAATAAAGAAATTAATTTAAAAGCTTCAGTATCGTTTTCAATATCTTGGGCAAAATACCTGCATTTTACAAACTTTATCTCAGGAGTATGAACTACAATTTCAACGATTTTTTGTTGAAGAACTTTATATATATCGTCATCCAGTTCCGAAAAGATAGCCACTATTCCTTTTTGGATATGTCTTCTCAAAATATCCCCGATATTATTTGTTAAATCATTTTCGTCAAAAGGGTGTATACTTTTGTTGCCCTTAACCATTTTTGATTCCGTTTCTTTATTTCGAACGAGAATTAACTGAGTTTTAAATCTGCTCACTACAATGTCAAGAATAGGAATATGGTCAGACAATTTTTCTTGTTGAGAGTGTATTGTAGCTAATGCCGTACCATTGTCTTTATGTTCTTCATTACCCGCATGAATTTCATTCATATCACAATCAATTCTACTTAGAAAATCTGCTATTTTGTTCTCTTTACCTACAATATAGTCTATTTTGGCATCATATTCTCCAAGTTGAATCAGCCACCTTTGGAACCGAGGGTTTATGTTCTTTCCATTATTTTTTACTTGTAACCATTTTAGAGGCTGGTGGTCAGTACTCAGATGAAACTCTCTACCAAAATTATATGGTCGGAATTATTGACAACTCCACACTATTGCAAGCAGTTCCTTTGCTACCGTTGAATAGTTTTTTTCGTGATCGTTGAGAGTACGAGATGCAAAACATATAGGATGCCCCTCCTGGGAAAGAACAGCCCCACGTGCAAAGTTGCTAGCGTCTGTCGTAAGTTTAAATTGCTTAGCAAATTTGGGGTACCTTAAAATAGGAGAGTCTGTGATGATAGTTTTGAGTTTTTCAAAAGCTGAAATATAGTTGGGGTCATTGATATTTACTTTGCTGTACTTTTTTAAATATCGGATTATCGGAAATGCAATTTTAGAGTAGTCTTTTATAAATTTACGGTAATACCCTGTTGCTCCGAGAAAAGATCTGATTTGTTTTTGTGTTTCCGGAAGTTTAAGGTTTCGAATAACTGAAATTCTTTCTCTATTAGCCTTCACACCTTCAGGCATTAAAACATGTCCGAGATAATTTGTTTCTTTTACAAGGAAATTATATTTATCTATTTGAATTTTTAGACCGGCACTTCGTAAAGCAGAAAATATCAACTTTAGACTGTCCATATGTTCTTGTAGTGATGTACTGAAGATTAGTACCATCAAGGTAAACTACAGAAATTTTGTTGATATATTTTCTCAGAACTGCATTCATCAACCGTTGAAATATGACCATATGGAGTTGAAAACGTAGTTATCTTTCTATCCATTGGGTTCATAAGAATTTGGTGGAAACCCTTTGCTAAGTCTATGGTCGAGAAATATTGAGCTCTTCCTAGTTTATCAAGTATGGTATCAATGTTGGGGATTGGAAATTTATCACTAATTGTATTCTCGTTTAATCTTCTGTAATCGATGACTATTCTCCATTTTTGCCGACCAGAATTGTCCAACTTTTTGGGAACAACCCAAAGAGGACTGTTGTATGGAGAATTACTTTCGACAATAATGCCCTGAGAGAGCATATCATTAATTTGAGCTTGGATTTCCTCTTCATGTATCTTCGGGTATCGGTAAATTTTACTATATATGGGGTTATTTGTTGTTGTAATGATTTCGTGTTGAATATTATGAGTAAAAGTAAGCCTATCGCCATCTTTGTAAAAAAGGTCCTCGTAACGGTGTAAGAGGGTAACTATGCTTTTTCTTTCTTCAGTGTTTATATGATCTATGTTCAAATTATTGATAATATGAGTATTGATGGGTTCTATGGCATAAATGTTATGAATATCAAAGCGGTAGTGGTGAAAAAATACTTTAGTATCATTCACTTCCAAATATGCATTCCTAATATTAATGTTTGCTTTTAAATCAACCGGTGTATTATGACCTATAATTGCATCATAATTTTTGTTTTCAAGCTTAATAGCCATCCAAGTCATCCTACCATCGGTGTTGAATTCTCTAGGGATATCTGTATCTAACCTTTTTGTTATTTTATTCACACCGTTAATGGTTTTGTAATATTTTGGATATTTAAGGGTTTCGTACGATGCAACTGGAAATATATCTGAGCCTATTACATTGGTTGTTGAACCTGTGTCTATGAGACACCTCAATTGTATATTATTAATTTTTACTCAATTATTGGTTGTCCTGTTCTTTGTGAGGCTCGTTGTAAAAATTTTCGTCACTCTGCTGAATATTTTCTATCTCCATAGATTCTGTTGGTAAGTCACCCTGTCTTGGATAAAATTGATTTTTTTGTGGCATATTGTTCATAGAACTAGTTTGGTGTGACATTTTAGTTCTTCCGCTTCAAAGATTTTGTGTGAAAGTGTTTCGCTCAGCAACGGAATTATTTCCAACTGTAAAATATGATTGTTTGTTGTTTGAATTGTAACTGCTATTCGGAACTGTTTTTGATTGAAAAAATTCGGTATTTTTATTCAATAAATTCTTCTGACTTGTAACAGTTTTCCTATGTCTATAGTCTATGCATCTCTGGTCGTCTAAAAGTTTAAGCCTATTGTATTTCATAACAATGCTGTTTAGTGATTCATTGTCTGCGATGTGAGCCCTAACTTGCCCATCTATTTTTTCAATAAGAATATCAACCAGGTCACGGTCCACACATTCTGGCTTATATATATTTGTTTTTTTTTACGTCAAATTCATACAACTCATTTATATCAAACCTAGCTTTCTCGAAAACGTTAAATAATTCGTCTAAATTATTAATTAATTAATTATTAATTATTAATTTTACAATTTCTACAAAAATTATAGATTGCTGCATAAGTTTTACGAGGTTGCAAATATTTTAATAACTTATCTTTAATCTGATCCCACGTCGCATCGTCACCAAGCTCCCTGGCACAACGTCCGGCATCACCTTGGATTTTCTCGTTTATTACTATCTGGAGACCGAATTGTAAAAGCCCATCATTCTGTCCACATAGGGCGATGGTAGCGTCCACCGAATTTATAAAAGCCAATGGATAATGATTTTTGTCGAGTGGCTTTAATCGACGGAATTGCTCCAAAATGTTTTTTTGGAGTTAGGAAATCAAATTGTTGTTCATTAGTTGGCTGTTGTTGTTCATTAGCTGGTAATTGTTGTTCATTAGTAAGTTGTAGTTGTTCATAAATTTGCCGTTGTTGCTCGTCAATTAATTGTTGTTGATCATTCACTTGTTTTTGTAGCTGCGCATTCTCTCTAGTTTGTTCAGCAAGTCGACTGTGTTGTTCTTGAAGAACCAATTCCAAGCATTGAATCTTTTCGAAAAGATCTTCCATAATTGTTATTCTTAATGTTTTAGTTTTTATTAATTTTTATTATTATTATTTTTTTTCTTTTACTTTTATATTCACTGTTTGGATACAGTTTCTGTTATTCAGTTATACTTTTATTCGGTTATTATATAGTAACACCGTTTTTTTATTTTTTTTTTTATTTTTACTGCAGTTTGGTAATAATTTAATTTTTTTTTGTTTCTGACCGTTTCTTATTTTTTTTGTTTTTTTTTTTTCTTTGTCCCACTGCACTGCAAAACAGTTTTTAATTTTTTTTCATTTACTTTTATAATCACTGTTTGGATACAGTTTCTTTTATTCAGTTATACTTTTATTCAGTTATTTTTTTTATTCGGTTATTATGTAGTAACACAGTTTATTTTTTTTTTATTTTTACTGCACTGCACTACAGTTTGATAATATTATTATTATTTTTTTTTTCTTTGTTTTTTTTTTTTTTTCTTTGTCCCACTGCACTGCAAAACAGTTTTTAATTTTTTTTCATTTACTTTTATAATCACTGTTTGGATACAGTTTCTTTTATTCAGCTATACTTTTATTCAGTTATTTTTTTTTATTCGATTATTATGTAGTAACACAGTTTATTTTTTTTTTATTTTTACTGCACTGCACTACAGTTTGATAATATTATTATCTTATTTTTTTTTTTGTTTCTTAGTTTCTTTGTTTTTTTTTTGTCTACTTTGTCCCACTGGACTGCAAAACAGTTTTTAATTTTTTTTTTCAGTACTGTTTGTTAGTTAGTTTTTTTTTTTTTTTTCTTTTGTCTTAAGCACTTTGCATTGCACTGAATTTAAAAAAAAAAAAATTCTTTTCACTTTAAGTAATGTATGTTTCTTCGTTTATTATTATGTTTTATTTTGTTGTTCGGAGGATCTTTAGATCTCCTTAGACAACCGTGCTTAAATTCTTTCCTTATCTTCTACAGAAGATTAGACCGTCGACTGCGCCAATTAAATGTTTGTTGATCTTCTCTTAAGAGAGACACAATATAAAGACAAATGATTTTGTCTATTCTTATCAAATGTTTATTTAAAAGTGTCTTCTCAAACATGAAAGTGAATCTTAAATACTAAAGCTTACATCTAACAAAAGTTCAATTTAATTCTAAAGCTTTTAACGAAAACAAGGAGGGAAAGAAATTTAAATGATTAAGATAAAACAGGGATGGACATTTACATTATTAAGTCGAAAAGTATATCACCTATCCTTTATTCCTAACTATACATAACTTGCGTTCGTTGTGTGTATTTCATGCATTCAGATTTGTTCGATCCACCACTCGAGCGATCTCATTCGTTTGCTTGCGCTCTTGTTCGTTCGCCAAGTTTGTACATAGCTTTAAATTCATTATTCAATGTTATGATTATTGCTCTATATTACGTGTGGCCATAGCCACATTTAAAGCTTTGAGAACTAAATTAGATTTCTTTCCTGTTATACTCTTCACACAAGTGATAATCTACATTGATGTTTCCAACTGATAGAATCATGCGTCCCCGACTCAATAAATAGAAACGATCAGAGCGACAAGGCGATTCGATTAAGTCATTTTCGTTTGTCTATCATTTCGTCAATGCATGTTATGCTTATATAGAATTCAAGCTAATGAACTGAAGTTTGTTAAAGACACATTGTACACAGTTGTAATATCAAAATAAGAATTATCTGTTTACTGGAAGTTGTGGTAGTTCCCATACAAAAATTATGTCAAATCCATGATTTTTGGTGTTTTATACTACAGTATTTTCATAGCCTACTGAAATTATCAATTTAAAATGACAATTCAATCTACATAAGTTTGTATTGTACATAAATTGTTTTCATTTAAGTTAAAGTACTTTAGAATTGTTAAAAAAATATCAGTCCTAAACTGATGGTGCATATTTCATTTCCTTTCAAGTAGTATGTGTGCATTTGTAAATATTTTTTCATATAATATTTCTGAATTTATTATTTATTTTTTTTTTATCAAAATCATGATAATAGAGATGAATATGAAACTTTATGCAGTAGGTACGTGTATGATATTTTATTCACACATGGCGCCACTGGACATTGTCACAGACAGATGATGATATAACGCACCAAAGGTGACAAAGAGTTATAGTAGCGCCCAGGAGCGTAGTTCACTGACATTTCAGATGGATAGGAAAAGATATATTTGTTGTTGTTCATGTATATGAAGAAACACACATCAAACCATATAAGTATGAATGAATGAATTTTTTTCTATAAAAAATTGTTGACAAAAAAATAAAGAAAAATTGTACATTTTCTTGCCAATTGTTGAGGAGAAGCGTGTGTCATGTTGACAAAAAAAAAAAAAAAAAATAAAATAAAATAAAAAAAAAACAAAAAATGAAATTGAGTTTGATGCTTGAATTATTTTAATTTCCTCTTGCCGACGGAGCATGACCAGGCATTACTGCAAGAGTGAAAATGACTGTTAGGGACAACACCATGCTGCATGGATACACGTCCGTCATTGAAGTCGAACTCGCGACTGTCTATGTTTGCAATTTTGAGGAGGTATTGACTTCAATGTCGTCAACTGTCGTCATTTTTTAAAATTGAAATGAAAAAATTTCTTTCAAAATTCAAAAGATAAATAATATTTTCTTATGATCCTCACTTGTATTAATATTTTTGTAAGGCCAGTTAAACTGATTTAACCAATAAATTAAAAAAAATATATCTTTTTATATGAAATTCAAAACTCATCAAAAATATATGGAGAAAGCGTCTCAAAAGGAACGCGCTGCAGACCGACGTGATAGTATAGCTTTGCCTCAATTCGTTAATGTGGATCAACTGATATCGAGGCTAATTAGTATGAATTCCTCAGGTGTATCTACCGCACCCGATGAAGGCGATTTACGTTGGTTATGCATAACTACACGTGAATTACTGATGAAACAACCGATGCTTCTAGAATTGGATGCGCCGCTTAAAATATGTGGCGATATTCATGGTCAGTTCACAGATCTTTTGAGAATTTTTAGAATGGGAGGTTTTCCACCCAAATCAAATTATCTGTTTCTCGGTGATTATGTTGATCGTGGCAAACAATCGATTGAAACTATTTCATTACTGTTCGCCTATAAAATACGTTACCCCGAAAATTTCTTTATACTTCGAGGCAATCACGAGTGTTCTTCAGTCAATAGGGTGTATGGCTTTTTCGATGAGTGTAAACGACGGTATACAGTGAAACTATGGCGTATGTTTGTTGATTGTTATAGTTGTTTGCCAGTTTGTGCGATCATCGAGGATAAAATATTTTGTTGCCATGGTGGTCTAAGTCCCACACTATTCGCAATGGATCAAATACGCGATTTGAAACGTCCCTGCGAAGTGCCCGATTATGGTTTACTGTGCGATCTCTTGTGGTCGGACCCAGATGGTACAGTCATTGGCTGGTCACGAAATGAACGTGGTGTTAGTGTAACATTTGGCACGGATATTGTACAGCGATTTGTCAGTCGTCATAAATTTAATCTCGTATGCCGTGCTCATCAAGTTGTCGAAGATGGCTATGAATTCTTTGCTAAACGGCAACTCGTAACACTTTTTTCGGCTCCCAACTATTGTGGGATGTTTGACAATGCGGGTGCCTTTATGAATGTCGACAAGGATCTTGTTTGTACATTTTCTATATTGAGACCTATTCTATTTAGCAACCCCCGGGGGGGCAGCATACAATCATTTGATTTTATGGTTCCATTTTCAGTAAATAATTAAGGAAAATTCTTAAAGACAAAATAGAAAAAAAAAAAAAAAATGGAAATATACAGTAGCTTTTACTAAAGTGATCTATTCGGATTGAAGAATATTTGACAATAAAAATTTTGATTAAAATTCGTAATGCATAAATTATAATTATAATTATATCGTATATATTTTTTAATACTACATCAAGACAATATACAAACATACACAGTAAAGTATTACAAACAATAAATTGACATATTGACTAAACTTGTAATACTGATTATAATTATATTCATAAGCACTGTACAAATATAAATGTGAAAAAGGAAAAAATATGGAATTGAGTAAAGTATTATAAGACAAGAAATGAGACAATCAGATTTAAACGAGCTATTAACCTCATTGGTGAATGGAAAAACAATTACAAGCAAATTTTTTGATGTACCCGAACAAATAATTACCAGTTTGTTACACCAGGCCCGCAAACGTCTTCTTGACGATCCAGCACTTTTGGAAATAGAAGCTCCATTATTTGTAATCGGTGATTTGCATGGTCAATTTGATGATCTGCTACGCTGTTTCAATACAAAAGGCTACCCACCAGAAAAAAAATATCTCTTTCTTGGTGACTATGTGGATCGTGGTCCGAATTCTATTGAGACGATAACACTACTCTTTGCATTGAAAGTGAAATATTCGAATAGTGTATATTTGTTGCGAGGCAATCATGAAAGCGCTGGAATCAATACAGTTTATGGATTCTTCGATGAGTGCAAACGTCGCGCTACGATTAAACTGTGGCGTCAGTTTGTTGATTGCTACAATTGTCTACCAGTGGCCGCTATTATAACGAAACGCATATTCTGTTGTCACGGAGGACTAAGTCCACATTTGACTGATATGAATCAAATTCGTACACTTGAAAGGCCATTCGAAGTACCCGATTCTGGATTAGTGAATGATCTGCTTTGGGCCGATCCGTCACCACTATTTGGTTGGACAAAAAATGATCGCGGTTGCAGTGTTTGCTTTGGCAGAGATGTTGTCGGTAGATTTATAGAGCGTTTTGGTTTTGATGTAATTTGTCGGGCGCATCAAGTTGTTGAAGATGGCTATGAGTTTTTTTCTAATCGGAAATTGGTTACATTGTTTACGGCAACGAATTATTGTGGGGAATTTGATAATGCAGGAGCTATAATGACGGTTGATGAAAATTTAATGTTAAGTTTCCATATATTAAAACCTAAAAAGAAATTTCTTATTGGCAATATCCTTAAAAGTATGAAAACTTAAATATCGTATGCCAATTATTCATAGTCATAGATATGCTTCCATTTTATATTTCATATATTGTACTATATAAGAATAAAACAAACCATCAAGTCATCAACTAGACAGATTTTGATGTCATATCAATTTTTGTAACAAATTTTTTTTTTTTTGATATGTTTTCTATTTTTATATTTTTTATTTCAAAGTAATCGTACCCGTACTCATTGATTTCATGAATATGAGTGACCCAAAAGCAAGAACATTTATATTGGATGATACGATTAAATCATTACTATCCACTCCGAGACCTAAAAAAATTACGTTACCTGAGCAAGACATGCTTGAAATAATAATGACGGCACGTGAGATATTCCTAAAGGAGCCATCTTTGTTACAGGTGATCGCACCTGTTATTATTATTGGCGATATACATGGACAATTTAAGGACTTGGTACGATATTTTGAACACTGCGGCTATCCACCAACGGCAAATTACTTGTTTCTAGGTGATTATGTCGATCGTGGCAAATATTCCATTGAGACATTGACTTTACTGCTCGCCTTAAAGAACAAATATCCGAAATATGTTCATATGCTGCGCGGTAATCATGAAACAGCTGGAGTTAATATGCGTTATGGTTTCTTTGATGAATGTAAAAGACGATTAACCATACGAATGTGGAAGACCTTTGTGGATTGTTATCGCTGTTTGCCAATTGCAGCACTTGTCAATCAAAATATATTCTGTTGCCATGGTGGTCTAAGTCCGCTTTTAAACTCATTGGATGATATACGCAAAATAAAACGACCCACTGACATAGACGAACCAAGTGTACTGTGTGATATTTTGTGGTCAGATCCATCATTGACTCTAGGTTGGAGTAAAAATGAAAGAGGTATCAGTGTTTGCTTTGGACAAGATGTGGTCGAAGAATTTCTACATCGTTTCAAATTAGATTTGATTGTGCGTGGTCATCAGGTAGTTGAAGATGGCTACGAGTTCTTTGCGAAAAGACAATTGGTGACAGTGTTTTCAGCGCCCAACTATTGTGGTGAATATGATAATGCTGGAGCGATAATGATTGTCGATAATCTCTTGAATTTATCATTTTTTGTATTTGAATACACAAAAAAAGTCAAGGTAAAGGACCCATTTAAGGGAACGTAATAATATTCTTTAACTTGTCAATTTTGAAATAGATTTATTAAAAAAAAATAAAAATTAAAAATGCATCGAATAAAGTTGATTGACCACCTTTTGTCTTTTAAATGTTTAGTGTAAATCGGTCACCCTGATGATTTTTCAATAATTGCAAGTAGAATATGGAAAAACTAGTAAAACGAAAACTAATTTTGGCTATCCCGAAATTGTAATAGTCCGAGGGTCTTTTCATGATTGCTGGATATAAGTATGTCAGAAACTTATAGTGTCCAAATTTCAAGTTTATAGTATAAAAAACAAAAAAGTTTTTTCTAAAAAGAGCTTTAATTTGGATCCAGGTTTGTATGGGGGTACCACCAGTAGTCCGATTCGACTGATTCTGTACAAATGTACGGCGTATGGTGAAAAGAAAGTTCCGTGCAAAAATTTCAGCTCTCTAGCTCAAAAACTGAGGGATTAGTTTGGATACATACAGACAAACAAACAAACGGTCATGGTTACGTCAACTCGACTCGTCGCGCTGATCAAAAAATATATACACTTTATGGGGTCTCCGATGTCTCCTTCTCCACTGATCCACTGCAACCAAAAATGTTACAAGTTTCTTGTATGGGGACTCCTTTAAGTTTTTAATTTTATTATAATTTTAGTATTTGTTGATATAGTGGCAATCAACTTTCTATCTATTACGGTTCCTGAGATACAGCCGCTGACGGACGGACAGCGTTAGCTTAGTAATAGGGTCCCGTTGGCACCCTTTGGATACGGGTCCCTAAAAAAACAATTTATTGAAATAACTACAGGAAATGATATAAATAAGTTATTATTCGTACTTCTATTTGCTGTAAATCAATTGGTATTTTAATTATATTGGTAAAACATTTTACTTTTGGACAGACTTGCCAAGTCATAATACTTAATATATTCATAATGTTGGCAGCCCTCACTTTGTGACAGTTTGTGTAATAATTTACGAGACTCAATTTGCTATTTCTTGCAATTTATTTTTTTTTTTATATAGCACGTAACAAATTTTCGACATCTTCTTGAATATCCTTAATATCTATACGCAAATTGAGTGATTACAGCACCCAGGAGCAGATGAAACATTAGACGACATAACCACCATATAAACTGATAAATCAAAATGATGCTTGGTCTAATAAAATAATTTATTTTTTTTTAACTAAGAATATTATAAGTGCTTGAATCAATCCATGATTGACCATGTGTGGCCGTGATTGAGCGTTTCATTTTGATATGTTTGTGATTGATCAATTATGCTTGACTTGTGAGTCTTTGATTGATTGGAAATCGATATAAAAAGTTTTGTTTTAATTTTGATCTTAGTTGCCCTAGGGTAAAGTTGTAGAATTCACACTCGTTCGTTTATTTATTGTTGTTAATGTTATGTTTTACTTTATCTTACATTAGGTGGCTAAAACTTTACTATTTAAAACCGTTTATTTTGTTATTGTTATATTTTATTTTACTTACTATGCTACCGAATTTCTTGGATGAAGTTATCGAAACTCTTCTGGGGTCAAAATTACCAAAACATATAGAAATACCCGAAAAAGATTTGGTCGAATTATTACTTGAGACGCGTCGATTATTGTTGCTTCAACCTGTATTACTGGAACTTCATGCACCAATTAACATTCTCAGTGATATACATGGTCAATTTAAGGATCTGTTACGTTATTTTGATGAGTGTGGGTATCCGTCAACAAAACAATACTTGTTTCTAGGGGACTATGTCGATCGTGGCCTAAATTCAATTGAGACTCTGACTCTTCTCTTTGCTTACAAACTGAAGTATCCAACTAGAATGCATTTGTTGCGTGGCAATCACGAAGAGGCAAGAATCAATCGCGCTTATGGCTTCTTCGATGAATGCAAGCGTCGCCTTACCGTTAGAATATGGAGATGTTTTGTTGACTGCTATAATTGTCTACCAATTGCGGCTGTCATAGAAGAAAAGATCTTCTGTTGCCATGGTGGCTTAAGTCCACATATTCGGGAAATTGATGATATATACAACATATCACGACCAACAGAAGTACCTGAGGCGGGTTTATTATGTGATCTACTCTGGTCAGATCCAACTACTGAAAGATTGGGATGGGCCCCCAATCCTCGTGGTGTAAGTTATACTTTCGGCTCGGATATTTTGGAACTATTTCTCAATCGGTTCAATATGGACTTAGTCTGCCGTGGCCATCAGGTGGTCGAGGATGGATATGAACTTTTTGGAAAGCGTCGTATGATCACTATCTTCTCTGCGGTAAATTATTGTGGTCAATTTGATAATGCTGGTGCAATGGCTTCCGTAAGTGGTGATCTAACCATAACTTTTCACGTGTTGAAACCGATAAAAAAAGTACGGATAATTCCTTTTCTTACTTAACTTTCGTAATTTCAATTCTTGTGTTAACGTAGCGAAAACGAAAGAAGAAAAATAAAGATCAACATAATATAAAATGCATTATAAATCGCGAAGAGAATTTAGTGATGTTAATATGCAAAACTTAACCACTTCAAAATTATCATTCTGTGTAAAAACAAGCAGCAAAATTTGTCATTGGCAAATTCTTGTTATGAGAACCCCTTGGTAAACAATTAATTGAATATCTCATAATATGCAAATCCGACTTAGAAGTCAATTTTGTATTACAGATACGACTACCTCATCCAGTTATTGAGGAACTCTTGTACTACTACTAACGACTACCTCATCCAGTTATTGAAGAACTCTTGTACTACTATTATGACTACCACATCCAATTATTGAAGAACTCTTCACCTATTACTACAACTACCTCATTCAATTATCAAACATCCCTTGTACTTCTGCTTTGGAGGTTGTCTTAGCCATTTATTTAATAACCCTTTTACTACTACAAACTACCTCATCCAGTTATTGAAAAATTCTTGTACTACTACTATGATTTCCTCATACAGTTGTTGAAAAACCCTCGTACTACTACTAATGACTTCCTCATCCAGTTATTGAAGAACTCTTGTACTGCTACTAACGACTATCGCATTCAGTTATTGAATAACTCTTTACGACTACATCATCCATTCTTATATTACTGCAACGATTACCAAATGCCAAATGTAGTAAAACTTATTATACTTGTGTGAAAAGTACACAAAACCAATTTCATTTCTTAGATTGTCACAAAATTAACATAAACGTATGGAAGAACTTTTGAAAAAATAGTTTTGACTATCGATTTTATTTTGATATCCCATAATATTTCACAAACTGGCGAACCAGTTGTTTCACAAAATGTCTTATAATTTTGCACCTGAATAAGCTTATCAGACTTTTTTTTTTTCTTCAAATCATGCAAAGTTTATTTAAATTGGTTTTTTTTTTTAAATAATGTAGTAAGCTGTTTGTCTATTGTTCAATAAAAAAAATTAAAAAAAATAAAAAAAAAAAAAAATAGAATCGAGATGTTTTAAGTGAAGAACTATCGTGATGCTTATTTGTATATCAACCAAATATAAATGAATACATCACAAGTTGACGCACTGATTAATTCATTATGGAAATTATTGAAAATGCCCAAAGATCAAGTCAAAATCAACGAGATGGAAATAAATGCAGTGACTATGGTTGCTCGAGAAATAATTTTGGGTCAAAGCATGTTGCTATATCTGCAGGCACCTTTACGTATTGTTGGTGATATACACGGCCAGTTCCCAGATCTTTTACATGTGTTCACAAAACACGGTCCGCCGCCCACAACGAACTATCTGTTTTTAGGTGACTATGTAGATCGTGGTCCAAACTCAATTGAAACGCTGACTTTGCTTTTAGCCTACAAAGTTAAGTATCCTGATAACATTTATCTTTTGCGTGGAAATCATGAATGTGAATCAGTCAATAAGGTTTATGGGTTTTACGATGAGTGCAAGCGTCGTTACACTACTCGGCTTTGGAAGAGCTTTGTTGATTGTTACAATTGTATGCCAGTGGCTGCAATTATAGAACTAAAGATATTTTGTTGTCACGGTGGACTCAGTCAATACCTCATGACTTTGGATCAAATTAATTTAATTGAACGCCCAACTCGTATTCGTGATAGAGGATTACTATGCGATCTGTTGTGGTCTGATCCCGATTCACAAGTATTAGGTTGGGCTAATAGTCCACGTGGAGTTAGTTTTGTTTTTGGCGCCGATATTGTTGAAAAATTTATTGTCAGATTCAATTTCGATCTGATTGTAAGAGCACATCAAGTTGTCGCAGATGGCTATGAATTTTTTGCAAAACGACAATTGGTTACTATCTTCTCGGCGCCCAATTATTGTGGACAATTTGATAACTCTGCTGCCACAATGTATGTTGATACGAACTTAGTTGTAACATTCGATATTATATCGGCATCGCTTGCATCCGACTGGTCGAGACCGACAACTACATAATTTTTATTTTTTTTTTTTTCTGTGTTAAAATAAACCTACATATGTATATTTTTTTCAATCAACTATTTCATTATTTATAAATCATATTTACGATTTCATGTTTCTCGATTTAGTAGTTTCAAAATTTTGCATATCATTATCGAGACATCAATATAACCATGCAATCTGTTCGTAACTCCAATACTAGTGAGAACCCAAATATTGATCAAATAATCTATCGACTAATAGATGTTCGGCGCTTAAAGCATCTCAATTTATCCGAGAGTGACATACGCTCAGTATGTAATCGCTCACGTGAGGTCTTTTTGTCGCAGCCAATGTTACTCGAACTATCAGCACCGGTCAAAATCTGTGGTGATATACATGGCCAATATACGGATCTATTGCGTTTATTTGACTATGGTGGGTATCCTCCTGCTTCAAATTATCTTTTTCTTGGTGACTATATAGATCGGGGGAAGCAATCGATTGAAGTCATATGTTTACTATTAGCGTACAAAATAAAATTTCCCGAGAATTTTTTTTTATTGCGTGGCAATCATGAAAGTGCTGGTATCAATCGGATTTACGGTTTTTATGATGAGTGTAAACGAAGATATACTGTAAAATTATGGCGTACTTTTGTCGATTGCTATAATTGTATGCCAGCGGCGGCTATTATTGATGAGAAGATCTTTTGCTGTCATGGCGGTCTCAGTCCCGATCTACAGAATATGAATCAAATCACTCACTTGCCACGTCCCTGCGATGTACCTGAGAAGGGTTTACTGTGTGATTTACTTTGGGCAGACCCGGATTCCAAGATTATGGGGTGGGGTGAAAATGATCGTGGCGTGAGTGTTACCTTTGGTGCTGATGTCGTTGGCAAGTTCACGCATCGTCATAAGTTCGATTTGATTTGCCGAGCGCATCAGGTTGTTGAAGATGGCTATGAGTTCTTTGCCAAACGACAACTCATAACGATATTTTCTGCCCCAAATTATTGTGGGGAATTCGATAATGCAGGAGCGATGATGTCAGTTGATGAAACACTAATGTGTTCGTTCTATGTACTGAAGCCTGCAAAAAAGGGCATGAGAAAAGTATCAAGAACTTCTAACTGAAAAATAGTTTATATTGTGATTTAGAATCATCACCAATCATTTGTAGATCAAAATTATACGAATTATATTAATAATTTATAGAAAATTTAAAGGCTTTCATATATTTAAATTAAAATGTATAAGAATAAATTTCAGTTTTGCATGATTAGATGAATCGGTAAAACTTGTCAATTGATTTTATTGTAAATTGCCATTGTATTTTTAGTATTTACATCATAATGAAAATATAATAAAAATCAGTACTCATTAATTTAATCGATAAATATGTGTCATTGCTAACAGATAACTGATAATTTAAAGGGTCTTTTAGACGATTGTATCAGTAGTCAGTTCATGTTTAGTTTCAGTCGAACTGATGTGGGTGTCTAAAATGCCCTTAAACAGCAAACACTGAAAGTAAAACTGAAATGGACACTGAGACTGAAAACTGACAGAAACACGTGTAAACAAGTACGTCATGCCTCAGTCCGTTCGATTACGTCAGTTCTCTTAAAAATCCGATACAGTTCACATATACAATTGTCACAATGTCCAAGGATCATAACTTTGTTGTCGTGTTAATTAAAATGTATAAAACTTCACCGTGTTTGTGGAACAAAACATGCGTAGACTCTGTTCAGGGCTGCACAAAGAACAGTGAAAACAGAATGAATCGTTCCTAAAGGCATAAGCAACGTCAGCTTAAACGAGTTTCCTGAGTTAGACAAATTTGTAGAGTGAAACTACTCACATAAACGACTTTTGATCATTCACCAAAACATCTCTTTGTCATTCACTTCAAACAGATGTTTTCGGTTCACAAAACAGTTTTTTTCTTTTCCGGCGTTTTCTTGCAAATCAGCTTTTGCTGCATTCATGGGGTATGTATGAAATCGTATGGACCGAGTTACATAGCTTGCACGCGAACGAAACAACGTCAAAAGTTGAACAACTTCAACTTTAATAGAAAACTGTATTGGTAAAAGGAAAAAGAACTGGTTTGTGAACCAAAAAACAGCTGTTTGTGAACCAAAAGAACTGCTTGATCGCGTGGTGAATGACAAAAAACTGATATTTAAAAACTTATTCCAATTCAATTTATTACATGATTATAAAAATACATACTTCCCTTTTTTTAATAATTCAACATTTAATACAGTTTTCTTCAATAATCACTTGCTTAAATTTTCAAATTCACAGCTGTTTTTTATTTACTGAAGTTAATAACATTGAAGTCGTTTGTGTACCTCGACGTCGTTTGTGTAGTTTGAAGTCATTTGTGTATCTCCAGCTTTAATGACGTTGCTATGTAGTTCACTTCATATGAATCAACAAAATTCAACTTTTGTAGTGAAAGCCTAAAAAGCATCCACTGCGATAAACGTCGTTTATGAAGTTTCACCTTTGTGAGGCAATAATTTTGTCATTTTTTAACCTCTCAATCACATAGAGTTGCTTTTTGTTTTGACAAATCTTATTAAAATATTTATTCTTATTAATTTTGCTAACAAAAATCAGTCAAAGAATTATAGAATTAACATGGAATTTTTAAAAATAGAGAAGGATATAAATAATAAAAAGAAATTGGATTGTACACAATCACTGGATGGGATAAAGAAGTTTTTTCCTTTCTTATACAAGTTGCACATGATTACAAACAAATCGAATCATCCATTTGTAATTTGGAGTGAATGTGGCGGGCAACTTCAAATTGATTATATGGGAATGCAAGATTATTTGATGACAAAATCGTCAATATTTTATGAGAAAAGTATACTTCAATTTGTGGATCGCCTATGCAAATTTAAATTTACGAAAAGCGATCAAGAAAAGAGCGACAAGGCGGATATATTCCCGCCACAGGTTTGGTTGTATTATGAGCATCCAAATTTCCAACGAGACCACAATGAGCTAATTGAGAAAATTGAGGGGGCAAATGAACTGTACGAATATATAGCATCGACAGATCCAACAAACATGGAAATGGGTGATGATTGTATTGGTGAACCATCGAACTCGCATCATATTCGTAAACGTGGACGTGATGACCTTTGCTCTGCGATCACAGGCACAATGTCACGCGTGGAACAGACACGAATTCGCATGCATTTGCAATTACGTTTTCAACGTGAGCAGAGTGTGTTGCTGCAAAAGCTCACCGAAGCGGACACGGTGTCTGTGAAAAAGGTTGAGCAGAAAGGTTCACGTATTGTTACGCGTGTCACCAATGAACCGGTTGTCAAGTTGCCTGACAATAAGTTTGAGAGTCCTTTGGAAACCAATCTTGCAGTTCAAAATACTATTCATCCAGACCTTGCCGGCTTCTATGGCAAAACAAATTTTGATAAGATTAAGGATTTCTTTGGTGAGTATCTCCCGAGACGTGATAATGATATCATTGTGATTAAAGTGCCGGAGATTGAAATCCCCCCTGAGCATGGAGAAAAGAAGGATCAAGAATCAACCATTGATCAGATTATTGAAGAAGAAGAGGAAGAGCTTGTTGGTACCGATCATTTTGTTGATGCTGACGATGTGGATGATGATGATGATTATGTCGTAAACTCTTCGCCAGGCAATGATTTCAATAACGTGGCATTATCTGAAACATCGAAATCAAGTGTTTTGGATAGTCCCAATACAGCAATTAATTCTGTTGACGACGAGATTCAAAATGCTTTGAATTCATTGTGTGGTGAACCAGAAGAAAAAACGCATGATGATGATGATGATTCTGATGAAATGCAAATAAAAAAAATTAAATTTACTGAAGTTGAAGCTGAACAAACTGGAAAAGAAGGATCTCAAATAGATGAACAAATAGAAGTAAATTCTTTTGGCGATTTCTTTGCTCAGATCGACGAAAATACTGTGAATGAACACATGAATTTTGTTTTCGATTTTGAAATATAATTAACATTAACTTAACTTTAACTTATTTACTATGTGCAGATAAAGAAAACATGAATAATTAAATGAGTTGACTACTAATAGACATATTTTCATTATATTGCTAAATTCCAGGTTTTTTTTAAATGAATTCAGTCAGTCAAGTCGATTTCTTAAATTGTTCTTCATTTCTTTTTAGTTTATTGTTTACATTTTGAAACATTTGTTGCTGTTGTCCTTATTTCCCACTTTGTTTTAATAAGCCCCTGGGTATATCGACATAACTGGACACTGTTATAGTGTGAGTACATCCCTTATATATACTCACCCTACATTTTTCTATCAGAACCCAACTAAATCCTACTCAATTTGTTGCATTTCAGTTTTTTAAAAAGCAAGAAAACGGCACAACTGAGCCAAGCAAGGCACGCGCTCCTTTGTATTCCCCATGGGAAAATAATGTTTTTTATTCTTTCTTCTTTTTCTTTGCCGCTGTCTTTATGGCTCAATTCATCTGTTTTGCATATTTCTTTGTTTCTACTTCGGTTTTATTTCATTTTTTTCCCCATCTTTTTGTTGCTTCTTTGCTTTTTTTATGATTTCGAAATGAAAACTTTGATTCTGAATGCATTTGTTGACTACTAACAAAGGAAAAAAAAATCTCTTTTCTATTTGTATCTGCCTTTTTAAATATAAGTAAAAATGTTAATCAGTTTGAGAACTTTAAGTTTAACCTTATTAATATAAAACCATATGAATTCGTAGCTGCTTTCAGGAATATATTTTGTAAGGGTGATATTGTATTAATAAATAGAAATTTTCTTGTCCTTAAAGGAACAGAAAGAAAAGAAAAAATGTTTTTGTAATTTAAAATTACAATGCAAAAATTTCTTTAAATATTTAATTCTTATTGCTGACTATTAAAAATAAGAAGATTATTTATTGAATCGTTTATCGTTTAATCGTTGTATACGTTTCTCTGTGAATTAAAGTCTTTATTGTAGAATAATGGAAAATTAGACGTATTTCAAACAACATCTTCCAGGTAGCCATGATATCGTTGACGTATGTCTCCTCGAATTTAGTCAACTTAGCTAAGTATAAATGAATGGTTCACTTGCCAAATCGATTAACTCCACTTTTTAATTTTAATACAATTTAATATCAAAACACTTTATTGACTCCCACAGTTAACATGTGTGGAGTTGACATCTCCTATGCCAACAATGTGAAACATCTCGGTATGCATTTGGATAGTCGCTTGACTTGGAGATAGCACATTACCGTGGTTTCTAAAACAGTTACAACCAAGTTACACACGCTAAACTGGATTTCTTTTCCCGACAAGGGGATTGTTGAGGATACTTCGACCACTTGTGGTTGTAGAGGATGATATACCTCTCGTCACCAGATGGGAGGTAGAAGCTGCATCGAAAAAGGCTAAGGTGAACAAGTCGCCATGTCTGGATGGCATCCCTAATGCTGTTCTTAAAAGAGCCATGGCCGCGAAACCTCAAGTGTTCTGCGAGGTTTTCACAAGACGCTTAAAAGAAGGTCTCTTTCTCAAATGCTGGAAGAATCAACGGCTGGTACTCTTCCCAAAAGGAAGCCTACCCCCTGATCAACTATCTTCCTACAGACCACTGTGTCTACTAAGTACCACTGGGAAGATCCTAGAAAGGATTATTTGCACTAGACTCCAGCAGTACACAGAGGCACCAAATGGACTGGCCGAACTGCAATTCGGCTTCAGACCAAACAGAGACACAGTGGGAGCAATCCAGAAGGTCTGTGACACTGCCGAGGAGACCCTAAATAGCAGAAAGGGGGTAGGCGGCAACAAAAAGTACTGTGCAGTTGTCACACTCGATGGAGATACCCAGATACCTGATTCGGATGATAGTGTCTTATTTCAGTGACAGAACACTAATCTGTAATACAGAAAAAGGCACTAAGTTTTATGAGATAACTGGAGGTGTCCTACAAGGTTCCGTCCTGGGTTCATTACTATGAAATGTCATGTACGATGGCATCCTGCGGATTAATAAACCCAGTGGTGTGGAGATAGTTGGATATGCTGATGACGTCGCTATCGTCGTAGTAGCAAAGACGCTAAGTGAGGTCGCATCAAAATTTGAAAGAACAGTTGCAGCTTCAAGAAGTTGGCTTAGGCAGAACCATCTATGCTTGGCGGAGCATAAAACAGAGCTGATACTCATGAGCTCCAGAACAAAGGTTGAAAAACTGTCACTGAGGATCGGGAACCATATCTTTGAATCGAAGCGTTATATGAAGTACCTGGGAGTACTTCTGGACCACCGTCTGTGTTTTAAGAACCATCTAATCGAGTCAACACAAAAATTGGCGAGGATTCTCCCAAACCTAGGTGACAGCTAGGTTCGGTGAGTAAATCTATACTGCTTTATGCGGCTCCTATTTGGGCTGGGTCTCTCGCAACTAAGTCATACCTGCAAGGAGTAAAGAGTACACACAGAATTGCGAACCTGAGGATTTGTAGAGCCTATCGGACAGTTGCAGACGATGCGGCGGGCGTACTTGCAGGCAGACTTCCAATTGACTTGGAAATCTTGGCTGCAAGGGATATATACCTAGCCCGAGCAACTTCCCATAGAAATAGCAGTTTGGAGATCAGGTGCAAGTACTTAAACATATGGCATAACAGGTGGAGCAGTGCAGAGCCACGAAGGATTCATCACCTTATCCCCAATATAGCGGACTGCCTAAAAAGGAGCGGTGGAGACGTTAGTTTCGAATTTACACAATTCACTACTGGCCACGGGTGCTTCAGGCAATATTTGCACAGATTTGAGCATGCCGAGGATCCGTACTGTGCCCTCTGCTTGAACAGCGTAGAAGACCCTGAGCACCTCGCTCATGTGTGTCCTCGGTTTGAAGCACAGCGAAGCAGGATGTACTATCTTGGATCTCCCAGCAATTCACAGGAGATCTTAAGGATGATATGATGTTTTCCTCGGAAGAGTGGGCATTTTTCACTATCGAAATAGCTAATATCATTCGTGAGGCTCGAGTGTATGAGCGTTCAATTGCACCCAGATAAGGGCAATCTTCACCCCCTACGAAGTAATGCTTTGATAGTTCCTTAAGTATTAAAGAGTTTCGAGACAATAGTGGGCTTTTTAGTCGATAGGAATCCGATTTAGCTTCTGGCTCGGGCCATCAGTATCTATTTTGATGATTTTGTCCTCCTTGTTTGGATAAAAAAAAAACTGGCTTTTACGTAATTTCAGCCTTAATGCTAAGCTTACAATTTACAAGTAAATCATCAAGCCGTCTTGGACATATGGTATATATGGAATAAGACAATTCAAAGATCTCTCACAAAAATCCACTTACTTACTGAGCTGATTAGCCATAATTGTCGAAGACGTCTGAAGAGGCTTCATCCAGCTGATCTACGCGGTGGAGGTAACTGTCACAATATTTGACGTAGTACACTTTAGAATATTAAAACAATCCTCAGTCAACGTTTGATTCTTATGTCATACGAGTATGTGTACTTTTGTATTTGATCGGCGTAAAAATCTGGTAATAAGTAGTATCAACACTACTAAACATTTTTTTAGCCAATGAATAATAAATAATTTATTTCATAAGCCAATCAAAATTTATATAAATATATGGACATTCCTTTTTAAAGCAATAATTGGTATAATATAACAAAAATCAGTAAAAAACAAGCACCCGTCTCATATGGTTGAAATGAAGCATCATGAGTTCTTGTTTAAAAGTACTTTAAAAAATTCTATCATTAACAGAAGGAATGTAAGTGTTACAGGGATACCAGTAAATTGGATCAAAATGCACCTCATACAATTCAATTGTGACTGTAACGAAAATTCCGAATTTAATTTAATTAATATACTATGAGAAAATCTATAGCACTTTGACCATTATGTTTAAATAATGTGGACCAGACTTTATTGAATCCAATAAGCAGAAATGTGACAAAAGAAAAGAGGAAAGATATTTAATTTTAATATTTTAACAGAACTTTAAAAACACACGACGAGTATATACTATTATCTTACTTTCATTAACTTATTGTTCTATGTATTCATATGTATATGCATACTATGTCTTCAAAAGAATCATTGTTTTTCTCGGAAAGTGATTAAGATAACAAAGTGGTAATAGAAAGTCTCTACGTTTGAAAAATAAGCCACATAAGGCAACATTTCAAGATCCAACTGTTTTATAGCGCTAAGAGTTTGATGCCTTTAGGCCTTTAATAAGATTTAAAAAGCTTCAGTTCCAGTTTTCTTAGCATGGAAGCCAATAAAGGATTGCTACTTGCAAATGACTTTTTTGGATTATGTCGTGACGTTTTGAATTGTAACAAAATTATTTTGTTATGCGAATAGTGAAATAATTTTGATGGAGTTTAATAGTTAAATATAGAACTTAAAATATAAAAAA
The DNA here is from genome assembly GCA_035041805.1 of Amiota mariae. NCBI lineage: Eukaryota > Metazoa > Arthropoda > Insecta > Diptera > Drosophilidae > Amiota > Amiota mariae. The sequence continues at coordinate 722,076 of JAWNKV010000287.1, forward strand.
AGACTAACTTTGGCTATGCCGAAGTTGTAATACTCTTCACGCCCCTGCTAGTTGTCCAAAAGTCTTGAAATTTAGAAGTTGGTGGATATGGGTCAGACGGATCAACTCGTCTCATTGAGCTGATCACAAATATATATATATATATTTTATATGGTCTGCGATGTCTCCTTTTGTGAGTTACAAACTTCATGACAAACTTATAATACTATTCACTCCCGTGAAGAGTAGAACAATGTAATCATGTTCAGGTTAATTAATGTGTTCTGTCTATTTCAACCTGGATATCAAATTTGCACCGTTATTCGTAACACATCACCGTGAAGAAAGGTACTGCTGATTGAATTACAATCCCTAAAGATATTTTTGAACTAGTATTTATTCCTATAAAAGGTCAATTACTTAAGCCTTTCGGACTCTTTAAAGCTTATCGGAATTTGCTTTAATATTTCACTTTAACAATTTCTTAAAAAATCAAACATCAGATTTTAATCTTTAATAAAAACTTGAAAAACATGACTATTCTTCGATATAAGTTTTTACTTTTTTCAGATTATTCTTCAGACAGAATTTAGAGTTTTTACCGTGTCGACATGAACAATGTCTGCAACGTCAATTATGCGCTTGAGTAAAGTTAAAAAAGTGTTTTCGAGTGTGCGTGTGTGTGTGTGTGTGTGTGCTTGGGGAAAAAATGAAGTTTACCTTACACTTTTTCCCATTTTCCTTTTATTTTAATTTTTTTTTTTTTTTGTTTTTTGGATAAATTTTTTCCGAAGCTCAAGAAATTGCAAAGAAAAAAGCAGTCATTGGAAATAATGCAAATCCAAAGGTTAAGGTTGCTTAAGGTTGTCTTAACGTCATTTTCTTTTTTTCTGTTTGAATTAAAAATTTGGCAAACTTTAATATGGAAAAATTCTTAAAGGGCAACAAGAAAATTGTGTAAAAACTAATTGAAGATTTTACTACGACTATGTTTATAGTATTTTATGACTTTTCTTTCCCGATGGCCTTCTTCAAAATGTCATCTTAAGTCGCAAATGTCGTAATTTTTCTTATCGCACAAAGAAAGAAAAAAGTCGAAAAACAAAACAGAAAAGAAAAACTTGTCGTCGTCGTCATTTAATTTCCTTTTAATTGCCTTCGGTCAAGTCGCCAAGCTGATAATCGCACGCACTGAGATTTATTAGAGCAATTAAATAAGCCATTTTTATGGATTTAACTACAAATTGGCAACAACTAATGGACGAATGAACAGAAGATTTGTTTCTATAAAAGATGAGACAGGGGATGAGGTTGATGATTTTGTTGTAGTACTTATATTGTTGGCGGCGACAACATGCTTAATCAACTAAATAGAAATAAGTACAAATCACAAAAAGCCCCTTTCTCTCGTCATCCTCTTCCAGTATCTCTGAAGTTCGCAAGCTAAATATTGAATCATTTTAAACACCTGCTACTTCCCACATATTGGCTGTCTTACAAGTTCGTAAAGTTATCATTTGCTGCATACTAATTACTAACACTCTTGAGTCTTGCCACCACACCATGCCACATTTCATCCAGAGAAGTAGTAGTGATTCATTCACAGTATGTGAACATTCGTACTTACAACATAAATGACAATCAAACTCAACAAACCTGTCCGAAGTTGACTTTATTGTAATTAATTTTGCTTGACCACTTTAAAACATTTTAATCAAATGACAAAACCAAAAATAATTTATTTGTTCAACATAATTTACAACATGCAACAGCAAAAGCAACACAGCAAACGAACCAACGAATATATTCATCAACTTGCTTCAATTAAATTCAGTTCGTACGTCATTCTGTAGCAGGATTCAGTTGCAATATGCCACCGCCTGTGCCTTCGTGCCACCGCCCATTTTCGCATTGGCATGGTTGAATTTTATTAAATTTGTTTTTGCTTGCAACAAGATTTAATAGTAAGTAAATGAGTGACTGCACTTGCAACATAACGTTGCATGAAGTTAAAGTTATGCTGTGTTCAATTTATTGAATATTTCTCACTCTCGAATAGATAGATTTTTAATACAAAGTCAATAAAATGATTACTGGCAACAAGGTTAAATAAATTTATTAGTGAAATGAATGCATTTTGTTTATTAAACTGAAACATTTTTGAAGTTCTCTAAATATTGTATTTTAAGGTAGACAAACTCCTTTCAAAAGTATAATGGACAATTTATAGCAAAACATTTTTACTATGATCTAAGCCACTAAACCAGGGCTGTCCAACCTTTTTGGTTCTTTGGGCGGTGAGCAAGCGAAATTTTGGAGAGCAAAAAAAAAATCCATGTGGCAGTGCCACGAAAAGGCATGGAAATAAAGAAAAATACTGTTTCTTCTCTGTTCTCATTTCGTGAACAGGCGGATAAAGCTGTCAAATCTGCCTTTGAATATCCACTGATATTCCATGAAAATTTTAACTCTGATGATATTAAAAAATACATTGAGACAACTTTTTGCAATCTGTTTAAATCAATCTGACATCTTTCTAATCCCCATTACAAATTTATCATTCAATGAAAAAAATCATTGCACGACTACGGACATCTCTTTATGGTTTCTAATCTTAGTCGCCATTAGACTTCGCCTTGGACACACGAACTTAACACACAAACATCTATTTGATCACTCCTCAATTGTAGTAGTGTTTGTAGTAATTGTAATCTAAACGCTACATTACCCGTTCAACATATCCTTTCTGATTGCTCCAATTTGAACACCCAAAGACGCCTACTTTTCCCCTCCTTCGACCTCATACTTTCTCAATCCTCCCCTTCCTACGACAAAACTATCAGACTAATAAATTTTTTGAATATAACACAATTATATAATCTTAACGCCGGCTGGAAGCGGGCGTCTGACATGCAGCATGCGGCTCGCTATACAAACGTGTTTAAAAAAATGGTCATTGTTGGAGACCTGAAATTTTCAACACGTATCCCACTGACGCACAAGGGGTTGCGCAAGGTTGGTAACCTAGCCATAAAACTAAATTACCCAAGAAACGGAAAATAGCCTCGGATACCAAAACAACAAGATGACGACCTTTGGCTTTCGTACAAGGACTAGATTAGGAACCTGGAATGTCAGATCACTGTCGGAACCCTCCAAGATTGAACAGGTATGCAAAGAAATGGACAGATACGGTCTATCTATACTTGGACTAGCAGAAACCCGTTGGACCGGCCAAGGAGAACTACGCGTCCCTACAGGACACCGCTTTTTGCATAGTGGGAATGCACAATCTAGAATAAACGGAGTCGGTATACTCGTTGCTCCGCGCGCTGTGGCTTCCCTGTTGGAATATAAACCTATCTCGGATCGCATTATAACAGCAAGATTCAATTCAAAATTTCGCAAAATATCCATTGTACAGTGTTACGCACCAACAGACTCAGACAATGATGTAAATAAGGATGCGTTTTATGAGGTTTTAGAAGCCACACTTGTCGGCCTACCGAAAGGAGACATCGTTTTAACCATTGGCGATTTTAATGCAAAAGTAGGTAGTAATAATTTTGGCTTCGAAAATATAATGGGTAAGCATGGGCTAGGCAACACAACATCAAATAATGGAGAACGCCTTAAAAAATTTGCCGCGAGTTACAACCTATATATTGACAGTACAAGATATCGTCATCGAGATATTCATAAATATACTTGGCAATCCCCTGATGGAAGGACAAGGAACCAGATTGACCACATTCTAATAAGCAGAAAATTTCACAACACATTGCTAGATGTGCGCACTCGTCGTGGTGCAGACATCTATAGTGATCATAACCTTGTCGTTGCACAACTGCGCTTACGTCCAGCTGGAATAAGAACAGCAAAATCCAATGCCAAGCTTAACATCCACAGCTTAAAGGACCAGGCGGTCGCCAAAAAATTCCAACAAAGGTTGCACGATGAAATCGAGCCATTGCTACAAATGGGCTCATGGGAACAAGTCTGCTCTACCTGCAAGACAATCGCAGCCGAAACTGCTGGCACGTCGCGGTGCCGCAGAAAGCCATGGTTAAGTGACGAGACCTGGGAGAAGATCGAGAAAAGGCGCGATATTAAAACAAGGATAAACAACACCAATAATCCACAGCTAAGACGACACCTTGCAGCCCACTATAACACCACTCAGAAAGAGATCAGAAAGCAGGTGAAAAAAGACAAAATCAACCAAGAAAACTCCACTGCGGAAGAAGCTGAAATTGCGGCTCATCGGAACGACCTTAGAGGCGTTTATAATGCCATTAAGGCTCTCGTTAACACCAAGCCGAATATTCCACCTCTTAAAGATGAACAACTCAATGTCTTAACTTCCGAAGAGCAGCAACTCCGACGATGGAAAGAATTCTTTGAAAACTCAGGTGGCAGCAACGCGGCGTCAGAACCAGTACAGCAAGTTTCAGCCATCAGATTGCTACCGAATAGAAATATAACCACCTCGCCCCCATCAGTGGCAGAAATTAAAGGAGCAATACAAAAACTTAAAAATAATAAGGCGGGCGGAGCGGACAACTTACCCGCTGAGATCTTCAAATGCGGCTCAGAACAACTAGCTCCTATCTTACTTCGACTGGTTAAAGAGATTTGGCAAACGGAACGGATACCACAGAACTGGAAAGAGGGCGTCATAATAACAATTCCCAAGAAAGGGGACCTGAGTATCTGCAAAAACTGGCGAGGTATCACGTTGCTAAACACAATTCAGAAGATTCTAGCCTTTATAATTCTCGATCGTATTTCCCCGGCCCTAAACACCGTTTTAAGACCAGAGCAGAATGGCTTTAGACCACGCAGATCCTGCGTTGACCACATCAACACCCTAAGGATCATCATCGAACAATCGGCCGAATGGCACTCCCCGCTTTTCCTTCTCTTTGTTGATTTCGAGCGCGCTTTTGACACCATAAACAGGAACGCCATCTGGGATGCGTTGCGTAAAAACGGCGTACCTGATAAGATAACTAGTCTTATCAGAGAGCTCTACACCGATGCAGAATGCTGCGTCCGTTTCAAAGGCAAGAACAGCGAGAAATTTGAAATAACGAAGGGAGTGCGCCAAGGCTGCGTGTTGTCACCCTTGCTATTCATTCTAGTGCTCGACGGTGTATTAAGGAAAACAAATCAAGAAGTTCCTGACGGCATCCAATGGAATCCCTTTCAAAAATTATGCGACCTCGATTACGCGGACGACATTTGTTTTCTTTCCCACTCACTAAATGGCATAAAGAAAAAACTTGAGAGACTTGTTGAAAACGCGCGGCTAGTAGGCCTGAAGGTGAACATGGCCAAGACAAAACTGATGCGGATGGAGACCCCGGTAACAGAACCCTTGACTTTTCATATGGAGGGGGTAACCGGCTCAATTGACGACGTTGACCAGTTCACCTACCTGGGTGGCGTGATCACAAAGGACGGAGGAGCAGACGTTGATGTCGATGCGCGCATTTGCAAGGCCCGTGCAGCATTTTTCAAGCTCAAAAAGATATGGGACTCAAATGTTTTATCTCGCAATACCAAACTGAAAATTTTCAATACAAGTATTAAGCCAGTCCTCCTGTTTGGCTCGGAAACCTGGAAGGTGACTGAGGTGATCTGTAATAAATTGCAGACTTTTATAAACAAATGCCTACGCATTATCTGTCGCTTTTTCTGGCCAAATACAATATCAAATGAAGACCTACTCACCCTTACCCGCAGCGCTCCCATAAACTTGGAAATTAGAAAAAGAAAATGGGGCTGGATCGGTCACACACTGCGGAAGGAAAATGACTTGGCGAAAACGGCGTTTGAATGGAACCCGCAAGGGAAAAGGAGTCGGGGTCGCCCGAGGATGACATGGATCAGAACGGTGCGCAGTGAGAGCGAAAAATTCGGTTCCTGGAATCAGATCAAAAACTATGCGCAAGACAGAAGTCGCTGGAGGAGTCTAGTTTCCGCCCTATGCACTAACTAAAGTGCGGCACTATATTATAAATTTAATTGTAATGTAGTGCCAAGGAATGTATATATATATAATCTTATTTAAAAAAAAATAAAAAAATTAATAAATAAATAATGTATATGATAAGATTAATAATATTAGAGGCCTAGATTTGAAAAATACCCATCTCATAAATTAAATTTATCTGTAAATACAATATTAACTAGTAAGTAACCTTAAGACCATCGTAGCTATAGCTTATAATTTAGTATTTAGTTTGTTTGTACTTTAAATTACGATACATCAAAACTGTCTGTAAAAAAAAAAAAAAAAAAAAAATTAAAATAAAATAAAATAAAATAAAATCATACCTACAAAATCGATGAAATATAATATTTCAAACTATTTGATTACCGATTCCCAATACATTTCTTTAGAATTATCAACAATTTATTTCTTTCATTTTTAATATAATACGTGTATAGAAACACTTACAATTGCCCTTAGTTTTGGCAATTCCTCTACCTTGGTAGCTCACCTACGCAATGCCATACGTTGCGGAACAGAGATATTCATCTACGTATGATATATTTCAATAGCATAAGATACTTGAGGTAATAAAATGAAAGATGGAAGTCAAAAGAAAAGACTAAAAAGTTTACGCGGTGCTAATTTACAAACAAAAAAAGGATTTTCTAATTTATCGTCACATTAAATCGTTTCGCATATTACCACCTACTCTTGGTTGAAATTAAATACATAAAACAAAAAATATTATACAAAAAAGGAGAAAAAAGTATCAAAACATTTAACCGCAACAAAATGCGCTAGAAACGTTTATTGGAACCGCATCTAATAAGAGCCAGACAGACGCCAAATGAGTGACTCCCAACTAATTGCCTAAAAAAGTAGGACTAAAAGTGTGAGACAACGAGCAAAATGTTACTACAAGTATAATATGTTCTGCGTAGCTTTAATATACGTATATTCGAGTATGTATAGTATTGTACAATAGCTGGACTCCAACGCAATGCCGCTATGCCTTGACATGGCAAGGCACAACTTCATTAAGATATACTTCAGCAGATACATGCAATATACTATAAAAATTACTGCTGCCGTTGTGGCTGTGAGTGAAGAAAAAGATATTGTAGATACTTGGATAAATACATTTTATGCTGATAGGCGAAACTTCATTTTCGTTGTCGGTGTCTGTCTTTTTGTCTGCCTGCCTGCCTGCCTGCCTGCGTGCTTGTCTGCATGGATAGCTGATGGTGGCTCAGTGTCTTAAAAATAGATAAAACATAACTTTGAATTGTGTATCTTTTTCTATGTTCGAGTAGTATCTATGTAAGTATGTAGCTTGACAAAATGCACAAAAGATGAAATTTTAAGGCAATGGATTTAAGATACGATGCTGTAATATCTGTGTGCAGCAGTTGCTGTCAGTTTCAATAAAATGTTAAGAGAAACATTTGTTTTAAGTTTGAATGTAGCAGCAGAAATACAAGAAGGAACTTTCAACTTGAAGTATATGTACTATAAAACATTATCAAGTAGTAATAGAATAGACAGATATATTAAAATGTACAATTTGATACAAAGTTGTACTAAAATACTTACTTTTGTCTACTCTTTATGTATAATGCAGGCAAATGAGTTTTTACATGGCTTTTGTCAGCGTTTAATCTCAAAAAAAAAATTTAAAAAAAAAAAAAAATCTTCTGCAAGAAATCTTGAGCAATGTAAAATAGTCAACTTTGTTTAAATATTTAAGAATTCTATTCATGATGATTTTAAAAAACTTTGTGATGTCTATGCTTAGTTTATTAAACTCATCACACTTATGGTGAGTTTATTCACTTTAGTCTATTGTCTTTATAAATTTTATTCATGCATAATGTAATTACATAATCCATAAAGAGATCAGATCGGATATCTTAATAAACCTATTGTTTGACCACATGTCCGTTAGTGTCACGTCATCTGCGTCAGTGTGCAAAGTTGTGTCGCTGTGAGTGCATCGGTTCGCCTGTGAGATTTTTTGTAGTAGAACAACTTTTTACATTTCGACGAAAACGTAATGGCAGATTGTCGAGAACAACGCGCGGCTGTGTTTCCTGTTGGGGAAATCGGCAGCGGAAACTATTGTAATGCTTAAGACTGCTTATGGGGATGCTACCCTAAGTAAAACCGTATATGTTTCTAGGAGATTTAAAACTATGGTATTGAACATTAAATTTCTAATGGAAAATAGAGGGATAAAGAAATATTTCCATTCAACAAAATATACAATAAGATACGAGTATATAATTAAAGAAGATCATATGTGAAGTGGTTTAGAAGCGATAAAATGTAGTGAAGATTAGCATGGTTTATTAGCAAATTTGTTAGAAAAAACGCATTTTAAATTTTATAAATAAAATAATATTTTTTTGGGTCAATTTTGATGAAATGATGAATGCCTATATTGTGCACCAAATAAAGCTTCTTTTGTTTCAGTAATTTGATTTTGAATAGAATGAGTGGCTTTTAATTGATGCTTACATAAATCAAAAACGAACAGACAAAGTCTACGATTTTATTATATGTAAAGATTAACACTTATATCTAAGACTTAATACTAAAAACTAAAACTAAATTATTGCTATTTTATTAATATGCGGAAAGTTGGATTGAGTACACTTAATACTTAAATTTACATATAGCGAGCGCGTCTGTCTGTCTGCTATTAATTCAATATTTGCTTTCTGATGCAATTAAATACTGTAGTGATGGCAGGGAAGATTAGAAATCATTTTTAATATTTTATTTTGGGTAACTTGTAGAATGTTAGCGTTACATTTAGCAACATCTACCCAAACTGGGACCCCATAGAACATTACTGATTGAAAAATGTATCAAAATAGGTACATTTTATTTTCTATGATAAGGCGTGAATTTCTATTGATGAACAGGTCTAAGGTGCGGATTAAAGTGCTAATACTTTTATTTGTAAAGTTGATGTGTTCTTTGAAGGTTAATTTGTTATCTTACATTTCTTGTTAATTTACATGTCCAATTGGGTAAAGAAACTTATCAAAGAAGACTACTACTAATACTATTGTATTTCTACTACGACTGCTACTGAAAAAAGGTACTTACGGCAAGATGCTGTGAGCATTATTAGCTCATTTAACTTTTACAACCAACGTCTTCAACAAACTACTAAATAATATAATAAAATGTAATTAATGTAATTTTGAACGGTCTGTCATTCTTAGTTTTCACTATCTACTGTATAACTCTGTAGAATTGAAAGACGATTGCATTCCAATTTTATATTTTAAACACTTGATTCTTGATTGCTTCCCATTAAAACGTATTTAATGATATTTTGTAGATAGTAGTACGTATATCTGCAATATCTGAATAATACTTATTGCCTACTTAGTATGCCATCAGCAATGGGTTTTTGCAATATATATGTTTATCAATTTTGTTTGATAAATAATTTAATGTTGATTGTATTTTGACTCAACACAAAAACAAAGAGAAAGACAAATAACCATGACGATGACGATGTTTTGATGACACAACAGCAAACACAAATACTACAACAAACAATCAAAATCTTGCCTAAACTCTTAGGATTTGTGGGTATTGACGTCCAAGAACTTTGTATGTTATAGACACAAATATACGTACGTTCAAATAAACATAACATGGAACTAGATGTGTATGTTTGTATGTGAAATTTATCAAAAATTCTTTTACTGGCAATTGACTTCCATCGAATTGGCATGTTGATGGATTGATGATGGTTGCAGGTACATAAAACATAAGATTGTGTATATGTACAATTTCCATTGTATGAATATAAGTTTGTGTGTGTGTGTGTGTGTGTGTGTGTGTGTGTGTGTGTGTGTGTGTGTGTGTGTGTGAGTCATAGACAATGTTAGGGCTTAGTTAGTATCTAAGTATTTGTGGTGTGTGCTTTACTTTACTTTGCTTTGAATCTGCTTAGTTTACCTTGTATTTAACCCACGATTTGCCTGTTGTACCGCTGAACACTTGTTGTGATAATAGTGTTGGCGGCATTTTGAATTAGCGCCTGCTGTGGCTTTTATAACCTAACAATAACAACAACAATAAAAACAAGATATCTGTATCTGTGTGTGTGTATATTGATGTATTTGTATTGTGCTAGGAGCATTTTGTAATTACGTTTTTGGCATGATTGAGTGCTATAAGTGATTTGAATGAACGATTGATTTGAAGCGTGTTGAGTTTGTGAATCCTATCAGATTGATTTAGTTCAGTTCAGTTCAGTTCTATTTAGTTTGCTTTGGTTTGAAGTGTTGCGCGTTGATTAAACCGAAATATATATGTACATTAGTTATTGAAGTTGTCATTATTCTTGTTGTTATTGCTGTTGTTGTTGTTGTTGTTGTTGTTCTATTAATGAGCGATTTGTATGCATTAAATTGTGGTTTGCCTGTGGCAACTATAATCCTATCTTGGATCATTTCAGTAGTTTCATAAGCATAATTCACTTATATAAATCTAAAGGCATAAATAATCAAGAATGATGCTATAGTATTACACCGAAGAATTTAATAATCATAGAAACCTCTTACATTTAAAATTGCACTAATAAAAAGATATTTTTGCATAGTCTTATATACATATACAACCTTCAAGTATTATACATATTAACTACTGGTTACTGGTCTATAACTATACCTGGACATTATCATTATATCATCACGTGAAACCCTGACCTAAATACTATTTATCAACTTGCCATATTCTTGTTGTTCTTTTTCCATTACTAAGTATTAGTAGATTTTCCTTGTAACAAAGCTAACCTTTTACCTTTACTTATTACAAATACTTTTGCTTTTGCTTGCAACTTTGTTGTTTTGTTGATTTGTTATGAGAATTCAGTCAGTCATTTAGTCACTGCCATCCATCATAGAACGTTTTTCTGCATTTTACTCAAACACTTTTGTGCTTCTTTGCGGGTACAAAAGTTGTACACAGAAACTATTCTCGACTATAAAATGCTGCAGCTAAAAGGCAAAAAGAAGGCCAGCTAGAAGCAACAGCTACAAATATATAAAAAATAACAAAAAAAAAAATTATAAAATAAAATATACTTATATAAATAAATATAAAATACAAATAAAATACAAACAAAACAAAAAAGCGCAAAGGAAAATTCACTTTGTATAAAAGTTCTTATTTTCTGTGGCAGCAGCAGCAGCAGCAGCAGCATAAAAAGTTGTTGTCGCTATTCACTTTTACCTTGTACTATGCCTTTTAAGTTTCCTTTCTTCCTTTGCCATATTCTTCTTGTTTTACTACTTTGTTTCTCCTCTGGTTTTTGTGATATGTACTTACTTCAATCTAGCCAAGGGTTGGCATGCTGGGGCTTGCACACTTGGAAAAAAGGGCTGATGGTGTTGCTTTCGGTTTTTGGTTTTCTTTGACAACCCAACTGCACTTCAATGTTTAACATCCAACAACAAACAAATCAAAGTGTAGTAAAGTGAAGCAAAACAAGTGACCATATAAAAATGAAATACTCGTACTAAGAGAGGATTTAAAGAAAATTATAATAAAAATATAAAGTAGTTAAAATGTTATAGAGAATTAAGAAATACATATAAAACTTATTAACAATAAAACTACGAGTATATTTTTCACAAACAAAAAAAAAAAAAAAAATACACACTTTTTAAAAAAACCGATTACATATTGTATTATGAATATTCATCCGATTTGACAAAAAACTAAATTCTATCAATTCAATCTTTCTTTATTCTTCTAGATTATACAATTTTTCTTAAGCTTGTGATTTAATATTCCTATTTACAGAGTTAAGTAAGAAAAATGCTATTAGTAGTTAATACATATAAGTATCACTAGAAGACCCGTCCCTGCTTTGCAAGGGTGCATGAGAAAACCTGATTTTCATTTCTTCACAGGTTTCATCAGATGTTTTACAAAGACAACTTGATTGATTTTAAACAATGTCTTTAAAAGCCTTTTCATACAGAGCGGATGCTATATCCACCTCGGATGCAATTCAACAACAGCAACAGGGAAAATGACGAAGTGTTTCCACCTTGGATGCAACATCCAATGCAATGTTAAAATGGTCACTCTGCAGCAGTGCTGCCAAGTTTTTTATCATTCTCGTCTTTGTTCGTCTGTCTTCCACCCTTTGTGTTGCGCTGATTAAATGACGCTTAACGAATATCGATTTTTGTGCTTATGTTTACATGAGGCAGTCGACAGCGGTTTGACTAAATTGATTCTGGTTTGTTTACAAATTGTCAGAGTTGCCCTTTGCATAAATATAATGTGATTTTCTCAACAGAATAAGTTATTTTTTAAAATCACATTGAATAAAATAATATGTCAATGTAAAATACTTATCTTGATTTTTAATAACGTTCTACAATGATTTTACAGTATATAAATCACAAATTATAAACTTAAATTAAAATAAAGCAAAATAGTTCTACCACATGGCAACTCTTATGAAACAACATTTTGAATTTCAAATCGTTTTAAGTGTTTACATGACATTGGAAATCGATTTAAAAAACTGAAATCGACTCTCATATGCTGTTTTCGTCAAATTGATTCATACGTGAAAATCAATTTGAAAAAGAGTTTATTCGTTATATCGATTCTCGCAGAATCGATTTGAGCGTCATATCTAAGCACGAGTTCTCGATGAACTCGCACAGAACTCGGTAATAATGTTGGTCACTCTACAGCAGTGCTGCCAAGTTTTTGGTCATATCTGACTTTTTTGTTGGTCATTCTCGACATTAAACAGCTGATTATGCACAAAACAATTTGAAGAAAATTTTAAATTGTAATTTTTTTTTTAAATATTAATAAAATAAGTGGCAGGAATAAAAAAGGAAGTTGCAAGAATTATTTGCATACAATGCAAATTGTTCTCAATCATATATTTCTCTCAAAAAATTTCCATTTGAATTTCTCACAATTGGCCACAATTGTATAACCAAAACAAAAAAACGGCTGTTTTCAGAACTCGCAAGCTAGCAAAAGGCCAATGTGAACGGTTACCCGGAAACTCGCAACAGAACTCGCACTGTGAACGTAGTATTAAACACTTTGATGGTGGCACAAAACAATTTTAAGTAAATTTCAAATTGAAATTTTTTTTTTTAAATTTTCATAAAATACATTGCAGGAATGAAAAAGGGAGCTGCAAGAACTGTTTGTGTATATTGAGAATTGTCCATTTACATTTCTCACAATTAGTAACAACGTTCTATTTGTATGTATAGCCAAAATAAAAAACAGCTGTTCAGGAAGAAGAAAAGCCTGTATGAACGACTTTTTGTATACCATTCAAAGTTCGTGATGCAAGCTCTGCCAGAAAAGGTTATAAGTCAAGTCTATATACTATGTAAATAGATATAGAAAGAAATTGAAATTGGATCTATGTATGCATGCATAACGGTAAGTACGTATGTCCATTAAAATTTTCACGGAAATTCTAGCATTGTCTGTTTCTGTGTTCTTGTAAAGTTTGGTGCGGATTAAGCCACCGTAAAAGATTTGGTGGTTCAAATTTTACTTAGAGATGTATTTTTAAATCAATCAAGTAGACTTTGTCAGGCATCTCGTCAGTTTAGCTAAACTAGGACTAGGAAAAGGTCTGTACTTAGTAATACTAGCAATGCAGTTAGTTATTGAAAATTGGTACCTCGAGCCTTTTTCGAACTTTCAAATTCTATTGCAACCATTTTCTCTATGTTACAAATACTTGAACACATTTCGATGTGTAATTTATTTAAATATCTCGGATTATTTGAGTACACATTTTGAGGGAACATATGGCTATTTTGAAACATAACAAGTTGATTGTTTTTCAAGAAGTTTGGCAGATTATCACATAATTGAATCACATATTTTCGAATTCATAATGAATTCTACCATACCAAATCGATTATCATTCACTGATTTTACTCCATTGACGATACGCTAAATCTAACTTTTAGTGTCTTGAATAAAATGTAATGATTTTCCGATAAATGTTTTTTGATGGGTAAAACATTATTCTATGGGTTAAACACAAAAAAAAAAAAAAAAAGTTTGTAATGACTAAAAAATTATAAAATACAGTGTCTTGTTATTTCATGATAATCAAGACTTTCATGAATCTTCTTCACTTCCTCAGAAATTTTAAAAATATAATTTTTAATTTTATGCAAATACAACAATAATTTGTAACATTAAATAAAAACTACAAATCACACAAATTATGCAAATAATCTCAGGAAATTATAACAAAATTGTTCTGCCTTATCAAAACAACCACCCAAGCAAGTTGATCATCATGTCAATGAATTATTTATTTATAAATTGGCCGAGTTGAGCCGAACCGTATTTCCGCTGTCAAATCAAAATCAAATGATTTCCTTTCCCATAGACAGAAAAATTAAAAAAAAAAAAAAAAATAGAAGAATAAAAATTATTATAAAAAGTAAATAAAATTGAAGTCAATTTAATGACATTAAAAATATTTTATGTACCATAAATTATTGAACATAAATTGAGCGTTTATTGATTTGTGCATATTTAATAAGATTTTTTCTTTATAAAATTTTATAATAAAACATCATAAAAAAAGAAAGTAATGTTAAAAGAGAAAAAGAAAATGAATATAAAAATCCCCGATTAACACAAATTTTCCATTAGACTTTATGGCATTTAATGACATTAGAGTTGTCAACAAAAATAAATGTTAAATGCATTAATTTGTGAAACCAACAAGAATTTATTAAATGAATTGTTGTAGTTGACATGGTTGGTGGTCTCTCAATCTTCACAGCAAAGAAGTCACATAGAATAAGACTCACAGCACAATTCTGACGTTGTCAGTGGAGTAAATTGAATGGGTGAATGCCTGAATGTATGTAAGTATGACTGACTGACTGAGTGACATTGATGGGTCTTGTCTAGGCTTCCGTTTGCCATAATCAAAGTTTCAGGTAAGTTGGGTTGGTCTATGTGGCATGTGTGTGGCGGATGCGTTCCCAATTGAAGTAAAGTAAAAGAAATGAAATGAAAAGCGCGTGAGAATGCGGCGCAATTGATGAAAATGATGAAAGACAAAGACTGATAATTATTGAACAAAATAGTATACTAAGTATGACTGAAGTCGATGTAATTTTTCATGGCGTTTGCTTTATGCAAATGTACATTACTCGTACATGCATTGTGGTTGGTTTGTTGGTTCTTGTCAATGTCAATATAATTATAATTATTGCCTTCATCATCCTTAAAATCATCATCATCGTCATTGTAAACATCATCATCATCATCATCACCATCATTGGGGTGTAGACTTTGTCCATAGGAGGTGATTACGCGCAATTAATGCTGCATTTCAAGTTATTGAATATTAATGACTGATTATATGACTTGAGCATTCAACACGCATTTAACTTGCCTCCATCACCTCCATCACCTCTGTCAAAACCACCACCATCAACTTACGAGTACCTCGCATTGTCATTATACACTGGAAATAATTATGCCCATAAATTGCAAAAATCTTGATTTTTAGCTATGGGCACTTTACTTCTACATTTTGAAGTCGAAAGAATTCATCGTTGTCGTTGTCTTCGAGTCAATGTTGTGTCAGTGTCATTGCCACGGTTAGTGGCTGTTGCTGCTGCCTTTGGTCATATCTCATTGTCATAACGGACAGCGTTGACAGTAAATAATCCATCAATAATTGCTTGCCAAAGCGCGCTCTGTCAGTCAATTTACTAAAGATAGAGAGAGAGCAGACTAGACCAGTCCAGATCAACGTCAACTCATTGAACTTAGTGCCTCCTAGTACAGCACAGCACAGCACAGCAGTCACAGTCAATACAATGTCATGCTGCATGCCTTCATGCAATGTGGATGTCGAGACATTCAGCATCCAATGATGATGACGCCAATCTTGGCTACTATCTCAAAATGTGGCAATGTTGTCTATTGTTAGGAAAGCGCCTTTTGTTCTGTGTGTCGTCTATTCTCCTTCATTCAGACTGACACTTTTCCGTTTTAGTTGAGTCTGTATTTTTGGTTGCTTCATTGTCAATTGCATTGACATTAATCATAGGTGGTTTTTCTGTGATTATTGTGATGTTACTGAGGCCACCCAGTGTTGCATATAAAGTCTGCAGTTGCAACTTTTCGCACTTCAATTAATTCAAAATTTCTTGTTTTTT
This sequence comes from Amiota mariae, assembly GCA_035041805.1. Taxonomy (NCBI): domain Eukaryota; kingdom Metazoa; phylum Arthropoda; class Insecta; order Diptera; family Drosophilidae; genus Amiota; species Amiota mariae. The sequence continues at coordinate 738,285 of JAWNKV010000287.1, forward strand.
ATTTTTTTGCTTCTCTCAATTAAATGGAAAGTTTTTTGTTTCTTCTGATTTTCAAGTCATTTTATTTATTGCCAATCAAATTTATTCACTTGTCTACTGTCTTCAAGTTAAATAAAAATATAATTTATGTTGATTGCTTATTTGCTTAAAGTCTAATTGGACAAAGTTTTATAAAGTATTAACACCTTTAAGTAATTTTAAATGATAAACATAAAAATAATAATAAATTTAATTTTGGAAATAAAATTTAAATAAAACAGAATTATGGTAAAATGCAAGCACGAGTAATATTGAATTTTTACAATGAATTCAATTTCGTAAATTTTTAAAACAATCACTTCCGATTCTTGGTAAATATAACAGAAATGAAAACATCTAGAAAGAATTGACTGATTTACTGTTGGTAAAAGTTGAGTATTCTAAACGAAAGCGTAAGTAACATGATAAATCACTTGTCTGACCTTCTTCTTTGTAAAAGAAATATTCCGTCCGCGTCGTAATACAATAATTATAACCATACTAGATACCCGGGCTGACATTGTCATATTTATCCTTCCCAAAAAAATTAGTGGATACTGATTGATTTGAAAATATATCACTAAGCTTTATATGCATCTCACTTGCTCACATCACTTTTTTTTTTCTTAGAGTTGAATCACTCCGTCCATTGATGAAAACCTTATGCAAATCCGTTCGGCAGTGTTGGACTTTATCGCATTCAGACAGACAGACTTGGAGATGCGGCGAGATATTTTAACAATATGTTTAGATGTAGATTCTTAGTCATAAATAAATATACTAAAAAGATTTAAGTGATAAACACCTTACTTATTTTTTGAGAGACAACATCCGAAGAAAATTTCTCGAAGCAAATCAATCTCTATACTGAGCAATGACAAAAATATAATAGTGGTTTTGAGTCATCCTCGTAATACAACATTTTTGAATCCAAGGTTTGTTGAGACCGCCAATGTGTGAATATGGGAGTGTAGCAAAATCGTTCCACATTTATTCCTATTTGTTGTTCAATCTTAATATTCCAAACTGATTTTTCATACATTCTAACAGAAAAGATGTTTTCAAGAGAATGGGAATACTTAGCATGCACAAAGGGCATGCCCCTAGTTAGACTATAGGGTCTCATACGAAAATAAGGCCAGAAACGCATTTTTTAAACAAGTTTTGTTGGCGCCATTCCGATTCCGAAGCTTGAAGAGATTATCCAGATAGATATTGACCCAAAGCATACTGACGTAAAACCCATAGTTAGATGTCAGACTTCACTCAACCATCAACCCATCAATGATATTGCCAAAGCTTTACTAAACTTTAGTGGGTACATCAAAAGGTGTCACAATAACAATATTTACTTCAAGTTATTGGAACTGTTTGTATATAGAAAATACAATAATATTAAAATGTTAACACATCATGTTGCAAGTGCTTTGAAATCATTCATTTTTGAGGTTTTCTGTTGGTGTTGCGTCTTGTAGCCTGCAGCTGCATTTTGGTTTTTGGCTTAGCATGGATTTTTTTAGGCATTTTTCGTGGGCGTCTATATTTGTACAAAAAACGAGGTGTTTGTATGGTACAAAATTGCTTAAATGAATGGATGAATGAATAAAGAAAGGATGGTCGAAACAAGGTAGGAAGTTGTAATAATAATATGCATGTTGAGTTTGAAATTGGTCAATAGTAGTTGACTATGCTCAATGAAGATGTCTAATATGTCATAAGATGAAATAAGACATAAATATGTACATATAAACATTGGTATTGCAAATTGAACTTAAAAATTATGTACTTTCTATTTACTTAATAAATATGAATGAATAAACACATTTTCAATTACATTTTACTATCAATCATCAGTAGTGAATCTCAACTTATCTGCTTTAACACGATCTTAAGGCAAAATGAAACTTACCTAAGTAAAATTTCATCAAGTGTCATAATCACAACTTCCTTAACTTTATCATTCTATTGTATTAATACTTAGTACACTAGAATAAGTTTCTTCTTGGGTTTGTGATATTCAGACGAATTTCAAATATATTTTCTGTCTTTAATTTAATATATATATTTTTTTTTTTTTTTTGACAAACTTATTAAAAAAGTTTTTGAACACTATAATATTTACAAAATATTTGTATAACTACATACATATGTACGTTTGCACATATATGTAGTATATCATTATCATCAACCAACCCTTCATTATTCCGAGTCAAGAACAGACACATGTGTGGAAAATTCTTCATGATATGAAAAAAAAGGAAGAACAACTTTTTTCGTAGTTTGCTTCCATTTTTTTATTAATTAAACGCAGAGAGGAAAGGAGTGTAAAAAATTTATATAAAGTACGCAAACCACAGCCACAAAAGTCATAATTATGCAAAAATATTTGAGAGAAAAAAAGGAGAAAAATATAAAAGTATATTAATGAAAAATTTAAATATTATTTTTTTAATAACCTTTTTGCTAGTTGGTTTTATAAAAACCATAAGCCATAAATTCATACAATAGTATTTCTTCTCACCCATCTGAGTTTGTAATTCTCTCTATATAGTATTTGCTATTTTTTTTGTCATTTAAAGCGGTCAACATAAATTTACAAAATGGCTGGCAAGCGACTCAGCCTTGACCAAAGCGGAAATTAAAGGAATGTTCTATGTATATAGTGTATTTATTATGTAAAACTGACTAGAATTGTCACTAAAGCAACATTGAAATATATCTATAATTTCCAACAATTTTTACTCTTCCTTCCTTGCAGTTCGCTTGAATGGAATGCAAACTGTTTGCCTTCGGGCATTTTGTGGTCATTAAAATGGCTAATAGAATTAAGTGCAATTGCAACGCTTTTTTATTCCTCGTACTCTCTCTTGACTCTTTTTCTCTTTGATAGTTAGTTTCCTTTTTTAACCATTACAACTAAACTATGCATTTTTTTACACTTTACTACACAATTTTATGCGTTTGGAAAAATAGTTTTTCATAAATTTTCACTGGTGGCACACATTGGACCATGTTTCCTACAATGTTGTATTGTGGTCTATAAAATGCCACTCTTCTTGGCTATTAAAGGTGATTAGCATGTAGTGTTTTCTTTAGCAATTTTCGCATAGTAGAAAACAAGCAAAGTGCTGAGACTCCTCTTCCTTTGCTAAAAAAAGCTATCGTTGCTAACGCAAAGCGTCAACAACATGTAGGCCAAAAGATCGGCATGTGTCGCTTAATTAATTGGCGACTCAGACGCGTAAAACTAAAACTCTTAAGAGAAACAACACAAAAAAATAGATAGGTTCAAAGGAGACAACACAAATACACTGAGAGAAATTGATATGAGATGAAGACTTGGAAAAATAAAAAAAATATAAAAATTAAATGTGCCCTCGCGCTTTAGTGTGGCTCAGGCTAGACAAATATTATTAAACATTTGGTGTGATCACGAAAATGTGTCCTTTCATGTTTAATCCAGTCTATATGCTTTGTACAACAAAATTTATTTTATATTGACAAAATTATATACGCTTAAAGAATTGATTCTTCAATTGATTCCAGAAACTACCAATGCAAAATTTGATCCATCAATTACAATTTTCCGGTGGATTTTTATAAGAAATAAGTATGCAAAAACTAGACCACAGACGAACGCAACGTTGTGACGAAATTTTATAGTAATGGGTAAAATACATTTCGAGTTCACAGGTAATGAACAAACAAACATTTAAATTTATATAGATGTTTCTAAACTGATTACACTTAATATTAAATTTAAAAAAAAAATATATAAATAAATACATTTTATGCTCAATGATTTCTCACTTGATCCTATTGTCTGTGTACTCATATATTTAGCCAAGTCTTGTCTTTAGTCCAAGATATGAACAGTTTCAGCCTATAAAATCTATCGAAAAGTTTTTCAAAACAAACGAGCGAATCTAGCCAATGTTTCGCGCGGAACAACATACGACAACCATGTCACCAAAGGTTGATTGGGATCAAGGTGAGAACATTGTACTTGTAGTTGTCTTTAGATATTTTTTTTTTCTTTCTTCCTGGTTCTCTTGGACTTTTGACGATAACCAAGGTGTAGGTGCCGCCGATTTTAGTAAGTGAACAAGCAACATTTAAATTGCAAAACGTGTTTCCTTTCTACGCTTGCCCCGTGCATCTTCACCTTCCAGTTAGTTTATTTTGTGTTGATGAAGCCAAAATGTCAAGAGTCAAATCGTTGCAATACGATGAAGCCTGAGAAGCAGCCCAGTCAGGATTGGGGGATTTGAGACGATTGAATCAATGGCAACAACGACGATGACGACGACAAGCTGCTTGACATTTTTAAATCGCTTCTAACGGCAAAGCATAAATCTATTTTGCCAAAAACTAAGCAAAGCCGCCAATTAAAAGCATTCAAATTGAGTCAAATAGAAATTTAAATTCATTACATTCACACACTTTTTTGAATGTTTTTATAATAAAAATAAAGTATTATTTTGTACTATTTAATGAAATTGCATAAAATTTGAAATTATTATAGAGTTCAACAATTTAAATTTGCTTCATTTGTTAGTTAAATTACTTTATGTTACTTGTATATTTCAGTTAATTCTTTTCTGAACAACAAAGTTATGTCAGTTTATGCGTTTCTTATTGGTTTTGTCATGGTCTTGTAATCAAGCCGCATGCAATATTTTCTTTGTGAGATAACCAGTTTTCCATCTTAGATGATACTCCAGCGGTTGCTGTAACCGTTTTTGTGGCAATTTCATGCGTAACTGCTGCACTTAGCCTTCTTGTTTAAGCGCAACATCTGCAATTTTCTAATGATTATATTGAAGCATAGAAGATTTTCCTCTACCATCAACGACCGAAGCTTGGTTAGTTCAGTTTAGTTGGTTGCTTCCTCGTTCTTTGGTAGTAGCCAATTTTGGTCTTTGATGACATTTGTTGCAAGCATATTTATGTGTATAGTACGAGTATCTATAGTATCTGCATGAAGAAGCTTCAAGTTACCGCTGCTGTCATTATTTTAATACAATGACCATGTATTTATACACTTGTGGCACGTATATTATTGCATGTTTGGTCAATCACTTACTATGTACTTAGTTTGTTTAGTTTAGTATTATCGAATAAGTAATTGATACAACATTCATCCACTTGGTTGGAATTTGAATAAATTCAACTAAGCGTTTATAGTAAGTAAAATATCTAAGAAAGTTTAATTAAATCAATAGAATATATTTAATATTAAAGATAAATGGAAACTCAAGATTTTAAGATTGTATTAATATATAACACATTTTAGGTGCTTTCCGTCAATCTCCATTGTCTCAAAATTTTATTTTATTCATAAAAAAGACTCCTTCATAAATGATATAAGTATTAGATTGATATAAATAAGTCTCTAATATTGTATTTCGATGCTTTTATTGTAGAACTATTTGCCTTTTATATTTGAAATAGTCAATTCTTGTTGTTGTGAAATTAAACTTAAAATCTCTTTTCTTGGAATTATTAGATTTCTGAGAACAGGAAGATAATTGTATATAATTAACTTTAACACAGTGCATTGTTTTGATAAGAGAAAATCAAAAAACGACTTATCAAGTGTCGTGACTCAAGATTTTTAAACACATCTAAGAATATGTTGAAACGTTATTTACATGTTGTACACAGATACAATTCACTTTCACAGTGAAATGTAGTAAAGAAATTTACTTGTGTATAGTTTAGTTATTTTAAAAAGAAGTCAGGGTATTATAATAATGGTCTATACCAGAGTTGTCCAACCATTGGGGTTCCCTGGGCCACATAAAACGAATCCACGATAATTTGGGTCGCATGTGGAAGGGAACAAATTTTTGTTGCGAAAAAAAAAAAGCATTTGCAAGTGCCACAAAGTGGCGAGAAAAAAAGACCATTCTCCAGCGCCAATAAAATCTATTACCTGCTGAAAAGTGGTGGTGAGATAAAAAACACTCCCATCAACAAAAAAGGCCTTTCGAACTGTGGATTATATATTTTTTTCTATATAGAATGAATGTGATAATTGCGACTGCCGTTCGGATACTAATATGTCAATATTTGGTTGTTATTCTCAGACAGTCCTCCAGGCGTTCATCCAACATGCTTACTGAAATCTTCCACATCCATTTTTCTGAATATGTTTGCCAAACTTGCTGAAATGGAAAAAGTTGTCTTCATTGATTTAGGCCAGCCATAATTTCAGTTTTTACTGAAAAGGGTTCACTATTTGAAACATTGTGCTGACTAATTGGGTTTTGCCTTGAAGAAGCGTGTTTAACTCATTTAAATGACCAATAAAATCTAACAAATTGTTTTCACTACGAGCGCCATATTCATGCTTCACTTGGGCCGCATGCGACCCGGGGGCCATGTGTTGAACAGCCATTGTGTATACCATAGGTTCCCAAAGTGGACGATAACACCTCCTTATATGTTTTGAGGCTTCCATGGGGGCAGTATAAGGCTGAGAGACAATTATTGGGCATTAAGGCAATCTAAAGTGACAACGGCAGACAAATGCTATCTACATCTGTTATCCGATTTTGAATCCCCCTGCCACGAACACCGTAGAGTTCTCAATATTTAAAATTTTAATTAAATAATTCAGTTGAAGAATACTATATCCTGCGTTATTGTCCGTTGTTCACCGAATTCTGATAGCATTTTCATTGTCGTATTGTAGCAACGTTGCCAATGAATAAGAGATATCGTCTGCTTTATGGCTGTCACTCCTAACTCACTTCATGTCTGATATTAATTAACTCGTCAAAATCCAACAGGTTCATCCATCACATAAGATAGTTTATCAATTCAAAAGACTCTTAATATTAATAAAAAATACTTCTAAACATAATTAAGCATAAGTTTCATTTCCTCTCATTGAAGCATTCTTTGATATAAATATAGAAATAGGATATGGACCACCTACAATCTATCCATATAATAATGCATATTTAAAAATTATATTTCCATTAATTGTTTTAACTTTTTACTATAAAAAGTTTCGGGAAATTCTATCTAAAAAGAAAAAAATGTAACGTATAAATTTTGGATGCCACTAGAATTTTTTTAAAGCTAAAAGTGGATGGTAGTCGAAATAAGATTGGAAACCTTTGATCTATTTGTTTTTTTCCTAAATTATTATACAATATTTAACTTAATTTTCTAGATTTAACGTAGATTATCTAGTTTATTTCTTGGTTTCGGAAATTCCTTAATAAAAACTTGTATAATCACCGACTATTTTCGTTTTTTCTCACTGAGAACTTTATTTTCTTTTATAGTTTACAAAATTATTTCAAGTCTTTACCACAACACAGTGGTCGCTGCCAGAGGCCAAACATAAAAAAATCAAAATCAAAAGTTTGGTACCAAATAGGTAATTACTATCTCGTAAAAGACTAAGCTTTTTAAAATTAAAGTTGTGTTTGTTTAATTTTACCGTACTCTTTAAGAATTGCTTCAAAAGAGAGAGAGAGAGAGAGAGAGAAAGTAATTAGTTGAATCTTGCAATGTGAGCAACTTGAATGTGAAGTGCAACTTTGTAAAATTAAAAAATATATATTATAAATAAAACAATTCTGAATTGCAATTATTCAATAGGAATACTGATAATAAAGGTATAAGCTTCATTTTTAAATAATTTAAATGTTCTTAACTTATTGTGTATGTTTTTTAAAATTAATGTTTTACCAATAACTTTGTCAGTATTCATTAGTCCATATACTTAGTTCAATTTAAGCTAAGGTTTCAAATTTGTTCCTCCCTGGTTCCCGAAATGAAATTAATCAATGGTTTAAGTTTCTAAACTGTTAATTTCAGCTGCCACAAACTGCCACAAACTGCCACACACTGCCACTCAGAAAGTAGAATAAATCATATAAAATGTAGAAAAATATACGATAACCTGAAAAAGAATATTGAAAATAAATGACCTATGTTGACACAAACAAATCAGAATAATGCATAAATTACGTATGAGAAATTTTTCAGAATTCTGGCAAAAATGCAATCGCTCAAAATTAGTATTTTTGCAAACCTATACTGATTGGTTTGCAAAAAAGAAACGATTTTTTAAAACTCTTCTTTACAAGCATCTGACTTAAATGAGGAACGTCGACATCCTCTAATAAATTAATGTGGAAAATATTCGGAAATATATTGTGGAAACTGCTAAGGGGCTGACAAAGAAATATTCATGGAACTACGTTCCACTTTCAGTTTACATAATCTTAATTCGCACTCCAGACTTTATGAAACATGCACTGGTGTCGATTGGAGAGATCTCTGCGGAGGCTGCTGAGTCCAAGAACAAATAAGTATATAAAAATGTTTCGAGTTCAGCATACGCATACAAATTTGAGCATTGCAACGAATATGGATTTTTTTAAACGGTTACTTTTAAGTTCTGACTCTTTTACTACACTACCATAATCACCACAATTTTTTCATTGAATATTTCTCTATTCTCTATATTCATACAAAGACGTAACTAAAGTTTCAGGTTGATATCTCCACTAGAAGTATTTTTGGCCCCTGGCTCCATACAAGTCTAACCACTGTGAATAACTAAGAATTTAATGTTGCACCAATCTTAATTGTAATATCCACGTTACATATGTTTCTATAAAGTTTATTTGAATTTTTGCCATAAATTTCATTTCCATTTACGTATTTAGTTAATTTTCAATCAAATAAGGTGTAACCAAGTAATCCTAACAAACTATTAAGCAAAGTTTTCATTCTGTGGTTTAATCATTGTTCACACTTGTGGCTAAACATTATTTGATGGTTTTTCTATTGGTTTTCATGAAAATCTAAAACCAAATCAAATATCAAAATACATAGGTAATTTGAAATAGAATGTGGCCAATACTTTTTGGTATTAGGTTGTAAGACCAGACAATAATAAACTATTTACGTAATAAGCTTGGTCCAGTGACATTTCGTTTTGTACTCTTCATTCATTCATTTCTTCATACTTCATTACTTGAAAATATCAATTAGTTTCATTTGAATTGCGTGCATGGCATATTAATTTCCTATATCCTATTCTCTTAGAACTGACCTTCGTTGTTATACATAAATTGAACTATAACAGATTTGCAAGCCTAAAGCTAAAAGCATTTAAATATGCAATGGAAAGATACTTTTGCCAAACCTTTATATACACAAATGTACTTACATAGATTAAAGTTGAGATATTAAGTGTTGAAGTACTATTATTGTATATTCGTAGGAGTTATGCGTATAATGATAATAGTTATGTGTATGATAGTCATTTTGTTGCTGTTATAGTAAATCACAAATAGTATCTAAAACAACACATGTGCTATTTGAAATGTACATACTTTATATATTGTATGTATCTAATATCTACGTATAGGAATCTTGACATGTTCGCATGCCAAACATGCTTGGTTGCATATGTAATCATTTAAGCATCATTAAACAAATTACAAGTTGCTAACAAATGCACACTTAAGATACTTATATACATACATATATACATTCATACATAGCTACATCATCTGTCTTACAAACACACAGATAGAATGGTTAAGAGAATAAAGTGACTCGAGTAGCACATTTTGTGGTTGACCACTGTGCCGTAACTACAGATACAGATACAGATACATATACACATACACATAGTAGACAAATACTCATGAACTATTTCCTGAGCAACAACAGCAGCAGCAGCAGCAGCAGCAGCAGCTTTGAATTAAGTATATCTAAATACGAAAGTATCTAATGGGTAACCCAAAAGTATAGTTAAGCGATTTATGACCACGCAAGTCAACATAACAAAACAATTTATTTAATTTAATTTAATTTAATTTTTGTTTTCTCCAAGTGTTTCTAAATAATATTCATGATAACATACTAATACATGGGCGTAGTATGGGAAGAGAAATGGTAATAAAGGATGACTCAAGGTCAAGTTATTTTTGTTTTTGGTTGTTTTTTTTTTTTTTTGTTCAAGGATATTTGTGATTTATTATCTCAACTCTCTTTATTCCAAAGACTAAATTAATGCCTTCAAATGAGTAAATTAAATCATGAAAATATTCATTTTTTGTCTGACTATGTAAACTTTTTCTTTTGTTTTTCATACAATATTTGTTGGTTAAACTACATCAACAACAGCAACAGAGCAGTAGCAGCAACAACAATAATATTAATACTAACAACAATAAAGATACAATACAATTTTACGTTTTTGGCATTTCAATTGCAATTTTCGTAGAAAATTTTTCACTTCAACTCGTTTATTTGCCACTTCTGCCTGGCACGTTCGCCTGTTTGTTTGTTTGTTTGTTCGTTTGTCCATTCATTCTCGTCCTTCATTTCAACTATTCAACATTTCATCCAGGGATCGATTTAAGAAGAATTCATCCCTACGACGACTATGGGTTCCATGGATGTATGTTTATCTTTGTGGTCAGTAGAAGTCTTCAGTATTGTTGTTGTTGCCATACTATTTGTGGCATATTTTGCCAGTTGGTGGTGCTCATTGAAATGCCGAAACTATATTCGCACGCTGACTGGCTGATGTATGTAGTATGTATACAATGTTTAATATATCTTTAGCTCGTTTTCGCTGTATCTATCACTGTTCACTCTCATATTGGTGTATCTGTGTGTGTGTGTGTGTGTGTGTGTGTGTGTTGTGAAGTGACTTTACAGTTGACTGCCTGCAACTCAATATTTGTCTTTGAGCCATTCGTTTCGGTTTGGCCGCAATTTGTTGTATATAAAACATAAAAAAAAGGGTTACGCATACAAAACACCAGGAGAAAGAAACAACATTTGGCCATTTGTTTGTTGTCCCTTTACTCACTCTCTCACTCAATCATTCACTTGTTCATTCATTCAGTTGCACATATTTGTAATTGTAATTTTTGGCACATTTTCGTTTGAATGTGTATTTGCTTTTTTTTTTGGGTGTAGTAGTATAATACTATCTATAAGTGAATGTGGGATACCATTTTTGATTATCCTTTGTAGCGGCATTTGCAGTTATTTTGTGGTTTCTGTTGGGTTTTCGACTATTGTACATTTATTTGTTAAGGTCAAATTTATTTATGACCCATCCCGAAAGTTTAGAGAGACCGAAAACAACTTAATTTTGAATTCAAAAGTAATTTAAAGTATCTAATAACTTTAAAAACATACTAAAGATACTTCTATATAACTGCAGGAATTCCATTGAAACAATTTTAATAATTTTAAATAGAATTTTAAGCTTTTAGGGGTTTTTATTGTTAAAGTTTTTAACATGATTTTTTTTATTGAATTCACCCTTATTTATATGAGTTTCTGATCTTTTTTCTTTAGCATTACCTCACCTCACTCTTAATCACATTTCTCTTAGATTCTTTAACCCATTCTCTTTTTTATTTTTCTTTATTTATCTATTCATCTATTCTCTTTAAAAGAAATTTATATTTTTAAATATTCATTCATATTGTCTTTATACAATACTTATTATTTCTCATTGTTTTCCATTACTCTCATGTGTGTATATTTTTTCTCTCCCTTCATTTATCTCATTTCATACGAAATTAATAATAATATTTGATAATAATATTTTTATAGTTTGTTACCAACCGAAACTAATCAAATATTAAAACCTACTTAAATAAATTTGGAACAAAAAAAAATTGAAACTATTTTTGGATCAATATTTTTTAATTCTTTTAGTAACAAACAACTCATCTTTTCATACATATAAAATGCTATTTTTAATCTTGCTGATTATGCGAGCGTCGGTGGTGTAAAGGCTAGCATAGTTGCCTTCCAAGCAGTTGATCCGGGTTCGATTCCCGGCCGACGCAGTTTTTTTTTTTTCTTTTTTTTTTTTTTTTGTACGTATTTTTATTTATACATCTTTAATAAAGAAATACTTTTGCTACTACAGTTTATTTATTTATCATTTTGCAATTAATGAATCAATTTAGGTATTTTCGTGTGACGCTCCATCCCAGAATATATAAAACCTGGAAAACCAACAATTTACTATTTATTAAATATTATTTTACCCAATTATTAAGCTACAGTTTTCAACATTTTGTCATTGGGTCTTCAATCAAACATGTAAAGATAAGCAACGTGTATTTCATACACATTGATTTTTGATTGTGTTAATCGTCTTTTCTGACATCTTCCTCAGATTTCCTACGTTGAGGGAATGTGTTTTCTGTGTAGCTTTATGTTTTTGTTCTTTTAAGTGAGTGTGGTAACCGAATTGATTTTTTGTTTAAATTTTTTTATTATTATTGTTTATTACTTATAATATTACAATAAGTTCACTTTATAGCACTTGTTTACTCGACAAACTCTATATGAAGGTAAGAACAAAGAATGCCAAAAATGTTATGTTGTCCAGTGTAATAATTCGGAATATTCTTTTTTTTAACATTTTAACAGTTTTTATACTCTTCACGCAGTGAATAGTATTATAAGTTTGTCATGAAGTTTGTAACATACAGAAGGAGATATCGGAGACCCCATAAAGTATATATATTCTCAATCAGCGACACGTGATGAGTTTTCTTTTTACCATACGCAGTACATTTGTCGAATATTTTTTTTTCCCATCTAGCGGCAGTGAAGTAGTTGGAAAATAACTAGTTTTTTCTTTTTATTTTTTCTTTGTTCTATTATCAATTAAAATTAATAATTACGCGCACTCACAAATTACGTTGGTTGCCACATTTAAATATATAATTTTTTTTTTTTTTGGCTTGATCTCGAATCACTTTTGTGTACAAACCTTTATAAATTTCCTTATCAGTAGAATAGCAATAGTAACCATTTTCACGATTTTTTTTTCTAATCTGTTATTTAGTAATTGTGATTTTATTTTGGATTCTTTATTGTTTTTGATTTTTACAAATATTAATATTTTTAGTTCTTTAAAACTTTAAAGGCCTAGAATTCCAAAATAACTGAACACATCTTTCTCTAAAAATAGTCGCGTTTTACTATGTAACCATTCATCTTTCCATTTTATTTTAAAGTTATTATTTGAAATTGACTAAAATTGTCAGTGTTTTAATGGTTTGATTTTATTTTATATGTTCTGGTTATATTCTGTTTGTTTTTTGATTTTTTTGTTGGCTTATCACTCATTTGTAAGATCTTTCGGTTTTCTTAACTTGTTTTGAATCAAAGCTAGAATTAATTTTTACGAGTGGTTGGTTTTCCGGCAGCAACAGCAGTTTCTAACATTGCATTTAATATATGTGGCGGCAATGTACATTTTGATAGTCAACAAAGATGAGCCACTACATTCCTTTATTAGTATAATACCAGTAACAATTTTTACGAATTATTTTTTTTTTCTAATCTGTTAATTAGTAATTGTGATTTTATTTTGGATTCTTTGATTTTGATTTTTACAAATATTAATATTTTTATTTCTTTAAAACTTTAAAGGCCTAGAATTCCAAAATAACTGAACACATCTTTCTCTAAAAATAGTCGTGTTTTACTACGTAACTATTCATCTTTCCAATTTATTATAAAGTTATTATTTGAAATTGACTAAAATTGTCAGTGTTTTAATGGTTTGATTTTATTTTATATAATTGAGATTTTATTTTGGATTCTTTGATTTTGATTTTTACAAATATTAATATTTTTAGTTCTTTAAAAAACTTTAAAGGCCTTGAATTCCAAAATAACTGAACACATCTTTCTCTAAAAATAGTCGCGTTTTACTATGTAACCATTCATCTTTCCAATTTATTATAAAGTTATTATTTGAAATTGACTAAAATTGTCAGTGTTTTAATGGTTTGATTTTATTTTATATAATTGAGATTTTATTTTGGATTCTTTGATTTTGATTTTTACAAATATTAATATTTTTAGTTCTTTAAAAAACTTTAAAGGCCTTGAATTCCAAAATAACTGAACACATCTTTCTCTAAAAATAGTCGCGTTTTACTATGTAACCATTCATCTTTCCATTTTATAAAGTTATTATTTGAAATTGACTAAAATTGTCAGTGTTTTAATGGTTTGATTTTATTTTATATAATTGAGATTTTATTTTGGATTCTTTGATTTTGATTTTTACAAATATTAATATTTTTAGTTCTTTAAAAAACTTTAAAGGCCTAGAATTCCAAAATAACTGAACACATCTTTCTCTAAAAATAGTTTTGTTTTACTATGTAACCATTCATCTTTCCATTTTATTATAAAGTTATTTGAAATTGACTAAAATTTTCAAAGTGATTTAATGGTTTGATTTTATTTGATATATTCTGTTTATTTTCTGTTTGTATGTATACTTTTTGATAGTCAACAACGATGAGCCACTACGTTCCTTTAAACTATGATTTCTTTATATTCAATTGAGTTCAATTATTTTTAAATTTCGTGTTTTTATATTATATTTTTTTTTTTTAGATTATTCCTTGAAGGTATTCCAGTTATGATATGCAATTTGATGTCAGTGAATTTTTTGATTTAAGTGATTATTTACAGAAAATTAGTTAATAAGATTGATCTGGATTATCTCAATGTAGTATAGTCAGGGAAACTAACAATGATTTATGATTATTTTGCTTATGTTAAATTTTGAATTTTATTATATTAATTGCTTGTAAATGATGGTTGAAGGTTTGTTAACTTATTTTATTCGTGTTTTTTTTTAATAGTAAAATACATTGGGGGAAAATAACCGAGGATATCGATAAGATATTTTATTTATTCATTAGATATTATTCCTAGTATATTATGGTAATATTGAAAGAAAAAAATTCATTTGATGTCATAGTCTTTTATTTTGTTGCGGTATTCATTAATTTTCCATAATGTTCCGTTTTTTTTTTTGTTTTTTTTTTTTGTTATTTCACCACTATATTTGCAATATGTATGTATGATAAAAATAAAACAATGAAAATACTTATTAACTTTACTACACGAATCGAAAGACCTAGTTTCTGACGTTACCACGGCGCACCAAAAAACATTCGCAGCAGTTTGAATTGAAGCCTCTGAAGAATTTTCAGATTTGAGTTGGAAATAGTACCCCAAATCTGTATAACATATGTGGGTCCATATCAGCTTCAGTACAGTCTTATATACTAACAGCTTGTTGCGTGGATTCAGCTTTGATTACAGTCTGAGGAGTCAAAACATTCCAAGAAGCTTCAGATCCAATTATATACTTACTTTGGTTTTGATGTGAAGTTGGCAGTTTAGACTCTTCTCAAGGGATACTTCACGGTGATATTGGTTGAAATGATATCCCCATTTATAACTACTGGATAATGTATTATATGGTTTAACGTGAATGTGATTGTGTGTGGAATTCTTAGCGTTGACGCCTATGTTGCACCTCTTCATACACTACTCAATGAAGACTAGTTGGTTCTGTAGGAGGACTGAGAGCCATCGCCGCTAACCAGTTTTGTAGTGCCTACAGGATATGTCGCTACCGATAGTTACTCATCCCTTAGTATCAGTTGTTCAGCTGTAAAGAGCGTGTACAAGATTGACGCCAATATTCTGCTCTTATGAACTCTAGCCGTTCTAGTATCTTTTATATCAGACTTTTGTCTTCACATTTGACATAAAAGGGTCCCACTGTGACATAAAAGCACCAAAAAATGCTGTGCTGGAATTCTGAATTTAAATATGGATATTTACCAAAAAAAAAAAAATACATAAAGCTGTTGGAACAAGTTCATCAACTGGAAAGTGTAAAAGGATTCGAAATAAAAGACCATATTAATATTATTGCCACTTATAAAATGTCAACATAAATATCCTGAAAATTTTTGAAAATAAGTATATGTATTTTATCTCAATATAAAAAAAATGAAAAACATTTCTTTTCTGTAGTAATTTTTCATTTGACTTTTACTGAAAATCAAATAAACAAATAATGAATTTTACTTCACTTTCATCAAAGAAGAATAATTAACTATAACTTTACTAAAAAAACTAAAGAAATTGTATTGTAAAAGTAAAATAATAATAAAAAATAACCAATTCAATCAAAATATGAGCACAGCAAGAGAAGCTCAAAGATTTTATTCAGGCCAAGCCAAGCCAAACCAAAAACCAACCCAAGTAAGGATGGCTAAGAATGTTGATTTTGTTGCTGCAGTTTGGCTAACCAAGAAACCGCACCTAAGTATATTTTTCAAGAATATCATTTACATGCCAAAAATAGTCAGAATTTCTTAGCTATGGTATCATTTAATAAACTTATACAAAAGTATAGTTTCGCTAAAAGCAAAAAAAAAATGACCACCTTTGTGAATTTTATAAAGTGAAACGAAATTTGTTTCAAAAGAAGCTTTTTGATGTGCAACAAATGAGTGAATGAGTGAATGAATGAATGAATAAAGAAAGTAAGGTCATAACTATTGAAAAAGAGTTTTCCTCTCTAATGAAAAATAATTAGAAATTTCTTTTTGTAAATTTGTCGACAATCGAGTTGAAGTTGAAAGGGGTTTATATTTTGTTTGCCAAAATGTCTTATGTTTATGACAGATTTGCTTAGTAATTAAATATTCATTTGTTTTCATTTTCCAAAAAAAGATTTTTGAACAAAATCAAAAATCATCATTTAATAAAGAAACTAAAAAGGTATGAAAAGTTGATTAACTCTTTTGGATTTTGTTTCAACCACATGCGTTAGTAGAGTATTTAGTCATATGGAAAGGAAGTCATACAGTGAAAACTAAAATGGGTAGATTTAGAATTTATTACTAATCATATTAAAAATATCCAACTGTCCACCCATTTTAATAGAATATTTTCATCTTCAGAGCAGCAATTGATTCGATATTGCACAGTTAACAATTTTCCTCATATTGTTGCACAATCTTCATCCAAAAACGTTTTTCACCTAAAAATTATTAACTTTATTGAACTCACCCATTCTATAATTTTGCACGGCTATGCGACCTCTTAATTTGTGACATATAAAACAATCTATTGCCTCTCTACTTACCTTTCATTTTTCAGTGTATAAATTTTAGTTTTTGTCTTATACACGTGCCAAAAATACTAGTTCAACCAACCAACCAACATCCATGACTAAAATGCCTCTAGTCAAATTCATTTACACCTCAATGCTTCAATAAAACTCGTTGGGCGTCAGTGTGAAAGGGTGTTTATGCAAAGAAATATACATACAATCATTTGAATTTGTACGATCCAATTAGTGATTTTATTTTATTTTAAATCCTCTTCTAATTTTGACCAACACTCACAAGCACCGAGTGTATTTAACATTAACCAATGCTCATATTGACCGACACGAGTATAAACGCCAGGCGCATTGGGACGAGCACAACCATCACCCCAGGATACAATGCCAGCGAGTAGATATTGCTCTTGATATTGCTCATCATTAAGCCGAACATTTAGGGGACCACCACTGTCGCCATGACATGCATCACGACCACCTTCAGTGACATGACCAGCACAAAGCATATTTTCAGTGATATCCTGGGCATCATATGAAGTACATAGACATTCTGCATGCGACAATATGGTGACATATGTTTCCTGGTTTAGAAAAAGGAGTAAAAGTATAATAAAATCAAGAGTTGTTTTTAGCTTGATTTAAGTCAAATACTAATTATGAGTATATTCACATGTAAAATATCTGATAAAGCACCACCAAGGCTCTGCGAACCCCAACCTGTGACAATCGCCGTCTCATCTGCATAGGTATTCCAATAATTAGGCCAACAAATTGGTCTTAGTTGATCTGTAACATTTACCGGACGATCAAGGCGTATAAGTGCAATATCATTATCAAAATTATATGAATTGTATTTTTCATGAACTAAAATATGAGCTGCACTTCTAATGATAACTTCAGAATTACTGTAACGACGATCATGTTCCATTAATCTTATCATGACGTATTCCTTTGGTTTACCAATAACACAATGTGCCGCTGTTAATACATAAAGATCATTAATTAACGAGCCACCACAGTAAAAGCGATTTAAGAATACAACAATTGCCATCCATGGATATTGATGCATCCGGGTGGGTTGACCACCAATAATACGTTCTTCATTATTGATAATGCCACATAGGCAAGGTGTGCATTCCCTTATTGTCATAGGATCAAAAGTTGGTCTATCGGTTGTTGTGGATGTTGTAGATGAAGTGGTTATTGTTGTTGTTGTTGTTGTAGATGTAGTTGTGGATCTTGTAGTTGTTGTTGATGGAACTGGTGTTTGTGGCCATATAATTGTGGTAATCCATTGTAAAATGCTCCATAGACTTCCTTGAGTTTGTGTTTCACTATACTTGATTAAGTAAGGTTTCTGATAGAACTCAAAACTTGTATGATTTGCAAGACTTGATTGAAGAACCAAAAACATCATCACTACTATAAACACTTTTACTTTTACTTTCAATTTCATTATTTTATTTATTTATTTGTTGTGAACAGGTTCACAGATACTTAACAACTAAACCGGACAGTACAAGATTGTGACCCTTACGGTGCTTATCAGAATAAAAAGAGGATCCTGTTTTTGTAATTTCTTGATTTTATGAGACATGTTCCAATCAATGTGTTACATGGTTTCCATAGTAACCAGTTTCCCAAGTCAATCAACATGAGTTAAAGCAACTTTTTGTTGTTTTTTTTTTTTGTGATTAACAAGTCATAGTCTTATCCCATCCCATCCCATCACATCAAATTAAATGATAACTTAATAGTAGATTTATATTTTCTTTGGAATTGACTGATGTCAAATGCTCCCGAAAAGCTTAATGAAGCGCGCACCGCATGCGCCCACGTTATGTTCGTTTATGTGCTTCGACACCTAAGTCTATTATTAAATGATTTTTTATGTCAAATAAGTTTGACATCAAATAAGGAAATAGATAAAAAACAAGAAAAAAATGTAGTAAATTGTCCAATTAAGCAGGGATGTCTGCCAAGCGAACAGACTCACTCACTGGCACACCGACTGCTCCCGACTTTGTCATTTAATTCACTTTATAATTGACTCACATCCAAATTGTGCCAGCTGTTCCCAGTCGACAAAAGTAATCTCATTTATTTGGTAGACCCACCGACCATCCAATTTTGTTCCCTCATAAGATCTACACGCACACGCATACGCACTCGCACACCCAACTTAAACGATTTATGCGTTTTTGTCAGTTATGTCGTTGACGCATTTGTCGTCATAGTCCGAGGCATCAACGTCTTTTCTTCGTCGGTCGCCCTTCTTTAGCATATCACACAGTAACGCCTTCAGATCTTTAACTCGGTTTGTGTTTAATCATTTGACGCATGTGCGTGGGTCTCACTGGTTTTACTTGCTACCAAGTTGCCTGTCCAAAGCGACTTACTTTCCATGTTTGTCCGTTTCATTTGCTGTTCATCATCATCATCATCATCAACATTAGTAGTAGCAGCAGCACCAACATCACAGGTAGCCAGAGAGCCAGTTTTCCTTGCCTCGAGTGGCATTGTCTGTCAGTAGTAACAAAACAAGTTTCCTGATGTTCAAACTGTCACTTGGAATATTTTCTTTCTTAATTGATATTTATGAAAATCTCTTTTTGCCTTCAAATTGAGAGGGGATACAAACTTCAGTAGCTAAAGAGATCAAGATTCTTACAAATTTTCATTAGATAGAATTATCACAGATATTCATGATCTCAAGGAATCTTTAATATATGATTGCATTTTTTACCATTTACCATTCCAACTTATTTGAAATGAAAAAGAAACTTCAAGGTAACCAAAATTATCTAATATCCTGTTCAGCTTCGAAATCATCTAACAAAAGTTAACTTCATTCCGGGTTGCATTTCTATTGAAAACTTATAAGTAATCAAGTAAATTGGGATTTATATACATAAAGTTCAAATAAACGATAGAATAGAAAATAAAAGAAGAAAATAAAAAGTAAGAAAAGGGAGAATATAACTTACAATAATAACACAATCAACTTAAGAAGTGTATACACTCTCTCTCCTTTCTCTTCAATTTCTACCTATTGCTTTTTTTTTTTTGAAACTAGTGTTGTAACATTTGTTGTATCTTGTACAAATATGTATGAATATATTTCAAGTGAAGTACATTGCAACCCTTTATCAAACCCCAAACAATTTAACCTATTTTTCTATTTCTATTTTACCTGTGACTTGAATTTCTTATTGTCCTCTTTTTTTTTCATTCTTCATCTCCATGTTACATACAACAGAAATCGAGTAAAAGTAGTTTATGCAAAATTTGGTAATATTTCAAATGTTACGCAAAACTTTCCATATGCAATTTCGAGTTTTTTGTTTCCATATTTTCTTCTCTTTTTTTCCCATTTTGAGATATTTACCTTTTCTATTCGAATAATACTTTCGATCCAAATGTTGTTATTGTTGCAGTTTTATATAGAATGTTGTAGTTACTTGCGTATCGCTTCAAGGCTTGTTAATATTTGTAGTCAAAGTTTGACGTTTAGTATTATGTAGTGTTCCTTTTTTTTTTTCCTTTTTTTGTGTTGTAATTCAGGAGAAAAAGAAAAATATTATTGTATAAATGGATGAAAGAGATTCATAACATTTGAAGTTACTTTTAATGAGTTTTATATTGTTTGGGATTATCAAGTTGATACAAAATTGAGAATTTTGCTGTTTGATTAAAGATAGACTAAACCTTATACAATATTTGTTACTCAGAGTTACATTCTCTGAACGAAAGATAATAAACAGTTTATGAAAATTTTTATTTTATATAGAATTGATTTTTAAATATCTCATTAAATATGTGAGGGATAATCAACAAGAATCAGTTATATTCTTCGTGGTCAACCAAATGACCACTTCAGAAATACATAATTGAAAAAGTTCTCTATATCGAAGATTCAAAGTTCACAAGATTATACAAATTAAATCTTAAAGTGATTCCCTTTTATACAATATCATATTCGCCAAATTTAAGAATATGCGACTATAAATTTCTTGTTTCCAAATTAGTGAAAGGGATTTGTCAATAGAGAGAGACCAAAGATTCTGATTTAGGAAAGGGATCATGAAATTAAAGAAAGGTTCGGCTAAGTGAAACGACCTTAACGTAGAGAGACCTTTTGAATAACTCATGCCTTCAATGATGGGTTCTTGTTGTTCGCAAAAAAGATTTCTATCATATTTTTTTCCCGTCATAGTCTTAAATACGCCAATCAAATACTAAAGTACATGTAAGACATACATATCGCACATATTTAATATTTAATGTCACAACTCAAAATTTTCCAATTTTGATTTTTTGTTAAAAAACAATACACAACTCCCGTAAAAATCTGGTATTTATTTTTCTTCAGTTCTTTAGTTTAATTGGGTCATATAAAAAGTCTCCGCATCGAGCTTCTTTGTAGTCTGCTCTTTTTAGATGATTCCAAACTGTTATATGGTTGATGTTTAGTGCATCCGCTATCTCCTGACAGCTTCCGTGCTGGTCTTGTTCCATCATTTGGCAAAAAACTAGGGAGTCTTTCTATATGAACCAATATGTGCGTCATAAGTATAACATACATTTACAGGGGGAAATACAATAGAATTTTATTACTCTCATTATTTTAACTTAGAGATATTCATATTTAGTGACAGTTGCGACGACGACACAGATGAGCAGGGAAAAGTCTTTTAAGACGTCTACGACAAATATGGATTAAAAGTGCTGTAGCAAGTGGATTCTGTGGAGAGATCAGCCAATCATTGTACCTACTCGTATGACTGTTGATTTCCTCCTAAACTGAAGAATTCTGTAGAACATTGTGTAATGTCTTATTTCTGATGAACCATGGCGTGTCAGTTATTTTCCGTAGAGCTTTATTTTGGCTGATTTGTATGCGCTTAATTTGCGAGTAAGATGTCAGACCCCAGTGGTGAATACCACAATTCCAAGACGGCTTAATGATTGATTTGTGAATTGTAATTTTAGCATTGAGGTTTAAAGTACTTGTGGGGCGTAGAAGCCAATTTAGCTTATGTAATTTTGTTATATATTTTTTAGTAATGGTAAAGGTAATGCGTAGTCTCCATGTCAAGCGTATGTCCAGATGCATACCGAGATATCTCACAATGTCGGTATAAGAAATGTCAACTCCACCCAACTGTAGGTCACCTGTGGTGACGTAGCGTAAAGCAGCAGTGCAGAGACTTTGCAGAGCTTAACCCCATAGTACAACGCTTAGTCTATCTATTAAAGTCGTCTATTTAGTTTTGGGTATTAGTCGCAGCTTGTTAGGAAGGTTGCATCGTCAGCAAATGTTGCCACCAACGAGTCTATATCCTCGGCTACTGGCATATCAACGCTGTATTTTGTGTACAAAATGCGTCCGAGGACGCTCTCTGTGGCAAACCCGACGATAATCTATTCTGTTATGTGAGCAGAACCAATGTTGACGCAGACATCGAGTGGAAACCACCAGGTAACGAACTACAGGTTGTAAAGGAGCCCGAGTCAGACTTGAAGCTGCAGGCGGAGGACTGCTAATGATAGCAATATTAGTAGATAAATTTTTTATTTCTTGAGTAATTCGACAAATTTAAAAATATGGGATTACATATGTTTCTTTTATCCAAATTGGTGAAAGAAATTTGTCAGTGGAGACCAGTTCAGAATAATTTTTTTAAAACCTTGACAAACTTTGCTATAAGAAAGTTGAATTAAGTGGCACGACTTGGGGAAGAGAAACCTAGGAAAAACTTACTCCTTCAATGATGGCTTCTGTTGTTCTCAAAAACGTTTTCTATTATAAATTGCAACAAAAATTCATTTGATAATAATCTACTATATGGATAAGCCTATTTCTCTATTTCAATTCTCAGATACTAAAAGAGAAATATTTTAATTATTATTATTAAATAGTTATTATTTTTAAGCTTTTCACATAAATCAATATGCTGCTCTTTTGAAAAGTTTATTAAAGAAAAGAGAGAAAATATTGTAGTAAATTAAGCAATAATCGGCTTATAGCATCTCCACCAAACAAAATTATTGTAATTTCCACACAATTGAAGGAAATATTATAAAAAAAAGAAAGAAAAAAGAAAGGAAAAATAAGTTATAGAGAAACTTTGACTAATTTCTTTACTAAGCTTCCGTTAATTACGGTAGCAAAGGCACCACTCAATAATAATGAAATAAATTCCATTTTTATATTGACTTTGTCAGTCAAAAAGTGTTAATATTTTATGTTAAGCCTATTATAGATGACTTTGTTTGTTGGCGTGTGGTTTTTTTTTTTTTTTTGTGGGAATTGAGAATATTTTTTCTCTTTTTGTGATTCGCCTGCCTCAATTATAAAAACGATTAATTTGCATAATATGTTAAGCTCTTCAGATACACACACATAATCACACAATACCATATTTAATTGAATGTAATATAAAAACTAAAACTTGGGTCATGAAGTAAATAAAACAATACATAAATTGAAATTATGTATGATTTCTCAATAAAATTACTTACTGAAACCAAAAGGTTTTAAGTCAACTGAAAGATTTAAAAATAGATGCAGATACTTTTGAAAAAAGGAATTTATCTATATAAAAAAAAAACACTTGAGAGATTTTTGTTAGGAAAAGGTTATACAATGAAGTATGTTGATTAAATGCCTTTCAATTACCTTTTCAATTACAATGGTAAGATATCCTAAATCTAAGTTGATTTAAGAACTCAACATGAATTCCTCTTTGAAGTTTAAACGAAAAGATAAATTTTCATTTGTTATGTTTCCGAAAAACATTTCCAAATGGAAGCAATGTCAAGCTTCATTAACTTTACTCACTCACAACGACACCTGAAAGCTACAAAAAAAAAACAACCACTTTTAAGGGGAAAAGTATCATAAACGTTACACAAATTCCTTGATAAACACAAAAATAAATCGAATAAGACACTGAGTAGCCTAATGGACCAACAATAACTCGAACACAACAAAAGAGGTCAACAAAATACAATTAAAGAAAGTACCAAACGAATGCCATAAATACTAATAGATACTCAGATACTTTTCCTCAAACTATAGATATAGTAGATACACATATGTAGTTTTGTACTATACTCGTGCGTTGTTACCCTTTGTGCAATGAAGCATTACAAATAAATCGAAGCGAACCTTTATCAAATGGTTAAAGGTAAACGAACCATGAGATACATACAATAGTATAAAAGTTTCCAGTAGTAAATAAATTAAACTAAGTAGTATTTTGCATAGAAAAGTATCTTTTAAATGCCATAAAAAACATACAAACAATTGATTTCTATTACTTTCTATGCAGTATGGAAATTACTGCTTTCTAAGCATTTTTCAAGTAATTGATTTTAATTTTATTTAAACAAAACTCATAATAATAATAATTTTCCCTAATTACTTTTTTGTTTTAATTAATACTGACAGGTTTTTTTTTTTTTAATTTCTCTCTTTTTTTTTTTTTTTTTTGTATTTTTGTTTTTACAAATTCAAAATTAAAAACAGTTAATTATTATTTATGTTTATTTGGCGTTTTTGGTGTCAAAAATTGATTTATTTCACAATTTATTAGGTTTGCTTTTTAAAAAGTTCTTCTGGGGCGTAGAGCAAGGCAATATGAATTCAATTCTATGTGGGCGTTTTGCTGGTGTGTTGTTATGTTATACAATATTATTTCATTCATATTTGATTTCGTGCTTGCGCTTCATAACAATTACATTTTAATTAATAAACATTTTTTGGTTGTTAAGTTGAGATAATTAATAAAAAGTTGTAATTATCAATTTGATTGTACTTAGTATGGAGATGGAGAATATTAAGATAAAAGCACAAGAAAATACAATGAGATGGAAAAGATATAAAGTGAGAGAAAGAGAAGAGAAAAAAGAGAAGATCCGATGAATATTAATGCTTCCAAAGGAAATGGAAAAGTTCGGAGAAATGATGCCTTTGTTTTAAGTATCTTCTGTGGTCATTGCCTACCGCATAAATAAACCACGACCTGCATTTGAATGATTGAACAATTGTGTCGTCCTAGTCGTCCTATCAGAAATTTTGTCATTACTAATTATGCCCTATAATAAGTTATATCAAGTTCTCTCGCCTGAAATATCGCCCTCTTCGATTAATACCATCATCCTCCACTGCCTATGGGACTCACGATTACACCACAGGCTAGATAAACTAGATGTCGCTAATTTGGGTCATTTATACCGTCTGCATTATTGTAGTTTATATGTCTCTGATCAAACATGGCTCTGAGTAGGGGCATAGTTCGCTATTGTTACAAATAAATTACCCCCCATCTTGTCGGTGGATGGTATTACATATCACTCTTATTTATTATTTTTATTTGTTTTTTTCTATTTTTGTTTGATTCTCTTTTTTTAGGGTTCCGTACCCATAGGGAACTAACGGGACCCTATTACTAAGATTACAATGTCCGTCCGTCCGTCCGTCTCCTGCTCTATCTCATTAACCGTAATAGGTAGAGATTTGAAATTTTCACAGAGTATGTAATTCACCCTTCGTGTGCGAGTCCGACTCACACTTGGCTGATTTTTTATAATTAATTTATTTTAGTTTATGTTTTTGTCCTATTTTGATGTGTAATTGTTAAATTTTCTTTTTTGTTTTAAGCTGACAGTTTTTTTGTTATCAATGTATAAATAAATTGTTAAAAAATAAAAATAAATGACAATCAATAAATATGACTACGCCTCATACTTTCTAACAATAGTTATTTCTCATAAATTCATGAGAGTAGTCTTATACCATTTCCAAGGTCTACTTAAGTCAACCAACAAGTTCCCAATCGAGGTTTTTATCAAATGCAGATTTTTTTACATGTCACCATCCGAACGAAATCTATGATGAAATCTTTAGGGTTTGCAGCCCAACAAATAGTAGAAGACGAATTATGGAGCTCTCATACCAATTGGATAAATTTAAACAATAAATTTACATGTATTTCTAATAGTTTATTAACTTGTTTTAAATAATTTAAATAAAATATTAATTTATTGTTTTTGATAAACAAATGTGGATTTCTACAATATTTTAACTCTTTGATTCTCTTCAATTAAAGGTTTAGTTTAATAACCAGAAAACTGAACTTCCATTGTATGTGCTGTCTACTTCTAAATATTCCATGTGTCTTAAATTTATCTTTATTTGTCTTAAATATATTATTATGTATATCAATGTCAAGTTTGGCTAAGTAGACTTAACATAGAATATGTTAAAAGAACTTAACATAGATCAAAGCTTGGAAATGTATTTTAAAATTTGAAATACGAGAGTATCAATTTGATTTATATCAGTTCATTTGTACTAGGATACTTAATCTCTTCAACAAAAGCTTAATGAACTTTCTCAGTTTTAGACATCTGGCTCAAGTGTTCATTAAATTCTTATGATTCAATGTTAACAGCTGTTTTTGCTCACTTATTTTAACACAAATCAATTTAGAAACTTAAAAAAAAAAAATTATAAAAGAAACCAAAATCAAGAAATTGATATCATAAAACACTCAAAATGTCAGTTTTGACTTCATTTATGGATTATTAAAAATACATTTAATATAACAAAATCAACAAACAAAGCTTTCTGTTTTTAATCCTCATTTCATCAAATAAACCGACAACCAAGAGACTCACTTACTTACTTACTTGCTGCAACATAAAAGGAATTCAAAACCCACAACATTATGAAGTGGAGACACTTCCTCATATCATGTAAGTATATACATATGTATGTATGTATATATTTGTTTCTGCAGCAAATATCTTGAGCGACATAACTCCGCCTAAAAACCAATAAAAACCATTCAATAAATCACAACAAATTAACATAAATCTTGTGAGTGGCGCAGAAATTGTCAACGGCGAGTGAACTGTGAACGATGAAACATTGCTGCAACCATGAAGATGATGATAATCATAATAATGCTGACTGCGATGATGATGATGATGATGATGTTGATGATATTGATGCTACTCGAATGAACATTCGTCGTACGTTGTTGTCGATCGTAAATCCTTAAAATTTTGACAAATGTACAAAAGCGTAGATGAGCTATAAAATATTAAAAATAATAAAAAAAATGAAAAAAAAAAGAAAGAAAACAGAATCGCTTTTATTGCATATTAAAGTTGCTAACAAAATCTAAGAAAAACCAACAAGATGCCGCCGTCGCCTTGCCACAAATGGCGAACCACAACATGTCTGTCTTATTACACCAAAGAGCTTAAAAGTATAAAAGTATAAAGGCGAAATGTCATAAATGTATCTGTCTCTCTGTCTCTCTATCTATCTATCTATCTATCTGTCACATGTGTGTATTTTTGTATCTATGTATGTGTATATCCAACAATAACAACACATGTCAGTGTGAAGTGTTAATGTGAATTTATGTTACTTAGTACTACATACATTCATTCATTTTAGGGGTCTTAAAATATTCGAAATTTGTTGCCTCCTCCTACTACTATGTCACTTTAATAATGTAATGAAAAACAGATTTTCTTTAACTAAGTATAATAAAAAAAAAATATATATGAAATAAATACTTCTTCTATTACAAAATAAAGAAATATGCACTTTATAACTTAAAAAGAAGAAAAATAAAGAAAGAAATAAGCCAATTTATTTTATTATTTAAGACATCTGTAAAACTGAGAATTTTATGTTTATTGCACTATAAATGATGCTCGATTACAAAAGCTATAAGATCTTTATACAATAGTTTATTGTAAAAAAAAAAACAAAAACTTACTGCGATACAAATAAAATGATTCAATTTTAAATATTTCGAAATCAATGGATCAAATTTTAATACATAAAAAGAAATGGTCAAATAGAAAGTTAATTTTCATTGAAAGAAAGAAGTTTTTGCCTAATAAATAGAAACAGAAAGAATTATTCTTTATAATTCTATAAACTTTTAATGTATTCAAGATGAATCTCGGCACTACCGGCAGAAAGTATGACGCTACCTAGTCACTTTTTCTCTAGGTAGCAATTCTCAAAGCAATGGATAATTACTTCCATGCGATTTAAATTGATGATATTGCTCAATTAACAATTATTTGCATTTTTTTTTTTTTTTTTTTTTTTGTTAGTTAACTAACGGCCCCGGTGTGCTTTGCTACGTCCCGGCAAAATTTTATCAAAGAATATATTTATAAATATTTGATATATTTTAGTTTTTTGTGACTCACAAATCAAAGTAGATGTTCGACAAAGACTACTTGTTTGAATTGAAAATATGCCCCTTAGCTTTATATGAAAAATTTTTTCCACATATTTCGACCGACTTTGTAAGTAGATTTTGATGAAGTAAACGATATATCTTACAGGAAGCTTGCTACAATACACCAGTGAAAACAGCATAGATAAGCGTGCACAGAATGAAAGAAGGTTGTATTATAAATATTATTAATTTACAACTTGGATATTTCTATATTGTATATAAATTTAGCTGTGTACTTAGCGTTGAACTGAGATAAGATATAGGTATATAAGTAAATAAAAACGAGATTAACAATATTGACATTTAAAACATCAACGATGAATGAAATTATTTATTTATATTAAACTTATTGTAGAAACTCTTATGATTCCTAGAAATTTTTTCATAATAGTTTTCAGGGTTTATTGTTATTGTTTCCTTCATAGAATATGCATTTGTAGATAGATTAATATTTAAGTTTAAGATATTTACCACGTTTATGTGACAGCTTAGTTCGATCTTACTTCGTTCGAACTAAGTAAGACCACATGCATGTGCTTTCACAATGCGATTTAACAAACCTCACATTTTTAATGCTAAATTATTGAATATTGTTGAATCGAACTAAAATTTCACTTAGCATATTAAGTTTGCGTTTAAATCAGCTGTTCCCAAAATATTCTTTCATATAGAGTTGCCATGGGGTTTAATTATTTTGTGTTATTTTCCTTCTCTTAATGATTCTGTAAATTATATACTGCAAAATAATTTTGTAACGTTATTAAAAATCAAGATAAGCATTATATCATATTTGTATTTCCCATTGCTTTTAGAAGCAAGGATAAACACGTGCAAAAAAATCGATCTAACTTAGTTCGAACTAAATCAGACCAAACTAAGATGTCGCATGAACGAAGTAAATTTCACAATTGATATTTACACTTAGTAACGAATCTATTACCCCATTCATGCGACAGCTAGAACGTTACACCCAAAAGCACCCTCAGAACATTTATGTTTGCGGTGTTTATGCTTGTGACGTTATTACGTCGTTATTGAGAGCGCAATCGTGTTTGTAAATTGGTGCAGAGTTGCCATATGAAAAAATTATAATTTGGCTTACGCATCAAAATAATTTATCTTAAAAATAGCATTGCATTAAATATAAATGTATAGATAGTGACGTCTGACAATGATTTTTCAGTGTGTATATACTTCACAAAACTATTTATAAATACTTACAAATAATTATACCACATGGCAACTTTGCACGAACCAACATTTTGAGTGCAGCCTCTTTTTTAGAACCAGTAAAAGCGTTAAGCTTCATTTCAAAGCGCCTTCAAAAAATATGGTCGGTTTTAAAATGCGTTCTTCGCAAAGTCGCTTTGTGTGTTCAAAGCATTTTACAAGTGTTTATGCATGCTTTCTGAGTTAGGCCACTCTTGGGTATAACGTTTTAGCTGTCGCATAAACGGGGTAAATTACTCTATAATAATAACTTTATTTTACCCAATAATTCAATATTTATACAATTTACTCTAATTAAATTTTTACAGAGTTTAGTTATCTTTAATACTTTACTACTGAAAATTTAGTTGGTAACTTGAGTTATATTTACATGTACTCGTATACATTTGTAACTAAGAAAAAAGGGGAAAAAAAACTCAAACTAGTTTATATAAAACTTAATACTAACTTAACTAAACCTAAAACTAAGGTATTGTCAGTTGATTATTCTAATCATAACAATTAGAGAAATAAGAACCAATTTCAAGCAATCTTATATTCTTTATATAAGTGAATTTTGATCATTGAAGTTTAAGCTGTATTAAACAATGTTTTCTTGAACTGTTTGAATGTTTGCTTTTTCATGTAGTTGGGTAGTGGAGAAGTAGAAAGGTAAGTTAAGCAACATTCCTGACCACCAATTTGGCTTCTGATCGCAGCACGGCACATCAGAACAACTACATCGGGTTCTACGACACATTCTATCTGCATTTGAGTTGAAACAATATTCCTCTGCAGTCTTCTTAGATGTTAAGCAGGGTCGATAGGGTCTGGATTGATGGTTTACTTCACAAACTCAGAACACTTCTGCCTGGCAAGCAATACCAACTCATCTGCAGCTTCTTGAACGAACGTTATTTCTCTGTGTCAGTTAGAGATAGCATTCATCCTTACATGAATGCAGGTATTCCGCAAGGCAGCGTTCTTTCTCCGGTCCTATACTCACTTTTTACCTCGGACATGCCAATAATTAATGATGATTAAGCAATCGTTGCTACTTATGCTGATGATACCATTACTTAATAAGAATTCACGCATGCGCCAAGCGCTGGAATATAATAATCAACTCTGCCAAATCCAGTAATTGCACTTTCACCTTAAGAAAAGGTATCTGTTCTGCTATTAATTATAAGAACAAGGCTCTTAGAAGAATGACGGATACCCCGTAGTTTGTCAGAAACACCACGCTACGCAATGATCTAAAAATACGAACGGTATAAGAGGCAATGCAGCTCTATAACAACCGCCACTAAGCAAAACTCCAGACTCATCCTAATCCATTGGCTTCTGCCTTGTTCCAAAACCTAACAATAAGGTGGAGGTTAAAAAGGCTCCACACTCAAGATCTTCCACTAAGAAGAATCTAATAATGACTCTAATTAAGTACCAAATAACTATTTTTAAAAAGTTATCAACCCGTCGTCGGTTGAAAAGACTTCATCCCGTTAATATCCTATGATGATACAAATGTTTAAAAAATAGCTGGTTGTTTAACGTTATAAAATAAAAATAAAAATTAAGAAAAAAAAAGTATATTTTCATTTATAAAAAATTATTATAATCTCTAAGAAATATTGTATAAAATTTTATAATTATAATATATATAAATAATATATCTTAAACTAACGAAAGATTACTATTCACCGTGGTCTAAGATTGCTATGAAAAAAGGTATTTAGAAATACTTTCAATGTGAATAGAAAAAGGTTCTTTTAACAGCTCAGATGGTTTCCCAGAGTATATCGTATTTTCATTTCATATACTTATGATCTACTAAAATTATCTATTACGATTTTTCTCAATGAATTTGCCTTTGAATTTAATCAAAATGAATGATATTCCCCTTCTTCATGTTTGGTTATCACTATTTTAAAGCAATTAAACAGTAACGCAATCTTCTCTTGGACATTTGTTGAAACCTCATGGTGAATGATCAATGTGCGGCTGTCATGCAAATTTAAATTTGTACAATTCCACAAAAAAAAAAAAAACAAAAAAGGAAGAAAAAATAGAGAATAAATAAAAGAAAGAAAATACTTGAATGTCTGAAAACAAAGTAGAAATCATCGACATGATTGCACGAATAAATATGAATGAATGAACTGAACGAATGAATGAATGAATGCTTGAATGACTGAATGAACACACGAGTTCACTCATTTTTATATAATTGTTGCATGCAACAATTTACTGTAAAACTGTGTGTGCGCAGGCAGGCATAGTGACTTTTGCATGAGGCATTCATTGTGTAAAGGAAGTTAAAGAAATCGAAACAATAATAACAAAACAGGACTCCAACTGTGTGCTGTGCTGCGTTTTGGTTGAACTACAATATGAAAACTGAAACAGAGTAAAACTTAAACGGAACCACAAAGTTAATTTATGCAACAACATCAAATTCAGCAACAACAAAGAGCATCATGCGCATGCGCAACAATGGCAACAATAATGTGCAACAAAGGCAACGACAACGACAACCACAAGCACAGCAACAAAGTCACTGGCAACATTGTTTATGCGTCTGCGTTGAAAGATATTTTGAGTGTTTTGTTTTTTTTTTTTTTTAATATTTTTTGTTATTGTTTTTGGTGTGGTGTGGTTTGGTGTGTTGTATTGCACGTTTAGTGTTAAACGCTTGATTAAAATTCTTGTAAGTGCAACACTTTTTGTTGATGTCGTCGTCATCATCATCATCGTCATCTGTTTTGCTCTCCTTAATCGAATTCATTTGCATATTTCACGCAGGCGTCTTTAAGCTTTGCTTGTTTTTTTCTGATTGGAAAGTGTTGCACAGACACTTGTACTAACTACAATACAGACTATTCTCGTACGTATATAGTAGATACATACACGTATTGTTGTACTTACAATTATGACGCTTGACTTTCATATTTTCATAGTTGCATGCATGAATGCATGTACTAATATTTGACATATTCATGTATTTGAAAGTTTTTGCCATCGAGAATCGTTGCCATTTTAATCAATGTTGTTTTGTTTGTTGCATGTCAAATGTTGCTTTAGTCAAACACGCATTGGCCATGTTCAACACACGCACACTGCGATCTATAATATGTATATTTTTTTCTTTTATAGCTTTCGTTTTTTTGAAGGAAAACATTAAATCACATACACGCCGCAAATAATTTGCATGCAACCTACGACAACGATGAATGTTGGTACGAAATTCAGAGCAAACTTTAACTTAAGTTGCACCTCCCTCATGCCGCTGCATTGGGTTGAATCAGTAAATAAATACAAAAAAATAAAACAAGAAAAAAAAAATTTTCTGTTGCACGCAATTAAAATCTTCATTAGCCGCGTTTAATTTCCACTTTTGATTAAAAAGTCTGCCACATACGCCAGGCCAGACAAGACACCAAAAAAAAAAAACTAAAAACCAGAAAAGACAAGACCAAGTCCAATTGCGTATTCAGTTTGTGCCACCGTGGGCCATGGGCGTATCTTATAGCTGTCCTTCCATCTGTCTGTCTGTCTATCTTACTACTTGTGCTCCTATCTGTCTGTTTGTGCGTGTATCTCTTGATCCGTTTGTACTCCTTCTTCTATCTGTCTCTCTTGGTTTGGCTGAGCTGTTGCTGTTACTACTGCTTTGACATGTGTCATTGCGTATTTTGCGTTGTCGTTTGCCTTATCGCCAACCTGCAACATCAACAACAACAACAGCAACAAAAGGAACAACAACATGAACAGAAAAATCTGCAACCACTGCAACGACAGCAACTTCAACAAAAACTGTTGCCAAGTGTTGCTGCAACAAGTGCGTCCGCGTCGTCGTCATTGCCGTTGTCATCCATGTAGTTGCCTCATCACCAACGCTTGTGGCTAAAATCCTGCTTTGGCTTATTGTTAACATCTATATAGTAAATATACGCACTTTAGTCATGTGTTAGAGTTCATCTATAGTCTTTTGTAACTGCTACATAACATTGATGGGGGATCCTTTAGTAAATTTGAAGTAGAGATGTGTTTTCTTTCTTGAAAACAAAATCGCAAATTTTGTTCCAAATATCATGAGGCAATTTTAGAAGATATGCACTCGCAGGGTTCTATTAAAATTAAGTTATATAACTTAGTACAATTTTCGATGAAGATACATTTAAACTCACTTAGGATTTGGCAATATAATTTCTTTATGAAATACAAAATTTTTATTATTTTTTAAAACTTTAACTTTCTTAAGCCACTCTATAAAAATCCGATGTTAATACAATACATGGTTATTTCCTTGGACATTTTGTTTTCCATTTACCATTCACCATTCCAATTGGACATACATACGAGTACAACATTCGTATGTCTGATTAGCACTGCCCGATAAAAGCTATCAACGCTGCCTAAGTGACAGTTGACTTGTTTATCAATTGACAGTTTAAGCGTTTCTTTTTCTGCCTTTTTGCCTTTTGCCAATTGGAAAATAAAAATAACTGTTAATAAGCTTTTTCAGCCTTGTGAAAATGTTGCTTTTAATTAAAAATCCTGTATTTATCCAATGTCACTCTCTCTCTTTGTCTGTTACCCATTGAGAATCTTCGATAAGCATTCCTCATAAGCCGCCTGACACTATTCAAACGTCAGCTTTGCCAATGAGCATTTGCACATACTTACATAATCTTCATGCTAAATACCACAATTGAAGTGCACTTTATCTAAAGGCTTAAAATTTAAAAAAGAAAATGGATCGATAGGTTTACTAGAAAAGTGATTTGCTTTCTGCTTGCCATGTCATCGCCATTTATGTAGTTGCCAATTGTTAAAAATTCACTTGGTTGGTGGTCATAATTTTCTACCAATTACTAGATACCACATACCTTAGCGTTTGTTGGCCTTTATGTGCGCATATTAAATTGAAGTTACTAATTGAAAATGTGTGTCTATGAAGAAGGGAAGTGAAGGGAAGCAGCAGGCAACCATAATTGTATAGTTGGGTTGGTATATGTACAATGCGTGAAGCTCAATTGATTGGTAAGCAAAATACTGGTTGGTCATCAAAGACATGAAGAACATAGAACGGAAATCTTGTTACAATTTTGATATATGTAGTTTAGTTGTGTCGTCTATTCTAAAGGATAGTAAGAACAAATCACATGTGAAACCATTAAATAGAAACTTTGAATTATAAATTATACAAAATGCAAACCAAATCAGACCAAGGGTGATTTTACACTGAAAAAATTGTTATGAAAATTTTACATTTTCGAATTTTTGATTTTATTATCTCTATAAATATATTTAATCCTATAGTATTGGAATATTAGCAATCGGTTTGTTGCTAAAGCGTATCAGCTCTCAGAAATGGAAATACTATGACGGGATTTCATGAAGTACTGTCTAGTGATAATATTAATATTCCGGACCCACCTGGAAATTTCTAAGAAAGTTTTAATAATAGTTTAAAAAAGTTTGGAAATCTATATTGTTCTCTCAATGTACTCGTATATTATTTCCACCATCCAGAAGAGATTTCATTGTAGACAAATAACTAAGAATCATACATATATTGTATTTGTTCCAACAAGGTCTACTTATGATTAATGTTTCATAGACGCATATGACGCGATGACGATGATGATGGCATTGATGATTATGACGATGGCGATGACGTAGTAAAAGTTCTTTTGCAAATTTTTAAGCAATGTCATTGCCAACATTATGTTAGTTTCTCGCTTGCCTAACGTTGTCTGTCTTCCTACAATAATATATTTTTCATCAACATGACCGCACCAAAACAACTCCTTTGTAGTCACAATAACTCATGCCCATCATAATGACAACGACGCAACGCCATGGTCTTCGTGGAACAATGATGATGATCATCATCATCGACATCTCCATCGTTGACAGTAAATAATCGATCAATAATAATAATTTCTGTTTGACGTTTGCGTGAGTCTCTGCACCATAATCAACTCAACTCTCAATGCGCGTTGCAATTTCTTGACTTCTTTGTTCGTCTTTTGTCACTAGCACCAAACCAATGAAAGCGACCACACGGTGTGTTCCTCAAGACCATGATTCTATGCCTGGAATTTCATCATAGTTTTTTTTTCTTCTTGATTTCTTTAAGGGCTCGTTAGAGGTTTTAGTTTGTTGCCTGCTTTGCTCACATCTTGGCACATCTTTAGCACAACTTCTTTAAGATCAACAGGGGAAAACATTTGCTAGCTTAAGATTATTTATGTCAATCGTTTGGACATTTGTCAAGCTATGAGTGCTACAAATCGTGTCAAGGAATCTTTGCTAGGTGGGCAATGACAAGATTTCGACAAAAAAAAAACACGAAAATTATATGAAAAGTATTATATATTTTTCTATGAAAAACGTTATTCTCAATTGTTTATAAATCGAAATCACTCATAAAATACTAATTAGAAACATCACAAGTCAATGATCACAATGTGTCGGCGTCACCTTAGATCGGTTGTTATTTCCTTTGAAGTTAAAAATACAAATAGCGCCACCTCTTGCAAAAATTAACCATATAACTCTTCGTATCCCTTTGACACTAAATACAAATGTTAGATGTTTATAAAACACACACCCACATAAGACTGCTATGGGAAGTCTATGCTAGATTACAAGTTAATTAAATTATGGCAGCGCCGTCACCACCGAAGCCACAAATAAAAATACAAAAAAATCTCTAAAGCAGAGTTTCTTAAACTTAGAAATTTCTCATTACACCGCAAAGAAGTGGGATTTCTTTAGTCTGCGCAGAATTATTAATTTCAGAAATCCTTGATGATCGAAAAAAAAAAAGCTTAAGAAACTCTGCCCTAATGAAAGACTCCTTTAAACAATGTGTGGCCACAAAAGAGCAACCAATAAAATTTCAATTAAAGCGCGACCATGTCGCTTTGAGCAACCCAAAAATAAGTAAAATATTTGGAATGAGACAACACAACACAACACAACACAACAAGATACTTGGATATTTTCTTGATCTGATCAATGGATCAGGTCGAGGGTGCAATTTCAATGAACAAACAAAAATAGAAGGCGGCATTTCATGTTACGCCCGCTGGCAACACCCATAAAAGTGATGAAGTGTGCCGAAGATTGGATTGAAGTGTTCTAGGAAAGCATCAATGTTGACGGTGGTGGAAGTGGTTGAAGTGGCAAAGGTGAGACAAGCGTCATCCGTAGTTCATTAATTCTATGAAAGATGCGTAAATGAAGACAATTTGCTTTTGCTCTAAATTTCTTTTTATTATACTTACAATATTTTTGTTAAGGGCGCACACGCATCTCTTTTGTTGTTGTACACTACGCACGACATTTGTGAGTTTCAAAAACTGTGGACTATAGACAACAATTGGTATGATGGTATTCTGACGCCACCACTGCCAAGTGTTGACAGCTGCGCATGCCAAGTAAAGCTGCCTAGTATAGCTTAGTTTATAATTTATGCTCTTCTCTGGGTATGTGGGTTCATAAAATTGGTTTGGAATTATGTACTAGTTGTGTGCCTAAAGCGGCACGCAATGCGACAAAGGCACATTCATGCATATTGCATATGCCTCTTATAAGTCTAGTATTGTAGTACTTTAGACTGCCACACACAAATACATAACATATACTACTAGTATACTCGAATGGCATCATCATCATCATTGAGTGTGACGAATTGTCGGCGCAAAGTGGCAAAAGACACGACAAAAGATACAATAGTCTTCTCCTCAATGAAGTATCCCCAACCTTATATCGAGTGCCCTTTGAAGTTGCCACAAACAAAAGTGCACCTACACCGGTTCTAGCACAAACTCTTCTATGATGCCTTCCTTCTGTAAGAGAATCTATTAAACTCGTAGTTTGTCTTGCAAAAAACAATGGTGTATGGTGTATAGTGTATGATGTAAAGGATGGGATAAATGAGACTCAAAGAAGAAACATCAACATTAAATTTTAGTTGACTTCGTTGTCGTAAATAAAAATCCAAATTGCCAGTTTGTTTTATTGTCTGAGTGACAGTTTTTATTGAGCTCGTTTTGTCATTGTTTTAATGTATTTTAGTTAAGTAGTTGACATGGTTTGCCGCCATTTAAATTTGAAGTAAGAGTTACTGAAATTCTGAAGATACCTTCATAGTCTATCTTAGGATTAATGAGCTATTTAGGTGCCAAGCATTAGAGATTACAAACTGTTATAGTAAATTCTGAGGATAAGTGTTATTCAGAAGATACAAATAAATTTCAAACTTTCTATAACAAATGTATATAAATAAATATCTTAATGTTCGCACACCTACACTTTAAGAAGTATTTATTCTTTAATAAAATTTAACTTTTGTTTTGGTATCCGTTTTCTTTTTTATACAGAATATATACAATACATATATAGCAGCTTTGTCAATCAATCATCTTCATCTTAAAGGCAATTTCCAAGAATTCATTGATCATTGTAAGTATAAATGAATGACTAAATAAATGAATGAATTGAAATGTGGTTTGATTGAATGTGTTAAAGAAAGCTTTGTCTGCAATTGAATGAATCAATGAATGTAGGACGAATAAAAGCCAAAAGTCATGAATATAGAACATTGTGGTCGAGTCATACTCTCAATGGTGATTATGATGATGATGACGAATCCTGATGCTGTTCTTGTTGCTATTGTATACAAAACATCGGTCAGTAGGTAACGTCGTTAATGTAAGTATATGAATTGCGTCAAATCGTTCGACGCAACAACGAAACAATTTCCAAATTACAAAACACTACACCAAGACCCAACAAATAGCGATAGAATAGAAAATGGGTTGGGTCAAATTGGTTGCTTAGTTGCTTGATTTGATGGGGGTAAATCCATTCTTGTTTATTGAACACTTTCTGGTAATTAAGCTGCGTATGCAAGGACTCATTGACCGCATGTGAAATCTCAGTTTTCCATTAATACAAGTCAGCACATTTGGCAGGCAGGCAGGCAGGCAGGCAGTCAGGCAGTCAGAAAGGCATGCAGGCTTCATATGTTCCTTCTCGTCGTATGTATTAATCAAGTCAAGTCAAATGCAAATGATTTTCAGTTCAAATTGAACTTGCCAAGTCATTTCTAACTCCTTGAATAAAGCCTCCCGTCTTGCCTTTCCGCACTGAAACCAAATTGAACAAGGCTTTGGCTTTCGTTGGGTAATTAATTGCTACGCAGCATGTGTGCCAAGCACAACAACTAATGCTCAACCAGTCGGGTTTCCTTGCTTGCCTCTTGAGGTTGGACCAAAATCTCTAGAGATGTATTTGGATACCTGTGTTCCTGTGTGTGTGTGTGTGTGTGTGTGTGTGTGTGTGTGTGTGCAGCAATCAACTTGGGATAATTAAAAATTAATTCATTCTTCCTGTGCGTTCAAGTATGTCTTACCACAGCTTCAGTATCTGTAGTATTGAGTATCTTCTCATACAATTTCTGCCACTTCTTTTCGCAGTTGGACTTTTTCAATATAGTACTTTAGATTATGTGCACCTTCTCTCAACTGCAAGTCAAGTGCCCAATGAAAACGAAATCTTTGTTGTTTATAATGTAATCATCAATTTTTTTGCCTGGCGTGCGTTGCGATACAACTCGACATTGAACTTGTACTCATCGCTTAAAAGTCAAGTCCAAAGCATTTTTATCTTTCATTATCTGCATGGGGTAGTAGCAATGCCAATGTGCTGATGTACCTTCAATCAATCTACAAAATTGCAGTGAATAAAAGTAATAAACAACATAGAACATTTTATACCTTTCACATTGCAATTTTTTTTTTATTTATTCAGTTAATTGACATTACAAAATGATTTGAAAAGAAATAAATAAATTTTTAGAAGGCTACGCAAAAATAAAACACCAATTTCGATCTACAAGTGTATTATGTATGGGAATTACATATTCCAGTAATCGGAGAACACAATACAGCTGAGTACGACAATATAATCTCCCAAATTTCGAATAACTTGATAAGTAAAAATTATCAGATGAACGATGATATTTTTATGTGATCTCCGACATATAGTACTACTAAATACTTAGAGATGACTCTGGAATCCTAGCTCAAGTATAATGAATACGTAAAAAAAAGGAAGAATTTAAATTAAAATTCACAAATTCAGAGGCAAGCAGACTGCGCTATCGACCTACAACAAAGTACTAGTGTACTAACAAATTCTAAAAATTTTATGAACTTTTGGTATTCAGTTATGGGGCTGCTCGTGTCCCAGCAACATAATACAAATACAAATAGTTTAGAACAATGTGCTGAGATGTGATGTAAGTGCATCCTGGTACGTACGTAGCAGCGACATTGAAAGCGATCTTGGCATAGATTCAATCTTTGTTACTATAAAGAGATATGCGAAGTCCCATGTGGAAAGGAAGCTTGAAGCTTAGAAAACAAAGATTAAACACCAAAAACCGCATCAACTTTAATGGTAAATAATACCTCTGCTATCCGAGCTCCAATAAAATAATGATCAATATGCTCAACTCAATTCAAACTGCTCTTTAGTTTCAAAAATTTTAAAAACTAATTGCAAAAAAAAAATTCCGAAATACATTTTTACTTGCTACGTTTCAAATAAATCAAAGTCATAATACCTTTTCTTACTCATATGGAAGTCATCAAAACTTTAAACATTTTCCGGTTACCTAGTTGGCAAATATAACAGTGTGCAAAAAAGAAGGAATCTCAAGAATAACGATAAAGATCTCGTTTATACCTTTCATCAAATATCCCAAATTTTGAAATTGGATGAGATTTTCAAAGACTTAAATGGCGATTCAACCTTAATAATTTGATCCCCTGAAGACATAACCACTATTCAAATTAATTTGGAAGTTTTTACCATCACCTGGAATATTTTTCATCTGAGTATTTTTAGACTTCTATTATCTTGACCCTTAAAACGATAAATAAAAATTACATCATTCCTTGTCCTTTCTTTGCTTTGCACTTAAGATAAAGTAAAATTATAAACATTCATTCGTTGATCAGCATTCGATTCATTTGGCCCTACGCATGTTTTTTTCTTTACTGCTGTCTTACAATCCAATTTCAATCTAGAGATCACATCTTCTGTTCATCTTACATACATACATACATACATATGTGTGTGGGCTGAAAAACTTGTTGGACTTGGTTTGATTGCTTCGAGGACTGCATGTTTACATACTACAATACTTACATTTATACGAGTATATCAGCGAAATGAATGTATCTAGATAATTTGCTTGATTATTTTGTAATAAAATGTTGAAACAAACAAAGAAATTAAATAAATAATCAATGAACTAAAATGTAAATTAGTATGAATATTGACTTTATGATGATTATCAGCACTTGGGCTCCAATCATAATTATTGAAATTAAAAAATCAGTTGATGGCGCCTTAGGTATGCTTACATATTGAAAACCACAATAAATAATGCACCAAAATATGAAAATTTTATAAATAAAACTAAACGAAAATATAATAACCACAAAATATTTAAATTTTTTAATATTTATTTCTGTTATTTCTATTTGCATTTGCATTTGCATTTGTTATTGTTATTGTTATTGTTGTTATTGCCATTGGATTTATGAATTTTAGATTTAATTAATTTATATAAATTTATAGCTCGAAGCGTAGCGTTTGATATAACAAAAACCACAATGCAAATATTTGCCAAACAAAATGAGATATAATCTTTAACCAAAATCGTCCAAATTTTTACCAATTCAAAGTGATTTGTATATTGACATTACACATATGTTTTTTTTTTTTTTTTTTCTTTATAAAAATTCATGGAAAAACTAGAAAAATTGAACAAAATCTATCAAAAAAGAATAATAAAAGAAAAAGCTTCAAATGCACACAAAATCAAACTGTGCGTTCGTTATACATTTTGAGGCCCTTTTATTGGACGCGTACTATAGTTTGACCATAATTGATTGATTCACTATACACGTATGCAGACCAAACCGATTTTCAAATAATAAAAGAGCGGGTGCTTTATTGTTTGTCTACCTGTCTATAGAATGAGGTTTTGGTTTTTTTTGACAAAGCCCATGCCATCAATGGTGTCATTGTGTTAAAGTTGACACTGATACTGAATGATGTCATTTTAAATTCTTTTATTCTCATGTTTTTCTGTTTTTTTTTTTTTTTTTTAATTTCCATTTACTATAAAAAGCGGAAAATGGTTGGTTACCCTTTGTTGACTGACTGCTCAAGTTTACTAAATTGGTTTCTTCATTGTGTGATGACCGAAGCTCTTTTGATGTCTGTAATTGTAACAATACCATGGAATTGGAGTTTTGGATTTATATTAATTTACTTTATAGCATAAAATTGAGCTTGGAGAAAATGATTAATAATTCCTTTTCATTTTTCTTTATGTAAGAGAATTCAATGTGTTTTTTTGTTCGAGAAAAAAAGGTCCAGGTTAGTGGGTTTTACCTTTAGGTAGCCATTGATGGGGAAAATGATTGATACATTTGCATGAATGCTGTTCGCCACACAAATTTGTCAAACATCATTCCATTTTTGTGGGAAGATCATTGATGATCATGAGCATCAAAAATATCATTGTTGTAAAATTCAATAGAAACTTGATCTTTCTATTATCCACTAATCAAATTAACATTCCAAAGCTTAAAACAGCAGTACCACAGACGTTTAAAAGTGTATCATACTGTTGAAGGGTTGTTTGAAATATCCAAAAAACAATGAATCCTAATTTCCCGAAAATTTCCTTTCAACCACAGAATATTTATTACACATTTTCACCGTCAATGGATGGATACCTTTTGAATGAAATTGAAAAGAACTTTTCTGATGTAAAATCACATATATTTGAATTTGTAGACCGATGGATGATTTTAATAATTGATATAAAGATTATTAAAATTTAATACAATGAACTGGGAACAATGACAAATTTGATTTCAGTTTCCTTAAATCAAATCTTCATTCAATTTAAAGTAAACTTTCCTTTAATATTCTTATTTGTAAGAGTAAAAAAATAAAATCTTTATGGATTTAATAAGAAATAACAATTTTCGAAAATAAAACAAAAAACAAATCACAAAAAAGACTCTCTCAATCCTGTAAATAGTAGACTTTATGGGTCCAATAAAGAGACTTAATGACTTCATAAGAAACGATAAAACATATTTTGCCATTTCTTGTCAATAAACATAATGCGCTTAACCAGTTATAACGACAAATAATTTTACATTTAATAACTTTTTTACCATTAATTTTATTATTTAAATTTTTATTCTTTTGTGTAACGCAATTTTCATTATTTCAATGTGGGCAGTGAAGGTTTTTGATCCGAGAAGAGAGGGAGAGAGATAACAAAATTTACGAGTTGTAATCAAATCTGTAAATGAAATGAAAGCCAAATTGAGATCCCAAAATGAAGATTTCATTCATTCATTCAGTCAGTCAGTCAGTCAAGTTAAATTAAAATGGCACGTAATATATTTTTCTTAGAATTGAATGACTATACAAACACACTACACTAAAAAGACAACAACAGTTGAATGTGAGTGAGCGTATGTCTCACGTGTGAGTTAAGTTTTGTAGTAGTTTATGTTTACTCGATTGTCATAAAGTTATTAAAAGTATGTGACATTTTTATGACATTATGACGTCTGCTGACTCAAATTCCCGCAAATAACAACAACAGAAACCTG
Source organism: Amiota mariae (assembly GCA_035041805.1). NCBI lineage: Eukaryota > Metazoa > Arthropoda > Insecta > Diptera > Drosophilidae > Amiota > Amiota mariae. The sequence continues at coordinate 781,511 of JAWNKV010000287.1, forward strand.
CCTTCTTTAAGCGATCCCAACTCAAACTCACCTTAACTTAACTCAACTCAACTCAACTCAACTCAAAGACTCAGTCAAACTGAGACTCAGAGTCTGTTAGTTAGACGTTTCAGGCTTTGGAACCTCAACCTCCGAATCATGCACACTGAGCATGAAATATGACACCAAATAAAACACAAATTAAAGACGATAAAAATCGTGTTTGTCTGTATTTCTTTTCATTTTTTCATTTTTATTTTTTGGTTGCACGAATCTTTTTTCTGCTTTTTTGTTTTTTTTTTTACTAAGCTACTCTCTGGGTCTCATTGGTTTTTCTGCTTCCAGTATACAAGTATGTACATGTTATAAAAAATAAATTTGTTTGCGTTTTTTGTGGTCAAATGTGGTTAAACGAATCTCTCCTCTTGATTTCTTAGTCAAATTGAAAAGTGACCATTTACTCGTAACTAATAAAGTTTTTCGAGTTTTTTATTAACCTTATAACTGCCCATACTAGATGTGTTGCAGTAGTGAAATTGTCCATTTGTTAGTTTGTTCAAGTTTTTATTGAGTTTGTTATTACCCCGATCGTAAAATCAGTCAGTTATTTCAATGCAAGTTGAATTGAAATTGAAGACTTAAATGTAAATTGAAAAATGAAATTTATTTCATGTAAATATAATAGTTTATTTATTGTATAATAGACTTTATGACATGATTTATTGATTTATTAGTCCTAAGATTCTTCGTAATTCCGATATTTTTATTTTATTTGGAATTAAGATGACTTCTTGTTGGAAATAATAATAAGTTTTAGGCGGCTCATAAACTTTTTGTTTCAGTTTACTCATTTTCACAATATTCTCAAGTCAATAAGACTAAAAAAATCAGCCAAGTGTGAGTCGGACTCGCACACGGAGGGTTCCGTACCATCGTACAAGTTTTTTTTGCTTAAAATATTAAATTGTGTGCATATTTAACAGCCTAAAAGTATACTACAATTAACAGCTTAAAAGTATACTACAAAAACAAAAAAATTTTAAACAAAAGGTTGAATTAAGGAAGAATGCTTCTAAAAATGTGTATTTTTAGTATTTGTCGTTCTACACACAAGTGAATTACACACTCTGTGTGTGTCAACTCTCTACCTATTACGATTCATGAGATAGAGCAGGATACGGACGGACGGACGGCGTAAACTTAGTAATATGGTCCCGTTACTCCCTATGGGTACGGAACCCTAAAAAAAGGACATAATCGAATGATTTTTTTTTTTTTTTTAAATTAGTTTTTTGTTCTTTTCTTTTTTTTTTTAAATCGCCTCAATCCTTCCAAGCCAAGTAGACACTTCCAAGGCACTTACACGCTTCCACCTGAAAATTGATCCCTCCTCTCGAAGAAATGGAAGCTACGTAATGTCTTCCTCAGATCGCAAGTGCCTCCCCGAGAATGTACTACTTTTCATCGCGATGTTATTCAACGCCATACTAAGACAAGGAGATGTAGATCTTCAAACATCCTAATAAACCGACATAATTAGGATACACGATTCACCGGACAAACAGTCCTATATGGTGCTTACGTACTAAAACCACTCCCGGACAACACTGGCTCTTATTTTCAACCCAACGGTGTGAAAGTTTGCAGTTGTGTCGATTATACATAAGCCCAGTAAGCCGGAGAGGGACTCTGCGTCATACCGACCGATCAGTCTCCTGCCTTCTATCTTGAAGGTTTGAGAGAGACTGCTCGTCTCCAGGTTAAATATTCTCGTGGAGTCTCGCGGTCACATTCCAGATCACCAATTTGGTTTTCGAGCAGGCCACAGCACTATCGAACAACTACACCGAGTTACAAAGCATATCCTCCAAGCGTTTGACTCAAAAAAGATTTGAAACGCTGTGTTAATCGATTTTGAGCAGGTGTTTGGCCGTGTGTAGCATCTCTGACTCTTGGCTAAGGTGAAGTTTGTCCTTCCCTCACCTTACTTCGAATTCATTCAATCATACCTGGATCCGTCTTGGCTGGTGTTCCACAAGACAGCGTTCTGGGTCCTATACTTTTCTCTTTATTTTCTGCTGATATGCATATGTGATGTGATGTGCATAGTCCCTGTTTGGAGATAAGGCATCCAGTTTTGTGGTACTGCTGCTGCTATATTCCAACGAAAGTGGGTGCTGAATAAGTCTTTGCGCCTAATGATAGGATGCCCTTGGTACGTGGGGAACTCAACTTTGTATAGAGACATGAACTTGGCAGTAATTGAGGACCAGATTGCCTTTCACACATACCGATATAATGACCGCCTGCAGGCTCATAACAGCTGTTTGGTCAGACATTTAACAAATGCTACCCCAATCCGGAGACTTAAAAGGCTACATTTTAGTTCCTTGCTGTAATGGAGCAGACAACGCTTAGATTCACCAGACGGCTACCCGGTCGCCCCAGGCCATAAGCAACCACTTTTCTTTACTATTTTCTGTTAAATAATATTTTTCAAAAAATCCTGGCGATATTTTAATGTAGAAACAATATGCGTTTTAAAACCTTTTTGGCGCTTTAATCAAATATAAAAAAAATAATAAAGTATATTTTTTTGTGTTTATTCTTCTCATTTCTATTCTCAACATTTCTCAATTTGACATTACATTTCCTCATTATTCCAGATATTATTTTGAAATAATCACTTAAAAATATAATCCAGACTTATATTCAAAATGCTTTTTCTTCCAAAAAATAAGTAATAGAGAGTCTTCAAAATCTATGCCTAAACCAGATTGATAATTTTACAAACTAATTTCCAGATTAATTTCTTTAAATCACAGAATATATAAAATTCAGTCTTGAAACCTTTCCCCTTGTCATTATAACAACACATAATAAAAGAAAACCTCTTTAAATGTCAACTAATTACAATTTAATGCATTTTGCCTGATTTTTTTTTTACTTTCTTTACTTAGTATAGAATTGGAAGCGTCCTTAAAGTAATTTGATATTTTTGAACAGAAATAAAAAGTGGCAAACAAATCGACAAATGTGAAACGAATCAAGCTCGACACCAAAATAAATGTATCACTTTCACCCTTGATCATCCAAATGAAAGCAAAACTCCAAAAAGGGAACCCCTCCAGAAAAAAGGGACAAGAAAATATTTTAAAATTTTCTGTTCAATCTTCGTGTGTTTTGTTTTTTAGTTTTTTTCTTCAACAATTTTTCACGAACAATTTTGTGTAATGAAGCGTTAAAAAAGGCAACATGTTTGAGATAATTAACACAACTTATTTCGTATTTTGTAGATATTGAATGGAAAAGGCACCCGACACCAGACACCATCACACCACACAATGATATCCCAAAAAGAAAGAATCATTAACCCTTGACATTTGTCACAGACTGAATGACTGACGGACTGACTGTTGTACTTAATAAGTTAGTCTAGTAACTCAGTCGTTTGTCGAATGGTTTGTTTTCATCGAAAAGGAGTAGTAGAAACAGAAGTAGCACTGAACAAGTCAATTTTGTTGGGCATTTCAACTTCAAAGGCAGTAAATACACTAAGTTAATGGAAACTTAGGCAACCCAAAATGCTGAGACTGAGACTATGAGGCAAAAGTATCCCTTTTGTTCTGAATCTTATTGAGTCTTGTATGTATTTAAAACAGTTGAAACAGATGTTTAAATGTTAAATAAATTCTTCTTTGTTTTTGTACATTGAATGCGGTTTCTTATTTCAAAATATTATTTCTTCGTTTTCAAATAAAACGAAATCTATTGACTAGACAGACAACTATTGTTGTACACAGTATATAACCGACTGACTGCCTGTCTGTGTGATATTGGGAAAATTCCATCTAAGTTAAAGTAGGGGATATTTTAAACAACAAGAAGTAATTTAAGACTTTAAAGGGGTTAAAACAATAAAAAAAAAACCGGAAATTTGACTGATAATTGAATGAGTATTGAAGAATGACAAGTAGTAGGCAGTTGGTTTTACAATCATGTACCAATAGTATTTTTATACAATAAAATATATATTTATACAATAAAATATATATTTATACATACAAATGTATTATACTTACACTTAATTGTTCTTGGGAGACATTGAATTTGATTAGGTGCAATTAATAAAGAAATTTTAGAGTTTTTTGATTCCTTCAACTCCAAAGACTTGCATTCAATTTCATTAGGAAATGATAGGAAAACCAGGCTGCTTGTCACAAGGATGTTTTCACCCAGAAGCCAAGCAATCCATTGTGACTAAGACTACTCTCAGTTTCAGGGTTCTCCTCGACTTTACCTGAACAAAAGTCCTGGAACAAAAAACATTGTTTCGGTGTACGATTGAAAAAACAAAGCAATTGTAAAAGCACATAAACATATTTAGGATTTTGGGAACGTGACTTTGATAACTGAGAAGACACTGAATGATTATATAAACAATATTATTATTATTGTAGTCTATTTTATTTAAAATTAAAGTTATTTAAGAAATGATTATTAGATATTTATTATTTCATCTCATTCCTGTTTAGTCTTCAATTGCCAGACCATCATCATCGCAGGCCATTGCTTGAGTTTCATTTTTCTTAACACATCTTGACCAATCATCATTGTAAATAGTATTGCTTTATGTCACTAAGTAATTCTATGCGTCCTTGTTGAAAGTTGGCATTATATAAATGTATCCATTTGTCATGCACTGCATTATGCTCTCCGACTTTTTTGAAAGAATTAATTTCCAAACGCCTCATGAATTCCGACACCACATCAATGGATGGAAAAGCACTTTTAAGTCCCCACAAATGAGCTTGAAGTCCGAAGAGTCCAATCTGTAGCACAGTCCCATTCTGCCCCCAACGAATGAAATTATGGTAATGCGATTTAGAAGCCATCAAATAGATTTTATAGAGAAAAGGAAGATGGGTAGGTTGAAGTTTTCGTTTAGTAGTTAGTGTAGTATATCTCTTTATATTAGACATTTTTGTTTAGCACACGTGATATATTTTTTATGCAAAATATTTCTCTTTTGTCGATTTTAACAGTTGAGTTTACTCAGATCAGAATATTGATATTACAGGGTTGACAATGTGTCTATTGAAGTATTTTAGCAACTCTAAAAATTCTGACAGCATTTAGTGATGGACATTCCTTTCATTCCTGCTACTTGTTTTATTAACATTTTAAAAACAAGAAGTACAATTTAAAATTTTCTTCAAATTGTTTTGTGCCAAGATCAGTTAAATGTCGAGAATGACAAAAGAAAAAATTCGGACATAACCAAAAACTTGACAGCAGTGGCCAAAAACTTCACAGCACTGGTTAACAAGTTGTCATCTCAGTAGCTGAAAACCCTGTTTAACATTTTTAAGCAGCTAAAAAGGTAGCTTTTTTCTGCAAGAACAACTCTCTACCATCCCATTTCCTCTGTGGTTGTTGTAAAAAATATGCTTTTTAAGCTGCTTTCCAAAATAAGCTGCTTTTTAAGCACTGTAAATTACCTATTAAAGTTTAAAATTCACTGCTGATTATTCAGAAGAGCAAATATATAGTACTCATGATTTTTCATGTGGTATATTTGGAAGAATATAATAAACTGGGAACTACAATTATTTCAATTATTTTTTAAGGTCATAAACCTACAACAGCACTATGTGCTTTTATGAGTGTCAATTCAAGACTAACTAGATTCGTGCATCACTATATCTTTGGATTCGGATTCGAAGATCAGGATCTTAAAAGTATTCCTGGCGATCGAATCCAAAGTACAAATCCGAATCCAAGTACGAATCCAACGAATCCCAGTACGAAACCGAATCCAAACTATATTTATTAAGAAATAATTATCGAAATAATAAAATAAAATAAAATAAATAAAATTAGTTTTAATTTTAGGTGTGTACTCGTACATAAATTGTCAAATATAATTCAGGCAACCAGGCCTCAGAAATGCCAATGAGATAACCTAAACAGAATAAGATTATGTAGACATTGTTGCCTGCGTGCGATCGAAAAATCAATATTTTTCTTCTCATTTGAATTCACTCTTCGCAATAGTGAAAAAAACTCGCTAGAGATAATGTCAAGGGAAAAATAAGTATTCTATCCTGCTCTCAATTGTTATGAAATTCCTGAAGCATGGATAAACAGTAATTTGTAAAAATATTCGTCGCTTACAACTGAATCGTAATTACGTTTTAAGTTTTTAATCGGGGCCACATTTAAGTGTGTGGAAGCCCTACTTTTCTGAGTCATAAAAAAGATGTTAAATGAAGGTTTGTGGAGGCTCTCAATGTGATGAGCAAAAAATAAAAATGAAGCTTTGTAGAGGCCCGGTGCTCGTCCCCCGGTTGCCCTGTCTTAAATATTTTCTTGTCATATTCACCAATTATGTTTATACTCTTCACACAGTGAATAAAATTATAAGTTTGTCATGAAGTTTGTAACACACAGAAGGAGACATCGGATACCTCAGAGAGTATATATAATCTTGATCAGCGCGACCAGACCAGTTGATCTTGCCATATCCGTCTGTCTGTACGAGGTCTGTTCAAAAAATAAGGTGAATTTTCAAATTTCGCGGGCTACGTACATTAGACTTTCGATTATTTTTTTTTTCTCACAATAAAAATTTATCTTCACACCTGTACTGTTCATATTTACAAATCGGAAAAGTGTTAATAAATCATTTCAACATTTGTACATACTTAATTTTCAATTGATTGTTTAATAGTTCAATTTCGATAGCAGCAAAAGGTAAATGGAGATAATTGATTTGTTTAATGTTAACTGAGGGAAATGAGTCTTTGAGGTAAATAATCTGAGAGGTAAAATATATTTCACGTGACAGAACCACAGTGATCCAATCCTACATTTGAATCATGCAAAAGTCAAAAATGCTTTGAAATGAACTTGAAATAATAGTACATATTCCATCATCCATTCTGAGATTAAAATTTGTGACTTTATATCTCGAAAACTATACGATAAACTGGAATAAACAAGAGTGAGATACGGCAATTTATTGTTTATAAGTTTGCTTTGTATTGTCAGTTTTGTTGGAAATCTTAACAATAAGCAGAAACGAAGATGTCATGGCGAAGCATCAAAGATAAGTGAGAGAACTGGACAAAAAACTATGTAAGCAATATATTGTGGGAAAAGAATCCCCAGAACTGCGTTATTGTCATTCAAAACTGAATTTATATAATCGCTCAGACATGACTTCAGAAGTGATAATCTGCGCATTTAAAGCATTAAAATGTAGAAGCATGACGATGATTAAAAGAAGTAATGATTCACAACTGGCGGTAATCTTCAACTGCATAATTCCCAAAGTCTCGGATTTGCAGCTTACGTAGATTTGTAGTAATAGCAATTTCTGATCCTTTACAGTTTTGTTAAGGTTATAAAAATAAAAAGCAACTGACATCTATAATAAATTAAAAGAATGACCCTATTAAATTATTTTACTTATTGATAAACGAAATATTTAAAAATATTTTCCAATATTGCTAAGCTCACGTTTTATCAATGGATCTACCTACTTACGTATTTTTAGTAGTATTGTAATGAAAACAAAAAAAAAAAAAATTAAAAAAAAATTATAATATTGAGGAAAAAATCCAAAACCAAACAAAATAAAACAATTGTACTAAAATGCAAAATACTTCCAGTTGAATGCATTTTATTGTGTGTAAAAACGTTTGAGTTTGTTGTTTGCAATAAATCTATTGTTACTTACAACAACAACAACAACAACAACACCAATAACGATGAGGATTTTCATCGAAAATTGAACGATATTCATTTTGAAACTACCAAACTTTTCCAAAATGTCTAAAAAATAAAACAAGTGCGCTTTTGTCGGCATTTTTTTCAAAAGGCGGCGGCGCCAACAAAGAAAGGACAATCGACCGGAACCAACCAAAAAAAAAAAAAAACAAAAAAAAAAGCAAACAACAATAACAACTCCAACAACTCCAAAAACTAAAAAAGAAAAAACCGCCAACAGCACACGATTTTATTTTGGATGTTTGATTGTTTTTCTGTCCTCGCTCGTGCCCCATATGAAAATGATTCCAAAAGGGAATCAAACAGGAAGCGGGTAACTTGGCGAATACAAAATACAAAAACAAAAAAACAAAAATAAAAGCGAAGGAAAATAGTAGTACATAGTAGTAGTATTAGTAGTAGTAGTGAAGTACAACCAAAGCACGTTTCATTTGCCACACGGCAACACGACAATGACAACGAACAACGACAACAAAAAGGCAGTAGTCGTTTTAAATTGACATTTACATGAATATTTAATAAACATCCTTTAATCATGAATGCGTTTGGACTCAACTCAACTCAACTCAACTGAGCTCAGCTCAACTCAACTTAACGTGCTTCATGCGTTGCTTGATTCATTTGCTTTTCGATGTCTCGTTTCAAGTTGTTGATTTTGTTGTGCATTTATGCTCCACAATTGTGTGGACATTTCCGGATAGTTCTACCGACGACTGACTGAATGCCTTCTTTGTAAATGGGTGACAATGAAAAGGTGGTCGGTTTGAAGCATTTTCCTTTTACACACTCTCTCTCGCACTGTCTCTCAATCTCTCTGCCATTGGGTCGAAGTTAAAAGGGTTTCTGGGTTTTTTTTTTTTTTTTTTTGTTAAACAATAATTTAATATGTCAAATGTGTACGCTTACGAACGTGTAAATTTTAAAACAGTCGCTATGATGATGATGATGATCATCATGATGCATGTCAGGCACGTGATTTTTGTGTTTTTAAAGAAAAGCTGGAGTAGACCAAATGCCAGTCAAGCAATTCTTTAACATTAATAACCCACAAATATTAAAGAAAGATATGTTATGTTAAACTGATTACATTTATTAAAAATTTCTACAATATTTCTTTAAAATGAATGATAATGAGGAGATTATTTTATGAAAATTATTAATTATAGAATTCATTAAAAATTAGCTTAAGTTTTAAAGATAAAAATAAACCATCATTGTTACACGGCTATTTTAACTAAGCCGCTCGACACTTGGTTGAAAAAGATTCTTTAGTTGACTGATCTGCTCTTGTCTTCAAAGAATGAATTCCCGAGATAGATACACATGCTACAGAACTATGTATTAGAGAAGAATTAGATTGTGATACTGCTAATAAGCACATACTCGTACCCATTCACTCAGACAGCAGGGCTGCCCTACAGGTTCTCAATGCCTTTGAGTTCAAATCGAACATTGTTTGGGATTGCTTAGTATTACTTAAGAGATCAGCTTCAAATAACTATGTCAATCTTATTTGGATACCTGGACATAGTGGGTATCTTGGAAATGAAGAGGCAGACGTCCATTCTGCAGGATGCCATGGAGTTCTTAGAGGGCTAAATACGAAAAATGACTTGTTGATAATTCGCATTATTATTACATTAATACAGAAAATATTAGAGTAGCAAAAAGCAAAAGATCACAAGAACTACTCGGACTAACACGGAAATGCATACGTGTAGTCTCAGGCTTGTTAACTGGTCATTGCAGATTATTAAAATATGTACACAATATGCGGATCAACTTTAACGATGTATAGACTATGTAATGAAGTGGAGGAGCAAGTGCTATGCAACTGTGAGGATCGATTCTGGACCAGACTCCGCCATTTGGGTTTCCAGTACCTGGAACCAAATGAAGATTTGGCAATTCTTGATGAATACGAGGATATCGGAGGAACTGTAAATACGAGGGTTGTCACAATGGGCCCACTGGTGGCTGCAGGAACGAGGAGTATTTAATTCCTACCTTGATGTTTAATCTTCCCGAAATAACGGGTTATCATAAGAGATGGTGCCATGAATTCAGCAGCACTGTCGCCATCACATTGCCTGCTAAGCTAGGCCAGGTACTCGTATGAGTGTGATTGAGTTTTGTTGGATTGTTTTAAGGGTTATCACTATATTATGGATAAGTTTGGTCTTGGTGACATAAATAAATAGTTAAATGCAGTCTGACTGTCAACAAATGTAGATTGATATTTTTCTTGGAGGTGTTTTGCAACTAAACATAATAAGTTAGATTTTTGGTTGGATCAAATTGCAATAGCCAAAGAAACAGATGCCTGCAACTGTTCCATTATTTGTTTTCAATCTATAATTGATGATTAAAAGCTCGGATCATCTGGGTTCCTTACTTCCTTTCAGTCTTTTCTTTCTACATTTGAATCTTAAAAACTTGTTTCCTTTAAAGTTTACTTAATGTTCTTCCTATTTTTGAAACTCAATAACCCTTTAAAATTTTAAGTTGTAACCCCATATTTGAATTGGTTATGATCTTTCAGATGACATACTCGTACAATACACACTCACTCACTCATTCACATACGTAATTTGACAAATTACAAACGGTGAAAATGAGGCCAATCCATAGAGATAGATAACTTTACATGAAAAATACTACGTTAAAAAAGATAAACAAGAAAAATAAAATAAAATATAAAGACAAAAATTTATGTACGTGATGCTAAACCGAAAAACTCTCGAAATCAACCAAACCAAACTGAACTGAACCAAACCAAACCGAAATGAACTGAAATCAAACAAAATAAAATAAAATTGTTACATGAAAATGAATGAATGAATGAATGAATGAGTGAAAGGAATGATATACAGATACATTTACAGATACTGATACTGAGTTAAGGTGGCCCATTCACCACAGTAAACGACATCATTTGGGCATATTTAAAAGCCGTTAAACATCAGGTGTCGTTGGTTTGTTTTATGGCTTGAAAAAACAGTAGAAAACAACAACAAAAATGATGTTGAAAAATTGTTTAAAAAATATACATTTTTGTTGTTTTTTCTTTGTTTTTCTTGTTGTTTGTCACAAGAGAATGCGCGGCAAACAAAAACAACAGCACAAAGAGAAAGAAAATAAAGGTAAAAAAAAAAACAAATACTAGTAAACCAAATATACAAACAAATTGAGCAACTCAATGTTGAACACGTTTTCGAAATCGATGGGTAACAGCAGCAGCAGCAACAGAACAGTCACAAATAAAAAAATAAAAAAACAGAAATCAACCAACTAAAAAAAAAGGAAACAAAAAACAAGGGACAAGGGACACGCGTCAGATGAGAATGAACATTTGATTGAATGGTTGTGGATTAAGCGAGAAATATACTGACAAATGTGGATATGGTACGATCTGCCTACCTTTGAATTTCGAAGTTTCATAAGGGCGTCAATTGAGAGTATTGATAGCCTAAAGGCATCATTTTGAATTTTATATGATGTGTATGATGATGACATAACAAATAACATGGAAAGTTCGTAAAGTTTGTTAGGGTTAACAGTTTTAAAAGAATTGTTTGCTTTGAAGAGTTAAAGGAAAATATTATCAAATGGTAAAGTTTGATATCTAGTTTTCTAAAAAATCTCCCATTAAATTCAAAATCGTTTAGTGAAATTTTGTATTCTTCATTTCCAATGTTGAGAGTGAAATATTATAAAAATCTTGAATGAGAAACAATCTTCAAATGATGATTGAATGTTTGTTTTAATCAAATTATGATTATTAAGAAATATTGCTAAGAGTTTCTATTCTTAGGCTTTAATTAAAAATAACGTTACTCTTATCCCCATGAATCTCTTATATAAAAATTAGAATTATTTACCTTTTATAAATTTCTATAGAATCAGATGTTTGTATTGCTAAGCGTTTTACTCTAATACTGTGTCTCTATACTTAAAAATAAAGGAATATTATCCCCAAAAATAGTACAGAGCTGCAAGAAGTACAGTTAGACTCCTGGAACTGCGTCTTCTAAAATCCCGTGTAGTGAAACACAGCACCATCCTTCAAGTTGTAGGGCTACATGTTGATGGGGGAGAATGTGACTACAGTTTACCGGATTTTAAATGGAATGACAACCTTAAAACGCGATTCTCGAACATGGATGATTGGAAGCAGGGTAACGTCATCTTATAAGACAAGCTTTCAATCTGCACAAATGACTCCAAAATGGAAATGATTATTTTTTCTTAAAAGTTAAATGCTCTGTTATCGTACCACCTACCGAATTGGTGCAGTGCGTTCCAGAGATACACGCAGTATAACAGGCAGCAAGGTAGAAAAGCACTTTGGGAGAGGCCCCGAGAAACATATCGATCTATATTGATAGCCAGGCTGCCATCAAAGCTCTGTCGGCTGATAGTACCAAGAGCAAAGCTATTCGTAGAACAGTGGCGGCTCTTAACGCTAATTTGGGTGCCTTGTCATTGTGGCCTTACAGGTAACGAGATGGCGAATGAGTGTGCTAGGAGGAGATCGGCTACGCAAATCAATTTAGCGGCTCCTGATATTCATAGACCGATGCAAAACATGCTTTTAAGACTGGAAGCTAATACCATGGAGCTAGCAGACAGTATGTGGGTTAATGAGGCTGGTTGTACTATTGCTGGGACACTCTGGCCCCGTTACCAACTAAAACAGACCTCCCAGCTCCTACACTTTCATAAGAAAAGGATTCGAATGATAACAGGATTCGGTCTTAACAGGACTTTGCGCAATAGGGTTAATGGCCCAAAAGATGCATTTTCCATACCAATATATCTGTCGTAGCTGTGAAGATGAAGAATAATTAGAGGGTATTCAACATATCCTATGGTACCCGTATTCACGGGAAACCGTTCTTTGATAAATTTGGCAGTTTGGCAAAGATGCCACTACCCTGGCTCTACTCGCGGAATCTTTAGGTTGATTTAGAGGCGGGGGGATATCTCTAGGACCAACTGTCAGCCCATTCTAACCTAACCTATCTCCAAAAATAACATTCAATAGCTTTTCTTGACTTTCATATTATTATAGAATAGTCTCAACTTTATGATCTATAGACCCCATATAAATCAAAGAAAAAATCTCCTCCGGACATAATGAAAGTAACCTCCCACATGGCAAATATCACCTGTTCCAAACCAATTCAATTAAGCCCAAAACAAATTTCTTCATCACAAGGATTGTTTCCTTTACAAATGACTCAAGAAACTGTTGAAATCAGGCGCGTCGTTAATTAAAAATTCAAAATTTTCTAAGAATTTAAAAAATCATCATACAACGTCGTACATCATTTTGAGTCTGAGTAATTGAAATGGCGCCTAATATTCAGATTTGTAAATATTAGAACAAAAATGAGTAATGTTATTTATTTTTTGTTTTTTTTTGTTTTGTTTTCACTAACCCGTTCTCTGTACTGTATAAGTTATACAACCAGTGAGGGGAACAGACATACAACATACATAAAAACAGACCCAAAGACAAACGGACAGTAAGACAAACAGAGAAACAGATAGACGTTTTGAATATAAATAATAACTGAGTGCAAATCAGCAAATGTGTCACAAAACTGCACGGAATTATGCTTCATATAGTAAAAAACGCATTAATTTAGCTCGTTATGATGATTATTGCCTGCCACGCCAAACGAACGAAACGAACGAAACAAACGAGCATGGGATCGAGTGAGTGAGTGAGTGAGTGAGTGAACAAGGGACCGACCAAGACACTACAATGAGGCAAGTCAAGTCAAGATACTAAGATACTATACAGCACGACACAACACGACATAAGACATAAGACATGAGGCATGAGGCAAGGCAAGGCAAGTGTGTGTGTTGTGTATCTACATACAAATGATATGTATGTGTATGGGTTATGTTTTGGGTGAGATATACCCCAAGGGGGGCAAATAAATATATGTATGAATATGCTTAAGCAATATGCCATATGCTTAAAAAAGGTAGATAGAGAGAATCTTACTTACAGATAGAAAGACCGACTGACAGACAGACAGACAGAGAGACAGACCGACAGACAGACGACCAGACACTTTGGATACGCCAAAAAGCGCACGAATAAACACGCCCCATGACGATGATTAATTACCTTCTTTTTGGGGGGCAACAAAGCTTACGATTCTTTTTTAAATAATAATTTTTATTTTTCTTTAATATATATTTTTTCAAGAGGAAAGAACATGACTACTTTACTCTTCTTGATATGTTTTTGGGTTGCTGTTGCTGTTGTTGCTGTTGCTGCTGCTGCTGATGAAGTTGTTTGTACATTTGTGTTATTTTAAAACATAAAAACATTTTTTCGCACGTTTCATGGCATAATTATTGGTGTATTTTATTGGATTTTACAATAACAACGCAATGGGTTGCCTAATTCTGTTATTGGAAGAATGTAAAAATTGAGTAAGGTGTGGTTTTTAAGTACCAATAATTGATAATTGAACATTTGTTTAGGTAAATGATTTGTTTCCCAATTTTATAGGATTGTCACCTTAAGTAGTTTTTCTTTTATTTATGGAGAAGAATTCAACAATCTTAGATTTGAAAATTACATAATAAATTGAAATCTTTCTGAAATGAATAAGAAAAATTATTTCACAACTGATACCCTGACAACTCTGACATTCATTCTTCTTTACATTTTACTTTATATCACATCTTAACTTATTTCTGCCTTGGGTGTTGTTGTTGTTGTTGTTGTTGTTGTTGTTTTTGATATTGTTGTTGTTGCTGCCTTTTCTTGTTTAAATAATGTGACATTTTATTTAATGATACTTTATGCTAAACGTCAGATAAATTCTACACTTGGCGTTGCTTTTTCTTTTCTTTCTCTTCCTTTCTTATTATTCTCTTATGCTCTTCTTCCTTCTTCATCTTTTTTATTTGACGCATTTTCCTGTAACGCACTTTTTCATATTGTGTATGTAAAAATAAAGAAGAACACACATCTTCTCTAAAAGCAAAGTCGACAAATCAACGGCGTATGGCATAAAAAAGATACAACAGACACAGATACATTTTACTATATAAGTATGTAGATACATCATATAAGATACACAAATGTCGCAGATAGCTTAAGGCGTACAAATAACATGCGATTTAATATTAGAACATACTTATCTTTACATAGTTAAATAAATATAAGACAATATATGAAAGAGTGATCAAGGAAAGGAAAGGAAAGATTCTAAGAAAAGAGAAAAGGAAGTGTGAAAAAACTAAGAAAATCCTAAGAGATTGTTTATATGGAGGAAAAATCGACGATTTTGTTTAAGAAAGTTTGTCTAACCTATGAAACAAGCGCATTTAACATTAAATTCACCATCAACTTATACAAATAAGAATTTTTGATTTACTATTACGTTTATTTTCTGTTTCTTGTTACCTTCAATTTTTCGCATCTTCATTTCTAATTCATAATTCTATTTGACAACTTTATTACCTTCTCATATCCTTAACCCTATTATGCGGAAATAAAAGTCCAAACAAAAACTTTTAACTTTCAAGGATTCAGTTTTTTGTTTGATATTTGTAATGCAATTGACAGTTGTTGAACGGGGATTTAATGCGGTATTGCTTAGTATAGAAGTCTAAATAGAATTGAATAGAAAAACAACCGGCAGCTGTCAAATTTGAAAAGCCGCAACAAAGCATTTCCTTCTTTTATTATTATTATATATTTTTATATTTTTTTGTGAAAGGTTTTCAAATAAGATATTGACTGCAAGTTGGCTATGATTGTCACTGAGTAGTAAGTTAAGAAGAAAGGAAAGGAAAGAAAGACTCAAAGTGGTGACAAGCAGATAAAGCTTTTGGAGTCAGAAAGTGAGTTGAAGCATTTGACTGGCTAAAAAATATTGTGTACTGTGGTTTGTGATGTGAAGAAAAATTAATATACATAATTTGAAAGTAAAAAGATAATAATTGAATTAATTTTAGTATGTAAAATGAATCTATTCAATTTATTGTTCAATTTGGATTCTTCAAGAGATAATTGGAAAAGATTCAGTACAGATACCGACAAAGCTAATGGCTACGTAGTCATGGCTTCGAATAAGCTTGTATTCTATTTTCAATAATATATAAGCTGTTAATAAATAAAATAAAAAACAATAAAAAAAAAAAAAATTTTATAAAATAAAAAAGAAAAATAGTGAAATAAAATAAAATTTAAAAAAAAATATAATAAAATAAAACATACAAAAAAAGACAAATAAAAGATAACATCGAACAAAAGAAAATTTATTCTAAAATATAAACATGGGTACACATTTCACTTTAACTTTTCTTCAATATTTTATTGAAAAAACAACAAAAACTGAAAACAATTATGTACTTCACTTTGTTGCAGTCCTGTTTTCATTGAATTCCACTTTGTTAAGGACTTTATCAAATTATCTTATGGTTTGTTATCATTTCATCACAAGGCTAAATGTATCAGATCATCATATACTAAGTTTATACGACAGCTAAATCGATATTCACTGAGTTCGAATTGACTCAAATATTTTTTATTTTTTTTTTTTTTAATGTTTATTCTTGCAAAGTCATTGCGTGCTTCTCAAGACCGAATGTGTTTATTTATAGTGCACAGTTTCCATATGCATAAAATATAATGTGACTTACCCATCAAAATAAATTATTTTTAAAGAACGAATTGCATTAATATATCATCTAAATTTATTATGCATATCATCTTTAACAATGTTTTACAATGATTTTTCAGTATATAATTCACAAAATCATTAGGAAAATCAAAACAAAACCATTTGGCAACTCTTCACGAAGCAACATTTTGAATTTCAACACAATAAGCTAAACTACACTAAATTTCAATGCGCATTACAAAAATAAGATCGCATATAAAATGCTTCGTGAACTCTCTTCGTGTGTTCAATGCGCATTGAAAAACGTTTAGATATATGGATTCAGTCAATCCGAACTCAGTAAAATCCGATTTAGCTGTCGTATAAACTTAGTAATAAATAAGATAAATTTATGATTGAATAATTAATAGTATTTTGTTCTTAAAGGTAAACTTTAAAAAATTATATGAGAACTTAGAAAAATATAACCATACATCAAGAGAGAAAGAAAAATCAATAAAAATCTTTACTTTTTGAGATTTTAATTATTAATCCTAATAGTACACGCACTACGTACTACGAGTAAATCATTCTACTTACACTCGTATATTTTTTTTTTAATACCTCATTCCACTGTTCACACTAAACGATTACTCAATATATGTACTGACTTTGTTAGTCAATCATTCATTCAGACATTCTTTCATTTATTTATTCATTCCTTCAATGCTTCATTTATTCACTTATTTATTTATTCATTCAGTAACTTAGGCAGTCAGTCAGTCATTCAGTCATTTCGACCAACTGTAAAATAGTTTGATATAAAAAAAAAACAAACTCATATCTCCATAAGAATAACAAAACCCATAATGTATGACCACTTGACACGCATTAAAATTATTGCTCAGCTACTTTTTCATGAAATATTATTATTTTAAGGGGTTCATTTCTTTTTTTCTTTCTGTTTCGATAGAGAGAATAACCAAACTCAGTGTGTCGTCAGCAGAGACCCAGAGAAATTGTATGATGTTTGATGTGGAGGCGCAACTAAACCATAAATGAATCCAATGAACATATGCGACACCCATTTATCAGGGACTGAGAAAGTAAAGAAAATAAAAATAAAAAAAAAATAAAAAAAACTGAGAAAAAAGAGGTCTAATTATCATGAAAATAATAATAAAATAATGAAATTTGTGAGCAAAAGTTGACATTTGATAGATATGAACTCATAATTTAGATGCGTACGTAACTGATAAGAAAAGAACATTTTTCGAATTCTTTTATTTTCCTGTTTTTTGTTTTTTGGAACTTTATTTGGACATGGGCAATTAATAAGTGTCGCATATAAGTGAGTTAAAGGGTCAAGTGGGTGGGTGAATCCAACTTTTAATTTGGTGGGAGGTAAAATACTTAATTAAAAGGGGCTGCTGGATTTATTATAAATATAATTTTATCATTTTTTGTTTAAGAAAATTGGACTCTTTATTATAAATTATAAATATAGTTTGTACCTCCATATAATTGTGAATACATATGTAATAACAATTACATATTTAATGATATTTAATTATGTATTTTTAATGCTTGTATAATAAATTCCATTTTATGTAGAAATCATCATTAAAAACCAATAATTGTATGTGTCTGATCCAAAATATTATGTATATAAATGTTCAGAAAACTCATCTTTAATGAGTCAAAAGACTTTGATGATCTTTATTTCTTATGTGGGTTAAGCTCGTTAAGTTAATAATATTTAAAGTGAAATCCACAACAAATAAATTTAATGATTTTATGAAATTTTATTTGGTTGGTTTTGAGAAATGCATTTTTCAAAACATCATTTCATGGATTTTAGTTATCATCTACTAATTTTATTTTGTTTTCTTCACGCCTCTTTTTCGATTTCGTTTTCTTTAATTTTAACTTTAGCATCATCACATCATTTATAATAATTAAATGAATATAGTAGTAGTAGTAGTAGTAGTAGTAAATATTAAATGCAGTTTCTCCTTTTGACTTATTGAAATTTTTGAAATTTCAAATTTTGCTTTTTATGTATTTTGTTTTAATACAGAAATGTCAAAAGTGTGCAGAAAAAGAAATATGAACCGCAATAACAAAATCCAAAAAATGACAAATGATTGATGACTTTATTTTATTTTATTATATGAATTTTCTTTGTTGTTTTTGTAAATGTTCTTATGAAATGTGCAAATTTTTTGTCATGGTTATGAGTCATTGTTATGATTATTAATATGCATTCATTACATTTTTAGCTTTTTTTTTTGAACATTTTTTGTCATTTAGAATTGTTTATTTTTTTGTAAAAATAATTCAAAATTCATTGATATTTCTGTTAATATTTTTATGTTAATCACAAGGACAGCACTGTTAAATGTTCCACTGTAAATTTCAACTCTGTTAACTTTATACACACATTCTTCTTATTCTTTCGAAAAAACACGTGCTGCTTCATATTCTTGTTTACTCTCTTTGTGAATAGATTCTCTCTCATCTCTGAAATAAACAAAAATCAGCTGTTCACAAATACATTACTAAATCCAATAAGATGTGAGAGAGCATAAACAAATTGTAAACAAGTTTATTTTATAGCAGAGAGTAAGCACACTTCAGAGTGTGTAGCATGATATACTCTCATGTGTTACTACTCTCTTTATGGCACTCACGCAAGCCACTATCCACTATGATATCAAATACACAAAAAATATCGCATGCGATAATTTTTTAGAAATTATATTACAATTGTTTAGTGAGAAGATTTACTTCTTCTATATTACGATTTTGTTTATAAATTTTATAAATTTTCATCTTTTATTTTTAATTTTAAATAATCGTAAAATAATCGCTTGAAATAAAATATAAATTTATTTTTATTCTAAATTTTATAACTCATATTCAATTCCTAATTTGTATTTTAAGGAGTCCAATAATCTCAGAATTAATTTCTATAAATATTTCAACTTCGTACAATATTTCTTGTATTTTTTTCATCTAAATTTTGACTAATAACATACGACAAAACATTATGAATTGTTTGTTATTCATTTGTCTTCAGAAGCATCAATTTGCTATAAAATTAGCCGGTAAAAAAATGAGAGAGTAAACTTCAACGCGTCAGATTCGCTCTCTGAGAGAGCTAAAGTACGCCATACGCCATATCATACCATTCTGCCATACTGTAATCGTTTGTGAACGAAAGGAAATTCCTATAAGCAAAACAACAAACAATTGTAAAACGAAACTCGTCGCGTAAGGTTGGACGTAGCGCGAAGCGTTGCTGATAAAGCGATTCGAATAAAGACGTTATAAGTGATGTGAAGTGAACGAAAGTCGTGGAAATATTTACGTGTAGTCTTTGTCGTGAATTGTGGAACAAAATAAGAAAGGAAGAAAAGTCTAACAAGTCATCAAAAAATAAAATGCATTAAATTTTATGTTCTTGGAAAATTATGCAAAAAGGTGGAAAAAAGTCTATAAAATGTCATACAAAAAATAAAAACAACCAGACGAGATTAAACAGTTAACAAAACGCATAAAACACACGTTACGTGTAACTGTAAATACAATAGAAAATGGTGACTCAGTAAGAGGAGATGAAAAATAATTCAACATCGAGCAAAAATCAAATTTAAAAATTTTGAAGAATTTAAGACAAATTTTAAATGAAAATAATAATAGTACATAAAGTGTTTATTTACCAAACAACAAAGTTATCTTTTCATAAAAACAAAGAAATCATTAAAACCAAATGATGCACTTAAATAGTAGTATAATATTAAATCTACAATTCTCATGAGTGTTGAATTCAAAATATCTACAATAAAGATTGTGAATGATTGATTGGTTGTTAGACATTGTAACATTTAAACCAACCCAAAATGCAAACGTAAACAAGCGTTACAAATCAAAATATGTACATAAAAATCGCTTCCATGCCTGCCTAGTCCAATTGGTCGCTTTATCATTCTGATTTTGGTTGGTTTTACCATTGTTCATGTCATTTTGAATGCGAATTATCCAATAAGAATAATAAAAGCCGAAACCATTCAAAGGTTAAAAAGCGTCAATAATCAAAGAAATTGTTTCCTTTACTTTCTCCTGTCTCCTGCCTGCTCTTTGCTATTGCTTATGCTTAAAATTGTCCTGATTGGGCTTATGGGCATAAATATTTTTGTGTGTACATAAATGTTAGTGCGTGTGTGGGTGCGTGAGTAAGTGCGTGGAAAAGTGTAACGAATTTTTTGTTTTGTGCTTTTTTATAATTGATTTTCCTTTATTTCTGGCTAAAAGCGTGAATGCGTATAAATTGTGGCATGCAACTAATGAAATTTTTCAATTGTCCCCACACAATACAAAACAACGAAATCGAAATAAAGTCAATAATACAATAGTAACGAAAAAAAAAAAAAAAAAACAACAATTACAACAACAATATCAATAGAACTTGAGGATTAGAAAAATTGAAGAGAAATATTTAGTAAATATTTTCTTTTGTTTTTTTTTTTATATTTTTTATTGTAAAGGAAAAACAATATTAAGGTAAGTCGATTATATTTTGTACGAGTAGTACATACGAAGATTTCTAATTAAGTGTAGATTTTAAGTTTTGAACTCACATTTGCTAGAGAAATAATATTAAATTTTTCATTATAAAACTCCAAATGATTTGTTTTGAATTCGAATCTTTTCTGTTTTCAAACAATTTCTAGTACAAATTTCCCCTGAATAATAATAAACATTTTATTTTTTGTATTAGATTTACTTGATAATAGAACGAATTCTGTTTATTGTAAGTTTAATTTAAATCAAATATAGTTTCTTAAATTTTTATTGTTCAAAAGTTTAATCAAAATCATATTTCATTGGTTTTAGATCACATTAATTCATTGAAAGTTTCTAGCATCATGGGCTTGATTAAGCGATTTTTCTCTATCATTTACCTTATTATTTAATTTACATTCAGAATGCACTAAAATGTTTCAACTTATTTAAAATATTATTTATTATATAATAAATTACAAAATATTAATAGTTTCTTTACTCTTCAGTGGGATTCGAAGATATTTGGATTATTGTTTCTAAAGTTAAAGAAAATAGTTACAAAAAAGTTAGTACGTTTTTCTTAGTTGTAATAAAACGTTTTAGTTTTTAGCTTTTCAATTTAATTTCGCTTATTTCTGAAGTTTCAATTGTAACTAGGTAAAAATAGTTTAAAGTTCCGCGCAGAAATTCTAAACCTACCAACTGTTAATGTCATTTAGAGAATTTTTGTGGTGGAAAATCCTCCGGAATGGTCGGATCTAGTGGATCAAATTTTGTATATAATTCTCAGAGACTTTTTTTTTGAAAATTAATGAGCACATTTTTGTCAAAAATCTATTTAATAAATTTTTTAATTATCCATTGCGTGTTCTATATCTATCTATATTTACTTATATATATTGTTTGTTTGTTTGTTTGCCAAGAAGAATGGTTCGCATACCAAATCGATTAACTCTACTTTTTGCATGTTATTACATTTTAATTTTAAAACACTTTATCCTAACAAGTAAAATTTGTAGTATGTAATAATAATAATATATTCCATCTTATACTTTCAATATGTCTTAAGATAAAAGATACATCTCCAGTAATACAGTCTAAATTGTTTATTTGAATTTATAATTTTTTTTTTTCAATTTTTTGTTTAATGGAGTTAATCGATTTGGCAATTGAAGTATTCATATTTCGTTTTGATATATAAAATTTTGCATATAAAGCTTAGAGACATATTTTAATCAATTAGCCTTTGTCAAACATCCATTTTTTAATGGCGAGTCATCAACAAAATAAAGCGGGCTGGGTGCGCTAGTTATAAATTTGTTTTGCCGAAATTCCAATTAGAGAAAGTTAGTTGATGCTTTGAGAATGTTATAACCACCAGAGCATTTATAGAAATCCCGAAATAACATTCAATACGATTATCTCAAAGAAGCCTTTGCGTACAACCGCTGACCTTACAAAAGTCACTCTTTAGACTTTTCTTTATGGTTTTCTGAATTGTAGGTATTTCTTCTTGACTTTAATGTCATTTCTGTGAAGTTCTAAACTTTTATCTTCAAGTCCACTTTACATCTTCTACTATAGTAAAATTTATTGAGATCAAAATGTGAGAATACACAATAAATTCGATTTCTGAGTATTAAAATGATACGCAACTACATAATAATGACTACAATTACAATGATTATATAGTAAAAAGAAAGCAACTTCATCTACAATACATACATGACTGAATGAGTATTTTGTCCAATAAAATTGTTCATATTTTCTTTGGTATCCAAGTCTTGTACTACAATTGATTTATATTAACCAAAGATACACAAAGACACACACACCAATCACGTTTCTTAAGAAATAATGATTTATCTACAATCTCATTTTCTTTATTTTATTTTTTTTTTTGTCTTCTATAAAAATCACATTTTACATATTAAATAGTAAAATAAAAAAAAATTAAAAAAAAAATGTGTAACTTGATAAACGAATCAAAGTTGCTAAACTGACGCCAATGCAAAATATAATGATGATTGTAGACACATCAGTAAAATTGATTGCATTGCATTGCATGTTGTTGTCATTGTGCTACTATTTTGATATTTTTTATTTTGTTTGTGGTATCACTTTGCTACATGACAACAATAGCACACAACTCACTCGTCAATAAAACAACAATAACAAAGAAAACTTAAAGTAAACTATGAAAATGTAGTAAATGAACAATAAATAAATAGTGTATGTATGATATTGGAACTAGTAGTACTTTGACTGACTCTGGGTCGGTGGGGGTTGGTTACGGCCTTTGAAGTTTGAAGTCCAATTCAACGTTTATTGACATCGAATATTGTGATTCGCAAAGTTTTGCATGTCATAGTCACATAATTAAATAAATGCATGGACATTTTCTTTATTTTTTTGCTTTGCTTTTATTTTGTTTTGTTTGTTTAAAGAATTTCTACAAATTTACGATTTTATGTTGCCTGCATTTGTTGCATATTAATTTGTTTTAATTTATTCAGCGTGAATTCTATTTCAAGTCATGTACAAATATTCAACTTGTCAACAATTTTTTTTTGTTTCTTTCTTTTTTTTTTTTTTTTGTTTTTTTATCAAATATTTACAAAAGTTTCAATAAAATGAGAGTCTTTCTTTTTTTATTTTTCTACATTATTTTCCATTTATCCAAAACGTGTCTATTAAAATTGGAACAACAAATTTGTATTTACTGATATATTTGTTGGTATTTAAACAATTTGTTCTTTATAATTTTTTTTTTTTTTTTTTTTTTGTTATTGTTGTGTGCTTGACATGAATTTACATTTAAAATTAAAATTTAATTTTCATATTATTGTATTTTTCATTCCTTTAGTGGCATTTAAAAATGATTATCGTTTGGTCAACAAGACAACAAGGCAACGAACTCATGCCAAAGTAATTGCCAAGTCTTGTTTCTTGTTTCTCGTTTCTCGTTTTTTGATGTTGTATTTATTTATCTATTGTATTGTATTGTATTGTATTGTATTGTATTGTATATAATTTTTGTCTTCTTTACTTTTTTTATGCTTGTCATGTATTTATTTATTATTTAGTTTTTCATGTTTTATTTATACATCTTCTCTTCTCTTCTATTCTCTTCTTTGTACATAGGTCAATCTTTGTATGAATCATTTCAAATGCATGAACACTTGTTATTTGTATCTACTAGATACATTTGATAGTACATACGTTTACATACAAAATTACTTTAATTCTTTTCTAAATGTACAAAATTACGCCCACAAAATTAAGTGTCTCTTTGTTTTTATTTTGTTGTTTTTGGTTTTCAATTTGTTTAAACAAAATAATCATAAAAATAATGATAAATAATTAACTTAATAATAGTTAAAAGTTTTGATGATTACTTTGAAAACTTTAATAGTTAATAATAAACAATTTAAATTTTAAAAGCATTTTTTCTTTCTTTCTTTTAAATTACTAAACATTTAAATGGAGACTTATTTAGGTATTTTTCATTAACTCTCAATGTTTTGATGACCATGCAAATTTTTAATACACGAAATTTAGTAATATTGGAGACTGTTGCCTTCATCTATTGGGCGGTGCTCCTATGAGCAATACTATTAATTCATTAGCTTTACTTCCCTTGGGGTCCCTCATTCTATTTAATATCTCAAAATAAGTTCTAAATGGCAAATGTTAATATTTATATTCATAATTTGAAATTTAATATTTCCAAAGTATTCTTAAAAATTTATGAAGTTATAAGTTATCACGATAATGGATGCGTTTCGTTCATAAGATCATAAGAAATTTTAAAATAAATTTATTCCATTGGTACCACGTTTTTTTTTGGTAGATATGTCGTGACATAATTCATTCTCTTAACTGATATACAATTTCTAGTAGTTGCTGTTTCAGTCTATGTCACATAAATGTGACGCTGGTCTATAAGTAAAATTTCAGTCTCCTAGACCAAGCGAAACATGTGTGTGACACGAAATTTGCAACTCACCTGTGAGAATATTTTCTTTGGATTGAGAAAAACACATTTAAATATAAATGAAAATTAATTGTGATAGTTCAAAACTTTACTCTTAAAATAATAATGTCCAATACAAAGTCCAATTGGCTTATTTATTATCGACTGTATCGCAAATGTAAAATGTTGCAGACCTTTTCTCGCGACACCTGAGTCTTTTAGAATTTTTTATTGGGAAATGATTTTTATTACTTTGGCTTTGATTCTGTGCTTTCTTTACCCGATTTTTTACAAGTGACACCGTAATTCTTGTACTGGAATAGATAACAGACCAAGACCAAGACCAAGACCAAGAGGCTTATGTGATGTGACCACGATGAAAAGAAAAAGCCTTCCATGCAGTCCACTTCAAAATTAAAAATATTTATTATATGTATATATATTATTAGATGTCTGTGTCACATATTTGTGACGTTTGGTAGCGAACGCGATATCTACATAATATCAATACAGAATTCACTTTAGTTTTCACTAAATGTCCAGAAATATCTATATTCCCAAGTAAGTTGCTCGGAACATAAACATCTTGCAAAAGTTCTAAATATGTAATTTTTGGTTTCATCATCAGATTTATGTAATTTTAGATTGAATTTCAGTTCATGTAGCTAAAAATCCCAATTAGTAAAGATCTAGTTTATCCTCGAATCTCAAGATCAAATTGTTTCATAACATTCATTTAAAAAACTACAAACAATCAATATGAAGAAACTTTGCCAAAGAGTATTATTTTGATTCATATACTCATAGATTTCAATCTGTTAAAACTATAAAAAGATCCAATTAAAATTTTTTAAACCAAAACAAACCATAAAACTGCCAAAATTTAACAAACAACAACAACGTACGCAAGTGTAAATTTCTTTAAAAGAAAACTTCCGGACAAACAATAAAACCACAAAAATAAACAAAATTAAATGCTACCAACCAAGTACTTTGGATAAGCGCATACTAAAAGTAGTGCGTAGAGTGATTAAAACTATGGCAAGGTCTTTATACTATAAAAATAAGTAGTAAAAGTAGCAAAAACCAACCAACAAACAAACATGTGCACTTCATACAAACTACATACTATACTGTTGTAGTAGAGACCAAGTTGCTTGGTATCCACCATCATCATCTTTATACTGTTGTAGTAGAGACCAAGTTGCTTGGTATCCACCATCATCACCACCACCATCACCTCCACCACCAGAGATTAAGTAAGGAAGCACTTGACTCGACTAGAGATGAAACTAGTTCAAGAGCGTTGAAAGTAATTAGCGAATACTTTGTGGTATATGGTACTATATACATAAATATGTATGTACACACAGATATGTATAAGTACAGAGGAGAGACTTGGTTTCTTTGTAAAAGAAAAAAAAAAAAAAATATGAAGAAAGAAAGAAAAGTGTTTCAAAATTACTACAAATATTTACATACATTAAACTGAAAAAGAAGAATCCCAAAATAAACGACTGATAATAATGAGTAAGAAACAACCACTTGAACAGGAAAGTAAGCGGGTGAGCAACAATCAACTGAAAAGTTGAACTGGAGAAAGTGATTTAAAGAAGGAAAAAGCAGAATTATATCTTTAAAGGTTAATTAATTTAGGGAACTATTACTACTTCAATGGAAATATCTACATACTCTTACGAGTATTGTATCACTAGGTAACATATGTTTACGAGTATATGTTTGAGGGCTCAAGTGGCTTGACGGGAAAAATGAGTTTTTAATATTTTCAACAGGATGATGGTGAGTGATGTAACTTCTCTTCTTTATTTTGTAAGTGGAAAAGAGAAAACCACTTAAGAATGTTACGTACACGTATTTGGAGCGATTTCTATTTAGAGATTAGTTACATCGTTCGTTCAAGTGTTGTTTTGTTTAGTTAAATCCTTAGAAGACAACAACGCCTACGATGCAGGAGAGTAGAGCAATGAATCCTAAGAAAATAATATTACAAATAAAAAAAGAATGAATTTTAAAGAAAAATAATATTTGTAGTATTTTTTTTTTTAAGGTTGATACTCGTACTTAAGCAAGCAGGAGGCGCGAAATATTGCATTGTTTTTCATCATCATCATCATCACCATCTACATCAACATCAACATCAACAACAACAACAACAAAACAAGAGAAACAGCGTGAACAAAGCAGCTGTAGGTTAAAGAAAACATGTCAAGTGCTTCACTGTTGTTAGAGTTGTCGTCATCATCATCATCAAGATGATGATCTTCATCAGTCTCACTAGCTGAGAACAACTGTCACACATGCATGTACGAACGAGTATGTATCTTTTTACATTTGTCGCACATGAACACCTACGCTAGCTCACTGTTAAGAACAACATTAATAGTATCTACTACTACCACTACTACTACAATACAATAGAATGTGAGCACGTTCATGAACAACTTCACCCCAACCGACATGATAAAGTGATTCAGTTTTTGTTCATTGGTTTATTGTGTGCAATGTTTGTTTAAGTGTTAAGTTATTGTTTAAAATTAAGATCTTTTGGGATCTGTTTTTCTATTGTAGACAAAGTATACTATGCACTATTTGTAGGATGTGTTATGTTACTTTATAAAACAACAGTTGTTTTGTGACATCACTTTGGAAGAGATTATAATGACAAACTGCTTAAGAACTGAGGTCAGTAATAATCATGAGTTTATATATTGAATATTAAAATTAATATGTCAATGAAATGATTTTACAGGTTTCTTGTAATCTGTTTTATAAGTTGTCATATTGCCAACAATCAACAGACTTGTGTCTCTCATTTGATATGAGAAATGAAAATTTTTCATTATTTATAATTTCTTCCATAAGTGTAGTCAATGAAGGCCCATCGTCAATGAACTGACTTGCATCTCATAGTTGAGTTGCAATTATTATATTATTTATTGTAGAATATATTAATGTATTTTATTATGGATTTTTAAATGATATGCTACTTTATACGAGTATGTAGTGTAGATTTCTTCTTCAACTTCATATGTATAATGACTGATTTCTAGTACATACATATATTGATAATCAAATGACTATCAGACTTTTGTATTGGATCCACTTGGATGCTTGAATTGCAAAGATTATTTAAATTTTAAATAATATGTATGAAATTGTTAAATGTGTAGATGGTATTCTTCACCTTCTGCCAACAATCAAATGGTTATGAGATTTATTGTTTTTTTTTCTTTACGGTATTCAAAGTTTGTCCTTTCTCATACAAATAATGTAATTCCATACAATCTGTATTGGAGATATTTTTCCAGCCATTTTCATCAATATGATAGACACGAATAGTTCCACCCGAAAATGCATCTTTACGTGTTGCATGATATATGGAACGACGAGCCAGTTCAGTAGCCTCTTCGTAATTTAGTGTTGGCTTATAGCCATTATCCAATATGGATATAGCATACATTGAACCACTACCCACCGCAAATACTTCTCCCTTCATTCGATTACCATCTGCATCTATAAAATACAGATCGGGTCCATTTTCGTCAAAGCCAGCAAGCATCATACCCATTGAAAGTTTCATTCCTCTCATGTTATAAATTATATTTGACATCATTCTGCTTGCTGCTGCAATTGTAATACGTTTTTTTGTCCGTAATTGATACAAACGACAACGGCCTGATAAAACACGATCCCAATAGACACAATCGGCGGCACCACCAGCCATAGTACCCAACATATATTCATTGATCACAACAACTTTCTTCATTGTTTGTGATCCAATAAAGGCACCGCCAGTGGCTCTGGAATCGACAGCAACACAAATGCCTCCATTATAAATGAATGAAAGTGTTGTAGTGCCATGTGAATAATTTACTTTATTTGGTGATGCTGACGGTAGCATGTAATTAGCAGATGGCTAAAAGAATATGAACTTTATTTAAAACCAGAAGGTTTATTAATTTATTAAACAAATTCTTACATTAATATATGGTGGAACTAAAAGACGAAAATGATTATCGAAATTGCTTGACTGCTTCAGAAGTTCATGATTATGTTTGCGATGATCCTCATTTGGCCATTTCATATAAGAAGCTTTATCAAGGCCACAAATTTCTGCAAATGCCATTTCCTTTTATTAGAATTTTCCTGCAAAATATCTGATTTTTTTATCTCTATTAAAAGTTTTCAGTTCAAAACTTCACAAATAAATGATTTAAACTGCTGTGACACTTCGCCTTGTAAAATTTTGAAATTTTTTAATGAAGTAAGTAAATTACTAGTTGTTTATTGAAGACATCTCAATGGTTCTAAAAAAGCTCAACCATCATTCAGATGAAAAACAACGGAATTATTGTTTCGTTGAAAGCGATTAGTATTAGGTATCCATTATAAAGATTTTTAAAAAAGAATTGGCATCTACCGAAACAACTGATAGTGGGAAGGAATCAAGTTTAATGAATTACCCAAAAACCTAGTGAAGTTCTTTCAGCGTTTTCCTCATGGGAATTGTTTGTTGCATTGCCGCAGAATTCAACTTTACAGTAATAATTTCTTTACACAAACTTCATCAGGATAGTGTAAGTTTATTGGTATTAATGTAAAATATATTGAAAAGTTTAGAGCGGAAAGTCATTGGTCCAGCTTCTTATACTAAATCCTCTTAGATGGGACTGTATAAACAGCGGCGAAGGCTGTAGCAATCTTAATAATTTCATTAAAAGTGATTGCAATATAACTACAGAAATTATGATGTATCAAAGTCCAGTCAGTGAGATTAACCATCAACAAATAATAAAAGGGAAAAAAAAAACTAATACATAACCACATAATCACAGTGCGCCCAAAAATGATGATGATGGCGGCTATGATGATGGTGATGATGATGACAGCGACGTTGTGACTTCAGCAAACATTGAAGTTTTACTAAATGCTGGCGAGATTAAGCATCAAAATTGTATTTATATACTTTAGATTGTGCAACTTTAAAAGCAAATAAACGAAGAGTACGGAGGGATGCATGAATTGTAGATGGATGTAGGAACGAGTGGGGAGTGACAAGAATTCAGCGCATGCATTATTATGGATAATGGCACAGTTGCACAGTCGTCGTTTACTACGTGGTTCCCATGCGGGTCGTAAATCGAGTGTGCGCGGCTTAGTAAATTTTGCAACAAAAGAAAGAAAAAAAAAAAAGAAGCTAAAGAGTGAAATATGCACAACTTATAGATACATAGTACGTACATTTGTGCGTGTGTGTATCTATGTGTTTATGTTTTTTGTGTATTTATTCTAAAGCAAAAGGCATAAACTTTTGTGGCAAGTTTGTTTGCATTCATTACTACTACTACTACTTCTACTGCTGCTGTTGCTGCTGCTGCTGCTGCTGCTGATGATGATGCCAAGACCAAGCCAAGTTCGCTGTATGTTGATTATTTTATTGCAATTGACAAAATGTTCGTACGTACAAGAATCATTCGTTCAGCATGTTGCAGTTAACTGCAACTTGAAAATTGCATTGTAATTTCAAAGATTAAACTTCAGAAAAGAAAAACGCTTTTGCGCCAAGGCTGCTGAGTTCATATCGGTTCAACGTTTCACCGACTCTGTTATTTGCACAGCTGCACCAAATGCCTTCTTTATATGTCTGTCTGTTTGTCTGTTTGTCTATCCGTCTGACTAACTTACAATCTGTTTGTCTGTCTTACTGTCTGTTTGTTTGTCTCTTTGATTGTATGTAGTATGTTCACTTATTTGTGGCATATTAATGTGGCAAATTAAAATTGCGAATTACTTGGCATTAATAAGTGCGGTGCAGTGCAGTACAGTGCGGTATATGCATGCATGGATATCGCAAGCTTACATGTATCTATTTATCTAAGTAAAAATATAAAAAGTATCTCTACAGTTACTTTTGTCCATTGCCATTAAATGAAGCCGATTCATATGTATTTACATACATAACATATATATCTGAGATGTCAGATGCATTGAAGCGTCGCTTAAGCTTTTATGTTGCCAAAATGGCCAAAAATATTTTAGCCACATTTTGAGCCGCAGTTGGTCAACAACAACAACAACTCCAACAACACCACCAACTTCATATGACAAAGTGCCGCCACCGTCGCCATCTCTTACTTATTTGCTTTGTTTTTGTTTTTTTTTTTTTTTTGCTGTTGTTCAGTGGTTTGCTTATTTGAAAGTTGATTGCGCGGTAAGATTAGTGTACGACGACGTTGTTTGTTGATTGTTAATAACAAATAATTTACGTTTTAACAGGCTTTATAAATTTATTTAAATGCAGTCGCATTCATAGTCATAGCCATAGGAAAAAGCCAACAAGCTGCGAGCTGAGCAAGAGATGAGTTGGTGGTTCTCGAGCTGCTCGCCTCAACTATTCAACACCTAAACAAACAATGAGTCATTGTGAGTGGTTGGAAAACAACTTGAAACTTATTTGCTTAACTAAGTACTTCACTATAAGTAGTAGTAGTAGTAGGGACATTGATGGAAACTTCTTTTAGATGGGACAGCAGCTACTATATATACCCATAGTACGAGTATACTATCTATAAACATCAATCTTCTATTAAATTAAGCAACGCCATTCAGTCAACATCTTCAAGAAAAATGCTAAACGAAGCGACGTGACTTATCAATGCGCGTAACACTGAAGCATAACAAGATGGAAAAACTCATGTCAAATAACTTCCCAATAACAACTGGAAACTGGCAAGTGTCACACGCATAAACAGGTACATGGTAGAACATAGAGAGAGACTACATTGTGGTTGTCATGCACAACATCGCCAGCATCATCATCAGCATCAACAACATCATCATCATTGTCATTGTCTTCGAATATTCCACAGAGAAAAAAGTAGCTTTAAGCATGAACGACCAAAAACGACAGGTGAAATGACGCATAACGTTTGCCATAGTGAGGGCTTATTGAAGTTGTTGGCCCTTGCCCAACTAAATAACCATCCAAACTCTCCACTCCACCTCTTCCTTATGAATACAGTTTGCCTTCTTACCATGCCATAAGACTGACACGACCCATTTGGATGCTGTCAATGCGCATTAAAATTAAACATCAATTTCTTGAAAAGTTTTCCCCATTTTTTCCAGTTTTTTACCTACTCATGCTGTGTGAGTGCGCGTGTGAAATAAGATAGTATCTTTCTGTCTTTGGTGTCCCCACTCTCCCTGCAACTATTCGATAGATGGATCCCTATGGTGTTTGTTGAACAAAAACTGTCACTTGCATAATTTTTCTATTCAAAATACAAAATATTCAATTTCTGGTGAGATATGATTTTGTACAAATTATTGAACAAATGAGTTGAGTTCTTGATCAGCGTGAGTTAGTAGTAGTAGAATGAGATCAATTCGATTTTATTGGAGATAAGAGAAAGTTCTATTATGGAAAAAAAATATCATATTACATTCACCATAGGTGAGTTATGATAAGTTAAGAAAGTTTATATCATTGCTCATTGAATGTTTATATTTATAGAGATGATGATTCCTTGGTGTTTAAAAGAGTTATACTTGTGATCTGATAAAAACCATGGGGTGTTGATTTTCTTTTCAACAAGAAATAGAATTTTTTAGAGATAAACATATGCATTGAAATTAGTAAGCAATACATAGATGATGATTTTTTTAATACGAAGGATGCTAAATGATTTTTTGTATTAATAGGAATTTTTTTTTTTTTTTTTTTTTTTATACGATTTATTTTTTATATGAGAGTGGGACTCTCAAGAGTTAAAAGAATACATTTAAGGTTATAGGTTTGATGACATTGACATAGAGTAACTAAACTAGGTTGGATAATATATATAAGAGATTCTTAATTTCTAAATCTATGACGTAGATCCGTAGGAGGGAGCCTTTTAACCTTCTCGGGCAATCATTCGAATTAAGAGCTATAGCAAGAGTATTAGTATGTACATGAAGAGAAACCTAATCATAAGTAAATGGAACAAGTACAACAAATGAACATCACAGTGAATGCTATCCTTCAGGAAATCTGAAAGGAAGGTCCAGGGAGTGACTTTTCTAGAGTCAGCGGGTGTTGTTTCCAGTGACTAGCGGATCTGTGTCGATATCATTGGGTGTGCTCAAGACGGGATAAGTATTTTCTAGTGAATCTGCCAATTTCATCTTTGATCCATGGAACATGAAGATCTCTATATCATACGGTTGTATTTCTGACATACCATTTTGCTTTCACTAGTTTACGGAGAAGCATTGATTGGAATGTCTGGAGTATCT
This sequence comes from Amiota mariae, assembly GCA_035041805.1. Taxonomy (NCBI): domain Eukaryota; kingdom Metazoa; phylum Arthropoda; class Insecta; order Diptera; family Drosophilidae; genus Amiota; species Amiota mariae. Next base: position 814,772 of record JAWNKV010000287.1, read on the forward strand.
TAATGATAGAATGCGAAGCATACTCGTAGCCCCACAGCTGTATTCCATATGTCCATATATACTTCACAACTGTCTTCTAAAGTAGGAGTTTGTTTCGCAGAGACAGTTTTGAGTTGTACTTAAGAAGTCAGGACAGTTTCCTTTGAGGGAATGGTTTCATTGTTCAAGGATACAGTTGTTCAACGTCGGGCTGAAGCGGAAATTTAATACCGCAGATTGTTATTCCTTATAATTGGCAATTAAGATGCATATATAGTAAGTAGGATTGGTGCCAGTATACTACTTTGGGGATTTCCGGATCTTATGCATTTCAATTCAGACTCCGCGGAAATGTATTAGACATTTGACATATACGAGTATATTATGTAATTGTTCAAGACTGGATTATGTTTCGTATAAAGATCTTCAAGATAATGGTGTGTAGATACTATATTTATTAAATATTTATGAAACCCTCACAAATTATTTGTCTACTATTCAACCCAATAAACATAGCACTAAGGCTTTCTATATTAATTGTTCTAAGTCAGAAGCATTCATCTGAAACATATAAAATGCGTTTTAATTAAAATTTTTAACATTCCTAGAAGGAATATTTTAAAAAAATTGAATAATGTATTCTTTATACTATTCAATGTTTGTTTTTGGCTATTTTTTATGTTTTGGTTTCGGTTTCTTTTTCTAAGGAGATTATAAATCATCTTAAATATTCAAATTGCATAATAATAAGGCCACCAATGCCACCCCTACCCATTTCAACTACTAAATTATGCATTTTTACATGATTGATTATCCTTTATGGAATAATTCTCTATTCAATTGTATCTTCTTCCTCTGTAAATATTATTATGATGCATTTAATTTTCAATAAATAAAAATTCCTGACATCAAGTTATTATGTTTGCTTGTTGCTATTGTTGCTGCTGTCGCACCCGCATTTTCAGGAAAATTCTCAGCTCAACTCTGCTCAAGTAAGAAAAATGAAAAAAAATTTCGAACACTCAAAGTTTGAGCAAACGCAAGCATTTGAGATACTAATAGTAACTACAACAAAAGGGGTCTGGGCTTCTTACATCGATTCATCCAACCAACCAACTAACCAACTACACTTTGCTCACTCACTGTTGAATACTTGTAGATACTTTTGACACTCTACACCGCTTCGGAATCATCGTCATCGCCACTTTGTTCAAATCGACTTCTGCGTACTAAAAGGAAAGGAAAAGCAAAGCAAGGCAAGGCAGGCAGGCAGGCATAAAGTCAAGGCGCTTATCTTGTCTTTGTAATCGCGTTTCGATTATTAACCCTCATAAATTGCATAAAACCGTAAGACAGCGAGCAAGCGTTTAGATGAATAAAGGGAGAGAGAGAGAGAGAGAGAGAGAGTGTGTGGCAAGTGCGGGTAACAGAACATGCAGCGCAACTATAGTCGTCAGATACTGTATCTGTGCTGCGTGTGCTCTCCTCTTCTTTCAGCTACTAAAGAACCTCAGATTCTCGCAGTCAATTGTCCCTTTCTTCTGACTTATGTAATCAAGCGTATTGAGGCAGGCACAACTGGATGTAAAGATACTTATTTTTATTAGCATGCGGCAGTGATGGTTGTTATTCCTCTTGTAATCCCTTTTGTCGCTTATATTTCTACTTCTTGTTTTCATTGTTGTTTGTTTGTTGTGGTTGTTCAAATAAATGTTTTTCAATTTTCATTGCGGACACTTTACTTCATCATCTTTCTCTTTAACATTCATATAATATTTTGCTTGCTCATTTTTGTGGGTTGATGAATGCTTCATCATATTTTTTTACACAGGGTAACCTTATTCCCTCTAAAAAATATTTTTTCTGATTAATCATGTATCTTTTTATATCGCAGCTGTTTATGATGAATAAAAAATAAAAAGAAAAAATCATTTAAAATTGTGCAAGTTAATTCTAAGCGCCTCATTCACTCATCTTTCACTTTGCTCTTACGCCTCGTCACCTCACCTTTTATCATTTTAATTCCTTTTTTATCAGACTCTTTGGCTTCCCTCATATTTCTTTTTACAATATAATAATAACAAAAACTTGCAAGGTGTCCCAAACCCATATACTTTTTTTTGGCTTTTGTAGCTTGCGTTTATCTTCTTCGTCCTTCTGTAGATGAGCTCAATCAACCCGCTTAACCCATGACTTTCTGTTTTTTTTCTCATCTCTCATCATCATAATCGAAAACATCCTTCTGTACGATAGAATGATACAAAAAAAGGAGAAATAAAGTATGAAAAGTTATAAATCATGTTGTTAAAAAAAGAAATGAAATATTTTTTAATAGAGTTGTTACTTGTTGGGTTATTTGTTGGTTGTGTGGTCCAGATGAGGATGATGCCTGCCCGCAGTTATGCCCAAATTATTGTGGGTTTTTCATTTATTTTTTCAATTTTTTTTTTTTTTTTTTTTTAACATAAGACAAAAGTTGATTGCCTCCGATAGTGTAATAATAAGCGGGTCTTTGAGAAGGGTTCATTCGATTCAAGTTAAATCGTTTGACTTAATTTCAGAGATTTCATTTGGTTCGGTCACTTTTTAAAAGGACGACGACTTACGATATTTTGCTAATTTATTTGTTAATTTTTTTTTTTTTTGAATAATTATTAATAATTTTATTTTCTTCTTTTCTTTACAGGTAATTTCAGTCAAATTGATAGTAATTTTTTTTATCAATAAATAAGAGTTTCTCTGAAAATTTACGGAATAATAAAATCAAAGAATTTTAAAAGGTAATTTTTATATTTTTTATTTACTAAGTCAAGAGATTAAACATGAGTTTTAAGTTTAAAAATGAATCATTGGAATTATTTTGAAATGCAAGACTTGGATATATTTTGTTTTCAAATATTAGATTTCATAATATTCGATTTTTCCTTAGGATTACTCTGAATAAAGATTAAATTTAACCTATTTAATTAAACTAATATTTGAATTGATTAATGTGATTTTCCTATGAAGTTTTAATTTTACTTTGGCAAATTTGTTCTTATTATAGTTGAACTAAATTGACGTTTGGCTCATTTATTTTAGTGGGATTTTTAACCAATTTTTCAATACCAATTTTTTACTTATTTACTGTGAGTTTGCATTAATTTCTAAGTTTCAGTGTAGAATTTTTGTAATTCTAAAATCCTCAAAGTTTCATTCCTTCTTCATCTACTTACTACTATAATACAATATAAAAAATAAAAACCCTTGACATTTCAAATGACAATCCAAATTGAACATTTAACTTATTGTCAGAGCTCTGTGTATCGTATATGGTTAACTTATTTTGGAGATAGTCATCTGGTATATATCAAGGACAAATGGTGAAGTGAACCCATGTCCATAATACATAAAACTAAACTTCAACTTATTCGTATGTAAACATGACATATCCATATCGAAAGCGAACAGATATAACAAGAAATTTTATAGTACAAAAAAACATAGCACATGTACTATGTAGCAATAAGAATAAGAATAACAATAACAACAACACTAATAAGAATAACAAAAACCGATAAGCAAAACAAAGAAAATTTGGTCAGTGAAAATTCTCAAAGGGGCCGCAGAAGAAGAATACAAGTATCAGAAGAGCAAAGGATGTGATGCGTAAAGCTGAAAGATATACAAAGTTTGTATATAGTATAAGCTGAGAAATAATGATATACTTGGGGTTTATACTATTATGTCAATGATGATGATAGTTGTGGGGTAATACAGGATATCAATTGTAATGAAACTAAAGCCAAGGAATGGAAGAGTATAAGGGAAATTGGTAGCTACAAGTCTATACTAAGTATAAGGAAATGCAATTGCATAGATTAAAGTAAGAGTTCGGAAGGCAGTAAGGAATTGCATTCAAGGATTTACATATTAAAATGTATTTAATTTATGTGTTGCAAGCAACCCTTGGAAGAAAACCAACCATGCAAAGTGACTGAAAGCCTCAAAGATAGAGGGGATTGATAGAGGGGAGAAGAGAATCTGATTTGAATCTATGCACGCCTGACTAAACAACAGATAAGTCAAAATAAGACAAGATAAAGGCTTCTGGGTAATGTGAATAGCGGAAAGGATGCGGAAACGCATTGGGGAAAGCCACAAGCCAAAGAAAGGCACCCTTTCGAAAGGAACAACAGAACACACAATGATGACAATAAAATAAAAGTATATGGGTTGCCACTGATTTGACTGGATTTTCTATCTGTTTTCTTCCATTTTTTTCTGTAAGCGATATCAAAAGACATTGAATGTTGTGTGATGGTAGTGGTGGTGGGTGGGTGGCAAGAGTTAAGGATAAGTAGTAGGTGCAGGAGAATGGGGAAAGTTGTCAAAGTTGACATTGACAGTGCGTTGACTTTGACAACAAAAAACAGAAGAAGCAACCACAAGAAAGTGTAAAAAAGAAATACATTCTATAAAAAAAGAATAGCAAGATAGCAGGATACAGGACAGAAATGAAAGAAGAAAGAAAGGAGGAGAAGGAAGCACGTTAACAAGGATACCAGAAAGAAGCGCATTTTCATGTAATCTGAAACAGAAACAAGCTGCGCGGGAACTGCTGTTGCCTTTCTTATGTGAAGTGAAGTTACCATATCAAATTGTATAGAATTGTATTCTAAAGAAAGTGAAAATCTTCCTTAAGATTGTGTGAGAGCGAAAGGATTTTATGTTATTGCAAAAAAAAAAAAAAAAAAAAAAAAACTTTATTGAGCTTAGTCTTTGGTTTAAGTTGTCAGGCGCAATTGTTGTCATGCACGGTAAAGGAACAAGAGTAATGTAAATGAGAGTGATGTGTTTGTATCTTGTATTCAGTCCATAAGAGCAAACACCACACATCACATCATAGAGTACTAAGTATGATGAACAACATTTGTAATGCAATTCAGTTAAGTTTTTTTTTCTTTTTTTGTTTACTGTTGTTTATGTTTCCATGCTTTTTTGTTTATATGTGCTCAGAGGGTCCTTATTGTGGTTGTCCTTATTGTAAGTAAGTACATTCAGTAAACATAAAAAGAGCCTAAGAAGTATTTGATATGATGCTCTTGAGATGCGATGCTATCAATCATTGAATTGTCACTTGATGTAAAAGAAAGATAGTCACTAAAGGATTTCAAAATACGTACGTTATTGTAGTAAACAACAGAGAAGTCAATCAAAGATACTTTACAAACACACATACTCGTACATATATTGATGACTGACTCAGTCATTGAGTGATAAAGTATGCTAAGTTGTAGGTGACAGTCAAGTGGCTAGTTTCATCATTAATAACTTCAATGTCATTATATTTGTATAATAATTTTATAGAGAACAAATTTTGTTTTCAAATTCTTTAAATTTGAATTCATTATCCTTCTAACTTGAGTTGAGTTCTTATTCTGTTCTACCAATTCTTAGTTAAAGTCTAGGAATTTAATATTATTTATGAGTTCTATTTATGTCTACACATCCATCCAACTAACTACCCTCTTTTCTTTATCTTACTAAAGTCTTCTTGTTAAACAATTTCTATTTGCCTATTGATTTTCAACTTAAAGCATCATTTTCTAGGGTCTTTTATACAATAAATTGATTACTTTTTTTTCTTCTTATTGTTATAATAAATTTCTTGAATTTGTTATGCTTCCTTGTATTTTATACAATAAAATTTAGTTTTAACACTTGTCTTTACTTTGAAAAGTGAAAGTGGAAAAGTGACACCCCCAAATAAGAAAACAGTCTGCGAACATTGTCATGATGACTTGACTTGTTTCCCCCCTAAAAATATTACCATTGTATTATATGTTTAGCAAACTTTTTAAAATAAAATCAACCAAATTTCCCTTATAATCAAACATAATAACAAAATTGGGTGTGTGGTTTGTGGTTTTTTGGTTTCTATTGTATTTTTCGCCTCGAAATCCGCTTTATTGAGCTTTTGAAGATGTAAGTCAGTATGATGTTTGATTCAGTATTTCAAAATGGCGTGAAAGGATTTACAGTTGATTTCAGATCTATAAAGCTTTAAGCTTAAAAATGTTTATATGTTGAATTAAGTTCTTTGTGTAGCATTTTTGTGACAAAGAAATAAGTTTAGTAAAAATCCTTTTAAAGTCATTTTAAATGAAACTCTTGAAATCATTTTAAACTTTAATATTTCATTTGACACAATTTACTTAATGAAATATACGATATTTTATCTTAGTGTTATTATCTTTAGTATTTAGAGTATAGAGAACTGTAGTATAAAAAAAAATAATAATATTTTTTTCAGTGTCGCATTTACATTTTTAATAAATTTGCTTCAATAATCACTGTGCAGCGTCAAACGATTAACCTAGAATAGCAAAAATTGCTGCATTAACATATTAAAAATAAAAACGCAACTCATTTCCCATTTTCTATATTGCATGCAACATTTTTTATTAAATATTGTACTTTGTGGTTTTTATATTTTATTTTATCTCTTCATTTTGCAATTGTAGTTATGTGGTTAATAACTTTGACAATACATAAATATGATAAATTAATTCACTAGACAATAGATTATACTACAATATATATATATACATTGTTAATATGTTAATATATTTGTTTTTTTTTTTTTGTTTCAAAATTGTTTTTTTTTTTTTAATTCTTTATGATGTTATTTGACTTCATAGCATGATTTAATTGAAATTTTTTATCATAAATTTCTTATTAGGTATTTTATTAATTTTATAATGCTTTTTGACAAAAAGCAAATTAATTTTGACGCAAAATTAAAAAAACACATAATTAAAAAATAATTAACGAAAATAACATTATTATAAAATATTAAAATTATTGATACAAAAAGTGAAATTACCAAATGCGTGATGATATATTATATATATGAAGCGAAGGTCGATTAATATGCAACTGTTTTACACTGTTTTACAATTTAATGAGCAGCAGTGAGAACATGGGTTCTTAAAATACGTTATCCCTGTTTAATTATAATAACATAATCACAGATTCTTTTTTCTCGCTTATGTTCTTTCAATATCAATTTTTTTATGATATGTATATTGTCGACTTTTTAATCAAAATGCTTGTACGGGCACTTTTAAATTGGGTTTATACTCTTCAGGCAGTGACTAGTATTTTTGAGCTAGAGAGCTAGAAAACAAAGCTTTCTTTCCACCATACGCAATACCTTTATCAGAATAAGCCGAATTGAACCATCAGATCCAAAATCAGATCCGCCAACCATGTAAAATTCAAGAACATCGGATGACTAGGAAAGGAACCTCTCATACAAACCCAGATCCAAATTCATATTCTTATTAGAAATTTCTTTTTATATTTTGTACCATGGAAATGAAATTTGGACACTTTAAGTATATGACCCATATCTACACCAAACATGTAAATTTCAAGACCCTTGGACGACTAGGAGGGATACCTCACATACAAAACATGAACTTAGAACAATAATCAGAAGATATAAAAGGTGCGTGAAGAGTATTACAATTTTGTTAATTTTCTTTTTATTGGTTTTCGAATACTTTATAGTTTACAATGAAAAAGCAGAGTTCTTACAAACTTTGTTGAACTTCATTATACTCTTCACGGGAGTGATTAGTATTATAAGTTTGTCATGAAGTTTGTAACACACAGAAGGAGACATTGCAGACCACATAAAGTAAATATATGTATAGAGAGCTGAAATTTTGTACATAGGTTTCTTTTTACCAAACGCCGGTCAAGTTCGTAAATCAGCCGAATCGGACCACTAGGGGGGATACCTCCCATACAAACCCCCTTTTTTAACTTAATGTTTTTATTAGAAAAAGTTTTTTGTTTTTTGACGTATCAAACTGAAATTTTTGGTCCATATCCACCAACCATATAAATTTCATGATCCTAGGGTTACCAGGAGGGTTACCTCCCATACAAATCCCTTATTAAATTAAAGTTCTTATAATTTTTTACTTTTGTACTGAAATTTGAACACTATAAATTTCAAGACCCTCGGACCATTAGCTGGGGCGTGAAGAGTATTACAACTTCGGCATAGCCAAAGTTTGTCTTTTTTTATATTTTTTTAACTTATTTTCTTTTTCAAAGACTTAAATATCACAATTCGATGCACAAATTTTCAATGAAAATGGCAGAATTTCAGAAATAAACCTGAAAAACCGTCTAAAATTTAGTATGATGATGTTTGACAGACACCTTCTTGCCGTAAAGTCATATATCTTCAAACATGGATGCTGGTTAAATGACTCTCGTAAAATCCATTACTAATAAATGTTTAGATAGCATTATAATCAAATAATGTCGCATTTGGTGGCAAAAATCATAAATTGTGTTCAATGTTTTGATTTGTTTTTTTTTTTCACGTTACTATGAAACCAAAATAGTAAGTAGTACCACCGACAATTTCTAATAAATTTCTATTTCTAAATCAAAAAATATTTCGATAATTCACTTAATATTTTATTTCCTGTTAAACTAAATGAGTTTTTATTTTCTCTCCAAACGAGGAACTTTTGATCCCCTACCAAGATTTTTAAATTTACGTGTAAGTATAATCACAATTTCTTTTTGTCATATTAATAAAGCCCTAAAATTGTATATTTAACATTTGTTGGAATCATCTATTCATTAATGGAAATATGCTAAAGACTGACAGATGTCTACATACTGCAAAGATTCAGTCAGTCATCCAAAACTTCCTCCTCCTCCATGCCATATTATCATCTTCTGCTGTTCCATGAAACACCCTAAAAAAAAAGTTGTAATCATTAAACATAAGAAATTCCTGGCATATTCCTATGAAAATGTTCAAACCAAATACTTTTGCACATATTTTCAATTACTTTTTATATTTTGTTCTTCTTTTTGTTGTTTGGGAAACCACTTTACACAATTTCAAAAAAATTTGAATTTATTTGCATAAAAACTCAACAAAATGCAACAGGAATAATGAAGAGAAGAATGAAGTGATGAACAGAGAGTGGAAGAGGGAAGAGAAGAGAAGAGAAGAGAAGAGAAGAGAAAAATGACAAGGAATCAAAGTACGTACGTACATATGTGTTGACTTTCAAAGAAACACTCTCAGTTCACTGTGGAATAATGTAAACTGGATGTGACTGATTTCTCTATGCTTTACCATACTCGTATATGTATGTACTTGTACTCTATGTGAGGTCGTCGAGGGGGATGTCATGTGTATTACATATAAAACATATAATGTACAATAATGTATAGATCCCGTTGGAGATGAGTGTGGGTGGTTTATAGAACTTTTTTGGGGTGTTTCATTTTATGCTTTTTATTATTATTTTAATTTCAAATCAACATAATGGACAATTTGCCCTGCAGTTGCATGCTTTGACATGTTAAACCACCGTCAACCTAAATAAAGGGGAGCTGAACAGAAAACAACTAAAGGACAAATACTAGTACACATTGTACTTCAAAATGAGTGTGAAAGTGAGTTTTTACCATGGTAATGGCGCTCGCTACTCCATCTCGACCTACCACAGTGTGTCTATGTAAATGTTTTTGTTGTCATCTTCTTCACTTTCACTATATCTTTTTGTAATCCCATTTGAGTATTTCTATCTATTACTTAGTAGTTTGAGGATTGCCTACTTCATGGAATGAATGCATACATGTGTATGCATCTTTTTGCATCTGATGTGATGTGATGCGTTACATGTTCTGTTTATTGTCTTGTTGTGTCTTGTCATGCTAAATGTCATACAACCCTCAGTTGTGACAACACAACACATTTTAGTCCCTCTCTCTGCCCCCCCCCCCCCCCTCTATCACTTTCACTTTAAGAATAAAATAGTAGTAGGCAGGCACTTAAAAAATCCCAGTTTTTTTCTCCCTTTAATTTCTTCATTCTGTCAAAACTGTGGATGCTTTGTGGATAAATTTTTCGCGCTAAATGCATTTTGGGAACACATACACATGGTGGAGTGGTTAGTGGATAATGATGGTGATGGTGATGATGACAGACAACTATAATTACAATAATAACAACAACAACAACAATAACATAAGCATAACTTGTGCTAAAAATCACACGCAAGTATACAACACAAATAATACTTAATACGCTCTGAAAACTCTCATTCTCTATAATGTATTTTGTTGTGCAGCCCGCATAATTTCTACTCATTTGAAAATTTCTATATTTGTCAAACAAAAACTTGTTCCTTTTTCTCCTATGTGAGTGACACTCATTTACTAAACGCCTTTCTTTATTATTTTCATTTTAATTTATGTGGTAAATATTTGTTTAGTAAATAAATGAGAAATATTGCAAGAAAATGGCCTAATTTCAAAATTCCATATGACTCAATGCTATGCTTGACCGCTTCTGTAAATATAAAATTGTAACCAAATACGAGTATCATCATACTATCATCATCATCATCATCATCATCATGCATTGATTTCATCTTTAGTCATATTCATTTTCTTTCTTTAACTGTTAAATGTCAATGATTTGTGGTTGAGTTACAAAGTGCATACTGTAACAATAATTAACAAATAAACACAGATACACAGATACAGATACAGATACAAACAGACTTCGACAAAATCGTAGATACAAACGACAGTCAATGACTATGACTATGACTATGACTACAATGATGTTGATGATGATGATGGTTGTATGCCCCTTTGGTTTTTGATTTTGATTTTGTTCATTTATTTTGTACTACTACGTTCATCGACCGATTTCTATCTATCAGATTCTGTTTGCTTTTATTCTATCTGTGTATCTGTAGTTGTTGTTTCTGTATTTGTTAATTGATTGCTACTTCTTGAAGTTTTTGTTGTTTTTATTATTGTTTATTGTGTACTGTGTTAATCACTGCACTTTGTTGTTGCTTATTGCGTTTTGTGTTTTGTGTTTTGCCATTTGTGTTTATTTGCTCTTTTGATTTTAGTTTCTCCAAGGGGCATCCATCTTCCGTTTATATGGAAGAGGGAGAGAAGAAGAGAATTAAAACTAAAATGAATTATGATGGTACTTAAACTCTTTTGCTGCTTTTCTGTCAATATTTTGTTGAGTTTATATTTATGTGGGAAATTTTGCAAATGTTTTGTTGTTACATTGACAAGTGTTTTGTAAACTTTAGTTTGTAAGTGAGTGAGTAGTGGATGGGGGTAGAGGTTGTCTATAAATCATGGATTTGTTTGTATTTGAAAGAAAATATTTTGTAAAATTATAAACAACCAATCTTAACTTCATCAAACAGGATATCGTTGCCTGAGTTGTTTTCATTCATTTGGTTTCTATTCACTAAATATCAAGGATATTGATTGATAAATAGAAGTATCGTCGGTATTATGAGTGAATGTACCCCCGCTGAATCAGGCATATTGATTTCTTATTTCCTTGATCAATATAATCGTTTGAAATGGGTTATGAGTCGAATAATTGCAATAACAAGAGGCAGTGATAATTTTAATTATCCATATTAGAAATCGAATTATAAATATTGTGGTCTAATCTCTCACATTTTTTAGTGGGATATCAGTCATGCTTTACCCTTTTATCCGTTTTGACTTGGTTATTCCTTCGGATACTATGTCATCTACTTTTGTATATTTATTTTTTCCTTTGCTCTCCAAACCACTCGTAACTTATCAATTCTGTGTTTCGTAAAAATCAATGTTACCATTAACCAAAGACCTTTAGACATGAAGGAATATCGCTTACGCAGATATCTTTCTTTTTCCCAATGTCACCATTCTATGCCTTCTTCTGTTTGGTTGTCTTCACTGTCACTGTAAGTTATGAATATTGCCTAAGTTTATTTTCTTCGCATCATCAAATCTTTTTAAATTCCATTTATTTCCTTGATTTTCATTGGCCTTTGATTGATTGCCATTGAAAATTTGTACTTATAATGGTTAAATTAAATAAAAAAACAACCATATCCTCATCATCTGACATATGTTTTCATCACTCACACATGCACACTGTTGTGTATATGAAAATAATGTCTGACTGTTAATTCATTGACGTTTGTTGATTTTTTCCTTTTTTTTTTTTTTGTTAAGTCATTGTGTAGTTTCCAGTTGTCTTCTGCAGGCTATTCGAATAATGAAAATTCATATAGATTTTCCCCTTTTTTCCTAAAAAAAAAACCATTGTCTGATAGGCGTATCCACACAAATACATAATCATACATACAACTAATAATAAAATAAGCTATGTAAGCTAAACCAATAAAGCAACCAACCTAAAACCTAATGAACATGACATTGCAATGAATTTTGTTTTTACTATATTCAAATTAAATTTCTGCAGCTGTTTATTTTTATAGAATTTGAAAAAAAAATTATTTAATTATACAAGTCAAACATTGTCAATGGAATTAATAAAAATCATTTGTCTGTCAGTTAGTCAAACAATAATATCTCTGTTTTTCGATTAATCTGGATGTAATCAAATATTTATGAGGCTAATCAACACAAATCGTCAATTAGTCAATAAGTTTTCCAGCTTTACAAAAAAAAAAAATTAAATTTCGACGATTGTTTTCCATATGAAAAAAATAAATTAAAATAATTATTCGCTTTTAATTTTTTCATTAATTGTCGCATTAGAATTGAACTGTTGTTGTGACTAATTAACACATTCATTAAGTTTTATATTTCGTCTACAAAATTAAATTTATCTAAATACAAATAGTAGAAAATACAAATAAATGAAATGTGGTGAGATGTGAGCACACACACACATACATATGTGTTTATATTTATTGAATAAAGGGGCAATTGAATAGTTCAATAGATAATTGAATACTGGCAACTTATCTTTGTGTGTATCCTCTTTGTGGTATTTACTTTTTTGGCTTTTGTTTAATTTGTTAATATGAGTCAATTGTCTCATTGTATAAAAATTCCTCTAAAGCTATATTTAGTATTTTTATAATATTTATACACACGATATATAAGGAAATATTGAAGGAATCATTAATTTGTTTAAAAAAAAAAGTAATACAAATGAAGATGAAAAAAAAATAAACAAATGAGAAATGAAATCAATAATAATAAACGACGGAATAAATGTCTTGAAGCGTTGAATAAGAATAACGTTCTAACTCAATTTACTCCAATTTTGACATAAGCTACTTTGACTTGTTGACACACACACAGATATATAAAACAGAGTCGTGTTAGTTACACCATTTATTGTATAACTCGAGAACGGCTGGACCGATTTTTATGATCTTTGATTTGTTCGATTTGTCTCTGCCCCGAATAGCAGAATAATTATTGTAACAAAAAACAAATCAAATTTTGCATATAAAGCTTAGAGACATATTTATTTTCAAATCAATCAAGTAGTCTTTGTCAAACATCTCAGTTAATTATGTCAATATTATTTTAAAAACTTAAAACACAACAAAATAAATATTCTTTCTATCTATCTGATTGTATTCCCGTACAAAGCTGACTTTTACTTAATAATTTTAGTAACTAAAATTTGTTATCGATTTTTGTATTAATTGATGTGAATTACCTACATAAGTACTGGGTCAGTACTTAATAACAACCAATTCAATTAACCCTCGCCTTATGTTACAGATAATGATGGACTTAAATATTTATTACTTTTATTTACAAATAGAACTGACAATGAATATATTCAGGAACATTTGTATAGAATATTACATAACTTTTTATAACAAATTCATTATAATTGTTTATCTATGTTGTGGTCACAAAATATTTATTGACATATTTAACTGTTTATAAACAATCAAAATACAAAAGGCAACTGGCAACATAACTAACTACATAATTAAGCAATCGGTTTGTTATACAATACTAGTAGTTAAGAGAACAAGAGGTTTCAATTAAAAGATTATAAAATACTATAAGTATATTGTTTCCACTTCACTACTATCTACAATACAATAGTAACATACAAGAAATAATGTCAAGTCAATAAGTCTTAAAGATAATACTTCCTTTATAATGTAAATAAATAGTAGGAAGATAGTAGTAAAAATCAAATTGAGTGTGATTTGATGAATTGTAAGTATAGATAATTTTTAGTTAGAGTGATTGGTGGAAATTATTTTTTAATTACATTAATTGAATTGCAGTAGGAAGCCGCCAGTATTGAATTTACTTTCATTTGTAAGAGGTCTCTTTATAATTTATATCTTACCTGTCGTTTGAAGAAAATGTTTGTATAGAAGACCAAATGAAATAAAGAAAGTAAACTAAGTATTTTTAAAGAAAAATCTGATAAAATAAATTGGAATCAAATTAAAAAATACAGAAATTATAGACAAATTTCGACTACTTATTAACTAGTTAAATGATAGAATTATAAAAAATTATGATAATCAATTTTTTCATCATACTTCATATAATTTTTCATATTTTTTTTATGAAATGGGCAATTTTAAAATTTAATTTGTGTACAAAAATTCTGTAAAAATGTAAACATATATTATTAATTAAAAATCAACTCAAGATTATATTAACATACATTAATCAACATTGAAGTAAACATTCTTTTCACAAAGACCTGACACTTTTATCGCTTAAGTTTCAACACCTTTGCTTTGCCTAAATTAAAACTTATCTTATAAAACTCACAATTTTTGACACCATGACGTGTCACCTGCAAATCAAAATACAATTTATAAAAATTAACTAATTTTAGCGATAAGCAAAATATAAATTTATTGAGAATTCGAATGGAGAAGGAGAAGGAAAAGCAAAATGTGTTAAAAACACGAAGGAAAGCACGCTAAGTAATTAAGATTAAAAAACACGAAAAATCAAATGAACAAATGAACATAAATGAATAACTTGCAACAGAGAAAGAAAGGTAGATAATACCCAGGCAGGCAATGAGGCTACAAAGACACCTGCCACGCGACTCAGTCAATGAATTAGATTTCTGAATAATGAAAAAAAAAACCATACAAAAAGAAATACACACAGCCTTCGGACATAGACCATGATGACGCCAAAGCTTTTAACGGTCGTCAGTGAGTCGTTGGCGTCTAAAAAACGTTTGACTGTCACAATTCACACGTTGCAATAATCCTCATCTAAGTGATATGCTCAATGCCCTTCTCTTTTGTTGTACCCTCCTTAAGATAAACAAACTCCACTCCACTCCTTTACTAGATCTTCTCTAGATTGAGTTAATGTTTGAGTGAGTGAGTGAGTGAGTTTGTTTATTTTGTGGCTATAAATAAAATTTATATATTTTTGTGTTTTCCTTTTAATGCACTTCAAATGGTTTTTTTCTTTTTTGTTCTCCCTATTTTTTTTTTTCTTGTTTTGTTTCGTCTGAAATGATGATTGTATAAACTATATAGTATTTTCCTATGAAAATTCAGTCTTTAAATATTTATTTTCTTTAAAACATTTATTGCGGTATTTCTTTGTTCCAATCTTCTCCGTCTTCTACTTCTTATTCTTATTGGACAAGAAAACATTTCCAAAATTGATTTTTCTTGTGACTAATTGTGGTTTATGTGTTCGATTCCCTGCCTGACTGACTGACTATCTGTCTGTCTTTCTGTCTGACTTCTTGGTTGCCTGGCGACTATTGAATGTTAAACGTTGTGTGGCATTTTCATTTGAGTTTAAGTTTGAGGTATCTCCTCAGTACGAGTTAGTGAGTATTTCTCTAATGTTGAATCATAAATAGATCCATAGATATACTATACTACATACATACATAGGTGTGCGTCTCCAGCTGTGCAATTAAAATATTTTCGAAAGTGTTTTCTGAGTGATTTTGTGTCTAGTATGCACAAGTATACCTAACTAGTTTAGTTTAGTTGTGTCCATAAATTAGTTTAAATTTTATTTATTGCCTTATATGCATTTTTCAAGTATGTAATTTTAATAGTTTCTATACTAAAGTATTTTTATGATTTAGGAGAAAAAGGAGGAGGAGTTGGACGTTTATAACCAAGTTTACTACATATTTTATTTTATTTTGCTTGATTTAATTTTATTTGGTGATAAATCAGAAAGTAAGCCAAAGAGAAAGTTATCCTAAAATTATAAATTTTAATTGTATTTGGAATCCAATAAAAAAGATCTGTGGATTCCAATACTACGTGGATTAAGCAATATTATAATAATTTATAGATCATCAATATGAAATTTATCGTTAGATTAATGATTTTTATGTGTACAATAACCAATTTTTTCGATAATTTTGAACCACTTCTTAGTCCCGTGTTAATAAAATTTTCTCTCTTTCTCTGCTAAAAACTTATCTAGATGCTCTTTTATAAGGTTCTTCGGAAGAATATTTTCTATTTTCAGGTCTGAATTATGTAGTATATCCACTACATGGTGGCAACACATCCTCAATTTTTCCTGAGTGATCAAACTGTGTATGGTCAGTCACTCACATCAAAATTATGCTAGATCAAGTATAAATAGAATGATATTGCAAGTCATTTGTTTCTAATCTTGTCTTAGAATCGATTGTAATATTTTATCAGAATGTCAAGGTCCTAAAGATTTTATCAGTTTCACAATATTTTACAATAATATTTCTTTTATTAAGATGACTTTGCAAAGATCAAATATCTTCTTTGCTTATATATATTTTTATATACAGAATTTCAGTAAAAATGAAAACAGCTTTACATTTCTTAATAATTTTTATTTAAGATCTACAATAGATAAAAATTGTTATAGAGTTCTAACTCATTTTTCCAATGAATAAATAACAACTTACTCGATTTAAGTGTCAAAGCCGTCACTACCTTTTTAACTCTTAACTAAAATCCAATGATGTTACAATTAAACTTACAACCATTCAAACACAACAGAAAGGCATAAAAATTTAACCACATGTAGACAAACACTTGGGTAATAAAAAACAGGCTGACTGCCATATAGATAGATAGATAGATGGACTTGCAGACAGATAGACAGATACATGAGGAGTCATAATCGCACACAATTTTGTGGCAACGACCGACATCAAACGTTTCTTCTCCATTCACTCACTCATTTATTCACTCAATCAATCAGTCAGTCAGTAACTCTGAGTCTCTGAGTCAAACGTATCAAACATCAAACCACTTACTGCTCTTGTCCTGTCATATAGTAATACCGCAAATCCCACAGGCACTGGGACATGCCCAGGAAAAGCATGCATGCATGCATGGAACGCACTTTATGCATGTCTAAACATGTCTGAAATGTTTACATTCTCATTTTTTGTTGAGCTGTTGTGGCAACACTGGGCGCTTGTAGGATACAATAATTTGTAGTCTAAGAATTTAACCTCACTTGGCCGGGTCTCGGCCTACTGACTTTGCAAAGTCTCGTGCATGCTTCGTAAATATTCGTACATTTTCACTCGAAGTGAACCTATTTTATTCCTTTTTGGTGGAAAATGGCGGCGCTTCCTGTGTTTCACCATATTGCCAACCGCAGAAGCGTTACAAGTGTTGGACATGCTTAAACGTAACAGTAAACATAAAACCAATTGCGACGTGTTTGGATTTAGTGGGAGAAAGAGAGAGAGAGAGAGAGAGAGAGAGAGAGGTGACGACATTGCCACCTTCATTCATTTTTTATCATCACCCAAAGTGGTGAAGTAGAAACATGAAAATGACGTTGAATGTTTGCACAAGGCAAAGTAAGTAAAAGTAACGCAAAGTAAAGAAAAACGTTTAGAGAAGCATGAAAGCGTTATAAGCGCTGATAAAAATGCAAACACTTTTAACGGCATCCGCACTACATATAGATACACACACGTATATATGTATGTATATTTTTGAGACCAAAAGATACTTTTGTAGCGCGCTTTGCTTCATTGTAAAGTGGTTTAAAGTGTTTGTTGCTGCCATCTCGTTTCATTCTTCTTTTTGTTTTGGTTCTTTGGTTTGTTTTGATTCGCTTGAGTTCTTTTTTGGTTTGTTGGCTAGAGCATCGTCTACTTTGTGGTCTACCAACGTCTATCAAACTGATAGACCTCCTACCTATATACTAAAATATTATCCTCCTCCTTCCCACAGATGTTTCTTACCATCCATCCACCTATTCATCCATCCATCCATCCATCCAACCAAGCAACCAACCAACCGTCCGTCCGTCCGTCCGTCCATCCATCCATCCATCCATCCATCTATCCATCTACATGCTACTTGACATTTCAGTAAGTATGTAGTATATTGTGTACATAACCTCACAAAAGCAACATACGAACACTTACTTTTACATGCTCTGTAAACAGACTTTGACGTTTTTCTTTTCCTTTGTGGTTATTACAAATTTACTTCTCTTCATCTTTTTCTTAAATATACACAAACATAAGTAGTATATAGAGAATTTTTCTTTTCTTTGCACTCGAATCAAAAAAGGAAAATATTATTTTAGCGTGTGAAAAGTGTAAAGTGCAATAATGTTTAAAAAATAAAACAAATTTTCCTTTCAAGCTTCGCTCGTCTTCTTTCAACTTGCCTTGCTATACCTTCCACATTGCCCTTTCTTTGAAAATGTGTTAGTGTGTGATTGTATGTGTATCTATGTGTATACTTTACACCCTGTTGGTTTTGGCTTGGCCTGGCCTACTCTGGTCTGGTCTGGTCTGGTCTGGTCTGGTCTGGTCTGGACTGGTCTGGTCTAGGCTGCCTGATTGCTTAGATGGTTGGATGGCCTACTGTGGTCGCTTTGTGGGTTTGTGTGTGGTTCCCCTTTTGTTTGATTTAAGCTGATCAAGTGGCACAGCTGGAGAGTACTTCTGTATTTACAGTTGCCATATGAAAGCGGAAATTGTGGCATAGTCGTCGATGTAAAAACTAAAGTTGATGAAGAAGTTATAGTGGTGTAAATTACTGGGCAGGGTTCGATTGAGTTGGGTGGTATTCTTACAGCTGTAAAAATAATGTTAAGTGTATGTATGATATAGTGTTTTTCATAGTGTGGATTGTCGAGTTTTTCTTTCAAGTCTGAGAGCAGAAATACTTCATTAGAGAATAAATGAAGTTCCTAACCATTTGATATCGTATCGATTCATTTTAATATCATCATCTGATCAAAACCAACCTTAAAACGATGTAAGCCATATAAAGGCCAACAAACTCAATTAGCATTAAACTAAACATCACCAAATGTACGAGAACATGCATAATCAATGTTAAATAATTGAACAAAATCAACTTACTACTAACCATCATTAAGCATAACTCAAACTTATTACTGAACTCAATTGAACTTGTCATTGTCATTGTCATTAAACATGCCTAAGCTTTTGCCTTGTAACTCACTCGTATTAATCATCACTCAAGTTCCATGTTACAACTTAGCTTTTTGAATGATTTGTCACACAATAAATTATGCAATTCCAGAACACAACACAAAATAAAGACATTCTCATACATGCTTAGTATATCTACTGCATATACGATATAGATATGTCATATGTGTATGGTGTATGGTGTAGTGATAGAAGGTAGAATTTTGTTTGTATTTTAGCATAGATACTCGTATATCGCGTGCAAAAGCCCAATCAACATGAGGCATAACAACAACTGGCAAACATCAATACATATCACAAAGTCATCGTTGTCATTATCAACATCAACATCATCATCTCTATCATGATATGTCGTACTATGTTATGTTCATAGTTGACTCATTCTATAATTTGCGTTTGCATAATAAATAAATCGCAATAAATAAATAAATACTTTGTGTGATAGCTTAACTCATGCCTTCTAACGTCATTGTGATATGTGATATGTCTTAGTTCTAGTTGTTCTCAATAATGATGATGATGATGATGATGTTGATGTTGATGATGAAGCTGATGATGTTGCATGAACTTGAATTATTATCACATGTTTTATTGACGCTGAACACGCACACTGACAAAACTTTTAACTGATAAATTACTCTCTCTTTTTGCTACTAGATAGAAAATAAATATCTCTTAGTTATTCTATTATTGTCATTTGCCTTTTTGTGCGTCTATCAAGTCTCATCTCTATTCAAGTATAGTAAAGTTAAGTAGTGCACTGGTGATTGTTTATGTTTGTTACAGAATCACTTGAGTATTCTTCTTGAGCTTCATCATCATGTCATTTCAGCACAATTCAACTTAAGAGAATAGAACAGAACAGAATAGAATAGAATTGACAGACAGTCAGTCAGTTAGTCTGTCCAATGAAGAAGACGTCAACAGTGATAATCTCATGACACTTTGATGAAATACTTTTATTTATGCTGGCGTTGATAAATAGCAGACAAAAGATATATCACACGCTTACACTCAAATTGTTGTGTTATCATCAACTGGACAACAACAAACAAACAAACAAAAAAAAAAAACCCAATGTCTGGGTATACTACATAAGTACATATATCTTAGACTCTCTCTCTCTCTCTTTCTCTCTACTATATAATACTTAAAATGATTTTGTGTTTTTTTTTTTTGGTGTGTTTCCGTTTTGGACATTGATTAATATCATAGTTAATTTGTCAATATTAATCAGCATTAACATAATCTAGGCCATCGTATAAAGAAACATTGTTGACAGTTCTTTGCCTAAGTGAGTTTTTTTTTTTTTTTTTATTTGTTGTGTATGTTATCAACTATAACTCAACTATAACTTGAAAGAGTATCTTTGACTAATAATGCTACTATGGAATGAGAATAAGTGTATTGGGATGGCTCAATTTTAATTACTTTGCTTAGGTTTTCTATGAGGTTTTTATAAGTTAGTTACTTATGTGTATGTGGTGGCTTAAGTTCTGTGATAGATCACAGAGACATACAACTGAGCTCTACTACTTTATTTGGAGAAAAGAAGGAAATGTTTGTCTTGAGATTTATGTCAAAAATAATAGAAAGTAATGATGAATAATATATAATACTAAAGTCCATTTTTAAAATCGTTAAAGCTGCAATTCACTTACTGAGGGGGACATATTATAATTATACATATTTCTCCTATTTTAAATACTTTGAATTCATAAGATTAATTATTTGGATTTTATATATTGTATATACTTCTACAGTTAAATTTATATTTAAATTGTCTACAACGCAATTTGTTATGATATCAACTTTAAATAGCACACTAACTTACTGAGTGAATCGGTGAATGACATTTATGAATCTCACCTAAATCTCAGAGTTCATGACATAGTAATCCGCATAAAAATACTAAATCTCTCTCTAAACTACTTATGAAATCACATTCTCTACTTCTCTCTTTAGTATCTGTGAGATATGAAAATCACTAAATGTGAACAATTCTGTGACTAATGAGCTCATCTGTATGTACTATATACCTCAGTGAAATAAGAATATATAGAGTATGTGCATAAATGTTTTTCTCTTTTTCTCTTTTAATTTAAACCGTTAGTTTTTTGAAGGTATATAAGTTTTTGTTGTTGTATGTTATATTATATTTATTTTCCATATGCGAGAGTCTGCTTTGGACTTTTTTCTTAGTACCGTTATCTTAAATTTGAGTGAAGATTGGCGAGCTTCTTAGGAAATAAGTATCTGTATGTGCAATAAGATTTTAGTTGTCGATTACAGGAACACAAGTTAAAGTAAGACACACATTTATAACAAATAAAAAGAAATTAATTTAAGTTTTAATGCTAAAATGCAAAATGAAGCGTAGCAGCAGGCCTAGAAATATTGACGAACGGGAAATTCGCCGCCTATCTGTGCACAAGGACATGAGTTGCGGTGAAATTAAGAGCCATTTAGGTCTTAACACATCCAGATGACGTGTTCATCAACTTTTACTCGAAAGCAAACAGGTTTGCTATACTTCCCGAGTACCGCAACCATTTCTTTTGATTCGGCATATAGCAACCCGTTTGGCTTTTGCTGGAAAATATAAATTTTGGGGAAATGAGTTTCGACAGATAATATTTTCTGATGAAAAAAAGTTTAACTTAGATAGTCCTGATGATTGTATACTGGCGCGATTTAAGGCATCCACGGAAGACCAGTCTTAATCGAAACCGCGGCGGGGGCTCGTTAATGATTTGGGCTGCTTTTGGATAAGCTGGAAAGTCTCCGCTTTGTTTCATACCAAGCAGAACAAACGCTCATACATATGTAGAATTGTTAGACACTACACTTATTGATTTTGCTGATAACCTTTATGGGAAAAACTGGACGTTTCAACAAGATAATGCCCCAATTCACACCGCACGCATTACAAAAGAGTTTTCTGCGTCAAGACACATACCCCTTTTGGAATGGCCAGCGATCAGTCCTGACTTAAATCCAATTGAGGACTTATGGGGAATCCTATCAGCGCAGGTATATAAGAATGGCTGTCAATTCGAGACCATAAAGAATCTCAACGACGCTTTGGTCATGGAATGGGACAAAAGAAGCCATTCCACATTAGAAGCTCTAATGGATTCCATGCCAAGAAGACTAAATCAGGTGATTATGGCAAAAGGAAAACATATTAACTACTAAAATCAGCTTTAAATTTAGTTTATTTCCAAAGAAATTAAGAAATTACTTTTTTGCACATATAAATATTTCAATTCTCTACCTGAATACAACATTTAAAAAATATATTCACAAATAAAAAAAATGTTAATAGTTTTTTTTTTTCAAATTTAGTCAATGCACATACAATTATTTCACTGAGGTATTACTAGAATAGAATAAGTTCTACTTAGTTAAAACAAAGAGAAAGTATTTAGTATGAATTTATTATAAATATATTTAAAATTTAAATTAAATGAGTACATTTTTATTAATTTATCATTTCAACATTGATAACAATGCCATCTTTTGAGCTCAGTACAAAAGTATTCTTATCGATTTCAAGAGGTATAGGGGTTTCTTTGGCTTTGGTAAATTTGAAATGTTTCAAAAGAGTTGCTAGTCCAACAATAGATTGCATTTCACCAAAACGTAAACCAATACAATTCCTTGGTCCCGAACCAAAAGGTAGCCAAGACATAGGATGACGATTTGCTACCGCTTCCGATGTGAAATTCTCAGGATTAAATTCATCAGGATTTGGATAAAGTTCTGGATCATGATGAATAGCATCGGCAGGTATAATTACAGCTGTTCCAGCCTCAATTATATGATCAGTACCAGCAACTGAGTAATCTTGAATGGTCTGGCGTATCAAAATTGAAGCAATTGAATAACGACGCATTGTTTCTACAAAAAAAAAAGAAAATTAAAAATTTGATTAAAACAGGAAATAATTATAATGAATGATGTGTAATTTACCATAAAATATTTGCTGTATATATTTTAATTCTTTCATTGCTTCATAAGTAAATTGACCTTGATATTTTTCAAGTATTGCATTTACTTCAGCACGTGCTCGATCTTGTATCTCAGGATGCATCACTAACTCATAGAGTGCAAAGCCCATTGTTGTTGAACTTGTCTCGAAACCCGCTAAAAAAAATACAAAACTTTGTGCTGCAATCTGTTCGAAAGTTAGACCCTTCATATCGCCATCATCATCACGTAATTCCATTAGTAAATTCATAAAATCATTGCGTTTAATTTTATGTTTATCCCGATACTCAATAGTTTCCCTAACGACACCCATATAGAAATCGCTAACATCATCCCGCGCCAATTTCAAATGCAATCGGCGAGAGAGTTTCGGGAATGCTTGCAGAAACGCAAAAACAAGTCGACCATGTCGCCGTTCAGCAAACACACGGCGACCCATAACACGAAATTGAGCGTCCGGATTACTTAGACTATTGCAATCAACACCAAAGGCACAGCTTCCAATGACATCTGTAGTGAAGCGTGCCAAGACCTCTTTAACTTCAATGCTTGTGCTCAAAGTACCCGTGGCCTTTGAGGTCGCTACTTGTGTTTTCATGACTTCAACAAGTCGTTCCGCAATTTCTACAACTGTGGGCAACATTAGATTCATCTTAAGTGATGTAAATGTAGGCGTCAATTTCTTGCGCATCTCGCTCCACTTGGACCCATCCAGATTGAAGAGATGCGCTGAGATTGGATCATCTTTTTCATTGTAGAAATTACCGCGATGTGCGAAATTTGAAAAATCTTTGATTAGAACTTGTTTAACTAAATCAAGATCAAGTAAGACCACAGCCGGACGAAATGTAAGGTAGAATCCACCGAATGGCGCTTTGCCCTTGTATTTATTATAGAAATTACGAAATGGTTCACGTATTGTTGTTGTACGTCCTACTGTTTCTAAATTACCACGGAGCCAAACCGGTTTGTCGAACAATACTCCACGACGTTCCCAGTATGTGTAGAGATTATTTATCTTATAGAGTAAAAGGCATAAGAGAATTACAAAGAGACTTGCGCTAATACACATCGCCTCCATGACAAAGACTCTCTATACTCGCTAGTTATACTAAAATGCTTATTATCTGAGTATATGGAATAGAAAGCTTCCGACAACAACACAACCGCTCAGCTCTTACGTTGTTTTGATACTGAAAATACTTTTATGAGAGTGTCGCACTTTTATATCAAATGCTTCTTTGTTTTCATTTTGTTCTATGTAAGTAGTATAATAAAATTTAGTACATCGAGTCGAAGTATTTTTACATTTTATTTAATTATATATTCTAAAAAGCATACATAGAGTATATACACTAAATCATAAAATGTTGTACAACTCAAATCTTCGTAAATCTTGAATAAAGTTTATAAACATTTATTCTCATTAGTCTCTTTTTTGTTATTGTGAGAGGAATTTAACTACCTTTCTGATAGCAGTCTCTACTTAATAAATTTTTTATCAGCTTTTATGACTAGATCAGTGATTCTCAACCCATGTGCCGCGATACTTTAGTGCGTCACAATTTAATTAATTTTTGAACAGTTTCCTCACAATTAAGCAGTGGCCCAATGTGCATAGGATGCCCTGAAATTTTAAAACGAAAAGTGCTAAAAAATCTGATAAAAATGTACCTTAGATAGTCAATTCACCATTTGCTAGTAAATTCGTTCAGTGTCATCATATTAGATAGTAACAATCTGACTGTATACACTGTATCTAGGAAAGCTGAGTACCATCCATAGTTTACACGTTTACTCGCTCCCAATTAGTGCTCTCACAGACACAAATCTCTCATTTTCAACGTGAATTTGCATTGAGGCAACTGAGAATATTTCAGTTATGTGCAACACTGCGTGACTACTGAACGAGTGAAGAGCTTTGTGTGTCATCGTTACTAGCTCACACACCAACTCCACCGTTTCTCTACTCTGCTGCTCGGTGCTTACAAACTTGCCCAGTGGAAACCAGCCTTAATTGAAAATATTTTATAGTTCTGGCAGCTTCCTTTTCTTTCCTGCTATGTTTTCTAGAAAAAAAAAATAAGGTAGACAGTCAAGAATGACAAAAATAAATGACAACACAACATGCAGGGTGACAATCACATGATACGGCAATGCTTCTGCATTTCACCGCAATGCTACAGTTAGTGCAAATATCAGGGTCCTTCACAACATGTAAGGATATAATAGCCTATTTAGCCGTTCTGGATTTGACTTCAACTTTAGTATGACTTTATTGCGATCTTCATTGACCACAATGCCACATCCTTTCACTGCAAAAATAATAATAGCCTACATTATTTCCTTGCAGTATGTTGTGAGGGACCCTGAGATTCGCACTAACTGTAATCCCCCGAAATGCCTTCATTCATCTCTAGTATGCTACAAAATTTTTAAATTTATGCTTTAGTAGACAGTGATGAAGAATTGTGTTAAGTTGTGAGTCTCTGGTTTTAATGTTTTTATATATGAAACATTGTGACTCTTTCACAAATGTCTAGCAATTTATATCTCATCATGAGTTTGCAAAATATAAAGCTAAAGCGTAGTGATCTTTAGTAAAATGTTTTATAAAATAAAAAAAGAAATATAAAATTTTAACTGCTCATATTTTTTAACTGATGCTTTTCAAAGCAAATAATTTTGGATTAATTAATAAAAATTAGGTTCAAAGATCATATTGAGGATAGTGGGAGTTTTAGGAATGTTTAAAAAATTGACATATGAAAGTGTATTATTGTACAATTGACTATGTAGATTAGATTTGAAAACAAATCAATCTGAATCATCTAATGTCATTTTCTTCACACTTAAAAATAAGACTTTTTGTAGAAAATAAATTCAATCAAAATAGAACAATTAACAGATGTTTATTTTATACAACATCAACCACTAAAGTAACTAAATCTAAATTGTTGTATCTTGTATCATACAACTTATCTAATAATCGCATAAACCAACAACAAATATGAGTCACTTAAAGTGTCACAACAATAATATCGAACATGTCGGGAACATTGCATTAACAAATGGTTTTTTATGAAGATATGATGGAAAAAAGAAATGATAGCACTAAAAGACCAATCAATGAGTATTTAACAAAAATGTCTCGAATATTTTTAAGTTTGCATTTACCATATAAAAATATGAATGAAGAATTCAGGTTAATTTTATTGAGTAAAGAGACAAGTCCAACTGACTTTAAAGACTTCAACGAAATAAACTTTGAAAGTTATAACTGTTGAACAATAATGATGTCGAAGTTGCGGTGTAAAAATGTTAGCTGTTCTGGATTTGACTTCAAGGTAGTATGACTTGATTGCGGTTGACCAAGTTGGTTTGGGTTCGTTTCGTTCCGTTCCGTCCCGGAGGGGGCTTTCAATGTTGCATTTGTACTATGAATGTGAATGTGTGTGGTTTCTATAAAACAAGTAAGTCGTGCATAAATTTCGTGAATTATGTGCAATTGCGACGCTCTTGGCGTATGTAGGAAAATAATGTCAAACTCTCCAGAGCTAAAGCGGAAAAGTAGTGAAAAGTAATGTCTTTGTGCCCCATGGTTATAGGCCAACTAATTGAACTAGTAAATCTTTTTGTATAATTCTTTTTCCTTTCTATTTGTGGGTTAGGCCAACAGTTTCTTTTTCTTTTTATTAAGATTTCAACCTGATTGTTTAGCTGAAAATGATGTGACTTTCATTGTACAATAATAATCTTTCTATTGAAAGAATAAAAAAAATAAATTTAAGGCTTCAGTATCACCGACCTAAGACAAATTGTTTTATTTCCATTCATATCTCCCTTTTGAAATTTTATTTATTGATTTTTCATATTCCAATTGACCTTCAGATTGAGAAATTTCATATAATTTTAGCATTTTCAAGCCCATAAATTTGTATACAAATTTTTAGACTGACAGAATCATATGGCTTACCCCACTTGCCTTTTCAGTGCACATTACACTAATTTTCTAATAAATTAAACAGTCAAAATTAACGCATTCAAGCATAAAATAGCAAAACAAAGAGAGAATAGAAACGAAAGGAAGACTGACAACAAACAGATACATAGATATGTTGTAGTAGATATATACATAAATAGTACATGCTTAGATACATTTAGACCAACATATGCTCGACAAATACTAAATAAGAACACGATGGATGGAAAGAATATTCAAAAAAGGTAAACGGCATGAATTTCTAAATTAGATTTTATCAAAATAAATATACAAAGTGTGGAAAAACAAAAGAAGGCACATACTCTTTTATATAGATGCTTGTACATAGATACTCGTATGTACATGAAGACAAATAAGTGGGTGAATTCGCCTATATGGCATACAATTAATAATACTTAAAAGGAATGAAAAAAAAAAATAAAATAAAAACCAAGCATAAGAGAGCGTGAGCTGAGCCATGTGCTGTTTCTTGTCAGGATAATGGCCAATGTTATAGATAATATCGTTTACCATGTTAGCCATGCTTTAGTGCTGCACTTCTATCTTCTACTATGTTCCCAATGAATAATGTGCGCTCACCTGGAAGTGTTCAGTTTTGTGAGCCCAGTCAAGTCAACTTGAGCTATACTGAGCTATTCCGAGCTACAGAAGCAGCTAAGAGCTATGAAATAATGTTAGTTGAAGCATTTTTTTATGGTTTATTTTGCTTCTCTTAAATGAAATGAAAGAAAATAAAACATAAAAAATGAGATAGAAAAAAAGGCTAAAATACAAATTACCATTATTTTTATTTATTTTCCTTTTGCTTTTGCTTTTGCTTTTGCTTTTGTTGTACTCGTTTTCACTTTAATTGAAATTAGGTGCGATGATTAAATGCATTTTTATGTTCCATTTGTATCTAGAACCATGTGGGCTTGGTTCAAGTTGTTGCTACTTACTTCTTTGTCCTTTCAGGGTGGTAAGCTACTATTAGCAGTGCGAGGGGGTTGGTTGGCATTAGTAAGTAAAGTGTATAAATGGTAGAGGGTGTAGCTGCTAATGTGTTTTCATGTACAATGATAAAATTTAACTTATGTTCCAGCATACATATGTTTACATACATAAATGCATATGTGCTACTTTTATATAATAAATTGAATTATGTGTAGAATGAGGAACGAGCAAGAAAGCTAATGTGTTGGAATAATTGTAAGGTTGCTTACTCTCACCTGGTTAAATTTTCTAAGGGTACTAGGATTAATCTCTGTTTGTAAATATAAAAAATATTAATCAAGTGTGAGAGTTTAATAGAATTTAAATAAATCTGTTTTCTTATTCTTATGAAGAAATTTGATGGAAGAAATATCTATTGTTTCACAGATATTCAAATGCTATCAATCAACTCAAATTAATTACCATATGTTATTGTCCTTAATAAAATGTAATGTACTTTTGTTAAGACAAGTATAGAGATTAAATAATCAAGTCGAGCAGCATCTGCCAATCAGTTTATTATTATATTGTATTTAATCCACCTCGGAATAGTGACAAAAATTCATTAAAATTAGGTGTTCCAATGGAGAATTCGAGAATTCGTAGCATTAATAGTAGTAGTAGTTTTCCTTTATTATTTTAGACACACAATATATATCTTAGATTAATTTATATATTTGGGACAAAAAAAATGAAAAGAGGTAATGCTACAGCATGGCTGTAAGCCTTTAGTTAAATTCTGCAACTTAAATTTTTCTATAATTTAATGTAGTGTTAATGGCCTACAATTGGATTGTGCAAGAATGTGACACCAAGAGTCGTTCTACGTCCGGATAATTCCGGGAGGCAAATTAATTTAAGACGGCTTTGATAAGATGGAAGTTTTATATTAGGATCCCAGTGTAAGTTACGCAAAAAGCAATAATTCCTATTGAACGGACTCAATATTATCACGATACCTTTTAAACTGTGGACCCCATACAAGCGATTCGTATTCAAGAATTGACCTAACCAAAGAAATGAAAAAAAATTTAATGGTATAAGGATCATTAAACTCTGTATCCTAATACACCTCTAGCTTTATTGATGATACTAGAGATTCGAGATCCAAAATGCAGTTTTGGATCCATCAATACACCCAGATCACTGAATTGTGTGACACGTTCTAGAGTGTCGTAGCTTTTCACAATTAAATTTTTTCGGTAAAAGGACATAATTTTACTTTTGTTACAAATAACCGTAAGATAGTTTTTGGCGCACCACTGAGATAAGGAATCAAGATCTTCTTGAAGAAACATTTGTTGGACCGGAGATAGAATATATAAGCATAACTTATCATCATCAGCGTACATTAAGACGTTAAAATGATTTATGGCAGATGGCAAACTAGGCACCTTCCAATAAATTGTGTCAGTGTTTCCTGCTCGTGTCCCTTTTGTATAACGAACAGATAGTTGACATATCTGGTGTAAATCAGTTTGACTTTAGTGTTAGTATGTCGCAGCGAGCTTTTATGATCACCGTAATTTCCCGTTGGGATAAATTCGCTTTGAAGTATTTTCCTCCAGCTGCTAGTCGCAAGTATTTGTAGAACATTGAGTGAGAATATTTGTAGTGAATCTAGTTTATCAAACATAGAAGTTTATTAATGGTACAAGATATTTACGAAAATAAGTTAAGATTTGCACGATCCAAAAGTCTATAGACTCCTTCAACAATTCGATTTTAAAGCGAATTACTTCTGATGGGAACTGACAACTATTCACAAAGAACCTAAACAAATGAAAAGAATCTTATCAATAATTTCATTGAAAACTTAAAGAAAACAATAGCAAAAGTCTTGTAAAAGTGACGTTTTGTTGAACTAAAGTATAAACAATTGTACCAATATTAAAAATTGAATGATTTTATTATTGACTGATGATCATAAGTATTATGCGTACTGTCTTTACAATTTATAAAAGTTTTATTTTCCATCAGACACCAAATGTTGGTAGTCTGAATATATTAACGTATTTATGCGTCTGCTTGTCTGGTAACCTCAGGCGATTTATTTTTTTCCCTTTTGTAATTAAATAAAAATATCGAAAAAAGCAATAAATTAAATAATAACTTAAAAAGGTTTTTAAAAAACATTTGCTAGTCTTTCATGCACATATGCATTTAAATATGTATTGTTTTTTTATATAAAGCAAAAACTTTCAATAGTTTAAAGATATAAAAATGCAAACCCTCTACTTTATAAAATTATATAATGCAACCAATTTAAAATTGATGTCAAGACTGATAGTACTAGAAGACAACAAAAATACAAAAGAAACCTTCTTAATCAGGACTTATCCTGTTCAGAACTCCTGGAGTTCAAAAGAGATAATCGAAGTGTGAGTGATTAAAGCGCGCAGCATGAATGAATATGCTTTTGATGTACAACAATAACAGAAACAACAATAATAACAATAAAAGCGAATAATAATCAAACGACAATAACGTTTCAAAATTATGAAATGATGTTGGGATACAGATTCAGATACATTATCTGTGTGTGAGTCTAATGAGTGAAACGAGTCGATTGGTGAATAATTTGCAATACCCCAAAGGCATTTCCTTTCCCTATACACACACAGATACGAGTAGTACATATAATAAGCAGGTGGAGAAATTCAGATAAACAGACAAACTGATAAACAGAAAGACTGACTGAGTTGAATGAATATAAACAAACGAACGAGACAACGCACATTTTACTTTATTTACGCATACAATTAACGTAAGCAATAAGTTCCATTCATACTACTGCTGCATCAGAAACATATTTATGTATCTGATGATGAGTTCATCAGAGTATGAGTTTGAAAGAGTTAAATGCAAAACAATTACATTTTAATTTAGCGAACACAATACAGTAAATGAGTGTTTCATTGTGTGTGAGAATGGGTATCTTTTCCTATCTTTTCCCTCTTTTTATCTGAATATATCTATAGTAATATGTGAGTGTAATTAACGTGCACAGTTGGCAAGAAAGGATGCTCCTTTGATGCTTTTATTTAACCCCATTGGCATGCGAGTCCAAAACGCACTTTTATGGGGCGAATTCATTTTGCTTATAATTATTAATTGAAAATTTATCAAAGTAAAACTCATTATAATCTTATGTAGTGTTATGAGAATATTGGAATTTGATTTGGTTTGGGCAGTTCCATTTGAAACCACAAAACTTCAAACATTTTTAACTCATCCACCATTTTTCAATGATGTAAATATTAGTTCAAATATTTTATACCTAATATTTCTGTAGAATATGTGAAAATGATTGCGATACCGAAATAAATAAAATGAGAAATATTATAAAATGTTTGCAGTCAACAACTGAAATTTCTGATGATGAATTTGAAATATATGAATTTTCATAATTATGCAAGCAAATAACATTTTTCATTAAATACAATACTATTTCAATTGATGAAGTATTCTCCTGCCACCCAATGCGATTTACGTAGATTATATTGAATAATGAATGGTGAAATAAATATAAAATTATATACCAAAGATACGCAGAATTGATTTTAACGTAGCCACATTTATGATAATAACAATAAAATTTAAATGATAACAAACATTTTATCATTGGTAATTGAAATGCAATTTTACAAATTCATTAGAAATAATCGAATGAACAACAATTTCTCACTTTCAGATAAAATTTGTAATTTTTGAAATAGCAAGAAATCAAATAACAAATTTGGCCAAGTTTTAATGAAAATATCTTTCCACAAACAGAAATACTAAACACTCATTGTTTATGCAACATTGTTATATGGTGGATATGGATCAGATTCTTATAGTACCCATGTCCGTCTCCTTTTGTGTGTTACACACTTTATGACAAACTTATAATACTGTTTAGTAAAAAGTATTTAGTGCTTAAAGAGTATAAAAAGGTTTTACACTTCAAAAAATAGATCAATTCATCAACTATGCTAATCTTTTGTAAGTACATATTTATTTATTCAAATATTGTAGAGCCATCTCAGATGCATACAATAATGGGACTGACAAGCACCGATAAGTGCTAGAAATATAGATAGATATAGATATTATAGCATACATCAACTGGAAGTCTTTAAACTCTTAAATATCTTAGTATTCTACTTAGATACTGATTCCATCTCGTATCACTAGAAACATAATCGATCAACCAGATTAATGTAACCTTATTGGACAA
This sequence comes from Amiota mariae, assembly GCA_035041805.1. Lineage (NCBI taxonomy): Eukaryota > Metazoa > Arthropoda > Insecta > Diptera > Drosophilidae > Amiota > Amiota mariae. The sequence continues at coordinate 847,229 of JAWNKV010000287.1, forward strand.
TACAAACATAAATCTATCAAAAATTATCACTGTAAAATCTATTTACACGTACTATAAATAAATTTATCTATCTATCATTAATCAAAAACTGATTTAAATAGCATTTATTTACTATCTGAAAATCTCTTATGTTGTAGTTTATTCAATCAATATTCGAATTGTAGGCATATAATTATTCAAATAAAAAAGTATTTCTTTTTAACTATCAACTTACAATAGAATAAATATTGTATACGCCGCTTTGCATACTATGTACGAGTGTGTCGTGTATCGTAATATTATAGCCTTATTTAACTTCATGTATTTGATAGGAATCAACAACGACAATAATAACAACAGCAACAACAACCATTGAGGATATTCAAACTGTTAATTACTTCGTTATGATATGCAATTGTAGTAGACTGACTCAGTTATTATTAACCACGACAACATTTCCACACCAACAACATTAACATCAACACATGAATAAGGCAACAGAACAAACTGATCCAATCCGACAGTGACAGAGTTCGCTTAAGTTCAAACTGTTGTGAGTAGAAACATTCATAAGTTGTTAACTATACTTAGTACTATAAGTACAAGAGAGTATAACACCCTCTTCATTGTTGTATGTTTGTATATAAAAAGAAATAAAAAAATTCTATACAAAGGTGGAACTTAATGAAATGAGTAAAGAAAAGTGAAGTGAGACTGATACTTGAACTTTGTTTGTCAGAGAAGACATTGTCATACCCATTGATATTAATTCAAAACGTGCAAACTTTTTCCTGAATGAAATATAGAAAATAATAAAGAATAAAAAAACATAATGCAATGCAAATTGGTGCTTTAAACTACTCTCCTCTTTATATGGTAGATTACTTTACCTCATTGAAGAAAGGAAGGTAGGATGATATGAAGGCTTGTTGCCTTTTTAATGACAGTCTTCTATAGTCTACTATACGTATATAGTATAGTATAAGTATCTCACCCATTTTTAAATTGTGCTAAAGTCTGATGAGTGAGTGAGTGAGTGAGTGAGTGAGTGAGTTAGTGTCTTGATCTGATCGGTGTGTGGCGCTTAATTTCAGTTGAATTTGTTGAACTCCTCTTTGCTTTATATTAATTTTATTTTTTGTTTCATGTATTTCTTTTTTTCCTTTGAGGCGTTTCACTTGTTAACGAAAATTATAGGTTAAAGATAAATTGTATCGTGCCGCCGCCGCCGTTGTTTAGTTACGACTTCTTTGATATATTTTTCTTCGATGTCTTGGAGGCGCTTTATTTTAATGGTTCAACAAAATTTATTTTAATAAATATTTGCGTTTTTAATGAATTTTGATTTTATGCAGAGACGCATTTTAATGAACTTCTTTGGGGCATTTACATATTTAGTTTTGTAAATATAGTATAAATTTGTAATAAACATTTTAATATAATATTTTTGAAATTTTCTTTTCTTTATAGGTAAATCTCATTAAATATTACACGGATGAATATTTTACCTAAAGGCTATTAATATTAAAGGTTTGCATTTAAATCTCAATATTATTAAGTCATTTTCTTTAAATTAATTCATGGTTATACTAATAGAGACCTCTGCATTAACTTTACATAATTGTTACCACTTGGCAGATTGGAATTTTTTTCTTAATCATGAATCATTAATTTCAACATTATTTCTTTTTATGAAAATTGTTTAATTTGAGGTAATTTTTAGCACAAGTTGACAAAATTATTATAATTATAATTTATTATTAATAGCCAGATTTGATCCGCAATCAACAGAAGTGTATTCTGCTTGATACTAGTAACTTAAATTCATAGTTGGTAATAACAAGAAAGTTTTGAAAATATTACAACACTCTTTGATTAGATTAGAGATTTATTAAAGATTTTAAGAAAAAATGCACTGTATAATAATTTTATTTAATCATAGTTTTGCAAAATCTTTATAACTATGTGGGGAGTTGGCAATATACAATATATTTAAATTATTGGTTTTTTTTTCTTACTCCTTACACGGACTCTCTGGCCAGACCTTTTTTGACTTTGAGCTGATGGATGTTGGTGGATGTAAAAGAATAATTAAATTGTCCGGCCCTGTCCCAACAGAGAGGTCAAGATCCCCAACCTGAGTCGTTGACTCTGTTGGGACCTAGGAGTATAGGGACCGGCACAATTATGGTCCATTTTTTAAAAATATTAAGTGATATTTCATTATTTTTGTGACAAAAAATGTGATTGATATGGTTTTTTTTTTTTTTATTGATTCCTTACCTTTTTGAGCTACGATTATGTATATTCTGCTTCTTTCACGTACTTTAAGCTCAAAATGCTACTGCAACTCGCTTTAGTTCGACTTTTAGAAAACTCGAATTGTAGAAGTTTGACTATAATTTTCCGATTTTTTATAAATTTTTCATTGCTACTTGGTAGATTATGGATTTTATTTTTTTTACTAAATATCATTATTTGTTATATTTGAAATTAATTTTTTAATTACAATGTAGCACCAGCAATATTATTATTTTTGTATTATTCTATGGGAAATTGGTAACAAGTTATTCAAATTTATAGTACACAATATTGAGATTGCAGATCATCTGAAATAACTTAAAAAATATTTGTTTTTTCTCTTATTGATAAAATTTTAATACAATTTTTTTTTTATTTTATTTTATGTTTGTTGTATTTTGTTTCATTAATATTTATTTTATCATAGAATAGTACAAATTGTTGTCATTATTATTATTACGAAGTCGGTTGGTAGCATATTAATTTAATTTTTGGTTGGGAATAACGCGTCAGTTTGGAAATATCTGATGATTTTTAAATGTATATTTAGATATCATTATTTTATTATTATTATTATTATTATATTATGAAATCAAATCAAATCAAATACAGTAGGCACACAATATATTGTAAAGTTGTCAGTACAAAACACAACCACTTATAATATAAAATGTCCTAAATAGAAAAGAAATTTACTTAAAAATAACTTTTATAGACATCTAACCCTATATTATATTATTAAATGGATTATATCTTCTTTTATTGTGTATATTAGAGTAGCAAATTTGCAATACAAAAATATGAAATGAAGATGACAAAACATAACCACAACTGCCACTAATGTATACGTTTCCAGCTGTTTCCTCTATCAGTGATATAAAGGGCTTAACCAGCTTAAGCAGTTTGTATTACTAACCAGTATCCAGTATAAAGCATGTTTCATAATATTAACCAATGTTTTGGGCAGGCAGCACAACAATGCCTTCCTTCCTTCCTTGCACAGTTTGTTGTCAGCCTCACTTTTGATGTATTATTGATGATTCTGGTGATTAGGCGCAGTTAAGTTGGATAGTATTTTTTTCTCCACATAACGAACGCAACACAACTCAGCTCATCTTATGCAAATTCCTTTTTTATTATTCGTTTTGGAGGCACAAATGTGAGTTCATCATTAGCGAAAGTTCCCATTTCTTTTATGTTCTGTTTTTTTGGGTTTTTTTTTTTTTTCTTTGTCAGAGATCATTTTTGTTTGTCATTAGTCAATAATTTGAGTTTAATTTTGTGCGAATTTCCGTAATTTTTGTTTAATTTGTAGGCGACCACAAAGCAACATTTGTCGAAGACTATCAATCAAAAATAATATTAGTTTTGGAGATGATGATTGAGGGTTTTTTTTCTCTCCTCATTTCTATATTATAAGTAGTTTTTGTTTTGTATAGAAGAAATCATTAGTAGGAACTCAATACTAAGTTCACTGACTCATGGAAAAAAGTAAATTTGATTTTGAGTTATGAGTTATGAGGGTGAAAAGAGATTTAATGGTATAGTATAGTATATTTCCTATTCGATTGGTGCCTAAAGGGTTTACCCACATTACCCACACTAATGAAAAAGTTAAACAAAAGGTTTGACATGACAAAAGTTTCAAGTTTAAAATGTTAAAATGTTTTCTGTGTCAATATCACAGAGACTCTACTCTGTCTAGACCAAGTTTTGTTCGAAATTTTCATTCATGTGCAAACTACTAAGTATATTCAAATACAATAGAATAAATAAGGACTTAATCATAATAACGTGATAAACGCAATAATTTCATGTCATAAATGAATTAATCAGAAATCGCATAAAACGACACAGACAATAAAATATGTGTGTATAAAAAAATTATACAATAATAATAAGAATAATAATAATAATAAAAAGGGCGAAACGAAAGCAAAAAATTATAATAAATGATTAAATAAACGTAATTGACTGACTGACATCGTGTTGATGACTGCCACCACCTTGTAGGTGCTTGATGCTTGTTTGGTTAGATGATAGTAGTCGAGGGTTAAAGTTAATGTTGTTTGCTCGAATTTGCACACGCAAAATGGCGAATGTCGTTTTGGTGTTTTTCTGGAAAAAATGAATAAAGGTAGAAGAATTGTGAGTCGTAAAATTTTTCTTTTTATTACTTTAATTACTTTATTTACATGTGTGTGAGAAATGAGAGAAACCAGAGAAGAAACATTAGGCAAACTCAAGGGCAAGTGAAAAGCATGAGCAACAGGAAACATAACAAAAGGACACGCCATTAATAAAATACAACCATATATGTATGTATGTATGTCCTGTGTTGTGTTATGCCGTGCTGAAAGACATGAGTTAAAGGACAAAGTCAAATAAAAATTGTTATAAATGTTTATGATAAAAAGTAAGCACAGACTGATGATGATGTTGATGAGATTTGACATGCAATGTCTGTGTTCCATAAGATTTTCCATTTGGTCTAAGTGAATGCTATCAGAGGGGTAAATGTGATTCGATGTAACGTGACATTAACATTGTCATAATTTCATTAAAGCCACCAATTTTTGTGCTAAAGTTAAGTTAGAAAAGTTTATTAACGGAAAACTCAATTTTCAAACCACATTTAATTGTGAGTTAAATACGATTATCATTAACTTGATAGTTCAATTTCCAAAGTGGCGATTGTGGTGGTGGTGGTGGTGGTGTTGTGTATAAGTCCCAAATTTTGTGCAAAAACCACAAAGAAAAAAAAGAGATAAAAGAAAGAAAATAATAGAGAATGAAAGTGCACATTCGACAATTAATGCTCAGATCTAGTCGACACATTCACCCAAAATAGATTGGGAATAAGTGAATGAGGGAATGAGTAAGTGAGTAAGTGAGTGAGTATCTAAAAGGATATTGAAACAGCTAAAGCTACGAAACAAAAAATCCAAACAAAAAATACTAAACAGAAACAGTAACAGAAAGAGAAACATCGAAAACGACACGAACCCCAAGCTACCGTGACAGGGCTCAGACATACAAGCTTTGTGGGTTTGATATATGGCAGACATATTTAATCAAGGAGGCGAAAGTGACTCAGTACAAAGGAATGGGAAACCAAGCACGAATGAGACCATTAGCCAAGGAGCCAAGGCAAAGACACAAAAAAACAAATAGGAAAAAAAAGAAAGCATTTTCTGAAACAAAACTTGAAAACATCCAGAAAAAATGGTTACCGAACATGTTTAATAGCGTAATTTATACGGGCGGTAAAGTGCTGCCGAGCATACATAAGCATCGACAACAAGTACAAAAAGATATATAGATACTTACATGTATGTTCATGCACATTCACACACTTAGAATACATTGTATTGTATCTGTTAGGGAGCGAGTACATGAAAGATATAGTACAGGTACATAAATGACTAAAGAAATGTGCGCAACTTGAACCTGAAAATTATTTATTTTTCGATTTGCTTTTTTTTACCTATCCTCTTCCATACTTGTGGGTGATGGTGGCATTTGTGGTTATTGAGTGAGGCTGCTACCCAAAAGATACCCAAAACAGATACTCACTTAGTACAACACACGTGCTAAAGTATCTAATATAACTTTAGGTGGCAGTTAGGGTAACTTGGTCTTTTGTTGGGTCTTCGTGCGTTTTGTGGTTTATTTGAAATTTAAGAATTTTCCCATTTTTTTTTTTTTTGTTTTTTCGTGATCTTTTCAAGTATTTATTTTCTTGACATAATTTTTTTTTTTTGTGTTTAGGTATCTTAATTTATCTTATTTTCAAAGTATCATTTTAGTGGGTTTCTTGTTTTGTTTTCATTTTGTGTATTTTTCCCATAATACAAAATAAACTAATTAAATTTTTTATAAAAAAACAAAAAAAAAAAAATTAATTAGGTCTAAATGTTGCTGCTTGCTTTCATGTGCTTTCTCTCTCTCTTTTGGTATTTAGTGTGGCTCAAAGTAAATAAAATTTAATTAAAATATCAAAGTGATTGTGAAGTTGAAGTGAAGATAAAAAAAATAGGGAATTTAAATTATTTCAAATTGGTAAAATTGAATTGGGACTTGTGGACTCTAGTCAATGGTCAATGTAGTAAGTACATTAGTAGGGTAGGTGCTTTTAAGTTTTTATTGTATGTACTAGGAATATGAATATAGGTATAAGAATTTAGTCTCATAGAGGAATTGGTTGAAGTAATTGGCAAGGGAAGGTATGGCAACACCTGTTACTGATTTTAGGCCATTCTTTGGGGTAGGACTACAAATACCAACTATTATGAATTAGTTAGATAATAGATCAATCTATTGGAAAAACACTTCCAATATAATCCAAAATGTGATTCTATTAGATTAGAGATAAGCAAAAATATTCTAAGAAAGCCTTAGACTTTGTACGGCCGCTGCTATCTAAGAGTTCACCTCAGGAAATTGAGAATATCCCCAAAAAAGATATGTAGATTTGTAATCCCAGAGAGCAATATTAGCTTGTGAGTAAAGATATAATAATAGACAACATTCACTTCATCTAAACTTCCTTAAAACAATTGGCCTATTAGAGGATCATTAATGATACAAGTCATTGGATAAAAAGGATTATTAATAAGAGTCAAAATAAACAATCTCTTCTAAATTCATTCTATCACATTAATATATAAAATTTAATCATTTACATTGATTTGAGGCATAATATTCTTGTTTGTTTACCTTCTCAAATAAATTCTGACTCATTCAACATAATTATCCTGTGTATCAAATAATGATCTGTTGAATTAATACAAACAACCTACATAAATTTAAACATCCATAAGTGATGCTCACTGCTCACTTCAAATGTCATAAATTCTTACTAAATACAGACAAGTCTCAATAACATCAACATCAACATCAAAATCAAAATCAACACCAACACCAACAAGAGAAACAAGTCAAACTAAATGACACATTAAGCCAAACCGAAACAAGTCATAATGTATCTAGAATACAACCATACTGCATACAAACAATATATATTGTATTGATACAACGACATACAACTTTAAATAAACTGAAATTCAACTCAAAGATAGATTTCTCTAAAGATGTATCAGAAACATTTGAAGAAGGGAGCAATCAAAGCAAAGCAACGCAACGCAAACCAAACTACATGTTATACCCTCATTCTTTGGCTCATTTTGCAGCACAATTTAAAGGCACAAATGTCAGATTATTAAATTCTGATAAGGAACTCCAAGTCAGTAAAGTTAAAGTCAAAAATCTGATTGCTCATCATACTTAGCCATCAGGGCTGCCTTTACTCTTCCACCACACTTCTACAATCTCTTCCTAGTGCCTCTTGTTATTTTTCTGAGATGTGACGAGGATGAGGTTGGATGAGGTTAAGGAAGTTGACTACGATGATGATGATGAGGAGCATTTGAGCTGTCGATTATAATGCCAATGTTGATGAGGATCGAAAGTGTCAGTCACAGGGAGGAAGACATGAAAGAAGGGAGGGAGGCTAGTCAATGAAGTTATTGCCATAAAAATTGCAGTATATCATGCATAAGCGCGATTTCCTGAAATGATATGAAAATGAGCCTGATTTGTTGTTGTTACTCTGCAGTTTAATGCCAATTTTAGTTTAAAAAAAAAGAAAATAAACAGATTTATTCATAAAATACTCACTAAATGATGTTAGGAGTTCAAATGTGGAGGGAGATGAATGTGAGTCAGTCAGTTCAATTAAGAGTCAAAAGTCATGCCAGTTTGTCTGACTGTCAATTTTCAAAGTTAATATTTTGTACCACAAAAAAAATATCGGAAAATATCATAAAAAACAAAAATAAAAATTATATGCAGTTGAAGAAAAAAAAAGGCAATAAAACAAAACCAATATTGCAACTTTAATGCCAAATGTCAAGTTTTGCGTTTTGAGGTTTTTGTGGTTTGATTTTGTCGATGTGATGGTGCTGCTGCGCTGCTGCTTATTGGAAGTGAAAATATCTGAAATTGTGGTGAAGTTTAAGAGTTTTTTATTTTTATTTCTTCTGAGTTTTCTTATACATACTTAATTTGAAATTGGAACTTGATGTGGCTGACAGTTTAAGTTTTTTTTATGACTATAGAAATTGGCATGAAAAAGACTAAAAAGAAATGGAAATAGTTTTGATTCCATTCAAGGAATTTGTGATTCGAAGAATATGTGATCGGTCAACTTACTATGAGAAGATCTTTTACAACAATCGACAAATGTTTGATGCATGAGTATATGGATAAAGGACTTCAAATCCAATTCTTATTACAATATTATCAAATATCTTGTTTACAATATTTGTGTGAACATTTTATGAACAAATACTTTACTTTTCTTTGACAAACAATTTAACTACATTTATAATATTAAATCAAAACATACTTGATGAGTCATGAGTAACAATAATGTGGACGCTTATCAAACTATATCCATCAAAAAACCAACCAACTTGACATGTTTATAGTTCAAACAACAGTTTAACCAATGTTTAGAGGCTTATCAAGCTATTGGGTACAAGATATTGAGTTGTCAAACCATCTATTTAACAATAAGAGTCACATCTCTGAGAAACAAAATCAATTATGCCAGATTTTCTTTTCAATTTACGCCATCAAAAAATACAAACACATTTATTTTCATAAATATTAGAGAATAAAACATTAGGCATTAAGCAGATACAAATCGTTGGACTTAGTTCTAAGAAAGAAAGAAATCAAACACAAAGTAGCTAAAGACTAAAGACCAAGAAGAGAAGAGAAGAGAAGAGAAGTGAGTTTGAGTCTCTGAAACTCAACCAATTCAAGTCAACATTAAAGAATGAACTAAGGAGAAAAAAAGAACCCGCACAATTTTGATTGTATTTTGATCGACAGCTCAGACAGAGCGACAGACAAACAAACAGTCATACAAACATTCAGTTATTGAATATCCAAAGAAATATAACCATAAATCCTAACGATTTCTTATATAAATGCTTAATGGGAGAGTGGAATGTAGGGGGGATGGTGGATGTTTGAGTTTGTTTGTATGGCAAATCATAAAGAATCGAATCAAGTTAACCGAAACGAAAAAAAAAATCAAAGCCCAAACCAAAGTCAAATCAAGTCAGCAACCGAAACTGATGCCTTCAAAACCAAACGAAACCAAATGGAATCAAACCAAGACGCCTTAAAAATCAAAATAAAACGCAGAAGAAACGTAGAAAATATCGTAATCAGATAAAAAATTTCGTCTATAAAAAAAGGTTCTTTCTATTGTTGTGGGCTGTAGGCGCATAAGCCCATCATGATGATAATGATGATGATGATGATGACGACGTAGGTGCTGTGGATAACTTTAGGAGTGTAATGGGAAAAAGAGAGGAGAATTAGTTGCATGATGTACTACTACTACAATACTTGGTTTAAGTTGGTGCGATTCGTTGCGGCAGCTTGGTTAACCAGAGAATCAGAATCAGAGAACTAAATCCATAACCAAAGCTAAAGCAGCCTAATCATATTCAAAATTCATGGCATTATGGCTACTACTATATAAAAGCGACCAAGAGGTGAGGAGAGCAGAGTAGAGAAGAGAAGAGAAGTGGAGGTGAATTTGAAGAAATGCAAGCCATAAAATGTATTTGTAGCGTTGTGTGGAATGTTTGTCTCGTCTTGACTTAACTTGACTTTAAAAGGAAGTTATAATGATTACTAAAAGGTTGCCAGGCTGGCAGGCAGGAAGAAAGGCAGTTTGGTCGGTAGGTTGGTCGCGTAAAGAGGAGAGAGTAGAACTTTGATGGCTTATGAATTCGTCGAAGCAATATAAATTCAATTTTTCTTTTTTGCATTTAAGCCAATTCAATTCAATCGAATAAGAAACAAAGAAAAAAATATTGTAAAAAAGGGAAATCAGTAAGAAAAACTATTCAAGTTAAGTTTAGTTAAGATGAAGAAAGAATTATTTCTTATTTGAATAAAAAAAATTATTTTTGTATTTTCAATCATATTTGGATATTTGGTTGGTCACCGTTTTTTGCATTTATTTTTTTTAACAAGAAGTTGTTCCTATCTACTATGTATCTTTATATAGTAGCAGCCCGAGTAGATTGGTTGCCTGTTTGGCTGCCTTAAAGCAATCTAAAATGTTTTTCATTTCATATACAAGACTACTCAGATAGATAGATCTTTTCTTGTGGTTATGACAATACTGATTTTGATTTTATATTATATTTTGCAGATTTCAAATTTGCATTTATATTAAGTTTCACAGTTTTCTTTTTATCTTATTCTACTACATATTTTTATTTCATTTTTTTTGGGCAATTGGACAATGTTTTCTTTTGCACTTGATATTTTGTGTGTGCCATGCAACACTTTATTTGTATTGTTTTGTGAGAGGGCGTGAAATTGCCTAAGGAAGATATTTTAGATGCATAACAAAGTATAGTGGAATGAGTTGCGTATTGAATTTTATGGATTTTGAAAATACTTATGGCTGAGAAAATTTCTATTGAGGATTGAAAACTTTAATTTTATGGATAAATGTAACTTTATCAAATGTATATTAATTGTAACTTTACCGAAATACTAGTAATCCAATTCAGCTGATTCCCACAAATGTATTGCGTATGGTGAAAAGAAAGCTTCGTACAAAAACAGGGGGACTAGTTTGGATACATACAGAAAGGCAGACGGACAGACGGACATGGCTAAATTACCTGGTCTCGTTGCGCTGATAAAGAATATATATACTTTATGGAGTCTCCGATATCTCCTTCTGTGTGTTACAAATTTCATGACAAACTTATAATAATATTCTTACACAATTTTTATTTTTAGTACTAAATTAGCACCATCAGGGCAAGGGCAAGAAGCCCAAAGAAATAGTAAAATTTAATCAGAGAATTCGAAACAGGTATTTTCTCGAACCATATAAGTCAAGTTGTTGAAACTATAGAACTATACCTGATAGGAATACCAATTTCTTCCACTGTCTTCCAAACCAAACCTCACTCTTTTTGACTATCACCTATTTCGATTGATACAGAATGCTTTGTCTGGAGTATGAGTTTCTTTTTATACCCTAAAACCCTGAATTACGAAACAAAAATTTGCGTATATACTTCTTTTATACTCAATATTTTATCAAGTCCTTAATAGAAATTTGAAGTCAGTACGAAAGTATTCTCTTGCTTAGCATAATTGAGTACTACTCACTTTCGGCAAACCAAACACACAAGCAATGAGTACGATTTTTTTTTTTTTTTTTTTTTTTGAGAGAGAGCGGCATAGTAAATGTTTGACACTCATAACGAATGATTAAAATGAATTTGTAAAAAAAAAAATACGAAATGAAGAAGAAGAAATTTGTACTCATTCGCATTCTTTTTGGTTGTTTGGTTTGTTTACGTAGAAGCGAAATGAGAAAAGTTTTCTTCTTATTGAACAAAATAACACAAGAACACAAACTCAATTTAATCCGGTGCGCTTTGTTTGAAAATATTCAAAATCATTAAAATTATATGTATGGCAAATTCATTCATTTTAGCTTAGTACCAAAAATACCATTTTAAATGCATTCATACAGAGCTCTAATAGAAATGGAAAGACTAAAACAAATTAGAGTAAAAGATATAACTGAAATGCAAAATAAAACCAAAAGTTTGTTCAATATTAGTTGGTAATGACTTCTATAATTTTTTCCTATAATATAAATGAAAACATTAAGACAAATTAGAGTAGCTTAACTCGCCTTCACTGTTCCATGCTGTCGGTTGGTCATGTTCTTGTGTTTATAACTATAATATTCCATAACTTTACCGAATGGAATTGAAAATATGTATATTTATATTATACCAACTTTTCTTCTCGTTACTGATTCTGGATGCAAGCATCAACTATAAAATGTGATGAACAAATATTTAGCTTTTGTTTGACATGAAACTTTTAAAAATTGCAGTGCAACCATAAATGGTCAGTTTATAAATATTTTTTTTATTCTAAACTTGCGATGCCTTTTAAGGCTCATAAATCATGACTTAAACTAACTAACTAAATTCAATAGTTAATAAAGCACACATCTTTCGGAGCACTGCACTGCACTTTTAAGGTTTAGATCAACTTAATGTACATATGTAGTTAGTAAGTAGAAGAAGACTTCTCTTTTTAGAGATCAACGAAGTCATAAGCCTTGCCATCATCATGCACTGTCAATCTGCTAACTACTAAATACTTACTATGACATCATGTGTTTGTTCTTGAGATGATTTCCTCTACGTTCTCCCTCTCTGTGACTAGACAAACGCATAATAAATAAAATATTTTTTGAAAATTCTAAAACACAAAAAAAAAGAATTAGAAAAAATTCGATAAAAAGATAAATAAAGTAGAAATACCAATGAGCAAGCAATCAAGAATAAGCAGCAAAGCGTAGACAATGCAACAATCGATTCGATACGAATATAGTATCCCAACATCCAATAGCACCGAAGATAGTAAGATACAATAACTAGTAAGTAGTAGATAGGGTTTTTGCTATTGACCGAGCTCCCTTGTCTGTCTGTCCGTCTGTCTGTGCCTTAAACGTCTTTAGCCAATTTAAAGGCTAATTTAAGCAACACATTTGTAACGCACGTTTTTCTTCATCTTATTTCTCTTTGATTCTTTTGATTCTTCTGATTTTGAGTTCTTTTGTTAGTTTCTTTTTTATTTTTTTGAAAACACATTTCTTGTGGCCATAAACAATGCTTTTGGCTTCAAGGATCTTGCCGCTGGTAGTGAGTTGAGCTTCATTCGAGTCTTCTTTGCTTGACTTTTGGCTAATTTTGCGCACGTACGCATATAAATTTCATCAAAATTCCAATGAAAAAGACCAGAAAAGACACATAAAGAATTCAAAGCAAATTATGGATTTTTTTACAATTTATAATTTATAATTGTAATTTTTGTTTTTTTTTTTTTTTTGTTGATTAAAAAAAGTTTCTTTATATCTTTTTTGTCATTCAACGAATAATGAACATGTTTATTAGCATTTCTTTTTTTCTTCTGTCTGGAAACTATAAAATGTTATGGAATAAATATGAAACTTAAAAATGAGCATAAATTATACAATACAATTTAAACAGAGTAGTCAGTGAGTGAGTAACCATAACCGAAGATCTCGGTTGGTTGTCGGTTGATGATATAAATTGTTGGTTTTTGTACAAAAATTCAGCATGAAATAATTTCGACTGTTTTTGGGCAAAACAATTTTAATGGCAAAAACCTTTGGTTCAGTACCCACCGAGAATAGCGAGCGACATATGAAATAATTTCTTATTAAAAATCCAGACGAAGAATGCATACGAAACATGAAATGTTGTAGATACAAAATGCAAGTTGACTGATTTTTGTTGACGCTTGATTTTTGCCTTGGACTTTGACTTCCAACTGCATTAATTTCCCATACACAATTTGCTTTGATTTATTTGATTTGTGAATTGTAATGAGGCTTGAGGAGGCCTCCTCAGTCAGTCAGTCAGTCAGTGGTAAGCAAGTGAGCAAGTGAGTGAGTGAGTTAGTAAAGAAGGCCTGAATCTTTTATCCCAAGTGAATGACTGAGTGAATATATAAAATACTAAACGAAACGTTCAGAACGTTTGTCACTTTACATTACTGACTCCTTGGGATAGAAAAAACCACAATATCAACTTTAAATTGGCCACATTTAGATGAACGAATGCGCGCAACCGTTGATTTGATCGATTTGTATTCTCATTCTTCTTTTTTTGAAACTTCAAGTGCACTCAATGAGGACGAGATACTACTCATTGCAAACAATTCTTGCTGCTATACTTGCCAAGTGTTAAATATACACTACTCATACACACAATGTTCGATATATCTACAAATGTCTGTTAGCTTTAAACTGCGTTAACAGCTTATGCACAACAATAGTACTTACTAGTAAGTGCATAAAAATGCAATCTACATAAAGCAAAAGATACAAGATACAAGTTTACTTACCTACAACGAGTACAACTACTCATTCACTCACCTTAGACTACTAAAGCGTCTTTTTGTTTGGCTGCAATCAATTGTATCTTTGTATCTTCTCGATATTTTGTGGCCATTTATATTGATAGGTGGTTTTTTTATTTTTTTGTTTTGGTTTTGAGTTCGAAACGTTTCGTTTCGGTTTTTGCAATTGATCAACGTGTCGATGATTGTTTGGTTGGATAAATGCAGGTTCAGATCTTACACCATACACAAACATTTAACCATCCATCAATATTGTATAGTATCGTAGTAGATAGATACCCTCTTCGATTGATGTAGTAAAAGCAACTTTGATTGGTTTTCTTTATTCTTCAGAAGTGGTGAAGTATTTTTTAGTGAGTGTATTTAAGTGAGGTGTGGTGATGGTTGGGGTGCTATAGCCTAAGTACAATATATGGATGCATCTGTTTAGTATTGGTTGATGGTGAATGATATTTATCGGTTTTGTGGTTTCTTGGAATTCGAATGTCGAATTGTATTGTATGGAGTTTATTTTTCTTAAGAATGATCCCATTAGAGAGTTTAATTTTAATAAAACATGTACTTAGCATAAGCATAAAACTTTGTGTGTTAATACCTGATCAATAATCATTCAGAAAATGTATGATTATGCTTCTGCAGAATTCTGAACTTAGTTCATATGATAGTCGTCTTAAGATTTAAAATCATAATTCCAGAAAATTAAGACTACATATTTATTCTAAGGACTCTAGAACAATCTGAAAGTAAGTTCATATGATAAACTGATCTGTTATACTTCAAGAAGGTTTTCGTACAACCCAACTTTATTTTTTTTTCATTGGTTGAATAACCCTAATGACACAAATTTTTGTAGAAAATATATTGAACAAATTTCTAAGACTCACAAAAACTAAAAGAAATATAAAGCCACCTTTTATTTAAGTTGTTTTGTTTCTTTCAAACTCAGTCAATTGAAATTGGCCTTAATTTTTTATTGACCTCAAAGAAAAAAATGGAAAATGGAAAAAGGAAAATATAAATGGCCAACAACAACAACAATAACTGAACCAACAAAACATTTCAAGGCAAACATTTATTGTATAGTTTTTATTTTTATTTTATTTTTTTTTTTTTGTGTGTCGTTTATTATTATTTTTATTATTTTATTTTATTTTATTTTATTTTTATGTTTTGCGTGAGCCTCTCAATGTTTTTTTTTCTCCTTTTAATATTTACGTATCCTTGAGATGAGATGAGGCATTCCACAGGCTGAAATATTATTTTGCCTGCTTTTTCCTTACCATTTTTTTTCTTCGTTAAAATTTCTGACTGAAACCACAACAATTTGTGGTTAGTAACTTTTGGTGTTTGCCAATTTTCTACTTTTTACTGTTTGTAAAGGTTTGTTTTCCTTTTATTTTTCCCCTTTCTTTCCCCAAGTTTTCCGCTTCGTTGTTGTTTTGTTTACATTTGAATTGAAAATTAGTATTATGCGAAGTCGTTTTTTTTCTATTTACGTGGCCAACTCCTCAACCTTTTTTCATGATAATTTTCAACTGGGCTTGCATTTTTTACAAGGAAGATTTTTTTCTTGTGTCCTCACTGTCCTTTGCCATATTTTGAGGTTAGCTTAACATATTTTTTGGCGGCTTTTCTTTTCCGTAACTCTGAGTGTTTGTTTAGGCAGATTTTTTGCGGTTGAGTTTACATTTTCAAATAAAAATAAAAAAAATATTCAAAAATTTGTGAGGGGACAATGACGAGGATCAATGTTGGAAGGATACTGTGGTGTGGGAAGAGAAGTTTGACAGAGGGTGGCATAAGCTATTCCATTTAAATTCAACCATGTTTAAAAGCTTCTTAGTTGGAGATTCATAAATCTTACCTGCCTGTATTTGAAAACTGTCTTAAAAAAAATAAGAATTTGAACCATTAGAAATTTATAAAAAGTTATCCTATAAATGGTATATTTATAGTATATGTCTAACTAGCGAAACCCGGCGAGCGTTTCTCCACCCCGACAAACTGCTATTATATTGTATTGTCCACAAAATGATTTTTTTTTTTCAATTCTTCTTCTTCCCATATTTCGTTTGCAATGTGTTCTCGCGATGAGCAATGGAATTTGGAAAAGTACCGATATGTTGTCCTGTTATGTTTATTAATAGCCGACAATGTTTGCTTTTGTGCTCGAATGAAATAAGTAATATGAAAGAAATACATGTATTTGGAGATGTAAAATTGAAATGTTTTGTCTCCAATTTAATAGATAGAAAGATATTTTACGAAGAAAGCTTCAATTTTTCTGATGGAAATGGTCGACATATTTCAGCCAAAATCCGCAATACCTTATTAAATTATACACCTATAACCTTCCTAATGAATCTCTCTGTCCATATGAAAATCCAATCGGTAGTTTTTGAGTTTATCGCGATCAGACAGACATGTATAGATCAAATGCGGCCCAACAAAATTTTTCATTAAATACGCTTCTCATTTGAAACACTTAAAAGTTAGTTACCTCAGATTGTATTCCTTCTTTTTAGACAATTTAAGTGCATGAATAGATAATAAGGCCAAAGTAGCCAAATAAAATGAATACAAAACAATTTAAAAATGTTTTAAATATTATAAGTATTATAAGTATTTAAAGCGCATAGCCTTGAGGTTCTTAACGATAGCAGAGAGATCGAGAATAAGTTCACTCAAAAGTTTATCTATTTTAAACTTTGAAGCTCTTCAATATATATGTACTATATTAAAATTCTTGTGAATACTGGAAGAATTTCTAATTAAAACTGCACTGAAAATATCATTGAAAAATCTCGACTGAAATCTTTAAAATACAATACATGAATTTTTAACTAAAATTTGCTATTTTATTCAAATTTCGCAGACAAATGTTGGCCAAAAAATACTTTTTCACTTCATTTCCACGTTTTATTCTCACTATTCACTTGATTTTTATTTTTTTGTTTATCGTGTTTTTTGCTGCGCTTCACGCCTTATTTATGTGGCTTCATGACTCAATTCACAAAGCTGCCACTTACTCAATTTGGCAACTTTACAATATAATAAACTTGCTTAACGTGACACGAACATTCATGCCACACACACACACACACACACACACACACACACACACTCATACACACATATATATATATACTTGCTTTACCCAGCCCCATCTCCCGATTCATTCAAAATCAAGGAACAAAGAAGCCGAAGCCGGTGTGACAGACATAAGCGCAAAAATATGGCTGGTGAGGAGACATTGTCGACATCGTCATCGCCACCATATAAAATGGGATAAAAGAAGCAAGTAAGCAAGCAAACAAAAAAGGGAACACACAAATGTTGACTGAATACTAGCAAGCAACGTGATGATGAAGTAGGAGAGAAGGAAGGTGGGTAGGTGATGGTGTTAGGAGCAGAAAAAGGCGGCCAGACAATACACAAACAGTGTTGCCAACTAATGAGTTCCTAATTTAAATAAATTTCTAGTCATAAATTAAAAAAGTGAGACACATAAAATAGTCAAAAACACTGAAAAACCAGACTAACAAACCGATAGACAGACCGAAAGACAGACAGACAGATAGAGACTACATACATAGGTAGACACATGTAGGAAATACATAAGTAATAGTACTGAATACATAGTAGCCTCAGTTTATTTGGTTGGCGTTTGTTAACGCGTATGTGGTTTATAATATTGTGATGCTCTTGAAACTGGAGCAGGGTGGGATGGGACTCGGGATACGCCCGCCATCTCTTTAGCTCCATATAGACATAAAAGGGAAAATAGGGAAAGTAATACACAATACACAATACACAACAACATGCTGTGTAACATTTTAATGCAACATTTATGTTTTGTCTGGGAATGGCAAAGATTTCTTCATGGGATGTGCTTCTCTCATCTCATCTCATCTCATCCCATCTCAACTATTCAAGTTTCTAGCTTCTAGTGTTGCCGACGGCACTCACATTAATATGCATAAGTGTTGCCAACTACTACATGCATACCTGAATGAATAGAAGATGAAAACAGCAACCAAGTAGCGTCAAGTTAATGCATGATATATGATGATGATTAGATACATGAAGATGGAGAACAAACGAAAGAACGACCGCATAAATAATGGTTGTACTATTACTATATGGAATATATTTTGCTTCAATAGAGTGGAAATTTAGGAAATTCCGCGACATATTTTTAAAATTGTTGCTATTTATGTTTTGATGATGAAGATTGAGGGAGATAAGATGAAATTGTATTTGTAATTTGTTTTTGTTGTTGAGGAGTTGAATGTATGTATGATGGTGAGGGTTGTTATTGTTATGAAGCATTGATGATTCTTAAAGTAAAATAGTATATCGCAACGCGTCACGTGTTTAAAAACCACAAATTTTGTTTTATTTGAGGTAGTCATTTGGTAGAAGATGGTGGTATTATTTTGATTAAAGTTTTAGTGGTTACAACTTTGAAATCGAATGTGTTGAGAACCAAGAATATTGCTTAAAAGAGAATTACATCTATAGTAGTACTAAGAGAAGAAAAAAAATGGTATTTTCATTGGAATATAGTAGTATTGTAGTATTAGGAACACGTAATATATTTAGTATTAGCAATAGATGGATAGTAAAATAAGCTAGATTCATTAGTTTCTATTTCTCTGTACTATAACTCTTTGACCTACTTTTCCTTTACAAACTCATTAATAATAATATTATACTAAAACAATCAAACAAACCACAAAAGTTCTTTTATGTATCTCAATTAAACCTGATCTGATCATCAGATAACACAAAAACTGAATATTTTGCAATACAAAAAATATCTTAATACAATACATTGTGATTATACATATTCATAAGCAGTGCAGAAAAATTCATTGTTCGGACATACATACTACATTGGGCCTAAACCCATTACAAAAGCTAACTAAGACCCATAAAATCTGCTATAATATTGAAAAAGTATAGTATACCGTGTTGCTGCATTCAATGGAGTTATTAATAAAGCTTAGTAGAGGTGGAGCAGAAAAGCTAAGATGAGTGAGTGAGAAAATTAATAAGCTGCTTTTAGAAAACGATTTCCAATTATCATCATCATCATCTCTAGGCTTGGTCTATATATTATATTGTATTATATGAAAGAGAACAACAACAACAATAATAATAATAAAATATAATCGATTTTATACGGAAACATTTACGCCTCGTAAAATGCAGCCAAAAACAAATTTTCGACAATCATGGCAAAGTAAAGAGGCATTAAAAGAGGCAATAAAGCCATTTGTGGCAACATCTATGGATTTGGCTTTTCAGCGTTTAGCTGGTAACATTGCTGTATCAATGAGTGTGTTTGTTGTCGATGTTATGAGATGAGATGAGATGAGATGAGATGAGAGAGACAGAAAATACCAAACTAAATAGACACGCATATTAAAACCACAAAAGGTATCAGAGGAGAAGGTATCAGAGGGAATGGCAGAGCACAGAAAGCCTAAATTAATATTAAACCCTGAAAATGTGCTCATATGTATTTAGAAAATACTAGTATGAGTATATGAAAGTCATTTTTGTTTTGTTATAAATACTCTGGGAATAGTAGTCGAATAGTTAAAGCAGCATAAAATTAAACATACAAAAAACAAACGCTTCGAAATCGTGAGGGAAGGATAAAAGCAGCAGCAGTAAGCCAACATTTAATAACATTAGGTTGTGGGTGCCTACTGTCAGTAGATGCGGTAAGGCAGCAGGAGGTTCATGTCCTTTGGACTACTAAGAAGCATGACTAAATACAATTATATGCTAACGATTTGGTTGAGGAAGTTGAGTAGGAGGATAAGTGAGGAGGGCAGGAGACTCCTATACTCTACTATACATACGATTAACTTCAAAGGCTGCCTTTGAGGTCGAAGCGCAAAAAAGGCACTCAACCAAGAAACTAGTCAAAAGCTTAGGCCGTTGGTAAGAGTTTACAAAGCTGGGAAATCAGCCTGCATTATTCTACTTATATATACTCCATATACTCGTACATATAAAAACAAACTAAACAAACATAACGAAAAATGAGGAAAATAGGAAAAAAAAATATCCAACTCAACTCAACTTATTAAAGCACAAAAGTGAGCGAATTAATTCAACGAAGCGTAAGTAAAAGCCTCTAACAACAACAGCAACAACAACATAAACGACAAACTTCTTTGGGCATTGCCTAGTTCAGTTCAAATTCTCTACTGGGGTTATGATGCTGCTGCCTCCAACTGCCTACTGTAAAGCAAAAATATCTAGAAATATTTACCAGGCAGTCAATATGAAATTGCTGCTTCTCCTTGGTGCTGCTTTTTAGGAAGCTGTCGCTGTCGCTGTTGCTGATGCTGTCGGTTGATGCCAATAGCAAAAAGAAAACACCAACAACAATAATGAACGATAAAACAATGGAAATGGCTTCAACTTTGCCCCCTTTCCCCTTCTTAAAATCAAGTCTTCTCATTATCCTCCCTCTCACCCACTCACTCAATCTCCGTTTCCCCATTACACGTCTTTTGTTGGTTTTATGCCTTTACAGTTTAGTTTAGTTTTGCCTTAGTTCCCTCTTTCATTTACTTCTTTTGTGTTGTTGCCCATCAAAATTGTGGCTTGCGCTTTTGTTTCTTTGTTTTTTATTCCTTTTTCTTGTTTAGATAATTTTGTGTAGATTAGTTGGGTCAATAGTGTGTCTTTAAAAGGAAATCAATAAATTATTATGGTTTATTAATAGTTGTTGTTCTTATTGTTGTTGGCATAACACGCGCGCCTTCAGTAGATAGTAAGAAGATAGTTTGCAATAAAGGATGATACAGATGCCTATTGAAGAGAGAGAGAGAGTAAGAAAGTTAGTTATGCACTGCAAAAAATAAAGTAATAAAGCGAAGTATATTTGAAGGGAGTCCAAGAATTTTTGAAAATTATAAGAAATTTCTTAAAAGATCAAGAGTAATGTAATCCCTCCATGTATATCTATTGATAATTGAGATATCCTTTGACATAATATGTATTTTAACCAAACGTTTTCCTGAAGTCAGATACTAATGCATCTTAGAATGCAACTTCTCTTTTACTGTGTCAGTTTGATGTTCGGAAATCTTGAGTGAAGCTTTGAAAAATTTTGGTAAATGATGAGAAATTTATTCATGTCACTTTTAAGCTCAGACTTCTGTCCAAAAAAGTCTCTGAATTGTGCTGTTTGTTACATTCTCAGAGTTTACTACTTATGACTGACCCGGGACAGACGATTGACTTTATCTGCTTCTGTTCGGACAGAAGAAGAAAACCTACTTGTTGTTAACTACTAAAATAAAATAGACTTATTTACCCATATGTAACTTGCAATTTAATTTACGATATTATTGTACCATGAAAAAAAAATCCTTTAAAGTGTATTTATTACTCTTTCTCAACTGTACTCTTCATTAAGTGTACTACTCACTTATTATACTTATTGCATTTGAAATGAAATCAAATAAATGAACTCAAACTCAAGACGAACCACACCGCGACTGACTGCGACCAGATCAGATCGCGACAAACAACAATAACAACATTAAATTCTGGAAAATAATAATAAAAATATAAAAGGCACAAATCGACTCTTAACTCAATGCGCGGCACCACACCCACATATTTATACTGTATACGATATACTCGATATCCACTTCCACTTAAACAACAACAACAACAACAGATTTGCCATTATTGATTAGAGGATTTGTTAATGTGCTTTTAATACGTTCCGATCGGCAAACGAATTAATATCAACAACAAAACATATAAAGTATTTACTACTTTATAAATTTCATATCTTGCCTACTACAATATTCACTGAATTTTAACCATCTGAACTGCACTGAAGTGAACTGAACTGCCTTCCTCCTACTCCTTCTACGTTGATCCCAAAAAAAAAAAAAAACAAAAAATGTGTCTGAGTTATTATCGTTTCAACCGCCGCCAAACCTTTTGTTAGTCTCCCAGCTTTGGCTGCCGCCTTGCGCATTTATTTTTATCTCATGCGGTACATCTATTTAATATGGTCGGTCGCGGTATCTATCTATCTATTTGACTGTATGTCTGGGTTACGGTCGTTGTTTTGGGTTGATTTTGGTCATATTGGGTTAAGAGCGTGTGTTTGGTTTTTTTTTTTTTTTCGTCTATGAGGATCGTTGTTGATAACCCTAAACGAATCAGACAATACAATTAATTATAAATATTCGCTATACAATTTATTTGCGTTTTAAAATATTTATTTATGTACCAAGTAACAACAAAAAAAACTATAAGCTCTTTTCTTCAATCTAATTATGTGCGATTGTTCCGATATACATACGTACTACATAGTACGCACCTTTCCGTGAAGTTTTTTAGAGTCACGTTTGAGCTGAGCGAGAGCAAAGAGATCAACCAGAACTGATCAGTTTTATTGTAATTTGCTTGTAGGTTGAATGGTTGAAAAATATACATATATACATATATATTTTGTAGATGAATCAGATGCTTTGGAAGCTCATCAGATAATACTAAAGTGATTAAAAATATTTTTAAAGAATTAAGGAAATTGCCAAAGATATATTATGAGTAATACTTCATCAGATAATGAAATCTATTTAATATATCAACAGAGGATCTGCAATACTTTCAATATTTCAAAAATATGTTTATAGAGACCTTAAAGAACTTGTCTAGATAGTTTCAGTGTAAGTTGGTTACATTGAAAATGCTTAAAATTAATACAGATACATCAGCTCTGCTGCGGATCTATCAAATGTGCGGAACAACATATGATTTTACGCGTTGGTGTTCGTCGATTGAAGTATGTAGTAGATACAACTATATCTATATCTATGTATCTTGATAGTTGGGCGTGTTCATGACACAGCGGTGCTTTTAAATTATAAGCTTTTAGTAAAACGTTTTAGATATAATTGGATTACTTGCCTGTAGCATGATATATGAGTATATCATCATGAAAATCTGTGTAGATTGTTTTTTTTTTTTTTTTTAATAATTTTTTCTTGCTTAAATCTTTTTGTCTTCTTGTCCTTGGCTCTGATTTTGTACTTAACTCGCAAAATATCATTTAAAAAAAAACATATAGAAAAGAAAGAGACATTTTGAAACTTAGCTGATTTTGAATGTGAATATTTCTCGTCGGAAGCTTTTAAATTTTATTACTCAAATAAACTTGAAGCTTTTCAATTCTTTGTTCTTCATCTAAGAATCAACAGAATTTTCGTACTCAGCATGGTGGCATTTTGTGCTACTAGTTTAATGTGCAACTAAATATGACCAAGATATTGTTCTATGTCCTGCTGTGTTAGCCAAATAGCGCCACATGCCAATAGAAATGTTTTTGTTTTCGTTTCTTTTGGTGTGAATGTTAATGACATGAAGATGCTGATAATCACATTTTTTTATATAAGTATTTTTTTGTGATGCCTTCAAGCGTCATACGCAGCTCATCATTAACAGGATTCTACAATATTATAGTAGTAGTAATAGAAGTACTGTAAAACTACCATATAGTATAGTGGTTGTGGATGGTGGTAGTCATTCTCTAGTCTCACTAGTTTTGGTTCAAGAAAGACTAAGATTTTATTCGCAAAAACTTCAAATTTTTCTTCTCATTACATTTTTAT
This sequence comes from Amiota mariae, assembly GCA_035041805.1. Classification (NCBI taxonomy): domain Eukaryota; kingdom Metazoa; phylum Arthropoda; class Insecta; order Diptera; family Drosophilidae; genus Amiota; species Amiota mariae. Next base: position 871,195 of record JAWNKV010000287.1, read on the forward strand.
GTGTTTTCCTGGCGTTTATGATGCTGTTGTAATCTTCACTTAATTTCATTGGCACTTTTTTTAAGTGTTGGACAAAAATCGTCGTCCTTTTTTTTTATAGAATTCTTTCTTAGTTTGCTTGATCTTTATTTTTTTTTGATTTTTCACATTAAGTTTTATATACATTTTCCTGGCGTATGTTTGGATCGTCGTTGTCAATGATGACTTTTTGCTAGTTTTAATGTTCTTAGCTTGGCGTAGTAGTTTTAAATGTTCATGAGGACTTTTTTTCATTTTCATTTTCATTTTTTTGTTTTTTTTTTTTTGTATTCGCGAACTTTCATCTCTTCTAAGTCTCAACAAATTCTTACTTAGTACTAGAGAAGAGGTTCTTAAACTTTTGCCTCAATATTTCCCTACACCCAGGAATAGTAGTTTCGATTTACTGGCATCCCCTGACCACAGTTTAATAACCACTGTTCGATAGAAACAAGTAGATTTCACTGATTTTCTTTCTCTTGTATTTGAAAATTGTGAGAGTTTTTTTTTTTAATTTTCTATCTAATTTTACTTGAGATAAACTTCCACCTGCAAGTTGTCCTCTGAAGTTGTCTATCCTTCTCTACTTATACATATGTACATACATATATATCTATTGCTCTTCCTCTTTAAGCCATTGAGATTTTTCACTCTTGACCGGATTTTCATCTCTGAGTGTGTATATATATGTGTGTGTGTGTGTGTGTGTGTGTGTGCGTGTGTGTGTGAGTGTCAGTGTATGTATCTTAACATTTTATTCCTGATTTTGAAGTTGCGCGTACTTCCTGCTGCTTATTAGCAATTTTCTGCACTATAAATTTTATTTATTGCAAATTAGAAACTTGTACTAGGTTAAGTAAGTCACGACAGGATTTAGTTATCACGGTATAGTTGTTGTTGATGTTGTTGTTGCTGTTGTTGTACTTGTTTCTGATGCTGCTATTTTTGTTGTTGTTTCTTGTTTTGAGTGTTTTGTTTTTCCAAATGGAAGTAGGAGGTGGAGGGTTGTTGACTTTATTAAAAAACTTATGAAATTGAAGTTGTTCAAGATGCTTAAGTTCTCTTGATTAATTCTAAACATGGAAAGAAAATTTTGGAAAAAATTTAAGCTTGAATAATAAATTATTAAATTGAATTTTAGAAGATTTTTTATTATTATTAAAGATTACAGATTTTCAATAGAAAGAACAAAAATTTGAAACTAGAAAAATTATAAAAAATTTTCTTTAAAATTAATCAAAATCATTTATTATCATTAAAATGACCAAACTCTTGAATTTGAAGTTGATTCTATTGTTTAATCTAAAATTTATCACAGATTATATAAAAAATATTTAGAAATTTAATTTCTTTTCTTCATTGACTTGACGACTCTCCTTACAAAACCATTCAATTTATTATCATCAATCAAAACCATTTATCATAAATGCAATACATTTTATCAAATCAGCAAAACTTCTGCTCCTCCTCATTTTCCATTAATAAAACAAATCGGGAAAACAAAGAAATTGCCATTCACAGTCTCGAAATACAGTCATTCTATGGAAATAATGCTGAGAAGTTCAATTCATTTTAAAGTATTTTCTTTTGCATTCCAGTTCAGTTGCAATGAAAGAGAAATAAACAAAAATTGTGCGCATATTCCACTTACTTAAAATATACAAATTTTTAGTGCAATTTTTGTGAATTTGCCACACCATTTTGTACTTGTGTCTTTTGTAAATATCTGCTGCACGAAGCATATTTGCTTTACTTATAGGATGTTGGAGTATATCTGACTAGTATTGTAGGATCTCTTAAAAGTATTCATCGAATCGTCATCGTTATCATCGTTTTGCCTTCTGACTCAGTCTCAGTCATATCATTCTAACGTAATCTTAATCACTTTGCGCAATGTTCATTCATCCACATCAACAATTTCCTTCTTCTTACTGAAGACCGACGTCGACCGAAGGAATCGAAAATGCAAAAGAAAACTCTTTTGCCAACAACTTTTGAAGAAAAACCTCCTGCCAACTGCCAACATTTGTCTTTGAGTATATTACTCACATTGATATATAAGTAGATACATAAGTAGATACTTCTTAAGTTGCAACAAGCAATACTAACTAACATAAAGAGTACGCAAGCAAGTCTCTTTGATTCGTTTTTGGTTCGGTATTTTTCAAGTTCGACTTGGTTTTTTATCAGATTTTTTGATAGCATTTTCTCAAGTTGAAAGATTTGCTGCTTGCTTTGCCTTTAATTTTATTATTTTCAATCTATTTAACTACAATTTTATATGCCCTCTCTTCTAGACTCTACACTCACTCCTTATGAACATTATGAGCAGTTGAATGCTCACCCAAATCTGCTACGCCTCATACTGACTAATATAACTCTACTGACAACATGGAAAAGCAATGGATCCAAAACGAATACTTGTTAGTCCTGGTCCATCTAATGGACGGTCTCATCTCTTATTCGTCGTTCATTTTCCATTACTTACAATGGTTCAAAAATGTTTCAACAAAAAAACGACAAACAACAATAGATAGAAGAACGCAAAGGGAAGGCAGGGCAAGTCAGCTCTCAGAAAGGTTAAGAAAATGGGATTTTGGGGATATTAGCGGGGTAGTTGGGTGGGTTATGCTACTTAATAAATGACTGTCGCTGTAATCGTCTACCAATGTTGCTGCTCAATGCTGATGCTGCTCCTTCTGCTGCTTCTGGTAATGCTTTCATGTCCATATTAAAAATGAATAAAACTCTAAAAAGCGAATCAGAAATGAACACAAAAAGAAAAGAAAACAAAGAAACCAATTTCTATAGCTAAAATGGCGAAAAAATAAACGCATTTCTTGTACTATTTGCTCTTTAATGGTCTGCCCTTTGTCTGTGTTCCTGTACTGTCCGGTTCCTTTTCTTCACTTCGTCCGGGACTGTGTTCATTTCTCTCTGTCCTCCTCCTTCCTAAACCATTCATTCAATCGCGCTCTATAGATTTCAATAATAGATTTCCAACTTAGTTTCCTGCGTTGTTGCATTGCAATTTTCTGTCTGTCTAAGTTTCGTCCGGTGGCGGCAACAGAAGCAGCAGCAACCAGCAGCAACATTAAATTGTTCGCTTTTTTTAGACTGTCTTCCACTCATACTGCTACTATTAACTTGGCTAAGAAGGAACCTAACCTAACCCAAACTAAACTGGCCATGAACCCTAATGTGTTTCTTTTGTTCAATTCTTTCACTTTGTTTTCTCTCTCATATTTGTTGACCGACCAAAGAAGCATTCATTCGACCGAATGTTGTTCATTTGGTTTTGGGTTGATTTGGTTGGGTTGGGTTCGGTTGCCTCGGTTAAAGTGCGATTCGTATTTGGTCAAATAGCTTCAGTAATAGTAGTAGATACTATGCAGCTGTGCACTATTCCTGCTTCTACTTGATTGCCATTGCCATTGATGATAATGATAATGATGATGACGATGACCTCTCTCTCTCTCTCTCTCAACTAGTAATACTTTCAACACAGTGCCACAGTCCAATCGTGCCATCATTGCCAACCAAATACAATAATGAGATTGTTATGCGTGTACAATACAATTGTTTTCGGTTTTAGCCACTCACTAATCGAACTCCTACATACAATACTAATACTACAAAGAAGAAGTTGGTCAATTGGGCTGACTTCACTAGAGTATAAAGAACAGAATCAAATAGAATCGAATGGATTGGAATGGAATGGATTGGAATAGTTGGGAATTGGTTTTGGTGCATATTAGATTTGTAGCTAAGCAGTGCCATTCTAGCAACTATTAATGCATGTAACTCGTAACATTCATTCACATACATTCTGATAGTTATCTTTTGAATGATAATTTTCATTTGGGATTGGAATGCTATGCCATGCTGTGGTATGCAATACTTGAAATTGAACACCCAAATATTTTGGCATGTAATTTGGTTTATCAATTGTTGGAAAATGTCATTTAACTAACTATATTTCAGTTTAATGAAAGAATATATAAAATACAAATGGTAAAAATTTTTCAAAGAAATTGGGAAATTGTAATATGCAGATTCAATATACAATAACTCGAAGAAATTGTCCATCCACATATTACGTTACATGGGAGTTTAGGTTGGTGGGTCAAGGAAGTGTGTCCACCTGTGACTTCACATGTCAGAATCCAAAATTTGGAAAATATTTAAACGAAAAATTATTACCAACTCTATGTTTAGGCTTTTTGACCTACGTATATGGAGGCCTAAAAGAAACCCTAATAGAGACAAACTTTTAAAGATAAGAGAAATTAAAGTAACACTTTATTATCGGTTTCCACTGCAAAGTATGTGGCATCACACCATGCTGTTTTCAGAGAGAGTGAGACCACTTGTGAGCGAGGGGGGGTTGTAAAAATCATGAAATTTGTAATTTGTAGACGTAATATGTGGATGACACTTATTTTCAATAAGTCAAATGGGCTAATAGTAAGTGATCCCATAAATCTATATATAGTGTGATAAAAACTATTCAAGTTAAGGGAACCTAAAGTGAAAAGAAATCCTAATAAGAAAAAATAAATTCTGGAATCTTATTCAAGCTCAAATTTTACTATTCTTCAATTGTAAAGCAAGGTTGGCTGGAAAGTATTGAAAGCAATAATTTTTATTTTGTTTTTAATCTTTTTATTTGTCAACAGTTCGATGTAAAAACTAGTTCAAATTTTATGACTAAGCAATAAATAAAAGAATGTTTATTTTTAAATGAAATTAGTATATTTTATTCAAAGTCAACTTCAATACACTTATTCCAATGATCCTCCAATAACTTTATACCACCTCTGTAATAATTTGTGTGAGCACGTGCATTCTCTTGATGAAATTTTTTTTTTTCGTAAACTAGGACTTTTTTCACAAATTTTTTCATTCAACTGATCCAAAAGTTTGTTATAATATTCAGAGTTAATTGTTTTACTTTTCTCAAGATAGTCAATCAACAAAATCCCTTTTTTTCCTATCGTTCTGACTTCACCTGGTTTGGAGCTTAACAGCCAGCTTCAGTCACTGAAAATGTTCTTTCCATTGTAAAAAAAATAGACTGTCACGACAACTTCAAATGGCTTGTAAATAAAAAATGAAATGACCAATCCAAATAAAATTTCTTGTGTTTTCAAATAAAAGACGAAATATTAAAATGGTGTAGAAATTTTTGATTCCTCTATTGGTTAATAGATGTCGCTTTCAATACTTTCCAAGCAACCGTACATATTGGTGCATGAAGTTCCTTTTTAATTTCCATCGAAATATAGCAATAGTTCACGAATATTGAACATATCCAATCTACACTTATTTAAAAATTAAAATTTTGTCAATCCTCATACAAATGCTATAATTTTACTATAGATTTTTGAGAGTTAAAGTTATAACATTGATAGTGAATTTAAAGAACTTATAGTTATGTATACCAATCATAATGTTTTGAAATAAGAGATTGGAACTCATGAGATCTGATTCTAAATTCTAAACATTTTTATTTTCAATGCGGAGAAACTAGGAAAAGTCTTATAACAATCTTCATTTTGAATAAACAAAATTACAATTTCAAAACTTATTTTGCATTATACAATATTCACATCATATTATAATTAAACTATGTTACAATAGTATTTCAAACTCAACTGAAAATTATATTGAATTGAAAATTTTTAAAATGTTAAACTCACAAAGTACTACGAGTATAGCAACTAATCAATTAGTGACAAGTTAAACACTTTTCAGCAACGCCTCAACGAGCAGCAATCATTAATAATAATCCCAAAGAAACTCATGCTGCAACATTGAACACCATTCGTGCCACATTACATCAACCAGACAACCAAAGAAACGATGATAGAAAGATAGAAAGATAGAAAGATTACTTAACATCTACCAAAGCAACACCAAAAAATTTGACAGTTGAAGTCTACTCAAAATTAAATGATGTCAAAAAAGGTAGTGGCAACGTCAAGGGCAAAAGTGAAGAGTTAAAACGTCAAGAAATTAAACCAATAGCATGACACGCACTTACTAGGCAAAGAAGTCAGGAATGTCAAAGGTCAAATTAAGTTGAATTGAGTTGAGTTTTTACCCCCCATAAATATTGAAACTAAAAGTGAATCTTTAATGATGTTTAAACAACAAGCAGAGAGATGAAACGATGTTTTTATTACAATAATTTACACGCCCTCATTAAAGATGCAAGTCTAATAACAAATTAAGCCAAAGACAACAAGAAACGGCAGTTTATCTACATGTATGTTTGTATCTAAGATGACACATACCACATGTTGCTATATAATATTGTATAATGATGATAATGTTTTTGTGGTCGCTTTTGTCATTCAAATAAGATGAAATTATGTGTTGGAATTATTTTATTTTAATAAACTTTGTGATAGAATTCACAGTTTCTGTTGCTGCTTATCTTCACATTAAGTTATTTTTGCAAATGTGCATCACTTGCTCGTTGCTCGTTCGCCGCTGATTCCTGAGTTTTTGCATTTTTAAATGCACTACAACTCACAGAATAATCTGCTATTTTAAACTATATGCAAAAATTAAAAATAAAGTAAACCACAAACCGAACACTCTCCTCCTACTATTTAACCCTCTGATGCCGTCTGTTGCACCCTTTTGGATTTGAGAGTTTAAGTCTTCATTTAAAAATCTGTGGGCGTTTGTCGGTTTGTTGAGGTTTTCTGATGTTGCTGATATTGTTGCTATTGTGTTCGATAAGTTTATGTGTTAAAATTGGTTTTTGTGGTTTTGGCTCATTTACATTAAATATTATTCAACAATAACAACAAAAACAAAAATTATTTTATATTTTGGTTAAAAGTATCGCAACGTCATGCGGTGTCTGCTCTTGCAACAAAAATTAACAACAAAACGAAAACAAATTGAACAAAAAAATTTTATAAATAACAACAAAATTAATTAATTAGTAAAACATTATTTCCAACACTTTTATGCATGTTTATTAATTTATATTTAATTTTTTTTCATTACAGGTAGTTATGTGTTCCAATACTTTAAAGTATCTTTGTGTCTATCTATCTATTTATTGTATCTATTAAGTGTGAGTATTCATTACTTGCAGATGGCGCCATTTGATAAAACAAACATAATATTAATAATAAAATAATATATATATATATGTATTATGGGGAATATATTTATTTATTTAACAAGATTAAATCTAATATTTGTTACTAATTTTAATACCAATTTAGACAAGTGACTAGCTTCTAGTATCTTCCTTATACATTACAATGTTGATAACTTAATATGAATTCTCAAAATTGTTTCAAAAACATTTTCGTTAAAATTATTATTAAATCCCTTTAAAATTTATTTTAATTTGAAAACTGTTGTCAAATTAGTTTTAATTTAATAATTTGCTCTATTCGCCATATATATTTACATTTTATAATATTGCTTAAAGATAGCAACTAATATTTATCAGAGTTTAGACTTACTGTACAGCTGAGACATTATAATTTTGGCTTAGTTTATTATTAACATTATTGTTACATTTAAATTATCCAAGGAAAGATGGCATTAAAAACCTTAAACTAAAAATACGTAAAAGTTTGACAAGGTCTTTTAAAGTATGTTTCTATGAATTATATCCAAAATTTAATCAACCAATTTCGACCGATTCTGTATGTCGATTTTGATGAAATAAATGCTTTATGTTAGTCACAATAAAGCTTGATATCTTTTGAATTCAATGAGAGACTTTTACGTGATGCGCGCACAAACACTTTCAGTCTACGATTTTATTATATGCATAGAAGGTATGAGCTCTCCGAATTTTCTTTTGCACAGTTACACAGTCAGTTTTGACACTTAATCAAAGTTTCAAACATAATTGAAAGAAGTCGGAACATTTCAAATTGAAAATTGATTTGATTTCCAAAAGTTTTAAATTGAAAAGCTTATTAAAACTCAGTTTTTTACGGCAACTATATCAAGTATTTTTCCAATATATTATTATATATATTTTAATTTGTTGAACAAAAATCATAATTTTGAAGTGAATATTCAATGAATGATATTTTTCATATTCCAGTGATCGCTGACAATAAAACGTGAGTGTAGTATGTAGTGATAATGTGTAATATAAACAATAAATCGACCAATTGATTAATTTATGAGACAAAGACAGTTATTATTACAGGAAAAAGTTTTTAAGAATCAAATTCTTTGTTTATACTTAGCAGTTCACAACGTGATATGAGAGTTTAAATATTTAAAATTTCCAACATGCCAACACTTACTCAAACTACGAATAGCTTAATCAAATTCTAGAGGATACCATACATAGAAAAATTGTCTTGTCATTTAATATATTTTTTTTTTCTTTATTTAAGCAATCGAATGACAATAAAGATCCTTTGTCGCCTGTAGAATATTTTATGAAACTTAAAATGAAACCTAAACAATCTGTTTTGGTTCACATAATAAAATATTTAAGAAATAGTTTTCAAATTTGTTCGTGTCCTCGTGTGTGGTACCACTTAAAACACAAACCAAACTTTTTTCTGGAACCTCTCTCTCTATCTCTCTCTCTCTCTCTCTCTCTGTCTATCTGATATCCATCGAAATAGCAATTGGCATAGTTCAATGAACATTGATTGAACAAATCAATAAACTCTTAGTCTTCTGTGGTCATTTCAATGAAATTTCACACTTCGTTCTCTGTTCTAATGGCAATTTTAGGTATTTCCTTAAACATTTTATAAAAAATACTCTCACTTGCATAGTAGTTGAATGTGGGTTAATTGGTCAAATTGATGTCTTATAGAAGTTTTTACTTATTTCATTTTCAATTCTTTTGAATGACAACAAACAATAACAAAAAAAAAAAAAAACACCATCGGTAATACATTATTGATAAAGTCAATTTTCAAATGGTTCAACAGAATCGTACAAAATTGTCCTATAAAATAAAAATAAATACTTACAATCAATTTAATCTTTCAAAAAAATAAACACATTTAAGCAGTTTAAAAATAATAAAAGTAAAATGGAAAAAATATATATAAATGGGTTTATATTTTTAGTATAGCAACAACATGAGATTGCTACCACTTCAAATAAATCTCGTCTTCTTTAACCACTATTTGGTAAATTTTAGTTCAATTCAATACATTTAACTTTAATATCCCCTCCAAAGCCGGTCGACAGGTCTTCATCATTCTATTGAGTGTCGTAGCCTTTCATGTTTCATGGCAAATGCAAATTTATTGCAAAAATGAATTCAAATCGAATAGCATCGAATCGAAAAGGAATTGAGGCGAACCTCTTCTTACAAACTCAGTTGGGGATATGTGTGTGCTATTGTGATTGTGATTGTTGAGTGTAATGTATGCCAAAGAGTAAATCCAACTTGAATTAATGGACAGCAATCTTTGCAAAATCTTACAAAATGCGTTTTGAGAGCTCGCTCGCTCGCGCTTGGTCTCGCATGCATGAGATTCTCAAGAAAAAGGGAGAATGGGAAAAGGGGAATCAACGAAAAAAAGGCAGAAAGTGCAACATGAAAAGCATGCAACATATTTTCTATTTCAACAGAAACCTAACCATTTGCATAACCACAATGCAACATGGTTGAGCTTTAAAGCTCAACTCAACCGATCGTTGGAGTTACCAAAAAAAAAAAAAAAACTGAATAATAGTAGTCAAAAGGAAGGTGGTAGCATCCCAACTAAACTAGCCATCATCCAACCATTCAGATTGTCAGGGAGTGTGCCACAACCCAGGCAGCAAGGATTTGCGTGCAACCTCAATTTATGTAAATTCAATCGAAAAGTTTATCCGCACTTTTGGTTGCATTTTATGATGGCTTACAGAAGAGAGAAACGAGACACAGAGATGTGATTATATTTCTATTGTTGCATTTGTGGATCGTTTTACTAACAATTTTTTATGTATTTGCGTATATCTATGTGTGTATGTGTGTATGTGTGTGTGTGTGTGTGTGTGTGTGTGCATTTCTGTAACGTATTAGTCTAAATGGTCGCAGGTAATGCATTCCATACACAAGTTGAGTAATGATATGCAATACTTGTAAAATGTTAGTAGAAAATGGCAACCAGAACTTTTTGGAGAAGAAAAATACTATGAGTAATAGTTTTTAAGAGGCATGCAGCATTCCAATTTACTGCAAATTGTGGCAATAGTTTTAGATACTTTTCTTTTCTGTTCTTTTTTTTCAGTTTGGACTTTTCAAGCGTTTTATTTAGAACTGCCACTACTTTTTTCTATTCCATTTTCGTCTCATACTTATTTCAGTCTTCACTTTCATTGGTATGAAGTTTCTTTTCTTAACTTGTTCCAGTTTGCCTTTTTGTTCCTTTCCTTTCTTTTTCTTTTTTTGTTTTTTTGTTTCGTATACCCTGATGAAAAAGAAGTCGGTTAAAGTTTTCTACTACATTACGAAATTTTCCATTTCTTTTCTTTATTTTTTCTCCTATTTTTCTGGTGTGGAAAAAAAATTCTAAATTGAATATTTTCCTTGAGTTTGAGTCTAAAACCAATTTCAAGTTGGTTTGCTGTGAAATAGTTGTCAGCAAGATACTGAAGTAGATAATAGTAAGTAGTAGGAAAAGGTTAGATAGAAAGAAATACGAATAAGGAATCGAGTCGAAATTGATGATTTGGTCACTTGGTTTTCTTTATTTTGTTGGCCGTGGCTACTTTCACTGGTCTTTTATTTACTTTTATTAGTATTGTTACTTTTATTGCTCTTCTCTTGTCTTTTAAGAAAGATAGAATAAAAGGCAAATTTAATTAAACTTTATTTTACTTTAAGATGATTAAAGAGGGGTAAGGAGTTATTCTTTGTCTTTATTAAGATCTTTCATTCGGGGGCCTTTTTAAGAACACCTCTTGTAATCGAACTAAATTTTCCTTGCTCATTTGAACTCTTTAATTTGAATTTTAAATAAAATTTTTTCTAATCTTTTCCGGCTTATCTATTAAGCTTTTCCAAATCAACCCACTCACTCACTTACTTACTCAATACTCCAATGATCTACTGTTTCATTCATATTTTAATCTTATGTTAAAGTTGAATTCAATTCAATTCAATTCGATTCAATAATCTAACCTAACCCACACACATAATACGAGGAGTATTTCACTATCATCTCAATTCAATTCTTTCATAATTCAACTACAACATTGAGTGTCTCTCAGACCATAGACCAAACCAAACCAGATTGAGGCTTATATTTCTCGTACTTAACATTCAATTGACTTGAATGTTGCAAGTACAATATATTTCTATATAACAGCAACTACAACAACAATGAAATCCGACAAATCAACGCCGCCCACACTATGTTATTGCCATCATCATCATCATCATAACTATCATCATCGTCATTGTAATACTCTTTGCAGCTCTCATACATCTTCACAATATCAAAAGTACTATACTACATAATATATATATAATATATATACATAAGTAATAATAACAAATACAGAATGCTGTGACTTGACTGTGTGACTTGTATGTTACTTTATCCAAATGTTCCATACTTACTACTATGAGTACACTAGATGCAAGAAAGGAAATAGTAAAGCAAACGTTTAACTGAAGCGTCCTCAAATAGATGAGAAATACAATAAGTATGTTCATATAGACGAGAAAGGGTTATGGGTAAAAGAAAGTGGTTCGAAATCAGACTTGTTTTTGCTATTGTTATGTTGTTGCAGTTATTGTCGTAGACGACAACATTTTAGCAAGGAATGCCAATAATGCGACAGATGCAATTTAGGAAGTACAGTGGAGTCACTGTTGATGCGAAAATAAAAAAAGTGACTGTATATGAATATTTATGGGTAATAAATGCATAAACCTCGAACCATACTGGGACAAACATACTGATAGCGCATTCCCATACATAAAGGAGGAAAATCAAAATGAGTAATGTAATGAGTAAGTCATTCTATATAAAGTTTAGAGTCAGTTTTTGTTCACCTAACTATAATATATCAAAAATAATTCTTATTCTAAGATTATATTTCTATCATGTTTCCTAATGGCAAGAATTGGAATAGATCTGCCGAATATTAAGCTGATATTTCCCGTTTGTCTAAACTAGACGGGCAGCAATTCCCAGACTTTCCTAAACATCTTATTGAGTTATAGCAATATACAATTGTGTCCTAGTCTATCGTTCATCAAATATACTCATCTCTATACTTGGCAATACTTAGAAAGTATTACGAAGTATGAAGTAAAAACAATCTTACACATGATTGACTTTTTTCCACAACTTGCAGTTCCCGTTTAGTTTAGCGACTGCTAACAACATGATTACTTCTTGTTTATTGTTATTTTACGCTTACTTCGTGAAGTGCTTCACTCTACTACTATTTAAGAAAGAATCAGGGAAGAATGGAGGCAGTCGGGGTCTATAGTAGTTGCACAACACGCTTGACTGCAATGCCAGACTACTTACTGCCTGTGACAGTTGCTGATATATGAATTGAGTGTGTGTGTGTGTGTGTGTGTGTGTGTGTGTGTGTCTCTGTGTGTGTGTGTGTGTGTGTGTGTATGGGGGCAATAGTTGAAATACAAACTGAAAACAAAAGAAGCTTAAGTAAAGTTTTTAGATGAAGTTAACTTTAAAGCTTCAATAGTACTAAGAATGTATGTTGAGTATGAGTATGCGCATGTAGTGTAGTATCTGTGTGTGTGTGTGTGTGTGTGTATATGTGTGTGTGTGTGTGTGTGTGTGTGTGTGTGTGTGGCCTGTTTTCTTGGTTTTGATCTGAGCCTTTAAAATGAAAGAGTTATGTTGCATGTTTTTGTCGGCTACCGTTTCATTAAGGCAAAGAAAATATTTATTTGAAACCTAATTGAGTTTCGACGTGCAAACAACATAAATCGATTAACATCGAGCAAGGCAATTGCCAGCCAACGTAGCAAACAAAATGAATTATGTTAAATAATGGAATGAAGGAATGAAAAAGGGTGGAGATTCAACAGACCGATAGTCAGACAGATACTAGTATATTTTGAACATTGGAAGACCCTTTTCAAGAAACGAGATACAATGGCTATCTGATGTCTCACGGTCTCTGTGATGTTTTTTTGTTATTTTCTGTTACTCATTGACTTTTTGGCCAAAGGCGCTAATTTGACTTTTAGGCAAAATAGTGATGATATTGACTGATTATCTAAAAAGGCATCCACCAAAGTCTACCGGCATTTTCAACTCAAGTGCATTTATTATTCTCACTCATTCACTCAATGAGAATTCTACTTTGTTGGGTTCACTTGGCTTCCTTGTTGGCTGCTGTCATATTTGACATTTTACGCTAATGTATTTTCAAACCTTCATTTACTTGCTTGCTTGATCGACCGATAGACCGAGCGACCGGTTCACGGGTTTCATTTGCTGCTTCATATATTTTCAGCTGAGCTTATGTTGTTTCCTTTTTCCAGCTTTCACAGTCTCTGGGTTATTATTTTGTTAGCTAAACTAGGTTAGAAATGATACTTCATCATCTGCAGCTCAGCAATGAGCCTTCAACCTCCACTTTTGGATTTGGATTTGGTTGTCCATGCCTTGTTAGGCAGCTTTGTTAGCCGCTTTAACCAGCAAAATGGCGCCTGAGGCCAACTCAGTTTTTAGTGTAATAAATAGTTAAAGTTATTGTAAGTATAAGTCTTGTGCTACAATACTTTGTGCGGCTTACGCAATTCGAAACCCCAAAAACGATTTACTCAAACCTAACCACTAGACAGATTGTAGTCAGACAGATAAACTGACAGACCAACATACCAATATACAGACAAACTGTCAGTTACAACAGTTTGGAAAATTGTATTGTGAGATATGTTTTAACTGCTTGGTTATACTCAATATGTACTACGTACAACAGTTAAGTGAGTGAGTTGCTATCGGGTTAATAGTTTCTGTTTTCTTGCAAAAAAAAAAAAAAAATTATCATTAATCATTGTAGATTTAAAAAGCCATAAACATTGGCATCGAATATTACTTATTAGATAAGTGGTAAAGTATAAAAAGAAAGAGAAGAAGAAATAAGCTTCAGAAATGGATAAGGTTATTGTTAATAATTTTCTCACAGAAATTATGAATCATAAGCAATTCTAAATTATCTTCATAATTGGTAGTTAAGAAATCATTTTAATTTAAAATATACTTAAAATATTTCAATTAGTCAGGATTTAGATATTGAATTCTTCTTCATTAGTGTCTAATATTTTAATAAGTAAATAGATTATGAGTGGATAAAATAGAATAATTTCATGATCTTTTGTTAAATAACTTCTAGTAAAAGCTTAATCGTTCTTAAGAGGCTTTAAAGCAAGTAATTTCATCATTTGCAGGTTAATATCATTTTAGCAGATATTTCTTTGGGGTCTTCTTTATCTGATCACAGAAGCTGCAACTGTTTATTGGGTATAGTCACAATTTCCTTAAATGGGATTTGAGCTGACAGTGACCAATGCAATAATCTACCAGAAGTGCAAATTAATTTTTAAAGAGTTTCCCCTGTCTAAGAATAAGGAAAGTGAGTTTAAATCCCAAAAGTAGTAAAAGATGCTTGCGAATGCATCCGCTATTTGATTGCTGGTATTACATTGGGGCCTAGAGCCCATTTTATAGTAACTTTAGTTCTACTTTTTATTTACAGTTAATTTAAGATCTAATATTTCATATTGAGTGATAATACCGATGCTTTGTCTTATGCAATCAGGTTGCTTTAATATTATCCTTAGTTCATGGGTCACTTTAATCCTATTTCATAACTTTTCCTTTTGTTGGTCCCCTATTATTATTGTTTCTATAATATATACGAGTATCTATGTTTAATGACTAAGTCCTTTGTGTCTATTCCCTTAATATATTATAGTATCTGCATGCTTTTAATCAATTAGTGTTTATATTAACATTTACATTTGTCAAAAGCATCAAGTACACTAACTACACACATCCATTGCGTTTGGTCCCCATTCACTACTCTCCATTAAGGGTCTTCATCCAAGTCATTTTTTGCTACTTTGTTTAGTCCTTTTTGGTTGGTATACAATTTAATTTCAAAATAAATGCTGTTGACTTCAAAGTGACAATGACATGCAATTGTTGTCTATGTGCTGCAACTAAACTTAGTCTCACTTACGAACCCTCAGACATGTGTGTTGTTACAGCTCCCCAGTGTCGAAGCATTTTTATCTGGACAAATGCTCGTTTCACTTATTTTCTCTCCCTCTCTCTCTCTCTCTCTCTCTCTCTCTCTCTCTCTCTCTCTCTCTCTCTCGCTCGCTACACATGCCTTTGTTCGGATCATACCCAAGGGTCTTCAAACGCAGGCATGCAACCAAATAAAGTGCATACCATACATGTTTCTCATATGTATGAACCTTTTTTATAGTCCTTTATGTTCCCAAAACAAACAAATTACGGTTTGCTCTATTTTAAATCATTTGGGAACTTGACTGCCATTCCTGCCATTTCATTTATTTTGTGTTTGTATGTAATTTTTGTATCTCTCTCAGCAAATGAACGAAACTTTAAATGAAAAGAGGGCACACTTTTCATGCCACCAAAATATGATTAAAAAAAATATCATTATGTTAATGTGGTAAATAAATCAAAATTCATACAAAAGTCAACAACGAGACACCTACACACATTTCAACTCACATTCTTACAGATACACTACACTACACTACTCTACACTACACTACTCATACTCTTGTTGTACGCGGCGTCGCTCAATTTATACGACTTCATTGCGTTTTCTTTTTTCATTTTATTTCAGAGTTTTGGTTGTTTTTTTTTCACTTTTTATATTTTTTATAATATTTTTTCAACAAATTGAGGTTGGGTCCTTCCATATAGTAGTATTGGCAGAAACACTCACTTCACTCAACGTGATAACAATCAAATGTGGCGTGCGTTTTCCTTTCTTTGCACATTTCATTTTCAGATTTTTTGTTTAACGCGCCCATTTCGGCACGAAAATGTTTCATTTACAAATATTTTTCATATGCATTAAAGTTACCCAAAGCAAAGAGAGAAAGAAAACAATAATGATTTTTTGTTTTTCTCTACATATGAAATTATTTAATTTCCTGTGTGCGACAGACACCATTTGTTTTTTTTTTTTTTTTTTTTTTTTTTTGAGATCAAGTTGTTTCATCATCACTGTTTGTGGGGTTGCTGATGTATTTATAATTAAATTCTAAATATCACATAAAGTTGAATTGAGTGAGATGATGAAATTGTCTGACAACTGTTGGTCATCAAGAAAACAGCGACAGCTTTTCATATAAATAATATTTAACTAATGAGAATAATCAAAATTATGTGGGTCATTATCACTTTAGGAATAAAATTAAAAGATTATCTTAAATCTACTTACCAAACATGTTCAACCAGGATTTCTTACAATAAATTTTTCTGTAGTCTTCATACGAACTCTATGCTTCTAATGATAGCGAGCACATATTGATCTACTTACGTTCCCCATTTTCCCATAAAAAATCATTGTTAAAGCCAAATTTCTTTCAATTGTTTCCTTTTCATAACATATCTTTCTTTCCTTTCCGATTAAATTCATTAATTTACAAAGTTCCACAATTTTCTTAATTGTCACAATTCTCCCGGTTTATGAACCACTGTTTTAGCTACCTCAATCGACTTACTAAAATCTCAATCTCCATTTTTCCATTATCTCATAAATCGATTTTACTTCCTCATTATTATGCTTTTCATTAAACAATCATCTGTCTAAAGTTTCCATTCGGTTTCAGTTTGAATTGAAAGATGCAAATTAGTTTACAATTGTTTAACACTCATTACCCGAGAAGGTCGACAGAAACAAAAAAAAAAACAAAACAAAAAAAAACCAAGCTACTTGGTGTCTAATCCAAATTGATGATGATTGTTGAAATACAAAAAAGATGGAAAACACGTCTGGTGTCTTAATTAAGTCTAATCAGTAGCGAGCACGTTTAAACAACTAATTTCCGGTGTTTTGAAGTACTATAGTCCTAAGGATGCTAGAGAGCATTGACTAAGTAACACTTACTGGAATATAGACAAAATTGACTAATAAACTTCTTGAATAAATGTCAGGTCAACATTGTTTCTACGTATTTCACAAATACTAAATGCAATTCAGATGAAAATTGAATACAATTGAGTTCAAATGATAGAATATCCAACACACAACATACTAAACACCCACTCTCCTTCACTGACTAACTCACTTACTTAGTCTATCTGTCGTCTGTCTTTCTGTCTGTGTATCAGTTAGTCAATGAAAAAAAGTCACTCGTTTTCGCTATCCATTTTAGACTCAGTGAGGCATAACTAATGCGAAATACTCGTGTAAACTAACAACAACAAACAAAGACGATGGTAGCAAAAAATGTGTTTATTTTTTCAAAAAATCAGGCGAAAATTGCTGTTACAAAGTGTCACGAAAACGAGGCAACTTGTTATGAAGTGTAGTATTTTGTATTCCTGAATGTTATTGTGGAGTTGAGAAGGAAAGAGGAGTCTTGATATCGGTGTCTGACAGCAACAAATAGAAGCTCATAAGTATGAACACAAATGTGAACAAATTTAACGGCAAAGTGAATATATCGCATCGATATTTGTATCTTTCTATGCACATACTCGTACATATATATATATATATATATGTATGTATGTATGTGTATGTATCTGTTGCATGTGTCGTAGGGCAGTAAAAGGGAAGTTGGCTTAATAAATATTGCATTATTTGTTGAAATTCAATATGGTTACGACGACGAAGGCAGATTCAAAATGAATATGAGCGAACTTGTTATGACTATGGATAGAATTGTATCAAAGTTGTTGTAGTTGCAGTATTACAATATGAAGAAAACGTTTGCAGAATTGAAAGATATGTATGGCACCAAGGGACTTCAACAAGTTATAAGTTGTCATCATAATATGAGTATTTAGTATTTTTTTATTATTTTTGTTGTTATTTCTTATGGTGGGTGGAAGTTTATTACCAACACTGTAGAAGTCCATAGTGTGAAAATGGAGGAAGTTGCTCACTACTTCATGATAAAATGAATGAATGAATAAGTGAGCGAATGAATGTTTGCGACACTTTAAATTTGTACATGGCTCATATTATACTTCAATTTTACTTGCTGTTACACTTGTTCTTCAGTTTATGTCGCTGGCCTCTCTGCCTGTCTGTCTGACAGTATATCTACTCGTATCTGTGCCTCATAATATAAATCGAAAAATCATTTTGTCAATATTTTTGTTATTTCATTTTCTCCTTCCTTTCTGTGCTCCCCAACTGTGATTGTGAGTGTTTTGGATTAACAAAATAAAAAATGTTTGGTTCACATTACAACTTGTCAGGCAATAAATTGCTTTTTTGCAATCCAAATTGTATTACTAAGCAATTGGTCCCTATGCTCGTACTATACTCGTTGTCGATCACTTTGGCTGTTGGCTGCTTCAAGCACTTAAATATGCGGAAATTTGTCAATTATTATAATGTTGCATCTGATTGAGTGATTCCATTTTGATTTGACAAGTGATCGCATTCATATGGATCTTTATTTGTGGGTAGATAGAAATAAATGTTTTACATTTTGTAATCTTGAGTTTGGTTACACGGAAACTGACATCAGTAACAGATAAACATATACACTCTCTATATCTCGCAAAATAATATTTAAGTATAAAGTTCTAAACTAACTAAATTTATGTAGACTATGTAATCAAGAAGAGAAGACACCAAAGCATATACAATGGCACTGTGACGACCTAATCGGACCATACTCCTCTATTTGGGTGGCCAGTATATGGAATCAAATGAAATTGAAGGTTTGTTACGGAAGTGGTTCCTGGAATTCTTGATGAATACCAGAATCTCGGAGGAACTGTTATTGCGAGGATTGTCACAATATGTATTACTTCCCCAAATCTAATCTAATAATAGAACTATAAGAATATACAAGAACATATAATTATTATTTTTATTATTATTTAGAACTAATATTATAATTAGAAATTATAACTTAGTTAATAATTTTAAGAGTAATAGCGTTTAGCTCTAAACATATAATTAGTTGCATTTCTTATATGAAGAACTTATTGTAATTCCTTTCTCTTAAATCAGCAGAAATGGTGATAAATAAGTTAAGTAAATCAAATATAAATTAGCCTTAAGACACGAATTCATTAAATAAAGGTATTTAGGAAAGGTACAATATATTATCAGAAGAAATATATAAATAACATAAATTCGCATGAAAGAAAATTCGATGCGCTCGATTTATTTGGAATTTCTTGTAACTTGTTATCAGTTCTGTTCGTCCGTTGGCATTAGCATCCATTTCCCAAATGCCTATCCTAAGAGGTTTTATTGAAAACTAGGCAAACCCGGACCTGCTTCGCACGAGTTGCTTCCTTTCTTATTATCTTTATACTCTCTGTCCCACAACCCCTGCTTCACTCTGTTTCCCTTCTCAACAAATCTCTCGATCTTGTGTCGCAAATTTTTGATACATTGATATATTATTGCAACTTTCATAGGAATCTCTAATTTTTCTAAAATAAAATACTCGCTGATAATATAGTTTTCTATAGATTTTTCATAATCAGTTAAGTAGTTTTTGCAAATAAATAATATAATATTAGTATAGATAATTATTTTTAAATGCTCTTTTCTATCGATCATTATACATTTTGTTTAACTTTTAAATAATATTGCAATCAAATGCTATCACTAAATGTATACAAGTCCCAAGGCAATCAATCTTATCAACTGAAAAGCAAAAAAACTCACTTCAATTTAACTCAAATTGTGGAAATGTCAAGTGCTACTTTTTTCATCATTCCACATGCAAATAAAATCTGTTTGTAATAATAATCAACAATAACCACATCACAGCATCCTTCACTTGATTCTGATATACATAGATACGACATGAGATGACAACCAGGAAAAAGATGACAGCCAAACCAGTGGAAGTGGCAACATTAACATCGGTGCTGATATACAATCATAAAATTGCATTTATAAGCAATCATGTCTGTGACAATGTCAGTTCTTTGCATGGCATACAAAAATATTCTAAAGGGTAGAAGAAGAAGGATATATGAACATGCGAAATAAGAATGCCTCAAGCATGAATGCATTGAAAAAATATAGAAAAACAGAAGATTTACTTCACACCTCATATAAAAAATTGTACTATGTCAGAAGAAAAGACACAGATAGATACTTAGATAGAAGTATAGAGGGTGGTCTGAACTACATAGTACTATAATAATAGTGTACATCGTCTGGCGTTTGCTGCTTTGCAAGAACAGGAAGTCATTGTAAAATACACAGGAAATGCAATGAAAGATGAATATTTAGTACGAGTATATACTTGTATATTTGTTTATATGGTGTTACATGGTAGTAGGCATCTCGATTGTTGAAGATTATACACATGATTTGATTTGTTTTTATAATAAAATTCATCTGAAACTTTCTTGGAAATCTATCAAAAACAATAACAATAACATTAAGAATTTGTATCTTTACACCAAGAAAAATATTTGCAGACACATATATTGACTTATTTATCTAATAATATAATATTCCACCTGAAGAAATTCGCTGTGCCTTCTTATGATCTGAATTTCAATGATTTTGCCAATCATCATTGGTCCAAAGGAATAAACTAAGTAGACGAATACTAAACAAAACAATAATTCAAAACTTTACTCCTGTACTTTATTTTTATATTTTCTTAATTTTAATCAAACTCTTCATTCAGCGATTCACATTACATTTTGCCTTAAAGCTAATCTAAAATAATTTTTATCTAAACTATCAAAGTTAATTTATCCAACTTGTTAAAGATATTGTTTGATAATCATGGAAGTAAATGGGATAGGTTATTTGCTAATTTATTTCATGTAGTTTAGCTAAGCTTTAATTAGAAACAAAGTATCTATTGTATTTAATATCCTAGTAAAAACTTAGTTCCTTTGTACTTACGCCACTGTAGCTACTTAACTTTGAAGCGTTGACAGTTGATTGAACACTTTTGAAATGACAAAAACGCCCCGCGGGTGACATTTTTCAAAACACTTTACGAGCTGTGAGTAAATGGCAAAAGAACAAATGCCTCATAGACATATAGACCCCGACAAACAATATATCTATACCGACAGATTGGTTACTATACTCAAGTTGAGTTGTTTTGAGTTTTAGAAATTCGCTTAAAGTGTTGTTACCTTGATTAACAGACAACTCATATTCTTCCCCTAGACACACACCTGACTAGAAGATACTTGTAGTATCTGAAGGTAAAGTATAACTTACCGTGAACAACAGATTTGGAAGGTTGCTTGGTTGGTTGGTTATACTCAGTTACTTTGACGTTGGGTTTAGTCAGTCATTTGACTATACTCTTACTACATTGCTCTACTTTACGTACCTGACTCTCCTTCCTTCTATGCCTCTTGTCATTTTGGTATGTTTGTGCGTCATTGGCATCCTTGTCGACGTCGTCGTCGTCATTAAAACGTCAAAATGATAAGTTCGTTTACAGCTGCAAGCGTGTGGTGGCGAGTTTCTACTACACCATTGAGCATCATCAAATGAGTGCTTGAGAAGACATCAATCAACAGCCAAAATGGTAATTTAAAACCACCATACACCATTGTTAGGTTAGAGTACAAACCCGATGAACATCATCGACTCCAGAGTATCATTCAACACAATGCTCTGCTCCAGCCAACTTGTCCATCACCCAACTCTCTCTCTCTCTATTACTCGCTTGTTTTTTGAAACCTTAGCTAAAAATTTTTTTTAGTATTTCAATCGCTTTTCCTTTTAGCTTTTTCTTGTTAACTGATTTCAATTTAATGACAATGAAATGCGTTTGCCATTATTTTCTTTTATAGCAAATTTATTACTGACTATAAAAAAAAAACATTTTGTATCATTTTCTGTTGTTTTTTTTTTTTTGTCATTTATTTATGATAATTTTTCATCCATTTTTCTCTCAGCTTTTAGTATTTAGGCATCTTTCTCTGTTCCCTTTAGCAACCAACAACCAGCACACACCCATTCATTTGCCCATGTGTATGTACTCGTATATTAACAGATACTTTGGGACACTTCATTAGATTCTTAAAGGTGTAGATACTCAACCACACCTTCTCCTCTCATCAAACTTTTGCTTGGGCAACTAATGTTCGTTCATCGGTCGTTCGTGTCTTTTTGTCGATTTGAGTTATGTGATAAGACATAAGATGAGTCTCAATCCAAAATTACTCATGGTTGCGCTGTTGATTGAGTACCTCGTTGGTCGACTGCCTAAATGTCTGCCGGGTTCTTTCCTGATGACTGACAGACAACAACGCAACGCATTGCACTAATGAATCTATGTCGTGTCGTGGAGAGACGTAAAGACTCACTGACACCTTTTGCTTTTAATTTTATTTTTATGCGTATTTTTAAGTATTTTTTTATTTTTCATTTTCATCATCTAAACTGTGTTGCTTATAGGCAGTTAGCCAGTCAGTCACTCACTCACTCACTCAGTCAGGCAGCCATGGAGCCATGGAGCCTGTCGTATTTTAATGCCTTGTTAAAGCTACCAGACAGTAGCTTTAAAGCAAGTGATCGATGGCACTTTCAACAATTAAGTTTTAAAGCATTTTCCCCCAAACTTACTTCGACTGTTCTCATATTGTTTCTTCAAATTCAATGGCTTGTTTCATTAATGTGAGTCATGAAAATGTGTTTTTAATTGTTCGTTTGTGGGTAACAAAAATAAAAAGAAATAAAAACATTAATACTAAGTATATAGTATATTGTGCGATTATGTTAGTTCTCTCCACTCTTTTATGAGAATCAATCAGAAGATTTAAGTGCCAAGTAATAAAATATAAATTTATTTTTTTTTTCCTTGGATACTAAAAATCTGAAAACAATAATTATTTGATGATTTAAGTTTTTTTTAATAGTCTTTTGATTTAAGATTTTATCTGTTCAGTTCAGTTAGTTTTTTACCATTGACACGAAAAAACTTTAACATCTTAGTTATACAACCAGAATAATCTATTTCTATGTGTATAAGGTACTTATTAGCCATTCACAGCCATTCACAGCCATTCAAATACGAGTAATATCCACAAATTTAGATCACAACTAATAAATCTGTAAGAGTTTTGTAGCATAGTCCACTGACATTATTTCTATGTAATCATTAGTCAGACTTTTTCTTACTATCTTCCTTTTTTGGCTTCAAATAGTAAGTTTTGTCAACTTTTCTTTTTAAATAAAATAATTATAAATCTTTATATTGACAAACAAATTTGCCTATTGTAATTTCTTAAATTTCCTTTCATTGCCAACTTTTTCCTTCTTTTACTATAGTCAATTAAGTGACATTTCCTATCGTCTATCATATTTCCATTTTTTCTCATTCAATTAGACCTTCCATTTATCATAACCAAAGCTTACAATAATAAACAAATCTGCTTAGCATCAACTTCATTTAACAAAGTTTTAAATTCACTTGCTTCATTTATGTTACTTCACATCACTTAACTTGCTTCGTTTCTTGTTCCATTATTTGCATTATCTACTACAATATTTGAATTCAAATCCCCATACTAATTGTAAGTCAAATCCGAACTGCAAACAAGTTACTTAATTTCTTGCTAACAAGCTAAAATAACGGTTGAGTAAGTTACTACCTTTACTACTTATATTCTTCTCCTCTTTTCTGCTCAACTACTTTCCATATACTACATACTAACTTACTTCAATGCCTAACATGGTGATGCATGCAGCAAAATGCCACCAACGATGAGAGTACAGAAATTTTCTCAAGTGTCTCATATGACAATAAGCCACCGAATGAAATGTTTCCGAGTTCATTTATTATTTTTGCTGTTGTTACTGTTGTTGCTACTATATATAGATAATGTTTCAAGTATATGGCATGGATCTGTGTGTGTGTGTGTGTGTTTGTGTTTAGGCATTTTGATTTTGAGCGCTTAAGCGGCTTCTGTATGTCAAACACTTTATGACAACCATGTCGTCGTCTTCATAGTCTTCATCGTCCCCGTGTCTTTTATATATTATACTTATTTAGTGGTAACAAGATACTTGACGCCACGCGAAGTCGCTGCAAACAACCATTTGTGGCACAGTGGGGGTGATGCGCCTAACTCTTCTTCTTTTGGATTAAGTTACCTATCAACCCGAGAAACCTTTGTTGCTGCTTTTGGTTTATTTTTTCTTATTTATTTTATTTTATTTTTTTTTTTTTTTATTTTTATGCTTCCACTTTGACATGGTTGATTTATAATTGTCAACTGCCGCGATTGAGTTGAGACTGAGTTCTACAACGACTTTGCTGATAAATTAGTTGAAAAATTATATGCGGCAACAAAAGATTAACACAGAAATCGAAGAAGTCCCAATAGTGCGGGAAATAATTCAAATGTATGACATTTAATGGGTTAAGGGACCAAACAACAGAGCAGAGCTAGACGACTTGAATAGACTAGACTCAACTCAACCGAACTTCACTCAACACTCATGCCACTCGACGCTATGGCATTTTTAATATTCCCAAAACAATTTGTCGAAATATTTCAACTTCTTTTTTCTCTCTCTAGATACTTTATAGTATGTACTTGTCTGAGTAGAAATTTATGAACTTAACTAACGGCTATGGCCAAATAGCAAATATTTGATTGGCAAAAGTTGGGTGGTGGATGAGTTGGTTGATGTTGATGGAGTTCTGTGGTTTGCGCTATTAATTGCCAATGTTTTCTCTCGAACCATAAGTAATTGGCTTGGCAAGAAAAAATATTAGAAAAATAATAAAACTTTTCTTGTGTAAAAGCGGAAACGGAAACAAGCCATGAAATCAACGTCCTGTTAAAAATCCAACAATCAAAGTTTACCGAGAATGAAAGAAAAAACTAAGAAAAAAATGTTTTGCAATCAATCGCAGACAACCGTGATTGTGATTTTGACTTTGACTTTGTTTTTTGACTTTGGCTTAGACTTAAATTTTAACTAGACTGAGCCGATGCGATGCCATTGTTTGTTGTCGTCGTCTTTCTAAAAAATAACATTTGCCTTTATTGCTCTATACTAGTTATTGTTGTTATACTCGTTAGAGTAAATTTGTTGCAAAAATGAAAAAGAAAAAAAAAAGGAGGCAATAGTCTGTCAAGTCCAGGATGATATGGCTGGCATAACCTTCAATAAGAATTGGTCTGGTCTACACTTTTGAATCATATCGAACTATGACCGGCATTTAGAGCTTCTACAACAAGTAGAGATTTCTTTTTTATTTCATATTTCTTATGTTTTAACATCTATGAGATTCGTTTATATATTAAGATTATTACTATTAGCACTTAGTGATGCTTCCGTAGTGAGTAGGACAATAGAACGAGAATCTGTGGTATCACAATATACCAAAGGTGATTTAGGCGAATTGGCTATCTTTTCTACCTAACCTAAGATCTTTGATTAGTAATTCAAGTTATAGAAACTCTATACTATTTACGTTTATACCTTGAAATGTAAAAGTTTAATACGACATAGGTATAATTTATAATCTAGACAAATTTGGCTACATAAAATAAATAAATCTTACATCATGTCAATCGATCGATCAATAGATTTTTCATAGAGAGCTATGAACATTTCACATATTTTTGTTTATAGAAGATGTTAAAACATCTAATCGCCTTGTGTTTGCTAGTTTTCCTTTTTAGGATCTAGTAGGATGTTAACCAAACAATAACCAACTTTATTTTGTCTTTTACCTCACCTCTTTCATATCGCATTTTTTCAATTGCTTTCAACCATCATCATCATCATATCAGTTTTTATGTAACAAAAAATAGAAAAACAAGATGAAAATCCTCAAAACTTCATTTTTGCGGTGAAAATGGTTTTTCCTGATGTGCGGCATCAAACTCAATATAAATGCGCAGACCAGACGCCCTTTGTCTACCGCAGACAGACAGACACACATTGGCGGGCAATAATAATAGATAAAGAACAAATATTGTACATAAAAAAAGAGAGAAATCATGGGAGAAATATAGTGTGAGAAAATACGAAAGGATTTTCATTTTATTCTTCCATTCACACACTCTCACACTTTCCTCAATCTATGCATTGATGTCATTGATGCTATTGATGGCATTTATGCCATCGCCGGCAGCTGTGTCCAATTGGAAAAACTCATCCATGGTCATATTTTTACTTTCATTTTCAATTTACGCTTCGTTTTCGCTTCTTTTCTTTTCTGGTAATACTTCATCATCTCATACTTTTATTTTTTTTTTTTATGCGTTTTTATTTACATTCAAGTAGAAATTATTGCAATCCTATGTCATTCGCTCTTTTAGTATTTTATATAAAGCACACATAAAGACGACAACGACGACAGACAAGGCCATTCTTTGTCATCTTTTGAGTAACCATTATAGCTTTTTTAAATGTACTTTGGCCATATCTGATTTGAATGCATAATACCGTATAAACGCACCTGTTCAATTTTTCCTTGAACCTCCTAACCTCTCTCCTATTGGATATCCTCCTTCAATATGCGTATAGTATTTTATTTTTATAAATATGAGTGTTGAGTGTTGTCGACGCGTCGTTTTTATGTTATTGAAATCTATAAAATTGAAATTTATATTCCCAATAATGTTGTCTGGCGACATTTTTTTAGTATCCCAATGTGATTATTCATGTTTTCATTGGATTCTATTAATATTGCTGCGAGCTTAAATTGAAGGCAATAAATTTGCTTGATGGTAATATATCATTCTGAAATTCATTCAAGGAATTATACAATATAAAAAATATTATAAAATTTCATTTATGTAAATATTTATTAATATAGTAAATTAGTGAAGATATCAAATATGTTCTTCATAAAACAATGACAATTTTTTAAGCAGATCATGAAGCTTCTGAATCAATTAAAACATTTTCACAAAATCACTTAAAAATAAGACAAAATTAGACAATATTAGATTAGGGGAAGAGCGGAAGTTCACCTTAATCCTGTAATTTCAATAAAGTTCCTTTGAGATTCTTATATTCATCAATTTACAAGAGATGAATCAGTCATTTTCGTTGGTTCTAGGAATTGGTTGCCTAGTTATGGGAGTCTTATCCACATTAATCCCTCACAGTTGCATAACAAATGATATTCTGCCTCCTCTTCTTCACTACATTGGCCATTAAGATATATTTGCATACTATGATAGTGTTGCATAACTCTTCAATATCTTGTTAAAATACCTGAGACTATATGGATATCTTTCTTAGAAAGTCCTAGTATTTCTTGTGTTCTTTTGCGAAAGCTCTTATGCATGAAGGTCTTCCTTACTCTTATATTTGTTTTATGTCCAGCCAATATTGGTGCGATTTTCTGTCAATCCATCATTTCCGTCTTATTTATGTGGATCACCAAGGGAGTTTGCAGAATGTTTCTAGTTCAACGAGGACTTTAACAGCTCTTTTCTTAGAGAGTTCATCCGTCTCTTCGTTACTTATAAGAGTTTTGATGGATAATTCTAACCTTATTATACTATTCAGATGACCCAGCTATGTTTACTAATATCCTGTCTAGTGATACTGAACCCATATACCATGAAAAGTGCTGCCGCTGAATTGAAAGTAGTCTAAATTGTAAGAAGTGAAGGAAATACAATAAACAAATTAGAGGAGAACTTAAAAGGAGTTTTCCACTAGTATTTGAGGTTTAAGATTTGCTTACATGCTCTTAATACTATGAATAAAGGCAATAAACTTTTCTATGTCTTCCTATCAAATTGGTTTCTGATCCTATAAAGTGTAACTAGGAGACACATATCATACTATTGATATCACTTCTATATCAATGAAAAGCTTTTCTTTGTTTCTGATATAAAACATTTCCATTAATAATATTCACTTCATTTAACTATGACCACTGACTATTCTTTTATTCTTTTCACTCTCGAAGTCCTCTTAATGTCAATTACAATGGGATATTCATAATTAATTACCGTTAAAAGTAACAAAAGTAAAATTAAAATGAAGATTATTTAATTGAAAAAAGATATTATTATCTTGATAAATTGTAAATTGCTTATCCTTGTTGGTGTTTGAATGCGTGTGTTTCTGTCAATTATTAAAATGTAATTATTATTATTCTCATTATCATTATTATGATTAATATGATATTTAAGTGGAAGCCATGCATAACATGATGAATACAAATACTTAAATCTTTTCTGTTCTCTTCTCTTTGTATTTTTTTTTTATTTTTTTTTAAATAATTTCATAAATTTTTTTTCACTATTCTTCTGTTTAACAAAAATTTCATTAAAATCTCCCACTAGTATCCTAAAGCAATTGCCTTCTGCTCAAACGCTTCATTCTTCATGACTTATCGATTATATCACATTCGCTCGGTCGCTCAATGGTTCGCTTTGACGCATTCACATTCATTTATTCATCACTCCCTCATTCATTTATTCATTCCCTTTTACCTTCTACTCAATCTGCGTTTTTTCCTTCTTCCCTTTGTCTTCATTATCATTATCATCATCATCATCATCATCATCATCATCATCATCATCATCATCATCATCATCATCATCATCATCATCATTATGATATTTATGCTGAGGTCGCTTGGTGGTTCTGTCAGTCTGTCTATTCGTTGTCTCATGCGATTCGTATCATTTTGATGGGTTTCAATTCGACGCGGTTGGTAGCTTCCGCAAATAAATTGACATTTATCTCTGAAATAAGATCAAGTATACGCAGCGTTGCGTCTGCTCTTAGCAGCAGCACTACTACTACTTATACATTGTAGTACTAATGCGGCAATCACTACTGAGTGAGCGAGTGTGTGAGTGTTGTTTTTCATTAATGTTGCATTGAGTTACTATGAAATTAAAAGTAAAAAAGAAATGTGAATAAATAAAATCAAATCAAATCGAATTGAATTAAATTGAAATATAATGAAAATGATTTCTTTTTCTGTTTATAATTGCTTCATTCCGAGGCGCTGGCAACTATTCATAAAAACATTTCAAGTGCAACGTTGCGTATGCGTAATTTTGATTTAATTGCAAAGTGTTTGTGTGTAGGACTGTTTCATTTATACTATACATGCTACTATTTTATCATAAGCCTCTTTAGACATACTCGACCTTGTTCTGCAATTAATTGAGTTGTCACAAGTTTGCTTATTTTCTTCCATATTCTTGTTTTTTTTCCTTGATACTCTCAACTATGCATATCATGCTTGACTTCATCATAAAAACCTAATTTTGAGTTTGAAGTAGCGCAGCAAAGTGAAGGAAAAACTATTAAACGTCAAAATGCTGACATGAATGGAGGTTAACACGTGTCACGTCATGGCTTGATTCTGCTTTTGGCTTGCCCCTATTTGTTGTTATTCTATTCATTCATTCATTCAATACTAACAAGACCCAACTTGAGTTTGTGTTCAGTTATATTGTGTGTTGAGTTCAGTTGAGTTGGAGCTCAACTTGAGACGCAAAAGTCAAATCGAAAGAACGAACAAACGAACGAATTTCGTTTTCTGACATTTGACATGCAGATTAGTAGTAACCATGATGTGCGTGTGTGTGTGTTGCAAGTAGTTTTTGCCACACTTACCTCATACCTCATAGAACACTTATTTTTTGTAACTTCATAGCTTCTTTCTTTCTTTTCTTCCTGACTTACAAATACTTTCAATTTGCTGTATTTTTGTTGAGCTTGCAAAGTCATCATTATTATCATCATCCACTTCATCATCGCGTCTCGCGTTTTACAATATAAATTGAATTTGAAAATGATTATTTTTTTCGTAAATATTATGAAGTTAAGCCTTTATGTAGACTGACATTGTCTTGAAGAAGAAGAAGGAGAAAGAAGGGAAGATTGAAAGATTTGTAAACTTCTTGTTTCTAATAGTTCATTTCGTTGGCTTTGTCATGTTTTTTGAAACGTCAAGTGAATAAATTGTTTCTTAAGACTTTTCCATCATCATTGAATTGACAGTGAAGAAAACTTTGTTGTCATGTGCTTCAAAAATCATTTATAGTAGAAAAACAGTAGGAGAAGAGACAAATAAGACAAGCTAAAGAAGTTGACAGCTATGAGGATTACTTGACAACTTTTTTTAAGTAAATAAATATTATCCTTGTGTTATTATTTTGTTTCATTAATTAAATCTCTTTACTAACCTAAATTTTATTTCTTATCTTCAATCATTTCCAGGACATCAACGAAATTGCTAATTTCCTTTAACTTAACACCATAAAAGACCATCAAGCTCAAAAAGGTGAGTCACAAATTCTATTCAATGGTGAAAACTTTTAAAATTACATATTTACACTTGGTGAAACCAATCAACCAAGTTAAATGGATGTGGGATCTTGTGCTCCTACATACATAGAATATGCTTGTTGCAATCAGATTTCCTGAAGCAAATTCATTTTTCGACTGATAGCATTTTAATGCAACACGGAAATGCGCTTACTTCTACTCATCCCCCCACCCTCACCCTCACACTAATTCTTCATTCTCTAGTATTTGTGTTCACAAATCAAAACTAAACCCCATTTGCATATGACAATTTCCGGTGACAAAAGAAAAACCAAGAACGAGGAAAATAAAATGCACACAAGTAGCAGAATAGGGAAAGGAGAAAACCATCTTGCATTTCCCCATGCACTCAGTAGGTAATACGGGGGCAGGTTGTCACCTGAAATTAGTGTCACCTGCAAATGAAAATCTCGTTGTCCTTGTGTGTGATTTTGAAAAACAAACTAATGGAAAATCTACTTGCGATGATGATTGTACAGAAAAAAAAAGTGAGAATGGAAAAGTTGAAAAGTTTTTTAACTGAGAATTTTTGTTTTAATTTGCACCTTTTTCGTTGGTTGATATTAAAAGGCGTTTTTTGTTTTGTGATTTGTCGCTTGCCGGAAAAGTTTTCGCGCTCGACTTGATGTGCAAATAATGGTGACACCAACGAATGGCCACCAAATCTGGCAATGGCACTATACAGAAAGAAAAACTTAAGAGAGTAGAAAGAAGAGTATGGAGTGCGGAGAGATTGTGAAAGTGCGTGGGTGACAAGTGCCGAAAAAACAAATGAACCAAAGAAAAAGTTGTGTGCGAGAGAATTACATTGGGAAAAAAAATCGTATTTTTCACTTAATTTCACGCCAACTTTTTGTGCTCTGAAATGAAACAACAGGTAAAAGCACCAAGACACCATCATCATCATCATCATCATCATCATCATCATCATCGTCAACACATTGTTGCCAACTTCATGCAAGAGTAATAACAAATAAAAGACTTTCCAACTGTAAGTGACAAATGCACAACAAAAGCATAGATTTTGGCATCAAAAGCTGAGACAAAACATACAAATTTTCAAGAAATATTTTTTCCTTTAAAAGTTCAATGTCAATTTAGTTAAGTTTACACGAAAAGTTATGAAAAATTTTAGAAAATAAATGAAAGAAAATTCAATTTTATTAACAAATCATAAACAATAACAAAAATAAATGTAACAAAAATAAATGTAACAAAAATAAATGAAACCAATCAAAGTGAGCAGGACCATTATACATAATATGTAAAATTTTTTTAGTATATAGATGTAAGTAAGTCTTCAAGGAGTATACGAGTAGTATATGCATACAAGTCACCGGCATTGCTAACAAATCCGATTTCATATTCAATATGATGAAGTGGATTTAACCATATTTAAGCTTCTTGTACACTTGACAACGTACATGATTTTCTTTTCCTTTTATGTGTTTTTTTTTTTGTTATTGTTACTTGTTCTTGTCAAAATCTTAATGAAAATGGAATAAATTACAACAATAAATCTGTTTTCATATTTTATTCTCGCTTAAACATTTATCAGATTTCATTCAACCTTTAAATAATAAAGAAAAAATGAATTATTAAGGATGACTAGGTTAATAGGGTCTCGTTGGTTAAGAGCATTGAATTTCACTTCTAAATAACTTTTAAAATTACAAGTTCTCAGAAAAATTAAAGTGAATAGCTTCAACAGCTTCAATGACCCATTGTTATTTCTTTTTGTAAAATATTTTCATAAATCTATTTATATTTCTATGAATTGGACTTTTGAATTTGCATATCATTTTTATGTTTTCTCAATTACAATCTCACAATTTTTGTTGTGTACGTTTTTATAGAAATTTAACAAATAAATTTAAATTACTTTTACGTGACTTCCTTGAATGGCAGGAAACCATAAGAAAAACTTGTGTGAAAGAAGCTTCTAAAATTTTCCTTTTTTTAAAAATAAATCATAAAATATTTTTAGAATAAACGAAAAAGGATGTGTTAAAGTGTTAAAGTGAATGTGTGTGTTTCAACTGTTTTGTATTTAAGGAAATTTGTTCACACTTTTCCTCTTGTCTTTATGTATTTAAATATAGAAAATCCGGTATAAAAAAAAACAAAATCATGAAGACCCGATGGGTTGAAGTAAATAGAGAGCAATGTTCTAAATTTGGGAAAAAGGTAAAGAAATGAATTACACCTAAAGTTAGAATATAGATTGAGTAAAATAATATTGATACATTTGTGTGTTTTGAGAACTTTAAAGATTTTAACCAGTGTGCTGTAGTCACTTTAACATGATATTTTAAGATATATATAATTTAAATATAGAACAGGCATATTGCAATCTATTGCAGAGATTCAAGTATTTATTATAAATAAAATATTACTAGGAATGATTAATACA
The DNA here is from genome assembly GCA_035041805.1 of Amiota mariae. Lineage (NCBI taxonomy): Eukaryota > Metazoa > Arthropoda > Insecta > Diptera > Drosophilidae > Amiota > Amiota mariae. Next base: position 904,088 of record JAWNKV010000287.1, read on the forward strand.
GAAATTATATTTGCCTTCTATTTATCACGGTACTTTTTATTTAATTGAAAGAATTGACGGCACAAGAATTAAAGCAAACGGGAACCTAAAGCACCTCCTAAATATTACAAAAAGTAAATACAACTGAGTACATTTCTTTTTATAAAATTTTGTATTTTATTTTTAAGAAGAACCCTTATGCCACACTAAAGAGAATCGCTGATCTAGATTTAAAACTAAATCATTAAGAAGTTTATCCTTCTCAAAACCTACAATACTTCGAATTTAAATTATATTTTATTGTACTTGAACATCTCAATTTCAATATTTTCAAATTTCCTACCTAATTTTCTTTCAAATTCAAAATATTAACTGCTAATTGACTTTGCAATCCATAAATAAATTTTACGCTACTCTTTAGTTTCATGTCCGTTCGAGGCCCCATCATCATTCACCCTCAATAATTTATTGCTGCACGCGTATTGTCAATAAATCAAGTCATCGTTGTAGTCGGTCGTCTTCGCATTCGCCTTCGTCTTCGTCTTCTCGGTCGTTCAATCATCAACAGGTCAAACAAATAACATTCGAATGAAAGTTCTACCATTACAATTTTTCCATGCGATTGAATTCAATTAACAATTAAAAAATACTTGGCAAAAGGAAACTTTGAAATCAAAGGGCGTAGCGCACTTATGGGCTGCATATGTCTGTGTTTGGTTTGGTTCACTCAACTGACTGAGGACTGACTCTAGTTGGATTGACTTGATTTGGCTTGCCTTGCCTTGCCTTGGTTTACAAAGAATGGAGAAAGACCAAGAACTTTTGTGCGCGCCAAGTGCAATTAAAATGCAATAATTTCTCACAACTTAGTCAATGTGACCAACATGTGTACGTGTGTGTGTGAGTGTGTGAGTGTGTGTGTGTGTGTGTGCGTGTGCGTGTGTGTGCAGACATGTAGGAGTTGCCAAAATAAGCGACAAGTTTTCATGCTCTTTAATGTTCAATAGGCAAACAAAAAAGAATTCATATGAAGCGGAAATAAATAAATATAAAATCTCTTGAGCACTTAAATTAAATTGTGTTCAACAGCTGGAAAGGCCATCGAAATTTTGTGCTAAATTCCGTTTAGATGAAGGGCGGCCACCCCCACCCATCCTCCTCTGTCAAGACTTTCAAAGTGATTATAATTTATTGATGCTTCACGCAACATCTGGCAACGCTTGCCATTCATTTGTGGCAATCGCTGTCAGCAACTGACTGTTCCCTAATGCAAAGGGGAGGGGGGGACTGCATCCACTACAGTGGTGGCCAAAATAATTATATCTCATTTATCGTGTTCTCACCACTTTAAAGCGCCGTGGCATCTTAAAATACTAGTATACACGAGTAAATATTTCTTTTTTTTTTTAATGTAAAGATTTCCAAGTTTTTTGCTTTTGTTTTCACCGCTTTTTATATAAATATAAATTTTATTTTCTTGATTTTTTTTCTTTTCCTGGTTTTTATGTTGTCTTCCTCCTTATGGTGATGAAAACGACTTGTGGAAAATGTCATTAAAATGAAGCTGTTCGTGCTTTTATTTTGCCAACAACAACGAAAACCAAAAAATATAGAGAAAACATCATCGGTGGCAGTAGTCACTGTTCCTTCAACTTGTTGTGCTTGGCTTTCATTCTTCCACCCTCTTCTTACTCTTTGTTTTCTCTTCAGAATCATCACCCGCACACTTTGGCAACATTTTGAAAATGCTGCTTTTTGTCTCTAACAATTTTTCCTTTTTTTTTTTTTTTGTTTTATTTTCCATTTTATGACAAAGTGGAATTTAAAATGTCTCCGTTCATTCTTTATGTGTCGTGTTGTTGTTGCCTGTCACTGTTTTGTTTTTGTTTTTGTTGTCATTGTTCGTTCTGTTGTTGTTATTTTATTTTGTGTTGGCTTTCGCCTGTCATGGTGGGGAACGTGCGCACACTTTTAGCCGCATGCCTATCAAGTAACCAAAGAACTCAACCATCCACCCACTCACCTCATCTCCTTCTAAGACTGTGACAGCTGTGCACGCTTCTATCTCCTCTCCTCTCCCCTACACTTCTCCTCTTTTCACTTTACTGTGCTTTATTTTCCTTTAGTTTTCTGTTTAGCTTTTCTTTGCTAATAAAATTATTAACGTGTTAATTCCGGCGACTTATTTAGCTGCCAATTAATAAATTTTAAATTCATTTTCTTGTTTCCAACCATTTTCCATTTTCTTAAGACATTTTCCACAGTTTTCCATTTATTGTATTGCTTTTTCCCCACACTCTACTCTCTACATTGCCTTTGCTTTTCTTACATATTAATGAGTTTTTTGTTAATTTTTTTTTTTTTTTTTTTTGTTGTTTCCTGTAGCAGTTGCTTCTCTTCTCCTCCTCCATCTTCTATTGTAGTTTAGGAAAAATTTATTATTGCGGGTTAAATACTTTGGATTTCTAAAACATTTTTTTCCGTTTCTTTGGCATTTTATTGTGTGAGTAGTAAGCAGCAGCAAGTTGATTTGCTAAATTAATTTATTGCTTTTATGTGATTTTCTTCTCTTTATGTTTTTCTTTCACAATAACAATTTTCCCTTTGTCTTGAAATCATGACGATGATGTTGATGATGATGCTGCTGATTATTATTTATTATAAATGAGTCTATTAAACTTACAACATAATCTTCATGTTAGAATTTATAAAGTTATTAATTTTTTGTCATTTTTATGTGTTGATGGAATGCGATTGTGTAAAGCTTTATTTCATCATAAATATAAATTTTTGAAAAGGAACTAGAGCAGGAAATAACTTTTTGATAATAAAATACAATATGATAAAGTTCACAGGAACACAAAAAAAAGTTATTGTGAAAACAATAATAAAGTCGCAAATATTAGATTAAACTCATAGTTCAACCGTTGGTTGATCCATTAGAGACTTAATCCATTAAATATCTCAATCATTTCATAAGTATTCTAAGATGAATTTACTAAAATCAATATTGGATAGAAATAAAAAAATATTATTCATACCATAATTTAACTCTGGCAGGTATCCATTTAATCTCAGATTTCTTAACTGGATATTAGAGTAACATAAGCATAGGGGTAAACAGAGACAGCAAATTTCTGAAAATGACTACATGACTACAGTGCAATATGGGGAATTTGACCACTTTTATTGGCAAAAACTCATTTTTTAAAAGTATTCAAAATAACGGATGCCATCCGTCATTGCATCATAAATATATTCAACTATGCTATGGCTGCATACCAGAAACCTTTGTTAAATGCAATACTACCGAAAAAACAGATCTCAAACACAGCTGTTGCTGACAAATGAAAGTGTTCATTGGATAAGAATATTTTGGTATATTAGTAGTGTTAGAATCTGATAAATACAGTTCTTTTTATGTTTTGGTACACTTCAAATGTTCAAAATTTATGTGGTCTCTTTATAATGGTGTGTTAAAATGAAGCATCTCAGCTTTATAAATGAAATTCATCTTTGTACAGCGCTAAAAAAATTTTAAGGCACTGCCGCTTTTTTAAACATTTAGAGTCATCAATTATGCTTTTGTTGCAATTAATCAAAAGGTGCACTTTTTCCGCAATTTCATTTTTTAGGGTTTCAACAATGCGGATTTGTTTGCCACATGAAAAAATGTAACGGGTCGAACCGAACAAGAGGGATCAATTTTTAAATGCTTTAAAACAGAAGCATATGTGACACATATTTAATGGAAAAGAAGACAATTTTGTGTCAATTTGTTGTTTGTTTGTCAAAATGGCATATATACTAAAGATTGGTAAGGGTAGAAGGAAACAAGACGAAAATTTATCAATTTCTAAAAGAAATAATGTTAGTTTATTAGTTCAAGCAGCAAGAATAGCTGCTCGTTAGCGTGAATAAGTTGACCTTGCTGCGGTACTTAAGTTACTGTTAAGATGTCCAGAAAATGGTCCGCAAAATAATATCACATGAGCATAAGAGTTAACAGCTCTTTTTTATTACAAGCAACCTATTATTTTAATCAGTTTATGAGCAGATTTATGTATGTTCTTGTTTCTTATTGTCAGGCGCGAATTACTAAGTCACCTGTCTCCCTTTTGAAACCGTCAGATAGAAAGTGATCTCTCGCTGCTAACATTGACTTCAAATCGATGTCATTGCTCGTGAAAGAAACTTATTTTTTATTGGAGTTCCCTTGATTAAGAACTCTGACAAGGACGGTAGCAAGACAGCTGGATTGTTCTTCATGTCATATAAGTTAGAAAAAAATAAGAATTCAGATGCAATTATAATATGATTATAAATATAAAAAAAGAAAATAATAATTTTTGATTTTGTCATTAGGCTTGTTTGTGGTCAATGAATTCTACTTGATGGTTTTAGATAATCATATTATTTCATTTCATTGTCATGACTTTTACCTGACAGCACGTTCTACTTTTCTGAGTGTCAGTTTCAGATTGAGAAAATCTGAGGAAGCTTAGCAAACCAATTAAAACAAATTTAATGTTTGTTTAATGTCATAGTTGTTGTTTGCCGTTAAGCCTTCCTACAGTATTGGGAAACATTATTCGTTAATTTTTCTGGCCTACTTTAACTTATACGTTACTATTTACTTACTTTATTACATTACCAATTAAATCTGATTGATTGAGCAATTTGTTTTAGTATCTCAAGTTTTTGATAATAATTCTGTAACATACTTAATCATATAACCGACTAAAACCAAAATAAAGAAAGCAATTCGCAGCTTCTCGGTGCAAAAATAATTTAGATTTACTGGGTAGTTATATCAATATTTGCTCGGTATATAGTTAACTTTTGAAGTACTTGATACTTTATATATCATCATCTTCTTCTAATGTACGAATCCTAAGAGTATGAAAGATTTAGAATGATTGAGTTGTTAAAGGAATCTTAGTAATATTAATCAAACCATAAAACAGATCACTGATGATCGAAGTATACTTGGGGGACAAGTAATTCACTCATATATCAATTTTCATTAACAAGGCTGAAGGTACATTTAAACCAAACTATAAGTTGTCAATCTTATGAACATAAGATGATTGCTATAGTGTTAACGGTTGTCAATCAGTTTATTGGAAGCGATAGACATATTTGATATCCATAGAAGAAAAAATTAATGACTCTTTAGTATGATACATTATATTTTTATTCGTCATTCCCCAATTGAATGACAATGGGCGATTGTCATGAATTAAATGTGGCATAATCAGATATATTTCTTGAATATGAAATAATAGTTAATACCACAACTTGAAATTACTTGAGATTACCCATAAAAGAATATAATCCTTATGAAATTACCAGTCATCCTTAGTTGCCAGATGGTCAAATTATTCAATCAAATTTTCTTTTCTTTCAATTTAGATTTGATATATTTTCTTTTAATTCACATCAAGTATTTGGATTTGGATGTGTTCCAAACCGAGTGCATTGTCCTAAGTAAGAAAAAAATACAGAAAAATTATAAATCCTTAATAAAAACACACACACATTCACCGAATGCATTCTTTCTCACAATGCCAACGAACTTTTGCCGAATTAGTGCAAAGACTAGAAAAAACAATAAGACTAAATAAATGAATAAAAATAATAGGAAACAAAAAATAATAATTCTATGGAAAATTACGAAGATAAAAAGGACATAAACACAAACAAATAAATGGAAAAAATTAAAAGGCAAAAAATAAAAATACAAAGAATTATTTCATCTCACATTCTACATAGTAGTAGAGCATCCAAAACGAAAAAATAGTAAAAGGAAACCAACGAAAATGTTGCAAAAGGACAAAGCAAATGGAAGTGGAAAATGTGGAAAAAATGTACATATTTTGTTGTGGGGAAGTGGAAAATGTAATACGTATTTAGTTGTAGAGAAGTAACAGTAAGTCCACTGTACTTTATAAACCGTTTGCACTAATGCAATTGTCGCATTATATCATGAAGAGTTTTCTGTATCTTCTTTTTTATTTTGTTGCGTTGTATTTTGTTTGTATTTCATGATATTTTTTTATCTTACTTAGTATTGCAACAACAGCAGACATAGACAAACAGACAGACACCTAGTCGGACAGACAGTATTTATTTTTATAATTTTAAATAATTTTTTTTTGCCCAACACACTCAACCACAAATAAACATACACACTTACTTACTCACTCACTCAGATACTTTCAAACTAACAACGCTATTTTATTTTAAATGTGGCCAACGAAGTTGCATGAGATACATTGAATGATGTTGATGATGATGATGGGTAGAAGGGGCTTCAGTGTGTCGTTGTCATGCAGCCATGGCGTCTGTGTCTGCAAGGCAAAGCGTGGCGCAAAATTGCTACGCTTATTAAGCTATTTAAAAAAGAAGGCGACAAGACTAACAGTGAAGAGGTCAGGGGAGAAAGAACTGAAGTAAAAGAAGCAAGTCTGCAAAATTATAAATCAACTTAAATGCGCTTTGCCACTCAACTCATACTGCTACCATAAGTGAGTAAGTATTTGTGTGTGTTTACAGCACATGAAATGCTGCCAAATGGTGAACAAAAATTAAATAAAATAAATTAAAATTTATTTCGTACTGCATTTTTACGCAATTTAAGACACTTTTATGTATCTGTTTTAGTTAAGATTATTTTGTTGATAACTCGAACTATCTCTCTCTCTCTCTCTCTCTCTCTCTCTCTCTCTCTCTCTTCTCTCTCTTTCTCTCTCTCTTTCCCAGTCTCTATCTACTTTTCCTTGCAAAATTAGATAAAATTCCCATTGTCCTATTCCAAAAAAATAAAGCATCCCACACACTTGATGAACCCTTAGAATACTAAAATATAAAATAAAAATAAATAAATAAAAAATGCCTATCACCACAAAAGCATAAATTCCACATACCAAAAGAAACCTGACCTTTGACCCACATAGTTTTAGTGCATACATTAGCATAAAAGGCTACCAGTAGCCTCCAGTGGAGAACCTTCACTTTCTCATGATAATAGCAACTGACTGCAAGTCATAAAGCGAGGCAGAGCTGTAATCCTTTCTCAAATAAATTTCACAAAAAATAAAGGGAAAAGAAGGTACTACTTAAATATTTAACTACTGCCCAAAACACATATGCACAGAGCTCACGACACGCCCGCAAAGCATTTTAATGTGAGGGGTGGACACAGAGATTGTACTATTATGGTCCTTTGACTGAGGATGGAAGTAGTGACTAACTCAAGTGACTTTTGGTTAAACTAAGGCGACCACACTTCGCCAAATCAGTAAATGGCAAGGCAGAAGAAAGAACAGAAAAACAGTGGAATGAACAGTTGTATAAAGCACTAACCGACATAACTCAGACAAGCGTGCGCCAAGTGTAATTGTTATCCTGCAAATGAACATATCCTTTATATAAATGTTTCCCTGGCGCCATTGTGCTTCAAGCAATGCGTCGTTTTTTTTTTTTTGTTTTTTTTTTTTGAATTTATTTGTTCACATGTCCCCTTTTGAGGAAACTCATACCTTTTGTGCACCACTTTTGCTACCAAAATTTATTTCACTTAATTTTTTATGTGCAACAACGAGTGTGGCCAGAACCAAAGCCCAAAACCTGAAGCCCATGTTGAAGAATTGCGTGCCAAAATGTTGTGTGCCAGTAGCCTAAAGTTGAAATTGAGCTATACAAAATTATATACGAGTATGAAAATACAGGCATTCACAGTTTTGGCAATGTTTGGTATGTTAAAAGTGCGTTCCTTGGTTAGCATAGAAAAATCAATATACCATGTAAAAGAAATAGGCTCCATAAAGCTATAGAAGCATACATACATCCTTTCATCCTATTCTTCCCTTCCTATGAATAATATCAATAAATAAATAGATAACCTAGAACTCTTTGCCAAACGAAATAACATTTATTGTTTGTGAGATATTTTAACGATTGCAAAATGGAGCCATAAATGTTGGGACAGTTGGCAAGTAGTCAATTGACTTACCCTGCGATGGTACACTAGTAGAGAGTTAAAAAGTTTCACCGTTTCACTTTTTTGTATTCTCGTAGGTCCAAATTAAGAATTCTGTGCAATAAGCTTTAAGCAGGAGAGGATAGAAAAAAAATGTTATGCCAGGTTGTGACTGACAAACAAGATCCATTTCAAGATGAGAAGATACAATTTTGGCATTAGTCTATGAACAAATAACAATAAATTCTTTAACTAGAAAATCCTATTGTGGACTTGCTGCCACTTTAGTTTAGTTACATCAAGAACATTTATTGGGACTCAACATATGATAAAATTAAATATTAATGGTAATAGTTTTAGAGAATTTTAATTGAAAGAATTTAATTTAATTGAAAACCTTCAAAAAAACATACTTTTATTATTGGATTGCTACATTGATAAAAATAATTAGAAAAGAATTTTGTTCAATGAACTTCTTTTTTATATCGGTCGAACTAGTTTCGGTACTAGCTGTTTGTTATAACATCTTTCTTTCCTTTATTATAGTATTGTATGTTCAAATTGCAAGTAGAAAACTTACCCAATCGCGCGAGTTACAAAATCATCGTTCGGATTATGACTTTATTTTGTTGTTGTTAGGAATGAAGTACTAGCTAACTTCCCACGTGGTGATGATAACACTTTTCACTTGGTTTTTACTCAACAATTTGCTTTATTAAGTTTACTTGACACTTTAGTAATTTTACTTGACAAAACTTATTGTCTACTTTAAAAATTTTACTTAACCAGACTTATTTTCTACATTCAATCAACCTTTCTAGGTTTTGCTCAAAACACCAACTCCCTACCATTCATTAAGCACTGACCTTTTTTAAGGACAAACTTATATTTAAATAAGACACTTATGTGTCACTCTTATGTATCATTCAACACAGATGGACTTACTTAAACTATATTTTCTAAAGAGGTGTCTCATATGTTACTCGCGCACACATTTTCCATTCACTTGAAGCTCTAATTTAAATACTCAATGGGGGTCTACAAATTTCATATTGAGTTATGACATGATAGTCACTCAATGTCATTTTATTCTACCCACACTAAAGAATCTATGATCACTTTGTAATTAAGCATATAATGAAAAACATGGTGTACATTTTAATTTGTCCTTCGAAAATGAATCAGAATTTTCTCTCATAACACCAATGAATCATCATCATCGTCACAATATCACTATAACTAAAGCCTAAGGGGCCATGGGATGTAACAAACAGATTCACATCAAATTCAAAATCATTTTTCCGCTTGGATGATTGTAAAATTGAATGCATTCACAAAAATTTCATAAGCTAGGAAAAAAAAAATAGAAAAACAAAGGATTTATATTCAATAAATTTGCCCGCTCAATTGCAAAAATGTAAAAAATTCCAATTGAATATTTTTTGTTGTTTTGTTTTATTTTCTTCTTTTTTTTTTGCAATATGAAAATCCTACATGGTTATGTTTTTCTTTAATTTTGTATATTCTTCAAAAAAAAAAAAAAAACAAAGAAAATACTAAAAAAATTAAATATCTGTATGTATTTCTATATCATTCGATGATATTTTGGCAAAAACATTTTTATTAAAACTGTGAGAAGTGTTAACAATCCTTCAAGCATTTATTTAGTTTGTGAAAATATAGGAAACTAGAAAATTTCTATCCTTAAGATATAGAAATTCTCAAAAAAAACATTACATGATGAAAAATTGTCGGTATATCTCTTAAAAGCCTAAATTTTTAATCAATTGGAAACCTTATTCCAATTACCTTGAAGATCTAATGTTTCATTAATTTTCATTAAATTTTCATCTTCTATTAAAATTCAACTCATTTAAACTAAACCAATCCTAATGCCAATAATCCACAGACACACTCATAAATCCAATTTAATACCTGCAAAAATGTATAGCAACTCAGTACAAGCATAAAAATTTTCACTTCAATAAAAAAAAAAAATGGAAAATTTCAAGCCAACTGCCAGGTAGTGAAGAATAATAATAAAAATAAAAATCAATCGATGCTAATAAAAGCCACCAACCAGCCAAAGTTACCGTGTGACATTATCTATTGTAGCTTAGCTTAGCTTAGCTTTTAGGTTCTTATGCATCTCAAAGTTTCTCCTTTAATCCACATTCCACCACCTTCTATACTTCTCTCTATACATACTTATTTTCAGATACTGTATATTGTACAATAGTACTATATGTACGTAGACTTAGACTTCTCACTTACCCGGACCTAAAAAATGTCAAACGCAGCGTAAAAACTTTGCGCATAAATTTTAAATCGTTTCTCCTAATGCCAATGCCAACATCAGGATAGCATGACTCCGCTTGATTCTCAAATGGCAAAGGTGTCCACCACGACAAAAGGTGACAGTTGTTGAAAATTGAAGCAAGAACGAAGTCAATATTAAAATATCATGAGTTGATTCTTCTTTTGATATTTTCTTTTGTTCTCTTCTTTATTAAAGAAAAATAAAGAAAGAATATTAAGATAAGTCAGTAGCAAATTGAAACGTGCTTTTTGAACATCATCAGATACTATGTGTGCCCTCCATATGGCAACGTGCTTGAGTATTTCATCTTAAATCAAGATTAGTATTTATTATACCATTTCGCTAGTGGTTGCATATTGATTTTGTCTGGCAATTTTCAGTAAGAAGTTGTATATAATTAAAATCTATTTAAGGTTGTTACACATATTTTTCCTAACATCAGACACAATTGCTACCATCCTTACATTTTTACACTTTCGAGAATGTGGTAATTTTCATAAAATCATGAAAAATCATTTACAATATATTAATTACTACGTGTCGAGACGACAATTGTTGTCATCTTTTACTATATAAAAATAGCATACAAATAAATGAATTGTTGTCTGCATAATTTTGTCGCGCTGTCTATCACAAAGCAACAAATGATTCTATATCTGTAGTGAATAGATACACTCCGCGCCACTTGAATAGAACACTACTAAATTATAAGTATTCACGAGAATCAACTTAAAAAAATTTAATTTATTTGCCACTTGAGTGTCCCACCAAAAAAGACTATTATTGTGAAACCGACTAATTAATTTTTAAATAAAGTAAAGTAGTTCGATGAAAACCATTTAACAAACACAAAAAATCCAAAGTAAATTTATTTGACCTTGCTTGAAAAGTTTCGATGCATCCACCACAGACTCCTCACATCACACCGTCAGATTATCATTTGTTCAAATCTCTGCAATACTCTCTTGCTCGTGTAAAATTGGTCTCAAAAGAGGCATGTAAAAATCACTTGTCGCAGTTTTTTGATGAGAAATCACAAAAATTTTACGCTGATGGAATAATGGTGTTAGATGTGAAATAGCAGAAGGTGAATTTAATAAAATTTAATTTTAATATATTAAAAAAAATCTGAATTTGTACTAAAAACGGAATAGAAAGAAAAATGTCATAAATTTATATCTGCTTTTTTAATTTAAGTGTCTAAACATGGAAGACACAAATAGTACGCTTAGTAGCGCGGACGGACGACTTATTGTATTTAAAGAAAAGACTCAAATTCGCACGACTTAGTTGCTAAGATAAAGAAAAAGAGTGATGTTAATCCAAGCCTAACTACTGCTAGAAGTCTTATTTTGGAAACTAAATAGTTAAAGAGATTAAAAATGTAGAAAAGATTCTATTTTAGACCAATCTCAAAGCGCAACCACGTAGTTTTTGCCACATTCATTAAAGCTTTACTACTCTGGCATCTTGTTATCTTCTCAGACGTGAACGATGGCTCCAAAAATTCATTTTCAAGATTTATGGGAGGCTATCCACCACTTGGACTCTTTTCAAAGCAAGAAGAGCTGTAGCATGGTGTACGGAGCGATTACGTATTATATCATTAAATCGTTAATCGAAGTCCATAAGGTGGTGCAATCAATCTGGTACCCATACTCACCGGGATCAAACATTAATCAATAATGTTTGGGGATGGTTGATCACAAAAGTTTATGAACCTGGACAACAATATTGAAGCCAACCAGATCTCATACGTGCCAATATGCGTGAAACTTCATTTTATATAACCAGACTGTATGAATCATTCCCATGCAGGATCTATGAGGCATTGGTCCGAAAATAGGGTTCAAAAATAACAAAAAAAAAAAAACTTTAATATAATTTATTCTATATAAATTAAGCAAAAATAAAAGTTTCTTCAATATTTGACACACAAAAGTTTAATTTTAATTAAGTTTTAATTTTTGTTTGGGTGATATGCTATTTAAAATGCAAAATTGTGTCTCGCGAAAATTCATTTAAATTCAATCGATTTACCTGTTAAATATATTTAAATTTTAAATTTATTTATTTAATACATAATTAAATATTCTATCCTTTAAACAAAAATTAAGTCTCCGTATCGGTTTAAAAAAAAAAATTATGAAGTGATGTGTTATTTAAGTGTCACGGAGTGTATAACACTCATTCTCCACTATTTAGTTCCCTGAACCACCACCCACCCAATCTACTATTTTCTGGTATAATAGAAAACATTTTTAGTGTCTGCAAACTTTTGAATGTTGTGTCGCTTGTACTAGTAGATTTGAGTTTGTTTTAGTTTGGTAATTGTCTCTACTACTAAGTTGATATTATTGTACAATGAATGGACAATAATTAATGCATTCTAAGTAGTTTTTGTTTAACAAAATTTACAGAATTTTCTATCTTTTATAGAAAAGTTTTGAACAAAAAATGTAACTTAAATTTTAATAGAAATTACTATCTTTTTCTTGTCTTTATATAGTATTTATTGTATTACTTATGTAAAGCGACTTCCATATTTTATAACATTAAAAGGGCTTTAAAAGTTGAGTAAAATTAATAGAATTGGAAATAGAATTTTACTTTTAGTCAGTTAGTTTATGCTCAAAGTTGATAACAATAAGTAGAATTTTAGTTAGTATTTTAAAATATCATAAATTGATGTTTAAGTTACAAAGGAAAGTAATTAAAAAAAATATATAAAAAACGATGAAATCATAGTGTTTTCCCTTTGCATGTGCATTTCTAATATATTTTTAATAATCATAGTTTTTCAGCATTATTTTCCAGCTAATTGTATTAACTTGATTCTTAATTTTTTCATATAACTCTTTTTTGTTGATTTGCTTTTAACCAACTGCTTTCTATTCTTTTTAAGTCATCACTCGATCGTGTTGTTTCAAATATTTCACTTATCTTCTCGAGACCTTTTATTCTTTATTCAATTATGTCAACCACTTTTAATTCCTCTTTCAGTTATTCAATCTCTACTGCTAGATTGTTAAGATCTTGTGAAATAATTATCTAAACTATTTATGTGATGGTTAAATATGATGTAACTTAAATCATTTTGTCTTAGAAATGCATACAATCATTAATTTATTTAACTGCACTATGTGCATAAAATGGTAAAATTAAGCAATTGTTCTAAAAAATCATGAAGATTAAGTCAGCACTATATACTTTAAATGTTGAGTATGCAAAATCAACTGATCTTGTTAACTTCCATTTCGCAACTGAAATCTGATTTTAATGTTATTTAAATATTGTAGGAACCTAAGACAACCACAAGTGGGGCAACAACAATTGAACTATTGTGGTACCTCTTATGTTAAGTTTATATCATTCTCATAATTGGACAGGTGCGGAATCAGAAACTCCTGTCATGTTGTTTTTTATATTAACTTACATAATCATAATTTTAAAGCACCTCAAACGCATGAAGCGGTTTCTTCTTCTGTTCTTATATTTAAATTGAAATTGAACTGAAAATGTATATTGTCAGTTAATAGTGACAATCAAGTTTATGTTTTATACTTCATTCTATTCAACAATATGCATATCAAAGCTGTCCGATTGTAGAATTAAACATCTTTTAACAAAGTTTAGCATTTCAATTTTGTATTCAATACATAATTGAATAATATATTAATTTCATTAAATATTAATTGAATGATAAGAGTTTAAATTTTACTTCCACATAAATGAAATAAATACATACATTTATCACTGATTTCTCTACTTCAATTCTCTTAAGTCTCTTTCACCTTTAAAACCCAATTCTTGGACATATTAATCACCTCATTCAATTAAATATAATCAAAAGTATAGTGTATTGTCTAAGCTAACCAAAATCAGTGCATGATACTCATATCTACATATCATAAATGTAAACAATTTTATTTAAATTAAATAATCCTCAGATGTACGCATACTGCCCAACAGTTATACATACATACACACACATACATACAGACATACACACGTGCAGTCAATTTCACTCAATTAAGTAATTAACAAATTATACAGACAGCTAAACTTTGCCACTGAGCGCACTTTGTCAATAGACTTCCTATACCCACTCTATCTCTCTCTCTCTCGCTCAGTCCCCCTTCCTAGTGCAAGAAGTGTTGCCTCTATAGGAACATCATGAGTACAGGAAACCCAAACCAAACTAAACTAAACTGAAAGCATAAAGCAAACAAACGATAATTTTAAGCAATGGACTTAACTAGCAAAGCAAATAGTACTACAAACAACTTCATAACCTCTTTCTCTCCACTATTGTACAACTAAGTATAAAATAAACTGGAAAAAGTTTTGTCTCCATACCGAGGTTTCATAATGTCAACAACTTTTGAATTGAAACTCACAAACACACACAGTACTCACACTAGCATAATAAATAGTAATATGATGAGTCCCTCTTCTACTTATGTGAAGCAGGGAAGGTTTATAGTATACAATTCGAGAAGAGACCTTCAACTTTTTTAACTTGTTTTTCTCGCTTAGGTTTTTCCGGGTTTAAAAAAAAAGATGCTAAAAACATCGCTTGACTCATATTTTACGCTTCAATAAAATCAAAAAAAAAAAAAACAAAATAATAATAATAATAAAAAAAAAAACAGAGAAAAATACAAGAAAAGCGGGGAAAATATTTTGGAAAATTTAGTCCCGTGTGAATTATTAAGTTGCACATTGTTTGCCTAGCGGAAAAGCTAAAGATGTGAGTGGGTGAATGAGTGAGTTTGTTTGCGGCTTTTCACAAAGAAAAAGTTTTTAATAAACTTTCGTGCGCCAACACTCAACTCGACTCGGCTCGTCTTCACTTTTCTCTTCTTTTACTCCACTTCACAGATCTCAACTGTACTGAACTCTGAACTCTTGAGTTGTAAGCAAAGGGGAAATTCATTCACTTGTGCAAATATTTGTCAGAGCAAAGGAATGAGTACTATGAGTGAGTGACTGAGTTAGTTTGGTGGGCAAAAGCAGGTTAAGTGGGCCAAAAAGTGTTGCCAGACCTTTTACCGTTGACCTTTGCCTTTCAATGATAAATGATGATGGCGATGGTAATGGTGATGGTGACGATTATGATTGGACGAAAGCCGTGATAATAGGCTTATGAAAGTATTTAAATATTTGCTTTAATTTGAATGAATGAATTTTTGTTCTATGAAAGAACACTTAATGGCAACTCACACACACACTCACACACACTAGTGTTGGAAAACAAGTAACTAGAAATTATCACGTTGCAGAGATCTGAACTTCAAATAAAACAAACTTTTGCTTTTGCCTTGCCTTGCCTTGCCTTGCCGGTTTTCTTGAACACTTTCCATTTGGTTAGATAAAAGGAAAACAGATTATGTAAGGAGAAAACCTATTCAACTCAACAAATATTTTTTCTTATCATTATTATTTTTTGGAAACTTTTTCCTATTGTCAACACAAAAGCCAAAAAAGTTGTAGGCGTCTCAGGAAGAAAATCACAAGAAATGTAAGCATTAATGCAAAGGCCAAGGTTCCCTGTCTGTTTCTGTTTCTGTTTCTGGTTCCATGATTTCATACTTTAAGGTGTTTCTGGATCAGTTCAGTTCATGTTAATGAAGTTGTGACGCACAGTGTTGGTCAATGTGTGCGTCCATAGTTAAGTAGCAACTTAAATAGTTGCAGCCTCACTGAATCTTAAATACAATATATGTGACGGCAAGACTAAGCTTATAATTTTGTTTTAATGAAAATTCATAAACGCCGCCTGCCCCGCATCTTCTTATCTCATGAAATATGCAAAAGTATGTAAATTTGTTTCTTACTCAACACTGTCACTTTGTGTATATGTACGTGTATGATGATGATGATGATGATGATGATGATGATAAAAAGTTAGTTCAACGAAAATGAGCTGAGAATGAACAAAAACTGAACTGAAGGCGTGGAAATGTAAGATTTATGCGCATAAGTTTTAGTTTATGTAATAATTCATGCGGTTAAGGAACGACTTGGCTTGGAAAGGAGAGGAACTGAACAGAGAAAAGAAAGCAGTTGTATAGAAGAGTAGCCAATGCATTACTATACTCAGACAGTTATTATTACTATGAGACTGAGACCATGAGCCTGAGACATTGAAAAGTGCTGACAACCTGAGTTAGTTTTCTTGTACTATACGCAGCCTTCGCAGACAAAGTCAGACAAAAAGTTTATATATACTCACTTATAGTTTATGAGGATAAAGTACAACGGAAATGCATATAAAGAGATAAAAGAAATTATGATACGCAGCAGGATGGAAGGGAATTTGCAGCATGTTAATATTACTCTTAAATGCATTTATAATTTAAAAATGCAAAATAGGCAGCAAAGTTATCCAGATACCGCAGGCAAAGGGCATATGTAAAGTTGTCTACAAAGGAAAGATATAAAACAAGAAATAATTGTATTCATTTTTATGAGTTTCTTTAATGAAACTTAAATTTTCATAATTAATTATTAACAAATTTTTTATATTATTTCTTCTCTCATTACAGTTCTCAATATGCCCCAACTTGATTGATTTTCATTTATCAAGGACACAAAAATAAGAAGCCACATTCACTTGTTTATATTCATTGTGAATCTCGAAAATGGATACCATTGAACGTGTAATTGAATCAGAAGGAGACCAACAACTATCAGAAGAAATAGAAGAAAAAACCATGCATATAAAAAATGGCTATCGAAGGCTTCCGCTAGGCAACACTACCATTAATATATTTACACCTGCCACCACCTGTATATTATTGCTCCTGCTCCTCATTGCATCCAATGCACCCACCACCTACGCCTTTTGTCCCTCCAAGTGCCAATGTCTCGGCGGCGAAGCCAATAGTCGTGCGCTTTGCATCGATGCCGCTCTCGAAGATGTGCCCATACAATTGAATCCTGAAACGCGTTACATCAATCTGACACAGAATAAAATACGAAATCTGGAATTTACATTGCCATTCTATATGAAATTAGAAGTTTTGGATCTCTCACAGAATATCATAGAAACTCTTGGCTCCAAGAATTTCGAATATCAAACGGAACTACGCACTCTGAACTTGAGTCGGAATCTTGTCAGTGGTTTGCATAAAAATGCCTTCAAAGGTTTGAGTAACTTACAACTGCTTGACTTAAGTTACAATCGCATTGAATTTGTTCA
Organism: Amiota mariae; assembly: GCA_035041805.1. NCBI lineage: Eukaryota > Metazoa > Arthropoda > Insecta > Diptera > Drosophilidae > Amiota > Amiota mariae. Next base: position 921,578 of record JAWNKV010000287.1, read on the forward strand.
TCCAACTGCGCTGACAGATATGCAGGCACTTATCGAATTGGATTTAACAAATAATAATATCGTAAGCATGGAAGATAATTGTTTCAAACACTTGACGGCTTTGGAGATTCTGGTATTTCGTAATAATCGATTATTGGATGTACCGGCAAATAATCTAATGCATTTACATTTGCTCAAAAGTCTCGATATGTCAGATAATCTGGTGGAATATATTCGCAATGATAGTTTCGAAGGTTTACGTGATTTGCTCGCTTTAAGTATGCGCGGTAATGTTATGTCCGATTTGGATTTGAATGCATTCGAAGGATTAATTTCATTGAAGCATTTAGATTTAGCTGATAATAATTTAACGGTAAGTGGAAGTTTTAAATTTCTATTAATATTGCAAATATTTGTTCCCGTTGAGAGAGTTCACTGGTATCACTATAGGTTCTTTGGTTGACTTTTGTGTTTACAGTGGAACTCCACTGTAACGAAGTCGGTCGGGGCCGTACAATAACTTTGTTATATAGAGGGTTTCGTTACAGGGGAGTTAGGTACAGAGAGGTTAAAATATATGAAAATATTGAAAAAAAAATGAAAAAACCGCTGTGTCTTCAAAATGACTTCGTCATAGAGAAGTATTCGCTATTAGGGAGTTCGTTATAGAGGAGTTCCACTGAATTTGTTTTTATCAGACCCTCAGTATTTGAACTATATTTGGTCCTCAAACTTTTATTTGGTCTTTATAGAAGAAACTTTCACATCTCTGAAAACTTGATCCGATTTGTCTACAATTACTTTCGGGGCGAGATAAGGTTAAGAATTCTGGAAAGAATCGATACAGTTAGACTTGTTGTGATACCCCCACAGCTATCTTTTATATCGCTGGGTCATCGTTACGCTAACCAGTGGTTACAATAAATGAAATGATTCTAGTTTATCCTTAAGATTTCTGAGGCAATGCAGATAAAAGTGAGTCTCAGAGTATTGAATCTTCCTGACAGCTACTCAGGAGATACTCAACTGTGTATTCCTTTTCCTTCATTTCTCCGAATTTATTTTCATTTCAGAAGTTATTGCAATCAATTTCTAAACTTCTAGGATCATAAACATATAATTCACATATATTTTAACCATAAAATGACATTTATTTCCCTTTTCCACTGTCCAAGGTACTTATAAACTCTTTAAACTTAGCCAAAATTATCTTTCCTTCCCATTTATTTCTTACTAAAATATTTAAACAAAAATATTTTCATTAAATAATACACAAATCGATAAATTAGTCAATATCACAATGTCAATTTGTGTTTAAATAATTAAAAGAATTTTGTGTTTTTTCTACAAATATTAAATATTTTACAAAAATTTACAAAACAATTGAAAATTCTATAAATACTTAAATTAAACTATAACAAAGAAATAAATATTTATTTTATTTCGATTTAAATTTAAATAAGGAAATATCTCAAATGGCAATGATGTCAATACATGTGCGTTTTGTAACCACTAAGCAATGTCATCTTTTATGCTGCTATGTGCTTATACAATAATAAAATGAATATTACTGCATACTTTTAGGAGCACATAAATATGCAGTAAATACAATTATTTTTGCTTGAAGAAGAAAAATGCCTTTAGGTATTTCAAGTATTCTAGTTTCACGAACTGATTTCATAACTTAATATATAAATAAATCTCTTGCATGCCAACGCTCTGCTCTGCTGTAGTACCAGTAAATATGTTGTACAAGAGATAAGGATAACCAAGCAGGTGATGTACAATACATGTAGAGCCACTAAATGCCATGAGTTAAGATAGACAAGCCCTAGATACACGAATAGAAGAATTGAGAGAGTGAGTGAGTTAGTGGTATGATTGTTTTGCAATGCAAGCATGGCCAACTCTCGTTTTGGTTTGTCTGTTAACTATAAAACACTCTGGTTGACTGAGCTTGCCAAATGCCATGCATAGCGAAACTTCCAACTAGTACTGCTTACCTTCTTCCTTTCTTACTAACTCAGCTTTCCTCTTCTTCGTGCAACGTGCATTGACAAGGGCGTGCATGCAATAGAATAGAATCAGATGATGATGAAAGATGGTGGGTGCAAATTGATAAGGTAAAGACTAGTGAGAAAAATATGAAATCAAATGGAAGGAGTTGCAATAAAAACAACCAGAAAAAATAATATAAAAATATCCATCTATGGTAGGAAATAGTAATATACATACAATAAAAATAAAATCATATAAATCTTAAGTTTATCCTTGAAGTTATTTTAACCAAGTCAAAATTCATAGATTTTATCTGGGAATTTTATTAAAACAAATATACTTAATATTTAGTTTATATTAGTTTCCTTTGTTGTTTTTTTTTTTTTTGTCTCATTTTTGATAATTAAAAAATAATATTTTAGTTATTTCTAAAAATGTTTCAAATTTCAATTTACTCTTCCTTGGCTTAGTTGAAAGTTTCCTAAGCTGTCAGTAAGATTTCCGGTTACGCTTTTAGCACAAAATTTGTTAAATAGTAAAATTTTTCATTTAAAAAAACACACAGAAACACTCAGTTGGTGTGACTGGGTGATCAACGTGACATATACGTAATGTCACAACTCTTGCTTGATAAAATAATTTAACATAACCAAACAATGGCAAGGAGCAGCTGAAGAATAAACTTCAAAAGTTCAAAATACAATAATATTGTTGCTGATGTGTTGTCATTGTTTAGTCGTAGACACATTGCAACATGTCCTGGGCATAAATCTCTACGAAACTTTCTTCATCACTCACTCACTTAGTCAGTCAGTCAGTCAGTGACTGACTCACTCATTTACTTACTCACTCAATGAGTTACTCAGACCAAGTGTGACTAAGCCTCAAGTCCAGCAACCAAAGTAACAATAACAACAACAATTGTGTCCTCGTCTTCTTTATATACATGTATGATGGCTAAGTTTTGTCTATTGTAAATCCAACGTCCAACACTTGCCAAATCGGATTTCATGCAAAAATATACACAACATTTACACATACAGAGAGCTTAAGTTCCAAATTCATTTGTTCTTGATAATATGTGGCCTCCTATTGTCCTGTTTCGTGTTTTCCTTTACTGCTCTCACACCCTTCTGCTTGCCTGCCTGCCTGTTTGATTTGTCTTGTTTCGTCCTAGTGAGATTGTCTACCATGGTTACATAAAATTAATAACCATAACTTGTTCCTCACTTGCGTTGAGTTCAACGCCTGCCTATATATTCTTAGTAGAATAGAATGTTGTTCTTAGTACAAGAAAGGACTCTTATGCATGCGTAAAAGTCTACGTTATTTATTATATATTGGGAAACATGTTCTTTGTTTTCATGCAGACACTTCCTGCTAACCTTCCTCATTAATTTGCTCTTTAACACTTGGGTGTATTCTTCTTACAACTCACAGTTTAAAGTTTGGTTTGCAGTATTCAATTTAGTACATTTGTGAAAGCCTTGAGACTTTACTTAAAGGAAACCACTCTAATATACTTGGCTATGTGAGTTGGTATAGTTGTGTCTAACACTTAATATGAAATACATACATCTCCTTGTTTTGGTTCGCCTTTGAACACGCTAGTTCTATTATTATTGTTTGTATGCTCTGGTGCCACCTTTATAAGTAAATACTAAAACGAATATGTAAACTATGTTGAATATCATTTGAAGTAAAAAGAGAATTAAGGGTGATTAAATGAGGTGATTTAAAATAGTATGATTTTGATTGAGGAAATATTATGAATAATGTTCTATAGGTTAAGGTTAAATGAGTTACGCAGAGCAGAAGCCTTCTACGTAAACTGCATTGAAGGCAAAAAAAAGGCTATCAAGTTTTTATTAAGTAAACGTGCATAGCATTAGTATGTATGCCAGTTTAAATGGCATTAGTTGGTCCAAGCCTCACATAGACCTGAGATCTTTAACAATCACAAATGTAGTATTTTCTCTGATTCGTTTAAGCGATAATAAGCGATATGAGAATCTTAAATTTTAGTTCACTCATAGTTTAGTTAAGACGCTTAGACTTTCAAACATTGGAGTTCTTAATTAGATCATACAAGTTCGTGTGAATGCTCGATAAAAGCATAAAAGACCCTCCAAGGTCTCCATCACTTCATTATCTATATATTGTCCACATTCCATGTTGCTTGTAAGTTTTAAGTTTATACGTCTTCTACTATCAATCACTGACCAGTCAATATGCCTATTACCTACCTATGTCATAGTTTTTCAAGATGTGACTCAGGGGAACTTCCAAGCGCCTTTGATGTAGCTAATAATTTTAATAATTTTTCTCGTGACTCAAAAGTTGTAGCACCACGTAATATATATATTCTGAAAGAAGAAAGTTCATTGCCCGTAAGAACTGAAAAAATGATAATTTCATAATTATGAAAATAAATAAAAAAAAGTAAAGAATACTTTTAGGAATAAAAGTTATATAGATTTTTTTCTTTATTTATTTCGTTATTGTTGCTGATGCTATTACTATCGTTGGCAGGTTCAATGACGTCACACAAATTGTTGGACGAGTGCGTGACACCGATCGACACAAAATGACTGATTACTTGAATTAGCAATTTAGGCTTCAGAATGTCCCAGGAGAACAAACTTCACTAGCCAGGACCTGTCTAGATCTAATCTACGCGTGTGACATGCACTTGATATGAAAAACCATGTATATTATATTTCTCCCATCTATTTCCCTGTGTTTAAAGTAATAAATTTAAACAAGAAATTTTAAAATTAAAAACATTTAATATAATCAACATATATTTCACACGCAATTGCTTGAACGACCAGTTTAGAACTTTTATTTTGCTAATTATCTATTCAGACTTGCCAATTCATTAAAAATTCATAAAGTTGGCAGCCCTCAGTATAAGCAGTTTAACCTACTCAATCGTCGATTATGTTTAAGCAATCTCTTAAACCTGTTTTTGTATGGAGTTAAATATAATCAGTATAAGCAATATACACACCAAATACACGTTTGAGTGAAGACCATAATAAAGTTCAGTAAATATTAAACATAAATGTAATATCATTTTAGGGTTCACAAAATGGTTCGCGAGAAACGTTTTCACTCAAAAAATATAACGTTAGTATAGCGATACTATCAACCCCGATATCCAAATGTTTAAATGATACAAAAAAGAAAATCATAATGTTTGAATAGTTCTGATATAAATTAAGTACTTAGCATATTTTTCAATTACCTGCTTTGTTCAAGCACTAAACCTACTTTTTAAGTCATTATTATCACCTTTGCATAGTAAAAATTTTAATTTTATTAAAACGACACATAAAACGAAAGTAAAGAAATCAAAATAAACAAACTTATAAATATTCCCTTTTACTTATGAAAACAATTAAAGTAGAAAGAAAGCACTAAATTGTATTTTATTTATATATTTTTATTGTTTTTTTTTTTTTATAATTATTTATTACAAAAAAAAGACACAACAACAACATGAATACTCCGTTCCTTTTATGTCCTTCAGAGTCACAGCGGGAGTCAGTTGGACTCGGTCAGTGCTCCTCATCGTTCGCTATTCACACACAATTCATGATTATGTTGTGTGTTTTGACTTTGCCTCTGTCTCTGTCTCTGTCTCTGAAGTGCATGACAAACAGAAAAGCAACGAAGCGTGTTTAATATTTTTTATGTATAGAAATAATGGAAGAAAGAAAAATAAACAATATTATATAATTATGATGACTAGTAGTACGACTACGAGTATGTGTAGATTGTCTGGCTCACATAACTCGAAAGCCCTTAACCAACATTTGGCCTACATTATTGCATTAGAAGTTGAATTGAAATCTTTAAGAAAAGAAAGGAAAATATGGAACAAGTATAATAATCGATCTCTATACACATGAACATCGAGTTTTTATTTTTCTCCAGTTTTTATCGTCATTTCCTTTTGATTTCTTTTTACCCATTTTCATTTTTTATGACTACAATTTTTTTCGCTTTTAATTTGCTCAACACTTGAAATTGAAAATTATTACACCGAGCGCCGAATGAATGAGTGAACGATTGAAGAAAGTAATGAACAAAAAAAAAAGAAAAGAAAAAAAAACTAAGGAATAAAAAAGGACTTTCTCTTTGACTTTCGTTCGTATGAGGTTCATTACGTTATCGCCACTTCGATTGCTTGTGCGTGTTGCACGTTTAACTTCAACTGATTCCACTACTTCTACTTACTTCCGACACGCTACCGACATTGCTACTTTTCTTTGAATTTTCTTCTCTACAATTTTTTTTTTTTTTTTTTTGGTGCGAACACAAATTACATGCAACGACAAAACCAATGATGAAAGCAAAGTAAAAGGAAAAAATGAACATAAACACAAACACAAACGTAGACCGCTGAAGCTGACGACGAACAAGAAGCGCCAATTTTTTTATTACCTCGCATTAAAGCAAGTTTCCGACGCAACGTAATTGCAAGAGTTTTCCAATTTTTACCATATTTACGACCATTGGTTGGTTGGCATATGACGGCACTGTCTGTGTATCTGCTTAATAGAATCCAGACGGAAACGTTTGATATGCTTAAGGGAAGGAGAGTATGTATTCACAAGTGCACAAATGTCGCTTGTAGTATTGGGTGTTGTTATAAATTTGTTGCAAGCATCGAATTGATTTTATTGCCAAACTGTAGTGGCGGAAAGTCAATGAATGAATAAAGAGTAAGCAAGGTTTGGGTGAAGGGAAGGGTGCCCTACCCCACTCTTTCACATTCATTCAAAGCGGAAGTACAATTCCGTTTCCGTTCTTTGTATTTCTTTTCCTGTTTTTGGGTTGAATTCTTTACTAACCTTAAAAATGTTTGAGTTTGAACACTTGCTTTCTTTACAGTACTTTATTGTAAATTTGTTATATCATTGTTCGTTTTATTTTTAATTCTTAAGCAGCCATTAGACTTGCTGTGTTATTGCACAAATTTATTGGTATACAAAAACTATTCACCTTTCTTTTGATTTTCCACAGTACATTGAACAACCTATCGATTTCATTTAAAAATAGTCATCGTTGTTGCATAAATATATTGTAATTATGGGTCAAAAATATTGTATGGCTCCTTATTATTTACTCCTCTATCTTCATTACACGCTCTGTCTGCTCCAAGTCATCTATAAGCTTTATGAACCTAATTATGTATTGTGCAATAATGTTGTGTGTCTATGGTCTACTATTTACTATTGTAAGTTCATCATTTTCTCCTTTGCCTTCATTAACTCTTCTTAGTTCACTAACTCTGTTTTATGGCTCTATTTTCTACTAGTTTCATTATCACCGACTTCTTTTCATTTATCTTCCCACTTGAAACTCGCGTGCCTTTATTTGACTTCCCTGCCGAAATTTTACACATAGAATGCAATGATTTTTCCACTCTTTTCCACCATCTTCATTCCTATTTCTCAAATTACACGACTACACAATTTTTGGTGTTAAATTTTTAACATGTTTAGCTATTATTCTGTGGTTTGCAAAACCAAACCAAACCGAACCAAAGCAAACAAAACTAAACTAAACGATACTTGTATACTAAACTTTAACGAAGGAATCAAGTTCTTTCTTTTCCCTTTATTTCTTTTTTCAGTTTTGTTTGTGGAAACAGAAACAAAACTTTACAGTTTCACCTTTGAAACTACTCGAAAGTAGTAACTCCGAACGAACTATTTATTTGAGCTAGTTTTCGATAGTTGTGCCGTTTAGAAGGACACCTTGCAATAGTCCTTACCTCACTTTATCCATCTGCTATGTCCTTTGCGTCATTTTAAGTTGTTTGCTAAAAAGTTGTTCATTTTTTTATTTTTGTTACTGTTACTGATGTTGTTGTTGTTGTTGTTTTTGCAGCAGTTGTTTGCTGAATTGCAACTATAAAAAAAAAATAGTAGAGGGTGAGTAGAGTAAGTGGCTCGATCTCTTTGCTTTGCTGTGCTTTGCTTTACTTTACTTTGGTTTGTTGGTTTTAAAACGTTTTAAGTGCCACCTGCAGCTAATAAAATATTTATTTATTTGAACTTAGAGAAACTTGAAAAAAATAGGAAAAATTGATAAAGAGAAAGAGAAAGAGGAGTAAAAAATGCAGCAGCAAAGAATTTTCATTTAATTTTTTAACCACATTTTTTAACACCATTTTTTCTTTTCATTGCAGTTGGTGCCCACTCAGCAATTGGCAAAGCTCTCAAATCTCACCTATTTATCGTTGAGTGCCAATCGTTTTAGCCATTTACCAGCGGTGGCCTTTTTGAATTTGTTTCATTTACGTGAATTGCATTTGAGTCGATTAGATTATTTGAATCGCATCGATTCAAGGTAAGTTATACTATACTATTGTAGATGCAATAATTTTCCACATATTACAATATTAAAAATACTTTTCAATGTGAATACAAAATATAAGGAAAGTGATATAATATTTTAGGGTATTTATACATATTATAAAACAAAGTCCCCCTCGCCGAATCTGTCTGTTTGAACGCGACGAACTTCAAAAACTACCGAAAGGATTTTCACCAATATGCAGAGTCATTCATAAGGAATATTCAAAAAACCCAAAGGAACAGCCGAAAAATCTAAAAAATTTCAAAAGAGTGAGGTGTGCATATAAAGCATAGAGAAATATTTTTTTTTTTTTTTTGGGAATGAGAGGCAGGACAACGTCTGCCCGTATATCTAGTAAAAATTTTAAAAAATATCGGAAAATTTAGGCTACAATATTAAGTTTCCTATTAACTTTTTTTTTTCATTTGTCTTTATTATATCAGGTATTGGTTATGTTTTAACAGTATTCTTAAAGACTAGAACTTAAATTTATTATAATAATGCTTAACATCTGAAGATTTTCCTAAGCTTAATAAAATTATTTACATGTATATGGTATATTATTAAATTATTATTTTGATTTTTGTTAACTTCATAAAGCTATATTTATTTATATTAATATCTCAGAAAAGTTACTGTTTTATAAAAACTGAGTTTCATTTAATATTTATTTATACTTAAAACTAAGGAACTGCATACTAGAGGAATGGGGGAAGGGATCTATTTACAATAAGAGGGAGTTTAAATAATATTTACAGGTATAATGAATTGAGGTAGTATTCATTTACTTTATTTAGTTTCCTTAAATAAAAGATTATCTTAAGTCCAGTTGGATCACGAATCAGACCCAAGCTGTTTAAAGCTTCAAGGTGTTTTAGGTGGATAAACTTAAGGTTTGTAAGCCCATTGATGGAATTTGGAGAGTATGAGGTTAGAAATTGTACTAGCATTGAATTTTCCGGTCTGGTTTCAATTTTTGCCAAGTATTTGAATGCCAATTCTATGAGAGTAGAATCAAGGGCGTTAATACTACACTGATTATACAGTCTTGAGTTTGAAATGTAGCGCATTGTGTTCCCGACGTACCTAACGCTATTCTCAATGCAGGATCTAAGAATTCTTCTTTCAAAAACTTTCAGTTTCGACATTAGGATGGATCTAACACCAAACCATGCCTGAAAGCCATAAAGAAGAATGGGCCTAATTAATTGTTTGTACATGATTAATTTCAATTTTTTTGACAAACCACTCCTATTTTTTAAAAGTTTTGCATAATACATAGATGCAGCTAATGCTCTCTGCAGTGAAGTTTCCTATTAAGAAATACAAAATTATTGATGAAATCATTTAAAAAAAAAAGAAAAAACCTCAAATACAATAATTACTATTGTAAATACTGGAAATAACACATTTTATTTTTTATTGAAATTTTAAAAACTTCACAATAGAAATCAATGGATTTATTGTGTGTGTGTGTGTGTGTGTGTGTGGCTTTTTGGATTCTTGAATGAATATTTGTGAATTCAGATGTGTTTGCGTTCTTTAATTTGAGGACAACTGATTGCTATCTGTTGCTCGTCTTGAGCAGTGCGTATTTACAAATTTTGCTTCAAGTTGCTCATCTATTTTAGATACCAAGACTATTATATGTTATATGTTTCTTTCAAATAGTATTTTTATCCTTCATAATCAATAATTCTAAGTTTTCTCAAAAACAATCATCACTGGCACTTTGTTGTTTAGCATTGTTTTGTGCGGTGCACACGCAATTTCTAAGTGGACATAAGTCACTTTTTTACCATTATCGGTCCATGATACCGGTGAATGCAGTTTTGGTATATACAGATTTCTGTACAAAAAAATCTTTTAACGATTAATATTTCTTTTCATACTTTTTTATTATTAGATTTTTTTATAAATAACAGAAGAATAAGTTTATTTTTGTTGTTAAAATTATAGTACAAAAAATACGTCATATTTATAGAGACTGATTTAAAAGTCTATTTCTATTTCTATTTATTTTCTTTAAAATAAACATCAATAATGATTAAAAAAAAAAGTATTTAATTACAATAATACATACGAGATCAAATCTCGGTCTGAGACACCGTGCGCGAGTATATGTGTATTGATTTTGTGCGCGAGTATACGAAGGTTAAACACACTTGATGTCTTTATGTTTGCTACTTAGAACTAAGTACATTTATCTTAAGAATTGGCTGAACCCAACTCATGAACTAAGAGGTAAAGAAACATAATTATATCCTAAAGATAAATTTTGTATGGAACTCAAACGCAGCCCTTTTAGGTTATACCACCTTCTAATTCAACTGTCTCACAGCGACAGATTTAAAAAAAAGGGTTACATTTGTCCGACTGCCAATAACTTGCACACACCTTTTTATGTATTATTCTATTTATCCATACAACTAAGGCAATACACATATTTTGATTAAGATTCAATGTAAGAAATTCAAGCAGCTTGAGGAATATTCTCTCTACAAGAGTGTCATCCTTTCATTCTTTGGTCTGATATATTTACACAGAAATAGATAAATAAATCGATGGATAATCGATTATACAAGTTATATTTCCATTCACAAAGATTACAATTACTTTAATTTGAATTATTTTTATTACAAGACTCAGAAAGAATTTTGTATTTATTCAAATTACACAAGAATTATAAAATCAACAGAAATATATTAAAATTCGTCTGATTTTCTAACAAACTCTTAGTTCGATTATCATTTTTCCTACTAAGTCAGCAAGCTAATTTAAAACTTATTGTAAAATGGGAATAATATCGAATTGATTTTGGAATTAATTTGGAATTGAATTGAATCCAACAATCAATTCACTTTCAACAAAACGCAAAGCAATCATTAATACGCAATGCAATCAATCATGCATAATACTCACTTAAGCATTTGTGTATATGTTTATGAAAGGGGCGAATGGACTGGGAAGTAGAATAGACAGGTTAGAGAAAGGAAGAAGAATTATGAGAGAGATATGTGTGTAGCATAACATAACATAACATAACAACTTATGTATGTAGTATTTTCCTTTTAAAATAAATACATACTCACTCGTACATATACGTGTAAGCATATTTATAAGCACATTATACTTGCCAATCAATTGAAGTAAATGATAATTCAATAATTCGAAGCAATTTTCATATCAAATCATCATATTACGCTGCTTAAATGTTAAGAAGCAGAACACGATGAAGAAGACAATAAGGATAAGTAAAGCAAGTAGTAGCAGTGAAGGGAGAAAAGAGAAATTCATCAAGGGTTGGAATTGAAAGACTTTCAATCTCATCATCATTTTCATATACTTAGTATTGTAATAAGTCTGTAAAGGCATTCTGTGCCAGTCAATTGCAGATAATCGAGTAAGCATATAAATACATACATACATATGTCTGTATAGAATTAGAATGAAACCACACACATATTGAGTATAGAAGAATTGGAGGAGGACGACGAATGTCAATGAAATCAAGCTAATTTTGTAATTTTCTGTGATTTTCTCCGATGACTCTGGGTGAGGAGATGACAAAAGACATATATTTTTAGTCGAAACTCATTGAAATTGAAATATACCTATTTGTCTGTCCTTCTGTCTAACTGTCTACCTGTCATGCGAATGATTGTCAAATTGCTTTATATATGTTTTGTGACATTTTATAAAAGTGGCATAGAGAAGGTTTCTGCTTTAAAGAATTAAATATGTACGTGTGTATTGTGAAGATTCACTTAAGTCAAATCAAGTCAATTTCTAGTATTTTCTATGTGATTTTTAACTTAGAAAATTTGTGCGTTGGGGCTTCAATAAAATGTGACTTACACCGAAAACAAATACCAAATGGTATATTGTAAAAGCCACTAGTAACTTACAATTAATTTCAACTGCAGACGAATTGCGTATCGAATCCATCGACATTCAAATGAAATAAACAATGAAACTGCATTTTGCTAGCAACACAGAGAGAGAATGCAATTTAGTGAGAAAAAGGATTCAACTTGTCTGACTGTCTACAGTCAACATTTCAAAAAAAAAAAAAAAATCGAAAAAGGAAAAACCCATTTACAAACACTTTTGACAGCTTCGTTGAACATAGAATGGAGTTGAGCTGAGTGGAACACGAGAAGATCTAATCAGTTTCTTAATTGACTGTATCAAATTGAACGAAAATCATTATTCCGTCTGAAAATGGAAATACAAAGCGATCTCCTCATCGATTATAGATGATATAGTCATGTATTATGAATCATTATAACTGAACGATTAAATCAACAAAAAATCTAAGGAAGTTTCACTCCATCAATAAAATAAAACAGCTCATGTATCCGCATTCGGAATATAAGAAATCAATGAATTTAGATTCTGGTTGCTCCATCATCACCTTTTTATTTAGATTTGGCCTCACTGTGTTACCAAACATAAACCAATGGGTCAATGATAAGAGATTGAAAACCATGTGAGGAAGTTGAACTGATGGATGGTAGCTTTGCATGTCTCTTTGTATGCCAATTCTGACTGTCTGTCTACTGTTTTGTCTGCCTTTCTAACTATTGTCGTCAATGGCTGATGGTGATTGAACACTCTCTAGTCTTCCTGGATTGGGTGTGGCAGCCACAACAAACGATTCAAACGTTTTTCAAGCAATGTCAATTCATATACAAACAATTTGCATATGAAAAAGTCAAATTCAAAAAATTGGAAAATAAAAATAAAAACCAAACACCAACAAAATCAAATGTACAATTTAAAAAAAAAACAAAAACCTACAAAAAAATTACACCAAACAAAAAAACACAGACGCATACTCACATATATTTGAGTGCTATGGTTGCCATTTCCGTTTCCGCACATTTGTGTCTGCCACAAAACGCATTCACACGCACACATACACACACACACACACACACACACACACTACCATACACCACACACACACAAACACACTCTTGCCAAAATTGTATAAAGTAATTTACATGAAAATGAACAAAAATAAAATAAGTTGAACAACAAAATCATACAATTGAAAAAAGCCTCCATTTAAAGCGAACTCAAAAATCAACGATTTTGGATATGAGTTTGGATTTTGCTTAGCATACATTTAGGCGCATCACCAATGGCACTTTTGCCTTGAAGTCTAACCGTCTTTCAGTCTTCGTCGTGATTCGTTTCAGAGGCGATTTTCTTAAGTGATAGTAGAAAAGTTTCTGTTGTTTTTTATTGTTTATTCCTTTAAATGTTTGCTTTAGGAGGTTAGTCAAGCAAAACAAAAGTCTGATTTGAAGATTAGTAGTGCGCCTTTGAAATGAAACCATTAACGAAACAAGAAAAAAGAAAACACAAAAAATATAAAAATAACAAAAAAAAAGAATATACAATATAAGAAAAAAAGAAAAAACAAACTCTCACCAAAGTCACGTTTCACATTTAAAGCGACTTTTGCAAAGTTTTAGGCATGTTGAGCTTTGAGATCCTTTGTTTCGCAGTAGTTGTTCATCGACATTATTTTACTATGCATTATATTTGCACATATAATTGAATTTGTTATCTGTTTGTTCTTTCATTTCTTTTTATTATATATTATAAATGATTCTTTTTTATTATCACTTTAGTCTAAAGTTTCTACGATACTGTGATACTTAAAAGAAGGCAACATTGGGGACTTCACAGATTTGCAAAATCAATTCATCTGTTGACCTCAATATGGTATATAGGAAAATTGAAAACTACTCCCTTAAGTTTTTTGAATTAGTAGATCTAGACTTTTGTTCTATACAGATCAATTGCCTCCAATTAAATGATCCAATTGCAGGGCATTGCATCTCATTATATTTTAGTAGTGTTTCCAAGTCCTCAATGTTCAAATGTCTTCTAAGTGGAAGATTAAAAGTTCCTTGATTGTTCGAACGGTATAAAATGTTAAAAGGCAATCAAAGATCTGAGGTTTTCTGATTAATTATCATTTAATTACTGAATTTGTATTTTCAATTAAATGACTTGTTACATTAGTGGATTATATAAGAAAAATAGTAACCAAGTATAATACAAACCATAGTGACTCTGATATTTGTCTGAATACTAAGTATAAAGATTTGCAAGGTATGACTCTAGCATGATTTTTTACAATCGAAAAAAGGGAAGGAAATGTGAAAAAACAGTAAGGTAGTCAAAATAGATTAAGAAAGTATTGTAAATAGAGTAAATAGACAAATTCAAATTGTATTTTTACCCAATCTACATGGTTACCTTATGTATTTAAGTATTCTTCAGACCCTAATTTGGTTATACTTATGTATTGTTTGCTAATAACTTACCTCATCAATGTCCAAATTAATGCAAACCAATTTAAATTGAACACACATTTATTCATAGTACTTTCAACATAAGTATGAATATATGTTCAAGAGAGATAGAGAGAGAGAGAACTTCAACTCGTAACAAATCATACAAATGTCTATAATACTTATAGAGAATGGGAGGGAGGGAAGTTGGCGACAGATATGCACTTCAATCTATTACAATAATTGTTAATGACATTTTAAACGTTTTTAAATTGCGTATACGCCCCATTGACCAATGATAAAGTGAATCGTCGAACTCAAAGCCACATGTCACAACAACAACAACATCATCATCATCAACAACAACAACAGCAGCAATGAAAACAAATTAACAAATTGTTGTTGTTGTTGTTGTTCCCGTTTTATTTTGTGTTGTGTTGTTAGTATAAAATTGCATTTTATAATTCAATATAAATTATTTAAAAATCATTTCAACCCAAAAACAAACAACAAAAGAACAAAAAAAATATCATTAAAGGACAATTCATGCTTATATACAACATTGTTATCATTATCATGATTATCATGATCATTATCACCAAAGCTTTTGTTGCGTTTAAGAAGTGTTTTTCAAGTGGTAGACGCGAGTGAGTATCAAAGAATAAAACATTGGAAAATGCCAGGCAACAATATTATTAGCGGTCTCCTCTTCAACCAACACATAGATACATACAAGTGTATGTGTGTGCGTGTGTGTGTGTGTGTGTTCATATTTTATGCTAATATCATGTCATACCCATGCTGTTTACCTTCTCTCTTCTCTTCACTATTCTATTCAATATTACATTGAAATTGAGCAAACACAGAGGCTCGTCATCGTGGTTTAAAGCCAATAACAGAGGTTCTTAAGCTAAGATATATTGTCCATTCGTAAGATTTCAATGATGTATGTGTAATTTTAATGTCAAATTTGTTTCGCAAATCCTCAGTAATGGGGCCACAATTTAAGAACAGCTGGTCTTTAACCATCACAATGGCAAAAGTGTTACCATATTATGGAGTGTGTGTGTGTATGTGTGTGTGTGTCGATTGTTGGTGTTATTGTTAAACAGACAAATACGCGCGTGCTTTTGCTAATTTTCATTTTCGGAAATTATATAAAAACACATTTACCTAACAGAATTTTTCATTTCCATTTGCCTGAAATTGTTGTTGCTGTTGCCGTTGCTGTTTATATGGTTGACTTAATCGGCTCTTGTTATTGTCATTTTATGTTACATGTTTAGTGAATTCTTTGTTTTTACATTCTGCAGCCGCTACCACCACAATCACCACTTAATGCGCCTTTTTTTGGACTAATATATAATTACATATACCCACATTTACTCTATCGGATAGTCTCATAATAATGGTCTCATTAAATTTTCCCAAATGCCTCCCCTACTATTGTATCTCACTTGTGAATGCCTTCATTTATTCATTCATTCACCCATCACTCACCCAATCACTTATTTGTTCATTCAGTTCAGTTCAATTCAGTTTAGTTTATTCATTCATGCTAGGTTTATTATATAGCGACACTTGTTATTTTTCCCATAAATTTGTTGTTATTGTTTGTAAGTATTTTATAGATATTTATATTTGCTTGCCTTTGGCTGGTTTTGTGTTGTTTTTCTTTCCAATAGCAAATATTATAGAAACAACTAACTACAATCAACCAAAACACACAAAATATTATATCGACAATATCATATATCAATAATGCTGCCATTTACATTCACGATTATTGGCATTTTGATTGTTTTGCCAATAGAATATTACCATATTCTCTCTCTCTCTCTCTCTCTCTCTCTCTATCTCTCTGTGTGTGTAATACTCTACTCTACTCAACAACATTCTATGGATATTATGAGGTGCAGTACACTTGAAAATACATTAAAATCGCTATACATTAGCATCACTTAAGTAGTCATATGTATTATTATATTTTTGTTTTGTTTTTATTCTTTATACTTACACATAAATGTTTTCATTTGTCATTTTGAATATGTTGAGATTGAAAATGTTTCATATGTTGAAGGTTTCCATATAAAAAAAAATACTTAAAAATACTTAGAACTAAGAATACTAAAATGTATTGCTTACCGAAAGGGACCAAAGTTAAATAAAAAGAATTTCTCTTGTTATAAAAATAATATTGAATTGTTGGAAAAGTACGAGTATCTTCTGAAAATAAGAATCATTTCAACAATTTTTTTTCATATAACAAAGTAACATTATTTCATCAAATATTTTCTATTGTTATTGATAATCCCGTTTTCGTAGAATTTCTGGGGTTCCTGAATTAAAAAACTGGCGAAATTCAAATTTTCAGAATTACTTTTCCACCAATTTGTATTTGTATATAAATTTTGACTTTACAAAAATCTAAATAATTAAATATACCCAGATTTCTTTAAGTGGCCACTCTTTTGACGACAATTCACTTCAAAGACATTTCTTAATTACTCCTTTTTTTTTATTTACGACCCACAATGTTTAGTTAAATAGGATTTGTTATTTTTCCGTCAATTCTCTTTAAAAATAACTTTTCAAACTGTACGATCACAAATATACGAGTACAACATTAGGAATGCTGAGTACAAAAAAAGATATGAAATACACCAAAAGGAATCATGTGTGAACAGTTATTAGGACAGAATGTTGTTATGAAATCGATATTTATTGATCCTTTTCAGGACACCTTTGCATCATTTTAATAAATGATGATCGATCATTCGATACATTCTTAGCAAATAGAAAAAATGGAAGAAGAAGAGGAATTTGTGAAAAATAAAGATGATGTAAAAAAAATTAAGAAGGGGAAAAGAAGAGAAGACTGCCATATTTGGTGTTGAAAGAAAAGAAAACCGCGATATGGGCAATTGAATCTGACAGATTGTTTTGTGTTGTGAAAGTGTGATCTGATTTCGTATAAAGAACGAATGTTCTTTTATGTTTTCACTGTCGTTGCCGCAGGATCTTTTCGTTGAGCTGCAAGTCGCCGTGGAATTCTGCCACCTGCCTCCGTCGGATCGCTGCACTCGCCGCACAACCAACACATCACTTCGATTATATCAACGCACCACGTACGCATCTCTTCAAAAGCACCACCACCACCACCACCACCTTTTTTAAAAAAATTAACCACTCGCCAACCTAGTTTAATAAAAGTTTAAGACAAATATAAAATTTGTAACAATACATTAGAAATAATGAACACATCACATTTCTGACATTCGACAAACACATCAAACTTTCCCAGTTAACAGTCTTGTGTTTTGAAGATTTAGATAATTGATTATAATAATTATTATTCTAGAATCTAGATGCTCTTTAAAACGAGAAACTAATCCAGTTAACACCCGATGAAGAATCAGAGCCTGATATATGCCTACAGCTAAACTTGTTCAAGGTGATTCTTCTTATATATCAGTGAATAAATATCTTGCACGTGTGTAATGCATTATATTTTACAAAAATAATGAAGTACACCCAATTCCGTTTAATTGAATTTGTATGGTTTATTATCCAAAGTATTGTTTCGTTATGTGGGTTTTTCCTAAACATCTACCATTTTTAAACATTTAAAGTAATCTCAGTTATGCAAAAATTGCTTAATGATGATAGTTTAAGCAAACGCATGATTTGCTTTGATTTAGAAACATGGAAAGGAAGTAGAAACTCAAATTAAACAAGCGTATGAAAATAAATAAAATAATGAGAAGAAAGCAAAACAAATATAAAAATAAAAATAAACAAAAAACGACAACAAGCAATTGTTACTCACTCACTAGCTGATGTTTTTGATGATGATGATGCTTGTGACGAGTGTAGATGAAGATGGAGATGAAGTTAAAGTTAAAGTTGAGGACAAAGGCAAAGACAAAGAAAATGACGACAATGAGTCAAAATAAAAGAAATAATAACTAACACAAATAGCGAACAAAACATGCGACAAAAGTGTTAATAAACGACAATTTCTGCAGGCAAACAAACTGCAACAATAATAACAAAAACAACTGCAACAGCCACAGCCACAGCCACAGCAACAAGGATAAGCAAGGAAACGAGGCAACTTAACAAAGGCTTGCAAACATTTACTGGTGTCAGTGAGTGAATCTCTGAGTGAACATCTGTATGTGTGTAAAAGAAAGCAAAAGCAACAAAACTCAAATGAAAATGATGATGATGATGAAGGTGCGGGTGATGGTGATAATGACGTCATCTTTGCAACGCCAAGAGTAAAATCAAAAAAGAACTGAAAACAACTCAACGTAGCGTAGAGTAGAGTAGTGCATAAAAGTATGCAACGAAAAGCAATGCAATGCAATGCATAAATTTATGTTTGTCGTGCAACGCAGTAGAAAATTGTGTGAGTGGTTAAAACAGGAAAAAAGAAGGAAGCTTAAGTTATATTAAAAAATAAAATAAAAATAAAATAGACGGCAGCAGTGGCAGTGGCAGAAACATAAACATAATGCTATGAGAATAAATGAACTAGGAATGGTTAGAAAGAAAGATGGAAAGGAGTAAACATATTGCGAACATCATGGGTTTTTGTTTTATATGAATTATGAGTTTTTCCATCTTTATTGCTTATTCTCTCCTTTTTCTTTGTTTAAAGAAAACAATATGTTGAGGGGTAAACTACTAAAATAGGGTAATGCAAAATAATAGAAAAGAAAAGAAAATGAAATGAAATGATGGCAAATAAGCTGAAAGGCACATAAACAGGCGTTAAGAAAAGACTTAGATGAAGCTAATATATATAACAAGATGCATATACTAACAACATCACATGTCGCCCATGTTAGTAAATATTATTACATAAATGGTGTAGTGAAGTGTAGTCCAGTATATCTGTGTATATGCCTTAGCAAGGAGACATTTGTAAGCTGAGTTAGATCTAAAGACTTTTGTGGAAGGAACTAGAAGGGAAGGAAAAGACAAGGATTTCCAACGGCAAGGAATGAGAAGAGTCGAAAAAGTGAGTACTGCAGATGTACCAATAATAAGAATGATTCAATGGATCATTAACATGAATAATCATAGATCTAGAAAAAATCGATTCGACAAGCAATATTTGTAGTACATAATTTTTATTTTTTTTTTAAATCTATGTATACATGGCCTATGAGATTATTAAGTCGAAATATTATAAAAAGCATTGGATCCGATAAAAAATGTTCAGACGGAATCTAGGAACTTCAAAAGTTAAAGAATCGCTGCTCTATGTAAAAAAAAAAGAAAACAGCCGACAACTTGCTCAAGCTAAAAAAAAGAATTTAATACAATTTATCCAAAGAATTATTAGCTGAATTTCCTTTTTTGAAACAGAAAATTAGTATAAAACTCAGTCTATGACACGTCAACAATAATCCGATGAAATTTATCCAAGAGATCCATTTCATTTGCTTCCTGCTTACAACTTTCTGGTTTCAGTAATAAAAATACTTTTGAATATTAGTTAACCCATCGCACTTTGAAGTTTCCATTACAATTTTCCCTTAACTACAATATCTCATTGGGTTAACACTTACTTACTTACTTGGCACACAGAGACACATACACACAGTTGATACCATTCAACAGGAAAACAACTTTATTTGCAACCACCAAAACTTGATTACTCTTTTCCAACACGACGTCCCAATGCCCATTCCCTTTAATTTCCTTTCTCATATGCAAAAGCGGTTCACATTAATTCCACTCAATGCATGGCATTTTATCATTTGACGCCAACATTTAGGAAAATCGCGCACGGCATCCTCATGTGCGTTAAATCATGATGCCAAGTGTATAAATTTTAAAACAATTAGTTTCAATTTTCCAAATCCAACAAACATCCAGTGACATGCCACATGAACCATGCCGCACAATCATGTGATTGTTGTTATGTGTAACCCTTTTAACAAAACACTCGCCCCCAATTCAATTCATATCCTCCATCACTAAAGTAGGATGTGTAATACGTTAATGTGTTGTATGACTTTGTACTGCTGCTATTATCATGTCATGTACCATCATACCCTTGATTTGACGGTGTAAAAATTTCACTTAATATTCCCTTTGATATTTTAAACATGAGACCAGGTTGTAGCCATCTGCTGTACAGGATCTTCCAAAGGACACAGTTCTACCTTTAGCATCTCTTCTGCTATGGTTTTTTATCAGAAATATTGTGGCTTTGGTAATTTTTTTTGTTTCATTTTCTATACTTTTAAAGGGCATGGTCGTCGGAGTTATCGTGTGCCAAATGAATTTTGCTTGAAAATTTGTTGAGGTATAAGGATTTCATAATGAGATACACAGATGTATTTAAGGTTTAACGCGTCTATCTGCAACTGGATTCAGACACACACAAGTCACAAGCCATTAAGATATTTGCATAAGTCTATTTGCGTATGTGAATTTGATGTGAATAGGTCTACATACATATGTATAAACAAATCTATTGCAGTCTTTCAGTCTGACTTAGAAGTTCTTGTTTTCCTGTATCACAATTTAACTTTAAATCTCATCAACCCTTTTCTTGTTGCATGTTTTTGCATATTTTCTTCAACTTAAGTAGCCTCAAATGTAAAGAACTCAACTCATAATTTTTGTTTTAAGTTTCCCATTTCTTCTTCTTATTCTTCTCTTTATAATGAACACATACAAACATTTTCTGTAAATGAATTTTATATTAAGTACTCGTTCACTCCTTTCTTTCTTTTATTTTTTGGAGCATTTTAGAAAGTCAAGTTTGAAAGATTGGAAGGAGAAATTTTCAAGTAAAAGTAAAGGAGTTTCTGTTGCTTACAAAATATAATTTCCTGTTACGTTAAGAATTTCACTAACGAGGAAGGAAGTTTTACATAAAATTTAAGTATCTACACGTTGCAGGTTTTTACATCGCGACTCCTCCTCAAGGCATTCTGACACTCGGGCGACTCACATCAAATAAAGTAAAGTAAAGAGTAAAGTCAACTCGAAGTGAGGTGAGTTGAGTTTGAGTTGCTTTACATTGAGTCAACTCTTGAAAATAACTGCATGCAACATGCGCTTACTTGAAGTCAAAGTTAAACTGAATGGTAAAGGTATCGTTCGTCGCACATACTTGTTGGGATCTACCTTCATAGAAGGTGTTACATATTTGTTATTTCTTGTTTCTTGTCTGTTGTATTTTATCGTATAAATGACTCTTTTAAGTATGCTGGATATTTTTAGTATTCATGACAAATTAAAATTCATACTTATGATACTCAATTTTTTACTAGGTGATTATACTCGTATGAGTGGAAAAGATGTTTAAAATATTATTTCAATTAAAATATTATTTCAACTTTTAAATGCAGTGAAAATATTTTCAATTCGTAAAGAAAAAAACCTTTTAGTCGTTTAATAATTTCGTGTTAATAAAGCGCAATCTATTGGTTGCTAGCCCAACGCTATCATTGAAAATGCTCATTATTTGCAAAAGCAATGAAAGCAAGAACAATGAAACACACAGTCTCTCTCTCTCTCTTGGGTCGATCTCAGTGATCAGCATATACAAAAAAAAGAAAACGAAGAGCGCAATACTCTTGTGCGTACTCAGAGAGGAAAAAATACAACAATAATAAAATCAACACTAAATTCAAGAAGAAGCACAGCTTGAAAATGTACGAACGTTTCTGTGGTTGGCTATGGAAAAAATTTAAAAATATTCATCCTAAAAAAACTATATTTAAAAAATTAAAAATCAAATAAGTAGGTATGATATTATAATATTATTTAAAAAAAAAATTATTAGCGGTTCAGTACATTTTGCGTGAAAGCGTTACATACAACGCCCATATAAGCAATTTTATATATTAGTATAGAAATAGATTTGAATAGAAAGGAGAATTTTTAACAATTCTTCTGAAATGTTGTAAAACAATTAATTAATTAATCCATTTAAATAGTTGAAATAAAAACATATAAAAAAAAAATTATTATTGATTATTTAAATAGTAACACAACCTACATAGAGAAGCAGTGCAAAACTAATGCTAATTAAAACGGAAGAGTTGAACACTAAACAAATTCAAAGACTAGCGCAATTAAAGAGCGAAACATATAAGCAGTGGTGGGTCTAGGGGGCTATGGGGGTTTAAGATCCTAACCCCCCCCCCCCCCCCCCATCACGCCGAATCGGTCAGACTGAAATGTTACATTATCGTCATTGCTTTTTCCTTCATCGCATCATTTTAATATTCACTTGCAGTAAATTTCTATGGCCACACTCAATCTATATCAAGAAATCATTTTATTGCACATGAATTGCAAGAACACAGAGTTGAAGAGAACCCAGAATGCACTTGAGGTACTGCAAGTCAACAAATCTAAGAAATTCAATAATTTCTTTCCGAATGTTGCAATTGTGTTCGGCCATCCCTGTCATTTCGGCAACAGCTGAACGGACTTTTGTCTGCTGAAAAGATTGAAAACCTTCCTTCGTATTTATATATCTGAGCCCAGACTCAACGAATTAGCAAATTAGAAATAGTTGACATGTTTTGCCAAGTCAAACCTTGTCGTCTTGCAACATTGGACTGGGCAGTCGTGGATTGATATAATCTAGACATTTAGTATTATACATGTATAAGATTTAACAACCAAGCAATACCAGAATAGATTATTCATTAATGATCGCAAACATAAAGTCAACTTGACATTACTTGTGTATTGCCGATGAGGGCGAACGCAAGTCACTTGTTATGCTCTTTACGTTATCTAGACTTTATTTTTTCCTAAATAAACTGTCTTTCATCTTTTTCAAAATTTCGGCCGGCAGTGAAATGACATTTATTTACCTGTTTATGCTAGTCAAGATGAAATATTATTAAACTCTACCCAATTTTGTCTTTCTGAAAACATCTCTATACACATATTATATCCACTACGACCAATTGTCCTTAGCAAAACAATTACATTAAATAATATACATCAACAAGATATAAATAGAACAGGCGCGAAATAAGAAATCTCCATTTCCTTATTACATTCAATTATTACAGAAACTTTGAACCTTAAATGTATCTAACTTTCTTGTTATAATTTTACTTGAACTACTCTATTTCTAAGTTTCTCTGAGTACCTGAAATATACTTTTTCCATTTAGTAATCTAAGAACCTAAATAGCCTCAAAGTAAAATGAATTTTCTCAATTAGATTAGAAACTTTTCAGTCACTTTTAGCTAATATTCGATTTTATATGTTTCATGGTTATTAATTCCTATTCCATTCTTCTAATGTATTGTAATTCTACTTCATTTATCAATGAAATCCAGGATGTTTAGTTTTTAAATAACAAGAAATTTACAATACAATAAATTGTAACTTTAGCTTAAGCATATTCTGAAGTCATGTTCAATCATTCTTCTTAAAGAAAACTTTTACAATTTCTTTCCTTTCTTCATTCCATCTTTATTCATACTATTCATACCACAACTTAAAAAAGCCCATTAACTAACTAAAGTGGAATCCACTTTTTCACAAATGCTGCCACCACAAAAGCATATTTTACATTAACCAGAATACTCAGAACGATAAAGTGAAGAAGGGCAAGTGCAAGAGAAAGGGATAAGAAAGAGTTGAGAAAAACCAGGGACAAGTTGCAGCAATCGTTGACTACTAACTAGTATTTCTTGTATTCCAAGTACGTATGTAACAAAATGGAATAGAACAATTGCACCACTTATCAAATCAATGTTAAAGAAACTAAAATAAATGCGTGCACTTAACATGAAATAAACATGATGATGAATATCATGATGATGACGATGATGGAGAGAGGGGGAAATGGGGAAAGGTTACTTAAAAAGGACAAATTTCTAACATGGTATGCGTTCGTTTCGAAGCATGTGAATGAAGCTGCATGAGACATTTTAAAGTCGCATGTTGCACATACGCCACGTTGCACATTTTCATTTTGTTAAAAGTGCAGCATCGCAATACATGGCAGAAGTAGCTTAGCTAACAAAGAAGATGGATTTTGTTAGGATTTATACTTCTTCATTCATAGTGTGTGTGACTAACATGCATAAGTCTGCTGTTGACGGTGATGAAGTAACGTTAGCAACTGCTAGACTGAAGAAGACACTGATTTAGGGAGAGAGTTGGCTGGTTTCGTTGGCTTATCATGGCAAGGATTGACTCTCACATATACACAGATATATTAGCCAACAGGAGCAAGAGCTGCTGCTGCTCCTTTTTGCTCATATAATAGTAGCTGCTGCCTTCAGTTCCTTGTCAACCTTGTGTGGGAATTTTATTAAGTTAAAATAGACGCTGAACAGATAAATCCTGTCTGTCGCCGTTTGTCGTTTTGTCGTGTTAAATATGGCTAAAGCTTGTTCTTGCAACATCCTGAAACACACACACACACAAATTTGTGCATAATTAAAATGAACAACAACAATAGAAATGACAAGAAAAATGAGTGACAAGGACTTAATAAAGATTTTCAACTATAATAACATAAAAGACAAGCAATTTAATTGAAATTATTTCTCATTCTAATCACATATTTTCCCTCCATCTTCTCCTTTCAGAGCTTTTGTGGACAATACTCACTTGCAGACTTTGCACCTTAACTACAATCCTCAGTTGTATGACATCCCGATGCGTTTGTTCCAGGGTAATCCCAACATATTTGAAATATTCATGCAAAGCAACAGTTTACAAACACTTTACTCGGCACAATTTCCCGTGGATCAACTGCAGAGACTCTTTTTGGGTGACAATCCTTTGCAATGCAATTGTTCATTGCTTTGGCTTTGGCGTTTGGTCACTGGTAAATTCGATGGAATCGATGGTGGTTCAATGGAGCATTCCGGTGGTGCAGCTGTTGCCGCCCTCGCCAAGGAAGATACTCAGGCTGCAATAGCGGCTGCCTCCACGGATGATGATGACGATGGTGTTGGTCAACTTGCTGCCTATGTTCAGACAAATTCTTTACTCACAACTGAGTCTAGTGCATCCCAATATGGTCAGCATCTTGATGGTTATTTACGTTTGGATAAGGAACGCATTGGTTGCGATACCTGGCAGGATCAGGTGCGAACACGTCGTCAACTTTACGCAATGACAGAGAGTGAGATCACATGCCCAGCACATATTGTGACCATTGTGTGTGCTATCCTCACATTTTTGCTGGTGGTTATGACTGGCGCAAGTATCGTTTTCTACTTGCGTTTCGTAAGACGTCGTCGCAAATTGTTACATGATCGTGGGCCCCTGCGTACCAGCAAATCAATCATCAATGTACACGATCGCATCTTGCAACATCAACCATTGAGTGGCAATGGTCTGATGGGTAATGGCAGCGGTATGGGTGGCATGGGTCCTGGCACTGGTGTCCTAACACTCAACTATCCACATCATGCGCAAACATTACAAGCGCATCATCACTACCATCAAGCCATGCCACTGCAACCGGAATCAGCTTTTGGTGGCAATGGTGGCGTGCACGATTATCAACAGACGACGTTGCCACACTTGGATAAACTAGAATTGGAACGTTATTTGGCAGCGCAAACAATTGCCAATGAGTATCGTGCCTTAAAGCCATGGGAGCTGCCAGTCAAGGAAGGCATGTCCTCAACTGGTTACACGGATGAACCGGAACATTTATACGAGAAATTCGATCACTATGAGTATCCGGATACTCATACCATGACGAAGTTAAAACATGCAGCCGCCATGAAAGCAATGACAAATGGCACAATTGGCAATAATACAACTAGTGGAGGTGGTGGTGGTGTTGGAGGAACTCAAGTTGGAAATACCAATTCTGGTGGTGGTGGTGGTGGTGTTGGTAAACCTCATGTGGTCTATGTATGACTCGCGCGCAACAAACGTGGTTTGTGTAATAATAATAATGATAATTATAAACATCGTAGTAGCATAGTTCTGGCATATAAATAGGTTTGATTTATTGTAAACAACACAGACAGATAGAAGGAGGTGAGTTGAGTTCACTTGAGTTGAGTTGTAAAGAAAGCAAAATATGTGCAAAATTGCAGTCGAAACAGGGAAAACCTCATTCATACATTTTGAGGAAATTATGATCTACTTATAAAACTAATTATAAATACAACAAAGTTTCATAAATTCATCCAGAAAACTCAAAGAAACTAGGTGTTATGGATTGAGTTTATTGGAAACTTAGAATGATTAAGGAAAAGTGGAACAAAATTCTTATACGATTTTATTTTCAAAACAAACAAAAACAAAAAACCAACCAATTTTGGAAAATTTATTAATTTCGGAAATAATAATAAAAAAAATGTTCTTTCATTTTCGAATAAAATAAATTTAATTTAATGAACAAAAAACTAAAAACAAGAAAAAGAATTAATTAATAAATAAATTTATGATTAAAAACAAAGTTTAACAAGCATCAAATGAAACAAGGGATATGTGTACGTGTAAAAAACAAAAACAAAAACAAAATAAATATTTAAAACTTCACAACAAAATATTAACTTATAACTTATAAAGAATAATAAATCATTAATAAATAAAATAATAAAAACAGAACAGAATACTTAAGTAGTTAAATTTAAAATTAATAAGAGAAAAATTGAAAAATATTAAAATTACTGCATTTAATCAAAAAAAAAAAAAAATCAAATGAAAAAAAAAACCAATGCAAAAAATAAAAACAAAGATATTAAAACAACAAATGAAAGATTCAAAATTATTTAAGCTAAATTAAATTGAATTAAATTGAATGAAATATTTAAGCTCATCAAATTATAAAGAATGGAATCGGAAAATTTCATATAAACAAAATGAAAAAAGAAATTAAAGAAAAATATAAAATGTAAAAGTCAAAATATATTCTTTAATAATAATTAATATATAGATAGATTCTATTTCTACATAATTCAAAATTAATTTATTTTTATCTTCCTTTTTGTTATTTATATTATTCTTATTATTATAATTTTTTTTTTTTTATTTATTTTTTTTTTTTTATTTGTAATTATTGGTTTGTACATTTTCATCTTTTTGAAAAAACGTTAAAATAAATTTCGGTTTCATCGAATAAATAAATATCCTTTAAACGATTAAATACGCAATAAGGTAATGATGCTGTGAAATTACACAGATAAATGGTCCGATTTATTCCGATTTCACAATGAAAATTCTTATGAAAATTGCGGTAAATAGAAAGAATGCATGCACGTTACATAAAGTAACTAGGAATGCAACAAAATGTCATGAATGGGCGAAAATATCAGTCAAGTCATCATCTATAGTCAGTAGAAATGGACTTGGGAAAGAATGAAAGATAACTTATTAATCAATTTGTCAGTGTTCATTTTGCAAGTGCAACTTAAACCGTCTTTTATACACTGTACGACACTTATTAATAATAACAAAACTGTCATTCAATGTCATTCAAGAGTCGCGAAGAATTATATTTCATACAACATTGCAGGAAACACAAGAAGACATAACAATGATAGTGGAACGAATTATTCTAATTTACTAATTCCAACTTTGTTTGGCAAAAAATTACATTATTACAAGACAATAAATTGTTTGAAGGATATAAATTGGTATAAATTGAAGAAATTCTCTTTAAAAGAAGAGTATTAATTGCATTACTAAGCTTAAGAGTTCCTCTTCATTAAAACAAAAAACAAAATAAACATAAATTATATTAAAACTAATTATAAATAAAAAAAAAAGAAAAATATATACCTCTTATCGCATATTATTTCTAATAAAACTCTTAATTTTTTTTATATTAAATGAAAAAGAAAATCTCATTTAAAACAATTTAATGAAATTAAAAATTTAAAATATAAAATAAAAATGACAATATAAAAAGAAATTTAAACTATTAAACATTAAATTGAAAGACAATTCAAAAAACAAATTAATAAAAACAAAATCATAAATTTGTAAATAAATTATTGTTTCAATACAAAACAAAAAAAATGGAAAAACTAAAGCGCTGAGCACAATTGTAAATATTTTATTATTATTACTATTATTATTATTATTATAAATATTATTATGTTTAATAAAAATAAAAAATATAATATATAAACAAAAAACAAAATTATAAATAACAAAAATGCAAATATTTCTTATACATAAATAAACAAATATTATAAAAAAACTAAAGCAATATTATTAAAAATATATATATACGAGTATATAAATGTATGTATATTTTTGAAACATTACAAATATTATTTTTCATTTACTAATTTATTTTCTTTTTTTTTTCATTAAAAAATTATAAATAAAGGATTTCTCAACAAACAAAAACTCATATTTCATATAAAAAAATAAAATAAAACAAAATAAAAAATTGAGTAAAATAAACAAGTAAAAAATGTAAATTTTTTAGTAAATTACATTAACGAATACAAAACAAAAAAATTTGTGTAAAAAAAGAGAAAGAAGAATAGAATAATAAAAGAAAGAGAGAGAGAGAGAGAGAGAGAGAGAAGGAAAGAAAGGATTGAAATTTGAAGCAAAGAATAAACACAAACAGAAGTATGCAATGAAAACAAAAACAAAATGCAAAGATTTTGAAAAGTGAAAACAAAAATATAATAAGAAACAAAATGATAAAATAAAATTAAAATTAAAAAAAATGTTATTTCATATAAGAAGACTGAAGAAAATGATGATGAAGTAAATAAAAATGATTAATAAAAATAATTAAAAAATATTGATTTCTTTCTATCATTTGATAAAGGATATATTTCTTATTTAATGTATATTGAACAAAAAAACATCTTAAATATTTGTTGGCAGTCAAGTTGAAATAATATAAAGGACAAATTTTTTGCTAATTATTGTAGTCATTGCCAAAGATGACATATTTTACTGAAAAGGACTTTGACTACACTTATTCACAATACATTGGACTAAGGCATAGTCAACATAAAGAACAAGGTACTGTCGGTTAGTCTCCCTAACTAACTGACCATTAATTTGTCCTAGAAACTAAATTAGTAAATTTTCTCATTCTTTTCAAGACTCTTCTCTACTTGCTACAATATTTTATACACAAAATACGAGTGCGAAAGGACGAAATTAGAAACAAATAAATAGTACATGAAGTAAAAAGAAGATACTACAAGAAATGACATAATTTTTTCAAAATAAGAAAACAAAACAAAACAAAAGAAAATCAACAAATAAGTACAATAAACCCAGACAACAGACAAATACATAAAACTAAGTGACTAAACTGACTGACTGACTGAGTTGAGGAGGAAAGTCAAGCTCTGAAGAGAAAATAACAATTGTTTGTTAACATAGATACAATTTCTATGAACTCCTCCGATGGTCAATGTGTGTGTTTGTTTTGTGTGCGACTTTTGTTAAGGATTTATTTTGTCCTTTTTTATCTTACAAATACTTCTTGTAGTAGGCGTGACGCATTGCCTTTGGCTAAAGCTTAAAAAAATAATAGAAAGGAGCATAAATAAATAAAAGTGAGTTTAAGCTTTAGCTTGGCTTAACTTTGTGGCAAAGATTTAAAAAATAAAGAGACCATCATCATAAACTTCAAGAACAATAAGAATCAGACCATAAAAGCATAAGACAGAACAATGGCTTTAACTAAATGTAAGTACTTTTAATGGGTAAAGGTATAATGTCCTTCATGCTTTCTAAATAATTAATCTAACATGTAATATGAATTAGTAATGAAAATATGTATCTTAAACCTTCATCATTTCATACTTCATCAAAAATGCATTAATTTCAACTAAGTTTTTCTTATAAATTACTATATCTAAATATATAAGTGAGTGAGTTTTGTAATTTTAAATGCAACACTGTTTCTGTCAACTATCATTTCTTAATGGAATATATCAAATATTGGGCAAGCTGCCAAACATCATCAATTTGGATGAAAATGGAATAAAGTGAATTTCGCTTACCCATGAAACATTATTCTTTGCGTATTAAAAACATCACAGCACCATCAAATTCAATGGTTTAAAAGTGATTTGCTAAATTCAGTTGTGGTCGCACCAGAACAAATGACGACAAACGTTCAGGTCGCCCAAAAGAGGTCGAAAAACCAGAAATCCTCGATAAAATTCATTGAATGATATGGGACGATCGGATAATGGTGGTGAGTTAGGTGACTGAGGCTGTAGGCATCTCAACTAAGTATACTCGTATGTAAATCGGGAACTGCTGAACCAATTTCGAAAATGTTCAGATTTTTAGTTTGGAAACAAGGTTATTGAAAGCAATCTCAAAATGGTTAATTTCTTAAATTGACTAAAGGTTGATCCTGTGTCTTATGCACCACTCGGAAAGAAGGATATATTCCATTCTTAATGTTCTAAGCCAATGTTTCTCAAACTTATTGACCCCAAGTACACCTTTTGAAGTTCCCAAATGTCTGCGAACCCCTTAGAAATCATCTTGAAGAGTTTAATACTTAAGGCAGCATCGAATCAAGTCTTTAGTATTTTCTATATCTTGAAAATACTTTTTTAAATCGTCGGAGAGCTAAGAAATATGACGAACAATTTTAGTCTTTATTTTGTCATCCACGGTTAGAACGTTTGTTGTAACAAAATCGTGCAAAAGAGAAAAACATTCGATATGTTTTCCAAAACTCTATTTTTTTAATAAGTGCAACAGTAAATACGTTATATTTGGAGCCTTGCATAGAAGCACTCAAGAGCAAGATTTTTAATTCTGGTAATTAAACCAGATATTCTTCCTGTCATGGCCTTGTCACAATCAGTCAATACCCAAACACACCTGTCCCAATTTATGCTATATTTTTCAAAAAAAGCATTGATGGTGTTGAAAATGTCTTCTCCTTTTGCCGTAGACTCCATAATCTTGCAAGAAAGAAAATCTTCTTCAGCAATATTTTCATACACATGAGAAATGAAATATTTTCGTAAGAGAGTTGTCCTCTCTATGTTTTTAATAATCTTTGTTTTAATTAAGACATAACTCAGTCACTTGACAGCTATCCAGCCGCCATTATGTAAATTTTGTCGCGAACCCCAATCATCACATGACGAACCCCTAGGGGTTCGCGTACCACACTTTGAGAAACACTGTTCTAAGCTAATGAAGTTGTTTGTATGTTTTTAAGGAACCAAGCTTGTCATGATGATTTTCATTAGTCAATTTTATTAATGCTGATCACGTTATACTACCTGTTAATGGTCATGAAATATTAGGTTGGTGCAAAAATAATGGCCGTTTTCAAACAGCTACTTTAAATCAACTTCACTCAGCTCAGAATAAACTTTATTAATCGAAATAAACACCATTACAATCAATACATTTTTGCCAACGAGAAACAAGTTTATTTATGCCGGTAGCATAAAAGTCCGGAGTTCTGGAGGCGATGAAAGCGTTCAAGGCGTTTTTGGCGTCGTCTTGATTTTTGAAGCATTTCTCGCGCAGGAAATTGTCGGGGTGTTTGAAAAAATGGTAGTCAGTGGGTGAGCGGTCCAGTGAATATGGCGGATGAGGTAGAGTCTCGTAACCCAATTCGTTCAACTTCTGCAAGGTCATTTGTGCGACGTGCGGTCGAGCGTTGTCATGGAGCAGGATTGGTCCCTTCATATTGACCAATCTCGGGCACATACGTCCAAGCTTCTGGTGCATTTCGTCGATTTGTTGGCAGTACTTCTCTGCCGTGATCGTTTCGCCTGGATTCAGAAAGCTGTGATGGATGAGACCGGCTGCTGACCACCAAACAGTAACCATAATCTTCTTTTAGTGCAGTTTCGGCTTCGGGAAATGTTGTGGAGCCTCGTCGCTGTCCAACCACTGCGCGGAACGTCGCCGGTTGTCGTAGAAGATCCATTTTTCATCGCACATTACGATTCGGTCGAGAAACGGGTCATTTTTGTTGCGCTGAAGAAGAGACGATGACACCTCAAAGCGACGAATTTTTTGATTTTCGTTCAATTCATGCGGCACCCATTTATCGAGTTTTTTTGACTTCCCTATTTGCTTCAGATGGCGTACGACTTTTGAGTGATCGACGTTGAGTTCTTGTGCGACTTCTCGTGTGGTTTTACGAGGATCGGCTTCGATTAAGTCTTTCAATTCGTCATTGTCAACCTCAGATGGGCGGCCGCGACCCTCTTTATCATCAAGGCTGGTATCACCTGCGCGAAATTTTTCAAACCATCTACGTGTGGTACGTTCGGAAGCAATATCCTCGCCCCATGCTTTATTGATATTTCGTGTCGTCTCCGCAGCATTGTGGCCAAGTTTGAACTCGTGAAGCAAAATAATGCGAATTTCTTGTTTTGATAGCATCACAAAAAGTGGTCGGAAATCAGAAACGTATGACGATAATAAAAAGATAGTTAGTCTAAAAGATAGAGCGAAAAACGCGCTTTAAAACGACATATTGCATGACCACATTCATTAAAAAATTTATTCAGAAATTCATGCATAAAAATAAACAATATGGAAACGGCCATTATTTTTGTACCAACCTAATACTTAAGCCAGGTTGTCACAAAAAACAGAATCGGACACAGAATCTTTGTTCCCGTTATTGTAATTTGTAAGACGCATTTTCATGGGCAAAAATCCATGAAGTAGATTTTAAATTTGAAATTATTTTATTGTAGAAAATGACTTAGCTGAACTTTATAAATGTTAAATTACTGGATAGCTGAAGATCTCTTCTATCGTCACATTACCGTGTGACCAAACTATTACTTATGAATAAAAAAGAGAAACAAATTTTTTATTGGTATTGTATTATAAAAGTTTCTTGATTTAATTATTATAATCGTTCCTGGTTGATAAATTATTAATCACACTGAATTCATCTCTTGTCCGATTCAACAAAAGAGCGCCCACTGTGTTCTTTAATAATTCAAATGTTTCCAATATGAAATATAATTTCAAGATAATTTGGACTTTCTAATATTATAAAACTAGCGTACCCGACCCTGCTTCTCACGGGTTGTTTCATTTCTTAGAATCATTCTCTCTGTTACATATTAGTATTAACAAAGAACATAGTTTGAGTATCAAACCTGTAAAAAAAAGACTAACTTTTGGCTATGCCGAAGTTGTAATACTCGTCACGCCTCTCCTAGTGGGTCGAGGTTTGTGGATATGGGTCAGAATCTTATAGAGTCCAAATTTCAAGTCGATAGTACAAAAACCAAAAAAGTTTTTCTAAAAAGAACATGAATTTGGATCCAGGTTTGTATGGGGTACCCTCCCTAGTGGTCCGATTCGGATGATTCCGACAAATGTACTGCGTATGGTTAAAAGAAATATCCGCTCTTTAGCTCAAAAACTGAGAGACTAGTTTGCATACTTATAGACATACGTACACACGGACATGGCTGGATCAACTCATCTCGTCGTGCTGATCAAAAATATACATACTTTATGGGGTCTCCGATGTCCCTTTCTGTGTGTTACAATCTTCACTTCGTGAAGAGTATAAAAATTAATGTGCTATTTTAGTTTTAGTTAGGTTTGAATATTCAATAACTCGGAGACGGGGATATGTGACATTCTTGGTTCATTTATTTAACATCTTAATCTTACTCCGTAAGACATATTCCCCACAATATACTTTATGATGACATTTTATTAGATAAGCCTTTCAGTACTCACCATACTCAAAATCTCTTATATTCCTTGTGTATTTCTCTTACAAACTCCTAGACAATTTTCATATTATTCTCATTTTTAAGTCCTTGTTATAACTTTACAGAATCCATCACTGCTCATCATTTCTATTTCATTCTATATTTATAATTTATTCAAATATCTGTAGAGTATCTTCACCCATACTCACCATTTATAAATTATTTCTCCATTTAAAATTAAAAAAGGAGCAATCTAAATTATACATATTTTTTACTTTTCGTTATAAGTATTCATCAACCAACCACTTTATTTTACATCACACCACACCACTCCACTCCACCCACTTAGTTATTGCAATGCGTCCATACCCAAACCAAATCTGCACCCCATGCTACAATATCAACTCTGTGTGTGTTTATTTTTGGGTCTTTTGTTGAATATTTCAATTTCCATTGCTTGCTCAGGCACTTAAATCACTCACACCTCACGTCATTATATCAAGTGCCTTTCTAGCCTCAAGCAAAAAATCATTTCAATTCACATTGAAAACATAATTCCAAGCCACAACTCCGCAATGGAAGACTTTCTTGTTAACCGACAACTACCTGCTGAACCGGAAAAAAACATCAAACCATAAATATTATAGTAACAAACCATAAGTAGTCCTAGAAGTAGCTTCCTTTATTCACCAGACTAATGTAAGTTAATTAATATTTTGACAGTTTTGTTTTTGAAAATATATCTTCATCAAAATTTGTTTGTCCTGTATTGACTGTCATGAAAGAAACTCAAAGAATAAAGTGCCAAACAAGTTTTGGTAGTTAAGTTTATGTGTCTTGTCTTTTCAGAACTCAAGACCTCATATTTCAAAAGAGATGCTGTGACTGTGCATGAATTGGGAAAAATAATTAAAATTAATTGAAATTGTCTCTCAAACTGAAACCCAAAAACGAAATCCAATGAAATGAAACAAATTTGTTCAAGTTTAATTAGCTAAACGTTTATCAATCGCAGATTTATGCATGTGATAAATGGAAATGTGCAATAAAATCTTGTGATAAATAAGCATATTTTAGATATTCACCACCATTCACCATTAGGGGTTTGGATGACTCTCATATCACAGGATATGAAACCATAAATAGAGAACATTTCAAGTTTATTACCAACGGCAAAAAGCAATGACAACAAAAATAACATTTTAATGTCATTCTTACAAGGCGACATTGGCCCATTGACCATCACTATTACCACCATTACCAATGCTGCCATTATCATCATGAAATCAGCCGCTTCCGAAAATCATATAAAAACGACGAATTTTAATTGCCCGCTTTTGGTCATTTAGGAAATTATACTCATACAATACAAAATTTTAGGAGATGAATAGATGAGGAACATAAATATTTCCAAAGAAGTCTGCTGATCTAAAAAAAAACAATTCACATCCTCATCCCGTAATTTAGGAAGATGGTCATCATAGTCATAGTCATGATGATGATAATATTTATGTTTTTTATGCTTAGATAGAATCAGTAAAGCGATTAGTGAGACAAAACCACAAAATATTGTGTTAAAAGATACAAATGGGATAATGTAGTAGAATCAAATACAATACATACAAATCTGATAATATTTTCATTTAAATTTTGCAGTTAACATTCTTAAACAAAAAACATTTTAATTCTCACACTTTTTCTTTTCAAGAAATCATTGTATTTAAATGGGAATTTTGGACAAAAAAACCCACAAAAAAATATAAATATATGTTTCAATGATAAGCATGAAATACGAGTATATATAGTTTTTTTGCAAAATGGTTGCCTTTCAAATGAAGCCAACTATGCCACCTGCTACATCCCAAATCTTCAACTATAAGTCTGAGTGTCATCGGTGTCTATTTGGCACACGTTATAGTATGTAGTACTAAGTACAATAAACTGAATGCATCAAACTTGTGTACTCGGTAGCCAATTGATAAAAAATTCGTTTAAATTTGATTATGGCTTACATGATTTTACTTTTCTCCCTCATTGAATAGAGAAAAATCTGGTCTTCGTTGTAATCTGCTGGACTTTGGTGCAAAACTTTTACTTTTGGTTTTTTTGTTATTTTGCTTAAGCGTAAATCTCGTAGATTTAGTAAGATGAATGTGTTTTCTTATCTGACGTCAACAATTCAGGAGCGGATTCACATACGAGTATACTAGGTAAGATAATTTATATTATTTACCCAGAAAGTTAATTGTCTAGAGTCTAGCACAATAAGGCAGAAATTAAAAAAGCTAATAATCTGAAATTTGGTATGTTGACTAGGTTGAATTCTATACTGCTAATAGTGCGCCTCCTATTTGTGGGAAAATGTATTTTTTGAAAATGACAAATGCGCATAAATTTTACATACCATGTAACATACACATTTTTTTCCGAACTTCCAATATTTTCCCTGCACAGCGACAATAGGAAATCACCTACAACTGCCAAAACTTTGAAGATATCAGCTTAAAATTTTAGTATATACAAACGTGTAGGTTATGTTTTAACTATCCAAGAATGACAAGTGTACAAGAGTACCATAGCTATATTTCCTTTCAGATATTAGAATTCTGTATTATCTTGTAACTTTGGCAGCTAAGAATTCTATTTAAAAAATTTAAGTATAGATATTTGAAGAACACATGAAACAAATAAAATTCGGTAGAAGACATTTCTTATGAATCGCTAGCTTACTTATGTTATATTATTTCAGTACCTTAATATTTGCTGATGATTCTGCTCTGGTCAAAACTACATCGAGATTAAGCATAATCTAGAAAAAGCTTTACATATCTTCGCCATATACTTTCACAAATGGAAAATCAATGTGAACGCAAGAAAAACAAGCGCTATATACTTCTCTCGAAAGCAAAAGCCACTTACTCTGAACTCTGAATCCATTCATTGGGGAAATAAGTACATCGGATTAATCATGGACAAAAAGAAATCTTCAATTTAGATACATATGTACGAGTATAAGCAGGACACGAGATAAAGTTAATAAAATAATAAGAATACTATGTATGTCCATTTATAAACCGGAAGTGTAAACTGTCAGTTAAAAATAAACTAACAATAAGGACTCCTCACGAGTTTGTGTAAACTGTATAAATCAATCACTGCGTTAACTAAGTGGCAGTTACATCAAATAAAAAAAATTAAACTTTTTCATTAAATTATTCAACGATTGGCTGCGTAAACTGTATAAAAACTTAGCGTCGCCACAGTGGAAATTATTTGTCTGGAAACTCTGCCGAAATTATAATGCAAAAGTGAAAAAATAAATGGCACAGGTAAGGAAAAAATTTGTTGTTTTTTAATTTTAATTAAACTAACAATTGATTTATTATCTTTTCTGTAGTAAATTTAATCAATTTACTTTTTCCGCTTGTTTTCGGCATTTTATTTTTTTTTTAATTCGATTGGCAGTTATGTATGATTACATCAATTTATACATTGCCACTTATTTCGGATTCTTCACGAGCTTGCTTAAATCGACCCAAAATCACTATATTCGTGAAAACCCATATTATTTAGGTCAATCTTCACTCCAACGGCTCTAATCTGAGGTGATTGTGCAGTTAGCCATCGTGCAAAACTCCAAAGATCCCAAAACAAATTATTAAAAATGATTCTAAATCTATCCTTTTACTTCTCCATTTCTCTAAGAAGATGTAAGATTCATCGGAAAATCTCTCAGGCTAAAATAAACTTTATTATGAAAAATCAAATATCGCACAATCTTGTGACACTTAAGTTTTAAGTTTTTTTTTAATTATAGACTTTGTACTTTTAATGTAAGGTTTTGTCGCATATTCCTTAAGAAAAAAGTACTAATTCTCTTAAGACTTAATAATATTCACAAATCCATTTCTTAGTTCACTAGTTATTATAGAAGACCTAACTAATAATCTAAGTGTAAAAATGTAAATGCTTGTAAACTGTAATAAGATTTCAGGGTTAATATATTATATAAATGATAAAAAAAATACAATAACCAAGAAAATACGCTCCTGTTTTATTGTATTTGCCTTAGTGTGGCTTGTTAGCCCTTTAGTAATTTTTGTGCTCGTTAGTTGTCAAAGTTGTATTTTACTGTGCTAGACAAAACCATACCTACTAATAAATTCTATAATAGATGTCACACGATTCTATTTGCCAGACAAAGGCGGCGGCTACTTTCCCTAGAAATTGGGTGTGTTTGTACTTTTTTACTGGGCAAGTAGGAAAATCACTCACATCCTTTTCGTTCACCTTGTTCAAGTGTTGATATGGGTTTTTTCTATTTATTTTTATTTTTTTGCATTTAACCAAACTACTCACACTACACGCTTCGAATCTTTAACTCAATGTTGGCTTCATTGTAGGATTTCTTTCTTTCGTGACCACCACCTTCCACTATTATACTTACAATATATCACTTTATCACATCACTGCCTATCTTAGTTAAGAAAGCAACAATGAGACGTCAATATATAAGTATATTGTAGAGATATAGAGAATATGTGTGTGTATGTTTGTGGTAAGGTAAACTGACAGCATCTTAACTAATATAATACCCAATTTTATGTGCTTTATGGCTTACAACTGTCAATAGCCTCGTGCCAAGGACTAAGGATGCGGTCAACCAAATGTCCATTGCCCATTGTCCGTTTGTATATTTCATTCCATTCTACCCATTCAGTCAGTCATCCATCTATCGATTTAACTATTTATCTAACTAACCATGCGTTACTTACTCACTACTCGAAATCAGAACAATGCAATGTTAGGTGTTGTCATGTTATCTTACTGGAAATAATCCTTAGATGTTGCTGTTGTTTTTCTTCTCTCCAATTTCTTCTATTTTTTATTCTTATATTTAAGCATTTGATTAAGGACCTGCTGCTATGGCTTTAGAGATATCGGTTGAGTTAAAAGATAGAAAAAATGGTTAAGTAAACTGATTCCTTCTTCCTGTTCCTGTCGTTTGACGTTCTTTCCATGGGGCAACTGTGAAAAGGCAAATACTTTGAACATGGAAAGGTCATTATCGGAATTGATATAAATGATGGCGTGTTTGACGGATTTGACCATATGCCACAAAAAAAATCTGTGTATCTCACTAAGTGATACTTTGATTTTGATTTAATGATAGATGATTTTTTAGTTATTTCCTTTTCTTTATCTTAAAGAAAAAGTGTAAACAAAAGCTAAGAATATTTTGAAATATTTATCAAAAATACAAGTGCACTATATCTACCTTACTGAAATAATATAGTAAGTAGTTTACCAAGTGAAAATTAATTGTTAAAAATTCCTGATTATTGAAAACATAAATTGTTCTTTCATATTTTCAAATTTCAACTCAAACCAAAGATGTTTTCTCCATATATTCCTTCCATCATCTTTGTGTTCACTCCCCCCCCCCCCCTGGAAATTCTTAAAAGTAGACTATCGAAGGTAGAACATAAATTTGCATATTTCTAGGGGTTGTTACAAGTTTAACTCGTTACAAAATGAGTTATTTATTGTTGGTAAGTAAAGTAAGTAACACAATCGAAAAACATTTGTAATACGAGTAGCGCAGCCTGCCTGCTGCTCTATGAATAAGTATTTCTGTTCTTTTGATTGTCTACTTTCAGGGGTTGTAGCAATTGATTTTGAAAAATTGTAAACCGAAACTGTGCAAAAGTAAAGTTCAATGAAGCCAAAAGGTGTTTGATTTGTTATACAAAACAAAAATAAAAGTCAAAAAAAGGGAAGAAAGCGCAAAAGTGTAAAGTAGCTAAATTGATGTGCAAATATTTTCATAAATTTTGAACTTTCACACACTCACATACATACTCACACACATACAAACAGACACAGTCAGGTGTCATGTATTTTTGAACCAGAAGCGCGCATATAAAAGTTTTTCCTTTGACAATGGCAACGACTGTGATACTGATGATGTCTGTGATGGAAATGATGATGCGGGGATGAGGATGAATAAGACCAAGTTCAACTGGATAAAATTTGATTTTGCGGTTTTAGGTCTTTGATATCAAGAAATTTGCAAATTTGCATAAAGAATTTGCCTTAGTTTAGTGAAAATATTTATGATTTTCAAAGAAACGAAATAAGAAATGTACAAAAAATGAATGGATAAAAATATTTCTCAAGTATTCCCAAGCGTTCACTACTAAGTTGAGTTTATAAATAATGCCCATATGATTCACTTGGAAAGTCAGCAACGAAATAAATATGTACAAATATTTTACAACTTTAAGCAACACAAAAAAATATAAACTAAACTTCAACCCTTAGATAGTTCTATGAGGGATGCTTTGTAGAATGATTCCTTCTTTTTCCTCTGTTCAGATAAATGCATTCAGCACTTTGTCAGCTTTTAGTACGGAAATGCAGTTGCAATTTCTTTTTCCAAGGAAGCAGTTAGAAAAGGCAACAGTTAGGAAAAAAAACAACAGAAAAATGAAGTTGAAGTGCAGAAATCTTACATTTACTATGATATACACACATATGTGTGTGTATCTGAATCTATTAGAACAAGCAACTCAACGCCACATTAAACTAAACTTAACACAATACAACAACAAAAGTATCGCTTTACTTGGATCTCATATTAGGATAAAGGCAGAGGCGTAGCTAATGGGGAACTGGTAAAATTAAAAAAAACTTATTTCTTAATAAATAATTATACTTTTCATTAGTACAACTATTGAATTGAATAATATATTTTGTTAAAATTCTACGAATTTTTGTTTTACTATCCAATCGACATCATTCGTAATCTCTTCTGCTAATCAGGCAACATAATAGGCCGAAAGGTTTTGGTGCCCTTCCTATCTAATTCAAGTTTTATTACATTATTTTGATGGTTTACCTTTTCCTCAATTATTTAATAATAAATTTATTGTTACGATAAATCGTAGCGATTTGCAAGTGCTGCCAAGGTGTTGAGCGCTACGCTGCATCTCCCTGATATGATTATGTGGAAAGAAAGAGAAAAACGTGAAAGAAGCGTTGTAAAAAGAAGAAACGTAAAAGAGTTTTTGGAAAATCAGAGAAGAAAAACGAAGCGAAGAAGTGCCTAGCTGGAAATATACATAGTTTATAATTTTCTTGTTTCTCTATGTGTTTGTGAAACACCAGATGAACCGCCTGGAAGAGTTCACATAATTTAAAAATTGATAAACCGAAATATAAAGTTCGTAACAATAATTAAAATCTACAAAAACAAATAAATTTTTAAATCAAAAATCTTTCTAAATACTTTGCCAGTATTTCTAATTTGTTATTTTTTTTAAACAGTAGAAACTGATAACATACATTTATCCTATATAAAAACCCAAAATATGCATGCAAATATGAATGGAACATAGTAAAAAATATTTAAGATAAAGTAAATACAGAAAGTTTAAAATGTTAAGATCCCTAACATCGCCTTTCCCTAATCTCTTTTCCCCCTGATCTAGTTGTTGATAAGAAAGCATCTATAACTTTCAATTTTTTTGTGATATAGGTAATAATAATATGAGACTACACTTCCCTTCTCACCATCTTCTGTAATTTTGAGTTCATCCACTTCTGTAATTTTATTTATAAGCTGAACAGATTTAGTTTAGATTAGATTTATTTTAGTAAACTTCAAACATTCCTGCTACTGCATTACATTTAACAAGCACCGAGTGATTGGGATGATTGAGTGTTAATCGCAGCAACTTTTGCATGTAGCTACTTACATACATATATGGTTTTTACTATTGTAAAATCACTAAATGCTTTTAAGATCTAGTAAACCACAATAACATCGGCACTATGGCAATTTTTCTGCTACTGTCATCACTGTGACCAGGTATCATAATTATATTTCCAAAAGTATAATACAGTATTTTTTTCAGCGGAATTGAGGCAAGCTATAGTAGTGTGTGAAAAAATTGTGACAAATTTTTATTAATAAGAAAATTCTTCATAAAAACATGCAATTTACGATTTTTCCCTTCTCGTCTTTACTGAATTTAGAATTTTTTGATTTTAAATTAAATAAACCCTAAAAGAAAATTAAGCACAATACAAACAAATTAATGCGAATGGCAAATATTTGTCATTCACATGCCCCTGAAGCTGAAATAAGTCTAAAGTACTTGATTCTGTTTCTGATGAAATGCACAGAGTTCTGTTTTAGTTGTTAATGCAACCTGGCAGCACTGTTTTCTGGTTCTGTTTCTGTTCTGATCTGGGTTCTGTTTCAAATGTACTGAAGTCTGTGTCTGTTTCAGTTTTATGGGACACCCAACCTTAAGCAAAATACTAAACAAATTAATGCCACCTAAATTACACGCGAAACCGAAACCATAAATTCATAAAACTTCCACTAAAATGTTGACCTAGTATCTACAAAATGTTCTGCACGAACTGTCGTTGCAATGTTATTCCAAGAAGCTCGTTGCAACGATTCTTCTGTCTCTTATCCGCTAACATCATCGCTGCCGATAGCTGTCATTGTCGCTACGTCACAAGTTCTTCAGTCGTAAATTTGGTTTGTGTTTAATTCATTATTTTTATCTAATTTATAATTTACTTACATAATCACTAGATTTTAGGTTACATTGAAATTACCAACGAGATGTAATATGCAAATTAATATAGTTCTGTCTCTACAATATTTTGATGTTACTTCTTATTTTAAGCTACCAATCTAATTTAATAATTTCCATTTAAATCTTTCTGAAAAATCCTTATAGAAAACAGATCCCTTCCATGCTACGCTAGTGTCCACTAACACCAAACAGTATGTTTTGTCTTCTTTTTGTTTCGTGAGTTGCTTCTAAGTAGTTTTTGTCTGCCACAACGCGGCAAAAGTTTATTATTTGTCTAAAATTTCACTATTATTTATTTAGAGTAACTTCTTCAGCTTCTACTTCTACTTTTGGTATATTATTATTGTAGTTTTTCTTTTCTTTTATAAATTTTTTTTATTTTTCTTGTTTTAAGTTTTAAGCAAGCAACTTTTCTCAAATTTTTTTGTTTTTTCTTTATTTAATAGATAGATAGACTATTAAATGCTCAATTGGGCCATTTGAATGTCTATGGGTCAAAACATAGTATTAATGCTTGGTGCAGCCAGATTACGTCTTTCTATGTAACATAAAACGCGCATCGAAAAGCAAATATAAACTAAATTCAACAAAAAGTAATGAAAAAATGCAATAAAGTACAAAGAGCAAACGTCCCCCAACTTCTAATACATCCTAAGTCTAACGATATTAGCAAACATACTCATACATACCTTCATTACTATCAAAGTGGAAAGTTTTGTGGTAAAAAAGAAATATAGAAAAAAAGAACTACTTTTTTTTTATAAAACTACAAAAGTTGAAAAGAGTTAAAAGCGCCGCTTGTCGATACTGACGATGATGATGACGAAATGATGTTTGTTAGCAACCATCACCCAACTACAACCACCCACCCTAGGATGCCACTAACAACAACGAAATGGTAACCATTTTGAGCAAAAACACAGAGAGCGCGCTGTGAAGGCGTCAAGTTTTCAGGTGAAAGTTGTTTATAGAAAGGAGAGTGTGTATGTAAGGGAACAAGGACATAAAGGCTGAAAAAAAAGTTTTCACTCTATTTTTTTCGTTCTGGTATTTTTTGCTGTAAAGTGAATGCAAAAAGGAAATGCTTGAATAAACAAAGTCAGAAAAGGGCGAAGAAGTATTGGAGGAATGGCTAAGGTAAAAGCGAGAGCGATTCTACCGGCAGGAAATGACGAGTAAAACTACTTTACAGTGGTTTTTTCTTACTATTGTATATCCCTCCTCTGCCTTATATTTAGTATTGTTTGTTTGACTGATATGTACACATATAAAATTGTATTCATGTATGTCTGTGAATATATTTAGGCTATGACCATGTGGGTTGTTGATGATGATGATGATGATGATGATAGTGCACGGTGAAGTGAACCACTTCTCTTCGCTTCTCTCTGCACTTTTCCATTTACTTGCTTTTTATTTTCCATTTTATTTTTTTATTCCCTTTAAGTTGGCTAATAGTCAGTCATCTCTTTGCCCTGTTTTCTTTGCCAAATGAGTTGCAGCAACCATAAAAATTCATGATCATCTTCATGCTACTACACAAGTTCGAAATGATAAAAGGATACTTGAGTTTTTATTGTAAAGTTTTTCCAAGTTGCACATTTTGTGTGTGTGTTTGCGTTGCATTGCGGTCCGATTTGGTTCGGTTTGATTTGGCTGGTTTGGGTTGGGTTTTGTTTAGTGTCCTGGAAAAGTGTTGAAGTTGAATAGAAGTTGATTCTTGAATGACTTTGAAATATTTGAAATGGACTTGAAACATTTCTTTTCCATTGTGTGATGAAGCTTAGATAGCAAAAACAGAGCAGAGATATTCAATAGCAAAGCCAATTGACGATGAAGTCAGTCTGCGAAGTACAGGAAACAGAGTTTTATAGAACAACACAACACTAAGACTATACTTGACCAATGTTTTGAATTGGAAATATATAGTAGTAGTTTATTTAGAGTTTTCGAAAGTAACATAGTAAACGGCAAAGAGTATAAAATATTTACAATCTTTAATTAAATTCATAGCCTCTATTCTAAAGATACTTCAAATGGTATTAAAGAAGTTTGAA
Organism: Amiota mariae; assembly: GCA_035041805.1. NCBI lineage: Eukaryota > Metazoa > Arthropoda > Insecta > Diptera > Drosophilidae > Amiota > Amiota mariae. The sequence continues at coordinate 966,565 of JAWNKV010000287.1, forward strand.
GGTGTTTCTTAAATGTTTCGAAAACAAATATACATATTCTTATATATTAAAAAGAATAAATCATGGGTCCTTTTCAATAAAACTATTTAACATTCACACTTCTTCATGCAATGCTCAGCATACATGAAATCAACATCCAATTACTTTCAATTATCTTAGCGCCATCTCTTCTCTCTATTCCAGAATTCCTTGATACACCGATTATCTAACATGTAAGCTAAATGACCAGTCCCATGCCATTTTGATTCCCTTTCTTTATTCAATTATGTCTTCTACAATGTTTTATTTTTATCTCGGAGCTATATTGGTTACTAGATAGGCACATCCATTTTGTTGATGTCTTTAGTACTTCCAAAAACCGCACAATTTTCAAAATATTTCATCAAGTTTGTGAAAGGAAGTTGTTCACTGTCGTATTTGGCATTGTCTGTATCAGCGGACACGTAACAATGTTTCACAAGTTTGGTTATATATCGTAAGCATCTCTCTCATCTCTGCATTCACGAAACTGCTTCGTTCGGGTAATATTAGAAATCACAGCCATGTTCAATTATGAACTAGCTCTGTGAATTGCTGTTGAACAACTTGTTTAGCTTGGACAGGTTTCTTTAGAATAGACCCCAGGTAAGTAGAATATGCCATCCCAATTCTGTTTTTATTAAAGTTTTTTTTTTTATTTTTTTACAATTTAAAATGAAGAATTAAATCCGAAAGCTTTCATGATTTATCGCGAAATCGCTTCAAAATTCCACGAAATCCCAATGCGTATTCTGAAATGCAATGAACCAACACAAAATGAAGTCTTATTAAAAACACAATAGCAGAACACAGCCCCAAAATTGAGCGGCGCTTGGGCCATTGAAAATGCACAATAGATAAAAAAGAAAGGAAAATCGGAAATCAGCGAACAGCGAACAGCGAAGTTTTGGCAATATTCAATAAACTCATAGAATATTTAAGCCATGAATGAATGAAAGAATTGGAATGAAGAATAGGAATAAAGTCGGGTCGGTAAATAAGGAGTAAAACAGTTAAACAATGAGGGTAGCGTACAATTTCATACTTCATCATAATGGTAAATAAATAAGTATGTAGATACTTAGATAGACACACACACATACACACACACACACCCTCAGATACTCAAATACAGAGGCACTCACACAACTCATAAACGCCACAATGAATACGATTTTCTGCGATACACATATGTACTCGTATATATTCGCGAAGGATATATGAAAGAGATATGGGGATAAAATGAGTCAAATAGAAGCGTGCAAATATAATACTTGAAAAGTAAAATGCAAAGCAAAAGCAACACGAAAAATAATTCAAAATCGTGCATTCATTTTAAATTATGATAATAATCTATATCTCTCTGTGTGTGTCTCACACTCATGTGTACATATATATGTGTATAAGTGTCTCTATGTAAATGAATATCGTTGTATGCACGCTAACGAGTTCAAGTCCTTTGAGCCCGTGCATTTGAGTTTTCGAGTATCGCCTGTAGATTCTGTTGATTCCTCTGTCACCATTGAGAACAATTTTATCCTGTTTGATGAATCTTTTTTTTTTTCAAAATAAATGCATTTCATTATTATGTACATACTTATTCTGTCTCTGTGTGTATCTGTGTGTGTGTATCTTTACTTTCTTCTTTCATATGCCACAAAACGATTTAATGAATGATTTTTGATTTCATTTTAATTTTAAGTATTTTTTTTTATATTATTTTTTTTATAAGTATAGCCATGGGACATTTGACATCTAGAAAAAATGAGTGAGTCATTATGGCAGTCACTTGAGGCGCTCAACATACGTAAAAGTACACTTGAGTGTTCTTTTTTTTCATTTTGGTATCGCTGTGAAGGATAACAACACAAAACGCACGCTTACAAAGTATTTAGAATCAAGTCATGCCAACAATTCTACGCACATAAATCACACTGAAATCCTTTATATATATAAAATTCACACAACAAAATTATGATCATCAGCAGCACAGTCATTATCATCAGTATCATCATCAGCATCATCATTTTAAGCTTCGTTTGTTTGGTATTATTAAACGCCGCCAAAACTAACACCAAACGACAATCAAAAACTAACCAAGCGAACTGCCACACACATCAAATTCATCATCATATTCATCATCTCCATACTCCACACCATGTGGGTTGAGAGGCAACTATGTTCATCATCATACATACTTATATGCCATACTCACTCATCATGTTATCATATCACTCTTTTGTCTTTCTCTTCCTAAAAAAAAATGTAGTCTACTTTTGGTGGGTTGTGCAATAGTTTCTTGTTGCTAGTCTAATGCTTCAGAGAATTGTGAAGAGTGGAGAGTGGAGCGTGAAAAATTGCTTTATGCGGCGCAACTAATCTCAATTGTTGTTGTTGTTGTTTTTGTTCTAGTTTGACATGATGATGATGATGATGACGACGAAAGATGATAAACAGACGCACTTTGAACATTGCACATACGCAACGTTGCCCAGTTGATGCGATGAAGATATATAATGAAGCCATCATCAGCATCAACACCAACATCAGCATCAGCACTAAGCTAACTTCAACTGGAGAAAAAGAAACATCAAACTAAAGGAGAAAAAATAACAGTAATCATAGCGAAATAAAACTTCACTTAGTCATTGTTTCATTGCTCGAGTTTCTATCTGAGTGTATAACGACACTAGGGAGAATGAGCTCTATGGAACGAAAACTCATCAGGACGAGTAATGGAAGCCATGGATTGAATGGCAACGAAACAAAAAAATGAAAATAGAAAAAGTACAACTGAGTATCATGGCATGGAGCACAGAGAGTGGGGAAACGAGATTTGGAGTTTATACTCACTCGTTCAGCTTCAGAGGTCGCACTGGGGTAATTGAGTTAACTGGTCGCCATGGAGCTATCACTTTTAAGCGCCAACACCGGCTCCAAAGCTCACTGTATTGCTTTATTTAGTTTTAGCTTTACAACTGACAAAGGATATAAAGGATACATTACAAGAAGAGTACAAAACATAAAGGGGGAGAACTAAAAAGCTCAACAGAACGAGTATGAAGTTAAAATACAAACTACATTTGAAAGTTTGCTTAAGTTTAACGTTACTTACTACAGCATATCCTAAAGTATTCTATGCAGAAGGAAATCATAGCTAGAAATTTTAATTTGTTTCATTCCTTTTCTTTTTACAACACTAAAAGTACTGTTTATAACTGTCGAATGCAACTGACGTCATAAAAGGAAATCGAAATGGTGAAAAATGAATGAAATACTAAAATATTGAGTTACACTTGATTGTATTAACATTAGTAACACATCTTCTATATTGGGGATATCTTAAGGAGTTGAGACATTCCAAAGCTTTTCTGGGAGAGTTTTTGATACGAAAATAGCTAACAATCTATCAGTATACATATCTGGAAATAAGCTGCGGATACTTATCTCTTCAACTTTTTTTGAAAATACAACCAAATTGGAACATGGTTTGTCATCTGGATCGTTTCAATGGGATGCATCACACTATACTTATTTTTTAGGTCGAAGAAAAATAATTTGATCATAATTATACTAATATAAAAACCAAAGAAAAAGAAGATTAACTTTGGCTATGTTTTATATGAGAGGTACGAGTCCTAATAGCCCAAGGGTCTTGAAATGTACATGGTTTGTGGTTATGGTCAAACACCTATGGTGTCCAAATTTCAAGTCGATAGTACAAAAAAGTTTTTCTAAGAAGAACATGAATTTCGGTATGATAGTATTTATAAATATCAGCTCTCTGCCTCAAAAACTGAGGGACTAGTCTGCATACATACAGACGGACAGACGGACATGGCTAAATCGCGCTGATCAAGAATATATATTCTTTATGGGGCCTCCGATGTCTCCTTCTGTGAGTTAAAAACTTCATGACAAACTTATAATAATATTCACTATGAACATAAATTCACTCTTCCCCTCTCGACACCAGTTCAAAGAGAGTAAACAAATTGTTGCCTCTCAATTGTTCTCTCTTACTGGCTCGCTTCTGTTGAAAACGTGACTAGGAATTCGCTAGCACAAAAGGGACTGGTGAATAACTAGCGAAACGGGGACAATTGCCGCCGATACGCATAACTTCTACACCACTAAACCGATTTTGATGCGGATTTCACTGTCATTAAGGGAATTTTCTTCGGAAGACGGATTTTACATATTTTTTTTACATTTTAATTAGTTCTCATTAAGTCTTTGTACATTGAATATATAGTGGCTTAGAAACATATCTTAAAATCAATCAAGTCGTCTTTGCTAAATATATCCTTTTGCTAAGTTTTTGCCTCAATAATGTTTTTGTGCGTAGTTAAAATTACAGACATCGTTGACTTCAAAATGATAAAACCGGTGGAGAAATGTAAATCAGTTTTCTAATGCACCCGGGTGTCTAGTATAAATATAACTTCAAAAGTATTGCAGGATTCAATATAGAAACAAAACATTCTGTCAACACATCTATTTCTTCTTATTAATGTTAACACATAAAATAAATAGGAAAAAAGAATTAAAATAATATTGTATAATAAATGTAAAGAAATAAGATATGCAGAAACGCCTTAAGGCAAAAGTCCAACATGACAATACGACAATCCTTTAGAATATTACCAAGGATTGAAGCATATGTCGCAGAAGGATAGCAGGAACAGCAGTAGGATAGAATGGGCTGTGTGTGCACTGCAGTAAGTAGTTCGAGTAAGCATATTTTTTGCTAGCACTTGTAAAGCTTAAAAGCCAATAAGACGGACAAACAGACAGACAGACAGTTAGATAGTTGGAAGGACTTGTACATATGGACAAAGAGAACATGAGCAAACGGATGAGGGAGTGAGTAGGTGACTCAAAACGACAAACGATTTTATTGATGTTAATTTAATGCAAGAAAAAATATAATAGGAAACATAGTAAAACCAAACTGAATCCAAGAACTGATACAGCACAGGCAACAGCAGGCGTTTAAAAAATAGAGTAAAATATCAAAAAAAAAAAAAAAAAAAGGAAAAACAAGAAATGTTAAACATAAAAATTTGCATACAAACAGGACGCAGTCGCACACACGTAGATATTAAATATATAAAGACACACAGATACTCAGAGGGCAAGCGACATACACAACTCAAACGGAAATACATACTCTATTCGACTCGAATCGCCTAATAGTGCCATTTCATTGCCAAGGTTTCAGTAGTCGTCGTCGTCATCATCATCGTCAGAGATTGACAATTGTCGTAACGATTTGCTCATTGGGGTGTCCTGATTTGGTTGCCGAGTATTTCGCCCTGTTCCGCTCCATTCCGTTCTGGTCTATGACATTTCTCAATAATATTTATAGCAACACTTCTGTCTTAATAGCTGCCACTGCTACCGCCAACGTCACCGTTGCTACTTGACATATGCAAGTATTTCGCTTAACAACGATTTTATTATTATTTCATTTTATTTTTTCTATCTATTGTAGTATAACGAATATAAACGGAAACGGATATGGTTATGTGCTGGCTGCTATGGCTAAAATAAGACAGCGCATGGTGAGGTCCTTCTGCCTGCCTTCTGGGGTTGATACAATTTATTTTTTACTTATCATATATAGATACAATGTGTTGGTGTTGGTGTTGGTGTTGGTGTTGGTGTTGGTGTTTGTGTTTGCATGCCATGCCACATTTTATTGTAATTGAAAATATTTAAATTCAATATGTCGTTTGTTAGAGAAAGTGTATTGCATGCTGATCTACAGCCTAAAACTCATCGTAAATTTTCGTTTATTTATATTTTCAAGTGTTTTGCCAATGGATTTTCTCATATATTTTCAATTTTTTTTTCGAAAGTAAACGACTATTTCCGTTTGCTGGTGTTTTTCTAGACGAAAATAAAATTCATAATAATGTACGAGTATGTGGAATATGTGGAATGTGTTTCCATTTCGAAATATTTATTAGTTTAATTTCGATTTTATATGTTTATTTCTATGGCTCGTTTTGGTAATTATTTGTATGATAAAGGAAAACTGGTTAAAAGTGCAGGAAAATAAGTTAAAAATTACCATCTTAAGATTTCAATAGATACTTTATAATATCAAATGCATTGAGAGTTTGATAAGAATAGAGAGGAAAAAATTCATGACTTTATTAGGAGATTTTTTTGGGTACCAATTCTGGTTCATAGTAATAAGCCATAATTGTGACATAACATTTTATCTCTCCTTTTTATTAGGGTTCCGTACCCATAGGGAACTAACGGGACCCTATTACTAAGCTTACAATGCCCGTCCGTCCGTCCGTCCGTCTTCTGCTCTTTCTCATGAACCGTAATAGTTAGAGAGTTGAAATTTTCACAAAGTGTGTAATTCACTTGGGTGTAGAACGACAAATACTAAAAATACACATTTTTTTAGAAGCATTGTTCTTTAATTTAACCTTTTGTTTAACAATTTTTTGTTTTTTGTAGTATACTTTGAGCTGTTAATTGTAGTATACTTTTAGGCTATTAAATATAAACATAATTTTATATTTTAAGCAAAAAAATCTTGTACGATGGTACGGAACCCTCCGTGTGCGAGTCCGACTCACACTTGGTTGTTTTTTATTATATTATACTTCTCCTATAATTTATAGTCATCATAAATTTCATGTAATTTGTTTCATTTTACCCAGCAGTTAAGTAAGTTGAAACTAAACAGAACCATACATACATATGTAAGTGTCCAAGTTGAACTCAGTGTCTCTTGAGTCCTTTTGTGGGGTTTCACCTAAATTAATATTTTTCTTTTATTTCAACCAAATATTAGAATGATTTTCTTTCGAGATTATGTTTGATTTTCAGTTTGGTAAGAAAAGTTAATGCTCTTCGTTGACTTCAAGAAAATACTATAGAAAAATCAACATTAACTCACCCTAATGGCCTTTTTTTTTTTTTTTTTTGAAGACATATTCAGACTTATCAAGATGATATACTCTATTATGATTGAGTACAATAATGGGTTAAGAAGACATTTGTCTGGTATTTATTTTAGTATACCTTCATAATGATAACATTTAATTGTCAATTCTATTTTCTCAATAATATAAATAAAATATTTGATTTTCTGCACCAAAACTTTCTAGTCTACTTTTGTAAATTTCTCAAAGTACAAATATGAAAGATGAAATGATTGTTAAACCATTAGTTAACTAACTGCTAGAAATGAACGATGTGTTAATCAATATCTTTAAATGATAAATACATTTTAAAAAACAAAATATTTTTTATTTAGGCTAAAGAAAGATTTTTAATTCGAAGAGAAGAAAATTCTTTTCGAAAACAAAAAGAAGTCAAAATTGTGCTTGCATATATTAACAATATTATTTAAAACATACTTGTAATAATAGTCTCTCTTCATAGACAATAAATTCAAACAAAACAAATATCAAATCAATGACTCCTTGGTAGTCATAGCATCCAACTCAGTTTCACCATCTAAAAATCCATAGGAAAATAAGAATAACACCAATATCAATTTTTCATTTGGGTTTGCTTTTTGTTTTATGTCTATAATCATCTTGTGATACTTGTGATGTTGCCTGGTGATGGATGCTTCCTTGTTTTGCGCCAGCAGCCAAACTCAAAAAGCGCGTGTTAATCAAATTAAGTGCATGTTAATGGTAAAACCGATACAACAGATACAGATACATAAAATTTGGGTGATGAATACAGGAGGAGTGGAAGAGTGTGCTTAAGCGTCATTCATTTCTTTTTCGTTTTTTTCTGGTTTGTTTGTACACACAGAAAAATGATGAATAATAAATTGCTAATCATAAATTTTGCAAAATCAGGCAAAACCCAGAAAAAATTAGGTGGTGGTAGTGGGGGCACAATCACTCGCTCAAAGCGAACGCAACAATATAAAGTACACAATGTTAAATTGAAAGGAAACAAATGTAAAATTTATACAGACCCCAACCAAACCAAGAGAATATATTGTTGTATAACAGATGAAGGGTAAGGGATTCAATATGGTGTAAATACAGATAGACTCCAAGTGGAACTGATAGTAGAAAGGAAATGAATAATATGGAAAAATATAGGACATTGTTAGAAATCAATATAAAAGTGAGGGAGAAATAGAGAATGAGATCGAAAGAAGTTGAAGAAGATGAGCTTTCATGCTACATAAAATCTTAAAATCACAAATGACAAAGTGTAGATAAAAAACAGGACGAAGAACATGTAACCAAGAAAATTTAAAGGAGTGCAGAGTGTTTAAAAAGATTTTTATTTAATTTGTATAATATTAAGGAATTTAAATTATCTGTTAATATAATAAACTTGGATAGGAAGGCTGCTCGCTGTTTTCACACAGAAGCTTCAATGTCGACCTTCGACCATAACGGTATGGTAGACCCTAACAATAGCCTAGGCTACCTTCGAAATCACAAGCCTAGCCTACAATAGTAGAACTATCTCCATTGTGTTGTTTGGGATGAGGTGGTTTTTCTTTATGAGTAACTCTATGAACAGATGTCTTAAGAAACACTTTCGTTGTAATTTTTTTTTAATTCTACTTTATTTGCAATCTGTCAGTCAGTGACAACAGTAGGCGACTTTTAATATAATAAAAATCACATGTTACACATTTCACATTTCTCACTCCCTTTTACATCCCTCACTCTACAAAAACCAAACGAAACGAAAAAACTTCCCTTCTCAACTAATAGAAATCGTGTAAAACCATCACGATAATAAATTGCAGACATGCCAACTTGCACCAAAGAGATTATTAAAACTTTTCATTGAAGTAATAACTTTCTAAGCTTTTTTAAAACAAATTTAAAACACCACAGCTTTATTTTTAACATTTTTATTATTTTAATATATCAATTAATTGAATTTAAAACAAATTCGAATCTTCGAAAATATTAAAATTTAAAAGCGACCAGTTGGTATATCCAGCATTGGCTGTTTTTGCTTGTTTGGTAGATTTTGATGTACGAGTATTGTGATTTAAAAGAGATTTGCTTAAAATGTAAATTTATGCTTAAAAACAACTGAAATGTTGTATTCTTTAAATACAGATTAGTGAGGAAAACTATAAACCACAGTTCTCGAAATTTTTCTGTCATAACTTCAGATAAGGATGAATTTGACCAAGTCGCCTCTAAGAAATTGGAAGATTTCAAAACCGACAAAAGAGATTTCTGCCACAATAAGAATTGCAATTGGGTTGGAATTGGGTTAAAGAGATTTCTGGCACATGCCCGATTAGGGGTCATCCACTTATTACGTTACACGAATCTCATGATTTTTTTTACACCCCCTCCACCCTGTCACAGGTGGTCACTTTTCTGAGACCCACTCCCCCTGGTATGACGTCACAAATTTTGCAGTGGAAACCAATAATAGTGTTACTTTAATTTCTCTTATCTTTATGTTTGTCGCTAAGGGTTTCTACATGGATCACAAAGCCTACAGATAGAGCTGGTAATATTTTTAAGTATTTCGTTTAAAGATTTTTAATATTTTTGATTTTGGGTGTGACGTCACAAAGCTTATGAGCCCCGCCCCCTCTCTGTCTGATGTAATATGTGGATGGCCCCTTGTCCCTACTTCTCTTTGCTGTACACCAATTGTTATTTAAATTAATTAAAACATTTCACTTTGGGGCAGAATGAATAGCCATCACAACAAATTCACACAATTTGCGACATTCAATTTACTCGCAACTTGGCGGCGTTCCCAAAATTTAGTATAAAGCAAATTTGTAATGCTTTCGACGTTTGCGACATTCCGTTAATACAATGATTATAAAATTTGTTGATAAACAAAAAACATAGACCCAAGTCATTAAAAAAAAAGGAAAATAGATTTTTTTAAAAACTAAGCACCCTTTGAGTAAATTTTTATAATAATAAGTTATATACTAATAACATCACTTTGGATATTAACAAAATTACACAAAATTTCCAAATACAATAAAATTTACCTTTTTCCACTCCATAAAACAAGACCAATTATTTTGATATATCAATATGATGTATCTTCCGTTGAATGGAAATTCCTTACTTATTGCATTACGTGATATCAAGAAACCGGCAACAGTTGGAGACATTGTATCTTATATCGCCAAATCACATAAAAATCTCTCATTCAATACGATTTTTTATGGTGTTGAATTTCTCTTGGCGATTGCTAAATCTCTTGGCTATGTATTTACCAAAGGACAAAAATATGAGCTTTCCCTAGATATTAAAGATTATTGCATATGTGAAATAGAATCGCCGACACCAGAAGCAGTTGCAGACTTATTGGAGTTCATGACTTATGAAGACTTGTTGGCAACTACCTTTCGTCTTTTAAGTCCATTAGTCACTTAATGGAAGAGTTGATGTGATGATATAAGCTATATATGTAAAGGATCTCAACGTCAAATTCACTGTTTATAAGACTTACTAACACAGATTTCAATTTATATATTTTAATAAAATCGTTTATTTATGTTCATTGACTTTAATATTTTGCATTTTATTTATAAACTCTAAATAGAATATTTTCTATAAAAACTAATTGCAATGCATTTAGTACCAAAGCAGTTGTTAACCCTTTGAACGCAAACTCCATGAAACATTTCTGACTGTATTTGCGCATTTTACGTGTAATCCAAAGAAACTTACTCCCTCCTGTCATCCACTTCAAGCAAAACTCCTTGGTCTTTATGTTCAATTCATATCTCCGACCCCCTCTGCGTACTAGAAAATTATTAGCGATTGCTTCATCCAAAGCACCACAGATTTTCTTCTTAAGTTCAGCTGCCTTTACTTTTGGTTCTAGTTGTGACACTTGGCATTTCAATTGTTCCAAAGTAAGTGGACGAGTTGCCTTCAACAAGACAATAAAGATTGTCTTGTATTTGTAAATTATCATCATATTTTTGATCGATGAAAACATTTTGCTTAAAATTGGCTTTGAAAAAATTATTTTTCTTTACGATTTTAAAAGTAAGTATTTGCAAATAGGCGAATGTCAAAATGAAATTCACAAAACATTTCAGTCTTGATTTTAGGGATCACATACACTTTGAAGAGCTGCCATCTTGTTGAATATAATACTACATCAAATGAACAGTTCAGAATTGCAATTCTAAAGAAAAATGAATCACGAGGTATACGTAGTGGCGTACTTAGGTATCCAAAGGTCATGATGCAAAAAGTGGGCTCAATCTAAACTTATTAGGTTTCCTCAAATAAAACATAAAAATTTATATGAATATTTTAAAGGTGCAAAGCTACTTTATCATCAAATCTTAATTTTTTTTTTTTTTTTTTTTTCTATCCCACGCCACTTTCTTCCCCAGAGCCCGCGCGAGCTGGGGTCCATTAAAAACCGAAAAAGACTGGGTATCGACCACAAGTCCCTTCGGTACTGAACTACTGGAGGTTAGTAACATGCAAAAGAAATTAATTGACTACTATAAGGCTACAGACTTAATGTCATCAGCCATTTATACTAATCATAAAGCACTATAAAGATAAAATAGTTAAAATAATACTATGTGTTAAGGAGAGTTAAGAGATTAGATTTTAGATGACCGGAAGAAATAGAATTAGATACAAAGTCATAGTAAAGATTGTAAGACTGACATAAAACACGAAAAGGATCATGCTGCAAATAAGTAGTCTTACATGTACCAACAAGTATAGGAGAATAATTCCTAGTAACCCGAGAAGGAACATTAAAATTAATACTACCAAGCAAGGAAGGGGAAAAGATGCTGCCTACAATTAGATTGTGCAAGAATGTGACACCAAGAGTCGTTCTGCGACTGGATAATGTCGGGAGGCGAATTAGTTTAAGTCGGCTTTTGTAAGATGGAAGGTTTATATTGGGATCCCAGTGTAAGTGACGCAGTGCAAAAAGCATGAATTGCTTTTGAACAGACTCAATACTATCACTATACTTTTTAAACTGTGGATCCCATACACATGAAGCATATTCAAGTATTGGTCTAACCAATGAAGTGAATAATAATTTGGTGGTGTAAGGATCATTAAACTCTTTAGACCAACGTTTAATGTATCCTAAAACACCACTAGCTTTACATGTGATACAAGAAATATGCGACCCAAAATGCAGCTTTGGATCCATCAACACACCCAGGTCACTGAATTGTGTGACACGTTCTAGAATGTGATCATTAATGTGGTAGCTTTTTACAATTACATTTTTGCGGTAAAAGGACATTATTTTACATTTGTCACAATTAAACGAAAGATAATTTTTAGAGCACCACTAAGATAAGGAATCAAGATCTTCTTGAAGAAACATTTGTTGGACCGGAGATAAAATAGATAAGCATAACTTAACATCATCAGCGTACATTAAGACGTTAGAATGCTTTATGGCAGATGGCAAATCGTTTATAAAAATATTAAATAATAATGGGCCAAGGTGGCTACCCTGAGGAACACCAGAAGTTACACAAATAGTCTTAGATATAGCTGTTTTAAAAATAACTCTTTGGGTTTTGGAAGTTAGATAGGATGTAATCCAGTTAACTAACTTGGGAGGAAAACCAAAGGTATACAGTTTTTTAAGGAGTAGGAAGTGACAAACACTGTCAAAAGCTTTACTAAAATCTGTGTAAATGACATGCATTTGATGTTGTTGTGAAAAACTACAATTAACCAACGAAGTAAATTCTAATAAGTTGGTTGTAGTTGAACGCTTCTTGGTGAAACCGTGCTGTGAAGTACTTAATAAAGGAAGAACGAAATGCTGCACCTGATCGGTGATAATATGTTCAAACAATTTCGGAATAGCGCAAAGCTTAGCTATTCCTCGGTAATTTGATATATTAGCTCTGCTGCCGTTTTTGTGGAGGGGGATAATATAGGACTGCTTCCAAATATTAGGTAATACAGATGTATCCAGAGATAAGTCAAACAATTTGCAGATTGGTCTAAGCAAAGCATCAGCACATCGCTTTAGAATACAACTAGGTACATCATCTGGTCCCGGTAAAAACGTTAATTTAGAAGATTTTAAATATTGTAATACTGTATCAGAATCAATAACTGGCATATTAAATTGATTAAATTGATGAATATGATATGGGTATGGACTATTACAATCATTATTGAAATTTGTGTAAGTGCTTTGGAAAAAGTTCGAAAAAAGATTGGAAATTTCTCCATCGCTACAACATTCAACACCATTTAATTTCATACAGGATGGGAATATATCCAACCTGCGCTTCATGTTAATAAAGTTATAAAACTTTTTAGGATCTCTTTTAATATCCTCTTTGACATGTGTCACGTATGACTGATAGCAGAAATTGTTTAGGTGTTGAAAATTATAGCGGGATATAGCATATTTAGTATAATCAGCAGACAAACCGGACCTTTTAAATTTTTTAAATAGTCTATTTTTTAAATTCTTTAATTTAATTAAATCACGAGAAAACCAAGGTGGCGTATGTGGGTTATATTTCAGTTTAATTTTCGGAACACATAATTTGAAATGATTTTTCATAGTTGTATAAAAAAACTTTGCAGCTAGTTCAACATCATCACATGAATACAAATAAGACCAGTCAGTGGCTGTAAGAAGAGAATTTAGCTTAAAGAAGTCAGTTTGTTTGAAGCAGAAAACACGTCTTGGCGTAGAAAGCAAATTAGAGGGATTATTGGAACCAAATCCAAACCCATTCAGAAAGATGTTTAATTCCAAAGTCGGATGATATGCATCCTCTGGAGTGGAAAGAGGATTACTTCGAAACAAGGAAACATCATTTGTGCTGTCGGTAAAGACCAAATCTAAAATTCGGTTAACGTTATTAGCTATGTAGTTTACTTGCTGAAAGGAAAGATCCAGCAATGAATCGACAAAATCACAGCTTACTGATGATATTACAGAGTTACAATTATCCGAGGCTGTCCAACAAATATTTGGAAGATTAAAATCTCCCACGATTAAGACCTTATCAGTATCTTTGATAAAAGACAGAACTTTCTTAATAGCTGTCAGATGTGATAAGTAAACAGAGTCATCAGAAGCAGGTGATATATAGGAACATGTAATAAATAAATTGGAATTGGAAAATGAAATCTTTACACAAATAAACTCAATGTCATCAATATTATCAATAGACACCAAGTCAGAAGAGTAAGAAGTTCTAACAGAAATCAGAACTCCACCACCAACACGATCAAATCGATCTTTCCTAAACGTTAAGTAATTATTGTTAAACAATTCTGAATTCAGAACATCTGGACGAAGCCATGTTTCTACAAACACAATTACATCTGAATGAAAAGAGAAACTATTAGTGAAAAGTCTATTCACTTTAGAGTTTAAACCTCTGACATTTTGAAAATGTATGATCAAACTGAGGTTAGATGGATCCATAGGAAGGGCTGCTTGAGGGCGACTAGAAATCAGTTTTTTGTAGACTTTGTTTGTGGGAGTTTGGCAATGACACCAGTGTTTGCACGTTTTTTAAAGTTATATTCGTGAACAACACAGCCGGCCGGCCAAAAGTTCAAACCTAACAGTTCACTACAGTATTCAGGGGGAACGGATATTTTAAAATACGAAATTGTCCTTTTAAAAGAAAATTTAAACTTAGTGGTATTCACATTTGTAATTGTTGGCAGTTTAGATAGAATGTAGTGATTAATATCGACTTCCGAAGTATCTTCAGTTAACCTAGACACAAAAATAGATTTAGAAGGAGGAACAGCGACAAGTTGCTTAGGACCAATTGAAGCTCGAGTGTTTGAGCTAGTAGGTGCTATTTCTGACGTAACATGCTGCACAACAGATGCATAAGAATTCTTATGAAAGTTCACCGGTAGTTTCATCTGCCCCATTGGTGTAGTAAAAGTAGGTGTAGGGAAAGAAATAGTGGGGGTAGGTGTAGAAATAGTGGGGGCAGGAATAGAAAAAGAATCCATAGAATCCAGAAAAACGAATTAATCAGGGGTGTAACAGAAATCGTCGACGAATTTGAGGAGGAACGGTTTTGATTTCGCCGAAAAAATCCGTCGGTGTCACAGAAAATGGTGAGATTTCATTTTTCGAACTTTGATGTTCGAACGAACTGCTGATTGATTTTTTTCATTTTAGGGTTGTCTTAAACGTATCGAGTTTATGGCGCAACTTATCGTTGATTTTTCTTTGAAGCCACTTGCTAGTATTTACACTCAGCTACAGATATCAAGCAAATATTTTGACACTGCTCACTCCCTTTCACATTCTTCACTCTACAAAAACCAATCAAAAAAAACTTCCCTTCTCAACAAATAAAATTCGTGTATAGTACCCTGCTTTATCACATTACAAACATGCCAACTTTCACCAATGAGATTATTAAAAATTCTTATTAATATTATCACTTTCGACACAGTTTTAAAACAAAATTAAAACATCACAGCTTTATTACCAACAAATGTAGTTAATTTTTACATATCAATTAAATAAATTAAATATGAATTGGAATCTTTGAAAATATTAAAATTATATGGAAGCAGGTTAGCATATTCAGCGTTGGTTGGTTTTGCTTATTTCGTCGATTTTACTTCAATGGAAAAGTGATGTGGGTAAAAAGCAAATTTATGCCTTAAAACAACTAAAATGTTGAATTCTTTAAATGCAGTTTAGCGAGGGAAACAATAAACTACAGTTTTTGGATTTTTTTTTTTTCCTTTAATAACTTCAGATAAGAGTAAATTTACCCAAATCGTCTCTAAAATAATGGGAGATTTCAAAACCGTCAAAAGAGATTTCTGTGACACGGAAAATTTTAATTGGGTTAGAATTGAGGAGAAAGCGATTTCTGTGACACCCCTGTATGAGTGTTTTTCTGTATCTCTACAAATTCTTTTTCAAAATTTTATATTGCTGATTATCTTTGTTAGTTTATTCATTTCAATTAAAAATTTTCGATGGGAAGATAAATAGAAGATGACTGTCTCTTAGCAATATAATTTTAATTATTTATCAAGAGCAGCTGATTCAATTCTTCACTCTAAATTTTGAAATGAGAAGTAACTGAAGTTAAGCGTCCTGACATTCCCACAGATTTCCAATTTATCAAAAGAAAAAACAAAAAATAGAATAGAATGCGAGTTTGCCTATTCGTCACTTTGGTATGTTTCTGCCAAGTCCACACTTCTTGACAAAGCTTTGTTTAAATTGTACCCAACCATTCAAAAATTGCTATGTTCTTCTATGCATTGTTGAATCAAGCCCTCTGGCTTCAACAAGGAGAATTCTGGAAATAAAGGTATATACCTTATATTCCATTCATAAATAGAAATAACAAAAAGTATTCAATTTCTACTTACTTACACTTATGGTTCCTTTTTACAAGGTATAGGAAGGATTTTACTTTACACCATGGACTCCTAAATAAGTAAAAACACTGATCGATCATTACAAGAGCTCTGCCTATTGGATTAAAGTATTGAGCAAATATATCCAAATATCTATATTTTCTAGCAATAACTGCATATATGCAGATCCTGAGGGATGTCTTTGTTCCTGATATACTATTGTTCTAACACGCTTGCAATACCCCACTATTGAGAACAATAATACCTTGTACTTGACGCTCTGATCATAAAGTTACTTAGCCAGTAGAGACTTTCTGCTCTTAGTTTCATATAAGTATTTTCTACTTCTACGTTTATCCAGGGGAACGCTAAGATGAGTTACCTCCAGAGTTTAAGGAACATGTGTGCTTATTGACTTCTATCCTCCTCTTAGATAGCCACTCTTAAATGTTTTGGTAGAATATTATTACAGTCGAATTCGTTAGGGACCAGAAAATCACTTCATTATATAGAAACTTCATTGTACAGAAATTATAATACAATATGTTTTCCCACTTTAATTTAAATTTCAGTAATTTTTACATTCTTTCATTTTTCTCCCTCAACAAAACCTTCTAATACATTTAAAGATTCGAACACATTAGTCTTTACGTTATAACATGTCCAAATGTAGGTAACACTTTATTAGACCCAACCAATTCTTCCTCAACAGCCAATTTTTCTTCATCGTTATCTGTATCTAAAATATCAGGGATAGCCTGAACTTCATGACTTTCCAAACTACTGCTGACAATATCTTCATCGGACGGGTTGTCCTTGGTCTGAACATCAATATCAACATTGACGTAGTCTTCAAATGATGAATCCATGTTTGCTTATGCTCTGAATGAAGATTGTAAAGCTGCCAAATCGGATAATGAAAAAAATCCTCTTCATCCCAATGCGTAGTTTAAGTCTGCTTGTCAAAAAACATGTCTGAAAACATGCAAAGATACGAAATTTTTCGTTCGTATTTTGCTCGATCAATATTGTTTGATTTGCAAAGACAATTCCGACGAATTTCTTTGCTCTCAAAATTGTTGGATCTCTCTCCTTACTTACTGCCTCGGAATATCAATTTTGTACGGTTTCCAACAACAAAATCGACGAGCTTGTAAGTCGTTCAAAAGAGATTCAAAAATTTTGGGAGCGAACACAATAATGTTTTAATTTTTTCTCGGTCACAGTGTTATTAATGTGCGTAATAGAAAAAACTGTGTACTTGAAATAAATTCATAATATGGAGAGCTAGCATTTTATAGAAGTTCACTATAGAGAAGTCCGTCTGTATATAGATGACCTTGATGGATATTTAATGAAATACTGATTTTAAAGATTTATTTATTAAACTAGCGTACCCGACCTAGCTTAACACGGGTTGCATTTAATCTTTTTTTTTTTTTTTTTTTTTGATGACATTGTCAGTTTAAGTTACAGAAAATTAAAGGGTTTTTTTTTGTTAATTTTTGGTAATATACTTTTAGACAACACCAAAACTATACTATGTTCAAGCCAGGAACGAATACACATTCACAAAAATTTCAATGCAATCACATTAATGGTGTGGCAACGCATAACATACGAACAAACAAAACACTAATTTTTATATATTAAAGAAGTTACAAAATTTCAAAGATTTTTTTCATTTTAAACAAGGAAACGAACTGTAAAAATGTTTACCATTTATTTAATAGTTTTGGTA
This sequence comes from Amiota mariae, assembly GCA_035041805.1. Classification (NCBI taxonomy): domain Eukaryota; kingdom Metazoa; phylum Arthropoda; class Insecta; order Diptera; family Drosophilidae; genus Amiota; species Amiota mariae. Next base: position 984,670 of record JAWNKV010000287.1, read on the forward strand.
TTTATAATTCCTAAGCCAATAAGTTTAATATCTCAACCAGATATGTTTTCCATAAACCATCAAAAACATTTGTTAATCATAAACAAATAAAGCTGTTTGATTAATGACATTTCATTTTCAATAGCTTAATCACATTAAATGAACACTTCTCTTCTTTAACTATCATAAAATCCTTACATAAAATTCTCCTCAATGGCTAAGTAGCCAATTTTAATAAAACACGTCAAAAACAAGCCCCAACCAACCAAGAGACCACAAACAATTGAAAGACGAAAGGAGAAAAAAAGGATCATAAAAACATTTAAAAAACTTTACCATAAAAAGGCAAACAAGGAACAATTTAACAGTAAACTAAATGTGAAACTGAAATAGAAATTTCCAAGAATACCGAGAACAATGAAATTTATGTGTCTGCACATTTTGTGTCTGTGTCCCTTGCAGGAGTACAGTCTACCATAAAGGCAGGAGCAGGAGCAACCTACAATAATATAGGCAACGTAACGCAAGGATCGTAATGTAAAGTAACGCAATTGCTGCGTTGCAAACCTAAAACTAATCGAAGTTTTTTACGATATTACAAAGTTGGGGACCATAGACAGACAACAGCATGAACCCATAAAGAGAAAGAATAAGAGCAAACACATTGTTTATTAGACACTCATTTCCAAACACATTCAAACCAAGATAGAGAGAGGGAGAGAGATCCTAACACTCTGTTAAAGGAAACAGGTCCGTTTTTTTTTTATTTTCTTATACTTCAATGCCGTCAACATCAACATCAGCATCATCATCACCATCATAATCAACGTCAAATCGCTAACATCAAATGCTTGTCATAATCATTGTTGCAGTTCGTCCTTTTTTATTTATTTTTATTTTTTTTTTCTTTTGATTTCGTCTTTTTTTTCTTATTGTATTCTTCTTTTACTTCCTTTGGAATTTTTCATATGTGTTTAAGTTACGATGGTAGTAAAGTTGATTGTAATGGTGGTCTTAGTTTTTTGATGCTTTCCTCTCATTCTATTTACTTTTCCTTTGCAAGCCCAAAACGGAAATTGTTAATATGCATGTATAAATGAATAACTGAGAGAAGTGCATAAGTGTGAGTATCTGTGTGTATGTGTAATATCCTTAGATCCTGTTTTGTTGACTTATTTATATGCGTAACGCCTACTTCAAATAAGGCTACACCTTCTACTACACCAAACCCAAAAGGACCAGTTAAAGTCCTAAGTAAAAATAACATTTTTAGCGCTATTTACGCATGATTGCACAGCATCAGCAACAATAGCAAACACACATACACATGCACACACGAGTATGGGAGAGATATGTGGAAAATTATTGTTATCCTTTTGTTGTTGTTTTGTTTTAGTATTTCATTTTTTTTTTTTTTTTTTGTTTGTTTTTATTATTATTCGCTCAGCCCAAACGTTTCATAAAACAATCTCCTCCACTACCTACAATAAAATATTGTACTTTCATCTTTTATGATTTTTTTATTCTCCATGTTGTTGCTGCCTTTTTGCGGAATATTGCATTGCTGTATCATTTTGCTTGTTCACTCGGATAGCATCACGATTTTGGATTCATAAGGCACATAAATATAAATATTGCGTATACGCACCATAGTTTCTTCGCTACGCTTCGTTTGCTTGCTTGCCATTTCAAGAGACCCAAAGCAGAAGATTAGCTATTTCAACTGCTACTACTTCCACTTTTATATGGGAAAAACATAAAGCACTAAAGAAAGAAATAGTATCGAAGAGAGTGCAAAACTAGGGGAGAGGGGGAAAAATGAGTAAGTAAGAGTAGGAAGTCTATTGAGTTGCCATAAATCCTTATAAACGTGCAGAAAATGCGCAAAGTCATCAATCTTTTAGTACTCGTGTATTCGTTTCTTACTCTTAGTCTATTCCTCTCTCTCTCCATCCATCATCATCTTTCATGGTCTATTTTCTTTCATTTTCTTGGGGTCTTTTTCCATATTCGAATCGTGGTCCCTTATCGATATACCTATATAACTATAAATATAATATAAATATTAATATTGTATGCCATTTGTATGTTTATTTGTTTTCGCACAATGAATGCTTCGAAGGCTTTGATTTTGTTTTGGTCTTTATTTTTGTTATTTTAACAAGCTTCAAGTGTTTTCTTGTTTTCCTTTTTTTCTCTCTATCTCTCTCCATCCTTGTGTTTTTTATATCTCCCTCTTCCTCTATTTGTCTGTCATACATATGAATATTTAATGGAGAAATTGGTTATTTATTTTTGTGATTTTCATTCAAAAAACATAAGTATTGAGTGTTCAAGAACAACAAGGATATGAATAATAATTGTACTTTCAATATGAGATAAGAATCATTTGATAGCTTTGTACTTGTACTATTGTATCAAAGTGACCGTTACTTACTCTCGTCATTTCGGCGATCCTTTGTGTGTTGGAGTATCCCATCTCCATAATCCCACATTAGATATTAAATCAAGTGTCGCAATAGTTTCATTGCGTAATTGTAATTAACGTAATAAAAGTCAATATTATCTGATTTACCAATGTTCAATATAAGTCTGTATGTACGTGTATATAGAGACGCAATTGTCCATAGCATGCAACATGCCACACAAACCATTATCAAACCATTCATTGCCAAATTACAGTAAGATGGATAACTCAAGAGCAGCTGTTTGATTTCACATGTTAATGACTCACATGAGATAAAGCAATGTCGATGTGGAAACTGAGACTCACTTGCATGAGGCAAGCATAACAACATAGTTGTCAGTCAATTGAAAGCAAACGAAGTCAAAGGTTGTTTGTTTTTAGTGAGAAACTGTTTCAAGGTTGATATAGAATAAAAAAAAACTCTTATTTGTACGTAAGTAGAGTGTTATTCTTTAAGTTCCTATTTATATTGCACTTAAATTGTGTCCAAAAGTATGAAATTACTTTCTTAACTTCCGTCTTTCAACTGAAGCAGCAAGATTCACGTTATTGTATTGTATCGTAGTAACCATAAAATGTTGGGTCTATGACATGCATTGCAGCAATTAAAAAACGCCTTTAAGCATTTAAATTTAATTAACACGCGCAAATAAAATCATCAACATAAAATACACTCAAAGGACAAAAGCGTTGAGTAGTAGAAGCAGCACAGACTACATACAATAAAAATTGGGAAAAATTGTGGGAAAATGAAGTATTGAAGAGGCCAATAAAGCATCGACAATTTAATTGTAAAGTATACATTTTTAAATAACATGATCGCTCTCCGCTTCTGCACTTAAGCTCATTTTAAAAAGTAAAATAAACCAAACAACTGCGTACACATCTCCCCATCCGCTACCTTAATAAAGAATATTTGTGGGACCTGCATGGTCAACATTGGACATGTTGAGCTCTCAAAAAAAAAACAACGAGAAATAGTAAAAATTATATGCAAAGAAAATGAATGAAACTTTTTTTTTTTTTTTTTGTTCTTTTCACATTAAATTATATGAGAGGCAGCAACAACAAATATTTTTATGTTTTAATGTAGCCAATCTGGGCATTGAGTATGTACTGTACTTTGCTATACTGTAGTGGACGGCTTTTGTCTACAAGTGAGTGAGTGACCAGCGACCGACGACTCACATTTTCTCTTTGCGTATGTTGAACATTTTACACTTTGAGCCTCGCGCACACTCATTTAAATGCAAATTTAAATGAAATTTTAATCCAGTTTAAGGACACAGTCAGGCGAACTGATAGATGATGATGATGAAAGTGGAATGCAAAGAGAAATTGTAGAAAGGAAGGATACAAGGAAGCAAGCAAACAGTCCGGCAGACGCAAGCAGAGAAGCAAGTTAACGAGAGCCCTTTGATGTTTCTTATGGCTGAGTGCAATCGAACTCAATAGCAATTGGGTTTTTAAGTTGCTCACGATCCACAGCAACAGCAAGAATAACAACAAAAATAACAACAATAGTGAAACCTTCAGCATCAATATCATTATAATGAGGCTGCAGGACCTTGCACATATTCCACACTCTCGTTCTTTCTCTCTGTTGTCCATTCACCCATGCCATTGTAAAACCATTGAATACACGTTGAATCTCACATATGAGTATCGCATATGGCTTAATCCTCTGCACATGTGACAAGAACCAGCAGGAGCAGAAGGACGACGACTGCTCTGAATCAGTATCAGAAGTAGTGAATTTATATTTGTAATTTTTGTTGTAAGTGTTGAGAAAGCTCCTCTGGTCTCTGGTTAATATTAATGTTGTTATTGCATACACGAGTACTCGTATCAATGCATTGATTTTGCACTAAAGAAGATTTTAATTAATTGTGGCATGAATCCTCTCGTGGATCAAGGAAATGAGAAAAAAACATTTTTAAAATAAAAAAAACTCAGACAAAAAGAATATTTAAAACACACAAGAATTTTGCCAGACATCCATTTACGGTTAAATGGGTTTTTATTAAATTTAAATAAAGAGACAACAAATACGCCTGAAATTATGCTTGAATATTTTATTATACTTACTATGTATGTATTTTATTTGAATTAAATTGATTTTTTTTTTTTTGTTTTTTTGTTTAATAAAACATAAAAACACGAAATAAGCTAAAAATTTATACAAAAAAAAGCAAACAAAAGCATAACAAATTTCCAATTTGCTCGTTGATTTATTTTTGCCTTCATTTTGTCCTACAATTTTGGTTGCACATCCAAGCGAACAAGTTTACTACCCATTCATGACTGACTCCTTTACCCTAGAACTATTTATTTATGTTCTGTCTGAGTGAATGCACGAGTGAATTGCCTCGCGTTGCATTTGTTGTGGCATGAATATTCATTCATTTAGTCAGTTGCTCGGTCTTTTGCTCATTGAATGCAGCAAACAACACAAAAAAACAACAAAACAACAAAATAAGAAAACAAGAAAACAAGAAAACAGGACGAGATAAATATAAACAAAAACTAAAAACTTAAACAAAAAGAAAATCTCAAATGCCGTCATTCACACTACTAAACAGCAATAACAAAAGAAATTGTAGAAGAAACCGAAAATAAAGACGACGACGACGACTTTAACTTACTATTTCGATTTGTAAGAACATGTAGTATTACCATATTTCTCTGTCATCCTTCCATTTACTCTTTCTTTTAGTCTTCAGTATGTCTGCCTGTGTACTTGATTTGTTAGTAGACAGACACGCATATCCTTCAATTCAACGGAAGTGGCAAAAGCGCCGTCATTTTGTTGTTTTGCTTTTTATATTTTATGTTTTCCATTCATGCGTTTGATTCTTTTATTCCTTTTTGTTCATTCATGCAGCCATTCATTCATTCCCTTTTTTCATTCATTCATTCATTCATTTAGTCATTGAGTCAGTTATGCACAGCTGTGCTTGTTTATTGTTGTTCTTGAACTTATTATGCTTTGTTATTATTCTTGTTCTGGTTATTCTTACGGTAACAGAAACATTAAATAATCCAAATTTTTACAAGAAAGGTTTTTTCACTGACTTCTAGAAAGGAGTCTTTCTTTTCAATTTTCTATAAGTGTTAAATGTTAAATTTTCTGTTCCGATTTTTGATTATCTCAGAGAAAGCTTTGGTTTTCTTCCACCAGAGTCAATTGATTTAAATTTTGTATTCTTTTTTTTTTTTTTTTTTTGTTTTATATAATTTTAATTATAGAGATGTATGAATAAAACTTACAGATCTCTCCCATAACTGGAAAATTCCTATAAATGGACAAATTTGTATGCAAAATACCTACGCATTTTAAACAAGACACTTTGTATTTGCATAAGTGGCAAAAAACAAAAAAAAAATCATTAAGTCGAACGTAGAATTTCCTTCTTTTTTAAGTCGATTAATTAGTATAATTCACATGTGTTCTAAACAAACTATCTGTATCCTCTACCTCTTCATAAATTACAAATCACAATTATCTACTTATAATACAATGACCATTTTTATGGTTCCGTACCCAAAGGGTGAACACGGAACTTGTTTGCACGATTTAGCCGGTGCTAAAACAATTAAAGAAAAAATCGTTATTATAAATTTAATTTTTATCACCCGTTATTAAATTCTTATACTATTTCCTTGATGTGACGTTGTGGTGCCTTTTAGATCTATCCTTAGGTTAGTACGACAAAGTCCAAGCCTCTTAGTTGTAAGTGTCTTTGATTAAGTTTCATATAAATTCAGGTTTTTTCTAGCTTCCATATTTTTGCTTAATAATTACATTTTCCCCCTTTAATATATTTATCTATCTAATATTACAGCTGAAAGCTAAGTACACAGCTGAACTCTGTATGAATAAACTTTTAGACAATATTTAAAATCAATTTGTAATGTTATAGGGATTAAATAAGTTCCTTGAGTTCTAGATAAAACAAATGAAATTTATCTTAAAATAAATTCAATCCAATTGTGAGTCTCTTTATCAGATGATGTGTTTTGATAATTCAGGGAAACCCAGAAATACAAGTACCTGAAGGTAATGTGTTTTGATTGATTGGCTAAGGTTAGAGGTCGTTAAATTTCTATTTCTGGACGAATTCAATACAAGTAAAGTAGCATAACAATTGAGACTATATGATTTTTCTTCGTCAAATGAATGGTCACATAGTTTTTTTAGATTTTTTGTCGTTATCATATAACTAAACAATAACGCATTCATGATAGTTGCTTAATTATGGGAGTTTTTTTTAACCTCTACAATATAAATATCTGCATATATATTTCTATTTGTCACTCTAATGATATATTATATCTTTAAAGCACTTCTTAGACAAACTTTGTCCATTCATCAACATCACTTTACATTTACAAAATCATCATAATCAAACCACTCAAAGAAGAGCTTAAACTGTCTGTCTTTCAGACATTCTACAAACTAAACTGATCCTAATTAAGCACAAATCAAAACGAATGCGTTTGGTTCATGGCAAAAATTTTCTATTCTCTGTAAGTAATCAAAACAAAAGCAAAATCAAAATTCGACAACCAAATCAGGGAAAAAATAACAAGTGAAAAGAAGTAAAATTTGGAAACAAGGAGTAAATAGCAAACAAGGACAACTACATTTGGCTTAGGCCAAACTTAAATCAAAGCACATACCAAAGCAACTTTACAATGCAATCAAGTGATGAAGACAACGAGATCTACAATGATGATGATGATGATGTGGATGTGGATGTGGATGTGGATAATGATGGCTTTGACTATGGCAATGGGTATAGCTTCAATAGTGAAACAATGAGCTCCAGTGGCTGTGGCAGCAGTGACGGCTCGTTAACAGCTTCGACAATTTCGCTTTTGGGCCAACAGCAACAGAAACTGCAAAAACAATTTCAGCTAGAAGCCAATGTTGCTGGTAAATCTGCTATATCGGAACAACGTCATCGTTTTGACCAGGCTCAACAAACACAACATCCACAAAAATCAAAACTACTTTTTCCTGGTGCACCAAGAAGACAGTTTCAACATTATAATCATCATAATCGTATTGTTGCTATAACACCAATGACACAGACACAGACACAAATACTAACACAACCAATGACATCAACACCAACATCCTCGATGACAGCCCCGACATTGATGTTGAATGGCATTGGCAATGTTGGTACCAACATCACACGTGATCTTTCTAAACATTCTACATGCTATGAACCTAATGCGCCTCCAATAATAACAACAAAAGCGACAACAAAAATAACAACTACAGGTCCAATGTCGGCAATGACGATGACTAGAAGCGTCATTAATCAGGCACGCAGTGTTCGTTGTATACGAAGACCGCCATTGTGGCCGAATCAACAACACCATAGACAACAGCAACAGCAACGCAACCAGGACCCGGAACAGCAGCAACAAAAGTTCACGACATATCAACAGCATTCTAAAAACAACAATGAAAAATCCTTTGAGCATGCTCAGCCTTCTTCTTCATCTCTAACGAGGTGGCAGCAACTTAATGATGGCATCGCCAATACCATTACCAAACTCCGTCGACACACGGCATATTTTAAGTTGAAAACGAGCTCTTTTATGGTTGAGTTCCTGCAAGGTTCATCAATACATGGCATCATCTATTTGGCCAAAATTGGTTTGAGTTTTGTTGAACGGTAAGTTTGAGGTAATGTGAGTTTCACATTTTTGTTTCAAAATCACATTCACAAAATCATTCCTAGATCACGACGTATGTATTTAGTGACTTTAACTTTCATTTTTAAGGAATTTAAAGAGGCAACAATATTTTCTAACATAAAATAAAATAGAAAGCACGCATTTCCAAACTGAACCACACTAATTTTGATCATTCACTCCTAAATTAAAATTTAAAATAAATAACTTTACTTAAATTTGTGTTATTTGATACTAATGGCATGGCTTGTGAAATGTGCAGAATAAAATTGTTGTTATCTGGAACTATATTTCTATTACACACACACACATGATGCTAAATAATAATGGAAATATAAGCAGCTTTAATGAATTCTGGCCATTTTTTATTTGTAGTCATTTATTGAGAAATATTAGTACAATATTATGTATTAATAAAAATATTTTCCATCATTTTGTACAACCTTTTCCCATCTTGTTGGCAGCATGGTAATACCGCGTCGAAAGAACTTTGGTGATTTGGCAGCGATCCAATCATCGATTCATTTTCTTACTTCCTCAACATTTCAAAACCATCTATCAATCAAGCCATGCTGAATGAATCTAACAAGTGGTAATCAGAAGGCGCTTTGTCTGGAGAGTTCGCTTGTTGCGGCAGTACTTCCCATTCGAGCTCCGACAGTGTATCCTTCACAACACTTGCAGCGTGTGGCCGAGCGTTGTCATACAAGAGATTGACTTTGCGTCTTTTGATCACACTATTGCTGGCCTTTTTAGAAACAATGCGTTATTGAAACGCTCCAATTGTTCCTTGTAGCACTCACCAGTTACAGTTTCGTTCGGTTTTAGAAATTCGTTCGAATGCACAACACCTTGCTGATTCCACCATATGCACAGCATGACCTTAAAACCATGAATATTCGGCTTCGGTGTCGATGTGGATGCTCTCATGGGTTAACCCAAGACTTTTTACGTTTTGGATTCTTATAGTAGATCCACTTTTTATCGCCAGTCACAATACGCCACAGAAAAGTCTTTTTTTTTTTGCCTATCGAGTAATGAAACGGTTTGAGACTGAATTTTCACTTAATTCGTATGGAAGCCATTTTCCCTCTTTTTGGATCTTTTCCATCGCATGTAAACGTCTGGAAACAGTTGATTCATCAAGTGCTAAGCTGTCTGCAAGTTGCTTGAGAGTTTGAGCAGAGTCTCCAATAGACTTGCAATTCATTATCTTCGAACTTTTTTGGTCCTCTATGCCGTTCTTTGTCATTGACATCAAAATCACTACTTTTCGTTGAAACCAAAACCGACAATTGGAATATGATGGAACAACATCGCCATAAGTTTCTAAAAGTGTTTAATGGGTATCAGCACAAGTTTCTTCAAATCATATAAAAACAGTAATGAATTTCGAAAATGCAATTTTTAATGTTTAGCGTCAATATAGATTAAATTAATCAATAAGACTAAATTGAGATTTGCTATTTGGTGTTGAGAAATGTCAAAACCATTGAATTACATAGCTGTTTGCCAGCTTCGAATTTTGGCCAATAAAACCAGAATTCATGCAAGATCCTAATAATAACCTTCTTTTTCTTCTATATATACAATATAATAAAAACGTCGACTGAAAGTGTTTGTGCTCTCTGGAATTGGTGGATAAAAATTTGCATATAAAGCTTAGAGATATTATTTCATATCAATCAAACAATCTTTGTCAAACATCTATTTGTAAATTGTGAGTCATAAACAAAATATGTAAAATAAATATCAATATTTGTATCACTCCCGTGCAATGCCGATTTTGATAAACTTTTGCTGGGGACTTTGCAAAGCAGACATGGACAGATTGTAGTATAACAAATAATTCTTTCGAAAATTTCGGTGACACATGTACATATTGTACAAAGTTTTATGATCATTCGGAAATAAATTAAAATGTTTGAATTAATGATACAATCGTTGGAATTTAAAATAATATTTGTCTGCGTACCGTAAGAATTGAAGCAACGATCGAAAATCAAAGATACTTGTAGTCTGTTCTGTTGGTAAGAGAAGTCAAGCAATTTTAATACGCAACTTGCATCCTTAATAATATAAAACTCAACTACTAATTAGAATACTAGAATTAAAAGAGGACGACTTCGTTCACAGATTAAATTTATGTATTTTATATTTTTATAGAACTAAGATTATAATTACAAATTATAATTTAGTTATTAATATGAGCAATAGTGACAAAAGGCCTTTAGCTCGGGGGGAAAGTTAGGAAGGATTGGAGGAAAGTGCAGAGCCAGACTTGACCGGAATCAAACCCGCGACTCTAAGATGTCAGCTTGGCGCACTAACCATTGAGCCAAAGAGCCAGTCAGATTAAATTTATATTTCAGAGGTTTTGATAAAAATAGTCTACAAATTTTGACTTTGAAAATGTATTCTTTAGGCAAAATTGCTTTATTTTTATTTATTTGCACATACTGCATACGAAAATAACTATAATATTTTAAAATTAGTTCCAATTATTAGGAAAAAAATTCTAGTTTCTTGAAAAATAACAGAAATTTTATGATTCTTCTATTTGTTGGTAGAATTAAGACGTTGTTTTTTTTTTTTTTTTTTTTTGTGCTGCCCTCTTGTAATTTGCTTCTGTAGCATATAAGTAGTGCAGCAATAACCCGATAACATTGAAACGTTCCACTTGCCCTTGATATCATTTTTTTATATTAGTTAGTCCCTGGTGGTAGCGTTCCCCATGTTCATCGCTAGAAGTCCCACAGTTGTCTGAAAAGAAGTCCATATAAGAATGTAAAAAGTGGATTTTCAGGGACATGTTTTTGCTAAAATGGTAACATTTTTTCAGTAAGTTCAGCATAGTTGTCACTCCACATATTTCTATCCACTTTCTAACGGACCAGAGAGAACTGCAGCAAGCCAAGATATTCGTAGAAAATAGTGAAACAATTTCAAACACACAATATTTTTAACATTTGAAATCAGCTAACTAAGTAAATATCAACATTATGAATTTAAATAAGGGTAAAGTATCGTGAAAACTCAAACAAATAAATGAATTTTACTTATTTACTCGTATTTAACATGGGTAGAGAAGCAGAAATTAAATGAAATTATTTCGGATAATTTTCCTTGTAATCATCATTTTAATCAGTGACGAAGTAGATTTCCATTTGAAAGGCCATGAAAACAAATAAAAATTGTTTGTACTGGTCAACGGAAAACCCCATGCAGAGACATGAGCGACTGCTTCACAGCTCTAAAGTTATTGTTTGTGCCGCCATCTCTATCAAATGAATATTCGCCTCTTACTTACTTACTTTGAAGATCGTATATGTCCAATACTAATTGTAGTAGATATAAGATTCAAAGCGATACTACGAGATGATTTAAAACTTTTGGATCCATTTTTGCATCAGTTTCTATGCATAGTTCAAACAAGATGGCACCATTCGTCATAAAGGAGTTTTTCTCCAATAATCTGATATGGTGAAGAGATGTTGTTAACTGGCCACTACCCAGTCAAGATCTAAGTACTTTGGTTTATTTCTTGGGGGATTGGGATTCCTTGATGAGTGGATGTAAGAAAATAAGCCAACTGCAGATTGATAATAAAATTAAAACTTTCTTCGAACTCTTTTTATTTTAAATTTATTTTACTTTTAAACTGCATTTTTGAAATCCCAATCATGATTCCTAGTCTGTCTCCTTAGACACTAGCTCATGTTCAAATATAATCATCACCTAGATTCCCTCCTATTCCTCTCTCAAACCAAGCTCAATCTCATTTCTCAAATACATTTTTTGTCCCCCTTTTCCCTATTTAAGCAACCCACACACTTTATTTCTCATTTTCATTTTTTTTCTGTATGACAGCCACACTACATTCTTCATTTCCCAGCTCCCTACTAACTTTATTCCCTACATTATTCCCAGTTTATACAGATTAGCGTTTTGTTAAAATAGAATACAGCGTTACTATATCAACGATTTAAGCTACTTTTTCAATTGCTATTATTGTGACATATGGTTTGTGTTTTTGTCTTAATATTATATTTATTTTTTCACATATTTGAAGCTTAACAAATTTTTGAAATAATCCAAAAAATGTTTTTTGTGTGCAGCCAAAAGCTGCTTAATTGCTATGGCAAAAGTGTTTTATATTTTTAGTATTTTCCTTATATGTTCCACCATTTTGAAATTTGATTTACACACACATAAATATAGTACATACTATAGAAATTACCATTGCTTGTAGGAGGAATGGGAAGGAATGAAACAAATGGAGGGAAGTTCGTCTAGTGCACTCCCAAAGGTGAAATAAATATATCAAAAAAGCATTGGTAAAACAATAAATAAAACTACGAACACAAATCATCTCGGATACTGATAAAAATACATATATTGAAGAGATGGGAAACAAGCTTCTGTTAATTAAAACACAAAAAAAAGAAAGCAATCAAAGATAGAGAAACTGTAAAAAGTGTATACCATACAACTTGGCGTGCGTTTCACACTCACTTACTCAAAGGGAAGAAAGAGCACGCACCTGTCAGTCAGCAACAGTAGCAGCAAAACAGACAAATCCAAATGTTATCCACTAATTATCCTTGATACTCTACTCCAACTTATAAACACATGTTAGTGCACGAACTCTGTCCTCTGTTTAAGGAGGTGGGGGTGACACACGCACACGAGCTTATCACAAAACGCATAAGAGAAGAAAGAAGAAAGGAGCTTGGCTAAGAGTCCTTTGCGTGTGGCCTACACGCACACATAATAGCATTTAGTTGGAGTTTACTCTTGGCCAACTTTTGGTATTTGTTTTTGACTCCAGAATTGCACACACATACACACACAGACAACAGTACAACTGGCAATTTAATCCTTGCGCCGCATATGTTATCCTGTTTGTCATGTCATGTCAGTTTTAAGGATTTATTGCGCATACAAATAAAAATTATTTCATGTGCTTTTCGTATCTTTTTTCTCTTTTTTTTGCATTTCATTTCATTTCAATTTTATTTTGTTTTGCCAAAACAAAAAATGATAAAAATACAAATAAAATGTGGTTTTCCATGCATCCTAGTAATAGTTCTTCTTCATAGTATTGATCCCTTACCCTCACACTATCATCAGAGTATTGTATACTTTCTGTAGAAGTTTTATCCACCTACGCTTAAAGACACGTGCAACATTTTAAGCCTGTAAGTTTGTGGCTTTTAGTTTTTAAGTCATTTTAAGTTTTGCCTTTTTTTACTTTACTTTACTTTACTTTACCAAAAGTATGTATGTCAGGAGAACCCAAAAAAGTATGTTACAGTTTCTTGTTGTTTGTTGGATTTCCATTGACGGTTAAACTTTGCTAATTTAACGGAAATTTAAGTTTATAAAATCTGAGATTTAATTAATATTTGAATGAATTTTCTTTAATTTAAGATGACAGCAGAGATGATTTTGCACTAATAATAAATTTAAAAGGAAATCATTTCTAATTAAAATTGTATTCATTTAATTAATTAAATGTATCATTTTAATTTCTTCTGTGATGAAATGTTAATGAAAAAGTATTTTAGCTTTGTTTGTTATTTTGAAAATTGCTGACAAATTTCACAATCCCCAACCACAATTAAACTTTTGATACGAAGGAATTTGAAATTTATTTCAATTATTAAAACACATGCATCATTAAAACTCAACAACACCCAAATGGAAACTAAGCACTGTCATAGAATTTGTAAATCTTCCTCTAAAGAAAATATATAAAATTTTTACAACAATATAAAATTATTCCAAAAAAAAAACATTACACGAAAGTATCTCAAAAGTTGTCATACTTACATGTCTAAGCAAGAATAGCAGACATAGTACAAGCTGATGGTGATGATGATGTTGATGATGACAATGAGGATGAGAATGATGATCTTGATGGCAAAGGTTATGTATGGGGTATGAGGTTGGATTACTTTTCTAGTTCACTCTTCATATATCGTAGATTTTTGTCATATAAAATTAAAAGCGGAAATCAGTTATTTTGTCTAAGAAACAAGCAACACTGCAAGATTATTCCTATGTCTATTTGGATGTCAGTTTGTCTCTATGTCTGTCTAGATGTCGTCATGATGTCAACGACAGATGACAGCGTCGAAAGCTTTATGAGCCATTTTGGCGTCAAAATGTTGTCGCCGAAAAATTTACTCCGCAAAATGTGAAGCAAGGATGCAAGGATTGCCACATGATTCCATGCCATGGAAATGGGCTTTCTCCACCAAGGATGTTGATTATGCTCTTCAATAACGCAAGGCGTTGTCTTAGTCTCCGTAAATTGCGAAAATGTTTGGCTTTGCTTTGGTTTAAATTTCTTTTTCCTTCCCTCATTTATTTGTTCGTTCATTGCCTTAGTTCAGTTTAGTTGAACTCGCTTCAGTTCAGCGGCCATTGTCGCATTTGCACTTGCTTCCGGGCACTGAGCGCACACATTGGAACCAACAGCAAAGGACCAAAAACTGATGAAAAAAATATAGAAGAAAAAGGGTTGCCAAACTTACGCGCGTTCAATGACTTTTTGGGTGGAATATAAGTTTGTATGCCGTTTGTGACTTCCTGATTTTGTACTCACTGTTTGTGTTTCATTTTTTATAGATTCATAAAAAGAAAACAACTCTTTCAGCCTTTTGCAAATTATGCTTGGAATATTTTTATGTTCATATGCCATTCCGAAGAACAGAATGCAAAAATTTACACGCAATAGATTTTTATGTTCCCGCTTCACATATATCATTTTGTTCAGATTTTTGTTTTAACTTTATTTGTTTTTTATTTTATTATTTCCCACATACTCGTATATTTTTCGTGTATTTTTTATGCTTTCAGTATGCTTTGGTTCGCCTTCATTTGCGTTGCTCTCTTCAGCATCATTTCATTGAGTAAACGCACTTGGCAACGTTTTCAAACTTCACCGATGGTCATCTCAATGGATCGCAATAAGTTGGTCTGGAATACAAGTTTCCCATCGTTGACTGTTTGTCCGCATAAACGAATCGATGAACTCAAAGTAGATGAGTACATGATGTATGTATGATAGATGGAAATCACTCAATCAAACTTATCTCTATTCTTTTAATCTAGAGACAACCCTGAACACTTTCAAACAGAAGAAGATAAAGAAAACTTTCATGATTTCATTGTAAAACTTGCAAGTCTCTCTTATGATAATTTAGAAATCTTACCATTAAATAATAGTTTTGGCATACCCAGTCATAAATATCTCGACATACTCTATGAGCTGAAATGGCATTTTGAACCAGAGATCAGTAGTGGGGCAGCTGTTAATATGTTTATCTATGAGACCCAAACTGAATTTGGCATTTGTCATTCGGTAAACTCCTTAGTTGCTCGTTATAATTCATTTCAGTAAGTTGTCATCTATTGTATTTGTAAAATACGAGTTTATACACATATGACATGTTTAGTATATTCTCTTGTTTAGCTATTGGCAACGAAACGATTGGAGCCTTTTAGAACATGGCGATCGTGTTACCGTACATCCCCTTGACGGCGAGATCTATGCACAGATTATTAATCTATCAACTGCTTATGATGTCTATTTTCATAGTGCAGGCGATGTGCCCAATATTTCAAAGCAACGTTATACATTTCCCGAAAGTGATTATACCACAGTCGAACTAATTGCACTGGAAACTTACACCAATGAAGAGGCAAAGGGGTAAGTCACTTTTCACTATATTATATACATTTTTAATCAATTTTATATCAAGTTATCATGCAATCAAAAAAGTATCTCTGTTTTTTAGATTATTGAATTGAAAATAATTAATATTTTGCAAAATAGTTTAGTTCGGAGCACTTGAACCTAAAATTTCTTATGTAGAAAAATGTATTTCAAATTTAATTTGATCGCAGATTTGAATTAAGATTTCAAGTTTTAATGAAATTAATTTAAAAAATATTCATTAAATATCACTTTCTATATTTAAGATTCACAACAAAACAACGTAAATGTCGCTTTCATTATGAAGCTGAAGAAATGTTAACCGTTCCGGTTTATAGTTTTGGATTTTGTCTCTCAGAATGTCGCTTGTTCTTTGCTCTCAAGGTTTGTGGTTGTATACCACATTTTTATCGAAATAAATGTAAGTTTCTCCATACTTAAATTTTAAGCTATTGTAAAAATCAATTGTTTATGTCAATAGTACGCAATGGACGTGTATTGCCTGTTTGTGGACTTGAAGGAATTGGTTGCCTTACAAAAATAAAACGTAAGTTTCTTCCATTCAAATTTACAAGTTTTTTTCCTTTTTATACTCATTAAAAATTCATCTAAGGTTTTTCTAATGATTAATAATTTTATTTGATAACAAAATATTTTCAAAAATATGCAAACATATTTTCATTTGCACCTTTTTCATAATCATTTTAATAACATACATTCCAACAAGGCAATTGGCAAAGAATTTTACATGAAAACGTGCAAAGACTTTCTCAAATGCAAAAGTCATCTATCATCTACTTCATCATAAGGCTGAATGTCAAAAAAAGGTCAAATTGACTGCCATTGACCACTTTTCAATAATTTCATTTGTTGTTTTATACTCGTATAATACTAAATATTCTTCTTTATCTACTACAGGCGAAATAATCTCCTTAAAATCTGATAGATACAAAATCAATTGTAATTGCCTTGCAAACTGTGATGATTCCAATTTTTTTGTACAATCCTATGTAAGTATTCATAAATTGTACTACAATATATAAAATAATGATTATCAAAAGTTTTTGTTTACTATTGAATTGAATGAATTGTAACACAATTTCAAGTGGAAAATTAAATTCGACATAAAAATATTACACAAAATGATACGAAACAACAAACAAATGGAAACATTTTTTAAATATTCGTACATACTGCTACAGTCGAAAGAAATAAGTCAGTCAGTTGCTCAATCCTTAGATCAGACAAAAAACTAACCGAGTCTGGAAAGTCCAAAAGAAGTAATGCAATTGTTTGAAGCTATTAAAATGGCATCGCCTGCTTACGCGCCTTGGTTTATGCTACAAAACATTTCAAAGTTGCTGAAGAAAACTTTTTTATTTAACTTTTGAAGAAGTTTTTAATAATAATTTTTCCCTAACTTGTTATTATTATTATTATTATTATTATTATTATTATCTTCTCCTTCGTCTTTGTTATGTTTGTTTTTGTTTCTGTTTCTGTTTTTTTTTTTTTTTTTTTTGTGTTTTATTTGGTTTTTTTGTTGTTACTGTATACAAAATGGGTGAGTGAATCTTTTCCCTTAATTTTCATTTACAGCGTTCGCGTGTTTGGTTTCTAGGCGCCAATTTACAATGGGGCATCATTGATTATCCAAAAATGCAGCTGCGTCGTGATGTTCTCTTCTCATTTGCTGATGTTTTAGGTAAGTTTATCTAAACTAAGCTCCTAGGAGAGAGGTCACTTTAAAGCTAATTTGAATTTAATTTACTTTTCTAGTTTACATTGGAGGCCTCGTGGGTTTCTTTCTCGGTTGTAGTGCCTTAAGTTTTACCGAAATTATTTACTATTTCACTTGTCGTTTTGTCAAACATTTAATTTTAGACTAAAAAATAAAAATTTTGAAAAATATTGCACTTTCTTATATTAACTAATTTGAATTTCATTCAGGGTTTCATTGTTTGTTAAATAAAATAATCTTAACATATTTACATTTGTTGATTCTTTGATTGAACTTGTTTATTGTAGCTAATGACATAAATTGACATAAGAATACATTATATTTCATCGAAGAGTAAGAGTGGGAGAAGTCTATGTGAATGGATCTCATCTTTATATGAACTTGTAAACCACCCTGAATTGTTATTGCTTCTTGACTTCTTCCTATGCACGTTTCTAAACATCCTGAATTTCATGGTCAGCATGTCAATGAATTTCATTGTCTTCTACAACTATAGAAGAAGTAGAAGCACTGTAATCCAGAACGACAAATTGTTAAAGTCGCCAATAAATGAGTCACAATACATGAATGAAGGAACAATTGAATGAATGAAATTTTTTTGCTAAGGCTTGTGAATTTTGATATGTAGACATTGTCTGCTGACAGAGTGAGTATTTGAAGTTTATTTGGTAAATAAAAATCGATTTGTATTTGTTTTATTGAATATGAAATGCGTTCCAAATGTAAGTTTAGTCTGAGTTCTCATTTCACTTATAGTAATTCTACCCTATAACGAAATATATATGTCAATAAACCAAAAACAAGTTAACTTTTTCTTACTGAGAGTTCTAGCAATTTTTGCCATGTCATCAATTATTCGATTGTCAAATTGTATTGGTTCCTTCTACTACAATATTGTGGATGAATAACAAACTCAAGGAGGAGAGAAAGACGATTGCAGGATTGGATACAACAATAACAATAATAAATATTGTTAAATATAACAAAAGTCAAAACATGTATCGGTAGAAGAAGGAATAGATATCACTGCATTTATCTGGACTAAAGTTATAATGGTAGTATGAGTAAAGAAATGCCGGCGACAGTGTGACCGGCAATAAGACAATGATCGATGTGAACAGAATGGAAATGGTTATAGTACATCTGAAGTTATATGTTTTGTTAGAATTGTACACATATCACTATACTGATTAAAACTGCTAAGCACAAAAGTAAATAAGATTTAATTATGTGACCGTAATATTGTTACGAAAATTTGTAGCGCTTGGAGGTGCTGCTAATTTATAATTGTGATATCCCTGAAATGTTAGTAGTTGTCGTTCTTTTATGAACGATTTGATAATTTCGATTTTTCATTTGAAAACGTGTGCGAGAGAAAAAAATTGTTCGTGTTGCTCGCACGCGAGCTGTGAACAAACAAACAAATTCTAGCAGATCAGTATTAATAATATTTAATTGTGCTATTAAAAAAACAAGATGTCTTCAAATTAACTTCGTTATAGAAAGGAAATTCGTTATAGAAGAGTTCGACTATAAACATAAGAGGTTTAAAGAGGTTCAATTATATGACAACATTAAAAAAAGACGAAGTGTGTTCACATTGAATTCGTTATAGAGAGGAAATTTGCTACAGAGAATAGTCTTGAGTTCATCTTTTACGTGATATATTGTAAAATTGTTCTTTTCAGTGATCTCGTGCTTCTTTTGCTTTATATCACAGTGGAATGTCAAATTTGTAATAAGAAGATACATTTTCCAATCCGGAGATCTTAGGATTATGATATTCTTCTTCTTCATTTACCAATGATATTCCGAATATAGACGATCATAAAGTTTTACAATTTTACTGGTATTTTGCAACAATAATTATATTAACAATGATATTCTTTCACGAGACAATACATTTAATTTATATATATTTTTTTTTTTTTTTTAATCGGCCAGTCCGAGTGCGGGACTTTAACCTCGCTAAAAACTACCGCCCCATGTCCTACTGTCCACCCCAAACATTTAATTATAAGTATTTGTGACAATGTCATGATACAATATTCTATTTCTTGCCGACGTTAACAAAGTTCCTCTGTTATTTATTTCAGTCCAGTTTCTTATGGATTTGAGCCAGAATAACTGCTTTCTGCCAACACCACGTTTTCCCTCTATTTCTCCTTGCAGTGTTTTTTTTTTTTTCTTAATATTTCACATTTCGAACGCTTTTAGTTTATTCATGTCAATAATAGTCCATTTCTCCATGACGTAAAGTAAAACAAACAGTACGTAACACTTAGCGAATCGAAGTGTTAAACAGAACAGGGAAATTGACAAAAATGTTTTTTGAGTCAACGGTTACTTAAGAATCAGTAAAAGCAGAAGAATGCCACCAGTCTTTTTAGAAGAATTGGTGTGATGCCATTATATTGGAAAAATGATAAATTAATTTTTATCAGAACTTGCTTAAAGACTATTCTTTATTTTGGTGTTGCTTATCTTCTTATATGTAGTCGACCCACACCATAAGCAAAATTTACAGTAGCAAACACATATCACAATTTATTCTAATACGTCAAATGACGTAACGAACGATGGGCCGTTAACTTGTCAATGAATCACATTGAATCACAAAAACATCACATTGAGAAAAATCCAAAAAATTTATAAAAACGCAAAATAAACTAAGAAGAACACCCAAAGTGTATGTCGCGTACCACTAGTGGTCTCTGAAATACCACTTTTAAACGACACAGTTACGTCACTTATTCAAAAAATGTCAAATGATATTGAACGATAAGTTTTTGATAAAATAAAATGTAGTCCTTATTTTGCACTACAATGTGATGAATCTACTGATGTTTTACAATGTTGTCAATTAGTTGTATTTATTTGATGTTTGAAAGACAATGAAATGTTTAAAGAGAAGTTAATATTTTTTCAAGAACTGGAAACGACGTCACAAGGTGCAGTTGTTATGGATTAATAAGTCAATATTTGGAGAGTCATGGACTTATGTGGCAAAAGCTTGCGGGGGTTTTGTACGGATGGTGATCCCGCTATGCTTGGTTCCCGCTCTCGTCTTGCAGCGTTGATAAAAACAAAAAATCCATTTGCAATTACGAC
Organism: Amiota mariae; assembly: GCA_035041805.1. Classification (NCBI taxonomy): domain Eukaryota; kingdom Metazoa; phylum Arthropoda; class Insecta; order Diptera; family Drosophilidae; genus Amiota; species Amiota mariae. Next base: position 1,005,406 of record JAWNKV010000287.1, read on the forward strand.
GCACTGCATTATTTATTGACAAGCATTGGCTGCCAAAACGCTGCCGGAATGTTTTGCTATTGCAATGAAAACAGCAATAAAAGTAGTTACCTTATTAAAAAGAGAGCATTTAATACTCGTCTTTTCAAACAATTATGCTCTGATATGAACTCTGAAGTTTCCAAAGAAAACATCCTATCGAGGTTGTAAGAACTGAGAGAGGGAGTACAAATATTCTTAACTAAGAAAGACAACAAAGAGTTGTTTGATCAACTCTGTGAGTCCAAAATCGTTTTGCTTATTTAGTAGATTATTTTGCGCGACTAATTAAATTCAAACTTCTACTGCAAGGATCAGGAATTTTGAAATTACAATGCATGAACAATATATTTGCATATGAAGAAAAAACGGGGCGTTTATCACTAAAATCGAACTATGGATCAACAAGGTCGAAGGGAAAACTTTTCTGCATTTGATACCAGGGGCGTACGCAGAAAAAATGTTCGGGGGGTTTTCACATTCTGTGAAAATTTCAAGTCTCTACCTAGTGCGGTTCATGAGATACAGAATCGAAAAAACGTGACGATTTTTATTTTTTCACTCAAAATTTTACTCTAAATTTTTATCCAACGCCGCTATAAAATTTTCACTTTAAAAATCTTGCATTTTTTATTCACATTTCAATCGCTATTTCCTGACAGCGAGGACGAAAGTATTCCGAAACTGATTACAATCCTTTAATTGTCAACGTGGTGCCTGATGAAATTCAAGAAGTAGTGATTGAAATGCAACACGACAGTAACATATGTATATTTGAAATGTGAATTAATCTCGAAGATTCATTCAAGAAATTGTTATATGTTATTATACATAACTTTGTTTTCATTGACGTACATACTATGTACCTCTGCGTGCAAGGATCCTCGGCGCTTCGACATGACGACATGCGTTTGGCTTTGAGTAGCACTGAAACAAGGAATCAGTTAGTAAAGGTTAAATTAATATATTTACCTCTGTTATGTATAATTTTCGTTAAAAAAAAAAAATACTGGCATGGATGGAGAACCCAAATTAATTTACTACACTTAAAAAAACAAAATATTAAATAAAATTCATTTGAAATCATCAACCCCATGAACATGATTTCCCCTTCCCCAACAAATAAAATTAACCATAAATGTAAAAAATAATATGTAGTAGTAATAAAGGGAGAAAAATCAGAAAAAAAGTAATCAAAAAATGTGCAAAATCTAAATAAAGTCAAATTCAAATGCAAATTTCAAAATAAAGAAAAAGAATGGTGAAGACAAAAAGAAAAAGAAAATCAGACAAAGGGTTAAGTAAATTTGGGGAGGTTTCTTGTGTGTGTGTACAAAAAAAAAAACAGATATGACACAAAGAATCAACAGATTTATGCGAATGATTACTCACAACGTTGATTTATATTCTTAACGGTTATTTCAACATGCGCATTTAAAATATTTTTTGCATGTCCTTTTGTTAAGAACTCTACAGCAGCCCCCCGTCAAGAAGAACGAAACGAAAGTCAACTCCTTCCATAAGATTTTATATCCAAGTCCATGCTACTTCATAAGTGTTGCCACAATGCTCGAGGGGGTTGTCAACACAATGGATGTGTGTATACTCGTATGAGAGTGAGTATGAATAGAGAAAGTGGATGGTTTTTTACCCACTACAAAGTTCATTCAAGTTATCTTGAATTATTTCAGGTATAGTAGTAGTAACTCTATCAAAAGTCCATTTCAATCCATGAACAAAAGGACGAACAAACGACTGAAATTTTAGGATTATTAAAATTTATTGAAATTATTGGCCAAGTTCCAAGTCCTTTGGGGAATTATTAGAAAAATTGTTTTATATGCAAGGAAAACCCTTAAGTAATGATGACCTTTGTTATCAAATGCATAATCTAGGTTTATATACAATATTATTGCATCATCAAAAAAGGATACCAATTGATTTGGGGTGTTTTTCTTTCCTGTCTTTCCGGAGCGTGTGACTGATTGGTTACTTTGTTTGATATTGAAAAGAAGAAATATGCTTTACTTCTGCAAAAAGATTATAAATTAGAACACAATAATTACAGATTAGTGTCACTTGTGTGATAATTTCAAAAGGTTTTTTATTGTAAGTAGTAAATGGAAAACTTTTTTGAATTGCGAATCATAAGCTCTTGAGAGTTTTGTATATGGGATGAATTTTTATATCTTTTAATGACAATACTTTGGTGCTTACTATTTAGCATTCAAAAACTAACATTTCATAAAGAAAAATCAATTAAATGCCTTAAAGTGTCACAATTTTATTAATTTAACGGCGAATCATTGAAATTTAATTGAAATAATACAATTTATCGAGCAGCAATTCAATAAATGCTATCAATATTCAAAACTCTTATGTTCTGCTTTAATTCAAGGCACTTAAAGCAATATTATATTAAAATAGCAGAAACACACCATGTGGTCATTCTTTGTCATGACATAACATGGTCATGTCTTGCTTTTGTTTCCGGTTCACGTCTCTTTGACTTATGTGATATGATAATAACTAAAATCTTTTACTAATCACCAAACTAACTCCTTATTCACACTTTAAATAATTAATAAATTATAAAAAATAATTATAAACATTGATTCCAATGAAATGACTCATTTGGTTCAAAGAACTTTAACTTGTTGCAGTGCTGCCAGACTGAAATCTACTAACAACTGGTAACGTCAAACCGCATTTGGTTGTAAATTTAGCAAACACCCAACAAATAGAAAATCAAAAATGCACACAGATGAAAATACATGAAGACATGAAGATTTACAATACAATATGCAATTAAGATAATGTGGAAATCTATAAAATTGTGCCAAATACTTAACATATAGTAATACATAAATGTTATAAGTTAAAAAGTTGTGTAAAGTGTAAAGAAGAAGGCTGTGAATGAACACTTGAGATTGTTGTGTTTGGCGTTTGTGAATGAAGCGATGCCAAAGTGAAAGGTGGGGTTACGTGCGCAGCCTCAAACACATTCCAACCAGCAAAAGCAGAATCGGAAGAAACAAAAACAACGAAAACAAAGTTTGTGTCAAAGTGTTAAACTGAATTAGTTGCAACAATTCCACCCACAGCAGTTAAAACAGCAAACCCAACCAATACAACAACACAAATTTACGTTTCCTTTACCCTCTCCCTTTCCTTATTAATTGCATGCATATCTATACTTGCAGCTCCCTTGCTGTTACAACAACAACACAACAATGCAACGAAGTGCGCCACCTTGGCGCCACTGCCAACAAAATGATGAAACGTTAACAAAACTTAATGCGACATTGACAATGTCGCCGCCATTGTCGCAGTCATCGTTGTTGTTATCATCATTAACTTGTAGGCGCTTATCTTCATCACTGCACAAATGCCTCATCACACCACTTCTACTACTATTGTTAGTGATTGTGGTTCATATGCCACATGGTGCCGCTGCCACGCACATAAGCGGAGAATTTCGCACGGGCGATTTCTTTCAGTTCCTCATTAAATTCGGTTTCCAGAAATCAGAAACGCCAACAACGGCACACTCATCACATAATTTATATGGTTATATATATGGCAACATAACATCACCGGATGCCTATCAGGATAAACTCACTTTGGTTGTTCTAGACAAAAAGACATTCATTGAGTTCTATGGCAATCGAAGTTTAGGTAATCGACAACGTGCCTGTGAACTTATGTTCTCACGTTTGCAGTATTTGGCTTACGATGCAGTTTGTAATAAGCATGCCAAACGTGACTATTTAAGGCATATACCTTGTCCAAGGGGACAATTGTGTTTAGATGAAGATGATCCAAAAAATGTCATAAGAGGTTATCAATTTACTCATGTGATCAATTTGGAAGCGGAGCCACGGTAAGATATAATATTATTTATATATGTAATGACATATTGTATCGATTGTTGTTGTTTCCTTATCAGTCAACTAATAATAAAAAAAAAAATAAGTTTTATGACATTCTTTTTAACAAGAAAATACTTACATTTGTTACGATAAACGACACACTTCATCTATGATTATTTTTTCTTTTGTTTTTTCTATGAAATATCGCAACAAAAAAAAGAAAAAAAAGTAAAAGTTGTTCGTGTATTCATTGAGTTATTTTGTTATTACTTCACGGCTAATTAACATTTCGTTAGCGTTCAAACGCTAAACGAATCTCGTAAATAAAGCCAAATAAGCTTTACACATTTTTGGGCATGAATGAATTGAAAATAATGAATCAATGACTGAGTGAATTTTGTGTAATAAATATTAAGTCAAATTAATTACATATATTCTCCTCTCTCTTTTTCCAGTTTTTGGTACATGGCCATGGTCGCATGCTATCGTAATCAGACGACCTGCAAATGGCAATCTTATGATAATTTACAACGTAACAATGTCAGTGTTAATCGTCAGCATCATTCTTCTATATATCCAGGACATCATATTAATTATAACATTCATGTGGTCAATGGTCATCCGAATCATTCGGCTGCGTATCCTTTGACATTTGAATTTTCTTATGATCAACAAAATCTACTCGAAATGTATTTGGTCTTTCTGCTGGTCTACATTGTTCTATTGCCAATGCAAATCAATGCGGTGCGTTTACAAAAGCATCCTGTCACAAAGCTATTTACGCTTAGTTTATTTAGTGAGTTTGTCAGTTTGGTGTTTATTACCATGCATTTAATACGCTTTGCTGCAAATGGAGTGGGTTTGCCGGATTTACAGTCAGCCGGTGATGTGTTGGATATATTTAGTAGGGTAAGCCAAATGCCAAACATATTCATGAGAATTGCTATGTTTCTATTAATTTTGTTCTATTGCAGACCACATTCATGTTAATTTTATTGCTGTTGGCAAAAGGTTGGGCAGTCACAAGACAACAAATCAGTCGCACAGGTTGGATTATATTAATGTCCATTTGGGTACCCTATTGTGCATTCCATGTGCTCCTTTACATATGGGATAGGGTAAGGCACTTAAACTCTAAACAAAAATTGAATTTCATAAACACATTTCTTCTTTCTTTCTTTATAGACGGAAGTTGATATTATTTCAGATATTGATGAGTATCAAACTTGGCCCGGTTGGATTGTTTTAATATTGCGGTAATTTGAAACTTAATCTGTTAACTTAAAGTTAAAGTTTATTACATTTATTTTGTTTCGTCCCTAGTACCTCATTTATGATGTGGTTCTTGTATGAACTGCGAAATACGATGAAATATGAGCATTCAACAAAGAAGCTTGATTTTCTTCTACATCTGGGAGCTTCTAGCCTTGTCTGGTTTATTTATTTACCCATAGTTGCCATGGTAGCGCTGCAAGTGAGTCCCATGTGGCGCTATAAACTTTTACTGGGCATCACAAATTCAGCTGATTGTTTGGCTTATTGCGTCATGACTGGTCTATTGTGGCCGAATCGAGCTGGTCAATATTTGCTGCTGGCTGGCACAAAGTACTCTGGAATGGATGAGCTGGATGAATTCAATGAGGCTCCACATATTGTGCGTGAACGTGAGCGTCGTCGTAACTCACCACCCGATGATATTATCTCGATAAGTACAACAGGAAGCAACAGCAACTCTGGCCGTGGCATGATTCTTTCGACTAGTATACCACATTCCATGAATGGCGATGCTTGCAATGATTTGCTTGAAGCCGAAGATTTAGATGCTGAACTATTAACAGATCTTAATAAGAATAGCCATATTGTGGCGTAGTTTTATTTTATTTGTTAAATTTTTAATATGAAGTTAAGTATATTTTTTTAACGGGTCAAAGTCAAGACGAATGACTAAGAAGTTTGTGTCAAGTTAGTTTTATGTATTAGGCATATGTTATTTGTATAAGTGAGAGTATTTTAATGCGTATTGAGACAGGGTGATGATTATTGTTAATTAAAGAAATCTTGGTCATTAGTAATTAGAAGAAGTAGAAGCCATCAATCGAATAAAATGAAGGTAGTAGTCGATTGATAATGATGAAAGGATGAAACGAATGTTGAGTGCAAAACGTTGTGTGATTTTATGCTTAATATTGATTTATTATTATTATTATATTATAGTATTTAATGATTAGAGTTTATTAGTTTATTTCATTATTTTTTGTATTTCATAATTGTATATTATATTTCTACAAAAAAACGAAAAACAAACACATTCTCAATTATGAATCCCATTTTACAAATACAATAATCATCAATTAATAATGAATTGCATATTTTCATAAGAAATAACATTTATTTACTATAAGAAAATATAAAAAGGAGTTGAGTTATTTGTATTGCAATCACTTTTAAAATAAACCGGAGAAAAAAGAATCCATTATTGTCATTATTTATATGAAATCATACAAGGAAACAGCACGTCAGGTGTTGAATAATTTCTGCTAATTTCTCATCTCCACTTTAATTAATAGTAATAAGCAAAGGGTAGAGTTCTCAACCTATGTATGTACAAAGCCTTAAAAAATAAGTAATCTTTATCGATTGAAGCCAGAAGTCAATGGCAGTCAAATCGGGTCGGTTAATTAGAACAGTTGAAAAGTTGAATAGTTTTGTGAACAGATCCAACACACTACGGACAGCGAATGTTGCCAGAGTTACATATATGTACCCTGTAGCACGGGAAAGTAAGAGACCAGGTCGACTGTAACTGAGCTAAGGTGTTCTATATATGTATATACTACGAGGCAATCTTATTTCAATCTTATTTCGCTATCATCAACAAGTAGAGGACACACTTCTAACACAACACTTTTCTGGTGTGACTTTAATGCATTTCCAACTGCCCTCCGATGTAATTCATCAGAACCCAACTTATAGCGACTACTATCAAGATCTACTGATGTTTCTACGGATATGCCTAGAGAAAATAATGTAGTGCAAAAGTTGAAGTATGCACTCATGTGTGGGAACATCAAATATTACATAGAAAACAGTTCAACATGTTCGCGAACCGATAAAACTTTTGCTTCTTCGTGGAGATGGTGGTCAACACTGACCATCTGAAAGCAGCCAGTCACTATTCTGAGGGGATTGTGTTGCATTCTAAATGGTATTTAATGTGTCCTACTCCTTTCCCCAGGAAGTTTCTTCTAGGGCCTTTGCGTGTCTATCAAATGTGACTATGCTATCATACGTAACACCAAGAATTTTTGGATGACTTCCCTGAATCTGGTGCGAATCGCAATTTTCACATCACTAGTACTAAATTCCTCTCACAAACCATTAGGTTTCATATTTTTAAACCTACGTATGGAAGACAGCTTCTCTCTGCTGTGGGACGACGGGTGCATAATATATTGTTGACAAAATACATAGTGAAGCACCAGATAGGCGCCTAATTGTACTTATTTTAAAGCTGACGAGGTCCATGAGTACAGGTTTCAAGAATAAGCCATTTTGCTCTACGATGATCTGAGACAAGTTTTCTGCTAAGTGTTCATCACTTGGGTCAGTAGACAGGATCTAATTACGTAAATTCGCCAACGATGCAGCATCCACTGGAAAATTTGTTATAAAATTTTGTCCAATTTACTTTTTCGTAATTGATATACTTGTACACGATTATCACAACTGACGATATTATTATATAGTATGAATCAGATATCGACAGACCACTCGCAATATCCAAAACGATGGCACTGATGATGGTATTGTCAGGAGAGCTGACACAGGTAGAACTTATCCGGGATCAATCAATCTGATATGCAATACTTACACCACGATAATCACTAGCCAAAAGGAAGAATCAAAGTTCGTGATGTGTCTTCCCTTACTACAAAAAAATTCGTTAGGAACGTCAGCCCACATGAACTAAATAGCATAGTCTCCTGGTCAGCTGCGGGGCCGCCAAGGACGTAGGCGGTTATGGCCAGAGCTGAAATGAAGTACCTTGGCGTTGTGCACAATAAGGAGGTCCGACCGATCCTTTAGGAATTTTAGCCCAGAGGAACACATAAGGTGACACCCCAAGTAGCCTAACGAATAATAAGAGGATTTTGAGCAGATAAGCTGGTGACATGTGCTCTCCTCGGGAAAAAAAAAATTATCTATGCGTACATATCTGAAGCATCGCGTCTGGATTGAGTGGTCCTTGGCCGACAGTTGGTTTTGGGTGTTTTCGGGGCATGGTAAGCTCACAACCAGAAGCCAGCAGCGTAGCAATTACATCAATTTGCGCAGCTGTATGTGTTTGAAAGCAAACAAATACAAAAAAATAATGCGAGCGAATCAACACACGTTCACGCCAAATGGGATATCGGTGACGCGAACCCATTATATTATGCCCAACCAAAATTAGCAAAATGTTAATGTAGCTCGATTCAAGGACACGTTAATCCTAACAAACGTACACTAAACAAAGGCTCGAATTCACATTGAGTAAAAATGTATATGTGATTACGCTGTACTATGGGAAATTTTGCCACTTTTTGTGGCATAAATTAGTAACTCAAAGATAAAATAAGATTTTTGGCACTGAACCCCGCCTTTAAAAAATGAAGATTTGAAAAATTCCATACAGTTTTGTTGATGTTTTGGGTATGTCCATTATACTCGCCTTACGTTAACCAATGTTTCTCTTGCTCCTCATTTTCAAGTTCGATGTTACTTAGATATCCATATATATTTTCTAACTGAATGAAGTTTCGATCAACTTCTAGAATATATTTTACGGATCATTTTCGCTTTTACAGGACTTTTTAACAGTTACTTAAGCATGAGTGTAGCGAGTGTTTCCAATTTGATCAAACTTTTATCACATAAATTTATAAATGAAATTTGAAATCACTTTTATTAAGTGATGCTTTACGAAATATCCAAACGCTTTAAATATTTATTACGACAAACATGTCACTAATATTAGAATAAGCGAACAATGAATAAAATTGTCATTTTTTTCTTTAAAGGAATTATCATGCTTTGTTTATGAGTAATTTGAATCCAGGTGTTCGAACATTTCTTGTTTTCGAGCATTTTGCACATAACTCTTTTTTGTTATCGAACTATTTCACAGAAGTCCTTATGAAGGCTATTCTAGTTTATTGCAGTTCTCAATCAAACTTATCATGTTTGATCAATGATGTGAAACAAAAGAAAGAGTATAAAAGGAGATCATTGATAAGCATTAAATCACAAAGTCAAAATGAAATAAATAAAGTAAAAATTGGTATTTTTATGAACCGCTGTTGAGCGAAAAAAATTGTGTTTGAAACTGTAATAAGTTTCATTACTTCTGCTTTTAACTTCTTCTTTTGCTTCTGAAGAAAACGAAAGTCGCAGTCGAAGCAGCAACTAGTGTTGCTGTTCGCTTCTCCCCGCATATTCTTAAAAGTTTCGAAACAATGTTTAAAGTGTCTTTTTTTCTTCCTCATTCATTGTCAATCTGAATGTGTTGATAGATATTTGCAAGCTCTGGTGAAAATACAAAGTAAAGTGCAACTGTTTAGCTAATCTTAGACGATGGATATCAGAAAATTTATCGTTGGTAAGAGTTATCAGATTTTTGAAATAACATTGAACTACCACGCAAAATATATTTTTCCCTCCCCAAGATTAAATCCTGGCTACGCCCATGAACTTAAGCCATGTCTTTTCTTAAATTGCACTAGAATTCTTTGACATTTCTGCCATTTCGACGACAACATACTGTAAGGTCTGTTCAAAAAATAAGGTGAAAATTTAATGCAACTTCTTTGATCCATTTTTTTCGATAGCAGAAAATCAAATAATAATAATCGAAAAATAATAATCGAAAGTCGTTTGAACGTTGACCGCGAAATTTGAAAATTCATCTTATTTTTTGAACAGACCATATTATACATATGTAACGTATTGCCACAAATAAGTATGTTGTAAGACTGGAAATAAGTACCAAATGTTTAGTCTTAAGTTATTTATCTACAGGAAATTATTAATAAGGTAGCATAGTAATAATAACAAAATTCTTGAATGATAGAAATTGTTCCCATTTTTAAAATCACTCCAATGTGTTATCATCGGAGACTCAATAATCCGTATAGGATGCATATCCCACGACATTGATTTCTGAAAATATTAGAAAGTACTCAACACCTCCTATATGACTGACATTGTCTTCTTGGAAGACGGAACTTTCTTCTCAGAGAACCTTCCCTTACGATGATTTGAGCAGTTTGGCAAAATTGACACTGGGGGACTTGGCTTTATTTGTTGATTCTTCGAGTTGTTACAAGAGGGTGAATGTGACCAGTACAAATACTGCAAACGTTCCCCATCAATTTAATTGTTATTATATACTAGCAAATATTAAGTTGAAACTAATTGTGAGGTGAATAAAAATGACAGTTACAACTAGTTTTTCCAGCGTTTGGTGAAAGTGAGTGTAAATAACTAGTTTTAACATGTCATTGAGGTGCTGGAAAGAATTTTATTGTTGTTGTATATGTTAAAAAATGCATTGTCGATTGTTTTTATTTAATTTATTTTACTGCATTTATTCGAACATTCGCTAATGAAAACAATATCGTATAGAGGCACATTCCCATCCAGCAAACTATTTTAATTAATTAATTAATTTTTTAAGACAACGCATTATCTTTTCCCACCGTCACTAACCATGGCACTTGTGACTTCTTAAACATAATTTTATAATTTTGTAACAGTTCAAAAAATTGAGCTCTATTATTGTCACCCATCGTGCCGCCAAAAATACATTTAATACATTCAAAACAAACTGATAGTGTTACCGAACTGCTTTACCATAAGTCTTGCTAAATAGACTAGCCCATTGTACAATATATTAACTTAGCTGTAACAATGCGTTTTTTATAAAGATATCGAATCTATATTGATATTGTTGTGTCTCTTCGTTTTGGCTGCCCAACATTGTTCATGCTAGACATGCAAGTTTAAACGTTCCTTGATACGATTTGTGCATTTGTCTGGTTATGAAGATTTTCCGGTAAATTAAAAAAATCAAATAACTACAATACTTATTGGGGACGATAAGGGTATGGCAAGGCTTCGTCAAAAAAATTAAAGAATTATACAATTTTGCAGCACTGTTAAATGCAGCCCTGACTTAATGAAGCTGCAGCCCTTAACACTTGACGAAGGTACTCGCTATTTGTCAAGAGTATTCGCTATTTATACAAAAGTACTCGAGTTCTGATTTTTCTTGTTTTATTGATTCAAATAGAAAACAAGTTGCAGTTATAATATTAAATATTATCATGATTCGATTGGTGCCCACAAATTAATGAATAAAAAAGAAAATCGTCGACATTCCCCAACTCATCCGTTGTTTATTGACAAGGGGAAAAGAAGATTTTAGAGTAAGAAAATACATAGTAAAAACAAATTTACGAACAATAATGGGTATTTTAAATTTTTTAAATTGTGAATTAACAAAGTTGGCGACGTTTTGATTTTGAATCTTATTAAATTATATTCATTTTGGGATATCAGATTTATTTACCGGCTTAGAAATGAATCTTGTGTCAAATAACTAGCAGATATTTATAAAAAATTTCTCTCAAATTTTTATCGAATAATTTTTGGTAAGCGCATGATATTGTGGGAAAAAATAGTAGTGATTAGTGATTAAACGCTGAAAAATCATAAGAAACAAACATTCGCTGACCAAATAATTATCTTGTAAATCATTCAATCGAAAAAACCGAAAGATTAGCATACAAAAAATTGGAAAACAAAAATTATATTGTTATATTCGCTGGCTGCAATATTTACCTAAATAGACAATAGAAGAAAAACAAAAAAAAAAAAAAAACAAAAATACCATGGCCGCATTCATTGATCCAGATGTTGTTTATTGTAAGTATACAAGTTAAAGATTGTTTGGAATGCAATGTTTAATTTTTTTTTTTTTATATTTTTTTTTGCAGATAATTACAATTATTATCTGAAAGGCGATCTTGCCTACACCGAAGACCATGTCTTGGTGCACAAGTTATTTGTTTATAAAATTCCACGGAAGGTATGTACAAGTCCTTAAGACTAAAACTTTACACGATATAGAAAAGATTGTAAGTATTGTAAAAATGTTACAACATTTGATAGGCAACCTCTCACATAATCCGGGAGTATTTTTCATATTATGGTCACATAGTAGATATTCGCCTCATTGTCGATAAGAGGCGCCGTAGAGGACAAGTGTCTCCCAATGTTGCTTTCGTGGAATTTGGGAATGCAAAGGCAGCTGCAAGGTGAGTGCCTACTCACTATGTAAATTCAATTTAATCAATTTTCAATGTTACTTGTTTAGGGCCTTAAAAGTCGACCGTCATTCATTGATGGGATCTCGCATCCTGGTAAAGGTTTGTGATAGTTGGCATCAGCCAAGCGCTGGAACCAATTGTCAGCCAAACAAGTCAATTTTAAACAGCAGTCGTATTCAACCCAAGGATGATGATGATGGGCAAATGATCGTTGCCAATGAAGGGATTATTGAGAATTTTATTCCACCAAAGAGAGACAGTATCCTATTCTTAAACGATTACTGCCTGGAGAATATTATACAGCGTTTGCCCCTTCGATCACAAGTATGTTTTGCGCGTTCCTGTACCCGCATTCGTCAGGTCTTTAAGATGACAAGTAAACTATTGCATCGTGTATTGTTGTTGGAGCGTTTGTCCGATATGACGTTATGGGAGATAAGAGATTTCTTTGATTTCGCGGGGGAATATATAATACGCATTGAGGGTGAACTCCCAGATAAATATCGTCAGCGCATTGTCGAGTTCATGTCAACATATTGTAAAAATGTCAAGGAGCTTCACCTGGAATCGAGTGCCTTAAACACAAAGACATTGAATAAGTTATTTATTGGCTTAAGCAATGTTGTAGATATGCGTTTACATTATTGTTCCCTGTGCGATGCATCTGTAATGTCAATTCGTAAACTGAAAAATTTAAAAATCTTAAATCTATCAGAGAATTTTAAGTTATCAGGTATGAGCTTTGAATCATTCAGTTGCATTACTGCATAACTGATTAATTGATTTTCATATTGCAGGCAAAAATCTGAGTGCTATCTCGCCAACAGTTGAGAGTCTATGCCTGAAAGATTGCAGTGCAGTACAAGGTAAACACATTATCTCGCTATGTGCCAAACTGGTCAATCTAAAGGAACTTAATCTTGAGCAATGTTTCGGCTTAAATGCTAGTGTCTTTAACGCCATGGTTGAGTCATGCCAAAATCTTGAAACTCTCACCTTGAGCATCGTATCGTCGGAGTATGAATTGATTGCTAAACTACCGAAACTGAAGAAACTCTCTATATTCATATCGGCAAGACACACACGTGTTCGCCCATCGCTCTTTACCGAGTTGGTTGCGCATAAATCCCAACAATTGGAATTCTTGCACATCATGGGCTTCAACTGTGTCAATAATGAAGTCGCTGAACAGATCTCCTGTTTGAAGGCATTGCGTACATTGGTTTGCCCAAATAATGATCAACTCACCGAAAATGGAATGAAGTATTTCTGTGATCTAGAAAATCTCGAGGAGATTGTACTGCGTGACTGTCGTAAAGTGGATAACACATCCTTGATGCGTTTAATACTCAAATGCCATAAGTTGAAGCGTGTTCACGTTCAACGTTGTCCTCTTGTTACCGACAGTCTAATCTTTGAACTCATACAAAGAATGCGGAAACAAATACAGAATAAAACCTTTTTGCGCACAGGGCCGATTTCATTGATGGTCGAGTCCACGAAGATTAAGAAGTTTATTCTCAATGTGAGTCTCAATAATGTCAAACAAAATACATAATTTATAATGATGCAAATAACTGAATTTTACAGGATCCGGAATATGTTGCGTCTGCACATTTGGTGGTTGTCTACATTAAGAACATCCAACCCGATCTACTCAAGCATGATGATATGTTCTTCGGAAGAGGGTTTGGTGATGATGACGATGATTTAGACTATTTGCCCGAAATCGATGACTTATATCCAGAAGAACAGGACGATGAAGACTTGTTCAATAATAGCGACTTCATCTTCTCTGACGACGACGATGACATGGATGACGAGTTCATGGGCAATATTATAATGTTAGATGGTCAAGGAAATCCACAGAATAGACGCTTCATTCCCGGTTAAAAGTTGTCTGCCAATTGCAGCATCTTCTTTTTTCAAACTACCACTTAAGGTGAGTGAAAATTATGGACATAACTTTTGATGGATATGAATGCTGAAGATTCTAACAAATACGTATCTATTCAATTTATCACTTTAGAGCTCATCTTTTCCTTCTATCTTGGGAGTATTCTTTTATTATTTCCCAACATAAAAACGGCAACGGTAAGCTGAAATATCCAATTATAGAGGTATAACAAAACTGTCCTGTCATTTCCACTGACTTCAGCAAAGCGTTTGATTCCATTAATCATAATCTACATCTACTACTTTAGTGGATTTCTTCTTCAGCGAGTGTTATTTAAGTCCACTCTTTCCAGTTCAGTCGATGATATTTCTGGTGTTCCTCAGGAAAAACATATATGTCTAGGTCCATCATTGTTATAAATTATCTTTCCTTTTTTTTTTTAAACATTCTTGGTGTTTATGTAATCTTTTAAAGTTAAACTGCTTTAAATGCTTGATAATGGCGTTTTGTCATATGTAGCCTTATTTATTATACTCTTCACGCAGTGAAAAGTATTATAAGTTTGTCATGAAGTTTGTAACACACAGAAGGAGACATCGGAGACCCCATAAAGTATATATATTCTTGATCAGCGCGACGAGACGAGTTGATCTAGCCATGTCCGTCTGTATTTGTGCGTCTTTTGAGCTTGCACGGAGCTTTCTTTTTACCATACGCAATACATTTGTCGGAATCAGGCGAATCGGACCCCACCCCCCATACAAACCTGAGTCCAAATTAAAGTTCTTATTAGAAAAACTGTTTTGTTTTTGTACTATTGTTGTGAAATTTGGAAACTATTAAGTTTCCTACTCATATCACATATAAAAGACCCTCAAACCACTAGGACAGGCGTAATTTCCAGACCATCCGGTCACTAGGGGAGGTGGTACCCCATATACAAACCTGGATTTAAATTCATGTTCTTATTAGAAAAAACTATTTTGTTTTTTTTTGGAACTGAAATTTGGACAATATAAGTGATTTCTGATCTATATGCATCAACATTCTAAATATCAAGACTCTGGGACTACTAGAAGGGGCGTGAAGAGTAATACAACTTCGGCATAGCCAAAGTTAGTCTGTTTTTAGGGTTTCGTACCCAAAGGGTGCTATTACTAAGCTTCCGTCGTCCGTCCGTCCGACTCCGGCTCTATCTCATGAACTGTAATAGGTAGAGAGTTGAAATTTTCACAGAGTTTGTAATTCAATTGTGTGTAGAGCGACAAATACTAAAACTAAAATAAAGTTAAAAAAAAATAGAAACGTGTGCTTCAATATGCACTGATTTTATTATTTTTTTTACTGATTTTCTTACACAATAGACAACAATTCACTGGCGCGTGTCTTTACTTTCAGTGGACCTTAGAGTCATTTTAGACCCTAAACTCGGTTTCAACCACCATGTTTTTCAATTGTTTAATTAGGTTAGAATCATTTTACCAAAATAAAATCTAAAAGGATCACAACTATAAAATTGACATCTATGAATTTTTGTTGTTTTTTTTAACATTTAACTTAATGTTGATATTTGTGGATTTGAGAAATTTAACTAATTTTCTTTTATTTTCTTTCTTATTTTCTGCAATAGATACACGAATCAATAAAGCTTGAATATTTTTGTTCATCCAACTTCGAAATTTTTAGTGCCAAAGATTTGATATATAAAAAATTTTGATTATATAAGTTTTGAAAATTCAAAAAACCCAACCAAGAGTAAGAGATCAGATCATTTTGGAGCTTATCACAGTTGATTTTTAGAAATTTCAAGTGAAAATGGGACATGGAATGGAACACAATAAAAACGGATAGACAAATTCAACAGAATTATCATCATTATCATATAAGAGACAGCAAATCTAACAAATTACTCTATTTATTAATGCATTTATTTGAGTTAAAGAAATCTTTTTTGTGAAGCATCAATTCAGTCGAAAAATATAAAATTACCATAAAAAAGATCATTATTGTTGGCTTTCATTCAGTTAAACCAATCTTCATTAGTGCTAATTACCAAGTACCAGAACATGGATAGTTCAGCTGACAATGCTTTTTTTCCAGGGATTAGGTAATTAAGGATCTATTTCAATTAAAAGTATCAGTTTCCTTACGATAATTGAATATAAAAACTGCTGCACGATTTTATCAAAAACTTAGCATTGCTTTAAACATCACCTCCAAAAACAAACAAACACACTTTACGATTACGATCTAGATTTATTTAAAAAAAATATATATAAACAGAAAAATCTGAAAAATATCATCACATCACCAATCATTATTTGTTAAAAAAGCAGCAGGATTTGTTGTTTGATTGTTGGCGAAAAATAAAACTAAAATAAAATCACTTTATCATGAATACCACATATCTATTAAGTTTGGATGACTATACTCTGGAAACGATCTTTAAAGACTTACAGAGGATAAGTCTTTATGAGATCGCCAAGACCTGCACTCGTTTGCGGGATGTCTGCGTTAATATGTGGCGTCGTCTACCGAAAAACCTTGAGTGCATCAATGGTCTTGAGGGCGAGTTCGACGGCGACTCCAGCATGTATAAATTCTACATTTGTATCATGGCCGAACACCTGAAATCATTGCGCTTATATACAAGTGATATTGCTTCATTTAACGAAGCCAGCGAGAAATGCCAAAAATTGATGAATTTAAAAGCACTTCGGTTAGTCAATAACTATGGATCAGAGGAACTGTCGCCCGCCAAGTTTTTAAAGCAATGCGTTGCCTTGGAAAGTGTAGAACTTTGCCAAGCATTGCTAGAGGAATACCATGAGGATATTCTGAGCTTGCCACAATTAAAGCATCTACAAGTCCTACGTTTGATGCGTAGTTTTGATTGTCTAATGAAGGGTGTTATTATACCAAGAGGAGCAACATTGCGCAAAATCCAAATACCCATTGACATATTTCCACCAATTTGGCTATGTGATCAACTGGAATCCTGTTGTACTCGACTGGAGGAAATCATATTTGAGACACGTTACTCTCAAGTGGCACAATTCAATCTAAAACGCTCCCTTCCAACAATGCCTTCACTGAAGACCATCAAAATTATGGGTACAAATTTCTGTCATAACGAATTATTGCGTTTTGCCCTGCAATGTCCAAATCTAGAGAAATTGATTTTCTACTTTAACAATAACAAAGACGAAGAAGTTATCTTTAAGACTAATTTTCTTCGATTACGACGTAACTCGGATAAAATGAAAATAATTTACTGTAAGCATCACGAAGACAAAGCAAAAGTTGATCAAAATGATTACAAAGACATCATCCAAAATATGTCTATCAAAAATATTGCTGAACTATATTTTCATTAAAGATTGGTATAAAACTACCTGAATACAAAATTATATACACTTGCAAGAAAAATATCCGTCCGTAAACTGTGAACAGAAAACTTTATATGCAAAAAACATAAGAAATAAAAAAAAAGGTTTCAAAATATAAAAACAAAACGAAAAGGAAATTTTTAAATCAATTTTTTTCATTTGGGAATGAATCACCATAAAAACTTAGTTGTATGTAAATTAACTAAATTAAAATAATTGCTTCCCTAGAACTGCACTATGTTCATTTACAAATTGTGAGCTACAATTATTTTAAGTAGTTTTTTAAAGGTCATAGACCTTTGTCAGCACTATGTGCTTTAATGAGTCTCAAATGAAGACTAACTATAATTCTCAATTTTTACCATCTACCTACTTAGCTCACGAAATCAAAATCAATCGAACACGTTTGATGTTCGATGAGCGGTCATGAATAACGGCTACTCATTTATTACTAAAACCGTATGTCGGCTACACCCGTTAACCTATGGGAGGTGTTATTGACATACAGCATTTTGGAATGTTATGTTACCTTGTACATACTTAGATATTAAGTAATAACAACTTTTTGTGAGCAAAAAATTAAAAATTTTCAATAAACCACTCCGCACTCCGCTCCGTACAATAGGATTATTGTTGAGAATGTTCTTATTTCTCCCCGAAGATGTTGCTTGCTCAATAGCTTCTAGGCTATAGGATACCCTTACGTTTCGTCATATTTTATAAATTATATATTTAACCAGCTTACAAGTATCCTCTTGCCTCATTTTTCCTCATTCATCCTACAGGGGATTGTGGTGATGAATTCAATTGGTTTTTATTATTATTCCTTAACCACAGTTTCAAAGTACATAAATATACGAGGTTTGTTCAAATAGCATCGCAAACTTTGAATTTACGCGTGCTACGTATCGCATTAACATTGCTCAGGAGCTGTTGGACTTGGTCCCCGACGACTCACATTTGCTCCAGAGGGTCATAACTGGTAACGAATCATGGGTTTATGGTTATGACCTGGAAACAAAAGCTGAGATACAGATTCGTTGATCAATTTTTTCGAATAGGCAAAATTCAAAGACGAGCCAAAACACGTGCAAGCAAAACAGCTGTCAATAATTAACTAAACATTCAAAATGGTCCACCTTGTTAACATAAGTGAGCGACATGAGTACCAACATAAAGCCACAAAAAAATCGAAAATCAAATATATGTATTTAGCACACGAAAATTCAAAATCCGTGATACTTTTTGAACAGACCTCGTATGTGTGTTTCGCCAATCTCCAATTGTTCAGCGGTTTGTTTAAATTTAATTATTTTTTACGTCCAAACAATCGCATTAGTTTATTACATGAATTTTACCAATTCCTTAGGCGGCTATACACTCCCACCACCGCGTTTAGTTTTAAGTAGAAAGTTCTTTTTATCGAATGCTGCAGCACTTTTTCGCCAAATCATTTTGTTCGCCCTAATGCCAAATATGCAGAACTTTCTTTAGGTCTAGAATAAGATTTATTCCTGAAATTCTGATGGATTTTATGTACTCTTTCTGCTTCTTGCTATGCGTTACACGGCCTAACGGCCATTCCTTTTAATATTTTTCAGATGGTATCTGCATGGATATTTTTGCAAAAGGATTTTTTCATTTTCAGACTTATTTAGGAAGCTCTAACTCGGAAATAGTTTTTTTCAGAAGTCACAATACTACATTTTTCTCATTCTGTGAACTTACTTGGGCAACCCGAGCTAGGCTCTCACAAAAAAGAGTTGAGAAGGACAGAAGGTTGAATTAAATGTTTTAAAGTTCTGAACAGATGAATCCGTTAATATATCTGTCCTTCTTATTTGTCTTTCTTGTTTCCTTTCATTTGTGCTTTTTTATACTCTTCACGCAGTGAATAGTATTACAGGGAAATCTCCCGTGGCCGGACACCCATGGTTCCAGAGAAATTGTTCGGACGCGGGAGATGTCCGCCTGGAGGAGCTATCCGCGACTATATAAGCTTGTCATGAAGTTTGTAAAGCACAGAAGGAGACATCGGAGAAAAAAAGAACAAGAGTATTAGGTAAATATTATGTAATACCAGATACCCGGGCAGATGTTGTTCTACTCTCTCCCTCACTCTTTCCGAATTTCTTATTTGTTGTTCCTTTGGGGGTTTTTACTCAGTCCATTGGTGAAAACCGTATGAAAATCCGATAGGTAGTTTTTAAGTTCCTAGCGTTCAGAGAGACAGATGCTTCGAGGGACTTTATTTTATAATATGTATAGATAGAACGAATTGTGTTATTATAACTAACAGATACTATTGTAACATAATATCTACATAAAACCAAGCTTATACGATATTTAATTACCTGGCAAATAAAGAGAGTTTACATTTTCATTTTATTTTTTATGTTTTTATCGCATACAGATTTCTGTTCACAGTGTACGGATGGATACATTTTCTAGCAAATATAAGAGTATCTTGCTGTACCCTACAACTTATGCCAGCTATGTGTAATTTTCCTAGAAACATCATAATTTCATTGTTAGTTGAACAGTGAATCAACAGAAAAATAAAAGCCATTAGATCTATTGTATTTTATTTTATTTGTTTAATCAATTGAAAACCTAAAAGTCGTTGCTCTTTATAAATTGGTTTTGATTTGATTTATCATGAATTATGTATATTATTATATTTTTATAAACGCAGTTAAAATATGTTAAGAAATAATAATAACAATTTTCATTTCAAGTTTCTTTCTATTTTGCTTTTTTTTTATATTAATTTATTTTTTATTTTCATTTAAAAGCATTAATTGACTTATATAATTGCACCCAACGACAAAAAAAAAAAGTTTGCATAGATAAATTTGGAAGCATTTTAAGCAAAGTGGAATATGGAAATTAAATTAAATTGAATAAAATTTTACTAAACCGAGTAACATTTTATATTTGAGATAAATTCTTTTTAGACTTTTCAAAAGACAAAACCAACGAGCGATGATAATAAAATATCTATTAACAATTATTAGATAAAGATTTAAGATTATAGAATATAAATATAAGTATACATTTATATAATTTCATTTAATAAATATAGGTAGTAATAATCTGAGTATTTTTTGATTTAATAAATAAAATTAATATATTTTTGAGATTCATACGTTTAGAGTATTTTTTCATTTTGATTTGAAGAAAAAAATGTAAGGAATGCAGAATTTAATATAATAAATACACACAATATTCATTTATATATACTAAATAAATAGTTAGTTTTGTGTTTGAAAGCATTTTATGGAAAATCTAAATAGGATAAATAACATTTGGATGCTGCAACAATTGCAAATTTCTGTCGGCGCCTTTGTTAACTTAGTTCAGCTCTCAGCTCATCTCATCAAATAAAATCAACATTGAGTTACACAACATTATACAATCATAAATAAATAATTGTAATATATTAATTTAATAAATTATTGTACTCTCTTGTTGCTAGTGTTGCAAATTACCTATAATATAATATAATATATGTATGTACTTGTGTATGCCACTCACTCAACCCACTCATATGTAAATACATACGTATTCGCCACTATTACATCTCACTATGGTGAGTAACTGAGTTGAATTGCATTTTTTTGAGTTAGAGTAATTGTCTTTTGCATCAATCTTTGTTCATTACTTTTGTTTTTTGTTTCATTATGTTTATATTCAACTATAATTAATGAGTATTTTCAGTATTTTCTGTAAGCATTTGTTGCTTTAAATATTTTTTTTGTTGCTAAAATGGCTTTCTTCTTTTTTTTTTTTTTTTGTATAATATAAGTGTATAAGTGGTGTTTTACTATTCCATAGTAGAAATTATTGTTTTATGCATTCAATTCAATTTTCAATGTCCACGCTTTAATAAGCATCATCACTATGTTCCTGATCATCGTTATCGAGCATTTCCAGAAAAGCTCTTGGTACCAAACCTTTGAGCAAACCCTGTTTTCCATACATATAATCGGCATTGATTGGTGAACACTCGGTTACAAAAATTACCTAAAAATTTAAAGTTTTTTTTTATAAATAAATGATAATAATAAATATTTATCAATTGAAAAATGATTGTTTCCAGCTCACCTCATTTGCATTCAAATTCAATTCGGTATGATCTTTGGCATCATATGAGCAAAGGACACGTGCACGTTGCATTTGATCTGTGCTAACATTCATAGAATTGGGTGATTTTTTGGCATTGCCACCGCTATTAATGCGTATGCCACCGATGCCGCCGCCAGTGCCACCTCCACTACCACCATTAGTGCCAGCTTTATTATTGTCATCATTCAAATCAAGCGGTACATAAGGTGTCGGACCTCCCAGTCTAATATAAAAGAGGGGAATACACGTAGATAAAAAGGGCATTTCAAATTCAAAATTTTTTATATATAATTTTGCTTATAGTTTTATATTTTAACAAATATGTTCTATTTTTTTATAGATCTAAGACTGGCAAACTAACAACTTATACAATAGTTTATTTCCAAAAAGACTAAAACTCTTTCTCAAACTGTCGCGGGCGATGAAAAATTCTTAATTCTTCTTTCATTCAAAGATTATGTTATTTATGAAGTAGCAAACATATTTTTTTATTTCTTTAATTTAAAACCTAACTAATATATAATTATGTGTTTGTGTGTGTGTGTGTGTACCAACAATAACAACAACAATAACAAATTTAACAATTAACAATATAACAGGTATTTATGAATATAATAAATTCTAAACAGTTGTTATAGCGCTCGTATCAAAATCAATATCATATTCCTCTAATAATTGTGTTGTTGCAAATGGATTCGTTGTAGAAGTTGCAGTTGTTTTTTCTATAGTTGATTTACCTTTAGGTCTAATTGGATTTTCATTTCTATTCCTACTAATATCTACAGTATAAAATGACATATTTCCATCATTACAATCACCATCACCATCTTCATCATCTATATCTTCTTCATCATAACTTTGTTGTTGATTTTCTTGTATATTATTATCATAATTAAAACTAACATTATCTAAAGCTATACTAGTTTCTCTTGATCGTACTGAGCTGGGAGGCCCAACATCAACATCTTCGCTATTGATGCGCAAGCGTGGCTTTTCAGGACGCATTCTGCAAACCATAATACAGACACAAAAACACACAGAGATACATCAACATCAAATCATATACAAACATAAATCAAAAATTAAATTAAATTAAATTAAAGCAAAAATTATAAATTTAAAAAAGCTTAATTAGCGAGAGAGATTAAGGAAAAAAGTGAGTGACTCCTCAGAAAAGTGCAAAACTAAACTAACACAAAAATAAAAAGGGTGCCGCTGATAAATTGATTTATCTATGTTTATTCATACTAAGTATTGTATGTTGATAGAGTGTGTAAACTAGGCTAAACTCACTTGGCCAGCTCACGCTGCAGTTGATCCATAACGTCACCGCATTGCTTGTAGTAACGTACTTGTGTTTCAACAAAGGCATGCAGATGACGCAAATGCGATGCTTGTGAAGTGCTAATGCCATCCAGCAGCAACTTTGTAATCTCCGATTGACGATCGAATTCTGCTTGAGCAACGCGTAAATCACGTTCTGCCTGTTATTTGGAAAGTAGACAAGAATCAGAATTAAGCAATTGCACATAAATCAAATCAAAGTTTTAAGCTGCAAATCAATAACAACACAACAATACAATACAATAATAGTGGTAGTATTTGTACCTGTTCCAAGATGGCTTCTGGCGAAACGCCATCTTTCTATAGAATCGCCGTCAATTCAATTCATTTCAATTTAGTTTGTTTGTTTAGCAAATAATCAAAGAAAATAGCAAAGAAATTGGAAAAAGATATATAACTGTCACTTGAGTGTGCACATTGTTAGACTTTACAAACTATTTTTAAGCATAAACATGGACATATTCTAATGGATGAGCAACTTACCGCTTGTTGGCCAAGCATGCTGCGTGCCTTCTTTACACGATTCTTGCAAGCATCCAAGTCCAAACTATAAATACAAAATTTCAATTTGTACAAATTCATAAATATGTACCATATGTACTATATGGAAATTAAACGCACCGCTTTGTCTCTAGTATGCCTCGTTCTTTGGTTATTGATTTCATTTCACCATCTAGAAACTTACGCAGTGGCTGCGTGAAGCATATGGCTGAGGATCCAATGAAATCCCGTTCGCATTGGCCCAACTTTTGCTCGGCCTGACCAACTTTAATAAGCGCTTGACCATAGGGCATATCCTGTCCAAAATCACCGCCAGCCTCAATCATATTCAAAGCCAAATGCTCTAGATTGCTCAACCTCTGCGGTTTAGTCTTTTCAATTTTCTCAAAGATGAAATCTTCAACACGATTCTGTGGATTTGGTATGAGTACAGATTCGGTATCACGAACAATCTTTTCGGTCCATGCCTTAGTGACATCGGCACGTTCCGCCAGATTTTGAAAGTGTAAATCATATTCAGTGCGTTCAGTGGTGCCCAATTTCTCCTCAGTAAGCTGTTAAAAAATAAAACAAAAACCAAGAAAAGTGTCTTACAAATGCTCTTGAGTGCAGAATAAAATATAACTATGCATGTCAAAATTCAACCTCTTCAGGGTCGCTCGGTCATTTTTCACACACTTAGCCACACACCAGGCAACCACCCACATCCTCCCACCACATTAAGTATACATATGTAGTTATACACTCTTTTCTCTTTTCAAAACAGGAGGGAGGAGGTCTAGTTGCATCGTTTTGATTTCATTTTACCTGAACTACACGCGAAATTGTACTGCCAGCCTCCTTCACAAGATTCTTTACATTAAAATTTGGTAAATTTATATTCATTTTGTTTTTTTTTTCCTCTTTTTTAAACTTTCGGGTTTTGCTTAATTTGGGTAAAATTAATATTGTGTCTCAGCACTGCTCTGCTGCAAATTGTATGTGACGGAATCTAATCAGATTTTGTATTTTGCATTAGAGATGGACGCGTGATTAGACTCTTGTTTATGGAAAACTTTGAACACAGTTTGGCATTATCAGTTTGAGTATTTCAGAGATGTAATTATGTGAAAAATTACATGAATTACAATGTATCAATCTGTAAGTGGACTTATTAAGTTATTCGACCAAAAATAATCATATATCTCATAAAATACACGAGCTGTTCGTCCATCTCAAAGAAAAAGTATTTTGTTTTGTTCTCTCTGAATAGAGTGACCATTCTTTCATTGAGTGTTCAAAGCGCCTTTTAGGCATTTGACATTTTTTAGTGAATTCTCTTATTTACATTATTTTTGTTTGCAATTTCTACGTTTCATTTATTGCAATGTACATATTCATATATTCATAATTTTATAATGAAAAATTGAAAGAATGTGTTTATTTGGAAATAATAATAATAAATTAACTAATAAATAATTGAAATTGTTATGTCTGCATTGGATTTTTAAAGACAGTAAGTATATGTGGTGACCACAAACAAGAATACATAGTTTCTATTTTGTGAAATGGATTCGAAATATTCGTGAAGATGCTGTATTCAACATACAGTTTGTCAAATAAATGCACAATAGAATGAAAGGGTATGAAAATATTATATACATCTATAAAGCAATCTCCAGTAGTTATCAATGTATAATACCATAGTAATAATATGTTGTCAAATCGTCCATTAGAGTCACTAATAACAATATTAGAAGATTATAAAAATTATGCATGAAAAATGATAAAGAATTTGTAGAAATTGTCTCCCATAGAACCATTCATCGAAGTAACATTTAACACCGACTCATTTAACACAATCTCGGTCTAAAACGATGACGTATTTTACATAATTTTTTGTTTAACAATCTTCTCTCTGGCTACATCCAATACTGCTTTTCTTCTACTGGCATTTACCCGCTGCATCGCTTACTCCATGTTTCAATTGTATATATTGTTATAAAAATTTAAACTCAAAATGAAGGACATTGTGAAACCTGTAATTGGAATATTACAAGGAGCCGGTATATGGAATCATGAAATATGTATGTCTTAAGACATACTTACCAACAAGTGGTGTGGTACGTACGATAAACTTTAGTGAGGTCGAAATAAGAAGAGCTGTAGCAATGGGTTCATTATTCCCCAACCGACTCCGACTCTCCCACTGTCGAAAAAGAAATACTTTTCATGAAAAAAAAAAACTTTAAGAACAGCTTAAACGAAATGAAGTATTTCAAGTACAAGTATTGTACATCACGTAATGGATGTTTCGAAATTAAAAAAAAAACGATTCGCTAATTATAAGATTAATATTAAAGATAAAGCAGCATCCGCCGAAGATGCCCCATCTGAAAATTGCATAGCACTTCTTCTATACAATAATGAATTAGGAGGATTTTTCGTAAAGCCTGTGCTAAATATTGTTTATAAATCCTTAAAACCATGAGCAATGAAATGTGTAGGAAAAGTTATATTTGCGGTCTATTGGAAAGCAACTTCAACTACCTGTATAATTATTTACATGTTCTTAAATTGTTTCAAACCAGAAGTTTGAAAATATTTGAAAAAATAATTTCCAATTTAAAACGCTTCTGATATTGGTTAATGCTCCAAGCCATATGTAAGGTTTGAACCATCCTATTGGAAAGGGAAAATTTTTTCAGCCTAATACAACATCAGTACTGCAGACGATGAATCAAGGATCGTTCAGTTGGTAAATTTCTTTTTAAAGGAGTTTTAGAAATCAACATTGAATGGACTTTAGAGTAAAGTCTGGTCGGCAGTTGCTGAAAGCCAAGTGTTTCAATTGCTACAAAGTTGACTATATGAATTTTTACAACTTGGTTAAGGATTCAAAGATATGGCTATCGAGGATATACAATGACCGTGATAAAGAATTGTTGATTACATTTTCTGTGTATGATGAAAATAATTCAAAACCAAATGAGAAAAGTTTCAAAGATATTGAGTCTATAGAAGACTGACCTTCCAACAGGGTAATGCTAAACCAAAGGACTTGAATCGTTTTTCCTAAATTCAAATTCATTAATTAAAAGACGTATAAAGTTCAAAAGGTAGTTAGTTAAATGTTTCTTACCCTATCAAGAGTGCTATAATGAAGCTTTATAATCAACAAAACACTCAAAAATTTCAAAAAAAAAAAAAAAAAAACATAATAAAGATGACGATGTCAGCGACACTTTATCAAATAATGTAACGTAATCCATGTTATGATCTCCTTGAATACGAGTATCAATAACCCAGTATTAAAATAAATACTCATCCAAAGTGATTATAATTTGGGACGAGAACAAAATAGTAAGCTTAGTTCAAACAATATGATTACTGTTCATATATTTGCTCATTTTTGCGTCAAATTTCACTAATATTTATTTTCATATTGTGTGAACATCATATTTCAGTATGATAACAAAATATAAACACGTATTGATAAACACGACTTGTTTATATCGTGTCAACACTCTTTTCGGACCATATACAACACTATCGTGCAAATTTTTCCTTTTCAACACAGATATGATCAATTATGTTCATATGTCAAATGTGTGCTTATATCTCAGTAAATTTCTTGATGCATTGCATGTGTTTCATTTGAATATTTAGTTTTTATTTACATTTATTAATTTTAATTTCGTTGGATAGTCATCATTTTACGGATTTGTTTTTATTTGGTTGGTTTTATTTATTTTGATATTGTGTTGTGCAGATAAATGGAGAGTCCAGAGCAATACGACGACGACAATATAAAAGATGAAATCGAGGAATTTTATGAAGAATACGACTCTGGTCTTCCGAAACTGCGTACACGAAATCCATTGCAGTTGCCATCGGAGAATGAAAAAAAAAAGAAAAAAACCAAAGGTTCAGAGTGACTGGGTCAAAGAAGACATTTTGAAGCTGATAAAAGCCATCAAAGAGCGTCCCGCTCTGTGGGATAAAGAAATGAGAGAATACAGATTGCCAAAAGTGTTGGTTTGGCACGAAGTCGCTGAAAACGTTGGAAATTATTCGCCAGATGAATGTAAGGCCAAATGGTCAAATCTGCGCATAACATTTAATACAAATTTGCCAAAGTACCGCAGTATAAAATCGGGGCAGGACTCCGATGAAAAAACAAAGATTATTTGGAGGTATTTCTATCCAATGCTGTTTTTGGAAGATGCCGATATGCGTCATGTGGTAAATTTTATTTCACATCGAACAATCTTTGGATCAATACTTATTCGAGAATTTTTCAGGAATCTCCTATCGCTGATCGTTCGATACTGTCCGAAGTCGAATCCTCGGATGCTGTGAGTTCATCACCATCTGTAGAAAATCGCAGATTTAATACAAAACGACCTTCAGCATCCCCGATACGAAATTCATCGCAGTTGCAATCGCAGTCTGCAAAAAGAATAAAAAAACAATACCGACCAAAGGTTCAGAGTGAGTGGGCCCACGAAGATATTTTGAAGCTGATTAAAGCCGTCGAAGAGCGGCCCGCCATGTGGGATAAAACAATGTTAGAATACAAAATGCCAAAGGTGTCGGCTTGGCAAGAAGTCGCTGAAATCATTGGAAATTACTCGCCAGATGAATGTAAGGCTAAATGGAACAATTTGCGTGTAACATATAATACTAATATGACTAAGTGCCGCAGTATGAAGTCGGACCAAGGCTCCGATGAAAGAAAAAAGATTATTTGGCAGTATTTCAATCCAATGCAGTTTTTGGAAACCGCCTATGTACGTCAATCATCACAATCCACATCTTTAATGCATCTGGTAAATTTTACTTCAGCTCGAACACTCGTTGGATCAATATTTACTCGAGAATTTTTCAGGAAAATATCACTGAATCTTCGATTCTGTCCGAATTCGAATCCTCTGCTGCTGTGAGTCCATCACCATCTGCAGAACAGCGCAGACGTAAGATACGGAAGACGAAACGACCTTCCTCATCCCCGTCACGGTCACGGTCACCTTCACCGACGAGATCGAATTCAAAGAAATTGAAACAATTGGCGGCCCTGGCATTAAATGTCATGAGCAATCAAACAGTTAAAGACGAGTATAGCGCTTTCGGTGAATTCATTTCGGCTGGATTACGCAGCATTCACGGTCATCGTGCAGCTTACGTTAAACGCAAACTGAATCGTGCATTTGTGGATTTGATGGACGAGGTGGCATTGATGGACGAAATGGCAAGTGCATAGGTTTTTGCTATTTATTTATTTTCAACCTTTTCACTACGTTTTTTTTCTCGATATAGCCTCCGAACCCGACCACCAGATAACTGATCAAATGGTCGTAATGTCGCCTTTATGTGAACTTCTACTAGCTCTCGATCGAACTGATGCTGATGATATCAATAGGATTTTTGTGTCTACTTAAATACAAAAATCGTATTTCTGACTTGATTCATTTTTTTAATAAATGAAAGAACAAAGGAAACAGATTTCATTTTTATATTTGTGTTCCAAAAGCAGAGTCAAAAGTTATTTATTTATTCAAAGATTTGTTCAATTCGGGTGAGAATGAAAATGGATAATAATAAAAAGGTTTTGGTTCCATTTTGTATTTTTGTTGTGTCTCATTTTCATTCTCACTCGTTAAATTAGAATTAATAATTTATATAATTTTGTTCTTTTCACCTGGGAACCGTTGTCGTTGTACCGGTCGAATTGTCCTACATGGTGTGTAATTTCTTTTATTTGTGGTCACCTAATAATTGTAAAGCACAAAGCACGCGAGCGTTACTTCTATCGTTTCTCCTGCGTTCAAATGAATGGGTTTTTGAAGAAGTCAATGATTTGCTGACACGTTTCCAATGGTGTTTCTTGCGCGACTCAATCGATAATTACAAACGCGCTGCACCATCGTGAGGCCGTGGTAACTATAAGGCTTCATAATATTCAGGCAGAAAGCGATAAGAACGTGGGGTTTTGATGGTGGCAAGATCAACTTATTGGTATCCATCGCTTGTGTAAAGTTGAATCGATTAAACACACCGCCATCAATAAATCGTCCGTTTCGTCCGACGTTGATTTATAGCAGTTTGTATGTCGCGTCTTCAATCCCATATAATACGATGCTGTGAGTGCCTTTAAAGTTATAGAAAATGCTGCCAGCATTGGTCGACGTGGTCATTTTTACCTACTTTCCATCGAATGCACCGATGCAGCTGGGAAATTGAAAACTACTGTGTTCCAATCTTCTGGGCTTTTCGGTGTCTGTAAATCAAAAATAATATCTCAAAGCGACGAACGAATAAATTAAATACAAACCTCGTGGTATTCATCTACAAGTACTTTGTAAATCTTGTGCAACACTTCCACCATTATGATCGAAATGATATTTAGTCGGATTGCACGAAAAGATTTCATCGGTTGTCAATAAGCGAAGCGTTAATACGAGCCGATTTAAAGCTGAAATGTTTCTGTTATTCTTTTCAATGAACGGAAATACCAAAGAAAGCAGGTGATCGAACTGATCGCAAAAAGTTGCAATACAATGTTGGTTCTTCTTGCTTTTATTTTCGATACATTTTCACGATCACTACGCTCGATTCCCTAAAATGTAGGCTTCCGAAAGGATTTTAAGTCTAGTCATCGAAAACGTATTGTATTCAGTTCATATCTGTCGTATGTGTTCATATCGTGTGAACACACACCCTTTATACTCGATGATGAACATATTTGAACATTTGATCATCTTCAAAAATTTGCAGTTTTGTGACAAAGTATTCATATCGTCTGTACACCAATCATATGATATATGAACATATGACCATAGAAAGAGAATATGAACGATCTGCATAACAACACTAATATGAACAGTAATCATATCGCCTAAACTAAGCTTTATCAACATATCGTGTCGCCCCATAAAGTATGGCGACAACCGAATTCTGCTCTGCAACAGAAAAACATTCCAACAATAATATTCGGCAAATTTTGTATTTAATAATATTATGAGCAAAGAGTTTTAAATAGATATATGTACTTAAAAAAATAATTGGATATCAGTGCCAAAATATTGGAATGGTAAGATCTTCAAAGACAAGTGAAAATTAATTTTTAATTATGTCAGGACAATGATCCCAAATATACATATGTCCTTATTGCACAGAACAAAGCTGCTACCTAACTACAACAAAGTTCTCCATGCATCGACACAAAGCCCTGATTTGAACCCAATAGTTTCAAATGTGTAGGCTCATAAAAAGTGACAATTCTGGCATAAAAGATAAAAGCAGAAATACCCCAGGAATACGATCTTCAACACCTAACTGGATCAATGTAAAGACTTAAAACTGTTATCGATGCCAAAGGTGGACATAGCAAATATTTGCCAAAAATTGTTTTGTTTTCATAATATTTCTTAGTTTTTTATATTTTGGTAAACATTTATTTGAGGACTAACTTTATTCTTTTGTGCGTTATTTAAATTTTGTTTTTATACTCTTCACGTGAGTCATGAAGTTTGTAACACACAGAAGGAGACATCGCAGACCACATAAAGTATATATATTTGTGATCAGCTCGATGAGACGAGTTGATTTAGCCATGTCCGTCTGTTCGCACTCCTATTCCTTCAGTTTTTGAGCTACAGAGCTGAAATTTACATAGGTTTCTTTTTACCAAACGACGATTAAGTTCGTGAATCATCCGAATCAGACCACTAGGAGGTACCTCCCATACAAACCCCCTTTTAAATGAATGTTCTTTTTTGAAAAAGTTTTTTGTTTTTTGGCGTATCGAACTGAAATTTAGACACTATAAGTTTCTGGTCTATATCCACTAACCATATAAATTTCATTATCCTAGGGTTACCAGGAGGAGTACCTCCCATACAAACCCCCTTTTAAATTAAATTTCTTATTAGAAAAAGTTTTTTTTTGACTTATTGAACTGAAATTTGGACAATATAAATCTCTGACCCATATCCACAAACCATGAAAATTTCAAGACCCTCTCAAATGAAGACTAACTATAATTCTCAATTTTTACCATCTACCTACCTACTTAGCTCACGAAATTAAAATCAATCGAACACGTTTTATGTTCGATGAGCGGTCATGAATAACGGCTACTCATTTATTACTAAAACCGTATGCCGCTACACTCATTAACCTATGAGAGGTGTTAATGCCTTACAGCATTTTGGAATATTATGTTAACTTATATGAAAATATCTCTGATCCCAAGCGCCATTATTCTTCTTGTAAATGATTGTGAACACAAGTGAATTTATTATATCATTAAGAATTAATAACTTTAATTTTAATAAATAAATATTTATGTTAATTAATCCTAATTCCATATATAGAATTAGAAAGCATTTCGAAAGTTAAGGCAAACAAAAATTTTGGAAAAGATAAAACAAGTTTGGTTGGAACAAACATTTTCGTCGCTATCAACGTGCGACGTACGACGACGTAAATCATTCAATCATAACAAAAATAACAATAACGACATCATTAATAAAAAGAAACCTGCTTTATTTTTGTATACAAATTTTGAAGTACTCACCACATCGTGCTAAACAGTTTATTGAACTTTGACATGTGAAGTATGAGGCCATACAAATAAAACTGATAGAGTTACAGCAATTAAATTTATTTATAATTATAAATATTGTTATAACAATAAAATATTACATATGTTAAGACTAAACCAAATTCATGTAACGTAATCCCCTAAAAAGGCTCCCACTAAAACTATCACCGTCAATAAATTTGATACCATCGACAAGGCAGGATTGCAAACTGCATGGATATTCAGCACCATAGGCGCTTGGTTCCCAGCTAAAGCGTAGTTCGTAGAGCACATCGGGCGTAAGGATGACACCCTCCTGCCAATTAATATTTAAATCACAATTATATTTTGTAGATTGTCGCTGTACAACATGTGACCAAATAATATTGGCATCACCATTATCATAATCCAACTGTTGTTCTCCTACTACTTCTTGTTGTCGCATACCAACAACCGACAAATCAATACGCACAGATTCATTATATTCTAATGGAGCTTGCTGATGTGCCCAGGCATTAGTGAAGAGCGGTGCCAAACGACTATTTAAGACAACTCCAATCATTGAAATGAAACGTTCGCATTTCAAGCGAACCCGCCAAACATTTGCATTGCCATCGACAGTAAAGGGTCGGCAAGCTTTGTAATAGCAACGTTCAGCTAACATTATTTGCTGCTGCTGTTGGTGTCTATCGGATACCTTAGTAACATCCAAGCTATTAGTATTAGGCATATGATAGACAACATCATCACTGCCATCATTATTCAATTTCAATTCATCGATTATTAATGCCCCATCGCAATGCTGTAGCCCATGCTCTAAGCACTCTTGTTGTGTCCATTCGCAAACATACCAGCAAAGCAATTTATGTGGTTCCTTGCACGCTGCTATAATTGCCTTGACACACTCCTTAGACACATGAACATAGTGTTCTTTTAGATACTTCATATACTGAGTATTGTTAACACAACAACGCATAAAGAATGCTACACAAACGTCAAATAAACGTGTGAGATTCATATAGACAGTCAGTTCGAGGGCGGGCAATATATTGGAGAAGCGTAATTTGTGCGTTATGGCTAACAAACAATCTGTAGTCAGTTCAGTGAGTAAATATTTCTCGGCTGCATAAAATAATTCAATAGTTTCCTCTAGTGTCATTTGTTCATAGTTAATTATGCCAATGTAAATATAATCGATAAGTGTTTTAAACATCTCTGGACTAATATCGTGTATCTCAATTTCGCGATCATGTTCTCGTAAAGCGCCATAGAACATAGCCTCAAACACTGGACTAGCTGCTGAAAGTATCAATTTATGGCATTTCACTTGCGTGTCGCATATATGAAAGACGCAATCCGTGAATTTTTCTAAACGCAGCAGCTGCTCATAGCGTCGACTCAATTGTTCGGAATATTGGCGTGATTGAAACATTGATTTCTGATATTGTTGTTGCTGAGGTGTGTTGTTTGCTGTCATCGTCGCCGTCAACATTTTTAAGGATCTAAAAATACATAATGTATGATATTATTAGACAAATAAGTATGTAATATTATTATATTTAAATATGTATAATAAAAAAATATAAAATTATTATATTAATTAATAATCGACTATTAGATTCTCAGCTGTAGCCCTGTTGTGTTATATAAAATTTATGCGATAAGGGATGTTATGTGGGGAACTAGGAGTCTTCTGCACCTGCAGCGTTTTAATAATTGGAAGTTTCTTATTTTTAAAGAGTTCTAATTTGTGAGCTTTACTGTGCTTATTAAAAAATAATAAAGAAAGATAAGGGTGCAGACAACCTGCCGGTTGTAGAAGAAGGCCAAAAATTAAAAAAAAAAAAAAAAACAACAGAAGAAAAACATCAATAAATCTATTTGTTGAAAACATGTAGATTTTAAATAAACATGTTCTTGTCATCCCCAGCTTATAAGATTAAGTTAGAAATTAAATTAATATTTAAAAATGGCGTAAAATGTATGCAATTGAGATTTAGGGTACGCCAAAAAAATATTGCTCCAAATGTGAGACAGGACTTCGAAGGTTTCAGAACCGCTGATGTAGACTATATTTATAAATAAAGTAAATACAATTTAAAATGTTATTTGCCTGAACAATTCTTATAACTCGTTGAAAGGACAAGATATGTTTAAAATTATACAATAAATTTACAATTTCAAAAGTCCTCCTGGAGCAAACAAATTTAATAAACTCTGATGTAGAAATCTTTAAGTTTATATGCAAATTGTGATAAGTTCGACTTTATTAACTGATAAGAAAAATGATTCAATAAATCTTGTCTACAAACATCATACTGTAGTTATTTTTATAGGTTTGAAATTTATATTTAACATTCACACTAGTTGCATATGTCTTATCAATATTCAACATTTGTCTCTAATTAGTTAAAAATGTGAGATCCATTTTAAGATTATAAATATAAGTCTTTATTGAATCTTGTCTATAAACATAGTTGTTACATATATATATATATCTATTATTGATTCTATTTAAATATAGTTACATATTTCTTATCAATATAAAACATTTTTCTCTTTATTCAGTTCAAACTAAAAAGTTTTTCGGTAGCTAAACTGAGATCAACTGTGATAGATAGAACTTTAATGGCTTTAAGCGAAGGCGTACTGTGCTTAACCCAACAACAAATAATAATCGATCAGTTAACTTTTCGGTGAGTATTATGTACATACGTGTATATATTCTATTGTAGTTTATAGAAAGTAAATCTGTGTTTTACATTATAAAAGCTAATATGTATTCACAAAACAGTTTCATAGTCGATAACTTCTCGTTTCAATTGTCGCACTTGACTTTGATACAACTACGTCGTCATGTATAATTTATAAAACACATTCATACGTAATTCTTCTGTTTATCAACGATCAACAACAATAATAATTATAATATTGTATGTATAAAATAAGTAAAATAGAATAGAATGTGTTTTGTCATTCTCTGCCTGTGCCGGCCGTAATAAGGCGAGTCGTGCGATTTTGTCAGAATCATTCAATTGTTATTATTTGTTATAAGCTTAAACAGAAAAGAACACAAATAACTAGAAATAATGAACCGGTTTAATGAAGCTGTTTACTTCGGACAACGTAAAAATAACAAAAAATTAAAGAAAAACAAAAATAAAAAAAAACCTTTAGGGAGTTTCACAAGAACAGCTGCCAACTCAACTGACATCATGCATTTACATAAATTTTAAAAGGACATTATACACATCATATTTTAATAACGATGATGGATGAAGAATTCAATTCAATTGACAGTAAAAACATGGATCACAATATTGCCCAATAAATCAGTTTTAATTCCATAGTAGAGAGACATTGAAGTTTAAAATTCAATAAGACGAAGAACAATACTCAATTTTCAATTTTCAGAATTTTAGATTCATATTTTAATGAGTGCCTTCTTATTATTGTCAAAGTCGAAGTTTCCCGATTATTTGTAAAAATAGCATATAAATAACTTTTGTAATATAAAACTTTAATTTAATTACTGAAGTACTTGAACTGAACAATAATACAATATTTCTTCAATTCGGAATGATCAGATTGTTAAAACTATTGGATTCGCCTTCAAAATTAGTGATTTATTTTTATGAAAGAGTTTTTATTAGATTTTTGTTTAATCGCTCTGTAGATTTAATTTAGTTTTTAAGCTTTTAATATGAGAATAAAGATCTACTTAAAATATTTCGCGATTCACACAAAAACATGGTTATTCAGGAATCCAAAACTTTCATGGCAGATGACAGAAAAACATCAATTGTCAAAGAAAAGTATCGGCTTATCGGTGAAACCGAATTACTGAATTGTGATTTTTTTTTTTAATTAATTGTATTTATTGGAAATTTGTTTTATTAAATGATTAATAAGTATATTTACCTGATTTCTAATATATAAATGCTACAATATGAATAAATAAAACACAATAATTATTTTGTGATACGCAAAATCTTGATTTCGTAAACGATAGAAATAAATTCTCACTCACGTTTCCCTTAAATTTGTCTTTATTATATTGTAATAAATTTACATAAATCCATTAATTAAATTATTTTCTTTAGAATTAAGAGAAATTTTTGACAATTTACTAAATGTATTTCTGTTTTTTTATTATAATTTTTGTTTTTATTTTTTGAAAAATTAAATTCACTTGAATATTTGATTCCAAACATTTGGCACAATGTCAATATATAAAATGTATAGTATATTTAAAGAATATACATAAATACGTAAATCATATTCTTCATGTATCTTTTAAACTTTTACTTTCGTGTTTATGTCATTCAAATTACAAAAATCTTTTATTTTCACTATTCAATTGCACTTCAATATTTCTGTTTTTGTTTTATTATTTTAATTTTAATTTAATCAAATGCACTTTGGTTTTGCTTTGTTTGTATTTTTTTAGCATTTAATTGAACTTGACCGATATCTTGATCTTGTGCAGCTTTAGCTTTAGATATATGTAGATATATTCTCGTTCGTCACCACGATTTACGTTCGCTGTTCTACTCATAAGAATATTTAAAATTGTTTTGATGTGTCTCCTCTTTTAAGATTTTTATTTTTTTGCACTCGCACTAGAACCGCTGAGCGCAAAGCGCCAACTTTTACTGAAACTTACTCAAAAAGTGATCCAATGTTTATACTGAAATTTACTTATAAAATATACTTGTACAAATTTATGCTCTTTCATTCGTTCTCAAGATTCCATTAACATTGTCTGTCGATCTGTTGGTGTTTTGGTTTGTCGTATCTTTCTATCTCTTGATTAATTTAACAGAATGTTACGTCACTCTTATGGCTCTCTCATGAAAGTTTATATTGATAGCAAAAGTTCTATGGTTAGAACAAGAAATATCTTGGATATTTTTTGTAATTTTCGACTTAAGTTGGCATAAATCTTTTGCACACAGTTTTTCCTGAAGAATTTGTTTAAAGAAACTTTTTCATTTTCTATAAAGATTTCTTCCAAAATGGTTTATTTATCTAGAATCTTGTAATCTACTGAAATATATAATAGTATGATTAAGACAAGTTTGTCTCGTCTGACCCACAATTCATGGGAGCCAAGGGAAAACAAAATGGCCAATTTGTTAAACATTTAAGTAGAAGAACCTGCCATCTTTGCTTTCGTTATACAAAGTTAACGTGTTGTTTGAATGAACCAAAGAATTAAAAGAAGAAATATGTATACTCCAAGAATAAGGAAAAGAAACAGAATAACAGCTTTGAACCCAAGTAAACTGAAGTGGTCTGAACTGAAGAGGAGTGAGTTATTTTTAAGGTTCAAGGTTGATTTTGGCGCGCTGCTAAGAATAGACAGACCAAGCAGCAATCGTAACAACATCAATGGAACTAACAACAACAACAACAATCACAACGACATTAGTAACCACAACCAGCTAAGAGTAGAACTTAACTGAGTTTAATTATATGTATTGATTTTGTGGCAATTTGCAACGCAATTAAATTGGTTGAAAACAAAAATATAAACATCTTTGATTTACTATTAAATTGTAGTTTAAATGAGAGACGACTAGGCATGTATAATGATTATTATTATTTAATCTAAAATGCATTTTGATCTTAATAGATTGAAATTATAGATTAACATTTATTTTCCTATTTTTTTGCAATAGAAAAGTATTTACATTTGTAAAACAAAAATTAATAAATAATCATGTTAACAGCTGTAAACACTGTTTAATTTAATGTTACTGTTCATGTAACAGAACTTAACTCTGTTAACTCTATTCATACCATAATGTTATAACAAGAACAAACAAAGGATCTGATAGAATCGGAAATGCCTGGTACAGAATTTCTTAAACTAAGCTTAAACATAAATATTTTTTGATAAATAAAATATAACAAACATTTAAGTATTTGGTGATCAAGTTTTTCAATTTTAAATGGGTTCTGAGACCGAAGGATTGCATTCAATATTAAATAATCATTTATTACTGATTACGTAGATACGCTGTTGATAACAGCGCATGGTTTATAATAATGAATTCATGTTTCGTGAATAAAGCAGAAATCTATCAGGAATATGTTATTACAACCCATAACTTTGCTTTGAAATCGCTATTCTATTTTGCTTATGATCCATATTTCACCTAAGTTGCTCGACTTGGATGATTTTCACAAAAAATACTTTAATGATAATGATGACAAACATTCCCAAATAAGCTTCATCGAGCTACAATTGAATCTCAACAACTGTTGCCTTATTTAAAAGCATGTATGTATTATATTTTATCACCGCTTTATGTTTAATCTAATTTATTGTTGTCTGAAAATTTGTGTGATATGACATCTTCTGACATAATTTAATTAACAAAGTTACATGCCTTCAAACGCGAGTGAAGATTGATCATCTCTCATATTCTTATCTTGCCGTACTGTCCGCAAGGCATCAATTATTACTCTAGAAATAGAAATATCGATTGGATAGAAATAGACAAAAAAAAAAAAAAATACTTTGAGTTGCTTTTAATATTTTCCAGTAGAAATTACTACACATTAAAAACATCGTACAAAGTTAGAGAGATAACAATTTTAACGAATAACTATACTTCTCCATGAAATTGTTGAATTTAAATAGCTTCCAGGCTCTTTAGTATAGTACTATTTATATGAAATTAGTAACCCTGGCGTGCTTCGCCCCTCCCCGTCAAAATCGGCTTTATATGATATTTATTTTATTTTGTTGTGACTTACAATTGAATTGATTTGAAAATATGTATGTCTCTAAGGTTTATATGCAAAATTTTGATCCATCAATTCCTTCTATTTCCGGTGGTCAAATCTGCACTAAACTTTACTCAAACATTCCCCAGACAATGCTAAAGTTTCCCGCATTTCATCAAAATCGGTAAAGCGATTTCGAAGTCCATAAGTCCTATAGATACATACCAGTGTTGCCAGATTTTGTTTTGGGAAAAGCGGAACTTTTAAACCTTTTGAGTAAAAAAGCGGGATTCTTTTGTCGAAAGCGGGACATAATAAAAAAAAACGGAAATATTCAGTAGTTTTTATAACTTATCCATTTATTTGAATTTAAAATGAAATTTCCAATGGTTATAGATAGTCATATATAATGTTTTTAATGGAAATACGTTACTATACTATAATAACTGTCTGGTTTACCCTGTAAGGCAAATAACTCTTCAGAGGAGTATAATATAAATATATAATAGATAACTTACGAATTAATTATTTATATTTTTCTAAAGATTTCACTTCTTTTAAAGTTTATTTATTTTCTTTAATATAATTGAAGAACTCTGCACAGCATAGCTTCAGATTAAATTGGATTCTGCTTTCATTAAATTTATGGATCGATCTCTAATCTATCACATGCAAATTTACTCATGTTATGCAAGATGTGAAGTTAGCTTTTAATATTTTCATTCTTGTCAACGAGATTCGTGTAAACAGAGTGATTTAAACCAAAGTTTACATTTGCATTGTGAGCGCCAAGTTACTTGAGATAATTTTAAGTTATGCTTATCCAATGTTTCACAAAGTACCTTCGTTATTTGGTCTGCTGTTTCATTATTACTCTCCACAAAATCTATAATAGTAATTTATTTTGTATGCCTTTATCGCACACCTATCGGAAACATTTTCCGATTTCCGTTATTGCTGGCATCCGTAGAAATCGAAAAAAATAAATCTTCTTTTAAATCTTATTCTTGATTGGCGGCGTTTGAGTGATTGAATCGTGACTTGACCAAATGTCAAATCGATATAGATATAGGAGGTGACAGTAAATACAAATATTTCAATTTCTCTTAGTGCGCCGAATAATCCCTGAAAAGCGGGACTAAGCCTGTCCCCTGTGTCGCGCGGGACACTTAATTTTGGGCTAAAAATCGAGACGCCTGGCAATACTGATACATACGTACATTCAATTTTATATATGTATATAGATTATCCAGACTCGTACAGTGAAGTAATGCTACTTAGTAACGAGATAAATATCAAGTATCATTGAATTTTGTCTTATGAAATTATTTCCAATGAACTCGAACAACCTTGACCATATTTTGTTACATATTATAAATGAAAATCGAAATTCCTGTCTCTTCCGATACGCACAACTTCTACACAACTGAACTGATTTTGATATGGTTTTCACTGTCATTAAGAACATTTTCTACGGAATTCTAACTAAGTCGATGTACATTGGATATATGGTAGCTTAGAGGCATTTTTTTAAAATCAATCAAGTCGGATGGTATGACCAACTAGTGAAAATATATGCAATTTAATAATAGAAAATTTTAATTTTGCCAAAACTTATCTGAATTAAGTTTATCCAAATCATATGTGCTAAAATAAATGGTCGAATTGAGATACAATTGCATAATTGTGGTCGTACATTAAAGGTTACAACCCCCCATTTGCGTACCTTGTCCTCAGTTATTAACGATGAATTTCGGTGAGAAAGCTTCCTGCATTATTTTTTAGACAGGATCGGGATGCATATGAGCCATGTTTGACGGGCCAAAGCCTAAGAAAGTATCTATTGAATATGTACATAGATAAAGATAAAGAAAATCGGATGAGTTATTTACTACATATGTACTAACTAGTGAACAGTAAATTTACTTGTTAATTAAATTGAATATTTTATTTTGACATTTATAAATAGAAATTTTTTTTATTTTTTAATTTTTTTTGTAATTTATTGTGTTTCATAGACAAAATGGAATAGCTAAATTACTATATAATGTTAAGAACATTTGCACGCAAAGCTTTGGATCTCGCTCGGTCCTTGCTTGGCTTAACTAAATCCAATAATGATTCAAAATCATCAGATAATCAAAAGAAATATTGTGTAAAAACTCGTCATGTCAAATTTAGTCCGAGTACACTACAACGTGAGATCGATAATAATTTGACAAAATTAAGTTCAACAGAACCATATTATAATTTCCTCATGGCCCACAATATAAAAGTGATGAAATACAAAAATATGGATCTTGATGATGAGTCACTTTATGATATTGTAGGACATCCATCAAAGTCGGCATTTAAGCTTTGGTGCAAATTGAGCGTTGAAGAACGCCAGCCTTATTATGACATGGCGAATAAAGCAAGATTACGAAAAAATAACAATTTCAGCAATAAACGAGATATGGATAGCAAAGATTGCCGAGAGCGTTTGTCAGTTATCAGGAATGTTTGGTTAAATGGTGTAAAAGCCAATTCGGAGGATCAAGATTACAAAAAAGAACATGGCATGGAACTCAAAGATGAAGGTCTTAAAATTACAAAACAAGTTATAAATGCTCCATTCTATGGCAATGACTTGGGTGTTTATGTACTCTTTAGGAGGGGTTTCTAAGCATCAATAATTACAATATATATGTTAATAATAAATCACACTCCCTATACCAAAATACTTATTTAAAAATCCTGAAAGAATTGTCATTATAATACATACATATGTAGTAATACATACTTACATACAATACTAAATAAAATAAAAATCTAAACTAACTAATTTCGTAATTCCTTTATTTTCTGTTCTAGTAACCCGGCGATTAACTGTGATGCGTTTAACTTGGTTCTTCGATTATACGACACATTTACGGATTATATTAATCATAAGTTTGCTACAAAAGTTTTCAGTAAAGCCACCCAAGTTACAATATCAAGAACTATTCCAACATGATATAGAACTTTGTCCAAATTGTTTTGTCAAACAATTTGAGAAATGTTCAAAACTTTTTAAAAGATTGGGGCCTACGATTGAAAATCCACTAATAGAATTAATTAATAATCTGTACCTGAACTATAATAAGCGACATATTCAATGGCTCAAGCTAAAGCAGTCGAACGAGATAATCTTAGCTAAAACCTATAAAACCCAAAGAAACTACGAATTGATTAACAAAACGTCCATGGCGCTTAAATTCTTAAAAAGTTTTCCAAAATTGGGTACTTTCAACTATTGTACATTGCTGCAAAAAGGCGACACTATACGTTTGGTAAACTACTTCATGGAACATCTGGACCACACCGAAGATTCCATTTGGTTTTATATGCAAGAATACATAACGCCACTGTTAATGATGCAGCTTCAATTGATTGGGTTCCCTGTACCCCAAGTCCATGGCGTTTGCGGTTTCACAATATTCCAAAGTAATGCAGGACACACATTGAGCTATTATTATAAGGCTGATTTTAGAAAACGTCTCCAGATCGCTAAACAATTACTTAATTTGACTTTACGATTCTCATATGGTTTTGAGAATTTTCGCATTTACTTAACCGATCTGAATGCAGACAATTTGGCTTATGATGAAATTAGGCAACAACTGACCATAATTGACCTGGATACGGTGGTTATAGTTGATGCTGGTGACAGTAAAAAAAATGAACAAAAGGTGCCGCATCGTCACATTATAATACCAAGTTCATCAGGTTTTGCCTTTCAGCCACATGAGTTTTGTAAATTTCAGTTATATGATGTAAATATTTATGAGGCCTGTCAAATGTTATATGCGGATTTGTCTGGAAATAGACATCAAGGATTTCTATTTTTTCAAAAGAGTTATGGAGAAATTACACATTCAGTCGGTGTATTGGAGGATTTGCTTGCTTTATGCGTTGCATGTCCAGTTGAAAAATGTACAAATAGATTTGAAGTGGCTCAACAATTAATGGTGGCTATTGATGAGATTTTGATGATCGAGATGGGTTAAACCC
The DNA here is from genome assembly GCA_035041805.1 of Amiota mariae. NCBI lineage: Eukaryota > Metazoa > Arthropoda > Insecta > Diptera > Drosophilidae > Amiota > Amiota mariae. The sequence goes on from JAWNKV010000287.1 coordinate 1,048,260, forward strand.
TCAACAAAATAAAAGGCAGTCAAACTTCTCTATAACGAAATCCTTATATAGAAACTTCTTTGTATAATATAGATAAATTTCGGTATCACTTTGTGGTCTAGATTATTTGATTAAATTTTTCTCTCTCAACATATATCATCACTCTTCATCTCATCTCCAAAAACGATCGAATTACATACTACCAAGGATAAAGAAACTGGTTCAAGTGTAGGTTTTTCTGTACATTTTCATTTTTCCCTATTTATCTTTTACTCTTTTTCGTTATAATGTGCGTAGCAGAAAATGGAAGAAAAATGCTTATATAGAAGTTCGTTGTAGAGAAGTTTGCCTGCACTATTTACGTACAAAAGTTTATAAAATAAGTAGAATTATGGCAGCTGAACTTGACTTGGGAATGATTACTTAATTATGATATTAACTTTTTTTTTTAAATAAAAACAAATATCGAAATATAATTTAACAAAGATGTATTTTTTTCTCTTTTTACTGTAATTATTTATACTATCAACCGATTTGACTTGACTTGTCTATTTTACTTTTATATCATAAATCATATATTATTTTAGAGTCACTTAAGACAAAACTGTTTTGCTTTTTTCTTATTTTTCGTTGACTAATTATGAGGCTCTGGATGCTTTTGAAAGAAGAAACAAATACAAAAAGAATTAAAACTTAGCTAAGATTCTTAAGTTCTATAATTAGATCTATAGCTAGCTATATGGTAAATATATGTATCTACATTATACAATGTTAATCTTTAAATATTATATATGCAAAAATTAAATATATATATATATATTCTTGTACTTATGTATATCTACCTCGACAATGTTCTACCATGTAATTTAAACACATTCATATAGTTAGTTTTACATACTTATATCTTTTTGTTAACGATGCTCGCGATTCTTTTCTACATGGCAGCTTACGTTTAAAATTAAGGATAATGAACGAATAATGTGATTTTATCTTTGTCTTTTTTCTTTTTTTCTATTTTATAAATTGTCCAAGAAAATTCATTCAGTTATTATTAGACAATATCACGTGGGGCATACAGAAAATGCACCGAGTTCGAAACATGATGCATTATGCCGCTGAGTGTCTCCTTATGAACGCCACCAAATAATATTAATTCACCATTGCCGGCAATGAGACTTGACAATATGAGTCGATCAGGAGCGCCTGGAACAACACCATAATTCTTATACTCTACCCATTCCAAATAGGGATCTGTTGAGTGTTTAACACGTGATAGATCACAAACGAATAACGATTGTACATTGCGTCTTATGCGTTTGGGTGAAGGCTCTTTAATGGGTTCCTTCTGAGTGGAAACTGAAGCAATGTTACGTCGTGAATTACGTAGGGCATTCATTTTTTCTTCCATGCGTCTGATGCGCTCGTTGTGATCCCGTGAAGAGCTACGCGAACGATTTGTAACATTGAATGCGGCCATACGGAAAGGATCCTAAAAACAATTTAATTCAATTTAAACTTTAAGAAATCCAATACCAATTGCTTTGTGTTACTACTCACCTCATAGACCTCATCGAATCGTTTGGGTAATAATGGTTCATTGTCGCGACAACGCAATGCAAGATTACGCTGCAAACGATGTGCTGCTTCGGCAGCTTCATTGGAATTGGAATTGCTCCGTACAGTGTTTGATGATGAAGACGACGATGATGGACGATTATCATCATTTTGTTCTGGCGGTGGGACGACAGCCGCTGGTGGTGGTGATGCATGTAAATCTGCCAGACGTCCCGTACGTGGTTGCTGGTTGTTATTATTATTAACATTGTTATTATGCGCAAAATTGTTAGCATTTTGTTGATGACGATTAAGTATCTCGCGTCGATTAGCAAAGTATTGAGCATCTGGTCCATAATTTGGTCCCCCACCATTGTTAATACCATTACCGCCAATATCTTGTGCTCCTAGTCTATTATTATGTTGATTATCTAAACGTTGATTTTGTTGGTTTGGTATTCGTAAAACATTTGCAGCAACTAATTGTTGGCGCTGTCCAGGATTGGGTACAACAGGTGGTGGCGGTTGTCCTAAAATACCAAAGCGTGCATTGTCTGCCACTTGTCCAGCACCAACTCCACCACCTGCACCACCGTTACCACCGGGCATGCGACTCTGCTTTATCATTTGGAAATCAGATGGCATATTGGGCGTTGGCCCAACCACAACAAGATACGAATTTATTTTGCATGCAGGATTGCACCACATGTGTAATGCGCCGAATTTCTTATTCCGTACAGGTATTTCACGCCAGACCCACACATCCCGCGTCATATCCAGAAGCCATGCATCGGAGTACAAACGATTGGCACCACCACAGCCACCGACAACGAGCAAATGATGTTCATCGATAACCACTTGTATTTGACCGTAACGAGGACTTGGACGCGTATTCCCACAAAAAAGTGGCTGCGACCAACACTGCTCATATAGGTCTAGGACCCATGTCTCATTTGAGTTAACATTGTTATCGGATTTTATTTGGTAACCGCCGAAAATAACCATGCGATCACCATGCACAGTCGCCGAATGACATGCCATGGGAGGTGGACTATGTAGGGCGGTGCGAGCTAACCAGCGATTCTCAGCTAAATCGTAATAGTGCAACTCGTCGAATAGACACCATGGTTGGTATGGTGGGTGTAATGAAGGATACCGCCAACCTCCGAATAATACCAATTGATTACGCCATGCCACCATGGAAGCACTACCTTTTGGCGAAGGATACGTCCCCATTGAAAGTGGACGTTCCCATGTCATTCGCGTCATATCGAAACGCCATAGATCATTAAATGTTGTATCTGATGAAGAACCACCGCCAAATATGTACATATGATTCCCATGCCTCACGGCGGAATGTGCAAAACGACCGGCTATAACGGGCACTGGTAGCTGATGGATTGATTGTTGACTAGTCATGCTTAGTTTTGTCATTGCTACTTCGCTGCCGCTGCCATTACCGCTACCCGCAGCCGTTCCTGAATCATGGCTAAATACATCCCAGCGTAACCGAAAGTCAATAAGACCATTTTCTAGATTTAGTTTCGAGCGCCGTATTAAATCTATTTTAAAATAATTCAATTAATTTACTTTAATTATTGACACTCAATTGGATTTGGTCCAAGACTTACTATTGACGACATCATTCCAACGTTTGCATACTATTGCACAACTCTTCAGATCACCATACGGTGGCAGATGTGTAAAAATGAATTCTAATATTTCATCTGGCAGCTCATTGATAACGGTTTCTTCATCTCGCTGCAACAAAGGTATTGCAGCACTGACCTTGTCACAACGATAGTTGTGATGGTGATGTTGTTCTTGGTCCTTGTCCTTGATTTGTTGGTGCACTTCTTCTTGCAATTCCATTGTTTCGCTCGACATACAACTCGCACAGAAACGAATAAAATTTAGCTATAAAATATACGTTCGACCAAACCTCCAGATAGATAATCCCGAGATTGGTTACGTCTCACGGTCTCACGCGTCCTGATACACTAAAATTTGTATATTTCTATATACAGCACCCAATATTTTCTTCTTTTTCATTGACATCAGTGAGTGGTAGAACTGCAAAATACCGATAAAACCTCTGCTATCGATAACAGACATTTCGGCAGTTTTTGATAGTTGTCAACCGATTTATTCTATTGTAGTGTTGAAAAATTACTTTACTATTTTCTTTTCGCGCGTATTGCTATGTTTAAAGAATTTGTTATCGGAAGTGGATTAAATTTTTTTTTAATATAAATGTAAATTGTAAAATCCTTCAATTATTTTTATTCATAAAGTAATCAACTTTTTTTTTGTTTTTAAATCAATCTTTGTTTGTTTCTCTTGAAGTGTGCGGATTCAATCAATATTTACTGAAGATAAATTATCAAAATAATATTGTCTATCTAAAAGCACTTAAATAATAATAAAGCCATCAATAACAAATTATCATCCTTTTTATCATTCCCAATGCGAAGCCGGTACGCTACTCATATATAAAAATAAAAAACTGATTCTATGGAGATTGACTCTAGCTGCAATCCACTTTCTTTCATAGAGATCTTTGATAAGTATTTAAATATTTCAAAAATGTTTACTAATTTCATTGTCATTGTAATGTAAATTGAAGAAATAGTTAAGGTAACGAAGAAGTACTCGTACTTAGAAACTTAGAAAGTCTGAGTGAGTATCCATGAAATAGAATTAGCTACAAATTTGTTATGAAGCAATGATTTTGTCGGGCGTTTAAAAAATATCTTATTCTAACGCGCTTATAAGAGAAGAAACAAAAACATACACTTTCTTCCATGATACAATGAAGTACAGAGATTCTTTTAATAACATGAGATAATCGTATAAGAAATAATCAATTTTTACACGTTTCTTGTAGTTTCTTTATGTCAGCTTGTAGTTCTTTTAACTCTTTGATCATAGTACGGGCCAATTGACCCTCTTGTGTTCCAAGTGGTTCGTAAAGCACCATTCTCAATGCTTCGCGTAGCATAATCTCAGTTTGAGCTAATTGCGCCTGTGTCATTTGAAAAGAAAGACATAAGTAAATTGAAACTATAGGTTCCGTCTTCTCTTACCAGCAACTGCTCAGTATTGTATTCGCCTTCAGCGAACATTTTTCTGCCCAGTTCAGCTTGCGTATCGCATAACTCATACAAAGCAATGGCCTTTAAACGAGATAATCCTGGCGTCACATCCTTTAAGACCAACAGTAGCTCTTGGCACATGTAAATTTTACGTTCATAGACCTTTCGACTCGGACGCATTGCCATATTCTGCAATACCTGACGTAACATGGCAGCAATATTTTGCTTTAAGTCCAACAACAAATAATGATTGTTATGAAGCAACCGACTAAGTTTTGTGAGCAGTATCTCCTGGCGATAAATATCTTCACGAGCATGGAATATCTCCTCTTTGGCACGTTCTAAAACGCTATCAACAAATTCTCTTTTAAGTGTATGTTCCGGGAAAAGCAAACACTGCCATGTCCCAGTTGATGGTTGCTTAACGATGTAACCACCAACCTGTTGCTGGTTGCCGGCGCATGTGTTACAAAGAAAACTACTCATGTGAGTGCCTAATTCAGTGGGATCAGTGCAACGTACACACTCACAACGAAAATACTTGCCTTGCATTAATGAGCGACGACGTTCCTCAGTGCCCTGGAAACAAAATTATTATCAATAATCAGTAAAACACTGACCCACACTTTTCACTCACCAATAAAACATTCACATAGCAATTGTAAAGGGTCTCACCCTGTGCTATAAAACGATTCGCATAGACCTTAAGGCGATTCTCATTATCGATGGCTGTCACTAGATTCGGCAAGCAACTATGCGAAAACATTGAACCATTCAAATAAATGCCACGCATTGAAGTACCTGGTTCCGGAGCACGTATCTCGAAACAGTTCACATCGATGATACCGAAAAATCGCTGAATTAGCTCTTCATCAATTTCAGTCAATTGTTCCAATAGACCGGCGTCAAGCATTGGCTGCACCGCATTCTTTTGGTAACTTTGCCAAACCTCGGTGTCACGCCGTTCTGCTAAATGTGCCTCCAGAGTCAATAGTGCAGCATACACTGATTTTGCTTTATCCTTCTCAGAACTCAGTTCACGCAGCAAGAAACATTTTAAAGGCACATATATGTCCTGATATTGTTGCAACAGTGGCAAATTAATTTCCTTAAATTCACCTAAACGTGAACACTCCTTCATGTCATGTTGATTGCAATCGTCACAAAGCGGAAAAAGTTGGCATTTGCTGATTTTTTGTAATGAAACTCATATAAATTGAAACTTATAATCTAAGTGGTTCCGATAGTTACCCACGCACCTGCAAAACTTCTCTGTCAACTTGTGACAATTTGAACAGCGTCGGTCATTTCCCTGAGTTAGAATAAGCGCGGGATATTCCAACAAAACCGTTTCGCCTGGTTTTATTAATGTTGCAGCTACAACATATCTGTCAAATTGAATAGGTAATGACTTAAATAAGATTGTATAACATAATACTTATGTATTGTATGGTACTGAATCAAATTAACCAACTTACCTGCCCAAATCATCGCTTGTCAAAACTTTACATTTCTTAACAAAGTCATCCGATGAAAGATTTGCCATTTTTCGTCTTTTTGTGATTTTAACAAATTTATTTAATTAAATTTTATTATTTTATATAAATTTATTTATTTAAATCACGTCCGAATTGTCACTAATGTGTTTGCCAATTAATTTTCAGAGACCATTGTTGTCAGCAACTCTAGCCCGGATACGCGCGCTGCCACCTCCTGACTGCGATGCTCCGATACACTGATGCGTTGCAACATTTTGCAAATGCAAATGCAAATGGTTGCTAGACAAAGGGGGGGCTGGTATCGGTAACGTCAACAATGCTTTCTATTTTATTCGAATTAAATCTATTTACGATTAGTTTTAGTGATTTTGTGTTCAATGATTTTTCATGATGGGAAGGAGCTACGTCAACAGAGAAGATATTTACATATATAAGTGTCACAAAGGAACGTGGCATGGATGTTTTTTTTGTATGTATTGCAGTTCTTGGTCTAGACTTCTATAGGCATCAAATCAAGATCTCGGTTGGTCTTGTTATACACTACAAAAATGATAAGAACTGTAGACATTTACAGTGACAATGTATAGTACAGGACAAGTCCTTTAGTTCCGATCAATCTGGGGGAAATCAATTTTATAGATTTGATTGGAAAAAGGAAATGGAAATTTTGTGCAAGGCTTCACATGGCATAAATGGCATTATTTAGAAGATAAGCCTGCGCACAAATGTATTTATGTTTAACGAGATTTGCTGAAACTTTGAAATTTGCAATAGAAACTAAAATTTCTCGGTAGACTTACTTGATTTTCTGACAACTAAAAATTTATTTTCAATTTTTCAATACCATATTAAATTGAACCTATTTCCGGAATCCTTAAATATTTAATTTAAAAAAAAAAATTTTCGGCCCATATACCCTTCCTCCTAGAGGTCGGCAACAAAAAATTAGCTATAATCCACTGTTATCATTAAAATTTTAGCATATGCAACCCCTTAAACTTTAGACTTACAATACATTTATAGCCGCCAAAAAATCTAACTGTATATATGTATATACATACGAGTATATTGTTTCTCAAAAGAAAACACATGTATTGTGATTTGTTGCTTGATGCACTCGTCTGTGGGGTTCCCATCTTCTAAGTTTATTTAACCCTTTCTATAAGTAGGGTGCTTATAATCTAAACAATGTAAATATAATGTGAAATGTTTATGTGATGCCTCATGATTGAATCGATTTTCAGAACCTGCGACACAGAAATTTATTCATTGCTCGGCATAATCTATTTTAATTTGAGTTTAATTGGGTGGTACTTTTTTCTTGTTCATCTTTAGAAATCACTTTTACAAAAAATCACTAATTATGTGAAAATTTAATGAGGAATTAATGATGTACTTAGTAAGAGAGTAAACTTTATAAATGCTTAGTAATTAAGTACAGAATTTGTCTATTTGTTAGATATTATATTTAGGAAGAGTATATTATGATGATATTGTATTTAAACCAGAATGTTTGTCAAACAAAGTAACATTTAAGATACATAAGCGTAGAACTTATCGACGGCCATGAAAGCTCTACTAGATCTAAATCTTTTACATCTTAAAATGCAGGACTCGGCTAAGAAACCCCTTAATTGAAGAAAATATTCTTGGAGATTCCAAATACAGTCGCACCCGAATATTAAGACTCACGTTTGTCCATTAAGTTCGAATTAAGTAGTAAAAAAGGAAGCCTAGCCAAATAGAATAGAGTTTTAAAATATGTATAAGGATAGATTATAAACTGCAGATAACTTAGTTGGGATGGAATAGAAGAGCATAAAAGGGATGACAACCAAATTAGAATAGCAGCCTTCTTAAATTTTAATAGTCTTAAACATTTCTGGAAGATTAAAATATGAAATTCTAATTGTAGATTTTGTAGGGAAGTTGGTGGAATATTTTGGCAACAAATCTGGTGATAGGGATATCACAATAGATCTTTTAGGCCGCTGACCACATGGCAAATTATGTTGTAAGCAGCTCAAAAAGTTGCTAACTTTTTACAATGATCGATTTTCAGGGTTGCTTTGATGAAAAAGTGAAAGCAAAAATGTCAGCAGCCAGAGGTGGCAAAATTTGAGTAGTGCTACCAAGTTTTTGGTCTTGTCCGCTTTTTTTGTTGTCCTTTTCGACATTAAACAGCTGATCATAACACAAAATAATTTGAAGAAAGGTTTAAATCGTAATTATACTCTTCACGCAGTGAATAGTATTGTATTATAAGTTTGTCATGAAGTTTGTAACACACAGAAGGATATATCGGAGACCCCATAAAGTCTTGAAATTTAGAAGTTGGTAGATATGGGTCAGACACTTACTACGTCCAAATTTCAAGTCGATAATACAAAAAACAAAAAAGATTTTCTGATAAGAACTTTCATTTGGATCCAGGTTTGTATGGGGGCTACCCCTCTTAGTGGTCCGATTTGGATGATTCCGACATATGTACTGCGTATGGTAAAAAGAAAGCTTCGTGACTAATTTGCATACAAACAGACGGACAGACAGACGGAGATGGCTAGATCAACTTGTCTCGTCGCGTTGATCAATAATATTTATACTGTATGGGATCTCCGATGTCCCCTTCTGTTTGTTACAAACTTCATGACAAACTTATAATACTATTTACTGCGTGAAGAGTATAAAAAGTTGTTTTTTCAGCAAAACCTCTGTGTGAACGTTCATTGAAAAAGCAACAATTTTTAAGCAGTGTGAATCGGACATTAGACGTTGCTACACATTTGGAAGCATTAAGATTGATATGCACATTTAACTCAAATTATTTTTTTTTTTTCACTAATTTCACTCAACAGAAAAATATACATATATACGTTACCCTCAGAATATAATACTACAAGATCTCTCTAAAGTATTAGTACATTATATTAGTGTTCTGAATTTATTATAAATATAATTCAATATCCATTTGAATATTCAGAGTTCGATGCGATGAAATTTCGCTCAAGTTCTAGTATTTCTTCTATATTTTCTATATTTCACTGTACACTCGAGTAGAAAACTTTTCTTAGCCGCCGTAATACGACTGTTGGAAGGCATTTCCACTATATAAATTTATCATTTAACTCAACAACAATCCACTTGCTGCCGAACTGTTAAACCATAATTGTTGTAGATGCAGATTTCTGTCGTAGTCGCAACTGTTGGCATTTATGACAATCTCTAAATTTTAATAATTAGTGTGATTACATTATTTTCTCCAGTAACCGTATGATATATACATACGCACCCTAACTATAAAAGGGTCTGAACTCAACATTTTCAAATTTTGATTTCTTGTAAAAAAAAATAACATATAACCCCTGAAAAAATCTGGAATTTTTAAACTCTTCACGCAGTGAATAGTATTATACGTTTGTCATGAAGTTTGATTGGTTTTTTTATCATTTTGAAATTTGGAAACTATAAGTGTCTGACCCATATCCACCAACCTTATGAATTTCAAGACCCTCGGACCACTAGAAGGGGTTTGATGAGTTAGACTTTTTTTATATATTATATTTATTATTATTACATATTTTTATACTCTTCACGCAGTGAATACTACAATATTATAAGTTAGCATTCTGTATAACACACAGAAGGAGACATGGGAGACCCCATAAGGTACATATATTTTTGATCAGCTCGACAAGACGTTTTGATTTACTCATGTCCGTCTCTATGTGTGCAAACTAGTCCCTCAGTTTTTTTAACTAGCAATAAAACTTTGCAAGAAGTTTTCTTTTCACTAGATGCTGCACTTTTGTTGGAATCAGCCAAATTGAACCATTAGGAGGGAGACTATACCTATTATTAATAAAATTATAACACAGTAATATGTTGTCTTAATTTTTGAACCTGACGAAAGGAAAATGTTGCATGAAACATGAAAATCCGAATGACTTTTTAGAGTTCAAAAACGATTATAACACACATAGACACATTCACGCAAAACAGAGGGCCGTGTCCACGACACAGCCGCACCCCATATTTTCAAATCAATCAAGCCAATTGTGATTTACAACAAAATAAAATAAATATCACTCTACTATCATTCCTGTCCAAACCCGACTTTAATACAATTTTGCCCTTGCATAGCAAAGCACGCTGGATCAGCTAGTTTTGTATAATATGTATGGTTAAAATATTTTCCATATATTAATTTGGATTTCGTATCTTTACTACAACATACCAAGAATTGACTAAATCTCAGTAAACTAAAATGTTTCTCAGGCAGCATGTAGCAAAAATATTGGATTAAGATACTTCCCCCTTGTTAAAATATCTGTGCGCCTTTTCAAATTTTTACACTAACTATTTTATATTTTTAATACATATATCTGGAAACACATTAGCCAGCCTCCATAAAACGGATTCATTCCCAAATAACAAGTAGCAGAAATAATATGAATAGCGGCGCAGTCTTAATGTCTGTGCACCTAATCAAATTTTAAAGGTTTTTGACTTTTACACATTTAATTGAAATATTTTTATTATGTTAATTGTTTTCTGTTTCGAATACATAATTTAGGGATTTATTCTCAGATTGAATATTGAATTCACAAAAGATCAATTGATACAGAGGTTTCTTTCTGTACTTCTATTACAAAAGAATATGTTTGAAATATTTTCCTAGGAAAATCTATACTCGATTTGGGTTTCGTATTTTACCTAAAACATTCCAAGAATTCACTGAATCTCAGTTAACTTGAATGTTTCTCAAGCAACATGTAGCAAAAATATTGCGAATTTTAAAATAATGGATTAGGATACTTGAGCCTTGTCAAAATATCTGTACGCCTATTTAGTTTTTTACACTGAATGTTTTGTGTTTTTAATACAATTTTTTGGTTAATCGATTTGTGGTTTGAGAACTTACTTAATTCTAGCGATTCAATAATCTCAATGAAACGGATTCATTATCCAGATAGTTACCAGATATCTGTTTCATCTCTAATCTTAATTCATATTCGGATATTCGGTATCCGTTATCCGGCAAAACAACTATCTGTTCAATATATAGTTTAGATCATAAAATGGATTCAGCGAAAACTTGAACTTAGACCTGAATGATGATAGTAGGTCTTAATTAGGTGATGAGGTAGTTTGATTTACAACATTTACAACATGGACTAACAATTTTCTGTAGCATTACCTACTCTCAAAACTGTGCGCCTAATATTAAATGTAATGTTGTTTGCAAGGGTTAAACTTATTTCCCTACGATTGATTGGGCTTAACACAAATGATGCAAATAGCGACCATATCTCCCTTTCTGACATCTAGAACATAAATATATGGTCTTAAATATAAAAATTAGTGTTTTAAATTGTTCGTATGTTGTGCGCTGCCATATCGTTCATCTTTTTGCTTTGAAATTTTGTGAATGTGTATTGGTTCTCGGTTTTAACATATGGTAGTTTTAGTCCCGATATGTGTTCCCGTTCCCGAGATCTAGGATATTCAAACAACCCCAACCCCTTAAATAATATTAAAAAAATGTACTAAGCTCTTTAATTTTCTGATTCTCAAACTGTAATAGAAAAAATATATTGATGCTAAGAAAGGAAACAATACGTGCGAACTAGGGTCGGGTACGCTAGTAAATACATATATAAAATCGTAAACTTTTTTTTAGTCTCTGCACTCTAATCTCAGAAACGGCTTAACCGATTTGAATGGTATATTGTAGCAAGCTTCCTGCGTTTATTTCATCAAAATCAACCTACAGAGTCGGTCAAAATTATTGGATCAAATTTTGCATATAAAGCTTAGAGACATATTTTCAAAACAAACAAGCAGCCTTTGTCAAAGATCTATTTTTTAATTGTGAGTCACAACAAAATAAAATAAATATCACTCTACTATCATTCCCACCTAAACCCGACTTTAATAAAATTTTTTCGTTGCATAGCAAAGCTCGCCGGGACAGCTAGTTTTGTATAATATAATTTGCCCTGGAAAATCCATATATTGATTTGTGTTTCGTGTTTTTACTACAACATTCCAAGAATTGACTAATTCAAAAACTAGGCGTTTACACTGTTTTTTTTTTTATGCAATCAGATGTTTTTTGTTTTGGTTATACATACAAATAGAACGTTGTGGCTAATTGTGAGAAATTAAAATGGAAATTGTATGAAAAATACATGATTAAGAACAATTCGCAGTATATGCAAATAATTCTTGCAACTTCCTACTTCATTCCTGCTACTTATTTTATTAAAATGTAAAAATAAAATTACAATTTAAAATTTACTTCTAATTGCTTTGTTCAATGATCAACATCCCTTCTTCTTTAAGGGTTAATTAACATCATCAAGTGAACCGGCACACATAATGCCAATGTAAGAAAGTACAGAGAAAAGGATATGCATCTAAGTTACGATAGAGATGAAGAAAAAGAAAGACAAGAAAAACATCATCCCTTATCGCCGGCGAAAAAATAATTTTCATCCATTAAGTTTTCCAATAAATTTTCCGAACACAAGAACGATCAGGATTACAGAAAATAAACACCAAGGATACAAACAAGAAAAACTGCCAAATTTTTCGACAATTTCCCAAGAATCATCTTGATGAAAACTAAAACAATCGTGGGAAAATAAATTTAACCCTTACAAACATCATTACATTTAACATTAGGAGCACAGGTTTGATAGTAGGTAATGCTACAGAAAATTGTTAGTCCATGTTGTAAATGTCGTTAAACAAACTACCTGCTCACCTAATTAAGACCTACCATCATTCAGGTATCAGTTCAAGTTCTCGCTGAATCCACTTTATGATTTAAACTCATACTCGTGTACCGACAAACAATAAAAAAGGAGAGGCGTAACTGAAATTTACAAAATGAAGATTTTTCAGGGATTCTGATTTAGTTCGTGGGAAAGTAGAAAACTATTACACAATTGATTAATAAGTGGTTTACAACAGGCGAGCATTTTTAGCAACATTCAAGGAAAACTTAAATATTTTTACTGGGGACCTTTGGAAAATGTTTTTAAATTTACTAATTCAAGCCTGGGAATAAATTCAAAGGTTGCACCGCATTTCTTATGATATTCTTTTAATGACAAGAGTTATACACTTTTCACATGTAATTAGGGTGAAATACAATTCGAATTTCTAAAAAAAAAAAATCTTGAGTCAAAATTTAGATGGAATCATCTGGATCGATCGTGTGAATTTTGTTCCAACATTTTTTAAATAAGACAAAATCCGAATAGGTGCACAGACACTAGGCACAAATTATCCTGAAAATTATATATATGTTTGTATACACAATATTTTTGATACCTGTTACCTGGGCATGGCCCGTTGTATGAAGATTCATTGATTTGTTAGAATCAAAACAATTAACCTCTCTATAATTATTTCTAAGAAAATATGTAAAGAAGAATAGAAGTCAAAAATTTAAAAATTCGATTAGGCGCACAGATATGATAACTAGACAAAAATTATCCTGACAAAATATTTTATTTTCTGCTACAAGTTGCCTAAGCGTATATCCGTTCTGTAAAAACTCATTAGATTCCTACAATTTTATATTTAAAATATTAAACAATAAAACCATTAATACAACTCCCTTTAATTGAATCCGTTTTAATGAAATTAATTCATTCCCTAGAAGTTTATATTTTAATCACAGAATATCTTTGGGTCTTCCTCAGCAAGTATTTCAATCAAATTACAAGGAATGTCGAAATAGAATCTTTAAAACAATCTGTGTAGAAGTAAATATTCGCCCAACGATTTCTTAATAATGAATCTTGAGAAAACTTCTGTATCCGATTATCTATTTGCAAAGTTCTTGTAAGTTATGTTGTAGTCTTTTCTTCATTAGTCAAAAACAGATTAGGAGAGTAGATATGGTAATAACGCACAGAAGATTCTGAGAATTTTCATTATTTCTTAACTCTCACAAATTATCTTGAAATATGTTCATAAAAGATCAATTGATAGATAGTTTTGTTTCTGTACTTCTATTACAAAAGAGGTAGAATTAATTTGGTTGAAAAATTTTCCCAGGAAAATTTATAAATACAATATATTGATTTGGATTTCGTATTTTTACTACAACATTCCAAGAATTGACTAAATCTCAGTAAACTAGAATGTTTCTCAGGCAGCATGTAGCAAAAATATTGGATTAAGATACTTCACCCTTGTTAAAATATCTGTGCGCCTTTTCAAATTTCTACACTAACTATTTTATATTTTTAATACATATATCTGGAAACACATTAGCCAGCCTCCATAAAACGGATTCATTCCCAAATAACAAGTAGCAGAAATAATATGAATAGCGACGTAGTCTTCATGTCTGTGCACCTAATCAAATTTTAAAGGTTTTTGACTTTCACACATTTTATTGAAATATGTATTTTTCTAGGAGCATTAATGAATAAGCAGTGGGTAAGACAAATTTTTCTTAGAACCCTTTGTCCCTTTGTGCTTAATTACTATATCTACACTCCTAATCAGTTTTTGTCTAATGTAGAAAAGACTACAACAGAACTCACAAAAGATCAATTGATCCAGAGTTTTGTTTCTGTGCTTCTATTACAAAAGAGTAAAATTTATCTATTTTGTAGAATTAATTTGGTTGAAATATTTTCCCAGAAAATCCATAAATATATTGATTTGAGTTTCGTATTTTGACTAAAACATTCCAAGAATTCACTGAATCTCAGTTAACTTGAATTTTTCTCAGGCAACATGTAGTAAACATATTACGAATTTTAAAATAATGGATTAGGATACATGTGCCTTGTTAAGATATCTGTACGCCTATTTAAATTTTTACACTAATTAATTTGTTTTTAAATACTCATATCTGTCTACCTAACCCAATTTTTTGCTTCATCGATTTGTGGTTTGAGTACCTACTTAGTTCTAGCGATTCAATAATCTCCATGAAGCGAATTAATGCAAAGGCAAAATTTAGCAACAATATTTGGAATATCGAATTCTTGTGCCATGTTTCCATATTTGTACACCTATTCGAATTTTCAACATTTCTTGACCCACACAAATTATGATGAAATATTTATCCTAAGCAGAATCAGTAATAAGTTGTTTGTTTTGTTTTAAAACATTATTTAATTCCTATAAAGCTCTCTATAAACTCTTAGATCTCAGGTAACACAAATGATGCAAATAGCGACCTACTCTCCATATCTGTGTACGAAAAGTCGGTATTAGTGGATCAAATTTTGCATATAAAGTTTAGAGAAATATATTAAAATCTATCAAATCTCTTTTGTCAAATACTCAAAAACAAGCCATTGTTTTTAGGGTTTACTTCACAAACTCAGAACACTTCTGCCTGGCAAGCAGTACCAACTCATCTGCAGCTTCTTGAACGTTCGTTCTTTCTCTGTGGTAGTTAGAGATAGCATTCATCCTTCCATGAATGCAGGTGTTCCGCAAGGCAGCGTTCTCGCTCCGGTCCTATACTCACTTTTCACCTCGGACATGCCAATAATTAATGATCATCAAGCAATTGTTGCTACTTATGCCAATGATACGGTTATGATCATCAACTCTGAGTCACCAATTGAAGCGGCGGAGAAAGTAAATCATTAATTAGTAAGATTTCATGCCTGGTCCAAGCGCTGGAATATAATGATCAATTCTGACAAGTCCAGTAATAGCACTTTCACCTTAAGAAAAAGTTTCTGTCCTGATGTTAATTATAATAATAATCATTCCACAGATGGAGCAAATTCGTTATTTAGGTCTGATCCTGGATAAACGGCTCACATGGCTTGCTCATATTAAAATTGCCACTGCGCGATGTTACCAAAAGCTGAAGAATTTAGACTGGTTTCTCCGGCCCTCAAACAAACTTTCTCTAAGTAATAAAAGGCTCATCTAGCTTCAAATTGTGGCACCAATATGGCGGTATGCAATTCAAATCTGGGGCACCATGGCTACCTCCAATATCTCCAGTCTGCAAGCATGTCAGAACAAGGCTCTTAGAAGAATCACGGATGCCCCGTAGTTTCTCAAAAACACCACGCTACGCAATGATCTAAAAATACCAACGGTGTTAGAGACAATGCAGCTTTATAGCAGCCGCCACTTAGCAAAACTCCAGTCTCACCCTAACCCATTGGCTTCAGCCTTGATTCAAAGTTCAACTATAAGGAGGAGGTTAAAAAGGCTCCACCCTAATGATCTCCCACTAAGAAAAAACTATTAATGATTTTAAATAAGTATTAATTTAAAGCATTTAAAGGTCACGTTAATATATACATATATGTGATACAAATGTTTTAAAACTAGCTGGTTGATTAATGAAAACAAAAAAAACTTTTGTTTAACATTTTTTTGTTTTTTGTAGTATACTTTTAGGCTGTTGAATATTTCACTTTTGCGACAAAGACAAAAGCAAATTAATTTTACATAACTTCAGACAGAGGTACAAATTTGCATACATTGTGTTAAATCTTGTGCGATGGTACGGAACCCTCCGTATGCGAGTCCGACTCACACTTGGCTGATTTTTTCTTTCATTTCATATACGAGTACCTTCAATGAGAACATAATCAGTTGTCTACCTCTACAATTTTGAATTATGCCTTACAGGTACCTTTGTATATGATCGGGGTATTAAAATATAACAAAAAAAATATCTAGTGTAGTCTCATTCATATAAATAAATAAAATTTTTTTTTATCTACTACATAAATATATTTAGTAATGTATTGTAAGTATATATTTTTCTTGTATTAATTGTCATTCAATTTCTTCAGTTCATCAAGAATTCTATTTTTATCCATACTTATGCGTTGCGCTAGATAACCCTCTTGAGAATTAGTAGGTTCATGGACCAACAACTCCAAGGCATCCTGAGAAATATCCTGAGCTCTTTGTAGTTTGTACTATAATGAAAGAGAAAAATAAATTTCATTGCATTGTTTCATATGCTTTTTTAACTTACCTTATAAGTATCCTTGCAGATATCATTTCTTCGAAACTCTAAATCTGTCAATTCCAAGTAAGCCACAAGATACTCAAATAATGCTATAGCATATAGTTTCGATATGCCTGGGACAACAGCTTTTGCTACAGGCAATAGATCGCTGCAGATTTGTACTCGTCGTGCTAACAATTTCTTACCAGGATCATGCATTGAGTTCATTACTAAGGCCGCCCGTAAAATGGTTGCAATATTTTGCTTAATATCCAACAATAGAAAATGATGTGGATGCAATTCTGCAGAGTATTGATCGAGCAGCTTTTCATACATCTCTATATCACCCTCGGCTTCGACCATTGCCTCACCTACAGTTGCTAATAATTTGTGTACTTCAATAGCCGGTGTTAGGCCATTACATGAAATGCATTTCCAGTTTCCTTCATCGCTGGTGTTATTTGTCAGTTGACAAATTGCATAACCGTTGACACACTGTTTACATTTTATTGTACTCATGTGAGTGCCCATTTCAGTAGGATCCATGCAACGACTACAAGTACATTCAATGCGACGACTTATGCGCAATTGGTGCTGTCTCTGACTGGTGCCCATCAGGGGATTAGTATATGAATTGTATATAATGTCGCCAGCTTTTAAATACACAGCCGCATATAGTTTCATATTAAAGTCCTCATCTATAGCAACAACAGTGTTGGGCACACAGTGATGTGGCAATTGGGCACCACACACGTAGACACCTTTGAGGGTGTCTCCATCGCGAGCGGTCACCTCGAAGGCATGCTTATCAATCACTATACAAAGCTTATGGAGCAAATCTGGGTCCAACTTGTTTTTGGTGAAAACTTCAAGTAAACCCGATTGCATTAATGGAGCAATTACTTG
The DNA here is from genome assembly GCA_035041805.1 of Amiota mariae. Lineage (NCBI taxonomy): Eukaryota > Metazoa > Arthropoda > Insecta > Diptera > Drosophilidae > Amiota > Amiota mariae. The sequence continues at coordinate 1,066,259 of JAWNKV010000287.1, forward strand.
CTCGTCATGCTCTTGCCACAATTCTGTATCCCGATAATCTTCGAGTTGAACTTGCTGGACTTGCAGCGTATCATAGGCAATGCTAGTTTCCTTTTGCTCCATAAGCAACAAAAGCTTAACTAAACCATATATGGGATAGTTTTTGACAAGAAGATTCTTGGAAATTTTTGCACCAGCTCCAGTGCTAAAGAATTCACATTCATTGGTAGCATGTGTCTGGCAATCCATGCAAAGAGGAAACATTTGACATTTCCTAAGTAAAAAGCAAAAAAATAAAGATTTTTAATTATCTTTTATGGTTTAGTAGAAGGAGATAATTCAACCACATAACGCACTTGCACATAATATATGATTCCTGCATACACTGAGCGCACTTCATTTGACCACAATCCCAGTGTGGCACCACAAGAAGTGGTTTCTCTTCGAGTATTGTCTCACCGGGTTCCATTTCCATATTGACCACTAGGTGCCTATAAGTAAATGCATAAGATTCGCTCTCGTCTTCCTTGAAAGGGTAAAGGAAGGTTCATACTCACTGGCCCAGTTTATCGTCATTTGCCTGGTTGACCTTCTCACTAAAATTTTGCATTATTTTATTTGCTCGCTCTGCGTGCCTTGTTACGTGTAATACTACAGTTAGTTCTCCTCACGATTCGCTAACACCTACAATTGGTATAATTTTAAAATTGCTCAGCCCTTTTTCGCGTTGCTCATAACACATCAAGCAGCGTTTAACGACTGCCAATTATTGCCGCCAAGTTCGAGCAACCACAACAGCAATGATGATGCCAGCGCAAGCTAATTGTGTTTTCGAAGTCTTTGTCGATGCCAGCAGTCAATGCTTGCCAAATTCTAAAGAAAATCCCCCACATCCACCAAAGTGCAATGATCTTTATTCCTCATATATTTTTTTTTTTACCTCTCTATATTTTTTTTTTACCAACCCAAAAAATATTTGGATCCAATGTTAAATCCGTAAACTTAATTCATACATATCCCTAAGCCCTACCAAATTCCAAATGCTCCCTCATATTCATCTGGCAACACTTACAGATGCCTTCTTCGCTAAGTATCTTTGTTAATTGAGTGCGTATGACTCTGACAAACTGATTACATTTATTTTTAGTTTTGCCATGCCATGTTTTTTGTTCTCTGACGACCGCCACCGCAAATGCCGGCATGAGCATCATCATTACACATGTTTGTCCTATGAATATACTAATGTGGAGATATACTTATGCACACTATACATAATGTATGTACTACCATCTATCATTCATCCAGCATTAATACGCAACGCAACAGTTTGATGTATTTTTAGTATTTTAGAGATGTACAACATTTACTTCTAGTTGTTGTTACTAAGATGTTGCGAGACATCGACACTAAAAAAAATTCCTGGCTTCTTCAGAATTTATGTTCGCTATTCCAAGAAATTCCAAGAGAAATATACAAAATTTATTATTGATATCCCTGAACATAATTACATTGAGATAGCAATATATGCAATTAATACGGCGATTATTGCAGCAAATTGCAATACCAATAAAAAATAGTGGTCTTGTTGGCAAGGCAAGTCTGTTCAAACAACATTTACCTTAAAGCAAGGAAACTGTAACTGTTCCCAGTAACAAAGCAATAATATAGTGGTTCCTTGGATAACGACCACAACTTAGTCCAGAGAACAAAGTACAGTTATACAAGTCCAGGAGAGGTACCTCCAATACAAACCCAGATCCAAATTTTTATACTTATTAGATAAACTTTATTGTTTTTTGTAATATGGAACAGAAGTTTTGGACACTATAAGTTTCTGGCCCATATCCACAAACCTTGAAAATTTCAAGACCCTCTCTTCACTAGAGACTCTCGGACCACTAGGAGGGGTATGAAGAGTATTACGACTTGGGCATAGCCAAATTTAATTTCTTTTTACTGGTTTTATTTACAATTCGTCATAAATCACTAATCACTACATCACTATTTCGTTGTTACTCGTAATACTGCGAGAAGCGGGAACTCGTAACTATAAATAGACTAGCGTCTCGGTAGAAGACCCGTGTTTTGTAATTTTTGTTATTATTGCATATTAGTGCTTACGTTAATTATTTGACCTATAAATCGATTGTTGTATCCAGATGAAAGCGACTCAGATGACAAAGCATCAACCTTGAAATCCATTGAGTAAAATTTCATACTACTATGATGAGTATTTATCGTTGGGGTTCACTCATATGTTCTAGAATGTATGATTTTTTACAGTACATACTCTGTAAAATGAAGGAAACAAAATTTAGTCATACCAAAATTGTTGTCATTTTTTTTTTTTTAACAGTTTTAGCATAATGTTATGAATTGATTAAAAAATGATAAATCAGACCACAGTTTAATTAGATGCATCCAAAACAAAAACAACAAATCAGTATTTTGGTATGAATCCTTATATCCTACAACCATTCGACATCTGAGTGGGACTGTAGCTTTCAAATTATTATTATAATAATGGTTTAAGGTATTATATTAAATATTTTTATAGCTTGAAAAACCCTTATTTTTCAGGAAAACATTGATCGGAAACACTTTCGTTTGGAATGTCAAATAGGTTTTTAATGGGTCTTGGGTCAAGGATTAGGAAGTCTAATAAAACACTTGAACTCAATATTCCCTAATGTAGTTTTTAACAAGGGTAGATATCGATCGAAACGATGTCATACACAAACAACCAACGAAGCGGCTTGTTTCACGCTACGTATTAGAAACTTTTTATCTATAATACGAAAGGATTGGTGTATTTTCAGGAAAAATCCACTCATCACTTGTAATGGAGCTTAAACAGAGGTCTCAAATAAAAGTCATCACTTCATCTTCTCATAAAAAGACGGATTGTTTAAAGTAGAAAATGCGTAAAAGATTTACTCACTCATGACTTTTTTTTTCATCATCGCTAAATAAATCATCATGATTTTTCTTTTTCCGTACTTGTCTTCCACCAACTGATTCGATCAGAAAATGTATTCACAAAGTCATGTGTGTACTAGGCTTCTGCAATTGTCAATTCACATTTCTTATTGCAGTATGCACCCATGATGTGTACGTAAATTTTACGAAATCAATATTCATGTACAATATACAATGTATGGGGAAAAAATCAGCCAAGTGTGAGTCGGACTCGCACACGGAGGGTTCCGTACCATCGTACAATATTTTTTGCTTAAAATTTAAAATTAAAATAGCCTAAAAGTATATTACAAAAAACAGAAAATTGTTAAACAAAAGGTTAAATTAAAGAACAATGCTTCTAAAAATGTGTATTTTTAGTATTTGTCGTTCTACACACAAGTGAATTAAACATTTTGTGGAAATCTCTCTACTCTCTACCTATTACGGTTCATGAGATAGAGCAGGAGACGGACGGACGGACGGACATTGTAAGCTTGGTAATAGGGTCCCGTTAGTTCCCTATGGGTACGGAACCCTAAAAAACGAACAATATCAATTAATGAATTAATTAATTAACATAATATTCTTTCGTTTCAGTAATAAAAAGAAAGTGTTTGTTTGTGATTTGTGTACGAGAATGTGCGTTGTCGTTGTATTATTTTGTTCATCGGATCCATTTAATTGTGTAAAAAGTCTAATAATTAAATGTATTAAAATTAAATAAATAAATGTAATAGAAATCGCATAACTGTTCGCCTCAAAAGTCCTTGTTGTAGTTTATTATAAAACCATTGTGATCGATCGCGATAGTTATTTGGTTCATTTTAGAATCATCCTAGGCAAGGACATTTGGTGTAATGTGATAAAGTCAAAATAAAACAAGTTCCATTCAAATATAATAAATATTTTGATAAAAACCTTTCGCAATTATAATTATATTTTTAATATCTTTTCAAATTTTTCGTAGTCATTTACATTAATTTTCATTTTTATTTGTCTAATGTGAAGTCTTCAAATACTTGCAGAATTCTAGTATGCGTATGTGTGTGCGTCTGCTTGTGTGCTGCAATCGACTATTCTTTGCTACCTGAATTGCTTTACAACCCCCCCCCCCCCCCAAATCATTCGACCACTTCATCTTTCACCATCGCTCCGACTCACTCATCTCACATCACACAAGAACAAAAAGATATCTTTTCGCTTGTAACTTTTATTTCGTTCCGTCCTTCGGTGAGAGATTCATTAAAATGTTTTTTGAAACTGTTATTATACATGTTGAGAAAATATACCGCCGCTTACTTTTAAACAACAAATCGAAGAATTATATTCCGAGATGGAGAGATTCTGTTTCAATTTTTTCAGTTATTATCCGAACAGACCATATTGAGAATAATTTTTTTTTTAATGCAATTTATAAATTTCTACTTAAACTTGAAATATGATTTTTTTTAGATATTTAATATTTTTAAAATTAAATTTAAAATTATTTGTACAGTACTGTGTGTAAAGATTTGCTAGGAGTACCTCTGAGCAAATTCTTTAAGTACCGAAATAAAAGTATATAAGGACTGAGGTGATTAAGTAATAATAATAGAATCAATGAGTGTGCATGTCTATGCTTATCAAACAAAAGTATAGCATCCGTCAAACTCTGAAGACATTTGCAAACAAATCACAGTGAACACATGACTAAGTCTGTGGAATTTTTTAAATATAAAATTGAGAACTTGATTCTAGTCAAAATCTGATGCAAAAAATCGTAACTTTGGGTAAAGTTGACCATTTCATTGAGGCTAGTCCATTTAATTTCAGAATTTTCAAAGTTTTCTGCAAAGATACCACTTCTGTCTCCCTGAATGCGATTATCTCAAAAACTACGGAACAGATTTTCATACGATAATCACCAATTGACGGAGTGATTCATTAGGAAGGTGTACGTGTATATATAAGGTTTTGTTGAAATTGGCTGAAATATTCTGAACCTAACAAATGAATGCTAATGAAAGAAGTTGCTTACTTATTTTTCTCATTTTTTAAATGTAAATAAATATACTTTTTTTGGATTAAGTTTTTCAAATTTTAAGTTCGTACGTTTTCATGCAATGCTTGAATTTTGTTGTTGTATTTTTTCTTCTCTGAGTACATACGAGTACAAGAGATGATGAAATGAAGCCTATGTTGTGCTCCAAATAAAGCTTCTTGTGTTTCAGTAATTTGATTCTGAATAGAATGCGCGTGGCTTTTAATTGATGCTTGCACAAATCAGAAACAAACAGACAAAATCAAATATTTTATTGTATGTATAGATTCCAACTGTATTTTATGAATTTCTTTATAATAAAAACTGAATTTTGACTTTTTAACTTATTGATGGCAATGAAAGTTTACACAGTCATAAATAAATCTCTCTCTCTCTCTAACACTCTGTCTCTTACTTACATAAATAATAATTTCATTCAATTTTTAATTTGAAATTTTATTTAAAATAATCTTTTTTTTTTTTTTTTTTTTTTTTTACCATTTATATAGAATATTTAAAAATTAATATTACTTCTCCTTGATGATTATTCTCTGCTCCGATTTGTCTGCCCATTCAGTCAGCCGATCGGTCCGTTTGTTTGCACTAACATCCATTGAAGCAGCCGCAATTGCTTTCCAAAAGATCTTTTATTTTCATTAGCTTGGTGTAGCTTCTGTGTCTGGGGGATGTGAGTGTTGTTTTGTGTTGTGTTTGTATACTTTAAAATGTATGTATTTGTTGGTGTACAATCAGTGTTTTGTTTATATATATAAGTAAGTGTGTGTCTGTGTGTGTGTGTGTGTGTGTGCTTCTATGAGTTGGGTATAAAAAAGAAACACATAAACTTCTTGTACATACTTGTGTACGAGTTATTTATATATTTATATTAATGCAATTAATAAAGTTGTATTTAATGGTGTTTTTTTTTCTTCTTATTTTTGTTAAATACTAAATTTAAAAAGCTCACACAAGCATTCATACGCAGGCACACACATACACATACTCACACAACACACTCTCTTCTCTCAAATACTCCACACCCACAGGAGGCATATGAATGCATGTGCATGTGGACAAATGCATGTGTGCATTTATTGTAAATATCTGTATATATATATATATATATATATATAAGTAATAAAAATATTATATATGTATTTATATACACATACATACATACATGTGTATATGCATGTACATATATGTTTTCTATTTAATTAGAAACTAAACTTTTTCCTTATTTCCTTTTTTTTTTCTATTTTTTTTTTTTTGTTTTTTTTTTTGTTATCTGTTTAATCTTATTTGAATTATTATTTACTGCGTTTGCCGTTCGAGTTTACACATCGTGTGGCCTTTTGTACTCTACGTGCTTTCTTAGTCTCGTGTAAGACGACTTCTTCGTTATTATCACCAGCAGCAACGGCGGCGGCGCCGCCAAACAAATCATTAATTGTTGACCTTTGCTGACCACTGCCAGCAGTGTTACCGTTGCCGTCACCATTACTCTGCTGTTTACACATGGTGGCCACCATGTTATTTGTATCAGCAGCAGTAACATTGCTATTGCTGTTGCTATTACTTAAACCATTATTACCATTTGATGGTGTTGTTAACTTTAATATGGACATGGACACTGGACTGACAATGACGCCGCCGCGTTGATGTTGTTGATCTTGTTGCTGCATCTGTTGTAGTTGTTCCTGTTGTGGTTGTTGATTTTGATTGCCATAAAATAGATGTGTTGAATAACCATTGCCATTAAGAATATGTTGAGCTGCTTTGGAAGTGGATGCACCACCGCAACTATTATAAAAACTGGACGTATTTCCATTGGACGTTGTTGCTTCTGTTGTTACTATTTTTCTATCTATATTCGTGCCGGTGTTCGAGTTGTTGCTGTTGCTATTAACCAATGTTTGATATTTACGTTTGTTATTCTTTGCTGCCATGTTAACTGCCAATAGTTTTGATGTTGTTGCCTCATCAGGAAATACAAATTCGCCATCATCAAGTGTCATCTGATTCTCATTAATGCTATCGGCATCGGTATCATCATTAAGATTAATGATAATATCCTCTGGATTGACACCTTGATTGACCAAAGCTTGCAAATCTTCAGGTGGCAAAACAGGAGTCACCTTTTGATTACACGTAACACAAACCGGTATAGCCGGACTCTTGGATCGCCAGAATTGCAACTCAGTTTTGCATTTGTTGAGTTCCTAACAATGAAATTTATCATTTATTTCAATCAATTCAATTAAATTTCATTCAATTTACTAACCTGGAGGAGCGTTGAGAACTTTCTCGCCATTTCTTCATTCTTCTTGTCATTCTCATCTAGCCGATTGGCAAACTCCATTGTTTGCTTTTGTTGTTCAGCCAGTAGCTTCTGTTGTTCCGCCATTTGTTTACCCTGATCTGCCAACTTACGTTTAGAATTGCGTAAATCTGTACGTAAGACGGACAACTGATTGCTGTACATCTTCATGCCCTGCTTAATCTTTCGTATGCCTTTTCGTAAGACCATATGATTTTGTGGTGGTGAATTCGATGGACTATCGGCGAGATCAGGAGATATAACCAAGGGGGCTAAAAATAATAAAAATCATAATCATTATACAATTTCTAACCCAATACTTCAAATCAAGTCATTACTTACGTCGTTTAGCTGTGGTGGGCAATTTATAGAAATCCTTATTAAAATACGCTATGCCTGGTAATGTGGACTCAATACGATCCCTAAAATATTCCATGGCCATTGTTGAAAGATCAAAAAGTTCATCTGTAACACGATATGGACGTTGCAGGCGTGGTGTTATACTGATATAATTCAAAATCGTATAGACCTCATCCAATATCTGAAATTAAACAATAATTTAGTTTAGATTATGATTGTATGCGATGCTTGTTACTACTCACTGCGCCCGGAAAGAAACAACAATGTCCACGTTCGATATGTTTACCCAGTGTCATTTGCAACAATGACAAACGCATATAACAGGTCTCTATGATGTCACATTCACAGGCCAAAGGATGATTACGACGAGCTGATTCACGGCGCGGCATATTCGCTTTGATGGCATGGAAACGATTGTAGGTTGTTGCGATTAACTTCGAGAAGGTTGAATTGAGCATCAACATACAGACATCATTCATTTTGGATGAGACCTGTAAAAAAAAAGTTAAGCGTAGATTAGTAGAATGGTAGACAGAAAGCAAAAAAGACAAATATTCTTATCGAATAATTGACATTTGAACAAACTTCATTGAATGATTGATAGACCAAGCCCAATACCTTCATCTGTATGCCAAACGGATGAATGAATTGGGGCAATAGTTGGGTTAAGCAGTCCTATAATGAATACATATCCTAATTTTAAACAACACAACATAAATAATGCTGTGTATTGTGTCTGCTCGTCTGTGTATCAAAAAACACTTTTTTATTGATTTAATAAAATCCATGCGTCTTGATTTCAGTTACACCGAAAATGATTTACCTTTTACACAAATATTTCCATAATTGTAATTTAATTTAATTTACAAAATAAATAATATTAATTAAATTAAAACTCGATATGAACCGTTGCGAGAAGTTAATGTAATTTGCACCAAAGACCTTATTAGACCAGAACAGAGTTCCTCAACAATAAAACTCAAACGATGGCTTCACGGTAAATCGCACCAATTTTTAATTGGATTGGATCAATGTAGATTATGTAATGAATAAGAGGAAACAGCTGTGCATTTGCTATGTTACTGTGATGAATTAGGCAAATCATAAGGGGTGATCCATACATTACGTCACACAATTTTCATGATTTTCACACCCCTCACTCCCTCCCGTCACTGCTGGTCACATTTCTGAGACAACACATATTTTGCAGTAAAACCCGATAATATGATGTTACTTTAATACCTCTTATCTTTAAATGTTTATCTCTTTTAGGGTTCTATTAGAGCTCTATATAAATAGGTCACAAAGCCTAAAGGTAAAGTTGGTTATAATTTTTCGTTTAAAGATTTTTAATATTTTAGATTTTGATATGTGACGTCAGTAAGCTTACTTACACTTCGTTGACAAAAACCCAACAGTGGCTAGCTTCCACCTAATCTAATCTATTTTAGTGTAATCCGATTATTTCAATTGAAAGATTATATGAAATGAATTTTCATTACAATTTAGAATCCCAATTTCCAAATTGAACATATGTAGAAGTTGAATTCTGATTCTCTAGTTAAAAAATGTCGACTTCATTTTTATTTAAAAACATACAAGTATATTGCAATAGCTTTGAGACTATCTTTGATTCAATTATATTAGAGAAAAGGACGAGGACGATGTCTAGATGAATTCGCATTGGGACAAAATGGGGTTTTGAATTATTCAAACCGTGTGTATAAAAGAAGGAAGAAATATCCAATTATCATTGACTAACTGTATAGAAAAAGAGTTAACTTATTATACTATTCTGATTTGACTTACCAAACGACACTGGCTAATTTTTTTGTAATCCAAAAATGAGAGTATTTTCATAAGTATTTCTGTGGGCAAATCCAATAATTGTGAAATAAATGGTTGCGGCGGAGTCTTCGCACACGACGACGATGATGATGGCCCATCAGCAATATTGGCTAATAAACTGTTGTTAATAAGCCCATCAGAATTTTTACGAAAAATAGCATTACCACCGCTCCCAAAGTTATAATGCCCAGCAACTACAATGGCACTTTCTTGTTCAGGTTGTTGAAGTTGCTGTTGTTGACCATCATTATTCGCTTTAACCTGCGCCTGTGTTATATGTGAATGACGTCTAACCACTGAAGTAACAACATTATTATGCCCAACATCAAAAGCCCCGGCACCTGGCCCGTTGACATTATTATTTATTAACGGAGGACCCAATATTACAGCACCTGCCGCTGCTATTGCAGAAGCAGAAGATATTGATGCTTGGTTTACACTAAGATGATGTTGAGTTGCTCGTGTAACTACCGATAAACGCGTTGTACTCTCATCAGTGGCTACACCTCCTGCCGTCGAGAAGCCACCACTTGTAGCTGGTATATTTCCAATGCCAATAATACCAATGACGCTTGTATTGCCAACTGAGCCACTGCCACCACTGGTGGACATTTGTCGTGTTGATACCATATTTTGTATGGTCTATAATGTTTATGAAACAAACAAGCGTCGTTTGTGTATGTATTGCGACGTGAAAAATTTTATAAACAAAATATTTCGCGCGCGCGGGCTTATGACACTTTGTTGTTTGTGTATGTCTTGTGTAGCCAGCCAGTCTACTTTATCGCTGTTGTTGTTGTTGTTAGAGTTGTTGAAGCGACTATAAAAAAGATTTATTAATTTGTATTATTAAAACAAATATTTTATTTGCGGCAAATAGTAAATAATGTTAACCTAAATTAAAAACACAAACCACAAAACTCTTCGTATCTTCTATTCAATTGTGTATGATGAAATCGTGTGAATTCTGTCCTGTGATTGTAAAATCTCTATTTATTTTTTTTATATGTCGCGCACTCTTTAATTTCCCGAAAATATATTCATAAACACACACTTACGTGTATGTGTACGGATTTTTACATATAAGTATATATGTACATAAATATAATAAACTCATGTGAAGTACCTGCAGTGCAGTGCAGCAGCTCGCTCGCGTTGCCAACTGCATTTTAGGGAATATGTATTTATTTAATGCACCAGCAGCAGTGTATGCGACAATGGTGGCGGCGTCATTTAATGAAAAGAAATTGTTTTTCTCTTTTGAATTGTATGAATGCACACATATACACAACAAACTAACCAACACATGTTTAATTATATACGTTAAACTATAATGCCTACTGCCACAGCCACAGCCACTTGACTTCACTCACAACTTTTTAAACGAACAAACGAACACAACAACAAAAAGCAACGCCATTTTTTGCGACGCATATTAGTTTGATTTTTATTTGCTTCGTTTCAAAAATCCAAAAGATGTTATAGTTATGCACAATTGTTATTTGTTGCTGGCTTGAATTATTTTTATATAATATGATGTACATAAATCCTACACCCTTTTCCACAAATGAATTTTGCATTTGTTTCCTTCATTCGACAAATCAATTTTTGAATAGTTCCCTCATTAAAACATATAGTATGTATGTATAAAAATTCTTACATTTTTTTATCCAATTCAAGTTAAAACGATGAATTTCATGATGGTGGTACAAGCGTTTAATACATGATCATGATGATAATGATGGAAAGTGGTATCACATCAAAAATATTGTTGCAGTACTATGCAAGTGAGCCACACCACCACATTGCACTTGTATCCTTATTTCCGGCACTGACAAGGAGGACAAAACAGCAAAGTCCTTTGCGTTGTTCTTTTTGCTTATTATTCTTTTATTAAAATATTGCTTACTCCCTTGTTTATCGATGTCTAGGCGAAAAATATGACAAACGATAGAAGCAAGGGAAGCAGAGGAGCTCGCGTATTTGTTGTTAACACCTCTGGGTGCAACGAAACAATACTACTACGACGACGACGACGACGATGCCAACAGCGGCAGGGTACGACGTTCTATTCTCACTGCTTTCTGTTTACTCGATATACTTGATACTTTTATTCACTACTTCACACTTGATCTTTTCAATTTATTAATCGAAAATAGATACTTATCGATCTATCTAAATTGTTCGACTTTATTTTCTATTATTTTATTAAAGAACCACTTCACATTTTCTACATTTTTTTATTAATAAACTTTAATACATTAATAGAAATTTGTGGTGGCAATGGTGGCAAGATGTCGAGCGACGACTACACACATATCGATTAATAAGCGTTGCAGACCGATATCGGCAAGCTGGGCTGCCAGCTTTTACGATGTTTTAAGGTGACCATCAAGAAAAGTATTAGGCTAGACAAATTACCGAAATATATGAAAATATGAAAAAGAATTCAATCTTTATTTAGTTACCATCCGCTTCATAATTCGTCCATTTTATTAGGAAGAAACGATGATTAACATATAAAATACTCTTATAATCAGAATTGTTTGAAAGAAGATAATAATAAGAATTTATTAAATTTGACCAGACTAGTCTCGAGCACCCTTTCAATTAAATTGGATATTGAACAGCACTAAGTACTTTCCATAACTGTTTTTTGTTTAATGGCTTCCTTGGCTAGACGCCGGCTAACTGTTTGTTTTATAATATTTTTCGAATAAGAATTTAATATGGAACGTCACCGTCACTTGGATATGTATAAAGACTCTTTTCGCAGTCCACGCAATTATAAGGAAACTCTGCGGGAACAAAAAATTGAAGCGCGCGCCAAAGAACATGATGCTCGGCGCCTCATTTCTGTCAGTCCAACGCCACAGCGCCTATCTATATCGCAACACGTCGCCCAGTTTGAAGAGCGTTTGACTTCTACGCCGCTGCCGCCAAAAGCCAATAACAAAAAGAATGTTAGCGACTCCATCGATGATAAAATTATGGATGATAAGGAGAAAGAAAATTGTGTTTTTACTTCATCACAAATAGCGCAAGTTGCATGCGCGCCAAATGGCACATCCTTTAGCCGAAAGGAAGCTTATCTAAAGCGTTTTATCGAATGGCGTAATAAAAAGAAGGAGGAGGATGTGAAAAAGAAAGAAATTCGAAATAATGTGTGGAAGCCGGTTGGGCCTTTAACAACGGGCGGAGCAAATGCAGCGCGTGTAGCATATCCTAGTTTTGCGCCTAAAAACTGCAAATTTCAGCCACCAGAGGGCTTAAAGCAATATGAAACAACAACAAAGGTGATTCGATTGATTTAAAAATCAAAAATATTTTAATTTCTAAGTATAAATTATTCTCATTTTTATTTTAGACAAAACCAAAAGAAAAGGAGGAGGAGAAAAAGCGAGAATCCTTTTATAAAATCATATGCACCCCAGAAAAGAAAAGTATTAAACCTCAACCGGCAAATTCATTGGCACGAAAAGTAATGCAGCAAGCATTAATCATGAAGAACCAAGGCCTGGTAACGATCAAACCATCATCATCGAAAGCGATCATAAAATCATCGAAACCCAAGGAAACAAAAGTTCCAGCAAAACTACCTTCAATGCAGAAAACTGTTGGAAGTTATAATAAACCAACAACAGCATCAGCACCAACATCAGTAAATAAAACTAAGAAGCCTCCATTGTCAAGCAAACCACCATTAAAACATCAGCCATCGGCAAAACACAAAAATTCTGGGACAACTGAAGGTTTTATTAAAGCGGAAGTGAAACCGCCTCTTGCAGCAAGTAGTGTTCGTCGTCCTAATGAGATTAGCAAAAATGCAAATGCACAGAAGGCACCAGCTAGCACCACCAGTAACACTACTAATAGAACGGGAGCAATAGGAAAAGCCAAGGTAGCACAAGAAAAACGTGATAAATTGGCTGTTAATAATCATAAAAATATAAAACTTGGTACCAATATGAAGGCGAACAAAAGACCTAATGCTAATGGTGGCGGCACTACAAACATTGGCAAAGCCATAGCCGCTAAAGGATCCAAACAAACGATGTCGGATAAAAACGTGCTAAAATTTTGGACTCGGAAACAAACTAATGCGGCAAAGTTAGTTGCTGAGACGTCAGCGGAATGTGAAAAAGATGTACCGGAAAAAATTAAAAAATATGTAACATCAACGCAGCACAAATGTGATCAAGTTGCTGATGATTTCTTAGTTGACAACGAGATAAGTCCCATTGAACATTCTAACTCCCCCACTGTGGTTGCACCAAAGCATTCTTCACACACGAGTTCGTCTGCCAAACGCGCATTACTCCTGCCAAAGAGTAAATTTAATTTTGTACGCTACTCTGTGACCAATACAAATGAGGTTGACTCGTCGTTACTAGTTCCCATGCCTGTGGAATTGGACCAATTAGTGGATAATGGAGATGATGCTACAATTGTGGCACAAAAACATCATACCACAAATAACAAACAAAAAACAGTAAATGCAATCTGTTTAGTTGAAGGTGAGTTTTTAAAGTTGGGATTTTTTTTTTTAAATTATAATCTTATTTTTTTTTTTTATCTTTTTTTAGATGCCACTCTTGTCAATGACAATGCCACAACAGCAGATCATTGTACACCACCACCACGACCAGTGAATGCAGACAATGATGAACGTCCTGCAAACTATCTAAGTCCATTTGTAAGCGTTTCGCGTGGCAAAGTTAACTCAAAGTCTGAACGTGATCGCCGCAATAGCATGTATTTGGCAAATGACGAGGAAACTCCCAAAAGGTCATGTGGTTCTAAGGTCACAACTCCACAAACTCCAATAGAAGTCCGACGTACGCTTGAATCGGTTCGTTATTTCCGACAACAGCTACAAGATGAAACTACACGCTTGCGTGATAAATGCGTGGCATGGGAGTTCTATAAAATAAAAAATTTAATAATGCTTCAAGAATTAAACTGCGACGATAAGATCGATGCGACTGTAGGACAAACACTTCTGCTTACAGGCAATAAATTTGAGCAATTCAAAAGACTGATCAATCGTTGCGAAGCTGGCGCTACGGGCATTGCGGCTGTGGAAGACAATGGTAGTGAGGATACAAAACTAGTTTCCGCTGTTGATTTGGAGGGCTTTTGGGCTATGCTTGGTCTGCAGATTGAGAATGTGGAGAAACGTTTTGCAGAAATCGAACGTTGGAAGGAGAACAATTGGGATGATCCTGATGTCTGCACAACAGTTCCAGCAACGGCAGTCAAGACTAAATCAAAAAATATTAAAACAAAGCAACCCAAAGCATCTGGTGCAACAAAACCGAAAGCCAGCAGTGGCATTTTAGAGTTGATGCGTAAAAAACATGCAGAGCTTCGTAAAATGAAAAGTGCAGCCGCAGCAGAAACAAGCCACTCCAATAGTCGCAGTAATGGTGAAGTACCATTGGGAACACCGAAGCGTCGTTCAATTATTGTGCCAAATTGCAAACAATTTTCACCAGCAGCCACAGTTCTTTCGATCACAAATGGTAAACGGCGTTCATCAATTGGTCCAAAGGGAAAACGAAATGTAACAACTTGCAGTGGTGATGGAGCAAAAATTGATTTGCTCAAAACTGCGATTTTAGGCGCAAAGAAAACAACGGAAGCATCAACGCCGCCGTCAAAACCTCCATTACGAAAATCGATACTTAAAACGCCAGGCACATCGAAATCGGCACGTAAAAGTGTCGTCTTCAGCTCAAAGAAATTAGTGCGCAGATTTCAGTTTACTTTTGATGAACCAACATTAAGCGATGATGATGAACAGCAACAGCACCAGCACCAAGCGCTTAAAGAAGGAGGAGTCAACATTATAAACGATTATGAAGATACTACTGCCGATATGACATCATCCGAACAAAGCTGTTCAGGTGGTTTTAACAATTTGAAGATGGAATCTGGTAAAATATTCGAAAAAAGCCAATAAACAGTATTTAATAATATAATAGACGATCCCAGTTTTGACTTAATTTCCTTTTTCGACAGGTGGAGGAACTCCAGCTCGTTGCTACACCCTGCGAAATCGTAAAGTTAAACTCAGACCATCCTATGAGATTATAATTCCGCAATAAAGCTGCGACCAATCGTTATTTCTAATGCTCTTTAATTTTATTTAAATACTTAGATGTTGTATTTTATATTTAGTTTGTTTTTTATCTTATTGTTTAATACAAAAAAAAAAAAAAATAATGTTTCTTTATTAATAAAAAAAAACAAAACGTACGTACATATAGTAGAATGTTTATAAATAATTTAATGACCTATTAATAACACAGGAGGCCTGCTGCATTGATAAGATTTTTTGAGTGAATGAAAAAGTGCATTAGTGTATTAAGTGTATTGTATTAGGAAAGTGTGTATAAAATAAGGAAAGAAAAAATCCCTTCTCTAAATTTAAGTATCACTCAATAAGTTCCGATGCTGACACATAAATACATAGTACCTTTTAATAAGATTTGATATGATATTTTAACAAGATTTGATATATTGTACAATTCTATGTCCATCCAAGCATTAGGTTACAAGAGTTGGCATTAGATTTTTTTGTTTTTTATTATTAGTATTTTTTAATAGAAAATAAAGACATCAAAAAGTGATGGCGAATTGTTATTGGATTATACGTTGAAACGAATTTAAAGTTCATGAGTCCAAACAATCAATAAGCATATTTTCTTGAAAAGACACAACGTTAGCCATAAATCTTATTAAGTGATGCCAAAATTTAAGAAGGCAATTTTTCTTTATTTTATACATATTTCCTATAAGATTGATTGATTTTTGTTTTAAATCTATGCATATTACAAATACATACGTAAAGATAACTGCAGTTTTATTTTGTTGAAATACATATCCTTTTACCGTTATATTTGACTTTATAAATGTCCTTTTTGACCAATTTCCAACTTTTAAACGGGAATACAAGAAATTTGTGGCGTGACACAGCAAAACGAATGACATATTTTGAATATGGAGATTCTTATATATATTTTCTATATGAAAACATTTAAAAAACTTAAAAATTTTCAAGCCTATGTATTTATACATTTATTTTATCATTAGCTGTTCCGGTGCGCTTTGCTAATCCCCCGGCAATATTTCATCAAAATCGGCTTTCCAAGGGAATGATAGAAAAAATGATATTTATTGTATTTTGTTGTGACTCACTCTATATGCAAAATCTGATTAATCGATTTCGGACGATTCTGTAGGTCGATTTTGAAGAAATAAACGCTATATGTTACTCACAACAAAGCTTGTTATCTTTCAGTAATTTAATTTTGAATTTAATGACTGACTTTTATGTGATGCCCGCACAAACACTTTCAGTCTACAATTTTATTATGTGTATTTTATTTTAACAAAATGCATACAAATACATTTCAAAATAATACTATAACTACATTATTTATTAACATTTAAGCAATCGATACAATAGAATAAATCTATAAAGTGACAACCCAACTTTTAAAAGTAAAGAAGTGCAGTGGATTTGGTACAACATAGATACATCTAAACTTCCTCATATGGAGATGGTGTGATGGTGGCCAGTTCGTAAACGATCGATCGAAGATAATGGTTTTTTAAATCAACTTTCCGTGTATTGAGTATTCACAGCATAAAGTATATTTTGGCATAATCAGCGATAATAACACATGGTTTTTTGGTGCTGTCATTATTTATTATTGTATAACTCATCAAACCATTTGTTTTTGTTGCGAAATTCGTAAAGGTGCAAAATACGAGATACTGTAATTTTACATAAATATATATCTATATTGTACTAAAAAAATTAACAATTCAAATGAAAATTACATGAGTACTCGTATGTGTAGTCCAATATGTAATTAAATTAAATTCTTATAATTTCAACTAAGCTTTGGACATGTATTTATTGGTTAGAAAACTTCCAATATGTTTAGATCATAGTCACCCAGACTTATTCATTCCAGATGAAAGAAATGTTGAGGTCTTTATTTAGTACTATGTTACACCCCAAAAAGCATTGATAATTTTTCGCAATTTTATTATTTGAGCTGCAATTGTAAAGAACAGTTTTACCATTCTTTTCTATACTCAACTCAGAAACGGTATCAAACAGCCATCACATCCTTCCTTCGATTTTATTGTAAATTATCCTTAAAAATGACAATAACAGAAACAAAAATACACTTGATGATCTGTGAAATATTTATTAGGTTTTTAAAATAATATAATAATAAAAAGATGTTAAATGTTCGTATGGTCAAATGAAGCGATCACAGTACACAGAATGACATTACACATAAGTTAATTAATGATAGGTGCGATGCCTTCAATATGTGTGTACCGTTAATAGTTTCCCATCTTTGAATCATAAATAAATTTCTTGAAGTAGACCCAATAAATAAATAAGCTTTATGACTTCATTTAGTAGAACATTCACCCACTAAATTAAGAAAATAAGTGGAGCAGAGTATATATTCTGCTAGAGGAAATAATTCTTTTATTTTAGCCTGTAACCTGTTAATAATGGCTGACATATTTGCTCATAGGACTGACCTCTACAGTCTATTACAGTCAGATTCCTCAATAACGTAGTCATTGGGATAAGTGAATTACTTCGCTAAAGAGAAGTCTTTGCTAAAAAGGAGTTCGGACTCATCTATAAACAGTCTTTGGAACCTGTTGATTTGATTTGTGACCAACAATTGCAATAAACGTAAGAAAACTTTCAACATCGCGCATCATCATAATTCTATCTTACCAATTTCTGTCATGGAATAAGGGGATGTAGGAGAAATCAAGTCGACGGGATGCTCTATATATCTATAGAAAGAATAATTTTTTGTAAGTAGGTACTTACTTATTTTTTTTTAATTTAAAAACTGTCGTGCGCACCCCTAGGGACGTGTCTAGTTTGCCTAAAGGATAATCAACCTCTGATTAATCGCTTTTATCATTTAAGAAATTTTAAATTAAAAATCGTGCAATAATTGTTGAGAACAAGTTAAAATTACTACCAACTTGGTTGTTTTAGAAAACCTAATCCCAACCATATATTTTTGGTGGTCGCGTTCCAATAACATTTGGTTTAAATACAAAGGGTGGAGTGGGTGATGCTTCTTCACTATCAAATTCAGCTTCAGAACAATCACTACCAGTGGTTTCATAATGATCAGAAGAAGATGCTGGTACTCTATTTTCCAACATTAATAAATTACATTCCTCCACCTTGTAAAATCACGTTAAATGCAATTGTTGTATTCCGAAATAGAAATTGTTTGATTTCCCGTCTCTCGAAGCATCTTTTAAAGAGATTTTTCGCTATTGCAGCACCGTTTTCTGGCGAAGGCTTAAGGCTATCGAGGGCTTGAGAATTTCATTTGAATGTTATATAATCAATAGCAAATGCATCAATGCTGTTATTACATTTTATTATCAATGGATACCCTAATGTAGCAATTTCCCAATGCTTTCCCGTAATATCGTCGGAACTACCAATCGATGATTGCAAAATAGCAAGCTACACTCAAAATGAATTTCCGATTTGTATTTATCGAATTTTCATGAAAACTCATCTAACTGATGATAGATTGGACAACCGTTCTCAACATAAATATGTGCATAGCCGTTTCTATTTTTCATCACGGTGCATGATTGAACGGTAATAATCATAGTTTTCCTTTAACAAAAATGAATTGCGATAAATTACATTCCGCTGCACTTTTCTGCAATTTACTACGTCAAAAACAGTCAACGACAAGCAATTCTTTTCCCGGTTTGTAAACAACAGTCAATTTTGGATATTTCAGTAGTGACATGCGGTCAATAGGACATTTGACAACTCATTACAATCTGGCAGATCCAAAGCGGGAACACCTTTAAGTCTACGTTTTGTGGCATCAGTCGTTGAGGACACGGCGAGCCTGCTGTATTAAATGTAAATTTTGACAAGGGGAATAAGGGGAAGGATGGGTGCTAGTCACCGTGTCACTGCTATTGAGACATACAAGTTATTTTCTGTGGTGGTATAATACATTTTTAATGACTGTTCATACATATGAATGAACGACAGTCTTTGCGTATATTGCCATTAAACCTATAAGTACAATACAATAGTGGTCTCTCTCTGATTTCGGATTTCCAACAGTATGTATATTGTATGCCATACGTACAAATTAGCTTCAGTATGGATTTATTTTGTTTTCCATGCATGGCCGATGCCTAATATTATGCGAAGATATTATGGACATTGCTACTGTATACTATTGTTGCAATAGACCCAATTGAGGCCGCAGTGACTAGCTCCAGCTCTTCCCAAATCTTCTCAATGGTATCCACATAACATTAAAATGTTTAGAAGAACTTGAGCCATCTACACATCATGTTTGTGCTGTCAGCAGTGCTGGCATTTGATGATTTGGACATTATTGCTATGTCATCAAAATTTGAGCCTGAATATATGCTGCTAGATGGTGTCCAGCACAGCAATGACTCCAGTACTTTGCATAGTGAAACAAACTATAATATTCTTTGGGATATGAATCAAAAATTTTGCCATGACTTTTGCTTGAACAAATACTTACTATGTATGGAGTAATACATAGTTGTTGACTTAGATAATAATCTTGATGATTTTAGCATTTCCGAAATAAAACAAATAAACAATTCTTTCAATTGCAATTTGTCAAAGAATGGAGGGTATACTTTGATTGAAAATAAAGACAAACGAACAACTATTAATTCAGCAATGCTTATCATATCTTATACAATATGCTTTATGAGATATCCGATGTCTTCTTCCCCATGTTCCGAATCAATCAATTCTATTCTCATATTCCTTCTTCACCGTATGCAATTATTGGTCCTATTAATGGGTCTCCAATTTCACCTTTAACTCGTCATTGATTTGTTTGTCAAACAGAGCAGAGTAGCTCAAGGTATTCCGTAATTATAGCCACTGGTTTGCTTCCATTCAGTAGAGAATATTTGGATTTGTTATGGACTGACAATCCATTTCAAATGTACCTTTCTTAAGTTGGCTTGTGGCGGCATTTATAATGCTTTTGCTGCATTATTTTATTTTAAAAATTTAAGAGTAGACTGCAAATTTTGCAAAAAATTCTTTATAAATTAAAAATTGCATATAATTTCTGAATTACTTAGCAATGCATACAAACGGCATATTAACCGATAACAAACCGTTTATCAAATATTCATTCACACCGATATTATACCCATCAACGCATTTCAATGTGACCATTTCCTAATGATACCAGCAATTATCGGAACACATAAAAATCAAAAAGTTGATATAATATGAAATATTTTTCTTTGTTGACTTGTTTGATAAAATTGAAAATCCTTTTCTCTGTCCCTAATGCAAACAAAAAAACATATTATTGACTGTAATATCACTATGCTCAATGGAAGTGTTGTTGATCGATAGCAATTAAATCGATAAATGCTCCATGAGATGATATTTTTCATTGGCATATTTTAGTACATTATTCATTTTCGAAATTGAGTCACACTGACGCTATTACATTTTGCCAAAGAAAAACTCGTATATTGCGTGCGGATATTTAAATTTAAACTTTGAAAATATTTTGTTCAATCTGAATAATGGTGTAATGCTATTAAGTGCATAGAATCAGGAAAATATGCATGGTGTGAAAATAAGTAAATAAAAATAATATAAAAAATTCGAACGACAGTTTGAGCAGCAAGCAACTAATACAACCGTCGTAAGCGAGCGCGCAGTACAGGCGCTCGTCCGTTCCACATTCAGTTTGCGCGGAGAATACCCACGTCCCACCAAACATTTTAGTGGGCAACAAACGCTTTATTTGTGTTCAAAGAACTATTAAAGAGTCATTATGAATATTGGTAAGTGGCTTCCTAGAAATTAAAGTTTGAAAAGTACGATTTGAAATGCTAAACAAAATATGGTGGTTAAAAGTTTCATATCTGTATTTGCTTTTTTAACGTAAGTACAATATTTCCCTAAAAATTACCTTTGATTGGTACATTCTGTAAAGAGTGACCAGCTTATTTATGCATGCTGTACACTCGATAAATATTGTGTTATTTTGCCTTAAAAGTGTTTTTATATTATGAAATTCATAAAAATATATAATGTTAAGTTATATTTAAAAAGAAATACGTGTAATTCTTTGTTAAATTCAATTCAAATGAATACCATGCGCCGCGCACATTCAAAATTTCTTCATATATGACAGGCGACAGTCGCCCATTTGCCAAATGCTGGCAACTCTATTCTTTATATTCACACACTATTCCTCGAGGTTTACGCAATTGGAATTTTTTTCCACAATCTCGTTACAAAAGTGCATTAACAGCATTGTATTTTTAACTGGAAAGTTACATGTAAGTAATTGGAACTTTGGAGATGATTAAATATGGAATAATTGGGTTGAATTTGTGTTAAATTTAGAGTTGCAACAACAAGTAAGAACAGTTGAAAAATGTCTGCATTTGCCGCCGCCGCCGTACGTCAAGCGAGTGCTGGAGCTGCTGCCGGCCTACGTTGCTGTGCAACACGCCGCAACTTGAGTACAACCCGCCTGTTAGTACGTTCCACACGTGCACGTGCCGCTTTCAGTAATGCTGCCATGCAAATGCAGCGTCGTTTACCACGAGAATTGTGTGCCACCGGTGCCGGTGGATACCAGCACTATGTGCGTCAATATGCCGCAGAAAAGAAGGTTTTTGAGCGTACGAAACCCCATTGCAATGTTGGCACTATTGGTCACGTTGATCACGGCAAAACAACACTTACAGCTGCCATCACTAAAGTATTGGCTGACAAACAATTGGCCGAGAGCAAGAAATACAATGAGATTGATAATGCACCAGAGGAAAAGGCGCGTGGTATTACAATTAATGTAGCACACGTTGAATACCAAACAGAAACGCGTCATTATGGTCATACAGATTGTCCCGGCCATGCGGATTACATTAAAAACATGATCACAGGCACAGCTCAAATGGATGGCGCTATATTGGTGGTCGCCGCCACTGATGGTGCTATGCCGCAGACACGTGAACATTTGTTGCTCGCCAAACAGATTGGTATAAATCATATTGTCGTCTTCATTAACAAAGTTGATGCAGCCGATCAAGAAATGGTTGATTTAGTTGAAATGGAAATACGTGAATTGATGACAGAAATGGGTTATGATGGTGAAAATATACCAGTTGTAAAAGGCTCTGCATTGTGCGCTCTCGAAGACAAGAGTCCCGAAATCGGTTCAGAGTCTATATTGAAGCTGCTTAAAGAGGTCGATACCTTTATACCGACACCAGCTCGTGAACTAGACAAACCATTTTTATTGCCTGTGGAGAATGTATATTCGATCCCTGGCCGTGGTACAGTGGTCACTGGTCGTTTGGAACGTGGTGTTGTCAAGAAGGGCAATGAATGTGAATTTGTCGGTTACAATAAAGTATTGAAATCAACTGTCACTGGTGTTGAAATGTTCCATCAGATTTTGGAAGAAGCTCAGGCTGGCGATCAATTGGGCGCCCTTGTGCGTGGTGTTAAACGTGACGATATTAAACGTGGCATGGTTATGTGTAAACCGGGTAGTGTAAAGGCTTTGGATCAACTAGAGGCTCAAGTCTATATCCTTTCGAAGGAAGAGGGTGGCCGTACAAAACCTTTCATGTCTTTTATTCAATTGCAAATGTTTTCGCGTACTTGGGATTGTGCAGTACAAGTTCAGATACCCGACAAAGAGATGGTGATGCCTGGCGAAGATACTAAACTTATTTTGCGTCTCATTCGTCCCATGGTCTTGGAACAAGGTCAACGATTCACATTGCGTGATGGTAATTTGACGCTGGGCACTGGTGTCGTAACGAAGGTCTTGCCAGGGCTAAGTGAAGGCCAACGATTGGAATTAACAGAAGGCAAAAAGGCGCGCGAAAAGAAATTGGAAGCCAAAAAGTGAGATGTTGTGAACATGAAGTGATCCAAATGCTTTTTATATTTAGTTTCTTCTTATGCATATTGTATAATGTTATTATTATCATTGGAAAATATAAAATCAGAGTTTGCAAATTGTTATGAAGTTGGTCCACATCCATGCTTTGGAAGTATTTATAAATGTGAGGAATGAATAAAAAATTTTTAAAACAAAAGACCAAACCTTCCTATTGTTTTTTTCTTTTAATAATAATTATGCAACTTTTTTTTTAAACCATTTGTCATCATATTGTTATATTGCAACACTTACAGATCCACTTGGTGATGAGACCCCTCTACCCGAATTAAGTTTTGATGATTTATTGGAGAGTTCAAAAACGGAAACCCCTAACGAGTCGTTAGACATGGAGAGCGATACAGAGGATTATGCAAAACAAAAAAATGAATCACTCAATACCCCTTGCGGGAAGAAAGCACAGCAAGTGATAAAAATCATAGAGGATCGGAAATTGCCAGCAGCTACATTTCCACTATTGCCAGGAAAAATCGTGACTGGTTCAAAGTTGTTAACAGCTGAGAAGAATGCAGGAACAAATGTTGCTCAGAAACCAAAGACTTTCACACCGACGACATCATCTTCAACATCAGCTCCAATTGTAATTAATACAAAGCAAAAGTTAATGTCATCTTCTTTATATAAGATTCCCGGAAAAATCGAAAATGTTGGTGGTGCCAGTGGAAGTGGAAGTATCGTACCCAAAGCAATGATTTCTGGAGCAGGCTCATTGACAACAATTGATGGCAAAACAGCAGTAAAGACGCCAAGCGGAAAAATTATCTTCATACAGAAAGCGCCACCCGGCGGTCTGACAAAGTCGTCGACAACATTTACAACCAGTCCAACTGGAATATTAAATGCAGGACGCTTGCAACAGGGAACAACATCAACACCTATGTCGACATCAGTTGCTCTCCCCAAGTTATCACCAATTGTCCCAGGAGGTGGAAAAATTCAATTAAAGAACCTCACTAGTGCAAGTACAAGTGGTCTGAATGTTACTACAAAAAAACCCACGCCTACATCTACAACCAATATAGTTTGCAAACCCACAACCTTAAACACATCTAATGTTGCACCAAGAACAACCACAACAACAGTAACAGCGGGAGGTGCCACATTTTCAAAACAACCAGTGAATGGAACAAATATGAAGATAGTTTCGAGCGGAACCACCAAATCGTCTCCATTGTTATCAACGTTAGGATCAGCAACATCATCAATTACTGCTGCTGGCACCACATCAAAAGTGGCGACACCACCGGTACCAATAAAAGTTGTACGAACATCTGATGGAAAATTGATTAAATTGAATCCTCCAGCAACCGGAATAGGCGATTTGGCGGCAGCTGCAAGTGCAAAGGCAGCTGTCACCAATACTTCTGGCTCTGGCAGCACTCCTTCCGGTCAATTGATTTTAAAATCTATCAAAAAAGTTGGAACGGAAAGTGTGCCAAAGAATTTTAATATACAACGCTCGGCATCATCAATACAATCATCAGCAGCATCAGCAGCAAAATCATCATCAGCAGCAGCAGGAACAGCAAAAACTGCAGCAATAACAGCAAAAGGAACAACAATAATAAGTAAGCCAATGGTGATTACTAATAATGCTGGCAACCCAACAACAGTACGAAAAATTATTCCTGTGACAACAGTCCTCGCTGGCAACGTCGTAAAGCCTTCAGCACATTCAGCGGCAAACATCCAAGCGAACATTGGTACAACTTCTACAAAAGTCCTAAATCAAACAACCAAGAGCAGAATATCAGCAGTGGAAACTAAATCTGGGGTGAAATCTTCTTCTCTAACATTATCATCACCCCAAACAGTACCAGTTACGAGGGTAACTGCAAGTAGCGCCAGTACCAATAACGGAACAAGATTACTCAATAGGATGATCTCTTCACAATCTCCCAATGTTGGAAATGTAACTTCATCAATGGGAGCCGGAACATCAAATAAGGTTGTTGTACAAAGTGCCAGTGGCAAGCCTATTGTAGTCTCCAATCAACAATTGGTTAAGCTCACACCAAAAACCTGTGTAGTGCCTAGCACATCTGCAGGTGCAGCTACAAGTGGTAACCTACCAAAAGTTGTAAGTACACAATCAGGTGGTAAACTTCAAGCAGTCCAGATGCCTGGTAAAGGGGGTGGCATTAGATATGTACGTTTATTGCCAAAAGGATCAACAGTGCCGGGGAAGACAATATTAATGTCGCCAACGGCCCAAAAAACGCTTGATGTTTCGAAGCCAGTAGCCGTCGATGGTGGCGTAAGCAAATCGAATAGTAATTCGACTGTAATAACAAAAGTAACTGGTGCTTCAACAAGTGGTACTTCATTCGTCAAGCCTAGCACATCGACTACAACCATATTGAATTCAAAACTGACACCACCATCATCGTCGTCGTCAACATCAACAAGTGCCGGAGTGGGGACCTCTAGCAACTTTAAGTTACTGAATTCGGTACCACAGAAATTCACGCTTGTCCGCTCTACAAAAGGTCATACAAAGTTCATGCTGAAGCAATCCCCCACTTCGGATGGTCCAGTTTCTCTAATTTCTCTGCAACAAAAAGTAAGTGAATGTTCTTTGGTCTTTGAGAATTGTTAAATTAATTTCATTTAATGGCTTTTGATTTCTCTTTCGACAGAAACCTATTCCGCCTTTAAGGTCATCATTATCAACGAGTGCAGGTGGCGTTGCCTCGACCAGTTTAGAAGCAGCAGCAGCAATTGGTGCACGAAAACATAAAATCTCTGATATTAATATGGAAATAAAGCGTTTTACCGGTGATAGTGATGCGGCGCCCAGTGATGAAGTCACTGAAGGTTCGGAAGCCAAAAAAGCCCGCTACGTTTTTATGCCGCGCTCATCAATGCAATACAAGAAAATTCTTAGTAGTGGTGGTGGTCAGGCGGGTCAGATAAAGCCGGGCACACGTCCCAGTGCCCCCTCCTCCTCCTTTACATTACAACGCTTGACAGCGACGCAGGGTGTCTGCAAACAATCACCAAACATCCTTAATTCTTCAATTCAATCTGGTGAGAAATCTTCTTCTGGCAACTCTGAGAGCACCGCAACCACCAACACCTCCTTCCCATCTAATGCCTCCAGCAAACAATTGTATAGCATATGGAATATCCATAAAAGCAAAGCTAGCAATGTTAGACCCTATGTGGTTTGCAATGCGGCTACCGGTGAGAAGAGCATAACCGTTCGGCGTCCATTCTACTCAATGTCTGACCTGAAAATTAAAGCCAGAAAGGGTTTAATAACCTCAAGTGATTTGGAGCGTTCAAAAAATCGATTTACCAAGAATTTTACCAACCTCCCACTACGAACAGAAGGTGTCCAGATGAACTTTACAAATAAGACACTTTTTGATAAGATGAAAAAACCATTTATTCATCAAAACATTTCGCCATCGTCGGCGATATCGCCGCAATTGGTTATGTCGAAACCATCGACAGCATCTGCATCATCTACAGTTGAAATGTTATCTGGTTCTGCACCGACAGCTGCTGCTGCTGTTAGTGGTGCTGGTGTAGATGCCACAACATTAACTTCACGTCGTAAACACTGCAATTGCAGCAAATCTCAGTGCTTAAAGCTTTACTGTGACTGCTTTGCCAATGGCGAGTTCTGCCAGGATTGTACATGCAAGGATTGCTGTAACAATCTAAAATACGAAGATGAGCGTCAACAGGCAATTAAAAATTGCTTGGAACGCAATCCGAGTGCATTCAAGTAAGTCACTCTATTATTATTAACTTTGTTTCAAATAATGTATTTCCTTTGTATTCCAGACCCAAGATTACCGCACGCAAGCATAGTGATATGCGTTTGCATAATAAGGGATGCAATTGCAAACGTTCCGGTTGTTTGAAGAACTATTGCGAATGCTATGAGGCCAAAATTCCATGCTCAGCTATATGCAAATGTGTTGGTAAGTTAATAAAGAAATTAATAGAATGTTAATTTTAATAATATCATGAATCATGAATTCTTTAGGTTGTCGTAATATGGAAGATCGTCCCGATGTCGATCTGGATTATTTAGAGTCGAAAAAGCTTGCTGCTAGTGCTTTATTGTCTGAAAAACGTTTAACAAAATCAGCGGAAGACGGTGGTGTTGGTAGCGGTGATGGCGGAGGCGAAGCTGGTGTTGTCGGTGACGAAGCTGGATCCAATACGCCGCCGACTGTTCAAAATAATTTTATTACTGACGATGTCATCGATGCGACCATATTATGCATGATCTCCCAGCTGGCCGAATGTGAGAAAGAAGGGATGCCAGATGAAGAGATTGAAGCTCGTGTTATGGAAGAATTGGGTCGTTGTCTGACTGAGATTATTGATTTCTCTCTACGCAATAACGATTCAAATCAATTGAATGATTCGGTAGCGAGTTAAAGTCAAAATGATATTTTAAAGAATACAATTCTATTTAAGATTTTAAGTTAAGTTCTTCAAATATGTTGATTACCAGAATGGGGGAGTGAAGAGGAATTATTCTTGTAAATATTTTATCATTGTGAGATTGTCCTTTTTAAATTGACTTTGACCCTTTTCACAATTCACCAATCCAAATTGAAATTGAAATGACTATATTTTTCTTATGAATGACTTTCTTTCTTTCTTTAGTTTATTTTATTAAATTGCGTTTTTTTTGCCTTAAGTTGAAGGTTTAGCTTCTGCTGCTATATTCTATAATTCTATTATAATAAGAAAACAAAAGTCAAAGTATGTAAATCATCGCATACATTACATTATTTTATACACTTAATTATAGTGTTTATATAGTTTAAAAGTTTATGCAAACATGTAATTGTGTTTTAATAATAACATTAATAAGAAACAACACTTTTAAAGTTTGTGTTTTTGAGAATATAATTTAAAAACATTATGATGACACATTCACATGTAATAAAAATAAAAAATAAAAAAAATATTATGACTTAATTAAGATTTTTTCTAGTTTCTACTCTTAATTTTGGATTAGTTCTTAAGTCATTTGGAGAAGATTGAGACTTCACTATAACGAATTCATTTGTATCGGTCAATCACTTCACTCTGCAGAAGTCTTTGTTATAGGACAGTTCCTAATGGAACCGAGCGGGTTCTGTAAAGTCAACACACTTACCTCCACTGTTGCAAAAATAGTAAATAAAGGCAGATATGATTTTTAAATTGACTGATGAAAATGTTAATATTGTATTATTGTTAAATATAAAACCTGCTAAAACTTGTTAATTCCATATTGAGTAAAGGAAAACAAAGGAAAAGTAAACAAAAAATAACTAGCAAACTTGTTCATTAGACTCTATTAAGGTAAAATTAAAACTACACCAAGTCAAAATGACCGAAAATAGCTTTAATAATCTTTGATTAAAAAATGAAAGTATTTGTTCG
This sequence comes from Amiota mariae, assembly GCA_035041805.1. Classification (NCBI taxonomy): domain Eukaryota; kingdom Metazoa; phylum Arthropoda; class Insecta; order Diptera; family Drosophilidae; genus Amiota; species Amiota mariae. The sequence continues at coordinate 1,095,192 of JAWNKV010000287.1, forward strand.
CGCACCACGTATATCATATAAATATAAGTAATGGTCGTATATGTACTGCGTTTCGCAGATTTGTACTGCATTTTAGTTATCTCGAATCTGCGTACTGCGTTTTTTTTACCATTTGTACTGCATTTTTATTGTTTTTAAAATTTTCAAAAATATTTTAGAAAAAGTGGGAAGAAAGAAGACAGTTGAGAATGACCAAAAACTTGGCAGTGCTTTGGTTACTCTAACGGTAGCGTAAAAGTCCAGTTTATTTTTTGTAGAAAATTAAATGTAGTGAAGTATCAAGATGTAATCACTATAACTTCTTTCTGACAATTCATAACATCACATTTCAAATCCAGATTGAATACAAATACGGCAACAATTGAAGACGTTCGGGCATTTCGTGTTATAAATGCTAATCAGAGCAATTGCGCAACCAGATTCTCGTCTTTACTCGTGACAACCGCGACAGTAGAGCGAATATTTTTCGCAGTAAACAATACTTTTTTTTTCCAACGGACATTCAGCGTACTACGCTTTTTTACAAAATATAAAAATAAATAAAGGGACATTTTCTCCAATAGGACTTCTGCTGAAGCTGTAAGGTTGAAGAAGATAAAGAAAGCCACTGGGGGCTACTCGTCAACTTCACACTTTTCAGGCATCACAATGGGATCCAATACCTCTATGTGAATTAGAATCGAGTCGAATTGCCTACCTGTTCAATCATATTCTAGAGGTTTTATTCCACCAATATATAATTTTTCTAAAAAGAATGCAGAATATAAACAATAGAGTTTTTTTTTTTTGTTTTTGAGTGTAGCTCATTTATTCACCAACAACTTTAGTTACATATTTATTAAATTTTAATTTGTCTTCAACTTTATGGGCATTTTTTTGTTTTTTTTTTTTTTGTTTTACACGAAGTATTTCGTTTATAAATACATAATGAACATACATGCATTCATGTATGTATGTACTACATATGCATTATAATAGTATGTATGTATTTATTGTAAGTGTATAGTAAGTTCGTACATATGTATAATAATATGTAGTATATAAGTAGTATTGTGTAATCTATTAGCATATACGTATAGTATGTAAGTAGCATTTTTGATAATATAATATTATATAATATAATATAGTATAACATATTATGTAGTATGTAATATAATATATGTATGTAATATTTTTTATATAGAGTATTTGTAATTTTCATTTGAACTTATTTAGTATAGTAGTATAATAGTATTTTGTATATTATGTATTATGTATTACTAAATAGTAGATATATTTATTATTTGTTTATATAGTATGTATTGTATGTAGTATATTTTTATTATAAGTATATTGTAATAATATAAGTATGTAGTAGTATATGTTTGCTAAGTATAATTTGTTGCCATAATAAGTTTGCATGAATGAACAAGTGGATTAATTATTTTCTTAAAATTTAAAATCAAATAATTTTCTTTTTTGTTTTTTCCATAATTTTCATAATTATCAACTTTTACTAATTATAAGTAGTGGGTATTTTTATTTAGATTTGCCTTCCTTCTGGATTTTTGCCAAAAATGTTAAATATTTTATTCATTTTAATGATGTTATAAGTAACATTATTTTTATAAATTTATATTTTATTAAATTTTTATGCAATATAACTTTATTGGTTTTTTATGATAACCACTAAGATAATTTATTATAAGTAGTAAGTAAGTTTGTATATAATATTTGTTAGTAAATTTGTTGTATAGTAAGTTTCTCAAATACTGTGCACAAAACCTGCAATCAATTGGCATTTGATGAATCAAATACCATATGTCTATACATATAAGTATTATAGTTCAGTAAGATGTGATAAGTTTAAGAGTTCTTCTTATACAATATACGTGTACAAGCATATTTCTACTAAGTATGATAGATAAATTTGATTAGTAGTAGTAATAGTATAGTAAATAAGTATTTAGCATATGAATATTTTTTAGTAAGAAGATTAAGTTTATATATGTAAGTATTATAAGTAATTAAATTGTTTGACCCCATACCAGCTTTTTTAATTAAGTACTTAGTATTGTACTATATTTATGTATATAATTTATTGTAAGTATATTTATAACAATATTTATATGTGAAAATGGCGCCTATTATTATACGAGTACTAAGAATTCACCATTATTTATATTGATTACACGTACATATGTATCATATTTATATATTGTAAGATATTTCTCTATATTGTCTAATTCACACATTAAGACGGTATACTAAGCACCGTAGCATACAATATAATAATAAGTAATAAGTTTATAATTATAATAATAATATATAGTATATATTTGGGTATAATAAATTGTATTTCCAGCAATTTTACTTAATTTTTTTTTAATGAAATAAAATCAAATAATAATTAAAAATTAATTTAGTATATGGTTATTAGTTGTGTAATTTATTTGTGTTATATTATAAATATGTAGGTACAATATTTCCTACCCTGTACTATGCTTTTTTTTTTTTTTTTTTTTTTTTTGTTTGAATTGTTGCAAGTTTGCTTATTTTTTCATCAAATTTCCAATTTACCATTTTCTTATAGAATTTTTATTTAATTTTTGAAATACTTTTTTTTGATTGCATTTTGCAATTCTCTTAGTACAGCAGAAGCATCATCTTTCTATATATTGTTTTGGTCATAAGTATGTAGTATGTATTTATGTTATTAGTTTGGTTTTTATTTGTATATATTTTTGATAAGTATAATAAGTATGATAATTTATGAAACATTGAAACAACTATAATCAGCAAGTATTTCAGCTATCCTTATGTACAATACAATTAATCCAATATTTATAATAACCTCTTTGTATACCCGCGATTAACTACAAAATGTTTGCTTTTCAACTTTACCATATACTTAGTATTTTCCTCAAGAATCAAATAATTAGTACAAAATGTTATATGTAGTAGTAGTAATAAATAAGTAGAAAATTTATGATTGATTTGCGCATAAAAAATGTTTTTACTTTCTTTAGCCAATTTTTGCTTAATTTAATTTAAAATAAAATTCAAGGATTTTACATGCCTTCTTTGCAAAACGCGTAGCCTAATTTGCAGCCATTCAAATTAGGTGCGGAAATATCCTTTAGGGTGGCTCAAATATGCCATAATTTTCATATAAAAATCATTTAAAATAAAATAAATTCAGATAATAAAAACAAGGACATTTTGTATGCGCATTTGTATTATTTATTTTATAGCAATTATAATAGTAAATATTTTTTATTTAAGCCAACAATTAATAATAGATTTTATATTGTGTTTTTTCTTAGATTAAAGTTCCCTTTCTTGGTCAGATAACTTGATTTTTGTGTATAAAGATATATTCTAAAAGATTTTAACATTCATGCACGATATAATAATAATAATAATATGTAATTTTTGCTATAACTTTTTAACAACAAAACTACATAAATCTTAAATTTTTTTAACAACACTTGAATATATAAATATGCAGTATATTTTTTGATTACATATTTTTATTTTTTTTTAAGTTTGCTTTAATATGTGTAGTTTTTTTTGTACGCATCTATTTAAATTTAATATTTCGCAACTGTCAACATTTAAAACATTTTAATAAATATTTAAATTTTATTTTATTTAATTTCTATTAATATTTATTCCAAGCTTCACAAGTTTAATAATCTTTATATTCTTGTAGAAATTGTAAATCAATCAATTGTCAATATCATTTGATATTTCAATCATGGGTTGTTAAAATTACATGTTTTTTACGACTTGTATATGTAATATATACAAGCCTCGTAAGCCTCGTAAGCGTCGCGCATGTCATAAAATCCTAAACGCTCAAAACGTACAGAGCGTACACAAATAATAATGTCATATTAATGATGTCAGTACTCGAAATGTCACGAAACAGAATTCCATTTGTCACTGATTTGGAGGTTATCTTTTAATTTTTTCTTTGCATCTTGGGTATATAATTTATTTAATTTAAATGTAATGTGTATCATCAAAAAGGATTACATTTTTGGCTATGCCGTTATACCCGCAACTTTACCATCACTAGAACATCCACCGTTGTTTGTCATTCACAAAAACATCAAATGAGTAATGTAAATGTTGCATTATTAGTGTATAAAGAGTCATCTGAAGTGATTGTGAAATCGTGTAATAATTAAAAAAAGTATTCAATTTTATTCTTTATTTAATTTTAAAAAAATATCATAAATCAGGATTTTAACAAATTCATGTAAATTACATGATGTAATAATGTTATACACGACCGAGTTTCTTACAATAATGACCCAGATTTCAATAAATTGTGCCTTCTATTTTTTTTTATAAGAGTCTAAACAGGTATTGAGACATTTACGAGTATTTTAGACTTTCTATGTATGTATGATTTATCTGTGTGAAAATTGGATAATCTTCGGTGGATCCAAAGCAAATGTATTCTTCTTTTCATTTCATTTCATTTCATTTCAAATCAAATTTTATTTTTTATGCAACAATATTTTTTATAATAATATATGTATATAATTATTTTTTTATAAATACAATATTTATTTTTTATTTTATAATATTTAAATTGATTTTTTTAAAGAAGGTGATCGCTTTTTAGTATAAAAACTTTTCCGAGTTCTTATAACTTTTGGATCAATTGTCGTTTAAATTAGATTCCAGAAATGTGCTTCGTCATGTTTTGAAGTGTGTGCGTTTGATGGATTTTATTTGAAATGCATTGAATTGATTTGAAAACTGTTATTTTAAGTCCTTTCCGACCATATTTACTTATTAAAAAATATGTATGTCTGCTCCTAAATTCAAAAGATTTTTGATGTTTTCCGCGACAAATCTATCAAAACGAATCTCAAAATTTTGTATAAAATTTATTTTGGATATTTTTTTTTCAAATTCTGTTGGTTTTAATTACCGTTACATCTTTGGCATAAATTTTAGACATAACAAATTTAGTTTTTACAAAATGAGTCGCAACCGAAACTATCGTAAGTAAACCCAACTATAATTGCCCAAATCAAATAAACTAATCGCTACACTGGGCATATATTTTTAGGTGCTGTTGGTAGTAATGGAACTATCAAAGAACGTATATACCTGACGTCACTGAAACGGCATAAGACTAGCGATCTTTTCGAACGTGACCCATTCAAAATTCAATCGTATAACTTTCATTATGCGGAACGACCTGCGTATCCTATACAAAATTATCGTCCGCCGAAATCGTCACCATCGACAACGTCATCATTCAAGACTGAAATGTTTTATTACAATCCCAATTTTCACCACCGACATTACGATGATTATAACAATGACAAGGAGAACTTTACTATTGCAAATTCTCGTAGTAATAATCCAGTGAAGTTCAATGAATATCGACGACGCAAATTCTTGTATGACTTTAAAAGCATCGACACGACAAATCGAACTGTCCAAACGACAACAGGAGCTTCTGCGGTGTTTAAACATTTGCCAAGCGCAGCGGTGTCACCGCAACGTCGCAGTAATAATAATATTTTCCAAGCATTTACAGGCACTGGCTCAAATAATAGTAGCCCCGTAACGAAATCACCACTGTTACGCAGCAATTGTACACGTGATGTCAATTACCTGAGTACTACACGTGGTTCGAGTACTTCTTGCTTGGCACAAAGGCAATCGAATAGTTCCAATTGTGAGCCTCTTACGAAAAATCAATGTCGTGTTAACGGAAGATTTACAGTCCCACGTTCTTCCAGTCAAACGCGTTTAATCAACAATAACAACGACAACAACATTAGTAGGTTTACCGGCCGCGAGCAGCAGTATATAGCTAAACGTCCATCAGTAGGGAGCCTTGCTGGCTCCACATTGCAAATGTCCGGACGTGTTAATAGTTCGAATACCGTCTTAAATAGAAAAGCTTCACAGCATTCGAGAGGATGTGGTGGTGGGGAAAATTGCATTGTCAATGTTAGGAAAAGCAGTTCTGGTGTTAATAGTAAAAGGAATAACACCTATGAAGCATACTCTCCGAATCAAAAGCGGTCCATACTCAATGCCACAGTAGCACCAACGAAAACTTCTTATTCCGGCTGTGAGATCAACATCAATATTAGTTCATTGGATGACAACGATCAAAGCGACAATGTTCGCATTCAAATTGAAACCGATGGTTGTCTAATGAATAATGACGGGACGAAACAAAACAATACCCGGCAACGTAGTGATTTTGCTGGCAAGCCACGTGGATCCTTAAGTTCCATTGTTAATATCGACAAACGTCTTTCGAAATTCTCTCTGAAGAAAATGTATGGTGGTAATGGCAAAGCAACAGATTTACGCGATCGAATACGAGAAGATATTGCACGGCAGCGTGAACTCTTTGCCGAACGGGAACGTGCTCGCGAAAGAGAGCAAGAACGGGAAAGAATGCGTGAAATAGACCGTGAGTATGACAAACAATGTTGGTCAGATTTGCAACGAAATCGTGATCGTGATCGTCAGCAAGAGATAGCTCGTGAAAACTTGCTTCAGATACAAAAACGTGAAGCGGAACGTCAGAAGGATATTGATAGAAAAGCAAGGGCCATGTATGTACCACCGCCAGTAGTGCCTATGACAAGTCATATTTATCATCAGTCATCGACCGAGCGCATACCAAGCATGATGCCCTACCAAGAGCCGATCAAACATTTATCACCAAGAACTGGTTGCAACGCTACCCTTTCAAAACAAAGACAATCAACAACAAAAGTTAGGTCAACGCCACGTTTACCAAAAACATGTCCACTATCAACACCACCGTCACCACCATCCACGTTCTCACAAAAGGACCCGGTGCCACATTTGATATACGACAAAAGTGATAAATCGCAACCATCGACTTCGCCACGCAAGGATATTCGAGCACAACGTATGCAGGCTACCACCAATATACTGAGTAGTCCAAGACTCGTGAAAAGATCTTTAGAAACGAAATCATCACAAATCTCGCATAATACGACAGTGTTGAGCCGTTCTAGCTCAATGCGTATGGGTTGCTCAATCTCAACAGCTATGATTCCGCCAACATCGCCAGCGCCAACACCACCTCAAGACCTTCCACAGCGTTCTCCTAGGCACTACCAAGCTCGTAAGCCGTTTAATGCTGATAATCCCATTCAGACAACTCTAAATAACGTTCCCATTCGCATAACAACGTCAAGCCGAGGTGGGACGAGTCCAAATGATGTCGCTTTTAATACTGTGCGTGTCCGTCATAATTCTCTACCTTCTCATCAATGTCGCAATCGGATATTTGATGAATCGCTTTCACCATACAATGTTAATATCAATGTCTTCACGGATAACATGAAAATGATGCGTGTTTAGCAGTCAAATGGATGTGATCCTCACGTTTTGACTTTTGTGAATTCAGGCAAAGTGTTTCGAGTGTTTCAACTCTTTTCCTCATACTGTTATGTCTGCATTATATGTAGCTCTCCATATTTACTTTTGTGGATTTCCAGCCAAAGGCTCTTATTATTGTAATTATTAAGAACTTTTGACTCAAAAACCACAAAAATATTGTGGAAGAAATCTCATTACAAATTCTTTTCTTGGGGTTTGAATGAGTTAAAAAAGCTTGGAATGTGTAATTATAATGTATATTTTTTATTAAAAAAAAAGTTAAAAATCCTTCTTAGAATTCGATAAAGAAAAATCATCAAATTATAACGAACATTTTTACAAATAATATGACGTCATCTTCTCAATAATTTTTAATGCTCCATGGATCTAGAAACATCAAACAGCACTCACTTCAAATCATGGCAATTCATGGACCTCTAAAGCACAACAACCTTCCATACTGGGAGTAATAATATTTGGCATTATATGATGTTTGATTATTTTTTTCATATTACACAAAAATTTGTGTATTTGAAAGCGCCACATACTTAAATACATACTTATGTAAATAATATTATTTGATTTAATGGCAAATTTATAAATTCACCTTTGAGATCGTTTAGTTTTTTTTTTTTAGTTGTAAAGAATTTTATGTAATCGATAATTCTTTGAAGTTCAATTTTTAGTTTTAAATATTAAATATTTAGTATTTCGATTTTAATATTTTTTTTCAAAATACAAAAGGTTACTTTTATAATGATCTATTTAACAGAAAAATTCGCATATATATTTACTTTCTATTGGGATAAATCTTGTATGTTAAAGTGATAAGAACTTCGAGAGGTTTATATGGTAAAATGTATTTCTTAAGCGTTCCATTCACTCTCAGTTTAACTGCATAGGCTATCAGGTATGATGTCATGTCTGATCAATAAACTGTAGGATCTGTAGAGATGTAAAAAACAACAAACAGCTCTGTTCCCAGACCTATTCACAGGTCACACTATCAATATATCGTTCAGTTCTTTCTATTCAATATAATTCTTAGTCGTGGCATCTTTTTTTCATACAGTTTAACTGTGCAGTTAAACCTAGAGAGTATGGGACTCTCTAAATTTCCAATTAAGTTGAGTTTTATGGATATATCATATTCTTTGTTTTATCTTAAGTGTTGCAAATTTTACTTGTTGATGTATTTAAATTTACTTTAGTATGAAATTTCCATTTCTAATCTAGAAAGTGTCTATGAATATTCGTTTAAGATATTTTGGAATATCAAATATTTAATGTATTCAAAACTACTGCAGATCCTTCTAGGATTACCCGTTAAGCGAACTTTTTGTTTTCAAATTGCAAATATGCAATATTTTTTTTTTTTTTTTTGAACTTTTATAATAAATCAATAGTATTAAAAGAATAAAAATGTTAAAATGGAACTTTTAGAATTGAAAAATAAGAATACAAAAATTTAAATGAAAGAAATATAAATTTTCTGGATGACATTTCGGAATTTAATTATTTTAATCGAATATGAATATGAAAAATTTAAGAAGTTTTTATAAGTTTGAGTTTCTGTATATATATATTTTTTTAGATTTTTGTGGTCTCTTTGGAACCAGTTGCTTTTTTTTTTTTTTTTGTTTTTTCATTATTAACAATAAATTTTAATTTTTGTTGATTGAATTAAATTTTTTTTTTTTTTTTGATTTTATTGTTTTTCAATAACATTATGCATTGACTATATAATCTATTTATGTGTATTTCGGTATGCCTTTTAAGTATGTCAGATCAAATATTCTTTCATATACATTTTTCATTATACAAGTAGAGGTTTTAAAGGTTTGATATGCTCAGAATTTCAAGCATTTTTGTTCAATAAATTAATTAACGGAATTAAAGATTGTTGAACTTTTGATATATAAATGATGTAGATTTGTTAGATTTTATTCAAAATATTATGTACTTAGTGTTAATTTCAAGTAAATATGTGTACTGTAAATATTTCAGAAATTTTTAATGTATTTATGAATTGTATAGTATAAATAAATATTGATTTGTGTAATATAAATGGAATAATAAAAAGGTTCTTTTGATTCATATGATATTTCTGATATCTTTGGTTGTATTTTCCTTAAGGTTTCTTGGTTTATCTTTTCATTTTTTATTTTTTATTTATTTTTTATTAAATTGTTCAATTTATTTTTTGTTTTATTCATCTTCTTCATAATTCTGATAAGTAACATAACGTACCTGTGACCGATCACGACCATATATCAAGGACTGAAAAAGGAAAGAAAAAAGAGAGAAGAATTTTTGGATATATGTGAGTATGATGAATTCTATTTGAAATGTTTAAATGGTGCAAAACATGCTTAACAATGAAGATACACAAGAACAAATAATAAACAAATAAATTTCACATAAAAATTTTATTACAAAACAAATATAAATTGAATATCCAGTTTGCCATTTTGGGGCGAATCACATAACAAAAGTAAGATAATAAACATATTAAAGCATACTTTCGTGCGAAATGTTAAAATTTAATTGAATCAAACACAAAAGAAATCAAGCAAATCAAAGCCTTTCACATTCAAAAGCCGCATTCGTTTTGCCAGATATCACAGCTGCATCAATGCCTTGCATTATTGCCGGACATGAAGCAGTGATATTGGCAAGCGTTTGCGCATTAACAGAGGAGGTAGCAGGCAAAGCATTTGTTGTTGCATCCTGGCCAACATCGGAGGCAGCAGCAGCTGCTGCTGCCGCCGCCGCTGCAGCATTAGCATCACGCACCTTCTTCTCATCGCTAGTTGGTGGATTCTTTAGTAGCAACAATAGTGGTGCATACAAGAAACAAAGTATGGCAATGCCAAAGAGCATCCACTCGAAGCCAATGGATTTCACAAGAGAACCAGATAGAGCCGGACCAACAGCAAAACCCACGCAGAAAGCGACATCACCCAACGCATAGACGCTACCGTAGACAGCCGAATGACGTATATCAACCAAATAACCTAATTCCGGCATCATGGATGAGTCAACCATGCCAATGGCAAAACCAAGCCCGGCATTGGGTACAATGAGATGCGTTATAGATGTAGCCATGGGTATCTGTAGATGGACCATGATTATTCAAGTACATATTATAATGGCATTAGAGTTAGTTTTACTTACGAAGATCAAACAAGCACCAATAATAACTAAACCCAAACATGCAGCAAACCAACGGCCGATCTTGTGACCCAAAGGACCAAAGAGGTTCGTTCCAATGAGATAACTTATTGAAGCGGGTAAAAAGGCAACTCCCTGTTCCCAACGAGTTGCACCCATGTTATCTACCATCCAGAGTGGCAATGATGGCTCCAGCATAGCTATGCCCATATTCGCAAAAGTAATGGAGCCTGTGGAAGGAGCAGATAATTACACATTTGCTAAGTTGTTAACGGGTTAAGTAGACTTACCCGCTGCAATCAATATGTATGGATCACTGATCAAACTCTTCAATGAGGGTGGTTCCGATTCTGATTTCTGTACTGATGGTTGTAACATAAAGAGCTGCAGTAAGCCATCACCCAAAGCCAAGGCGGCAAGCACTAAGAATGGCGCTGATTTGCCCACAAATTCGTACATAACACCACCAAAGGGTGGACCAATAAGCACACCTAGAGCTAACCCACCTAAAGCGATGCCCATGGCATTACCACGTTCCTTGTCGTCAGTGAAACGATCCGCTAGCATACCCATGCCAGAGACAGAAGAGCACGATGAACCGATGCCTTGTAGAGCTCGGGCTATGAAGAGCACAAGATAAGATCGACCAAATGCAAAAACTGTAGAGATCAGAAGATGGAAGGTTAGTGAAATTATAGAAATCCTATTTGAGAGGGAATTATAAGCCACTTACTTATCGTCGAGATGAACATGATAACAAAGCCAGCAAACATGGGAATACTGTAGCCAATTCTAATGATAAAATAAAAATTAATATTATATAGTGTTTCAATTTCTTCTTTCTCTCTCTCTCTTTAATTGTTTACCTATGCGTTAATGGCCCCACAATAGGATTAACCAACAACTGCACGAAAGCCTTCGATGCAAACAATAAGCCCACTTCCACAGTTTCACCAACGAGTTCATTGTGCCGTTCTTCCAGTTCACGATACAAGGTTTCATTCTCTGTAAAATATCCCAAACCAACCAAAACCAAGAGTTATTAGCATTTCTTCATTTTTTCTGTTTATAATCTAAGTTGACTTACCCTCTGGGCTCAGTGTTGACACCTCTATCAATGGTGATACATCACCCGGCGACTGGCCGTCCTTATTGCAAGGGCACTGTGTTGGCGGCGGCGGTGTATTAAGTGTGAGTGGTGTACGTGGAAAGCTGTCAAGTGGTGCATCCGGATGCCGTATGTCGTACAGGAACTCAGGAATTATGGGCACTTTTTGTTGTTGTTGGTAGTGGTGGTGGTGGTGGTGTTGTTATTGTTGTTATTGTTGTTGTGTATGAAATAAATTAAGTTGTAAATATAATTTGCAAACAATCAGTGCTGAGAGCTTGTAAAGTGAGATCGGAGGAATAGAAAGGGTTACTACTTGCGTAAAATCATTTACATGGTTCTTATAATTATATTAAAGCCCAAGCCCCATTACTTCACTTAACTAAAATTGTCCTTGGCAGCAGAGGCAATTTTCGACCCGTTAAGTTTTTAATTGCTTTACTGCGCTAACGTTGCCAGATTGCATGCGTAATTAAGTTTCAACATGAATTGCAAGAAATCTTAAAACCACCCATTACCAGATTTTGAGTCACATTTAATTACCTGCCCCCTCTCCATTTGTATGTTGTCTTTTTTCGCTTATAGCTGGCGCCGATTTACTCATGTCTGTCATTTTCACTGTTTGCTTGTTTGTTTGTTTGTTTGTTTATTCATTCTTCTATCCATCTATGTACGGCGGCACATGATGCCTGCCAAATATGACGGAAGTGGTTATTTAAAACTTTCGCCTTTCATATTCCCCACTATTCCATTACGTTCATTTTTTACTAAATTCAATTTATTTATTGCATGTTCAAGTCGTGTTTATATTTATTACCAAAATGTTGTTGTTGTTCCTTCTTCTTTCCCATTATGAACCGAACCGACACGACCCGACCCCTGTGTAGGTTAACTTAGCTGTCACGTCTATGTTCGTATTATGGTTTTGGTGTTGGTGTTGGTTTTGATTTTTAGTTGTCGTCATCGCGTTTGGTCTACAAATAATTGTCTGTTGCATTTAGTGGCAAAGTTTTGCAGCAAAGTAATTACATTATTCGTTTGCATTCGGTCGAAATGAGAACACACTTCGATCAACTCTATAAACGAGTTAAACGAAGTTTTTCCCTATGGAAATAGGGAAGGAAGGAACTTCAGTGTATTGTGGCCTGATATGTTGTTGAAAATTACTTTAGTTGGTTTTACCATAAAATTGTTTTTTTTTCTTCTTATTTTTGAGTTGAGTTTGTTGTTGAGTTCAAGTTAGTTGTTGAAAAAAAGAGTGTGTTATAGATGAGTTTCAATAGACCGATTATATAAAGGTTCCAAGGTTTTGTAAGTCTTTAACTCAATTTGTATTTAGTCTTTGTACAAATTATGCTACTTTTTATTTCCTTTCCAATGTGAAACTTATGATATACATATGTATGTAAATACATAACTACATACATGATTTATATACATATGTTCATACATATGTGTATTCCTCATATTAGGATTCATGTAAATTCTATGGTTAAAAACACTTTCTAACCAAAATATGTACATTATTATCTTATGTAATGATGTCAGTTGATATTCAACGTTTAACTTAAAATTTATGCGATAAATATTGGAACTAATTCGTTTATAAGTTAAATACATGAAACGGGGCACCTATAAGAGAAAGAATTTATTTGCATGTCGAAACATAAACTTCCCCAAAAAATAAAGGGGAAAACTACAATAATAAGGAAACGTCTCAAGAAAATGTCTGAAACTCATTAAATTGTCTCCAAACAAAATCAAAAACAAAAAAATAGAAAAGTGCGACACAACATAAAACAACAACAGAACAGGCAGATACCAAGAAGTGAGTGAGCGAGCATAGACTTCGAATAATGTTGGCTCCCAGTTAGCATGAAGGAAAAGCATCATAGGTATTTCGCGTGTCAAAGACACTTAAACCACAAAAAAGTACTTTAGACTGAAATCGAATGCAGACAACAAAAACAAGAACAGCAAAAACATACACATATTCGTACAATAATAACAAACTCCCCGTGTATTGGTTCAACGTTCATCGTCGTCAGGTGAACGGATACCATGTTAAACTGACTTCATTGGGAGTTAACCTGAACTGCAGTAAGTGCTCGCATGGCACCACGGAAGCAAACGTTGGTTTTAGTTGACAATATGTGCCACAAGTCGGCAAAAGGAAAAAATTTAGCTCTTCTCATAAGAAGGCAGAGAAGAAAAAATGACTTGGATTCAGTCGTATGAAACCGAAGTAGGATAAGTAAACCTAGACGACGTCAAACCATTGTGTCGTCGTGATAACGAATTGTTGGCTCAGTCCATTTCCAGAGCGTGACAAAACCACAACATACTCATATAAAGTAAAAAGAATCGACGTGCGCTTCTTGCCGTAAAGAATCTTATTAGATTCCGTTTCTACTACGTTGTTGGCATTTGTTGTTTTCGCTTGTTTGCTGGTTGTTGATTACTAAGGGTAACTGGGACATGATATATTTATTAACATTTTAATGGACTTGCTACTACTATATAATCATTGCTGCTTGGGCTGTGTCATCAAAATTAATTACTCTAGAATTTGTTGTGACGAAGACAAGCGCAAACACTATGCCGATGACAATTTGGGAGTCAGCAAGTCGCCCACTATTTGTGCGTTCAGTTTGGTTGGAAACAGCAAAAGGTAGACGCAACCATCGGCGACACTTCATACTCGATTACGAACCCAAAGAACGAGAACGTCTGCGATCAATATCGAGTGCTATCAGTCCAATTCGCAAGCGTAAAAGTAAGACACTATTAAGATGTGTAACTGCTACTTTATTAAAATAATCCTTTGCAGGTAGCTTAAGACTAACAAATTCTTATGACGATTATGACTATAACAATGGCTATGAGTATTTGGAAGATTGTGTATTACTTGGTACGACTAAATTAACTTTACAAGATCAACAACAATCAGCATATGCCAATAGAAACTCATCCAAGACACGTTCAAGGCGTAATTGGTTACATGGTAGTCGCAAATCTATCGGTTGTTTCAACAGTTACATCCATACTACCAATCGTGAGCTCTACTCAAGACGTAGTTCTCTGCAAGATTTACAATCAACGCTCTCGAATACATATGCCAATCCTGAAGAACGCTTAGCTGAACGTGTACTCAATTGGTTGGATCTTGCTGGAAAGACTGAAATACTAAAAACTGAAGAAAATATATCACCCAATAAGGATATTGCTACAATGGGGAAAGAATCAATTCAACACCGTAAATCTAATAGGATTAGATCAGAGAATACCGCATCTAAGCGGGCTGTGAAACGTGCATCAGCACTGCATCCTAATGCCATACAAAGTGGGCCACAAATGCTGCGTCGCACTTCAAATACTACAAAGTCACAAATAATGCCAAAACCAACACTGCCACCACCGCCAACCAATGGAGCATGTCAGCGTGGCCGTCCCGATTCTGTCAAACCGATAACAATAATTTTCAATAGAGAAGGTGTTCCCATACGCTTTAATCGACCTGCTCGGAATATAGATTTATGTGCCTTAAGTTCTAGTGCGAGCACAACACGTCGTTTGGCTGGCCAATTGGCCTCGGCACGTCTATATAGTGGTAATAGTTTACCAGGCAACAGTTTTGCATGTGAAAGTGTAATTGGAAGAGATGATGGAGGACATAAATTGACCTCACAATTACCACAAAGTAGTCGCAGTTTACAAGATATGAAGAAACAGTTGCACATATTTATGCCCAGCCTTCCAAAAAAGGGTTTACTATTGGGTAGCAATTGTCCAAGTACAGAAGCGGATACGCCTAGTGCATTGAGTCAAGCCTTTAGTGAATTGTGTCAGATATAGTGTAATTTATCCTTGTCATTATCGATATCACCATCATCATCATTATTTGAAAATGGCTATTAATAAATGAGTTTTAGTTGATTTCAAACCCCAAAGCTCTATAGTAAAGCACAATAACGTAATTTCCCATGCACAGTTAGTTTGCTGCTCGACACCTTTCAGTTAATAAGACTCTTTCGAACAATGACTGACCGGGACACGCAATCACTGGGCGATGCATTTTCTATTCCCATTAATCTACTACGCATTGCTGGACTTTTTCCCTACACACATTCACGGGTCAATGGGAAATACTCCATTTCCAAGAAGCTGCTTTTGTATACCATATTGCATATTGTCATCTATACATATGTAAATATATCATTACTTCTGAATAGTTGGATTGATTATGCTCAACCGGTGCTTGGCTACTCTTCATTTGCCATTCTGGGAAATTTTATATTGAATTTATTTGGCATCGTTATAACATTCCTTATATTGGTACCTGCAGTTTTTGGTAGCAAATCCTATGTGACAATGATCAACAGACATATGGAGTTTCTGCACGTATTTATTGCTATGGGCCTTAATGTACGTCACCTAACACAACGTGTTCGGATATTTACTTTAACGGCAACTATTGCCATGATCGCAATGATTGCTTTTTGCTGTGGGCATGGCGTTTATTTCTATGAAAATATCACACAAAAAGAACCGGAACTAATCTTTTATTTAGTCGTAACATTGTCAAGTTTCTATAAAATGATGTTTCTGTTCTGCACTTGGATGCAATTGTTTGCCATTTATTGCTCTTCTCGGCAGTTAAATGCTTTTTTATTAGATACCATGGAACAGGAACAGAAGTGCTTTGGTCAAACCCCACCTTTGGATTTTGTGAATTAGAAGCTGACATTGAGTTTACATTATACTTATGTTTAATACAATAAAGTGAAAGGAATCGCATGATTTTATAAAATTCAAATACTTATTTGTGTTTTCATTATAATGGTTTCAGATTAAATTCCTAATTGGTAACTAAGTACAATATATTTTTTCTCTATGGTGATAAATATGTGTATACTTATTGCATGAGATTTGGAAGATCTACACAAAAGACTTTCCCATTTTAGATGTTTAGAAATGAATGATAAAATTTAGTAATGATTCGATCATTGGATGTTAGGTGGACTTAGGAAAATATGATTTTAACTGTGAACTAGTTGATGTGCCTTCACCTGTAGTTTAAGAATGAGTGTGCCAGCATTTGGATGCCATCGCTGAACTTACCAAAAGATTACATAAAACGGGATCAGGTGATAAATTAATGGTACTAATGCTACAACATAATTCAACGTAAATTCATTTATTCTTTCTTGTCTATATAACGCTTTTCTTTTGTGAGTTCCTTAATGACTCATTAGTGAAGATTTAAGCTAGGTGAACAGAATAAAGTCACATGGTACTAGGTCAGGCGATAGGTGTAACATTTATTATTCTTTTAATTTAAGGACAATTATGTATTCAAATATGCAATTATTAAAATCTTAAAACGTAATTACAATTCAGTTGTAAGCAACTAATATTTATATAATTTACTGTTTATGTAACAAGTGAAAGCAAGATAAAATACTTCTTCTTCGCTATGCATTATCACGAGCGATTTTTTTTCACTATGGCGCAGAGTCAGTGCAAATGAAAAGAAAAATATTGACTTTTTGATCGCACGCATGCAACTACGTACATATCGCATATATTTAACTAAAGTGTTACAACTCAAAATTTTCCAATTTTGATATTTTGTTAAAAAACAATACACAATGATCATCCCCAACTCCTGTAAAAATCTGGTATTTATTTCTCTACGCTTTACCCAAAAAAAAAATCCATTTTTTTTTCTTTCTTTTCATATACATTCAATGTGAGCAAAAGCAGTTTTTTGCCTCTACTGAAAAATTGAAAATTTTGAGTTGTAACACTTTAGTTAAACATATTGTTGTGGTTATCTCACTGGTATTTCTGTACTGTATTTAGTATGAAATATGTACTAACTAAACTAATTTATTTATTATTATACTCGTATAATTTTAGATTCGATAATTATTTCTTAATAAATATACAATAGTTTGGATTCAGTTTCGTACTGAGATTCGTAAAATTCGTACTGGTATTTGTAGGATTCGTACTCGGATTCTTAGACGATTCTCGGAAATTTTTAAAATTTTTTACTTACTGAATTTTGTTTTTTTTTTCACCCCAATTTACCTGAACATACAATAAAAATGGCATGAGCACATTTACTATACATTCAAGCACACGCACACAGACACTTAACACTAAATAATTACCATCAATATCCCATATAATTCCCATATGACTACTAGTGGTTTCCCAGACTATGATGCACGGAATGCGTTTGCAAAGACTGGAGTAAATGTCTTTTTTTATCCAGTAAAGTTGTTGTTTTGTTCAATTTAATATTAATTAATAAATTGGAAAACTTGGAAGATCGGACAGAAGATGTTCTCTGAAGTCACTTTAAATTTTAAATATGAGTCAATTAATGCATATCATCATAATTTGTGAGTCATTTGTAACGTCACAAAATCCATAGAATATGCTTTTGATGTCAAACTTTTGTGATATTATTCAAATAGTGGCTTACATTGACAATTATTACCTGATTTGGACTACAAGTAAATACACATTCATAAGTATAATACATACATATATGTACGAGTATGTTAAGAAATAATTTAAATTTTCAGGCTGCTCTAATTCATACTCGTATTTTGCATTTTTAGTTATACATATCAAAATTCACAACTGTCTGACAGCCGTTTCAAAGAAATTTATTGACATGCACAAAAATCATATTCATAAATATACATACTTATATACTCGTATATGCATGCATATATTCTTATTCTAAATGACACGCAAAGTGGTGATCGAATCAAGCACCCACCCGGCGCATGTCCTGCAATTTGTATATCATTGATATCGTTTTAAGACACTTTTTAAGCGTCTTAAATAGGTAACTGTGCGAATAAGTCACTTTGGCGCTTTCATTGGTAAATGGCTAAGTAGTTTATTTGGCTGCGTGCTTCCTGAACTATAAGACTACCCATAAGAATACCCACACCTCGGGTTCCAAAGTTGTAACAATAATAAAGACAAAACAATTTGTGTGACCTTTAAGATAAAGTTTGGGTTGTATGGTTTTGTTTTGCTTTGTTTTGTTTACCACCTTACGACGGCAATGTATTGCTAAAGACAAAGTTCAACACGAGTTTTCGCATTCAAGGCAAAGCCAAGGATTTGGCGTCCTTAATAATAATAAGGTGGGTAGTAGATAAAAGTTGAAACAATTACTCAAATAAACCAAACCAAACGAAACCAAACCAAAGGAACCAAAGAATGTACTAGCAAGCGAGCGAATAACGATGACGTTGTAGTAAATGCGCAACAATAATGTTAGGCCAAAATATGAAATGTCTCTGTCAATAACAACAATGAATCGTTCGTGACTTATTCGTATTTTCGCCGTGCCTGAGAAAGGTTGTTCCTTTTAACTAGTATTGTGCGTTGCCACGGGTACCTTGCCAAAGTAAATTATTGCGAAGCGGAAAGACTAAATGTAACAAGCAAAGTTTTTCGTGCGATTTTCTTTAATTTTCCGCAATTAAAAAAGTTTAACTGATTAATCGGACATTCTGGCTTTATCTCTTATAATAAGACAAAAAAATGTCCACAGACTCACTAGAAACGCCTAAAAACAATCCGACAGATCAAACCCCGAAATGTGAGAAGCCCAAACAAAAGCCTCCCATTCCGGATTTGCTACGGCATCAACATTCATTCGAACAACGTTACAGTGGCATTATACAGAAACAAATCTGGGAGACAAGCATCAACAAGGAGGTCTTAGAACGTCAATTGAATGCATATTTTCCATTTGCGCGTAGTGCTTCCCTGCAAAGGGACGGTCAGAATGGTCTCGATGCCATTATGGGTTCAACAAGTAACATCAATTTTACCAAAACCGGTATAAGCAAATCGAAGTCGGCAGAGCATCAGACTGAAGACAAAAAGATGTTGGAACGTTTGGACACAATAGATATAGCGGATAAATCCCAGACGAAGATGCAGACGAAGATGCAGACGGAGACACAGACTCAAGCGTCAGAAGAGATACAGGCGAGTGACACAAATTATTCGTCTACTATAGGGAATAAATAAGAAAAAAAAAAAAAAGTATAAAACCACAGTATTTTTTAACTTAATTCAATTTAATATTATTCTGATAAGCTTA
This sequence comes from Amiota mariae, assembly GCA_035041805.1. Classification (NCBI taxonomy): domain Eukaryota; kingdom Metazoa; phylum Arthropoda; class Insecta; order Diptera; family Drosophilidae; genus Amiota; species Amiota mariae. The sequence continues at coordinate 1,115,006 of JAWNKV010000287.1, forward strand.
AATTTTTATTCTAATCTTAAGAGATCATTTTTTGCTTTTAATAAAATATATAAGTATGTAGTATATTCTGCAATAAATGTGTACTGGTGTCTTTTTAAACTGGAAGCCTCACCTGTCTGGGGTTAATTGATCAAGTGTGAGCTGGTGCAATGGTTGGCAAATTGAAGTGAAGTGGAGTAGAGAGAGCCATGTTTAGGATATGGCAAGTACCAAGAAATACATCCACCAAAAGGCACTGTGTTATTCATAAGTATTCTCTGGCAATAGGAGAGACGCCGCAATATTAGACCAGTAAACATAGACTTACTTTGGCTATGCTGAAGTTGTAATACTTTTGACGCCACTCCTAATGGACCGAAGGTCTTCAAATTTATATGGTTGATGGAAATGGTCACATCTGTGTACGTGTTTTGGATCCAACATATAACGAAGTTGGACAAACATTCATTTCACTTACGTTTGACAACATACCTAAAGACTTCTGAAATTCCATCAAATATCGTATATGAGACGCACACATACACATTTCACTAACACTTGACACACAGAGTTTGACCATGTCTATACCGCTTAAAAGAATTAATCTAGTATTACTGCAAAAAAAATAAAGGAACCGCTGCTCTGGAAAGTAAAACCAGTATGTATGTATATAGAACCAGTATTTCTGAATACCCTGTACCACTGTTTCATCTAAGACATTTTACAGCATTTGACATAGTTAAAGAATGTGTGCAGATGTACGGAAGAATCATACCTTAATTTACACTCTGGATTTTTTTTTTGATGTTTCCGTTTCAATGTCTTCAGTGAATTGATTACATATAAAATTATATATATTGTAAGGACTCATTTCTAAATTAGATGTGTTTTACAAAATATTTGGAGAAGTGTACATTAGTACTGCACAATTCGTTATCAGAAGATTTTAGGGTTAAATTGATGATGCAAATGGGCTATTGACAATAGATGTCTTCACGTACACCAAGTAAGTTTAAATCGAGTAAACTAACTAAACGTTGATCCCTCCATACAAAAGAAAAAAAAAATATGTGCGTTTATAAAATTTGTGTACTTATTTAAATTTAAAATTACTTTTTTTCACTTTTTTCACTTTTTTCCGCATCTTCAATCCTTTGTTTACATTCATTCAACTGGCAGTCAAAAAACTCCGACGTTTTTTATGTTTTCAATTTCGTCCAAAAAACCGTAAGTGTGTTACAAAAACGCGGAGATTTCATTTTTCGAACATTGATGTTCGAACGACAGCTGATTGAATACTGTTTATTTTAGGGCCGTCTGAAATGTATCGAACTTGTGGCGACAATTATCGTTGATATTTCTTTGGAGCTTCTTGCTAGTATTTACACTCAGCCACTGATGCCAAGCAAATATTTTGACTCTGCTCACCCCCATTCACATCCCTCAGTCTATAAAAACCTAACGAAAATAAAAATCTTCCTTTCTCAACAAAAAAAAATCGTGGATAACACCCCCCTTTAACACATTGCAGACATGCATTATTAAGATTTCTTATGGAATTTATAACTTTTTACGCATTTTTAAAAGAAGATCAAAATATCACAGCATCATTGCCAACAACTACAGTTTATTTAAACATATCATTTAATTGTATTAAAGACGAGGTTGGCTAATTCAGCATTGGGTTTTGCTTATGGCTTATTTCGTTTATTTTGTTTCAATGGAGAAGAGATTTGGGTAAAATGAAAATTTACGCCTTAAAACAACTAAAATGTTGAATTCTTTAAATACAGTTTAGCGAGAAAACAATAAGCTACAGTTCTCGATTTAACCAAATCGCCTGTACAAAATAACGCTAAATCAAAAACGTCAAAAAAGGTGTCTAGCACACCAAGAAATGGAATTGGATTGGAATTAAGGAGACCGTACGGGTCGTCCACGAAATTCAGCGTGTAATAGTGGCTTTACAGTGAGCTAAAATTCGAATCTATGAAGATGAGACAATGATTCGAGTTTCATTTGACAACAACAACAGGGAGAATGGCAAAAATGAGGGGTTGTTGTTGTAGAGTGATTCGACTGAGAGATGCTAATCTCAAATAGATACGCTAAGATTCGGTTTTTTTGAATGGTCAGTCTTAACAGGGCTGGGCAATTTTCCCATGTAGGTTGGCAGCATTTTCATAATTTCGTCGTTTTTTGTGATTGTCATGTATCTTCTTCTTCATTTTTTCGCGCGCAGCGCGTAAAACAGCTGATCAATGCACAAAACAATTTGAAGAAAATTTTAAATTGTAATTTTTTCTTTAAATATCAATAAAATAAGTAGCAGTAATGAAAAAGGAAGCTGCAAGAATTATTTGCATACACTCCAAATTGTTCTCAATCATATATTTTTCACAAAATGTCCATTTTAATTACCACAACGTTCCATTTGTATGTATAATCAAAACAAACAACAGCTGTTCGTGATACTAAAATACCACTGTAAACTACAAAACGGAATCTTCGTGATACGAGCCAATGTAAAGCCATTATAAAGGTACCCCTACATAATCAAGCATACAGAGTCAATCATAATTATAGTGTTAGAGACAAATATATACTTATGTATTCCTTCCACATACGATGATATTTATCGATATCGCTCTTGATTGATTCAAATATTAAACTATTTAAAAAATGATTGTAAGTATTCAGGTTTTTTACCATCACTTTATTTTTTTGTGTATGGCAATGACGCTACTGTCATTTGCATAACTTCGTAAATTGTACTTTGTTTTGTTTTTCAATCTCAGACACTCTTCTCATTTATTAAAACGCAGAAAAGAGAGAAGCATATGCATTCATACATACATTGGTGTAGAATTTATTAATTAATTGGTATTTCTTTTCCAAGATATCTCTTTCTTGATCTAAGTTTTGGATAAATTGGTTCCTTTGAGCGAGCAAAAGCAGTAAAAAAAAACCACCGACAAAAAATGTAAGTCATATCACATATACATTCATACATGCATATACATACATATTAATTTTTTAATTGCAGACTCCTAATTGATTACAACAAACTATAGAACAGAAGTGAAGTATATTTTTGGTAAAAAGGAAAATCACCTCTTGAATTTATTTTTTACGATCTTAAGGTAAGTGTGAAATAGATTGTTTATTGCAGACTATTTATTTATAAAAACAATTTATAGCATATACATACACATGTATGTATATACTGTAGTGTGTGTTGGTAACTTTCTATAAAATTAGCCATTTGAGGTTAGTTTTAGATAAATTAGTTCCTTTATGCAAACGAAAATTATCATCGCATTCGTCATTCTTTATAAAGTGTATTTTTATACTCTTCACGTTAGTAAATAGTATTATAAGTTTGTCATGAAGTTTGTAACACACATAAGGAAACATCGCAGACCACATAAAGTATATATATTTTTGACCAGCTCGATGAGACAGTTGATTTAGCCATGTCCGTCTGTCCGTGTCCGTCTGTTCGCACTCCTAGTCCTTCAGTTTAAGCTTGAGAGCTGAAATTTTGTACATAGGTTTCTGTTTACCAAACGCCGATCAAGTTCGGAAATCAGCCGAATCGGACTACTAGGGGGAGTACCTCCCATACAAACCCCCTTTTTTAAATTAATGTTCTTATTAGAAAAAGTTTGTTTTTTGATGTATCTAACTGAAATTTGGACACTATAAGTTGTTGGTCCATATCCACCAACCATATAAATTTCATGATCCTAGCGTTACCAGGAGGGGTACTTCCCATACAAACCCCCTTTTAAATTAAAGTTCTTATTAGAACTTCGACTACTAGGAGGCGTACCCCCCATACAAACCGGGATCCAAATGAAAGTTCTTATTAGAAAAACTTTTTGGTTTTTTGTACTATCGACTTAAAATTTGGACACTATAAGTCTGTGATCCATATCCACAAACCATGAAAATTTCAAGACCCTCGGACCACTAGCTGGGGCGTGAAGAGTAATACAACTTCGGCATAGACAAAGTTAGTCATTTTTTATATATTTTTTTCTTTTCTTTTTGTAATTACAGATTTTTTCGAGTTCTGTATTGTGTGAAAATTAAAACCCATGGCTACCCATAATACACAATATCTAAAGGGCTATGAATTGCGTTCCAATACTAACAATTCAGATATACCTAAAGAAATCAGAGTTGGTCCCGAATATCAAGCCGTGCTTGTAGATTTTGTAACAAAAAGACGCCGAACATATAACGAACTTCGAGTCAAGGAAAATATTTCTTGGGTGCCAGGTGGAAATTATTCAGAAGAAGAATTGGATATTTATGTGAAAGCGGCCAAAAATATTCATAAGGTTACCACTTATCAAGCGCTTGCCTTTCTTTTATATCACAAGGGTAACTTAAAGAAAGCTTTAGGCAATTTGAAAAACTTTACCAACAACAAGAAAGGGATTGAGCCTGAAAATAAACATTTTTTAGAGATTCTCGTTAAAAGTGGTAAATTGGGGCAACGCTTTGTTCCAGACGAACATGAATACGATCCAAGCTATATGCGACTGAAAAAAGATTTTCAACAAAAAAGTCTCATTGACAATATTTGTTTGTGGGAATTTGAAAGAAAGAAACTGAAACAAGACAATATTCAGTTAGAATCTAACAATCCATTTTCCCAATTGTACAATGGTATAGAGCTTCTTGAGTTGCACCATGGCCCTGGAAATGCTAAAACCGAATTTTGTGCTGGGCATATTTTTACTAAATCCATAATGGTAATGAAGGAGCAAATCACAATTGATGCTATGATAGAAGATTGTGAGGCTGAGATCCTCTTAGTTTCTACAACGCCGGTCGTAGGGGAATCGATGGAAGTCCAAGCAGATTGGACAAAAGAGGATAAGAGTTTGTTATCCTTGGCTATCGGGGAATACCCTACTGACTATGATGCTCTTGTCGAAATAATTGGCACTAAGACAGTAGAGCAGGTATGTGATTATATCAGTACCCATTACTATCAACGTAGCAGTGTCAAGAAAGAACGAGCTGACTAATGGAATAAAGTATGACGCGGACGATCACCATCACTACCACCATCAATTGTAACAACAAGGTCGATCTGATAAAATACTACATGACAATCATATCAGTCATAATCAATTTTTTTCATATTCTTCATTTATGTAAAAGTTATTAATAAGAATTAAAAATATATATATTTCATGTATGTTGGCAATTACATGTTTTGTTTTTCTTTTTGTGTTCTCCATATGAAAATATATACATAATAAAAGATACTTTTTTTGTTATACCATCAGCGTATTCATAACTTCAATAATATGCTCTGCTACATTTCTCCCTCGCTCTCACGATCACTATTTCTATTTTTTATTTGGTCCTAGAAGGATTTCAACTGCTGCACTAATGTCACCATATAATTGAATCAGAGCTTGTAAGTTTGCTGCTCGGTTGGTGGAGCGCATATTGAATAGCATCTCCAGTTGCGATTTATACAGAACCTCCGGAGATTGTTCTTGATCAATTCTAATATTTGAGATTTGATCGATAATCTCGTTAAAGTTTTGTACTGGACCAGTAGAAGTTTGTTGTACAATGGCACTGTTGGTAATTGTGTTAGTGCTGAAGTTGGATTGAGATTGGGAGCCGTTAAATGCTGATGCCAAATCTAAAGCGTTTAATAAACCTGATTCTCCCCAATTATGATGTACAGTCTTGTTGCATTGCACTTGCGGAGTTTTTGTGATCTATGTTGCTTTGCAAGTTCCAAGTTTGAGTATTTTGTATATTTGTATTCTGTGAGAAAGTATTCCACAGATTTGAACTGTTCACTGCTTGCTCGATTAGACTTAGCATTTCTGGTGAGAAGATTTTATCGTTCAATTCTACCAAAAGATTTGGCAATGACTCACGATTTTCAGTGCCTTGTTGGACATTATTACCTGTAACATAAGTGTTTGTGGTTACAGGCCCAGCAAAAGAATTTTGATCTTGATCTTGATTACGAAAAAATTCTTGAAGCCTATTAGGATCGCTCAATATTTCTTTGAATTCCATTAACTCATGCAGATTTTCCGGATTGCATAGCACTTCGATTGACATCTCTGGATGTGACATTAGAAAATTGATTAATATATCTGGATCTGATAGAACACATTGCCCCAAGGGATGGTTGATTACTGATATGAAGAAATCGTCGTTGTGAGCCAGTTCATGAATCGTAAGGTTTAAAATTAAGTTTGGGTCATCATTTGCTAAAGACTTTTTGCAGGTTCTTTGCCGAATTTGTTGAAGCTTCAGTGTCCTTATGTTGGAATGTTTTTATAACTAATTTTAATTTTATACCATCATGTATTTGATACAATCTTGCCGTATCATTTAAAACTTCTCCCTCGAAAATCAAATCAAAGTCTCCTGGACTAGCGCAATAATTTTCAACAATTAATTTTTTTTAAAATCAGGATCAATGTATTCTCAAGAATGTGAAAGGGAGTTAAGATGTCGCGGGACTCCACAAATACTTTGATGAACCTCTTGGAAAGATACGCAGCCATGTTTTGTGACTTTTTAATTTTATAAATTCAGAATATTTCTCGTTCGAATGCCTCTATTTTTATTAATTCTTCTACTTTTTTGATAACTAGTTACAGTGAAGGATCTGTTACTACTGAGACAGACCGATTCGATTAATAGGCAAACTTGTTTAATTCGTTACAATATACTTATGTATGTATGTACACTTTCTAAACCGATTACTGAGTTGAATATCTGAATTTCTAAATGGAAATTTTAGATTAAAAAAAATAAATCAGTTTACTTTGGTTCCCATATACGTATGTATGTAATTAAATTCAATTGTTTTCACAACCTTCGTATACAATATATATATATATATATACAATATTGAAATTATATGTTCAAATAGAAAAATATAAACCTTTTTGTGCACATTCGTAGTGGTTCAATTGATTGATCCAATTTGGTAGTTTAATGAACTAAACTTAAGTTTAAATGAATCATCAATTATTATCATGGTTATGAGTCGTAGGCCTTAGTAGCTAGTACCCCAATAACATTATGAATTTTTTTTTTTTAAATTCTCTAATATAATAAATAATAATAGTAATAATATGGTTGCTATGTCTACCAGTAGTCGGATCATAGATGAACTCATTCAGAACACAACATATCAATTTCATCTTAAAAACTAAACATTTAATCGCCGTTTCATTTGTACTACATATTTACTATACAATCTCTAAAAAATTTACCAAATTGTATTCATTCACTTTAGTTATAGCGTCTCTGGTTATCTTGTATTTATACAATTTTGCTGATAATTGAGTGTACTTTTTTCCATCGTTCTGCCGTCAATTCATATTCCATGGAAGAGAATCCCCTTATAATATAATAAAGGGCCAAGAGAAGAATTCAAATAAACCTCAAAAGTTTGTATGTATAATGTGGCTTTATGCTGTCTTCAGAGAGAGAATATTCGCAGTTTAGCTCTGATGTGGCATAGACGGTGGTCTAATTTAACAACAACGACAATAAAAATGACGAAATTGTTGTAGAATTATACGGCCGTCTATCCTCAGTTAGCTTAGAACGGAGGTTAAACTGCTGTGACGGAATGGTCAGCCTGAGCAGCGCTGCTAACATTTTGGCAATCGTTGCCAACGTTATGCGCATCGTTGCCAACTTTTTAGGTGATTTCGTTCGGTACCAACATTAAACAGCTGATCATTTGAAATAAAACAAAACAATTTGAAGTAAATTTTAAATTGTAATTTTATTTTTAAATTTTAATAAAATAAGTAGCAGGTATGCAAAAAGTAGCTGCAAAAATTATTTGCATACACTGCGAATTGTTCTAAATGATGTATTTTTCATGTAAGTACAGCCAAATCAGAAAACATCTGTTCTAAGCTGCGCAAAGTCTGTCTAATCTCATTGAGAATTTGTGGGATCTCATTAACATAAAAACCAGGAGGCCCTAAAAACAACTTGGAAAAAATATCACGGGGTTTCATAGGAATTTAGTTTAATTTAATGTTTTGGATATACATACGAGTATCTTATGAGATCAGTAAGGGTCTTCACTATAACAAACAAGGTCGCTTTAATTTACGACCCGATTTGTTTGCACCTCATAAATCGCAGAAATCAGTGAGGGCTGTCAACGCTGTGTATTTATTGTGATTGCCAACTCTTTCCAAAAGTGAAATGATTTACCAATTTAATTCAAATAATAAATTTTTATCAAATATTATTATTATTTATTGCAATTTGTGTATTTATTTCAATAAATTCACTTTTTTACATTTTTTGGGTCATTTTTAATTCTAACTGTCAGATCTGTAAGTGAGAAAAGCTGAGTTATCAATTACAAATAAATGAACGCTCACTTTTTTGAGGTTTGTCCGTATCAATAGGCTCACAAAGTTGTGATGTTTGTGCGATTTCGTAAAAATACACATTATTAATTATCTTATATAAAAAATTAGTATTTTGAATTGTTCGTATATTATGCGCTGCCATATCGTTCATGGGATTACATTGAAATTTAGTGAATGTGCAAGGGTGGTTCCCGGCTTGAACATAGGACAACCCCAACCCCTAAAAGTATACTACACAACATTAACTAAAATAGGAATTTCATTTTCTGATACTCTTACTGTGTTCTGTGTTGATACTCAAACAAACCGTGCGAAGCAGGGTCGAGTACGCTAGTTAATATGTAATACAAATAGATGTTTTTCTAAAAAAAAAAAGTAAGTTCTAGTTGATGTTTTAGTTTTATCCAATACTTCTATCAATTACTGTACTTTCTTCATACTTCATAGAATATATTTCTCTTCTATTTTATACTAGTGTAAATAATCTGTGATGGGATGGGATGGGATGGGATGAAGATTTACGATATCTGAAGAACATTTTAACTCTCAATGGCAACTACTATTTAATTTATTGCTTTATTATACCAGAAATGTTGTAAGTATTCATTGTTTCACCTTAAATTGTATTTATATAAGCATAGACACCTTTAACTTAATGAAATCACTTAGGTGATAAAATAGAAATCTTAACACCAACTTCAGTATCTTATTCTATCGTTTGGGTTCTTGTGTAATAACACAATAAATTTATGTTGCATATGAGTGAGTAACTTTAGTTTAACTTTGATTTGATCTCAGAAAAAGCGTCAAGTTAATAGTTCAACCTCCCCCAAACTACTTCCTTCGTATACATGCTTCTATTCTATTGTAGTTCTTCCGTTTTGCCTTTTTCTTAAATATTTACAAAAGTTGGTTAACTGTGTGTGTTACTTCCTCCGTACTTAGATTTCTTTGTGGTCTGGCTATGATGATGACGATGATAACTTCCGTGCTGGGTGGTGTGACTGGGTGTTGAGTGCTTGGCTCCTTGAGACTTTCAACAAGTTGCGCGTCAAAGTGAAAGTAGCAAAAGAGAGAAGAAAGAAAAATAGCTTTGCGTCTTTGGCCTTTGGAGATTTCCTTTTTAGTTCTGTTATTTGACTTGTTGATTTCTATTGTACCCTACCTACAAAGAACAATATATATTGACTTTTCATTGGGTACTCGAATTAACTGAAGGGTGTTCATTGAATTTAAATGCTGGATAAATAAAAAATTTCTGTTTGGCTTACATTTTAAATTTCTTTGGTGCTATTTTTGTCATTTCATTGTTGTTGGTTTGAAGTCCACTCACTCACTCACTCACACACTAACAAACTACCTCACCCATTCAGATGAGCATTGAGCTGTTCAAAATTTGTTGTCAGCCACAGCCAAACATGATGTCTTTCCAATCCCGAAGTGGCTGGCTGGCTGTCCTTTGTGCTGCCGCCAACAGTGGTCATCGTTGATTGCCCCCCCTGGCTTCTGATGTCCACAGTCCATGCTGTTTGGCCAAACACTTGACATAAGTACGATACACTTCAGTATCATGGACACAGAAATGCAATGCACTGTCACGTCGATTTAGTGTCACAGTCGCATTGGAATGAATGAGCGAATGAGCTCATGAATGAATGGATGGGTGAATGGTTGGCTGAATGGTTGGATGGATAAATGGATGGTTGGTTAATGAATAGATGGGTGAATGGGCTCACTTTAGTGTTTATTTAATTGACTGCGCCTGTCACCCTCACACACTCTTACACTCTCTTATACGCACAGAACTTCAGCTTATACAATAATAGCACTTGAGCTTTGATTAGTTGTTTACTCGAAAGGTTCGACAATTCTTTACTTCTTTCTATGTTTACCCATCTGTCGTCAGAGTAATTGGCATTGACGTTTTATATGAGGCATTCGTAGATGAAAGAGTGTGAGTCCTTTACATTGTATTGATTTCTTCCCTGTTATTATTGTACAATATTAAATTGCACTTAGAAGGCTGTTTGTGGTTCTATCCCCAAATGCAATTCCAGAGTCGAAAATAGAAGACCTTGTCTCCCAATTTTCCATGGACTCCATTCTAGAATTTTTTCAGAACACCAGTCATTTTCCTTTAGTCACCAGTTCGATTATTTCATCCAATTTTGTTTTCCTTATCGGTTTGTTTTAGTTACTCCCAATATTAATCTTCATTAACCTCCCTGGGCCAATCTAAACTAATAAATTGTATACTCGTATATAGAGGCGTCAACGTTTCATAACCATTTCTGACTTTCCTTCTTAATCATGTAGGCATATCTCTGTCAAACAAATCTAAATTCTTTCATCTATTTTGTGAGTTTAGTTGTCTTTATCGATTATAATTATATGTCCATTGAAAGATTTCCATTTGCTACCATTCAAATTGTCGGTTCCTACCTTTCCGATCACGTTGATAGTAGATACATAATTGTAATTTGAACTTAGACTACTAGTCTATCACAACTCATGCTATAATATGGAAATTTTTACTTTGCAAATGTGATAAATATGTAAAAAAAATCATCTCAAATAAATGGTTTATACAAATACCTCAATGGGGTCAGATATCGAACAAAAGTGATAAATAACAGTGTACTATAAGAGAGAAGTGTATAAAACATTGTTTATTGTGGTTCATTTAAAGAAACTTTCTTTAATACTTAGCTCTTCCACAGATCTACCTCCTCTTCCTCAACCAACACAATCGAGACCACAAAAATTACTCTTAATAATCACAGAAAAGAGGCAACATTAACACCAAGAATCTAATAAGATAATTCAGAGTCTTTTAACACACCGTTGGCTCTTGAATAAAAATAAATATGGAAGAGGAAAACATTCATTACCTTAAGTGGCATAGCAAGCAACTTGTGGCATTTTTATTGTCTAACGAAGGGGCGCATCAATTTAGGGAAATGGTTGTTTTCCAAATGATTGAATACAAATCCCGAGTGACAGACGCATAAGATAAATGGCAATAAAATGTTAATCTCAAGATGCTCCTTCTTGCTTTCAACATCATTAAAGATAAAACTAGATTTATACTTAGGTAATGGTAAGGTAAGATAAGGTGGCATGGCATAAATTAAAAATGCTTGAGAATTGTTCTTGTACTCACCGACAGTGGTCAGCAACATGTTGTCTAAGAGTAAAGCAATCGCAACAATCACTAGTACGAGTCTGTTTGAACCACGCCAGCTAATCATCCAATTCTTAAAGGCGGACCAGGACCCGGCAGCGCGTGGATCTTCTTGCCGATAGTGATCCGGTGGCGGTGGTTGTATACCGGCTGTCATTGGTGAAACATAAGATTTCGCTTGATATGGTGGTGCAAAGTCAGCAGTGGGTGTTGGCGTTGAAGCACCAACACCCAATATGCCACGACTACGGCCATGTTCAATGTTAAGTGTATCTGTTGGTGGCGGTGGGCGTGCTGGAGTTGCATTTGCTCCTGTTCCAGCACCTGCCAATGTCGTCGTCGTTGTTGTTGCTGCTGCTGTTGCTTGGTTGCCATTTGGTTGGTTGGTTGATAGATTTAAATGTTGCTTAAATGGATTCTTACTTGGAGTATCTGCTGTTGTTGTGAATGATGTTGTTGTGGTTGTTGTGTTATTATCATTGCTTGCTGATGCTGCTGTTGATGATATATGAATCTTTCTTGGTCCACCATTACCGGCATCAGTCGATTGCATTTCGTCACACGCTTGTTACTATAATAAATAAGATATATTAATTTTAGTTTCACATATTCCAATATGTACTAACAAAAACGAACTTCTAGACATCACAAGTCTTTTTGCCTCATTTATTCTAATACAATATCTTTCAAGTTTTAATGTGAAAGCGACTCAATTATGACAGCTTCTTTGATTTAATTGACTCGAAGTTAATTCAATTTCAACGTCGAACACTCATGCCAAACGCACGCTTACAATTTTCCAATTGAAACTACAAATTGCAGACTGGGATGGGGATGGCAAATATGAAATGAATGAAACTGAAGTTGGTTGATGAAGAACAATTTTTCTTAAGAATCATCATCAGCATCGTCATACACACTAACAAAAATACTTAAATGGCAATATGTTCTAGACCCTTACAGAGAGGCAGCCAGACCGGCAAGAAATCTAAATAGATTCAGGGAAGTTGAGTCGAGCTGCAAAGTCAAAGGTTGAAGTAGGCATTGATATTTTCCTTAAGTGAATTATGCAAAATTGAATTTTCCTTTTATAAATTTTCGACAAATTGTAAATTGGTCGTATCTGTTCTCTTCCACTTAACTGCTACTGTTCTACGTACTACTACTTCCCCTCCTCCTTCTGCCTTCAACAACAATATTATAGACTATTATTTTGCAATTTGTCGAGAATAAGTATTTCATACATATGCCGCATGTAACACAACACCATTTCCACTCTCCACTCTCCACTCACCACTTACCACACTTCCTTCCATTTCATTTCATTACATTTTATTCTATTCTATTCATTCTCATTTCTTCTTATGTGGGACATGAGAAGACATCTCAAATTTGACTTTTCTTTTTCTTTTGGCTAATTGAATAAACATTACAATTGTCACGTCGTCGCACTTAAATTGAAAGTACAATAGAATGACGTTCCCAAAATTCAATAGCTCCACGGTCTTAATGACTTCCACACACATTTCACAATGTTTAACAGGTGTTACCTTCTTTCTTATGATGATTATTATTATAATATTGTATTATTTTTTCTTTTTCTTTTCGTTTATTATAATTTTAATTTTGAATCATAAATTTGTGTTCTCTCGCATCTTTTTCCTTTTAATTACAATAAAATTTCAATTGAATTAGTCAAAGAAATCAGTGAAGCGCATAACGCATTCGTTTCCTTTTTTATTTTTTTATTTTTTAATTGTTAATTTATTGAACTTGAGGAAAAAACACAATTTAGTATTTTAAATTTGCCCTACACGTATTTCGTATTGTTATTACTATTATTTCCTTATTTTAATTTCCACTCAATTTTTAATTGAACAAACAAATTATGCAGTTTTTTTATTTGTTCTGATTTTTCCGTGACTTCTTTTTATGTATTTTTAATAATAATAATTTTATTCTTTTTTTTTTGCACTCAATGATTGCAATAGTCATCTAGAAATCTCGTAGATTCAAAACACTAACACTCATCCAATAATTATATTCTTAATTTTTATTGTATTGTATTGTAATTAGTTTAGTAAATTTTGAATACAGATTTGTAAGAATAACAATATATCGCTACGATTTTTCATCTGTGTGAATGGAAATTAGAGTGTCGCACTTACTACTTTGCCGCCGCATATGATGACTATGAATAGAGATGTTCACTCTTATTTATGGTAGATGGTGGAACATGGGATTCGAGAGATGTACAGACATGAAACATAAGATTTCCCCCATCATAATTCTGATCATGAAGGAATCAATGCATTTTAATCAGACCTAAATTGATAATAACACTACATTGTTCTGAAGCTATGATTGAGGTATATTTTAATTACAATAATATGAAGAGCATTTTTCTTTAATATATTTATAGTATTCGAGTAAAGAATTCCTAATTAAATAGTATTAGAAAGATTGAAATAAATCACACTCATATTCAAGTTCAAAATTGTAGAAGAAGGCGACCATCGGTTGTTGTCTTAAGAATTTTGTAAAAATATGAAAATTGGACACAAAGTTTTTGGCAACAGCAAAGCATAGTAATGTATATTCGAATGCCTTCCGATTTGTCGTAATAAATAAGCACATACAATTCTATTCAAATTTCTTTTGTTACCATCTAATATTAAAATATGATCAAAATAAATAGCCATTCTTTACCTATTTATATCCCATCTGATTAAATTATAATAAAATTGGAAAGTTAGTCTCTTAAGAATCTTTGGACTTTCATAATCCTTTATTCACTCACATATACGACTACTAAGATGGCACATATTTTTTGTCACGAAATGTGTAAATAAATAAATATATATAAAAAATACACGATATTAAGAAAGAATTCTAAGTTCTAAAATTTATTTTTAAGCTTTAAATGCATGAACGTGTTTCATCAACAAACTGCAAAATGCGACTAAAGTAAACATTTTAAACAATTACATACTCGTATTTTTATTATAACGATTATTGTCAACATATGTATATGTGTATTACAACAAACATTGCAATATGAGAGGGAGGGATAGATAGATAAATGGATAGTTGGATTGATGGAAAGAGAAATATATGATATGATATATGTAGATGAAATAGGGAAAATGTGTCGGGAATTTACTCAAAGTAAGTAAAGTTGACTCTCATTGTCGGCAACTAATGTAAATAAATAAAATTGCTTGATGCCTGGCGTTGATGAAATTGATCGTGTCGTTGGACAGACAAACACTATGATATCGAAATAGAGAGCAAACTTTCTATCTCGTACACATTCGACCGACTGATCGATCGACCAACCTACTGAATTCCCAACTGACTATTACACAAATTGACCAAGAACATAGTTGTACAATATGTACAATAATAGAAAAACAAAGAGAAAACAAATAATGGAAATGCAGTGCATTTGCTCTTGACAATAGACTTACGAGTATAAACTTATGTACAATATATCAAGTAAATCAAGAAAATGCATTTGGAGATCTTCCCTATACTTTAGCCTTACTTAACCATTATTATGTATGTATGTAAGTATGTAGATACATATATAATTTTTTGTGATCCTATTCGATCTGATCAGATGGAAATTGATTCAATTCGATTCGATCTAATTAATATCAATAAAGTTTTCTTTTCTTCCAAGTGATGATATTTATTTGAGTGACTTATTTATTACATATTCTTGAAACCTTTCCTTTATGACAACAATAACACCTTATACATTTATAAACGTACAATAAATTGTTGATCTGTATAGTTTGTAGTTCCACAAACTTGTCACTTTGAATTATGATGCGGAATTTCTACTCTATTTGTTCAATTTATTTTGATAATTGACATTGACAATATTTATGTTTGCATACAATTAAATTGACACTTTTCAAATAACAAAATATACTGAAAATAAATTCATATATAAGAATAATAATATTTGTTTCAAGAGTTCTAAACTCACAGATCACTTTAAAATATTTTCGAGACTTAATAATATTTAAGGAAGAACACTTCACTTTCAATATATTCAAATAAAGACTAAAGAGTTTTCTCTTCAAAGTTCATCCTATTTATATAGGAAAGTTTCAATCTTGAGGGCACTAACCCTGACCGACCGAAAATGGGGTTTTATGCCATGAAATAAATGTTCGCTTAAGTGAGTCAATATTGACTAATATTAGTCACTACTAAAATTGTTGAATAGGAGTAAAATTGGATTAATGACAAGATAAGTTCAGTTCATACACAGTTTCATTGTAATAAGCTTACTGTAGTAGTAGTAGTAGTATGTGATCGATCTAAAATTTTAATGGGTTCATATACCTTTAAAAAATTATTTTGTGTTTATATATTGGAAACAATTTGGGAAAACTTGGTTCTTCCAAGTAAGACACTTTATTTCACTCACACAATACTATTGTTCAGTATATTTCGAAATACTATTTTCGAACGAATGTTTATTTTTAAATATATTTATTATATTATACGAGTATATATTGTAGTATTGTATTATCACTCTGACAGATGATGATCTACCGGAAAAGCGTGCTTAGCACAAACTAAAGAGATTTTAGCACAAGTTTGCACTTAATAAATAAAATATTTTCATTGCGAAGAACAAAACAAAAAAAAATTAATAATTAAACTTTTTGTCTGAGATTAGTTTCTGACGCTTTGTAAGAAATTCAAAAAAAAAAAAAAAATGGAAAGAAAAAAATTATTCATTTGTTTTAATAAAATGAACAGACTTAGATTTTTTAACAGAGGCGTATATATCGTAAAAAGTCAACTGAGACCCCTTTATGAGAGAATCTGAATTTTTTTTATATTAGAATATAAAAAAAAAACTAAGAATACAAATTTCATAATTTAAAAATATGGAACTCAATACGCCACTGGATGAATATGTATACCCTTCACTAAGTTAATAATGAGTATTAGCTTTGTCCAAAAGTTTGTATTATGGTGAAAGAAATAATGTACTTACCAACATATGTATTAATATGTATATGAATTTTACCAGTCATTTAGTTTTTGACCCATTCATGTCAAATATATCATTGAGTGTTTTACTATATAAACAACTCATAATTAGGATTTTCAGTACAAAACTTCTAAAGTTTTAACTCAAAAAGTAGGAAATCATTGAATACAAAATTACAAAAATTGTTCTAAATCAGATTTGAATTAGCTATATTTAAGATTTAATTTCTTCTATAGAAAAGGAATATTAGGAATAATATTGTGAAAAATTCTTTGCAAAAGTTTTTTATTTTATTAATGGATTAATGGAAATATAAACCAATTAAACTGGGCCATGGATCATTTATACATAACTCATAGTTTAAGCCGTTTCCATTTTTTTCGATAAAGGTAGAACAATCAGCGATATAACTGAATTTTCCATTTTTTTTTTCAATTTCATCTATATCATATTTAGTGTATACTTACTTCTGTGTCTATCTGTCAGATGCCTATTGTTTATGATTTGTTTTAAGAAAAATCGATTATTTAATTAAGATACTTTGTTCATAATGGTTTTGTTTTTTCAATAATACAATATTATGGGAATATTATTGTGAACTAAATTATTCAGACGAGAATCATAGTTTCGTTCATTGGCATTTTATAATAAATTAATGCAAAATATTAATTTATTTGATTCCTTTCATGTATTATACATACTGTCACCAGGTCTTAATATTTTGTCATTAGGTTTGTAACATATACAATGAGACAAGCGGATAAATGAGGTTAAATAAATAAGGGAGCAATCATTATATCAATATTTCTTTCAGATGTCATACACACCGAGGAGTGTGGAAGTCAAGTGCACTTTAGTATGAAAAACTATTACATTTTTTAAATTGTATGTAGGATACAAATCAGCATAAGTGAACGTTCAAGTATTACGTAAGTGAAAATACGAAAATCTTGAACAAAATGATTAGCCATAAGAAATACGACGGCCGAGTCGATTGCTGTTTTTGTTACAGGAAACACTGCTAAGCCGTAAGCCTTCCTCTCTCAACGAACAGAACAAAAATTGCAAGAAAGAGTTCTGCCACAGAACCCATACGTGTAACTTGGATCTTAGTAGTGTAGAGTTACTTCAATTTTCGGAACACTCATTTATTTCTAATAAGAAATATGAAATGAAATTCGGTATCACCATAAGGAAAATAGTATTACATATTAGTACAAATTTAACCACCCGGCCCCTTAAACCTGCTTTTGTAATACTTGAACATCGCCTCCTAAGGAGATATCATTATTATTGATACAGCACTGTACCAAAAATAAAAATAAATCTATAGAATGAATAAAATTGATACAGTGACTGTAAAATTAATAACTTCTTCTTTTTTTCATCTGCGGTCCGGGTTGCTAAATAGAAACAAAGCTTTTTGGAGCAATTTTCGTTGGTGCTATATTTTCATACATTTAACACAAGTGTGAACAGTTGTTTTTTATATTAGCTTGACATTTATAATGCACATAACCGTGCGACGAATACTCCACAAAATATAAATGGGAATGCTCAGTGTGACGAAAAGAATAAATTTAACCATATCTGTTCCTCCGTATTTACATATATTTAATTTCCAGGTACTTTGTGAACAAAATGTACTTACATATTTTAAATTTGATACTTTGCCCACAGATTCTCAAAATTTGTATAATCGGGTCCTTTTTAAATTAAATTTTCTAATACCGGATCACTACTTATTGTTATTTGTTATTTGCTTAGGACAACAACAGTTTATTGTGTTGCCTATAGAATATTTTTTTTCTATTTAATTATACAAGTTCTTTTCTGTATATTGAAATCAATCTTAGAATTGAACTAAACTAAATTAAAGTAATTATAATTGCAACAATTAATAAGAGATTGGATTCACTTAAAATTTAGATTATACACTCAGTCACATCAGAAACATTTGATACATTTTAATTAGAATTGTATCTACGTCCTATTTTTTATTACTTATTATTATTGCAGTTGTTTTACTGATTTATTTACACAATTTATAAAACAAGTTTACAATATATTTGAACGACAATTGTCCGACGACCCTTGTCAGCTGTTGCACATAATGTGGCGCTTCAGCGCATCTCATAACTAAATAACATACTATATATTCTCATAACTCAAAGTGCTCGTTACTTATTCATATAAATAAATAAATAAATAAAACTTATACTAAGATATAAAATCGGAGAACTCATTCGTATGTAGATACATAGATACAAGTATGATGAATATGACGTGTATGAGAGAATAATTTTGTTTGACACGCAACTTCATTGTATCTGTAGAATGTGTGAATTTTGTTTAAAATGATTTAAATTAATTAATTTATGCGTTTGTTCATTGACATTGAATAAATAAGTAAATATGATGCTAATATTGTAATAATTTATTTACGACTGACTGAGTATCTTTCTATTTATTTTATTATGATATTAATAATTTCAATTGTTGTTTTTATGATGATTTTATCTTTCAATTTAAAATCTCTACTATTTCATGCTTTTTGTTATTTATTATTTAACTACAATGCAATAATAATATTTGCTTAATACGTGTATGGTACAAGTACAAAACTGTGCCAATTATTGGCGTCTCAGTTGGCTAATAATAATCATAACTGCACCATTTCATCGTTTGCTTTGTGCCCCATTTGTGCACTTTTAATTGTAGTTGTTATTATTTTCCAATTCTGCATGGATTACATTTTAATTACGAATCGTAAATATGAATGAAACAATATTCTATACATATTCGATATCAATACGAGTATATAAATTTCCTTAAGGTTTTTCATATTTTATACGAAAGGCAATTAGCCTTCATAATTGCAATTTAATTGTTCGATTGGAATAAATATGAAAATAAATGAAGCAACAAGTTCCTATATTATTAAAGTGTATGTTCTATTGCCTGATTTAATTAAGATTCAATTAAATCTTTTAAAATTTACAATAGAAGAAGAAACGTTATGATTAACTAAATATTGTTACAATTTATAAAAGATCGATCGTCTGCTTGCATTCTAAATTATTTTCAGATATCGATAGCCTTCAACCAATGGGCCAAAATGCTAATCAAACTTTAAAAATGAATTATCGATAATGTTTGTTAACATTCTAACGGTGTAATGCCCCAGTGACTCAACTGAAATACTTGTAGAAATTTTCTTGCATGTTGAATAATTATAATAATAAACGTATTAAACATGCAGAAGAACTTATTTTGCTGCCGCACACATTTTAAAACTTGTTACTCTAAGAAATGTTGCTTATAATAATAAAAAAACAAAAATTTATATAAATTAGATGATATTAAATAAAAAATGAGTAATCACTTAGAAGCTCAGTAATAGTCATCTCGAAAATTCGGACACTTCGATAATTCGGAAACTGCCCAATTCTCTACTATTCGAAATATAAAAATCATAGTAAAATAATTGTAATACGTGATAATCCTTGAAACATTATATTATATTTGAATTATGTAATGAAGAATTTCTATGTCAAACTATTATCATAAAATGCATTTTTTTCCACCGTTTGAGGAGGGGTCTTCCTGCAGTTTTTCAAAACATTACTTGTAAAATACATATTTAAAAAATAAAAGTAATACTAGTAGCATAACTTTTTTGTTTGTTTGAGGACACATAAGGGAAAACTATATGAGTTTACATTCCAGGCATATGAGCTTATTTAATCAGAAATTATGTTATTGAATAACAGTGTAAAATGCTCCTAAGATTTAAAATGGGGTCCGAAATAAAATTATTGTTCAAGAGAGGATTACAGAAGCCTATACTAAGGAGTACTAAATTCACTTTCATTCTCATTCTCATTCTCCATCTTCAAACTGTACTTTTTTTTATAACTTATAATATCTTATTATCTTCAAAGTAATTGAAATCAAATCGCTTTTACTATAATCGCATACTAAGTAACTCAAATCCTATGAAAATTTCATCATTCGTCATTTGCTTTTTCTTTTCTTTCCTTTCCTTTCTTTTCTGTTCTCTTCCTTTTCCAACTGTTAAGCTCTTTATCTAATATAAGCCGCATCATGACATGACGACTTGCCGCAGATGCCAACAAGGAACCTTGACAAGCAATAATGACGATGACAACAGACAAGAGGCAACCTGTTGCAACAATTGTTCTTAAAATTTTGAACTCAGTGCTACATTTTTTTTTTTACTGAATGAAAACTAGACAACGACAATGATGCCGTCGACGATGTTGGTATTTTGCAATGCCCCAAGGACCTTTTTGTCAGGTTGGCACAAACCAACGAAAATAAATAAAAAAAGAAACTTCATCTATCCAACTGAATCGAAACATAAACTTAAACATGAATAAGCTTAGACAATTTACCTTGAATGTTGAATTTTCCAGGCTTTGCTCTACTGATGTTTTCGTTTCTGTTCCTTATTCTGGTCGTTCACCGTCGTTCTACTGCTGGTGCTATTACTATACTAATGGATGTGATGAGATGAGTTGGTGAGTGACTATGGTGGCTATGGTGACTTTTAAGCTATCTATTGGTATTATTGTAGTTATTGCTGTTATTGCTGTTGTGGTTGTTGCTACTTTAGGGTGATGTTATGCGTCACAGTCCAAAATCCTGTGGGGATAAAATTATTTTGCAATTTTATTTTAAGCTTTGATTTTGAAAAAAAAATATTTTATTTTACACTTATTTGTAATGTAAGTAAGAATAATATTTTGCATTTGAGTGTGGTTGGATTTACAATAAACATAATAAAGATAATTATAATAATTTATGATCAAAATGCATCTTATTAGTTGAAAAATATATAATTCTTAAGGCACTTAATCATTATCAGAGAGAACACATGGTTTTTTATTATAAATTTTAATTTTACTAGACATTGATTGATTTGTTTAGAGTTAATTCATAAATATGTATTTAAACCTTGATTTATTCAAGTACAATAAATTCTGTCATTATTGTTTTTTATTATTATTATTTTTTTTTTTCTATTTATTTTGAAACAAACAGATAAAATCAAAACAAAAAAACTAATGTTTCCCCATGAATTTGACATACATCATTTGTCTCTTCATTTGACTTTATTCTGTTTTTCTGTTGAAAATCTTCAGCTTCACTTTTAAAATATAAAACACATAAGGTATTTATTCCATATAACTTGAGGTTATTTGTCTTTTGCAAATAAACAAAATCAAACCGAACTGAACTGAACTGAACCTGAACCTATCAATATTCATTCAATCAGTCAGTCAGTCATTCAATCGTTCATCGTTAGATTACGCGTGTTTCACCCAATCAACCAACCTTTACTATACTACGAGTATGTTATATACTACTTACTTAGGTAGATTCAAACTCATCATCATCATCCTCATCATTATTTTGCTTACTTTTGCATAAATTATCATTTTTATTTTTATTTCATGGTTTTGCTTTACTGAATTTTTGAAATATTTTTTACCTCATTTTTCCCCCTCTTATTTTTCTTAAAGCGTTTAAATATTGATATGATAATTCAACATTTATAGCGATTATAAAGTCATTCAATCTTTTAATCAATATAAACTTGCATAATTAAACAAAATTAATTATACATTACCATAAGTAAAGTAAAGTAAAGTAAAGTCTGTGTCTCGTTCAATAAGGAATGTTATTTAATAAGATAAGGTAAGTTAAGTTAATGTAATTTTGGTTCTGGTTGCTTTACGCTTTAGTATGAGGCAGTTGCTTTTAATTTACTAATAAGATTTAATACTTTACGACTTCCTCAATTGGAAAGGTTTTTAGAAAAAATCAAAAGCAGGTGTTCATTAATGAGAAATTTACATCTTTGATTTGATTAGTTTAAGGTATACTATACTATCTTAATATATAATGTCTGTAATACATGATTATATAGAGTAAAATATCAAAAAAAAATATCTATGTTCTTAATCAAAAACCAATTATTTCACTATCCATCTGATTGTTTTTATGCAAACAAGTTTGTTATGTTTCAAAATTTGAATATTTTTTAACATATTACGATAAAGTTGAGCATATTTGTTTTTCATTAGATTGGATTACCAATATGAAATTGAAAATGATTGTGTTCCTTTTTTAAGAAATTCCTAAGATTTAAATAAATTTTGACTGGATCAATCCGTCGGGAAAACATAAAATTTTTGCATTGGTTACTTTTTCATATCACAAACTAAGAACTTGAAATTTCAAAAAAAAAAGTAAAGTAAATTCAAGAAACTTAATTCACTGTGAAATACATAAATTATAAAGCTTTTTTTTTTCTTTTTATTAGCAAACAAATTCCTATTTTCTAATTGTTATAAAAAAGAAATTTGTGTGAAGGGTATTTTGTTTCTATAATAACTTTTTAAATCATTTCCATCTAAAAATTGATGACAATTTGCAAAAACAAAAATTCAAAAATATTTAAAAACTTCTTTTGTTCTTAGTATTGAAAGAGATAATCAAACTTACACCCTTAAATTGTTAAAATGTTCACATATTTTTATTTGTTTAGTTTTGATATTTATGAGTTTCGATTTAACATTTGATTGAAGAATATTTTATTGTAGTTTCATTGTTTTAGTTTTTGGTTAATTTTGACTATTTACTGTGGAGAAAACACTAAAAAATTAAAAGAACAGAAAATTCAGAAGTGATTACAATTCTTTGTGTCTCTTTTACAATTCACTGTTCATGCACTTTTCAAAATCAATTTCAATTTCACTTTCTCTATTTTTAATTTTTTCTATTTAATTTTTTTAATTATTATATATGTACGAGTATATGTATTTTTTTTTCTTTTTTGGGCACAAAGTGCTGAAGCGGCTATCTTAGTTGGGATAAAGACTTCCATCAGCAACGAGATCACGTCTCGCACTGAATGCTGGCCGCGTGCGAATGCGTTGGCAACTGCTTCGCTTGTTCGTTCGTTCGTTTGTTCGTTCTCCGGCAGCCAGGATGCTACAATAAATAATGTTGATGCTGATGATGATGCGATGTGATGCTTTGCTTTGGCACAACCCCAAAAGCAACAGCGCAACAGGCACTTGTTGTTGGCCACAAAGGCACAAGCAATTGCCGAAGCACCAAAAGAAGTGTGACGATGACGATGTGTTTCACTGCCTGTTGCAGTAGTCGTCGTCATCGTTGAAATATGCGTATTGCTAATGGCAGAGAAAGAAAGAAGGAACTATTACACGACAAACGAAAGCGTAAGCTTAACTTTTTAGCACACACTCTCTCACTCTGCTCCTTCTCTGGCGCTCTCATTTACAATGTAATGCTTTTAATAGTCAATTGCCTTCATTGTGCCACTACTGCTGCTGCTGCTGCTGCTGCTTTTATTTCTTTTATTTATTTTTGCTTGTGTGCATAATGTGCGCCTATGAGTATGCAGCAACAGTAATTCACTATACATACTGTTATGCCTAATTGTTTTTTTTACACGTGGATCTATGAGTGAGAGAGTCAGTGTGTATAGGAGAGCAGTGACAATAGTAGCAGCAGCAGCAGCAGCAGGATTTGTTCGACATTTGAATTGCTTTAATTTGCTGTTGACATCTCCAACCACCCAAGTCTATTTCTGCCCACAACGGATAAAGCGGATAAAAATGCATAAGTATATTCTTTGAATTTTTCACAATCTTAAATACATAAGTATTTGTAGTAAGTCGCCTCATTCCTTATGCTTTTCATATCTTTGTTATACTTTTCTTATTCACAGAATTTTTTCTCCTTCAATTTGTTGTTAGTTGATTTTTTTTCTCTATTTTTCTAATGATGTGTTTATGATTTCCAGGTGATATAACTCAGTTCAATTCTCTTTAGCTTACTTTCGCAAAAATGTTGTCGTCGACAACGTGTTGTCTTCATAAATGAAGCCAATCTTTGTTGACTTTGTATCTCTCAATCCTATACGTACTTATATGACCCCAAAGCAAAGAGCAAAGGAAATGCGAAAAAAACTGAAATTTTTGAAAAATAAACTTTTATTTCATAAAGTGATAAATAAATCACTTTACAATTTATTGTATTTACTATTTATAAAACGTAGTAGATTTCATTCACTTTGCACTTCATCTTGAACATGCCGGATTTGTTCGGATTACTCATGAATTAAAGAAAACTTAAACTATTCATTCACTCATTCATCAACTCTATTCTCTCAACACAAACTGCAGCCATTCACATTCACAAAATGCATATTTATTATACATACTTGTATATTTATTTATTTGTTTGTTTTGAATTACCAATAAAAAAAAACTATTGTATTGTACAATATTTCACTTTAAGAACAGTGCGATCAAGTTTAGAATTCATTCGGCATGTGCTCCCACCAACAACGAAAGCGAAAACGTTCTGAGACCCGCTAAGCTTTAAGTGAACTTCAAAAGTGGTGCGGCGAGAAGATGAACTTGGTTTAAAGATACAACAGCAAGTCAAATATTATAACATCGACCATCGACCGATCGTAACGCGTGTTTCCAATTCTCGACTTCTCTCACTACAGGCGGTTAGTCTACAATATATTTTACATTATAGTTTCTCAAAATGATCAAAACAAGATGATGATGATGATGATAAAAACAACAAATCTTGGTAAATCACTCACTAACTCAGAAACACACGTAAAATTACCATAAGGAAATATTCATATTCATACATAAATACATACATAATAATATTTAAGATACAAACAAAATGTGTAGCAACATTTTAAGATACACAAACATATATAAAGACTAAGACCTTATAAAATGATTCGAATTAATTACTCTAATCAACGAATTTTTAGGCTTAAATAATATAAAACTGGAATTTATCTTTATCTTTGGTTCTTAGAAGAAACTGAGAAACTTCGAATACCAAATACACGTATAACTTTATATAAGTATATTTAAAAGTAGTAGCAACTAGATGTCTATTGCATATGGGTTTGTGGAAAGGGGAGCAAATATAAATTACATTTGTTTAAAACTCAATAAGTAAATATTGTTATTTCTATCAGTTCGTAAGAATTTTGAGTAAGATATATCTACGATTTTACCTACGAACCTGTAAGGGCGCCTTGTGGGTTGGTGACACACTGACAACAGTCTATCAGGTCTTTGGTAGAAACATTGTGGTGAGTAGTACATATGTTAAAAGCTTTTATTTAACTTGCTTTGTATGTTTGTCAGTTTGTTTTTTAGTTTGTTTAGGTCAAATCTACTCCAAATCATTTCTTGGCATCCGATTGAGATGAAATATCGCATATATCTTTAGTTTTTTTTGAAATCGGAAAATTGGTGGATCAAATTTTGCAATTTAATTTAGTGATATGACAACTTATTTTAATACGGGGTACTCCATTTTGTATATCGGTATGAATAACTTTGCAAAAAAAAACAACCGATTTTTATCCATGAGTTATTTTTATTCATTTTTTTTTTTTGCAATTTATTTGCACTACTTTTTGAATACAACATCAATTAAGTGGCCACCTTTATTGGCCACAGTAAAATGTGCCCTTTTTGTTGAGTTTTCAATTACCTTTTCGAGCATCTCGGGTATAGCGATGATTTCGGCACGAATGTTTGCCTTGAGCTCGTCAATTCAATTGTTTTTCAAATAACCCCACAAAAAGAAGTCCGGAAGTGTTAAATGTGCAGATCTGGGTGCCCAGTTAATATCGCTTCTTTTACATCAGACGTTTGGCAATATTATTTTAACGGACACAAATGCAAATCATCCTTCAAAATGAGCCACAAAGTGGTTTCATTGACGATCTCTCACCGTCCCGTGCTCAACAAAATTCGACATCAAACGATGATATTTTCAACGATATGCACATTGAGTTAACACAATTGCACGACATTTATCAAAGTACAGCGTTACTATTTCGGTGCGTTGTTTCGGTAGAAGTAATTCATAGTTAAAATTGTACTGAATTGACATTTCAAACACATATGAATCGGTTGACATATGTTAAAGATATTCAATGTTAATATACTTACATAAAAAATGGTGCACCCCTTACATTCTATACATATTTAATTTATAATCAGTTCTTAAGAACTTTATGTGAGATTAAGTTATTTATATATATGATGTTTCCAACGATCATGAGAATTTGTGGGCGCGCTCATTGTGAGTCGGTGGTATACTGATTAAAGTGTAGCAGGTCGGAACATTATGATGACCCTAAAGTCTAAATATCTCTGTGAGTAGTCTTATAAATTTCTCATGAAGTTTCACAGAAGGAGACATCGGAGACCACACAAAGTATATATACATACTTATATATATGTCTGTATGTATGCAAATTAGTCCCTCAGTTTTTGAGCTAGAGAACTGAAATTTTTGCATGAAGCTTTCTTTCTTCACTATACGCAGTACATTTGTTGGAATCAGCCGAATCGGACCAATAGAGGGGATTTAAATCCAGATTCAACTTCATCTTCTTGTTAGGATTTTTTTTTTTTTTTTTTTACTATGGAACTGGAATTTGAATATTATGATTGTCTGACCCATATCCACCAACCATGTAAATTTCAAGACCCTCGGACTACTATGATGGGTACCTTCTATACAAACCCAGATTCAAATTTATCTTCTTATAAGAAAAACTTTTATATTTTTTGTATTATACAATGGAACTGATATTTGAACACTATATGTAGCTGACCCATATTCATCTATTGTAAGTTTCAAGATCCCCGGACCACTAGAAGGGGTACCTTCCATACAAAACCTGAACTTAGAACAATAATCAGAAAATATAAAAGGTGCGTGAAGAGTATTACATCTTTCGCATAGCCAAAGTTTATCTTTTTTTTAACAGATCTAAAACTTCAGTAAGTCAATAATACAAGAACAGTATTTCCCCTTTAATAAAAACTGTGACTACGTTTGTGTTTCATTGTTTCTCACTGTCTTCATATTCAAACTCTTCTCAATACACTTCGCAATTCTATGCGTAGTCAATGAGCCATTGAAGATGACTATGGACGCAGTAGTAAAATCCAAGAAATACAATAAAAATTAACACAATAAACGACTAAAGTTTAAGTCTTCGAAATAGTCACCACCCGCATTCGCATCATCCCCTTTCAAGGGGAAGGCAGGCACTGATTCATGGCACACACAACAAAACATGTGAGTATGCTTAAAGTTAATGGACTAGAAATCAGTGTCGTTCACTGCATTAGACCCAAGAAGGAGAATCAAATCTTTAAGTAGCCACTTTTACTTCAATTTTCATCATGGTGATGATTATTATTATTTTGTACTATTGTATATACAATAGCATTGTATATCACACATATCAGAAACACTTAAGATTTGTCCTTTTTTAACTTCCGTTTAGATTTTTTTTTTATTTTTTCTATTATTTTTCTTTCTATTTTATTGCATTTTAAGGTTTCTGGGTAGTTTCTCAAATTCGAATGTTTTGGTTTAATTCAACCGCATAAACCAAACCAAACTGATTCTTTTTTCTTGTGCAAAAGAATTTGCTTTTTAAAGCACAACAAATCGATTTGAAATGTTCGTTTTGAGTATGACAACTTAAGGTTTATATTGTATTTTTTATTGTATTTCTCTCATGAATATGATAAAATGCTTTTATAAACATTTTTTTTCAGCTGTGAATTGTTTCTTTTGTTAAGCACGTGCGACTATTAAATTCACTATAAAAATACGTTTTTATGAGCACAAATTGATGGAACTTGACTTGATTAGTTAAGATGAACAACTTGTGTTAATCAGCAATGAATTAGATGAATCAGATAGTAAGAAATAATTGTACTTATAAATTTAATTTAAAATATTGTTCAAGAAGAGTTTTTTAATTATTAATCCAAAGAGAGCTACCAAAAAATTGATGATGTTTGAGTGTAGAAGACATTAACAATCAACTTCTCATGAAATTTTGATTTGGAGTTTATGTAAATACGTTTAACTTATGAACTCTTCAATCATCCATATCATCTGCATTATCATTTGGCACTAAAGCTTGTTGCTTGAATACCTTTAACGAATCAAGAAAAAAAAAATCACCCAATTGATCTAAAATGTATCACAATTGATCTTACCGATTATATAATAGCAATCATGGATATCATTCAGAAACTGAATACAAGAATGAAAGAATCATTTATTGACTTAAATTTTTATGAAGAAATAATATTCAATACTAATAAGTTGAGATTGTTTCTAATATTAATTGACAATTATGATTTAGGACCATGGAGAAATATCTGTATAATACGTTTATTACTATGCAATTCTCAGTTCTCGTCTTCTTACCTATCAATAAATTACGATCTATTGGAGCTTCAAAAGTTTATTTCTCAATCAAAATAAAAAAAAAAAAACAAGCAAGCATTGCAAGCGTTAGAATGTTTTGCCTAAAAGTATGCAATGCGCGCTTATGACTAAATTTTAATAAAAATACCTAGAGAAAAGAAATCCACTTCATAGAGGGAAAATTTCAATGGTATGTTACTGAATAAACGCCCTAGCAATTTTATCTTAAAAAAGAAGACGCAGGAAGGCTCACAGAAGAACACACAGATAGATATACAGACGGACAAATAGAATAGATAGACGATATAGATAAATAGATTGTGCCAAGTACAATAGCTCAATAAGAGAAGCAGATAGCAGCAGCATTTTATCATAAATTGATTTCTCAACTTGATAGAACAACTCATGAACTCACTCACAAGCAACATCATTGAATTGGGGGAAGAAATCATACATAAGTTGAAGTCAAAATATCAACCACACACACACACACACACACACACAAACTACATATGTCATATGCCAACAGCCATGTGTAAGTGGAGTTCGTGTGTGGGTGTCATTGCCAAACATGATTTGAGTCAAGAATACTTTCAATCACCCGCACTGGAGAAAATATTCAACAACTAAAAGCCAATGGAAAAATGCTGGTCTAAAATTTCAAAGAATCGCGTTCTTGTTATGGACGTAAGAGTCCAGAGCCAAGAGTAAAAGTGTTTTTGCATACGTCACTCTGGAAGAGACACACACACACACACACACCATGTCCATCTAAGGAGCTGCAAATCAACGCATCCAAGCGTTTAAAAGTTTAATTTCCTTTTGTCCATTGCCGAACGCTTGGATTTGTTTGAGAATGTTCCCCTCCCCAAAAAGTTTTGACTTTGGACTGGCGTTTGCTCGTTCGTTTGGTCCTTTGTGCTTGCAAATGTCAAAAAGGCATTAGAATCGTTATACTAATCATCGCCAGCAGCAGCCTACGCACAGATAAAGAAAAAAAGGTCATAGTGTCCTTATTTCATTGAGAAGCAGGCATCACAGTTCCAAAGTTTGCCTTTTCATTTTTTCATTCATTCAATTGAAATATTAACACGTCACCGCATAATCCTTAAATACTTTTATTGTTGTTGGTTGTAAAGGAATTTGTCTCTGCCTCTGCGGCTTGCGTCAGTTTTCGCCTTTTGTCTTAAAAGTCATTCGGAGTGAGAATAGTCGAAGTCATTATCAACATCAACCACATCATCATTGTTAGCAAAGAATCGAAGACTGAAATTCATAGCGCGCACTTCATTAAGAAATTCCACACATATTTTATCATATTCACTATAGCCATCCAACCACCCACCCATTTTCTATTTGTTCTTTTTTATCCTTCTTATGGAATAGTGACAGAGAACTTGGAAGAAATGTCTTAGTGATGGTGTTATAGTTGTTGTTATGGAAGAGCGAGTTTGGCACGTGTTGAAATGCTTAGAAAGGCGTCCCATTCATCCATTCAAATATTTCGATTGAGGTTAAATTAAATAGAAAAATATTAAAATGAAAAAAATAATTCCAATGACTATTTAACAAAAGTTTAATACCCTGCATCTTTACTATAGTTTTTCTGTTAAAAATATCATTGCAAAGAATCGAATACATTTTTCATAATATTACATCTAAGCTATTCTAATTTTATCAGTATCAGTGTATTATCTGTTCATAGTTTAGTTGAATTTAATCCAGTATTTTTTTTTTTTTTTTTTTTTTTTAAATGTTTATCTTTCGGTAATCAATGTGAACTATGACAAAAATATACATATATAGAGTAGAAACTGATGCTTTTCTAAAGTAAGAATCTACTTAGGGTACTGAATTTTCGATTTATTTTTGTTCAATTCTGATCATTCCATACATACATTTTTGTTTTTAAATATCATTAGTAAAGCATTTAAGTATGATGAAGGGTACAAATAGAAACAAAATGCGTCCTTCCCGTTCTTTGTTAAGAGAACGTTTATAAACTCAGAAAAGTACTCATAAAATATGCAAAATTCATACATAGAACACGTATGAATGAAAGGGTTACTAGATTCCGGCAAATAACTTGAATAAAGAGTTCATAAAGTTAAATGAATAAATTAATTTAATAACTTCCTGTGAAGGAAGATTAATATATAGAGTTTTTAGTCCAAAAATTAGTAATTGCAGAAAGAAAAAATTTCACTACAGAAAACCCCAGCCCTACCACTAACTCTTGATATTGCAACTATCCTGTCTCTATAAATTTTTAGCAATATTCGTTATTATTTCAGTTTATGTCGAGATTGTGTTATGTTTCCTTCTAAAAGAAAACTGGTGATCTGCCAGTTTGAAATTATGAATAATACCAACAAACTAGATAGCAAAAAAATGTATGCCTAGGCCGCCACACACTTGCCTCAGGTTCAAAAAGAGGAATAAATGTCGCTTTTTTCTCACATCGGAGTATTCAGAAGGACATTTCTGCCAGACTGATGTGTTTGTCAAAATACCATTTAACTAAATAAACTTTGACGGCATGTATCAGCACATTGGTGTTACCCCATATCTGTAAACTTAAAAAATAGGCGGAGGGATATATAAATTCATAAGCTTTATTTTCATGCAGTTAGAAAAACCATTACTCGAAGCAATCAAATTTACTAAAAATTTTATAAAATATCAGTAGACCTAGCGCGCGTTGCTACTTCCCGGCAAATTTGCATCAAAATCGGTTTTGTACGGGAATGATAGAATGATATTTATTTTATTTTTAATAATAATGACATAATTATATAAGATGTTTGACAAAGACTACTTCAATGATTAAAAAAAATCCTAAAAATATTTCTATATCTCCAGAACTACGTTACCTTCCGGGTCCAAATATAACTTATAACCATCCACAAAACTGATCTAGCCGTTCTTGAGTTTTATGCTTAGCAATACATTTAGCGATTCATTTATATTTAGATATAGATTTCTGTTAATGAATGGTTACTATCGCGACGTCTCGATGGCTAAGGCAGGATACACATCTGGAATTTAGGTTAAGATTAATTGTACCCAATAGAAACAACTCAACCTATCAAAATGAGCCCACTAAGTGCAATGGTCATCAACAACTAGTGTTGCCAGTTTTTTTTTCAACCTGTATAAGAGAAATGCTCAATTTGATTAAAAAAAAGGGATTTGGTAAGGATGTTGCTTTCTGAGAAATAGTACCGAGATGTCAAATATTCCACGAAACTTTTTTAAAACCGTATTGCCCGGGCGGCTCGTAAAATTATGCCTGAAATACGGGATGTCTCGAGAAATACGGGACGTCTGGCAACCCTATCAACAACACAAACGAACTTCAGCAGATTCAAGAAAAGGTGCAGAAGCTTAACGAAGAAATGGTGCACTTAGACGATCTCAGCGCTATTGTTAGTGATCTTGGTGAGCATAATAAGCACATGTCCAATAAAAGAGGCTACTTGCAGTGACATTTTATGGCCCCCGGGAGAATGTTTGAACCGAACATGGTCTTTATAAAAAGGGTGTAATAAGCTTTAAATCGATATCTGAAGCATTGAGACTTTCAATTCTGTTCAATTTTTGATAATTTATACCACTTATCGGCTAGGGAAGGCCTTGAGTAAAGTAGCATATCGGGGCCTCTAACCCAAATAAATACCTGTCACATTGAATAAATTTAAGAATAAGCATTTTTAATGGTTTCACACGGGGAGTGCACCTAGTGACCGTTTAGCTTACACGGGACTAAAGACAGGGAAGGGCGCATTTCCCATTAAATTCACTCATTCAAAAAATTTACCATACAGATTTCAGTTGGGTTACTCTTTGTTACATACGTATGTATTGAGCTCTCCGGGCATTTGTCAATAGGAAATGAGCCTGTTGTGATAATGGAAAAACTTTTCTTTCGTTTTTATGCTGCTAGTCCTTTTTATAAAATTTTAATTTACATAATTGTATAAGAAGTATAAAGTTGTATAATTTTATTTCAAAGCAAAGAAATTATGTACTATGTATAATTTTATTTTACTTACACTTCTTGAAACTTTTATTTAAATGCTTTTCCCAAGATGACCTTGACTCATTTTGTATTTTTTTTCTTTTTCAAAATTCTACTTTTTTTTGCATTTCTAATTAGAATAGAATAGAATAGAATAATGCAACCGATAGTTAAGTTAGTTGGTAGTATGGGTTTTAACAACAAATTCAATTGTGAAGAGTCTACTGCAATCTCTCTTAACTTAAACTTCTTGAATATGTTATATAACAGAAACATGTGATTTATTTTCCTATATAAAATTATTCCCACTCTATAGTACTTATGACCAATGAAATTCCTCTATATGCAAGAGGAGTCTGCGCAACTACTTGATGAGGGCGTCATTGAATGAATTCTTATAAAGAGCTCTGGACCAATCAGTGCTAAAGGATAAAACGCATTTCAATTATCCGTACGCAATGAAAGGTGAGAGAGAGAGAGTGGAGTAGGAATGAGCCATGTGGGGGAAACCAACGCAGCAGAAAAATTACAACTACACCAACAGAAACAAAAAGAAAAATTGATATTCTAGACACCCGTACTCACTTGTTGCTCTCACACCTTCCTTATGTTATCACAATCACAATCAGAATCGGAATCACAATAATGAATACGAAAGGCTATGAGGACGCAGCATTAAAGATGAAAGGCGTTGAAAATTGATAATAAACGCGATTGCGAGTGAGTGAATGAGTGAAGTAGTTTCTCCCTAATGACACACTGACACAGCAACAACAGCAGTTTCAGGACATTTATTTTATTTGACTTTTCTTTTCTATTATCCCTTTCTTTGTACTCACTCACTTCTTAGTACATAGTTCATCTTATGGGCCTTTGATTTATTGGGTGCAATTTACTTTTCTTTTTGTTATTTTTTCATTTCATTTCCATTTCTCTTTGTTCCTCCATTTTTGATTTTTTTTTTCTTCTTATTTATCTAATGCCGCTTCCGTAGTTCTTCCATACTTTGTTGCGCGTGAAACGCTTAAAAGGATAAAGCATTTCTATCATTTCGTTGACTAAGATGCTTAGAAACGTGTTAAGTGCTTTCCGCTGTTAAGTGTCTACGTTGATGGCCTGTGATTCCAATATCTATAAAGTTTCGCTCTCTCACTTTCTATCTGTAGCTCTGTGTTGAGTAAGGACATTTCACAATGGTATCTGTCCATAGCCCATGTATGTACATATGTTTGTAAATCATGAAAAGATTTGTAATGCAATTCATTGTAATTTAATTATGTACCAGGAATTATCTGTAAGGATTTAAAATCAATTTATGAAATTTGTAATATTTAACTGTCATATGTTTCTTAGAAGTCCAACTTCTTAATTATGAGAACGTAAATGAGCAAAGCAAGCAACAAAAATAGTGCGCGATTTCATTGCGATTTGCACGCGTTTTTCTTAGCAAACAGAAATTTTAGAATTGTATTTCTCTTTTGTACAACATAATTTATATTTTTATTATTATTATTATAATTAACTTACAATACAAACGAAAAAACAATACACAACCGTTAGAACCCTAAACTATTGGACCATTAAATTCATTATCCTCTTTCTATTTCTCTAAATAAAATGTGCTAAATTTTCAATTTATTAAGGTCGCCGGAATTGACATCATCTGAACTAAAGGATGCTGTCAGATCGGTGAGCTCATCAAGGCACTTTTGTCGCTTGCGCACATTCCAGTGCAGACCATTGGCAAGAGAATCAAACCAATCTGTGACTTGATCTATTGCACAAATACTTGGAACTGGATAAACGGAGGTAGTAACACGAAGAGTATCACCATGAAAGAGCTCTTGACGATTACGTCCATCAAAAGAGATCAATGAGGTATTTCGGCTATCGGGTGAGACTGAAATCTATGCGAATTAGAAAGAAAAGAAACTGTTTAGCTCTAGAGAATCTTATGTGATCTTCTTGATTACTCACCATCAATTCAACACCAGCAGGCACCACAATTGGCCTAAAACTCAGTGAGTGTGGGCAAATAGGCGTCACCATAATTGCCGGCACCGATGGATGTATCATGGAGGCACCTGCAGCCACTGCATACGCAGTGCTGCCTGTTGGCGTTGAGACAATTAAGCCATCACCTTGTACGGTTGTTATATATTTGCCATCAAGAAAGAGATCTACATTACTGAGATACGAAGAGACACCCCGACTAATGACAACATCATTGAGTACTAAAATACTTTCGGCATCTTCATCTGCTTTTGTGCCATTTGTGTGCTGCTCGACGGGCACCTGACGTTGATTCTCACTATTTAACTCATGCGATTGTTGCTGCTGCTGCTGCTGCTGTAGCTGGAGCTCCTTTTGTGCTTCTCCCTTGCCTTTGCGTTGTATAATGCAATGCAGACGACTGCGTAGCGTGAGTGCCGCATGCCCTTCCAATACATTTGTCACTTGCTCTTGGAAATTATCAAAGCGAAATGGTGTCAGGAAACCCAATGAGCCCAAATGAAATGCCATAACGGGCGGCACTGAATGCTGAAAGAGTTGCGAGGCATAGAGCAAAGTACCATCACCTCCAATGCAGATAATGAAATCAATACGATTCGTAAGATCATCACGAGCATCTCTGTATAAGAGAAAACAAAAAATGTAGTAAAGAATCATGTTATGGAAGGGTGATTCCAAAAGTACTCACTTGAAAGTGGTTAACTTATCCAGTAAACTTAAGAAACGCTCACGGATTCCACTGAATTTCTCATGTCTTTTCTTTTCAGTCGCATTTCTGAATTGTACATCCGACCGTAGGAGCTTCTCTTCAAGAACTGCAGACTCAACCCAAACAGACATATGTTTCTCCTTTAAGAGCCAATCGATGAGTTGTACAAACGGTGCCAGCACCGAAGAATCCATGACCTTCTTGATGACAAGCACTGTAAGCGGTGGCTTATGCCACGATAAACGCTGGCCAGCAGGATCTTGTATGTGCCTGGATTTTTACAATTCATACAATAAAAAAAAAGAGTGTCTTTGTTTAATATAATTCATGTAATAATTATGGCAATTACTTACATAACCATTGCAGGATTTTTCATAATTCGTCCACATGGTCCAAATTGTGGCAATGGAGGTGGTGCGTTTAAGCTTCTAGTCCGCCTGAAAATAACAAAGACACAATATTAATAAAATGTACAAAAATTAAAATCATTTAAATTTATATGAAATTAAACCTTAAAATATTTTGCATATTGGAGGAGCTTCCCATCAGCAACGTAAGCAAGAAGATACTAAAACAACTGAGTTTAATCAGAAGTGATGATGATGTGATGAAAAAGAATCAGATGCTACGTGCTCAAAGGCAAAACAAAAATCTGTGATGTCAATCAAATGATAAAAGTTTATAGTGAGATGTTCTTGTTATGATGTGTAACTGATGGCCATGAAGCGCAACAAGTGGTGGTTGGTCGTTTGGTAGGAGGAGGTTAAGGAACTCAAACAAAGAAGAATAAGTGAGAGGAAGAATAAAACTTAAGATTCACCATATATGTACATATTTTTATAAGTATCTTTAAGATACACAAAAACATACATTTCACATTTTAGTCGGGACTATACTTTAAGAGTAGAAATAGTGACATGTGCTGAGGTACGACTAACATATATTTAATATTATGCTTAAATTACAAACTTTAATGTAAGAAATTCATATAGTACATATTAGGTATTACCCATGTGAACTCATATCTTGAATTATGAATTGCTTTGATGTGATCCTGATGGACATCAAAATATCATCTTCATCTCAAAAAATGAGAAAGGCCAACAACAAACAAATAACACTGGTCGACAAAATAACACTTTTTGTTTGTCACAAGAACTATTTTAGTAGATATTTACTAATTCGAGGTCGCTGAATCCGAATTTGCCCTTGGTTTTTTAGTATCAGGTCTCTGTCCTTTTCAGATACAGCCACTTATTTCACAACATGCAACTACACTGAAGGAAGTTTGTTTCCATTATGCAGTAACACTGCTTTCATACTAGTTTTTGAAGAGTCAATGAACAATCGCCAGTGACTCAAATCAGCTTTGGGGTGTAATATGTCCTTAAAAATACATATGCTGAACTCTCATCTGGATTTCTTTCCTGCAAATTTGGATGCTGTGAGTGACGAACAAGGCGAGAGGAAATGGAATCCAAGAATGCTAGCAGATTATTGTTGGAGACTTAGAAGAGACCTACTAGAAGCTAAATATTCACGAAAATCATATCTATAAGGAATAATTTCTCTAAGTGTAGCTGTTTTTTATACTTTTTACCAATATATTTGTTATATATCGTATGCCAATTTGATATTAGTTTTCGACTAATTGCATGTTGTTTTCGTTATTGCAAGTCTTCCTTTACTTTTATCATACTTTTCTCTTTTGATCTTTAAATTACCGTTCATTAGGCTACTTTTAGAAAAAAAAAGTAAGGCAAAATCGTTTACTTTTATATTTTATTTTTAATTTCTTATCAACTTCCAGATGTTTTTTTTTTTCAAACTTAAATATAATAAATAAATGAAATGAAACTAAATTATTTGAATTTGTTGATACTTATTTCTTTATATGAGTTGAATGTTTAAGATTTTCAATACCATAAACAGCATTAGTAGTAGTGCAATAACGTAAACAAACTCTATGTAATGATAAGAAAGAAATAAGTGGGTGTATCTCAAAAATTAGACGTGATACAAAAAAAAAACCAAGGAGAGATTCGAAAACAGCGACATCGAATTAGTAAATATTTACTAAAATAGTTCTTGTGACAAAAATGCTGT
This sequence comes from Amiota mariae, assembly GCA_035041805.1. Taxonomy (NCBI): domain Eukaryota; kingdom Metazoa; phylum Arthropoda; class Insecta; order Diptera; family Drosophilidae; genus Amiota; species Amiota mariae. The sequence goes on from JAWNKV010000287.1 coordinate 1,152,800, forward strand.
TGATCAGTGTAATTAATAGTGAATCTCACCACCCCACCACCCCAGAGCAGGGAGGTCGAACCCATATTGTTCTAATTCTAGTTGCAAATTAGAAGCTGACAAGATTAGTTGATATCGCATACTCAATGACCGTAAAAACTAATTTAAATAATTCTAACTACTAATTTTTAAATGCACATAAAGCAGTTCTAGGGAAGTAATTACTTTAATTTACTCGAATTATCCTTATATACTAGTGTCTGTTATATCTATAATATCGATATCCTCATTCAGTTTGATTCAATGTACTACTCTATTCTATTAAAAAAATTCCTCCTAAGGTGTTCATATTGTTCATATTGCATATTGCATTACAAATGTGTTTAATTTTGAAAATTATTACCATTCGTTGGCAACCTAACTGATAAGAACTTGTCGAAATCCTATTAAAACAAATTGTTAATACCAAAAACTGTTTTTGTTTGTAAAAACAAAGTATGAGTATCAATGTTATTGCTTAAGTAAAACAATATAATATAGTTTGCTACTCTTTATAAAATGTTTTTTATATACCCACATATATTTTGGTATGTGACATTTTCTCAACACAAAAAGGTTTCTTAAGGCCATGGGTTGTCATTGAAGACATGCCACCACTGAACTAAAGGATCTTAGAAACCATTCCAACCATTTACTTATGTAAGAAAATCCAATTGAAATGGAATCTACTATTTTACAATAAAATGAAGAATAAATTGTAGGAAGCTATTAATAAAGTTGATAAATAAAGTTGTGACTGATAAGACATGGTGGGTGATAAGATGGAAAACCAATCTCAGCAAATAACAAGAATCGAACTTACTCAGAATCATAATTAAATAACAATTACACAAATTTATACAAGTGTCACTGATTTCGATTACTTAAAATAATATCGAAATTGAAAACAGAAACTAACAGAGAACGACATCAGACAATAGCGACCACGACTTCGAAAGCTACCAGCCTTACGCGTTACCCAAACACAACTGAATTTTGTTCTAAATTATAATTTTAGTTTCTTATTTCATTACGTGATCAACAAAATTTTAATTTAAATTCTCATTGCTATAATATTATGCTCTGTTCCTTCTTTCACATACTATAATCTAGTCTGGTGGTCTGGTCTATTTTATTATGGATTTTGGGTTCTGAAATCTAATGTGCGCACGTAGTAGTAGCTAATAGTAGATTATAATCGACTGTGAATGATTGGCAATGTAAGACTTTGTGGCGGCATAGATTACAATAACAATAACAATAACAGCAACAGCAACAGCTAGAGAAACAACAATTAAAGAAAATGTGAAAGGTGAGACTAAAAGGTGAGCAAAGGGCCTATGTACATGCCCATTTCGAGTGACCGAATGGACTGAATAATAAGATTGTACTAACTTAAAAGCATTTCTAAAATGTTAATTAAACGCAAATTGTGTGTAATTAAAATGAAGCCCAATGGACGCACGTGACCTGGTAAAAGCTACTACACATATATTGCATACCACTTTTGTCCGCTACCTTACAATATGACAGAAGTCGGAAGAGTCATGAAACAAAAAAAAAAATCAACACAAAATAGAAAGCTACTATTGTACAATACAATTATTATACAAATGTCTATCACGATGATAAGCAGAATGATTGTTTTCTTGTGTTTGTCTTTCTGTTCAAGTTGTTGATGGCAATTGGTGAAGTGGGGGAATGTGTTCGGAGTACTACTAATAGATGAAGAAGAATCGATATTGATAAGAAGACTATAACTATGATGGTATTGTGTTGTATGTAGTTACAATACTAAAGTTCACGTATTATTGTTTTGAACACGCGTAAACAAAATGTTCAATATTTAGTATTATTATCAAAAATTAAGGACAAATTCGCTGAAACATGTTCAAACTAGTATCACTAAACAATTGTTCATGAATACATATGTACATACGTATATAATTGATAAATTAACTACTTATTTTTATACCCTTCATTCACATATGACATATTTAGTTTATACTAATGTACGAGTATGTATGTGTATGGAAATCAGAAGGAGTCTTAACAAAATATGTAATACTACATTTTTCTCACCGATCAAACACAAGACATAAGAATCAAACCTTGACTGGGGATTGTTTTAATATTCTGGGTGAAGGCTCTTCAGACGTTTACGACAATTATGGTTAATCAGTTCAGCAGCAAGTGGATTTTTGTGAGAAATCAACCGACAGTTGTGTCTACTTATTTCATCCCAAACTGAGTAAATCATTGTGAATTGTTATATTCCTTACGAACCATCAGCGCGTCACTAATTTTCCGCAGAGCTTTATTCTGGGTGATTTGAATGCGTTTAATTTGCAAGGTAGATGTCGCCACAGAATCGAAACGTGTTAGACAACCCTAAAATAAGCAGTCTTCAATCAGTTGTAATACGAATATAACTGTTCAAAAAATGAAATATCCTGAATTGTCGGTAAACAAAAAAAAATTATTCCTTTCGAAGATTAATGTCTTAGAATTTTCCCACAACCTGAAACTCACTGTCAAGCTCCAATTATGGGAAATATATATATAAAAAAAAAATATTTTCAATAAGATATTCCTAATTGCTCTGCTATTTCAAAATAAGTATGTTTTGCCTTCCGACCTCTTGAACCTCCTTGTTTAACAAATTTGCACAAATTGGTTTGGTTTCTTTATTTCTAGAAATTTTTGCAGCTTCAGTTTTTTATCCCATTTATTCGCTTTTGTGATTGATATAAAATTAATAAAATGTAGTTCCTACAGATGGTTAGAGGAAATGTATTTTATATAGAAAATATTTTTAAAAGTTTCACTGTATACACATACTTATAAGATCATAAAATATAATATTTACTCGAGATAACCTTCAAAAAATTTACTCTATAATTGCTTGCAAAATATTGTCTATTCCGTTGTGAGATCTTGAACATGTACTTTGGGTAAAATTTATTTGTGCGGATGAAGTAATTTTTTTGTTTTCAAAAAAAATATGGCATAGGAAGTTAACATTTCAATCACTTGCAAGTTCTATATTATTATGAAGAGTATCATCACACAACCAAAATTTGCCAATAGTAAAAACAAGAAAAATATTCTCTATTTCTATATAAATTTGTATGTTATATACTTTTGAATAATGTGTGAGCCTAGACCTATTCTATAATAGCAGCGTTCAAAATATTGAGATTGTCCAAAGACAACAACTTACGGCCAGGTACCAGAACGGCGGCGTCTGTGTGTTTGAGTTGAGGAGACACTTTCGTGTTGTCTTTTAAGAAGCTCAGCAGAAGTCGAATTATCATTGTCATTGACAACATGATCATCAGTTTGCAATAATTTCTCCTTCAATAAATTATAATTTCCATTGAAATCATCATAGTGGGAGCGATTTGATGACTGTTTGCTAAAATGATAGTCATGTCGACTTTGACGATTTGTTGTTACATGTTGAATTTGTGATGGTCGTTGGTCTTGTTGTCGACTATCTTGAATATCAACGAAGTAATGTTGCGTTGCATGAATTGGTGAGTCTTTTGGATGCCAGGCATATTTACGATTACGTGTATAGTTGAATTGTTCCTCGGGAAGATATTGATGACGATGATGATGTACTTGGTTCAGTTCGAAATTTGTGAGGCAAGCCATGCTGCTTCTGCCACTGCTATTTTAATTACTAATTTTTTGTAGTTAGGAGTAGTGTACGCGTCTAGGAAATTAAAAATGGTCAGTTATTGCTTAAGCTTAAATGGCTTAATTTCTAAGTCTTGGCCAGGCCAAATCAATTATTCAATTAAATATGCTTTCTTGACGGAAGCAATGCCACTACCGTTGGCACAAGACCTTGAATTTTTGTTATTGCTAACTAAGCGAAAACTTTGTTCGAAAACAGAAATTCATAAAATAATTTAAATATTAAACGCTTAATATTTTTTATCATTTAACACCTGATTTTGTGCTTAACCGGAACGACACCGATACCGTCAACGATGTTGACGCTCGCTCACTCTGACAACGACGACGACGACGACGTGTGTCGGAATTCTAGAAAACAAAAATTAAAGTTCAAAGCACAACACAACACAACACAACACAACAACACGAGAGAGACGACCGACGTCAGTAAACCAGTTGTGAATAATTATTTCAATGCATTTCTCAACAAAGTATTTACTATAATTGGATTGATTTACAGGTGGATGCATTCAACCAATCAATCATAGAAATGAAACCTTTTGAACTTAAAATGCAATTGACATTTATCGATAAATTTGTTTATCAATTTTTTTTTTTTTTTTTTTTTTTATTATTTTTTTGTTTTTCTGTAATTTTTAATAACTTAGGCACAAACAAAATATAGTTTTTTTTTCTTTCCAACAAAGATTTATTACTTTTTCCCCCTTTTTTTTATTACAATACTTGAGAATTCACACTACTTTTCTTATGAATTCAGCACGATCACTTATGCACGATTGCATGCAAACAGAACTGAACAAAATTAAACTAAACTGAACTTAAATTCGAATCGCGTTAAGCTTCGATCGTTCTGTGCGCATAAATCCGAGTCCGAGCAACAACTGATTTTGTATTTCGTTTTACACAATAATAAAATCCAGTTATCACAACAATATAATATTAATGTATTTTGTTTAAAGCGAACGGTTAGCTCGTCAATCAGACGATCGATCGATTGCGGTTTGTCTAGTGTCAAGATTAAAGCGTGAGTCGCGTGTTTTATTCGCTTTGATTTGAAGCGTTGCAAGGCATTGTGTGATTCACATGTTCATAGCGAATACAATTGGTGGGTGGGCAAAGCAGGCAAGAAGGCAGGCAGGTAGGCAGCCAGTTGATCAGTTGCTTCTTTAATTTGCTTGCTTGGTTAGACAACAAACAAACACTTCTACTAAGTACATACATACTTACAAATATGTATGTATACATATTGAATAAAGTTAATTAAAATGTAATTGTATTTAATTGCATTAAAATTTTTAGAGTTTGACTTACATAAATCATTTAATGAGTGAGTATGTAGAAGCGTGAAAAAAAGTCAAAAGGTTATAGAAATGTGATTATTAAAGTCATCTCGGCAAAAGTTTTTTACACTGAGCTCCGCGAAAAAGTAAGACACATAAAAGATTGCACTGAGAGATAAAATTTAGTATTCTTCGATGAATTTTTATATTGTTAAAGTGCTCTGTCTAAGAACTCTGATCTAGAATCTATAGAAATGCAAAAATGAAAATTCCTTTCCTTGTACACTACACTGAGTAGAAAAAGTCTACGTACACTCAGATACACACGATAACTCAGTATGGAAGCAAATACATACATAATTCAATTAAGAAAGAACCCTAATATACACAGGTTTTATAAATTCCTATTTACATACATAATTCGTTATTTAAATAACGTTATGCCTTCCTATTTTCCTTAGTACATAATAAGTAATCAGAGCGGATATTTGCTTATAAATGCTTATTGTTTAAGCATTCTGCTTATTTCGTGTTTAAATGCTTATTTCAACGATTTTGCTTATTAATAAGGCTTATTTCGTCATTTCAATCGAAAAAAAAAAACAAAAATATAAATGCGATGATTGAATAATTGATTAATTTAATAGCGATGATGCTGAGACTATTTGATTATCCCAGGAGTTGTACAGTTCAAACCTCTTAATTGGAGATCTCGCTTATATAAAATGCATTTTTTCAAGCCTTACAAGTGTCAATCTAAGACTCCAAGCCCGAGGAATACCAATTAATGAATCGATCCGCATTGTCGAAGGACAATATATTTGCTTTAGAATATAAAGGGTATTTCGAAAAGCTTTAATGTAAACCCCTTACAGAAGTAAATCTCATTTTGCACCAATGTATAGAAGCCATCGACTCATACGTATAAAAACTGCAGATGTTGAAAGAAGTTTCTCCGCTTAAGTAAGCGAAAAGTCTTTTGTATTTGCAATTTTATAACATTATTTAATAATTTACTGTTACATAAAAAACCGTATGTATTTGAAGACATCAGTTATTTTGATTATTTGAGTGATTATTTTTAAGTTTTTCGTGCTTATAAATATCCGCTCTGGTTATGACATATTATTTAATATACAATACTATCGATCTTTATTTGTATTATTAATATCATAGTTTTATATTAATAATAAAATAAATAAATAAATTTAAATATGTTTTCAATTCATTGAAATTGTTTCGTTATTATTTTTTATAAAGATAAATATTGTATATAAAAAAATTTAAACAATAAAGAAAAAACATTATAAACTTGGAAATTACTAGAAAATGCATTTAATTAAGTCTGCACACAAAGAACACAAAACAATTCCATTGATCAATATCTTTTAGCTACCTTACTGATTCTATATGCAAATTAAACGCTAATGCTATCGGGAAGATACTTTCTGATTTTATTTTCCTCTTTTTCTACCTTTCCTTGTTGCCTGACTATACTTCATACGGTTGTCACCAATGGACCAAGTGATTCATGAGGAAGATTTAGGAAAAAAGAAAATTTGAAAAACCCCAAAGGAATAGATGAAAAATAAAAAAAAAAATCGAAAAAAGTGATTTTTGTAAGTGAGATGCATAAAAAGCATGGAAAAATCTTTTAAAATCAATCAAGTCGCTTTTGACAAACTTCTCATTAGGTCAGCCAATCAGTAGACATTCATTTTTTAGGGAGGAGAGCTAGAACAACGTCTGCCGAATATCTAGTTTAGTTCGAAATCCTCTAATCTTTAAAACTACTGCTAAGCATTTTGGCATTGAATGCCAGTACTTCTTTGAGCAAAATCACGAAGTAATTGTCCGCTAACGGATCTTTCGGTCCTGTGAATTCTACAATTGTTTTATATGATTCAGACAGATAGGTTAGGGGATTTTCCCAGTGTTTGAAATTGTTTAGGAATGAAGTAATCAAAACCGTATTTTTTGGATCATTGGGTCTCAACTTACCACAATTCATCAATGCTATAACCTTTTGTAATATCCATTACGGCACATGAATCAGTATTGGCACTTAACTCTGAATTGTTGTTATTGTTGTCGTTGCTGTTGTTCTTAATACTAAGACATTCATTTGTGCAGGAACAATTCTCATTATTATTGCATTTGTTTATTTTCGTTGATGTCAGGGGGGCATCACTCTGTGGTGCAACCAGTGAAGAATCACTCGATTTCTGCAGTATTGGTCCAATTGAAACTTCTTTACCCTGTTGACCATTTTTTATGTATTTTATCGACATTATGCAGTAGAATTAATTGAATAATTTACTTTTACTTTTTTAATATTCCAATCTTATAAATATTTTTTTTGAGACATTCACTGAAATTTGTTTGTTTACGATTTTATTAATAACAATCAGCTGACCAGAATGCTGACGAAATAGCGAGTTCGAGGCTGGTGTTCTCAACCGGATGTATTTCTTAAAAGCAGTCACTATAGTTATCGGTAATCGAAATAAATGTCAAGGGTACTCGCTACTTAATAAACATGACACAAAGCTTAAAGCTGCGAAACTTTTCAAGTATTTTGATTTTTTATTCTCAATTCAATAAATAATAAAATTAAAATCAATGATAAAGAAAAAACACACATTTATTTTAACCGCATTTATTTATTATAATTTTTTTTTTTTGTGTATAAAAAACTTTGAAATAAATTTGTATAAAGTACAATATTTAATGCTAATTTATAATATGTAATACAAAAACAACTCATCATTTCTTCATTATAAATTTCAATTCAATGTCAATGAAACGAAAGATCGGATCGATCCTACTACATCATATATTTAATAGTTATTTGGAAATACTAAATAGACACACACAACAATAAACAATTTCCAATTATCTAAATATATTTCAGCAACAAAATTTGATCTAAAATGTAACTTGCTCTCTCTTTACTCTTCTCTTCCTTTTTTAAGTACAACAAAATGTTAACGGTTAATGATGTTTAACAAAAAACAATCTTAAAAATTTATGTATAAGAAATAACATGTAGATTATAATTTGTTCGTTTTGTTTGTTCATTTTGTTTGTTTGTTTGTTAAGCTAGAAGAATGTTACATTGTCTTTTATTGAATTGCCAACTTCTTAAAATCTATTTTGAGTACTTTCACTACTATGCACATTTTAATTATTTTGCTAAAATAATACAAATTATATTTTATCAAAAAAAAAAAGGGGAGAAAATTGCACAATATAAATAACAAAAATTTAGCATTGCTAAAAGAAATTATGATGAATCTACAACAAATTGTCTGAAGACAAATAATAAATTGATATGAAAACTGCTACTCAAACTCATCTGAATTGAACTGAAATAGAAATTACACTAATTGGCCACTGAGGGAGTTTAGTTAGTAGGTGGTGGATTAACAAAACATAAATGACTGATTGTCTGTCCGTCTGTCTACATGTCAAACATCTTAAGATTTTCGATTTCATCAAGTGTATCCTCTGAACCGGAAGCTGTTAAATCAGAAAGCTCATCCAGACACTTCTGACGTTTCCTTACGTTCCAGTGCAAGCCATCAGCAAGCGAATCGAACCAATCGGAAATTTGATCTTGAGCACAAATACTTGGTACCGGGTAAATTGAGGTGGTCACACGCAAAGTGTCGCCGTGAAACAGTTCTTGACGATTACGACCATCAAAAGACACCCATGAAGTATTGCGGCTATCAGGCGAAACCGAAATCTAAACAAATTTTTATACAATAGTAGAAAGTAGAAGTATGTAGGCAGCATTTCGGTGTGTTGTACGAGTATTTGTTGTTGCGATCACTTACCCTCAACTCCACACCAGCTGGCACCACAATTGGCCTGAAACTCAATGAATGTGGGCAAATTGGTGTCACCATTATGGCTGGCACTGATGGATGTATCATGGAGGCTCCTGCGGCAACTGCATAAGCAGTGCTGCCAGTTGGCGTTGAGACAATCAGACCATCACCCTGCACTGATGTTATATATTTGCCATCGAGAAATAGATCGATATTACTCAGATAAGGTGAGGGACCACGATCAATGACGACTTCATTTAGTACAAGAATATCTTCAAGTGGCTGTTGTGCTGTCAAGTTATTGCTTTGATTCGATGATGATGTTGTTGATGATGCCGATGATGTTGATGTACTCTGTTGCTGTTGTTGCTTCTCCGTTGCCGCTTGATGATGATTATGTCGATCACAGTAAAATGGTTGAATGGTTGGCTCTGAGTCTTTACGTTTATCGCCCTTGCGATGCATAACGCAACGCAAACGACTGCGCAACGTTAGCGCCGCATGACCTTCGAGCACATTTGTCACTTGCTCTTGAAAATTATCAAAACGGAATGGCGTAAGAAAACCCAATGAACCCAAATGGAATGCCATAACCGGTGGCACGGATGCTTGAAACAACAATGAAGCATAGAGCAATGTACCATCGCCGCCTAGGCAAATGATGAAATCAATTCGATCGGTTAGAACATCGCGTCCATCTCTGCATAATAATGGCAATTCAAATTATAATTAATTGGAAATTATGAGAGTAGTAAATGACAGACACGAGACACACAGTACACTGTGTAATCTCTACTCACTTGAATGTCACCAGTTTATCGCGTAAATTCTTAAATGTTTCATCACAATTCAGATTTGGATCATCGAGTACCGCTGACTCAACCCAAACGACCATGTTCTTCTCTTGCACAAGCCAATCGACAAGTTGGACAAACGGTGCCAGCACCGAAGAATCACTAACCTTCTTGATGACGAGCACAGTGAGCGGTGGTTTATACCATGTCAGACGTTGACTAGCGGGATCTTGTATTTGCCTACACACACACACACACGCACACGCACACATACATACACACGAAGAATAGTTCATTGTCATATAAAAGAGAATAGATTACAATGTGAACTAAGAGGAGGAGGAGAAGGGGATGGATTGGGGGGGGGGGTTTGGAGAAGGGTTATTAACTTACATAACCATGGCTGAGTTTTTCATAATACGTCCGCATGGTCCAAATTGTTGAAATGGTGATGGTGCATTCAAGCTTCGTGTCCGCCTGAAAGTTGATAAACACACACACATAATTTTCACAATTTTATTGCAGCAATTAACTTTTATAAGACATTGAAAGATTGATTTTGAAGAAATAACCTTAAAATCCTTTGTGATGGATGTACTTTCTCTATAAATTCCTCAAAACTAACAACACTTTGATGATTATGATGGTGGTGGTGGTGGTGGTGGGGGTGGTGAAATTCTTCAATTGTTTTATTGATGGTGAAAATGTTGGTATTGTTGTTGTTGTTGTTCTTGTTGTTGTTCCTTTGATTTAAGTCAACACAATTTTGTTCGGAATTATTGAATTCCTCTAAGTCTAAGGAACTTTTACGTGGAAATGCATCCACTAATAATTCTTGATGTCGACGATGCAAAGGAAAGGACATTTTTTAAAAAGTTTTCTTGTATAATCCAATGGAAATTTGTTGAAAATTAATGGGTTTTTATTTTTATTGTTTTTAATCTCACTAAACTCAACTCGAGACTTTTTAAAGTATGGAAAACACGTTTACGCGTTTGGCTTTCGTACAAATTAATGAATGATGCCTTTTGATTTCAGAAACTTTCGAGATCAACAAGAGATCAGTTCAAGAAACCGTGTTGTGCTGACGAAGGTTATAAAAATACTGGAAATAACATAATCTGATGCCAAACAACCAAGAAAAATTGGCAATAAATTTTGATTTTGATTTTCGATACACAATAAAAAATTAATTTAAGTTCACAACAATAAAAACACTGAGAAACACAGAGAAACAGAAAGATATACTACATTCATCTGTACATATAAGTAATTAAAGAGAGTCTTATAAATGTTAAATATCAATGCGCGTAGGATAAACCAAAATTATCTACTTATTATAAATACAATATGTATGTGTGTAAGTATTATAATAACGGAACGTGAACGTCTGTCAAAGAAATAAACAGGAATCTCCAATCGGAATTACGTACAATAAAATGTGCGTACCAAATTTAAAGGTGACTGGCTCACCATGCAGCGAGAGACAGACAAGACAGAGAGAGAAGAGAGAGAGAGAGAGAGCTTCATATGCACAACAGGTGAGACATGAATGACAAAAGCAATATTTTTCTTGTTTCTTTGTACATATCACATCTTATTTGCAAGAGAGTAAAACAAGAGATCAACACGCACCTACCGGAAGAGCGAACGACAATCACAAATGCGTGCCTTGCCTTTCGTTGTTGGTGTGCGCCATTTACCACTATTACTTGACGAAAAAGATTAATTAAAATGAATGAGTGAGTAGTCACCGCCACTCACTCATTGTTTGGCAAACATTAATTTAAAGGTTGCTGAGTGTGGGTGAGGTATATTGGATTTGAAGTCTTGCGTGGTGAATTTCTTTCACCACAATTCAAACAAATATATCCCACGAGATCCATCCACCAACCAACCACTTAATCAATCAAAAACACATTTACTCACACGAGGCAATAATATGGAAATGTCAAAGAGAAGAGATCAGTTTGTATTTATTTGATGGTTGCTAATATTAACGGTTATTTTAGCGAAGGTTGCTAAATGAGTTCGCATATTTGTTATGACTAAGAAAATTTTTGATTAAACAATTTCATTCAAAATTTTAATTTATTTATCAAATGCAATTTGCTGAATCATTTTAAACAATAAGAAAAAAACCAAAACGAATTGTTGTACTTTCAATAATATTTTTTGAACAAAGTTCATCATTTTCTCATACAAACTTGCAATTTCTCTCTTTTCTGTTTATTGAACCTTAATTACTACAATAAACTTTTAAAAAATGTAAGATAAGTAATAAAGATTATGTTTAAATGATAACAATTTTATTTTAATGATTCACATCAATTTTAATAGCTTTAAAAAAACATTATACTCGTATATACTTATGTATCTTTTTACCTTTTCACTCAGTTTGAGATATTGAAATGGATTTCCTTTCCCCCTGAACACTCGCATCCACAGTTTGGTATACATAGTTGACCGATTGTCAACTTCTCTATAACGAACTTCTATACAATGAAGATCTCCCTATTACGAATTTCAAATACACATCTTTTTTCGATGTAAGTATGTATGTATTTGGATTCCCCGAAAAACTTTTTTACACACATTACCAAGAAAATGATAACATACATACATACATACATAGTACATTACATACTCATACCTAAGGAATGAGAATGATTACAGAAGAAAAAGAGAAAAATGAAAAGGCGACGAAGAATTGTTCGGTAAAAAATAATTAATGGATGCTACAGAGAAACCTACACAAGGGACGAGAATCTCCTTCCATGGAAGTACAATAATTCTATCCTTATTAGATATGAATTGGGACATCACGATCAATAATATTTGGAATATATTGTACGTATAAATTTATAGATAAAATATCTATACAGACTGCCTCGTTTGCTCATATTAATAACTAATGTACGAGGGTTGCTACTTAAGTCTTGAGATATGGCAACACCAATGTTGATATGTCAAATCTGACATTGGTATCGTAAAGCTTGTCGTTTTTAATGATAATTATACTCAGAACGTTTTGTCATACGAGTGCTATTTGTATTTTTTACAGTGACTTGAAAAATTCGTTTCGGCTAAAAAATGGAATTAAATCGTGAACATTTTCGTGCAATGATTTTTTATGATTTTCGACGTGGATTAACTCAACAAGAGTGTGCCAATCAACTCGCTTCGACTTTAGGTGATGAAGCACCATCCAGGGCCACCGTGTTTCGCTGGTTTTCTGAATTCAATCGTGGTCGTAGTTTATTTCAGGACGAATTTCGTGAAGGTCGTCCAATATCGGTTGTTGTGCCACAAAACATTGATGCTGTGCGTGAACTGATATTGCAAGATCGTCATGTGACATATCGTGAGATAGAGACATATTTGGGCATTAGTTCCACTCGCATACAATATTGCATGAACATTTGGCCGTCAAAAAGATTTGTTCGCGTTGGATACCACATAATTTGACAATCGCGCAAAAAAGGCTCGTGTCGATTGGTGCAAAGAAATGTTGAAAAAATTTAATCGCGATGCTTCAAAAGACGTCTATAAGATCGTGACAGGTGATGAATCATGGATCTATGCATATGAGCCTGAAACTAAACAGCAGTCGACTGTATGGGTCTTTCAAGATGAGCCAAATCCAACAAAAGTTGTTCTCGCCTGTTCTTTTGGAATAACCGGACATGTCGCCACCGTGCCACTAGAGAAACGTAGAACGGTTAATTCTGAATGGTACACCACCATTTGTTTGCCAAAAGTGTTCGAAGAAATAAGAAAAATCAACCGCAGAAGACGAATCATTCTCCACCACGACAATGCGAGCTCTCACTCATCGGTTCAAACAAGTGACTTTTTAAACACTCAAAACGTCGAATTGATGGGTCATCCGCCCTATAGTCCAGATTTGGCACCCAATGACTTCTTTTTATTTCCACACACCAAAAATAAATTGCGAGGTCAGCGTTTTTGACGCCTGAAGAAGCGGTTGATGAGTTCAAAACACATATTTTGGAGATACCTCATTCCGAGTGGAAAACGTGCTTCGAAAATTGGTTCAATCTCATGCAAAATTATATTCATGTTCATGGAGAATATTTTGAAAAACAATAAAGTAATTTTCGATGATACATATTTGTTATTATTTGTCTGTCTCAAAACTTAAGTAGCAGCCCTCGTATAATTTGTAATTATAATCTTAGTTCTATATACAGGGAAATCTCCCGTGGCCGGACACCCATGGTTCCAAATAAATTGTCCGGCTGTGGGAGATGTCCGGCTGTGGGAGATGTCCGCCTGGGGGAGATGTCCAAGAAATATAAGTAACACGTGTGAATGAATGAATTTGTACATATGTGATGCAAATCAAAACAAAACCAAAATTACTTAATTCTTACTGTCAAATGAGAGTAAATTTCGCAATGCCATTTTGATTACTGCAACAGCTCTACCAGTGACTGACTAGAAAAAATAACCAAAATAACCAAAACGACACAAGCTATCGTCACCAAGCAAAAAATTATATAAAGATGGAAATCTCCTAATTTATCAAGTCCTTTTTAATGCAAAAAAAAGAAAAAGAAAGTTTTCCAGCCTCCCACACTCCTTCGTGGTAGCTGTCAGTTTACGCCTGTGGGGTAAGTGCCAGACACAAAGCTTTGTAAACAGTCACAAAAGTAACAAAGGGGAATCACCGATTTACACACAATTTTTGTTCAAGAGTTTTTTTTTTTTTGAAAGAAATTGCTTTTTGTCCGGCTGCGAGAGATGCATTTGTATGAAAAGTAAATAAATGTAGTGTCCGCGTCCGCGTCCGCTCACCGGAGCGTATTCTGTACTAAAAACTTAAGAAAAAATTTGGCACCAAGCTATTTGTCAGGCCGCGGAAGTTATCCGCGACTAGAGATTCTAATATACATACATACATACAAATATCTATACATATTATAAAACAGTCTCCCTCCGCGTTTGTCTGTCTGAATGCGATGAACTCAGAAACTACTGAACGGATTTTTATACGGTTTTCACCAATGCACCGAGTGATTCATGAAGAAAGTTTAAGAGAAAATCGAAAAAGAGTGAGGTGTGTAAGTACAAATCAATGAAGTAGTCTTTAACAAACAATCTTGTCAGGTCAGCCAATCAGTAACCATTAGTTTTTTTGAGAAGGAGAGGCAGGATAACGTCTGCCCGGGTATCTAGTTTTAAATAAATGTTGAAGTTTCTATATATCGAATTAATTTCTCTGTCTCGTGCAAATTAGTTACAGAGAAGTTCGATTGTATAATTTTTGTTTTACTTTTTCCCCAACATTAAGTCCTTCAATGGTTTCGAGAGTACGAGGCCCCAACACCCAACTAATTATAACGTAATACCTTGTTTAAATTTTATTTATTTCTTTTTTTATCAATAATATTGACTTGAATAAATGCAGAAGAAAAGAAATTGCTATTCTTTATATGATTTTTTTTTCATTATCATTGCCTTTGTCATTATCATTCAACATCCTCATCATCGATCAAAAGCCGGACACATCATCGAACACATTATTTATTCATTATGTTTTTTTTTTTTAAGAACCAAAACGAAACGGTAAAATCAACGTCATTTATTCAATATAGGATCTTATAATAATACATATAAGAAGTAAAAAAATTATAATAAAAAATAATAAACGGCGGCTGATACAAAATGGTACCGGATTTGATATGATTTTTTTTTTTTTCTTTTCTTTTGTTTGTCTTATATTCTTTATTCATTATTTTCTAGTCGATTGAGATTTTTATAGTATTTTTGGTCGTTCGTTGTTACTTCTTGTTTTGGGTAAAATTTTAATCAAAAACAAATAAATAATGACGTGTGCTCAAAAACACTTAATAGTTTAGAACATAAATTCTTTTATCAAAGACGTAGAAGAAATTAGATGATTTCATTGTTTTTTGTTTATTGTATTTCTTTTTTCTACATATTATGGAAATTGGTCAATGACCAAATACATTTTATATGTTTGGGAATTCCATCAATCGAAATAGATCAAATCAGTAATCACGAAATTAATGAAAATAGAGAATTACTATATAAATTCCAGTCTCTCTAAAAAGTGATAATATACTATCAGAACCCATCTCTAAATATTTGGGAGCTGACCCAGGATTAAAGACTGATCTGGCCAGACTTATCATCAAGCACAAGTGCCAGTAGCTTACTATTAAGAGGATGTCTGGGCATCTTGGGCACGGTTTAAAGTTTTCTTTGAGTGACAAGGTTCTACTTTATGAGACAATAATGAAACCTACATATATTGACAGACATTCAGGATAAAGTTTTGGAGCTCTATTTTGCATTTTAACATTGAGTTACTGCATAGGTAAACATGTAACCTTCTGCACTAACATTCACTGAGATCTTCAAATCCTTATGATAAAATAGGAAATCGGATAATTACGCCGAAAACATGCAGTATCACTTAAGGGTCGCCCGAATGATTTCGCCATAGGCGTACCAAAATTCTATTATGTATTACCCAGTCTTTAAGACTCTCATATAACTGAATGAAATAATTTGATATGAAAATATGAAATTCCCATTAAAATTTCTTACAATTTGAACTATGTATGTATTTATTATGGAATTCATATTCTTTTGATTGAAATGATTAGATAATAACTAAATTCACTACTATACTATTACTTAAGAACATAATAACATTTGTTCATTATCGAAATACTTTGCCGAAATACAGATAAAAAGATTGTTCTAATTATCCTCTCTAATAATACAAATTGAAGAAACCTTATCAATTATTAACAGCTCAAATAAACAGAAACAAATTGCCCTTTTGCTGATTCAGAAAATTGTAGTACAAACAAAGAAATACAAAGATTTAAGTGTTGACAGATAGATAGATAGATAGATAAATACAATGTATATATACGTAGATAAAATTATGACCCCACACAATCCATGTACAGACATGTAAAAAAAAAAAAATAAGAATTATGTATATTTAGACTTACGGCCAAGTGCCTGAACGTCGTCGTCGTGTGGTTGATGTGAAGTAATTACAATTATCATCATCTTCTAGGCGATTCTTCAAAAGCTCACTTATTGTTATAACGCCCCTCGATAGTTTATCATTTGTTTGGGATTTATCACAATTGCCATTCAAATCTATTTTATTATGGACAAGTAATGCCTGCTTCTTGGCGGCATAATGCTCATGACGACTCTGGCGTTGTCGTTGCTGATTCTGCTGTTGTTGCTGATAATTCAGATGATTATTGTAGAGTTCTGATTGACGATGATGTGTTTTTTCTTGTTTTTGTTGATACTGTTTCTGGTGTAGATGTTGCTCATAAGTCATACCATGCCAGGCAAGTGTATAATTGAGCCGTTCTTCAAGGCGACTCTCGTGAAGAGTAGCCAGATCGATATCCGAAAGGCAGGTCATTATATATGATTATGTATTATATTGGCTTTATATAATTCAATTTTATTAATTGAAACAAAAATTAGCATTTATCTTCTCTTCCCGAATTTAAATTGGATTTCAAACGTCTTCCGGATAATGGAAAAAATAATGTCGCCCTTCATATGAAAATATGATGCAGCTAACCTTGATCTCTTTTTTTTTTCTTATTCTTTTTCTCTTGTAAATTTTAGTGTAGTTGTTGGAATATTATTAAGAGATGAATAAATTTTTACAACAAAAATGGTTAATAAAAACAATGTAAATCAGCGAACGAAGAAACTCACATTCGAAACTATGAAGTTTGACTGCATTCCTCGACTGAATGAAATAACAGAAATAGTATGTTGTTTAGTTATGTATTTATGTGATTAGTCTTTGCCATCAAACTCAATGGTTAAAGATCTATTATTATAGTACACTTCAGACATCTTAATAGGGTAATGTTATTTTTGAAAAGAATCGGAGGCCCAGCAATTTATATGATATATTCAGCATTGCAAAGGGAATTGGCAATGGATACACATACATATATACATAAATGTTTGTCCTTTCATATCTATCCCCACCCAGCACACATATTGTGTATGTTCTTCATTGATTAATATAAGAAAGATCCATGATCCATCTGTGTCCTCAGAACACACACCAGTTTTTTAAACACTTCACAACACTAGTGTTAAATCAAAATGTTACAAGAATTTTTGCATAGCGTCCTTTTATATGTAATTAAAATCATGTGTTTAAACAAGTTGTGAAGTGTATGTAATTTGAGGTGAGACCAAAGGTCAGCTTCTTTTCTTATTTATTTATTTTATTTTTTTGTTTTTATTTGACGAAATTTTTCGCATTTTAATTTTATTATGGCGCCAAGTCATAAATTATTAATGTCAACAAATTTTTGAACTTTTGGATTTAAGCAATAATTTATATTAATTAATTTAAAAAATGCGACCGTTAGTTCCGGTTCAAAAGCAAAGCGTCAAATAACACGATTTCGAAATATTTTTGATTTTTAAATAAATTTTCCAAAAAAAAATATATACACTTATATATGAACTTATCTTTCACCCTACAATATATAAATGATGACATCATTTTAGAAACACAACGGGGACCCTCTTAAGTACTTTATACTATAATAATCTGGATTATCTAAAAGATCTAAGTTCTATATCACACTAAGACCAAAAACAAAGGTTTTTTATTTCAATTTACACACCTAAAACTTAAAAAAAATTATTTCAAATTCTGAATTAATCCATAGCCACAGAATCTTAAGTCATAATTTAATATTAGAATAGAGGGCACAATATGCCTTTGAAGGCCTAAGTGAGCTGATCTTGGAACCAGCTATCGCCCTAACCTAAAAATTCAACCAAACATTGTTTAATATACCATTTGAAAATTAGACAAGATCGAAACAATATTTATAGTACATACTGTGAATAGTACTCCTACATATAAATGTATTATAATAGTTGAAGAGTTTGTATCAAGAACTTCTTTATTTCTTCAGATTGGCACTCAAAACCTTAATCACAAATTAAGAGTAAAATCGGAATCAGATTATTAACAATTTAGTTACACAAAGAAAAAAAAAATAATTCTGTGTGTGAGAAAAGGTATTCAACTAAAGTTAATATTTATCCTTTCAATTTTTAACTGCATTTTGCGACGATGCCAAGGCCTCTTGGATTGCTTCCGTTAAAAAAACAATAATTTCTTTTATTTTCTTTTTTTTTTTCAACAATTTCTTCTGTTTTAATTAATTATTTGTGTTTTTTAAAATTTTTCCTCATTTAATGTTAAGTTAATATGAATAAACTTTATTATGATGTTTGCAACATAAAACCATGAATAGGAGACCCTCATCTATACATAGTATACAAGATAGTCAAAATTCCTGTCTCTTCCGATACGCACAACTTCTACACCATTGAACGGATTTTGATACAGTTTCCACTGTCATTTTGTGAATTTTCTGCGGCAGGATAATGAGTACAATACAATTAATTGTCATTAAGTCTTTGTACATTGTGTGTATGGTGGCCTAGAGAAATTTTTTAAAATCAATCAAGTTGTCTTTGTTAAATATCTTCTTTGTTTGGGACGGGTCACTAGAAAATAATCAGCCAGCTCATAGCTCTAATTGGACATAATCCATTCTGCCTTTCGTTCGTTTCTATGCAATTGTGATGAAATTTTGGAGCAAAGGTGTCTAATCCACAATAGATTATGCGTTTCAACCAAAATTCCCCTATTACTGGTGGAACCGGTACCTTCCATATATACCAAAACAACACATTTTCTCAATTTCAATTCAGAGAGTCGAGAAAAGATCCGATCACAATACTATTACACAAAATTTCTTAATATGTTTCATGTATTATTATTATTATAATTAATGTCTTTAATTTCACTGCGACCTCCAGAGGTCTATTGCTTTTATGAGTATGAGTAAAGTTTCTCATTTCCTATATACATAGCTAGACTGAATGCGAAAGGTATGTAAGTTTCGGTGAACTGAAATTATTGTACAATAATTTTGTGTATTTTCTTTAATGATGTCAAGTACGAATGAATTTGCACAATTACAACATGCGTCGTCCAACCAACCCAACAACCAACAACTACGAAAATTAACACCGCCAGAAACGATACAAAATGTGGTCAATAACAAAAAACAAAATAAAACAAGTGCTTAACTCATTTCAGTTTCAGCCACGTTTTAGACATTTGACGTGTTATAATTTTTTGTTGTACTACATGTTTTTCTTTCGTCTTTTTCATATTTTATTTTGATGTTTCTTTGGGTTTTTTCTGTGTGTGTTCCAATTCTTGACTTTTTGCTGACTTCAATACAAAATTTTTGGTTTGTTTTGGTCAATAACCTTACTTTATTTTTATATAACAACAATGCGTAATATTCCAATATAACACGCCATTAAACTATGTATGACATACACGAGCCGCTAATTGAAGTCTGTATTTTGTATTATTTAGTAGCATTTTGTATGTATTACTTTTGTAAGGTTCAAACTACCTACTATTTGGAAAAAGGGCTGAACGAATTGAAGGATTGAAGGAAAGCTATTATTGTAAACAGACCAATAGAGTTTCTCTAGAAAACATTTAATTATTTTTCCAATAATGGTTTCTCTCATTCCCAATCCTTTTCCCCTTTTCATACTTAGCATGTACATACTTCATTTCTTTTGATTTACTATTCCATATAGAAAGTAATCAATAAAGACGGACACAATCAGTAATACAATAACTTCTCCCGTGTGTGAAACGTAAAACATAATTCGAGACTAAGAAATTTGTTTGGCCACGAGAGATGTCCACAAACTACTAATTATTAAATTCACATTTTGGATTAGAAATCATTGGAACTTATACTCTTGCCTCATAAGCAAGTATACATCAGTATACTTATTCGTTTCAAATCATCTCTTCTCTTATTATATATGTAGGTATGTACTTATTAATAATTTTAAAAAGATACAAATTAATGATCTTAGCTCACGTACAAACCTATGTAGTATGTATACTCTTAGAACATTTCATAACTCTTCAATAGTGTTTATCATTTGTTTTAGTATTAGGTGTTTTTGTAGTTAAATGTTGCCTCAATGACTGAAAAAGGTTCTTCTAAGTGTCACCACCTTCCGAGTGACTCATTTGGTTCAAAAATTACCTCGATTTCAAGTAATTGATACTACAATATTATATTTTCTTTACTTGTACAATTGGGAATGTTTTTTTTTTTTTTTTACAAGTAACCTCAATTTGTAAAAGCATTACAAAGAATACCCAATAGTGAAGTATTGTACAATTGTGTTCAACTTAGAAACAATAAAGGACACTAAATAATAGACATACACAAACAAATGGAAACCATCTATGAGATAATAATAATAATAATAGTCAATATGATTAAACTTGGACAGTTGTTTAAGTAAATATAGTATTGTATTTATATATATGTATATATGTATGTACATACATAACAACAAAATTACATTACTACAAGTATACACAATGCATGCAATTAATTATTAATATGTAATATATTATATGTACGATATAATAAACAAAGGAAATAATTATAATTTAAAGAAAAACATTGTATGTACTTGGCTATAAAGAGATTTTCAATATGTACATATGTATTCTTAAATTATAGACTAAGTATTATAGAATAGATTGGAATCGTAAGTAGTAAATACAATTAAATATTAAACAAAAGATACGAGAACGAAAGTCAATCATCAGTAAAAAAAAAATGCGCAATAAATTAATTAAATATTCAATATTAACTAAAAGCCACACAAATAAAATACATAGTTAGTATATACATATGTATACGTGTGTATCATCTATCTATCTATATATCGATCTATAGTCTATATTATGTAGTATAAACCCAATACTATAATTAAGAAATCAATCTCAATAGAGACTACAAATTTTAGGTAGGTGCAACTGATTGAACTTTTTGAATATTGTGAATATGCAAATTGTAGTATTGTGTTAAGTCCGAGTAGTTCTTAAGTAAATGGGACTGTGTCAAAAGATTATAAAAGTCAGAAAGATTTGAATATAGTATGCACGTGTTACATACTCGTAAATGGTCTCTATCTAATGTTTAGACACTAAAACCAATTATTCCCTAAATGAATATATTATTTTGTCATTTAATTTTAATTCCAATCAAACATTAATAGGACGATAGCTGTAATAATAATCGCATGCTTAGACCACGTCAAACGGCGATCTAGAAACATGCCTAAGCACTTAACACAAGATTTTTGGGGTTTATGAGCGCCTTTCAGCCTGACCGGTGGACAGTGTTTGGATATCAGTGTTTTTAAGAGTGAAAGTTAAGGTAAATTAAATTAAATTAAATTAAATGAAATGTTTCTTTAATAAATACATCATTCAGAAAAATTGTCTAACTAAAATTCAGAGAATCAGAATAATAGATGTTTAAAGTTAACTCCTTATAGGTCGGTGGGTACTAGAATGTGGCAGGCCTATGTCGATTAGGTTAGGGTAAGCATCAATCCGATTGTTGTATTTATGACGAGATCATTCTGATATCTATATTGTTGAAATTATCATTTCATTAATAGTCCCGGTAAGCCAACAACCTAAATTATTCTGAAATGACAATTAACCCAACAAATGCAAATAGGAATTGAAGGGTATATCTGATTCAGTGCAATGAATATCTCGGTGAATGAACGCGTGCAATGTAATGTAATTTCTTATTTAAAAGATTATAGATTTTTATTTAACTTTTTTTTTTTTTTTTGTATAAATTTTAAAATTATGCACGAGCAAAACCGGATGATGGACAAGATTTTTCAACTTAGTGACTGACTGAACGAGTGCACTCAACTCATTCTCAACTCGTACGGGACTCGTGGTTTGGTTTGGTTTGGTTTGGTTTAATTTGTTGTCAGTACAACCAATATTTCTAAGGTGGCACGTGGAGTGCGGTCGATTGGAGTGGTGGTGCATGCACCCATTGCCCCAAAGAAGAAATGAAATGACCGACATATGAAACGACAAGCGAACAAGCGAACGCATGCATTATCATTGATGATGATGTTGCTGTTGTCATCATTGTTTTTAGTTTGTTATGCATTTTTTATAGTATAGTATAATATGTGTACATAAAGTAAAGTGAAATAAAATGGTAAAGAAACATATGAAAAGAAACCGAAAGGTAAAACTAAGTCAAACGTTTAACATAATGTTTTTGTTTTGTTTTTATTGTCATCGTTATTGTTATTATTATTGTCTTTTGTCATTATTTTCTTCTTCAGATATTTGTGTCAACCTTTTGTATATCAACAATAAATAAACAAACAACAAATTTAAACAATTTCTCAAGTATTTTAAATCTCTTTAAACAAATAAAATAAAAATAAAAAGAGAAAGTGTTTCTTTTTCTTTTTGCATAAAAGTTAAAACAAAAGAAAAACAAACACATATAAAAATATATAAATAATTGATAATTTTATCAATAATATAAAGACAACAAAGACAGCAAGTTTCTTTATGCCGAAGGGTTAAATTCCTTTTGTAGGTAAAAAAAAAGTAGAAATAAAAATAAAAGGAAAAGTTTCATTTTTGAAGGTTAAATCACTAAACGACAACAGAGGAACAGGTTAAAGAAATTTTAAAATAAAAAATTCCATTGCATTTGTAAAAGGAAATAAAAAGACAACGAAGGAAGAAACCAAAAGTAATCATCAACCGGAATTTACAATTAAATTTTTTTTCTCAATTTTTCCACGACAACACAATAAACAACGTTTGAAATCCATTTTAAAATCATTTTGCAGATTGAATTTTGTTTTTGGTTTTGGTTTTTTATTTTTCCAAAACAAATGGTGCAATCATTTTAATTAGTTGATTACTTTTTATCTTAAATTTGTTGTATGTATTTGTCGTCTTTCTATGGTATTTGTTATTATATCTGTTTTAATGTTAAAACACGCGCAAGATACTCGTTTAATTTTTAATTTTTGTTTTTTTTTTTATTTCTTTTAAATTTATTTATTTAAATTTGTTCACAAAAATGCACTTGTTATTTAAACATTTATTGTACTCTATATAAATTAATTAAACACGAAATTATATCGACGACGATAATGAAAGCCATGAGCGATCGTTTGTTTGTTTGTTTGACAAATAACGAAACAATATACATAAGTAAACTTCCGAACGTTAACAAAATATCGGTACGTGCTCACAAGTATCTATCTCTATGCATGTCAACTGAAAACTGATTTCGATTTGTTTCGCTGTCGTTTAGTCGTTCGAAAACAAAAGTAGTTTCAATTCCAGTTATCGCACAATGAGTGTGACAAAACACTTGGCATATACACTCATGGACAAAATAATATGTACAAATGTATGTATCTTATCATTAAATGAATTTTTTAATGAATTAGCATGAAATATTTCATTTATTTATTTATTTATTTATAATGAATGAGAAACCAGAAAATGTCTGGTCAAAATATTTAGATAAATAGAAACTATTTAGTAATTTTTCGTAAATATTTCATAATCTATTAAATCTGTTTATTCATACAGTTCATACAGATCAATCTGGATTATGTCCTAAAGAGTAGGAGACAGCAGAGCATGTACTATGCCACTGTGAGGATGTAATATGAACCACACTCCGCTATATGGGTTTCTAGTAAATGAAATTGCAGGTTTGCTTCTGAAGAAGGTTCTGGAATTCTTGATGAATACCAAAATATCGGAGGAACTGTAATTACGAGGGTTGTCACAATAGGCCCACGGCCCATCGGTGGCCACAGTGATGAAGTGTCCTTAGTTCCTGTCCTGATGTTTAATCTTATCTATTCATACAGTTTAGTTAATTCTACTATATGAGTGTATAGTAATATAAAAAAATATAAAAAGAAAATTGATTTGTTAAGATGAAGCCGATACTGGTGATGAGGGGCGATAGTGTTTTTAAATGACGAATCGAAATGTATAGCTTTTCTCGTTTTTTCAGAATCCGTTAAAAAGTGAAACAATATTCTAAAACCCATCGTAGACCAAAAATGACGTCACTGGCGACAGATGACCGTATTGTTACTGTTGACAAAAAGGACCTATTGGTATCTTCAAGAGATATCGGCAATGTAACGACTTCCTAAGCAATTCTTTGTAGGCTTAAACAATACACAATTTAAGTACATAGAGTAAAATTTCATTGTTTCTGATCTGTTTAACATATAAATTAACACAAAATATGTTAAAGAAGAGCCAAAGGGTCTCATTAAAATAATCTTGTTTTATAAACTAAGGGATGTCCCAGAATTATCGCAATATTTGAATTTGCTACCATTTGTGCAGTAAAGTGCTGCCAAACCAAAACAAAATTTAGGGTTATTAAAAATGGAGCGTCACACGATAGAACAACGTGTCTTTATTGTTGAACATTATCTCAAAAATAATGATAATTTGGTGGATGAAGTTCGACCAAATTATCCTAAGCGATGAAGCACATTTTCATCTTGATTGCTTTGTTAATCGACAAAATTGTAGTAATTGTGATTTGGAGAACCCACATGAGATTGTCTGAAAACAAATGTATCCACAACGTATCACTGTTTGGTGTGGATTTTGGGCTGGAGACATCATTGGATCATACTTTTTTGAAAATGAGTAAAAACTTTCATTATTTTTGAGATAATGTTCAACAATAAATACACTTTACTGCACAAATGGTAGCAAATACAAATCTTGCGGTAATTCTGGGACACCCTTTACATTCTAGCAACCCGCCCCGACTTAGCACAGGTAGCAGATCATTTTAATGAAACTCCTTTCATTTGTTGTTAAAAAAAAAAAAAATTTATTAAATTGTGCGGATGTCGTAAACCGTTTTCAATCTTCAGATTACGATGTGGCAAAACTTTTGCCTTCGTTTCTTAGTGCCGAAACGATTCTCCTCTCCTCGGAGGTACAATGTGTATTTCGACCCATCTATTAAAACGTAACTTGTTAATTTCACTGTAATTGCCTTTTAACACGATTAACAATACGAAACTTAACGAAAAAACCAATGAAATTAAAGGAGAAAGTTCAAAATCACGGAATGTACTTATTATTTTTGCCAGATGTGTATATATAAATCAATTGCTGTACATTAGTCTTGTTAAAACTCGAAAATGACTCGATCGATTTGAATAATTTTTTTTTGTTATGTGGTGGTTTAGGAAAGAAAATTTGGGAAAACCCAAAGGAACAGCTGAAAACTCTAAAAAGTGAGGTGTGCAAGAATAGAAAGCTTAGAGACATATGTATTTTAAAATTAAACAAGCTGTCTTTGTCAAACATCTCATCGGGTCAACCAATCAGTATCCACTAATTTTTTGGGAAGGAGATGCAAGACAACTTCTGCCCGGGTATCTAGTTTTAAATAAAATATGTACTTCAATGTGCACTTCAACTTATTATTTTATCCATGAGTGTACATAAATTTGTATCTATGTGTGTTTGTGAGAGAGAGAGAGAGAGAGTGAAACTCATAAATATACATAAATATATGTAACAATATTTAGAGTGTGTGCGTGTAACACAATAATGACAACAAAAATTGTAATGAAAATTTGATTTAATTGACCCTTAGATAAATAAATTTGTATTGAGAGAACTATCAACTTGATATTTTTAAACTCATCTAATGGCTTTCATCTAACACAATGTTACAAAAAAAAATATAAAATCTTCTGAAAACTTCTATCTACGTTGCTGTCTCTGTTGTCGGCGGATTTGGTCAACTTTTACTGATTAAGCACACTCCTCACACATTTTGTGCTATATCAAGTATTGTTATCTCATTAATCTACTAGTATGTATAACCTTCCTTTTAGAAATACGAGTCGAACATAACAGAAATAATTGTTATGTACTATTTAATAAATTATTAAAATTAAAACAAAAATTACATTGGTCATTTAAGGGGCCCCTGCAACGGATCTAATCATATCTAACAACAACAAATAGAGCTTTTTTCAAATGAGATTTGTTAACGACATCATACTGATAAATTTTGGATTTTGAATCATCATAGGAGGTTTTCTAATGGATATTTCATGAATACGAGGTGTGGTTAACTATATAATAATAGTGAGAAACTACATCCGCATTTCTATGTTTGTAGCCATGGAAATTGTTTCTAAAAATTGTTGCCATGAATTTTCAAGTGTAACTGGGAAAACCCGCTACTTTTATATGTTGCTCAAGATAGATTTTAGATCGTTGGGGTTGTGAAAAAAAAGTTTGTCACACAGCAAGAAGGAGTTCATAGAAGAAAAATAAAAAGACCTTTCATCATAAATGAGCTTTTTCTAAATCAGTTTTCTAGTTCTTGTAGTTTCAAAGAGATAATAGCTCCCAAGAAATCAGAAAAAATGTTAAATCTGTTGGAAATTCTGCACAACTTAATGTGAGGATTGGTACAACTGGTAAAATTAAATAAATTAAAACTAAAGGGGTTTTTGAGATAAATTAACTTTTGAGTCGAAACCCCAATCAATTGCATATGAAGTGACTTACAAGATTTTATTATAAATACAAATATTGTGTTATTGTATTTTGTACAAACTGTGGCTTAGACTGGACAAAGACCAATAAACATATAGACTGGACAACTTACTCACGAAATTATGTTCTCTCAAATTTAGTCTAATCTATATATTTTGAACAATAAAATTGATTTAATATTGACTAAGCTCAAAGAATTATTGATTCTAAAAACTACCAATGATGTTTGTCAAAGACAACTTCATTAATTTTTAAATATGTCCCTAAGCTTTATACATATGTAATATTTGATCCACAAATTCCGATATTTCCGGTTGTTTTTTACTAAAAATAAAATTGCAACAACACGACCATAGTTTATATAGATTATTACTATTATGGTATATTACATATATAAAGAAATTTTTATTAGATTCTCTTGTTCAAATATTAGGACTTTTAATAAAAATATAAAAATTCTTAAGAAAATACCAAATCTATTGTTCGATTTGCAATCATCATATTGGTGGGTAGCTCTGAGCAAGTGATTTAATACAAATATTGTGGGAGAGTTGGAAAACAATAAAAGAATTTCAGATTAGCAGATCTAAGCAGATGTTGATTTCTAAACAACAATGTAATAAGACTCTAAACCTTGTAAAATGAAATCGTACAGATGTTAATACATCAACACAGACACAGTCAATGATTAGAATTTGAAAATAGTGAAGGCCTTTTGGGTTTGCGTCATTCTCTAGGATTATGCAAAAGACAAAGGAAATTACCAAATTGCATTAAATTAGCAAAAATATTAAAAATTTATAAATCCTTTTGATAAATATTTCTAAATAGAATCAATTATCTTTCTTTTTTTTATTTTGTAAATTAAGCTATTAAGTAACATTGATGTCTTATAAAAGCCCTTTGTTTGCAACTTAACACAATCAGTTAGTTCAAAAATTACATTAAGTGACATTCGAGATGCCTTCAAATCGCTTAAAACCACAATCAACAAGTGCACGCGAAACCAATAATTACATGTTTCGTGGTCTAACCTTGGCTGGACTGAATCCTCATAAGAATTATGGACCACTATATACATATTATTCTCGCACAAATCTCCTAATTTGTACGATATTATTACCATTGGTTTTAATCTTTGGCTTTGTGGATAACCTAAAGGACTTTACTCCCGGTGAACTTTTGAAAACCTTACAAGTAGATATTAATGGATGGGGATTTACTGTCAAGTTTGCCATTGTCTATGCTCTTCGACATAAGCTAAATGTTGCCGATAATCTGATTAAGGAGTTCAAATCACGTTGTGTTAAACGTACAGAACAAATGCGTTTACAACAAGTTGCTGCAATGGGCAATCGAGTCTTTCTAGGTTATTTTTTTACCTACATGAGTTTTATGTTTGTCAATCTTGCAGATGCCCTCCTAAATCAAAAACCCCCTTTCTATTTGTATAACATCTTTATGGATTGGCGCAGCAGCCCTTCTAACTACTACATCGTATGCGCCTTTGAGTTTGCGCTCGTGTGCTTATGTGTTCTAATTGAGCAAGTTATAGATTGTCTGCCGATTATTTATGTACAAACCCTACGTACGCATATACAGATTCTAACACAAAGAATCAAAAAGGAAATGAGCACATCGAAGGAAAAACGATTGCCGCCGATACATCATAGATATCAATTGATCACATGCATTGAAGATCATCGCAACATGTTAAAGTAAAGTATATTAAAGTATATTAAAATATGTCTATTTGACCAACTTTATCATTTCAGGTTCGCTGCTACCATACGCCCTCTGATTTCCCTATCAATATTTGTACAATTCTCTGTCTGTGGCACTATTCTGGGTCTTACTGTTATCAATCTCATGTTTTTTGTCAATCTGACATCAGGCATCAGTTCAACTATTTATTTTTTTGTGATCCTAATGCAAACCTTCCCGATTTGTTACCTTTGCAATAGCCTTGTTGATGATTGTCAACAACTATCTGATGCCTTCTTTCATTCGTGTTGGTATTACAAAGACAGAGCACACCGTATGATTTTATTGAGTTATCTACCAACAGTCCAGCAACCTATGACTTTTTCCGCATTGGGCATGTTTCCAATTAGTATTCATACTAATATAACGGTAGAAGTTAACTTTAAATTTAATTATTTTTCGGATTTTCTATAAATTTCTTTATTTTCAGTTTGCAAAATTCGCTTTAACTGTTTATACTTTAGCCAAGGAGGTTAAATTGGATGAAATATTTACAAAATAAGTAAATAAATGGATATCTTATAGATTCTACAGATTATGAAAAACAGATTGTAAAAACATTATGTTTTGCTTTCACCGAAATTTACATACCTTTCACCACCAAATTCTTGCATTTTATATTATTGTCTTATTAATTGTTCTTTCAAATTGATTTGTAAAGAATCGTTTATATGCTTACAATGTTTTTCAAAGAAAAACTCAAATTTAACAAATAAAATATAGTTAAAATTGATCCAACACTTTACATTAAAATCTTATTTTGAAACAACAGTGAAGTGTTTTCTGTATATGATAATGGAAATTTTGACTTCAATAAATTAAATTATCGAAGTACCAAAGAAGAAGAAGAAGAAAAAGAGTCACTCACACACTTCCTATATCAGTGCCCAGCACTGGCAAGAACTAGAAATAAGTTCCTGGGTATAAATACCATCGATAACCTCTTGGACTGTTCGGTCACATGTCCGGGTGAACTTTTAAAATACCTAAACTCTACGCGATGGGCTTAGCAATACTGATTGTGTTCGGCGAGGAAGTGGTCTCAAAAAGCACTTAAGTGCCAATTGTGGACTATAGTGGACTATACAAGTCAGCAACGGTAACCAACCACCATTAACCAAATTTCAGAAAGAAATTTACATAGTATTATTTGTGATTAGATCGATGAGACGAGTTAATTTAGCCATGTCCTTCTATTGCATTGTTCTTTAATTTAACATTTTGTTTAACAATTTTTTTGTTTTTGTAATATACTTTTAAGCTGTAATCGTAGTATACTTTTAGGCTGTTAAATATCTACATAATTTAATATTTTAAGCAAAAAATCTTGTACGATGGTACGGAACCCTCCGTTTGCGACTCCGACTCACACTTGGCTGATTTTTTTTTAATTGTTTCTTTTTTTCGAAGGAACTACAGTGTGACTTTGTTCTGTGTTTTTTGAGGAGCCTAAAATGTTTTTTTATAACGCTGAAACTATTTTGACGTATGTATGTCTCTATATTTGTGATATGATAATCGTTTACTTCACTACCTACCTATTACTCCTTTTCGTTTTTCATATGATTCTTAAGATCAATGATATAACATCCCTATCTCATTGAACACACACATCCCAATTGCTGACATTAATCGGTAAATCTACCTCCTTTTTCATTGTTACAACTGAAGACTGTAGATTTTGGAGGAGTCCAATGATAAAAATGTATTTCCTTGTATGATATTCTCTTTCTCTTAACAACTCTTTCGAAGCAGTTTGAAATTTTTGAGGTTTTACTTGGACCCGCCTTTTTAATTGAAAAATAGTGCGCCTCTTTCTAAAGCATTATGCTGTTTCCAATGATTTTTCAATATTCTCTCTTAAATGATGTCATAATACTTTGATCTAATTGTAGTGCAATTGTGTCTGCAGGTAAAAATTACACAGTTTTATCTTAGATTTGTGAGAGCAACATTGTTCGCGAATAGCACTTACTACATTTCGACTATTCTTTCCCAATTCTTCATTAATGCTTAACAATTACCCCGCTGAATGGATTACTCAATTTGATTTAACATAACCTTATAGCGCTTTAAATGAAGCAAGATAATTAATTTTTCATAATATATGAGTTAAAATACGATAAAATCCTCATTTCTTTCTCTTTCTTCCGATCTGCTAAAATCTA
Source organism: Amiota mariae (assembly GCA_035041805.1). NCBI lineage: Eukaryota > Metazoa > Arthropoda > Insecta > Diptera > Drosophilidae > Amiota > Amiota mariae. The sequence goes on from JAWNKV010000287.1 coordinate 1,183,931, forward strand.
ATTTGATTTATTCGTACAACTCTAGGTTTTAAGTCTTAACTATAATCTTTTATAATTAGGTTGTCCAACCCTCGGACCAAGTGGGTCTTGAATGCAGCCCAGACACGTTCAAAGTAACGCCTTTTTTGTTTTTTGATCGACCACGGTTTTTTTTTCGTCAAAAAAAAATATTTCAGTGGATACTTCCTATGTGGCCCAGGAAACCAAAAGATTGGACAACTCTGTTCTAGAACTTTTATACTTAGTAAATGTTGCTGATGACGTTAGGTCTGTCGCCAGAAAGTCACTAAGTTTGTATTGCATGTCCCTATTAGTTTAGTAGCAAAATGACTTGTAGTCGATACCCAGTAATTTTTTGTTTTTAATGAACCCTGTATATGAGATAGAAAATTGTTTGGGATAGAAAATAGAAACGTTTAAAGACCAAACATTTAAAGATTATTAAAAATTTTTATATTTTAGAGCTTCTTTATTTGTTTACCGACTTCAACAAAAGTAAGTTATCTGTTTAACCCGTATGTATGTTCGCGATTATATCAATAACTACTGATCCAATTTGGATAGGAATTTCGCTATTCATTGTTCAAGAATCTTGACTATTAGAAATAAGAGGTATAGACTGAAACATAGGAGTATGTCTGTGAAATATTTAATTGGTTCGATATCGAAAATTCGATGTCCATGATCTGTTGAGATTTTGATGTCCATGAATGTTGGATCTGTTTGATTTTAATATTTCTTTTCTATTTATATAATCTACTTATAATCTATTCGTTCTTCTTGCAATGCCATGTTGGTCATGTAAATAGATCCTTGTGTGCGTCTTATAAAAAAAAAAAAAATGAAAAAACAAAATTTTAAAATCAGAAGGCTTCATTTTGTGTTGTTTATATTGGATTGTGAATATGAAAAGTATCTCTGATACTTAGTGGGCTCATTTTTCTTAAAAATTTTGAAAATTTCATTATTTTAAAATGAAATCTCACTTTCAATGGAAAATTTGCAATATTAGAAAATCCAGTTTTTATCCTTGGAAAGTATTAGTTTACATAATAATAAATTAGACGGATCCTGGGATGACGAAACATGAAGAACATTGATTGTACTTTGATCGTCAAACTCAATAAATCAATTAATTTCTAAGAAATTAATAAAAACACAAATGTTGTTATTTCAATTTTGTAAGAAATTAACTTAATTTAAGAGACAATTTGATGATGGCAAAACAACAATTGCTTAAAAATGGCGCCTCCAATCTTAAATGGATCAAATGGCTCAATTAGTTAAAAATGTGTGTTTAAATGTACATATGAAGCTATTTCTGGAACAGTACAGAAAACTCACTCACTCATTCACTCCCATCGTCACATACATAAATAGCATTGAATTGGAATTGAATTGGAAGGCAACAACGCGATCAATTCATTCATTGCTCTCATGCACAAACATGGTAATGATTTCAGGAATATGACCAACAATTTCGAGACAAGAAATCAAATTAGTTGCAAATCAAAAATACGCAATAAAAACAAAAATTATGAGACAAGACAACAATGATGGGGATGATGATGATGGTGGTGATATTGTTATGCAACAATATAACAATTTTTTGTATCTAAAATACACACAAGTTAAATATAAAGGGGACGGCGTCGGTGTGGTTTCAGTGATGACAAGCCAAATGGAGATGTTCCATTGACTGCACATAGAAATTATTCATTAAACGATTTAATAAAGTATATTTTCTTATTTGATATGACTTAATAAGTAATCAGATAAAAAGGCAGACACAGACAGATATCAAACAGTTGTTCATATGGCAACAAGTTGAGATATGGCGTCAGCCGATGACGGCGGCGGCGACTACGAAACGTGACTACACTAAGATGCAATAATTAATGAATATTCCAAATGTAAACATTTTGATTTATGATTACTAAAGTGTCTGGACGCTCAGTTGACAGACAATGAAGTTAAGCGGAACGAAAACTAACACAAATGTTGTTCACCTATTCATTAATTCAATAATTAAGTAGTCAGTGTCAGTCAACAATCTTTCCGGCATTTAAGAATTATGATAATGAGAGAATATATGTATATGGTATAATAGTATGATGAATTAATCTTGCTTACCACCACCAACGCATTGCATCGACATCACTGGCATCGCCAACTGCAAGACCTGGGCCAGGTGCTGATGATGCATTACCACCATTTGGATTCAGACCATTGCTTGAGTTGCTACCTAAAAGCATATGATTGCCATTGCCATTGCCTTCGCCGTCTTTATAAGAATTTGTAGCCGTAAGTTGGGCCAATGTTGTGGCACCAGGAACGCTTTGTGCGGCACTTGTAGATGTTGGAGTCGGTGGAGTCATTAATAGAATTTCCTTAGATTCCGTTGATGATGCTGTAGATACTGATGACTGTAGTGATATTGCTGTTGCTACTGCTGTTGTCTTTTTCTGTTTTATCAGTTCTGTGTGCTGAAGTTGATGTTGCTGATGTTGATGATGTTGTTGGCCATTATTACGCGTTTTTGGCATACTACTATTTTTTTTTTTTTTGGTACTTAATATTTAAGTATTGAGAATAATATACAAGACCTAAGTAGCATAGGCAAACTCAAACTCACACTACTCCCATACACAACACACACTCACACTCACTCAAATATGTACTTGCAAATATATAAACACGACGACGATAACACAATAAATCACGCACACGACACCGACACGGTTTTTTTCACGCGACGAGCACTTGACCAACTTTCTGTCGGTTCTATTGTTCCTCTATAAATTGTAATTTATTACCATTTTCATAAAATTTGAATTATTTCATTTCAATTTACTGAAAACACTTTCTAAAATTGCATTTTAATGTGTTGATGAGATGATGGGTTGAGAAAGTAGACAACGAAAGTTAAAAACAAAGTTTCAGTGCTGTAAGCTTAAAGCAAATCAAAAAGAGTGTTGGAATAAATGTTTTGTTTGCTATACACAGTGAATGACAAAAATAAACAAAAAACAGCTGATTAACAACAATTGGGCAACACTGTCTACCATGTTGGTATGGCAACACCATCGCATAAGAAATTTTGTTCTAACGTGAATTTGAATGAACGAAACAAAAGATTAAAGTTTAACCAAACAACTCAGATATCTTAAATGATAAAATGCAAATATGAAGTGACCTTTCTCAGTCAAGTTAAATTTAAATATGATTTCCGTAGCTCAGCTTTAAAAATAAATACAATGACAGGCGAAAATAAACGGAAATTATGGAAATTTGTTTCGAGACAAAAAAGATATGAATGAAACTGGTATGAATGAACAAAAATAACGTTTTAGATAAGTATAGATAAGAAAGGAAATGTGTATAACGCAAGAGTAATACGCAAAACAACAAGGAAAATCACTGGAGATACAATAGTTTTCAAGGTTATTTGGTTGGGATCCATGTAAGTCTTATTCCAAAGTCTAGATTAAATTTATAATACTTATATACATATTATGTATTGGAAACTCACCTAAATTGATCTCGTTTCTCAATTAAATCTGCAACTCGAGTCTTCCTAAGTGGCACTGGTGAATTACCTGGCGATGTTAAGGCAGCATTCTCAGCCACAAGACATTGCGCCAACCATAAATCTTCTTCTCTCATTATACTTATTATTTTTATTTTATTTTTTTTTTTTATTTATTTTTTATTATTTTTTATTTAAAGAAAACAAATTTAATGATTACAAATATTGATGAAATATTGAGAAAGTATTAAAACATTTCTCTTTAGTTTTTCACTTTAATACAATATTTGTCTATGTATATGTGTATGTATGTGTGTTCAAAGGTAAATTGTTTAATATTTTCAACAGAGAGCAGCAATTGATTCCGATCGAACTGTATGCGTTTCAAGTTAAAATTCTACTGATGCGTTCAAGTTGAACATTTTCAATTCAAAACAAAATACTTGAGGAGAATATAACTATGTACATACATCGATATATGTACTGTACCATATATTTATAGAAGTGTTTCGCTGTATACGAATGCTCAAGATTTCAAATTCTATACCAAAATTGTCGAATAACAATATCAATAACAACAAAAACAAATGTGTTATATGTAAGTGTACCTTGAAACAACAAAAAACAATAGCAAAAAATCAAAAAATCTGAGAATCAGCATCGCAAGCAAACAAAATAAAAAAAAAAAACATTAAACTTATTTACATTTTTCCAGATTCAACTACCTCAACACTCACTCTGAGACATATGAACGTATAAGCAGATCAACACACATGCATACACTTCATAGTAAGTTTGCTTACGTATCTCATAGATACAGATACTCACGGAGATACATTCCCCGAATGCTAAATAATGTAAATTTTCTTACAAGACTTTGGGCATTTATTGTTTTTGTTTACAATAAATTAAAATTGAATATAAAGTAAAAAAAAAACTTTAAACTATTAAACTAAAGTGAAAGATTTATTATTAAAAATATTTAGTTACATTTTTACTTATATTTATTGAAGTGGGCGTGTATCTCAAGTTTACGCTGCACCCAATTAAGTTTAGATCGTTCGTTTCTTGATATTTCATGAACGCGATTTAATAAATTCATTAGTGTCGTTTAATTATAGCCAAACATGACATGACTGACATGTATCTCGGTATGTACTTACATATGTAACTAAGTCAGTACAAAGCAATTGATTGCGTTGCGTTTGCGCTTGCGCTTTTTAAGTTGAAGTTGTTGAGTTGAGCTGAGCTGCTGAGCTGAGAGGTGCGTCAATAACGAGGTCAAAGTAAAGATTTAGCAATAAATGAAACTGTCATCATCATCATTATCATCGTGATGTCGTGTTGCTTAGAATTAAAATGAGTATGCAGTTTAATCTTCATAAAATATAATGAAAAAAATCACATTTGTTTCGTTTTTATGTGAAAAATTTTATGGAAAAGATATTCCTCCGTAATTTTCTATCTAACTATCTACTCTTTTATTCGATTATACAATGCTAATTTATATACATATATTGGCTTAGTTATTTAATTTAAAAATAACCGAAGCACATGACCAGACGACGTATTCAAACAAGTTGGCAGCTCCACAGCAAATGATTACCTTTAAAACCTTGCCAGATTCGATTTCTTGAAAACAGCATGCCTTCAATATTTTTAACTAATAGTGGCTTTACAGTGGCTCGAATCACGAAGATTCGGTTTTGTGGTTTACTGTGTTATTTTAGTATCACGAACAGCTGTTGTTTGTTTTGATTATACATACAAATGGAACGATGTGGCTAATTGTGAGAAATTAAAATTGTCATTTTGTTAAAAATACATGATCGCAGAGTATGCAAATAAATCTTGCATTTGAAAAAGTCATTCCTGCTACTTATTTTATTAAAATTTAAAAAAAATTACAATTTAAAATTTAATTCCAATTTTTTTGTGCAATGATCAGCTGTTTTATGTTGGAGCGCATCAAAGAAGTAAAAAGACACTCGAAAATTACCTAAAAAAGGTATAAATTGCTTAACACTGACTGACCATTCTGAATTCTGCATCAAAATCCATCAATTTTTAAGCCAATTTTGATTTGCATCACATTATACAACAACAACAACTAACCCTGAATGACGGCACTTTTCCTTGTGGTTGTTGTCGGATCAGCACTGCATCACCATTGATTTAAATCATGCCCCAGTGTGAAAATGCTATTAATTTAATATATGTAATTTTAAAAACATTTCTAAAGCAATAAAAGTAATTATAGTACTATATGTATATTTATTGATTTACAAAGCGAATTTATTTATTTAAATGGAAATTTTAAACGGTATTGTCAAAAAAATAACAATATTTTATAACAATAGCCACAATAGTAATTTGTTATCTGGCAACTCTACCCAAATTATAACGGACAAAATTTAATGATGAAAAAATAAATAGCACAGGTGTGAAAAAAATTTAATTTTAATTAAAATAACATTTTATTATTGCCTTTTCTGTAGTTAATTTAATCAATTTTGTTTTTTTGCTTGTTTTCGGAATTTTTTCGTTTCGGGTTCTTCACGAGTTTGGTGAAATTGCGTCTATTTGTACAAACTCGTGAAGATCCATAATATATTTTTTAAGAATAAGAATAATGACGGTATGCTTTTTTTCAAGAAATCGAATCTGGCATGGTTTTAAAAGCAGAGAATCTAAATATTCATTCTTCTTCTTGGTTATTAAAAGTCGATAATATGCAGCTTGTTCGATTGATTGGTCGATTGTAATTTCAGTGCAGCTCTGAGTCAGTGACAAAATAGATTGGAAAATAGATTTTGTAAATTGTGTAATTTGCAAATAATCAATCAAAACAATCATATAAAAACAACTCAACATTTTTGTAATGATTCAAATTTTTAATAAAATAATAATTAATTTTGTTTAACGAATAAAACTTGCATAACTGAAAAAATAATCGATAACAACATTACATCGAGTAGTCGTGAGTCTACTTACAAGTCGAGTGTTAAATTTTCACATTGACATTTGTCGTAGGACGACGTGTAAAATTCCGTACAAAATTTCGATTTTTAAAATAAAAATTCGTTATTGCGAAACGTGATTAGTTTAATTATGGCCACACGAACAACGTTACAATTAAAAATGTTTGCAAAGCACATAAGATCTTCTGCAAATGGAGCCTCAAACTTGCAGCGCATTTGGTAAGTTTGCTTAGTTGCGGCGGCCGCTATTAATTAACTATAAATAAGAAAAGAAACGTGCACTGTAAACATGTAAAGCATAAGCAGCTGATGATGAGCGTCGTATATGTTGTGACGTAATAGTTTAACCATAATTATTATAAATAAATGAAATTCTAACATAAAATTCTTATCTCTCTCACACACACACACACATTTATCTGTAACTATGTGACTTTGTAGCTTGATGCGCAACCCGGTGAAAACGAACACAAATGCCTCGGTCGTTATGCGGCATCATGAATTAGTGGTTCAGCGGTTCTACAGCACTGAGAAGCCACAACAAAATGCAGATGAGCCATCATCCTCAGATGCAACAGATTCAGAGGCCACCAAGAAGTTGCAAGCTGATGTGGAAAATCTTACCAAAGAATTGGCTACGGAAAAGGAAAAAGGCAACGAATTACTGGATAAATACAGACGCTCCTTGGCTGAGAGTGAAAATATGCGCGTACGCTTGAATAAACAGATTAGTGATGCAAAAATCTTTGGTATACAAAGTTTCTGTAAGGATCTGCTTGAAGTTGCCGATACACTGGGTCATGCTACAAAAGCAGTACCACAAAATAAGGTAAATGACAACAAAGATTTAATACTACATATGTGTTAATGCTATTTTGTGTTGTGTCTTTTATTAGCTTGCTGAAAATGCCGATCTGAAAAATCTGTATGAAGGCTTGACAATGACACGTGCCTCATTGTTGCAAGTGTTTAAGCGTCATGGTCTGGAACCCTTGAACCCCATAAATCAAAAATTCGATCCTAACTTCCATGAGGCACTGTTCCAAAAAGAGGATCCAAATACTGAGCCAAATACTGTCATTGAAGTAACTAAACTTGGCTACAAATTGCACGAGCGCTGCATACGTCCCGCTCTTGTTGGCGTTTCCAAATGTTGACAATAAACTTATGATGTACAAACAAAGAGCAAAGAGTGGTTGGTCGGCAACAAAAATAACATAATGAAACCAGTTCCAATCAGAAGAAACAACAAATTCAAAACCAATTGGATGAACAACATTGTGTACAACATAAACTACTATGATGATGTATATTTGTTTTTTGTTTTGAAAAAGTTCAAACATATTTATACAAAAATTTTGGTTGTAGCTTGTGAATATTGTCGAAACTTTTTCAAAATCAAACAATGTGTTGTGTGGATTTGACGATAGAGAACTTGTGTTTTTTTTTTTTTTTGTGTATGTTTTTGTTTCATTAATACATAAATTCTTGTTGGTTAAGACTCAAGACTACTACATACAATGTTGTGTCATCCACTTATGCTTTAATTGTAATGTGTTTTTTTAGTTTTAGCAGCACGAATTCAAAATTTGTTGTATAAATCTTAATTAAGTTTGCCTCGTTTGGCATGTAACCAAAATTGATTGGATCTACAATTTTAACCATTTCGTAGATCAAGGAGCTTGGCTCGTGCTTGACTGAATTGTTAGTTTTGATTTAAGTAACTTTCTTCTTTCCTTTTATTTCTGTTAAATTTAATAAATTGACCTGAATTTAATTAAGATTTATAATTAACTTAGTTACTTTTAATCTGACGTCCAGGCTTACAATACAAAATGATTTACATTCCTGAAGGAATCGACTTTGTCTGCCAAGGATTGTGGTGGCATAACTTTTCCACACGTTGAGTTTTACGTGCAGAGCTCTCTCTTGAGTCACGAGTTTGTTGGCAAAGTGAGAATGAGGATAAATGAATTTGCACTGCTGAAGGAGCAGAAGGAAAATGAAAATATTTACTTGGTACGCGTGCCAAAGAAGAAAAAACTCACAGACTCATAACTCAACGTGTGGAACGGGTCTAAGTTGGCTTCAAGAAACTGTTGTTTTTAAGTACATATAGTTGTTTTTAATGAACCTAAAGATGCATATTATATTTTTTTATAGTAACGATCCCAACCAATAGGAATGATCTTGACTCAAAATTGGAGTCACATATCAATCTCTTAAGCTTTTCAGCCCTATTTGGCTACTAGGATCAACGATACTTATGTTGGTTTGTTAGTCAACTCGGAGCAAATATGTAATAAAATAAAGACAATTATAAAGAAATGACGAAATGAATGATTAATACAACATCGAGACAATTCAGTTGCTGAATTGTTATTCAGTAATGATGCCCCTTCCCTAGGTGGATTACCATCTTGTTTTGACAAACGGGCTAAGTAGGTGTAAGGACCGTAAGGCTTCTTGGTAAACTCACCTCTGTGGGGGTCACCTGTTTGTCCTATCTTTGTCAGTGGAGGTTGCTTAGTGGAAGCTTTTTAAAATATTCATTCTATTGTTCATTACATTAAGGATTTCATTTACTTCAAATATCTCAAAGATAATGTAGAGTTTTTCTAAAAACGAAATTAAAAACTAAATTGAGTTATTTTTCTAAAAAATACTCAACCCTAATACAAATAGGTTTCGATAATAGTTCAGAGAAGCTACTTGTTACCTGCGGCACAAAAACCAAAACTCAACAGAAAAGGTCAGACAACGTAGAACTACTAATTATGGTTTCATAGAATTTTGAATGCCCTCTTAAAAAACAGGTAGATCTATGTATGCACTTCAAGGTTTCTTTATATCGGAACTAATAATTATCCCAAGTTGCATAGATTATCATAAAATATTTAATGAAGAGTAGATCATTATGTATCGTATATATTATTTATGGTTTTATATTTAGTTATTGAGGTATGAAGTTCTTAATGGAAATCAACAAAAAAGTGTTTTCTTTTACTAGGCACATTTTCTATTTCCTTCGTAATTCATGGATTTTTTATTTATATCCATGTGAATATATACTTACAAATAACATTTGTGCCCATTGATAAGTTTCAGACACTTGGGTAAAGTGCATTTGTAAAACTAAGTATGTATGTATGTGTGAAGGGTATTAGGAAAAATCAAAGCATTACAAAAACACAGACAACTATGAGTTTTTCAAAGAAATTTCCATTTCACTAATAATGTTCGTGTAGGGGGATGAAGAAGACACAGAATGTAACGCAGCAGAACATCCATTTACTAAGAAAATGATTGTAAAGATTGAGAACTGAGTCGTTAATGATAGAAGCTTCGACCTACCTGAGTGCATTTGTTTCATTTTCGGAAAGGTTTAATTGTTTAGTTGGTTTTGTAGTTCGGACAAAGAATATAAACGAAACAAATTTTCATGGTGAGTACGGAGTTAGTTTTCTAAACAGTTGTCCTTTACCACTTGACGTCGACAGATACAAAGATATAAAAATGTTCTTAGCAAAAGTAAGTTAATTTAATACAATAACTTGGTATGTTTTTTTTTTATAATTCAAATATCTATGCATTGTTTTCAGATATTTTACTTGTTGCTGCTGCAAAAATTGTGCTTGGCACGTTACACACCTTTTACGGCGCATTTCAATGGCCAGGAAAGCGCTATTATTATGGATACAGATACACCTATACCACTAAATATGAATCCAAAGCTACAAAATGCTTTATATTATAATTATCCAGTATATCATTTGATTAAGCAACAAAGCAAGAGTATGGAGCCAACAGTGGAGACTAGTACAGCAGATGCTTCAAACTCAACGACTACCTCGACAACATCGACAGAGTTGCCTTTAATAACACCAATAAGAAGTGTGGATGATGAATTTCCTAGCGATTTGATGTACATTGCTCAACACAGACTTGGCCTTAAACGCCTAGAAGATTTACCTAGCATCAGTGAGTTGGGCGAACTACTTGGTAAGGAGAATGCAACAGAAACAATCAAGTATATTCGACAATTAACTGCAACGGAACAAGGCATAGCATTGATGCGTGCATACATTGAATCTTCGGATGATGTGGCTAATAACGCAAGCAACAATATCGACAATGACAAAGCAGTTAACATTGATCCTACTGCTACTGACGATGCTGATGATGATGAGGACAATAATAATGGTAAAGAAGCTGATGTAAATTATGCGAATGCATCATCAGAAAGTGTTGAGGATTTAATTCAACACGAGTTAGTAGATGAAAAACTAATTGATGATGGCGATGATATTGATGCAGATGCCAAAGAAATAACATCACCAATGACAACACCAGTTATTAGTACAACCACAACACCGAACATTGTCAACAATACAAAACCATCATCATATGGTTTCCTAAAACGTTTTAGCAGTTACATAAGTAACTATAAACTTTGGTCAGAAACGAGTACAACCACCACGACGACAACTACTGAATCACCGCCGTCCATTGGAATTCAAATGCGTTCTTTTAGACCATTTTTCCTTCCAGTACATCCCTCCAAAATGTTGCATAACCCTTTATTGGTACAAAATCCATTGCCTTTTCATTATCCCATACCATTGCGTCGTATTCTAATACAAGCTGAACCGATACCTGATCAGTTCACATCAACAACTCCACCACCCCAACTACAAGTAGTCCACTTAAATACACCGCGCATCGATGCACCCGAAATAGATGAAACTGGTGATATTGTTGCACCACATGTCCAGCAACTTGCCGAAATGGCCAATGTGTCACCGAAGAAACTAGAACAGTTAATACAGCGTAAACCAAAACTGGCTGAATTGGCGGTACGTGCAAGTCTCTTGCCATTAAAGCAATTGAGAGGTAACCTTGACGTAGGAGGCGGCATTGATTATCAACTCTATACTGCCGTACAACGTGCAATTGAACAAGATGATGATCTAAAAAAGTTACTTAAATCAGTAGATACATTAAATTAAGGTTAAACATGATAAATATGAACACACAATAAATATACGTATTACGAAATTAATTAATATGTATTGTTTTTCTTGGGACATCATTAGCATTATGGGATGAATTGGTTGAATTCAGTTTTGTCGAAATATCATTTACTACACATAACTATTGATATTTCAGTAATGTGTATTATTCAAATATTTATTCATTAATATATCATCTTGTGCATAACTTTTATTGCTTCAAATCACAATAACAGCTAATATAAGATGAATCGACATACACGTAGTACATAGATAGGTTCATGAGTTCTTTGTTTAAACAATAATATAAGGGCAATGCCATTTTGTTGGCCTTTGCACTTTGGTAATTTGTTTAATATAATTTTATATTTGTCCGCAAAATAGCACTCAAATGCTCTGGTAATTATTAAACAAATGAGCGTGCATTGGACAGCAGAAAATACCAAAACCAAAACTACTGTGAGTCAATAATCTAAGTCAGAGTCAATCGCATCGCGCGGCGATCAAAACGGAAGTGAAAGAAAACGTGCCTTGCTATTGAATGCCAAGAGTTGCTGCACTTGCTGAGCTGCCAACTAATTAAATATAGAAGCCATTGGCATCTTTGATATATGAAGGGCAAAACAGCTTTGCCATATTTGCGTAATGGATGGCAGCACTTGTACCTTGTTCAATTAAATTTGAATTTTTAATATAAAACTTTATTTGTTTTTGCATTTAACTGATGTATTTATGTAAATTAATACACTTCGTTGATATTTGATTATTTGATTTATTTTTTGTATTTAATATCGTTATTATTTAGAACTAATATTATAATTATAAATTATAAGTTAGTTAATAATTTTAAGAGCAATTGCGACAAAGGCCTTCAGCTCTAAAGCTATTGTAGTTAAGGTACATATTTTTAAAATTAAACTTATATAAAATATAATACATTTTTTGTTTTATAATTACTTGTAATATTTATTGGTATAGATTAGTGTTTTTTAGAAATTTTATTGTTTGTTTTATGTTGTTAAAAGATGTAATTTCTTCTAAAGATGAATAATTAATGAATTGGGGTCTGTGTTGTTGGAATAACGGACAAATTAAAGGGATGTGGGTTATGGTTAGGATTGTATTGCAGTTTGTGCAGATTAGTTGCGGAGTTTTGATTATTATAAAGCTGTGGGTTAGGTTAGTGTTGTTGTTTTATTGGGGCTTATGTTTTTGTAATAGGGTGAGGTGTTATTCCATATTGTATCTTTGTATTTTTTCAAGTGGTAGTGAGTCAGGTATTTATTGATATCTGAAAGGTTTAAGTTATTAGTTATGGTAAGGGGGAATTTGTAAGCATTTCTGGCAGCTTCATCTGCTAATTCGTTGCCTGTTACTTTTGGAGGCTAATATAATCCTGATGGATGTAGCATAATAGTTTTAATAGTTTTTGCTTGTAATGAGGAGAGAGAGAGTCTGTACATATGGTGAATTTACCGCGTTGTTTAGATGCATAGAAGCATGCTGTGATTATAGCAAAAATTAGCTTCTGTTTCATTTGTAACACTATATGATACTTCGTCAACAGACTTGGGATCCGTCAGTGTACAGAAACGTGCGTTTATGCCCATGGTCAGTGAATATATTCAATTCTCTTATGACGTACAGATGATGTCGGAGGATCCAAATTATCGCCAAGAGTTCACGTTCATTTGTAGCAAAGTGTTCTTCCTTTTTTCCCAAAGTCCGCGAAAACTTTGACTTTTCAACTGCTACCCTCATATTCTTCTCACAGTCCCGTTCTGCAAGCTCGATTTGGTGGAATCCTGATTTAAGATTCAGGGTCGTAAAAAGGGTTGAGCTGCTCAGTTTGTTTAGGATCACCACCATATTCAGAGTAGGTGTTGTTAAAAATCTATGATAAACCTCTTCTTCCTTACTCCATTTTCATCATATCCTTTTTTATCTAGTACCCAAATTGGGTTGTTATAGGTGACCTTGAGGGTCAAATTATCCCGTTTTCTAACAAATCCTTAATTTCTGACTTCACGAAGTTGGCTATACCCAGCGGGTATGGGTAAAACTTTGCGTACGTAGGTTCATTATCCTTAGTACGAATCGTTGCATAATACGATATTTGTATTGTAAGGCAATTTTTTACTTAGGTCCGCGAAGAAACCCGAACGGTTTTTTATAACCCTATCAAAATCGGTTTTTACAACAGCTGGAACCGACTCCTCCTGCAGCTGGAGGTGGCTAACTTAAGTTGACCTTCCTTTTAATTTATATTAGCACGAACACTATTAAGCAAATCGAGGTCTATTATGCCGTCAAACATTTTTAAGTCCCGCTGGACAAAGAATTCTGTGGTACCGCCAAAAAGATGCACCTTGCACTTCTGGGTGACCACTAACTTAAACTCCTGCTCCCCCAGTGTCTTCGATATCCAGGGCAGGAGTGACTTACCCCTAAAAAATTAATTGAATCAGTAATCTCGTAGTCCTCCAAGAGATCCCCTGATCCTCCTCCTCAACGCCTTCCAGTTGATTTTGATTATTAAAACCACCTTGACGGAAATTGCCACTTCCGTTCCTTTGCTGGCCGTTCCTGCCATTCCAATTTCCTGTTTGCTGCTGACCGTTCTAATTTCCTGTTTGATTATCGTTTTAATTTTATCTAACAAAATATGGATTCTTTGATTTGATTTTTTTGAAACCTTAGTTGCAAATGCAAAACTAGTGGTAAACACGTATCGTTCGTGGTTTGCGTCAACTTCTTGTGAGAGCGCTAGGCCTCCTTGGGCTGTGCCGCAAATAGCACATCACATCGGGGTTTCCTAAGACCTGAAATGAACACCCTAAGGACATCGGCCCTATACTTCGCGTTTATTGCTTCAGCGATTTCTGTACTGCAACTCATTCTGGTTTTATTTGCTAGGGCCGACAGTTTCTTTTCTACCTCATCGTAGAAGTCTAACACATTAGAAGAGCCCTGTCTTGTCCGCATATGTGAAATCAAGACGGGCTATGATAGCCTCAAAATTTAACACCGTGCTGAATGAAGTGAGTGCATCGGCATTGCCTCTTATTCTATCACGAATAATCGAAACAACTTGGTAGTGCCTTGAACTACCGTCATATTCCAAGAGAACTCTGGCAAAGACTTCACTATTTCGAGTGAATCGTCGTACGGTTTTTCCGGCACAATTTTTATTTTCTCATAGCATTTGATTACAGGATCAAGGCAATGGCTTGGCTGCAAGGGGTGTTGCTATCGCGAAAAATATCCTCAAAAGATGCTATGAGGAACGGGAAACCAAACAATACCAATACAGAATCCTTGAGTATAACACACCCCATCTCTGTTATTTTTCGGTCGCGTATTAAAAACCTAAATGCCGATTTCGGAGTATTATTACATCGAAGCAGGTTAAATGAGATTGTTCAAGAAAAAATTTTACAAAATAAAGGAAAAGCAAACATATTATTATGATCGGAACGCAAGGTCTCTACCGGTACTGAAAATGGGTGATCCTGTAATATTTAGGAAGAACTGCAAGGAATTTTTGCAGACGTAACAAACGTTTCATAGTTAAAACCAAGAATAACAAATTTAATCCTAGTGGATTATTTGTTATTTGAATAAAACATTAAAAATTATGTAGCAAGCCCGGAGAATTGTAGAGATTCAAATAGTTCCGCCAGTTGAGCGTGTGGGACAGGGTAACAATAACGTTAGTAATGAAGACAGTGTTGGACTTCTTCTTCTGATAATTATGAAACCACTGGTAGTGATTGTTCTGAAACTGAGATTGAATGTGATGTTGATTCACCCACTCCACCCGATCTAACTAAAACAAACAAGTTCCGGTCGAACTGTGCAATCACCCAAAAGATATGGTTGGGATTAGTTACTACATATAACAAATATCGCAGTATTACTGTAATTTAAACTTGGTCACATCAATTATTAAATTTAAGTAAATGTGAAACAATTGTAAAAAAAAGAGCGTGTAATGAGTATTAATGAACAACTATGTAATGAATGAGAATGAATCACTGGTGCAGAGAAACAAGATCAGTAGTAATAAAGTCATTAACAAGCTCAAGCAAGTTCTGTTGTTTTACTGTTAGTAAAAGACCAAATTATTACAAACGAGGGATTCAATTCCAGATTGAGAACTGAGACGTTAATGATAGAAGCTGAGACCTTAATTAATTTTCAGAAAGGTTTAATTGTTTAGTTGGTTTTGTAGTTCAGACAAAGAACATAAACGAAACAAATTTTCATGGTGAGTACTTAAACACCGCGGCTTTAGTTCTTTAAACAGATGTCCTTTAGCACTTGACGTAGACAGATACATAGATTTGAAAATGTTCTTAGCAAAGGTAAGTAAATTTGATACAATAACTTGGTATGGTTTTTTTTTATAATTCATGTATCGATGCATTGTTTTCAGATATTTTACTTGTTGCTGCTGCAAAAATTGTGCTTGGCACGTTACACACCTCTTACGGCGCATTTCAATGGCCAGGAAAACGCGATTATTATGAATACAGATACACCTATACCACTAAATATGTATCCAAAGCTACAGAATGATTTATACTACAATTATCCAGTAAATAATTTGATTAAGCAACAAAGAAAGAGTATGGAGCCAATTGTTGAGACTAGTACAGCGACTACCTCGACAACATCGACAGAGTTGCCTCTAATAACACCAATAAGAAGTTTGGATGATGAATTTCATAGCGAATTGATGTACATTGCTCAACACAGACTTGGCCTTAAACGCCTAGAAGATTTACCTAGCATCAGTGAGTTGGGCGAACTACTTGGTAAGGAGAATGCAACAGAAACAATCGAGTATATCCGACAATTAACTGCAACGGAACAAGGCATTGCATTGATGCGTGCATACATTGAATCTTCGGTCATCGACAATGACAAAGCAGTTAACATTGATCCTACTGTTACTGACGATGCTGATGATGATGAGGACAATAGTAATGGTAAAGAAGCTGATGTAAATTATGCGAATGCATCATCAGAAAGTGTTGAGGATTTAATTCAACATGAATTAGTAGATGAAAAACTAATTTATGCTGGCGATGATAGTGATGCTGATGCAGAAGCAACCACCACGAAGCCAACTACTACCATTGGAATTCAAATGCGTTCTTTTAGACCATTTTTCTTTCCAGTACATCCTCCCGAAATTTTGCATAACCCTTTATTGGTACAAAATCCATTGTCTTCTCATTATCCTATACCATTGCGTCTGATCCTAATACAAGATGAACCGATACCTGATCAGTTCACATCAACAACTCCACCACCCCAACCACAAGCAGTCCACCTAAATACACCGCGCATCGAAGCACCCGAAAAAGATGATACTGGTGATATTGTTGCACCGCATGTCCAGCAACTTTCCGAAATGTCCAATGTCTCACCCAAGAAACTTGGGGGAGGTATCCTGGACGTAGGAGACGGCTTTGATTATCAACTTTATGCTGCCGTTCAACGTGCAATTGAGCAAAATGATGATCTAAAAAAGTTACTTAAATCAGTAGATACATTAAATTAAGGTTAAACATGATAAATATGAACACACAATAAATATACGTATTACGAAATTAATTAATATGTATTGTTTTTCTTGGGACATCATTAGCATTATGGGATGAATTGGTTGAATTCAGTTTTGTCGAAATATCATTTACTACACATAACTATTGATATTTCAGTAATGTGTATTATTCAAATATTTATTCATTAATATATCATCTTGTGCATAACTTTTATTGCTTCAAATCACAATAACAGCTAATATAAGATGAATCGACATACACGTAGTACATAGATAGGTTCATGAGTTCTTTGTTTAAACAATAATATAAGGGCAATGCCATTTTGTTGGCCTTTGCACTTTGGTAATTTGTTTAATATAATTTTATATTTGTCCGCAAAATAGCACTCAAATGTTCTGGTAATTATTAAACAAATGAGCGTGCATTGGACAGCAGAAAATATCAAAACCGAAACTACTGTGAGTCAATATTCTAAGTCAGAGTCAGTCACATCGCGTGGCGAACAAAGCGGAAATGAAAGGAACCGTGCCTTGCTATTGAATGGCCAGAGTTGCTGCACGTGTTGAGTTGCCAACTAATTAAATATACAAGACACTGGCAACTTTGATATTTGAAGGGCAAAACAGCTTTGCCATATTTGCGTAATGGGTGGCAGCACTTGTACATTATTCAATTAAATTTTAATTTATAACGTAAAACTTTATCTATTTTTTCCTTTAACTTATGTATTTATGTATAATTTCTTTTTTATGTATATTGGGTGATAATGTGTTAAGATTGGTACTGAAGTGACAAAAGCATTTTCCTGGAAGAGAGTATAGTCTCATATTACGTATTTGCTAAGTCCCAACATCCATAGAAATAATTCCTAAATATGGCAAGTCAGAGAGTATTGTCGAATTCTATAGACCCGGGATGGCGATTAATGACACACGTGGTGGCACACTATAAAATAGTTCCGTCACGCTAAAATTGTTTCGAAAGCGACTGATGCCGCTCCAAGTATGGTGGGCAAACAGAATGGTTTTATCAGTACATTTCAAACACACATAGGATATTCGACTCTTGTAGTCCACTACAACATTCACCAACAAGACTTGTGTGGAAAATGTGGTGTCGCCTTTCTATATAATATAATGGCAGCAGTCGCAAAAATAGTGTATGTCAGTCGTAGACTTTAAATAAACGAAAATAATAGACCAAATTATTACATGGTGGGAGAAGTAAAAAGCTTGATAGAAAGTAATCAGGAATCAGTGGAAAATACAAGAAAATTAATTGGAAAATAATAGTAGTTAAAATTGAGAAGGAAGCGAAGGAACTATTGGAATAGAATAACTAATAGTAATAGTAGAGTGAACTCGATTGTGTGAATTTGGCAAATGAATGGCCAAAAGGGAAACATGCAACCGCACCCAAAGACCCATTATTGTGGTTAATTGGATCAAAAGCTATGGACATCTACAACACATTATTTCCAAACCAAAATCAACCTGTTTCTGCTGATGTGTGATGCGCCGGCGGGTGCTCAAGGGACAAATAATGGACAAAATATCGTTAATCGGACATTGGATAACAATTTGGTTGCATATGATCCATGGAGTCATTTAAATTTAATAAAATTGCACATAGCGATAAACAACCCTTTGCTGATTTTGAAACAGACTTGCGGAAACAAATTCAATTTTGTGAATACAAATGCCAGTGTGAAGGAAAGAATGCTTAAAGATCGAATTGTCATAGGAGTCAATGATCAAAAGTTGCAATTCATACTATTGGAAGGGGCAACATAACACATTAAACAACGTGCTTGACGTGGAAAGTCTTTGTAGCGGCAAACGTCAACAAGGGTTTGCTGGACAATAATCGCATCAGCATGTGGAATAAATAAATGCCGTTGTACGCAAATGCTTTAATTTTGGTGAATCACCATTTACACCAGTGCATCTTCGAGTATGCAAAGCAAACGGCATTAAATGCAATTTATGTTTTCGCCAGGGCCAATTCGTGCGTTGTTGCAAATCGAAGGGAAGACAACCACTGGAAAACAATTTGAACAAAAAAATGGAAAGCAAAAATAACACATTGGACAACAACAAAGGAAAACAAAATCATTCGCTCAGCTGGTTACAATAAAGGTAACAATTTAGATATTTTTAAGGGGAATGTGAATAGAGTTAATGAAATTAATCATAAATTTAGAATAAGTTCGAGTAAAGTTGGAAATCAAAAGATGCGATGAACCAAAGAATATAGAGAAGAAAATCAAACAATAGTTTTTAAGCTGGATACTGGGTCGGTTGTCGGATTGGGTTAAATTGATTAAATGCTAACATAGAAAATCAACAGAACAACTTCCCTGTTTTTGATTACAGTGGAAATAAAATTAAGATATTTGGAACTGTTAAATTAAAATGTTGCGATTCAGAACGAACAGAACTATATACTCATTTTCTGATTGTTGATGATGCATTCGAACCACTGCTAGGTCTTCAGTCATGTATTGCATTTGGGCTAATTAAGCGACTGGATGGAAGTCCCGTTACAGTCGTGCCACAAACAAAAGTTGAATTACAATATTAAAAAACAATCGTGATATTTGGTTTGGGTAAATTTCCGGAAACTTTTTCAATTAAATTAAAGGAAAATACTAAAGCAAGGTTGCACTTTAAGAAACAGATTCCTTTGAGTTTAGTCGATAAACTGAAATAGGATATAGAGACTTGGTACAAGATGTCATCGTTTAACCTGTAGATAACCCAACCGAATGGGTAAACAATTTGCAGATAGTCGAGAAACCCAATGAAACTACGCATCTGTCTGGATCCAAAACCATTAAATGAATGTATTCGACGCGAACATTTTTTAATTCCTACGATTGATAATTTCATTCCGTGTTTAACAAATAAGCGTTTATTTTCGATTCTTGACCTGAGTGCTGGATTTTGGTACATGGAATTAGATAGCAAAAGTTCTTATGCCTTTTGGTCGATATAAATTTAACCGTGTGCCTTTTGGTCTCAATTAGGCACCTGAAATGTTTCAGCGTAGAATGGTTCAGATATTTGGAGACCTACCAGGGGTCATAGTTTATTTTGATGATATTGCCGTTTCTGCCGAAAATGAAGTAGAACATGATAAAATATTGTCATTAGTAATCAATCGTGGGCGTGCTAATGGTATTAAATTCAACCCATATAAAATACAATATCGGAAATCAGAAGTAAATTTCAATGGTCATATTTTATCTGATGATCGGGTAAAACCTAATGATAAATATCGGAAAGCTATTTTAAAAATTAAAAAAACCAGATAACAAACATGATGTAATGCTTCTATTGGGTCCTTTCAAGTATCTCGCGAAGTTTATTCCAAATCTGTCAAAATAAACTGTTGCGTTGAGAGAAGTAACTGAAAACGATGTTGAGTTTGAGTGGTTGGACAAACATGAAAAGGAAATGGAAAGCTTGTTGAAAATTATAACGTCTGGGTTAGATGGGTTGGGAATCAAAAAACACTTTCTCGAGCAAGAATGTATAATTTTTGTCGATAATTGATGCGTATTCTGGATATCTAATAGTTGAATATATGTCCAGTAAAACGTCGAGTCACATCATCGAAAAACTAAGGGACAATCTCAACAAAGTGGGATATCCATCGATAATTAAATGTGATTACAGTCCATTTCGCTCGCCGGAATTTGATGCATTTGCAAATGATTACAACATTCGAATGAGATTCCCAAGCCCTCGATACCCTCAAAGCATTGGCAACTAGCAAAGGGTGTTGCAATCGCGAAAAATATCCTTAAAACATGCTATGAGGCACGGGAAACCAAACAATACCAATACAGAATCCTTGAGTATAACACATCCCATCTCTGTTATATGTCGGTCGCGTATTAAAAACCTAAATGCCGATTTCGGAGTATTATTACATCGAAGCAGGTTAAATGAGAAGATTGTTCAAGAAAAAATTTTACAAAATAAAGGAAAAGCAAACATATTATTATGATCGGAACGCAAGGTCTCTACCGGTACTGTAAATGGGTGATCCTGTAATATTTAGGAAGAACTGAAAGAAATGGAACTACGGGAAAAATGTGTGAAATAAAAATGATCATTCTTACATCATTCGTGGTAGCTTCAATAAATTTTGCAGACGTAACAGACGTTTCATTGCTAAAACCAAGAATAACGAATTTAATCCTAGTGAATTGTTATTTGAGGAAAACATTAAAAATTATGTAGCAAGCCCGGTAGTAAAGAGATTCAAATAGTTCCGCCAGTTGAGCGTGTGGGACAGGGTAACAATAACGTTAGTAATGAAGATGATTGTGAGGTGGAGGAACGGGATCTACCAGTGTTCGACAACTTCTTCTTCTGATAATTATGAAACCACTGATAGTAATTGTTCTGAAGCTGAGATTGAATGTGATGGAAATTAACCCACTCCACCCGATCTAATTGACCCAAATGTTATCTAAACAAGTTCCGGTTGAACTGTGCGATCACCAAAAAGATATGGTTGGGATTAGTTACTACATATAACAAATATTGCAGTATTACTGTAATTTAAACTTGGTCACATCAATTATTATTATATAAGTAAATATACAACAATTGTAAAAAAAAGAGCGTGTAATGAGTATTAATGAACAACTATGTAATGAATAAGAATGAATCACTGGTGCAGAGAAACAAGATCAGTAGTAATAAAGTCATTAACTAGCTCAAGCAAGTTCTGTTGTTTTACTGTTAGTAAAAGACCAAATAATTACAAACGAGGGATTCAATTCCAGATTGAGAGATTGAGAACTGTGACGTTAATGATAGAAGCTGAGACCTTAATTAATTTTCAGAAAGGTTTAATTGTTTAGTTCGGACAAAGAACATAAACGAAACAAATTTTCATAGTGAGTACTTAAGCACCGCGGGTTTAGTTCTCTAAACAGATGTCCTTTAGCACTTGACGTAGACAGATACATAGATTTGAAAATGTTCTTAGCAAAGGTAAGTAAATTTAATACAATAACTTGGTATGGTTTTTTTATAATTCATACTTATATCGATGCATTGTTTTCAGATATTTTATTTGTTGCTGCTGCAAAAGGTGTGCTTGGCACGTTACACACCTCTTGATGATTTAATTCAACATGAATTAGCAGATGAAAACCTAATTAATGATGGCCATGATAGTGATGCTGATGCAGATGCAACCACCACGACGACAACTACTGATGCACCGCCTTCCATTGGATTTCAAATGCGTTCTTTTAGACCATTTTTCCTTCCAGTACATCCTTCCGAAATGTTTCATAACCCTTTATTGGTACAAAATCCATTGCCTTCTCATTATCCCATACCATTGCGTCTGATCCTAATACAAGATGAACCGATACCTGATCAGTTCACATCGACAACTCCATCACCCCAACCACAAGTAGTCCACCTAAATACACCGCACATCGGAGCACCCGAAAAAGATGATATGAAGATAAGTTTTCCGACATGGCCAATGTCTCACC
Organism: Amiota mariae; assembly: GCA_035041805.1. Classification (NCBI taxonomy): domain Eukaryota; kingdom Metazoa; phylum Arthropoda; class Insecta; order Diptera; family Drosophilidae; genus Amiota; species Amiota mariae. The sequence goes on from JAWNKV010000287.1 coordinate 1,206,556, forward strand.
CAAGAAACTAGGGGGAGGTATCCTGGACCTAGGAAACGGCGTTGATTATCAACTTTATGCTGCCGTACAACGTGCAATTGAGCAAAATGATGATCTAAAAAAGTTATTTAAATCAGTAGATACATTAAAATAAGGTTAAACATAATAAATATTGTATGAACACATAATAAATATACGTATTACGAAATTAATTAATCTGTATTGTTTTTCTTGGGGCATCATTAGCATTATGGGATGAATTAGTGAATTCCGTTCGACGAAATATCATTAAATACACATAACTGTTTATATTTCAGTAATGTGTATAGTATTTATTCATTAATATATCATATATATCTTGTGCATAACTTTTATTGCTTCAAATCACAATAACACCTAATATAAAATGAATCGACATACACGTGGTACATAGATAAGTACATATGTACATATATGAGAGAGTTCATTAGTTCTTTGTTTAAACAATAATATACGGGCAATGCAAAATAGCGCTCAAATGTTCTGGTAATTATTAAACAAAAGAGCGGGCATTGGTCTGCAGAAAATACTAATGAGTCAGTCGCGACGTTCAAAACGGAAATGAAAGAAAACGTGACCTGCTACTATTAAACTAATAACTAAATAGATTAGGATTGGTGTATCACAAGCAGTGTCCTGGCACCAATATTGTGTACTGTGCACAGTGTACACTTTATATAGCAGGCTTCGATGTTCAATGATCCCAATGCCTTGCTAGCAACATACGCAGACGATATATGCGTTCAGTTCAATTCTGGTTCGCCCACAGAAGCGGCGGAGACGATAAACAATTACTTCTATCGTTTCCATGTTTTGGTCAAATCGAAGAAATATTTCCTTGTGAAATAAAAGGTTAATTTACAAGCAACTAGCAACTGTTTGTTGAATGTTAATTTTGAGTCTATAGACCAAGATATTTAAAATGGTTGTCCCATGAAATGCGAGGTTGCAATTTCGTAGAAAGAAAACCTTTCGCTTCTTAGTCATTACTAACGTCCAACAGAGTCATAAATGTATGTTAATTGCTGTTTCATTCACAAGGAAATCCTATTTGATCACAATAGTTACTTTTTTGTTATCTCCTCATAATGTAGTCGCAAAATATTTTTGAACACTGTTATCACACCGTAAAATGGACGATATTTTAAATTGTTGTTTCTTAACAAATAAAACCATTAGATGATTATGATTACAAAAAAAAAAAAACAAAAAAAAAGACGTATTTTTGCATTATAAATTCATGTTATTCTCTGTCAAAGACCATCATATTGTTAAGTCCAAACATTCAAGTCGTTTATATTTATGACAATTGCAACCTCATCTAATACCTAGTATTTGTTAATCACATTATTTTTTTTCTTTAATTTTAATTTTACATTGTTGTTCGCCCAGTATCTTTTCTGCTTTCTGTATTAGCTCTTTCTCCCATTTTGTTAACGATAAATTCACTATATGACATATGCCATCGGTATTTACCATACATGGCATCGACATCACAACTGGTGAACAAACTCCATTGATACCTTCACACAAGGTACCAAGAGGTAGAATGCAACCGCTATTCTCCTTCATTGAGGCAATAATATCTGCAACGGACAAGCCAATAGCCCAACTTGTGTAGCCTTTAATTTTGATTAATTTGTAGGCGGCATTCACAGTTTCTTTTACGACTTCACTCCACTTCTCCGGATCCTTATCGGTGCCAATATCAGGATTAAGTTTAATAAGCGGCGTGCCACCAACAGTAACAGTCGACCAAAGAGGCACTATATTCTCACCATGCTCACCAACAGTAAATCCATACACAGCTTTGGGTGAGACACCCAAACGTTTGGCTATAAAATAACGAAAGCGCCCCGTATCCAAATTTGTGCCCGCAGAAAAACAACGTTCTATTGGCAAATTAGATATCTTCTGAACAAAATAAGTCATAATATCAGCTGGATTGGAAACTATGATGTAGGTAGCATTCGGACTATTTTTGACCAAATTTGGTACAGTCGCGGCCAATATATCGGCTGTGGTCTGTGCTATTTCGAGACGGCTTTGCCCAGGTTTCGGACGTGCGCCACATGTAATCACCACATATTTAGAATCTTTAGACTCGCTGCCATCCGCACATGGAATAACATTTGGACAATCATTGAAAACGGAACCATGCAAATAGTCCAATGCTTCCGCTTTAACAAAATCTTTGCGGATGTCCATGATACACAGATTCTTAGTAAGTCGACGACCAAGTATGGCGCTGACGCAAGCCATACCAACAGCACCGGCACCAACGATTGTAATCTTATCAGTTATTTTTGGTATACTGAAGCCGATTCTGGTCATTAGTTTACTTTTAATGCCCCCTGTATCTGGGCATTTGCAACTGAAACTCCTATGAAGAATACTCTTGTTTAACGAGGCTGCCTCTTTGAATGGTTTGGTTGGTGTTGCAGATGCTCCAAAGTTGTCAATCGCATTTGATGTTTTTCGGACTTCAAAACTGAAATTATCACTGCATCTTGTAAAACAGCGTGTGAGCCCGACATGTGGAATTTTTACAGCGAACAACATTATTTTTACAATGAATTTGGTACTTGAAATTTGGAATTAAGTTCTGCTTTTCTTTGTTATAACATAGTATTTAGATTTCTGAAAAAAAAAACAACGCCTACTGTGCTTATGTTTTACTTAGATCAAATTTAGATTTCATTGCTCCATGCTATTATTTCAGCGGTATTTCGTGGCATCCAATACTTCCACTTTCATCTGCCTTCTTTAGAAATTCAATCAGATCCGCAATGGAATTTATATTATTGACAATTTTAGTATCGGAGGGCTTTTCCTGCTGCGAACTATTAACCTTGCACTGCAAGGCTTCAGACAAAGATTCATTCAATTGCTCAAGTCGTTTGCTAACATCTACCAACACATCATTCAAATTATCGGAATCCACTGTAGTTTCTATGGCGCTGACTTGTGTCCTTATTTTATTTGTGTTAGGCGATTCTGGCACGTTTGCAACAACAATAAAAATTAAAGGTGTTCCATTACCAACTTCTGGTGTTTGCTTGTTGCAAAAGTTGGTATCTCTTTGGCACTGTGTAAAATTTGAACTGTATGAGGCATGGCGAATCTTTTGGAGCATGTTACATGGAGTCTTCTTAGCAACAGCAATATCGGCTATGATTTTTGTCCTTTCTTTGTTATATTTATGGCTTTTAGTATTAAAGACTCTTTTGATCTTGCGTCGCACAATCTTCATGTGAATTGTGCCTTGCCTAGGTTGTGAGGTTTGAGGTGATGGAAACTTAATTTTTGGAACAGAACACTTGTTTTGGTAGGCAATATTTTTATTATAGTCATGGCTAATGGATAAGGAAGTGCACGACATAGAAGTGCGCGATATTGAAGCGCAGATAGTTTGTGGCATATGGAGAAAATTTTTTGTACCTAAAAAACGTTTCATTGTTATAGCATTCCCATGAACTTAATAAAATTCCAAAAAAATCTTTTAATTTTAACACAAAATTTTTGATAATTTTAATAACTTTTGTAATTTTTTTTTTTTTAATTTTTTTGTTTTTATATTAAACTAAAAATTTTGACTTTACATTGGACGCTTCACTTGATTCTCATACTTTCTATCCTTTTACATTTTTTAATTCCTTTAGAGCAATTTGTAAATTCTAAATTTGTAAAGCTACCATGGATCTTGCCAACTTTAACAAAAAATGTGATTTACTTGGTCTTTTTGTGTCTGATCTCTTATAGTTGAATAGCAGATTGTTTTCTCAAAAGTACTTTGGCAGATTTCAGCAGACGTTCAGTTTCCCAACCTGTTAGTGGTAATTTGCAGATACGTGTGATTCCATTCGGGGATACCATAGATGGCAATGATAAATAAACTGGATCCCGAATACAGTTTGTGCCTTTAGCATTTGTGCCGACTGACACTATTTGTCCGCTATTCTCTTGCATTTTTTCTAGTATATCAGCGATACTTAGAGCAACGGCCCAATTGGTGTAGCCCTTGTTAATGGTAACAGCTTTTGGTCCATTTACAACTTGTTGGTGTACTTTTGACCAATCTTGGTAGTCATCTTTGGTACCAATATTTGGAACTACTTTATGCAATGGGATGCCACCTACGGTGACACTAGACCACACTGGCACTGAGCTTTCACCATGCTCTCCAATAATATAGCCATCCACACAACTAGTTGCTATATTGAGTCGTTTCGCTATGTAATATTTAAAGCGTGCCGTATCCAGATGGCAACCTAAACTTATGCAACGATGTGGAGGTATTTTTCCCACTTTATGTGCTACCCAGGCCATTACGTCCGATGGACTTGACGCAATAATGAATGTTGCATCGGGACTTTGTTCAACCAAACCAGGTATAAGATTTTTCAGCATAGCCGCTGTTTCCTGAACAAACTCCATGGTTGATTTACCGATCGGACGTAAACCTACCGTAACGATTACATACTTAGAGCCCTTTGTATTGCGACCATCTGAATCGGCAGTAATAGTGGGATTGTTTAGAAACGATGAACCATGAAGAAAGTCCAGTGCTTCCGATTCGATCCAATTCCTACGTAAGTCCATGAGAGCCAGATTGTTCGTAAGGCCTTTTTGTAATATGAAAGCAGCTGTTGAAATGCCAACTTGCCCAAGGCCAACAATGGACACTTTCTCCGATTGGACATCTTTCGTCTCTAGATTTTGAAACATTTTCCTTAACAATCTGACATTTTTCTCATTTTCGTCTGGCCCGAGACACTCGCTTTCCGGACTGGATAATGTAGCAGTAAAGGACGCTGGATAACTTTGAAAGAGCCGTTGTCGTATATATTCGTGATTATAACTATACTTCGTTAAGTCCGGATTGGACGCTTCTTGGGTTCGAGCCTGAGTTTCACCCTTGTCCATAAACAGAGTTTCTTCTTGGGTTCGAGCCTGAGTTACAGCTTTGTCCATACACGGAGTTTCTTCTTCGGTGCGATTTTGAGTCTTAGCACTACCCACACAAGGTAATTCTTTAGATTCTTCTACCATTAACCCTTTGATCGGCTGTCCTTTTGTTGACGATTCATCTGCATATATCTCGTTCGTTACGATTTGGTTATTTGTGGTATCAGGGGGCTTGTACATTTGGTCACAATCTAAGCCTATTGATATTCCAGTGACTGTGTACGTTTCATTACTTTCGTTAGAATTACTTATAACTTTAATATTTTTAAATTTTTTAGCTTCTAATATCAAATCTGATGATTTACTACTATAAGTGTTATTGTCAAAGAGTTGCTTATCTTCTTTTTCTTCTTTTTTTATAGAATTGAATGATTGTCGATCCAATTCCTCCAGTTGGTTTATAAACTTTTGTTCTTTTACAAAACCTTTTAATTTTAAGTTTTTAAAATCTTTTGAATATTTAGGATTGTTTGACTGCTGCAACTCTTTTGAATGGTCCAGTTGCTTAAAATGATTTTGCTTTATTGGTTCTAATTGTTTCAATTCCCCTGACTGATCCGACTGCTCATTTTGACATTCTGATATTTCTTTGTTTTCAGCTTCACCAACCGATATGATAATCTTAGATGTATCCGTAGGAGTTTCTACTAATTCAATTCTCAGATCTAAAGAACCAATTGTTAATTGTGTTAATTGATTGCCATCAAGAACTATAGTTTTTAAAGGCTCGTCAGGATTCAAAGGTTTTCCATTTTGAATTTCGGGATTTACTGTTGAATAATGCTTGGGAAATTTTGTAGCAATTGAATGGCATGGCATTCTCCAAGTCCGTTGAAGGGATTTAATTGTCGTGCAGCAATGCGCAAAGCGCAACAGTGGTCGCACAAGTTTCATATCCACGTCCATGTGTCTAAGATTCAAATGGCCTAATTAATGAATCTAGTGAAATCAATTTTTTTGTCTTTATAAATTCACACAAAATTTTCCAGCATTGTTAGAAGTTTTTTTAATGAAAACAAAAAAAATTGACATAAGTTACGTAAGTAATATAAAATGTTCTAAATGATTTGAAAAGTATAGCATATCATATAAAATGTGTTTTATAGAACTTATGTATAAAACTTAACTGAGGTCAATATTTTTTTGAGCCTCCATAAGTATGCAAGCCGATTTGTGTAGTGCTTCTTGTTCCTGATCAGTGAGTGGTAGCTCAATAACATGCGTGATGCCATTTTGTGAAACACTGCATGGCAACGAGAGATAAACTGAATCATGGATGCCATTAAAATCCTTCATATCGCTACTTATAGGCATTACACGTGGTTCATTCGATTCCATGGCTCTAACTATATCAACGACTGAGAGTGCGATTGCCCAATTCGTATAGCCCTTTACTTTGCTAACAAATCCACCAGATTTAGCAACTATCTTTTGAAACCGCGCCCAATTGTCAGGATCGTCACAAGTTCCTATTTTAGGTGCTAATCTAGTCAATGGTACTCCACCGACAGACACACTTGACCATACCGGCACAGAACTATCACCATGTTCACCAATTACATATCCACTAACCATATTCGTGGAGACTTTTAAACGCTGCGCGACATAATATCGAAGACGTAATGAATCAATATAACAGCCACTACTAATGCAACGTTCCGGTGGTATTTTAGTCAATTTCTGCGTTACCCAGGCCATAACATCTGTGGGATTTGATATTACCACGAATGTCGCTTTTGGACTTCCTTTTGCCAGCATTGGAACGATTCCCTTTAGTATATTTGCAGTTTCCTGACTTATGGCTAGACGTGATTTGCCTGCTGGTCTGACACCAGCAGTAACTATAACATATTGGGAACCCTTCGTTTTTGAACCATCTCCACACACTTTTACCTTTGGACTGCCAAGTACTGCTGATGCGTGTAATAAGTCCAATGCTTCCGCTTCCACCCAATCCCTTCGTTTATCCATAAGAACAAGATCATTAGTTATACGATGCTGCAGTAGGAATGCGCAGATTGTAATGCCTACTTGTCCCACGCCAATCACACTTATCTTACATTTTTTTTGTTTGTTGCACTTGTCTTTCCAGAATTTCGACATCGTTGCATCGATGCCACCAAAACTTGTTGAGAGACGGTGACGTCTGTAAGGCCTCAATTTTATGTTAAACTTATTACATTTTTGACAATCAGTCGATAAGCAATGTCGTAAGGCAAAGTTCCAATATTTATATTTTTTTGTCTTCATAGCGAATTTTGTCCGAAAGCAATAATTTTCGTTTTGTCGAATTTAATGGACCGGAAGTCCTTTCTTTTCCAATTTTATTTAATGTATATTATAAACAGTCTCAAGGGAGACTAAATAAACATTTTCTAAATTATTGACAACAACGGCATTAATAACCAGGAGAACTATATACATTCATATATACTACATATAATTAAAAAAAATTTAATGGTAATATGTATGTATGTACAAGAATATAACGGTATTGTGTACTGCATTAACAAATGTGTGTTCTAAACCAGAAACTTCTCGCCCAAAAAATCATTCAAACTGTGCCTAAGAAGCCAAGACATTTTCCAAATTGTTATAGTAACATAGGTTGGGAAAACTTACGATTAATATGAGTTTAGGGCCCATCCACAGAATATGTTACACGTAAGGGGGAGAGGGGTCAACGAAGTGTGACATTATGTGACAAGGGATGGAAGAAGCCATAAGCTTCGTGATGTCACATATCCAAATTTGAAGTATTTTAAAAGGGAACTTCTTTATCTGTAAACGAATTACTTAAAAATATTACTAACTCTATCTTTAGGCTTTTTGACCTAAGTATCTAGAGCCCTAATAGGAACCCCAACAGGCGAACATTAAGAGATAAGATACACCATATTATCGGTTTCCACAAAGATAGATTCATTATGATAATACTTATTATTACTATTAAATTTAAATAAAAACCAGTAAAAAGAAGACTACATAACTTTGGCTATGCCGAAGTTTTAATACTCTTCCGCACCTCCCAGTGGTCCAAGGTCTTGAACCAGGTTGGTGGATATGGGACAGACACTCATAGTATCCAAATTTCAAGTCGGTAGTACACAGAACAAAAGAGTTTTTCAAATAAGAACTTTAATTTGGATCCTGGTTTGTAGGGGGGCTACGTCCCTAGTGGTCCGATTCGGCTGATTCCGACAAATATACTGCGTATGGTGGAAAGAAAGTAAAATTTCAGCTCCCTGGGGACAAGTTTGCATATACACAGAGGGTGTATTACAGCCAGACAGAGGGACGGACATAGTTATACTTATATATACTTTATGTGATCTCCGATGTCTCCTTCTGTGTGTTACAATATTCATGGCAAACTTATAATACTTTTCGCTGCATGAAGAGTATAATAATTTAGGAACTACTGTTTTAATGTAATCATTTCTAGGTATAAAATTACGAATTATGTGACGAGGGGGTTTTAGCGAAGAGTTCCTAAAAAATAACTTAAATATTCAGATAGACTAAAGAATGTTTTTTGAGAGTATTTATCACAATGTTACTTGTAACATTCAAAGAAGGTTAGCTTTACAACAGTGTAGACGCATTCGGGAGATCGTCAACCCCAAGAACTGATCCAAAAACTGAGAGTATAGCAAGCAAGACGGACGCAGAGACATAACCTAACCGATTCTTTTAGTCACGCTGATTACTTCCATACATAATTTACTAAAATTAAGACATAGTAATAATACCTGTATACTCTAGCCTAGTTTAATGAAACAAACAAAGAATAGGATGGAAGAGATCATTTATTTTATCAAGTTGCAGAAATTCTTGAACCTTAAATAAAATTTAGAATTTTCCCGAAATATAAGATAGCTTGATGTGGACATTCTATTTTACATTTTTAAGGCACATTGTCGTTCCCATTGTACATCAGCAGATCGTTGAAACATATCGCTTTCCAATTCTGTTAATCGTAAATTTGCTATATGTGTGACACCATTATGATTCATTTTGCATGGTAGCGATAGTATCACATGTTGATCGACAGAACAGTAGCCCAGCATATCAGTACCTATAGTTAGTACGCGTTGACCGTCATGAATTGCTCTTATCATATCGACAATTGCCGCTGGCATAGCCCAACCTGTCTTTTTATTACTGGGTAATTCATCATCATGTGCCGCTTCGATTACGTTCTTATGTACGGTGCTCCATTCGCTGTGATCATTATTTTTGCCTAAATCTGGAAAGCAGTTCGACAGTGGAACACCATCAACATTAACGCTCGACCAAACGGGAACGGAATATTCACCCTGAGCACCAATGATATAACCTTCAACACCTTTGGGTGAAATGTTCAAACGTTTGGCTATGTAATAACGAAACCGTGCCGTATCCAGATGACAGCCTGCACTAATACATCGAACTGGTGAAATGTCAAATGTTTGCTGCACCATCCATGTCATCAAATTGGAAGGATGTGAAGTAATGATGAACACAGCATCCGGATTGACATTAGCAACTCCTGGCATAAGATCTTTTAGTAAATCTGCATTTTTTTGGGCATTTTCCAGATATGTAACACCGTCCGCTTGTTTTGTGCCCGCCGTAACGATTACGAAATCGGAATCTTTTGTTTCCTGGGCATCGGCAGTTGCTTTCACAGTAGTTTCAGATCCTAATTTGGAATCAATTTTATCCGAATCACTTGTTTTGCAATTTATTTGGGTTTCAAATGGATCCATGACTACCAGTTCCCTAGACAAATTTGCGTTCAAAATGTAAGCAGAAATTTTAATACTTTCTTCATTGGAACCAATTACACTGATCTTTTTAATTGGTTGTTGTGCACTTTCAGTGGAATCCTCGTGTATACTTTTTGATGGATGGTACATAAACCATGGATTTTTAATACTCACTTTAGAATCTCCTAACTTACTATGCAGACCAATATCATAATTCGATGAGGTTATTAGGTTGTTGCCTTTATGTGTGGTTTGACTAAGTTGACGCTTATTAATGCAATTGATCAGAGAATTCTCCTTGAATAGATTCTGAATGGCGGCACATAAACCTCGAACCCATTTGTGAGACATCCTAAGCCTTTGGTTTATTTCTATTTTTATTATCCAGAATGATGGTTGAAATTTTGAAGAATAGAACGGATGTTTTTGAATTTTGAATGAAGTTGTTAATTTAAAAATTTTAAATATGAGCGAAGGGTCAAAGGTTATACTGTTTTTTTTTAATTTCATTATTTAAATAAACGTTTAAGTATGTAATTCCAATATGCACTGTTCTCTTCTCACAAATTTACTTAAATCAAGTGTTCACAGAAAGGGCTCTCTCTCCCACTCCCTTTCTGTTGTTTCACTGGTGATTTAAATTAGATCAAGAAATGTTTTCTACATACATATGTAAGTAAGAATTCGAATGCACATGAATGAGATCACTATATGTTTTCTATATGTGAATTGATAAAATGTATAAGAGAGTGTGGAAGCAAGGGGAAGCGCATTACACCCATTACACAATCCAAACACGAGGAACGTTCACAAATTGCTGATTGCCTATTAAACTTCAAAACTGTAGCTCCAACTCTTTATATGAATATGTATGTACACGACGAGTTGAATTTGAAGACTTTTGGGGCATAATTTATTAATCAACAATCTATCGGGAAAAAAATGTTTGGTAAACTATACGGGTATCATATCGAGATATACTATAGTGGTTTCCAACAGAAATTAATCATAAAAAAAAATAAATAATAAGCATGTAGCGACTTTTAAATAGCGTAACAGAAAATGTTAGAAAGGTGCCTACCGGAAAAATAGGAGCAATACATTGTGATAGAGTAGTCCCACTCACACACAATAATGTAATAGCAGATTATAGTTATAGGGCCCGCACACGATCATGCATGTACCATCAGTCGTTATCATAGTGTTTGTGAAATTAGTATGTGTGCGTGTCATGTACGTAGCAAGACGAAATATCCAAACGATTTGGATATTTCATCATGCATGTTATTCTCTCAATTCTCTCTTTGACCATTATCGTTCACTCTTTGACCATGCTGTCTCATTGACGCCTTCACAAGGTAAGTACATATGAAAGAGACAAATATAAGTAAGTGGTTATTAATTTGAAATTTTTGAAGTGAGCAGACTTTAAATTTTTATGGTTGTGAAATGCATTGAGTCATTGGCATTGTCGTCTGCACTCTTCGAAAGATAACAAGAAATGAACGATCTATGAAGCATGATAAACACACGTACAAGAAATGACTGATGGTACATGCATGATCGTGTGCGGGCCCTATTACATATCATTATTTGTGAGGGCTCTAAGTCTATATCGCTTATAGAATAGCGAAAAATTCGATTAAATGGATAAAGAAAATTGGTCTGCACAGCTGCAAACCGATTCTGCACGACCAATTTTAACTCCTTTGTAACACCTATGATTTTCGAGAATTATCCGTTTAACTACATATGTTTATGGTATCCTTTTGACACTGATGAAAGATTATTCCCAGAAATGGGATACCATATGTAATATTTGAATAGAAACATTATTCATTCAACTTTCTTTCTCACTGCTTACAGTATTGAAATTGAACTAAAACCACTAAAAAGAAGATTAAGTTTGGCTATGCCGAAGTTGTAATACTCTTCACGCACCTTTTATATCTTCTGATTATTATTCTAAGATCATGTTTTGTATGGGAGGTATACCTCCTAGTAATCTGAGGGTTTTGAAATTTACATAGTTGGTGGATATGGGGCAGATACCTGCAGTGTTCAAATTTCCATAGTATAAGAACCAAAAAAGTTTTTTTTATTAAGAAGATGATTTTGAATCTGGGTTTGTATGTGAGCTACCCCTCCTAGTAGTCCGACGGTCTTGAAATTTACATGGTTTGTAGATATGTCCAAATTTCAACTTCAGTAGTACAAAAAAGAAAAAAGTTTTTCTAATAATAACAGGAATTTGGATCTGGTGTTTGTATGGGGGGTAAACCCCTAGTGATTCGATTCGGCTAATTCCGACAAATGTACTGCGTATGGTGAAAAGAAAGCAAACTTCATGACAAAGTTACAATACTATTCACTGCGTGATTAATATAATTAAATTAATAATTAAAGAACGTTTAAGTGTTGAATGGTGTAAATAATTTCTAAGAAAACATTGCATTATCTCTGCCATCATTAGTGGAGGACTATCAACTTTTCTTTCTATGACTGAAATATCCAATTCTCTTTTTGAAGCATAGTGTATTTGAAAGATCACTATATTTTAACAAAAAAATGTTTTGATTCTTCAAATGGATTGTCAAATCGGGTATAAAAAAAAAAACAAGAAAGATATGCAGACTGAACTGAATCATTGTATTCTCTAGTGTTCTCCTTCTCTCCTTCACTTTTTTTTAAAGTGCAGCAAATGCGTGTGACTGTATCCGATTTTTTTGGAACATCCAAAGCTATAATTTTGACTAAACATACACCTGCTTCTACATTCTGTTACTCTATTGAAATGACAACGAGTGATTTTGAAATTTTTATATTAAAAAATATGATTAATGATTATTTTTGTATATTTCTTTTGTCAGTCTAAAGGTCAAAAACTTTATTTTAAAAAACCATAACCTATGCCAAGAGTCTGCAGAAGTCAATTGAAATCGAAAGTGTTATAGTCGGTGAAGTACTAGGCGCACAAAAATATACGCAAGTTAAATATTTGATGACCCCCAAAAAAAAATGTATGATGATCTTACAAAATTTTAAATTTTCATTGACCTGAATTTTTTAATACGTATTACGTACATATATACATATTATACGTATATACAATTTTGGCCCTTGGACAAATAATATTGTAATAAGAAAAGTTGAAAATTATATTGTGTAAAGGTCTTGAGTTCCAACAGGTTCCCAGCAATTTCCGTTAGTAAATTTCATTGTTTGTGTATTTCTTAAAGAAAATCAAAATAACATATTTACAAGAGCAGAAAGAAAAAGTCAAAGTGAAAATTCTGTTTTTATTATCTTCGTAGTGCCGCCCTTTGTGTTAAAATAGTACAACTAGTGATACTGGTTGTTCGTTCCACTTGTGCACATTATTCATGTAGAGATGATCAACTCTCAAGAAAATATCATCTGTTTTGTCTTCTTCTTTGTTATTTGATGACTTCTGATCTTCTCAAATTGAACAGCATCCATATTCAATAAAAAATATACATACGTATGAATTGATCTCTTGTGTAACCATGTGTAACATAGTATTAAGGTAACAGTGATTCTGGTAGGTGGACCACTTTTATACTTTGCTTGAATGCATTTTGTGTAAACAAAGAAAGATCGTGTGAATTTGGTTAAATTATAACAATACTCCATTCCATGGAAAAACCTTTATGTTTCTTTTTTCAAAAAAAAAAAAACCAAGACGCTTAAATCTTTAGAAATAGTTGATTGAAATTGTTTGTTTTGTTTTGTTTAATCGAAACATTCACATTAGGCGCACAGATGAGAGAATAGCTGAACTACAGAGCAGAGTCTCTTCAAAGAGCATAGTTTTTCCCAGGCATATTTTGTTTTTCAAAAATATTTACTTTTTCACGATTATTTATGCTGAATGACATTTATCGATTTGTATGTACTACGACGACTGACTGACTATCTTCCGAAATGTTTTGTTTTGATTATTAGATTTTAAACAGGTTCTCAGCATTAGAAAGTATGTAGTTAAGTTGACTCTACCAAATTGTTGAACTCTATTGAAGTGAGATACACACTATCTGCAGTTTTCGAGTATTAGAAACAATTAGTTTAGTTCATGCAGTCGCGCTTTCTTAAAGATTACTGAACGCCTATTAAGATGATATATACTTACATATGTGTATTTATGTATGTACGTGTACTATATGTTGCATGTGTTTTGGCTTGTGAAGAACTTTGTCTTGTGAACTGAAATCTTTCCAAGTATCTTTATAATATAAAAGAATTAAAAGAATTGAATATTGATTTTTATGGAAAATTGTTTACACTTTAGAGATAATAATAATTAGGAGCAATCATCCGTGAATTTCGAACAGGAATTCATAGATAGAACACGGATTTTGTCCACATGTTCAGATAACCTATTCTAAATCTAAAAAAGCAAATAATTTTTCTTTAGAAATATATATCCTTAACATGTGCAATCAAGTACACAACTCGAACAGTAGAACAGAAATGCACTAAATGCACATGGATTTTTCCCAAATCTTGATTTCATCCCTCTAAACTAATGGCATCCTATTCGTTTGATCTTTTTGTTCACGCTTCAATGAGTTTGTTCTCGAAGAATTGTGCGTGGGATGCTGTTGAAAACTGTTACTACCTGCTTAGTTTTTACAATTTTCATAGTGCATTCTATCTTATCTTCCTGCAGGCCTATTCGATTGCTACAGTTTTTTGGACATTAACTCTTTCCTTTTTCATCTGCTTAATTAATTCTATTTTTCATTTGGATTTTCAAATTCTCTTAGAAATATTTATGGACTACTAAATGCTGTTATCCTATTAGAATATTATGCATAGTCACGCTTCATTGATTTCATTTGATTTAAGCATAAAACTAATCCAACAAATCTGCATTGATCTCTACCTCTCAATATCTACAACTAATTTCTTTTACACAGAATCATCCATCGACAGAACCTTACTTATTTTGCTGTTCTTCTATTATTTTGATACAGTTTTCCTAACTCTTTCACTTTTATTATTTATGGTGGGTGCATTGATCTGAGAGAAAGAGGCCATCTTCCTTCAACTTGAAAGACTTAAATCTCGGGTTGTCCTTTAGGGAATCATGTTAACCTGTTAAAATATTAGGCTAATTTACGCTTGAACAATTTTTTTATTTCACTTAGTAACAAATTGCAAGTCCTTAAAAATTCACAATTTTTTTCGAATATAAACTTGAAACTATTTAAACTATTGTATTCTGTCATTTTTTCTGATATCCTGTTCGAATGTAACCCTTTAGTGACCTTTACGTAACCTCTGTGGGAAAATAAGGAAAAAAAATATTATATTATTATGTATGATCTTGATATTTATTTCTATTGCCAGATGGTTTTTAAATATTTTAGGATTTAAAAATTAAGAGAAGAAAACATGGAATTCAATACCAATCTAGGTATTCTTGGAGCTGTTATCCTGTTCTAATACTAACTAATAACAACATTGAATCTTTCCAACGAAATGTTCAAAAAAATTCACTTTACTCATTTAAAGAAATTCTTCAATTTTACTTTCAAAAGTGACATCTCTCTCAGCTCATCTTTTGTAAGTCTACACAAAATTGATGTTTACCTGTTGAAAATCCACTTTACCATTCAGAGATCAACAATTCATAGAGCTAGGAAACTATGGATCAGATGATTTCGAACATGTTGTATGGTAGATAGAATATTTTGAGAAAATAGAGAACAGATTTAAGATATATTCAATCTTTGCTGCTATCCTATTCAAATGATACACTTTGTGAACTCATTGACCTTATTTATGGATTCTTAATGACCTTTAAATTGAACTGGGTTTCTTTTCTTTTGTTGAAATCGATCTTAGTCTACTAACTGTATGACTTTGTAACATTGCGGCCATTCTACTTGTAGCCTTTTTGGCTTTATGATTTTAATGATCTTGAAAATCATCAATCATTGGTAATCAATGATGGTACAATATTTTTTGGTTATCTTATTTTCCCAGACCTCACAATTCTTCAATATTACTTTCTAGCTCTGCTGCTATCCTAATAGAATGATACACTTTGTGAACTTATTGACCCTTATGGATTTTTAATGACCTTTTCTTTTGTATTTCTAGGAAAACTATCGTTGGCTGTATATGTATTCCTTGATTCTATTGCATCTTTTGTTGAAATCGATTTTGGTCTACTAGTTGTATGACTTTGCAGCTATTCTTCTCAAATGTTATGTTTTGTGACCTTTTTGACTTTATGGTTGTAATGATCTTTAAATTGATAAATCTATTGTAATTCTAAGAAAACATAGCTAATCAGTGATGGTACAATAATTTCCTGACCTGACAATTCGTCTAAAACAACTACAATAGTATTACTTTCTAACTCTGCTGCTAACCTAATAGAATGATACACTTTGTTAACTTTTTGACCTTAAAGGTTTCCTAATGATCTTTAAATTCAACTGGTTTTCTTTCTTTCTTTGTATCGTACTTCTTGGAAAACCATAAATAATCGTTGTTTGTCTTTTCATATGTAGGTTTTCCCAAACCTAACCTTTCTCTAAACGATCTTGGGCTAGTATTACTTTGTAACGATGCTGCTATCCTACTCGAACGATTTGATTTTTAAATTGGACCAACCGGTTGCCTTTCTTTCTTGAGTTTTAAAATACCATCTTTGTTTGTTAAATATTTCTTGGTATCTGATTTCTCCGACTTGATCTTTTGTTGTAAATGATCTTCGTTTAGTATGTCTTTCTAACTCCACTGCTACCCTATTCGAATGATATACTTTATAAACTTCTTGACCTTATGTTAATGATCTTTGGTTATGGTTTTCTTAGTATCCATTATGTCTATTTTGCTTGACTTGACTATTTCAACCAACTCAAATGCTACACTTTCTATTTTAGCCTTTATGATAGCCATGATGATTTTACATTGAGCTGGCATTCCTTAGAAAACCAAAAATAAACATTAAGATAGTGTTTCATTTCCCTGACTTAGCCTTGAAAAGTGAATCAGTATTGCACATACTTTCTAGCTATGCTGCTATCCTACTCAAATGCAACACTTTGTGACCTTATTGAGATTGTGGAAATAATGACCTTTCTTTCTTTCTTTCTTTTGTATGTTTTAGAGAATCATCATTGAAGAATGCACAATATTTCTTGACATGTAATTATTCTGACCTTTTCTGACATAATTTTGATCCAGCAATTCTTTCCAACTATGCTGCTACCCTACTGAAATGCTACACTTTGTGACCTTATCGGCCTTTAAATCAACAAGTTGGTCGGATTAATGAATCATTTTCTCACATTCACTCACATCACTAGTCTTTCTTCTTAAAATCTTTTACCACATTTTGCTACCTGTTATTTTTGAAGGCTTTAAATACATTCTCCGTAGTTCTGTTTCTCTGTTCGAATTCTATAGTTTTGAGTATATCATTTCAATTCAAAGAAACTTGATACTTTTTTGTTGAAACCGATCATCAGAATCATCATCATCATTAACTTGTGCACAATAAAGATTCCTCAAATGCTGTTTGTTTATTTTCTCAGAATTTTTTCATCATTCCAAATTATCCCAGCGGGGTAGCGCATAATGAATGACTTTGTATTTGTTTTACTAATTGAATTTCACCAGGATTACAGCAAACCTTGAAAGATACTGAATCAAGCCGAACCGAACCGAACCGAACTGAACTGAACCAAACAGACTCATTAAGTCCTGACCTAAATGATATTTATTCATTGCCTTCTGCACACCTGTTCGATTGCTACACTTCTTAACTCTTTCCATTTTTATTTTGTTTGCTCGATCTCTTGATCTCTGAACCCCTCCCTCTTTGTTGTTGAGCACATAATTTTCTCCTGAGGCATCATAATAAATGATTTTCTTTCATTATGTAGTTTTTTTAGTGAGTCATCTAAATTATAACGTTTGTTTATTATAATAAAGCGTGAAATTTACACAGGAGATCAGAAAACCTTCAGCAAGCGATTCAACTGCACTTTCATGTTATTTCATGTAGAATTTCTTCAAGACACGTGTCAGATAATTGAAGAAAATTACTCAAGATACGGGTGAGTGAGTGAGTGACTGAGTAGCAAACAAATTGACCTTAAGTGGTGGCAGTGAATGTTCGGATGGTGGTGGTTTGTTTCGGTTGTTTTTTTTCACTTATTTAGGTAGGTAAATACTTACTTTTCATTCTTGATCTTGTACTACTTACTAGCAGTCATTTCTGAACGCCTGTTGAAAAACATGAAATTATCGTGACAAAGATCATTTCCTGCTAATTGATGAAGATTGAATTACATACGAACACAAAATGAATGGGATAGGAAGAAAGAAAAAGCGATCATGTATCATTATGTCTGTCTGTGGTCTGTAGGCAATTATGATGACGATGATGATCGGGAAGAACCGACGCTTAAGTCGCAAGCAATTGTTTTATTTGGGGGCACAGCATGGTGTCGAAAATTCGAATAGGCTTTCAGTACTTTTAGAAGGAGTTGCTTTTTATATAATATTTTTCATTTCAAATTTCACTTAATGTTGTGATCAGTTAAAAACATCACACATAACCGGATTTCAGGAGTCGCAGCAACATACGAGTATGTTATTGTTCGTAAGCACATATTCCTCAAAACGATACTCTTGAATTGGTGCCTGTTTCTTTAGATTCAGGTGTGTGTGTGTGTGTGTGTGTGTGTGTGTGTGTGTGTTTGTGTGTGTGTGTGTGTGGTCTTGGTCTCTACTTGTAAGTCATCCCTTAAGGTATCAGCTTACTTACTTATTACGGATCTGATCTCGTTTACTGTGTTCATATTATTGTATTTTTATTAAATCAGGGGTTGGCTGGTTTTTTTTTTTTTGTTTTTTGTGTATCTTCAAGTGAGATCTTGATTTCTTTTCTTTTGTTTCATATCCTTTTTATGGCTTGCTTAAGAAACATCGTGGGAATTTGTTTTAATCCGTTTCGGGTAAACGTCTTGACATGTAGCAGGCAAACAGATTTGCAAAGTAAGTAATTTACCATCTTTATGATCTTGAGGGTTGATCCTACAATGAAAATTTCTTTTCTCTTTTTCTTACAAATACATATAAGAAACATGTTTGTCTCTGGTTTATATTGTATGAACATACAGAAGTATTATTCTGTTGAAAAGAGTGGCTTAGAGTACTAAGTACTTATCTATGTGAACAGTTTTTACTAGTCCTTTCTCTAGTCTCTTTTGATCATAATAATTATGATCCTTATACTCCTAAGTATTTCTGTAATAATCATGTAAGGTGATTGTGCATTTAACAAAGTATACTCATTTAGGATTTTTTTTAGATTCAAGTAGACTAAAATTATAATAACTTTATGCTATGTCAAGTGTTTAATTATGATTAACAAAATATCTCAGTTTTTAAGTTAACTTGAAATTAAATCTTGCACATCTATCCCACATAATGACTAAGTATTTATATGCATTCTTAAAGGCTTTCTCACAATCTCTTTTCTTAATTTCATTTTATTTTCTCTAAACACCCAACTTGTCAGGGACATAGAATTTTCAATTTTTAAAAAGGTTCTTTCGACATCTTGTGACTTTTGTGCGCCTAATAGATTTTTTGTTAAGTTTTACAATAATTTGAGAAATTTCTCACGCCAACCTTAAGATACAATTTTCACATAATCACAATTATCAACGAGTTAACGATTTTTTCCAACTATTTTCCCACAGGATCATTAATTAGTTTGCATGAGAAAATTATTTGTTTTTTGTTCTACAAATATTTGACCTACACTATTAGTCAGTCAGTTAGGCAGCCAGTCACTTAAAGGGAATAAGAGTATTTTGTGGGAATTTTTCCCACACACAACTTTAGATATAATCTTCAATAATATATTTTCACACGCTACTTTGATCTGTCGTCGGTCGATGTTATTTGTACCAAATAACAACCATTGAGACCAACTTTGTTTACTGGGCGCCGGTTATAAAACAAACAAAGTCACAACAATTTTCTCACGCTACTCATTGAAAAGCCACAAACAAAAAGAACCAACTAAGTAAGGTGTATTATGATGGTTTGGTTCCTCTACCTGAGAATTGCCTTTCAACTAATGGTTACCTTTTTGTATTTTGACTTGCGTCATTCTCACACGAAAGGATTCTTTTCCACTGTTGACACCCACCACAATTTGTGATCGTTTTGTGGAATGAATTTTTTGTATTATGCAGGTAGCAAGCGAATGATTAGTCTCAAGATTCTATCTTCACTTACATCAACATTTTCGAGACGTTATAAATTGAAAAAAATGTTTGGGTATCGGTGTAGGTTTGCTGAGAACCTGTGAAGAAAATGCAACACTTCAACCCCATTTTTTATTTATTAAGAAGAAACAATTAACAAAAAATTACTCAACTTTCCCGCTTTCATTTTCATTGGTTACAAAATCTTTCACTTGAGAGACTTGCTATATTGAATCAACCACCAAAATCGTTTGATCATCATCATGTTTTTACCGCGACCTTACTCAACATCTTGAGACCTACTTCTTATTGCTGCTTGCCTGTTCGAAGTCAAGATGTTGCGATCAAAGTTTTGACACTCATACGTACTTTCTAAGTATTTTTCTATCTATCTATCTATCCTATCTATCGATCGAGCAATTATCATAATTTTCAAAGAATTTCACTTGTTCGTTCTCATTCTTACTTCAGTTTCTTATCTTTCTTTCTACTTAATCTTATCTACAATATTATTATTTTTTCTATAAACATACATTTATTCGTTCAATTACTGTTCATGGCAATTACACTTTGCTGTTATTTCTGTTACCCTGATATTTCTCAAGACCTTGTGATCAACAATTTATCAAGTATTCGCCGACCTGTTTGTTTTCTTAGAAAAATTGTTTCTGTAATTGATTTTACCTTTCTTCTGTGTTTCAAAAACAAGGGTTGTTTTGTATTGAGACCCTTTGAAGTCTTTGTTAGAAGAAAATAATTTTAAGAAATGTGACCCTATTCTGAAATTGTTCAATTACTAAAGGTATGATGTATCACTGCATTTGTTAGTATTTTGTTAAAAAAAAATAAAAATAAATCACCAGATGTAAGTCTTAGGATAAAAACTATTCTCTTCAGAAACTGTTCTCCTGGCTGAATTTTAGTTTAATTTTAAGAGGTTTCTTGTAAAAATGTCTTTCTATTTGCATAATAAATATCGATCGAGATTATATATGAAGATGTGTGAAGAAAATAATAAATAAATATTAACCTTGATTTTCATTCCATTTTCTCTAAAAATTAAAAGAGATTTTAGAGATCCTTACATTTACTCGTTAATATCAATTTATCTATTTATAAAAACGATTTTAATTCTAAGGAGTTTAAATGTTTTTTTTTTTTTTTGTTTATCACCCTGTATGTCTTATTCCTATCCTTATTGACATTCTGTTATACTCATACATCGATACAAAGACGCTTAGTTCAAGAACAAATAAGGAAACCTTTTTTATGGTTTCCTTGGTCTACCTGTTGAATTGTGTAATCCCAACGACCCATAGTAGTGTAACTTGTTGCATTTCTCAGTCTTTCTTAGCTTTCTGTTACACATTTCTGTAAGCCTGTTCAAGAATCGTCTAGAATTCCAAAACATCTTTAAAATTTCTCACGAATTTTTTAAGAAGATCTGCTTGATGCAACAAAGAAAACAACAAAAAAAAATCTTTAAAAAATGTTAAGACTTACATAAATTACAAGAAATCTGACACGATCCAAATTGTAAATATTGTAACTTGACATTTTTCGTTTCGTTTTTTTTTTCTTCTTCTCTTGAGTTTAGGTTCAAAGTTCGCCGACCATGATGAATTTTGTATATGGGTTTACAAGTTTTGCTGACAGCCTAGTAAAAAACCACTAATTAGGCTGAAGAGTTCTCACGCCTTCGGTATAAAGAAAGAAAGGTCCAAAATCTTTATGTTGTTTATCTTTCGTCTGAAATCACAGCATGCGGTTGAGATTTGCTTTTTTATTCTATTTCTCATGTGGGAATTTTTACTAAGAAAAACCTATAAAAAAAAGAAATAATCTGACAAACGCCCACACATAACAAAATAAAAAAATCTCAGCATGTGTTTCTTTGTTTTCTCCGAATTGGTCTATACCAATTTAGGAAAAATTCTTTAATAGAAAATTATGTACAATAAATTAACAAAATGTATTAAAACAGCATGCAACAAGTTTAACAACTAGTCCATATTTCCGATAGATCAATTTTTACTTTTCATTCAGATCATTTTTCACTTTCCGCTTTATCAATTTCCTGTGTGATTTCCTTTTCAATTTCCGGATGCATTTCCTGCCGTAGAAAACATCTAAAAAATCTTGTGTTCGAATATGTGCGCCTAGTTTTGTTGCATCAAAAACAACAAAATTTTCTCACGTTCGAAGCGATTCTTGTCACTCCTTCGTCAGATTGACAACTCGCTACCTGCCAAAATATGCGAGAATAAAGATTTTTCATAGGTTTCCCAAGCGATTACTATTTTCTTTTGCTGTTAACCTAATTCAAAAACACAAAAATGTTATATAAAATTTAAAAAATTCACACGTTCGCATGTGACGACGACAATTAGTTTAGGCCCAGAAATTTTTCCAAGAATTTTCTCAAAGAATTTTCCCATGCCAGTACATTTCCTTGTCTGAAGATCTTTGGCCCGTTATCTTAAATATGTTTCACCTAATGGAAATTCATGAAAACACAATGAAATATTTTCATTGCCTCATGTTTTTTTTAAACGGCCTTTATTTTACTGATCCCATCCCGTCTCTGAATTGGGTTGAATTTGCAATGAGCGAACCTTTTTTGTATCATCATCCTATATAAGAATCTGTGTGCCTATTAACATTCCACCAAATACAATACAAATTCTGGAAAATTCTCACGAGCAATGCAGACGGAGGAAGAACAAAAGAATAGAACAGGATGTTGATCTTAACTTAATATCAAAAGGTGACCCGTGTCAACAGATAATTTTTTAAGAAGGTGGAATCTTAATATTGTCTAATTTTTACATGAAACCATTTCAGAAAAAAAATTAATTCATAGTTTTTGTACACATTACTTTATAATCCCATGCAGCAAAATAATCTGTTTTTTTTTTGTCTGTGTTGCTGTCATTACAATCTATGATTTTGGTAATTTGTAGATAATTTCCCACATTTTACATTTGATCGAAATATTTTCCCAGAAAGATCAATTGACACCGAGTTTTGTGATTTTAGTACAAAATTCTATGAGTTCAGTGAATCCTCAGAATTAGATTCGTACTCAATCAACAGGTAGCAAAATTATTGCCAATGGTATTAGAAATTAATCAAGTTTTGTATGCCTACTTACCATGTCTGTGCATTTATTATTATATTGGAAAAACCGTAAATACTTGTAAATTCCCACAATCATTCGAATTGATCAGTTTTTTTAAGTTTTTTCTAACCATATCTCGGAAATTTACAAAAGACCCGTGTGTCAACCTAATTAATATTATTGTACTTGGCTATTTTTCTATTTGTGTACTTCTATTACAAAAGAGGTAGAATTTGTAGAATTAATTTGGATGAAATATTTTCCCAGGAAAATCTATAAATATATTGATTTGGGTTTCGTATTTTGACTAAAACATTCCAACAATTCTCTGAATGTCAGTAAACTAGAATGTCTCTCAGGCAACATGAATGAAAAATATAGCGATTAAGATTCTTGTCCCTTGTTAAAATATCTGTACGCCTGTGATTTTTAAATGTTTACACTAATTACATATATCTAGAGACTCACAAATCCATATTCATATCTGGTTAATCGATTTGTGGTTTGAGTACCTACTCAGCCCCGGATCTACGATTTTTTTGAACCGGGTTTAAGATAGTTAAAAAATCTCACAAATATATATATAAATGCTTTGCATTTTTCGTGAACGGGACAATAAGAACCCTTTAATAAATTTGTACTCTTTATATTATTATATTATTTTGCTACAGCTTTACACGGCGTGCTTTTTTTACGGTGAAAAAATCTATAAGCTCATTGAAGTCCGTCTCAAAGCAGTTTTATTTTCAATGGCTAGAATCGCGAGGCCAGATAGACGTTCCTGACTCATTAATGCAGATAGCTTTTAATCATTTTCAGTTTGCTGAAGCTACGCTCACAGCTTGCAGATGTCGTAGGTAATGTGCAGTAAATTCTTAAAACTATACTAACATTAGGAAACGCTTCTTGCAAGTCATGCTTGCACATATGTTGTAACAGATCGAATGCACTTGATTTTTCATCAATTTCGGTTACTAGCTCTTTGAAAACGGCAAGTTCCAGGCAATAATCCATTGGATTCAAGTCTTTCGAATATTTTTGAGCTAGATCGGCTCCATTTTTTTGCAGATCCTCAGTTGACATATTTAAAATCGGGCCACTAAGGAAAGTGAAATTTTCATGCAGACTCTTTGCGCTTTCTACCCTTGTTTCAATTTCTTTTGAAATTTTGTCAAACACTACTTTTATATAATTAGAAAATAAACTAGTCGGATCGTTCTTGATTCGTCCTCGCAGTTTTCGTCGTGTTGCTTTTTCTTTTTGGAAACTCGTTTGTTTTTAAGAACTGACTCGATTTCTAACTTTTCTGATACAGGTGCAGCTTCTTTGATCCAATGCTCTATTGGCTTTTCTCTCATTTCTTGCAAGATCTTAACAAGACCTTGCATTAGCGCCACAGAACGCGAAATGATAATATCCTCTTTTTATATTTCAACGTTCACTCTATTAATCTCTCGAAGAATATTATTCCAAATTGCTAAGTTGAGTATAAATTTAAAATCCATCACCGCATGTAGTAAATGACCAGCTTCACTCTCAAGACACAATTTGAAATGTTGTCACACTTGTGTAGCAGTCTTTAATTGTGTATAAAGATTCGAATTATTTTTTAGTTTAATAGTTTAGATAAAATGTTTGAAATTAATTTATTAATAACTAAATGACGTCAATTTCATTAAAAAGACGTTAATTGTTGACAAGGCAAATCTCAAATCGGCATCTCGAATCCAAAAGTTCACTAGTTCACTGGTGCAAAAGTTCACTTGTGGTGTGGGTCTGTGTGGCGCCTTTTCTAACAAGTCGACGGTGAGCCAACCAGGCTTCCGTATGCTAGGCGCTTTGTGGAGCAAGTTTTTTAATTTTCAGTAATATTATATTATGATTTCGGCGCCCCTTGAAACTGACGCCCGGGGCGAGTGCCTCGGTTTCCCCCACCCCCTAGGTCCGGGGCTGTACCTACTTACTTCTAGCGTTTCAATAATCTGTCCGAATGTCTGTCTGGCTATCTGTCTTTCACATTTCTTGCTTAATTAACGCAAACCCTGCTCTCTCGCTTTGAGAACGAGAATGAAAACAATATGTTGTTAGTGTGTCAGTAGGTCAGGTTCATTGCCATTTTCAACTTGTGCGCTTAGGGGTCTGCCTACTAAATGAATTTGAGGTCAATATATAAATAAACAATTTTCATTTTAACAATTGGTATTTTTGTTACGTTATCAAATCAGGATACAAAGGAGCAATTACTATTGTTTTCGATATTCATTTGAGAAATTCTATGGTTGTTAGTACAATGCACTAGGTGAGTTGAAAATCGTTACAAAAGATTTTTTTCTTTT
Source organism: Amiota mariae (assembly GCA_035041805.1). Taxonomy (NCBI): domain Eukaryota; kingdom Metazoa; phylum Arthropoda; class Insecta; order Diptera; family Drosophilidae; genus Amiota; species Amiota mariae. The sequence goes on from JAWNKV010000287.1 coordinate 1,232,015, forward strand.
TTTTTGAAAAGAAATTTTCCCTTTTTTGGTTTGGTGAACCTTTTCAGTTTTATTCTCAAAAATTCGTCCTATGAGGGTGAGCAATTCATGATAAATGAGTCGATGAATATAAACCAAAAAAGAATACTAACTTTGGCTATGCCGAACTTGTAATACTCTTCTCGCCCCTACTTTCGGTCCGAGGGTCTTGAAATTTATATGGTTGGTGCATATGGGTAAAAGGCACTTATAGTGTCCAAATTTCAAGTCGATAGTACACAAAACAAGAATGAACTTTAATTTGGATCTTGATTTGTATAGGGGTGATCCGATTTGTCTGATTCCGCCAACTGATACTGATACTGTATATGGTGAAAAGAAAGCTCAAAGCGAAATTACAGCTCTCTAGCTCTAAATATTGTATTTTACAAACTTCATGACAAACTGATAAAACTATTCACTGCTCGCCCTCTTTAGGAGAAGTAAATAAGTGTTCAGAGCGACCTCTTTCGTTATTATTAAAAACTACATGTTTTTCCAATTTGTTTCCTTTCTCTTTAATTACTTCCAATTTCTTCAATTAAAGAAAAGTTTTAAGATTTTAAGGAAGACATTCCTTCTGCTTTAAGGGTTAATTAACATCATCAAGTGAACCGGCACACAGAACGCCAAAGTAAGAAAGTACAGAGAAAAGGATATGCCTCTAAGTTACGATAGAGATAAAGAAAAAGAAAGACAAGAAGGACAAGAAAAACATCATCCCTTGTCGCTGGCGAAAAGATAATTTTCATCCATTAAGTTTTCCAATAAATTTTCCGAACACAAGATCAATCAGGATTACAGAAAATAAACACCAAGGATACAAACAAGGAAAACTGACAAATTTTCCGACAATTTCCTAAGATTCAACTTGATGAAAACTCAAACAATCGTGGGAAAATAAATTTAACCCTTACAAACAGCATTACATTTAACATTAGGCGCACAGTTTTCAGAGTAGGTAATGCTACAGAAAACCGTTAGTCCATGTTGTAAATGTTGTTAAGCAAACTACCTGCTCACCTAATTAAGACCTACTACCATTATTCAGGTATCAGTTCAAGTTCTCGCTGAATCCATTTTATGATCTAAACTCATATTCGTGTACCGACAAATAATACAAAATGATGATTTTTCAGGGATTCTGATTTAATTCGTGAGAAAGTAGAAAACTATTACACAATTGATTAATAAGTGGTTTACAACAGGCGAATAGCATTTTTAGCAACATTCAAGGAAAACTTAAATATTATTACTGGGGACCTTGGGTATTCTTTTTAAATTTACTAATTCAAGCGTGGGAATAAATTCAAAGGTTGCACCGCATTTCTTATGATATTCTTTTAATGACAAGAGTTACACATTTTTCACATGTAATTAGGGTGAAATACAATACAAATTCCTAAAAAAAAAAAAATTTTGAGCCAAAATTTAGATGGGATCATCTGGATCGATCGTGTGGATTTTGTTCCAACATTTCTTAAATAAGACAAAATCCGAATAGGTGCACAGACATAGTCACTAGGCACAAATTATCCTGAAAATTAACCTGGGCATGGCCCATTGTATGAAGATTCATTGATTTGTTAGAATCAAAACATAAAACAATTAACCTCTCTATAATTATTTCTAAGAAAATATGTAAAGAAGAATAGAAGTCAAAAATTTAAAAATTCGATTAGGCGCACAGAATATGATAACTAGACAAAAATTATCCTGACAAAATATTTTATTTTCTGCTACAAGTTGCCTAAGCGTAGATCCGTTCTGTAAAAACTCATTAGATTCCTAGAATTTTATATTCAAAATATTAAACAATAAAACCATTAATACAACTCCCTTTAATTGAATCCGTTTTAATGAAATTAATTCATTTCCTAGACGTTTATACTTTAACCACAGAATATCTTTGGGTCTTTTCCAGCAAATATTTCAATCAAATTACAAGGAATGTCGAAATAGAATCTTTAAAACAATCTGTGTAGAAGTAAATATTCGCCCAACGATTTCTTAATAATGAATCTTGAGAAAACTTCTGTATCCGATTATCTATTTGCAAAGTTCTTGTAAATTATATTGTAGTCTTTTCTTCATTAGTCAAAAACAGATTAGTAGTGTAGATATGGTAATAACGCAAAGAAGATTCTGAGAATTTTCAACATTTCTTGACTCTCACAAATTATCTTGAAATATGTTCACAAAAACATCAAGTGATACAGAGTTTTGTTTCTGTACTTCTATTACAAAAGAGGTAGAAGTAATTTGGTTGAAAAATTTTCCCAAGAAAATCTTCTTTACATATTTTCTTAGAAATAATTATTGAGAGGTTAATTGTTTTGTGTTTTGATTCTAACAAATCAATGAATCTTCATACAACGGGCCATGCCCAGGTAACAGGTATCAAAAATATTGTGTATACAAGCATATATGTAATTTTCAGGATAATTTGTGCCTAGTGACTATGTCTGTGCACCTATTCGGATTTTGTCTTATTTAAGAAATGTTGGAACAAAATTCACACGATCGATCCAGATGATCACATCTAAATTTTGGCTCAAAATTTTTTTTTTTTTAGGAATTTGTATTGTATTTCACCCTAATTACATGTGAAAAATGTGTAACTCTTGTCATTAAAAGAATATCATAAGAAATTCGGTGCAACCTTTGAATTTATTCCCACGCTTGAATTAATAAATTTAAAAAGAATACCCAAGGTCCCCAGTAATAATATTTAAGTTGTAAACCACTTATTAATCAATTGTGTAATAGTTTTCTACTTTCTCACGAATTAAATCAGAATCCCTGAAAAATCATCATTTTGTATTATTTGTCGGTACACGAATATGAGTTTAGATCATAAAATGGATTCAGCGAGAACTTGAACTGATACCTGAATAATGGTAGTAGGTCTTAATTAGGTGAGCAGGTAGTTTGCTTAACAACATTTACAACATGGACTAACGGTTTTCTGTAGCATTACCTACTCTGAAAACTGTGCGCCTAATGTTAAATGTAATGCTGTTTGTAAGGGTTAAATTTATTTTCCCACGATTGTTTGAGTTTTCATCAAGTTGAATCTTAGGAAATTGTCGGAAAATTTGTCAGTTTTCCTTGTTTGTATCCTTGGTGTTTATTTTCTGTAATCCTGATTGATCTTGTGTTCGGAAAATTTATTGGAAAACTTAATGGATGAAAATTATCTTTTCGCCAGCGACAAGGGATGATGTTTTTCTTGTCCTTCTTGTCTTTCTTTTTCTTTATCTCTATCGTAACTTAGAGGCATATCCTTTTCTCTGTACTTTCTTACTTTGGCGTTCTGTGTGCCGGTTCACTTGATGATGTTAATTAACCCTTAAAGCAGAAGGAATGTCTTCCTTAAAATCTTAAAACTTTTCTTTGATTGAAGAAAATGGAAGTAATTAAAGAGAAAGTAAAAATATAAAAACAAACTAACTTTGGCTATGCCGAAGTTGTAATACTCTTCATGCCCCTACTGACAGTCTGAATGCATGCAAACTAGTCCCTCAGTTTTTGAGCACGTAGTTTTTTTTCACCATACGCAGTCCATTTGTCGGAATCAGACAAATCGGTCAACTAAGGGGGGTACCACCCATACAGGCCAGGATGTAAAATAAAATTCTTCCTTGTTTTTTTTACTATCGACTTGAAATATGGACACTATAAGTGCCTAACCCATATCCACCCACCATATAAATTTCAAGACCCTCGGACAAAAAGTAGGGGCGTGAAGAGTATTACAACTTCGGCTTAGCGCAAGTTAGTATTCTTTTCTGGTTTCATATTCATAGAGTACATCGGCTCACTGATCATGAATTGCTCACTCTCATAGGACGAATTTTTGAGAATAAAACTGAAAAGGTTCACCAAACCAAAAAAGGGAAAATTTCTTTTCAAAAAAAAGAAAAAATCTTTTGTAACGATTTTCAACTCACCTAGTGCATTGTACTAACAACCATAGAATTTCTCAAACGAATATCGAAAACAATAGTAATTGCTCCTTTGTATCCTGATTTGATAACGACCATTTATTGATCCTGAGCCCCTGACTTCAATCAAAATTGTAACAAAAATACCAATTGTTAAAATGAAAATTGTTTATTTATATATTGACCTCAAATTCATTTAGTAGGCAGACCCCTAAGCGCACAAGTTGAAAATGGCAATGAACCTGACCTACTGACACACTGACAATATATTGTTTTCATTCTCGTTCTCAAAACGAGAGAGCAGGGTTTGCGTTAATTAAGCAAGAAATGTGAAAGACAGATAGCCAGACAGACAATCGGACAGACAGAATGGAGGTGTGGGAAGAAGACCTTGATTTGTATTTTGAGTCCAGGTAAGCATTTCAGGCGGCTCCCTTCTTTCTGCTCCCTTCTCTCTGCTCTATTCCATATCTGTTAAGTGTCAGAGTTGAAAACTTTATGCGTTCTTCATTATATCAAACGTCCTATCCTCAACTACCATCCATTGCTGTCGCTGTGCTCATCCTCATCAGCAAGCAGGGTTAGCGCAGTGGTTGGTTGCCTGGCTGACTGGCTCATCAACACCATTATGATGATGAACAATATCAGGCCTTGTGCCTTGTCTTGCTTGCCGTTGCCTTTGCCATTGCCTTCATCATCGTAGTTGTCATCGTCGTTGCCGCCTCACGAGACACAAACGTGAGCGTGAGTTCATTTGCTTTGGCTGTAGTAGGTTCGTTCATACGCTCGCTTTCTTGTTTGTTCGTTCCATCGCTCGCTTCCTCGTTGGTTCGTTAGTTGGTTGCTTGCTTGCTTGTTCGTTCATTTGCTCGTTCGTTTGATTTTGGTTTTGTTTACTTGCTTGCTGTGCATTTCTGTGCGCCTATTCGAAAATCCAACTAATTGCTTATTTTAACCCCTTCAAATGGTGCTTTTCACTCGTGTTTATTAATTAACAAACACAAAAAGCGGCCAAAACCAACTAGTCAGACGGACGGACAAAGGGAAAGACAGACCGACAGATCAACCAACAGCAACAACAATAATAATGTACAATGTATAAACGAGCATAATACAATAATAGCAGCAGCAACAACAACAACGACAATTGGTCCAATAGCAGCTGCAACAACAACATCAACAACGACTTATGCCAAGTGTTGTCTCCGGCATTCATTAGTCGTTCATTAGTGAAACAAAATGCTCATTTACTTAACTCTTCCTCGACAACCAACTCACCTTACTTCACTACATACACTCACTCACTTACTCAACCACTAACAATACAGTATAGCATACTTATGGAATCGCTTACTCACTCAATGACTCACCGACTCACTCACTTATTGACTCAACGACACTGCCTGCCTTAGCAACTTCTCTCCTCTTGTTTTCTTCCTACACTCGTTCAATCATTTGTTCGTTGAATCATTCGCTTGCTCGCTCGCCTCGTTCCTTCTTCTCGTTAGTTCGACGTCGTCGCTCGTCGCTCGTCGTCGTCGTCGTCGTCGCTCGTGTTGCCAATTAAAATTCCACTTATGCCAAGTTAACTCACTTTTGGTTCGTTAATTGTTGTGGTTTTTTAATTGGGACCCTTTTTACCGAATTGAATTGAATTGAACAACAACAACAACCATAACTACAACATTTGAAACAACAACAAGAACAGTATAATAATAACAACAAGCACGCTAATGAATAGCTATAGAAAAGAAATATGAGAGTTCCTCTGGCTTTAGTTCGTTAATGAAATGAAAACTCACATTCACAAGTTTCTGCTTGTCGTTACTACTATAATACTTTGTGGGTGTGCATGGTGGATAGAATGGATGGAGTGAGGGACCGAACAGGGGAGGCAGGAACATTTTGATGGTAACGTGCAGTTATGTACGAGTATAGGCGCTCTCCTCTCTAGTGATTAAGGCTCGTTTTGTTGCTATACTGGCTTACATGCCATTTAATAATGAAAATGAAAAACAGAACGATTGAGTAGCAGTACAGGGTTGTCGAGTGTCTCTCAGAACAGTAATCATTGATACTCTTATATATGTATATATATATTCTATATATGTTCATGTTGATTAGACAAAATGATCATGATCCATGGCATTATAGCATGTTCATATTGCATATACCCATCAAAAAGGAGTCCAAAACTATTAGATTAAAGGCAATTCTATTGGATAAAATGTAACAAAATCTCACACTTCATCTTACATACACTCTTGTATTATTTTTTAATTAAAGATATACATATTTACATTGAATCTTATAGTTTTTGTTACTTCTACAAAATATATTTTCTAAACTTGAAATGCTATGAGGAGATCGTCTGAAAGATGGTCAGCTATGCCTAAATCGATTCCCCTCGGAATTTTAATCATTCTTATGTACAATTTATGATCACTTTACATTCGATCACATTAATTATGATACAATTTATTCTAGTGTTTACATACAAATGTATATTTTCAAATCTTTCTGAAATCGGGAAATATAGACAAAAACTATTTGTTTTAATAGGAATACTGTGATCTTAATAACCCATAATCAAATATGTAATATAGATAAGAATGGTGAATCGTAAACGACTCGACAACCCTGTTTGAAGCATATTAGTCCACTAACTAATGAAACGACCGACGAACGAACAAAATGAAATGAAACCGGCCGCCACAAGAAATAAAGGCGAAAAAAGAACCAGAAACAAAAGCAAACAAAATCACATCAGCACACACACACACACACACCCAGTAGGAAAAAAAAAACCCTAATTAAAATGCATTTTCATTTTGGATGCTTTTGTGTTGGCGCCGTTACCACTGCTACCACCACCGCTAGCGCCATTACAATCAACTGTGGAGTAAAGAAAGAAATGCCATTGGTCGTGGTTTGTTGGGTTGCTTATGGAGGGGGGCTGAATGGCATGCGAAGCAATTTCATATGAACCGTTATACGATTGTATGGGCCAACAACAATAACAACAACAACAACCAGAAGAACGATAGCAACAATGGGTGCTGTATAAAAGGCGCACATATACACATATTACACATGTGTATTTGTATTTGTATGTGTGTGGCTGCGGGCATATTTAATTACAAAAGCTGCTAATTAGGAAACGTACACACCCACGTCGGTTAATTTGTTTGCAAACCAATTAACTCATCGCATAGTATCAGGCGCACAGAAAACCACAGAAAGCAGCAGCAGCAGCGCAAGCAATAACAGAAGAAGTAGTAGTGGTAGCAGTAGTTTAGGTATGTAGTTGATAAACAAGAGGAGTGACGTTGGCAGAGCAAAAGCGGCGGGAGCGGTAGCTCAAAACAGCAGCGAAAGCAAAAGAAACGCGCAAGCACCGAATTAACTAACTCAACGACGTGCAATATTCCAAACGATACGATTTTAGAGGACAAGATACGAGAAGAAAGGAAGAGTGTGAGAGACGAAGTAACAGCATGAGAACGGGACAATGCTGCGACTAGGTAGTAGGACAAAGAAGCAAAAGCAAAAGCAGAAGAAGTAAAAGTAGAAGAAGGAACAGCAGGTACAGACGAGGGAAGTGACAACGTGTAATGAATGAACTAATGAACGAAAGAACGAAGAACGAATAAACGAACTAACCAAAACCAGCAGCAGCAACAGCAACAGTAGTGAGCGACAACGGCAACATTGAACCGCATCAACTCTGCAGAACTTCCCAGGCAGTGGCAGGGCGCGTACACAATTTTCCATTGTTATCACTCGACAAGCACTGAGCCAATACCAATTCCATTCATCCAATTACCACTGATAATACTAATCACACCATAGAACTATGTAACTGCTGCAATAGATAGAAGTGTGAAACCAGAGACAAAAATAAATAACAAAGCAAAAAAGAAAGATAAGGTTTATTACATAGTAGTTAAAGAGTATTACGAGTCATTAGGTGAAGACATCGACAATCGACAAATCGAATTATGTTTAATGCAAAGTGCATTTGTGCACGTACATGTGCATGTGAGTGTGTGTGTATATTATTTAACGGGACCAACCAATGCCTTTCCTGCTTTTCCCACTTCTTCATTTCTTCTTGCATTGGCAAACAATGCGTACGTACGTGCGTGCGTGTGTGCGTGTTAATGAGCAATAAATAGTTTACATGCATAGATACATATTTATGTAAGTGTATTTGTGTGTCTTTATGTATTATTGCTTTTTGCTAATTGCAATTAAGTGAATAAGAATGAATCAGTCATGGAGAGGGGCTTAGATGAGAAGGGAGGACATGAGTGTAGTGGTAGAAGAAGACACATCATATCAAATTGTTCACAGTTGACATCACTTTTTGTTGAAGAAAATGAAAAATCAGGGGTGCAGAAGGGAAACTGTGTGGGTGAACGGGAACAATGAAAACAGAAACAACTTGCTGGCTCTCTGACATGCTGCCTCTCTGCCCGTCTGTCAGTCTGTCCGTTAGGTTATACCAGTGCGTTTCGCTGTTCGTTCGTTGCTTTTCTGCGTTAATTAGTTTAGCTTTTCATTACACTTTGTCTAACTGGGAGTACAGGCACAGCAAGTCAAGGCAGGCAGGCAGACAGAAAGACACACACAAGTGGTGATGACTGCCAACAAACCCCCGAAAAGGAGAAGACCAAGACGTCGGCAGCAGCAGCAGCTCCATTGCCTTACGAAGTGATTAATTAGTGCGTCGTCTGCTTTCGTCGCTGCGTGCCGTTTTGTTGTACTAAAACCAGATACGCGCTCTTTTGCTTGGGATGTAGGAAGATGGGATGATGGGTGGGTTGTTGGTTACAAGCAAGTGTGGTCGTGGTTTTGGTATATTTTGAGGGTGGTGACTGTGACTTGTGGGATTTTACACTAATGAGTTTCAGCAGTTGCTAGATGTCCCTGAATTGTGGTAATTAAATTTTTGTTTGCTTTAATGAGTTTTTTCTACGAAAGCGAATACAAAAGCACCAATATTCACACACACACATATATACACATGCACCCAGCATTACATAGATATACCTTCCATGGTACCGTAATAAGCAACTGTACATATGTAAAGAAGCTTCTTTGTTTATGTGAGTTTAGTTGAAAGCACTGAAAACTTTTGCAAAGTTGAAAATTAGATATTTTTTGTTGAGAGAAAATGAAAAACTTTTTCAATATTGCATACTTTCCGGCTGCTGAAAATGCGCAATGTCGGCTAGAAATGATATCATCATAAACTGTCTATCGCTAGAAACCGGATTATATGCCATATAAAAAGCTTGATATATTACGAGGGTCATTTAATAATGAAAGTGACAAATTAATGTAGAAATTAAAGACATACTTAGTTGGCTTAATTAACATCACTTAATAGATAACATTTTTGTTTTGTTTATAATGCTAAAATCACGGCTAAAATGTCAATTGGGTTTAATTGTCACTTTGAACCAAAGAGACAAAACATAGAATGGAAATATACCAGTTCCACTTGTCAAAAAGAAATTCAGATTTTCAACATTAGTGAACAAAGTTATGTTTTTCATGTCTTTTGAGATTACTTTGATGATCAAAGTACAATAAAAGTATTTATTACACTGATGAAGAAAGTAAATAGGGAAAAAAATTCGGGAATCTCTTGTAAAATGCTTAATTCTTCTACACGAAAATCACACCCGTACCTGACCCAGATACTAATAAAAAACCAGTAAAGAAAAACTAATTTTGGCTATGCCGAAGTTGTAATACTCTTCACGCCCTTGCTAGTGGTCCGAGGGTCTTGAAATTTATAAGGTTGGATATGGGTCAGACACTTATAGTGTCCAAATTTCAAGTCGATAGTACAAAAAACGAGAAAATTTTTGTAATAAGAAAACAAATGTACTGCGTATAGTAAAAAGCTCCGTGCGAAATTTAAGTTATTTAGCTCAAAAACTTTTGTTTTTATTTATTTGTGTTATTTGCGATCTATCGTAAACGACAATAACCACATTTGATTGTACAACTTTATAACTTTTGTACAGTCAGACAGGCAGACAGACATATGGGCAGACGGACAGACGGACAGACGTACATGGCTAGATCAACTCGTCTCGTCGCGCTGATCAAGAATATGTATACAATACTTTATGGGGTCTTCGATGTCTCCTTCTGTGTGTTTCAGTAAAACCGATAAAAGTAGTAAAAAGAACTTAATTTATAAAGACTAAATTACAATTTTTATTTCTACAACAGTTTCCCTATTTCATTAATCATTGAATGACATTCGTATCTATGCACAAATGCATGAGATATATAAAATATATGTATATCGACGTACATGAAATTGACGAAATATTTCGAAATGAGCCACATTTTCAAGTAAAAACAAGCATACTTTTAAGTAACATTTTTAATATTTTGCATTTACATGACCAATAAACAATTGGCAAGTAAATTGAACCGATCGTCTCCTCATCATGATGCTATGATCTTTACACATTAGAAGGTGACAATAAAACGATTGTCTTCCTCAAAACACTATTAAGTAATTGTTTTGGATTATTGAAGAAAAACTATCACTAGATACTTATAAGGTGAAAAAATATGCAATAATCAGTTAGATCATCCTTCTTTTAATTTCGGCAATAAATTTGCACTAAAATTGTTACTAATCAGTCATGCAAGTTAAAATTAGATGAGAAAGAATGCTTGATGAACAATAACAACGAAATGAACGCATAATACATATGAATATTCTAACTGCTTGTAACACATACCGACATTGTAAGTGCTTCAAAAAAAACCCATATTCTTGTACCAGCACAATAACGCCACACGTGCTGTAAAAACTGCCAAGGTAAACAGTAAATGCTAATTGCAGCAGAGAATATGAAGAAGACCTATATAGACAAACCAACAAGCGAACGAGCGAACACAACAAATATTGTACTCGTACAAAGAAGCTTCAGCGAAGTTATCAGCGCATAACAACAACAAAAAGTATGAGCACGTAGCGCATTTCGTTTTGTTTTGCGTCTGCCCCCTGCTGCGCATATCAAAGACTTTCAAAAGGGCAACGCACCCAACTAAGTCAACTAAATTGAACTGAACCAAACTCAGCACATCACATAACAATAAATTATTGCTTATCAAAAACAACGAAAAAAGAAAAAATGGAGAAAGAGTTCAAATGGAGCACGTGTCGGTTGTTTTCGTATGCAGACGAAGGCATTTTTGTGGTGACTGCTGAGTGAGTGTGTGCGTGTGTGCAGTGGGCAATATGCAAAAGAACTTTAATGGTTGAGTGAGTGAGTGAGTGAGTGCGATGTATTGGGAAAGAGGGGAAATTGTTCACTCTCACTTGTTGCCTTATGCTGTGCGCCTGTTGCTTTGACAAATAATCGATCGTGCATAATTTATTGATTTTTGATTGATTGCAGCAGCAGCAACAACAACAAGTACACCACAGCACAACACACTCACTTTCAATAATAATATTGAGAGAGAGAGAGAGAGAGAGAGAGAGAGAACAACAAAGTAAAGAGAAAATGAAAGATTGCATTGTCACGGTGAGTGAGTCAGTAAGTGAGTGAAGCTTAATTTGTGTCATTTTATGCAAATAAAATTTTTATAATATGAGCAAACTTGTTATTGTTGAAATGGTGAAATAAAAACAAAAACAAAAACAAAAAAACAAACATGTTCTCTAACTTGTTCAAAAAATGTAATATTTTCTTATAATAAATGAAGTCCATTGGTCCGGGGTCCGGATACGGTCGGTCGGTTGGTTGGTTGGTTGGTCGTTGTTCGGTGTACGGACACACAAACATATTTTGTTGGGGCGGATTAGTTAGCTTTAGATGCGCGGCTCACAGCATTTAAAACTCAACGTTTGTCGTATCAAAAATAAAATACAAAACAAAACACAAAAACACCAACAACAGTTGGGGGAATATTTTATTATTATTATATTTCTTCTTGTTGTTGTTGCTTTTTATTTAAACAAAGGTTTTTGTTTTTTTTTTCACTTGAATTGAATGCGGTGCTCCAAACAGATTTTTGTTGTTGCCAACGGAACTCGTCATCATCATCATCATTGTTTCTGTTGTTTTTGGTTTTGTATTAATAAACGAAATGCATTTTTATTATTTTGTGTTTAGTTAAAAAGATTTTTTGGATTTGTTGCTTTCATTATGCCTAGTAGGTAAGCTGATTTATAAAGTCAAGTAAAGTGGTTGAAGTCTCATAAGGCATCACCGAAAGTCATTAGAGTTGTGTATGCAATGTCATCATCAGTTTTAATGCTAATATGCATAGATACATAGCCGGCGTTAGGGTTGGCCGGAACTGGGCGACCGCCCAGAGTGCCCCTTTATATCCACTCGCTCATTTGAATGACAGACAGGGGGAACCGTAAAAAAAAAACGCCCAAGGCTCTGGTAGTGTTAACAAAAAACTCTGCTTTCAATGGGAAGCGAAGATTTCATTTGTCTGCAAATACTTATTGAGATAGTACTTTAATAATATCGACCAGGGGCGGCCTTAGCCATTGCGAGGCCCTTGTCTTTGTGGAATTACATAGTTTTAATGACGATACTTGACGAGAAAACCAAAGTCATTAATAAAAACATTTCGAGTTTTAAAATTGTTTATTGGAAATTAACAAAAATGAATAAACACAAAGATAACAAATTTATTAATTTATATGCATAAATGTCTTTAAAAAATTAAGAATTCAGAAATGATGTTTGCGGCTCTTTCTAAGACTAAACATATAATAATTTTACAAATGAGCTACGTTATTTTCAATTGAAATAATAGCAAGAGCTGAAAATCGTTCATGTATCACACCTGCAGACGAAACTGTTACAGGTCTAGTGGCTAAAATTCTCAGGACTAGGGTACACTTCGATTAAATTTTCTTTGTTTTATATATTTCAGCACCGAAATAATGTCATCGTTTCCTTCATATAAACAGATAGACGTATTCAGTTCTTCGTACAATTACTGTCAATCAATATCAGATGTTTCTCGTACTGTTAGATATAATTGCAAATAAAAAGTTCACAATCATTTCCTTTAACTATTTATGCTACACATGAAACCAAATATGCATGAAGCTTAAGTGCCTCAAATCTAGGTTGGCATCTCGACAATGAAAATAGTTTATTTTGAAAATATCTTCCGCAGATAATGCAGGAGCTTTGTGTACCCCTTCGTAATCATTAGTTCTTCTCACACGTCTACACCTCACGACTGTCGATGACAGGCGAAATGAAACACGGCAAATTCCCGAACGTACATCGTAAATACCACGATGACTACCATGCAAGAGAGCTCACCACCGCCCATGGTTTTGACGACCCCTTTGAATGAAATTATTACATTTTTACAAAATTGACATTTTGGTACAAATTTATACTAAACCGTCTAACTCAAAACCTGGTAAAATATTATAGCGATACTCAATACAGTTAAGGAGAAACTATAGAATTATTTTATATTTCACATATGATATGTTGACAGCCTCTAAAATTTGATTTTTGTGTCATGCAAAGGGATCGATATTTTTGGAACAAAGTTGCACGATTATTGAAAGAGGTAGGAGGAAAAAAACACAGAAAAGCCAATTGTGTTTTAGTACTTAAACGTCTCTAAAACTTCTTATTTAAGAAGAGTATCCAAAAAGTATTTGAAATGACAACTAAAAGAATACATATATTCAAAAATTTTACCTGAAGAACCAATGATCTAAAATTTACAAAAGAGATGAGAGAAGATTCTTTGAAACTGAAGTTCATTTTCTGTGTAATTTTTTTTTTCTATTAACACCCGACTAACATATTTTATTTTTAAATTTTCAGGTTAAGACATAAGAAATAATCATAAGCGGAGAATTCTGGAAAATATGACAAATGGAGAAGCAATTATTTTAAAGTTTTTGATTGTTTTGATGGAAGAGTTTTGATAAATAATTTTTTAACAAATTTTATTAAAAGTACTTTTAATCATATTGCATAATATTTGACTGAAATTCATTTCATTTTCTTTCTATAGTTATTCCTTTTCCACTATATCAAGTTGATAGTATAAAAAACGTTTCTCTAATAAGAACATGAATTTAGATCAAGATTTGTATGGGGGGTACACCCCTAGTGATCCGACAAATGTAATGCGTATGGTGAAAAGAAAGTTCCGTGCGAAATTACAGCTCTCTAGCTCAAAAACTAGTTTTCATATATACGGATAGACAGACGGACATGGATAGATCAACTTGTCTCGTCGCGCTGATCAGGAATATGTATACAATACTTTATGGGGTCTTCGATGTCTCAATCTATATATTACATATTTCATGACAAACTTATAATACTATTCACTTCGTGAAGAGTATAAAAAGGGAAAAATGAAAAGTCTCGTGAGTCTCGTCTATGTAGTGAATGATCTTTGATAGAAGCGACCAGGCCGACTTCAACTGAGCTAAGGTATTTGGAGAACTATGAGTAAGTCTCATTTTGCTATCATAAACACAACACTGTTCTGTTAGGTAGCTAATGCAATAAAAATATTGAAATGATGATGACTTTTGGGTATTTCTTGAGCAGCTTTATAATCCGGCGTACAATTATTGGATCTTAAGGTTGATACACATTGAGAGCTATATGGAATTTTACCACAGGGGCACTGTTATGTTCTCTTATGATGAGGGATATTTAAGAATCTTCCATGAGACCTGGATACCCAAACACAAATTTGAAGCATTCAGATAAGAAGTCTCGCACATATTTAAAAATATTTGAACTTCTGTTATTAGGAGAAATGTTGAATTAATTGTAGAATCAGCAATTAGATTCCACTGAATTCACTTGTCAAGTTGCTGTCTACTGACCCAATGACTTTTTAAATTCAAAAATTATTGTATGACTGAGTTTGTTATTCCTTTCCCAAATATGTAAATGTTTATTAAATATAAAGATAATATTATAAAATTTTAAACAAAAATTATTTAACAGAAATACAAAACGCAAATATTAAAAAAAGAAACTATGCATATTTATATACTATGTATGTATTAAATATAAGTATAATCATCCTTCATTTCATGTTCGTGCTCTTGCAATTACAATTAGTGCATTTATAAAACATTTACTTATACATTTATTGTATCTAAGTACGTATATTTATGTAGAAAAACCAATCCTATTAGATCCTATAAAATGTTCTCTATTGTTTTTATTGATGATGAAACTCTTACGTTTGTATCGTTTATGTAAATATTTATGAAAGTGACATATGTATGAATGTATTTAATTAATAAATATAAAATATTTAAGTACTAATTATTCGGGAAATCTTAATTTTCTTTTCTCCTTTTTTTTTTTTTGTTTTTTTATTTATTATTTTTTTTTTTTGTAATTAAGTTTTTTTTGTCTGATTTTCTCTACTTTTTCTTCTTAATTAACTATAATTTTCATATGCAAAGGAATATAAAAAAATATACTAAGTTTTTTTTTGCAAAGTTTTGGTTTCAATTAAGTAACCATCCATTAAATCGTTTCTTCATCATCATCTTTTATATATATATATATATTATTATTATTTATTTCTTTTCTACTATAATTTTATTTAAGTTATTTAGCTCCCCAAATTTTGGGGGCTTCTCCGCCTTATTTCTATTACAAAACACAAAAGTACACAAAAAACCAAAACCACAAGACAATTAAAAATAAAATTGCTTATCAAAATCACTACTCTCATAAAACGTTTCTTAAAGGACATGCGATTTCCCGGGTCACAATCACACTAAAACTATTTATTGATTGATTTAAAAAAAAAAAATAAATGTAACGAAAAGCCTAAAAATATGCAACACTTTTCTCTTTCATTATTTTAAGTACAAAAATTTTAGAAATCTTGTTGTCGAAGCACACGTCGCCACGCATTTCAAATGCGATTTTTATTGTTATTATTATTATAATTATTATAGACTCCGCAATATCTCATCTCCATTTTTAAGTCAAATTTCCATATCGTTTTCATACATTCAACATCCCTTTTCTTTTCTATTTGTCATTATTTTATGTTTGCAGTTTCATTTTTAAGGCTCTTATTGTTTCTCACTTTCATTCCTTCACTTCTCTTGTGTTGTATTACAATCTCTTGGTTTCATTCACCTATTACTTCCTACTGCTACCCTTCCTGCGTAGATGATAACGTGTTGTGGTCGCAGCCTGTGCCGCTGCAATGGCCACTGCTTGTGCAGCTGCTGTCAGACGCTTCTCTGCGAAGCGTCTGGGCCAATTCTAGGATTCGTATAGCAAACGTTGATAGTGCGGCAATACTTCATTCATCGGGACATGCAAAGTGAACTCCAATGCCACAAGTACTGCGAATTCCGAAGAGATTAACTCCTTACGATTCAAACGGAAGACACTCTCCGTCTTTTCGATTAAACTCTTTAAAGCATCGCCCTTCACATCATTCATTTTCGCGCTAAGCAATAGGCAAGCACCAGCGCAAAGTTTACGATTGTTTTTATTAATCAAAGTGGCCAAAATTAACTTCTCGAAGTAAACATAAGCCTGAGATATTGTGACCAAATCGATGCGTGAATCCAATTTATTAATGCGACGCATTTCACGTTTAAGGCTGTGAAATAATTAGTTTTATTCAAATTAGTTTCAGTTCGATGAATGCTTTTCTTGTTCACTTACCTGCGTAACTTGCTTAAGGTTAGTTGAATATGTGGAAACTTTTCACGGAATTTATCATTCAATTCCTTCTTCAAATCCGATGGACGCACATAATCTATGACCGATGTCATGTATGAAGTAAATGTAAGTAATGTACGATGTTTACCAGCAATCAACTCAGGATCATCCAATATATTGGCCGAGTATTGTTGGAACTATATATATGGTAGATAAAGATTTGATTAAATTGATTCATTGTTTGATGAGTTGATTATACTCACTGGCAAGCCACGTGCTCCACCATCTGTTGCACTCAAAACAAGGTTTTCATCCATATCCAATTTGACATCAGGCGATGGTGATGCTGCGCTATTGCGATTGTTGTTCTCATAAGTAAAACACCTGGCATGAGGATAATTTAAATTTGAGAATTATTTCAAGTGATACAAATAGAAACAAATTCGGATATACGAGTACGATATTATTGATTTAGTTTTGTATTTGCTTAGCAAGCTTGATTTTTATATGAATGATGAAATACTATACACGTTAGGGTTGGTTATGTTATAAGAAATTATACAGTTAAGTTATAAGAAACTGAGGAGAGGTGATGTTAGTTTGATTTTAGAAGAAATAAACAATCTAAGATTATGATAAAATTTGGGTTAACTGACAATTATTTTCTACACAAAAATTATAAATACAATATTTTATTTTATTAATATTATATGATGAATGATTTATGTTTTTTTTACCATTTGCCTTGCTTTTTGGTTATGAGTTTAGTTCTGGAACAAATTTATTTGGATTGAAATTAGTAAATTTTGAAAATAACAAAAAATAATGAAAGAAAGGTCATAAGGTAAATAAAATTATATTCTCGAGCAGAAAAATTCTATCTTATCTTATGATTTTAAAGATTTCTTGTATAATATTTCACAAAGTGTTCGAAATTTAGGTGAAGAAAAGTCGTCTGGATCATAAATGACGAGACAAATCCATCATCCAGTCATGTTAGTTGTCTCTTTAAGTTTTCAAGCAGACAATGGTTATATAGACAACAAGGTACTTACTGAGTCTTTATTTTTTAAAAACCTGAGTGTACTAAATTGAATTGTGATTTCTGAATGCTCCTTCCAACACATTTTGTCTTTAAATGCAATAAATTATTGGATGTGAATAACAGAACGATTGGACACAACATTGCATGTTATAATTATATAACATTTTACACTGACTCCGGAATAGGTTAGATTAGGAGAAGGGCGTGAGTTTATCACCGCGTCCACGAGTTAAAAAAAAAAAAAACAATATCAAAATTATAGTTCCTACGAGAATCTAGTATTCTTCGGAGATGCGTGTCCAATTTTTGTTGGTTGCGTAGTTATCGGGGAGTCTTGCCGAAATGAGACCAAAGGCGACAAATTGTTCTGATACAAATTTGTTATTCTTCAAAACAGAATCTACATTAGTGTTTCGAGACTTATTCGCATATTATGAAAACACACAAAATAAGCGTCGTCGTTCATTGTTTTTGTTTATGTTTTACGTTACTTTGTTTTAGGAGTCTAGAGAGGGGAAGCAAAATGCCAAAGACTCCGATTATAATATGGAAATATTCATAAGATTTCCATAATCAGCAAAAATGTTGTCTATATAACTTTGCATTATTATAAATATAAACAAATAATGTTTTCATTTCTTTTTGTTGAAATTTATGCTGACACAGCTGTCTTCTGGAAAAATGCGTTTCAACTTATTTACATACATATGAATATGGGTGAGGGTAATCATATATTCATATTTAGGGATAACAATTTTGCTGATATCAATTTTCGATTGTCCCGTGCTATTATTATTATTACTGATTATGTAAACTTTACTCATATTACTTTAACGCCAAATTGACAAATTGTAATTAGAATCAACTGGAATTTCTTGGAAAGATTGTGAATAACAAAAGTCATCATATCAGATTACTAAGTGCGAAAAGACGACAATAGAAACAATCTGAAGAATTTCACCTACATACAAATATCTAATCACATATGTATATATGTACTTACAATATATGATTATATTATTAAATAGACAAATGTAAAATGAATCAGATTACGGGATTGTTGTAGATTTCATTTTCTTGAAAGATATGTGTGCGTTTCGAGTTTCTGTTAGATTATGATTTCTATGAAATATATACATATGTACATATGCATATGTTGCTATACGTTTGTGTGATTAAGGCAAAAGATAATAAAAACTTCTCAAGGGGATATATAATATACCTTGCAACTCCGTGATTTTTAAGAGCAGCAGTGCTTGTGATCTCAAACTGTGATTCAAAAATTGATGGATTTACTGAAGTAGAGCCGTGTTTTGACTTCTCTTTGCCATACTGACGTGATGGTATAAGAAGATGACCATAAGAAATGTCCTGTAATCGACATAACATTTGATTAGAAAGGAAACCCTTTAAGGAATATTATCAAAACTTATTATGTACCTGACCACTCTCGGCTTTTTCTATGCCGAGTAAATCAAATGGATCGAATGGTGCATCATTGATTGAAGACAATGGACGTGATGTAGATGTATTACGACGACGACGATCATCTTTACGTATTTCCGCTCTATAAATAGTAAAAAAAGAGAAGATAAAATTTGGGTTTGGAAAGAGTTAAGAGATTTTTTCAAATTTACCTGCCACCATTCTTGCCCTTATAATAGGGCAAAGCTGAGAATATCAAGAATGGTACTTTCCGTGAGACCAAAACCATGCGTTCATCTCGAAATTGTTGTTGCTGTTGTTTTGCAAAGCGTTTGTCATTGATCTGCACTGAACGCCGGAAACTACCCGGATAACTGCCAATAGGCGCTAAACTCTCGGTGCTGCTATCGTCTGTAATTTGTGATACTGATGAACCACCAAATATGTTATACGGACGCTTTGTTCCAGCTCCACTACTGCTGCTGCCGCCGCTAGCGGGGATACCACCGCCGCCGGCACTGCCAGCCCCACGCATGCCTGGTGCGGTATTGAGACGTGCACGACGCTCAGGATGTATACTACTGTTAATTGCATCACAAGCCCCATTGCTGAAGGTTCTATTAGACGAAAGGAGAGAGAGAGAGAGGGTTAATAATTTGTTAATCAAGAAGCAGAATAAAAAAAAAATTGTGCAAAATCGATCTAAAATTGAACAGGCGTACAAAATTCATCAGCAAAAGTTAATTTTTTATTTTTATATTTATTTATTTTATTTTTCATTTATTTAAGGAGCCTTGAAATTGTTTTGGTGACTAAGAAAAACACACACCAAAATAATTAATTAACCTTGCATAGCAACAGAAAAGAAAAATGTTGAGCACGTGTGTTCAAGAGAGAAAACGGAGTGACAGAAACGATCTCTTCGATTTTATATGTAGACTGTGAAAAGATCCATACACCATACTGAGTGTATCAAAGGTAATTTCTTCCTTTCCATGGTTTGTTTTCAAAGGATCGGATCGGATCGATCACTTATATTAAGCCAAAGGTATCATTTCATCTCTCTTAACTCTCCGTTTCTATTTTCTTTATCACGAAGAGAGTTGAGAGAATCTCACAAATTGTCGTTTTTTTTTTATTCAACAGAAAACACCCCTTCCGTTACGATCGATATTTTCACAGGTTAACAGAAAATGTGTGTAGGCTACTGATGAAATAACCAACGAATTTGAAATACAAAAACCCAAAGCAAATCCAAATCGGCACCATAAAATGAGAATATCAAAGAGAGAGAGAGAGAGAGAGAGATTAAACATAAACGCACTACTCACGATCGATTGAATGCAGGTAACGGGGCAATATGGTAGAGATATTGAGATAGTGAATTAAAGAGAGGGAGAGAGAGCCCTTGTTACATGTACACATAGGCAAGTTACAAGGGCATTAGACTGTGCGAGTATAATGTTTTTTCGTATAGCGATCATGTATATTGGGTAACTACAAAACAACAAATGTGAAGAAAATAATATAAAAAAAAGCATGTGGGTTTTGTTATCAGGGGTAATAATAATTAAGCAACACTTTGTGTGTGTTTTGTGTATATGTGTGTGTGTGTCTACACACATTTGAAGACATTTTTATTTGGAATAAGAAATCAATTGTACATATTTTATTTTGGAAAGAAAAGGGCAGACAAACACACATAAAAAGTGTCTGAAGAAAGAGCATCCGAAAACATCTGTGCGCCTATTCAACTACCTTGAGATAATTGGTCTAGGTCGAGGTTACATGAAATGAATAAATTACAAGCAACAACGGAACAAGTGAAGAACGACCCATCAAACAATAATAACAGTAAAACTTAGAGTAGCGCGGCACTCACCGACACAGAAGAGAGAAGGAACCTACAGTATAATACAAGTCACGTGCCCATTGGTGTGCAGAGACGAACAAGTGAAACCAACCCAAATTGAAGTGAGGAGCAAAGTAAGCACAGCAATTAGAACAGTTACAACTGTCACTCACATCAAAAGACTAGAAAAGATGATGATAATGAAGATTATATATAATGAAACAAGTGAGTCAGTCAGTGAGTGTACTGTAGTGGAGTAGAGTGGAATTGACTGACACAATTGAGAGAGTAAAGAATTATCCATGGATGAGATGATGATGATACGTTGATTTGACATGCTGCCGCTCTTATTTAATTAAATGGCGACAAATTGTACTAGACCCCGTTATTCATTACTCAATTTGCATTTAAATATGATTAAGTGGTCATTTATTATTATTGTGTTTGTTTGTGCGTGTTGTCATAACCCGTTAATTAGTTGGTGTATTCGAACAGGCGCACAGAATTACAAATGTGTTAGTAAGTAGGTAAAAGAAAAAGAAGCAGAAGAAGCAGCAAATTCAAACTGAATCGAAATATGTCTGTTTCTTCCCCTTACTTCATAACAACATCATTGGTTATTTAACAAGGTTACACGAAGAAACAACACCATCATCATCATCATCAACATTATTAACAGCAGCCACAAGAAAAAACCCAACAACTTCATTTAATTTATTAAGACGCAAATAAAAGAGTATACAGTAGACACACGAAAAACTGAACACTCTATATTTTTTTATTCTTTGATCACTTCGTAATGTTGAAAGCTCTAGTATAAAGCGAACAAAAAACCGCTAAAAAGAAGACAAACTTTGGCTATGCCGAAGTTGTAATACTCTTTAAGTCCCTCCTAGTGGTCAGAGGGTCTTTACATGGTAGGTGGATATGGGCCAGACACTTATAGTGGCCAAATTTCATGTCGATAGTACAAAAAACAAAAAAGGTTTTTTAATAAGAACACGAATTTGGATTCAGGTTTGTAAGGGGTGTCCGAGGGTCTTGAACATTTCATGTTTGGTAGATATGGGTCAGAAACTTGTATATACTATTTCCAGTTTCATTAAATGTTGATTGGTTGGTTGGTAGTAATGGTTGCCTTGCTTGATATCAAAAGGAATTTATTTTATTAGAATAACAGTTCAGAGAAGCAGTCAGCTCCAATTGTCAAGGTAGTGTTAGTACGTGAGAGCGATGCTGGTGGTAGCCTAGGGTCCTTAAGGATTCTGTTGAACTCATATCGTACTCTCTAATAATCAGGATTGTATATTTTTTGAGGAGGTTTAACTCTACATATTAAATGAAGTAAAAGTTAGACCAAAAATTAATCATTCGCTTATTTGAGAAATTCATTAAAGTTACCATAAATATTTTTAATTATTCACATTATCATGAGTCTACTGTATATGCGTATGCGTTCGTGTTTTGTGCGTATAAATGACTAAAGTATCAAAGCAAAGCAAAGTGAAGGAGGAAACAAACACAGGCACACACACAGGTGCAGTGCAGCACAAACAAAAAATTTTTGTTTGTTTGTTGCCTCAGAGTTTCAAATTTATTTTTCTTTTTGGTTTAACTTTGTTTTGTTGTTGTCTCTTTAGGTGCTGATAAGCGTGTTTTCTTCTTGTTGTTTTGTTGCTGATAATGCGTAATCTCTCACTCTCTCTCTCCACTATCTATAGACAAAGAGTGAGTGAGTGAGCTAGTAAAGAATGCATTTTTTCCGTTTCTTTATTTTTTCCTCATTTTATTTTATTTTATTTGTTTGGCGATGATTTTTTCGGGTTTCTTGACACGCTTTTTGGCTTTGCTGTGCTCCTAATAGTAAAACAAACATTATTCAAATTTTTTAACAAAATATTTTTGTTTTAAACAAATTGTGTTTGTTTGTTTGTTGTTTTTTTTGGTATTTTTCTAAACTTTTGTTTCGCGTTCAAGGGAATATTTTTATTGTAAAAATAAATAAAATACATGGTAGAGAAAAAAGCAGACAAAAGAGTTTTTTTGCTTTTATGAATTTTTTCAGTGTTTTTTCGAGTTTCGTTTTGTGTTTTGTTTCTGCTTTGTGACCGAGTAAATGTGGGTGTGATGATGTCGGATAGTCATTATTTTCAACAAAGCTATGCAAATCAATTCACTATTTATTTATTTAATGATGATAAACAATTTCTAATTGCAAATTGACAGACTCATTTAGCATTGAATTTATTATTTTTTAAATTATAAAAGAAATGTTAAACATTAAATGTTAACAATATTGGAAGATAATGTGAAATAGTTCGAAAAGGTGTCGAATAACAAGCACCCGTGTTTAAAACAGGTGGCGTTTCAGAGCTAAATGCACACCACCTAAGATGGTGGTCCAGGCCATCTGTCATCGTCAAATCAGAGATGTTTTAAAGTAATTCAGGTTTAGTTCTTCTTGCTTCGACTAAACAGATAAGAGTTAGCCACAGCTCATCTTTTCAATTTATGATTTATTATCACGATGTTCAGTTTAGTTCATTGGTTCCCAAAGTGATCTATATCGACTCCCAGGGGTCGACAACGACCTGTAAGAGGTCTCTGTGAGGGACAAAAGAATTGGGGGCCCGTGAGTTGTACATGGGGGTCCACGATAGTGTATTTCATTAGAGCAGTTCGTACCAACCTATTCTCAAAAAATATCATAACAAGTTATGATGCTATTAACGCCTTACATTATCATAACTCGCTGTTACCGGTCCATTCTCAAAATAATCATAAATGCTAACAGAGTCATAAATGGCTATTAACTGGTACAAGGAACGGTCTTTCTGTTACTTGTTGGGTAACAATTGCGACTTTTTTGAGACCTGCATTTCAATTAGTCATAAACAAAAATAACAAAAAAAAAATGTTAAATATTTGTACGCACTGTTTATATCCCTATGAAATGGATGGATGTTGTGTTGCGTTGTTTCTCGTGGCAATTTTGGAAGAAAATTACAATTATGAACAAAGATATACATTTTTATATTAATTTTATTCATTTTCAATGTCGGACAATATTTATACTGTGTCATCAGTTGATAGATGAATTGAAGCATTTCCACATGATAAAATCAGACTTGCCAATTTGGGAGAAAAATCATATTCAGTTGATACTAAAATAAGGATGAGCACTCATAAAAAGATAGTTATGGCAACTTATGCTAAGTTATATTTTGTTTCAAAAGTTATGCCCAATTAAATAAACACCTATGGACTTAAACCTCTCCCTACCACTGCCTCATTATCCCGGAACTGCCTTTACGGTACCAGTTAAATGCTCCTCCGTAAGGAAAGATTTCACTAGGTCAACTTGATAGTTTTGACAGTAGACAGGAATATGTGTATTAGATGAACGTTGGTTATTTATTTACTGAATTTAAGTTTAAAGTCTCTATTAGTGATGTAGCGAATATTCGCATATATCTTGACATTCACATTCGCACAAATTTTATGCTATTATTTTGCGAATTTGATCTTCAAAAAAAATACGTAACATAAGGTGTAAGTAAATGATATTAAGTAAATGAAACATATTAGTGGGATTCACGCAACGTGGCAGACTTGGCAAAGTAGGTAAATTGAGCAAATAGGAAAACAGAGTGACCGTTACTCCATGCAAAATAAACTTGTGCATTGCGCAATTTACCAAGATTGCCTGACAATTTAGTTGGGCAAACATGGCAAAGTGAAGGCTGCCAACTTTGTGAATTTATTAGGAGTGGGCAAGTCTGACCAAAAGTGAAATGTTTTACCAATTTAATTGAAATAATAATTGATTTACAGGAGATAGAAGTACGAATAATAAGTAATTTATTTCAATTTATGAACTTATTTCAATAAATTCGCTTTTTTTAACTTTTTCCGGCATTTTCATTTGTTTGCATACATTCCACTGGCATTTGTGTTTGCGAGAACAGCTGATTTGCTAAGTACAAACACAATTGGTCGTTCACGCAATTCATTTGCCTATTTGCAATTTTAATCAACTTGCTCACTATTAATTTCTTATTCTTTTTATTAGAAAATCTTTTGTAACTTAAAAATAATCAACTTCTCATTAGAAATTGGCTAACACTGGACTTGACAGATGTGTGAGGAGATTTGTCTGACACTGAGTCTAGAAATTGGCTTGATGCCAGATTTAAAAACTAAATATTCGTTTTCGCATTCGCGAATATGGACGGCAGATATTCTCATTCGCGAATGTGTAAAACTTGATATTCGTTACATCACTAGTCTCCATCACTTCCTTACTTTTATGAATTACTGTATGTAACCTTATTTATGTGACTACAAATACATATGTATATTCGAAGCACATCTGTTCTATAGCTCATTAGCTCATTTTTATAGAAAAATATTAAATATATTTATATAAAATTAATAAATACATAGTATTGTATGTATATTTGTTTTCCACCTTATCATTAACAACATTTGCTTGCTTCATCAGCGGTCCAATAAACTTATATTTATCGCTTGATTTCACTATTATCAGTTGTCATTCTACTTGGATTCAACACATGTCCATACTTGTTTTGTTATTCTATGCTATTCTTTTTGTTATTATTGTATTTAATTATAATTTATAATTATTATTGAGGCCCCTTTTTCAGACAATAAAAAAAAAACAACAAAATTTTGTTATTTTTGACACGAAAAATGGCACACAAAATCAGAAAGAAATAAAGTTAAAGCAAAAATACTTGCTATTAAATGATACTTAGATCTATTGATTGATCACGTGCAATATTCAGGTTTTATTGTTGTACGTGAATTTCTTTCTATTCATTATATAATATTTATTTATTCATTTTCAATTTGATTATCAAAATAGTTGAACAATAAAGACTAGAAACTTTTACCCATTTTGATGATTAAATTTTACAATATCATTTGCATTTTATTTTGTTAAGAAAGATTTATTCTAAACCAAATTCCAATTGAATTTACATTCTTTGAATAATTTTTTTGAAACTCCTTTTAACTAAAAATCCACCCGCACAGCATTTAATTTATCGCCAGTTTTCGCACCAGATCCAAACATAAGTTGTGTTTGTGCAAAAAATTTGCAACAAATATTATTAAAAATTCGTGAAATCTTGCAAAAAAAAAAAAACGAAAAAAAAAACAAACAAAACAAAAAAAAAAATTAAAAAAAAAATAAAAAAAAACCTCCAACTCTTTAAATGAGGTTAACTGGTTTCAACCGATTCGAACGTGTTTTGTCTCGTGAGCTCGTGAGTTGAAAAAACGAAAAAAAAAAAAAATATCGAAAAAAAAATGAAATAATTTTTTTTTTTTATTATTTTGTTTAGATTACTTATGCTTATGATTGTTTCTACTACAATACAATAATAATAATAAAGAATGACGCAGATTATTATTGCCAGTATTGTTACATTCTAAGTGGTACTTATCAGTTTTAAATACACGCACAAAATATCAAGCAGGCACTTATTATTGACAAAAGTGATCAAAAATTAGTTGATTTCATAAAATTTAGTCCCAATAATTTTAAGACGTTTGTACATATCTATTTATTATCAATATAAAAATGGAACTATGTTTGTATGTTTTTTATGGAATCGGAAACTGCTTTACCTATTTCAGGGAAAATCTAGCATAATCTGGAGAGTGTTTGAGTAAAGTTTGGTGCGGATCGGATCACCGGAAAGGGAAGGAATTGATGGATCAAATTCTGCATATTTTCAAATCAATGTAGTAATCTTTGTCACACATCTCAGATAATTATGTCAATTATACCTTTTTGAATTGTGAATCGTCAACAAAATAAAATAAATATAATTATTTCTATCATTCCCGTACAAAGCCGATTTTGAAGAAATTTTTCTGGGAAGTAGCAATACGCGCCGGCTTTACTAACCAAGTTATTCTAAAAACAACAAAAAATAGATGACAAAAAACATACGCATATTTTAGGATGAACGCAATGTTATTTCTTATTATTTCCCAAGGTAAACGGGTCTATGTCATGAAAGTCGAAATTTTCTGCTACTATAAAAGTAAACTAAAGAATTTTGTAGCTGTGTAACAGTCTAAACTCCAGATTAGAAATATTGCAGATACTGTGGATTTTACAATTCCATTTTAACTAGGAGCAGTAGCATTGTTAAAAATAATAAAAATAATTATCATTGCTAACTACTTACAATTTATGTAAGTACTTTTTTTAAGAAAGACTAAAAATATTAATAATGATGATCAGGAAAACAGGAAGAGAATCCATGAATTTTAGATTGTTTATTATAAAAACTATAAAAAAAAAAAACTAAGTACATATGTAATTTAATTGAATAGTTTGCCATGTCTATAGAATTGTAGTGCTTTTAATGATATTTTTCTACTGATTAATTGTAGAATTTGTTAGAATATAGAAACAAATGTAAAGTTTATTTAAACAATAAATAAAACGAACGACCTTCAAGTATATTTTTTATATTGATAAAGTCACAAGGTCTGGATTCGATTTTATTTTTATTTCCAAGTATAAAACACAAAAGTCTCACATTTCAGTAAAGATACATTATTTTTTTTTCTCCTTTAATTGATAATAACAAAACGAAGAACAGATGTCTTGTTGAACGATGATAGATAGATAAGTTTCCCCTATCAAGTTAAATTGCTTCCCTTTAACTGGGTTTCACTGTAAAGTCTTACAAAAAAATCTTACGAAAAACAAAACCGAAAGAAAACAAAAAAAAAAATCAAATTATAAGATTATATGACTTGGTATGGTGCAGCAGGGTGTCGGGGAAAGGGTCTACCTAATTCAATGAGCATTCACGTACCATAGTATACCCGCCATCATGGTGGTTCGGGGTTTTTAGTCTTGTTATTGTTTGTTTTTTTTTTACATTTCTCTTTGCTCATCATATTTGTTTACAAGAAAATAGTTTAAAATGTTAAGTTTTTTCAAATATTTTTTTTTTTTTTTTGTTTACCAACATATCGAGACCATCAGTCGGTCTTCCAAGTGTATATATTTTTTTTTTTTTACAGATGTTAAGGTAAATATGTATGTATGTTATTTCATCAAGAAAATGGAATGGAATAATTTTTTAAGAAATAAGAAAAAAAAATCAATGGTTTTTACATATTTTAATGGGCTCCCTTCTATTGATTTTGGTTAACATTTTGTGGGTTTATTTTTTCTTAACACATTAACAATTTTAATAGTTAAGAGAAAGAAATTCTATCCATTTTTGTGGGACCATTTACTTATTTTCTTCATTTTAACTATATAAAATGACGATCTTTGAATTTTTATTTAAGAAATCTGTTTGTGTAAATGTTAAACCTAAATTTTTAAGTCTGTATATCTCAATTATTCTCAAGAATTGTTTTAAATCATCATCTTTGTACTAATTTATGATTTCCCACTTAACACATTTCAATAATGATATGATGATATCATATCATATAAAGTATAATCCTTCTATGGTACATTATAATGAAAAATAAAAACGAGATCTCCTCTATACATAAGTACACCAAAATAAGTTAAGTCTGGTTAAGCTTTTTACAATGAAATTGACTTAAGTTTTCTTTACTTTTCTTCATCAAATTGTGTTACTTTATCATTTTATTTAATCAGGGCAAACAACTTGATAAACTTCAATGTCAGTCATAAAAGAATTTTATTAGCACATACTTAGTACTTATATATAAAGACTTATTCATTCAGATCTTAGATCTCTTGGTTTAGGTTTATTATGATAAATGAGAGTCAAGGGAAAAGTAAAAGTGCTATTGTTTCAAAAGAATCATTATAGCAAACTTTTATAGCAATTTAACGAATATAGAATTCAAACCAATCCATCCATCAATCCATTGATAATGAATTCTCTGCTCGTCTCGGCTAGGCTCTCTTATCTGAATTTCAGTTCTTTACTTTAATTAAACAAATAAAAGTCATAAAGTTAAGCAATTTTCTTTGTGTTGCTTTTCAATTTAAAAATAAACGGCCTCTAAATGATTTGCTTTATTCCTCTACCTACCAACATACCCTATTACCCTTCCTTGATACTATAGTACACAAAAAATAATATGTTTGTGAGACCAGTTGTTTTTTTTTTCATTTCATTGATTAAATTGTGTATAGTAAATATAAGAGTTCTTTATTTATCTTTAAATTGTTGTCGGTCGCATTTCAATTTATTTCAATTTGCTTTGCTTTATTCATTTATGGCGCCTTAAGTATTACAATAACAACAAACAAATTGTCTCGTATCGTATCGTGTCTTAGTTGGAAGGCTTTCAATATTCATACGTACATACCCCAACATTCTATTCTAGGCATATGTATCTTACATACGTAAAGTTTCTTCTCTAAAGAGAAGAAGACACTTGAAATTAAGCCTTGAAAAAAAAAAAAAAAATGCTAATCATTTTAATGAATCTATCATTATAAAAAAACAAACTATGTACATTAATACAAAAAACACTCTCCATTATAAAGGACTTAAGTAAGTAGTAGATGATGTAGGGGGGTTCTGGCGGATAATATCATAAGAAGAAAACAAGTTTAAATTCCGTCTTTGATTTCAAGGTTACCCAGTTTCCTTTGTTGTTTGTTGATGATTCGATGAAAGGAGTATCGAGTATCTACACTAGTAGACCAGTTTGTTGCATGCAACACCACCAAAAACAACAACAGCTGCAAAGAAGGAAAGAGTCTTATACATAATATTATAAATATATAACCCTGACATTGAAAAGTGAAACCAGAATATGTAAAACAGGAAATTATGCAGGAATGGATTAGAGTTGCCAGATTGTTTTGGATTGCCTTTTATATATCTTTGTCAGGATATGAGAAGAATTTCCTGGGTACATCATGGAGGTGGTAAATCTTAAAAAGATTCTAATAGTCGAGCGGTCTATAAGAATGCATGATTTTTCATTCTCTCCCGAGATCCACTAGTACGCCAATTGAGTCATTTCCCTTAAAATTAATCAAATGTTCGAAGAAAAAGTATATGGCTACTTTAGATACATACATTTCATAATATTCTATCTATATTCTTTTCATTTCTTATTTCCATTTGTTCAAGGTTATGGTTAGTTATAAAAGAGGAGAATAAATAAAAAACTGATGCAACAGATTGTGGCACGTAAATGTGATTAAATGTCACGCTCAGAATGCGTGTTAAACCTCAAGAAGAAGTTGACTCAAAGAGAAGGCGGTGGTGGATGGAATGGTTTCAGTGAAATTGAATAAAAACATCGCAAAAAGTTCTCGTTGTCCTTGAAAGACACATTTGCTTACGCAAAATAATTCACCCAATGAAGAAGGAATATTACGAAAAGGCAAAAAAAGACCAAACCAAACCAAATCAACTGACTTGATATGATGATGATGATGCGTTTAAATTTGAAACCTGAAACCTTTTTAATACGTAAGCTCTTTCTCACTGGTATAAGAATAAACACAGCCATAACAACACAAAATTATAACATATATAAAATACAAGAACAGCAGCAAAAACAACAGAAGACAAGTTAAGCGAATTAAAAAAAAAATGACGCAATTTCTATAAAAACTGGTAAACGTTCCCCAGTCTTAGGACAAAAACTACAACCAACGACAGCAAACTTAGATGGCATTTTAAAGCCAAAGAAAAAAAAAAACAAAATTGGTTGGGTGAATGTATTAGATAATATTATACGAGTATAGTACATATAGTCCATATAATATGGTAACAACATCATTGATAATATTGAGGGCGTTTTTAATCAGCAATCGATCCCAGTTAAAATTCTTAAACTTCCCTTTCTATGTAACAATTTTTAAAAATTTTGGACATAAATTTGGTGTTCACCGGAATTCTTCTTTTAAAATTTTTGTTGCCATATTTTTAAATCCATAAGCGAGAGGTTTAAATATAATAAATACCAGTTACTAATTCATTGAATCGATTCTATATAATCATCCAAAGTGGACATGTATTAAATACATATGTACTTTGATTTAGAGATTTCGAAATAAGAAGATACAATTCCTTTATTTGTGTTCATATAAGGCGATTTTAAACTCTTTCAAGGCTCAGAGTTACTAAATAAACCATTCAACTCAACAATAATTAACTTTAAAAAAATGAATTCAAAATTATTCTTGTCATCAGTGGATTTATATGATGACTAGCTGCCCCGGAGTGCTTTGCTAGCCCACATAAAAATTTTATCAAAATCGGCTTTTGCACGGGAATGACGGAAAGAATCATATTTATTTTATTTTGTTGTGACTTCCAATTGAAAAATAGATGTCTCACAAAGATTACTTGATTGAGTTGCTTTCTATGCAAAATTTAATTCACTAGTTTGGACCGATGTTGTAGGTCGATTTTGATGAAATAAACTCTTATATCTTACAGGAAGCTTGCTGCAATACACCAGTGAAAACCAAAATCAAATCGTTTAAACCGTTTCTGATATTAGCGTCTACAGACTAAAAGACGTTTACTATATATATAGATAAATGTTATGATTAATTTCTTTAAAATTTCTGTACGCTGAAACTAAACAAATATTATAAAAAAATCATCTACGTAACGAATTATTTAGTGATCTGTTGAATTAATGTCTCAATCCATTGTAATTATATGTACTCAATTTTAAAATGTGTTCATGAAATGTCTACAGTATTTACGGGATTTTAGATAGAATAGATTAAGTA
Source organism: Amiota mariae (assembly GCA_035041805.1). Classification (NCBI taxonomy): domain Eukaryota; kingdom Metazoa; phylum Arthropoda; class Insecta; order Diptera; family Drosophilidae; genus Amiota; species Amiota mariae. The sequence continues at coordinate 1,263,762 of JAWNKV010000287.1, forward strand.
TGTTGGAATTAAATATTATTTGGGAACACCAATAAATGCAAAAGGATGCTTACTTAATACTTATTTCATTTAACTAAATGATCGATCTTACACTTTGTGATTGATCGATCGATCGATTGATAAATGTTCATCTTTGAATTCGTTTTACATCTTCTACTTTATATTTTACAATTAAAGCTATGACTTATTATGCAGCATATAGATGTTAAGACAAAACAAGAAACCAGAAGTGCAAACAAAAAAAATTGTTTACGTTTTTAAAGTAAAACTTAAATTCTTTCAATTTTTTTCTTTTTGTTTTTGTTAGTTTTGCTTTTTATGGTTTAATAGGATTTGTTTTGGTTGATTTTGTTTTTTCCATATTTATTCTCTTCATTTTGTTCTTGTATGTATGTATTTATTATTGTTTCTTTCCACATTCTTTAAAAGAAACGAAAACCATTGAAAATCTCAAATAACAAACAAAACAATTTGAAGCTTTAACTTCAAGTAAAATTTTACTCGTGAGGAGAACAGATTGAGTGAGCCATTAAAAGATCCAAATAAACAGAAGAGAAGAAAATCAACGCGAATAATTTTTTGATTCATACATTTATTGCGTATTTTTTCAGTTTGTTTATCTTGATTTGACAGTTTTTAGCGATCCGAATTAGTTCAGTTTCCCTGAGGAATACTACAACACATCACACAATAAGTCGAATCCAAGTGAAATCGGTTTGTTATTTATTTATTTAACAGAAGTCGAGGCATTTCCGTATTTTATTTTTGTTTTGATTTTTTAACTTTTTTTTTTGTCGCAATTTTTTGAATGAATTTTGGAATTTGCTGACAATGTTTTCGTTTTTTGAGATTCTTTGGTTTCCAATTTAATCAGTGTGGGAAGGAAGTTTTTCTAGGAGGAATATCATCAAATCATCAAATGGTTTGTTTTTGTTATTTTTTCCTTCTTTTAGATTGAAAAATGCATTGTTTTTAAATTTATGAATACCAACAAAGGAAGTTTGTTTTTGAATAAGAAAACTTTAGAATCGTGTGATTTAAAATTTGTCGCTTTCAAAATAATCTTCTTCTATCTGAAAGTAATCATCTTTTATTTAATCTTATGTCACAAACTAATCATAGTATATACTTATAATTTTAAATCATCTTGAATTGTATTGATTTATATATATTTTGTATTGAAAAGTGGAAACTGTAGATTAAAACGTCTTTACATAAGATTAAATTAAGAATTTAATTAAGCTTAATTATGTGGTTTAGGTTCATTGATCTTTGAAACCTATCATGTGCGAAAGGGGATGGTTCAGAGATTAGTTGTATTAAATTGAGACAGAGGTATCTATTTAGATCTGTGAAGTTGAAATTTCGGGATTCCAAAAAAAGTGTGAATTACGGATTGCCGATTTGGCGGTGGAGCTTTGTCAAGGAAGTGACTAAGTATTGGTAAAGTTTGAATGTCCAAAGCGATGACGTATGAATTTGACAATGTTTAGGTGATATTAGAGGTTACTCTCAACTTGAATGAGTATGTTTTATTTTTGTTAAATTTTATATCTGTTAATTGTGATTCTTTATTTAGAGGTTTTGATACACTAGCTAATCGAATATTGTCTAATGAACCCAGTAATATATTATAGTTCTTAAATTTTTCTTAAGGGTCACTAGTTCTAATTAGAGTTTTTTCCCCAAAGTTTAGTGTTTCCTTCTCCTGATTTAAATTCGTAGAAGTTTTTTGTTTTAGGATGTCAGGTAACTGTTGAGCTGATTGGAATGTAAGTCTGGTAGAGAAGATTGTTGAATGAGCAATTTCGAGCGCAAAGTGATTAATTGTCTTAAGTCTATTTATTTAAACAAATGATCATACATATTTTGTTCAGACTTAAAACTTATAAGCAGACCCACGTACAATTCCTAAAAGATTAAAAATGCCGTTTTATTACAATGCAAATTGACTGTAATCCAACAGAAACACTGACACTTGGCAAATAAAATAATGCAATGCAATGTAAATGTAAATGTGAAGAGGACTGGGGGATCGATCCCAGACATGAATAAGAACTATAAAAACAATAATATACTATAAATCACTTAGTAATAAAGAATTAAACGCATAAAGTATGTAAGTAAGGCCAGACAGTCAGTCAGACACGATAATCAAGACAATTTATGGTTTTATAGTTAAATATTTAAACTCATAAATGTTGTCGGAATTGATTATTTTGCAAAAATTAGAAAATTAAAAAATAAAAATTCTTTTAATTAGCAAACGAAATAATCTAATTAGCACAATAACAAAAATACACAGCACTACGGTCACACATTTAGAAGAAGAATTACATAATCAACGCAGCAGCAAGTGAAAGACAAAAACAGCAGCAGCCATAACTATTGCTTAGACCAGTGGTTATTAAATTAATTATGTGGTTCCCATATTAATCTACAAATGCTTAATTTTCCCATTCGAAATATGGTTTAACCATTTTTGTTTTTTTTCCGTTACTTAAAGTTCTTTATAAAATTCATCAGATGTAATGAAGAGAAAAAAAATACATATGTAAATAAATAAAAAGCTTTTGTATGTTTAGTTGATGTCAAAATAGCTTCATGGACCACAGTTTAAGAACCGCTGACTGAGATAATTCAAGCAAAAAAAACATCAACACCAACAACAACAATGAAATGGCAATCAAAGGTGATTGACTTGTTGAGCAGCAAAAAACATTGCAACAGTTGTAACAGCAACAACGAGCGAGTGAGTGTGAGTGACTATGAAAACTTACAATAATAAAGCGACAGGCAAACAGACAGACAGACAACAAGTCACGCAAAAACTACATTTGAGCAATTTTTATATTGCTTTGTTTGCTGTGCAAAGCTGTGGGTGGAATGAGGGGGGAGGGAAAGTAAAAGGAGGTGCATATTTTCAGTTTGTTGGCAGCGGCTGCTGTTGCATTCGAGCCACAACAAGAAAACAAGGTCAGTCTGTCAACTGCAACAAACAACAGCAAATGCATTGTAACGAACAAAAAGGAGAATAAAAGAAAATCTGTTTTTTTTTTTTGTTCGTTGATTTGTTGTTGCAAAAGCAATAAAGCATAAAAAACATTGAGTGAGTTCAACGTAACTTTACATTGAGCTAAAGCCGCAAGCAGGCATCGTCAAGGCAAAGGCAAATTCAAATGGCGGCATGTTAAAGCAGAGCTTTTGAGTAAAGAGATTTTCTAAAACAGAGAGGGAGAGAGAGAGAGAGGAGTCAGTCGCATGCGTTTCAATTGCAAGAAAGTTGTGTAAGTCTAGCATAGAGTGTGAGAGTGGTAAGCACGTGAATCGGCTTTGTGTATTATATTTATTTAAGCTTTTGCACTCACTGTACTAAGTGGGAAAGTACTTTGTAGGTATGAGAATGTGTGTTTGCACTATTGAGTTACATAGGCAACTTTTCTCTCCCACTCTCTCTCTCACTTACTGAATGCACTACAATTGATTTCTTGAGTTCAAGGAAGTTTAACGACATTCAGAGAAAAAGAGAACATTTTGTTGCCTTTGTAGTTCTTCTTCAAGTAGTGTCTTTTGTGCAAATTTCTCGTGTACTAAGTATTGAATTTCCAATAAAAAATTGGTAAAACTATTTCAATTGTTTTATGATTTCTCCAAAATTTGTAATATCTTTTCATAATTTTGCATCCAAATTCAAATTAATTTAAATTATTATGACCCAATTTGAAATTGCATATGAATCACTAGTCATCTCATCTCAGCTCAGCTCATTTTCGTAGATTTCCGATTTTTCGTGAACTTTCTTATAAGAAAAGTTTACATGAATAAAATTTATGGCGTCAAATTAAATTTTCTTAATTGACACCTTCTCTTGGCATTAATCGACTTGTTGTTGTTCTTATAATCATTGTGCTCTTTATTTCAATTTATGCACAAAAAATTTTACTCAATTTCAGGGTTTATTGAATTCTTGCTGAAGTTTGTATGGACGAAAAACCGCCTAATTGGTTCCAGTAAACATATCACATTACAATGAGAAAACGATTTAATTCGACAATCCTTAATAAATTTAAATAGATTTGGACCCAGATGCTCAGGAGTGAAATTAATTCTATGAAATGAAAGTAATGCTGTACATCTAGTGAGTGACACAAGACTGAAACAAATAGTACGCGAAAAACATTCTGAGTTTCAGACAAAGTAATACTATAAGTTGCAATGACTAAAGTGACTAAAGCTATCAGGAAAATACTGAGAACACTTCTTCTCCATGAGTTCTTTTCAAAATCACTGAAATTGATTACCCAAGACAATCGTTTCTTAAGAGAAATAATTTTTCCACCAAGAAATTAGTCTTTTATTTAATATCTGGTTAATGGTATAAGTATATTCAAGAACAATTGTTCCAGCAATATTTAAAATTACATTCAGTCATTCATTGTACTGAAGAGAATCACACATTTCTCTGCCAAATATTCTTTCAACATTTTCAGTTTGACTTCTTGACTGATAATCCTGCATAGGTAATGGTCGTATCCGTACTGCGTTAAAAAAAAAACACACGATTGTGAATATAGAGAAATGTCCAAGCATTTTTGCATACATTCTATATTTCTCCGGGATAACCGCAACAGTAGAGCGAATATTTTACGCGATAAACAATACTTCGGCACCTAAAAAAAAGTTGTCGAAACCAATCTTGATTTTTTGTGAACCAGAATTACTTCGCGAAATCGCTTCAATGGAAAAAGTCGGGGCAATTGTTTTTGCGTGAACCTTTTCACGAATTTAAAATATTAAACATTTATTAAATATAAAAAAAATACTGCTTCTTTGTATCAGAAGCTGGTTCTAACACACTAGCCTATCAAGGTAATTCCATTTCTAGCAGCGAACGCACGATAAACTTTACTTTATTCAGATTTTAATAAAAAAAAAGTCCATATTTCTAATTTTTCCGGTGGATATTCCAAAAATTTTCTGTCATATTCTTCTAATTGGAATACAACGAATACAACAAAAAATCAGCCAAATATGGCAAGCCGTTCTCAAGCAATACGCTTAAAAATAAAAAGAATTTTCTCAATTTTTGTTACCTTTTTGAACGCCCGCCCCCTCGATGACATAAGCAAGCAATGACAAAATTCATCTAACAGGCATTAATACATCTTATATTTTAAAAAATAAAAATTACTTGGCGCTTTTGAGTCACGAGATATATTAAAAAATAAAGGCGACAATTTTTGTTAAATGTCTGAAAGAGCGTCAGATTCTGACATGTTTCACCTTTTTAAAAACCTTTTCACGTTAAAATATAAAATAAAAAAGAGAATACTGCAAAAAATTACTGTATTTTGATTGAGAACATGCACAGTGAAAAATATAGCAGTTTTTGGAGGAAATGTACGATACGACAATTATACATAGGTGCAAAGTATAAAATCATCGTCACAGCCGAATATAGTGTTTAATTTATTTCGTTTCTTTGATTTTGACGTTTTTATACAATTTTCTTTTAAACACGCGCCAAATAGTGAAACATTCTTTTTTTGTTCCTAATTATTATTTCACATTTTCATATACATAAGTATATACATTATATGTATATGGTAAAGCTGATCACGTTTTGTTCAGCTGCCGGTTTTTTCCTGTTCTCATATGAAATTATTTTTCTATTATTTGAATTCAAATTTAATTTTGACAATTTTTTTTTTTTAATTTGATTCACAAAATCATTTATTATTATATTTTTATTGTATCACGACGGATGTTTGCTGTATGTATGTAAGTATTTTTAAATGAATCTTTCAGTCAGTTGTTTGATGCTTTTTGTTTTTAATGTTACAATAATTTGTTTATTTCTTTCTATTTTATTAGGGAAAGAAGATTTCTTTCTCCGAGAATTGAGAGTGATGACGTGAGGCAAATTTCTTGTACAAAGCGAAAGTGAAATAACAAGAAAAAGGAAGAGTGATAAAGGTGACAAAAAGTTAAAATAAATTTTAAAATTGGATATTTAATTCAATTATATAAAAGAATTTGGTTCGGGAAAATAAATTTGTTGAAAATGATTACCAATTGTACAGTTAATTAGATTTAGAGTGACGAAACAAAAATTATGTTTTGCAAATTTAAGCCGCCGTACATAACACATAAAATGTTGAGCCCGCTTGGGGTCATACAGAATCAGTGCTTCTAACCTATCGTCTATAGGGAGATAAGTAAGTCCACTGTATCTGAACAGTTGTTGGTTGCTAGTATCTTTGGAGTGAAGTGACTAAAGTAATCTACATCTGCTTTTATAGCAAATTTACTTAAGAATGAAGATGAATGATATTTCTTACTAAAAATGCTTGGCAAAAGATGATTACATTTGAACATAAAGTTTTTTGTTATTTCAGGTTAAGAAGTGCATAAGTTTTCCATACAACACTCAAACGTTTATTGGAAGTTATTCTACCAAATAAATCAGTTCAGATCAGCCCATTTTAGAAAACAGTTTGTTTTATTTGAGATGAATGATTTTTCATTGGATTTTCTATGACAACTACTTCCCTCCCTCTTCCATTAATCGGAGAACTGTGGTCCACAGTGGATAGAGGGATAATTCTCCTTGCCAAGTTGACCATATCACATTCATGGGGCCACTGATGCACGCTTCTGTGCGTTTCCAACATCACGACAAAGTATTTATACTTATTCAAGGTAAGAAAAGTAAAGAAATTCATGGCACCATATTACTATAAATTTCATTAACAAAAGAAAATAAGTAGGAAAATTGTGTATTTTTAAATAATTTTTCAATCGAAAGTAAAAAAAATCTTGTTTTTCCGGTATTGAGTATTGAGCAGTCATCATGATTATTCATGAAATGAATGGGTAATGGGTAAGGTCGGTTATTCCGACGTATTCCACTTACTCACTTATTTTCTGATTGTGTAAGGCGCCGTAAGCAATGTCATGAAACTATTGAAGTAGTCCCACCACAATGACAAACACAGTTAATGGACTAAAATAAACAGTTTTATGGTAAACACAATTTCATTACTTAAGTACGTAGAACGTAGACCTTAAACTTCCTTATTCAATTATCTTTTTAATCAATCAATTAATCAAATAAGAGAGAGAGAGAGAGAGTCTCTTCTCTTTATATTTAACCCTGAACCATGGAAGTGCATTTAAGATTTATTAATAAATATAGATTCATATAGATTATTGAAATGTGTATTTACTTTACTTTTAATTTCTTTGTTTATTTTCCATTAATTAATTTTTTTTTTTTTTTTTTTTAATTTTCTTTTTTCAAGCAAAATTTTCATTAATCTGATGCTGTGAAATGCACAAAGAGGCAGGCAACAAATTACCCATTATTCAGAAATATACATCTTTCTTCTGTATCAGATACATCTGGTCGAACTGGGAATTGTATATTCCGTATTGCATCAAGAAGTTTGAGCTAAACATCTGTGAAAACTTATACATAATCTTTATTAATAAAAATAATATGAAAACAAATGTGTGAATTTCATTAGAACTCGGAATTTTAACCATTTGGAATCTAGAAATTCTTTTAAGTTCTTGGGAATCAGACTTTCGATTTAAAGAAATTAGTTTTTAAGGATTCACCTTCAAAATAATTTAAACAAAAACTACACTTTGACTATTCTAAAATAAACTACACATTTGTGGCCAAAACTATGTACAATAAAGAATCTAGAAAAGCTACACGTCATCAGAACCCACATGGCTTTTACAAAAACATATGAAAAAGTGGACTAATTATTGACAACTGGTTTACGATGACTTGGTCAGATGAAACAAAGATGAATCGCATATGGACCGATGACAAACAGTACAGACACGAAGGTAAACAAAGGAAATAAGTATATAAGAATGCCATATGCCTTGAAATTTTAAGGACAAATGAATGAAAGTAGGAGCTTGGACATATATACATACACACGTATATATGTAGATATTTCTTATTAAGATGGATCCGACGATAATTTTTTCAAAATTTAAATTAACCAAATTTTGTAAACTATTCTGTATTTTTTTCAAATTTTATGTAGTGCATTAAAAGATACTATACTCGTAAACTATTGTTGTAAACTTACCTCTCACGTAATGGCAGTAATTTTGCTGCTACTGCCGTTCCTAAATGGCAAACTTTCATTGGTATCTTGGCGCTATCAGAATCGCTACCACTTTCAGCTCCGGAACCACCGCTGCCAGCAGTTACGTTGCCACCACAACGACAATTTCGACTAACCGCTGATTGCTGCTTCGTAGCGCTGACGTTACTGCTCAATGATGCCATGGGCTGGCGACCACTGGTTGTGGAACGTTTTATATTGCGTTTCTCAATACTATTTAGTTTGACAATGGCATTAACGTTTGAGGGATGTTGTTGTTGTTGTTGTTGTAGAACATTATGATCATCATTATCATTATTGACATGGTGGCGAGGGTTTATCAAGTAGTGACCCATATTTTCAATTTCACTAAAATGCCCATCACCATCGGCACTGCCAACGCTTTCGCAACAGCCATCACTGCCACTACCTGTGCCGCCGCCGCCACCAGCGCCACCACCACCACTTGCCATATGAACATCGGCATTGCAGAGTAGGAAGGCGGCACTAGGTGCACCGCCTCCACTACCAAGGTTACCAATGCCATAACTGCCGCCGCCGATACTGCTGCCACCAGTATGTTTGCCATTTTGTTGCTGATAGTTTTGTTGTTGCTGATGGATGCCATTGTTACCAACACTGCCACCACCACCCAATACAGCTGCAGCTGACGCTGTACGTTGATGATGTTGCTGATGATGTCGATGTGTCGGATGATAATGTTGATGGCCAAACTCACTATTACTATTGTGCTTATGATGAAGCTGGTTGGGGTGATGGTGTGCTGGGTTACGTAATCCCAACGCTGTCGTTGCGTTATAACCGCTCGTTGTTGTTGTCGTCGATGTCGATCCTGCTGCTGCTGATGCGCCTTGCGTACTGATGTTGCCAAATGTTGCGCCAAATGTTGTGTCCCGATGTGTGCCATCTAGTGAAATATTCGATAGAAACGAGATCGCAGCCAATCTGCGCCTGTGTCTCGTCTTATTAAGAGAACTTGCCATTAGGCAGTAAACCGTTATGTTTGCGTAAGTACGTGTGTGTGTGTGTGTGTGTATGCGTTTGTGTGAAGAACACAATACAAATACAATTTAGCTTATTATTTAATCCAACAACCAACAAACCACAAACGGCGACGAAGACGACAATATTTCGTGTCGCTTGTGAGAATCAATTTATGAGTGAAATTGTGATTTAAGTTGAATTGAGTCGAGTTTCGTTCGCCTGCCTCTCGTTAGTGAGTTTTTGTTTTTGTCGATTTCACTCTCTTTGTGGAATGTAGATTTTTTTCAATAATAGTTCAATGAGAGGAAGGAGTCAATTCTGTGAGTATCAAATGTTCGAGATTTCTAGTACTTTCGAAAAGATTTTCTTTAAGAATTAATATTGCACTTGATTTAAGTTAAATGTGTTTTTAAAAAATTATTATTTTACTTTTACTTTTGCTTATTTTGTTCCACACAGAAACCGTTGAAACAAACACCGTTTAAAATTGATGATTTATATTTTACTTAATATTTTATCACATAAACTTTTTAGTCTTTGAATTAGAAAAATTCATTTTTAAATTACTTGAACGCGACATTTTTGCAATGATGATTTTATTTATATTCAAATCAATTTATATATGAAGGAAGCGAATAAAAATTTCACTTTTATTTTTCGTTTTGAAGCTGAGTCACAACAAGGTGAAGGACCACAAAGAGACGAAGACCTTTGCCGACCAAAATTCTGGAATGAAATGCAAGAAAAACCGTTTGAAATTTTATTTTAAATATGTGCAGAAATCGATATATGAAGCTCTGCCAATTGCAAAAAAGCTCATACAATCACTCACTCATCCGCCGCTTACTCAACTCAAATTGTTGTAAAATTGTTGCGCTCACTCTCTCCTTGTATTGCAATGCAAAGGTTGTCATCCCGTTATCAACATTCTTATTAACGCATTGCAAGTGCAACCACAACAACAAAGAGGAAAAACTCAAACTCAATTACTCACTGAGTGCTCACACAAAGTGTGAGAGAAGATTGTCTTTGCGTTGAGTGTTGAGTGAGCCAGTGTGAGCACTTTTGAAACTCGCTTAAATATTACGAAATTTTACATTATTTTGAGCAGATTATAGATTCTTTGTTGCTTGTTATGATGATGATGTGTGTGCGAGTGTGTGTGATTTGTTTTGTTTTGCATTACGGGCGTTTTCGTTGTTTGCTACACTTTTGTTGCTACTATTATTTCAATTTCATTAGCTTTAATTGAATTGAATTGTTAAGTCGCGTGCTTATTGTATTTTAAACTGTTCTCGCACTCGTGCCTGAACTGACGTCGTCCTCAAAATAAAAATGTTTTATATTTATATTTATTTTTAATTGAATTTAAAAATAACATTTTCTTGTTATAATTTCATTTTATCTAATTTTGAGTTTACTAAATAATTTGCGGCGTAATTTTCTACAGACCTTGAAAGTAATAAAATTACTCTCCTTTCTCTATTATATGCCGCATTTACTATTTCACTCATCCAAACTCCTTGAAATGCATGGAAAATTCCCGAATCATGACAGAAAACAGCTGTTGAGCAAACACCTGTCATTGAGTGCGCACGTACCACACCAAACACAAAAAAAACAACTCGCGGCAAATATCAAATTGGAGTTTTGTTGTTATTGTGACAAAGTGCAGCAGCTGCGAGAGTGTAAAAGAGAGTAAACCAATTGGAATGCGACACGTGAATTGAATCTCTCTTTTGTTGTGTTTACGGGTCAGAAATTCGTTGCGCGTGGCAACAACGAAAAAAGCGGTTGCCGCCACCGCCGAAGCCGCAACAACAACAAGTGTGCATAGAGTGACGTTTACCAAACACCCAACGCCACCCACTCACTCAGTTTACAGTTTAGTCAGTCACTGACACAAGTAGCGAGCAAATTTAGCGAGTGACCAATCTTGAATGCTCGGCAGAGGAAAGAGTGAGTGCGTATGAGTCAAACAGATAGAGAGTGAGAGGAGAATGAGCACGAATTTTTGTTAGCCGAAGAAGTGCGCGCAGCAATGAAGAAACAGTTAAAAGAATTTTTATTTATTTATTTATTTTTTTTTTACTTACCACAAATAAAACGAGGAAAGAAAATTATTTTATTTTCTTTTCTTCAATGCAAAGACATTTACTTATTCGATTTTTTTAGTTAAAGAAATGTTTCAAGCGTATCATGTTTGCTATTTTTAGAAAATCAAAGAAAAAATACTTTTTTTTTCGGGGTTATTTTTTATGGTTTATTTTTTTTTTTTATTTCGTGTCACGTCCTTTGCCACAATATGGAAAACATTTAAGACTTTTAACTGACTTTTAATAAATTAATTAATATCATTGAGAAATTATGTTAAGTATTAAGTTAAAATTAATATTTGCGATCGATTTTAAAAATGCAAATACTCGCACAAAGAAAATTATTAACTGCTCGACCAAGTTTCACAAATAAACTGCGAATATTTTTACTCTTTCTAAATTTTAGGTTTTTTTTTCGAATAAACAACGAATGCCGAAGACCAACTGACCAACTTTACACGACGACGAAAATGTTATTTCTCTTTTCAAACTCGTGCTCGTGCGCACACAAACAACTCAAACAACCGAACGAACAAAGAAAACGAAAACTCATAGATACAATTGTATCTGAAACATAAAGCTTTTAGACAGAAAACAGTATTGGTGAATGGCAACATGGCACACGCGTTGTAGTGCTGGACAACGAAATCTTTGCAGCATTAGCACACATTCTTTCCCGTTCCATCGTTTTAATTATTTATTTATTCATTTATTATTATTTAATTATTTTAAGTTTTATGTATGTAAATATTATTGTATTTTATGTTATTTTTGTTATTGTTTGTTTATTGAAATTGATCGTTTAAAGAAAAAATGTACACACAATTGTATTTTTATTTGTTAATTGTATTTCGTATTTTTAAATATGAATTTTCGAATTTATTCAAATAAAATTGTTATACAAAAACAAAAAACAAAAATCAAAAATTATTTCCATTTTTATAATTGAATTATCTTAAAAAAAATAAAAATTCCAGGAACCAGCAACAGGTGCATTTCATTCCAGGTGTTACAATGTACAATTGAAGGATAAGGGAATATTTTCTGTCTTCTTCCATTCCATTGATGTCTACAAATCTTTTGTCACCACAATCACAGAGAAAGCTGAGAGTGAGAGAGTAAAAACGAAAAAATGAGTTGGCAGTCCTCCAGCACTTGCACACCATCTACCGGGGAAATATTTACAAACAATTCACAGCCTTGCCAGATGTATATTGTGTGAAATGAGTTGGCAGCTCTGCGAACAGCAACAGCGAAAAAGTGCCGGTCGCATTTGTTAATTTTATTGCGAAATTTGTAAATTTTTATATAAAAAGACAAATAAATTATGTCGCTGCAAGAGCAATTAAATGCCTTGCATATAAACCTTGACTTCGTAAGTGGCAAATGATGGAGGGGGAGAGTGAGAGAGAGAGTGTAAAGTGTCAATAAGACTAAACGTTTATTAATTTTTAGGCTGAAGATGATGTGCCGTTTGAGGAAGAGATTCTAAGAAATGCCTATTCCGTCAAACATTGGCTGCGCTATATCGATCACAAGGCAAAAGCACCCAATAATGGTGTTAATTTTGTCTACGAACGCGCCCTCAAAGAGTTGCCCGGCAGCTATAAACTTTGGTACAATTATTTGCGCACACGGCGGAAGCAAGTACGTGGCCGCATACTGACAGATCCCATGTATGAAGAAGTAAACAACACTTTTGAACGTGCACTGGTTTTTATGCATAAAATGCCACGCATTTGGATGGATTATGGGTCTTTTTTGACATTGCAATGTCGCATTACACGTACCCGGCATGTTTTTGATCGTGCGTTGCGTGCATTGCCCATCACACAGCATCATCGCATTTGGCCATTGTATTTGAAGTTCATAAGACGCTATGAATTCCCAGAGACGGGTATGCGTGTATACCGTCGCTACTTAAAACTATTTCCTGAAGATGCTGAGGAATATGTGGAATATTTGAGTGATATGGGGAAACTGGATGATGCTGCCCAGCAATTGGCAAATATTGTGGATAATGAGCATTTCGCATCGAAGCATGGCAAATCAAATCATCAATTGTGGAATGAATTATGCGATTTAATCTGCAAGAATCCAGACAAAGTGCATTCATTGAATGTGGATGCCATCATAAGAGGAGGTTTGCGTAGGTAAGTGCAAGTGCATGTTATTCATATTGTTATGGGAACTTCGATTCATTTCTTTTACTTTCTATTCCAGATATACAGATCAGTTGGGGCACCTGTGGAATTCTTTAGCCGAATACTATGTGCGTTCGGGTTTGTTTGATCGTGCACGTGATATTTATGAAGAAGCCATCCAGACTGTTTCGACAGTACGTGATTTTACACAAATCTTTGATGTTTATGCGCAATTTGAGGAGGAATCCCTAAATAAACGTATGGAATTAGTACAAAACAATCCAAATGCAACGGAAGAAGATGAAATTGATTTGGAATTGCGTCTTTCGCGCTTTGAATACCTTATGGAGCGTCATTTGTTATTGAAGAATAGTGTTTTGTTACGTCAAAATCCGCACAATGTGCATATGTGGCACGAGCGTGTCAAGTTGTATGAGGATAAGCCGCACGAGGTGATTAACACATATACGGAGGCAGTTCAAACAGTGCAGCCAAAACTGGCTGTGGGAAAATTTCATACTTTATGGGTTGAGTTTGCGAAATTCTATGAACAAAATGGTCAAGTGGAAGATGCACGGATTGTATTCGAGCGTGCGACCGACGTAGAGTTCGTGAAAGTGGAGGATTTAGCAAATATCTGGTGTGAATGGGCTGAAATGGAAATTAGGTAAGTTTAATAATAGACATTTTGTGTTTGTTTCTATCTAATTGTTCGAACTGTTGTTCCCAGACAAGAACAATTTGAGGCTGCTGTACAACTGATGCGAAAGGCCACAGCCATGCCCAGCCGCAAGGTAGCATATCATGATGACACTGAGACAGTACAGATGCGTCTGTACAAATCTCTGCGAGTTTGGTCTATGTACGCTGACCTCGAAGAATCCTTTGGCACATTCAAGACCTGCAAAGCTGTTTACGATCGCATTATCGATTTGAAAATATGCACACCTCAGATTATCATCAATTATGGCCTCTTTCTCGAAGAGCAAAACTATTTTGAAGAAGCCTATCGAGCCTATGAGAAGGGTATTGCTTTGTTCAAATGGCCAAATGTCTTTGACATTTGGAATTCTTATTTAACAAAGTTCCTAACACGTTATGGCGGGGCTAAATTGGAACGTGCACGTGACTTATTCGAACAGTGTTTGGAGAATTGTCCGCCAGAGCATGCGAAATACTTTTACCTGCTTTATGCCAAGTTAGAGGAGGAACATGGCCTGGCTCGTCATGCCATGGCTGTCTATGATCGAGCAACAAGTGCTGTCAAGCAGGAGGAAATGTTCGATATGTACAACATCTTTATAAAGAAGGCTGCCGAGATTTATGGTTTGCCACGTACACGTGAAATTTATGAAAAAGCCATTGAGTCACTGCCGGAAGAGCATATGCGTCAGATGTGTGTACGTTTCGCAGAGCTTGAAACTAAGTTGGGTGAGGTTGATCGTGCTCGTGCCATTTATGCGCATTGTTCACAGGTGAGTTGTCATTGCCTAACATTTTCCTTTATCATCTAAAACTTCCTTAATACTTCTGTCCTATTCTCTCAGGTGTGTGATCCACGTATAACCGCTGACTTCTGGCAAACGTGGAAAGAATTCGAAGTACACTATGGCAATGAAGATACCATGCGTGAAATGCTGCGTATAAAACGTTCCGTGCAAGCCACCTACAATACACAAGTGAATATGATGGCTGCTCAGTTTCTTAACACAGGAATTGGTGAGACAACAGATGCTGGTGGCCAGGATGCCATGCGATTATTGGAAGCACGTGCTGTCGCAGCAAAAGCTAAGATTGCACCTGCTGCAGCTGGAAATATTATGTTTGTTCGCGGCGAAACACAAGGTGCTGGTAAAGATAAAGTTGTTAATCCCGATGAAATTGATATTGGCGATAGTGATGAGGAGGACGAGGAGGATGCGGATGAGGATGACAATGAAGCAAACAATGTTAATGAGAATATGATATCATCAACTAATGATAATGGTGATAATTCGTCTGTTACACGTGTCGATGCCGATGGTTTACCTATGAAAAAATTACGCTTCGAACAAAAATCTGTGCCTGCCAAAGTCTTTGGTGGTCTTAAGCCAAATGGAATCGACAATGATAAAGATGATGATGGCAATGATGATTAGTGGACATAATTTTGTGTTTGTTTTATAAAGTCAAATTGGTTAAGTTAAAAGAATTACACGATAAGTTTAAAAATTTCCAAAATATTTGCATCATTTTTATTTTTAAGACTATGGAAAAGAAATCTGCAGTTGCCTCTAATTCTCTACTGCAATTTCTACCAAAATATATTGCCCTTTAGTTTGTTACGATAGTATATTAACTTTTACTGTTGTGTTTACTCCTTTTGTTCTGATGGAATGAATACACTTACTATTTCCATTGTCTTTTCCTATTGTCTTTGATAAGCTCTCACGACTATGAATTGCTACATTTTATGGGCAGTTTTCATGGTTATTTTCACTGGAATCAAGTTGAGGCGGCTGAAGTGTTGCAATTGGTGCTTTTGCTTTTTGCTTCTTTTGTTGTTGTTTGGTGCATTAAGTAAGACACATTTTATGACACGATGAGACAACAAGAACAAATACCAACACAATCATACCATCATAGCTCGGCTTTTTACATTTACCATAATGCACGGCGATGCGCAACATTTGAAGTCATCGTTCCATTCGTGGATACACTGAGTGAGTTGCTTTGGTTGAAGGCACGAAAAATGGCTTAAAAACCATTACAACGAGTTGACTTTTTCCCGTGCACTTTGGCTTAAAACAAAGCATAGCTGAAAGACCATTGTATGCGCCTAAAATGCTGCAACAAAAAGTTTTGTAGCATGTGTTGGGCAAAAATTTGGTGGCGATTTAGGTTTGTTGCATAAAATAGACAAAAGATTTAGGCGAAAAGCAAAAACAAAAAAGGAAGACTAACTAAGAACTAAGATCGAGATATTGTAGTAGATGTTTTTGTAGCTACTTAAAAGGATTTCGAAGTTTTAGCATTTTACACTATTCACTCTTCATTTGTTAAAAAAAAAAAAAAAAAAAAAAAAAACACCGAGAAACTTAATTCCAATTGCTCCAAATCACTTTGAATACAATAAACCAAATACTGAACTTTAGCATTGTCTATTGTTCGGTCTATACATATTTATTTTGATGCATAAATCTCTTGATTATGTTCCTGTGTACACCGCAAAGGAGATTGCTTTCTATTGGTGGGAGAGACCAGTATCTTCTACCTAACTATTACTATCGTTGTGATGCACAGAACATGAAGGAGATGAGAGTAATGAAAGAGCTAGGGTAGATTATTAGGTTACACGGACGAAGCGATTAGGGTCTATTGTGATACCTAAATTTAGTCAGTGACGGAGGTTTAGAGGCCAACCTCAGCCTCTGACATCAATCCAAATAATCAACGAATAAAGCCATTAAACCAATGGCTCAGTGCTTCGTTAGGACTCCACTCATCATATGAATCCTATTCTTGAGCTCCGAAGTCCGTTTCGGTTGGTAGCAAGGACAGAAAGTTCAGATGACAGTGCAGCCTGGATCATTTGCCCTATGTATGTCTGCAAGCTGCAAAGATGTCCTGTATTGGCCAATGAAAGAGCCAACTGTCTGGCAAAATATGAAGCACAGTAGTCTTCAGTGGCCGGGGCTCTTCTGTGAATGAACCAAAGCTCACTCAACGGAAATTAGGAAATGTGAGGACATGGAATTTGTAAGCTATTGACATAACATAGCTGGCAAGAATCAAACAAAATACTTCCCAATTTTAGACAGCGGAGTGCTATAAACTATTTATAACTATATTACCAAGAGATTACTCAGTTCATTAAAAGCTTCAATTTATACCATAGGCTCAGTCGCAATCATCCGTTTTATAATAATATGTCTTAGTTTATCCATGTTGGACAATAAGTGGCCCTTGTTGGCTCAAAAAACTAATTATTCAGTAATTGTGTATCACATCCGAAGTTATGTATTTAACTATTATTTTGTAAGTTTTTATTTAAAACATTGCCTGAAATTCAATTTATTTTTTTGAAGAATTCTTCACAAAAACATATAAAAATATAACAATAAAAATCGGTTTCGTATAATGCACCCATATTAGGATCGGCGTACATTTGGACCCAATAGTATTTTGGGAAAGCAAGATTAAGAAACTTAGTTTCTTTGTTTAGATTTGAAGTTTTTGAAACCGACATTGAACTATAAAACATTAATAAGATGCAATTTTCATCGATAATTCAGTTCACTCCTTCTTGTCGGGGCAAGCCATTTGATATAGAAACTGTATAAGAGTGCGTGTAGGACGTCCAGTCATTCGATCCTTAAGTAAATATGGCAGTA
Source organism: Amiota mariae (assembly GCA_035041805.1). Lineage (NCBI taxonomy): Eukaryota > Metazoa > Arthropoda > Insecta > Diptera > Drosophilidae > Amiota > Amiota mariae. The sequence goes on from JAWNKV010000287.1 coordinate 1,281,512, forward strand.
CATTGTGTCTGGTAAGTAAGCCAGTTCCACGTGTATCTAAGTGTGCCCAGTCCGAACAAGGTATAAATTCGCGAAGTATAGCGGCTGCAATACATGAGGAAGCTGGACCACGACCATCGTTACTTATATCAAAGGTAACATTAGGTTTGATAAGTTTTTCGTAGTAACGCCAAAGTGGCAAACGCCACACACGATCACCAGTAAGGGCACCAGCTTTTGCGAATTGCTTATATATATAATGAGAATTCGAGAAAACGCCCGTTGCACCTCCTCCTAGACCTCTGACGACACCATTGCCTAAGGTGGCAACAGTTACAACTAAACGTGGCTTGAATGTGGCTTGTGCATAAAGTAATGGATCGGCAAGTGAGACAACGCCAGCTTTATCTAGATTTCGTACACCCATTGTTTTGCCATTCAAGAGTGTGATCACATCACCCGGCTTGCAGGCCATACCCGAAGCCATATTCTCGCAAAGTGGCAGCACTGCTGTGACATTAACCGGTAACGAGAGGGCAGCCGCAGCGCGTATAGCAGAAACAATTACTGCTGCACCAGCCATTGAACCACGATACACATTCATGCCCTTCCTCGGACGCAAGCTTAAGCCGCCTGAATTAAAGGTGATTCCTTTGCCTACCAATAATATAGGACGATCTTCTGGTGATGTACCACAGTAGGATATTTCCAACACAATAGGAGGTTCACATGAGCCTTTCGCTATCATTAAAAATGAATTAAGATGGTTTAATTCAATCCAATCCATACTGCGTACTTCAACTGTCACGCCACATGGGCAGAGTGCATCTACTGCCGACTGAGCAAAGATGGTTGGTGTCATTTGATTGGCAGGTACGTCACTAAGACGACGAGCTAAATTCTGTGACTCAGCTTTAAAGAGACCACGTGTCCACGCATCTAAATCCGGTGAATCATATAGTTCCAACTTAGGTATAGGTGTTCGATTCTGTTTGCGTTTATTAGCATTATAACGCCAAATCGCTAGTGCACTACCCTCAGCAGCTTGTTCAGGATATTCCATTGAATCAACATAGACTTCATTGCAACATTGCAGTTGTAATGCACGTGCCCCTGCGCCTGCGGCAACGCGCGCATTTTCCATACCCTCATCTATCATTTCGTAATCGTTGAAACAGGCGCCTTCCGCTCCAAGGCCCACTACCGCAACGCAACGGAACTCTGGATCGATGTTATTAAAGACCTTACCGACACCCAACGAACCAGTCATGTTCGTTTCACGTATTAATTCTGAAATCTTTCCCTGTACACGATCATCAAATTTCTCACCGCTGGATGTTAATTTCGGATCTTTATCTTTTTCCTTCTTGTACATGCCAACCACGAGACCCTTAATAACGGTATCATCTCCTTTACAACAGTGACGATATATGCACTTATACAAGATTCTTGGCGGTTTAAATCTGAGAAGCATTGAAGTCATGTTGCTGTATATACCTTTTAACGTAAAAATATAATAATTTCTCGGTGTCGATTTCAAAAACAAAAATTTTATTGTTACTATCTTGACAGATACTTGACTTTAAAAAGCTCCAGCGCTGCCCATGATTACATTGATTTTCTCGATTATTTAGCATTTTCCTGTTTTATGTCAAAAAAAAAAAGAAAAACTATTTACAAACATTCGAGAAGAAGTTCCGCAAATTAATTCTGCATACCATCGGTCCTAAAACAATGATCTACAGATCCCATATCACGGGAGTCCTTTAACAATAACTTTACACGTTGTACGTTGTTAAATGGTTAGGGAAGTGATGGGCAAAAATTGTGTTAAAGTGAAGGTCAGCAGGTTACAAAAGTTTAACAACCGAAGCTCTACTATCTACATAGCGTAATGATTCCTTGGCTGCGTCTACGATTTTTAATTGTCGCTTTATCATATCAGAATATTGGGTGAAGTAATAAGACATTGTGATAAACGTTGAGAAGTCCACACAGTCCACACACATCACTATATAGATTACTAATTATTAATATAAATTATATTTTGTTTTTATTTCCTTATACACATATACTTACGGTCTGAGCAATACCGAATCATGATCATTGACTTTTTGTTTCCTACCAGACAACGGAACGTGCTACACAAGTGGTGAAATACCTAGCATTTTGCAATTTCGCGGATCCTCTCAACTCAAATTTTAATGTTTGTAATGCAAAATACATTGGGTAAATTCATTAAATTTGGTTCAAGTTTATTAATTTAACGCATTTTTGATGTGGTCCAATCCTGACACCAAGAACCCAACCCCAAAAACTTTTTTGTAATGACCATAATTTAATTTTTTAACACTCTTTCCAATGATATACAATAATAGGGGTCTTCACGAAATATTGGAAATCTGTGAACTTCGCATTTCCGGAAATTTGTGAGCTCAATTTCGTGCACTTCGCAAACCAGCTGTTCTTGAATAAACAACTGACAGTTAAATTTAAATAAACAAATGAAAATAAATGTGAAGAAAATTAAATTATTGCAATAAATAATTTATTATTCTCACTACTATTTGCGATCTATTGATATTTGAATTAAATTGGTAAAATATTTCACTTTTGAAAGGAGATAACAAACACAATAAATACATTGTGAATTGTGATTGGCAACAATCACTTTTATGAGGTTTGTGCGCGTACACATTTTTTTTTATATGGTGCGTCTGTCAGTTACTTTATGAACTCATAAACTTATACGGTTTGTGCAATTTATACGTTTGCTGATTGTGACTTGAACAATTTGTTAGGGGTAGTCATTAGCACTGCTCTTTAAAATGCTACAGTTGGGCGATTTTAGAAAAATTGTGACATGAGATTAAATATAAAACAGCATTCGACTAATTCGATATTCAATGAGCAAATTAAGAAAGTCAGAAGAACCTAGCTCTAAAACAACTCTGTCGCAAAGATGAGAATCTGAAAATTTGATTGACTTGACTGACTTAAATTGTACAATTTTGTTTTTATATTCTTTACACAGTTTGTAACACACAGAAGGAGACATCGGAGATCCCATAAAGTATATATATTATTGATCAGCGCGATGAGACGGGTTGATTTAGCGATGCCCTTCTGTTTATCTGTATGTGTGCAAATTGGTCCCTCAGTTTTTGAAGCTTTCGTCTCTTCAATCGCTATACTTTTGTCTGAATCAGGCGAATCGGATCACTAGGGAGTGTACTTTCCATACAAACCCAAATTCAAATTCATTATCAGAAAAACTTTTTTTTGGTTTTTTGTACTATTGACTTAAAATTTGGACACTATAAATATCTGACCCATATCCACCATGTAAATTTCAAGACCCTCGGACCATCAGGAGGACCATACAAAACATGAATTTAAAACAATAATCAGAAGATATACCCGTAAATGGTGCGTAAAGAGTATTATAACTTCGGCATAGGCAAAGTTAATCTTTTTTTATATTTTCCAGTAAAATAAATTAAATAAAATTCGTTTTGAAATTTTATTAAAAGTTTATAAGGGATTCTGAAATAATTTTATTTTTTTTTTAAGAATGGTATTATTATTTTATCATGATATTTGCAACGTATTAAAGAAAACAGAGTAATAATGTGATTTATTACTCGAATAAAAAAATTTAAATTTCTTCGAGATGTAGTTTCCATTCAACAATACTTTACTACATTAAAAAATTCACTGAAAATCAGTTTTTTAAGCGATTTGAAAACAGGATTTATGTACATGCTTAAATGGGAATGAGAAAGTTATGTGAGCTTCGGTAAACCATAGTTTTAAGTTTACGTAAGTATAATTGATTCAATTTATTAAGAAATGAAAAATGTAATATGTTCACACGTTATTAACAAAAGGCCTTAAGTTTAATAGCCTTGTTGCTGCTGAGACTCGATCCAGTCTTGTCCCGCTGGCAACATGGGTATGAGACAAAAAATGTGTCTCAGAGTTGAGGGCCTACATCACTGTATACGTACGTTATATGTTCGAAGTCGATATATTGTGCCTGGCATCGTTTCTTGGTCCATTAGTCTATAGCAGGCAAAATTAATTTTGAGATATTAAACTGAAATTTTTTACTTTTTGGAAATTAGTAATCCGATATATTACGAGTATAACGTAACGTATTGAAAGAATGGATCCAAATATTGAGTTGATTTATATATGTATACTTAATTTTTATTTATTATTTTTTTTTTATCTAAATGTATCTGAAAGGAATATAATCTTTGGTAAACCGACCTGTTTTGTTTTATATTTTTAAATTAAAAAGTAATAGCAATTACAATTTCGAGTGTTGCAATTACAAGAAAATATTTTCAATTTTATATCTGAGTTATGGAACTAAAAACGCCATAAGAAATGTTTATTGCTTTTTAACTTAATTTTAATCCTTTCTTGCCATTAAATCTAACACTAATTATCATTAATACTAAGATGGTTGGAAGTTGTTGTCGTCGCAATCTCACCACCTCGCCATCTTTTCAATATATTCTTTGTTCTCATCATTATCATTATCATTACCATCACCATCATCTCATTGACATTATTCTCATTATCGTTATTGTTGTACTCCTTCATTCCAATTCTAACTCCAACACTGACACCACCACTAACATAAGTCGGAACATTGTCTTTACTCATAGAAAACAAAAGATAACCCGAAAAATAATGTTGCGGAGAAGTGGAGGGCAGTGAGGAATATTACAAAAAGCAAAAATAAGAAAAAAAGGAAAAGCATTAACCCAGTTTATTAAAGCCATGTCATAATTCATGGCTCAAAATGGCAACAAAACTCAAAGAAACAAACAATATCTACTTCAAAAGCCAATTGCAAAACCGACGTTCCATCCAAGTCCACATCCACATCCACATCGCCATCGCCATCGCCATTCTCATTCCCCATTCACATCTATGACAATGATGATGGCTTTGTTTTTTGTTTAGCATACTTCTGAGCGTTGTTGTTTCGCTTCTTCCTTTGTTTTTCCTTTAGTATAATAGTATGATTTGGTTTGGTTTGGTTGGATAAAATGTCATTAAAGCTAACTTTGGTCAAAGACCGAAAACTTATTCCAGACAATTAGCCTAATAATCGCTCCATATTCGAGGGCACAGCTTAAACCTTTTTTGGTTCGGTTCGGTTCGGTTTTGGTTTGGTTTGATTTGATTTAGTTTAGAACCTAAAAGCAGACAATAGTAGTATAAAATTCTAGTGTTTTTTTTTTATTATTAAGCTTTCTAGGCTGATTTTCGGTCAATTTTTGTGTTCCTTTTTTTTTGAGTGTTCACTCGATTTAATTAACAAAATTACAATCAGTAACAATGAAAGAGTTTGGACTAAAAGTGTATCTTTATTAGGCAATGTGCGTAAAAGTTGGTTGGCGCCTAGTATTTGGCCTATGCATAAATATGTCAACTCTTTTAAAAGAAAATAAGAAAAGAGCAAGTGGAGATTGGTAAAAATACAAATACACTTTCTTTGTTAAAATATTTCATTTTTGTATATTCATCATAATTAAAAACAAAAAATAGTCCTTTTTTAAAGAAACTTTTTTGAGGCTAAACATAATCTACAATAGTTATTAAGGAGTTAGTTAGTAGTGGTTAGTAATGCTAAAATTACTTTTACTTCAATACTATAAAGCAATAGAGGGTCGATTAACAAGTATATCTAAATAAAATACTTATTTTTAAGAAACATCACAAATGAAGAGATTAAAATGGAATTTAGTAAAGTTATTGGGAACTCAGCACTTGAGTTATAAATCAAAATAACTGTCTTTAAACTTGACTTTTCGAATACAATAGTCTTACATTCATCATATTGATCTGTTATAGTCCTGCCACTAGAAAACAAAGCCGCGATAATTTTCAATATTGTTCTTTTTCAGCAGTTCGTGTACGAGTGACGAGTAAAGTGTCAAAATGCAATTGTTTGTTCGAGGCTTGGAGAAAGTTGAGACCCTAGAGGTTGACCAAAATTCTAATATTGCCGTCGTCAAGGCATAAATTTTTATGGTTTCAAAATAAACGAGTTCAGTCTCAATTATGAAGGTTCTGCTCTGGCCGATGATGTGCCCCTACACGCACTCTCTTCATTCGAATTGGATATTACAATTCCAATGCTGGGTGGTAAAGTGCACAGTTCTTAAGCGTATGCTGGTGGAAAAGCAGTTAAAAAAAAATATTGTTCTACGTAAATGCATCAATTTAATTGATTTCCTTGTACTTCTTAAAAAAAATGGAACGTTTTCTCGGTAAACTTTTCTTATCGGTAATTTACAGTGCTTAAAAATCAGCCCATTTTGGAAGCAGCTAAAAAAGCAGTTTTTTTTTTAAACAACCACAGGGAAAATAGCGTGGTTGAGGGTTGATGTTGTTGAAAAAATCTACCTGTTTAGCCTGTTAAGCCGGGTTTTCATTTACTGAGCTGACAACTTGTTAACCAGTGCTGCGAAGTTTTTGGACTGTGTTGTCAAGTTTTTGGTCAAGTCCGCTTTTTTGGCTATTCTCGACAATAAACAGCTGATCATTGTAAAAAACAAATTGAAGGAAATATTTAATTGTACTTTTTTTTTAAAAAAATATTAAAAAAAAAAGTAAGCTACAAGAATTATTCGCATACACATCAAATTATTCTCAATCATGTCGTCTTCAAAAAATGTCCATTTTAATTATCACAATTAGCCAAAACGTTCCAATTTACATGTATTGTATAAAAACAACAAGCAGCATGTCTACTCTATCTTAATTATGAGCTTTGAAAAAAATAATTCAAAATGAAAGAAGAGAAGAAAAGAAATATCGCAACGCCCCAAATTGTCCAAATTCTAAATTCTTTAGCATAGTTATTGACCATCATGTTATTCAAAAGCTTTAAGTCTAAGAAAACTAAATGACTCATTTCGTTCACCTGATATAATTTTCCACGTTTCTTGGCTGTTTGTATTATTGTGACATACTGCTGCGGAATGATAATTAGACCACTTTTAAGTGATTTTTTTTTTATCTTTTCCTCAATTACAGAATGGTTGACATCAACTACATTTTGGGTATCACCCGTTGACGGTCGAGACACAACTGAAATGTGTCGCTGTTCATGATTCAATGAAGGCAATTGATGGAAAAACACAAAAAACGACACCAGCCACCTCTCGGGAGAATAACTTCTGACACTTTTCCTGATTGAAGATTAATATACTTAATTGAGATATTCGTATAATGCGCATACACGTATATAATGAAATTTGAAGAATTTTAAATTATGGCACTTTTCTTGCGGGGCTGCGATATATAATAATCATGTAATCAAATTAATAATTTAGGTGTAATGTATGTAATCTTTGGTGAATAACGTTGCTCTTTGAAAATAGTGAACTTCTTTGTTCCCACTTAAGATGACATTTAGCATTTTTGCTTTATTTTATCTTTGCCATTAAGATGACGATGACACAAATTGTAAAGTAAGTTGATAATGACGATGAAAAAGAACCAACTTGAAGCATTTTCTTGAGTGGAAGTTGCAATTAGTTTGTTAAAATAATTCAAATTTATGTTATAATTTCTGTAATTCATTTATCTCTGCCTAATGAGGCGAAAATTTCAACTCTTGAAGTGTCTTAATACTTGACAATTTCTTATTGTTCATTCATTGTTAGTTAAGTGAAAAATTATATTTGGGAAATAAATGAAAATGTGACTCTATCGACTTAAAGACACGACAGTTTTATAGCTCAGAGATTTAATTAGTTAAAGATGTTATTTCATATCATAAATCATCATCATCATATCATCTCACAAAAATTCATTATATAATTTTGATGTAATTAATTTTATTATGATTATTCACATAATTTCCTCTAAATATATCTGTTTTTTTTTTTTTGTAGTGTGTGTCCCAGTCAGCTAAAACGATTGCGCCCGATAATAAGGCCTATAGTATGTTTATTGGCTAGTGTGGATTGGAATTTCTTACAATTTTATGAAATCAGAAGAAGTGTTATTATAGACTAGCGGCAGGTTTTGCATCGGAATGATAAAACGAATGATATTTATTTTATTTTGTTCATGAATTAAAATTTAAAAACAGATGTCTAACAAAGACTACTTGATTGATTTTTAAATATGTATGTCTCTAGACTTTATATGCAAATGCGATTCTGATGAAATAAACGCAGGAAGCTGGCTAAAATACACCAGTGAAAACCGCATTCAAATCGGTTAAGCCGTTTCTTTTTTTGTAAATGTTTTTTAGTATACTTTAAGGGGTTGTTTGAATATCCTAGATAAACTTTATATGAAAAATTTGAATCACCAAAACCGACTTTTCATACACAGATATGGAGAATAGGTCACTATTTGCATCATTTGTGTTAAACTCAATCAATCGTGGGAAAAAAATTTAACCCTTGCATCATTACATTTAATATTAGGCGCACAGTTTTGAAAGTAGGTAATACTGCAGAAAACTGTTAGTCCATGTTGTAAATGTTGTAAAACAAACTACATGCTCACCTAATTAAGAACTACTATTATCATTTAGGTATTAGTTCAAGTTCTAGCTGAATTCATTTTATGATCTAAACTACAGATAAAACGGATAGTTGTTTTGCCGGATACCAGATATCTGAATATGAGTTTAGATTAGAGATGAAACAGATATCCGGTAACTTTCCGGGTAAAGAATCCGTTTCATGGAAATTATTGAATCGCTAGAACTATGTAAGTTCTCAAACCACAAATCGATTAACAAAAAAATATAAAAAAATATAAAAAAAACTAACTTTGGCTAGTTAGTTGTACTACTCTTCACGCCCCTGCTAGTAGTCCGAGGGTCTTGAAAGAGGGTCTTGAAATTTATAAGGTTGGTGGATATAGATCAGGCACTTATATGGTCCAAATTTCAGTTCCATAGTACAAAAAACAAAAAAGTTTTTCTAATAAGAACTTTCATTTGGATCTCGGTTTGTATAGGGGGTACCCCACTAGTGGACCGAGGGTCTTGAAATTTATATGGTTGGTGGATATAAACAGACACTTATATTGTCCAAATCTCAGTTCCATACTACAAAAAACAAAGTTTTTCTAATAAGAACTTTCATTTGGATCCCGGTTTGTATGGGGGGTACCCCCTAAAGGTCTGATTGGGCTGATTCCGACAGATGTACTGCGTATGGTGAAAAAAAAGTCCGTGCAATTTCAGCTCTTTAGCTCAAAAACTGAGGGACTAGTTTGCATATATAAAGACGGACAGTGTAAACATTTAAAAAGCACAGGCGTACATATATTTTAACAAGGGACAAGAATCTTAATCGCAATATTTTTCCTACATGTTGCCTGAGAGACATTCTAGTTTACTGACATTTAGAGAATTCTTGGAATGTTTTAGTCAAAATACGAAACCCAAATCAATATATTGTATTTATAAATTTTCCTGGGAAAATATTTCAACCAAATTAATTGTACATCTTTTGTAATAGAAGTACAGAAACAAAACTCTCTATCAGTTGATCTTTTGTGAATTCTGTTGTAGTCTTTTCTACATTAGTCAAAAATTGATTAGGAGTGTAGATATGGTAATAAGGCACAAAGGGTTTTGAAAAATTATTTGTCCATTCGCCATATTTGTCTTACCCATTGACTGAGAATAAATCCCTGAATTATGTATTCGAAACAGAAAACAATTAACTTATTAATTAATGCTCCTGGAAAAATATTTCAAGAAAATTTGTGAAAGTCAAAAACCTCTAAAATTTGATTAGGTGCACAGGCATGAAGACAACGTCGCTATTCGCATTATTTTTGCTACATGTTGCCTGAGAGACATTCTAGTTTACTGAGATTCAATAAATTCGTGGAATGTTGTAGTAAAAACACAAACCAATACATGGATTTTCCAGGGAAAATATTTTACAAAAATATATTATAGAAACTAGGTGTACCGGCGAGCTTTGCTACGCAACGGAAAAAATTTTATCAAAATCGGGTTTGCACGGGAATGATAGAATTAATGATATTTATTTTATTTTATTTTATTGTGACTTACAATTGAAAAATAGTTGTTTGACAAGGAATGCTTGATTGATTTGAAAATATGTCTCTAAGCTTTTTATGCAAAATTTGATCTACCAATTTCAACCGATTCTGTAAGTCGATTTTGATTAACGCTATATGTTACACACAACAAAGTTTCTTATCTTTCAGAAATTTGATTTTGAATCCAATGAGTGGTTTGTACGTGATGCGTGGACAAGCAGACAGATAAAGTATTTGACAATTATATGTATTAAGTTCTTTTTTGAAAAATCATGAAATTTCTGTGACGTAATTTGTGGATGGCTCCTAAGATCTTAATACTAAAATTACATTTTTTGAGCATCCGGTTTTCTTCTGTTTTAAAAAATATTTTTATTTAGTAGCATTTCTGTTTCTATGATTTAATGTGTCAATGATCAATACTTTAGCATGATGCTATAATTGTATGCTCCTAACTGCTTAAGGCTTAGACTCTAAGACTGAAAATGTTCAACGAACAACAATAACTTGATGAATTGTAACATCACAGTAAATTATTTAACTTACAAAAATATTTTAACTATTTTATTAAAATATTTGCATTGCTATTGCTATTTTATTTGGCTAAACTGAATCTTTCCTTTTTTATTCCTTATTTTTTTTCATTTGAGTGCCTTCGAAAGCAATCATAAAACATAACTTAATCGCACGCTTTACTACCTTTGCCCGTGTTTTCGTGTGAAAATGAATTTTCATCAGACAAAAAGAAAACAAAAATCCATAAATAAAAGAAAACAAAAAAAACTTAGGAAAGCTAAAACCCATAGAAAAGGGAGTAGAAAATGAGGTAAAAATCTTATTAATGCCAACAACAGGAAACCCACAAGTTAAACCATCAGAATGGAAGAATCCAGGCAGAGAATGAAAAGGGTAGAAGAAAGTACTTCTGTAATGTGTTAAAACAAAACCACAAATTTAATTGCGGTCTTGGGTCTTCTTCAGGCTTCTTCTTTAACACATTGCGCAAAAATCCAAATCCGACGCCATTTTGCTGCGCATTTCCCGTAATGAGCTATCGAAACCTTTTCTAGTTGCTGTTTTTATTTTCACAAAAATTTTCATTTTCCTTTTTTTTCTCTTCTAATTTCATTAGAAATCCTTCGAGTAGAAGCCATAAGCAGCCAGCAGGGGACAAACATCAACGCCAACACAGAAATTCATAAAAGCAGCAGGACGAATTCGTTGTCTAGAAGTCTCATTTGTACAGCTTGGCTTTTGAGTCTTTGACTGCGTTACGTTCTACGTTAATCAGTTAGAGATTTCACTTCAAATGAAAGGAAGGTGTATTAGAGTAGGGAAGGGGGTTTTGGTGTTGAGATTCCTTCAAATGTAATGAAAAGGACTTAAATGATTTAATACTTTTCTCATTGAAATCAAAATCCGAAACCAAAAACATTCACATGTTGAGTGGCCTTGGACATTGGTTTGATGTTGATTTTGATTTTGAGGTTTTAAGGATGCTCAGTTTATTATTTTGTTGTGGGGTCATTATTGAATTTAAATGCTCATATGCTCCGATTGAACCTATGTAGGGGATGGTGAACTTAAGCTTTACTTGTAAATTATGAAATCCTCAATGCTTTAATGTCACATCAAGAATAACTGCTATGTACTTCTCTTTTTGAAAAAGAGGAATAGACATGGAATAGTAGAAATGTGATAAGAAGGTTCTTCTCTCATTTTTGGATGAATGCCAAGTTAATCGCCAAAAATCAAGTTCTTTTTCTAGCTAAATTCATTCGCGCCTCAGACAACAGCAACAACAGCAATAATTTCAAATTCCAAGAACAAAAATTGCAATTGTTACAAAATTTAGAGTTATTAATGCCGACCACAGCAGAATGCGATAAATTGTCATTTCCCTTTTACACCCAAAACAAAAAAATAAAAAAGGATCGCTTAATGGCTAACGAAAGGACAAAATGAATTTAGCTCTTGTTCCCTTGCTGTTGTTGTTTTTATTGTTGGCATGGTCATGATTTTTGGACAGAAAATTTAGTTGCTGGAAATGATAATTTCCACTTGAATTCACAAAACCAGCAATGAAACAAAAAAAAAAAAAAAAAATAAAATAAAAAGAAAAATGAAGAATTTGTAAGTAGACGAACGATAATTTAAACAATAGAATGACAGAAAATATATACTTAAAATAATAAAGTAACTTTAGTTATTACCATTAACCAAGCTTGAATTTCTTGTATTTCTTTGTATTTATTTCTTTTATTACTTTTTCATTAATTTGGTTTCATTTTATTGGATTTTAAATATTCTTATTTATTTTTATTCAATTTAATTGTTTAATGTTAAACCTTTTACTGGTGAAAGTAAAGTACTTTATAAACATGTGGCTAAAAGTCACGCTATTAAGCATAACGTGACGTGCGTCAACAATAAATATGCGAGGTGTGGATATAAATAAATACATATTCAGTTATAATCCTCTTCAATATATTCCTCTTATCTATCTAAACAATGTTCCATGCGAATTTTCTATTGTTCAACATATGGATGGAAGTCTTCTATTGTGAGTTCCTTCATAACGTTACGAATTTTAATTCTTAATTCAGATTTGACCCAAGAAAAAGATACAAGTAATATAGTGCCAACGCAGTTGAATAAGGCGTTCTGATCGAATATTTTTATCCGATTTTGTCGTTGCTAATAGTCAGTAAAATAAAAAAAAAAAAAAAAAAACAAAACAAAAGGCACTTATGGCGAGGCAATCATATCTATCTACATCCTATTTAAATACAATAATTTGTTTATATATAAACAATTACTCGGCCTCTTATGGTGCCATGGTGTTTCACTCAGACTAATAAAACTATAATCCAACGGTTCCAGACAAAAGCACATAGATATCTAGCTACAGTTCCTTCGAACGTTAGAGGAATCCACATGAAACAAATTTAGCTGAAGATTCCATCTGTCAAACAAAAAAATAACACATGCAACATCTTGCATCCCATTATCACATTAATATTGAAGCATCGCAAACTAGATGCTTTATTTTTGAATCAACGAGGTAAGATTTGGTAATTTCCGTCTTTCCGTCTAATAATACATGTGTGTTGGAATTCCTCAATTTCCTTCACCGAATGCGTAATATGTGTGTGCTTATATCATAAATTCAAAATGATGCATGAAGACTTCAAAAAAGTAAAGAAGAACAATAAAATTTATGTAAATATTTTCTTTTATTATGTTTTTTTGAATCATTCATCAGTTTCCATCAGTTCATTCGTTGCAATTGCATTTGTTAAACGAACTAAATGATATAAGGAAAATATCACGAATTGCATAAATTTAATATGTACATACCGAATTCCGGTAGATAAATAATAGTGTTCATTCTAAAATATGCATAATGGAACATTCAAGCTTAATGATTGGCGTTTGTTGGATCATTAGCATCTATAAATATAAAATTCGTTCTAATAATGAATGTTGGTTGCCTTTATTTTTTTTTAGTAGACAAATTGTTATAAATATGACTAAATATGAGACTAGTATCTCTGGTTATTGTCTTGGAATTCTCATCTAGTTGTATTATTAAAACAAAACAGACAGAGGACTATCACAAGAATTTTGAGTGATTCAGACACCGCTTGAATATGTTGGGCATTGGATTTAGTGTCAACGTAACATTATCACCAGGTTTGTATAAATAGCAATAGAAGTCTAAATAAGTTAATTATAGGCAGTAACGTACTGCAGTCTGCTATTTGCCGGACAAGGTTAAATGGAAGCAATGATTACTTAAAATAAATTATAAATGAATAATGGTTAGTTTGAATTTTAATAATGTTTTACAATGATTTTTCAGTATATACTAGTTTACAAAATCATTAAGAAAATAAAGCAAAATAATTATACCACATGGCAACTCCCCTCGAAACAACATTTTGGGAACAATTGATTTTAACTCGCACCAAAAATGCTAAGTGTTTATACAAAATTTTAGTTCGACCTAACAAAATAATATCACGTTACCAATGCGAGCTTCGATAAATCGCTTAGTGTATTAAAAGCGCATTGTAAAAGTGTTTACGAATGCGTTCTTACTTAGTTCGAACGAAGAATGATTGATCTTTAAATAATATTTTTCTTTCCTATTAAGAACTAAACAGGACTTTCACAATGATGCTTTCGGTTGAAGTGACACCATACGTAATCTTATCTTATTAAATTGTTTTATTTAAGTCACAATGTTCTGTTATCTTATAAGCTGAACTAGGACCACTTCTTGACATCCGATTGAGCTGAAATTTTGCATTCAACTTCAGTTCTGGTGACAATATAATATGCAAAATTGTAATTGGATAATCAACTGGAAAATTCGAAATTGTTGGGTTAAATGTTGTCTACACAAGTTGGTCATGTTCCTTATTTTTGTTGTAGAAAAAATTTAATAAACCGTTATAAGGTTTCCTTTTTTTGTAAAGAAACATAATCGGATGGTGAGTCGAATTTCTATTATCTACAGTCAACCACTCATATCCTTATAGGAATGCTTTCGTTGCATCTTCTCAATAGACACACATTTTGCACCACGATTTTATTTTAGTCTAAACAATGCTCAAGATCAGTGTTTTTCAATCTTTTTCATTTCGCGAACACCTTAGTGTGTAAAAATATTTTGCAACCCCCTACCCACATGTTTTATTAATTTCATAGTGAGGTATCGGTGAAATACATAATTTAAGGCGCATTAAAGCCAATGGGCAACTTGACAGTCATAGCGTTCTCCAATCGATTGATAAGATGGGCGCAATGTCAGTCAAAAACACATTCATTTTGCAAGTCACAGTTAACAATAATGGCATCACAGCCAACCACTGTCACTGTCAGAGGGATTGCCAACCATTATCATCTATAAAACAAAACAGCTTCGATTCATTTTCATCAATTCAACTTTTCATTGAAAAAGTCGGCTCTCAAAGCATATACGTGTATACCTGATATAGAAATGGCCTTGCAGAATTTGAAAGAAGAATTATGTAAGTATTTATCAGAGAACACTAGGCAAGGTTGGCTTTAGATGAGACAAGTTTGGAAACTAATCGAAAAGAAAAACTACTGGAATTATCTGCCGATGGAATGTTGCGCTTGAAATTCGAGTCTGTCGATTTGGATACCTTTTGGTAAAAAAAAAAAATAAATAAATAACAATACCCAAAATTAACCACAGAAGCATTGAAGTGTTTGCTTCCATTTGCCAAATCCTTCTTATGCGAATTGAAGTTTTCGGCAATGACACAAATAGAAAGAAAACAGAGAAATCTCATAAATTTAGAAAACGATTTAATTGTTAATGAGCAAAAAATGGTTCTATGACGGGAAAAATTTGTTAACGCAAAACAGGCGCACACTTCATATTAATGTAAATCTTGGGTATTTTTTTTTAAATTTTATTAATTTTATTATTATTTGTCTTTTTGAACTTAGTTTTTTTTTCTGTGGTTTCTTGATTGATGAGGAGATTGGTGGAATGATTTATACCTACATAATTTTTTTTAAATTTTTTGTACATTATCTGCATCATTATTATGTTTCTTTAAAAAAATAAAATCATTTAACTTAAAAATGTTTTTTACTTATTTTTTTTATATATCTTTAGTAGTTAAATTTGATTTCGGTATTGATTGAAACTATTATACAGAATAAAAATCAAATTAAATCATATTTAAAAATGGGAAGAGAAATAAAAAGAGAAAGATAAAAATAATTGCAATTATTCACAATAATATTGTGAAAAAAGAGTAAAAAACTCTGCTTTTTTTTTTTTGAATGAAATACTACCTAGTATTTGCAAACAATTATATACATGTGTATGTATAGAAGAACGCTATATGCACATATATACAATATTTGCAATAGTGGATAAATGTATATAAATAGACGAGGGTGTATGAATGTTTATATAGATACATACTATATGCATGTGCACTTAAAACTTATTTACAAATAAAATTGCATTTTAAATAATAAAAATATTTTATTCGAATACGAAGAGAAACATCGGTGCAATTTCATTGAAGATGCATCAGAGGAATAACCGATATAACCATAACCAAATATTATACAATAACAATTGAGCTATGTTGCGTGACTCAAATGCAATGCAAGGCATTAAAATTAGTTTATTTGGAAATCGGGCGAGTGAGGAATGGATGGAAATGCCCACAAATATGTATCCATTGTAGTGGATATGTATCCAGTGCCAGGAGTGTGGCTATTTTTGTTTGGGTTGCATCTTTAATTGGCCATTGATACCAAACGAATAACTGAGTGAGTGAGTATCTGTATCCATCAACACGAGAATGTCGACCCATTGCATTGATATACTTGTACATTTTATATAGATATGGATCACTCACATTGGAGTTTTGCACAATATCGACTCGATAATGACGATTGAGTTGAGTTGAATCCCTAGACAAGCTGCAATGCTTCTGCTCCATCCACATTCAGAGTCCTTGTTATTATTCGCATGAAAATTTTATTGTTTGTTTGTTCTCGCATGTTGAATTTTGCATTTCAGATTTTGTCAAATAACATTGCTTCATAAAGATAACAAAAATAAATGAAAAACGAATATAGTCGACTATTAAATGCCTTGCAATTTGGTAACTTTTATTCTCAGTTGGCTATTAGTTTTATAATTTTCATTATTATTTACATTAAGTTACTGCTTCTTTTTTCATTCATTTAACGATGTCTTCATTAAATTTTTGGAAAATGTGTATTTTATATTTTACTATGAACAAGATGAAGTGTATTTAATCAGTAAGAGACTTGACTACTATTATTATTAAAGATACTCGTTCATATATCATAAATTTTACCCACACTAAGTCCTTTTATGAATTCACATTCAACACGTCCTTCGAGTGTGTACTCTTTGCTCAACATTTTTTTTTGTTGTTATTCGCACGTGACTATAAATCTGAGTGGCATTTTGTTAAATTCTTTCCTTTTGAGAAGCAGAAGCAGTTATACATATTGCATTTTTCAAAAATTATTTCTCTTTAATTAGTAATGAATCTAAGTTCTTCAAAGACCAATAGTTTAACAAGGATTTATATTTTGGTTAAATATGTTATAGTTTCATTATTAAAGGTAGGAGTTAAACTAAGTACTTATAATAGAGAACTACACTAATATGTAGGAAATTACTCGTCTTTTGCCTACATAAACGTATGTGAAACGACATATGAATTGATTCGTGCAGCTCTGTAACTTATCACTTCTTTCAATTCTAAGGTAAACCCACATTCGTTGAGTGCCCATTTAATGAAAAGCAAAAGTGTTTAGTCCTCTCAAGCATATAATTATAAGTTCTATATTGGAAGGGCGTAGCCAAGATTTTGTTCAGGAGGAGAAGGGCAGGCAAGGAACATCGAATAATATACATATCACAAAAACGTTTATTAGTAGAAAAAAATATTTATTTAATTACACCAATAGTAATCTTCCCTTTGTGTACACTAAGCACACATAGACCGATAAAATAGTTGACCTCAACCACGTTTTCGCAAGACGCAGTGTAGAGTAGGACCTTCTATGTTACTTGTTGTACAAGGCTGTGCCAAGGAAATTGGGATTGCGTTTTTTGTTGCAGGAAAGAATATTTCCGACTCCTTTAACACTACCGTAGGTAAGGTCATGCGTACCACAGAAAAGAATTGAAGACATTATAGATGACACACTTTGTCGATTTTTTCGATTTCCTTCTGGTAAGCAGTATTCATCCATAACACACACCGGAATTTTTTGCGAACAGTTCTGAGCATTGTTGACTGCAGATTGATGTTACAATAAACATGTTTTTTGGATACTTTTAAAGCGACAGAAAGATCGAGTCACAAAGGAACCCAAAATGCCAGTTACTGCTTTTGGTGGAAATAGTACGCAATATAAGCACAGTTCACCTTGTAGGTGTTTAGAATATACAGGACAAGACGCATAAGTCTGCAACCATGATTAAATTTTCATTTTAAATTAGTAGTATAAGATATCCAATTTTTGACTTGTGGTCATTAAAGAAGTTCGTTCTATCCATTTGACTTATATCGTATTAATTACCTTCAGGTATAGCAATAGACCTACGCGCCAATTTTATTGAATAATAATATATCTACACACTGCTAGAGGGCCAACTGTCCGTACCTGGCTACTCCCTTGCTACATATATTCTTTGATTAACCAAAAGGTTAAATAAGGAGAATGAGGCATAGTATCTTGGAACCATAGTTCTTCGATTACTGGAATAGGTAGTACTCATACAAAAGTCATCTAAAATAATATTGAATGACAAATTAAAACATGTGTTTTCCAGACCAACTTATATGAATTGGTTGTTGGCATTGTTAAGATTAAAGTGAGTTTTTTGGGGTCAATATTTGATTGAGCTACCTATGAATCTTTTCTTTTTGTATGAAAACTTAATAATTGCTCCATAAACTTTCTATAAACTATAGAGTTGGCAAATTCTATTATTACATTTTTTTAAAATAAATCAGCAATTGTGATTCTAAGAATGCAACTGTTAATTGGGGTAAGTAAGTTTTTGGAAAACAAACACCGGATTAAGATCTTGTAACATAACATTTAGGTTTTCATTCTCTATGTGTCACTTTTTTATTTATGTAATTTCCTTAATTTACAAATCTAATAGCAATATCGGTAATATAACAAACAACACCAACCACAACCAAATACATTTAAATATGCAATCACCATTAAGATTATGTATATACTTAGTATGTATGAGTGTGAATGACTTTTATCAAACATTGAATTTATGAATGGTGGCTGGTTAATTAATTTTGGATTATACATACTATTCTATAGTATATATGGAATTATACAGTTGTCTGTTGTTGTTATTATTAAGCATAAACACACATAAGATCAAAGATAAGAAACTTTGTATTACTACGAGTATATGGTTTGCGGATTATTGCCTGTTGTCTGTTTTTGTGTCGGTCGGATTGCCTATTGGTTTATCAGTTTTTGTTTGCAGAACGTGGTCTCTAATGTCTGGCGTTTATGTTTAGAATAACATTTTTCTTTTATTTGTTTATTCTGCATCCAAAAAGGGAACATTCATTTCATTTATACTTATGTAACACACTAAAGAATGAGTGTCACTTTACTAAGAGTATGGGAATCATTAGCATTGGAAGTGGAATATATGTAGGTATATATGGTACGCTAGTCCACATAGCCGAGTTCCTGATATATGAATGAAATGGCTTTAAGGAAAAATATGATAGAACTTATGACCATTTAGGAAAAAAAGAATAACGAAGAAATATTCTTCAGTGCTTTAGACTACTTATAAAATCAACCGTACTCGTTTCAAAATATTCCTTATTTTAGCTTTCTCTTTCAGTCCTTACAATGTCCCCATAAAAAAAAAAATTTATTGTATATACAATAGCTTTAAAATGGTTATGAAGTGTAGGGTATCCGAAAGATTGGATCATTTACTGCAAGGTTGTCCAGCGTTTTGCTTCCCAGGGCCATGATTCTCTCTGAGTTGGGCCGCAGGCAGAAACAAAAATTTTTTAGTGAGCAAAAAAAAAAAAAAAATGAAAGTTGCCACTTCCTGCGCGTCTGGGCCGCATTCAGGACTCACTTGTTCCGCGGGTTGGATAACCCTGATTTACACAATTAAAGATCCTTATTTACTATTAATATGTTTTTAATTGTTTGAGATTCTTGGAGATTTTAAACTACATATTCTATTGTATTTAGGGAACAAGAGGATGTTTATTAAGGAATGAACATACTAAGAGTTTATTTAAGTTAATTTTAAATCTAAGAACTCACAATCTTATTGAATATCCCACAAAGTACTCAATTTTAAAGACAATCTATTGTAATAGGTAGATTGATTTATAAACACAAATTTATATTTTTATTATCATTTTTCATCTCACCTCATCTCACCTCATTCAGTTTATTTCCTTAACTCACTTCTTTCACTTCCACAGCATTGCACATTATTTGCCTTAATTCATTTTGATCCCGTTGTTCAATTGCTTATAGACGTATATTTAGAAAAATATACCCACATATATTGTGCTTACTAATATATGTACAATGAACAAGTATGAAATGCTTTAACCCTATCGACGAAACTCTATACCAAAATCATGCATAACTTATCTTCTGTATGCTTGTTGACTTTTAACCACAAAATCCGATCATTAAACTTAGTCAACCTGAAATACCTTGAGTGTTGTTGCATTGTTATCCTTTTATTGTATTTTTCGTGGTTCGTAATAAAATCTACCATCTATTTAGTTTGGTGGGAGGAGGGGTTAGGTAAACAACAAAAGTTTTTAAAACTAAAACCAGCAATAACAGCAATAACAACAATAATGGAGGACTCCATAGAACTGCAATAAAAATCTCAACAGGAATAAACATTTCGTACGGAATCGTATCGTTCTATCCTTTCTTATTGTTGGGCCATCCTCTGTATGAGAAGGTGTTTGAATTGCACAATTTGGTGTCTGAGGTTATAAAATTTATTATTGTGGCGACAGAATATCGCGAATTTGGTTGTCGTCCGAATTACTGCACTTTGACTATTTGTTGGTTAAATTACTTTTGTCATTTAAGTTTTGGGCAATGTTGAGCTCTTCTCTTCAGTTACAGGTGAGAGTCGGACAACAATCTCCCATGCTAAAATTAAAAACTCAAGGTTTTCATTTAGTGAAGTCAATTGTTTGAGTTTCCTTCCCTTTAGTAGGGCAGGGGCTGGCAAACTTTTTATGACAAGTATCCGGTAATTGAGATGAAATTGAGTATGCAGTTGTTTCACTATGTGGGTTGGTTTAAAAACAAAAGGCCAAGCTTTAGGATGTAAAATAATGAGTCATTTTTATTTATTGTATTTTGCCATGAGATTAATTGTTGAATCATTTACTTTACTCCTTTCCTTTGCTTACATGCTTTTTCAAATTTGTCTTTGGATATCACAATCTCTGATTTCAAAACTTTAATATCAATGAGAAGATCATAAAACGAATAACGGTGATAACCATAGTATTCCGGATTCTTGTATATATCAGTTTTATTGGCAGACGGTCCTAATTGTTCCTCTGGTTCAACAAAATCACGAAAAGAACTCGAACTTATATAATTTGGTAATTCAAAACCATTATGATTTATGCAAAATGGTTGATAGCCGTCGGGTGGATCTTTTGGTGATCTGGGTGATGCAAATAAGCGATTAGTTCCGTTTTCCTTTTTGTGTGGCATTTCGGTACAATTACTATTTTTATCACGATTTTTCTTATTTAAATTTATTCTACATATCAGTTTAATTTGAACACGTTTCTTTCGTGTTTTAGCTGGTGTCTCGAACCCCTTGCGATAACAATTATTATTTATGTTTATGTGCCTAGGAGTTCCTTTGGTAAAGTTCATATTTGATAATTTCATGATATTCGCCTTATTACTTTTAATGGTGGCCCTTATTGTCTTCATATTTTTAGCCAAATTGACACCTAAAACAAATAATCTTAAAGACATTTATCCAAAATTCATAATGCACATAAAATTTTTCTTTATTTTATATTTTTTTTTTATTGTTTCTAGTTTATAAATTTTGATCATCTCAGTAAAGACTACTATTATACAACTATGTAAAAAAGTTTTCATATAAATTATATAATTGTCTTTATATGATAACAAACAATTTTATGAATACGAATTGATTGATTTTCAAAAATGTGTCTCTAAGCTTTATATGCAAAATTTGATCCACCAATTCCGACTTTTCTGGTGGATTGAAAAAAAAAAGTATACATATTGCATATTATATTGTCATCAGAACTAAAGATGTATGCCAACTTTCAACTCAATCGGATGCCAAGAAGAGGTTCTAATTCAGCTTGCGAGATTTGACCAAAACAAACTAACAAACTAACATAGTAGCAAGTTAAATAAAAGTTTTCACATCTTTATTTTTTGTTAAGTTTTTATTTGTTGCATCTCCTTATATTAGGACTAACAATAAGGATTCTACTCTTAAGCTACATTTACACCACATGACGTGCCGTCATTCATTGCATTCGCCATTCAAATGACAAAATGTTTCGAATTGCAGCCAAAATAATCATACATTCACACCATGTCATTTAAAATTACTATTTACTGCTGTCATTCGAATGACTAAACAAGTTCTTATCATTCAAATGACAACAGTGATTGGCAAGCATTTAGACTTGTGGCTTCTGCGCTACATAACACTGTGGATGGCAACATGTATAATGAATGACGGCGGATAATATGGACGAAGATGGTCTCGCTGTTGCGATCATTCTTGCCTTGTTAACTGATGAAGAGGATGAAGATGGGGAAGTGAAATGTGAATTTTCAATTTAGTGAACGTTTATTTTAGATTATTTACATGCCCAAATGAAAGGTATGAGGATTTAATAACTTAAATATTCATTTTTTTTATTTTTAGTTAAGCATTAGTCAATTTATTTAATGAATAAATATGAACTAAATAGTAGTATTATTTATTTACTTAATCTCCAGAATATTATTTTTATTATTGATTTTATATTTGTAACTAGATGTTTAGCTGTTTTTTTAGCTTTCAGCTGTAATACTCGTATGTAAGTATTATATATAGTGAAGAGACATTAATGAGGAACAATAATGAAAAATATGTGAGTTTGAAAATCTTAATTTAAAACTTTTTATTTTGGAAACAATTTATTTATTTATTCATTAAAAATAACTTTGATATAAATTAATTGGATCGAACCAGCCAATATATCACATATATATTTTTTTTCTTATTTTGTACGGCAACCATTCACTCTATACCAATGGTCATTGAACCGATATAATGACGATACGTCAGGCAGTTTAAACGCACTTTTACATACTAACAACTATATGTCCTGCGTATAAGGTACGGGCCTCTAAATAAGCTAAAGTGCTGGTCGATTATTACGAATCAGTCGAGATGACCTTCTTGCACAGAAGTATTCAGCAAAGTAAGTTATTTTTTGCTTAGAACATTCTTTTTTCCTGACAATACTTCCAACCTGTGGGTATCTTCATTACTGATGTACCATGGAACACCTGTGATTGTTCTGACGATCTTCGATTTAGCTCTGTGTATACATTTATAATTTTAATATTACTCGCACTTGCGTTGTTCCATAATTCGGAACCATAAGTCAAAATTGGTTTAGTAATAAAGTTATACAGAAATACCTTGTACTCTAGGTTCAGAGCAGATTGTGAGTTTAAAGTGGAGACTTTGTGCTCATAGTTTTATGTAAGTTTTTTTTACCTTCTATATGTTTTCGCCATGTGAGACGTTTATCTAGGTGAACACCAATTTAAATAATAAATTTACTGTAGAATAAGTCCTACAATTCAGTGTTAATATGACGTTCTCATTGATTTTTATCGAATAGTTAGATAATCACACTTGAATGATTTTAAGATGTATTTCCAGGCATGTAGCAGTTGTAGCACGACAATGGGACTGGTAAATAATGGAAGTGTTATCGGTAATTGGTAATATGGCAATTCGAAATTTTTTTGAAATATCAATAGCGTATACAAATTTATATAACCACAACGCTCTTGCATCCGAGCATACATCGTCCATAAAAAATTGATTGAGTGGCATAAAGCGCATTCTAATTCAAATGCATGTATCGCCATCAGCTTTTCCATCTTTGTGAATTGTTGTATAGACTGTGTAGCCCCTTATGAAAAAGTAGTTTTTACTTGTACGGTGAGTGAGTCTCAGATATAAGGATCACATCGACTGTTTTAAATGGAACTTATCTTAGATTTTAATGTTGATTCTTATCATCTCGTGGAATGAATTTCTCATCACCAACTTGATTTTATTGGAATTTTGTGGTTGCATTACTGGTTGAAAATAAAATGTCTGTAGGTTAGTTTGCATTCATCCTTTTTATGTTTCCAGGGCCGCATTTAGGTGGGTGGGGACCCGGGGCAATGAAGAAAGTGGATGGAGGCCCTTGGAGGTTGGTGGATGCTTTTAATGTGTGGGGGCTCGTGCACCGGTTACCCCGCCAAAAAAAACCAACCATGGCTATTTCCAAATTTCTCTTTTCCAAGCTTTATTCATACAGTTGCTAATTATTCTCTTCTTCTATTCACTTCACTAATTTTACCAACGCTTTTCGAGTCACTTGCAACTTATGAATTCCGTACTTAATAAGATTTGACGCCTAGCAATATAAGCGATAAAGGTTATATATTTTTATTTCTAGGCAATACATATCGTCATTTTGATTCAAATATTGCACATATTTAACTAAAGTGTTACAACTCAAAATTTTCCAATTTTGATTTTTTGTTAAAAAACAATACACAATGATCATCCCCAACTCCTGTAAAAATCTGGTATTTATTTCTCTACGCTTTACCAAAAAAAAAAAAAAAAACATTGTTTTTCTTTCTTTTCATATACCTTCAATGTGAGCAAAAACAGTTTTTTGCCATTACTGAAAAATTGAAAATTTTGAGTTGTAACATTTTAATTAAACATGTGTGATATGGCAAATTCATCAATTTATATTGTAAGTTTGGTTATCTGTCCCAGTTATAGTTTCATACTCGAGATATTTGAACTTGAAATATCGTTTAATTTTATCAGTATCTCTATTGTATTCGTGTAACCGGTAACCGCGAAATGTTAATGTTAATGCCGCTCATAAATATGCAAAGAAATATTATAGTTTTCTTCTCGGTTTTTTGCTACCAAAATTGAAATATGTAATGTAATTAATGAAACCACAAATTGCCGCAACTTTTCGTTAAGATTTACCAAAAGACCTGCATAAAATATACATAAATTATCTTATTTTTTCTAATATCTTGTTAGCAAATTACATATTTGGGAAATTTTATCACATAAACTAAGCGTTTCTATACATTACTACTTAGGATATAAAGTTAATTTGTTCAAGTGAATAATTGTCTGAGTTGTGTGAAATAATTAATTAATTTATTTATGTTAAATGTTACATACAAAATTCATAAGTAGTTTTAGAAGTATGCTATACTTTTGCCTTACTTCGCTTGTAGTACATCATGCAGCAAACTTTAAGGCATTTTTTGAATGATTTTGCTTGAGTTACATTCATATTTTGAAATATTTATGTTCTTTATAATAAAAATTTAATATCTTTAAGTATCTTTCTGTTATTAAAGCTTTAATTAGATCTTGTGTGTCTTATGTTCACATACCCCCCTATTCGTTATGTGTACCTACATATGTACATATCAATAAAAACTACTATAATAAAACTCATAATCAGCACTTCCACTTCCATAACACAAAAGTGAAAAAATAAAAATAATGAAAATAATAAAAATAATGTTCAAAGGCCAAAATAAGTCACCATTGACACACTTAAGTCGCAAGAATTATGACGCTAATACGATTAGGTTATCTTTATGTGCTTAATGCGTTTGCTGGCAATGTGGCATGAGGCATGTGGCATGGAACATGTGGCACGAGTCTTCTTGCTGAAGACGACAAGTGTGTCGGGCTGTAAGTATACTTCCGGTTTCCGTGCGCCATTTTGTCAGGTGACATAATGACTTGGGAGTTGAGTATATTGGTTAGGGGGTGTGAATTCTGACCAAAAATGCGCTATTCTCATTCTTGAATCATTTTTTTTAACGTGATGTAAGCAGCTTAAGTTGGCTTTTGCGCATACTATGTGAGTGTTGGACATTATTAAATTTACAAACATTAGCCGCTTACAAACACTTAAAGACTATATACAATAAATGAGTACAAGAAAGAAAGTCTTTTAACTAACTAGAAAGTTGCTATAAAATTATGCCCTTTCTTCATTGAAATTTTCATTATTCATACATAACATATAACATGATTTCTACTTACTCTACCTTTGTTCACTAAAATGAAAGGAAGTAAGTAGTGCTTTAAAGGCATTTGTGTGCATGGTTTCTAATGCAAGTATATAAGTGACATATCAGTGTCACTGGGTAAACTGTTGTTGTTGATGATGAAGTGGACAGACACTTTGGCTGGCTGGCTGACTGGCTGATGACGACACAGACATACTCTTATTATATATTTCGACTTTTAGTTGGTCATTGGCTGCTGGAACTTTTTTCTCTTGTCATGCCTGCTTTGGTTGTTCTACTTACTTGGCCTGACCACTTCATGATGATAAAAACGTTTAAAATGTTGCAATGAACACGAGACTGTCATCCATTTTCATTCATCGCAAAGAAGATTCAATACATTCTAAAATAACATACATGCATATTTTAACATGAAGTTGTTAGAATGAAAGGAAAAACAGAAAAATAAAAAAAAATTGCAATACAAAAAATAGCTTATTGTCTTGGGTCATTGAAATTCATTGACACCTGACGTGTTGAGTGTCGCTTGTAAGTGAACTCATATTAAATTATTTAAAATTCGAGTTAGAAAGGGAATACAGTTTAATAAGAATAAGGATTTGAATTGACTAAATCTGGAGAAGAATATTAAATTTCTTACAAATTTTATTACCATTTCTTTCACTCAAAAATCAATCTTTATTGCATCAACAATTTGAGAAATTTTTACCTTTAACTCAATATAATAATATCGTCTCATAAGTATAGTCAAGATGAGTTGAAATTGTATCGCGAGGAAATTTGTTCATCAAATATAAGTATATTACTAGGTGACCCGGTGAACTTCGTACTGCCTCAGAATCAAGGAATCTTGTCATAACTTAATAGCTGAATTAAATTCACTTTTTATTCACTGTTCATTCTATTAAGGTATTGCATTTGCCCGTGAAACCTTGCAATTTTTCATTTCTTTACATTATGTCGTTGCTCTTCCTGTCTCTATTTTGCTGTTTCTTCATTTCTTCTCTTTGTCTTCTTTAAGGTCCGATCTTAGTTCTACTTTGTGTATGCGTGCTACTAAGACAATTTTTAAAAAATAAAAATAATGATTTTTTTTTTGTATAGATTTCCAATATTTTAATGGTTATTCTGTTATTCTTGTCGGAGTAGAATCCAAAAAATCATAAATATTATTAAAATCGGTCCATCCGCTCTTGAGTTATAAATGGTGTAACACACACGACTTTATTGTATATATATTTTGGAATGTAGCTTCACCAATGAATTGAATCCAATTCGTGACATAAATAATCGGTTATAAGATCGGTAACCTCAAAAGAGTTAGACATATTGCACAAAGAGTTGATTTGAATCTTGATTTTCTGATGATATATATATATGACCCCTTAGTAGGTATTGTAATAAGCATATATTTGTGAAAAGAAAACAGAAACATATCATTTAATGTTGAAAATGTAGGGAGATTATTATTCATCGTCTAGTGTTTCGCGATGCCCATCAAATGGTATGGTTGGTAAAGAGTATAAGATATACAGCATGTTAGTAGATGTTACGCTAATATCTATAATATTAGCATATTAGAAACTATTGTAGGCTCTTAAGTAAACATCACAAGTGGCACTGAAATTTGGGGCTATTATATCTGCAGCATATCATCACCTAAAGTTTTGAAATAACACTGTGGTCTTACAAACAAATTGCAGTCTTAGGATACTTATTCCATATAGGGATAATAATTTTTCAAATTTGATTTTCACTAAATTTACGCTTCATCCAATATGATTTACTTTTACTCAGTTTAAGTGAAGAACTAGATTTTTACTTATCTGTTGCAATGAATGATAAAATCACTCCTAAAGGGCTCTATTATTGTATTTGCTGATCAAAATGTATCCATTCTCAAAATGGAAAGTGAAATACAGTTTATTGAAAGTTAAAAGGTAATTTTTTTTTTTTTTTAATCCTGTTAAACTCGAAAATTGGACTGATAAAAAAGATCGGATAGAAAAAAGTCCACTAATTCGAGGGAAGACTGCATTATTTTGAGAAAAATGCTCAAAGATTTTCATAAGAATATTTCAAAACAATTGAAGAATATGGGTATGGGGGCAAGGAAGCGTGCACTTCTAACCAAGAGAATGAATAACAGACAGAATCCCACTGGCCAAGTTTCATATTCGCGGACGTGTCCAAGTTCAACCTTAAAAGACCCGATGGATTTCGCACCGTAACAAGTAGAGTGCTATTCAGAAAATTGCATTGCATCAAGCATTCTCATATTTTATGATATGAGTACAGTTAATGGAAAAAAATATAAAAATATTTTATTCAAGGGACTTGTAGTCTGATACAGAAAACGAAGAAAGTTAAATTTTTTAGGATGATTCCGAACCATGTCATTGTGCTTACTCTGCAAGTATGTAGCATTATGAATACTTGCGATCTGAGCACAATTTTTTAGTTTAATAAATTATTTGCACTTAGCAAAATTGAAAGAAAAAGTTGTAATATATCTTTGAATTGGCCAGGCAAGAGTCCAGATTCTAATTCAATATTCAATAGATAAAGCCGAAAATAATGGCTCGATAAAGTTTGGTATGAAGTCATTCCGGCGGAGTATTTGAGTGATTTATTTGCTTCTATGCCAAATGGTGTAAAAAGAGTCATTAAAGCCAAGCGTTGCGGTAAAAAGTATTAAACGGAAATTGAAGGCATAAAACAACGTGTTATTTTTATTAAATATAAACGCATTTGAATAAATCTAACAGAAAATTAAATGTTAATTTAATTAATTTAGTTTTTCTATTTTTGCAATAATACATTTAAAAATAGTTTAAATTTCACAAAATAATGTTTTGGAAAATAAATTAAAACTTTTACTGTTTTGTTGCAAATTAATCGAAAAATAAATTCAATCAGAATAGATTGATACCTAAAACTATAAAACATTAAAAAAAAAAAACTACAATGGGTCTTTTTTGGGTTGGGTGTAAAAATAAAATAGAACTAGTAAAAAGAAAATTAACTTTGGCTATGTCGAAGTTATAATACTCTACACGCACTTTTTTATCTTTTGATTATTGTTCTGAAGTTCATGCTTTGTATGGGAGGTACCCCACCTAGTAGTCCGAGAGTCTTGAAATTGGATCAGATGTCCAAATTTCCATAGTACAAAAAACAAAAAAGTTTTTTTTAATAAGAAAGTGAATGATTAAATGAATGAATGAATTTGTATGGGAGGTATCCCATGTTGAAATTTACAAGGTTGGCGGACATGGGTCAAACACTTATAGAGTCCAAATTTTAAGTCGATAGTACACAAAAAAAAAAAAAAAGTTTAACTATTAATAACATACATTTTTGATCTGGGTTTCTATGGGAGGTACTCCCTAGTGGTCAGATTCAGCTGATTCCGACAAATGTAGTGCGTATGTGAAAAGAAAGCTACTTGCAAAATATTAGCTCAAAAACTGAGGGACTAGTTTGCATACATACAGACGGACATACATACATGGCCTAATCAACTCGTCTCGCTCTGATCAAGAATATATATACTTTATGGGTCTTCGATGTCTTCCTCTGTGTATTAAAATCAAGACAAACTTATAATACTCTTCACGCAGTAATAAAGGATCATATTAAAAAAAATATGTAGTTATATAAGTGAGTTATACAAAATTATATATAAATACAAAGAGTCTATACACCTAGGGGTCTATACAACTAGAGTCTATACAACGAGCATCGGGTCCAAATACGGAGGTGCTCCAAAAACCTTCATTTAAACTCCTTTTTTTTGGTTCATCACTTTGATGACCTCCACAAGCCTACAATTTACCTTTTTTTTTGCTCATCAGAAAAGTAAAGGTCCTCCACTTTATTCATTGCCCGGACCTCCATACACTAAATCCGGCACTGACAACTAGCATATATAACTTTTGGTTTTTGCAGAAATAGATTCATAGACTTATGTTCTATAAATTTGAGAATTTATCGAATGCATAAAATATTGAAAGATCGATTGTCGTTAAACATTTGCATGGCATAGGAAATGATGCAAAGACACATTGAATGTTGTAAAGGAGTAGATACCAATACCTTACATATATCGAATTTTTCATTTGTTTATATGTTCTCAAGCTATTGTTGATTTCTTTCTATTTATGCTACTATATTCTATTCTTCTATGCACTTGTTTGGTTGCCTTCTTTTTACACTTCGTTAAGCTCCACTAATTTCCTCTTTCTTATCTTAAATCTTTTCTCGTTTTGTCTTTCCTTCAGCACACACATCCCAATATTTGGAATTTTTAACCATTCTTTCATCACTGCTGCTACTTTTACACACGAATGCCAATGTTAATGATATTTATGTCAATAGAAATAATCAATCATAGTGAGTTTTTTGTGTGTGTACCTTGAGGGTATTCAACGGTAATCTTATAAATACATTAACTTCTATCCATGATTTCCTCGCTGATTGGCAGTTTTTCGATTGAAAGTTTAAAATGCTTTTTAAGGTCATTATAAGAAATGTTTTGTGTATTATCACCCAGTCAGTCACTCAGTCACTGTTCATATGACACGGAAATATAAGCGGAAGTGTCAACATATTATACTCTTCATGTTACTTGAAGCAATAAATAATAAAGTGCACTTGATGTGTTTAAATAAAAATGCTATTGATACTATTACTAATACTAATAGTATCATCATTACTAGGAGAATTTAATATCTTAAGGTATCAAGTGATAATGATGATAATGATGAATGACTTCAGCTGACTATTTCATAGTTTTTAAGTCACTTTTTTATTATGATTATTTTCGCTAATTAATTTTGAAAATAGCGTTAAATAGATTTGTCCTGTAAGTTACCCAAAACAATTAGCATAATTACTATTTTTAAACTCATTTTGCTAGAAGTGAATTCATTCCTTTTTTTTGTTTCCATATAATTTTAGTGATCAAACTTTTTCCGCACACATACGACATATAAAAAAGTTAATTGTACTACTACGTTCCCCTAAAGTAATATTCACATTTTACACTATGCAACAAAGTTTTCCGAGCACGTAACTGACAAAACCAGAAAATTGTATAAAACAAACTTCACCTAATGTTACAATAGAATAAAAATACTACATTAGTGTAAAAAAAGGGAATAGTAAAACATGAACAAATTTACAAATAAATTTTAATTGTTTTTCAACAAATTAAAAATTAAATAAAACTAACTGTTCCTCGCCATTACATACATGTAACATACTCATATATATCCTACATATACGAGGTGTAGATATAAAATAACAATACTAGGTTTATGCTTTTACATATAAAAAAGACAAGTGCTAAAGTCCTTTTATCGAGAGTATTTTTTTTTTTTTTTGATAGTCAATCTATGTATTTTTATCGAAAAACTAAAATATTTAATCTGAATGTTGACTAAGTGTTCGTTATTAGACTTGATATATTATCTGTACAGGTAATTTAAGCCAAACATAGGATACTAGTTTTAGATCCTGTGCATTATTCGTCTGTGAGACAAAAAGTGCCACGCGCCGTGAATAAGCTTAGTGGAAAGGAAACTTTTGGCATGGTTTCAAATAATGGAATATTCCCATGGAGTTTTGTATGGATAGATGAGTGGTGTGTTTGTATTCACAATTCATAAAAGTCATCACATCTGACGATTTTATGCAATTGTGGTTAATTGGTTCATCTGATTTTATATAATATTGCAGACATGGCCAAAGAAGCGAGGATAATATTGTTCGTCATGTGACAAGACACTCGGACAAGATATAATACTAATTAGAATAATTATAAAAGATATGCCGAATACTACGTTGATACATACATATGTCAATATATGATATACGTACATGGAGACTTATATTTAAGAGTCTTAGGTTAAGACTGTTTGTCTAAAATAGACCTGCAACGGAAAGCAAAGCAAAACAGGCAATTGAAAATGAATGAAACATCAAAAATTTCATTGAGCAATATAATTGTCAGACGCTAATACAATAAAAGTCAATTTCTTAAGAAAGTGATCTATAAATATAAAAATCAATTGTTGTGCGATTGTCTGGTAAAAACTCGAGAATGGCTCGATCGATTTGAATAATCGTGTTTTTATGTTGTTTATCTCAATACTGGATTGGTTTAAGAGAAAAGAAAATTCGGAAAAATACAAAAGGAACAGCCGAAAAATCGAAATTAGCAAGGTGTACAAGTTAGGTATCCAAGAGACATTTGTCAAGCATTTCTTTATACATTTTATTTATAACAAGATACACTGGCAGAAAATGTCAGATGTTTCCACTCATTTTAGGTGGTACTAAGTTCATCGAGTTAACCAATCAGTATCCACTAATTTTTTGGGGCGGAGAGGGGTATATAATTATAACTAAAATGTATAGTTTTAAGTTAATATTAAACTTAAAATAACATTTTAACTGAGGCTGCTTAAAATAAAATGTGTTTCACCATAAATTTCTTTATTTTATAGCCACACCTCGTATGTAGTGTAGTATGTGGACTATCTCCACATATTCGATTTGTAACCGGCAACCGTTTCGTTGCATTTCTATTCATTTTTTGTTTGTTTTGTATTCAACAAAAACACAACAAAATTGTCATACAAAATTCTATTTTCCGACAAACAAATTAAATTAGACAACTTTTCATTCATTTCCAGTTTTATTTGTTTTAAACTAATTTGATGTTCATAGTAGTTTGGTTTTGTGTCCAAAGAACTAGAGGACTCTGTTACCTTAATTAAATATATTTTTTAAACATTTCTAAAACGTTTTTATAAATGAATTTTAATTGTTAAAAGTTTTGAAATGAAAATTCAATCAAAATGATTGATTAATAAAAACATTTTATGTATCTAACCATCTATAATCTTAAGTAGTTATAAAAATAATCTTCTGTAGTTGAAAGTACTTGAGACCTTGATGAACTTGAAAAACTGTCTCACGCGTCATTGTTGTCTTTAGATATACAATATACGAGTATACATATTTATGGTTGATAACTTTCCCTAGTAAACTAATAATCAATGATAACTTATCATTAGTAAATAATATGTACTTTTTCTCTTGAGAAATATTGATAAAATCATTTACCTATATGCAGGTATACATAGATATATCGAAGATATTGGATACAGTTACATGTGACAGTCTTCACAGGTGACTTGTCGGAATACTTTCTTAAAAATGTTTATTTATCAGATCATTTTAATGTCACACGTCCTCATTTTACAATTCTATCTTATCAAAGCTGAATGTAAGTCAAACACTCTTTCTTTAATATCTTATGATATAATGATATATTTTATTTCCATGTATTAGATCCCTTTTGTTTTAGTTTCACTTGGATTGGTCCATATCCACATAAAACTAATATTGTTCATGAGCAATGTAACAGACGTTTGGCTAACTATCACGATATACCATGTCAAATGCCTTTAATAGCAACGGGTGAGTATTAATGTAATCATTTAAATGAATTTAATTACAATTATTTTATTGACTTCTACAAATATATAAAGCAAATGATATGATTCCCGATACATATGGAATATGGCAAAATAACACACGTTATAATTATGTTTGTACAATGGAACCTGGTTGGTCTTGTGTTAAATACTCGTATATCTTCAAAAGTGCCAGTAAGTACTTATTATAGAAAAGATTCTTTAGTAAAATGTACATTGGTGGTGGAATATGAGATATAGTAGTTTGAAGAGCGACAATTTTTGTTTTATGTTTCATTTTGCACCTTAAAAGTTACAAAACAAAGTATTGTTAACACTCATACTGCCTTGAAGTAATTCGAAAGTAGTTGTAGGGTGGAAACTTATCCTAAAAGGGGGGATGTTTTTAGTGGCCACACCACCACATACCGGGGGTGCGACGGCATCCTTGACGATGCGAAGGCATTTTCGAACTCCCTAACCGCAACAAACAAACAAAAAAAAAAAAAAAAAAAAAACAATAAAACTCATACTGTCACTAATTAAACATCAAACAAAATAGAATTTCTACTTAAAAAAATGATATGTACTTGTACTACTTCAATTTTGAGGTTCATGCTTCATATAATGATTTTATTGTTATGGCTTTTGCTGCATACATATATAAAATAAAGTAAAGATCACGTACAGGTTTAGCGATTGATTGTTTTTAATTTAGTAACTGATTACACAAGTCGACAAGTGGTTTTTGTTTCTGACTTCTGAATTTCATAGATTGGTGTATTGTACGTTACTAATAAGGAGAAAAATACTTTTTTCTTTCTATACCTGCTTTTGTAGAAATGAGAGCAATTTTTCGAATTGCAAGGAAAAATACTGATTTTTTCATAATTTTATTATAAACGACAATTAAAAAATTCTTTGAAGATGTCAGACTCTTTTTAGTTCAAGAATAATGATTAGTAATAGCGTAAGAATGTAAAATAAGAAACAATCAAGTAGAAAAATTAATATTTTTTTAGTGGTTTTTCTTATGTTTGTTTGGACTTTCTCTTATTAAACCCCAAATGCAATCTCCAATTATATTCTCGTTGATTGCCCTTGGTAACGTCGTTCAAAGTTCTTCTTATCTTGATATGATATGACATCATATGATAATATGAGGGGGACTGTTGTTGGATGTTAAGTAGTGATGAAGTTGAAGTTCATGAGTCGAAATAAGCAACTTTGAGTATATTGAGTGATACCAAAAACAGAAAAAGATAATTTTCCTTTTTTCATATTTTGTATATACTTCCCAAATGTTTTACGTAATTTTTTTAACCACAATTATTTCAAATGCATTGAAAAAGATAACTGTATTTTTTTTTTGTATAAATACATATTTTTTCACCGTTATATTTGAATGTGAAAATTTTGGTTTTTGCCAATTTTCACTTTTAAATTCGATGTAGTTTCTACAAAAGCAGATTTTTTAACTCGAAAATTGATATTTAGGGTATTTTTTATATATACTTAGCATCAAAATTTATGCATTAGATCAGAGACTTCAGTTATTTTATTCAATTATATTGCCTACATTGATCATAGATTTAATCTATATTCCATATTCTTAAGTCATAGTCATGTTACTAAACACAAGTATTCTTCCATTTTTGCATTTTTTTTTGGGTTAAAATGTGAATCATTAAGTTACGATTATATATTACGAGTATTTTGATTAAAAAACAAAAATTCATTTGCAGTTCAGAATGTTACCTATATGTGCGCCAAAGTTAATGCAACCAATGGATGTTATCGTCAAATGCAACATTCTGGTATGGAAGTTGAAGTTTGTGCCTGCACATCACAAGTTGGTCTCATGCCTTGTAATGATGGAGCTCGAATAAATACGAGAATTATGCTTCATCAAATCTTTGTGATTTTTAGCTTTGTTGTTGTTATTTTAATCAATTATAAAGTTACGTAATAACAAACATATATCTTAATAATTTAGAATTTAATTATTGTCGTAAAAATTATATTATAAGTTAAAGAGAAGAGCAGCATCAATTTGGGGTTACCAAAGCATTCATACTTTTCACAACCCAATTTTTGCATTTATTCGTATTATTGTGTTGATTGTCATTTCCAATCGATTAGTGTAGTTTCGTTTAAATAAATTTAGAAATTTCTTTTTTAAACGAAACATGACAATTAATTGAGGTCAATTTCTGTATACAATATGTTTTGCAAATTGTTTTCAAACACTTGATATTAATTTTCGACTTACATACATATCATGTACCCCACTTCCAGCATTTAATTTGTTAAATGTTATTTTCAATCGATTAATGAGAGTTCGTTTGAATATTTTAAGGAATGTAAAAGGTTTCTATTCGACAATTCATAAGTATTGAACGCTACCACAGAGGTTTTCCAAATTGGTCTAAAGCTAGTCCGATTTTCTGAAAAATATAATTGGAATTGAATGTTTTTAATGAAAATGAATGATCTCAATCAAGAATTGAATTTTAAATAGAAATTACTTCTTTCAGTAATCGGAGAACTCTGGTTCAAATATATTACCTTTATATAACAATGGAGTGTGTCTCTACCCAAATTCAGCCCAATGAATCACAGATTGAAAGAATTCTTTGTATAGCAACTAACACATGGACGATTGGTTCTACTTGCCAAATTATTTTCCATAATGTATTTTATTTGATTGGCAGAAGTAAAAATATATAGAATTATACTATTTTTGTCTTTTAACATGATTTAATCTAATATATAATATTAAACTTGACTAGCTGTTGGAGCCGTCGACTCGAGATTTATTGACATCGACCGTCTAAACTTTTATATTGGATTTTTATATGTAACTACATATATAGATTGGAAACGCTTAAGGATGAGGAAGTAATATAGAATTTAATAATAATAAAATCGAAGTTAAAATTAGTTACACATATTATTGAGGTAATTTTTGATTAAATGATCAATTTTGTATCTTGTTGTGCTTTAAAAAGTTTCTTGGCTCATGTTTTACAGTTATATTAGCGCTGGGCTGCATTCTACAAAGCATTGGATAACATTGAAGACTGGTAATGACTTTACTTGCAAAACAAACGTTGATAAGATCAGACGCAAGTCAACTCGACTTTCTGACAAAATATAAAATCGATATACTTGGACACTACTTTTATATTCTTCCACTATATTACTGACTTGTTATTGATGATTACTGTACACTTGATAACCTTATAAGTTGGATGTTGCAAGAGTTTGCTATCATAGCAAGCATTCCACTTCTCTATCTTATCTTCAAAAATCACAAATCTCTGTTTTTTTAAAGAGTCCTCTTTGAGTTATCTCTGGATAACTTATGAACCATAATTATGTAGACGGGCATAATTATGGTTATCTCTTGTTTTTGTTTTGTAGATATTGTGGCTCAAGGCCATACATAACTGTGCCAACAAGTCAAAGTAGCTTATGTCGAAAATCTATGTTTTGAGATATGTAATGTCCATTTTGTAAAATGTGATTTCTGTTTGGTTTCATTTTATGTTTCAAAGTTGATACACAAAAAAAAAAAAAAAAAAAAATTATAAAAAATAAAACACATGCTAAATAAATTTTGAAAAATGTTTTTATGAAACTAGATTTCAAAACTTTTCCAACAAGTATAAATTTAATTTAATTTACTTATTCAAATAATTGTTTAAAATAGTTTGAAAATTGGATTTGTTGAAAAATCATTGGTATACGAATTAATAGTGGTCAGGGTAGTATATTATATATATAACTAAGATTCAATACAATATTTTTAGAAAAAAATTTAGTCGAAATACGTGTTTCGAAGCCGTGAATACTAATAAAGTTATAACTCAATTTACTCAATTTTCGACATAAGCTTCTTTGACTTGTTGACACAGGTATAAATCTTTCACAATTACAATTCATGTTTTAATTAGTTTAGTTTAAATCAATTATAGGATAGTAGTGTATTTCAATAAATGAAAATATTTGTACTCCTTTCGTTATAAAGTTTTCTTACTTACTAGTGTAGCATCATCATTACTAGTGCCAGACCAAGAACTAATATACTTTTTATGAAGTAGTTACTATGTATATAAAAAGAATTAATTTTAAAGTCTTTAGTACTTAGAACTTTTTGTTTTGCAAAGTCATTGATAGATCATTAGCGGAAGTTGTCAATGACACAAAGTGAATAATGCTTTTCTTGTTATTGTTGTTGTTCTCGATATTGTTGTAAAATAAATTATTGCTTTTTTATTACAGTATTGTAGTATCTTGTTTTTTTTTTGCTTATTTCTTGTTCAACTAAAGTGCATTTCCGCGTTCGCGATGAGTTTTTGACAACATTGCTAATTTATTGTGTAGAATTTTTTACTTTAGATTTTTATTTTATTTTTTGGAATTTATTTTTTATGCGTGAGTTATCATTTTGTTTTTATTGTTATTGTTATTGCGGTCGAGTACGGCTCAATAGTCTACCAATTTGTTTTTTGTCGCATTGATGGCGATGTCAATGACGACAACAATGACTCCTGGCTTCGTCTGTTTGTCGACTTTGGTTTGTAAAATTTGGCTTCATGTTTGGCTGTGGTTACAGCGGCATATAGTAGTACGTATATGTATAGCAAAATATGGAAAACTAAAAAAGACACAACAGAAATTTTATCTAGACAGCAATTAATCAACAATTTGGTAGTCATTAAATGCCATGCAATTTGTTTATTGAATTAAAAAATTTATTGTTTTATTTATTGTTGTTTTTATATTGTATTTTTATTGTACAATATTACGTTGTTATAGGATGTCGGCTTCTGTTTTTGATGGCCAGACAATTGACTATTGCAATGATTTAATGATATTTTATGGGCTGTCGATTGTCGGTCGATTCAATGAATGAATTTTAAAATTTAAAAACCATAAATAAATAGATAAATGTAAGTTTTGTTAGAGGAAAAAGATATTATACAGTTTTAGAAAAAAACAAAAATACATAAGGTAATAATAGATGAGAGATAAATAATAGAATTAAAAATAAATAAAAAGAATACCAAATAAAGTAGTAAGAAATTAGTCACATATGTATTATTGTTGTATATGACTGAATGGGAAGATCGGAATACAAAAATATAACAAATATCAGAGACTTAATTTATTGAAATATTTTATGCATGCGAGGATCGATTAACAGGTTCCCGTGTTTGAAATTACTTAGGTAGATAGTTGCTGTTGAATGTAGATAATACAATAGAAAAGTGACAAAACAATTTTTAAACAAATAATGAGTTTGTTATAAACAAAGCCAATCAAATTCCCAAAATTCACAGATCACTGGTAAATTGGATTAAATTTCTTCAGTCTTCCTCTTCTTTGTCGCTATTTTATTTTCTCCTTCTTCTTCGTTGTCTCATCAGAATGTCCCAGGGACATAACTATCGGCAAGAGCTGCCTGTTGATTTGTCTTGATATTTTAAAATATTGGGGAGTTGATTTTATACGTGGCAAGATGGTCAAGATTGTCCATAAGAGACTACAATTTTACAAATTTGGTAAAGTGGAATACAATTGCGATTTCAAATCTAATGAATGGAGATGTTTTAAAAAAATATAAATGCATTTGTGCATGATAGACGAAATATGGATTCATAACTAAGTATGAAGATAAAAGAATAGTGAATGTTAATATTGATTACTTTATCAATAGTGGTTTCTACGTAGCCATAATGGACAATTAAAAAAAAAATGTAAATAAAATTCTAAGCGAAGGAGAAGGTGTCCACATTCCTTCAATAAATTTCATTCTCTGCTACTATTTCTTAACCTGAAAACTAAAGGAGGACCAAAATTTACCCACCAGTGGGGGAATTAAAAAATTGAAAAACAATAAGCTTATGAAGAAAATGTATCCCTAGAGCTATCTTACGATGGACCAAAGGTGGAAGACTGATAAGAAGGAACCTCTCAGAGTAAGATGCCTAACGGGAAATAGGATTTTAGTTTAGGCCAAGAAGGGCAAACAAAAGGATTGTTACTGAACAGACTCAATTCGAAGAAATTGTTATAAAAAAATTTGCTTCTTCATTCCTAATACATACGAGTGATTTTTAATCGATCCACATAAATCCCGTAGACTTTAGTTATATGCAATTGGTATCCACAGTCTATTTGTTGCTTGTTATATCAATTATGTAATAGATTAGAGGAGCTCATAGATGTGAATTAAAAAACTTGTAATATGTAAAAAAGAGTTGACAATAAAAAAATACATTCTATTGATATTTCTAGAGTTACTAGAATTTCTGCTGCAGCTGTGCATATAAAGAAAGAAGAGCATATATCAAAAACCAGCTTCACGACGGACCTACACTTCTTAGATACCGGACCCATCTTCTAGGTAAATCTTTTTTTAATATCTGCACAAATATGCCGCGGGAAGACTTAACCACCACCACCCCCATATTTTAGGAATCACAAACGAACTTCTGCGTTCCGCGTCAACTTCACCTCCAGTCGGGTAGCTTGTTTATCAAAATCTAAGACAATTTTGTAAGTAGATTAATTAAAAGAAGAATTGATGATGAATTTTAAATTATAAACTTGAATCATCTCATCTGAGGATGACTTTTATTCTTTTGATTACTTTCACACTTTTGTTATGATTTTAATTTTAATAGTAAATGTCAAACTAACAATTTCATTTGTATTGTACAATAATAGAACAATCTATTTAAATTGTTTGACGATTCTCTCAATTCAATCAAATATTTAGTCAATCTACTTGTATGAATTTCTATTGTACAAGTAAATATATACAATAGTATATATAAGTAAAAATATATATATATTGTAGATAGTGAAAAGTATTGTAGAATAGTACAATATATAAATCTGTTTTTGATTTCTGTTGCCGGATAATGAAATTAATCGTCTGTGATGGTTTATTGTCCATAGCTTCAATTGTATTTATTCGATTCTTTTTCTGATTTTCTCCTTTTATTTTGGATCATTGGCGATATACAAAGTGAGTGAGTGAGTGAGTGAGCGAGTAAAGCTGCAAAATTTATTTTAGCCACAATATATTTTTTTGCTTTCAATTTTTTGTTGTACAAGCAGAATTATAGATACTTGATTTATATAATATTATTTTGTTTTTTTTTTCATTTTTTTTTTTGGAGTTTGTTTTGTTTTTATGTAAATCGATTTATGCTATATGAACGCGTCAGGCCATTATCGGTTGATTCCATTGAGTGCGCACAATAGCGAAAGGCCATTATCCTTGTTGTTTCGATTCTGTTGTGGATTTTTTATTCATTGACTGTGGTGTGGGTGTCGAAAATTATTGAATTGTCATTGTGTAAGGCATCATAAATAAACAAAAATGGACAATTGCGCAAATATCATTTTGGGGTTTCCTTTTTAAATAAATTTATTTTTTGAGTACTTTTTTTATGATTTCTGTTTGAGAAAAGAATTCAGAGCTGTGAACTTATTTATATCATTTAAAAAAAAAAAAATTATTGTGGCTGATTTATAAATGATTTTAGAGTGAATTATATTGATATATGAATTATTTTAGTCAAAATGGAAACAGTCTTGGAAGTAATTTATAAAGTAATTTTCTGCTATTGAGGTAAGGATTTTATTTTTTTAGGGAACTATATTTTGCATAATACTATAATTTTCAAAGATATGAATAATTTAAGTGTCTTTTCGTAGCGAAAAGTAGACGAAAGCATGCTTGCTTTTGGAATTTTTTTTACATTCATGGATACGATGTACTATATGGAGTGTATGCTACACATTGTTTATCGAACGGAAGTAAAGACATGATATATACGGGGCGAAGAAAACAAGGAGAAGATGAGAAAGAAGTGGGAATATATGTTTTAGAATGGATTAAGGAAAAAGTTGGTCTTTTAATTGATGTACCAAAACAAAAAGCTGGCACTATAAATAATAGTAACACTGCGAGAACAATTTTTGGAGATCCTGAAATAACAGCAGACATAACAGGCATAAATATAAATCTCTTAAAAAGGTTTCATACTTTACTTTCTTGCATAGCATTTGGGTGTTAAATAATTTCTGAAACCTTTGACTACTATGACACAGAGGCTACAGAACTTATGCATGGTACAATATGTTAGTGAGCGTGTATAAAATTTGGAAAGGATATAAACACATCTTCTATTCTTCCAAATGGTCAACTTTCTGGAAAAGCTCAAGAGTCGAGAAATAAAGAAATTATCCTGAACTATTCACTAGAAAGACGCCAAAAATTGAAAGTAACTAAGATTTTTTGCACAGATTGCTCATTTCGCCATCGTCATACCCTTTTATATGCAGTTTGCGGAAAGTGACTAAAACAAAGAGGCGAGCATTAATGAATGAAATTATTAGCTGAATATGACGAAGACAATGACATTTAAAGCCTCTGTATCAAGTTATGAAACATAGCGTAAAACTCCATTGATTTTAAGGTTAAGTTAGTGAAATAATTATGTGTGCGTCTATACAATGTTTGATGGAATATTCATATTATGGATTCAATATTTTGGATATGTCGTTTAGCATATCTTAATAAAAGTGATTTAAAATTTCATATATATATTTCAGTAATAAGAGTTTGATTAAGTTTGAACTTTAGGGGGCTGCCCATCTTCCCCCTTGCTTCGTAAAGAGGTTATTCTGTTAAATGTTGGATTACTCGACAAAATATTTTGCTATATTAAATAAATAAAAATAATTTAAATTTTTCTTGCTGTGGTCTTCTTTTGTTTCTTGTCTTTAATCAATCAAAATGCAATGTCATTCCCTGAGAAGTGCTTTTTTGATTGATATACTTTGGTGATTTTTTTAATAATAGCATCCGAATAGAGAAATCTTCCTACCTTTGTGGAATAAAGAGTTCTCACAGGGTTGTCAACCTGAGGATTTGTAGAGCCTATCGTACGGTTGTATATGATGCGGCGGGTGTACTTGCAGGTAGACTTCCAATAGGCTGCTAACGATACTTCACCCGTGCATTTTCTCAGAGTGCAAACTGTGATATTTCTCTGCTAAAATTGCCAATATTATGTGAGGCGCTTGTATGTACAAGCGATTAATGGCGCCTACTTAATGCATTTAGCTCACCATCCTTCCCTCGACAGAATGCTTTGGTGGTATCGTAGGGTTAAACGGGTTTTGAGGCGATATGGGTTTTTTTAGTGGGTAGGCAAATGAATTTGATAACTTTTGGCCCGTGCCATTTTTACCTCCTTATTCGTTATGTTTATTTAGATCCAATGGTTACAAAATATAACTGGTAAGCGATCATTGGCAGTAGTGGTGGCAGAAACCATCACCACCTACTCTCTGGTGGCTATTCTGATGTGTAAAATCTCGTATGAACTTTTGACAAGTAAATTATTTTGTTTATTTACATGTTGCACAATTGAGATGGAAAAAAATAATCGTCTTAAATTTGTTGTAGTTTATTAATTAAACATAGTACATATTCTGTTTGTATTCACACAATCTCCAAACCCAATTATTAATCAAAATACTATAATTCCATTGTACGAATTTGATACAAGAAATTTACTTGTTGCTTAAGTTTACTCTTCACTTCTTCAAGTATCCTTATCTGTTGCATAGTTTCTTGTATATTTCACTAAAATAACTCAAATTTTAATTTACTTAACCATCAAAGTTATATTTTTCTTAAAAGTTGCATAACTCAACTTAAATGAAGTACAAGTAACCATAAACAATAACCTTGACCTGTACAAAGGCGGCAAGCAAACAAAAACAAAGAAAATAAATAAAAAGAAAACCAAAACAAAATAAAGTAAAGTATGATAAGAATAAGGAAGAGGACTGTGACTGACTACATTCCTTATTTGTAAACATAACGTAAGTCAAAAATTAACTTTAAAAACTTTTTTCTTTGCATACAGAGAAAAACGCGAAAATCTCAGTGAGAAGACAAATTTCTTAGTTCCGACAACGGATGACGACAACAAGGACAATCCGACCGACTATGACAAAGATGTTGTTGGTGTAAGTAAGACTTGAAGGAACAACGACGATGACGACAACGACTTTATGACTACAAGCTGAAAATGCGTGGAAAACTAACTAAAATCCAAGCGCCAGCCATTTGTACTCCTCCTCCTTCTCAAGGACTTCCGGCACTTCTATTTTACTTCCAAAAACTGCCACTTTGCCCTCAACCTTTGCCTTGTCTCTCTACCCCATCTCTACTCTGCTTATGGTTTCAGTTTATGCAAATGCAGTCGCCATTTTGCATGATGATGATGATGGCGGCGCGAGGCTTTTGGTTAGTTACGAAATGAACTTCCGTCGCAGAGACGACTACTTTCTGTCTTTAGTAGAGTTTCTCTCTTGTTTGTTCTTAGATTCGTTATTGCTATTGTTGCTGTTTTTCTTGTCCTTGTATTGTAGTATGTTTTTGGTAACTATTATTTTTGTTGTTTAATTAAAATTCGTAACGTTTCAACGCTTCATTTGTGTTCTGGATTATTTCAGAGTTGCCTTCTTGCATCCTTGACTATGTGACTATGATTTTGTTTGTCGCATTCTCATTCTCATTTCCATTCGCATTTTAGCTCATCAAACTCAACGCAGATTTTTAGTTTGAAAATAACAAGGAAAACAAAAACATACAATAAAACAAAAAACACAAAACGCCAACGCCTTTTGTCGTTTTTGCATGTAAAGTGTCAAGTTTTTCATTATAATTTGCATATTTTTTGCCATAGCCAAAAGTTTTACCAAAAACGCCCAATGCCGAAGCCAACGCTCAAATCCCAAGTCAAAGTTGCCAAAGCTAAAGCCAAGCAATGACAATGGCGCACATTGGTGCTTAGCTTATACTGACTACAACAACCATGGATACAATTTTGTTTTAAGATATTTTAAGTTTTAATATTTCTTTCTTTCGCACAATATTTCGAGGGC
This sequence comes from Amiota mariae, assembly GCA_035041805.1. Lineage (NCBI taxonomy): Eukaryota > Metazoa > Arthropoda > Insecta > Diptera > Drosophilidae > Amiota > Amiota mariae. The sequence continues at coordinate 1,326,001 of JAWNKV010000287.1, forward strand.
AGTGTCAGAGTCACCATCACCACCACCATTGCCAGCATCACCATCACCACCTTCGAAGGCGTCATAATCACGCGAAATCTGAAAACGTGTCTGGTATAATAATGATTACTGATTATGAAAAGTAAGTTTATGCGTTTTGGTCATGATCGGAGCATAAATGTTTTAGGTCGAAGCGATTTAGTCCTGTTAAATGTGTCGTAGAAGCTTTTTAGAACCTATGAACTAAGTGGTATACTACAAGGTATAAGAAAGAGTTCATTTTAAAAAGGTTAATTTTTTTTCATGCTGCAGTTCTTAGTTAAATTCCGGTTCGTTGTTGTTTGTTATAGAGTATAGCACAAGATTTGTATAAATGTCTTAAAAGAGTTTTATTTCGAACTTTTATACTGATATTAAATTATGTATTTAATTTAGATGTCAATGATTTTTTTTTATATGAATTAATACTAAATTAATTTATTAATCTAAATTGTCTTTCTTCGGATCAAATGTGAAGTAAAGAGAAGTGATAATATAAACATTTAAAAAGATTTGCACCTTCTAATTTGGGATATATAAATATTTAAAAAAGATTCAAATAAAGAAGAAATATTTAGAAGTGGCGCTCTAACAATAAAATGAGATTATTTTAATGATCTCCGTAGGGAATCAACATATTTCATGTTCTCAGCGAATATGACGAAGATGAAAAATGTATGACCAAAAGGAAGCTGCAAAGAGACTTGGTAAGAGTCGGATTAAGGCATATAACTACAAACGATTTTTGGTCTTATTACAACACTCTTTTGAAAGTATGTTTATAAAAAATTACAATATAATAAATATCCGTTATTTCACCGTCACCACTTAATATTTATGTTCTTGAAGAAGATATGGAATAGTTTATTCCCAATCAGTTTTCAAATCTCAATGATAAGTGTTGAGCGTGTTTCCTGTTTTTTTAAATTTTATTTTATCATTGAAAATGATTAAGAGATGCTGTTTTGAAAAATTGTGTTACGTGAAGGTGAGGAAGTCAAGGATGAGAGATGAATGAAATAGTTAAAAAGCCGAAATAAGTGAAGGTGTATGTGTGAATGTGTATGGGCAAGCAACGAATTAAATAGGCCCTAAACACGCTCAATCATGAATCAATTAAGAACGATTTTGTTTTGATTTTGCTCAAGCCTTCTAATTTATCGATCAAGCATCAATTTATCGATATCGCTCTTGATTGATTCAATCACATTGACTGTGTTTTGTGAATATAAGAAAGTAGAATGAAGTAGTTATGGTGCATGTGTTAGCAAAGAGGTGTGGTCGGTCAATCAAATCAAAAAAGTTAAGATGTGAAGGCGTGCAAGTCGAGGAAGAGAGAAGAATGAAATAGATAATGCAGAAATAAGTAATAAAGTAATACTAATTTTTACTGTCTATAGGCGAGTTCTCAAGTAATCTAAATGTGTATGGTATAATTTGTTGCTTTGAAAAGGGATCAGTATTGATACAGAAGAAAAAAAAAAAAACATTGCCCTAAAAAACAAGATATCAGATAAAAGACTACGGTGGGAGGGAATTGCGAAGAAATTATTTAGCGTCTGGAATTAAAGCCACCAATCTAAAGCTAATTTAGTTGAATATTTTATATTGTTACAAATTTTAAAATTTCTTTCTTTATTCAATTTAAGATGTTGGCGAGCGGATATAGGTTTTTTTTTTACAAAGGTGCCTATGTCTACCATGTAGTGTGTTAGTGGAAATTTCGTAGTGTGTTGGTGGTGCGGCGTGTTTAAAACATTATAACTTTTAGTATAGTGGAGAGTATAGTTGGTGAAAATAGTTGTTTGAAGGCGTGAAAGGATTATTGGCGTAATTTCTATGAAGACCGTGTCATTCCATTATTTTAAGTCGCGGCCACGGTTCTCATAGGTTCATATTCTAAATGTTTCTTTGAATAATCTGACACTCACGATGATGAATTGTGGGAGAGGGAATTGGAAGCATGGGAATAATAAAATAACATAAAACTCAATAGCAAAATGCCGCGAAGAATAACCAAAAACCATTACAAATAATAACACTGGACAAAATATTTATTTTGGCATTGAATATTTTACATCATTCTAAGCGAACTTTTCATGCTGATTTCAAATATATTATTAGTTGGTTAGTTTTTCTAGCAGCTCTAGTTTTTGAGATACTTATTTATTGTCTCTTCTAGTTTCATGTTAGAACATATCTTGTAAATATTCCTTAATCGTTCATTAAAGTAATTTTAGAAAAAAAAGTAAGACAAAAGTGATGGCCGTTAAATTTTATTGTAGTTTCATTAAAACTTCCACGAACTAAATACTAAACACTTTTTTATTGTTAAGCTAAATGTTTTCGAATTTGTTGATATTTCTTTTTATTACATCAATGTGCAAGATTTGCAAAAACATAAAGAAGTTAGCGGCAGAGTAGATAATGTAAAAAAACTTCAAATGAAGGTAAGAAAGAAGGAAGAAGTAGATGTAACTCAAAAATCAGAGCAGATACAAAAATACAGAAATCAATGACCTCGAATTAGCATACAACCATTTAAATATTTCATGCAAAAATAAAAAAGTTTAATTTTGTTGTGCTGTGTACTAGTAGAAAAATCAATAAAAAGTTAAATTATTGAAATTTGTCAACGCTTTTGTTTTTCACTGAATATTATTCTACTTAGTAGTGAAGTAAACAAATATCAAATGCCCATTTTATGTGAAATTGTATGCTTGAATTTAATGTTTCTTTAAAATACTCTTACAATGATATTAGATCCAAATATTATACAGCTAATATTATATTTAGTATAATAAAAATTACTGTTAAACGAGACATACATATATGACAAAGTATATGAGATACACATTCATAGTACACATGCATTTTTCAAACTTTTTAAAACAAGTTGCAGTTTGTGTGATTAAGTCTATTTTAAAATGTCTGGCTTTCTGAGTACGTGTCAGCTTTGCCAGAGAGTCTCTATATCCTCCTCTTCTAGCATATTTTAAGTATCCTTTAGGATAATTTGAATTTGTAACGAAAACGATATTAAGATATCAGTGGCGTTTATGAAGACAGATGATTTTTTTTGTTTCGTATGATGGATGAAAGGAAGACTTCTTGTTTCTATCTTAGTTTAATAAATTTGTATGATGTGTGGATCCCTTATCACTGGTTAATGATTGCTATTTGCTTTTCCGTGTCACTCGTAAAATCATGTTTCTATTTGTCTGTTTTGTGTCATTGTCATCATCATCATTATCATAAACATAAAGCAAACATTGTTTGTAGCGCAAACATTTATGGTTTTGATGTGTAGGATTAATGAGATTTTCTTTGCGGATTTATATTGATGATTATTATGATTATATTTTGATACAAATACATTTATGATTATTATACACTTCGCATTTAGTGTTTATGGATGACATTATCATTTTGTCACAAGAAAACTTCATACATACACCATCTTGATCAATATTATGAGACTCATTTCACATTTCTTTTGAAGTCTCTGAAAGGCAATAGATATTTCTATCAGTAAGGGATAACTATATCATCATCATAAATGAATATGTATATCTTTTATTTTATACTTTAAACTAATCTTATGATACGAGAATTGCATTGTATCTTAAATAAGTTGGATTTAGAATAAGTTGAATTTAATGAGTTGCACGTTTTTGGAATTTATTATTGAGAAAAATGATATTGTGATTGATGTTTTGTGATTATCTCAATAAATTATATAAACTTGAAGCTAAATGCTTTGAAGATATTGATGAAAAAATTAAATGAAAAATTGTAAAGATTTGGTCTTCAACTTTATACCATTTACATTTTTTGAAATCTTCAACATCTTACAAATATTATAAAAAACTTAATTTCAAACAGAGGATATTTTTTAATCTGCACAGCCTATCCACCATATTTGCAGTAAAAATTCTAAACTATTATAACAATATAATCACGGAAAATCGAAAGTTTGTATTTAACAAAAAAAAAAAAAACCCTATCTGTTTTGGGTTCCCAGCCATCAAGGCATCACGCAGATAAAGCAATGTGTGACATTACCAAAGGGCCAGGGATCAACCCTAGAACTGAGAAAGACCTACGTGTACACATCACCAAGATAATAGCTGAAAAGCATTTTAAGAACTGGACAGACTTCCAGCATAGATACAAAAGGCTCAAACAGGACTTCTTGGCCACCGTCCATCTAGCAAACTGCTAAGAACTACAGTGGTCTGTGTTTATTCGCCTCAGAATAAACCACTTATTAAATGTAACGATATCCGAAATTTATTACCGAAAAACTTATTAGACAACATAAAAAAAATAAAAAAAAAAACTAACTTTGGCTACGCCGAAGTTGTAATACTCTTCACGCCCCTCCTAGTGGTTCGAGGGTCTTGAAATTTACATGGTTGATGGATATGAGTCATATTTATATTTTAAGTCGATAGTACAAAAAACAAAAAAGTTTTTCTAATAAGAACTTTCATTTGGATCCCGGTTTGTATGGGGGTCTTGAAAATTGTCATGGTTTGTGGATATGGGTCAGAGACTTATAGTGTCCAAATTTCAGTTCAATAAGTTAAAAAAAAATCTTTTTCTAATAAGAATATTTATTTAAATGCGATGTCTACTTCTGTGTGCTACAAACTTCATGACAAACTTATAATACTATTCACTAACGTGAAGACTATAAAAAAAAGAAAAAGCTACAATAATTTTTTGCAAAGAAAGGCTTCCGTTTCGCGGTGACAATGAAATCCTAAGATCTCCAAACAATGGATATTATTTGGGATGTGTGGAATTATTGAGTGAATTTCACCCATTTCGTGCTTAAAAAATATGGGAATCCTAGAAAAGGTAACATTCCTTATTTATGTATATATCAGCAAATATCAGAAATGAGTTTATTGACGTAATGGGAAAACAGATTCTAAAAAAAATTATAAATTATGTTAAATTAGGAAAATATTTTTCCATTAGCGTTGATCAATCTGTGTCATGTTGATCAGGTCACTTTTAAAATTCGATATGTAAAAGATCGTGTTCCTGTTAAAAGGTTTCTGAAACCATCTTGAATTTTTTAGAGAATCATGATATTTCCACTAAAGATATCAGAGGCAACAACATTTTTTGAAATGGTTCAGAAAGTGTATAGCTTTTTTCGGGCTCTACCCACCGATGGTAATTAAAAGTCTTTCACAAGCAAGGCTTTGATGTCCATCGCAAAAGATAGAGAACAGGCACGAAAACTAGAGATGAAGCCCTTAGTCGCTCGTACACGAAAAAATGGTAAAGCTAGAATTTATTATGCTAAAGGAAATTTGGAGCTCTATATTGGAAAGAACAGACTAAACAACTAATTATCTTCAGAAAGAAACAATAACACTGGAAATTGCAACTAATTTGTTTACCTCACTTGATGATTTTATTATTAAACTCAGGGATAAATTTGATTTTTTTGAGATTTTGAAAAAATGATTAACGATTTTCCTCATCTCAAATCTAGAAGGCTGCCTCTTCAATTAATAAATACTTTCAAGCACAAATCTGTGAACGCCAAAAGAGTTGCTTTTGTTGAATATATTACAAATATAAAAATAAAAAAGTGCTCTGTCAATGTCATAGGGGCCCCTAAATCCTAATGTGCTCAGGGCCTCCAATAGGTTAAAACCGGTCTGCAAATAATTAAAAATGAAAGGCTGAGATAATGAGGCACTTGGGTTAATATGTGTTGGAATGTGGTCCGGGTATCGAACTTTGGTGAAGAGAGGCAACGCGAACTAGATAAGTTTAAGAATTGCTACTCTAGAAATTTTATTTATTTGTTTATAAACTACTGTAGTCGCTTTATGTGATTTAATTTCTTCTCTTTCTCTTTCTCCTTCATCAACATCATCTATCATTGCTTTTTCTCAATTCTTTTGTAACCAAAATTTTAGTCTTTAATTTTTTTTATGAAATTTACTTTTACCACATACAGAAAAAAAAAAATTCGGATGTCTTTTGGCCTGGTTTAGTCCCATGAGTGCATTTAATACTAATTGTTTTGTTTGTTTGTTTGTCTGTCTAAATCTGAGTTTTGTTCTGCTGGGGGGTCGAAAAAAATCACAAAAAATGGGAAAACATAAAAAGTAAATACATAAATAAAATGCAATTCATTATGTCAACAAACATGAAATCACAATTTTATACTTACGCTATAAATAAGATACTCACAATGGTTTACATTCCCTGAATCCGAGCAATTTTTAACGTTTCATTTTGTGCAAATATCGCATGCAGTAGTACTTCCGTCCTAGCGAAGTTGTACAATGTAGACAGACTATTTGTTTTATAGATACCCTATAAAATAATTTGTAAAGACAGTTTGTTCCAAGATTAATATGAAGTAGTATAGTGAAGTTATATACTTGGTAATATTCTCATGGTATAGTGCAATGTAATATACTGTTCATGTTATGTCATACAATGTTATATGAACTTAGTGTAGGGAGCAATTGAAATTCGTTTCGAATTAAGTTGTTTTTATTTGATTTTTATTTTTGTGGTTGTCTCAAAGTCGAAGCTTCTTTAAATCAGCCTCCATATGTACATATGTACGTATGTATTTATCTATGAATATAACGTCATACTATCTCTGCATGTATACTTCTGATTGTGTGTGACTCCAAAGCGTTGACGATAACCGCTTCACTGCTTAAGGTCATGTTTTGCTTACTTGCAACCCTTTCGTTTCATTATGGATTAAGTCACCATTCCATTCATCTATCCATTTAACCATTGAAGTCTCTCCAGGGGGCATAAACTAGCTGCTGCTGCTGCTGCTAAGAAGCATTGAATGTATCGCGTAGATTCAACTTCATGACTAAATGAATGGAAGAAAGAATGAGTGAATGAGTGAATAAAATGAAAAACGCCTTTGATATGTGCACGCAAGTATGTTAGTCGGATTTATTTGCTTTGCTTCATCATCGAGTGTTTCGAGTGTGTTTGAATATATTTCAACATCATTTGTATAAGTAGTCGCAGTCGACGCGCCCCTTATTATTATGATTATTATTGAAGCTGTTGTTGTTGTTGTTGCTGTTATCCTTGTTTATTGTGGCACAGCATAACTGTAATTGTCATTATGCCCGACGGCAAACTCTTACTCTTCTTTTCTCTTCCTTAGCGACCTTCTTCTTCGTCTTTTGCTCTTTGTGGCAAAAGCAAAATCCTCTAAAAGCAGGCAATGCATAAGTAAATGAATGACTGAGTGACAAACTGACTAGCGGAAAGAATGAGTCAATGATGAAAGAAAAGAAGGAAAATACAAAAAAGGAGTTAAGTTTGGGGTACAAAGGCATCATAGCGTTAGCATCAAGTGTGCACTCCCTGCGTACTCTTAGGGTTTGACTTGGACTTGGTGTTATATCTTACCATGGAAGTATGTAGCATAGAAAGTAGAATTCTTTTCTACCATATTTCATTTTATTTTCTATCAGTTTTCCATGGTTTTATTTTTTCTTCTTTCATTTTTCAATAGAACACTACAGCGTAGCTCTATTTGTATCTATGCCATTCGCCTTGCCTTAGTTGTCTTTGCTGACTCTCTTACCCACTTACTCGACATATCTAAAGTATCTATCAATATTTGCATTTATAAGTTCTTTGTGCCTTTTGGCGTATTTGTTGAGTTATTAACTGAAATTAAGAAAATTGAAATACGTTGAGTGAGTTCAAGTCGTTGGAATTCCTCCCATTCTTCCACATGCCTTTCTAGCTTAAGCGTGAAATAAGTTATTTAACATTCATTGGAACATTACTTTGTTTTCCACATTTCACATTATTTTACTTCAATTTCTTACAATGCAGTTGTCGTTCATTTTGTTCAAAATCACAGTTAATACAATATATTATTGACTGGAAACAAAAGGGTACAAAGTCCTTAGTGTGGGATGAAGGAAATACAAACTTACAGAAACATTTTGAAGCATCAAAAAATATTTAAATTTAAATTTTCTTAAAGCTTTAATAATTCAAAAAAAAAAAAAAAAAAAGGAAGGTGAAATCCAAGAACTCAAGAAACAGTTTCAGAAGAGATTCATAAATTGCCAAGAACACAATTTAAAGATATGAAAGGAGAGAATAGGATAGGATCAGATAGGTAGGCAGTATAGCAACAACTAAGATAGAAATATTGGTAGGTAATATGTATCCTTTAAACCATTAGACCGTTGAGATGCAGTGCCACCTTCATTTCGGTTAGTGGTAGCCACACAATAGTGACATTATATGCTGGATTATTAGCCCATAACGCAACAATGCAGAGATACTCTAATGAAAGTTATTCAACTATAGATTCAGATAAATTTTTGAAGCGTTCTTTCCTTTTAAAATCTTAAATTTATTTTATAAAAATGTGCTATTTGTGGTTTTTACACAATCTTTGGATCTACATACAATAATAAGAATTTATTATCATTAAATTTAACAATTTCGTTTTGGTTTCTCCCTTTGAAAAACTCATAATAAAGTCATAAAAATAAATTCTGGTTTATCTCAAAAACAAAAGCGCATTCAAATGTCCTGAATGAAAAATGAAACAAAAAAATTATAAAATATCAACCACTTTTTCAAAAATAGTCAAATGGCTTATAAAAGCCATTCAAAGCCAACAAAAGGGTCGCTTTTCTACAATCTCAATATTTCTTTCTAATTTTTTTTTGGGGCCTTTATTACTCACATAAGGAAAAAATCAAATAAAATTAACAGAAATTGCCAACCAGGGATGCCGCAATAACTTTTGTAATTATGCGACAAGATAATTAAGTCAATTTTCAACAAAACGGAAAAAAGAAAAAATATCTTTGAATACAAAACAGAAGAACCAGTTTCATATAGCAACGAAACATTTTTACTGTTTAAACAATTGCAGGATAAACGCGTTCTCCTGTCCTCAATGCTTTCATAAGTTTCAAGTTGCTATATTTATATTACTCGTACAGTATTTTCTAAGCCACGACTTGTGTCCCTTTTCATTGTCTGCACATTCAGTTGAAGCAATACAATGCAATGAATGACAATAATAATGTATGAATTCATTGGTGTATTTTTTAGACCTTTTGCCTATACTAAATATGACATTTAACCACATGTCCTTAATATGCAACCCTTTTTGTTTTCTTGTATCACCTATGAATATCATTTTAATTGTTCTATTGAGTTTTGAATGTGCGTTTCACTTAGCCAAGCAATTATTCATCACATTTCTAAATTGTTGTTTCAAAAATATCATTCTTGTCCTTTCGGAGCACTTAATAATGGTGATAATAAAAATTGGTTAAGTTTTTCTCTATTTAAATTAATGATCATGTAGATATGATATAATCATGTGATTGTTGAATGGTTAATTTTCTCTACATTTGCTGAGTTGGATAGTCTTTCATGTGCTTCGCCAGAATATTCTTTACAAAGCTAATCAGTTTGGAGTAGTACGAAGACCACAACCATTAAATGTTTATTGGCCTGCACCAATGATTTATTATATTATATTTAAATTAACTTTGTTAATATTAGAAGGAGCAGGAATTCATTTGACATTCGTGTCACGTTCAATAAAAAAATAAACATCGAATATTTTAGAGAAATCTGCAACTTCTTGTTTAAACCTTCTAAACTACAATATATTTAATAGGTATTTTCATTTGGCTGATCCCAGTATGAACTATTATTTTCCCTCAATGTGGAGAAAAATAAAGGAAATGCTGTAGATTTGCAAAATCTGCAAAGAAAATAAATATGAGAGATACCCGAATGAGCAACAATTAGGTTTAACTCTGCCAACCTTCCCAGGACATACTCTTCATATATTGTACTTAGATATTTTTGCAACTAATGGTTATAAAGTACGTATGGCGATAGACAAAATTACAATGTTTGCAGCGTTAGAAGAACAGATGGCAAAAGTGTCGAAGATCTAAGGAAACCGGTAAGGGATATTCTTTTTATTTTGGTATGCCGAAATCGGTCGTGTTTGATAACGAGAAAGCAATTAACTCTCTAACAATCAGATTCATGATTGAAAATGAACTTAAAATTAATATTTTTACGACACTACACTACAAAAGTGAGGTGAAGGACCAAGTGGAACGATTTCACTCTACCCTTTCAGAAATTATGAGGAATTTGAAACAAGAGTATCCATCTAAAGATTTAGGGAGTTAATTGAATTCGATACATTTTACGACAAACAAAAGACCTGTAGTTTTTTTTTTTGGTAGAGTACTCGTACCAACTTTGGACCTGATAAATATGAAATAAATATCATAATATATATAGGATTGGGTTATAAGAATATCAACCTGGAAAGCAAGTTTATGTTAGGCAGAATAATAGATTAGGAACTAAGTTTTCAAAGCGTTATAAAGGGGAAATAGTAAAAGAGAATAGGCATTCAACAAATGATGATATCTGTGCCATACTATAGACTATAAAAACATTTTAAAAATTACCTTATTTAATTTTAAAAAAAGTAAAGTAATAACATCTTCATTTGTTATCAATGAACTCGCAATGTCATCTGTTACACGAAAAAAGTAAAAATAAAATTCGCGGCGATATGACTGACGCCTGTCGGAAGAAACAACACATAACACCACACATAAAATATTGGCGCTATATAGATCACGTCTTATACTTATACTCTTTCAATGACTACAAAAATCTTGCACTAACATCACGTCGGGGCCGTAGCAACGCGCGCCGTGCAATGCTATTATTTAGCTAATAAAAGTCACATTAGAAATTAGCGGATCAACTACAAAATTAATTGGTAGTTATTTATCATTTCTATTAATTCATTCTATTCTTTTTTTTTATTTTCCTTTCTTTACTTTACTTTCCTTTTCTTTCCTTTTCTTTTCTTTCCTTTTCTTTCCTTTTCTTTTCTTTTCTTTTCTTTTCTTTTCTTTTCTTTTCTTTTCTTTTCTTTTCTTTTCTTTTCTTTTCTTTTCTTTTCTTTTCTTTTCTTTTCTTTTCTTTTCTTTTCTTTTCTTTTCTTTTCTTTTCTCTTTATTATACTTTTCAACTAACATCTTACAGAAGCTTAATTTAGATTATTAGTTTAGTTTTCTCCCAGAACTCATGTAAGACATTTAAATAAAAATAAGATAGTTGAAACTCCATAAAGTGGATGTAAAAATGATCAGCACGATTAGGATGTAATGCCCTCTGTCTACAAACATGCAAACCAGTCTCTAATTATTTCAGAGAAAACTGACAGAACTGTAGTTCTCCAATTCCTGAAAGATCCCATTTAAAATTTAATTCAATATTATGACTGTTGTTTTTTTTTAACTTTTTTGACGAAATTTTGTATGTCCTAATATTCCTAATATACTAATTTGGGACAAATAAAATAATTAAGATTGTTGCTGTTGATTTGTACTTATGCTCAAGAAGTTTGTAACAAACAGAAGGAGATTCAAATACAAATACAAGCCCTGGATCCAAATTCATGTTCTTATTAGAAAAACCTTTTTGTTCTTGGTACTATCAACTTGAAATTTGGACACTTTAAGTTTATGGCCCATATCCACCAACCATGTAAACTTCAACAACATTTCTCGGACCACTAGGAAAGGCATAAAGAAATATCCATATCCACCAACTATGCAAATTTCAAGGCCCTCGGCTCACTAGGAGGGGTGCGAAGAGTTAGTCTTCTTTTTCTGTTTTTTTTTATTTATAGTATAAAAAAAAAATCTTCATCTTCTTTATTTAAAAATTCGATTGCGAATATTGGTGACCAATTAACAACAATTAATTTGTCATTGTTTTTTGATATTTGTGGAATGAACTTCAAACATTTGCTGTTGCCTTCTGAAGGGTTTAATATTTTCCATCATTACACATTTATTTAGCGGACCGCTTGATGCAAGTAGAGACATCTGCTTTAAACTGTTCCTTTGGTAACAGGCACCGATACGTTGATTGCTTTTGCCTTCGGTGTTTACAATCGACCTTGCCAGCTTAGGAGGTCCCTACCAGTAACTACAGCCAGCATGTTTCTTTGGATCAACATATCTACTGAGTCTCCTCATAACGTCAAAATAGATACGTAATATCAATCAAAGTTTAAATTCAGACAATCGTAATAATGTATAGAAAAAATTAAGATGTCTAGGCTTCATTGTTAACCTGTTTGATTTTTACTATATATAATAACATCTATAAATAAAGCACAAGATCTTTTACATACTCGTCCAAGTGTATGTATGGATGTATCTTTAAATCATAAAAAAATGTAAATTACTAAAACATTTCAATTAAATTTAACAAATAATCCGAAACTGAAATAAGAGATTCCAACCAGTAATGAACCCATCACATTTTGTTTAATGAAAGGATAACAAACACTTAACCTCAAACTGTCAACTACCATTAGAATAGCAAAGAATTAGTTATGTAATTACTTTAGTTATGTGTATGTACAAGAAGCTGGAGAGGATGAGCAAACACCTGCTTCATCAAACCGTGTTGATGTGTTGTTAGAAGGGACCAATGCCGACAACAACAATAATGTATCTAAACAAGGAGAAACACTTTAAAAAGTTTTCTTTGCTTTAAACAAGGGGTTGTTGGTTACACGAACCCACAACCCAACCCAACCCAACCCAACACATGACAACATGAACAAAAAGGTTCTGTAATATAATCGAAGTATGTACGTATGAGTATTTCATGAGAAGCTTAAGCAGGGCGTTGTTGGTGAAAGTCAAAGTGAAGTCAAATCAAATGTCGCATATAATTTGAATAGAAAATCTTTGAATTAGCTACGTTTTCAGCGTGAGTTAGCCACGGGGTGGTGTGGGAAACACCAAAGTCGTACAATTCTATATACAGCGTACATACAATAATTTCAGAACATATAGTACATAAATACAACATATGAGTGTGATATAATTTAAAGTGAGTTGTGCTGAGTTGATGACGCTGCATACTCGTACTCCGAACTCTTGATGAGTTCGAGGATAATGTTAATGCTGTTGATGATGACGACTTCAACTTTTTTTAATGGTTGGGGTTAAGTTTGCTCATTAAATGAGATCAGAAAGCTATACCCAAAAAAAGCAACGGCAACAGCAACCACTGCCGCGTAAAACTTTTCTTTTTCTCTTATAGAACGCCTACTCTTGGGGCGTACCTGGAAAGGCGTGTCACGCACGTGATGCGTGCGATAATGATAGACTAATCTAAAGTGCAAAGTAATCCAGCCGCACACAGCTGTCGAGAAAATTTTATTAGACAAAAAACGGAATCTAGTAGAACATATAGTATAGTACAATAGAAAGCATAATGTTGGTACCAAATGAGATGTAACAACATTCGGTGAATGAAACTTGTGAAAAACATATTATTGTTTGTCTCAAATACAATAGTACACAGATACGCAGATATATATATATATATATATATATTGGCCCAGTGCATTGTCATTGGCATTTGGGAAAACACAAAATCACACAATCATACTGAAAAACCAGCCACGACACGTAAACATGTAACAGGCCAGAAACTATCACATCGTCACAGAACAATCGCATTTTCGTAGGTAATAAAGTTAAGCCCCAAAACAAAAATGAAGAGACAAAGATATGCACAGAAGCATTGGCAGCTGGACATGGTATCAGTAGCTATAAACCCAGTATGGAATACAGTTCGAGTTGAGTCTATTATCATATTGCTGTTGCCATTGTTGTTGTTGGTGTAAATCCAATACGATGAAAATGAAAAAAAAAAAAAAACAAGATCTGAAAATTGCAAAACAATTGGCAAAAGGCATTCACAGATATTGATGCCACGCCTAGTGTGCCTTCATAGCGCCTCCCGATATGCATAGCTCGATTTACATATTCATGCAACATGCGGCATAGTTATGCGTAGCGCATACAAATTGTACCAATTGTTGTATTGTGTTGTTTTATATTCACGAAGGAACGGTTCGGATGGAAAGAGAATGGATTAGAAAGGAAGTGAATGGAAGGGAGGACAATGGAAAGAAGATATTTGAAATTTTATAGACTGTCTGTATGAGGTTGAAGCTTAAACTGAAGCTCTAGGGTAGAAGACTTGAAAAGGAAATATGGAGCAAAACCAATTGATTGCGATTTGTGTGTAAAAATTGATATGAAAACAAACAATAAACTTTTGACTTGAAAAATGTAGAGAAAATTTATATTGCATACTTTTTGATAGTATTGGCTTGTAAGTCTCAAACAACAATTATGAAGTAGACATGCTCATACATTTAATCAAGTAGGATAAAGAAAAAATTAGTGTAATACTGTAAGGAAGCTCGAAAGTCAATTGTCTAAATGAATTTCAGTATCTCAAGGGAAAATTATTAAAAAAATTGTTGTTTGTTTTTTAATGAAGAAAATGCGGCATACTTTTCAGCAATGTTTTTGAAATCCAATCATTGATTAAAAAAGGATGCTTCATACGCAGCTACTATTGCTCATTGTTCCTTACATTGTACTTAATAAATCAGTAACATAAATGGGATCATGGTGATAGATCAAAGTCTCGTCCATATTTAAAACACGACGCACAAAACCGTTTTATTGTGTTTAAAATGTTTCAAATTACGCTGAGTAATTTATTTTCCATTTAGTATTTTTAATTGTTCGTATGTTATGCGCTACCATACAGTTAATCTGATTGCATTGATAGTTTCTGAATGCGTATGGCTGGTACTCGGCTTGAACATAGGATAGGTTTGGTCTCGATAAGTGTCCCCGTTTCCGAGATCTGGGATACCAAAACAACCCCAACCCCTTACTGCATGCTATAAAAATTAATTATTAAATAGGACTTTAATTTTCTTATACTCAAGCTGTGTTGTTTTTTGATACTAAAAGTGTAACAGAGAGAATGTAGTGATGCTAAGAAAGGAAACAACCCGTGCGAAGCGGGCTCAGTACGCAACTGTAAAATATAGTGTACTCGTTCATCTAAGATGCCTATGGTATCAGAAATTTCCCGCTTAGTCACACTTGGAACTTTAAAAAGAATATCATACACTTGCTCAATGATTTCTAGTGGTGTTGCACTGTTTGGACGTCCAATTCGTGGTTCATCTGAAACGTTTGTACGACAACGTTAAAAATCTCAATCCAATTAGTGCACAGGTGAAAATGAAGGAGATTCCTTTGAGACTTCCACCATTTTTTTTTATGAATTTCTGTTGCTAATAAACCTTCAAAAAGAGAGAATTTTATCACTTCACGATATTCGGTTCTTTCCAATGTAAAAAAAAAGTCTGAAACTTCAAATGGCTTGTAAACAAAAAATGAAGTAACCAATCACAATAAAATTTTTTGTGTATTCAAATGAAAGATGAAATATTAAAATGACACGAATAAATTTTGATTCCTCTACTGGTTAATGGATTTCTATTTCAATACTTTCCAACCAACCTATACAATAACTGATATTGTAGCTTTCTGTGAAAAATTTAATTTTTCTTTAAATAATTTTATTTGTCCCTTATTAGCAAAAAGAAATTATCTTTAAAATTGCTACTGGTGCGTCTTAAGTGAATACGTGAGAATGTAGTCAGCTGCAAATAAATAAAACATCTAACGATATTATACCATTGATAGTCATCTGAGTCTCCAACTCCAAATCAGTTAATACTTAACTTCATATATTTAACTCTACTGTAAAACACTTGATTCTATATGGGTGCGAGTGTCTCTGTCTCTGCGAGTGCGAGTGTCTCTGTCTATAACAAAAGTACTTAACCACAAACTGCAAACCTTTGACGTCTTCTTTTTGCTTATTATTTTGAGAATTTGGTGATCTTGCTCAATTTCTAATACTCGTATGACAATGATTAAGTCGTCAAAAGAAGTCGCATTTGGTATAATCATTAAACACAGACCTTACGGAAAGAAACGATGGACTCCATAATGATTTAGAAATTATGTCACACTTATAATCGCCTGGCTATGTATGATAGAAGTCGATTGAAAGAAGTCATATATTAATAATAACAATTTGAAATGACTTGCTTATAATCAAAATTGTTTTTTGTTAATATTTTTGGTTTATAATCCAATTTGACTTTAAAATATTGGTAATCCTGTCTTGAGTTAATTGTATAAATTAATAAAATAATTAAGAAAAACTGACTATTACATTATGCAAGCAAAAGATTTTTTAAATTGACAAAAGTATTTTCACAAAAAAAAAAAAAATACGCTTCTAAGTAAGCCATTTTATCAATGACAATGATTTTTGGTAGATTTTTTCTTTTCAACATTTGAAGCGCAAAATTAGCCTAGAGAATCGAATTAACCAATATTCAATACTGAGATGAATGTTTCATTGGAAATCATTGAAAATAAGGCAGCCAGGCAGGCAGACAGAGAGACAAACCGGCGGCATAAATGAAAGACAGCATTCACAGTGAAAAAAAAGAAAATATTGTAGAGCCATTTAACGTTTTTTTTTAAATGAGATTATTCCACATCAACTGCCAATAATACAAAACGCTTATCCGCCGCATATTTTAAAAGAGGGAAAATAAAGTAAGATAGGGACCAAATGACGAGATGAGATGGGTAAGCGGCCTCATGGGTAAAGTAGCAATCAGCCAACCACCAGTTTATGAACCTTTAACACGACAAAGACATGACATGACACGGGAAGTGATGAAGGGCAAGGACCCACAACCAACAAACAGCATTCGAATTGTAACCACAGAAAACAAAATCGGCGCGAGAAAATTGTCACCACAAAAAAAAAGTAAGAAAAAAGAAATGGAATCGAAAAATAAAGGAAAAATGAAAAAAAAAATCGAGTAAATCAAAAAATAATTGCAACTGATAACAACATCAATAACAATAAACGAAAAAAATGAAAAAGACTCTCTCGATCGAACAGAAGAAGCAAGAAAAAAACAACAAAACAACAAAAAAGGATACTAGGTGTGTGAGTGTTAAAAATGAAGAAGAAAATCCCAAAACGATTCACTGAAACCGCAAAAATATACGAACACTTATATATGTAAGTACTTATATATAATAAATGATAGCAAAGGATAACGCGACGACAGGCATTGACTACCACAAAAACAAATAGACAATCAAACAAGGAACACAAAACAAAACAAAACAAAACACGACACTACACCACAAAAAGGAAACATGTGAAGGAAAAATATATTAAAAGAGACCCTAAAAAAAATGTAAAAAGGATAACGCGAATGCTGTTTTTCATCAATACAATAGATGCCAGGAAGTGTTGGTAGAACAGGCGTAACAATAACAACAAATAGGCATATGGTGAAAATGTCAAAATATATATATGAAAAATCTGACAAAGAGCCGTTGCTCGCCCTTCAAAACCAAACTCTAGCATTCTATACATGTTTCTGATGTTTGATAAAAAGTGGATTAAAGCAGCGTGTATTCGCTTCTCGGTTTTCTTCGGAGAGCTCCTGCATAGAAGGATACAATAACTCAAATATATTTATTTATAAATATGTAAGTAAGTCTTTTCGCGCCTTTGGTGGCCTTAAATTATTGACTTCCTTTTTTGGCGCACGTATGGTGCTAACAAAGCCAGAAAGAAAGGAAGTCATTGCAGCGAAAGTGTGAATCACACTTGCCTATGTGGAATCTTACCAAGTTCGAATATATACGTATGTTTGTTTGTATATACTTTTACTTGCTTACAGGATGAGCGGGATTGTCTCGTAAATCACTACGAAGCCGCCCAAAATATTGTATATATTGAAGCCTATTCAATGTGAAGTTGTGTGAAGCTGTGTGAAGAGAGAATGAGAGGAAATCGTATAGAATCAAGTTAAGGTACCGGCGAGTTGAGTTGGAGTTATTGAGATTGGTAGCTGGTGGCTGGTGACTGAAGAAGTTAAAGTTCTATAACCATATTAATATTTGCTTTATTGTGTAAAGTTGCCAACACTGATTTCTATCTTTTGTTTGGCTTGTTTGGCGTGCTTATCTCTCATTCATGACAGTGTGACTGGCGTTTGCCTTTTGTATTTACTATGTACGATGCCTTGTTTGATACGTTTCCTCGTTCCTCACTATCTCTCAATTTCTCCGCCTATCTATGATTTCTCGATTGTGTGAAGAAAATTTACGAGCACACAAAAGTTTCGGACATGTCCTTTTTGTGCTTTTCACTCTTAGTGTGCGTGTGCTCGGAGTCCTGATTGTGGTCAATTGATAGAAATTGTTAGGGAAATTATTTCCGTGGCTTCTTTGTTGTTGTTATTGCTATTCCTGTTCATCCCATATTTGTGTTCCTTTGTAGTTAGTTTGAGTGTCAGATCTTGGTTTTTTTTTTTTTTGGTTAGTTCAAAGTTCATTAGTTGTTATATGCCAAGGAATTTCACTAAAGCATGTGGTTTCTTATGTCAAGATTAGCTTGACAAGATTTCGTTCCATGTGAAGTATATTGAAAAATTTTATAAAAGTTTGAATTATTTGAAAAGTAAAATCTTTAAAATGTTTTAAATATTGAGATTTTTAAAATAAAGTTAAAGATACTTGTGGTATTGCTGCCTTCAAATGTTCAAATGTGATTTTAAATCACAGACGAAAATGTTGAAAAATAAGTATCTTACCTTTAATCCTTTGCTACCTAAACATGATCTAAATATTTTGGAAATATTAATCTTATTTTGTTTGCATAAAAATCATTTATACAAAAATGGGGGAAAAAAAAATAGATAAGAATAATATGAAATACCAGCCTCTGACCCGATGGGGCAAATTTATTTGCAATAGTAGCGAGCTTTGCCCCTAATTACAGCCATGTGTGGTCAGCGACATATAAACTAATAAACTACAATAATGCAGACGGTATAGGTGACCCAAATCAGCGACATCCAGTTCATCCAGCCTGCAGTGTGATCGTGAATTCCGTAGGCAGCGAATAACGATGGTATTAATCGATGAGGGCAATATCTCTGGCGAAAGAACGTGATAGACTTTATTATATGACTTGCATAATACTCGGAATGGATCGTGTAAGGCATTGTTAGTAATGCATCTATTAAGGCCTATACAAATTATTAAGCTTGGACAATAAGCCTCTAACATTTTGATATATTATAGAGATATGGTGAAGGCAGGAAGCTAATTTTTTGGAGCCGAGCTTGGAGCAGAAGGTTAACTAGTGTGTACTGGAAGCCTACCAGTACTAGGTGTATTCATTCTCTTATGTTTAAATTCATGAACAACCATATTAGGAAGCCAGAATTTCGGATTACAAACTTCATCAAATGATTCGGAAGGCACATTAATTTTAAACGACGAAATCTTCCTTGGTTGAGCAAAATCGAATTTTTGCACACTAACCTTTAGATTAGTCTTGGAAGCAATATACCTATCAATGTCGTCACAGTATCATAGGACAAGGTAGGGGGTGAACCATTGATGCATGAGCGACCTGGTTGGACTCGTCGGGTAAAGGTACAATTGAGGTAGGTGGTATACCACCATTGACGGCACCATTCCCAGAATTATCCACAATTGAGCTAGACGCGCGAGGAGCAGCAGGTCTTGACCGCTTAGAGGCATTGATGGCAACATTCCCGTTTTTGTCCACAATGGTGTTCGTCGTAGGAGAAGGAGAAGCGGGTCTAGACCGTTTGGAGGAAAATACTGCAGATAAGGGTGGAATTATCTGTATTACAGGCAGCACAGGTGTTGGATAGGATCGGCTGGAGAGATAATTGTGACAGGAACAAGAGGTGTGGTGGAAAGTAGTTGGGGGGAAGCATGGTTGCCCATAGGAGAAGGTGACAATGAGAGAAGGGGAGGAGGTGAATTGAACTGATATTTAGTGAGTAAATCGGTGCCCGAATCAAAATCAAACGAAAATTGCTTTACAGCACTATTCAACTTGATAAAATTGTCACGTATACATTGACGAAAAATCAACCTGACGCTTAAAACAGGATAGGCAAGACCACGCAGGTTTGAACATAGTCACAGTGGGTTAAATTATGTTAAAGCCTTTGCATTGTCTTTCAATTTACTAAGTAGGATGATGTTTCTTTAAAATATTTTAACATACATTTAACCTTTTTCTTGATTCTTCAAGATTTCTTAAGGACTTACAAAACAATCATCTATCAAACATAACTTAGCTTTAAAATGATTGTATTCAGTCGTTCGTTTTTCCAGTTACCACAACTCTAACTAATTGAGCAATTTTTTTAATCATCTCAAGCCTCATTGCTTTAACCCCTCTAGAAGCCTTTAAAGATAACGTATTTGAAGCAACAGGGGGGCCCATTTAAGAGCATGACACACACTCACTCAAATAGATGCATGCAGAAGGATGCCGCACAAATAATCAAATTCAATTGCTCATTGAAAACATTAAACTGTTTATTTTGGGCTCAAGTAGCCAAACGAACGACGACAGACCAGGAAGCAAAAGCACTTCAACCACACCTACCAATAATTTGACCCACTTGAGTTGTACAAATACTTTTCGAAACAGAATGAATCGACCGACCGAAACCAAAACGAATATTGTAGAACACAAACCAAGGAATGGAATGGAAATCCACCCACTGAAACATATAAACAAAAATACTACCATATATGTATATATGTATGCATGTATGTATATTCTCGTAGATATGTTTAGAAAGAAGTGTGTTGGTCTAATCCTTTCAGTAGAATTTTTGCATGCAAGCATGCAATTCACATAGAAAGAGATTGAGTTAAATGGGTGACAGGGTAGCATTGGATGTGATTGGGCTGTTTGAAGTACATATAAGCAAAGCTATTGTAGGAATGAGTTTCCTCTCCTTCGACTTAACTTCACGTGAAGTGAAGACAAGGAATTTGGAAAATCTCAGCTCAGTGTCAGGTTGCACGATGAAAATTTGTCGTCATCTCGTCGTCGTCATCGTCATCGTCTTTGTGTGTTGTACTCACAAAAATGGCGTTAAGCGTAGATGTTACATTCTTCAGGAAAGAAAGAAGGGATCAGGGTTAGATGTGATCCAGAACAAAGCAGAGTGCATAGTAGGAAGTGAAAGGAAGAAGGCATCGTTTGTAAGGCATGACAGGATAACACGCAATGAAAGACAAACATGTCAGGCATTGCCCAAAAAGCCGGCAGCTACAGCTATGAGTATAATGGAGCTGATGGAGTTGGTGGAGTCAACAAAATATCGTCTCGACACGACTAAAGTCGACTTGAATTGAGCCGCCACCGCCACCAACGCTACCGACTGATGGTACAACAAACATTGCCACTTCACTCCACTTGCTTTTTCATAGCCTTGTTATCTCTCCTCTTTCTCTCTATCCTGGTTTCCTATGGAAGCTATTTTAGTTCGCTGATAGGTATGTTTGGTTGGTTGGTAGGTTGCTAGCATCCTGAATGCGCGTTTTGGTCTATTCCTGCTGCGGCTCAAGGATAACGTAAGAAATAATAAATTATATTTTCGTGATTTGTTGGATGCGAGCTCGCTCAGAGTTTAGACACTTTATAAAAATTTAAGCCAAAAATGTTGAAACACAAAAATTGTGATGCGTTTGCTTCAAAAGAAAAGCTTCCTTTTACACTTCCTTTACACATTCGCACACTCTCACATACAAACACATTTATCTTTTGTATTTCATTCATTCATTTTCTGTTCTTTCATTTTGCTTTTGCTTGTGCTTTTCCTTAGTTTGAGATTCCTTCATCTGCACTTGCTACTGTTATGCCTTGTTTATCTTATTAGCAGCATTTTTTTAAATGATATTTTTTGGTAGTGTGAGAGTGCGAGTGTGTGTGTGTGTGTATCTGTGTATGAGAATCTATGTGGCTTTGTCTTTGTTTTTCTCTGTGTGTGTGTCTTGTTTATTTGAAGATTGTTTTTGAATTTATTATGCTGCGTGCAAAAAGAACAACAGAAATTTATATCTCATACATATTTTGTTTTTAGTATTCTTTTCTCTTTACACATATTTCATTCTCTTTAATGTTATGTTGCGCATGAGTAGAGAGGGTATTATGAGTTTGCATAGTTGTTCAAGATGCTCTTGCATTTGAAGCATTGCCAGAGTAAAGAGTTTTGATTTGAATGAACAATTGGAAGAATTAACAAGTGGCAAATGTGAAATGCGCAATGGATTTAAGTAACTCGATTTGAGATATTTTGTGAAAAATATTTAAGTTCAGTTACATTTATCTGTGTAATTTAAGATAAATTTAGAAATTCTCCACCACTTATTCCCATCTATTAACTTTTCTTTTAACACTTCATTTATTAAAATCCCATTTAAACTCACCCTCATCTTAAGCACTTATTTACAAAAATAAACAAACAATAGTCTCTGGAATACAAAAAATCACTCCCGCATGCATTGTGATAAAAATACAAACAAAAAAATTTATGAAAAATGAAATTTACACAAAATTTCCGAAAATAAAATATGTATTACTCGTATCTATAGAAATGCTCTAATCTCAGATGTGACTGCATATTAAAAATTTTCAATTAGCCGCCTAAATGATTTTCAAACTCAGCTGCAATGTGAAGCAGTGCAAAAATTGGGATGATATCCATTGGACACGAATAACAAACCGCATAAATTATGCATAATCATTCAATAGAATTTACATAAATAATTGCGAAACTCAAACTCTCGAACTCAAACGATGGCTTTCGTATTGTGTTTTTGAGATGATCGACCCATAAACAACATTAAAAATGAAACCAATTAACAAGAGACGAGACCTATTGCATTTTCTATACTTAGTTGTATGTAGAACAAAGCCATGCTAAATGAGAAGGCATTGAACTAAGGGCAAAGCAAAGCAAATGCAACCCTCCAAATCAAAATCACTTTCAAAGGACATGCAGTAGCGTTTGTCATTCAGCGAGTGGCAAACAAAGCGAATGAACAAATGAGAAAGTGAAAAAAGAAAAAAAATGGAAAATAGTTTCAGTTTGCAAAAAAGGAAAAAAATTATGTGACAAAGGGACAAGCACAGCAAGAGAATGGGGGAAGGAAGAGAAAGGAGCGGTACAAAAACAATAACAAGGACAATGATGATTGCACGTACGATGCACACACGTATGCAGTAAATGCAACGCCAGCCAGGACTTCAGATATCAACAACACGGTGGTTGAACGTGGTCTTTCGTTCTTCGTTCTTCATTTTTCATACTTTATCCTTTTACTCTTTATGTTACAGTTACTGCTTCTTCTGTTACTGTTGCTGCTGTTGCATGCTGATGAAGTTACTGATGATGATGTTGGTGATGGCCTCAGTTTAGCAAAGGCATCATGACATGAGGGTTGCTGTTTCATTGGTTCATTGGTTTGTTAGTAGTTGTTCACTGCGATTTTTGTTAAGTTAGCCAAAAATTACAATCTTTATTTCTTGTGTTTTTTTTTTTTGTTTGTGAAACAAAACCATACAAACCAACCCAATCAATTCTTTCATTCCTTTTTTTTTCTTTCGTTTATTTGGCGTTATGAGTTTGAATTACATTGGAATAACAAACAATTTCCATTTGAACTGTTAAGCTGTTATTGCTACTGTTGCTGGTGTTGCTTCTCCTGTCACAGGACATTTTATTCATTGCTCATATGTATGAAACATGTGATTTTGTTGTTACTTCTCATCATCATCACCATCATCGTCGTTGTCATTATCTTAGATTGAATCAAGAAAGAATACAAATATTACAAGGATATGTATGACCAACTAACAGATCTCCTGAAACTAGGAAATGTCGAAAAGTGGATTTATGAGATCGTTATAGTGTTTGTAGGTAATAAGATGATATAGAAACTATGAATGTCACGAGCGACTATTTTGATAGACAGTTGCTCACTGATCGATAACATCGAATGTGTTCAACTCATGGGCAAAGAGGAAAGCAGAAAATGCATTGAAGGTGAATAGAGGAACGATCCTTTAAAGACTATTTCTTGTATACTAATCGAAGCTTACTCCCTTTAACAGATTCTGGAATGTTACTTCATTTGGCTGTGCTTCGTCCAATCAGTATAGCCTAAGTTATCGATGGATCGGTTATATTCAGACTACCATGTGAGTTCAAATGTCATTTCTAATGTTTCCACTTTTTTATGTTTTACTTTGTTTTAATATTGTTCTTAGACTCTTATATTTAGAGCTAAGTTTAATTTTAGAAAATTTCTGCCATCTTAGAGGTTTTATTCCTTATTTTCCGTACTAAAGTTAATATTCTTCATGCTTGCGACGAAGAGTGTTAATAAGAAATTGAAAAATCTTAGAAAAATAGTAAAATTCAAAATAAAGAAATATTTCTTAAACATTTTCCAAGTAATCACGCACGCTCACGTTCACTTACTTACTCACGCACGCACGCACAAACATGTGTGTGTTGCTTGTGACATGTGATGAGGTTAAGGTTTGGTGTACCCAGAGTTCTGATTGCATGAGGGGTGCAATGACATTGCATAATTTGCACTTTGGATTTACCCTAGCAATGAGTTTACCCAACTTTCCTTAATCTTCCTCGTATCCTGTTTTCAGTATATATTTGCAAAATGTACACACATTCTCCCGCAAATATAGAGAACACGCGGCAATAGCTTAAAGTTGCTTAGCAGGATTTATTTAGAGCAAAGCAATGAATTTGCTAAAATGTTTTTCTATTTCGAATTTCCTTTTCCTCATCTCATCTCATCTCATCTCAACTTAACTCAATTCAATTCAACTCATTTCATTTGGATTTCATTTACTGTTGATAAATACTTCCAAATAAATAAATAAATATTTGAAATTAATTTTTGTCTTGAAAATGACAGGGCACACGCGACAACACACTTTCTCACTTCGATTGGTCTCCTCTATTTATTTATATAAGAAGCAAATATTGCCTTTTAACTCAATACCCTTCCTTGGCACCCTTTGGATTGTTCATAGATGGTACATGGATGCATGCATGCAGTAAAGCGTCATGTGCATGTAAGTTTCCTTTTTGTAGGAAAAATTCTCCTAGTTGTCCTTGCGCGTTCGTCCGCTTCGTCCTTCATCGGTTGGAAAATGCGCAACTAATGCTGTTTTGATTTTTCTGTCAAGTCATGTGTAAATTTTCTTTTTATAGCTAAAAGTTTGCATTATACTTATGTGAGTCTGAGTATGTGGGTTTCATAGTGAGTGTGCAAAAATCTTATTTGGCATTTTTCAAATCGTTTTTTAAATATGTTCGTTCCCTCTTTGTGAAATTACTGCAAGGTAATCCTATCAAAACAAGCGTTGAAAGGGGAGAAGGTGTAAATTTACAGAGTAACTAAGGTCAGTTTTTTTAAAATAATATTTTGGAATAAATTAATAGATCAATAAATGGAAAAACATCTTTCTAGGTTCGAGAATCACATGAATTTGACAACATTGATATGTTTCAATGTTCTGTATGAATTTAGTATAATAAGAAAAAACATGAAACGAATGGGTTTCGTTGATTTAAAATAGGAAAATTCAGAGTTGAAGACAAATTCTAGAATTAAATCTGCTAACTACGCTTCTGTTATCGAAATAGAAGATTAACTTTGGCTATACTGAAGATGCAATACTCTTTACGCACCTTTTATATCTTCTGATTATTGTTCTAAGTTCATGTTTTGTATGGGAGGCACCTCTCCTAGTGGCTCGTAGGTCTTGAAATAAACATGGTTGGTGGAAATGGATCAGACACCTATAGTGTTCGAACTTCAAAAAAGAAAAAAGTTTTTTCTAATAAGAAGATAAATTTGAATCTGGGTTTGTATGGGTCCGTGAGTTATATTGGTAATCATAATCGTCGTAAAACAATTTGAGACTTAGATCATTTAATGCAAAAACGAAAATCCATAGAAAGTAGGTGCCTTTGTAGATCTAGTTGAATAAAACAGGAAGAGTTATGTATCACTAGTTAAGGTAATCCGTCCAAACGGTCGCTGGGGATCTCTATAGAGAATAAAATATCCTTGTCAATGGGCGGCCGCGTATGGAAAAACGCTCCAAAAAACAATGGAAATGCTACTACATGCGACTTGACTGTTTCAAATTACTATTTTCTTCAGTCGTTTGCTCATTTACTTTCCGAGTAAAATTCCTACTCTATTTTATAAAACACCCCTCAAAAATTAAGACTTGACACATATCGCTTCTTACCATAATGAAATTTTTTGCAAAGAATCCGTCCTTTGTCTGGTAGAAGTTCGAAAATCATATCTAAGAATGGATTAAAAACTGTTTTTTTATTTATTGTCCTTTTAAAACGTAATGATTATTCGTATGATTTCCTTGACTTTATAAGAAAAACCCACCAAGAAGTTTTCATTACTCATAACACTATACTGGGGGATTCCACAATATACAATATGAATATTTGTTGTTCCCCAATCGTTTGTTGATTCAATGGAAATTTTTTACTGTTATGATAAAATGGAAAAAATTTGGAATAATTCATTCATAAATATCCGAAAAATAAATAAAAACAAAATACTTTTTAAGAGACTTTTGCCTTCAATGCTCTTAAATACAGTATCATTCAAAATGCCGACAAATAAACGGCTGAAAAACCCCACTCAAAACAACAACACGTACAACAATAATAACATAGCGAAAACAAGCTATGAAACAATGCAAAGCCGGTGAATAGTTTTCATTGATAAGAGTACAAAAGGATATCAAAAGAAAGAGAGAAATAGAGAGAGAGAGAGCAAAATTAGTTGAGCAAGAGAGTAGATAAGGGAGAAATAGTAATTTGTGTGCGAGTTTTAAAATTTCATACAAAGAGAACTTCAAACGATTACCAACGAATGTATAATAGAATCGAATATACACGATAGGCCATGATATAATATAATAATACAAGGTAGCGCCAATTTGGCCTGTTACGCTCTCAAAATTTGCTCACAATCAATTTTGACTTCATAAGGATATTTGCGTACTAAAACCCTGAAAAACACACAGCGTAAAGACATTTTTGTAAGAGCGACACTTAACTCAAAAGAAATTGGCGTCACCTCTGTTTCTTACACCATGACGATAGGAAAGCAACTGTTATACGAAGCAATAATAAAATGGCAGCATCCAACAAGCGAGAAAGTCGTCGTCGTCGCCAGTTTCTTTACACACTCGAACAGTTAACGTCGTGCGATCGGATGTTTTTAGATTTTAACGCGGATTATCTGATTTACGTTAATTTTGCCCCGCGTTTTCTTGATGTGTCGTGTATTAAAAACAAAAAAATATAGAAAAAATTAACATAAATAGAATAAAATATATTGAATAATATATTTTGTTCAAAGTCATACAATTTGTGCAATTGTATTTGTATATCTTCTTGTGGTAGAGGTTTCTTGAACTTTACAAACTAAAAACTGAGTAAAAAATAAAAATATATCATGAAAAGTAGCCTAACATTTTAGGATTATACACTTGACACTTGAATCTGAGTAAAAACAAAGGTTACCATCATCATCAACATCATCATCAAGTGCCAAGCAATAAAAGGGAAACAGTAAACAGACTTAAGGCTGCTTGTTGATGGTAATAATTAAGCTTGGAATATTATAGCGTAACCACGGATATAACCTGCAATCAAAAATTGTTGTTGGCATTACGCATATACTATAGACAACAACACATCATACTTATAGAAAACAATAAGAATCCACTTAAGCCGCATGCATCATTTGCTGCAGGCAGCATTGCATACTTTTGCGTGTTGCGCGTGAAAAGTTTCTTGCCGCACAACATTTAAAACAACATTTATGAGCACGTTGCGTTGCGTTGTTTTCCCCTAAATACTTTACTCTTAACACGCGCTCTCAACTCAAATACTTTTACGTAATTGTGCGTAAGTGTAAATGTATGCAATCGCTTGTATTTGTATCTCTATATATCTGTTTGAATGCGAATGTGAGTGTGTTCCCTCTTTTAGTACTATTTGGAAATATGTTCCATGCACATGATGACATCGAATCAATTACACGCTGAATAAATCTAAATAAATAAATGAATTTAAATGAATAAACAATTTATATGATAAAAATAAATTAATTAATAGACACGAACGCGAAATCACGTGAAATACAAATAACAAATAACAAGCAAATTATACACAAAAATATATATAAAAAGCACGTGAAAATATCAAAATTAATTGCATTTTTGAAGTATGTTTAAATAGAATCAGCGTCTCTCATATGCAAATTTATTGTCATCATCATTAACCAATACTATTTGGCTGGCTATTGTTGTTTGCCGTGTCTCCTTCTAGTACTTATTATCATAGGATATACATATGCACATAGTATAATCTCCTCCAAGTAAATTCGATTATCATTGTTGTTTTCTGCCTTCGATGGTTTCAATATCCCAGCGCATCACGTCGCGTTGCGTTGCGTTGCTTACGTTTGAGTCGTTTGCGTTTGTCGTGTTCGAGTGGCTCATTATCCTTAAAGCGTTTAAATGTTGTGTCAATACAATTAAAACATACAACACAAATTAAAATAAATAAAAATTTAATTATATGTGTGATTTTCAACAAACACAATAACACAACGACAATTTTACTATATAAAATCCATCAACCAATTCAATTGCATTTCCGGTTGTTGTTTTTTTTTTGAGAGTGTGTGCGTGTGTGTTGCTGATATCCTTGTATTTATGTGAGTGTGTATTCAGGTGCCTGCCATCGTCTGTATGTATTGACAAAGCACTTGAATCAAGTGAAATGCACGTGAAAAATGTTTACCAAATTCTATAATTAAGCAAAAGAAAAGGAAAATTTATTTCCATTGAATACAGAAACGACGAAGAAGAATCTCCTATTTTGGTGTTGAATACATTCTTCTTTGAAAGGTAAGTTTTTTGCCTTTACCACCATAAATTTAAATTAATTAAAGAATGTACAATTCACACGAATCATCATCACGAGCATCAGGATCATTGGTGGCTTGCGCCTTAAAGTAGACTATACATTTTTAATGCCGCATTTGTGGTTTTGTTTTCGCATTACTCATTTCATAATGAATATTTTACTAATCTATTGTATAATGATAAAGAGTGTATGCCACTTTAAGCCAGCCACCTTTAAATCATTTATTTAAGTACGAGTACATTAGTTTCAATTATGTACAGTTGATACTTTTGTTCAATGATTTTATATAATAACAAAAGATTTACTTTACTAATATGCAATACAATTGATTATTGTATGAGCGAATGGTTCTTTAAAATATAATAAAGTTATCCCGAATAATAGAGTTTCTTTTTTCTTATAGTCGTATTTATATGACACATTTTTTTCAGTCAAGTGCTGTACAAACGCTTCATCATATTTCTTTAAAATATACGAGTACAATATATGACAACATGTCATATTTCTATGATCGTGTGTCACCATTAGCCATTTTTTTTATTTTTTCTGATTTTTTACTCGTAAAGAGTTTACCTAACCGACAATGACAACTGTTGCAGTTGTGGGTAGATTACAGGAAGTTTCATATCTTTTCACAGTTCAGTACTTTATTCATGCGGTCTTCTTTAATTATTGATTTATCTCAATCAGTCACATGTCTAATTCTTAAAAGCTCAATCTAGATTCTTTATTAAAATTGCTTGTCTACTAAAAGACACTAACTCTCCTAAGGACACAAAGGGAAAGGGATTCCATCTGATATCATTAAAGACTTTAGGCACAAACGTATATCTTTCTTCAACTACTTTAACTGAACTTAACCTATATAAAAATTTAAATTTTAACAAGTTTGGATATTTGATATGATAAGTATAAGATATTCATTTCATTTCTGACTCTCTGTAAAGTTTCGACAGAAGACACATGTTGTAGAGAGATGATATTAAGGCGGAGTATTAACACTATTTCCACTAGCGCGTCGAAGTATTTAAACATTTTTTTATATAGGTTAAAATAAGTCTAATTAATTTAAACGAATAGAAATAATTCTTTTTTCCTCTTTGCAGTAGAAAAGTATCGGGACATTGTATTGTGCTATATCTATGAATCAGATTGCTTCCAGCAGGTTTAGTCAATAAATAAGTAAATGTCTATTGGCTTCTTTGGATGTCAAACTCATAAACTTTTGATTATATTGTGTATTAGAGACCTGTTTACTATAGTTCTATCAAACTTAAATGGATCTTATGTGCAAGATAAAGTGATGTTGCTATAAAGTAGCAATTCTGCAAAATAAAATTATAACCATAGGAATAATTTTTGTTTTTCAATTTTAATTAGTTTTGTTTCTGAGTTTTATTTTATTTATCACAGAAAACTGCATTATTTTTCTTTTATTCTAAAAATAGTTATGTGAATAAAATGCTAAACTTTGATAGAGAATATCTCTGAGAAATCTATTACATCCTTTTTAGAGGGAGATCGTGCTGGTGTAGCATTTTAGATCTTCGCCTTGTAGAGCAGTGGGTGAGGGTAAATGCCAGCGGTTTGGGATGAGTCAGAAGCCTCTATGGCGACTGCTGTAATACATTTAAAGAGAATCGAGAATCGTTTTAAAGTATTTAATAGAAAATTGTTTAAATATTTTTAAAATTATATTGTTTTCATTCTATCGTAGAAATAAATTCCTGGAAATGTTTTGACTTTCACTGTAAGCAATAGAATTTTTTGCATAATTTCACGCTATTTTTCTCAAGTAATCATTGTCTCTATTTCGATTTATTCAAAGGAATTAGGTCTAATTAATTTTACTAATTTTTTTTCGTTTTTATTATAAAATGGTTTAAATCCTCTTAAGGCCTTTCAACATTTGTTTAAGCTTCCGTACTCAAAGTGCAATTTTTCTTCAGTCTTATTTACAAAACACTCCTCGTAATGAGTGTTCGTAATGTGTACTTATAACCAGTATCACTATCACTATCACTATAGACTATAGTAAACTAATCCCTTTGTTTTTTGTTTCTTCATTTAATCTAATTAAGTCATATATGCGCTAATACTTGATGCAAAACACACTTAAATGCAATTAAAAACCGAGTTAATTGATGCGTATGCGTCAATTGATTCAATTGAGTATTGAAATGCGACGCGTCGACTAATATTTGATGTGAATTGCATACAAAAAGGGGAATACATTATTGATTGCCTACAATTAGGGTCAATAAGCGAATGAACTGAGCAATACAAAGAGCACAACACTTTTGTAAAAAAAAAAAGGAAGGAGAAGCATATTCACATGTTCAGTTCAGTTCAGTTAAGTTAAGTTATGCTGCACCAATTAGTAACTACAAAGGGTAAACAGCATTCAAAAGTATGCTGCACTTTTTTTTTTTTTGAAAAATAAGCTAATTGCATTTTATACAATAATTGCAGCCTCGACTTATTGGTTGCTGCTGCTGCTGGAGAACTTTATATATAACGATGGACCACCCACTGATTGCCTTGTGAGAAAGGAAATGGAAGGAATGGAAGAGCGCCAAAATGTATGCAATGGTTTTTTAATAATTTGTACCGACAGTGACTGAGCAAAGTGAGTGTAGAAAAGTTCGACTCAGACTGAGACATGCAAAAAAAGCATGATAAAATAGTAGATACGCATCCGCATAATCATAGTTCATGATGCAGCACCAAAAAGTATTCAACAACATTTAAAATTCACTACACTTTGCACAATATAATATTGTACATACATATATGTATATGAATTCATCCTGCTTACTGTACTCTTGTCCTTGCTATTTTTATTGCGCATTCCTTTGAGCACTAAAAGCACAAACAAAAAAAAAACTGTATTTGTCGTTATTGCTGCTTTTGCTAAATGTTCCATTTTATTATGAACTTTAATGTTCATGTTTTTCTCGACATTTAGTTCTGTAGTTCTTTTTTTTTGTGTACTTGTATTATAAAAAATACTTTTAGGATTGCGTTGGTTGCATTTTTTCCTTTTTTGTCTTTTAAATAATAATCACAATAATCTTAACCAGGCAGAAAGGAAAGGAGGAGATGTGTGGAAAGGAGAAGAGTGTGAGGTTCTTGAGCTTTTGCTCTTTATCTTCAGTTTTGAGAAAAACATAATCTATTGTTTTATTGTTGCATACATTTAGGCTTTACACCTAAGAACATCTCATAAAAAATAAACATACACCTGCATGGTTGCTTGATCTTCTCTTACTAACACATAGCACAATAGTAATAGTAGTATGACGCTTTTGTCTACAGCTCAGCACTTAGCGTAGTACTAAATTGTGAACAATTGAAAGCATACTTTTAGGTGTCTCGGCATTTTGGCGCTTTCGCTTTACTACTCTCCTTTGGTGTCTACCATATCTTGTCTGCTGCTTATTTGTTGTTGTGTCTCTTGTTTTATTGCTTTCTCTTCCATCTTCACATCGCCCAAGCTGTTGACTATATTTCTGTTTTGTTTTTTTTTCGCCATTTTACTGTGTTCTCTCGCTTTTTATGCAAATATTCATTTACGTGGGACTTGTGCTTTATGAGTGTGTCGCACGCCCGTACATTGCGACCCACTTCTAAGCCCAAACTTTGTCCCTTTCTCTGGCAATACTATCTATTGTTGTTTGCATGTTGCCCTTTTTTTCTCTTTGTATACTTTTCTGCGTATTTTAGGTTTTATTCTGTTTTGCCTTCAATATACAACTACAAGTATACTTTTGGGCGTTTTCCCATGGGAAATGGGCTATGTTTTGTATGTTTAGCTTTGTTTAGTCCGTTTTTCAACATTTTCTGGTAAAAGCAGAAATCTTTTCTTGTCAAAACCATTGCTATAAATACTATATTATACGTATACCTTTTTGACTTAATGCTGTTGCCATAAAGTATGCAATGACGACTCTTGAAATTCAATTTACTTTAAAATGATGCTGCATAATAATTTTACTTTTCCATAATTTTTAAAGCGATTTCAAGTTTCTTTCTGCAACACTCAGACAGATAGATACATAATTCTATATACAGTACTTGTATTAGTTATTCGAAAAAGTAGAATAGAAGATAAATACTTGTGGCATACTTTTTGATAGTATATAGGAAGTCAGCCGCAAAGTCATCCTTAATATTTTTCGGTGTATTTTTTTTTTGTTTTGCATAAGCTAACATTTTTGAAGGCTGTAAATATTTTTAACTTTTCCATAGTATATTGGCCTTAACAAAAAAGTTAGCGCTGTTTGAGATTTTCCTCTTGTGTTCCTCCCTCCTCTCTCTGGCTCTATGGCTATGTTTCTGTTTCTGTTTCATCACTTACTTCACAACTCTCAACCGACCGACTTGGGCTTTCATCATTTTCATCATCTTTCTGCTGCTGACATTCATCAAAATTTCGTGGCTGTTCTTGCTTCTGTCGCGTCTTAAATTAATTTCGTAATACAAAAAAAAAAAAAAAATGAGTAAATTATTTGCGCTTTTCACTGCTGAAAATATAATCTATTATAAGCTTATATAAATTATATAATAATATTTTTGAGAAGCTCGCTTATATCGCGCACACGCCTCAGAAAGCGTTCGTATTAATTATGATTTTTAATGAACACTTCTGATGAGTGCGTTTAAGTTTAAAGTGTGTGATTTTTGTTGGTTCTTTGGTTGGTTGGTTCCTTTCTAGGATGTTAGTAATCATTTCTTTTGAAATCGACATGGATATTGATGGGCGTAGCTGTTGTAGATTCTTCCATAGATGCCAACATTATGACGTTTGGTCGTCTGTTATATTAGTTAATTAATTTTGAATGGTGTCAGTTTAATTAAATGATGGCCATCAAGTTATTGTATCCTAGTTAAGCACTCATTCACTTACTTTAGTAACATTTAAAGGAATAAGGTTAAAATTAAATGTTCTGTGCTTCATAGAGATATTCTATGGAAAATTTTGTTTGCATTTGAAGACAAAATATTTAAATCCAAAGAAACTTCTACCACAAACATAAATGTGCAAAGTGATCCAAGTTCAGTACAAATGACGTCAAAGCGAAGTTTCAAAACAATTCATTGAATAAATTTTCATTTGAATGAAAAGAATATTTGCTAAGTTCTTTTATTTTCAACTTATAACTTGGAGGATAATTAATAAATTGTGCTTAATGTAGCTAGTTGTTCAACACATTTTATGCTAAGTAAGCTACTAAATTATTTTCTTTAGAAGTTATTAAAATAAACAACAATATCGTTATTTCATCTGTATCAAAATCGAATTTCTGAAAGATAAAAAGCTTTCATGTGAGTAACACATAGCGTTTATTTAATCAAAATCGACCAACATGATTAATCGATCAAATTTTGCACATAAAACAAAGAGATGTACGAGTATTTCAAACTAAATAAAATGAATATCATTCTTTTTATTATACCCGTGCAAATTCGATTTTGATGGGGCTACTCCCCAAACTTATATTCTAAATTAGCTGCCCCACCTTTGCAGCTTTTAAAGGAATAAGGTTTTACCACCTGTGCAGCTAATTTAGAATATAAGTTTGTAATTTATCAAAAATAAGTTCTGAGTAGAATGTTGGCATTAAATCGCATTCAGGAAGCAATTCTTGATCACCAATTTAACTTCAGATTATAGCTTGGCAAGCCAGAACAACTAAATCGGGCCGTCCAGCACATTCTATCTGCATTTGAGATGAAACAATATTCCTCCGCTGGATCGATGGATTACTTCACAAAATCAAAGCACTCTTGTCAGGCAACCAGTATTTACACATTCGCAGCTTCCTGAAAGAGCTTTACTTCTCTATGGCAGTCATAGACAGGAGATCCACCACCAGACGCATGGGGGCTGATGTTCCATATGGTAGCTTTCTCGATCCGGTCCTATATACACTTTATGCCAATAATTATTGATAACTATGCAATCATTGCTACATATACCGACGATACGGAAACTCCGAGTCACCTGATGAAGCGGCAGAAAAAATAAGTCATTATTTAATTAGATTTCTCTGGATCAAATGCTGGAATATAATGATTTATTCCACCAAGTTAAGTAACTGAACTTTCTCCATAAGGAAATGCGTTTGTCTGGCTATAACATACAATGGAAGTATCATTCCACAGATGGAGCAAATCCGAAATCTTGGATATTATCTTTATCAAACAAATGACTAAAATATCTATATGTGGTGGCACTAACTTGGCTCCCTAAAGGCTATAAAATTACCAAACTGCATACGCGGTACAACAATACACTCTGTAGAATGACGCCCCTTGGTTTGTTAAAAATACCACGCTTCACAGAAACATTAAGTTCAAAACTGTTATGGAGATGATCAATAAATACAACAGTCGACATCATTTAAAGCTTTTGAATCTTCCTAGCCTGCTGGAATCCATCCTCACTCGCTGCTCTACTGGGCGAAGATTAAAAAGGTTTCACCCACAATATCTCCCCAGAAGGATGTAATAGACTTTTCACTTTTCACTATTCATTGAATCATTATAAATGTGTTATGCAGTTTTCTGCGATTAACGTTGTTAATAAAATAAAATTTGAAAGAAAGAAACAAAAACAAAAACATAAATTGAGATGTACACAATTTCATATAAGTTCAATTAACGAATTTTTGACTTTATAAAGTTTTTTATGTGTGTTAAATCTTTTACTTTTTACCTTATCAATATGTTTAAACTTATACTAAAGTACCCTTGTGTAAAGTAACTCAAACCTCTCATGTGACAAGAAGAAAAATGAGAAAACTTAACAAAAACAAAATCAATTGAGTATAAATTAAAAATGCAAGAACAAAATCTTTTAGTTTTCAGTTTTCACTTTTGAATAAACATTAATAAATCATAAAAATATACAAAAAGCTTACATATAAAATCACGCAAAGCAGCAGGTTAAGAGAGTGGAATGTGGAGAGTTCAAGAAAGGCGATATGTATAACATGCATTCCACGAATATACTCACAAAATCACATATGACAGTGACTTATGGTAAACATTTGAGGGCGTAAAAGAGTCCCTCTTGGTATAATTTAAACTAAAAACTTCTTCGAAGAAAGTGTTGTAAGCCATAAATTTTAAGTGCTAAAAACAAGTTGTTGTGAAGTTGAAAATTTAAAGAAACTTAGCAAAAATATTGAAGTATATTTTTTGGAGCTTGACGCAAAATTTAGCATTTCGCAAGGAGAAAATATTTATTTATCTGACAAACTAAAATAGAGAAAACGTAAAATTTCACATGTGATCATCTCTTTTTTTTATTTATTTATTTTATTTATTTATTTTATGCTATTATTTCGCTTTAGTCAAACTGTGCGCGCCCATGTCTCTTGCTTTATCCCTTTTAAAGGATATTTCTGTATATTTTTTTTGGGATCCAAAATAAGAAATCGATAAAACGTTCACATGTATTTGTGCTTGGCACAAAAGTTGAGAAGAATAAGAAACAGAAAAAAGAATTTCCTTAATAGGAAATAGCGTAAAAGTGTTGAAAGATATTCCAACTTGTGACGCGTACAATGAGGCCAGGGAACAGGGCAGCAGGGTTAGAGTAGACAGTCAAACTCACACTCACACTAAGCAAATATTTACGAGTATATGCATGTACATGTGTGTACTATAACGGAGTAGAAGGGTATATGGCTTAAAAGCAATCGGAAGGAGTAGACAACAACTACAGAGGGAGAGACATAGAAGTAGACGAAGTAGTAGCGCAGATAAAAGTTTTCGCCGGGGTTTTGACTGTGAATTTGGTCCTTTCGTTTGGTACGCTTCAAGATTTTTTCCATTTTTTTTCTCGGGCTCTATACTTTTTTTTTGTGTTGCGTTGTTGTGGTTGTTGCTATTGTTGGCATAGAAAGAAATCCATGCACGTATCTCTCTTGAGAAATCAGTAAACGCGTTGGTATTTGCCAAACGAGCACGAAGATGCGAACGAGATGATTAGGATGGGAGGGAGGAGAGGTTGGAAGGAAAGGAAAATGATATTGTACTTTGTATTTGGCAATAATGTACGAGGACAATGTATGCAGATGATGCGCCTGAAAGATGCTATCACTGAAAAGCAAGTCAGCTCAAGGCGAAAGATTTGGCGAGGCTTTAATAAGAAAGAAAGGGTTATCATTTGATTTTTCTACACTCTCAAACATCCAACAACGCAACAACATAGTACGAGAATATGGAATATAAGAAAATATCATATCAATGCAAACAACAAGCCAGCGAGCGTGCGAGTGAGCGCCCATAATATTAGTTAAATGAATGTAAATTTTTATAGGAGCACTTTAGGCGCACACGCTCGTGTGTTCCCATAAATGTTCGAAAGCGATAAGACAGCAATAACGATGATGCTGGTGATGCTGATGATGAAGAAGAAGGCTTAAGTTTGGTACAAAATATCTTTAGATGTAGAAATTTGTTTACGCGAGATGGTTTAAAGCTACTTGGACTTGCTTTAATATATTGTAGTATAGTGTAAGGCTAGCAGGGTATCTCTATGATACAGAGATGTAGATGGCGCAATTGTGTCTGGTGACGTTGGCGCGCCGCAAACATTTACGCGTAGTCTGGTTTGGTTTGGTGTATATGTTTTTGAACGAACCATTAAAGGAAGCGGAAGTGCGCCAAATGAGCAACATATACAGAGAAATATTGCATGTACGTATGAATGTGGAGCGAAAGACCCCAAAAGTAGGCAATAAGTGCTTATATGTATGTATACTCGTATTCATGCTGTTAGCATAAACATTTTAGCGTATTTTTATTACAAAGCATCGTGCTTGCCACGCTATCAGAGGCAATGGCGGAAGCCGAACATTGCGTCGGATTGCTGAATTTATGAAAATTTTTCTACAGCATACTTTTTGGGCTAAGAGTCAAAAGGAAACAAGGAGCAATAGGAGCTGAGCATTAGCACCCAATCACATTTTATGTGCGTGTCTTCTTGGTACGCAGTAGCGGATGACTGGTTTCCTGTCTGTTTTTCTACGTCTGGTTGTTTTCCTCGAAAAACACGCATGTTGTGCTCTGTTGTCTGCCTTTCTGCATCTCAGCCTTCCTCACAGTTCAATTTTTCAAGCAGACAGCTATGCCAATTTGTGGCTTGGCTGAATTATTTTATTGGGGCGTATGGGTCTGTTTTGGAAGCGTTTGTAAATTAAAATTTTATCAAATGAAATTTGTGGTAACTTCGGTTTAACAGATTTTCATATGAACGCCTAAAAGTTGACTGAGGTTTGTGTTGCCTTCAAAGTTTGTGATTTTTGTCTGCTGGAAGATTTCCCCAACTGATTTATTTGAGTTTTTCATCAAAAGTTTTCATAGACGACGTCAGGTCACTATTTAGTTTTTAGCCAAAAATTGGTTTGTCTTCTATATAAAGTACCATACATTTTGCGACTTTGATTTTTGATTCAGATCAGACAGATGATTTATGTATGTCTCATTTCATTTGGGGCATTAAACAAAAATTTGTAATAAAGTTGAAGTTTTCCTTAAGTTGACTGCCAACAGTATGCAACAATTGTGAGAAATGTTACTTTAAGTCTTTACTAATTCACTAAGCGACTTAACAACTTAAGTTCTAGTTAACTTAAATTTTGCTTTGCATACTTTTTTCTACTTTAAACAATTCAATTTTAGAATTCTAAGAAAAATAATAAATTTATTAAAGTAGTGTGGTAAATATTTTATTTTATGGAATTAAGAAATGCTAAGAAGATTGTTTCTTTTTAGATTTATTTTTTTTTTGTATTCAAATTTCACTCTTTACGCCTAAAAGTATGTTGCCAAATATTCACTTGTATGAACACAAAGGTTGCATTACAAATTTTTACAAAAAAAAAAAAAAACAAAAACAATAAATAAAAAATTGCAATATAAAGAAACCTTAAAAATCCGACAAAAACTGTTTACATTTCACTTAAACTAAGCCTTGATGTCTTAAATTATGCAACACACAGAAATACATCACATATAAATTTTATGCCAGTTTTCCCACATAATTCAACGGAAGGAATGAGAGATACGAGGTGTGGCTATAATAGTATAAAAAGAGTGATGAAATTTCGAAAAAAATTACAAATGCTTCAATGCCATTGGACTGACAGTTGTGTACCGTGGAACCTTTTTTTCGATTGCCACATCACACGTATCTGTAGACAAATAAGAATATTGTGGTATTTCTTTTCAATAAGATTTAATGCATTTTTTCAATAATAATAGAGCAACAAATTGTTATAAAATTATCATTATATGTATTAAAAATTATGATTCAAAACAGTTTAGTTTTAAGATTCAGAAATTTACAGTTTCAATCTTTCTGTTTACATTATTTTTGCTGAAACGTTGGAAATTTGAGGGTGTGGAGGTTTCGGATATCTCAATTCCGCATCTAATCAATTTTGGTATCTTAACGACATATTTTTGCTCTTGTTTTACAGTTTTGTTAGCTTGTGGTCAGCAAAGAAGAACATTAAAGTCACATTGTGACTTCACTAACGAAATGAACCGAGTCGATGTTCATGCGATTCATCGCATTGCCATTTGAGACTTATTAATTACAAATTTGGTTTCATGTAGACTTATGAAAACAACATTGATTTGATTTTGTCGAGACTAAATTACAGAATACCAACAAGGTCGAACTCTGTGTTTTTTTACTTTCTGAATGATTCATCTAGCAAATTGAACATCAATATTATCGGAAGTTTCTATATGCTTCTTTTAAAACTGACTACCTTTTAGTTGAATGTTTTGGAACAGTGACTAAAATTGCCATTCTCTGGCAATTAAATAATCTTTTTACTGGCTACCCCGAGTAACTATGTATACTTTCATTTATCGATTTCTGTGTTTTATTAGATATAGGAAATAGATTATTTTTCTTGCCTATTGGTGGCTAATTGTGCCAATGAACCATTCTTAAATTACAAGTGTTTATTCACTTACGATTCAGTTCTGATTAATTTATGAGTTATATTATTGAAGATTGGCGCAACTGGCGTTTGTTGAAATACTTAGATTCAAGTAGAATACTGAAGAAGGTAGAGGACATTATAAGAGAAAAATGAAATTTATACACTTATCCATTTATTTCTATTGCGAAGTCTACTGCGCTTCCTGTTTACCGTCCCGTTTATTATTTATGTCTACGAATATGCCGTGATTTTTCATAACCTACGCTATCCAATCTAATTTTTTACATTTCATATCATAAATATTTTTTTTCACGATATCTGCTTCCAAACCAGGGATACCAACTATCCCACAAA
The DNA here is from genome assembly GCA_035041805.1 of Amiota mariae. Classification (NCBI taxonomy): domain Eukaryota; kingdom Metazoa; phylum Arthropoda; class Insecta; order Diptera; family Drosophilidae; genus Amiota; species Amiota mariae. Next base: position 1,366,261 of record JAWNKV010000287.1, read on the forward strand.
TGCTGTTAATCGATATTATTCGATTTTCATGATTAATATTTTTATCAGTATTTTTAGGGTGAAATGCTAATATTATAGGCGATTTACAGTAAGCATTCAATGCTGCTATTCGTCAAAAACAACAACAACAACAACAACAGGGAAAATGACGAAATTGTACAGTTATTGTTGTAGTAGAATATTAGCATTCAATGCAGTATTTGCCACGAATTCTACCGAAATGTTATTTATAAGTTAGGTCACTCTACCTAATTGTTGCCCTTTTTTTTTTGGTAATTTCCGCTTTGTTTTACAATGTCGACTGAACAGCTGATGATGGCACAAAACAATTTTAAGTAAATTTTAAATTTGAAAATTCTTGTTAAAATTTTAATAAAATATGAAGCGGGAATGAAAAAGGGAGCTGCAGAACTGTTTGCATACACGTTCTTAATCATGTATTTTGTATAAAATGCCTATTTTAATTTCTTACAATTAGCCATAACGTTCCATTTGTATGTATAACCAAAACAAAAAACAGCTGTTCCGATCATTGGAAATGCAGTGTAAACACCTAGCATTGAATGCTGTGTAAATCACCTAATAGTGTCGTCTCATCTCGTTACTTTATAACCACACCACGGAGTCATACGTGTATATTGTTGATATTCACTGCTCGCGCATCTCATTAAACGCATTATGAGTGAACGTCGTGAGTGATGAGTGGTGTTGGGGGCAGGGGTAGACCTACTTGACGCAAATCTTATTTGATGCTTGGCAAATACTTTAATTTATGCAGTAATCCTATTACAAAAATACCAAAAACAAAAACAAAAACAACAACAACAACGAAAATAGCAATAACAAGGACAATAAGTGTTGACGAAAGAAAATGGAAAAAACATTCAATGGGAAATAAAAGGAAAATACAATCTAGTGAAAATATATAGTAAAAAGAAAAGGAAAAGAAACCATGAGAAAGAAAACAATGCATTTATGTATTTATTTTGTGTTATTTTCTTATTTCGTGCACACAAATTTTCTTTCGTTTTTGTCTTACTTTCTTCATTCGACTTAAGGAAGTAAGTGATCCTTGTTTCCTGACTGACTCGTTGTGTTATGCTTAGAAGGAAGAGAAGTAAACCTTTAGATTCATTTACATTTTTCTACTATTATTGTGTTTTGTTTTTCTCTTCCGTTCCCTTCACTTCACTTCACTTCCATTCCATTTCTTGTTCTCTAAGTAACAAATTTCTTATTTTTCATCACTGCGTAGTAGAATAGAATAGAAAAATACAGAATTTTTTTCTTTTTGTTTCTTATATTATTTTTTCATTGCAAATCGAGTCGATTTTGTTTATTCTTCACAGCAATTCAATTTATTTTAATTTCTGCTTTTAACACAAAAATTACCAATTCAATTTTATGGCTTCATTTTTTCTTTTTTTCTACTACAATACTTGGTTTTTTTGCATTCGTCAGAAAGAATGAAGAGCCAACCAACCTTCCAAGCCAAGTTGTTGTACAGTTTTTCCAGTTCTACACCCTTAGGCCAACACTCAAGCCAACCCAATTCAATCCAATTGAATTCATCATAGAATAAAGTACAATATTATTGTTGCATACTACATTCACAGGCTTTTGTATAACAATGTATCCATGTACTCGTATCTGTGTATCTATGTATCATATCTTTCTTTTAAACTGACTAACAATCTATCTATCTATCTATTTATCTTGTATTTTGTGCAAGTTGTCGCAATGGCATAGTCAAATTTCGCGTAAATCCGCAGACACAATGAAATAAACTACAATATTCAATAGAATGGTAATGCCTATGATGCATTACCAACATTACTATATCGCATTCTACTTTTGCCTACTATTCTACGTTAACCCTCTATTGAGTTAACTTGACTTGCGTCTCTTAGAATGCAAATCAGTTTACAAAATGAAAAAATGCCTACTCAGCCAATGCAAAATCAACTTAAGTTCATAGTAAGTAAGTACATTGATAGGACAACAATAGAAATTTAATTTGATCTTTAAAATGTTAATCAAATTGAATATCAGATTGACTATAGTATAAGTTAAGTAAGAGGAGATTTTATATTTTTAATTATGTCAGATAGTGTTGGAATGAAAATATGATATTGTGATGAACTTAGATATATTGTAAGATATATTGTATGCATCTTCTAGAAGAAGCCTTACAAATCTTCGCCATAAGTAGAAAACAAAATAACGCAAGTAAGCCAAGCGCTATTTACTTCCCTCGAAAGCGAAAGCCCTGCCATTTAGCAAACTTCAACTTGCAGCTTAACAATGAATCCATTCATTGGGGAAACATAGTAAAATACCTTGTATTAATTATGGTTCAAAAAACTAATCTTCAATTTATATATAAGCAGGACAATTGATAAAACAATAAAAATATTGTTTCCGTTTATATAGAGAAAGTCTAAACTGTCAGTTAAAAATAAACTAATAATTTCGATTTTCGCTCCAATTATGCTAAACGGCTCGGTAATCTGAGCTGATTGTGCAGTTAGTTATCGTGCCAAACTCCAAAGGGCCCAAAACAAATTATTAAAATTGATTCCAAGTCTACCCTTTTACTTTTCCAATTTTCTACTCCATAAAATGACTGTTGTTTGTAAAAGAATCTTTATTATGAAAAATAAAATGTCTCACAATCTTATGACGATCCGTACTTCTCAAGCTAAGTTAGAGTTTTTTATGTATGGACCCTTAGTTTCAGTATTAGTTTTAATGCCTTGTTTAGGAATTTTGCATTTAATGTAAGGTTTTTCCCCATTTTCCTTACGAAATACTAAGTCTCTTAGATATAATAATATTCAAAAATCCCGTTCTTAGTTTTAATATTAGCAAATCTAACTAATACTCTATAAAAATGTAAATGCTTTTAAACTGAAATAAGAATTTATGGGTTAATAAATAAATAAATAATAAAAAAAAATTGATACTGACTTAAGAACAAATTATTGTTTAAGGGAGAAATAAAAATTAATAGAATATGGAACACAATGTGTGTGGTCTTTCATAGATCATCAGCAAACTAATTAAACCTCACAAAATTAAACTTAATTTAAACTCGTATGTATGATTTTTACTCGACACAAACTTTCTGTACAATGAAACATAATAATAAATAATGTGACAAGCTCGCTGATATATTTTTGCGACACTTATTTGCTTTTCACTTGGTGAATATCTTTACTTCAGTACCAATGTTTTGTTCCATTAGATTGGATCAGTAATTTTCCCTTCCACATATTACAGTCTACTTACTTCCTCTCCAAGGCATTAATAGACATCATTATATTTGACTCTTTGTAATACTTTTATCCATATTAAATGAATTAATTCTTAGGTTTCTATAGTCAAAATTCCGAATCACAATGTATTTTGCCATCTGAAATTATGGTGGTTTAATATGGTCACCGTTCTCATTGACCTACTGAATTGGAAATTCCAACAATTTATGAAATTATGAGAATGAATCAAAATTAAAATGACCAAATTGACAAAACCAAAGGAAATTGTGTTCTACCAAAAAAATGATGAATGAAAAAAAAAAATAAAAATCCTAACATATCTTTAATTTTTCTTATACTTTTAGGTATGTTTTGGAACTTTTTGTGTACATTTTGCTAAGTATATCAAAAGTTGGTAAGTTTTATATAAGTGATCATATTATTGAAACATCTTTCTTATACATATAACATTTCCAATCTGATAATGAAGTTTCCGGGGTTGGTAAAGTATTCTTCACTACATTGTGGAAGAAGAAATAGTAAAGAATGAAAATCTATAAACTATATATTTAACGTCACCGAAAATGATAAAATTTAAACATAAAATTGAAAACGATTTCAAGCAGATTTTAATCCAATAAAATTGCTCTCGTCAATTGCTAAACTGACTCGGATTCGGTAATATTGTATACAAGTATAGTACCCAGACGAACAAAACCAAAACCTCAACCACACTAAAAAAAAGAATTTGCATTTCGATGGTAAAAGCTTTACCATTTTACGCGTTTTCATTGAAAAGGGAGAGCACACAAAACAAAATGAAATTGGTTTGGACGACGTCCTTATTGACTGACTGACTAAATGACTGACTGACTGACTGTCGATTTGGTTCTTATTGTTAGTTCGTCTCACTGTCGCTTTCATTAACTGGTAAACCATAAACGCGCACACAAAATAGTTGAACACAACACAGTACAACCAATACAACACAGATAGATAGACAGACAGACAGACTTACATACTCGTACTTAGTTGCTTATTGTATGTATGTGTGTATGTGTGTAGAGAAAACAGAGGAAACCAATGTCGCCGACACAGTTGGTTCCTTGGGTAAGACTCAGACAACGACAAAGGCAACAAATGTTGATGTTTCTCTACTTGCTTTAAGAATGAAACGAATAAAGATGGTTTAAATGAAATGTGTGTATGTTATGTGGGGAAGTGGGAGGAGCATCAATGTTTTTATTTGGACAGTTCAAAGTATTTTTAGCATAATACTATGACGAGAATGGTAATACTGACACTAAACAGGACAACAAATTCGTTCCTTAAGAACATATCCTTCCAGTTGAATTCTATTCTGTTCCGTTCCGTTCAGTTCAGTTCAATTCGGTTTTGTTATGTCTGGTTTTATTTTGTTTGGTTTGGTTCCTTAGTTTTGGTTTGGCTGATTGCCTTGGCAGATCCTTGGCCTTGCGTTGGGGGTGTGTAAGGTCCTTGCGTTATATTAAGTTTGTTTATATTTTTTCCCTTTTTGGTTTCTTGTTGTTTTTGTTTTTGTTTTCGTTTCTGTTTTCCTTTTGCATTTTTATCATGACATTTGCTAAAAGAAAAACTCAGAAGGAACTCAGGGTAAGTTGGTGCCATCGGAGTTGTGGGGTAAAATATTTCATGCTTTCAATTTTATTACTTCGTTTCTACTTACATCCTGCCAATGTCCTTTCGCGCCTTTCTACTCCTAACAGACATAATCTCATACTCTCACACGTTTGCACTTTACGTGCCCCAGCATTTGGAATACAACTTTCTACCACAAAAAAGAAAAAAAAAAAATGGAAAAAAACAGAAAGGAAAGAAATTGGTTGTTCCTTTTGCGCTAGTTACTTAACATCTCTTCTTTTTCGTTCTTGTGGACCCACTATCGACTACGTTCTCACCCAATTCTTTTTATTCATGAAATGTTTATTGAGATTTTTGTATTCATTTATTGGCGTCGAAAGCATTGATAAGTCATGATGGCATGGCGGGGCACGGGGCACGGGGCACGAGGCACGAGGCACGAGGTACAAGGCCAAGTAAGAAACACACACTCACACACACACACATAGTAGCTCTTTGGGGAATTGATGATGATTGAGTGTATTTATTATGTTCATGAAAAAATCGACAACCAACAACTATAACATGGTAGAAGTAGATTCTCGACCTGTGCTGAGTTTGTGTGTTTTTTGACGTGTTCTACATGGTGGGGACAACTAAAGTGTTGTCACATTGTATAATCTAATCTTATGATGATAGCATTTGATATTAATGTTCTATGATCGGTAGCTGCTAGGTAGGTAGGTTATAATATCTTTTTGACACACAACATTAGTCATGAATTAGTGATTGTGTCAATGTTAATGTATACATACTTGTATCTTAATTTCAATGATTATTTTAAACACAATTTTTCTCTTGTATTTTTATTGTTTAGTATATTTATACAATTAAATATCAATAAAATGTTAGGTCAAAATCTATTGCGCATAAAATTTCCTACACAAAATTTAACAAAAATCAAATTTCATTCAGCATGCATCCCAAAAGTAGACTGCAAATTGTTGACCATTTTTGTCTTAAATTATTGCCAATAAATTGGTTTTATTTCACAAAATTTTAAATCGTTTCCAAATGAAAATAAAATTAATAATATCTTATATATAGCATATAGTATTCTTGTTGTTTAAGTGAACTTCATGCGTACGTACAAAAGTATGCAGCAGCAAATTTGTTTTTTCTAATATTAAAATAAAAGAGAAATTTCTAGTTTTAAGAATTTTTCTTTTATGAAAAAGATGAGAATATTATGAATACATATTGCATTGCTTATGCACAAGTACGATAATTCTATAAGATCTTTCCTCAATCTCTAAAAATGTATTGCCTTAAGCCTAAAATTATGCAACAGAAAGTATGAAAAAATAGCAAAGCAATTTTGAAAACAAACCACTCAAGCAAATTACTGCTACAAGAATAACAACAAAAAGCAACAGAAACTTAAACTACTTCAAAAAATCAAATATAAAAAAAAATGAAGAGAAACTCTAATTTTGCTTGTAGTTCCGCTAAGCAAAAGTATGCTACACTTTTTGAATTTCTTTCTCCCTCTCCCTTCTCTCTTTCTCTTTCACTCTTTTTCAGTCTTTTTGAACTTGTTAGTTGTTGCCTGAGATTTTTCTCTTTTACTTTTATAGCAATACATATTTTTGAATAAACAATTTAAATAAACTTGAAACTCACATATAGAATCAGATACACCCACACATACACATACAATCCACACACATATACACATATTGTGTTTTGAAAAACCAACATTGCTTTAATATTTTTGTGTCTTAATTAAATTTTAGTTTTCTCAAGCGTAAAGCGAGCATTGAGTAAACTTAATTTTCAAAACACAATACAATATCTACGAAGTCTTGAGCTGGTTATGTTCCTTCGATTCTCCGTTCGTTTCATTGATGCTTCGTTCGTTGAAGCAAGCAAACCACTTAATCCAATTCAGAAAATGCATCCAGCTCAAGTTTTATGCAACAAATCCTATTATTATTTGTGCAATTTTTACCAAAATAAACTATTGCACAACACTACTTCAGTGGTGAATGAGTCAGTTGGCTAGTGATTAGTTAGACGTAGGACAGAGAGAGATAGATGGAGTCCATCATATGGAAAACAAAATGTTAAATCTTTATGGTTTTTATCTTCTGAATAAAATGTTCATCTGTTTGTTCTGTCTACTATAAAATAGACATTATTTTAAATACTCGTATTAGTGTGAAAAAATCTGGAAAATATCCTCACTTAACCATCATTTTCTGACCAGTATGCGCCATATTGGTTTCAGTACCCACACACACACACACACACACACACACACACACACACACACACAAACACACGCACACATATACCCATGCTCTCACATAAATTAAGTTGCCATGCTAAACACACATGCAAGGAGACCAATGGTTTTGGTCAGTTGTATTACTCACTACAGTCACTTTATTTTGCCCAAAAGTCTCTTTGCTTTGCTCCCAGGTTTTTTTTTTTTATATTGTAAAACGATGCTCAGCACACATTTTATATGCGCTGATAATAGCGCAGGACTCTGACATTGTCGTTGAGGTTGAAAAGGACTCTAATGGGATGGGTATGGGTATGAGACTGGAAATGGGGCTGGGGTTGAATATATTCAGTCGTATTTTGCATGCTACACAAAATTTTGTTTGCGTTATCAGCAACAATAAGTAGTTGTCGGTTAGAGTTCGCCTTCAATGTGTCTGTGTATACTCGTATAGTATGTAGATATTTCTATTATATCTGAGTATATGGTACAATATATGAGGGTGTCGTGCCTTCTTTAGTGTAGCATCAATGCTGAGCTAGCTACTTTTTCTACTACCAGCTATTTAGCTCTCTATGTAGTTTTCGTGCTTGTCTTCCTATTGTTTGTCCAAAATTTATATATTAGGTCATTAGGTTTGCAATAATTTCTAACAAGGCTGTGCTCAATAGCTTAGTATAGTTTGGCTTAGCTTAGTATCGAGATAATGTTGCTTGTGGCATGAGCAATAGAATATACTAGCAGGACAATGCCAAGGAAATGGAATGCTGCTATCCTATGCCTTTATACACGTAGTGAGTGACTTAACTCGTTCGGTTTGCATACACACATACATATACACATACATATATAATTCAGTACATCCGTATGAACGTACAATAATTCCGAAGCCATAATACAGATGATAATAATGATGATAATGATGACTGTTGATAATAATGTTAATGTTATTGATAACATGAACAATGTATTATACTAGTAGTTGATTTGTGTTTTTGGGCATTTGTAGCAATTTGGGTCAGAAGAAAAGACAAGAAAATGTAAATATTTTCCAAAGGATATCATAAAATGAGGGTTTGGCAAAAAGGGGGAATAACACCATATGCATGATGATTATAAAATATTGAGATGGTTACTTCTAAAGAAGAAGTAATATAGCTATTAAGTGTAAAACATAAATATCTATATATCAATAGACGCTTATTCTAAAGAAATGATGATTGGTGCGATTGCTGAAACTGAAGGAATTGAAAAAGAATTCGCTAGTCAAATTTCATTTAGCAAAAAAACTTCGATCAATAGTTTGGTTATTTAATAGCCACATCACATCTCACATTGTATTGTTTAAAAGTCAATCAAAACCAGAAGAATCAACCTAATCATCAATGACCTCTGTACGGCTAAACTCATTTAGAGAAGAATTAAAATGTGCTACTCATTCACACAGATAACAAGGCTGTACTACAGGCTTTCAACGGCTTTGAGTGCAAATCGAAGATTGTTTTGGCATGCCTAGTATTACTTAACAAATAAGCTTCGAATAATTTGTTGATAAATCGCATCAATATGAAAATATTAGAGTAGCAAAAACCTTCATGCCAACTAGATCTCGAAAAATAACTGGGACTAATACTAAAAGGTTTGCGGATAGTCTCAGATTTGCAGACTGTTAAAACATCTACGCAATATGTGGGTCAGTTAAAACTATTAATGTAGAGTATGTAATGAAGAGGAGGAGACAGCAGAGCATATGCTAAGCCACTATGAGGGCCTTATTGCGACCAGACTCCGCTATCTGAGTTTCCAGTACTTGGAATCAACCTTCCCTGACTTTAATTTAATATAATCTTATCAAAACCAATCCACCTGGCACTATATTCGTTTAGATTTTTACAAGTTCTCGAAGTTAAAATCTTTATAAATATGGAAAAAGGTTTCAGTGACATGAGCCATAAATGAGTTCACAGAAAGAAACCTCCAACATTATATCATTAACAGATAGAAAAGATGTGGCTGTTAAAGTGACGAATAACTAGATATGTATAAATTTAGTACATAAAAAATAAAAATAAAATCGGTCACATCGTTAGTGTTGCAATATAAAGCTCATAAGCATGAAAAAATAGAATATTGTGACTAATTAAATATTAGACTTTATTGAGATTATCATATTCTATTTATATTTTTAAAATCAATACTTATTTTTTGTTTAAATAATATTTTATTTCTAAAAATATTTTCAAAATATTTAAAGCAACATACATTTTTATTTTAATTGAAGAAAAAATTTGAAATCATTTTTCTTTACTAAATCAAAGTATAATTAAAAAAGAATTAAAATTGAGTTAAAATTCTTCAGAAGCATTTATGGAAAATGTTTTCTTTTTGGATTTTAATACTTTTTTCTTAAGCCTAAACATAAATATTAAAATATATATTTTTAAATATGCAAAAAGTAACAATTTCGTTGTAATTTTCTAATAATATAAATATTTTCCAATAAATTGGAAACATTTTTATTACATAAAATGTGCATAAACATACGTGTGTATGCAAAGGTTTAGTGTAATTCAAAAAGGAAATAAAAAACCAATTACTTTTTAATTAATGAAGAAATGAATTTATTGACATTTCTTAGAAGGGGGAGGACAGGAAGATAGATGAAGGCATTCAATATTTTGAATATTTTATGTTGCACAATTTCCGAAAAATGCTCAAAAATATATAATATAGAAATGGTTTAGCTTTAATTAGTTTGCCTTTAGTCAAACATTAAAATTCTAGTACTACATATCCTGTATTCCAAACTCATTTCAATGCATTTCTACTAAAGGGTGTCAGTGCTCTAGTCTTTTGTTAATTTACCAAAAATACCAAAATGTCTACTATAAAATACCTTAATCTATGTTCAACATGCCTCAATAATACTAAACTAAACGTAAACTAGTTCATTTTGGTATATTCTGAATATTTTTTGCTGTGTTTGTTCAGTTTCTCTACTATAGAAATCTGTATTTCTAAAACGATGGAAAATGTCTTTTTTTCTTTCCTGTTTTATTGTTTTTTTTTTTTTTTTTTTTTTTTGGGGCGCGGTACGCACAAAAGTATCCAATGTAATTTCACTCCCCTGTCTGATGTGATGCTACATTTTACTACTACTGCTTGCTATTTATGTTCACATGTCCATGAGCGTATGACCTCCATATAAAATAAATTACTTTAGTTATCTAAATACCATACTATACTATATATGTACTATACGTACACACACATATACTGGGGAGACAGAGAGAGAGAGAGAGAGAGAGAGAGAGAGAGAGAGAGAGAGAGAGAGAGAGACCAGAGAATGACATTAGTTGTAGATACAGATACATATAAAGATACAGAGACAGACACGCATTTTGTTCTTTCGACAGCGTGCCTGCCTTCAATTTTTGTGGAGCAACATCATCGTTGTAGTCGTCTGCATTGCTCCATTTTTATGTTTTCTTCTTTGGTTTTGCTTTTGCTTTTAGCCAAACAAATGATAACAATAAATTACACTCTCGAGATTTTCCGAGCTTAAGTATGAAGTGCAGTCGATTCGTGAAAATAATGAAGGCAACAAGAGCTCACCGAAGCAAGTGAGCAAAAAACCAAGACAATCGAGAGATCGAGCAAAGAACCCACACTAAAGTGGTTCCTTAGAACGAAATAAAACGAGCAGCAGCAGCAGCAGCAGAAGCATCAAAGCTATCAAGTGATGATTCTTATTGTATCTTTCCTTCATCCTCGTCCTTATTCCTTCTTTTCTTCCAGCCATCCATTCTTTCTTCCCTTCCTCCCTTGTCAACCAGCAACTATTGTGTGTATTCAGTAGTAGCTTTCCTGCAACAGTTATCAAGTGCTATACTACTATGATGATTTTTCCTTCGATTCTTTTCAAACAAGAAGAAAAAGAAAAACAGAAGAACCAAATTGGAAGCGCAAGGAAAATGGCAGAAGAAAAAATAAATGTTCTAATTTAGCGACTCAATTTGTGTAGTAAATTTATCAAAAGGCTTTTCAAATTTTTCTTTCTTACATTAGTTGTTGCCTTTTTTATGTTGCCTTGTCGGACCATCACATCACATCTCAGCACATCACGCCCATCATCCATAAAGGGATCCACTGACAACGCCTTCATTTGAGTACTGTTTGCCAGACTAAACTGCTCCACTCTACTCAGTTCTGTTCATGGCTTTTATTAATTTTTACTTGATGTGGTCACTGTTTGTCAGGTAATAAATTTTCTTGAGGTGATAATAAGTGCTATTCAAAGCGATTTGTTAAGATTTTATTGCATACATTTAGGCAAAATCACATGATTTTGGTGTAGTTTACTTAATATAGTACAAGCATGGTTATATTTAGTGCTGTTGTGCTTAGAGAAAAGCTATAAAGTTGTGTGGTCATAAATGATTTGTCGTGGAAATACAAAACAGAAAGAAGCATACTTTTGTTAGTTGTAATGTGGTGATGATGATGATGAGATTTTATTCATTTGTAGTTGCAATAACATTTATAGTAAATCTTTCCATTAAGTATGTTAAGAAAAATATGTATAATCACGATGAAATTGCTTTAAACTTAAATGCCTAGTGGAGATAGTCCAGAGTGAGATCTAAGAACAGAAATAATTTCTTATTTGTGGATGTTGCAACTTCTCATCTATAATATCTAAATAAAAATGGAATTTAGAAAATAGTAGAATAATATTTCTAATTGAAAATATAACTGTAGTTTTCTAATCTCCTGATCAAGACTTTAAGCTTTTGAAACTTCATGATGCAGGCTTCATTTCTGCGTTAATGTTTAACAGAGCATATGGAAGTGACTGCTTATGGCCTGGGGAGGCCGGGTAGACGCCTGGTGCGCCTAAGTTATTGTCTGCTCCATTGAAGCATTGAAGCAAGGAGCGAAAATGTAGCATTTTGAGTCTTCGGATTATGGTTGCATTTGTCAGTGGTCTGACCAAATGGTTGTTGTGAGCCAACAAACGATCGTTGTATCGACTTGTGTGAAAGGCGATTTGGTCGTCAACTACCGTCAACTACCGTCAAGTTCATGACCCTATGCCTGTTATTAGGTGCAATGTCTTATTATGTAAGGCTTACAGTCTCTTCCGATGGGATATTCAAGCAGTTCCCCATATTTGGATGCAGTATCTCCATACAGGGATTTGGGCGTAAACTGTGTGCTTATTCCCGAGAGAGAGTCAGATTCTCACGTTGAGCAGCCAGAAAAGTCAGTTTATTTCGTTTCGGCGACAAAGTAACATCGACGTGATATGCTGACCGAAAATCCAGGTTGAGACATAGGAATTGCTGGAGCAGCTGGAAGCATATTTCTGCTCACAGTAAGCATACGTTGGCGCATTTGTTGCTATTTATTTTCAGGTTCCACCGGTTCGCCCATGTCTCTAACAGGTGGATCCTATCTGGAGCTTCGTACTCGCAATGAAAGCTGTAAAAGCTTGGCAGCTCCGTCGAGACTGCTGAAAATATAAAGAAAAGTATTGGATCCAGACCACTACCTTGGGGAACCCCAGCCAAGACGTGGTGAGTGTACGACAGAAGTGTCCGCGATTTGACGCTGCAAAGGCGCCACTACAGGTATGATTGAATGAATCCGAAGTAATGTGAAGGAAGACTCAGACTTCCAAGATGCCACACTCGCTCGACAGCCTGATCGAAAGCGATACTCGCAGCGTTACAATATTTTTTAGTCAAACGCTTGGAGGATATGGTATTATGTAGGTAGGATAAAGTTGAAGCAATAACTATCAAAAACTGCTTTCGTAAAGCTAAATTCATCTCTATGGTGGGTAACTTGTTATGAGAGATTTCATTTTACTTTAGATAATAATATACTGTAACACAATTGAAGTGTCTTATAACCTACTTCATGCACTAAGTTGTCTTACATACAATTCAATGGCCCTTCAAAATTGGTTTAACTTTAATTCTCTTTTTTTATTAAGCAAATCTTAAATTGCTTTTATAACTTTTCATTTAAAACACGAACAAAAACAAGTGACTACAAGTCCATTTGAAATGTTTTGCTGCTTTAGCGCCATAAAGTATGTTTTAAAAAATTTTCATAATATATTACATTTAGTTCTTTTTATGATTTTATTAGCTAGTAATTTGCGCTATAAAAACTCATAGTCCTCGGCTAAGACGTGGCAAGGTCCTGTCTGCCTGTTTGGCCCCCTTCTTACCATTTCTAAATAAAAAGATGTGCAAAAGTAATTTATAAAATGAAAATTGTTGTTTTTTCATGCATTTTTATAAATTTTTTTATATATTATTTTTTTCATTTACTGACCTACAGTAAAGAACGAAAGCGGAAGTCTTGATGAGTAAAGAAAATAAAATATAAAAAAAATGTTAAGGTCAGGAGAGAGAAATGCAGTTGATCAGAGGCTTAATGGATGCCGCATAAAGTAGCAATGAATTTCTATTTTTACATTTTAAAATATTTAATTTTTTTAAGGGCAGTTTGCTTGAGCATTTATGTACTAAATATAATAAAAAGAAACAAAAAACTCATAGAATTTATTATAATTTGATTTGTAACATGTTTTCTAGATTGTTTCTCATTTGTTAGTTGAAGTTAAATGATATGAAATGGCTGCTTATACATATAAGTACTTATATTCAAAATGATTAATAGAATTTCTATGTGTGTTTTCAATGACATTGATTTGACATCGATATCTCTCAACAAGGTGTGACTGTAAAAATAACGAGATCGAAGCTTTTACTGAAGTGTTCAGACACGAATTACTAAGTCAACTCTCGTACTGTTGCTGCCCTTCCGTTAAGAAGTATAGATAGAAAGTGAGCTTTCGCCACTTACATTTACTATACTTTAATTAGTTTAAGAGTTCGGACAGTCATTTAAGTCTTTATTCATTTCTTTCAGTACTTAAAGATTTTGCTCAGGGTTACCCCTCTTCTATTATCTGTACTCATATGTATTATTCTGTCTATGGCAATCGTTTTTAATGTCTTTGTTGCCGATATAGTGATGAGTAGTGGGAAAACTGGAAAAATTGGACTCGTCAAAAGTTTTGCTACATTAGTTTAAATCTGGCAAGAAACGCCGAAATTATCGACTTTGATCAAGTTAACCTCATTAAATTTGGTTGATTAGTTACCGTGGCTGACTTGTATAGTCCACTAACAAGGCACAATCAGCACTTAAGGGCTGTTTTTAAACCACTTCCTCGCCGAACACAATCAGTATTGCTAAACCCATCCCGTAGAGCTTAGGTATTTTAGAAGGTTACCCGGACATATGACCGAACAGTTATCAAAGATATATTTGCCCAGGAACTTATTTCTAGCTCTCGCCAGTGCTGGGCATTCACATACAAAGTGAGTGAGTGATTCCCTTTCCTCCACGTCACCACAACTCCTACAAAAGCTCCTGAAGGGAATACGCAGTCTCTCCGTGAGTCCCAACACACCAGTGATCAGTAAAAATATCTGTGAGCCTTGCAGTACCTTTGCGTCTTCAATTGATTAGTCTAAAAGTCATTACATTACATTTAATTAAATAAATTACATTTACTAAACAAATCTTTTAAATAGTCGATTTCTGAATTTCGTTTGATAAAATTTTGTTTGTTGCATCTTTAGCATTCAAATACTCTAAAATAATCTCAAAAAGATCATACAATTTTGTTAAACATTAGCCTTTCATCAGCCAGGTACTTAAAATTCATGGAAGTTCTCGTAGATTTCTTCAGACAACTACGCAAATAACCGCCGTCAATGCGTTGTTCCGGATTCGGTTTAGTGCATTAATGACTTATTGAAGAGATTTATGCAATCTGTCACTTCGATTTTTAGAAAAGTTAATGTTGTCGATAGATAATGCAGTGTATTACTTAGACACCGGGTAGATTTTAAATGACGTTTTCAGGTAAAAACTAAGCAACAAATCACCTGTGTATGTATGTGTAATATTCCATTCATGGAAAGACAAAATAATGTCACAACTTGCTTAAAAGAGTTCGACTTTTACATTTCCAATTATTTTTTTCGGTCACATGGACCCCTTGCAGATCTTCGACGACCCTTGCGGGTCTATATAGACCACTTTGTGAACCAATGCTTTGAAAAATGGCCAAAAATATATAAATTTAAAATACATATTATTGATTATAATAGTAACCAATATCAGTGTACTTATCTATAAGATACTTTCAGTGTTCATACTTTTAAAATCAAAGAAATTGTGTGCCTCTTATGCCTCATTGTATCTCTATGATATAGTGACTCGTTGTATGTATCTCTGTGATTTTATGTGTAAACTACTTCAACGATTTCCATTTGTCGATGGCATTTTTTTCGTTTCATAACTGAAACTATAATTATTTGCAAGAAGGAAGCCAATTTAAAGTGACTTTTCTACACTGTGCAAGGTAAGCCACATTCTTCATGTAGCAATTTTTTATATCAGATTTCGCTTGCTACCAAAAAATCCTTTCCAGGGCAAACACACACGTGTTACTACCAGTAGTTCTGTTACTGCTTGGTAACGAAACCGAAACACATTATTAAAATGCCCTAAAGTACAATAATTTTTCACTGATTTGCAGTAACGTTGAGCTGCCATATATAGTACTCACTTGGGTTGGTAGTCGGTCGGTTGTTTTATATCTGTATGAAGACCTAGAGGGGGGATGGTGGTGATAATAAGAGGCAAATTTCCGCAAACCAAAGCAATTTTCACTGAAAACCAAGACACGTTTCACAAGCAAAAGAGAGCAAGTCAACCAAAGCGACCAAGACGACCAAGATGTAGACCAGGATGTCGACGAAATGTTGATGTTGCTGGATGCATCATGAATTCATTCGTAGAAGAAAATGAAGAACGCATACACGTAAGGACATTGTGCAGCGGTCGCGTTGTTCAGTCGCGACATTATAGCGAGGCGTGTTACAAGTGAGTCAGACAGTCAGTGAGACAGGCAGACAGAGAGACATGGGAGTCTTATAGTACAATATATGGGAAGTAGGTCATTGCGAGCGTTTTTGTATGATAGTATGCAGACCGACAGTTGGGCGCCATGTTTATGCCTTAAATTTCACTTGAAATGCAATGTCCGTTTGTGCTTTTATTTTCTCTGAAAATATTTATTTTTATTTGAAGTCCTTCGTTTTTTCTTCTCTCATTTCTTTGAATATTATTTGTACAATTTTCTGTTTGAAATTCAACGCATTGTTTATTGCATATAGATTAGGGGAAACAATCTTACAAACGACATGAATGACATGAACGCATGTGCATATGAGAAAAGAAAAAAAAAGAATGCAAGGACGAAAGGACAAACATTCCTAGAATGCTTTATCTGCATTTTTTAGTGCAATTTTTTTGTTCTCAGTTCTCAAGTGAAATATTATTTTTATTTGCTTGAAAGAGCGCATCAGAGCTGCACGGAGGAGCACAGAAATTGTAGCATCAGCAAAAGGTTGGTGAAAGGACCGACCGAAGCACCAAAAGAGTTCAGTAAGAAAATTGCTGACTTCACCTTGATTCATACGCTTCTCATGTGCATTCACATGCGATACAACAACACACTGTTCGTTCGTCCTGTGTGTGTTGCCTGCTTTAAGGGATCGCATCGATTGTCGATTTTGTTTTATATCAGAATGCAGCGTTGCAGAAAAGTGAAAAATATACAATAACGCTTTGAAATCAATACGTTTTTCGTCGAAGTTGCACTCAACGTAGTATGTAACTCTGAGAACTCAACTCAAAATGCTAAGAAGATTGCTTCAAATCACTAGAAGTAGCAGGGAAACGAAGGACAAATGTTACAATTTTTCGACTGCTGCAAGTGCTACGACGACCTATTTTACAACTAAACGAATTTTCTTATCATATTTTGCGATTTTCCTTCATTGGGAACAAGGTGTAAAGAGAAAGGACGATGAAAAGTTGTAGGTGTCAGATTTCAAACGTTTGACAATTGCAATAAAAATGTTTGCAAAAGCATAACGTGCCATTATAGTAGTCATGTGCCAATGACGAAGACCCGCGTGTGTCTTGTCTTCCGTTGTCCTGTTTTGTCTTGTCTTTTTTTTAATTTATTTTTTTATTAGTTTGTCTTGTACACAAGTATAAGTAAGTTAGTCAGTTTGTGTGTGTGTCAATTGTCCTGGTGACAGGCAGAAATGTCTGTCCATATAACAAGACAAAATTACAAGCTTACAAGCAAAGTAAAGAGCAAAACAAAAATCCATTTTGATTTGGCACAAATGCACAAATTGTCAGAAATATTTTTCATATGTCATATTGGCTTTGGCTATAATATTTTCCAAAAGATCAGAACATAACAGAACGGGAAGGGAGCGGACTTAAAGTAAAGCCAAGAGTGTGACATATTTGAGCATATTTTTGTGTGTGCATTTATGTGTGAAATTCTTTTTGTTTCAAATATTATTCCGAACATAACATAAGAAATGCACAATAGTATGCTGCATTTTTGTCTCATTTTTTTTACATTCTTCTACTTCTGTAAGCTTCAAAGATTACTGTGACTTGACTTAAATTTTTGGTAGAAATAGATAATATTGAGCTTAAGTCAAAAATATCGTACTCACATACGATACATACTGAAGAAAATCAGGTCAAGTTGATAGTTATAAAAATTGTTATTTACTTTAAAGTAATTGCAGATACATATTTGCTATTAGAAGATTTTCTTTTATTATGCAATACATTGTGTTTGTTTTATTTTTTTTTTTTTTTTTTTGCAAAAAGACACAATAAGCTCAATTTGTGTTAAACTCATGATTCCATCAACTTGAAAAGCTTAATACATTTGGCAAGAGTTTTGCTCTTAGCTTTAAATTTAAATAGTATAATTTGTATTGCTTGTTGTAATACGAGTTTTTTAAAAACCCTTAATATTTGCTAATAAATTAAGTAATTTACCTTTTAAATCCAATACTGTAAATCATACAATCTAAATTGATTGAACAAACAGACGATGCCAACAAAGTCAATATTCCATACCATAATCCTATTTAGATGAATACAATGTTTGAAATAGATTCGATTAATGCCTTTAATGCCTACATATGAAGCGTGCATACTCCCTAGAGTCTCGAGTCTCGGACTATAATACATACATACAATAGCAGACAATTGAGTGTCTTTAACATTGAATTTGTTTAAGCCACCTTGTGAAGTTCTTAAGGAAGAAAGACATTGGGGAAAACCCCTTTTGCAATATTTGCCAAAACTACTAGAAAAATAGAAAATAAAATAAAATATTAATAATAACAAGATTTACTTTCCGAAGTTTATTATTGAAGGTTTTTGTATTAAACTTCGAGTATGTACTATTGTATTTAGCTGAAGGGTGAATTGTTGCTCTAATCCCATTACAAGGGTCAATGGACGTATGGAAGTACACTGCAAATCATCATCATCATCATGATTGTCATAAGAACATCCAAGCCATGAACATAGACTAGTATATGAGTACGAGGATTTTTTAAGAATATTTTGCAAAAACTTCTTGTTGCTGTTGTGCTATTATTGTTGGTGTTGTTTAGCGATAGAACATTGTCGATTGAGTAGTGAGTGCGCATTATTGATGTTGATAGGATATTGTCGGTTGGTTGCTCGGTTAAGTGAGTAAATGTTTAGTGATGATGATGGTGATGAGTTATTTGGGACTAGTGGACTTGTCTAGGATTCACTTGTACGTGTAATTGAATTTTGTGGTGCGTCGTCATCCACTTCAAACTCGTCAATTTCAATATTTGACCACGTAGTATTGTTGAACACTCATCTATACTGTATAGTACAGTACAAAAAATAACACAAACCAACAATATCTGCTGACCAATAACAATTGTATATAGTACCAACCTCAGCTGCTTTTAGTCCTCCTCTACTCCCGTACTCATGCCATGCTAAATTTGTTGTTCTATGCTTGGCACACAACACGCGCCTGAAATGGCTACGTGCGTATTACACTCATTCCGATATTGGTCTGAAAGGGTTTAGTCCGACAATAATTGTATTGGCCACAGACTCAGAACTCCTACTCCGACTCATGTTTATGTGTTCATGTGTTTATTTAGTCAGTATTAGTCAGTCTGAACGCCTTGGACTTGCAGCATATGGACTGAGCAGGAACGTTTTTAATTTAGTGCGTGGTGTGTTAATTTTACTTTGCATACTTTCAAGCACTTATTTATTCATTTCATTACATGTTTTCCCACTATATTTTTCCAATAAACTCTTTTTAACACTTGTAACGCAATAACAGGCTTCGTTTTCATTGAATTAGGGATTCTTTATTTGGTTGGAGCTTCTTTAATGTTACATACAAATACTACAAAAAATGCATAATTTAAGTCTTTATAATTTTATGTATCAAAAAAATTTACAAAAAAAAAATTATTCAATATTTTCATATTTTTAATTGGAAAACTTGTACAATTTGTTATTTGAATAAATGCAAACATTTTCAAAAAAAAAAAAAAGAAAAGAAAAAAACAACGAAAATATTCGCAGAAAAGTATGCAACATAAAAATGATGTTATTTCTATGTGATTTTCATGTATTTCACAAAACAACAACAAATTTATGACACTTTTGCATACTTGTATAGTTTATTGTTTCATTATTTGTCGTTTATTACATGCGGAATGTACATTTTTTGTTGAATGGAATATTAATTGTGACTGGAAGTTGGTAGCAATATAAAGGAGACTAAATAGTAGTTCCCATGGGAAATACTATATATTTAACTGTGCATCTAACAGCATGCTTTGCGATTTGCCTGGGGTCTTATTTTATATTTGATTGACCATTTCCGAGTGTCCTTAAAGTGGGAGCAACACTATTGCATATAAATACATACATAGATCTTTGTGTGGAAAACTAGTTTTTCTCAGTTTGGATGAGTGAAAGGAGAAACGACTTACTTGAAATACAATCAAACTTCCATAACTCGAAAATCTCCATAGGTTAGGTTAGGTTCAATAGGGCGCTCGCAAGTACACGCCAGTTCACGCAGAAGACCTGCAGTCCATTGTGATACCTGATTATGGAAGGATGAAGAAAAGGGGTTGGTGTGGGAGAAGGACTTGGGGTAAACGTATGAGAGTCCCTAGTTGGTCCTAGAGATCTCCCCCTCAACCTCTAAAACCAAACTAAAGATTCCGCGAACAGAGCCAGGTCTCCTTTGCCAAACTGCCCAATGTTTCAAAGAACGGTTTTCCGAGAAGGCGTTTACGTCTTCTAAGAAGAGCAGGACAGTCACAGTAGAGATATTGAATGCTTTCTGATTCTTGTTCATCTTCACAGTTAGGAGCTTGTAGGTCCGTTTTGGTTGGTAGCAAGGGCAGAGTGTCTTAGTAACAGCACAGTCAGGCTAATTCACCCTCCAAATGTCTGCTAGCTCCTTGCTTCCAGTCTTGAAAGGATGTCTTGTCTTTTATCGATAGCAACTGTTAGGTATTGCCGGTCCCCTCCTGGCACACTCATCCGGCGTCTCGTTACCTGTATGGCCACAATGAGCAGGCATCCAAATTAGCGTAATTGAGTTCTGCCGAACCTGGTTAAGAGCCGCCACTGTACTAAGGATAGCTTTGCTCTTAGTGATATGAACCGACAGAGCTTTGATGGCAGCCTGACTATAAAAAAAAAGGCTTACAAATAAAAAAGTTTAAACTTAATGAGTTGATATTTATGCACCAAATATGACATCCAAATTACAATTGTCCCTGAAGAATGAAAATCTTAAATGAAGCTTTAAAGGGTTTGAAGACAAACAAAAAAAAAACATGAAATGCATTAATCAAATATCAAGAGCATGGATATTGACTTTGAGAGTCAGACAATAGAAAATTGCTTCAAAAAAGCTGGAATTTGGTTAATATTTTACATGAGACAAACCACCTTTAATTTTCTTGACTAATATTGATAAAGATCGATACTTGATGGAAACTGATTATGAAATATAGTTAAGTTGAAATAGTATTATAACTTCTACTGCTACTCTGAAGAATTATGGTATATTGATGATATGTGTACAATGAGATATGCACAGAAGGCTTTCTTTCATATGACGACATTATTGAACATTATTGCTCAGAACTAGTAAATCTAACTCCAAGTGACATGGAAGATGATTATGAGTGTTCGGAGGATGAATCTCTTGAGCATATTTCCCCGAGAGAATGTAGCGGATTTCTTAGCCATTAACTACATTTCACCAAATTCCTTAGTTTTATGAATAATTCTATACCTCGAACTTTTGTTTGGTGCTTCATGATGATTCAAGTTATAGAAGTTCGACTGTAAGCATGAAATCTTTGGTGAAACCAAAGTTGATAATATTTCTGAGTGATATTTTCCGCTATTTTTATTTTTTTCTCCATTTTGTATGTTTCGTTTGTGTTTTAATCAAATAGAAAGCCAAATAACGTAAAATAATAGAATTCAATTTAAACAAGAAACCAATTAAATTTAAACATACACACATGCAAACACAATCACACAATGCCTTTGTCAATGTACACAAATTTTATTTATTTCTGTTTTCTCTCAAACCACCACCGCCACGTGAATCCATAAAAATGAAGTCAATTTCAATGCGTTCAAATAGGAAAATACTATAAAAATGAAAATGAAATAGAAAAATCGAGTGTTGAGCATAAAATACTGATTTGGTCAACAAAATAATACAAAACACGCGACAAAAAAAAAAAAAAAACTCAATCGAGAAAATGTTGAAAAGTAAAATAGGAAAACGTAATGTCAACAACAAACAACAACATCATCAGCAGCAGCAGCAGTGTCGATGGCAAACAACATCCACAAAGTCATTGTTCGCCTAAATGTATGCAATGCAGAAATTGCAATTTGTTGACACTTTGGCATTTTTGTATGATGTTCAATGAATGAATATTGTAACTGGTTTTGTTGGCTTTGTTGGTATTTTGATTTGATGCTGTATATCGATAATTGTTTGTGTTGTCATTGCTGTTTTTCGTTTGTCGTTGTCGTCCATTGATTGCGTTAAATAGTTTACTTTTGTTGAGTATTTTTTTATCGAATTCTTTTATTTTATTTTGCTACAACAAATCAATTTGTAGAAACCAAAAAAATGATATGTGTTTTGTCTAATGAAGACTATAGAATAAAGAATTTCTTTGAAGATTATTATGTTATTTAAATAGAAATTATAATAGAAAATAAATACATAATACAAAAGCAATTATGAAGTCAGTCTGCTACCTCAAATAATAGGACTTCCCTAATTAAAAAACCTGTAAAAAGAAGATTAACTTTGGCCATCCTGAAGTTGTAAGAATATTTACGCACCTTTTATATTTATTGATTATTGTTCTATGGTCATGTTTTGTATATGAGGTACCCTTCCTGGTGGTCCGAGGGTTTTGAAATTTACACAGTTAATGGATATGGGTGTCCACATTTCAAGTCAATAGTACAAAAAAATTTTTTAATAATATGAATTTGAATCTGGATTTGTATGGGAGGTTCCTCTCCTAGTAGTCCGAGGGTCTTGCAGTGCATATATACAGACAGCAACATGGACTTGGCTCGTCGCGCTGATCAGAATATAAAATATATATTTTATGGGGTCTTTGATGTCTTCTTTTGTGTGTTACAAACTTCATGACAAACTTATAATACAAGGAGTTTTAAAAAGTAGGTTTAAAACTTTACGTAATATTTTAATTCAATAGTCATATACCTTTTGCATACTACTTCGTACAATATACTATAAAAAAGTACTGGTTCGGTTCGATCGATCTGATTTTGACGTTGAATATAAAGAACTCCTAGTTCTAAGAGACATCATCATATACACGTATAGTATAAAAGATAGTCGAAATTCCTGTTTCTTCTTTCTCTTCTACACCATTGACAGGTTTTCACTGTCATTTAGAGAATTTTCCGTACAATATATTCTTATTCATTCTAATTAAGACATTTTTTAAAATAAATGAAAATGAGTATTTTTTGAACAAATTCTTTTGTCAATTTTTAGAATTGATAATTCTTTGTGCGTAAATAATTTTGTCAAAATTGAATCAATTTTATTTTCAAGTGCTGTGCAATATGCAAGTTTGTTTTGAATAAATTACGGAAAGCATTAAACTTAAAAAAAATATTGAAATCAATTATGCTGACAATTCGTTAAATTATAGGTTGTAGTACAAGAAATGCAAACAGACATCGTTGGCTTTAGAGTGATGAAACCGTTGAAGAAATGTAAATCAGTTTTTCTAATGCAGCCTTGCAAAGCAGGGACGGGTCACTAGTGAATATTATGTTATAACTACATATAAATTAGGAAATGTGAATAGGTTTTCCCCTAGAATCAAGTAAGACCATGATTAGGTCTTAAGTCTGAGGTCCCCTTTCAATCTTTTTTTCTAAATTAATCAACGCAGAACCTTATATTATGTTCTTTGCAGTATCTCATTGTTTGTGAAACAAATTAATGTGATAAAACATTTTGTACTATGAAATATGTAAAAACAAATGAAACATGTGTGGAAGTAAATATTTTAATGTATAATATAAGGAAAAAGGTTTCTTATCTCCTTGATTAACAACAAAAACATAACATGAAATTTTTCTAGTTTTTAAAAAAGATAAAGCTAACAAAAATTTGCCATAAAAACGATTCTTGCTTTTGTTTGTAGAGCTGACAAAAATAAAGTAGAATATGTCTTTTGTAATTTATTAAAAATTCT
Organism: Amiota mariae; assembly: GCA_035041805.1. NCBI lineage: Eukaryota > Metazoa > Arthropoda > Insecta > Diptera > Drosophilidae > Amiota > Amiota mariae. Next base: position 1,390,197 of record JAWNKV010000287.1, read on the forward strand.
ATTGTTTGGTTTTGCATAATAATCGTCAAAAGATGAGAAAAATACCCGAAAACAAATGAAAAAATGAGTAAAGAGAATTAGAAAAATATGCACTCAAACAAAGAATGACGCATAAAAACCAGATGTCTGATGTATCTCACATGGTATTCAATTGTCTTCCCTACTTTGTTTTTGTACTACTTCGTGAACATTGTCCGATGCTGATGCTAATGTCCGTGTGCGTCCATTGACTGGGGACATTTGATAAAAATAATATTTATGCATATTCGTTGCTCGCCTTTTGTCATTGTCACTCAGTCAGAGTATGAGTCTGTTAGTTTTTTTGAAGTTCCATTCCCCACAATTCATTTTCTCCTTTTCCAGCTCCTTTATTTGTTTTTTTTTTTTGTTTTTTGTATTTTTCTGCTACAACATATTGTGGATGTTAGTCTGTCTAACTGTCTGTTTGTCTGACTGACTGTGAAGTATATGCGAGTGACAGTTCGCTTGCTGCCTTCCTGAAGTTGATGCTTTTCAGCAATGCTCTCAATGAATGAATGAATGAATGAATGAACAAACGAATGAATGACATATAAACATACATATACATATGAACATATATCTACTTATACATATGCATGTGTGTAGGTAAATATTTAGTATAGAAGAGTATGTGTGTGGAGACATTTTTATGAATACTTTATATTTTTGTGGCTTTTGTCTATGGTTTTTTCTGTTTCTGTTTTTGTTTTTGAAGCCCTTTCCTTTCTCGCCTTTTACTTTATTCCTTTCAATATTCAACCGACATGTTTTTATTTTTGTTATTGTTTTTCTGGACCCTTTTTTGTTGTTATTGTTGTTAGCAAATATGTTCCATTAACAAAAAAAAAAAAAAAAAAAAAAAATTAAATAAAGGGGTCTTTATGTCTCTATGGATATGAGACTCTCTGTTTTTGTGGACTCGGTGAACTCTCTTCATGTGCATAGAAATTTATGTATATTTTTTCTTTTTGTTTTTGTTTTGTTTTGTGTTTTTGTTATTTGAATAATTTTTTGTTTTGTTGTTAATTTTCCTTTTTTCTGTTTTTTTTTTTATTATTTTGGCACATATTTCAAAATTCCAATGGTTTTTGTTCCCTTTCACTTTGGATCTCGGTCGTTTCTGCTCAGCCCTTTGCCTATTCGCTTTTTTGTGTTTCCTTTAATTTATGTTAGCATAGTTTTAGGATAGTTTGAAGTGGTTTTTGTTATTTGTTATTTTACTGATATTTTTTTCCCCAGTTTAAAGTGGCCAATTTATGTGAGTTTGAAGGGGCTATAATTATTTTCGTTTCATTTTATTTTATGTTATTTCATTTTATTTTTTTTGTGTTTTTTTTTTTACACATTCTTGATTGTGGTTAAATTGGAATTTTTCTATGAAGTATTCAAAGTTTATACAATAGTTTTTCCATGAATTTTGGCCTATGGTTTTGATATGTTTGGGTTAAATATATTAATATCTAATTAAAATATTAAAGAGAAACTCACTCATTCACTTACTCACTCACTCACTCACTCACTCAATTGTATGGTTGATGGATATGAAGAAAAAGTGCCTAAAAAGTTTTAAGCATCAAAGTAAACAATATTCTTTTTAATCCAACATACTAAATGTTGAATTTTCCAAATTAAAATCCAAATTATACAAACACCTTTTTAGAAAATGGAAATAAACATCTCTAAAATCTCAAAATCACATCATTCATAACAAAACAACAGAATAAATAAATAATATTATATAAATACTCACTCGTACACCTAAAAGTATGCATCATCATGTTGCAAATTTGCAATGCAAACTCTCATCGTGCAATACACAACATCACAACTATGACAAACTACAAATAGAAGCAACAAAAATAGTGTACATTTATTTAAAAATTAAACAAATTGTGAAAGCAAAATGAAAGCAGCATCAAAGGATTTTATTTCATGTATTTTATGCCTTTTCCATTAACAACATCCTCATATTTGTTGGTTGGTTGTTTCGATGTTGTTATTATGTCTTTGTTGTTGATGTTGATGTTGATGTTGACGTGGATGTGAATGTTGTCGTTTCTGTGATTTTCGCGCGCCGTGCGAATGCATAAATAAATGTTTTGCATACATTGAGGCGCTTAATTAATCATTTAAGCTAAAGCAAATAAACAAAATGGCGCAGAAACATACGAACAAATTAACATGATATTGCATAATGGAGAGAGAGATGGATAGAGAGAGTTCCAAAAGAGTAAGAAATGAGTATGAGAATTGAGAAGCTTTTTGAAAAAGGACATGGAGATAGATATGGTGGTCCATTGTATGTTTTGCATACGATTCAATTAATCAGCACATATTCATACTCCATGCTCACACAAATACTTCGCTTCGGCCAAATTGATTGATAAAATAAGAATTTAAATAAAAGAAACTGAATTGAAAAGGTTCAAGTTGGGGGAAAAAAAATCTCCGTTACATCCTTCTGTTGATATATGTAAGAAAATCAAATTGTCCAAATCTTATAATCTTGCCTTCCTCATCATTTTTACTTTGTTCACAGAGACTATCTTTCTGCTGTTAAAATAATTCTAAGTTCGAACAATAGTTGGGGTCATTCCTATTGTAAAAATTTGCTAGGGGTAACCCAGAGAAAATTCTTTCAGTACTGAAAAAAAAAAAAAAAATAAAATAAAATAAAATAAAGGCTGAGATGAGCGTTTGAACTCTATGACTTTAATGAGCAAGTAATCAGAGTAGATTAAATTGGTAAGTAAGTAGTATTTTATTAGTAATGTAATCAAGTAAGGATTGGATGGTAAATAAAATCATGACAGGCGATCATGCGATCGTTCTTGTCAGCGGTTGTTAAGCAAGTGAAGTGTAGTAAAAAGTAAGTTTCCTTCACAAGGAGTCATTCGTATATAACATCACACGAATGTTATGATCATTTGATACCTTTATCTTTTAATCTTTGAATGTTAGGTGTCCTTTTAATGTTCTAGTTAGGTCACAAAGTCTAAATGTAGAGTTGGTAATAATTTTTTTTTGCCTTTACAATAAAAGTTTTGACTACTCCCATCTCTTGTTACAGAATGTGACACTTCGTTGACCACTTAACTTGTGACGTAATATGTACACAATTGTTATTTTAGATTTCTTCGGTTAAAATAGTCGGGATGCATTGAAAAGACTTGATTTAATAAAATTCATAATGGAAAATACATGAGAATATGAGTCCAGTATGGAACTGCTGAAAACCATAACTTTATCTACAATATCTTTCTATATTATGGCAGCTTATGATTTTTGGTTCGATTGAAGAATACTATTCTCGACAAGCTTAGGAACCGAACTGAGGTTTTATTCTTAATGCTTCCCATTGCTTGCCTATTTTAGAAGAACTGGCTTGAGTGATGGTGTATCTGCAAATTATTGGGCTAGTAGTACATTAAGTTTACCGCTTCAAGATTTTATTATTTTGTTAAGCTGTTAATAAGCGAATAAAAAAGTATACAAATACTTAATTTAAAATTCAAATTAATGAATGTTATCTTTCTCACATAATAATTTCTTTAAATCATATTTGGTAGATCTATTTTTGGAGCCTACTTTGCTCCAAGCAGTTTATTTCTATTCTACTCATATATTATAATGTAATGTGCCACGTAATTAAAGCATTGTGTCAGGCATCAGTATCATTTCAACTCGACGTAAGCTGCTTGACCTCAAACGTGTAACGTCTGAAAGTATGCACCATGAAAAATATTACAGTACATACAATAAATAGTAAAACATGCTAACGTCAACATCAACAACAATAACAAAAGCAACAATAACAATAGCAAATAGCAACAATAATAACAGTTTTGCTGAAAGCGTTTATTGCGCTAAATTATAAATTACACACATAGTTAGTTTGTTTTGTAAATAAACGATGACGACGACGACGATGACGATGACGTCGAGGACCCAAGTATACATACGTGTGGTTATAAAGAGGCACAGACACTTACACAGGTTAAACGATTTTACTTTGCGCCTTTTCAACGCGCCGGAAACGGAAGTCTACTGTCATGGCGGCGCGGTCAGAGCTGTGTACATGCGTGTTTACCGTCATCTTTTTTATATCCATGTCCACATGCATGTCCATGAGTGTGGGTTTGTGTTTGTATTTGTGCTTTGGGTTTGTATACCATAAACACGTTTATGGTATTTTTAGGCCATTCCTAGTTCATTCAGCCTGTTGCCTTCTCATTCCATGTCTCCTCAGTTCTCATTCTTTAGCCCTCTAGCTCTCCTGTATGTGTCCTTTTGTGTTTGTTTGTGTTCGTTGCGCATTTAAATGTCATAATTTTATTTATATTTTCATATTTTTGTGTATTCCATTTACACTCCACTTCCAACATACGTACGTGTATATATGTACATATGTACACATACTGGTAATCGGGGTACTCACGCTCAAACCTACACATGGAGTTTTATTCTCATGTCCTGACAGCTGGCACCACCTGCTGCGCCTGATGAGCCGTCATCATATTTTATGTTTCATGTCGTTTCTTGGTTACCCAGTTTACTTTGTACCTTTTTTTATTTTCTATGGTTCTATATAGCTTTTGTTGTTTTGTTGTTTGTTCGTTGTGCGTTGGTTTGTGACTTCTCACAGCAAATTATTTAATTAAGTGGCACTCACCTTGGTAATTGTTTAATTGCCAATGCGTGAGTATATGTCTGGGTAGCATATACTTTTTATGTACTAAACAGTTTTAATTGACAGTTTAACGTTTGAGCATTTCAAATGAATACTTTCGGAGTTTATGTGATGTAAGTATATGTCATCATATGGTATGTGTTTTTTGTTGGCGTTTGTGGTAGAGAAAGATTGAGTTTAATTGCTTTGATGTCTGATGCTTTCAATGGGAAATTAAATACATCACATTTAAATCGTTGATACATAAAGCACTGAACTTTGAGCCAGTGAAGAAGACTAAGGCTCAGAATCAGCAATTTCAAAATTGAAAGTTTCATATTTTAAAGTATTGATAGATGTCTTGACTTTGACACAGATTATAGACGGTAAATATGTTTGGCAAATAATCATTTAATTTTCGAACTATTTGAGTTTTACAGTTAAGTGTCAACACAGATTGTTTTCAAAGCTTCCGTGCTTGAGGTTTTAATAAAGATTTCTTAGAAAATGTATTTTAAGACGAGCAATTGAACATAGATTATCTATGAAATCGTATATCTGAGAACTCTGAAAATGTCATCCTTTTCAATGATTACGTGAATTTTGATATTGACGTGGCTGTATCCGGTATGCTGACAGAACTAGTTGCCGTCATTCAACAATATAATGTTTCAAAACATGATGCCCAACAAAATGTTTTTAATTGTTTAAAAAGTTTGGAAAACTGAATTGAAGAGATAGGCGAGAAGAACCTCAAGCAATCAAAAATTACAAATTTTGATCTTTCTCTTAATATTATTTTATATTTCTGGTTTTGTTTTTGTTTTTCTATTAATAAAGTTAGACAATATGTGAAAATCAACTGAAATGTAAAACCCCGTTAATACGCAAATTTCTTTTTTCAACCTCGTTAAATCGAAATCTCGATGATTCGAAAACCCCTGTAATTCGTAATAAAGATCAACAATCACTTGAATTTGTCATGAATTGCTAACGTTAGACAATAACGTCACAGACGTCAAACAGTTGGTCAATAGTTGGATGGGTTATGGAAATATTCTAAAAATATTAAGCTGTTTGATAAAAGCTTAATTGTCTTTCAAATGCAGTAAATTTGACAAGCATGTTAGACGTCTATGATGAATTACTAAAGTAGTGAGTCACTTCGATATCATCAATCCAAAGAGTTCATAATCATTAATATTTTACTGTCTGTTTTGTTGAACTATAAATACTATGAGCTTTGAGTTGGACTCACTCATCTGATGCGACATGCCACAAATTTGCACAATAAATGTAAATAATCAACATGAAAAGTGTGATTTTTATTGGGTCATTTGTATAAATGATATTACGAGGTGGTGCCAAATAATTGAGCAAGTTTTCGAGGGAAAGATAAACTGAGGACAACCTGAAACTAGTGAAAAAATTTCATACATGCTACACTGACACGATAACTTGGCCTGATTGAGCTATGAAATAAAGACCAAGAGAGTCAGAAGAAAAAAAAAATTAAAAACAAAATTGAAAGAAATGAGAAAATGAAAGAGGGAAATGTAGTATATGAAAAAGCAACATGCTACAAAAAATTTCTACCTACAACAACAGAATACAATATGTTGAAACATGACTTTCGATTTAGAGTAACAGGACACAACAGGAAGACCAAGCCAAGACCAACATGAAGCACGCGCTAAAAAGTATGCAACAAAAGTTTGCGTGTTAAGCCAAAAGTCACAAAACAACCGGTACCCAGTAACAAACAAAAAAGTATGGAACAGAACAAAAAATTGTAAAAGAGTTGAGGGCAAAGGATAAAGTGAAAAGTGATTCCTATTTATGTGTGTGTACCATATTTTTGTGCTATTAGACAAGTAGCACAATTGACGCTCATAGCGTGTTAATAAAACATACTTTGAGGCGTCGGCAATAGCCACGAAACGCCATCCATCTATCTATCTATCTATCTGACTCTCTGTCAAATGGGTTTTTATGGCGTTCGCGCCATTCATGTTGCGGCGTGACAAACGTTTCAAATGCACGCTTGACACGTTGGAAATTCTATAAGCCCCATGAAAGTGGGTGACGGCACACCCTTCTCTTTTCTTTTTTTTGTTATACCTTTTACAAATAAATGACGTGAATGAAAAAGGAAAACTTGTGAAGCATACTTGTTGGCGCAACATGAAACTCAAGCGCGCCACAAATGAAGCCTACATAAAGGTGCAAGCGAATGTGCACCCAAAACCAAGTGTGAGTGTCTGTCGGAGTGCTTAATGCAAACCTCTTTAATAAAGATAAGTGGTGCGCGACGTCTGCAAACTTCGTAGGTTTTGTGGAATTCTTAACAAAAAAGATATTGCATATAAAAAGGCGAAGTAGACATTTCACACGAAACACACGTTGCGGAAACCAAAGTTGATTTAAAATAGGATTTGCTTCAATTGTCATTTGAAGATATTTGTGTACATTTAAATAGGTGATGCTTAAAAATATGCTATGCTAAAATTTAATTTATGTTTATTTATTGTGGAATAAACCATTTAACCTCGAATATTTTACCCTATAATAAAAGTTAATTAAACTAAATGCCACCAACCACTATTCACAGCACCGCACCACTGTTCCTTCAGTCATAGGTCGATTCTCGACGCCGCCTAAAATTGTGTAACTCTGTATATAAATAATTAAAATATAAGCTCATTAAGAGCTTAGGTAACTCGCATGCTAAAATTTGCTAATATTTTACGCTTGTAAAACATAAAGGTTGAAAGGGAAATGAGGACATTTTTGTTTTAAATACAATATTTTGTGTCTATTTTAATTAGATAAAATTGTATTTGCATCCATTTAGATGCACGACATATCATCAACATTTGTCAACGTTCGATCCTCACTTAAACCTCCCTTCTCTAACCCCATTCTCCTGCACTTCGATGTTTTTTTTTTTGCATTTAATAAACTATAAATTGAAATTAATTTATGCTTTTGCTAATTAAACTACATTTTGCGCGAAAATGCGTTTTTCGTTTTAAGCCTAAAACGAGACTGTAGAAATTTTTAATTGCATATTTTATTAGGCTAAAATTGAATTACTCGGTATGCTACGCCCACTGACTAATTAGCAATTGAATTTCGTATATTTTATGGCACGTATTACCATCTCTTTGTGTACGAACGAATATGTGTGAAAAATGTGTGAATTTCATTTGACAAAATTTCATTGCATACATTTGTGTGGCCAAAACAATGGTTTTGGTTCTAAAAAATAATTAAGAATGGAATCAACATGAATAAAAAGTAGTCAAGTGTATTTCGGTTGTGTTTAACTTGGTTTTTAATAATAATTTTTCTAATAAATTCCTGCTCATCCTTACTATTTCTGCGAAAATCATTGAAATATTTGGCAATTAAGCAGTGCCCAGGGAAGACATGAAAAGCGTGCATTCAATAATGGTTTGCATTCTCTTTAGTTTTCTTATAGACCATCAGAGCCTAGCAGTTTTACACAAAAATAGTTCACTCGTTTCATCGTTTCTTGGTTATATTTTGTTAACATCTCATCAGGCAATAAGTTATTAACCGAAACAAGTGGCGATCGGAAAGTGCAATGTTTGGTGAATACAGCGGGTGGAATGAGACATTCCATTGAAGCGCCTCCAATCTTTTCTTGACGCCGTTTGCCACATGTGGCCGAGCGTTGCCGTGCTGAAAGATCACTTTTTTATGTCTTTGGCATATTCGGGGTGTTTGAGCTTCAATGCTCGGGTCAACTGCATCAAATATTGTTGGTCACGCTCCCCAGTGATAGTTTCCTAAGACTTGATTAGCTCATTGCGGATCAGTTCGAGTTGATCCCACCATGTGCATAGCATTAGCTTCCTGCAATGATTTATCGATTTGGCAGTTTGGGTTGTCGAAGTCGATCTACTATTCGTCAACCGTAAAGATTCGTTGCAAAAAACCCATCCGATTCTGCCCTTGCAGTACTTAGTTGTTTGCACGTGAAAAAGCAGTGTTTGACGTCTCTTAGCTTCATTTTATACGGAACCCAATGTCATGATATTATTTGAAATCGCTTGTTGAGTCACTTTAAAGGTTTCAGCGAGATCCTTTCAATTTTGATAAGAATCTTGGACTAACAACGCCTCCAACTCAGCGTTTTCAAAGACTGGAATTCCTTTTCATTCTTTCTCGCTGATATCATAATCGCTATTTTTAAAACGTCGTTTTTTCCATGTTTTTTTTATGGAAAATGCTTCACACAGCAATCGAAGTACATTAGCTTCAGATTTCTTCAAATTAAAGAAGTAAATCAAAAGTTATAGCAAATGACGATTATTAGTTTCATAACTCGAAATTTCGAATGAAAAAAATTATGTGATGCTGATACAAAATCGGTTATGGTGTTGCCAGATGTCCAACCTTAGTATGGTATAAAACGGCGAAAACTCATTTAATGCAGATATTTGAGAAAAATGTACGCATTTGATTATGAATCATTTGGCTTTGTAAGTCTTGTTAGGCTTCGATTGGGTTATAGTAATCTTGTTAAACTAAAATTAAAATTTAATTCTTGTAAAATTAACATAAATACTTAATAAAATCGAGGTTAAAGCTGAAGTATTTCTTTTATTCATTGAGTCAACTTCATTGATATATATTTTTTTTAATTTTCACACTTGTCTTCGTACTCATATAATTTTACATGCTTCATGTGTTGCCATATACTTATTACATGATAGATATAAGAATATATACCCACATGCAGACATTTAACGCGAGAGCGTTGTTCGACCAAAAGCATCCTCTGTAATCGTACTTTCCACCCTTATGCCTATCGACAACGACAATCGCTTGAGCGTAGTCATCAGCAACATCATCAGTAACAGCGCCAACACCGTCACTAGCACCATCACCATCACCGTCATAGTCATCAATATTGGGTTCACCTCGTTGCTTTCGTACGCTTTTCAACTTCATTGCGCCTCTGCAATTGCTGCTGTACTTCAATTGCTACCACGCTCAACGTTAATCAATAACCACTCAATGCTTTAATGACGCCAAATGCTTGCTACTCGCCGCCGCTTACCTTGCCTCCTTGCTTTCTCTTACTACATTCACCATTATCTCTGATGACGACGACAATGATTACGATGACGACACGAAACGCAAAATTTCATGCATTGACAGCGAAATAATTGCTTTAGGCTACTTTTAGGCGCTGATCTACCATGCCATATAATACAAAATGAGGCCAGGCGTATATCTTGCATGCTGTAAATTCAATAGGGTGTAGGACGAGGTCCTTTGAATTGGTATGGTATCTCTGTCTGTCATTTAGTCTAACTGTGAACAAGAAATTCGCATTTACGTTGATTGTCTGTGCAAGGGAGTACTCTTCATGACTCTTCCTCCCTCTTCTTCTCTTACCATCCTATGCATGTAAATGTAGGCGTGCATATGGCATGCATTTAGTAAGCCCTCCTTGCTCCCTGTCGCACATTGCTCTCTATGTTTGTTTATCGATGAAGTCGTCAGCTTTTGGCAATGTATTTTTCCCGTATTCATTCTGTTTTTCTATAAACTCACACAGTCGCTGGCTGTTTGCCGAGTTGGTTACTTTGGGTCGGTTGGTTGGTTGGTCGTTGTGTTTGTTGTTTGCTGGTGATTGAGGCAACAGTGCCACGTTGCAGTGGTGCATGGCATAGAGCTGCTGCATTTGGTATTGCAATTCGGGTCAGTTTACATTTGTGGCATCGACTGCAGTGCCACACGCTTGGCTTGGACTGGCAGCTGTCGCTGTCGTCGGTCGTCGTTGTTGTCGACGACGTTAGTGTTGTCATTGCATGAAGCATTCCAAATGCAGCGAAACTTGCATTGTTTTTGTCATTTTGTGCTACCATTGTTTGTTGTTGATATTATCCGTGTTGTTTTTGTTGTTGCTGCTGTTGTTGCATTACAAATAGTTCTGTGGCTGATCGGTACAATAGCTTTTGGGTGCGACACATAATAGTGATTGTAAAGTGGAACTCGAATGACGACAACGACAACGACTTGACAACAGTCGGACAAAACAAACTGCTCTTAGTGGAAATGTGCCCGGGTTGGGCTTTGAATGAGCAAAGTTAGACCGAGGTCTGTAAATGAAAGTGAGCAATGCAGTAAATGGGTTGTAATGAAATGTGCAAAGTGCACATGTCTGTGGCAAGTATAAAATCCAAAGCTATATGAGTCAAATGAGTCAACTGCATTGTTGACTGAGAGCTCACAAAAACTCTTAATATACTTTTAGGTAATACAAACTGTTATCTTTTATGTATACTAAAACATTCGAGTGACAGAGATACAGTGTGTGTCTGCTCTTGATTTATTTTAATGTAACAAATATCGCTTATATTTTTTAAACAATAAATATGAAGACCTCCCTCATCTACTTTTTGTTATTAATCTATGGCTTATCAGTGCCCTATTAATTTCACATACCAGCGCAATTACAAACTATTGCACAGCCACCAAAAGCGAAATAATGCAACACACAATACGAGATTTTGTGAATTCATAGTGAAAACGGTGGCAAAAACAAAAATATAATTTAAAATAAACACTGACATTAAAATTGTTTCATATTATTGTAGATATTGAGGTAGTTTTGTGTCTATTATTATCCAACAGAAATTTTTACAACAATTAAAATGTTATTTTTACTATTTTGGGACATGGGCATACAGACCAAATCAATTTAAATTATACCTAGACAAGTTAAAGTGTTGAACAAAATTTACACATAAATTTGCTGATTTAGTTTGACCTGAATTTGTTCTTCTACAACATTGTAACTATATATTTTATTAAAGGGAATAGATAATGGGAGATAAAACGATAGACATTGTCATAACCAGACAAAACCAACAACCAAAGCGTTGTATTCATAATATGTTGCAGATATTTAGTCGGAAAGGGAAGAGCAACAACGAAATCTACTATTATGGCGGCAAAATTGCAAATTTGTTGCTAGTTTCATTATGCACTAAGGTCCCATCATCATCATCATGATCATCACCATCATCATCGTCAGCTTTTTAACTACTCAAGAGCAGGCGAAAAGTGAAGAAAAGAAATATGTATAGACAACGAAAAGCCTTGCATAACTTATGGAGCAACATGTTACTAGTTTAACCCAGGCTTGTCATATTAAGCCATACCCAACTCGACTAACGATAGTTTAAAGTTTAAGCTACGCCTAAAGTTATGCACACAAAAATTCTTTATATTTTTTTCTTTCTCCTTTCGCTTACTTGCTTTTACTCCACTTTCCACTTTACATTTACCTTTTTGTTGCTGTTATGCAATAGTATATAGCCACATGTCGCCTTCAAACATTCGTTCGTTCGTTTATTCAGATTTCGTCTTTTTTTTTTTTGTTTTTTCTCGAATTTTGTACTTTTCCGGCACATGCCAGGCATACTTCATATAATGGAAATACCCGGAAAAATGCTTGAGTGAATTTTTTTACGCCTTTTTGTTTCGAACGTTCAGACAAAAGCTTGAATACAAAAAAAAAAAAAACAACAACAATAAAGTGAATACAAGAAGATAAGAAAAAAGTCAAACAAAAAACATATTGCATATTTATCGTTTTTTTTTTTTTGTTTTTGGAAGATCCGAGCTCTGAAAACTGGGAACTGAGGTCATGCAGCAGACTGCTCTAGCTGCAAGTGATGTGTGCGTTTCATGTGATGCTCGTGTAATTTTATTATGTTTCATGACGACATAGCCACATATGGATTTTTTTATTTCGTTTGTCTGCTCTAGGCAAGTCACTCATTAAAGCGCATTGTAATTGAGTTGGGTAACATTTTTGTTCACAATTTTCCATTCCTTATTTACTTATTTTTTTGGCATTTTTCATAAAAATAAACAACAACACTAAAGTAAAGATAACTTTTTTAAAGTAAATAAATATAATAAAGGATTTCGGCTAAAAACAAAACTATTAATATTTTTATATTAAATTATGCCTGTGCTTCAGATTCATCAAAATGTCCTAAAATTTCTAACTTATCGGTTTGCATACGAAGAATACATATGTCTTTCTTTGTGTTGATGAATCAATAAGCGGAAAGAACTTTGTGTTAGTTTGATTTTAATGTCACCGTACAAATAATACGATCGGAGATTGGCCATTGCCAGTCAATATTATCTTCATCAACCTTCTTTCTGGAGTCCATGCTTTGTTATGTCTTCTCAGGTAAGCATAGTATTCAGACAATTTGATTGTCACATATTGTTGAGAAGTAAAATTGTTTTTCTTTTATACCATACTAGATACCCGGGCAGACGTTGTCCTGCCTCTCCTTCCCAAAAAATTAGTGATTACTTATTGAATGACCCGACGAGATACCATTTGACAAAGACATCTTGATTGATTTTAAAATATGTTTCTAAGCTTCATATGCATCTCACTTGGATACATTACTTTTTGTTTTTCTTTAAGATTTCGGATGTCCCTTTGGGTTTTTTTGAACAATTATGTAACGAAAATGTGAAGTCATGCAAGTCGAGGAGGAGAGAAGAATGAAATAGTTATTGCAGAAATAAGTTAAGGAGTGTGGCATCAAATGAGACTGTTAATTTTTGATGTAACTGACATGCAAGTGTTTCAACCGACTAATAAATAATGTAATAATTTTTTTTTTGCAGATATAGTGATCGATATTTGTTGATATATAGTTTGCAGAAGTCATGTGAAAAAAAGGTCCATATGACAATTTGTTGTTCAGAAATAAATTACAAGGTATAAAATAACAAAGCGTAAGATAGTTCTTCGCTTAGATAAAGAATTATGAATTATTTGTTGGAACGGAGATAGAATAGATAAGCATAACTCTACATCATCAGCGTATAGATGTTAAGACGTTGTAATGTTTTATGGGAGATGACAAATAGTTTATATAAATATTAAGTAATATAGTGCCAAGGTGATTACCCTGAGGGACACGAGAAGTTATATGGTTTCTGGAAGTTAGATAGGATGGAATATAGCTAACTAAATTGGGAGGGAAACCAAAGGTATTCAGTTTATTTAGGAGTACGTTGTGACAAACACTGCCAAAAGCATTACTAAAATCAGTTTAAATGACATCGATTTGATGTTGTTGTGAGAAACTACAATTGACCAATGAAGTAAATTCTAATAAGTTGGTTGTAGTCGAACGATTTTTGATGTGTTGTGAAGTACTTAATAAAATATTAACGAAAATATTCTAAACTCCTCTAATTTACCTTATTTTCTTGATTTATTTAGTGTAACTTCCATATTATTATCTTCATTTTGGTAAACATAAATTGATCGGGAAAGCATGTGAATTGTTAAAATGATAAAAAAATGTGTGCATTGTCTGAATAGAATAGAAAGTTTTTATAGAAGGGAAATTATTCATTACAAAACTTTACGAAAGCAATTTATAAAAAAAATCGATGCAAATTACATACAATTTAACCCCATCGGTTTCTCCCAATTTTGTAAAAAAAAAAGAAAATCGAAAACGTTTTGCATAAAAAATCAAATTAAAATTTCATACTTTAATATTGTGTTCCAATTACTGTCGTTTGCAATTTGTACAAGAATTTTTTTGTTTTTTTTTATATATATATTCTTTGGAAGTCAATAAAGAACTCATTCTCTTTAGTTATCAGTCTCCTTCTTTTTTTCATGGTTATAAAGTGAAATAAAGCAATCCAACTTGGTCGTTCGTACGTTCGTTGGTTGGTTTACGATGCAACAATGTCATGAAAAATATATTTTCAATAATATACTACAATATATAATACAATATAATAAATTTTCTCTTTTTAAAATAAAATAAATAAAAAAGTCAATTGCGGGAAAAAAGGACGATGCATGTATGTATGTATGAAGTTCAGTGTGTGAGGAGAAGAGTTGCTGGTAAAGGGAGATAATAAAAATGTGTGTTAAAAAAAAATTGAAACTGTTACCGAACATAATAGCAAATGTTGCAAAATAACTTTTGACAAAGTGCACTCAATACAAAATGTTACAGCATAACAATGAAAAATCACAAAAGCATAGAAAAAAAAATGGCTTTGAATTTGTGAGCGAGAATTCACGTTGAACTATAACACTGCAACACTACAATAGTCGTCTACACTATACTATACTACAATACACAACACTACAGTACACAACACTACATGGTTGTACAGGCACGCATGGCAATGGCATAGAAATACCATGGAAAATAGAAAAGGGGCAAAAACCATCAATAAATTGACACAAATCGACATGTTCGAGTACATGCTTTGCTTGGTTCCAATGTTCACAATTTGGTGTTAGGAGTCGGTAAGGGAACTCATTCTGTATTGTACATGTGAAGGATATGCGCGCAAAAGTATGCAATATATGTCGACTTTCCTTTACACTCTTTACCGCTTCATTTGTTAGTTTGTCTATCTGTCGGTCGGTGTAACTGACTATGTTGGCTCCCCTTTGTGTATAGTATAGGGTTTTGTTGCTAGTCTCTCTCGTGATATGCAATTGTTGATATATGACAGACAATATGTCAAAATCAGACAAGATTTGTATGTGATCGATTGGTTTTTGAAACGAAATTATGATTTTTTTATGTTGCTTTGATGCAAAAAAATCTATGAATGTGAGATACTTGAGTTCAAAGTTCAAAGTTGACTACTTACTCACTTTAATGACGGAAAATAGGTCATTGTGGGAAGCCAATATACTAATTGTCAAAATCCAGATTATATACATAATAAGATATTTCAACATTTTTAAGGATACTTGTTAACAAGAAGATATGCAGCTCAACAGGATTTAATTTTAAAAGAATATCAAGAATACCTTTTTAAAGTAGATTTGAACAGAATGAAAGTATTCTATACTCGAGGCACCCACACAAATGAAAAGTTAAATGACTACAGAAGTGTTGCATTCACACTTAATTTTTTTGCAATATGTTGCACGTTGAATCCATCTAAGGTTTACTCCATCATTCATGCATGCATCACTTTTTTTACACTTCCTCGAGGCTCTAAACACACTTCTCATGTGTAGGCGTTCATATACTTGTACTGTCGTCACACTTTACATTTAAAAAATGTCTCTTTGCCTTTTGCTTAACCACCAATACAATGACTTATGACGTTGGTTGCTCTACTCTCTGTTTCATGCCTGTAACCTTCTATTCTTTATGCTCCTCTTCTTAGAGACCATGAAACAAATACAAAAGCGCAAAAGTCAACATATTGAATAATGATTGGTGATTGTCCTTCTAGCTTTCCTCTTTTCTTCTTTCACAGCTTGAGCTGTGTTGTTATCCTTATGTTTCGATATTTGCTTTGTTTCATTCGTTTACAATGCATAAAAATAGGCGATAAATTCTTTTCAAAAGACATCGTCAGCTAAACCGAAAAAAAAAAAAAACACACACACTCACACACGAGAAGAAAAGAAAATGGAAAAAAGTGTAACAAAGCAAAAGGCGCAAAAATTAATGATGCGCTTTTCATTGTTCGCATGTTTTATTCTTTATGTTACTCATCATTTGCTATCACTTTGGCATTCCTTCTTTTATTCGTCTATTTTTATGCGATTTGCGTTTTCTGATAAAGCGTTTAATCGAATCGAATTTCGCATTATGTCAACCTATTTGTTTTGTTATTTAACGAATTTTGTGATAGTTGCTAAGTTTTATTGATTGCATCGAGTTGGTCCTGATAAATATATTAAAATTGATTGATTTTTAGTTGTTTTGGCATCATTTGAGATTTGTGATTTGTGATTAATTGGTTTTTATTGTACTCGTGTTGCGTGCGGTTTTCGATAAGGCAAGAATGTGTCACATACTCTTAAGGGGTCACTCATTCAAGTAATATAAGTAAGTATCAATATATTGTACTAAAATAGAAAATTCACTTAACGCATTCTCAATTTTTGAGACACTCGTTACAGCTGAGACCCAAATTTAATGTGAATTTTTCGTTTGCTTTGAGAATTTCATGTAACTAATTCACTTGCCAAATGCATAGCATACTTTCAGGCAGCAACGATGGAAACTTTGAAAGTTGTTGGCGACAGCTGTGGATGTCGAATATTTGCCAATTTTCCTTCTATTTTTTATTCTTCGAATATAGAAAAATGTGTGTTTGAACGTTGTTTGTTGTAGATTGAAAGGATATTAACTGAAATAGCAAAAAAGGAAGAAACAAAATAAAGGATAGAAAAAAAAGAAGAAATATGTGGAATATAAAAACTGTGTAAGATCTTAAATTTTGTTCTCAAATGAATTCAGTTATGTAATTCCTTGACAGTAATAAAACTTACCTACCATTTCTTAAAGTTTCTGGTTTCTACAAGAGCAAAAAGAACTTTCCATTTGGTAAAATAAACAAATTTAAAGTCAAAAAACTTAAATTGATCTTCTTCTAACTCGGAAGCCAAGTTTCTTATCAATTTTCAGAACAATTTCGTTGCAAACATCCGGTCAATGCGGTTTCCTAAACAATTTTTTTAGGTCAATTGAACCAAATGTGTTTACGTTTCTGCAAAAAAAAAATAAAAAGGAATAGGAAGGGGAAAAAGGGAAATGAAAGGAAAGGAAAGAGACAGGAAATGGCGAAATTGAGTGTTATCTCTATGTGGAGCCTAAAAATGCTATCTAACTCTTGCTTTAACACAACCACCTGCGCCTAATTTGGCAAACAACAATCGCTTGGCAACACGCCATTTAGGTTACCTTGATTTTGGCCACAATCGACATTAAAACAGGCAAAGAAAAATGGGCAAAGACCAAACCAAACCAAACGAAATAATACTTACTCACTTACAGCCAAGTTAGGGCTTCAACTTAACCAAACATATGGCATCATATGTGAGTCGTTTACTTGACTTGGTTGAAATAAAGCCATACAAGTTTAGAAAAGTCAGCGAAATGTCGAAATGAGCGCAAGTAGAAGTCAAACCAAACCAAACCAAACTAAACAAAGTCAAGCCAAGTTGAAGCCAAGTCAAGTTGATTCGAGTCAAAGTTAAACAAACAAAAACAAGTGGAAGAAAAGAAAGAATGAAAGAAAATTCACTTAAGACCCTAACCAAGTACAAAGAGTAGAGAAAAAGTGTGGAAAAAACGAAGAAAAACGACGAATTGCAAACAGCAATTAAATTAAGTTCAATTCAATTCAATTTGTGTCACGATGACTGCATCGCATCACATCAAATTGCGCACCGCATTACGGAAATCTTTAACTATGACAGACAAATTTAAATACAATAGAAAATGTCAAGTAAAATTGATAGAATTTTGTAGAGTTTATAACATTTTAAATTGGTTTATTAACTGAGCAAAAAATCCTTTGAATACTTTAAGGTTTCCTGATTGCTTTCACTACTAATTATTACAAATTGTTTTATAATGATATAATAAATTATATTAATTAAAAATAAATAACTGAAATAAATTTATTTTGCATACTTTTGGTATAGAAATATAATAAAAACTACACATGATAAAAAATTAATGGCAGAAATATATTTAATATGTGGCATTTTTGGTTAGTAAAGAGATGTGATAAACTCGCCAATTACTGGAAGAGGCAGTCCCCATGTTAAAAACTAAATCCTTTCTTTTTGCACGTGCATTTAATATCTCAATAAATTTCACATTTTAAAGTTAAACAAAAAGGGTTTAAAAATGTATTTTTTCTTAGCAAAGATTGATCGATATTTAGTATTGGGCCTATGCCTTTAAGAGACTTTTAAGTAGACTCCACAAAACGATTGTAATTGCAGAACATACATATGATTTGATTTTACCGCTTAAAGTAATAAATTGATATATGCAGCTTAAAAAATTATAATTTTTGAATGAGAAAATTTATCAATAGTTTTATGAAAGGTGTGTGAAGTGGAAATCCTATTATGGCATTAAGTTGGTTTAGGTGCTTTTGGTATGTCAATTCATGCAATGTCATGTTTTTTACGATTTGTCATATCACTTATTTTGTGGCATTGCAAACAATGAAAAAAAAAAAAAATATGCAACTGCAATAAATTCTCTAAAACCACAAAAATATACAAAAAAAAAAAAAAAAATGTAGAAATGTTGAAATGTGCTTAAAATAATGCAATTTTTACGAGGCATCATAAACTGAGTGTGTGAAATACAAATACGGTGATGCGGCCTATAAATTATAATAAATCGTATATAATAATTGTCAAAGTTGTAGCAATAAAATGAAACTAAAACCAAATAAAAATTAGAATAGAATGATTTCTATTGTGTGTAAAAAATTACATTTTTGTGACATTTTAATTTTATTTATTTGTATTTTAAATATTGTACTTTCCAATTGTCTTTTATTTGAAAGATATCCTATTTTTTTTTTTTGATTACATTAAACATTCTTTTGCACACATTTTTGTTACATTTTTGCATTGTAATTGTGGTGGTGGGGGTGTGTCTGTTTTTGGTTAACCACACAATTTTTTGCCGGTTTTTAACAATGAGTCGCCGTCATGCTTGGCTTACCTCATTCAATCATTCATTTAGTCATTTGTTCATTCATTCATTTGTTACATTAAATTTCATACGAGGATTATTTGTTTGCTCTATTGACTTCAATTTTGTAAGAGTTTCAATTTGTTTGTTTTAATTAAAAATGTAATAAAATAATGATATAAAATAAAATGTTTTATTTGAAGAATCCTTTCTTTTTTCGTTTTTTTTTTTAAATGAATTTGGTTGTTGGATTTAGAGGACACTATTCTTTATGTGTTTATTAAGTACGTGCGGTTTTTTTCTATAAATGTAAAGTAAAATCTATTTAGTGAGGGGATTAGTAGGTTTTTGGTTTGATCTCATGGATAGAAGTAAGGTCATATGAAAATAGAATGCCACATAAGTGGCAATATAACGACAAACAGAATAGATATTCCGAAAGACGCAGTTTTGTATCACAATTTTTTTTTAATATTATTATTGTTGATGTTGATTCAAGTGGGCGTGGCCTCCCATTAGAAACTGAATTAATTGTACAATATATTTAATATTTTTTTGGGATTAACTAATCTACATGAATTAAAATCATTGGTGCTTTTTATTACCATCATTTCCATTGTGATCATGCATATTGTTTTGAACGATAGAAAAATGTAGAAAAATACAAATACAGAGAGTCGTGGGCAGTCGTTACGTAAGTGAAAATCTGAGATGATTTGTATGTAATCTGATCAGTATCTGTATTAGAAGTGATTATAATATTCATAAGATTATTATTATTATTATTACTGTTGGGGGATGTAGCACTGCGACCTTTAAGATCTATTGTGCCCCTTTCATGGACTTAGAGTATTTCTCCTAGCCCAATACCCTCGATGAATTGTAGTATTGATCCTACTTCACAAAGTCTGAATTCGTCCTCGGATAGGGTGAATACGCCAAGTTGCTTGCTTCTCCTGCGCATCAGGGCAGAGCAAGTTCCAATCATATGTAGTGCAGTCTCATCATCTTCCCCGCAGAACCTGCAAAGACCATTAGACGAGATTCCCAGTTTTGTTAGGTGGCGATTCAACCTACAATGTCCTGTTAATAATCCCGTAATGATTCTTAATTTGTTCTTCGTTAAGTTCATATAGTCCTTGTAGCGTTTTAGGTTGTATATCCCTAGCGCTAATTTG
This sequence comes from Amiota mariae, assembly GCA_035041805.1. Lineage (NCBI taxonomy): Eukaryota > Metazoa > Arthropoda > Insecta > Diptera > Drosophilidae > Amiota > Amiota mariae. Next base: position 1,410,599 of record JAWNKV010000287.1, read on the forward strand.
GAGTGTGATAGCCCCGGTAATTTTTCCCAGTATAATCTCCTTTGTTTGTCCTCTTCCTCCCAGATAATACGATAGATGTTACCCGATCCTACTCCACAGAATGGTTCGGGCCCTACAAATGGAGATGATGCTCCTTTCCTGGCAAGTTTGTCTGCCATTTCATTTCCATAAATCGCTACGTGTCCCGGAACCCATAGAATCCGCACCTGGTTGAGTTGCCCCAGCTTATCAATGCACTCCATCACTAGTTTCGATGTGACTTGGTGAGATTTGAGTGCTTTGATAGCTGCCTGGCTATCAGTCAGTATTGCTATTTTGCGGTTCCGGTAGTTCCGTTCGAGATTAAAGTGCGCACACCTATCTATTGCGTATACTTCCGCTAGAAAGATTGAAGTGTTCTTACCTAATGGTTCAAAGTATCTTTTCCCTTGTCCAAATACACCCGCCCCGGCCCCATCTTCGGTGAGGGGGCCATCGGTGTACCATGTTATCATGTACTGGTTTAACTTATATGTTTCTATTAATCCTTCCCAATTTTTCTTATTACTAAGCTCAGTTTTAAAAAGCTTCTTAAAGCTGAACGTTGGGAGTATTGAGTCTCTTGGCATCGAGGTTTCAGGAAGTTGCTAAGTGAGAAGTTGTGTCTTCCTTTGGCTGAGATAACCGCCTGTGCTGATGTTGTTCCCAGCTACCCTCAGAATCGCCCTCCTCGCTTGGGATTGGATGCAGATATGGAGAGGAGTGAGATTCAAGATTACCTCTATTGATTCAGTTGGACATGTTCGCATAGCTCCCGTTATACATACACATGCAAGTCTTTGTATTTTGCTAAGGGTGTTTATTACTGTCTGCTGCTTCGTGCAGTTTTCCCAGACTATTGCCCCGTAGGTAATCATAGGTCTGACAATTGCTGTGTATATCCAACGCAGTATTTTTGGTGTGCAACCCCAACTCTTACCTCCAATTGCTCTAAACGTCATGAAAGTTTTGGTGGCTTTCTGTATAACCTCCTTAATGTGGAGTTACCACATTAATTTTTGGTCTAAATAGATTCCCAAGAATTTTACCTAATCTCTATGCCGTCTAAACGGATAGTTTTAAGATGCCTAAGTTTATACTTCCTTGTGAATGGTACTACCGTTGTTTTTGCTGGATTAATATTCAGCCCAACAGTGGCACACCATCTCTTCGTTAGTTTAAGTCCTAGTTGAATTCTTTCACACAGAGTGTCCTCAAATTTACCTCTACAAATGATGACTATGTCATCCGCATAGCCCTGAAATGACAAGCCACTGTTTCCTAGTTCAACCAGTAGCTCGTCTACTACTATACTCCACATAAGTGGTGATAGTACACCTCCCTGTGGGTAGCCCCGTGAGGTGTCGGTGATTATGCTTCCTTTACTGGTTGGTATTTCTAACTGCCTGGTATGAAGCATAGTACTCATCCAAGAAGCAGAAGAGTATTGTCAACCACTCTTCTTGTAAGAGCTCTTCTGATAGCGTCATGTGAAGTATTGTCAAAAGCACCTTCTATGTCTAGGAAGGCACATAGTGCCGTTTCCTTCTTTCCTAAACTATCCTGCAGTAGATTGGTCAGTTGGTATAAAGCAGTTTCAGTGGAATGCCCTGCTCTATATGCATGCTGACAAGAGTGCAGTGGATTTCGTACTAAAACTGTAGTCCGGATGTAGTTATCTACAACCTTCTCTAAAGTTTTTAGAACAAAGGATGTTAGGCAGATTGGCCTAAAGGATTTAGGGTGAAGTGGGTCCTTCTTCCCTACCTTTGGCAAAAATACCACCTTTGCTCTTCTCCATATCATAGGTATGTAGCCTAGCGCTATACTGCTTCTTGCTATTCTTGTCAGTGGACCCGATAGCTGTTTTAGACCTTTCTGAAGCAAGGCAGAAAAAATTCCGTCTACTCCAGGTGATTTCAATGGTTTAAAAGTATTAATTACCCATCTAATCCTAACTTCCGTGCAAATTTCACTTGCTTTGATCCATTTATTCCTGCACACTCTGCCCAGGTTGTCAGTATGTTCTGTCCCTGCCACCACGCATGTGGAAGATCCTGGGCAGTGTGTGTCAAGAAGTAATTTTACCCTCTCTTCTTCGCTTTCCATGAAGGATCCATCTCCTTTTTTAAGGTTAGTGGATGAAATACTACTACCTTTGGCTAACACCTTATAGAGTTTTGATACCTCAGTGTTGTGTTCAATGCAGAAACTTCTGCGCTTTGCTTCTCTAATCTCTTTGTTATAGAGTGTTAGAGTCTTCTTGTATTCAGTCCAATCCCCGGTAATTTTTGATCTGTTTGATAACCTACGAACTTCCGTTCTTAGTTTCATTAGATCGTTGTTCCACCAAGGTAAGTCCTTGGTAGAGCTTACCTTGCTTATTGGACAACTATCCTCAAATGAGTCAATAATTACTTTATTGAGTTTTTCCACTGCAGTTTCTAATTGTATTGAATTTCTGATGCAGTCTCCTAATTTTATTTGTCTTAGGTTTGCACTCAGATTATTTAGGTATTTATCTCAGTTTGTCTTCCTCGGATTCCTCAAGGTTCTTTGCGTTAATTTCGCCCCTTTCAAGTTAAATCTCAGTATTCTGTGATCAGACATTGATGGTTCATTGGAGACTATCAAAATATGAATAAGACCTAATCCCCAGGTATTTCCTAAAGTTAGGTCCAAGACTTTTTCTCTCACGCTTGCTACGAAAGTGGGTGTGTTACCCACATTGAGAATTTCTAATTTACTACTAATGATAAATTCAAGAAGGTACTCATCACGTTTGTTGGTGTCCGTGCTCCCACATACCTCGTTATGAGCATTGGCGTCACATCACATCCAAGTATCAGAGGCAGCTTCTTCCTTTCACAGTACTCTACCAGTTTGTAGACAAGATCGGGTGGGGTCCGAGTGTCTTCCCCTGGTAGGTATCCTGATGCAAATATGATTTCTCTTGTGTGCCCGTCGATGTTGATCGGGATCTGTACCGCTACTAGATCTCTAGAGAGGAACTCTGGAAGACATAAGTATTTCATATATTTTGTTAATACAATGCAAGCTCTTGGGTTATCACATCTTATGTCCCATATTACCTGCATATTTGATGCTGTCAAACCTCTGATTTGACACCTGAATACCCAGGGTTCCTGGGCCAGCACTATACTCAGGTTGGACCTGAGTGTTGTCCTCGCGATGACCGCCTAGGCGGCCTTTGCATGGTGTAGGTTGATTTGGGAAACTCTAATGCTGGCCATATCTACGTTAATTATGTTTCTCCTTGACATCGCTCTCCGTCAGTGCATCGTCGATGTCTCTGTCGGAGTTTGCTTCTTAGTCGGTCAGTTTTAGCGCTGCTAGGTTGATGGCATTTATGTCTTCGCTTTCGACAGCGAGAACGCTGACTTCCGCTACCGGCATCTCGCTCCTGACCACTTCCTTTGCCACCTCTTTCAGGATTTCCTCGGCGTCAGCTGAGTTTTTCTCAGTTGTGGTCCCTGTGCCTAGAGGATCTCCACTTGCGCGTCCTTTGTGTAAGTGGATCGGGATTTTGCCAAATCTGTAGGCCACTCTACAGCCCTTGGCTTTGATCGCTTCAAGTTATCGATCATCGATTGTTAGCAGCTTCCCATTCTTCTCGACCTTGCTACTGAAGATTCTCCAGAGATTGGTGCTCAGTGCTTTGTTCTGAGTTACCATCAGGTCAAGTAGCTTTTTGTCTTCGATACCTGCCGCCCGGGGAAGGTATACTGTCATCAGATGTACACCGGGGATGGCATATCCAGTGCATGTCGTCAGCTCTGTCCCCTTCCATCCGGATAGCTTAGGTATCGTCAACTTCACCCACTCCGCAACCGCTGTGGTGGAGCAGTCAACCAGGATGAGGCCTGGTCTAAAGTGGATGCCGTCAAATTCAAGTTCGGTCCCTTGAACATTTCGTCCATCAACAGATTTTCCACTTGTCCCTGTTCCTCACGCGAGAGGATGATCTCCGGGTAGGATTTCGGGAGTATAGCCAACCTGACACCTTTGGTGATGTTGGCGTAGCTAACACCCGCCTTCCTGGTGGTCGCCTCTGGTTTCGGTGCAGGTTTAGGCAGGTTTTTCTTTTTCGTTTCGCCTCCCAGAGCAGTATCCGTAGCCCTGCTCTTCTTTGCGGAGCTACCATCAGTTAGACTAATTTCCGTAGAGCCTCTTTTCTTCGTATCGGAGGTGCTCTTAGCGCGATCGAGCACCTTCTGTTTGGCTTCTTCATGCGTGCCCTCACTGCGATAGCGCAGATACCATTTGGTACCCGCCCCACTCAGACCTGTAACCTTCCTGGCAACGCCGAAGTCAGGAATTAGCCTCGCCTGTTCTGTCCTAATCAGCAGCCACAGTTTCCCGACCTCCTGTCCGTTTTGGTCCAGTTGCCGTTGGTGGCGCAGGTTGTCTCTATTACCTTTGCCCTCCGTCTGTCCTCTCCGTTTAGGAGTTAGAACGTGACGTTCAGCATTGAGAACGTTGTGTTCCACCTGATCCGCCAGTTGTGATGCAGTATGTAAACCTGCTAATTTATTCAGTTTTCTAATTGATTCCGTTTTGAATCCCACGAGTATTGGGGAGAGGAAGGTCCGCCGTGTCATAGCCCCGTAAACACGGTAAGCCCGTCCTTACTCACTGAGGTGGGCAGGTATCAGTGAGGTGCGTCGCTAAAATACAGTATGGTAACCCCTAACTGCAAACATCAAGCCGATGGACACGCGCTATCCCGGCTTAGGAGGGGTGCTTAACGGCCACCCAGCCGTGTACCTGATTCTGTCTGACGTCTCCAGGCCGGCCTCTCCATCATGGGTGACATGGGCACAGCCGCGCCCTTCACAGACGCTCACAAGCCCTACCACCACGTCAAGGTACAGGTACATGGAGAGATATTCATAAGATAGTTGAAGTGAAATTTCTATATAACTTCAAGCTTCATATAACCTCAGAATGAAGCATTAAACTGCAGCAAAGTAATTATTACACTAAGACTAATAGACTTAAGAATAGCGCAAGCCCAATATATGAAGCAAAGGGCATCTAACAAACAATGACGCAACATGTAATGAAGTCGATTTGTTTTACGTGAACACCTGTCATGAAGACTTAATACGAGTATCACCGTGCCAAGCACATGGATTGATAAACGTCCATCAACGTCCCCTTGGATATAGACTACAACCACGATAAATAATAATAAGGGAAATAAATAATCTACCTTCTAGATAACAGTTTTAAGCACAGAGGGCTTGAATAAAACTAAAAATTCCCAGAAGGGGAACGTAACATGTAGCATAAGAGATGAGACACAGCGAATGTAAGCTGTAAAACTATGATACTCACTTTTACAGTTTCAAATTTAGTATAAGCTTGACTACAGCGGATTTGACTTGACTACAAAGGGAAAAATTTTACTCTTAGCCATAAGAATTACATATGTAAATGTCGAGAAGATACTCAAGTAAACGTTACAAAGCCTAATACACAAGTTAAATTATTGAGTTGCCACTTGCTGGCTTTAAAAAGAGCCTGTTGAATGGTGGAGTTTTCTAATATATTGGGTGGGCCAAAAAGTTATGAAAGGAGCTGCGTTTATTTACATATATTGGAATTAATATGAATAAAAAATTTTAATAATTGTTCGAAATTGAACTCGACACTATTCTTTGAATGGTAGAATCTGTAGACAATCAGTCAGGAGTTTGATAAGTTTCTCTAAGAAGAAGGCTACGATATTATATAAGTGATAATGTAAACAGTTCTCCGAAAGATTACTTATTTAATTGTTTTTTAAATTTTATTTTATTAATAACGTTAATCGCAGTAAACTGCATAACACATTTTTAAAGATTTATTGAATAATAGAAAAAAAAAAAATAAGAGAAGTTTATAACATCATTCTGGGAAGATCGTCGGCATATATAGTAATTATTGCTAGGCTATCAATAATAATTGGAATGTCCGAGGTATTCAGTTTGTCCAGGATCGGGGCGAGAACACTGCCTATCGAATGATTACTTAACATCAAAATAATGTTATAATATATATAATAATGGTATAGACTATTTCTTTGATTGATTATATAATAAAATATGTCTCTAAGCTTTATATGCAAATTTTCGACTGATTCTGTATGTCGATTTTGATGAAATAAACACTACATATCTGTTATTCACAATGAAGCTTGTTATCTCTCGGTAACTCGATTTTAATTGAATGAGTGACTTTTACGTGATGCGCACACAAACACTTCTACGATTTTATTACATGTATGTATATAGATAAATGTTTAATATATTTATTAAAAAACCTCTGAAAATCACTGAACAATTATTTTCTGGCCGAAACAGAAAAATTTAAAACGTTTCGGAGTGATGTGTTCTGGTATTTTATGCACGTATTAAAATATCACTTCAAGTAGAGTATGTATACTCACACATTTTCAAAGAATTTGGCAGCATTCCCGCATATTCACATGTAATTTTCAGTTCAGTTTTGGCTTAAATTTTTGTACTACTCAGTATTATATACTACGTAGTAGTTGTATATTAAATTTAAAGGTAATTCCAAGCTGCATGCAATTTACGCGGTAAATGTCACCAGAAGGTATTTACATACATAGATACCAAAAACATAAGTCGTGATAGCAGTGAGTGGCATATTGCAACCGTGAAGTACTCGCATAGTTTAGTATAACATGCAGTATAAATCTGAATTTCTTATGTTAGCTTTAACCATGCGACATGGCTTAATATGTGCATAACTTCTATGCTACACAAACTTACTCAACTCTCTCTGAAATTGTTGTTATCCTTTACACCTCCAGCAATACCAGCAGCAACAGCAGCATCAGCAACAGTGTGAGTCTTTGGTAGTTTGTCACATGCTGCATGATGACAGTTGTATGACATGTCATAATCTCAACAGAAACAACATTTGACGAAGGAGTTGGAGACGATGGAGACAATGACGATGCTGTTGTTATAACTGTGTATATTTTGCATGCTCTGAAGTGAACATATTTTGGAACCACAATAACCATGTCCTGTATTGGCTTTCACGCTCCACAGCTACATGGATTTCCTTCGTCATCATCAAGAACAACATTATCATTGTCCCTAGTAGAACGAGCAGTTAACTCAGCTGCCAATGTCCTTCGATACATGAGTGACTGCTTACTTGACTGACTCAATGACTGACAGACTGCATGACAAACTGAGTGAATGAACTAAGTATTGTAACCAAGTACAGTGACTATCGGTTTGAACTCTGCATGTTTGCTGAGCATGTTTGACAAATTGATCGCGTGATATGTTTGTTTGATTGTTTGTTTCCATGCTGTACTACTTTGCTTAGCTGTTGTATGTAAATTGTGTAGTAAGATTATTTACCCCAGTCATCATCATCATCATCATCGTCATGACGATGTGCTGTATTGTGTCTGTCTTATGTTTATCTGTGTATCTATGTTTTGGTTTTGTCAACTGTAAGTCACACCGAGTGTGTTGCATTTACATGTCTCACTCCAAGAAAGTGCAATTCAGTGATGCTCTTTCCTTTCCAATTGGACAATACATATAATTTTTGATTATTTTTATTAATTTTCTAGCACTATTTAATGAATTAAACTTCTGTTCAACAGATTCAAATAATCCTGTCATGGCATTAGAAATGCTTCCCTTTACCATTTGTTCATGGCTATCTGTCTGTCTGGCTGCCTATCTGTCTGCCTTTCTGTCTGTCTCATAGCATAATTAAGCCATTTATCAACACTACAAACTTAATTGTCGAAAATTTCGTCGACTCCATCATTTCTATTACTCTTTCTCCTATTTGTATTCATTCTATCTTTCTGTCTTTGCATATGGAGAGCCGACAATTCGTTAAAATCTACGCTAGTGTCTCTAATTTTGTTTACTTTGGACCATACAGTGTGTACAAAAAGTATCTATCTCACTCAGTGTAAGCCAGTGCGAGTATGTGAATGAGCAAACAGATACAAAATTTCATGTCATGCAAAACCTTGCCATATAGTATTGTATGTGGGTGTCTGCCTCAGTCAGTTGCTATTGAAGCTCATGCTGTGCTTAGCAAGAGTAGTAGTAGTAGTAGTAGTAGTAGTCATCATCATAAGCTTGACTGCCGTCGTCTGGTTAATCCGCCTTACGTTATGCAACAAAGTTTTTGTTGAAAATTAATTAATTTCATGTGCAAACAGTTGTTAATTTTTTTGACAACCGTTCGTAAAACCTTCCATCCATCCCTTTTTCCGTCAGTCCGGATGTCCATTCGTTTGTTTATATTTCTATCTGTCTATCTACTATATTACAAAAAGAAAGAGTAAACGAGAGTCAGAATCCAGGAGTTAACTGAAATCTCGTTGTTGTCCTGACTTTATGCAACATTAATGTGGATTTGTCTAGAGAGTCACTACTCTACACATGTTAAAGTTCTTGTTGAGGTGACAAGCTGCAAGCTTTGACCTGCAGATTTATTATCACCACGACAACATTTGATTGGTCTTCTTTGCATCGTTTACATTTAATCCACTTTCACCTTCACCGACGCTCCTCTACCCTTAGAACTCAATGTGGCAGGATTGCTTTGTATTGCATTTCTAATTGGATTAAAAACATTTTAGTTCTTTGTAGTTTTATATTTTATCTATAGAATAATAGTAGAAATAAGAATTTATATCTCAAAAGGCCATTTGCTTTTGGTAGGCTAAACATTATAAGTTGTTTAAAAAAACCATATGTGATTGTTTAGAACTATTATTATAATACATAACTTTTTATCTGCATCTCAGCAAAATGAACGTAAAAACATTGAGTGTGGATACTAGTACACGGGTAACTGTGGTTTTAGAGTTCATCTCAGGAAATCAGTTAATTATCATTCAGCAAGATATTCATATAAAACTTTATTAAAACAAAAATATAAATATTCCTCTATTTACAGTTTCAAATCGGGACGTTTAAGGAGTCATTTATCCATAAAACGAAAACTGTAGCCGATAGAAAAGAATTATTGAAAAAAAAGCTTTAATCAAAAGACACAAATACTGGAAGTTATGAAGTCATGAGACCGACATTTGATCGACGCCATTGGATATTATTGTTCATTATTTTAATACAATGTAAGTAATACAATATTATTAGAAACCGGTAAAATGAAGACTAACTTTGGCTATGCCCAAGTTGTAATACTCTTCATGCCCCTCCTAGTAGTCCAAGGTTCATGAAATTTACATCTTTGGTGGATATGGGTAAGGCACTTGTAAATTTCAAATTTTAAGTCGTTAGTACAAAAAAGTTTTTCTAATAAGAACATGAAATTGGTGATCCGATTGATCCGGCTGTTTCCGACAAATGTACTGCGTATGGTCAAAAGAAAGCTTCGTGCGAAAGTTCAGCTCTCTAGCTCTAAAAACTGAGGGACTAGTTTGCATACATGCAGACAGACAGACAGGCGAACATAGGTCCCCAATGTCTCCTTCTGTGTGTACTTCGTGAAGAGTATAAAAATAACATATTTCTTATCTTTGAGTTTTGACCCTTCCTAAATCCATATTTGTCCTTATCACCTAGAATGACAGTGGATACTATGTTGCAATAAGCATTTTAATAGAAATGAAGAGTATTATTTTACTTAATTTATTTGAAACTTTTTCCTTAGTTCATATCCATGGATTCTAATCTAATTCTTTTCTCTAAAGGAATTGAAAAAAAGAATAATTAATGTCCTTTTTAAAATAATTAATCTCCACAACATTCACCCTGCGCCGCCACACTAATCATCTATGTGAGGCTATTAAAAAAGTCATGACAGAAGAACAAAAATAGAAAAATAGAAAATAAAAAAAAGGAAAGAAATGAAAATCCCTTTTGTAAGTCATAAAAAAGAGAAGGGGGAAAGCTAAACCGGAGAGTAGTTTTTAACACTCACTGCTCATTGCAAGATAAAAAAAAGAAAATAGGTTAAAAATTCAGAGAACGTAGGAAAAAGGAATGAAATGAATGGGTGAGTGAATGAGTGAGTGAGTGAAAATAAAAGCAAAAGGACAAAAGAAAAATCGCCAAAACCAATTGTGTATGCTCGACGTGTGAAAAATAGTTTACAGATAATCGCAGTCAGGCAGGTCACATTATTTATATTTGCTTCGTTCTCTCCAATTTCTGTCCTTCTGTCGGTGTATCCTTTGTTTGTTTATTAGTGTGAGGAGTGACTGTGTGTTTGTTTGTGTAGGTGTCAGAAGTGTACAGAACACACACTCTTCGTGGGACTAGTATAGTATTTTGGTCAGGACTTCCGACACGAATACGAATACATATCATTTCCTTTACTAACAGCCATCGTACTTTTGTGTTTTGTTGATGCTAAGTCACACACACACACACATGCACACACACATATATGTATATCTAGATTTATATATACACAAATCATTCACATATTGAAACAGCTGCCAGGCAGGCAGAACAGTTCAAACACCAGCTGACCCTTGATGTTTGCCAAAAATCGAAAAAAAGGATATTTAAAACGTGTTAAAAAAGGACAATATAAGATCCTTTCAATACAAAAATGTTTTGACTGTTTATCTATTATTGTCCACTATTTTAAGTAATTTTTTCGTGACATATAAAGGTCGAAAAATTATTAATTTTAAAATTTCTTCTTGTTCCCATTTTATGAAGTACTATATAAGTGATGTTTAGGTGATACTTCGCATGCGGCGGATCTGTTTAAAAATATAATTCTGATTATCTAACTATTTCTCACACAGTTTGGGTGCTTCCCATTGTTCGTCTTATCTAGAAATACTAATACACCAGGAAACTATCAATTTTTTACGCACAAGAATTCAGTGGCTCGGTTGTAGAATATTATACTGGTTATTTTAGTCTTCTTCATTCATTTTCAGTTAATGCTTCCCATTGCTCGTTTTTTTTTTTGGGAGTATTGACATACTATTAGTGAAGTATAGTATTTAAGATGTGTCCTTTTAATAGTATTTGTTAATCAAGTACGGCGAAGTTTGATTCTAAAGCTGCCTTTAATCCTTATAAGTAAACTTTAATCCATCATTTAATAGGAATAAGCTTTTCAAGTTCTAGGTTTCTTGGTCCAGGTTTTGATAAGGCACTCATAGAGAAATATTAATGTGAATATAAGATAATAATTTTATCTTATTATCGATATGATTCCATGATGCTTATTAAGCATATCATCAGATATATGAAAGTGTCATGCTGTTAAAATGCGAAGGAATATGAAAGTCCGACATATGTTGTGGGGATCTTAGAAAAATAAAACTTACCACGTGGTTTGCTGGATACAAGAATTTTTTATTCTCTTTTCGTGCGTATCTCCTGCTTGTTAGCAACACAAAATGATGGTTTCCTTGAGTCTTGTTTGTGTTAGTCGCATATCCCTATGGCGCTGTCTGCCTTTCTGTCGGTCTGTGGTTAACGAAAGGTCGTGCGGTTGAATTGTCTTGCATATTAGTCCTTATTCTTTGCATATTTTGCGGTGGCGCTTATCTTCGAGTGTGTGTGACACAATTTGCCATGGCATCTGCGACGTTTTGCGCTTATTTGAAAAGCGATTACGTTACCCGCACAATATTTTCCATGCCACATACTGCATGGCATTGTCCGTCAGAGCGCTTGCATTGGGTATGATCACAATAGCAACCATCTGTGGGTGGCCATGGATACATGTCTGTGGCCTTGCGACTACTGAATGCATGTGCGTGAACATGCATTATGCAAAATTATTTGCTGCAACAACAACAATTTGGGGGGGGGGGATTACAGGAAACTGAAGTGTTAAGGAGATATATTTGTTATGTAAAGGTTACATTCAATTTATCATAAAATTTAAAGAATATGAATCAATAGCATCAAGAATATCTTGCGGATCCAGACTGACCCTGTTAGTTAGTTAGTTGTGCCAGCTGGATTGTTTGGTTTTAGTTGGGAAGTACTCAGGAAGAAGTCCTTAAGTTCTAAACTGCTTAAGTTACAGTTGCTTTCAACGTTTTCCATTTCAACTTCAACTTTGGCTAACTTAGGAATTAGGTGAAAAGTCTTAAGCCGGAATAACACAAAGCTCATGCCAAATTCCAAAATAAAAGCGAAACTTTAACTCTCAGCAGGAACAGGAACAAAAGAAAAAAACTGGAACAAAACTTTTGGTTGCGATGATTTTAATACCAAAAACCGAAAACCATCATCTACTCCTACGCTACTTCCAGTTCCACAACAAAAAAGAAAGGAGGTTTTTGTTTAATTTTATGCCATGTTCCAGATATTTTAACTCTACAGTAGTAGGATATGTGTTGAAATGCTATGAAATAGAAAACTTCGCATGACAATTGCCAAAATTCGTGTGAGTGCGCGTCTCGTTGCATAAACATGGTGTGGCATGTTGCATGTTGCCGTTGCCACAAAAATTCTAAGCTCGCTGTGCAAACTTTTAATAATTGCATTTGCCAACAATACGAAAACGACGCTAAAGAAACAGAAAAGGAGCGAAGGAAGGATGAATGTCTTCAAACGAATGCGAGGCAAAAGACAAGCATCAACTGTTTCAATTCGAAAATGGGAAATGGGAAATGAGAAATAAAATAAAATAAAATAAAGGAATAGAATAGAAACAACAACTGGTACATTGGTGGCTAGTCAACATTGCCGACGCCACAGAAAATAACCAAAAGTAATTCCCACAAAAGTAAACTTCAGCAAAAGTCGAGTTTTAAAATAAACTTTACGCGGAACGAACAAAAACTGAGCTGAGCTGCACGGAGCTGAACTGAATCATGTTCAGATGAAGATGGAGAAAGGAAGGAAGGATACAAAGAAAAATAGACAATTTGATCCTGGCTAGAGAGAAATAAGTATAAAGAATACAAAAAGGAAACGAGAAGTGGGAAAAGAACTCAAAAGAAAACTAACATAGATATAGAATAAAGTAGCTAACTAAATCAGTCTGAGAGGCGCTTCAAGTGAAGCACTAATAGAGTGAACAGCAAGTTGTAATGGAACCAAAAGAAAAGAATCGTGGAAGGGTTCAGGGTTCCATGGCTGAAGTAGCGCCAAGTACAGGGCATTGTCTGGTTGTTGGGCGCAAAAAGCACAGAGCTGAACTGCTTGATGGCAGACTTTCATGGTTGTATGAGTATAGTCAGTGTATTGTATATGAGGCAATAGTATAAGACAACTAGAGACCACAACCATCATCATCATTATCATCATCATCATCATTATTGCGTAAAACACTTGAATTTTGAAATTTAACCCTCTGTTGACCCTTTGATTGTTTGTTTTTTCTTAAGAACTTTGACTTAAAAAACAAAATATCATAACTTTAATCAAAATAACCATGCATAATAATATGAAATTTTCATTGCTCACTTTTAGGACCTTTAAAGTATTAGTGTTCCACCATATATAATTTCCTTGTTAAATACGCTGAATTAACCATAATATTTATATATATATATTTCCAATGAGCGAGTGCTTGGGGCAAGTGCTTTGTTTAAGCACACCCCAAGCGCCACTTTGGGCTAAGCACATCTGGCATATTTTCATTCGAAATGTCGCCCAACAGTATGCAACACATAACGCTCCAATATTTATCTGTTTCGATTAGTCTATAGAAGTAAGCGTGCATGTATGTGCCACGTTGACCTTTCGAAATGAATTAGTTATTTTGGACACGTTCGCATTTAACTCACATAAAAACACGAGCGCGTCGACAACATAAGGACACTCATACCTCTTTGTCATACTGTACAATAAGGACTTATGAAGACGACTCAGTTGGGCGCATCAACTACGGATGAAACTCAAGCAAAGAACTTTTTATTTATTTCGAAACACAGTATGTTTCCAAACAAAGTGTGTATGCTCATCACATACATTTGGATTTTGAAAAATATCTATTTATGTTATTTTGGAAAGGACATCACTCTTGGCCAAAGATAATATGTAGTACAACACTAAGTATGGGTTGGGTTACATTATTAAGCGAACAGTGTATTTTTCGAAAACTTGTAAAAACAATGTGGAATTTAATTTAACGTGAATCTTTTGTAAGTAATATTCAAAGTTGGAATGGGAAGGACTTATGAGTGAATGATTGAATGTATGTAAGAATGATATACTGGATAAGATTGATGCTCAAAAGGTAATAAACAACAATGATGACAGAAGCACAATAAAATTCAACTCGAAATGCTTCCAAATTTTAATACTTGCGGTATAAGTTCACTGACTCAATTCGTTGTTATTATTCTTGTTGCTAATATCCTTACGGAAATGTGTAACATACTTGAAAAAATTGAATCACTTCCGGCATTCAGACTGAAAGAAGCCTTTCTATTCATCATTGTAGTCGTTCATCAACGCCTTGTAGTACACATTATTGACCGGAAACGTGAACGAACAATAAAAACCCGAAATGGGCATAAAACGCGAACTTCCGTTTAAAATTTTCCAAACGTTAAAGCACGAATGCGAACATGAACATGAACACGGAAAGCGCCCCACAAAAATTTGACCAAAAAACCCACACCTTCGCCATCCATATATTGCTTAGAATAAAACGAACCGAATGGTCCTTGTTTCTAAGTCCCATGACACTCATATGAACACACAATAAGCTAAACTCCCTTACACTCTCCATCTCTCTCGATGGTATTTCACTTCCGGCACACAAATGTGGCACATAAAATTTGGCCGCACTAAACACTAAATTGTACACCTGAGTATAAATGCTTTAGCACTTGGAAATAGATGAAGCTTACTGTTAGTGACTACCTAACAATGCTCAATAAAGAAAGGAGAAAAAACTAGTGAAGAAATTGTTGAAAAAAATTTAACGAAAAATGAACGCTTATTAAATGATGATATAAGCCATTTGAAATGTTGATATTTCTTTATCATTAATTTGCTTCAAATTGTGCCAAATGTTCTTAGTGAAGTATCAAGTTAAAATTTCTTCTGATTTTAGTCACTATTTTTGATAAAATTATTGAGTTAATAACAAAGTCATTTTCCTTTTTGTTAATACATCATACTAGATGAATATGAAAACTGGTTTCATGCTTGGTCGAGTTTTGTGACTAAATGTAGACTTTAAGAGACAATTTTTATCAATTATTGCTTTATTGCTTACAAACACTGAATAAAACAACTGAAAAAAAAGGTTGTGTATTGTAGTTTACCGCTTAGATGTCATCCAATGGACATAAGTATCTTATGGCCACCAAGAAGTTAATTGCAGCCACAATCAGTACAGAGGAACTATTTGTTCGAACGTGATGAATTTTTTTTTGTTAGAAAGGTTATTTAATTTTGTTGCCTGAAAGAAGCAATGACTTTTTCAATCCAAAATATTTGAAAAACATGATACAATAGTAGAAGAGATTCATAAATTTTGTTCTTCTTAATCAATCTTTTAAGAAAATCTATTCTTAATCGTGTACGTAAATCGTTTCCTATCTCAGTAAAAGTGAACCGTGAAACACAATCTTTTTATTTAAATAGCCAATTTCATCATAAACTCAGCAAGCAAAAATCTGATAATTTTCACCAAAAAATACCTTCAACCCAAAATAATCTAATTTTACGTTAAGTATCAGCAACACATCAACTAATGGTGGCACATAGTGGAGGTGCTAAAGACACACAACGCGGCCACTCATTTAAGCTTAAATAGGCTAAATAACTTAATAACGCAGCTCGAGATTGGGGCGGACCCGGGTAACTCAAGCCAACTGAAGCCAGAAATTGAAGCCAAAGGTAAAAATTGTCGAAAAGCAGATGAAGGCATGCACAATGAAAGGACTAAAGAATAAGTGGATGTATCTGGGAGTAGAGCAAAGAAGGCAATGGATGGTATAGCTACTTAGGCTGAGTCAACGATGACGATGACGACGACGATATCATTTTATTACACAGCTCAATGGCAAAAATGTTCAAGGTAACAAAACCTGAAGTGGTGAACGTGGTTAGCAGAAAGATGAGATGAGAAGATGCGAGGGTAGTCTTTGGGGTAAAGTGTTGCCATAAAATTTAGACAAAGTTTATAATAAAAGCAAAACAGTAAAAATTCACCCCAAAAATAAAAAGTAAACTTAAAACCAAAGCAGAGAGAGAGAGTGAGTGAGTGAGAGAGAGAGAGAGAGAGAGTGAGTGAGAGTACAGATGCTAAAGTATAGAGTGTGTATGGGGCAAGAGATTGGCAAAAGCATGGGGAAGCATTGGAAAGCATGGGAAGGACTAGAAACTTTGGCTGGCTGGTTACAGAATGTGCTGCCGCCTTGAATTAGCAAATTTCACTTTCAGTTTCTGCTTTAGATTGCTAATGAAAGCAGCTATGGCAGGACTTTAAGTGAAGCGATGTTGGTTGACTTTACTAAAAAGGTGGCTTTGTATACTTTACATTTTCTCATCTTTAACTTTTCCTCCCGTTGCCAGGGTCAGAGGCCATTAATGTGTTTCATTTCATTTAACTTTTACGCTCATGGTACTGAAGTAGTAGAGCAGGTAGATGGCTTCAGAGGGTGCCGACGTGAGTGGTGAAAGCTACGTCACGAATGAAGGAAGCTTAACACCTTTTGGCATTTAGCAGCAATAGAAGTAGTATAACAAAGAGAGAGAGAGAGAGAGAGAGTGCAAAAATATTATTTTGTAACCTAAAGTAAAAAAAAAGAACATTTTTTTGTTTTGTATTATATTTTTTCTGTGTCTGCCCTGGTCATTCGACTACTCTTAACCAACTCCAAACACTTGACCCAGCATCCATTTCTGCCTTATTTTAGTGTACTGCAGAGGTCAGGTATATTGGATGAAGGCGACCTTCGTTTATCGTTTAGCTGCTGCTGACAGCAGTCGTCATTAACCTTTCATGAAGAGTTGAGCAGGTTAGAGATTGGAGGTAGAGCACAAATGAGCGACTTACACAGTGGAATATAGTGAATGGGCAATTGGTAAAGATATGGAGAGGAATGGAATGGAATGGACCGAAGTGAAATGATGTGGAACAGATCACACCACATCACATCACATCATTTCACATCACATTCTTTGACTTTAAAGTTAAGCTAATTCAAGTTATGGTATAGCAAACCCCAGTATCAAGTTGTAACTTTCTTTGTTTTATGGAATGTGAAGTAGAATGGAATGAGTTCCTCAACAAATAAACTTAAAGCATTTGGTTTGTTTGTTTGTTTATTTTGAGTATTTACTTAACACAAAATTTTATGATGATGTTTTATTGTAACAAGCTTCTTTTTACAACTTTTTAATGTACTTTAAACAGTTGAAAATATTTTTGGTATTTAAAGTCATTTTTATTGACCCAGTTTCAGTTATTTGTCTGGGAAAAGCAGAAACAACAAAAATCATTAAACGAATGAAAAGGAAAACCCAAAGTGCACAACAAACGAACAAAAACTATAACAAAATAAGACCAAACCGCACACGAATTGTCCGGCGTGTAACCGACTTTCAACGTAACCGCAAAGCATCGACCACACTACGGAAATATTTGCTAAATAAAATTTACGGCATTTCATTGTGTTACGTGGCATTGCGTTACGTTGTGTTACGTTGCGTTGCATTGCATTGCGTTGAGTTAAGCTGCGTTATGCACGCTCTAAACCTCAATATAAATGAGTTAAACAGCAAAGCAGAACAGAGAGTGAAGGGAGTAAGAGATATTGATTGGATTTACTGAAAATATCTATTTGGAAAATAGATTTATAGGTTACATCAGAAACCACTTTTCAGTTGTTTGAATTCAGGGTAGTAAAAAAGAGAAAACAATGTCCTGATTTTGATTCTTGATCTTGAAAATACTTGATTATTTTATTGATATTTTATTTGTGCTGAATCTCAATGATTGAATTTTTCTGTATGATTTCCATTTAATTAAATATTGTATGGCGACTACCTCTTTCAATATCTAAAGTTATGTTTACGTTCTATGTACATCCCTCTTATATCCTTACAACAAAAAATAATCAAATTTATTATTTTAAAGTCACCTCTTTCACTTTAATGGAGTCTCCGAAACTCGGTTCTAGTATGTGTAATAAACATTAAGACAAAGTGATTAAATAGAAACTGAAATGCTCCGATTTGTTTAAATGTCTCACTTTCTTCAACAACAATATGTTCTGAGGAGTTATTTTTCGCAATACACGATATTAATGACAAATACTACATATTTATTTACATTGACATCGTCAGCATTAAAAAGAAACTGGAATTAAAGAAAAAAATCAAAATCATAATCTTCTCTCTCTATAGTTGACTACTCTAGAGAGTCTTTTTAAAGCCTCCACTTGACTTTAGGATGCTGGCACAGACAAAATAAAGACTGACTAAGCTAAAGAAAAAAAAAAAAGTACAATCAAAACCAAGTTGGCATATGAAGACACTTGAAGTATGATTATCAGGAATCTTGATTCTGACTAAATATACAAGGACACAATTCATTGTTGTTGCTATTGTTCTTATTGCTGTTCTTGCTGTTGATGAAAGTGCAACAACCAAGTGACATACGAATCGCATGATTATGTTGATATATTCGTATATAAATGCTGACGATGTTGGTGGAAAGTACTAAAAATGAGTTACATGAAGAATGCATTCTAACATGACAATGACAGTGATAAAAATGATGTACATAAAACAATATTGTAAATAGATAAAAGAAATTTTGTAAACGATTTATATACTCGTACATAGATAGATTTACCAGATTGAACGTTTTTAATTTTTTTCAACCAATTATTATTTATTTATTTCTAATAAAATATAAATATGACTTAACGCACTTAAGGTAAACATTTTCTCAGTGTACGAGTTTTATATTTCAGCGAAAAAATAAAAGATTTGCCGTCTTAAATGGTGACAATGATAGACATAGGATAGATATGCTGAAAGACATATGTAAAGATTGAGAACTCTTCAGCACAAAATACCGTTGCGTTGTTCCAGACTCCATGTACATAGTGTCATATTGTTTGCAGTTATCCTTCAGCCTTCCGACTGTCATTGTTGATATTCATATGCTTCCATGCAGCAGCAACACTAAGAGGCAACAGCAACAATAGAAAAATGAGAAGACCTAGAATTTTAATCTTCAAGTGATAAAGTACAAATGCAGACATTAGAAGACTTTGCTTCCCAATGCTCGCCACCCTCTCGGAGTATGCTACAATGATGATGAATGACAATACGAAAAGGCGTAATTTTTTGTTGCCGCCTACGTTTAGTTTTCCCTCTTCCATTATCTTTTTTTTTGTGATTTTCTTACTTGCTGCCTATTGTTCGAGCACATTTTTTTGTTGCTGTTGTTGTTCATACTCCTTCCAGCTTTTCCAAAAGATAGAACAATAGTTTGTAATTTAGCGGAGAACTCATGGTAACGATGGTGGTGTAGAAGCGTGAAAGATTGTAAAGAAGGCGCCAATAACAACTAAGATAGACAGACATATGGACGGATGGATGGACGAAAGGACAGACACACATATCATCAGTTTCTACACAAATTGTATAGAAACAGGGAGAGAGAGAGAGAGAGAGAGAGAGAGAGTGAGCTTCATTTGTCATTTGAGGATTGGTGTGATAGCGGCGGTGGCATTGTCGTTGAATGAATGTGGAATGTCAAGATTAAGCATCATTACCACGAAACAATTCTACTTGTTTTTTTTTTTTTTTATATAATTTTCATTTTCTTTCATTTATTACTTTTTTTGTCTTTTATTTTATTATACTTTGTTTGTTCATCATTGCAAGTTAATGAAAAAATAAAAAGGCAGAGGAAAAAAATTTCATGGGATATTCATTTGTCTTTAGTTTCAATGTTGCTGCTCCTATCTTTATATATAAAAGTCAAGCATATTAAAGTCTCATCAAAGTTGACTTTCATTCATTTGAGTTAGCGAAATTAAAAATTGCATTTAATGCTGTGCGCCGTAAAGTAAAGTAGGCAATGAATGAATGAATGAATGAAAACTCATTAAAATTGGCAAGGAAAACACACACAAACACACATACACATACACTCACATAATAAAGCAATTAAAATTGAAGTTTAAATAAATTGAAAGAAGTAAACATAAAAACAGAGACGTGAAAGAACAAAGAATGTATGGCTGTTTTTTTTTCTTTGCAAAAGCGAACGGGATAGAGGAGAAGTGAAAATCATATAAAATTTTACACATGTGCGCAATTAACATAACCTGAACAACAAATACAGACATAATTTACAAAACATACACACACTCACCCACACTCAGAGAGACACGGGTCCTTCTATACTCTATACTCTAAACCTTTATCTTTATCTTTACCTTTTACTCATTCCATGTTACTTTGCATTCTACGCACTTCCGCGATGTATAGACACTTCATACTTTTGTGTCTTTTTACCTGTCTGCTTAAGAAATTAATGACGACAGAGAGCGAGAGCAATGGAAGAGCAAAAGAGTTGGAAATTTAAATAGTATGTGTAGCTATAGTATCGCTTGATATGATGTTCTATGTGAGATCTGCGCGGTATAATTACGACGCCTACTACATAACCAACACCAACAACAAACCGAACCAATTTGAAGTGGGGCTGTGGGCCCTGCTACTGAGTGTTGAAATAAGAGTTGAACATTTTAAAGCATACTTCATGATGGTGACGTCTGTAGGTGGTATTTGGTTGGGTTTATGGCCACATCATATGTACGAGTATGTATATACATATATGTATGCAAGTATATTGTTGGAGCGCTGTTGCCTTGCGTGCTGCTGTATATATGAAGTGAAAATTAATTTCTAAATGCGGGAAATTAACAAATTACGAAAGTGCACTTACACACAGAGAGAGACACACACATTGGAAAACAAAAAATAAACATGCATGCATTTAGGCGGAAGCAGACATGCCATAATTTAAACAACTACAACAAAGACGGTACACGTTCTGGCCAAAAGGTGTTGAGGCATGTGGCACACGAGTTCATTCATTACATACATTGCTGCGGTACGGTATGGTGCGGTTTGAGTTTCAGTTTGGAATGGGTTGAGTTGAGTTGGGTGTGGGCGTAGGTTATTATGGCTGGAATAGGGTTGATGTTAGAAAACTAAACTAAAATCTTCCGTCAAATAACAACAAATAAGCATTTAAGATACGCTTGACTGCATACAAAGACATTTACATCGTAAGAGATACATAGATGGTACTCACTCACTCACTCACTAACTGAGTCACTCACACACTGACATACATACTCACTCGCAGAGTACACAAATGACAGTTGACAGCTTTGCTAATTTTCTTTCAAAACCAAAACGAAGTTAACGACTGTTTCCTGTCAAGCTGACTTGATGTTTTTCACTTGCTCAATCTACATTCTATTAAAGAAAGACAAAGCCCTACACCTTCAGGAGATACTGACACTCCCAATCTGCTTCCCAGCCATCCAGTCAGCCTTCCTGCCTGCCTACCTCTCCCACTTCAGGCACTTCCTGTCACCATGTAGTTATTATTTTCGACTAGAATGGTGACGACAACATCAACAGTAAGAATAACAGCAACGAAAACATTTTCAACACTTTCATTGTACTTTTAATTAAGTTGTGCGCTCCTGATTTCATGTTCAAGGAAATTTGTTTCTTTGTTGTTTGCTTGGTTCGAACATACTCGTACTACTTATTGTACTTACTTAGTACTACTCGCACTCGCACTTGCACTCGCACTCACCTCAGCTTCAGCTTCAGTTTCGGTTTCGGTTTCGTTTTTGTTTTTGTTTTTGTTTTTATTTCTGTGGTTTTACCCAAAACGACATTTGTTCTAAATTTTTGAGGTTATGTTACGCGTAAAAAGCGTTCAGCGGCGCCGAACATTTATATAGACATTTTGACAGTTCTTAAGGAGCTTGAGGTAGACAAATAGAAAAACTGATAAGGATGTTAAAACTAACTAACTAGTTTATTTAGTTATGGAAAAATAGGTTAAAAGTGGCATACAATTTAATGGAATATCTTTATATTAATACAAGTATCTTTGAAGTTGGCTGAAACTTACAAATTTACAAACATAAAAGCATTTATTTTTATGCTCTGTACATTTATACTATATATATATGCCTGGAGATATATTAAAGTATTTTTTATATTTAACTGAGTACTTGATGAAGTTCTTCATAAAGTAAATGGGAATGGAAAAATGTAATAATAGCAAGAATCTCCGCTTTAAGGTGAACTCTGATTAAGGAAACTATCCATTGATCCATTGATCTGTACCAACAATTCGATAGTTCAGAAAAAAAGGGTACAGCATGCATATACATGGGGACACTAGTGGATTTGTCTTAACCTTTGTATCCTTGTCACGCTAATCATTTTCATACATGACTATGAATACTTAATGGGGTCTTTATTGAGGCAAAGTGATAATATCTTTTCAGATTATGAGTATGATGAAAAATATTGTATATACAATTCAGTTGATTTGGATATGGAAATATCTTATACCTTTTGAATAATTTTCAAAATATATAAAATATATTTTGATAATCAGAATAATGTAATTAAATTTTGGTCGTTCATTTGTCAAAGCAAAAAATAAAAAATTTTAAAAATTCCAAATTCGTTCTTCCCAATATGGCTATAAGAGCTGGTATTTGGGAATGGAGTCCCGTGAAGCTTACTAAAATTTCATATAAGCAAACTAAAAGTTTTGGTAACAACCACATTCAATGTCGATGTTTGTGCTTTGCTTGTACTAAGGAATGTCAAAAACTTGCCATGAATCATCGGTTTTTCGCACACTCAAGCTCACTTTTTAGTGACCGTCCATCCAAGCAGGAAAAAATAAAAAACTGGTTGAGCAACCGGGCACCTCCAAAAAATTGCTCTCTGTTTCCAAATTCAATAGATTGTTATCAACCACTAAAAAAAGCAGAGCATTTAACTACACTCCCATTGTCAATATCGGAATTTTATCCACCACCACTGGATGGTTGCCAACCACCTTTGGAATGTTATCGAAAAAATATGAAAACTGAATCAGCACTTCCATCGAATTACAATTCTAATTGTGATTCCTGTCCAACACAGATCATGGCTTCGAATGAACAGAAATCAAACATCTGGCAAACCATCAAGAGGTTTGCATTATCAATGTACTCATATAGTGATAACGTTTTAACTAAAGAGTCCAGAGAACATCAAGCAAAAATTCGACACTCATATCCACGACCATCACATTTGAAAAAATCTAATTTGTCCTCTTCGCATTCTTCATTACCAAGTCCATCACGATCACCATCACAATCTCAATCATTTCTTACATACTTAAGTCCAATAAAAGAACATCCAAAATTATGCACAGATCCTAGCTCACCGGATTATGAACAAATGGTAAAGATTGCTAAAATGATTTATAATGAAAGTAGGAATGAGTATGAAAAAAGAGCAGATCAAGAAACACAACATATTTTGCTTTCCAAATATTCTCAAATATTATGGGAGATTTGCGATTGCGGTCACTTTGATGTTGTAGACATGTTGGCAAAGGAACCTAATAGAAAGCTTTGCACTGATCCCAACTCGATACATTATGAGCACATGCGGATGACCGCCGTCGTGCTGTTTAAAACAGCTACGAGGTCTTCTCAACATCGGGAACATCAAAAGTATCAACATTTAATTATTTGCAGATGTCTTCGAAGTTTAATGGAGATGTTCGACTGCCACCCAGAATCTTTCTCGTTCACTAATCAACCAGAAAACTTATCACAACCATTACTAGAACCTTACGAACTGTCATCAATTCAGACAAAAAAAATTTAAAAGGAGTTGTATGTATGTTGTATCGAAATTAACCGAAAAATTGGCTTAGAAACATTAAAAAATTTTTTGATTAAAATAAATAAATAATCATAGCTATTTTAATTTTATGGCGAAGGTCAAATAGATTGGAAGCTTACTTTTTATGCACCCAAATTTGACATTAGCTCGCTTTTCTACACATATTACGAAACAAAGTCCCTTTGCCGTGTCTATCTGTCTGAGTTCGATAAACTCAAAAACCACCAAATGGATTTTCATATGGGTTTCACCATTGGACAGAGTGAGTCATCAGGAAGGTTATAGGAGTATAATTTATTAAGGTTATTCGCAATATTGGCTGAAATATGACGATAATTTCCATAAATTTCAAAAATCAAAGCCAAAGTGTCGATAACGTCGAAGTCAACAGAAAGCAGTGTATTCCGAAATACTGTAGGGAATTAACACCTCCCATAGGTTAACGGGTGTAGCGGCATACGGTTTTAGTAATAAATGAGTAGCCGTCGTTCATGACTGTTCATCGAACATCAAACGTGTTCGATTGATTTTGATTTCGTGAGCTAAGTAGGTAGGTGGTTAAAATTGACAATGATATGTCTTGATTTGAGACTCATTAAAGCACATAGTGTTGATACAGGTTTGTGACCTTTAAAAATTAATTTAAATAATTGTAGCTCCCAATTTCTAAATGCATATAGAGCAGTTCTAGGGAAGCAATTATTTTAATTTAGTTAATTTATATATTCGAATTGGATGGATCATTTCCATAATACTTCAGTGATGCAGCTACCTAACCTAATCAACTGATCAACGGATCTTGATATTGGTATTATGAAATACCAGTTCAATATTTGACATTGAATGCTTAAGAACTCGTTTTATATTAGGTGTAGGCGAATGGATATTTTCAAAATCACAAGGGAGTATTTGGTTAAATGTCACTATATTTTGTGTGTCCAAGTTATCATTATGGGGGGATTACCAGTTTTAGTAACCGGGTACCTCTGGTTCCATGTTATTAAATGTCCTCTGTTTTGTAGCTCTCTCAGCGTGATATCTCAAAAAATGATACTAATTTATATATTTAGAAATGAACAGATTAATCCCAACATTTCTTCTCTTAACTCACTTCCACACACGCACACACAAGTATTTTACTATACTACAACATGGTTCTATGCGTTTGAAACGTATATAACGTAATATATTTTCTAAATTGTCAAAAAGATTTGTCTGCTGCTCTTTCTAAAACGTATGTTTTTTTTTTATTAAAAATGAACATATATTTTATGGTAATTTGTAGAATCAATTTAAGATATTAAATTTATAAAGCTTCCTCTGGTAATTGCTAGGAAACCCTGTGAATTTTCAACACATATTTCTTACTTTTTTAATTATTCAAAATGAAACTCAGTAGACATTTAGAAAAAGCTTTCAAAATTTAAGTAAATCTTATTTCGGACAATGTAAATTTTTTTTTTTGGCTGTAATATTGGAAATTTTAACTTCTTACACAAAAACTATTCTACCACGCCAATTCCCATTCAATATGAAAGTAAGTGGTGTCGCTCAAACAGTTCATTACTGTACCATCAGATCAGATGTTTTCTTAAAACCCTTATGGGGCAGCATTGCTGCATGCAATTTTGCATCAAAAGCATGCGGTGGCGATAAAAAAGGTGTTTTAAAAAACTTTATGAAACCACTTAAACCACCAAAACATAAACCTGATAATAAAATATCAATTGTGGGAACTGGTGCAGTTGGAATGGGATGCGCTATTGCCATACTTTCGGAGAATGTAACAAATAATCTGTGCTTGGTAGATGCACGAAAGGATTGGTGTAGAGCCGAACGCTTAGATTTGGCACATGCGTCAATGTTTCTAAACAATCCTCAGATAGAGAAGTGTTGTGAGGCATCGGGAACGAAAGATTCACGTATTGTCGTTATCACAGCAGGAGCACGACCCAAAAAGGGTCAAACTCGTTTGGATGTCGCACAAACTACGGCAGATATTATCAAACAGATTATGCCAGATCTGGTTAAAAACAGTCCGAAAGCAATTTTCATAGTTGTTTCGAATCCGGCGGATGTAATGACATGGGTGGCACAAAAAGTCACCAAATTGCCACCAGAACGTATTGTCAGCACTGGCTGTCATCTCGAATCGTCACGTTTTCGTTATTTTATTGCAGAACGTCTTAAAATAGCACCATCCTCGGTAAATGGTTTTGTAATCGGTGAACATGGAGGTACAGCGGTGCCTCTGTGGTCCACGGTAACTGTAGGCGGGATATTGCTGAGTAAGCTGCAACCTAAAATTGGATATTCGGACGATCCAGAGAAATGGTCGGATATTAATAAGAAAATTGTTAATGCCGCTTTCGAAGTTATCAATGTGAAAGGTTATACAAACTGGGCTATTGGACAGACAGTGGCCGATGTTTGTGAAGCATTTCTCGAAGACAGTGGACGAGTTCTAACTCTGTCAACGAATGTCAAAGGATTCTATGGATTTAAAGACGATGTCTTTATGTCTATGCCTTGTGTATGCCGAGGTAGTGGTATCACTGGTATTCTTAAGGTGCCCTTAAATCCTTGTGAGACTGCGATGGTAAAAAAATCTTATGAAACTTTGTTAAAGGCTCAGTGTTCCATAAAGATGGATAAGAAGAGTAAGAAGAAATAAATAAATTATGAAATTTTTGGATAATTTTTGTTATTATTTTATTATCATAGCTTTTGAATAATTTTCAAAATTTAAATTTAGTAATTTCAACTTTTTTTTAAATCAGAGTAATGCAATTAAATTATTATTTTTGGTATCTTATTTGACGAATCAACAGTCTTAAAATTCTAAATTCGCACTTCTCAATATGGCTATTAGGGCTAGTATTTGGGACACGTTTCTGAAATCTCCTGTGCTCAATAGAAGCGCAGTTACAAAAATTTCCTATAGACAAATTAAAAATTTTAGTAGCGACTTCTCTCAACGTAAGTCTGGAAAATGTCGGTGCTTAGCTTGTACTAAGCAACGCGAAAGAGTTGCCATGCATCGGTTTCTAACTCGTGGTTCTAATGAATGTTGTGAACCGAGGCAGCCAGTTAAATCAACAAACTTTTTTGGTGAGGAAATTCGAAGTATGATGGTTACTTTTGGTCCACCAAAACAAAATGCAAGACGTCCATTGGAGCCACCATGTATCCAACAATCATCAGTTTCTTCGGAATCATCAAGATGTGCAGTGCCACCCGTTTGCCAAAAACCATATTCAAGTAAAGATGGGTCGATCTTGTGTAAGGCCTGCAATAAAATGAGAAATGTTTGTCGTGATTACTGCGAGCCAAGCTCGAATACTGGAGGTCATCCTTGCACGCTGGAAACGAAAAAGAACTCGATTATTTGCACTTGGTGTGAAAAGATAATGAAATTGTGTGATAGTCGATGTCCAGATTTAAGTTGCCAGCAATCAAGATGCTGCCAACCTCCGCCATCACAACCATCTACAGAATGCTGTCCAGAACCACCTGTGGATCGTTGTCAAAAACCTCCTACCGAATGTTGTCCAAAGCCGCCTATGGAATGCTGTCCGCCAAATCTTCCCAAATGTCCGCCGCCGCCACCACCACCACCACCCGAACCTATACCTTGTCCACCACCACGTCCTGCAGAGATATGCTCGCCGGAGCCCTGTCCAAATACATTTTGTTTAGTTAAAAAAGGACCAGCCAATAAATGCAAACGTATATGTGATTGTAAGGACAATCGATTACCACCAAAATACTCGAAACCAGACTGTCCTCCACCATCGAAATGCAGTTCACCAAATGCACTAATATGCAGCCCTCCGTCACCAACTCGACCAAAATGTAGTCCAGCAGTACGATCAAAATCAAAAGAACCTTGCCCACCTCCACCTTCAAAAGATTGTTGTCAGCCTGCACCTCCATTGCAATTATCGGAAGTTTGCCCTCCACCAATGGAATGCTGCCACCCACCTTCGGATTTTAATCAACCATCAACGAAATGTGAACCACCATCAGTGAAATGTAAACCATCACCAGTGAAATGTGAACCATCACCACCAAGATGTGAACCATCACCACCAGTGAAATGTGACCCTAAGCCGGATCCTTGCCTACTTTCACGGTATGCACCACCACCAAAATGTGGTCCTCCTCCAAAACCTCCAGAAAAATGCTGTTCACCTTCACAGATTTCCGATAATCGACTATGCACTGATCCCGCCTCCGTATGTTATCCGTTATTACGTAATAATATTTTGGAATTGCATAAAGCAGGTCTAATGATCTGCCATGATTCTATACAGCAAAAGAAGCAAAGGGCCATAATATGCCAATGTTGTCAAAATATTTGGCAGATGTGTAAATGTGATTGTCATTGTGGCCCCGCACCTACCTCGAACTCAGTAAGTTCTTGCAAAAAGTTATGCACGGATCCTTGTGGTGCGAATTACATGGAACTGAAAAAGAAGATTTCGCTTCTCTATGAGGCAGCCATGGTACGTTGTGATGACCAAAGAGTGCAATTGAAGCAACAAGAGGTAATTTGTCAAGGAGTCCGGAATATACTGGCGATCTGTGATTGTTGTCCATCAAATTCGACATCGTGTTTGAAGCGAAGTCCTTCTCACTGTCCGTCAAAAAGTATTATGGATACCGTGAAGAATTTTGCAAAATCAATGTATCAACCAAAAACATCAAGTGTGAAGGAGTCACAATTTGAATCCTGTCGGTCACCATGTAAATCATCTATCCCAATATATTCAAGCTCAAATACCTGTTCACCGAAATTATGCACAGATCCTAACTCGAAGAATTTTAAACAAATGCGGAGCATCGCTAAACAAATTTATGATAGAAGCACGGCTGAATGTGACACAATTGCCGATCAGGAAGCACAACATACTTTGCTTTGCACATGTTGTCAAACGTTGTGGAAGATTTGCGACTGTAGTTCCTTTGATTCTCTAGAGACGCTGCCAAAGGACCCTTGTAATAAGCTTTGCACTAATCCAACTTCAATAAATTACGAGCGAATGCGGAAGACCATCTGCGTGCTTTATGAAGCAGCTATGACGACCTGTAAGCTGCCAGAACAACAAAAGAGTCAACACCAAATTATATGCAGATGTATTCGAAGTATAATGGAGATGTGCAATTGTTGCCCAGAACCATGCGAAACCCACCAATCAGACTGCTCATCACCGCCCATGGTAAAATGTTCTGAACAACCATGTGTCCAAACGAAAAAAAAAAAAACCTCAACCGATGCTTGTGTGGATTGTTTTGAAGAGTTAACTAAAACAACGTGCTTACTTTTTGGTGCTTCCAAGAAGCTGAACGCTGATCCATGTCAACGGAAGCTTCTCAGTGATCAAATATTGAAATATTGTTGTAAAATACAAGGACTTTGTAAATGCATAGATCCTTCTGGCTCAAAACCCAATTCTAAAGGAAAATGTGATTTTTATGATAAAAAAGAAAATTACTGGCTCAGTCATTTACCTGAGCATCGTGGTTGTGGACAGCTTCGAAATTATAAGAGTGATTCTAAGACACAATGTATGGATAGCAATATAAACGATGAAGAATCCAAATTGCTTAATCAGGAACAAATTGATGAACTGATTTGCGAGTCGTGTAGAAACATAATCCTTTTGTGTGATTCACGACGAAAGTCCAATCGGAGCAAGTCACGATCTCTATCACATTTGAACGCAAACAAACAAAAGCCGCATCAATTCTCTCATGACCAACAACAACGTTCGGTCAGCTGTGATGCCAGACAACAAGGCCTTAGAAAGAAAGCTCGATTAAACCGTTGCAAATTAAAAATTCAACGTAGCGAAAACAAGATAAAGGGCTCAAAAAAAAGCTCATTATTCTTTAGGGGCCGAAAGAGTCATAGACAACGTCGATGTCGAAGTTTTTCTTATTATAGGAACAAGGGCGATGATGTACTTGTAACCAAGTGTTGGAATAAGTTATATGAGCTATTTGAACGCCAAAGAACTACTCCTCAAAGAAATAATGAACTAAACAATATAGAATATGTAACCGATCCACTTATTAAGAAAAATACAGTGTACACAGAATGCGTTCAAAGACCTGAGTATATAAAAAAATTGGTTGAAGATTATGTGCGAAGACCAACTGGAAACAATAAAGATGAGTAAGAATATTTTCGGTACATTTGAAATGTTAATAACATTAATTTTTCATTTCCATTTTCATTTAATAAGGAATCATACTAGTGAAGAACAAGGCTGCATCAAGTCCTTGAGTACTAAAAAGCTGATTGAAACTGAATCTGTAATATCACCCACAAAATCTAGGGAGGATGAACATGAATTGAACTGTAAAGAGATTAAAACAAATAAGGCAAACGATTTAGATCAACGGCAAAGTAAAGACACCGTTCAAGTTTCAAAGTCAACGGAAGAAGAATTGAAGGAATCTGAGGTAAAACCAATTGTAAAGGAAATTGTTGGAACATATAACCCCGAAACAAAAAAACCACTTTGTATAGCATTAGTTCTAAAGAAGGACAGTTGTAGTCAGAATCACAAATGGCATGGAGAAATTGGCTTAGTAAAAGACAAAGAAAAGTGGATTCAAAATATCAAAAGACGAAAGCTTTGTGGATCTGAAAATAAAAACACAATGCAGAAGCTAAATGTTGTTAAGGATGTGCCAAAGAAAGGAAAATCTGAGCTTCAGAAAGTAATTGAAAATTCAAATCAAAAGAAAGTGATTGATGAATTAAAAGCAAGTAAATCTGATGAATCCAAATTTGAAAAGTTAAATGACAAGCGAAAGCTAAAGAAAGCAATTGAAGAACCAAAACGCGAAAGTGTTTTACCACATACAAAGAAATTGATAAAAATATCAAAGCATAGCATATATAACATTTCATTAAATTCTGCTAATGATACAAAGAAATTGCAGCTAAAGAAATGTAGTAGTGGCTTTCCAAAGGCAACGCCAGTCGATTGTGCCCAGTGCCAAAGAAATGAACCTCAAATTTCTTTGCCAAAGGTCACAAACGATCGTGTCGTCCCAAAGAATCAAAAAAGCAAATATAAAGTAAAAATCAACGAAATTGATTTTAAAAAGGCTGAAAGATTAGATAAGCTGCTGAGATTAGATAACATGCTTGGTTTAAATAACATATTTAATTCGGTTCCAAGGTCTGCAATAAATATAGATCAAGGACAATTTGGTTTTAAATGTATCACAAGCAAAAATACTCCATCTGATTCTCATAACAAATCAAAACATGATTCAAAGGATATTAAACCAACAAAAGTAGATGTTAATAAAAGTACTAACAATTCAATGGATAAAAAGATCAAGACAATTCTGAATAATCGCAGGGATAATACTTCAAAATTGAACGATAAAGGTGTCAATAGTAGTGCTGGTGATTCTTACAATAAGTCAGGACATGAACATGATTCAAAGGATTTTAAACCAACCAAGGTAGATGATAACAATTCAAAGAATGAAATCATCAAGAAAACTGCGAATCATCATAAGGAAGAGTCTAAAAGCTTGCGTAATACTTCAAAATCTGATGTTAACAAAAGCGTTATAAATTTATGGGACAAAAAACCCAAGGCAATAGTGAATCTTCAAAACACGGATGATACTTTAAAACTTAACGATGAAGGTGGAAAACATATCAAAAATGATTCCCATAACAAGTCAGAGAGACATATTTCCAAGGATATTAAACCAACAAAAGCAGATATTCACAAAAGTAATAATAACAACAAAAATACCAAGACAATTGTGAATCATCGGAAGGATTGTATAACTATGGATAATTCTTCAAAAACGAACGATAAATGTGGTGAACAAGGAAATAATTCAAATAATTCAGACAATGGACATGGGAGAAATGAAATAGATCAAGATTTTACCACCATCAGAGGGCTAGTGAAAATTGGGCAAGTTCTCGATAAGAATAATATGAAAATCGATGAAGCCAATAATCAAACAAGTAAAGGGCCAAGATTCATGAAAATAATTCTACAGTCAAGAGTAAAAAGACTGAAAGAGATGTTTGGTAGACATAATGTTGATACAATTATACCAGAATTAAGTAATCAGACAATATTGAAAATTCAATCTGATGCAGAACCAAAAGATTCTAATGATAATGGTACGACAAATGTTGTTTCTGATATTGTTGGAAAAATTGATACTATATCAATTAAAAATGAATTCAAACAGCAGAGTACTGATACGGAAAGTCAGGGACAGATTCAACCCAAGAAGGAGTGTGGTTCAACAAAAGCAGCATGGAAATCAAATGAATGGTACAATCCATTTAAATCAAATAAATGTAGACCAAAATTTGAGGATAATACCTCAACTATGTCTAAGAAAATATTTAAATCAAGTAAAAAGACTTCCAAGGATGATCAAATTGGTGGTTTGGAATTTAAGAAATATCCATCATGGCAAATGACAAACAAGAAATCAAAATTGTGTAAGCGAAAGTTTAAGGATAATACCCCACCGAGTTCCTCTTTAGCATACCAATCAAGTAATAAATTATCCAAGGATAATCAAAGTGGTGAATTGGAATTGGTAAATTATCCACCGTGGCAAGTGACAAACAAAAAGGTATCAATTGTAGGCGGTGATCATATGGGTGTAGCATGTGCTACAGCATTAGTATCTCAAAATGTTACAAATAATATTTGTGTAATAGATCCTTACAATCATTTGAAGAGCGAGCCCAATGCAATGGGATTACTGAGTAATGCAAACATTTCACCAAGTCGAGATAGTGCGGAAACTAAAAACTCAAGAATTGTAGTAATTGCGACAAATGCTCCAGCCCAAGTAGGTGATAAGTATGTTGACATTGCAAAAAGATCTGCCATGATATTACGAGATATGGTACCACGGTTAGTGCAAGCAAGTCCCCATGCAATATTTATTGTACTGACAAATCCAGCAGATTTAATGACTTGGTATGTGAAGAAAATTAGTCAATTGCCATTGTGTCGTTGCTTTGGGGCTGGATGTCAATTGGAGGCGGCACGTTTTAACTATCTCATTTCGAGAAGACTTAATGTAGCACCATCACCGGTTATTGGTGCCTTAATTGGCCGGAAGGGTCCGACGACAATGCCGGTGTGCTCGAGCCTTGGCATACATGGCATACCACTGCATTCAATGCTGCCCGAAATCGATTACGATGATATTGACAATACTATGAAGCAAGTACGTCGAGAGGTTACGGCACCATCAATGGTTCGTCATGTGACAAAGCGTTACACTACTTGGGGTATTGGTAATACCACATCTGATATTGTTTCGGCTATCTTAACGAATAACAATAGCGTGTTATCGGCGTGCACCAATGCCAAGGGATTTCATGGTCTTAAGGAGGAAGTTTGGCTATCATTACCCTGTCGCTTTAATCAGGGTGGTCTCAGCTCTATCTTCAATATTCAACTCAATGACATAGAAATAGAAAACTTACACAAATCGGCATCAGCATTTTTGAGTTTACAATGCAATATAGGTACGAAGATCCTTCCGACTGAAGGTGACGACGGAGATATTGATGCCGAATGAACAATTGATTATGGTCTTATAATTATTTTTAAGTTAAAAAGTTGTTTGCTAGTGAAATCGTTGTAACTACAATCAGTCTATTTTGGGCAGTGAATATGAAACGTGACAGTGGACAGTGCTACAATAGTCCTGTGTCCCGTGTCCCGTACACTGTCATGTTTCATGTTCATTGCCCAAGAGACTTGTGGCAATAAACTTAAAACTTCTTGTACTAAATAGCGTATGTATATGTGGATTGCTATGCAACAGTTTGATTAAATTACAACTTTAAAAGTTTGAATCGAAGTTTGGATTTTGTAGCATGTAATTAGTGTGAGTTGAGTTGACTGTACTGGCCAAAACTTGTCGCATGTGAAAAATTACCAACATAACACGTACTACTACTACTATTACTGCTACAACTACATGGCGACCGGTTAACGAACTTTTACATAGATTGCAAAGAAATGTTGTTCTCCTTTTATTTTTTTTGTAATCAAAATTAGTTTTTCGGTTATTTTCGAAATATGTGGCAAAAAGTTTTAACGAAATCAAGAAAGAAACTTTCAAAGCATACTTTTTGGCTTTGATAAGAAATCAATTTTTTTTTTTTGTTGTTACTCTTATTAAAAAGTGTTAAAGATTTTATTAGATTTATAAGTTTCAAAACTATTGAACTGATTGAACCATAAGATGAATGCTAACAGCTAACAATGTCATTTTATGTTTTAGTTTAACTTATGGCAAAAAGTATGCAATGCAATACTTTTCTGCATCAAATCAAATTAATAGATACTCAAAGAAATAATAAAAAATTCTAGTATAATTTGTCCAATAAAACGAAGTTGAGTGAATGTTGAATTTATATGAAAAGCAGTGCGGAAACTCGTTAAAAATGCGAGAGTGAAACTTTGATCCAAGCGTAATTAAATTTTAAACAATTTTCGAAAGCAAGAAATACAACAAATGAAGGAGATGGAGTGGAAGTGGGTGTAACAGAAGCAACCTTAGTAGGACTAAAATCAAAGTCAGCATGCTGCCTGTTCATTTTAGAAAAATATTTCAATGTTTGAATTAAGAAAAATTTGTATACAAACTGTGTTAAAAATAAAACTGCCACTAGAAAATCTTTACGAAATGGAATTAAAAAGCTATAAATAGAGGTGGAAATTTAAAGCATTTCTCCTAGAACATAATCAATTATCTGTCGAAATATTTTATAATGAATGTTTAAAAAAAAGTTATAAATTCGGCAGAGTGACCCTATGTCACACTAACCGTGTAACCATGTTTTAATTTGATCTATTCTTAAAATGATGACATAAAGGAGAATTTATTAATTGTGACTTTATCATTCTAACAAGTATTGAAGAAGCAGCTTGCCTGTTTAGGACAACATCTTTTGTATGGAATAATATCTAAGACATGACCTGCGTGGTCATGGTGATGAGAGATGAAATATTTGTCCATGTGGCCGTCTGTGAATGTTTTTCTATTATAAAAATAATGAAAATTAGGAGAAAAGTTATACCGTACATCATATATCGTAGATATGTCTGCATTTCATACTTAGAGAAGATGTTTATGTTGAAGTCCATTTGTCTAAAATAGATGGGCAATGGAAAGAAATACATTAAAATAAAAAAAATTAACACCGAAAATGGATTGATGACATTGCCTAAATGACATTCTCTGACTCTGAGTCACAAACTATGTAAATCTGATATAATTTAAATGAAAAATGTTGAAAAATAAATAAAACTTGTGTGTATAAATAAATTCCAAAGCTTCTTGCATAAATTAGCTATACTACTTACTATTGTATAAACAATATTTACTCGAGACATACTAATGAAGCCCTTTCAATGTTACTTATGACTTTTGTCTCATGTGTCATAAAAATTACTCAAACGTTAATAATTTAAACTGATGGCTTGTTTGATTGAGATGATGTTCAGTTTGTATTAGCTTTCAAATGGGGTTGATTTCATAAATAATATAATGGCACACAATAAATACCTAGGCTCTTGTCCTCTATAAAAAAATCGATATGTAATAACAAAATACCATTTGCCGTCATCACTGACTGCTCTTGTCTAAATATTATATATTGTATACAAAAAAGATATCAAAATTTCTTCATACAGTGTGTATGAGTAGAAGCAAACAATAAGCTATTTACGTTGGATAGGATATTACGCTACTACTTATATGGTCAACGTCTGCTACGCATAGACCTCCATCAGTTGGGTTGTTCTTGACAACTTTCAGTCATTTACTTAGCTTTACCGAATGTCATGACATTAAATCTATAGCCTTTAGCTTATCTTACTTTAAGTGTATGTGCACTTTAGTATTCTTCTTCTTCTTATTACAATCATCTTCAGCATCAGTCTGATTGTTATGCTGTTCAAAGTCAATGTTGTCATTGTAGTCATACCATTGATAACCATTTATTTATTTACTTTTTTTATCATGGCATATATTTTTCATCAATAAAATAAAGTACTTGTATACACTATCACGTATATATCAATATTTTGACATTCACACATTGTTTTTCTTATGTTTATTTTGGAATAAATTAATAATACTTATATCGCATAGTAAGAAAGTAAATGTTATATTTTATTGTAAAATATTGTATATTTGCTGAATTGAATATTGTTCTGGACAACTTTATGTGTGAAACTTGATACAAAGAAGATCATTTTTACGAAAAGTATTCTGAAAGGTAAAGACATGTTTGATTTGAAAATATGTCTCAAAGCTTCATATGCAAAATTTGATCTACTAAATTCAACCCATTTTGTATGTCGATTTTAATGAAAATAAAAAGAAGTTAAGTTACAGAAAGTTTGCTACTTCTGAGATATGTGTCCCCAGGCAGAAAGAGGCATACGATTTTATATATTATACAACATAAAGAGCGAGTGTATTCATGCAGGTGTTCGAATGTTAACCACTGGCGATCCTAGTAGAAATAAATACGTTATTATTCTAGAAAAGTTCTCAACATTGTCACTCAACAGAGCACTTAACGCCATTCAGCACCATCTCGAGTTTATATGAGCCATACAATATAGAAGTATCTTATCACATATTTTTACTATCCAAATTCATCTGCCATAACCAATTTCCCTTACATGCAAGTGCAGACCAAGGCCTACCTATCACTGCAACCATGAGTAGGTGGTAGTGGGTGGTTATGGTGAAAAGGCTGGACATACATACAGACATTTTTCTTTTATATATATAGTGATTTTAAAAAAAAACTACATACGAATACTTCAGGTCAGCAGCTTGTTGTAGTAAAGAAGGCCGGACAACTTTTATTAAACTTTGTACTTGTTCAAAATTACCATAAATGATTAAAAAGTTATAGTTTTGGATAAGGTATGTAGTATGTAGTACGTGTGAAATTTAAAAACAGAAAATGTACTTAATTTTTGCACTTCTTAAATGTAATTCTTAGTCTATTTTATATTTTATTACGTCCAAATGTTTTGTGGAGTGTAATTGCATTAGAGACAAACAATTTAAAATGGTTTTCATCGACCATCGATCATCAATGAATCAAATGGCATCCATAAATTAATGTATGTTGAGGAGAGAAAGTTTGCTTTTTTCGAATGTGTCAAATTAAATAAGAAAACATAAGAAAAAAAAAACATTTTCGAAACCCCTAACCCTGAGTGGGGTTCTAGCATTTTAGCTCGAAAATTTCTTGTCTAAACGTCAATGCAACAACATTCGTGAATTAAATAATACACGTTGTAATAAAATCTAAATTTATGAAGTTTTTAAAAAATATTCACTATTTTAGTTGCAGTTTCATGTGAACTTTTAATAAGTTAGTGTTTATAAATATATTTCAGTAATTTAGCCACAACACTTTAACCCATTACATATCCAAATACCGAGGTATCCGAGGTCAGAAATGGTCTGAAATTTCAATTTGTAAATAAATAATTTAATAATGTGAAAATAATTAAGTATTAGGCTGTTTACATCGAACGTGAATCGATTCTATGTTGAATCGACCATTGAATCGGACAACAACCACAAGGGAAAATGACAGTTCTTGTTGTAGAGTGTGAATCGATTCAGGTAGATTCAAGAAAGGAATCGGCTGTTAATCAAAACAAGGCTGTCAAATTTCTGATAGTGTTGGACAATTTTCGTTCATTTCCAGTTAGGAATTGTCGCTCTTTTTTTCTTTAAAACCAAAACAAAAAACAGGTGATCATGATCCAGAATCGCCGGTCTGGATGCAAAATCGATTCACATTGAATCAGTTCGTTGTGAATAGCCTATAACATGTGATCGTAAGTAAGGGTGATCGTAGTTGAATTAGTCTGAAATTTTGTCTTACTATTATACAATACATTTGATGCTATCAAATTGGTCAAACTACAGTTGTGTAAATAATTTATGTCTGTATGTAAATTAGCAATTTGTGCAATTGTAATAAAACAAATGTAATATTTTTTTTTTGATAGATTCTTTTATTAATAATCACTTATGCTCAGCACTGTTGACGCTTGTGCTACCAAAATTATAAATTAACTTAATACATATTAAGCATTTATGGAAGTATGATTTATACTTATTGATTGCACGTGTGGTCAAAGAACTTGGTAAGGTATCAAAAGATCAACTGAAGTATTTGATACAATGTATGAATATGCTGTATAAATATGTAAATATACATATACAGTGACGGCAATATTTTTTACCAGAAAGCGGAAAGACATAAACCTCCCTAACAGTCACATAAAGCTAAACCATGTCGACGTTAAATGGGAAAATAATGTTAGATATTTAGGCTTAATTCTAGATAAAAAGCTGATATTCAAAGAGCACATCAAATTTACCAATAATAGAATTAGCACTTTGTTCCGCACACAATACCCTTTTATCAACAGGAACTCACGCCTTAGTATAGAAAACAAAAAGTATCTATTTAGGTCCAAAATAAGATATTAAAAATGATTTTTAATCTGCCCTGGCACCATTCCACCATTGACTTGCATCACAAAACAAATATCGAGTTAATAGTACACAGATGTGCTCGACTTTCCTTAAATTTTAAAAATAAGTGTATCCAATGTAACTTTCCTCATATATAGTAAATAGTATGGCACAAATACTTTAATCTTAAGTGTAGATACAAGTAATAATTATTAAAATTAGTTTATTTTTTTAAGGATTTTTGTTAATCTTTTTTCTCCATCTTTTTACTATTAAGAACATATTGTTGAATCCCATAGTTACTAATCCCTTGTACGTATGTGTCTAAGTAGCATAGGAAACGGAGGCTGAACTCTTAATTAAAAAAAAAAACTAATGCTAAAACACATACATGTAATATACAAAATTATTGTGACTGTATCAATTTAGAATGAATATATACAGTGACAGCTCGTATGAGTATTCACTTCATATTAAATATTATATAAATATGATATTCTTTTTTTCTTTTTAGGTAAGTACAACTATCCTCGTAATACTTTTGGTTATGAATTCGATGAAGTAAGTTGAAAAAGGTTTTTTTAATTTTTTAGATACTCTTTCTTTTGTAAATAGTATTACATAAATAGACCCAAAAAAATATAAATTATCTTTATTAGCTCGACGAGACGAATTGATTTAACCATATTTGTCTGTCCGCATGTCCATCTGTACGTATGCAAACTAGTCCCTCAGTTTTTGAGGAAGAGAGCTGAAATTTTGTACGAAGCTTTCTTTTCACAATGCACAATACAATTGTCGTAATCAGTCGAATTAGACCACTAGGGGGCTACATACCATACAAACCCAGATCCTCAAGACCCTCGGACCACTTGGAGGGGTTAACTATCATACAAAACATGAACTTTAGAACAATAATCAGAAGATATAAAACGTGCAAAGCTAAAGTTAATTTTTTTGTACTTGTTTATTAATTATTTGTTTGTAATTTTCAATTATTTTTTATTGACAATGGCGTTGTTTTCAGTCTTAAGTCATACTAAATTTGTTTGTCTGAGTCTTCCAATTTTTCGCTTTTCCAAATTTCCATATAGTTTTCATTGTTTCCTTTTGAAGCTTAACTTCTATAAATGCCACTAAAGTCAAATGTTAAACATATTCATTCATTTCAAGTGATGAACAAAACAATAGAGTTTTATTAACATCCATCGGCTACTGTTTTAGCTTTAATAAAGAATAGACAAAAAGAGGAAATTAAAACTATTGTAAAATAGAAAAAAAGTTCAAACTTTTAACTCATTCATTCACTGCATTGAATAAAAAATAAAAAAGTAAATCTGAGTAAAAGTTTGCTTTTAATACATTTTTACTCTAATCAAACCTTTCACACTAATATGAATGGGTACTATCACTTTGATATGACATTTGTAACTCATAGAACCAACCATGTAACGAAGATCCAGAAATCGGAGCATATGGAATTAATGAGAATCAATCTGTAACTGTTCACTCAGTTTAAACTAACAAGATACAATATAATTTGATACATACAAATTTTCCAATCGAACTAGAGTTTTTCTATAGCTGGAATAGGTATAACTGGAATTTTGAGCAATATGTAATTACCATATACGTAAATCATTGAGTATTTATGAATTTCTCTATAGAAAATTTGTACATTTATTAAAAATATCTAATGAACAATTAGGGCGGTGATAAGGTATGTAAACTTCGATGAAATGATTTTATCATTCTTCTTTCCAGTTTCTTTTTCACTTTGGTCCACGATAGATGGCGTATTAAAAGCTGACAAACGCTCATTACAAGTAATAATGTTAATAAACGTTTGAGTGTTAAATTCTACAATGAAATCGAGGCGAGAAGGCAAACATTAAGGGTTATAACACAAAAGAGAAAAAGGAGAGGGAATAGAGATTTGCTGTGATTGTAGAGAAGCAATGTAAACGCACGAATATTCTGACCATTATGACCATCATTATAAACATCGCCATCCTCATCATCATTTTCATCAGTCGGTAAAAGCAAAAGAAATGACGGCAGCGTCAACGGCAACAGAAACAGCAACGGCTCAAATTGCAAAAATTAAAATACTTTTGAAAACTAATTAAAATTGTGTTGCATACTTTTTTGTGGGGCGACGGCTTAAGGCCAGGCTACACAGATTTGCTTTCGGTTCCCGGCTAAGCCCTTTTCTTTATGTTTCTCCATTTTTTGTTGAGTTTTGTTGTTTGCCCATTTCTGCTCTCGGTTTATTGATGTTCGACTTTGATTATTGCGGCGTATTATGGCATACAACGCACTTGGGTATGGTTCAGCGCATGACTGTGTCTAGGAGGAGGAGGAGGCTACGACTTTAACTGTGTGTTTCGCTGTGGTTTTGCCTGTGAGATTTTTAAGTGGCAAAAGTTTTGCCATTTGCTCTCGCTTTTATTTTCTTGTTTTCATTTCCGATTTTTATGCTCTTTTCTTCACGCTTTCATTTTAGTGCGAGTTGTTTTGCATTTGTTTGCTGGACTTTGGTAAAAAATATCCTTGATTTTCCTTTGCATACTTTTGTGCGTTTTTGCCAAGATTTTAAAGCAACGCTACAGGCGAAAAGAATTTAAAGCGAAAGTTGTGTATTTTTTCCTTAAAAGTTAATTTGTTTGTTTGTTTGTTTGTTGTTTGACTGAATCCTTTTGTGTGCCACCATTTCCTAGACACAAATCCTCATCAACGAATGCATAGCAAAATAATTCAAAGTATTAATGAAAAATTTGAGTTCAAAGTGATGTGTGTGTGTGTGTGTGTGTGTGCTGGTCTTAGTCTGGTTTCCTTCGAATTTTGCTTTCATTTTTATTTTGCCATTTTCCAACAAAAAACCAAAACAAGAATTTGTGGCCAAGGAAATCAAAGTATTTTAGTTTCGTGCAAATAGTTAAATGTTTTGTGGTATGCCTTTGAACTCATTTATTTAGGAGCATATAAATAAAATAAAATTTGAGAACTTAATGGTTCTGAAATGCCATGGATGTTGCTTTTAGGATGAATTGTCTTAAATTAAAATATAATATAATAATAAATTAGATTGGATGAGATTGATGATAAATGTACAATATTTAATGAAGTGACCCAAGAACTGAGATGCGATGAGAAAATCTTAGTGAAAATACTCTGAAAATCTTTACCATTTAAGCTAAATTTATTTGTAGTGTTTTTTGAAAACTAAGCGTTTCATACTTTGCCTTCCTTTGGCTTCAAGTCAAGTTTATTGTCAAACACTTTAAGTATATGGTGAGTGAATGGAGTGGAGTGGAGTGGAGTGGAGTGAGATGGAGTGAGTAAAAGAGAATAAACTTCTAGAATGCATTGAAAACAACAACAAAATAAATCAATAGGAACTAATGGCATAAATTTCAATGAAAAATCACTCTGCATGACTTAAATCAATTTAACTCAGCTCAGCTCAGCTCTCCACTCTAGTCAAGCGTCTTTGTTTGCCTCCATATGGAGGTAACATGAAAAGTCCTGGCAGCTGCCACCACCATAACTTCTTGGCTAAATGACGAGCACATGAGAATTGCACACGTACACATCATAACATCATCATAAATGTTATGTCATCATAACTGCATAAATGCCATGACATGGGTGTATGGAGAATACGAAATGCACCTGCCAGGCAGCCAGCTGCTGTTCAGTATTGCTATGCGCCTACTGAATACGCCATTAATTAGGATTATGGCAAGCACCATGCAGTGCACCTAAATGTATGCAATACAAAACACGCACAAACACAGTTGCTCTACAATGAGTCGTAACAACTGCATGCTGTGGTGCCTGCTGCCTGCTGCCAGTAAGCCGGTATGTCATGATTTTCCTATGTTCAAAGCTCTAAATAGTTTGATTAAGCAAATCTATTGAGTTGTTAATGGTGACGGTGATGGTGACGGTGGTAACGATGACGACGATTCAAGCTCATGCTGTGTAAATTAATTACAGCAGAACTTGTCATCATCATCATCATCTTTTCCTCCTTTCCCAT
Organism: Amiota mariae; assembly: GCA_035041805.1. Classification (NCBI taxonomy): domain Eukaryota; kingdom Metazoa; phylum Arthropoda; class Insecta; order Diptera; family Drosophilidae; genus Amiota; species Amiota mariae. The sequence goes on from JAWNKV010000287.1 coordinate 1,453,124, forward strand.
CTAATTTTTTCTTCCTCATCGTCTTCGTCATCATCATTATTGACGTCAGTTGAGTTGAGTTTAATATGTTTGATTGCATTTCTATTCATTCAATCAATAAGTCAATCTATCAATCACTCATTAAGTTTGTCCATCAATCCCTTAATAAATGCGTTAGCATACGATATTCCTTCGTTCGTTCATTTGTTCGTGCATTCATTTGTTTCTTGGTTGGTTGGTTGTTTGGTTGGTTGGTTCCATGATGGTTCATTCCTTCGATCCTAGGTTCATTTGCATTCATTAAAAATACGTTCAGTTTAAGTACAAGACTTGATTGAAGTGTACTTGATTGCATTAACAGTGCGATTTTCTTGTGGACGTCATTTTCTTCATTACTCGTGGATCGTCTATTTTTCTATGACATCTTGAAGCTTACTGCTTGCCTGCTTACTTGCCTGCCATTTTATTGTTTGGTAAAAAAGCTAACGACTTTTTAAGTATTTACACACAATTTGGCAGCAAAACTTGTTCAAGTGTAGGGCGCGTTTTGTTTAAGAACTTTTCCAAAAATTTTGAGCCAACAGCCAAAAAGTATGCTATATGAATTGTTCCTGGGCGTTGTATAATTATTTTTCACTTTCGTGAAAATTAAGAAGAATTGCCATACTACATATGATTTCCCACAAAAAAAAAAATAAAATAAGAAAAGTAAAAGAAGACTAAGGTTAAGATCGCGAGAAGGATAGAGAGAGTAGTCAGTCAATCAGAACTGTGTCACAGCGACATTTGCTGATGACACAGCTATTTATTCTCTCGGTCGGAAATACAGAATTGGAATCTACCTCGAAATTACAACACGCTCAATCGAAATATATGATTGGACGATAAAGTGGCATGTTAACTTTTCTCACAATAAAGTGATATCTGTCACTATACAAGCAGATTTTAAAACCTGTTTGGACTAACGGTACTCAGATATGGGATTGTTGCAGCTAAGGAATGCGGAACAACTCCAATTGTTCCAAAACAAAGTGCTGACTTGTGCTGTTGGTGTCCATTGGTACGCTCGTAGATGAAACCTCTCACCCTCACAGACTCGACGCAGTGGGTAAGAAGGTTTAAATGGAAAAAATCAGAAGATCTAATCCATTAAAAACTGTTTCATCAAAACATATATATATATATTTTTTTTTTGGTTAGGTTTTTTATCGCTTTTGTTTTCGACTTCACATCCAGTCGATGGTTTGGGTATTGAATTCCGCATCTTTTGTTTTCTTTTCTCATTTTTAAGTTTGAGGACTCATAAACGCAAAATGTATTCGTTTTTAAAGTAACCATGATACTTTGGCTGTAGAATCTTAATGAAATGACCTTGTCTTTAATCAGCATGCAGTGTAATCAAAATGAACAGAACATAATGAAACAGTTTATTGTCCTGTTTTTAGTGTACTTCTCGTACCGTTAACCCAATTGTGCAGTGCCCTGTTAAGACTCCAGTCATCATCCGAATCCTTTTCTTATGAAGGTGTAGGAGCTCGCTGGTTCGTTTTGGTTGGTAGCAAGGCCAGAGTGTCCTAGCAACAGTACAACTAGGCTCATTCACCCACAAACTATCTGCTAGCTCCGTGGTGCTGGCTTCCAGTCTTGAAGGGATCAACCGATATGAGGTAAATGAACATTAAAATTGTATTGTTGTATTGTTGAATAGAGTTTTGTATTGGAAATATTTGTGTAGCCACCGTACACTCGCACACACACATATGTGAAAATATACAAATATTAGTATAAATTTCTGTGAAGCATAGTTTACTATAAATTTTAACCACTCCTAAGCATGAGTTGGCATTTCATTGCACATTCAGTTCATACAGACGTTGATATATTTTGATTTTCTCACCTTTCTTTTTTTAAAAAATAAAACATAAGTTGATGATAAGCACATTTGCTTGCTGAGGCAGCTGACATGGAATGATTTTCTTTGCTTTGCCTTGCAAAGTTTTCTTCAGATATGACACAACAGATAGTTTTCAGAAAGCGGCATCTTCATTTCCTTGACAGAAAAACTCTTTCATTTCTTGAGCAAAAATTGCTTTAGGGCTGCCGAACATCCAGTCACATAGTTCTATGAATATGAGTGGTTTTTGATAAGCTACTCAAGTGTGCATCTTAGTTTAAATGAGTTGGATGCATCTTTTGCTTCTAGAACATCTAGTGCAAAGATATCCTGCAGTCATTTGTATGTATATGTGTCAGATGCAAAGTTAAAAACGTAAATGTCACATTCAGTTTGAAACAAAAAAAAAAGTGTCAAAAGTTTCCAAAACATCGACTTTCCTCCACTTTTTTTTTTGCTTTTGAAGTGAGCCTAAAGGTATTTTAGAAAAAATATATTAAAATGGCCAAAGTAATCAGTCAAATATGATTCTGTATTTAACTAAGTACAATATATCTGATGGGAGCATTTATAAAGAAAGTCATCAGTAGGAGCGGAAACTAAAATGTTTTCTGCATGGTTTTTTAATTAAAAATGTTCAAAGTTTTCAATGATTCTTAAAGGAAACAATTTATTATTTCCTTCTTTTAAGCATCACTTTTGGTTTCTTCAAGGAGAAATCATTAAATATCACACAAATAATTCTAGAAATTATATTAATGAACACAATTGATTGAAATGCTATCAAATGGAATAGAAAATATTCATTTTAATGTATCCTTGGATCTCATGTTACTTACTCACACAAATCAAGTCTAATCAAGTACGAATAAGAAATTATCTTTAATAAAAATGATAAGCAAAATATACTATGATATTAATATCAGACAAATTGCTTACAAATTAATATCGAAAATCATTCAGTTCGCTGTCATTGTCGTTGTTGTTCTCCTCATCCTCATCTTCACTGCCAAGGTCAGCTAACGAAGCATATTCAACGACTGATAGCCATCTTCAATTATTCTGAAATACTGTCAATCGATATCATGGAGCAAAGCGAAAATACAATAAACCAGACGAGACGAGACAACACAAAACCAGACGAAACACGGCGACAGTCAGACAACCAAGAGACCAAGCAATAATAATAGCACCAGCAATAATAATCCTTGGCTCCAAAATATCGCTAATTTCACAGAAATCCGTTGAAGAAAAAGCGAAAAACGAAAATGGACACTACTAGAATAGAATAATTGCACAAAGCAAATTGAGGAAGCGACGAATCAAAAGCAAAGCGCAACTTGCCAGCTTACTAAGAGCATCGCATGTCTCTTGTATATTTGATGATTTGCCAATTTTCTGTTTGTGTTTACATAAAAATATTACAAAGAAGATGCCAACGTCTGCAACGTCAAGGAAGAAAAAAGAAAAAAAAAAGTAAAGATAAACCAAAAAAACAGAAGAAAAATAAGGACGAAAATGTTAAGGAAAGACTTGTATTGAAAATATAATGAGCAAGACAGTGAGCTCAGGATACAAGACAGCAACAAGGATACGCATCTCTGCATTCAACGAATGATGCAAGCGAACCTTGAATGTTCTATAACAAGAAAAAAATAAAGATAAAAATGAATCTAAAATAAAATCTGAAAGAAAATCGTATCTTAAGCAGACAAAGTGGTAAATAGCAGCAAAATCGTGACTTTCACTTTGATGCTGGAGAGTTCTCAGTCCAAGGACACAAGCAAAAAATAAATAAATATTTTCTATTGTTACATGGTTTGGGCATAAATAAACAGAACACATTTGTTTGCATTGACTAGACGTGTGAAATTGCTTTTGCCAAAGGCACCTCAAAGTATGCAATCGAATATTAGAGATAACATGACATATTTCAAGAGCTATAAGTAAGAGCATGACATGTAGACTTAAAATTTTGGCACCTTTTTGTTAGACTAGAAAGTCGGGTGATTTTTTCTTTTTGTTTGAAAGAATAATTTCCACATACTTAGAAAGTAAAGTGGTGGATCTGCGATTAGTACAATCTGTTAGACAGTCTGCTAGGAGTGTAATATTATTTTGTGAACTGCCAAAATTTTATCATAAATCTCAGCTGGTTACCAATATATGGAGATTTATTGAAGGTCTTTATTATATGGCATATGAAGTTGTTATGTTAAATCTTTACTTAAATAAAAAAACATGAGAAAAAATACCAACAGCAACATTCAAATTTTTCGTGGATAAATAATAGTATCCCATTAGCATTTACACTACACTCTTGGAATCAATTCTTTTTCAGTGTCTCAGGTTCTTTTATTTGGGCCCCTTCAAGGTAGCTTAGAGAAACCACAGTGGAATGACTCCCTGTGTTATCATAACGGATTTTGATTAGGCATAGTTGCTTTGTAGTGCAGCCTCAATACATAACAGAGATTTCCAGCGAAGGCAGAAAACATGCTTATGAAGGTTTCGTAAACAAAATTAGCCTAAGCAAGTCGAGAAAAAAAGCAAATTGAAATAAAGCGAATATACAATATGTCTCGTTCAAAGCAAGTACGACGATACGATGTGAAGAATTTCGAAAGAGAGCGGCAAAAGACACGAGACCGACGTATGCGAACAGTGAAACATTCAGGTATTCTTTTCTCTGCATTCACTAGACTAACGTGAAACAAATGAGGTGTCATGAAATCAACGAAACCTTCATGAAAGCAACGAACCTTCATGTCAGCACAAAACTTTGTTCCTTCTATTTGGTCGTCCAAGTACTTGAAACTTGCTTAACTCATAACGAAACAAATGACTTGTTTGCCGTGTCAAATGCAATTGTGCAAGGCTCTAAAAAATAACATGAAAGCGAAACGAAGACTATGAATTTGTGCAAACTTGGCAAACAAATTAGAACAACAACTTTATGCATGAGAGCGATAAAAACAAAAATATAACACATAGTTTCACAAGTCTTTCGTGAAGGTTTTGAAAGAATCCACGTTGAATAGTGAAACTGCTTGTCTTTTACAGACTATGAGCAATGCGAATGTGAAACACAAGCAATATGCCCATATGCTCTTGTGGGTAAGGCATTGAGTTTTCCTAACGATGCTGTGTACATTTCCTCAAACATTGTTAGCCTCTGTCTTTTCTAAGTTCTTATTATTTTTTTATGAACAGGAAAAAGTTTCAGGTGGCTGAGGTATGATTATGAGTTTGTTTTTGCCTAGAAATGTCTATCAAGCAATTTCGTGCGACCTGTCGCATTATAGTGTTGTAATATCCACATGTTTTATGTTCAAAACATCCAAAAAATTACATATTATATTTGAACTTTTTCATCGGTTGTTGACGTGGTGAGGACGGGCATCGCCATTAACAACTTCCTGGAATTTTGCGGAGATGTTGTAACACTTATTAATTTATTTTTCCTAAAAGTTGACTCGGCAAATGTCACAGTCACAGTGCTTTGGAGAACTTAATTTTATTTTTCATCACTTAATTCCCACCTCTATGGCATGAATTGCTTACTTGCTTAATGGCTCATGTAATAATTAAACTGTTTCTCGGTTTGTATATATGTACATACATATATCATGTGACAAAGTCTAGCCGATTTTCAAAGAAAAATTGTCTGATGATACCTTTTACTGAAAATCAGTAGCAAACAATGGATACATTAATCACTTGTTTCTTTTGAGAATTCAAAGAGCAATGAAAGATAAATATGAAGCTCACCACTGAAGTTACTGATTTTTTAAAAAACTGCTCGATAATTTCTTTTTTTTTTTAATTCGCGCGCTATAATCACTTAACTTTAACTCTCACTCTCTTTTCTCTGGGGCATCAAAAAGTAAAAAACTTCTACTATTGTAATTTCCATACATCAAGTATATATCTATTTGTTGTTAAGTGTATAAATGTTGTTTATCATTAAGGGGAAAACATCTAAGAAGAACGTAGAAAAAATACAACAAAATTCTTACCTACGGCTTTTCATCCCATTTTTCAACAACTTCGACAACCTGGCAAAGTCATAAAACAATGAATGGATAATTGTATACATGTATGTACTCGTATATATATAAAACAATAAATGTTATTTTTACATTCACAAGGTTTGTAACATAATTTAGAGCACCTTAAGCCTATGTACTTCACACTTAAGTATGTTAAATCAAATCCCATGCGTATTTGACCTTATTTCACAATAAATATTTTCTTGGGCTTATGTCCTGTTTATAAATGTGTGCCTAATGCGCACCAACAAAAACAATCAACGAACAAACAAAAAACCTTACTCACTTGAAAACAAGAATTGTTGCCTACTTTTAGGTGGCGTGTCCGTACAAGGTGTATAAGAAATGAAAGAAAAAGGTTAAATTTTAAGAATTTTATTATGCTGTTGCATCATTTCTTTTCTTTTTAAGCTCTGTTCTTTTTCCCATATATTATGCTCTTTAGTTTAAATAATTCCCAGTTTTCGTACCATCGACTTTTTACCATATTCGTATTGTACATACTACTATTACCTTTTGTGTATCGAAAGAAACCAATGAGCATTGAATGGAAATCCCTCAACGATTTTGGCTCAAAGAATTTTATGCATAAAAAAAGGTCTATCAACAAGAATAACAACAAAAATGTGTTGTTGTTTTTTTTTCTTATTGGGTTTTATTTCCATCTTTTTTATGTTAAAATGTTTTTCTCTTATTGATCGGTTGTGCTGGTCTTGTGGGATTTACTAAAAATATAAGTTTGCCTAAAAGTATGCATAAATATTGTATACATATTTTTTATTTAATTTCCGTTCAGATTTAAATAAAATATAGGATTTTTTATTGAGAGCTTAAAGTCTGCAATCTAATCTCAGACACAAATCGAAAGCAAAGAGCCTCAGGCGAAACACGAGTATGGACGCGTTTAGGATAAAAAGCCTTTAAGTAGGCTAGTAGAATGTTTGCCATAATGAAGTAGTCCAAACAAACTTACTGTACTTCCTTTTAAAACTAGCGCCAACAAAGTTCAATGAATGCTTTCTCCTTCATTTCGTTATCTCTGCCACATGTTGCACACCTCCCCCAGGACACACACAGAAGAAATCTATTTCATATTCATAGAAAAATGTCCCAAGGAGTGAGGACTATCACATTTCTCACTCAAATGAGCAGATGAGCCACAAATTATGCTTTAAATTCAAACAAAGTAACAATTTGCAATATTAAAGTATTAAGGATATTCCAGGATATTCCACCAGATAAAGAAAATCAAATTTGGGACTCGATTCTATCGTACCGTACTACAATACTTAGATGGACTGCTCTTTAAAGTAGGCAACACATTAGCATAACTTTCAGTTCAGCGACTATAAAACCCGTTGCCATAAATCTGTATTAAAATCAGATTTATTTTGTATAAAAAAAAAAAAAAAAACTAGAATCATCTTTAAGCTTTATCACCATCATCAACTTCATCATCATCATCATCATCATCATCATCATCATCAGCAGCAACATTATCATTATCATTGTCATGGTCGCTCATCATTTAGTTGGTCGGCTTTCGTAGCATTCCTTGCCATAGATTCTTCAACTATTGTTCTGAAAAGTCAGGCAAGTGTAAAATTTGACCAAAAAAATAACAAAACAAATTATTTTCTGACTTGGCATAAAATTTCCACAATATCTTTTGCATCGTTGCCTCCCATTTCTTCGTTCTTTTCTTTATATCCAAATGTTAGTGTTTGTATGTGTGAGTGTTTGTATGTGTACAGGAAGCGGAAGTGCGACAATATTTGTGCGCATAACTCAAATAATTGTGACAATTTTGTTTTGTTTTGTTTTGCTTTGTTTACTTCAATGACACAAAATATTGTACAATATTTTCTACTCGCATGTGAATTTGTTGCTAACAAAAAGTGAAACGTGTTGAAAATTTATATTATTTTATTTATTTATTTTATGTTTTTGCCATAAAATTTAATGTACACATTTTGTTCTTGTTCTTGTTGCTATTGTTATTGTTAATATATTTTGGCATTAAAATAACAACAAATGAGCGAGCGAGCGAACGGACAAAAGATTTGAGAATGTAAGGGAATGACGATGAAATGAAGCGGAAGTTATATGACAATTTTATTTGTATTATTCTTCTTCTTCGTATTATTATTACATATACATATAGGGTTAATCAAATAGGTCAAAATGTTGGTCATAAAACGTTTGTTGTTATTGGTTTGCAAGTTTTTGGTTTGACGTTTGACATATTAAATTTGCATAAATTTAATTTAAACAAAGTTTATTTTACATAAAAAACCCTATAAGTCAGCAATTTTTATTAACAATTATATTTAGTTTTTACAAGTTAAAATGAGTTAAAGATAGAAGTTAGTAGATAGTTTTCAGTTAATAACAGTAGAATAAACAAAATATCTGCTAACAAAGTCAAATACTGTATTGAAAAGAGCGCTTTCCTGAAAAGACCACCATTATATGACCAAATAACTGGAAAGGAAAAGAAGGCGATAATCTATATTAGAAACCTTGTATTAATATAATATAATATAATATAATATTTAGAGATCGTCATATATGGCGAGAGTTTAACAGATCTGGAAGCAAGTGGATTGTGGTGAAAGATCAGCTGATCGTTGTATCTACTAGTGTCTCTGTTAATTTCCTCCCACGGAATCTGTAGATCATTGTGTATTGTCTTATATCTGACGAACCATGGAGCGTCAATTATTTTCCGTAGATCTTTATTCTGAGAGATTTGAAAGCATTTAATTTGTGAGTAAGTTGCCAGACTCAAAGCTGAATACTATATGTCCAAGACGTATTGACGATTGACTTGTGGATTGTAAGTTTACCATTAAGGTTTAAAGTACTCATGGGGCGTAGTAGCCAGTTTAGCCCGTATAACTTGGCTTAACTGTTTTCGGAACCACTGTAATGTGACGTCTCTATGTCAAGCGTCTGTACAGATATCTCACATTGTCGATATGGAGGATGTCAATTCCACCCATGTTATCTGTGGGAACCTGCCGCGACTTAGCGTAAATGAATAGTGTTGATACCTTGCCCCTGAATGAAGTGACGATTCATTAAGTATGATTTAAGTAGAAGAAACTGCCAGTCTGAGAGATGGTTCTTGACTTTGCAAAGTAGACTCTCATGCCAAACTGTGTCAAAAGTTTCTTCCACTTCTAGGAATAGAGCAGAACAGTAAATCTTTCTTTCACAGGCCTCTAGAGTGAATTGGTCCACTCTATGTACTTGTTCTGGCGTGGCATGGCTGTGACTGAAACCGAACGGATGATTCGGAATAGCGCATGTGCCTTTTATTGCTACTAACATTCTTACAATAAATATTCTTTTGAAAATTTTAGAAAAGATTGGCAACAAACTTATTGGTCTATATGACGTGGTACTAGGCTTCGCCACCATAACAATAACAGCATATTTCCATTGGGTGGTGCTTGTGTTTGGCATTGAATAGCATCGTCAAGAATAAGACACCAGTTTCAGGGAGAGCTTTGGTAGCTCCGCCATCAATTCCGTTGTAGGGAGGCGCTATAGTCAAGTGAAGGTGATTCAACTGCTCACAAACCTCTGGTTCGGAAATAATTGAATAAGTTTCTCAGTAGAAGAGCGGCACCAGGTACCATCGGTTCGTTGAAGCTGTAGCAATTTGTAGCACTGGTGGAAATTGCTCGAATAATATTCACCACCCAAACTATAAGGTCATGAGTTGTAACTAGTTTAAATTTGAAACATCATTTTAAAAGCTATTGTTTCTTTAAATATCTACAAAGCTTGAAGTAGCTTACATTATGAGGATCAGTTAGATTTTTTAAGTTAAGATTTTTCTATTTATCCATCGGATATAATAAAATTTTTTATTTGAATTCATAACAAATTTTTCATGCTTTTCTAATGCACAAAAACACATTCATTCATCTATAATAATAATAATAATCAATTATTTATTGATTCTTATCGAACACGACACACACGCATGTCCGCATATATTTACACTTAAAGTTCTGTTCAAAAACACGCAAACACACATCGAAACCCGTAGTCATGTGAGAGATATTCATAAATCAGACTCAAGCGACATAAATTCCAAAGTGAAGTGCCCATTTTAACACCCACAATGACACATAAGATTGTCTATGTGAGTGTGTTTGTATGTGAGTGAGTATATTATAGTATTTTTTCAGTTTTCTTTTATATTCTTAGAAGATATTTGTTGCAAGTTTTCGCCATGGCATACTTTTTGGGGCAATCACATCCGAGACACACACTTATTTACTTAGGTGCCCTCACTCATTCACCTACCCACCCACTCACTTACCTACTTAAAGTTACTTAAGTTGTGCACAATTTGTCAATGGGTCATTTTAAATAACGCAGAAAAAAGGATTTGTGGCGAGCATCAGGCGAGGGGCATCCAAAGGATATTTTCTTTGTGTACACATACTTAGTTACATACGCTCATTTTTATTTTATTTTTTTGTATTATTTTTTTCGCTTTGCTAAATAATAAATCATGTGTATATAACAAGTTGCTTGCTCTTGCTTGCTGTGTTTGACTTGGCACGACTTTTCTATAGTGGGGCCGAGTTGTGCTGGTGGTCTTGGCTTGGATACTATGCTTGGCTCTACTTGGGTCTATTTGGCTCATTTGGCCGTTTGCGACATTTAGGCGCCATCACCGTCGTCCAAAGCAGTTGACACAGTTTCAAACTTTGCTTTTAGTAATTTTTCTTTTCCATCTCTATTATATGATAGTGTATATCTGTGTGTTTGAATATGTATGTGTGTGTTTGTGTGTGTTTGTGTGTGGTTGAGTTGTTGTATTTGACTTGTTTAAGTGGCCTTTTTTTGAAATATTGTTCAAAATTAACATAAATCATGTGCAGCACAACCAAGTAAATACGATACTTATTTAAAGTTTTTCAACGAAAGTATTTAACCTATTAAAATGTTTGTTGCATAGTTTTTGGGGCTATTCATACGATTGCCTTGCCAACTTTGATAAAGCAGAAAAATGTTTTAATAAAATACTTTTATACAGTTCACAGCACCAGTTTGATATTTGTAACCCATAGAACTGTGCATCGGAAACTCAACAATTGTTGTGCCAACTTTGATAAAAAGAGAAAAGTATTTTATCACAATAGTATTTGTTTATAAGGATTATACACAATACTGAAGGTATTGATCATTTTAACCTGATAATATTAATGTTAAAATCCCTGCCTTGGAGACACAAAAAAGTCTCACTATATTGGCATCATCGAATTAGGAATCGTGAATGTGATTTCTCAAAGTTTTTACAATTTTGAATTAAGATTTCGAACAAAACATAAGTGAGCCATGCTTATTGAGAAGGTTTGCAGCTATTCATTTCGATAGCTTTCTAAATAGTTCTTCATCATCCAGACTATTTCTCCCTTGATGAAAGGATTGTTAAAGTTTTGTAGTTACCAACATACTAAACTGATATAATAATAATATATGGAAACGTTTTGTTTTAATAATATTGTAGCATTTTATAGAAATAATAACACAATATTAGAGCCAGTCAGAATTGGCAATAGTAATGGGTCCACTCTTTAGTTAAGAGTCAGTATTTTGTATCAATAAATTATGTACTCATTTCAGTAATGTATCAATCATTGATCGAACATCTAAGAATAACAGTGTTTTTATTTCAAACACTGATTCCATTAATAGAATCCAATAATAATAGCAGCATTCCGGTCTTATCTTTCTTGTACCATTTACTTTCTTTTATAAATGGGCAGGTAATTTGTCGCAACCGTGATGATAATAAGAAAGAAAACTAGAAACCATATTTATTATATATATAATAGTCCGGTGTGCGTTTATGGTCACTTTTATTCACCTAAACGGTTTCACCGATTTTGATGAAATTATTTTTGTACACCTGGATGGTTCTTAGCTACAGTTGGTGCCGGTAGATGGCACCGAGATTGTCGAGAAAATGGTGGATCAAATTGTGCATATGAAGCCTAGAGATTTATTTTATTTAACATCCATGAAGTCGTCTTTGTCAAATATATCAGATAATTATGTCAATGTTATTATTAATATCTAGTTGATCATACTTATATTCACGGTCTCCTATTTACTATCCAAAATCGAAAGAACAAATTTTTTTTTTTTTTTTTCATTTCAATAAGTTTCAACTTTTGCCTTTTATAGATTTTTTTTCAACTTGAATATTGGCATTAAATTCAGAAATCATCAAGTAAGCTTTAAATTATTTAATGCAAAATTCCACAAAATTCAACAAATTCTAATGCTTTCACCTTTAATGACATTTTAATCACATCTTAATGCATTGAAAATTCAAGGATTGTCATTTGTATGTGGTGTGTGAATGCTTCTTAATGCTTATATACGAGAGATAGCCTCAAGTACTTCAAGTATACCAAATGTATAAAGTTATAAGTGAATAGTGCATGCATTCAGGAACAAGTCATAGGTTGGTGTATCATGCCATAGATAATAATTAAACATACCAAAGGAAAATGATTAATTGAGAAACAAGTAAAATGATTAATAGTTAGATGTGTGTGCCAAAACTCGAACAGGACTCGAGGCTATGTGTCACACATTTATAGCTTTGAAAATATGTATCTACCAACGTCTTCATAGTGAACACGAGAGAACTGTGGAGTGAATGCACTGATAAGGAAATAGAAAACAGGAAATGTAATGTAAGTACTTAGGTGTAGCCTCTAAGTGAAATATTGTTTTAACCGAAATAATGATGATAATTTAATTTTACTATATCAATTTTAAACCTACAATAACAAGTAGCCCGGAAGTTATTCAAGGTGAGCAACAAAATCATTAGTAGTAGCATTAGACAAACATCAACAACAATACTTAATTCAAAAATTGACCAAGTCACACGTTACTAAGGTCAGAGAGACAGAAATGGCGACAGATTATAGAAGAGTCATTCGAGCACGAACTTTATTATTTACACAATTAAATTTCACTGATGTATACTTTCAGGAGAACTAAAATCGTTTTAGTATCTACACTCCCCGTTGAGATTCACTTTTGTTTCATCACTCTCTCTCTCCCCCTTAACTCATTCTATACTAAAATTATATAGAAAATCTCCTTGACTCCTTGTATCATTTGTCCATTGTTCATTGTTGTCCATTTACTATGCCGTATTCGAGTATTATTTGGTTCATGCTACCTACATATGAGTGAGCATTGGCAATTGCTGAGTAAGTCTGAGTCTCAGTCGCAGTCCTGTTGTGTGCATGAATGAAAATTGTAATTTCGTTGCATATCATTAGGCGCAATTATATCCTAAGTACCTTTGACTGATGCAGCTGGGATGCTACTACTCTCTCTCTCTCTCTCTCTCTCTCTCTCTCTCTCTCTCTCTCTCTATCATTGCAATGCTCAATCTATCATTTGATTTCCTTTGTTCTAATGGGTGTGTTTTCAAAAAGCTGCAATTAATACCCACAGTATGCTCTAGTTTCTGTTCAATGTTCACATGTATAAGTTTTATGTCTTAATTTACCTAACAAAATATTGTAAATGATGAATAAGTTAAGTTAAACAAGTGAATAATGATATATATAAACTTCCATAAGTAGAAGTCAATGAAGTAAACTGTCAATGCGTTAAAATTTTGTTGGAATTATGTAAATCATTTAAAATCATATGTGTTGCATATTTAAAGGCGACCTTTTGAGTTTCTAATTGAAATCATTACTAATAAACACATTAATTTTAATGTATTTTGATTGGAATTTTAAAAGGAATATTGAAATTGAGCTTATTTTATATTTGATGAAGAATCAAATGTATTAGTTTGTTAAGAAATCCATTTGTTTCTGAGAGTTAAACAGTTGTGTGACTGTCAAGTTGTCTTCAAAACAAAGAGGGTCTAAATTACTTACCTCCTTACTTAATATTCTATTATTACATCAATTTGATGTTTGTTTGGTAGGAGACCCCATAAAAGTACTATAACATGATACAACCAGCATCCACGTGGTCAAAGATTTAGTTATGTTTTTTATATTGGTTTTACTTATAAATCAACTGAATTAATGTATCTTTTATTTTATTTTGTATGAAGTTTGATTAAGTTCATCTATGAATTCTTAAATTGAGATTAACTATGGCAAACTCAATTTGCTTAAACTATGATAATTAAATTAGAATTTTTTTTTAAACACGAGTTCCCTTGTAATTGAAATGTCAACAGTAATTGCAAAAAACACAGATTAAGAATAACCTTGTCCTTGACAACATTCACTAACATGATGCACAATATTTTCATAAATTTATATTTTTAATTCTTCATAAAAATTTTTCTATACTAAGTACGTTGGTATTTTATTTGATTTTATATTTCTAAAGTGGCGGCGTAAAACTTTCTATTCTTAAGGCGGCTTTAATAACAATTGTTCACGATACGTCCTTGTGAGGCTTGCAACAGTTTTCCTCTGACGTATGTACATGAGGTTTTTTGAGGCGTCCTTCATTATTCGCTGCTTGTGCGCTGAAAAGTAGGCAAGCTCCATTGGGACTTTCAGCGTTGACTTTTATACTTTTCTCATCGACGTTGCAATGCGCTTTATATAATGTCCTTTGTGTCCTGATTTTTATGCTGTTGACAAAAGTATGCTCTCTGCTTTGTTTAATGAAATTCTGCATACTTTTGTGGGTTAAATGTGAAAGAAGTGTGCGTGTGTGAGAAAGAATTAAGTATACAAAGTAATACATACTTTAAATTATTTTATTGTAGTTTCCTTAAAATTGTCAGTTTTTTCTTGTTTTGCTGCATACTTTTATGTGTTCAGCAATTCTCAGCCGAAATGGAAAATAATGTGGCATCATTAAATGTAAATTTGTCATGGGAATCTTTTTATCCAAATTTTGCTCTTTCATTTTCATAATTCACCACAATGAATACAACAAAAAAAGTGGAAATATTTTTTTCACTTTAAATTACGAGTATTTTAAATTCTAATGCAAATAACTTAGAGTCTTGCGTCGTGTGTGCGTCATGCGTCATTTAGTCAAGTCTTCATTCTATCATTTCCTCATTCCCTCAATATTCTTTCAGTTTTCTTTGGTACTAAATCATCCAATCCACAAGCGGAGAGCGCGTGAAATGCAAATGAGTTTGATTAGTTATGCAAGAATTTCGTCTCATAAAGGGAATAAAAGGGGATCGGTCTTCATCTACGTGATCTCCTTTGCTGTTGCTGTTGCCATCGCCTCTGCTTTTGCTTTTGCTTGGTTTACGCATTTCTGACTAAAAATGCAAATTTCTTAAAAGAAAGAAAAACTGGAAAAAAGTAGTTTTGAATTTTTTCACTTGGGGTTGTCGATTCTTTCTTTTTCAGTCTCTTTGCTTTGTGTGGTTTCTTGTTTTATTGAAAACGCAAAGATTAGTGAGCCAAGTGGGATGATGGGTGAAAAAACTCATTAAAATTCATTATGTTAATGAGTTTTGTTTGACAGTTTGTTCTCGGATTGTTATGCGTACGTACGGTCACACACTTAGAATATATAGAACAATGCATAGGCACATCTCTTGGATTGATTTGATGTTTACGCTGATGATGATGATGATGAATATAATGCCGAGACCTGAGAATGTCTCGTGCTTTCGAACACTTGAGCATTTGTTATAGCAGAAAGTGTTTAAGCATTTTTAAGTGTGTGTACATGATCTTGGTCTTGTGTTCAAGGTCATATTTCATTCATTATATGAACTTGAAGGAAGTGTTTACACTCAACCGAGTACTCGATAATAATGGAAGAAGCAAGTTGCCTGTTGCATGTTATTTCCTTTGCGGTTTGTTTTATACATATTTATTAATTGATTTAAAAACAAAGTTTCAAGAACTTTTAGTAAGATTCTTAATAACAATAAATACTTAAAATCCATTCCTCATTCCTTAGAGAATATAAGCTACAGGAATAGAATGGATACAATGGATGACAGAGTGGGTAGTTTAATCAAGGCAACATATCAAATATCTGGGAATACTGCTAGACCATGGGCTGTACTTATAATCAATTTGAAGACATTTTGTTACTATTATCAGAATTTAATTAATACTTTCATATATTGAGTCAGCGCGGGTACTGCTAGATTGAAAAAAAAAACCTTTTCTGTTCGACGCAATTCCAATTTGGACGAAATCATATCAGCGTGGGAATAAATAATGACACAAAGGTTTACTCCACAGACTTTTAGTCTGCACATGATGCGAAGTAAAGGAACACACGCTTTGTTTACCACTGCTTTATTCAAAATATATCTTTGTTTTCTATACATGTTTATTTATTTATTATTTATTTAATAATCTTAAACTATTCTTGTGGGTGGACTTACACTATCGTCTAATGCGACACCACGTTGGTAATTAAGGCAGACATTTTAAGTGAGGCTAAAATTACATGCCTATGTAATGAAGAAAGTGATATAAATTGATTATTTAGAATTAAAGATATGACAAATTAGGTAACAAGAAATAAAAAGTTGAAACCAATGATTAGGTCTAATATTCGTCTACCGTTTCTTCCGTTATTCTATCTGTCATCGACTTCACAATCCCGCTGCTTATCTTCGACTTCACAATCCCGCTGCTTATCTTCGACTTCCCTATTCTGCTGCTACTATCTGTTTTTCACGAGTCCGCTGCTACTATTCGACTGCTTTGTTTCACAGCTCCTCCTCGACTGCATAGTGATCTGACGTTTGTCTTGAACTATTGTTCTGACGTTCTACTTCTACAGGGCTGCCATCTATTCACTCTCATGGGGTTGCCACCTACTGTAACCTTTTTGTCCTATAGTAATAATAATGCAGACGCAGCTGCAGTTGTATTGATAACTTATATTATAACTGTACATGATTCTTTGCAAATATTTATGTCTATAGTTATGATGTACGAGTACTTTTTTTAAATATGGTTAAAGTCAAGAAAAATAGGATTGTCTATGCTTTTATTTATGTTGTCTATTTCAAATTATTACACTTATGTTTATAATTTCTCATTACATTGGAATTTAAAGACTATAATTTGTATTAATTATTTTATGTATGCAATGTACGTTTGTGAACTCTGAAGTATCTCTGTTTCATTATGAGATGACATTACTGACCTCAGAATCTTCATGCCATACGAAATTTTAAATCCAAATGGTTGTAAGATAAAAATTATCCAATTGACTTGAACATTGAGGATAGATACTTTTAAATTTGACTGAGTCATTATGATATTAATTTGGTTTAATTGAATGATGTTTGATTTATGGTATGTTTCCAAACTGATACCTTAATGTTTCCTTAAGGTATACCGATCAATTGGTCCCGAGGGCATGTTTCCTTCTGCTGCTCTCAGAGCTGGTTCACAAATACTTGCAAAATAGGTAGAAGTATTATATTTGGTATAGGGTTTTAGTAATATTCTTTCGAATTCGTCATAATCTGGAGGTTTTGCAGCGATATTACATCTTCCGCAATTATTTGTTATACAATCATTGATATCTTTCAAACGATTATACGAAGTACCATATGTCGTAGGTTGAAATGATGTTGCGCAGCCGTGTGGCATTTTTTCATCGCATACATTCCTTTTCCGTCTATTAGCTAAATTTGGAGAATATGCGGCAGTATAAGTGCTCTTATCTGCATCTTTCATCATTTCTTCTATAATTGAATAATCGATTTCTGGGCATTTAAGAAGTTCGCATTTGTATTTGTTGCACATTTCAAGCCTTTTCATATAATGACTGTAGTCCTCAGTCCAATACTTTAATTCTGGCCATGTTTTTGTTTGTTGTTCGAGCTTCCCCAAACTTAGATTGTTTATAAAGTGACCGGTGAGAATTGATTGAGCATTACTCTTTATTGGAGGTGATCTATTAAAAGCAACTTTTGGAAATGTACCATAGTTAGCTTGATATGTTGTTATAGTATTTGGAGACCATTGCTTTAACTCGTCCATTAAATTTAAATTTATTTATTTTATTTTTTTTTTTTGTTGTGTTTTAATATGTCAATCAGTTCATAGAACTCTAAGAAATCTATTAATTGACATTTAAATCAGATTTAAATGAACTTCCTGAGATTCAGGAAACTCAGTAGATTTTAGTTGTCTTATAGCGGTGACAATGGAATGAACTTCAATTGTTGCACTTAATGCTTTCTATTGATTATGTTTGTCATCAATTTTCAATATGAAAGAAGTATGTCTATAAGTTTTGGGAGGGTTTTCTATTCTAATTCATTTGATTACAAATATTTCAATTAAACAAAATATTCTATTTAAAAAGAACAATACAATACAATGCATTTCAATATAAATAAGTATAAAGATGATGACGATGATGGCGTTAAAAAACAAACGCATACCTTTAGGCGCAAAACTGTCATAAACTTTTAAGAAATCATTGTCGTTTTTTTCTTTTTTGAATTTTATGAGGACATAAGAGTAGTGAGCGAACAAATGAAAAAATATTATGCCTGAATCCTTAAAAACTATTTGCAATTGACATTTAAATTAAAAAAATAGGAAAAATCCCGAGTGATAAACAAAAGCAGGAAACAAAGCATAGGAGAATCACAGAAAAAGTAGTAAAATGTTGTTGACAATCAGACGATGAATCAGAGAGGAATGGATCGTAGGAGGATGAGAACGGAAAGAAGGATGCTGATGGAGAATTTAAAGCAATAAAATCAACGACAAAAAGCGCACACAATAAAACTTTTCAATTGAGTAATATAATAAATATTAACAATAAAAATAGCCACAAATATAAGTGAGAAATGAGAAAAACAAATGCTACAACATAAAATGAATAAACCGGAAATGGCCTTTGGCGGAAATCCGTTTAATTTTCACCCACACTCACACATACACATACACACACACTCAAACTCACACTCATAGAGAATTGTGAATGCAAACAAGTAAACAATAAACCATTTGACAGTTAATCCAATGGAAATGTCACACACAGTGAGAAAAACATGAATATCATACGAAATAAGTATGTGGACATTTTCGCATAGAAAATATTTTATTGGTGAAAACTACTTGGAATAAGAAGCAGGAATAGAGGATAGGAAAACAAAAGAAAAGAAAAAAAAACTTATATATTTGGAATTTAAAATTTTGAATTTTTACTATTTCTTTCAATTGTTTTAATGATTGCAATTTTCATCAGCTTGAAATTGATTTGAATTCATTTGTTCTCGTTGCTGTCAGGGGCGGATTAAGTCATAAATAGACAATGGGTAGTACAAATCTTAGGGCCTCTGTCTTACCTTTAGGCACATCGTTTTAACATTTTTAATTGAATTTGGTATTGTATTCTTTATTAAAATAAGACTCATTTCCACATGCAACTACAAAAGAATGCAGAATGCAACAATAGTTTTGATCATCCATGGTTTCAATTTATAATAAGTCGATCATGACATTTATTGGGGTTTGTTGTAAGGTTTTAGTTTCCTTTGTTTTCTGAAAATAGTAGTGATCAAAGATTCCATTTAAAACATCATTTGTTTCTCCTTTCAATATTATGTGACTGACACCCTTGATACGATCCAGTAACACAGCCTAAGTCCTTGAATAGACATTTAACCATGTGCACCAATTCGGATTTCTAGTTATTTTCTACAACAAAAACTTTTTTAAAAACGGCTGGATCTTTTTGACTTACAATGCAAATTAACATTCATATATTTTTTTTTTTTATAGACTCTGGGGCCCCTATGCGATGCCAGCATTGTTTATATGAATAATCTGATCCTGGTTACTTTTATTGCTGCTGCTTTCAAATGAAATAAAAGCAAACGAAAGATTAATTAAATATGACATGAATTTGCATATGAAAAGAAACAGGAAATACCATTTGACAGCCATGTTTAGTGTGAAAATGGTGAAAATCGTCGGAATGGTGGTTCATAAAAGTTGAAAGAAAACAATTTAAGTCCTGATTGTTATCATTGTTTTTGCTGTTAATGCAACATGTGCGTGTATGCAGCCTGTGCGTGTTTGAGTGTGAAGCGTGCCGTGCGTGTCTAAGTTGACCACAGTTGCGTTGACAGCTTTGGTCATTGAGCTATTTCCGCTCATTTCCGGTTATGTTTTTTCCTTTTCAAACAAAATTGTTCTATTGAATGATGGAAGAAAAGGCAGTGAGCATAGCAAGAAATAAGTAGGCTCTTAAGCAGAGGCTCTTAATTGATGGTTGTATATTTGAATTTCGAATGCATCTAGAAAAACAAATCAATATATAAGATGATGAAATTGAATTGCAATATGCAATATATGCAATTTACACAGAGCTGATGCTTCTTCCATTTCAGATGCTGGATGGATGTTCATCCAATTCAACAACAACAACAGGGAAAGTGATGAATTTGTGGGGAGATTGTTGTAGAATGTTCACTCTGTTGATGGGAAATTGTTGCCATTGTTACCAACTTTATAGGACATTGTTCCGCGACAACATTAAACAGCTGATAATTCCACAAAATAATTTAAAGTTAATTCTGAATTGTAAAATTTTTATTGAAATTTTAAGAAAATAAGTGGTAATAATTAAAAAGGCAGCTGAAAGACCTGTTTGCAAATATTGGGAATTGTTCTTAATTTTGTATTTTTCAGAATTTATGTATGTACAATATAACCAAAACAAAAAACAGGTGTTCAGGATGCAGAAAGGTATTTCCATTTGTATATAGCCAATTAGATAAATGCTAAGATAAATTCACGACAAAGTTAAAACCATATGATTTTTAATATAAAAAGAATTGATTTTTCGCAAGTCTCAAAAAAATTTCTATATCATGCGGTATTCTCAATCCATTTAATAATTGAAAAGAAATAATGAAATCTAAACAATATTAAAAGTGCATTTGATTTTGGGAAATATTAAATAATGAATTTGACAGTCACAAATCTCGAACTAATATAATATATTAAAATTATAGTAAATAATTCTAGATGACCAATTTCCTAATCATCAAAAAGTTAAGAGCCACTGCTTCAAAATCTTTGGTGAAAGTTTGTTCACTTCAAAAGTTGATCGAGTTAGTAACTAATTAAACGATTGGATTGTTGAACTTGTGTTAAGATTTTGCCATATTTGATCATCTTATAGTAACGATCTTATCAACTCCCCAAATTGGTGATATATTTTTGCTTTAATTTTTATAAATAATGAAATAAGAAATCAAAAAATTATATTTCTTTTTTATCCCGTATGCAATAAAAGACAGGAAATAGACTTCAACCATGTATTTTTTTGTCAGTGCTGCCGACTATGCATAAAATTTTCAGACAAATAAGGACGTTTCCGTAAAAGTTTGGCCAACGTTTTAAAAAGGCTTACTGCCATAGGCTTAGTAAAGGGATGCAATCCGTTGGTAACATCGCATGATACTCGAAATTTTTATAATTTCTTCGCAAATTACTATAGTAGTTCTTCAAATAATTGAGATTTTTTATATCATCTACGCCTTTTGGTGAATGCTTTTCGATGTAAGACAGAGTGAAATACACTACCCACATTTGAGTGTCTTGTATATTCGTTAAAGGATGGGTCCCTTCTCTAGTAGCAAACATACAAATACACGGACCGATAGACAGACAGACGACTTGAAATAAAAATCACGTTGCGTTGTAATGTTTTTACTACATTTTATTGTATGTTCATTTGTTATTTGTTTTTGGTTCTGTTTTAATGTTGTATGGATTTTGCTTTATTCCTTGACTCCTTTTTGTATTGTGTTCCGTCGCGTGGTATCTGTTCTGTGTTTTATGTCAGTCCAAATGCTTCTGTGACTCTTCTGCTTTCGTTAGCCGTTGTTATTGCTGCGATCCAACAAACAAAACATTAATGATGGCGGCAGCAATTCTGGCGACTGCCAATGAGTGTTGGATGCATCTTGTTTAATATCCTTTTTTTTTTGCTATTTTTTCATCTCCTATACAAGGACATGAGCGAATTGCTTATTGATTTTGTTCAAAGTTTTATCTTTGTAAAATAAAGTAAGGTATAAGGTAAACAATGAAACAATGAGATTGTAGAGTAAGAAATGAACATTGGTCTACCCTTAGGACTTTTGGTGGAATAAATTTAACTTGTTGTAAAATTTTAATATAATTTTTCCAGTGATCGAGTGAACTGGTAACAGATAAGATTGAGACTCATATGAATAGTACACAAACGATTCAGAAACGATTTATGAGAATTTGTTTTTTTGGTTCGAAATTAGTGATTTAGTATTAAGGTTAAGAGATGAATTAAATATGACTATAGTCAATTATCACAGTTATGTATATTCACTGAGGCAAGGATGTAAGAAAATGACTCTACTAGAGTGAATTGAATTATAAGTTTTTGGAGTTCCAACAAACTTAAAATCTAAGATTGCCTAGTTGGAAAATCACACCAATATTATATAGAAACTTTAAGTTGAAGGGTAGCAAAAACTTTCATGCCACGAAGTTCGTACAAAATTACTAAGGACATATTGAGATTAACTGGGATAGATATCCATGTAGCCTTAAGGGGTTGATCTAGTAATTGCAGAGTAAATAAAGAGCATGACTTCTGATATGTATATGATAACATATAATGATTTTTTTGACACTTGGAGCATTCGTAATTATAGAGTATGTTACATTAGGTCCAGCAGTGGTGGCAGTTATGAGACCACTTATTTTTACTCTTCTAATATTATAAAAATAGGATAAGAATGTTCTTAAGAATAACTAAATAACTTTAAGGCAAAATGGTTCAATTTTTTTACTGACATAAGAAGAGCATAACATTTTCCATGTAGCCAAATATGTATATACATTTTTTTCTTGGCATTAAAACATACGAAATACAGTCATACCATATACAATATGTATGTTGTTCTTCCAATGTATCTTTCTTTCCATATTCATTTTTTTCCATTATTGTTAAATAAATAAGCAATAAATTTAAAAATTGCCGACGACATTGACAACTGCATTCAGCAAAATTAAAAAAAAAAAAAAAAAAAAAACGAAACGAAAGGAAAGGAAAGGAAAGGAAAAATGATAAAACTAAGGGAAATAACATGGAAAATGTTTCCCTTTAAAAATAATATCGCCTTTACTTATTTATGTTAAATTACTATATATTTTTTTATGTGAAAATCAGAATTTAGTAAAAATGTTTTCTCTTTTTTAAAATTTAATAAATAAATATTAAATTAAAAAATTCAATAAAATATTATATTGTAGTAAAATTTATTAAAATATGAAAATGTAACATAAATATTTCCAATTGCATTAATTTGCATTATTTTTCATTTTGTTGTTTGTGGTCTGATCTTCTTTCTTTCCCACCCGTTTTGTACACTTCATCTAATGTGAAATTTATTATGACTTTAATCTGAAATTTGTAACACATTCACAATAGACTTGATTCATTGCATTCCGGCTTCCCAAGGGTTTTATATTCTCTCTGCTCAGTTTGGGTATCAACAAAAAACACAGTTTGAATATCACAAAATTAAAATGTTACTTTTAGGGGTTATTTGAATATCCCGGATCACGGGAAAGGGGACACATATCGGGACCAAAACTATCCTATGTTCAAGACTGGCACTAACCATACACACTCACAAAATTTTAATGGAATCAGGTGAACGATTCTATTATGCAAATCTTGAATCAAGTAAAAATTCAAAAAAAAATTATATATCATTTTAGTGAGAATTTGAATAGAATATCGTTTTGTCCGACAATCATCTTTGAAACTTTCTCAACAATACTTGCGAAGTAAGTGATCGAGGAATCCATTACGAACAATTTACTGTCATAATCTTATAGTAAACAATACAATGAAGCAATGAATTGTTAGTAAAGGGATTTACTTTTGCATAGAGTCTCTCTTTCGAATAATTCAAATCATGACTCCATATAAGACACCTTTGTACTACAAAGTCATGTTTTATATAAAAATTCGTAATGAAATAGATAAATTTAATAAAAAATAATAGGTGTAATAAACAATTCAAAAGAACAATTTATATGAAGTGTATGAAGGATTTGATAAGGCCAAAGTTATCTTTCTCTTTGTTTTTCATTAATTGAAACTCATTAAGCATATTAATTAAATCACCACATTTACGCAATAAAGTTAAAATGCTTAAAGCCAAAACCAACAAATGCAAACACAATAAAGAACTCCATGCACGAGTATCTCATATATGTCCGTGTGTATATAGGCATATATGGTAAATAGTAACCCATGCAGTATCTGATGTTCTATAAAAAATTAAAGAGAAAGTGTGCGTCAGTGAATAAAAACCGCAAATATATGTAAATAAGCGACAAAAACAGAAAAAAAGCACAATCATAGGCAGACAAATATAAAATTATGAAATAAAAATATAAAAGAAATAAATGGGAAAACTGTGGAAAAATTATTAAAAAAATACATTAAAAACAGAAAACACAAATTAACATGAAAAAATTATGTTTAAACATATCTGCAAGCGATAGAAATATGCATATTGCATTTTAATAACGAAATATATTTGGAACGAATATAAGTGGGTCCGAATATAAAATACCCTGTATATTTAATTTACAATACTTTCCAATGGAGTCTTAATACTTGAGGATTATATCCAGTTGAAATTTGATTTGTTGAAGGAAGGAAAAAGGTCACAAGAAAGTCTTATATGTAGGCATTGGGAAAAATGGTATTATCAAAGCTATACGAGTACAAGTAACAGGTGGTTTTCTATTATAAGTAGTAAGATAGGGAATGTTTGGATGGAAAAAACAAATTATACAATAATCATCTAGTATAAATCTAATGAAGTTCAATAAAGTTGCTAGCGATAATTATGTCTTTTCGTGTTTAGTGTTTACTTGAATTGAGCTAAACGCTTAAATCCCTGAAAAATCATAGTCTATTTATTAAATTTGAATTTGTTTTCAAAGATTTCTTGTGGTTTAAATGAATGTAAATATTTTATCGATAAAGCATAATAATAGAATTAAAAGAAAATTAATTATGACTTCAACTCTCAATCTATAAAATGTGGTAATAGTTTTAAGTATCTCGGACTAAACATAGACAGCAGACTAACATTCAGTTTGCATATTAGCAAGAGAGTAGACAAAATTAACAGGACAATCAGAATTTTATATCCTTTCATAAACAGGAAGTCACTTTTTTCTATTAAAAATAAACTGTTATAGGTAAAAATGATATTTATTCCAATCGTATGCTATATGGTTCGGAAGTTTGAGGTAATTGTGCAGTTTCCCACCAAGACAAAATTACAAAGAACTCAAAATAAATTACTGAAACTTATTTTTAATTTACCTTTTTACTACCCCATCTCTCTTTTCCTTGTAAAGGCAGATATTGGCACGATTGATGTAAGAATCTCTTAAGCTATAAATAATTTTAACGTAAGAAATCAAATGTCTTACAGTTCCAGTGTTGATCCGTGCTATTCGTTTTAATTCATTAATTAGCTTTGTTTTAAGTACCGATCCTTAGTTTTTAGTCTTAGTGGTTGTTTTTAAGAAAAATTATTATATAGAAGGTTTGTTCCCCCATTTCTCTTATAATCCTAAAATATTTTCTTTTTGTAAAACAATTTTAACAAATAAATCCAATTTTCTTAGTAGTAAAGTTATGAATTAACTTTAAGTAACCTAAAATATGAATTCATGGGCAAATAAATAAATAAATAAAATCAATTATGAAATAACTCTGCAAGAAAAACAAATGTGATCTATTATATAACTTTGTTTACTTTGGAGTGATCATAACATCAGCGTCCTTCATATATTGTACTTAACTATCATTATTTGTAACACTCATCTTCATATTCGTGCATATTTTAACAGAATTCTATTTTTAAGATAGGAAATAAAACTTAACCCTTATGTATATACAAGTCTTTGGAAATTATATAGAATATTGGTGTTAATTATTCAGTGTTATGTGTTGTATGTGCATCTATCTGAATGTAAAGAATATGTCTTTATTTCGTTTTCATAGTGTGTTCAGGTAAATTGGGGTGGAAAAAAAGCAGCAATCCACAAGTAAAAAACTGAAAAATTCCATAGCCAGCTTAACTTTCATATACAAAGTCGACTTACCAAAAATTTCGTCCCTTCTATCACGTCCTATTTTTTCATTTTCGATTAATACCATCGTCCTTCTCTGCCTACGGGAATCATGATCACATTGCATTATGATGATACTGGATGTTGTTGATTGGCTCGTCTATCATATCCGCAGTGGAAAGATTATATGTCTCACACCACACATGACTATGAGAAGGGGCAAAGCTCGTTATTGTTGCGAATAATTTTCCACAATCGGGTCAGAGGCCGCTGTTTTATTGTATTCTTAATTTTATTTTCTCTTTTTTGTAATAAATTTATTTAGTTTAAGTCTAATTTTAAATATTACAATATAAATTTTAATTCTACTTTAAGTGTAATGTTTATTTTTTTTATGCTGACTATAATTTATCAAGTATTAAAAAATAAATACTTGTATCTTATATTGAACATTGGAATATCATCATTTGTTTGAAAATATGAAATTTTTCATTATGTTAACATTATCTCAATTTTATAGAAATCGATTAAACACATTGCGATATGCATCCTTGCAAGGGATATTTATTATTATAAAAAAAAAAGATATATTGTAGATACATTACAACAAAACATCATTAGCAAATAAACCGCATTGTTCATTAATTATCATATAAAAATATTGAAGTATTTGATTATTTTTGTTAATTTGTTTATTAATTGATGCAAGTAAATATTTTTGTATTTTACAGTCAATGGTTAATTAATTGTTTTTTAATTTTCAAGTTAATTGACTTTATTCTTGTTTTCGTGGTTAAAATTAACTGAAATTGATAGAAAAACTCTTTCAAATTTTCTCTTAGAATGAGAGACAATGAAATCACCTGCGCTCTACAATAAATATGAAATATTTTATTTATTTTTTAGTTTATAAATTCTTTATCACCTAAAAGTAAGCTACAATATACTAATAGTAACTTTGCTATAGTAAAACTCAGTCTCCAACTGAGCCCAAGACCAAAGCAATTAAATCAAAGAGAAAAATCGCTGACGGAAGAAGAATAAATCCGCTTAAATTATGGATTTTTTTTTTTTTTTGGTCGTACAAAGTAAACTTGTGCGCCTTTCTTTTCACAAAAAAGAAATGAAGCTGACATGGCATTCAACAGCGCTTTTCACTCATAATTTGTTTCAAGCTTTTCAGCTTTTATATGGAGAAACTGAGTTGAAAAGAAATATTGGCTAACGTTTCATTGACATATATAACCGACTTTTTATACGCTATAGGCACCCATACCTATATCTCTATATAGACGTTCGTCTTTCAATGAGAAGAGAGTATAATACTCAAGGTGTCATCCAATCACAACTAGATGTTCATATGTATGTATGTATTTTTCACTAACATTCTATGAAAGAAAAAAGGAATCTTCTTTGGCTTTCAACACCTGCCAGCCACAAAAGATACATGTAACAAGGAGCAAATAGTCCTCCTATTCTTACTAAGGATTGCCTACATTTCTGCAGCAAGCAGACTTTTTTCCTCTCCTTACTAAACTATCTACCCTTGACAACGAGAATTGAACTGATTTGAGCGAAGGAAACTAGTAAAAGAGATCATCATCTCAGTGTGATGCTAGTGAAAAATATCTATTATGAGTAAGGATTCTGAGGGCTGGGGGCGAAGAATAACATTTTACTACTATGTTGGATAGAATATACTAAGCCAATAATAAATTTTCTAAAGCAATTTTGTACTAAAGTTGCATTTTGTCAGGAGTGCAGTTAGTTGAGTGCAGCACAAAATGGCATCTCTACACCTGAGTGAGGTGAATAAAAGTAATGGCAATTGTGGAGCACAAAAATATGAAAATCTATTAGAGTTGGCACATTGAAGGTAACTTTCATCATAGTATTTTTATTGTACTATGAGTTAAGATTTGGTAGCACATTTTTATGTGAATTATGAAGAAAAGCAGAGTAAAGTAGAAAAGTAGGCCAAGGAAAAACTACAATACTATGGAAGAGATATACAAGAATTGGAAGTAAAGTATAAGAATTGATTTGGATATTTAAGGAAATCTAATGTTACATATTTAATAAAAATCTTTCACATAAATGATTCGTGGGAGTAGGCAATTTTTTTTCCAAGAATACTTTTCAATCTCTTTTTAAAGTATTCAACAATAGTTTCAACGTAAGTGACAACTTGTGAATTGTCAACACTCTCTCTCTCTCTCTCTCTCTCTCTCTCTCTCTCTCTCTCACTCTCTCTCTCATTTCCCATCTCATACTCATATAAAGACACATCTGTAAACACATTCTTCTGAGTAGTAGTAGTACCATAAGTAACATTGTATGTCAAATTATGTTGAAAATGTTCATATAACTTTATTTATAATTAACTAAAATGTTGTTAATTGTAAATGACGAAATTACACAAAAGGCACGCAGCAAATAGTATGTAACTTGTAACATTTGTTGCAACCGAGTGAGGAAGCAAAGTGAGGCAACGTTGTCAACGAAGGAATGAATGAATGTATGGATGGAGTGGTAAGAAAGGTAAAGGAAGAAAGTTGCTTCAAGGAAGAAACACACAAATATACGATAAGGGTAGAAACAAAGTTCAGCGACTGTTGAGAATGGGAATGTAGGGAAGTTATGTAACTATGGATTTTTATGAACTAAGGTTGAGTGAGCGATGTCTGAGAGTAAAATATGGAAGGCTTACAAGTTTAACTAAGATTTGTTAAATGCCCCGTCAGGCATTGACTTTATTACAATGGGCGTAGTTAACATGTAAGTACGAGTATATAGCATATTAATATTTTTCTGGTAATGAAGAAGAATATCAACTTAAAATATCAAAATGAGATTTTGTTTTATACACATACAATATATAGATTATATTGGGTATGAGAAAAGGTTCCTGATCCTTTGAAATAATAAATTTGAGTTTATTTTTATTTTTGAGTTGAATCTGTTTCTAATACATAGTACAAAAGTTATAGAAGTTCTTTGACTTTGAATATTTCAAGTGACGCTTTACAATCTTCAAAATCAGTGCTATCGACAAAACTAAATGATCAATATATAATTTTGATATCAAAAGATAAATAAGTATCCACATCATTTTCGTAAGTATATATAATGTAATGAAGAAATATTAAAAGCAATCAGTTATATGTTTGATGATGATCTACACTGATCATCATCTATTTCATTCAACAAAAGTCTAATGTAATTTAAGTCACATAGAAGAACTTATTCACATCAACATTTATGTATGTATGTTTTCATGTTCCTTAACCTGTATGAAAATCCTTTCATTATTAAGTTAAGTTAATTAATGCAATCACAGAAACTCATTTGTGATGCTTTGAAGGTTGTCTGTCCCACATAAGTTAGATAGCTGGAGGAGATATTATGACACTTTGACGATGTTGTCAACAATGATGATAATGAAGATGATGACAATGATAATGATAATTTTGATTCTTTCTCTTCCTTTCTCTCACTTAACATATTAATTTCCATATTTCTTCTTTATCACTTGTTTTTCTAATGTATTTAAGATTTCTGGGTACTCTCACTCTCTCTCTCTCTCCCAATTTCTTTGTGTAGTACTCGTATATGTGAAACGTGCCTCTTGGCTATACAAATTTCGAACTTTTCTCACTTACGCATATCCTTTGCCTTGCATTTGTTTATTCATTGCTCACTTATGTCAAGATAAAGTGATAATTTCTGCGCAAGCACGTTTTACACAATTACTTATGCACGTACGCACTCACCCGTTCACCTACTCCCCAAACTATGATTACTTTCTAGGTCAAAGTTCAAGTAAGACAACTGAGTGATGCGTGTTTAGGACCGATAAGTGTTTTTGTTTTCTACACAAAAACTGTGAAAAAAAAGGTTAATAATCAAAATAAAAAAACAACAAAATTAACATCCGAAATTTTTAAAACTAATTAAAGAGACATTAGACATTCTGCCAAAGTCTGTCAGTTGATACATCTGCCTGATAGTCTGTGTGTTCGGCAGTCAGTTGGTTTGTCTGTCTGTTTAGTTTTGTTTTGTTTGTCATCGATATGCCTGACATAGTTACATTAAATATTAATTATGAACACAACGCAAGTACAAAACCACCTAACTCAGGCCTACCTCACATCAATAATATAGTACAAGTATTTACAGCATATGTACTCGTATGTATATGAGTAAGTATGTGCGTCATAACATAGATTTGCTGACGAATGATTTCAAACATGTTGTCGTCATTGTAAAAGTTGCTCTTAATATTGCTATTGTTGTTATTGTTTCATTATCAAGAGTAGCAGCGGCGGCAGCAACAACAACAAAGCAAAATTAATTGACAGTTTTGTGTTCGCGTAACTATTGTACATAGCAACAAATGTATCTAGATACAATGTACTTAACTTTGTATTGTACTAAACATATAGTATACTCGTATGTATATACGTATTTGTTTCTACATATAATTTTGGCGCCTTAATTAATGCACACACACACACACACACACACGCACTCACACTCATATTTACAGTCACATTCACTCACAAACTTCACTTCACTTCACTTCACGTAGTCGTCACTTGTTACAACAAAGCAATGTATGATGTACTATTTAGATACATACGCATATTTGATGTCGTGTTGCTACTGCTCTACTCTGCTCCTGTTGTTGCTTGTAATTGATTTAATGAGCTGAAGTATCTGTGTGTCAGTGTGTATGATGTGTAAGATTGTGTCTGTGTGAGTGTCTGCATTAGATTTGCCACAGTTCATTTATTTTTAGCAAATGTCAATTAAATGCTTTATTAAATTCAATTTCCGCACCTGATAATGGCTTTGAGACAGATGATGACCGAACAAAACTGATGATGATGAAGTTGTTGAAAATTGATTTTTGATTTGATTTTATAAAGCATTTTGAATATTAAAGCATTTGTTAACAATTTAATAGGAAAATTTAAATATTTTAATGTCAACAAAATTTCACAGAAAATTAATGAGTCGTTGTTAGTATTTTACATTAATTTAATAAACTTTTCACACTGCACTGAATCATGATGATATATCTTGTCGTTCAGATTGTCAATTTTGAATCATGAACTGCTTTTTTTTTTTTTTGTTTTTTTTTTTTTTGGCTATACATACAAATTAAAATGAAAATTGTGTGAAAAATACATGATTAATATTAATTTGCATTGAATTCATTTCAAATTTTTCTCTCTTAAGGCTCATTTCCGCTAGGCTAGTTTGCAATCTATTTGCTAGCGAATTCATAGATACAGTTCTTGTAAATTAGGTTCTTTGATAAAATTTTAAATAAAGACAGAAGTAACCACATTTTGACCAGTCAAAAAAGATTTCAAACTTTGAGTTGAGTTCATCACAAAAAATAGTACAACCATCTAAGTATATCTGATTTAGAGTCTACAGTTAATTTCAATTGGAGATCACCACAGAGTTGGAAAAATTCTAGTTTTTCTATATTGTGTGTACAAACACGACCAAGATTCCGAATACATACTCAATTAATTGTTGAAATCTTTCATTTCTTTCATTGAGTGAAATTAAGGTAGTGTCCAAAACATAGTTGAAAAATTCAACTTCAAATTTCTTTTCTGGAGAAGTTATGGGCTCATCGTGGCAACTGCTTGGCGTTTAACACGTCAAATTCTTGTGGTGGCTTTAAACACAGGTTCAATTTCTAGTTTTTCAGCCAACTCCTTCGCAGTTACAATGTCGCTTTTAAAGTCTGTATTTTTATATTCTTCTAAGAATGGGCAGAATTTTTTCAACATGTCTGTGCAATTGCCGAGATCCATTTCTATTGATTGTAGAGATTAACTGACGATATTAATTTGGAAAAGTATGTCATACGAAACAACCAATGAAACTATGAAGCTAAAACCTTTTAACTGTTCGGCTAGAGAGTAGCCTCATGAGAGACTTGAACATCAGTTTTTTTTAGTTTCAATAGCCAAAGTCAAAGTAATTAAAGCGTCATGAATGACACTAATTTAATAACGGTCTGCGTTAACACTGCTTCCCAATGTGTTTCACTGAGCTTTTTTATCTGGTCGAAATTTTCCATCGATGAACAGAAGCTGAAACAATGTGAAAAACTTCTGAAGTAACCCAAACACAGTGACTGATTTTACGTACAACTTAGCGGCGTCGCATAGTACGAGATTAACTACATAAATAACTAAGGGGTTTAGGTCCAGGATTCTCCTTTGAACCACAATATTTTTTTCTTTCATATTCACCCCGTCGTCACAACCCTAATCCCTACAATTGTTCAATTCAAACAGGTAAGTAAGTTAGACTCGATCAACCGAGAGGGGTTGTCCTATTATATCGGGCAACCCTTTCTTAGGGTTCCGTACCCAAAGGGTGAAAACGAGAACCTATTACTAAGTCTACGCTGTCCGTCCGTCCGTCCGTCACAGAGCTCTATCTCATGAACCATATAGATACAAATTGAAATTTTCACAGAGTGTGTAATTCAATTGCAACTATAATGACAAATAATAAAATTTGTGGAAAATCCACCGGAAAAGTCGGAAAATCTCAATAAAGGACTAATTACAATTATAATAGCTCATGTTTCAAGCAATGCTTAGTAACTTAAAGCAGTTTGTTATTATTTATGTTATTTCTGTATATGATGTTTATATATTTTATTTTAGAGTCAATAAACTCGGACGATGGTATGGAATCCTCCGTGTGCAAGTCTGACTCACACTTGGCTGACATTTTTATGATTCTGGTTACTTTGTTGCATCCATTCACTTCTATGATTCTTCCTTTATAAGGAGTCCTTTGTAATCAATTTGCACTAATAACTGGTGATAAACTGTAGTATTAAGTCATAATGTTATAGCTTCGCATCTTTTGTTAAGTTTATAGTTGAATTTATTCACTTCAACTTTGGTAAAATGTTTGGATTAATTAATTTCATCAAAAAACAAATCTTAATTGAATTGTGGTGTATTGTTCCTTTCTTTATGGTATTTTTCTAAAAACTTCTTAAATTCACTGAAGATTTTTTCTTTAGCTGTAAATTTTATTATGTTTTTAAGCAAATTTTCAAAAAACTGGGGAAATGGAGAAAAACTTCCTTTTTTGCATGTGCACGGAGCAAATCCTGTCTGGATGGGATTTCCTACTTCCATTAGCGCATGTGAATTCATGCTTTTACCATATCATAACCACATATTCATTGAAAGACATAACACACATCAACTACTGTTGCACAATAGAAAGGCAGACAGCCACTCACAAAGCTACTCGATTGAACGCTTACTTTGGATGTCCAAAAAAAGAAAAAAAAAAAAAAAATACACTCGAATTCACGAGTTTGTTCTCAACATGCAGCGTTGATTTTTATGTGTTACCATGTCCTGTGTATCTGCGTTTCTGTGTGTTTGCATTTCTGTGTAGTAAGGCAGGACATCCTGCATAACATGCATAAATGGATAGGCAACAAACCACTGAGTTTTGGTCTACCATTTCCTCATATGAATGTTTCTGATGTTTCTGTTTGCATATGGATGAGTCTATAGATGTGAGTGAACCTCAGTGTTGCCTTCTAATCAATTTCTGATTGCAAATTGCATGTAAAAAAACCAATTGAATACCATGACTATTCAAAGTGAAAAAAATAGGCTCAAATACTAAGAATTGGATGCTCTTTCAATGGATTGTGAATAATTACAATATCTTTTTTTGATTTGTTTTGAACATTCACATCTATTGTGTATTTGAGGAAATGTAACTTGCATCTATGTAACATACACTATACATAATGAATGTATCCCACGCAACGCAATCACTTGTCATTTGTTATTCTCTTACTCTCAATCTCAATATAGATGAGCTCATTAAACCTCAAAGGTGCATTCATGACCGCCACCATGAATGTAACATGAGACTTCACGCCAAATCCCAAATATTAAATACCTTGATATTTAACATGAAATCACCATCACCTCAGCAACAAAGCCCATTTTAATGCCACTGACAAGGCCGACCAGTTAAATCTTTGGACTTAAGCCCAAACCCCAAAAACACGTATGAAAAAATACCTAGGAATCCTGCTGCCAGAGCTTTAGTTAAAGCATGTCATACAATGCCAAGTGATGCAACTAATCCGAATTTTACACACACACACACACACACACACACTCCAATTATAAAGGGAACAGATAGATGGTAAGTAAAATATGAGAAGAGAACGATGATCAGAGTCTACTACAATAGCAACGGACATATTTATTTGACATGTTGCCAGAGAATGTGGCAGCCTTGTGTATATCATATCCTTCTACTAATACCACATTGCAAATCCGCCGAATCTTCTACCCTTTTACCACTAGTATGGTAGTCTCGTTTTGAGTTCCGTTGAATCGAGTCGACTATAGTAGAGTAAAGTAGAATGGAGTCGAGTGGAATAGAATAGAGTAGAGTCGATTCGAGTCGAGTCACTTTGACTGCGTCGCACAAATTATGCACAACTCGTGCATAACATGAGCAACACGTGTGTCTTTCCCGTACATCGTCAGACCAAACTCACCTCAATGAGCAAGCATGCAACCCTTCCAACAATACTGAACGCATCATTGCTGTTGTCCTTTGTCATTGTCCTTTGCGCAGCGCATAATTTGCTACACGAGTTCAACATCGCGACAATAATAGAGTAGAATGATGAGCACAACAATGATGATGAGGACAACGATGATGCTGTTGATGCTAATGATGATGTTGTTGTCATTCTCGTTGTCGTTGTCCTTCGAATGTTGCCGCTGATGTTGCTGATGAGGATGATGATGAAAAAATACGCTAATAAAGGTAATTTTACAGAGAAATTCATTTTCAAGGCTTTGTCAGCATTTGAATTTGACATTAGAATTTTTATTGATGCAAGCACGTGTCCTTTGTGTGTCCTTCTTTTGAGTTTGCTTGTCTGAATTTGAATTTTGCATTTACAACACCAGGCTGAGTTTTGAAAAGAAAAGAACTTAATCACTTTTTTTGCTTTCATTTTTTTGGTATGAAGGAGGACATTTACTAATCTAATCTGATAAAATTTTTGTGTTTCATTAAAAAATCAGACAAGGAAATCACTTGTTAATATGCGCGTGTGCCTCTAAAAACGTTTCCCCCAATTTTATTGCATAATTTTACGAGCTTTGTTAATAATTCGGGTGGTTTGGATTAATTGGAATGATTTCGAATTGTGATTTAGTCATTATTTTCGTAAAGTGAACGATATTCTCCGGTGAGTCATATACATAAGCCCCATAAAGGCTTATAATTTAAAATATCTTCTACTAATTTGGACCATCTGGAGGACAAATATATGTCTTACATATATAAATATAATCCTATATTATATTAGAAGTTAAGATTATTATCATATACTACACTGTCAGGTTAAAGATCTTTTGTGATGTTCCTGTTTAGTTGAAGAATATTTTAACTAAAGGTAAATTTTCATCATTTAAAAATATGTGTGCATTTGACGAATCCAGATGTAGACAGTCACTTTCATTTACTCTTTGACTATTTGACGATCAAATCATATTTAACTCACAGATATTTCTACATCAAAATTAAAGATACAATTTTTGACATACATGGTATGAAAGCTGAGATTCCACAGAGAAGTGTGTTAGGACCAATGTACACTGCCGACAAGCATATGTGGCTATTTATGCCGACGACACTGCATTTCTTGCTTCAACAGGCAATGGCGATGATGACTCTAACTTTATCCAAAGTCAGTTGGATTTAATGAAAAATTGGTTGTATAAATGGAACATAAAAGACAACTCCAGTAAATCTATATACGTAACATTTACAACTAGGAGAGAGGAATGTCGTAGAGTTTCAATAAATCAGTCATCAGTTCATACCCTTCAGCAATAGTGTCAAATACCTTGGAATGTTCTTAGATCGTCGATTGACTTAGAAACCTCGCATAAACGCAAATGCTCAACATCTAAAAAATTGTACTGGTTTATTAATGTAAAGTTCAAACACAATTTATAGACCAAAGTATTGTTGTAAAAGACGATTATGAAACCAGTTTGGATATATGGGGAACTGGAAGTAATTCTAATATTGAGATACTACAAAGATATCAATCAAAAGTGTTAAGAATGAAATCGAATGCCCTCTATGTTCTCTTACCATTAACAACATACACAAAGATCTTAATACATATTCTTAAAGTAAAAGAGGAAATCAGTAAGTTCAGTTTTAGGAACCTGAATAGACTAGAAGACCACAACAATATCTTACTTCTAAATCTGCTAAATATTTGTGAAGCGATACGCAAGTCAAAAAGAACACGTGTTCTTGATCTACCCTACAGACCCCCTTACAGAACAGTATAGTTTATATATAATAAAATATAATAATTGATTAATATAATTAAGCAGTTGTAAAAATTATAAAACTTAGTGTTTGCATTTTTTTTTTGTGTCAACCAGAGCACAATTCAAGCTAATATACATTTATATTGTGGATCTTCACAAAAATGCACAAACCTCACAAACTCAGAAACTCAAGAAATTATGAGTTCGCTTTCGTGAAAGACCCGAATTTGTTGAGGTTGGTACGTTTTCGTGAAGACCCTTATTATTAAATCTACTAAAGTGTTGTAGCATGCATTTTCTCAAATACTTGAATCTGCTGGAAAATTTCACTTTGCTTGCAAAATGTGCACTTCGAGTCTGCAACAATATTTCTTTAAATGCCAAAGAGGTTTATCAACTTGTTTCTTACGATGCTAACCAATTCCAGAACATTCTCACAAATGCATTAGATGATTATTATAATTCTGTAATGGACTTACAAGAATAGAATTCATAATTCCAGAATAGACTTCCGTACCTTATATGATGTGATAATAGTGAGACATTCTAATTAAAAAATGTTCATACTATGTTTATAGATTTATAATGATAGTTTTATTATTTGATTAGATATTCATTCGTCTAGATCTTTGTACATTTCTAGATTAAAACTATTTAATAAAAAAAAAAAATTATATTTATTTTCTATATTTTATTGCAAAAAAAAAAAAAAAATCAAAAGAAGGAAACACATGAAAAGTATACAAAATGGCGCTCAAGCTGTCGCAAAACAATTTGACAAAAGTTTTAAAGCACAACACACACACATACTCTTAGAGATACACGCACACAGTTACGAACACACACATTCGGTCATAATATTCGTATAACATACAACTCTTGAAAATTATACTGTAGTTCAAGCATGTCCTGCGAAGCAGGAGTATTCAAAGTCTGACTTCCTTTTGGCGACAACTCTAGGACCTCACTCTTAGTCCTCACTTACTCTTAGTGTGTTCCAGCAGCCATTGTTGGTTTCCGCCAGCGACTGATGCTCGCCATGTGTGTCTGTATGTGTATAGTAGAAACTTCCATAGATACATAGCTCACACACACACACACACACACACACTCGCAGACATACTTACCATGGATACATGTGTGCTGCCTTCACAGGCAAAACTATTTTGTGCGAAAATTTTCGGGCAAGCGAATAATAATTTTCACAGGATATGAAAAAAGTTTTCTAGTTGCCACTTCCCATTTAGAGGAGGGAGATGGGCGACAGACGCAACGCATTACAGCCCAATGTCTGCTACTGTTGGTCCTTCTCCCCATACAATATCGCCTTGTCTATATCTTTTGCAGTTCATAATTGTCCTTTCCCTTGCATTGCATTGTGTTGTTGTCGTGGTTGCCTGTGGCAAGCCATTTGAATGCCAGTTGTTGTACTCGTAATTGGACAAGTCAGTAGTGTTAGACACTGAGTGCAACAGCACAATACACTGTTCGACAAATGTGCTATGTGTGTGTGTGAGAGTGCTTTTAGTTTGTATTGTCACTTCTTTATATTGTATTTTGCTTCTGCATCTATTGTCCTTTTTATTTTTTTGTGTGTGTGTTCCTTCACATGTGTTTGTCATTTAACTACACGAATTTTGCTAATTGCTGTTGTTGTACGATACTTGTTGTCATTATGTGTATGTACTGTGTACTTTCTCCTTCATTCTATTGCTATTGTTGTTGATATTGCTGTTGTTGTTGTTGTTGTTCATTTTGTTGTTGCCATTATTATTGTTGGTGATGCTGTTGATTGTTGTTGTTTTTGTTGGTTGTTTTTGTTTTGGCAAATTATAAATTGCTTTTTTAATTAAAATAATGAATTTTAGTTGCATCAACAAAATTGAAAAAATAATCATCTTCTGTTGAAATTCATTTCTTTCATTTGATTTGAAAAAGTACTAAAATAATATTTAGAAAGTAGTGAAAGATGCTTTCAAAATATAAAATATTTTTTTAATATTAAAAAAAAAAACCAATTAAGTTTTTAGAAACATTACGATAATTTTTTTTTTTTTTTTGTAGTTTTACTTTATCATTTAAAAATCGTACCTGGTATCATTTATTGATCATATTTCTTTTAAAGAACGTTGACGAGCAAATATCTTGGCTATTCCAAAATATGTAGCTTAAAACCAATCGAAATAATCGATGTTTTGTTGGAATGATCTATGGCTTTTTAATGCTGATGTTATCAGAGTTCGATAAATCAGATAATCGATTTTTACG
Organism: Amiota mariae; assembly: GCA_035041805.1. Classification (NCBI taxonomy): domain Eukaryota; kingdom Metazoa; phylum Arthropoda; class Insecta; order Diptera; family Drosophilidae; genus Amiota; species Amiota mariae. The sequence continues at coordinate 1,491,876 of JAWNKV010000287.1, forward strand.
TTTATTTGGCATTCGTTCTGAATATCAAATCAGCAATTTCATTGTGAATGAATTGATGATTTCAATAGAAATCATTTGTGACTTTGTGTTTTTCGTTTGTGAGTTCGCATACTTGGCTTTCTTGATTAGCTAGCTATGACTAAAATGCCTCCTAAAAGTATGGATTGGGAACATTTTTTAGATAGTGTCTCCACTATGACAATGCTATGTGTTGACATTGTGGAAACCATATTGAGCACAAGCATCCCAAAATTGGTATCAATAGACTAGTACAGCAGAAGACTGCTGAAAGAAATAAAGGAAAACTATCTGCCAATTCTTCTTCGTCAATTGCAGTGAGAGTAAGTCAACTTCTCATTAACACGATTTTGGAGAATATGGTTTCCCACAAAGAGGGAGGGACTTTGGAACACAAGATCATTCAAAATATTGGTTACATGATTTGTGAGGACATATAATCTTTGTCAGTAGTTGATTTTTCTTGACCTTCTTTGAAATTGACTTTTAATTGATAAATCAATTTTTAAAACAAAAATTAATTGGTGTATCGATTAATTAGTAAAAAATAATAATCGATGTTTTGTTGATCGATAGCCAACCCTACTTAAAACCTTACCTACCTATGCTTGTTCATTCACATTGAATGACCTTCACCGGTTAAATCATCGACGCGTTGCTCTGTTTGGTCTACTTTTTGATAAGTCGGGAATTCCCATGAAGAAATTTTCATGCAAAGTAGAGTATAGTTCTCTTCTGACCGCCGAATTTACGCGACAAAATGGATCATCATTATTGGTATTTGTACTTTATTGAGAAATATATTATCAATCTACATATAAATATATTTATCTATCTGAAAACTAATCATATCTTTTTCCATCTTTCTTTCTCGTTTTAGGTAAGTACATCATAACTCCAATCAGATCAGATCGGCTGAAGTAAAGTAAGCATTTAATATAAGTGATTTAAAAAAAAAAAGACTCCTTAAGTAAGTGACCAAATAAAGTTTCTCTAATATCATTTAACTAAATCGCTTTCGAAAAGAGAAGCATGTGTCACTTGTCGTTTAACAAAATTGTAGAAAAAGTTGAAGAAAAGATACAAGTTTTTATAAAAAAAATTGTCAAATATTTGCTTTAAAAAAAAAATAGATCCTTCGTATGCAGCACTACACGTTGGTCTCCTCTTAGTTAATTTTGTTTAGTTTGTTTCAAGGCGAACAAACAAACTGCAGTTCCGAGACGTGCATGCCGGCGCAGACTACATACATATATCCTTCTATACAATCATCTATGTACATCATCTTTTATTCCATCCATTATTTGAGATATTTTGCAGTGCAGGTTATCACCACCCAAAATGTTTTCTTTCATCTTTCTTTTTCTCTGCACTCACTTTCTTTGCATCGCATCTCATTGCATTTAATTTAAATTCATTTTGTCGCAATTCACTCAACTTAGAACAACAAACAAAAAGAAGTTATAAAACTTCATTTGATAAAGTGCAACGTCAGAGTTTGAGTGAGTGAGTGAGTGAGTGAGTGAGTGAGTGAGTGAGTGAGTGAGTGAGTGAGTGAGTGAGTGAGTGAGTGAGTGACTGAGTGACTGAGTGATTGAGTGAGTGAGTGAGTGAGTGAGTGAGTGAGTGAGTGAGTGAGTGAGTGAGTGAGTGAGTGAGTGAGTGAGTGAGTGAGTGAGCATAGATACTTTCTAATGTGAATGGGTGTTTGTATCGACTTCTATGTTGAGTCATCAGCATCATCATCATCATCATCATCATCCACATTTTCATTATTATTATCATGAGTAAAGTCATCAGTTTAAATCCCTTTTCGGTAGAAAATATTGTATAATACTCTGTCAACTTCTAACTGTCGCTTCTCAACATTTCCCCTATTTCAAGATTTCAGTTGACACGCATCATGTGAGTTCAAGTTACATGTCCTTTTATTTTTTTGGCGCATGTCCTTAGTTTTCTTTCGTTTTGTCTCATTTGACGCATGCTACACTACACAGTAGATAGAGAGCATGAAGTAGAGTATGTAGTCTCACTTGAGGACTGAGGACTGCTGCAATTTGTTTGAACATTTTTGTTTGACAAATGCTGTCCTTGCTGTCCCGTTTGTCATTGCTGTTTGCTTTAGTTCTTTGTTGAGCATTGCATGTTTCATGGATTCGTTGCATTCATTGATTAGTTGCAAATATTGAATGCACTTAAAGTTTTTGCAAATATTGTTTTCTCCTTTTGTTTTTATTATCAATACTTGTTTGACAGAAGATGAAGATGGGGAAAATTAACAAGAAATTCGATTGGGTCCTTTTAGGTCATGTGAATTGTCTTCATTCAAGCGTATCAATCATGAAATTATGATTTCAATAAATGGAAAGAAGGGGATTGAAATGAAATGAATCACTTTTGTTAATTGAATTGAGAATTTCGGGTTGACAATTTCTATTTGGATTAAATGATGTGTATCAGACAATTTATGGACATGTTACTGTGAAGTTTGAAAATATTTAGTTTTAATCAATAAATAGGTTTGGTTCTGCTTAGTACATTGTTGGAACTTCCAAATATGTTCATTATTAGTCAGGATAGTATTGAACTCAAAAAATGTCTGCTTCTTTTTGTAACATAAATCGTTATTTTATTTTACCAAATTTACAAAGAAAAAAAATGTGTTCTATTTTTAAGAAACTAATAATTTTGTTAAGTGTTCGTCACTTCAAATATTCAGAAGTTTTCAAGAAGAAATACAAATTTGCATAGTCGCTTCATGTGGCAATTGAATAGTATCCTCAGATTGTGAATCTATGAATCAATGTTTAAAGCCAAATAACTAAGGATCAGTTCAAATAAACATAGGAAAAAATGTAAACTTTACAACTATCTTCTTTTAATTCTTTATATATTAAAAATAGTATTTTAAATTGTTCGTACATATGTTATGCGCTGCCATACAGTTCATTTCATTGCATTGAAATTGTGAATTTGAATAGTTGGCTGCCAGCTTGAACATTTCATAGTTTTGGTCCCGATATGTGTCCTCGTTCCCGACATCTGGGAGAATACTACAAAAAGTAATGCTAATGATGCTAGGAAAGGAAATAACCTGTGCGAAGCAGGGTCGGGTTCACTAGTTTTATACTTTATTTTTGGATGAAATTATTCACCAATTTAAAAGTGTAGAGTAGTAATCATTTTATCATTACTAATTATAATATTATTGAGAGCATTAATTAAGGATTAATATCACAAAAAATGAAGAAAATTAGGGGGGTAAATATTAGATAGAGCATGTCAAAGAACTTGTTTGAATGCAGATGTGCACAATTTAAATAACAAAATAAAAGGAATTATTCTTTTGAGATATAAATGTTACATACAATCTATTGAATGCACATGAGTCTGATCTGGTGCTGAACAAAAGCAACATTGATGATCTTAGAAGAATGACCAAGAATATACAAATAAGGGAGTTTGAAATAGACAGATTTTAGCTAATTAAAAACTCTACAAACTATTAACGTGCATTCACTCTTCTCTTTACTTATGTTTTAACCTTCCAAACTGCATGTCATGTATGAGATAATGAAACTTATATATAAGGAAACTAAATGAAGTTGTTTTATTATAAACTAGCTGTCCCGGCGTGTTTTGCTACTCGTCGTCAAAATTTTATTAATATCGGCTTTGCACGGGAATGGTAGAAAGATTGATATGTATTTGTTTTATTTTGTTGTGACTTACATTTCAAAAATAGAGGTTGACAAATTTTAATAAAATGAACGCTATATATTACAGGAAGCTTGCTTCAATACACCAGTGAAACTTGCATTCAAATTGGTTAAATCGTTTTTGAGATTAGCGTGCACAGTCTAAAAGAATTTTACGATTTAATATATGTATATATAGTAAATAGAAATATATAAGACTGGAGACATAAACATTTCGAAGAATATAGTTTAGAACCTCCAAGGTTCTAGGTATAGTGGGCGAGTATATCAACTAGAATCTATTAGATAAACGGCATGAGCATATTGTGGTTTTTAATGGTAAACAGAGACATCCATATATATGAATTATACATTTTGCAAAGTATTATTTTCATTTTGAGGGAAATGCTGCACATTAAAAAGAATTGTATTTTAGGGCAAAGAAATGTAATTAAAAAATACATGTTGAACATATTAAATGAATCTGGTTGTGATAGCTGAAAACAACCATAGGAGTAAAATACGCTTAATGAAAATTGAAGTTATTTACTCATTTATGTCAATATGCAAAGCAAATATGAAATTTTATTTATTTATTTATTTATTATTACAGTTATTTAAATTGAAAAAACTTAACATAACTTAAAGGGGGGAGCACTGGCTGCTAAGGCCTTCGGCTTATTTTTATTTTTACTTTTATATTTGTAAGTTTCATCTGGAAGAGTGATGTGTTATCATGTTTCGGTAACAGTCTGTGTTTCGTAGCATATTTTTGTGAAGCAGTAGTCAGCTCAATGAGAAATGGAAGGTGATCCGAGCTAAGTTCAACAAGGCTATTGATGGTAAGTCTATTAGACGAAATGCCATTGTAAATTCCGAAGTCTATTGCCGATGGTGTGCTACCAGATGCTGGGCAGTGAGTTGGCCTTTTTTTTAAGGATATTGTTATATTTACATTAATATTTTGGTTTGAAATTAAATATGACATTAAATTTGTTTACATTTATAATAACCAATGTTAAAAGTAATAAAATTCATGAAAAGGAAAAATAGGTTATACACTATTTTAAAATTTTATTAAACTAAATACTTATATGGTATGTTTCTTGCTTTAGTTTTGTCCGACACAGTATGTATGTGTAAGGATGGTCCACGTTTATTTTAATTTTGTAACATGATTTATTTAAAACAACAACGATTAATACAAAGTAATTTTATCATGGATTGTCGTTTTTGTTCGCGTCTTTTCCATCTTGTCAATATGCATAAAAGAAGTATTATTTAATGTCTAAGAATATCGGATTGGCAGGACGTTTCATATATGTGTCGGGTAGTGTTTGGAATGGACGGGCTGCCAGATCGCTCACATACACGTATAGTCAAAGATGTATGTTGCTCATTTGATTGAATTATAAAGGGATGTGAAATGGTGAAATATTTATCTATACTACATATAATAAAATCGCAGACTTTGTCTGTTCGTTTGTTTGTTTGTGGGCGCATCACGTAAAAGCCACTCATTGAGTTCAAAGTCGAATTGCTGAAAGATAAGAATTTTTTATTGTGAGTAACATATAGCGTTTATAAATAAATACATTTTTTGTATAAAATGTGTTGCTAAATTTTCTTATAAATATTCTGTAACATTTTGTGCCTTAAAAAAATTGTTTTTTGGCAAGTACAGTCGTTGGTTTATTGTGTTAAGCATCGGATCACAATGCATACATCAAAGGTACAACCCCACATCAGAGTCAGTCTATTATATTTCTCGTTATTTTATTAGTAAGCATTTATTGTACGTACTTTTTTTTATCTATTTATTAGCTGACGAAGTCACTGCCACAGTTAGAATATTAAAATAAACAACTTCAATAAAAATAATAACATTATGTATCAGAATAGTGATGAGTTAACACACATCACATAACACAGTGATTCACTACTCTTCTTTATTTGCATTACTTCCAGTTATTTTGAGGTTTATTCAAATTTGAATTAATCTTACTTCAAGTATAATACAACTAAAGGTAAAAGCAACTACAAAGTATCCAAGTGAAGTGCATTATACTAGTCAAAACAAATCATCAATTCCTATCAATAAATCAAAATTTCACTGCCCTGAAAAGAACGAAAAAAGAAATACTGGCAACATTTTTTTGGAGAGTTCAAAATTTTGTTTTAACAAAATAGAAAAATACTTTGTTAAAGAAATTTTATATGTGTTTCAATTACTTGCTGATGATTGTTGTGTTGTACTATGTTGGTTGGATAAAAATAATAAAACTACTATTTACTTACTTATATCCCAGAGATGGTACGAGACACAAGAGTGCAACTCGTTGGCGGATATATCAATTTGTAGTTTTCAACATGCATTTTCACTCAGCAGACACTTCAAAGGCAGCAGCAGCGTATCCGGCAATGTTTATGCCCAGCATCGCTTCACTGACTTTACTTTCCTTGATTCCACTTCACTCCACTCCACTCCTCTTCACTCCATGTCACCTCATCTCTCCACCATCCTGATTCTCTTTAGTTTGGTGAATTTTGACAGGGCAGCTGGAAAATGCAACACGCTGGCGCCATACTTGGTCTGAGTGTTGCAATACCTTGTCTGGCCTCACTCAACACTCGACATGAAATTTTTGAAAAATCGTTGTAAAGCATCCTCTGCCAGTTACAACTAGCAACCATCCAAACATCCTTCCAACCAACCAACCAACCAACCAACCAACGAACGTAAACCATCTCATTCCATCGACGAATCTTTCATCAGTTTGCCACATTTTTCCTTAAGCCACTTTGGCACAGGACTTGAACATGAGTGCAATCAAATGTATTACATTGTGCAACTTAGAGGAAACTAGGAGTATAAGTACATAGCTTTACAGTAGTCTTCTAAAGTATATTACATATATGTGTGTTTGTATGTATGTATTATTGTATAAAGGAAGCATCTGCATCTTGGTCTTGACTCCTTTGGTGTACTTTGCTCTACTGTTCTGGATGTGCTGGCTGTGTGAAATGCAACAACCATGAAAAAGTACATGAGATGCCGCTTGTATATGGATATCCTTTGGTGCAATGATTTCCTCAAATTCGCTACGGATGTTTTTTGCTTTTGGTACCCGCTCTTCTTGACTCACAGCCAGTCTATTGTGATTTGAGTGAATCATGACGATGATATATAGTGAAATATGTGGAAACAAAAAATGGAGCAAAAGGATACAAAAATAGGCCAGTAGTATATGAATGAAAGAAGAAATACTAAGAGTATTTATAGTTGTTATTGTTGCTGGTGACTAGTTATTCCAATGTTGCAAAGTCAAAATGGGTATTACTTGGGTGAGGTAGGCTGGTGAGTAGGTATGACATTGTAGCTTGTGTAGCTTATGAGCCTTGACTAGGCAATATAAGCAACTACTCGTACTATGTACAATATTAAGCTATAACTGTCTGTCTATATGTCTATCTAACTGATGCTTAGTACTAGGTCTATGTTGCCATCAATAAATGTGTGAGTGTTTTGCTTGAAATGCTCTTGATGCTCGAAATCAATTGAGTTTGTTCGACAAATATCCGCTCAAATGGAAATTGACAGGGAAATGACTGTGTGAGATTACAAACAGAAGAATGGAAGGAAATGGAAATAGAGTTAAGGTGCACATGATTACGGAGCTGTAGATCAGCTGTGCATTCATTTTGCCTAAGTTTATCACTGGAAAAAGCCTTAAAGAAAATATTGTAGTAGCAAGTTTAAAATTATTACCACAAATTTAATAACATAAATTTATTCTTCTGTTAATCCTTGTCAAATCAAGAAAACTGTCTGTAACTTAGCATCTGCATAGAATAAACAAGATTCTCTATTAGGATATAAATAAATAGTGTTCTTTTATAATTTTCAAGTGTCTTTCAAGGATGATGCGTTTCAAACATTATAAAAAAACTTTATATGAGAAAAACTACAATGAATCAAATTACATACAATGCTTCTGCTTTGAACAATCAAAGCAATAAGTTGGGAAAGTGGTTTGGTTATTTTGCTAACCATTAATAATCATTTATAAAAACGAATCTATTGTATATTCCAAGTAGTGTAGTGCAATTTTTTTTAGACCTTTAATCTACTCTACTCTAATAATAAACCGCATATAGAAATACATTATTTACAATTAGACCACAAACCGTGCGTCCATCAAGTTCATTCCAAAAAACCAACATAAGTGTAGTACATGTAGTATGTGTATAAATATAAAAAGGCTCTAAAGAAGAATCAAACAAACCAACGAATAGATGAATGAATAGACTCATTCCTAAAGCATGAGCCATGTAGGTAATCGTATCCGACAACATTGCCCAGTCAATTCACTTAAAATACTTTCAACTCACATGAGAAATATACTTACAACAACAAAAGCAACAACAACAGAGCGACTATCATCATAAGCCCATATTAAACATATTAGACCGTTGATAATGATAGTTAGTTATTGAACCTTTAGGGTCTGTCGGTTATGCTAATAGCTTTGAACTTTTCAAAAAACTGTAAACCATCAAAGAAAATCATAAATCACACTTTTAGTAATGATGAATCATTTGTGCCCTACACAACCATTAAATACAAATTGTCATGCCCTACAAAACTTCTCTTGGTTTTCTTCAATATCATAATAAAAGGATTCTTGTACAACATCAACTAATAGAAGTCAAAAGCAATTTGTAAAAGTACAATATCAGTTAAAATACATTAGCTTTATTGGAGACAAGTCACTTTTTAAGGCTTCATTGATTGATATAGAAATCTTTTTTGGATTATATTCAACTTACTTCCTTAGTTGTTCAAATATTCTAATGAAACATTTCTTTCAATAAAATTCTTCTATGGTTTTATAAACCATATGAGTTAAAATTTAGTATGCGAAGCTTTCATAGGTGAAAAGTTATGTATGTGATATCTTAGACTTACTCAATTAAAATAATGAACTTTAAACAGATATAAATTTTGTGTATTAATGCACATTTATTTGTATAGTGTACTGTATGACATTGTCGATGAAACCAATATTGTACTTTTTTCTTTTACAAATGGGTTTTTAACATCAACATTTAATTCATCCGAGAATTTCAAAGGCCACAAGCCACATAGCAACACTGCTTCTGTATACGTGTACGAGTATTTTCTTTTATGTTTTTCTCTCTTTTTTACATCCTTCCATTTTGTTTCTTTTTACTTTGTTTTGATTTTTAATTACAGTTATTGAACTCTTCAATGTAGGATATTTTTCTGCTGTTGTTAGTCCTCTCCTCAACTCAACTCAACTGAACCGAACTCAACTCAACTGAATTCAACTACCTACTACCATAACTTGCTTGTAAAAACGATAAGTTATACTGAGAGAAGTGAAATGATAAACTCTCACTACTCTCAGCACTACGTACCCTTTGACTTGATATTCTTACATCAATTGGACAGCAACCATTACAGACCGCCAGATCCGCCTTGCCTCTCTTGCCTGATGCTCTATGCTGGCCTCGAGGCGAATGTAATGACCACTGTAAAAGTGTTGAGTCTACTCTCACAGTGTAAGGTTGTGTTTTTGTAGCATATGCCACAGGTAGCAGTTAAAAGTAAATACTCGTTTTCATGTTCGTTAACCACTTAAGCGTACTTGTACTTTATGTATGTTGTCGTTGTTGTACTTGTTGTTTGCAATTCACATATTCGAGTATTTCTCCCTCCCATTAGCCGAACTCAATGCATCCATAAAAACAGAAATGTATCTGCTATGTATGAGTATGTTACTCTTATACAATATTCACATATTCACATAGACATTTGCTCTGTTCTGCTCTCAGTTCTTACAATTTTCTGTTGTCTGAAGTTTATGAAAGAAGAATCTACTGCATATTTTAAAAATTTATTTTTCGGTTTTTCCTTTTCTCCACACACCGTCATCATCATCATCATCATCATCAATTTATTACAATAAATTCGTGAACTTTACTTTATTGATTGATTAATTAATCAATTTGGCAATCAATCTTTTAATTATTGTTTTTGAAGGCAACAATTTGTCAATAAATTTTTAATCCTTTTGACTTTAAAAGAATTTTTAACTGATTTTCAATTCACTTAAATCATTTCATATAATCAATATCCATTTTAAGTCAAAGTTATTTCATATTCTGTTTGAGTAATAGTATTTTTATAAGATTCATCACACACAATTTCAACTATCTTTTGATAATAAATAGATTTAACAATTAAGATTTTTCTAAATGACTTATTATGCTCCTATTGACAGAACAAAAAAGCGAATAAACTCGAAAATCATTTGCTGAATATAAAGAAAGATTCAATAGTGACTCATATTAATGAGTTAACTTTGTATTAAGAAAGTCTTAGTATGTGTGTATATCTTTACTATTAGCTAGCAAATTTATTGTCAGGGTATTGGTTTGACCTTCTAATTATTCTATGCTAACATTTTTCATTTACCCATGTTATTATTAAATATGAGCCAGGAAGCCTCTCACCAAGAAGCTTTCAGAAATATTAAATACTTCTTAGCTTATTGAAATTGATTTAGCGCATATTCATAACACAAATTAAAATTTGCCTGAAAAACGTACCTACTACCGCTATTAACTATCTAGTTTAAGTATTTAATCATTGCATTCAAGATGGTTATTTCCCACGTGTGTGGAAGACAGCCAAAATATTAAGTACCAATAGCCAAGCCAGGTAAATCTACTGATAGAACTGAAAGTTATAGGCCCATTAGTATGCTATGTGATTTGTCTGAAATACTTCAACAATTTATTAAAACTCGCCTAGTCAGTTATTCAGAAACGCACAACATATGCAACTGCAAATTTCCATCCTTAAAACGTGAGAACTTTATTCAGCATAGTATTAAAAACAAACAACCAGTGGAATTCGTTACATTATGTTTAGTAAATATATATACACATGACATCCCACAAGTAACTAATTTTGTGGTCTCATTATTTGCTAATGATTCACCTGTGTACAGTGCTGGTCTTCTATATAGTGACATCAAAAATGCCATGCAAAGTTATCAGAATGAATTAGAGGTCTACTACCACAAATGGAAAGTTAAAGTTAATCCTAACAAAACTAATGCTATCCTTTTTGGAAAAAAAAGGAAATCTTGCTATCTTCCTAATTGAAACTGTTAAACTTTTATGATAAACTCATTCAATGGGTTGATAATATACGTTATTTAGGAATACATTTTGACAATAAACTCACTTTTAACTTTCATATTGGATTTACTATAAACCTTATGCTTACTAATAAATCGAAAGTCAAAGTTATCAACTTCCTATAAACTTATAATCTTTAAAAACATTATTAGTCAAATTTTAATGTATGGATCTTCTATTTGGGGGTAGTTTGTGCATCAATACATATAAAGCAACTTCAAGTATGTCAGAATGAACTTTTAAGATTATTATTAAACTTATAACTTATTACACAAATACAAACTACTTTCATATAACGGCAGATGTACGAACTGTCCATCAATGCTTAAATTCATATCATCTCTTGTTCTAGTTATTACGTTCTAGGTTAGAATTGAAGTCAATATTAAGATTTTCTTCTCCCTTGTTTTTGCTTATTAAATTAAACAATATTGTTTAAACACGAATTATTGTTTATTTATTTTTTATTTTAACAAATTAATCCTAATATTTAATACTAGACTCAATATAAGTTTAACGAGCACTAGCTACTACGACCATCGACTCGTGCGAATTTTACTTATACTTATAAGGTCATAAGGTGGACATAACATGTACATGTTTCAGTTGAAAGTATTTGCTAAACTCTGTAAATAAATTATAATTATGTATTAACAGCTTTAGTGAAAATATGTATACATGAATAAATAAAAGGGAATAAAATAAAATAAAATAAAATAAAATAAAATAAAATAAAATAAAATAAAATAAAATAAAATAAAATAAAATAAAATAAAATAAAATAAAATAAAATAAAATAAAATAAAATAAAATAAAATAAAATAAAATAAAATAAAATAAAATAAAATAAAATAAAATAAAATAAAATAAAATAAAATAAAATAAAATAAAATAAAATAAAATAAAATAAAATAAAATAAAATTCATAATATCAAATGATACAATTTCAATCATATGCGCTCCAGTTTAGCCAAGTTAGAGGAAGTGAAAGTATCATGTCCAGAAGGTATTAAAAATGGATATGGAGATATAGTGGCGAATACAAGGGAATTGGGATACTTTGGAATGTTATTCCGAATCGTAAATATGAAAAGATTATCCAGTAAAATAATGACACCATTTCAGTTCAAGAAATACCCTCCGAAGCTCAGATTAATGGTATTAACATTAAAAATCAAAATCTATTGGGGAGGGGGGAGCTAACAAAATAAGAGGTTACACCCACTGGGAAAGGTGAACATTGTGGGTAGAGTGCAGCATAAATAAAATTATATTTCCAATATTATTACTTAGTATCTTACTTTTCGCTACAGTGGACTTTGGTTATGTTTCACTAATGTAATTCCTTTTATTTTTTTCAAAATTTTCTATTTAACCGTTTGCCTCCTACAAAGCACAATTTGTAAAAGTGTTAAAACTGTAATCATTTTTACTGTACGTACATATATTGTATTTATTTATTTACAAATTTAGGCTATATATGTACATAAATATTATAATATATAATCTAAAAAAAAAAATTATAGAGTACTAACTATTACAAGGCCTTCGACTCGTCTATTATAAAAGAAACAAAATGTTAAATTAAGTTGGATAGGTTAAATTTTTTAAGGAAGGAGGATATTTTGTGAATGCTATATAGCTGGGCTCTAATATTGTCTAGTTTTGTGCATTCATCTAACAGATGTTTTACCGAGAGGTTGCTCCCGCATAATGGGCAGGGAGGGCAGTTTGTTTCTTCCAGGAGGTGTTTAAGGCGTTAATTTGCTATGCCCAGTTCTCAATCGGACAAAAGTAGAACTTATCGGACATACATATATTCTTTGATTAAATGCTCTTCAGAAAGTTGCAAGGTCTCCCAATAGTACTTTGTTTTAAGCTAAGCTAAGTTTTGAATTCGGATTGATCAACCAGTACCAGCATCTTTATCATTTTATTTTTGAGCAGATTTATTTGTTTAAAGCAATTTTCGAATTTACAGTATGTATGGCATAATGCTACTGTTAATACTATTATAGCATTTAATTGGTATTAGTATTTAAAAAAAAACAAAATTTGTAAGGGATTAATGAACTTTTTGTTGTTGTCCATTGGGTCATTGCTTTGCGCTTGTCAGGTCTTTAAGGCAACTTTGATCATCAAACATTAACAGAAATTTCAAGACAGGAAAGATATCCAAAATGACATTTATACCAAGTCACGAACGCCGATAAATGCAACAAAAAATAAATAGGAGTACAAATAACTAAATATGAATCGTAAGGAAAGGGAGAAGAACTCCACAACAAAACGTAAGGAAAAACAAGAAAAGTGCAACAAAGTGGAAAAATCAATGAAATGACAGAGTAAGAAGAAAAAGAATGTGCATGTTCTATTTGTAGTCTGAGTGCGAGACATGTTGACGACAACGTCAGTTGCAACAACAGTCATAACAACAACAGCAACAACAACAATAGCAACATCTTGTCAGCAACATGAAGAATTGCCAGTCAGCAGCAACAAGAAAAAATATAAAAAGGAAAATCGTTCGAAGTTGTCGAAGCAACAGCAAAATTTCATTGCATTTGTTGTTTGTTTCTTCTTGTTTGTCTGTTTCTCGTTGTTTGTTGCTTGTTTCTTTTGTAAGTCTTCATTGATTTTGACTGTCGCCTGACAATTCTTCCTTTTTTTCTTCTTTTCTACTTCTTATTGTAAGTACAATGATGATGATAATGAGGATGAGGATGATGATGATAAGAGAACCGAGGGGATGTATGAAAATCCCATATCATGGTTGTGTGTCTTGTTGTTTGTGTAAAAAATTATGAATGGAATTCTGCCAAAAACTACTTACAATATAAAATATAAAACTAAATTTATGTACCCAAAGAATAGAACTACGATCATTTTGCCAACTAGGGTCAGAACACACATGGTGGAGCAATGTGAATGAACTTAACTACAATATAAAACTGAAAGAACTTTCTTTAAACCCCTTTAAACCCCTTGACTACTCAGTCACCATACATTGACTCTAACATAACTTTGTGGCGTCACCAAATGCTGAAGGTACTTATAAGGTAAACTCTTCAAGGCAAAGGTAAAGAATATTATGCATTTGTGTTATATGATGTTTCTAAATGGGAAATGATTTCTGGTTTAGTTTTAGACCAGAAAGTTTTGGTTGTTTTCTTGTTTTTTGGCAACACCAAATGTGTTTTTTTTTTTTTTCTTTGCTATGAAGAACAAGGGAAGGCCATTGAACGTTTGAGTAATAAAAGCCATTAAATGTGTAGCTGGTAATAGGTGAACAAATTGTAATTGTAGACAATAGTTGACTTGGAGTTGAAGTGTTCCAAAAGTGTTCATTGTAATCAAGCAACATCCAAAGAGAAACATCAAAACTTAATTTCAGCTTTAAATCTACTCTTAAGTGAAAATATAATATAATTTTTAAAAAAAATTATGACGAAGAATAGAAAATAACATAAAATAAATAAATGTGCGCAATCGTGTGTAAGAGACAATGAATATGAAATTTAGTCCTGGTGTGATTTTACACTGAGAAAAATTGTGAAAAAAGAGAGAATCGAAAGTTAAAAAATTTATATGAGAAATATCACAGACAAAAACGAGTTGAATTTAATAAAAGTCTTGTATAAGATATATAGAGTAAAGTATGAGTAGTTCTCTACCCTCAGATGCTCTTATTTTTAAATTTACATAACGTGACAATTATTCACATGAGGATTGGTGTGCCGAAATTAGTCCACAATTTTCCTTGGACCTTCAAGATAGTTGTTTTTCATTTACCTGTGTAATTAATTGTATATGGTTGATTAATCATGCAAATGTTTGATTGAGCTTTTACCTTTCTTATTTTAAAATTTCTTTTTTCTTTGTAATAAACACTTTGTCTTTGAAGACTGAAATAATTGAAAGTGTAAGAATATGTTTGCACGAGCATCTCAAAGATCAAGAAGTCTTTTTTATCCTTTACACAGTTTAGGGTTGTTTACAACCAAAGCTAAATGGATCTAAATGGCTCTCAATAGTTTTTAGTTCTCATATAAAACTTTAATTTCCATAGTTTGTTCATAAGACTGTTTTGTTCCCGTCTAAGAAAGTTCCTTTATTACAATATTATTATTATTATTATTATTACAATAGTTTTGCAGTGTAGTATGAAGTAAAATACATTGAAAAATTGAAAAAGTCCTTGTACGTATAATAAACTTTATTCAATTTGCTGCTTTTCATCATCTCAACTCAAGTCAACTCAACTCATATCATCTTATCTGTATGATTGTCCTCCTTTTATTTTCTTCATTATTCTCTTTGCCTTGCCTCCTATTTGTTTGTGTATCTGTGACTGCGTTTGCATTAGTATGAGTATGTGTGAACTTGTAATATGTGTAAATTTTTATTTTACAGCAGTTTAGCTACTTTTTCTTTGCTTGTTTACTTCTTTTCAATTTTTTTTATTTTTTTATTATCGAAGGATTCCCATTCTTATGTGCGTATTTCTGAGTTCTTCTTCCTCAGCTTTCTCTGTTTCTTATGCTCTTTCAATTTCTAAAATTGAATATTGGCGACAAACTCAATTTACTTGCGTTCACAAACCGATGCTGATGCTGATATTTTTTCGATTCATTCTTTTCTTTTCATTGCTTTTGTCTTTATCAAGACGCATAAGGATGAGTCAAACACACATGTGGAAACAAACAACCTCTTTACACCCCTTACCATCCCATCATCTGACACATAAAAAAATCTATCGATACACGTATGTAGTTATCCTTTATTCAATCAGTAAAATCCTAACTAGCTTCGTTGGTAATAAGCTTCAAGAAAAGAAACAAAGTAAAAAAAATCAAAATGAGATGACGATGATGACGACGACGTCGAAAATATCGAAAAGAAGACAGAGAGTCCTTGGAAAGCAAAGTAGAAACAATTCAACTGTCAATTGCTTTATTTATACTCAGATATAAATACATAGATACACACTCATTCTTATGTACATACGTACGTATGAATATGTGTAAGTTGCTGTGCAGAATCCTACTCTTTGTGTATGTATGTTCCCTTTTTCCCCTTTTTCGTTTCGTTTCTGTTTGTATCTTACTTCGGCAACTCCTTGCCACGTTTGTTATTTAAATAAAAATTGTCATTTTGTCTGTGATTCTGATTTTTATGCGTGACGAAGGCAAACGAATACGAAAAGAGAGAACTGAGTGCAGTGGAGTGAGTCAGGACTCGTTGACAGTTTTACGATATGAAGGATCTTACATACGCATAAAATGACTTACATAAGTAAAAGCGCACATACTAAGTATAGATGTGTGGGCTTAAAAGTCCTTTGTGTGCCATTTTAACTTAGTTTTTTTTGTTTTCCTCTTTTTATTTTATGAATTTTCTTTGTCTTTGTAAAAGCAGCCGCCAGAATAACCGTCACCCACCCATCCAGCCTCCCACTTGTCACCCACGACGACTTTGTAACATGAAGTTGACGTTACTTTTAATTTCGCTAAGTTTGCAGTTTTCTTTTTTATGATTTTCCTTTGAATTTCTTTCTTTTTGTCATTACATTTATTATGTATTTTATTATTGTTTTCTTAAGTCTCACTCACAATTGCATTTCATTGATTTCGTTTGTATTAAGAGTATTTGTGTTATTAGGATAAGCACAAATATAACTTTGGTCTCAACGAATCTTAAATAAACTTATAGCAATCAGTACACTGATTGACATAATAACTTTTTTATAGTTTCTTAGAATTACGTAGGTTACGTAAAGTTATGGTGGCAGTAACTGAGCTCACTTGGTCACTGTGAGAAGCAGACCCATAGAAACCTGCCACCTATGACTTGAGTTATTATTATTAATTTTAAAGAAAGATTGCTTAAAAATGATAGCGAAGTTTCTTTTCTGGCAAGGGAGCTGCACTGAAGGTGTGAAAGGTGTGTTTCCTCCTTATAGTATGCCTACCTAAGTTTGGTGTAATAGAGCACGTTAGAACTAAGACCATCGTTGCAATGTTCTAATGTTTATGCCTGCTTAATGGACAATTGAACTGTGTAATTGTTGTCCAGGAAGTCTGTGGAAAAATGCTATTAGAAAAAATGAAATTGCTCCCAGTATATTTAAAATTTCCTCTCAAAAACTGAAGGTATTGGAACAATTAAAATCTATTGAGCCACAAATGTAGACTTAAATTTTATTTTAATGAATTCTTCATACTAAGGACACAATGAAGCGACTTTAATACTATTGTAATAAAACACAATTGAACTGTGTGCTAAAAGCAAAAGATCTTGAACCTTACAAAAGTAACAATGCAATTCACTTTGGGTTAGTTACTTCATTAATTTGGTTTAAATTTGAAAAAAAAATTTAATATAACAGAATAAATTGATTTCTCCTTGATTTATAGCAATTTTCATCTTGTTTTTTTTACTTATAAATTAAAAAGCAGCCAAATGATTTGGAACTTAAATCATCCCTTTACCAGGTTTTATCATTTTTATTTCGCATTTAAAAGAAATACATAAATTTAATTTGTCAACGAAAAGAAAGCAACAAATATGCATTATTTTCATGCAATAAATTCAACGAACTGTTTGAGAGATGGGAATATCTTCTCCTTTCTGAGTAGTATGAGAATGGAAAAGGAAAAGTGCATTTATCTAAGAAGCACGAGTTCTCTGTAAAGAGAATAAAGGATGTTGGATCGTTAGTTGGTTGGTGGGTTGCTTGCTTGGTTGGCATCGTAATGCAATTTCATTCACTATTTTAGCATTTTTATTATTTTTTTTTTTTTTTGGTATATTTTAGTATATTGAATTTCTTTGGATTGTCATTCCAATGTTTCGTTTTATTTGGCTATATCGTTGGCTTTACTAGTTTTATGGAATTTATTTACGCGCATTATTTAAAAGAAATTGACAGAGTGTGGGCGAGAGTGAATGACTGACGCCAAATACAACTTTTACTCCTTTAAAAGCAAGAGGAGTTGCTTTCTACAAATGTGCTCCGCTTTAACTCAGCATATAAAATACTATTTTAAGAGCCATCAGAGGAAGGAGAAATATTGCTACCCTGAAATGCGAGGTCGAAGACTCATTCGCAGCATTTGAATGCAGAATGCTAATGCATATTTATGTTGCATTTTTTGTGAAAATGAATTTCATGGTGCATGTGGTTGACAATTTATATCTAAATATATCTTCTTTACTGGTTATAAAATCATTTCCCCCAAACAAATCATTAAAGTCCTTGTAGCTTAAAAAAAAAGAATTGCTTTTAAAAGTGTCTCGTATTCAGAGAATTTCTAATACTAAAAATATAAAAAATCGCAAAGCTTTTCTTGTTCAAATTCACAACCTTCAAGAAGTCCATCTCACTAGCTCACTTGATGATGGCTTGCAACTAAAGTTTCACATAAAATGAAATTGATATCATCAATTGGCATTATAAGGACTTAGAAGTGATTACAAATATATACATAAGTATATGTTTCTTCTAAACTTAGCAAATCAAGATTGTTGAAGGCATGTAGACATGTAACTAAAGCGAATTTTTCGAAAGTTTTTCACACAGAAAATCAAAGGAAAAATATTAAAAGTATATGGTAGGAGAATTGAAAATCAGGGAAACATGAGTTAAGAAAAGTTGTTCGACTTCTTTAAGTTTAAATGATTTAAAGTTTAAAGAGTGAAACGCTGGATTTCTTGTATACACTGCAAAATAATCGTAACTATTGAAATCAGTAATGTGAAAAGCTTGAAAAGCGCCACACCTAATGACACTTAAGTCTCCTACTTAATTATTTCTGGCACATTGAATGAAATCCTTAATAAATTCAATTAAATCCTTGCCACTTGAGTGCGTGCTTAAGGTTTTGCTAAGGCATACAAAAAAGGAATTTTGTAATAAGTTCAGACATAAGCAGAATAGTAGAATGGGTAAATTGGTATGGAACGCACTGTCAAATCAGAAATACTTTGTAATGTCTTAATTAACAGGCGCGTTGAATTTGAATATCTGCAAAAAACAAAAAAAAACAAAAAAAAAAAAATCTAACAATTTTATGAGTTTTCTAGATGAAAAAGTAAAAATATTGTGAATAAGTGGAGAGCATAGATTGGATTCCTTATCAATATGAGGTAAAAATAGCGCAATACAATTTGATGAAACAAATGTTGCCATACAAAAAATGGCGACCCACCTGCAGCATGCAGAGCAGACGCCATTTTGTGCTACTAAATGACAACATGAATGCGAAGCCGGCGTCGCTTAGCTTAATTGCCGCAAAGTAAAAGGTCGATTTGAGTCGGGTCGGGTCGGGTCGTGTCGGATTGGATCGGAATAGAGTCAGTCGAGAGATTTATAACCATAGTCGGGCGCAATAAAAAGGCACATTGATAGCGATGAGAAGAGCGAGAGAAAAAACTGCCGGTCGAGACAAGCCATTTAGACTATGCGATGTAGCCCAGAGTGTCGAAAGCTTAGTTAATGAAATTACAAAAAGAACGACGATGCATGAAGGATGGAGAGGGTGATTAAAGTGTTCATGACATGTTTAAATGACAATTCTAAATTTGACTTGTACATACTACTAACTATCCATATGAAAGAGAATTATGTGATTGGATATGTAGTAAGTAGAGTATTGAACTGAACTTCATATTACTGTGTTTTAAAATAATTTCTTTAAGTAAAATAAAGTTCCTTGCATTGCTGCGACAAGAGAAAAGCAATTTTGTATTTAGGATATTTTATTTAGATTCTTTCTTTCTTCAATAAATATTGATATGAATTCACTTCAATATTATGAATTGAACTTCGAAACGAGCTCATAGTAGTTAGTCCTTCTCTTCTACTTACAATCTTTGTTTGCTCCCTCCCCTGCTTCCTTAAGTTTATCTGAAGTTTTCGCAAAGAAAAATATTGTGTTATTTTATTTTATGTTTTGCTTTTTGTACAATATTTTTTTCGCAAAATGCCTCGCAGCAAAAATGTTATTAAAGTCAATAAAACATGAAATAAAAGACATTCTTTTTACAAAAAAAAAAAACAAAAAAATATAAGAAAATAAAGGTTCACAAAAACTGGAAAAAGGACTAAGGAATAAATTCTTTGGAAGTTTATAAAATGAAAAGGACATAAACAAGAAAACATAGCAATGGCAATAATAAAAATAAATAATAGCAAAACAGCAAAAATAAAAAAAAAATAAGAATAAAGAAGAAAGTTTGAATATTTATTTATTCTTCATTTTGTTCTGGTTCTTGGTTCTGATTCAGATTTTGGTTTTGGTCAATTCTTCAAAACTTTTGCGCCATCAACAGTAAAAGGATTGAAAGGGAACAGAAACTGATTATTAAAAAAGAAAAAATATACATATATTAATAAAATGGGAATGCTTAATAATCTGCGAGGGAGGCATTATAAATTTATTTTACTATAAAAATATATACATTTTTTTATCATTTTTAGTTTGATATACATAGCCGAACAGTGGTCCAACTATTTGAAGAGACCTCAGTATTCCTTTCAACTTCATTTTTTGCTTTAATCTTTTATGACCTAAGTTATGTATTTTTTTTTTTCCTATGTGTAATGGAAGAACACTTTTCTGTCTTACAAATATGTCACGTTTGTATTCCAAAAATAGTTGGCCATTCTCAGAATTACTGCAATCAGCTTTTACCCATTATTTTGACTATTTCATGCTGTCAGTTATTTTATATTTCATCAAGACTATTGAAACAACTCTGGAATTTTTTTGGATTACGCTGAAATGTAGCCCAACACTATATCGAATTGTTCATACTCGTATATTCGTGTTTTTTCTCGAATATGAATATGACTAGTTGTCTCAACTATTTTATATTTAGAATTCGTGCAATAAATATCTTTAACATTCTGTTAAGATGCTTACTAATGTCAAATATTGTATCTCAAGTACTTCTATTATTTGATAATTTTGTCTTTGATATTTTATATATTTATTCAATGAGAGTCTTTCGTAAGACACAAGCATAGTTTACTGTTGAAAGTCCGTTTAAATTTACTATCGCAAAAACAAATATGATGTTGCCGATGTTTCTTGTTCTTCATAAAACTTATCTATGATTTCTTATGAATTTTTCCTTTTTTTCACATAAAAGTGTTCAATAAACTTATCACATATACAGATATCTATAAAGTTTATACTTATATTGCAGACACCGCCATGTGGTTAGTAATTCAATCCTTTTTCCATCGTATTTTGTAACACCTAAACTGAGAGTTCACTTGTCTTTGAATAATAAGAATTGTTAATATTGTTACCAGATCACTGTAATTAAGCTTGGGTTTAATGACATAAGATAAATCTGAATAGTTGACTTTTATACAACTTGGTTAGTGCTCTCCATAAACTTAATTCAGCTTTGGCAAAGCTATCCATATTTTATCTTCAGTTGTGCCGACCATCAAATGGTGTATATAATAAAGCCTCAAAGCAACTCATACTACATGCAATTACATATATGGCAATCTTTAGCTTGTTTTGGTATGTGTATCTGTATGCATGTATGTATGTACGTATGAATGTTTGTGTTTATGTTTATAGGCGCTTTGTGTCTATGAATGAGTATATGAGTCTCATTGACGCTTTATTGTGATGAGGATGTTTGCTCATGTTCCTTCATTTACTTGGTTATTTTGTTTTTTTCACTTTTTTCCAAGCATTTTTTATTTATTTTTACTGTTTATAAGCTGCTAAAATTGTTTTCATCCTTTGCTCTTACACTCCTTCCTTACTCATTTATTCGGTTAGTCACTCGTCACTCATTCTTCTTATTCACTGAGTCAGTCTCTCGTTCGCCATAAATGATGCCACCATTAAATGAATTTTTTCTTTGCTTTGGCATTGTTTTTTTTTGTCTTCGCTATCCTGGTTCTTCAAGCCATGTGTGTCCTTTTCGAGCTTCACTTTTGCTTGTAGCACAGTTTGTGAGTATCCTTGTTTGCTGTGTACATCTCTCTATGGGGCAATGAGCATAAACGTTATCATTTATTGTGTGGTTGGTTATATATTAAAAATTTCATTTACGCCTTATGTGCTTGCCTCCACCATCCGCACCTCTCCTCTCCTTTCTTCTCCACCACTCTGTTCTTTCCTTTATAATCTCTCTATATATGTGGCAAGTGAAAATAATTGGCTTTGGTTTGTGGCTTCGGGTATAAAATGAAATGAAAAAACAAAAAACATCAATTCTCGATTCGATTTGGAGGTGATGGAACGAAGTGATCGAGAGAAGTCGTTAAAATTCAATAAAAATCATCAAAAAAACAAGTGAATCTTAATGTTTATCGGTCTTTGGGAACTTTTGGTATTGATTATCATTCCTAAATGTGAATTGTTATAACCATAAAAATTATACACAACAAACATATAAATGTTGAAATTCAGGTGAAAGGTTTGAGTTTGACCGAAAGCCAAATTTAAGTCAAAATTTCCAAGTCAATTTTAAGCTTAAGACCCAAGAACTAACAAACTCTACTCATCTCCAATCTATTCTTGCATATTTCCAGTTTACAATAAAAAGTAAAATTAACAAACAAGAAATGAAAGGAATAAGTGAAAGGAAAATGGTCGAGTCTGACAAATGCATTTGATTCGATTTCATGCATTTGGTTGCGACTCGACTTTGAATGCATCTGAACAATCGTCCTACAGAACTTGAATGAACACGAACAATAGCCTATGGGCGCTATATCGAAGGCAGGCAGGCAGACAGGCATCGTTGATCTAAAATGCGTTACAAGAATCTATGACAATGACAACTACAGGACAAACAGGATGGCAAGGACAATGAATGTTTCCATTTGTTTGTGATGCTCCTATTTCGCTTACGCTGTCCGTCCTTGTGACTTCCTTTTCCGTTTCAATTTCGTGCTATTTGTGTTTTCATTTGCTACTGAAAACAAACATACAAATTCTTCGAGTAGAAAAAGGAAGTGAGGAAATCAAAGGGAACTAGATTGTAGTTGTTTGAGTTATGTATGCATTCACATATTTTTTCATAGACCCCGAAAGCCCAAAGTTTCCATAGAAGAAGATGCGTAATTGTTGCGTGAAATAAACAAAAAAGTGATCAAGAGAATCCTTTTGCTACCCCCTTGATTGGAAAGAGCCAGCAATTTTTGGTAAGCAACATTGAGCATGGAAATCAAATGGCAAAATGCTGCATTGCATTGCCAAAACAAACCAAAGCAACCAAAGAATGAAAGAAGTCTCACGCTTGAATGAATCTCCTCTCGGAAGTTGGTTTTCCTTGGCAGCAGCTAGAATCATTCAAAAACAACGACAAAGGAATGTTTTTCTTGACGAAAGTAAATTTTCCCAGATTTTGGCACAACAAACCAAATTCGCAATTCACAATTCGAAATTTTACATTGCTTCGACTTTATGTTTTGGGTGCAGCCCAAAGTGGGAATCGAGAAAGACCGCAATGGCGGAAACACAACTTAGCCTACTTTCTTCTTGTCTTTTGTTTCCTTTAAAAGTAGAAGAATTCCAGAGTTCATTATACATAGTATTTCTATTTGGTTTTTAGTTGAAACACAATTGAAAATAAATTTTGAAAAATTTAAGAAAAAAATTGTTTAAAAAAAAAAACTAATGAATTTTATTTCTTTCTTTTCTTTATAGGTAAGTTGAATGCTATGAAGATATTCCTTGGAGAATCGCAAACTATAAATACTAGTAATCCACAAGATCAGGATGAAAGGAGGAGTAAGAAGAGGAAACTTTTACTTGTTTTACTTCAAGATTAAAAGTTTCATCAATGACACTTTGATCAAGTTATTAACTTACTTTCTATTGTGCTAGTATCTTTCTATTTGAACATAACTTAAAAGAACTCAAGATACTCCAAGAGATTCTAGAACTTCATTTTTCATTAAATGCATAAAGAAGAAAGAAATCAAAGAGAAATTGTGCAACATCAAACATTGCGTATGAGTGATATTTTTCAAGCACAACGATTGCACTTCAACATGGATGGGTTAGCATGGCATGGATGTGGTTAGATGGTTACTGAGCTTGACAGGTTTAATATAGTAAACACGAGTACAACAATCATGGACTCTTTTAATAGAACATGAGAATGACGCATACATAGATAAAGTTAGAGTTGAGGTCGGTCGATGTAAGCGCGCCCCAAAGTCAAACATATAGAGAGACAGTCGGACACATTGCAATATGTGCAACTGTTGCACATGCAACAAAACAAAACGATGCGATGCGATGCGACATGACACGAAACGATAATGTCAACGACAAGGACTCACAAAGGACTTGCAGCACACTTGAGGCAAAATGAACTTATTTTCTAGTGTAATCACACACACACACACACACACACACACACACACACAGAGGTAAAGATGGAATGAGTGAGTGGAAGGAAGTTTACTGAGTTAGCAAAGAAAGCGGGTTAAGCGGACAGGAAGTATGAATCATGAAAGCACACAGAAAGATACTTGAAAATAAGTTCGTCAACAACAGCAATAACAACTGGCTAAAATCAGATCGGTGGGGTTGGTGGTGGAATGCCTGGATGCAGGACACTGGCAGTTCATATCCTGTCGCCAGTGCATTTGCTGCATTGATGCCATGAAGTCCAATCGTTGTTGTCATTTACAATTGAATGCAATTCGATGCGCGGAGGTTACTCCAAAAGCAAATGCAAAAAAATAAAGCAGAGAAAACAAATACAATATAAATAGAAAAATATAAAAGAACGGAAAAGTAAGTGAAGAGTAAGTAATACAATGAGAGTAGAGGAAGGAAGTGCAGTATAAAAATGCAATGTTTGTGGTCATAGAAATGCGACAGATACAGTTACACACACAGACACAGAGAGGGCACAGGCTCGCTGAAGCAGTCAGGATATCAAGTCGAATGACAGCTTGTCGCATAAAAAGGACATTCAAGTGACATTTTGAGGAGCACTTGTCTTCTACTTCATTCTACGTTCATTCGTTCGTTTCGTTTCGCTTCGTCTACATTCATTCATTTATTCGCTTATTCGTTCATTGAATAAAGGCAAAAGTCAAGTCACAGTCGACGAGGCCCTGCTAGGCTGAGTATGCAATTTCAAAATGGCAGCGTCTACAATTTTTTGTTCCACTCTCCTGTCATTTTAAATCATACACGTTGGGAAAGAGTTATGCGAAAAAATACTCTATGAAATACAAAAAAATTAGTCTGCCTATAAATTAGAAATTATCCAAACTTGCAACGATGCATCGTCATCATCCATCCATCCAATTCCAATTCCAGTTCCAATTAGCAACCGAAAGGCAAAATTGTGGAAATTATGCGATTTGACATTTAAGCGAATTCAAATGTAAAAATTGCTTTGACACGGCTACATTTTTTCCTTACTTTTTTAACTGAGATAGAATTTTCATCAAAATTTTATGCAAATATTATAGCAAAAGGAACAAAAATTGATTAGATTTGTTAAAAGAATTCATTCATACAAATTTTATTTACTACGAATATAGTATAGCTTTGCATACAAAATGCCAAAGGGTTATTGATACCGAAAGTGTCTTTGTGATAGATTAAAAATTAAGACTTGTTGTCGACTATTACTAAGCTTCAAAAGTGGAAATGTGTATTTTGATCCGCGTCAAATTTCTGATTTGTGTTTTTTTACATAAGGGAGAGTTGCCACATGCATAATATGTAATATGCAACTATTTTTTGGTTTTAAATTTGCATTGTATAACATAAAATACAATTGTATAATGATTATCTTGATTTTTAATAACGTTTCACCATGATTTTTTAGTATATAATTCAAAAAATCATTAAGAAAATGAAAATAAAGCAAAATAATTATACTACTTGGCAACTCTGGACAAAGCAACATTTCGGAAATAGCTGATTGCTAGATTGCTAACATTTTAGTTTGCCATAACAAAATTACCTCGTATTAAAAATACGAGCTTCATTAAACCGCTTAGTGTGTTAAAATCGCATTATAAAAGTGTTTATGGATGCGGTCTTACATAGTTCGAACGAAGAAAGATCGACTTAGTTGTCGTATAAACGGGGTAAACGTATTAAAAATGCGAGATTTCTTAAACCACTTAGTGTACTAAAATCGAATTAAAGAAGTGTTTATACATGCGGTCTTACTTAGTTCGAATGATTAAAGTTCGACTTAACTGTCTCATATACATGGTAATAGTTAAATTTCTAAACGTATACATTATGTGCTACACATTTAATGTGGATAACATTTCTATTTAGACTTTGAGAATTTCCCTTTAAATATTTATTACTTTCAAAACTGTTAGAGTTTCTAAATTAGTTCATAGAGCTAAAGAACGGTTTGAAGAGCCTGAACTAATTCCAATTCCTTATATTATTGACTTCTGTTGTTCTCATTTTTCATTCACTACAAATTAGTTACAAAAGTAGTCCAATAGAAAAGCGAAAGGGATAACAAATATTATATTTTCCTTGTGGTATTTTTTACCTACAGAACCATTAAAATACTCTATTTTTAATCTCACATTCTTGACGTCTATCCTTCGACTCAAACTCATTTGTTTTTGTCATTTTCTTTTAACACTTCACTGTCGTTTTTCGTTGTCACACCGGAAATGACGACATATTGCTTGGTAGTTTTGACTTTTCATTTTGAAACATCACTTTGCATCACTATGTCAGTGTAAAAGTAACTTACAGTGTGCATACCTAGAGAAGCACACACGTTCACTAAGTGTTTTCTAAATTATGGTAATTTATAACCAACTTCACCACCACCCCCATCACCATCACTACCAAGCAACATCTCAAGCCAAACTAACTCAAAGTCCTTATCAACATCACAATATTAAAATAACATATACTTCAACAATGTACGAATGAGTTTAGGTACGTACGACTAAGTATTTCGTCTAGTTTTTCTACTTAGTTCAACATCTTTATAGTGCTCGTCTTCCAACTCATCATCACCATCATCATCATCATCGTCATAATTATTATCATCATCAGCAGCCTCAGCTATACATAAGTATGATGATGAGTAGCAACAAGAAATGAATGAATGAATGAATTTTCCATTTATGTGTCGAAAGAGCAAATGCAAAAATAATGCACTATTTCAATGTGTTTGTACAAAACTCATTTGTGTGAGTGCCGTCTTGTGTTTTCGAGTGCCAGTTTTTCTTGTTGTTGTTGGCTGTAATTTTCCAGTTGCCAGCCAGCAAGCAAAGTATGTCAAAAGTTGACTTTTTAGTTCAACTCGGCATACAATCGTCACCTACTCAAGCACAGGCAGAGCGCTTCATTGTCTCCTCCAACTTTTCACTCTCTTCCTTTCTGCCCTTCTCTTGTTATTCTTTCTTCCTTAGTTGTATGTATGTGCGTACTAAATTACTTCATGACTGCTTTTTGTAACAATTTTGTGTTGCATACTTTTACGCATTTTTGCGTGCAAAAATTTCAACTGAAACAACTGTTAAATATTGCTAATTGTTTTGCCAACATTACCTCAGAAAAGTCATTTGTAAGATGTTCGAGGGAACATTTATGTGTTCACAGTCTGGGTGAGTGTGTGTGTATGTGTGTGTGTGTGTACTGAGAAAATTATAATGTTTGACACCCTCAAAATAAACAACTTACACACTCCATTCCACAATACACCACTCCTCTTTTCATTCTCATCCTGTTATTATCACTTGTTATTGTATAACATATTTTCGTATATGTTGACATGCATTTTTCTGAATTTGTTAAAATTTTATTAAATACTAGTCGACGACTTCATACGCGAGAGATGGTTTGGATGTTGAGCAGTGAGTCTTACCTCTTCATCTGCTCATAACAATTTTGGTAATAATAAAAAGAAGCATCATAATGTAATGTACTAAAATTCAAATCACTAGTTCAGACTTAGATGTACATAATCGAGCTGCTCCCCAGCTAAATCAGCTTTGTACGGGAATGATAGAAAGAATGTGGGTCTTCATGAAAACGCAAGAACTTCATAATGTCAAGAAATTATAAGGTCGTTTTGGTAAACAACCCGAATTTGGTTTGCACCTCTTAAATGACACAAATCAGTGAGCGCTGCCAACATTGTATATATTGTGATTGACAACTCTTTCCAAAAGTGAAATGATTTACCAATGTTATTCAAATAACAATTGAATTACAGCAAAGGGAAGGTCGAATAATAATTTAATTATTGTAATTTGTGTATTTATAATAATTTTTTTTTTTTTTTTTTTGGCATTTTCAATTGATTGTTTAAATCCAACTGTCAATTCTTTACACGATTTAACAAATTCAAAATAAATGCATACTTTATGAGTTATGTGTTGAGGATTGTGCGTTTCAATAGGCTCAACAATTGAGATCGCAAGAAATTTATTTTGTATGGAGTAACTGTCAGTTACTTTATGAGCTCAACATTTGTTGAGATTTGTGCATTTTCGTGAAGGCCCCAATTATATATATATAGATATATAGATAGATAGATACTTTTTTTTCATTTTTATTTTATAACGTTAAACAACCAGCTAGAATAGATACTAATATAATAAAGGGAAAATGTTTGTTTGTTTTTTTGTAATTACAATGGATAAACTCAAAAACTACATAACTGATTTTAAAAATTTATTCACGTATAGAAAACTACATTATCAGCAAGTAACATGGGCTCAATTTTATTCTAAAAAAACTTAGAGATCCCTACGAATGTTACAATAATGTATCCCAAGGTATTAAAAATTTGTGAAGCAGGATCGAGAGATTTATGGAGAAGGGAAACAGGAGTAAGCGGGGTTCGTGTGGGTTTGTTTTGTTATATTATATGCAAAGTTTTATCCACCATGTTACAAAAAAAAAAAAAAAAAAAAAAAAAAATTATAATAATGTGGTTTAGTTATTGCTTTTGTTACTAAAATTGTAGTATTTTAGTTCAAATGGTTTGGTATTGGCATTTATTAGTTACACACAACAAATATTCATTTAAAACAAATACATATTCGTATATACTGTTTATACCATCATACGAGTATATACAATATTTCGAAGAACGAATATTACTATAAACTTCACGTTGATCTTAAAGTTTCTCTCAATATATTTTCTTATTGCTTAATCAGTTAAGTCTAAGGAGCATCTTCTGCTTTATATCACTACTCATTCTTATAATATTTATCAAAATCACATTTATCTGATGTCTCTTCCTTTTTTCCCTTAATTTTTCTCTCCCTGCTTCCTTCTTTGTTTACTTTCCCACATAAAACTTAATAAGAGTCAAGCAAAAATGCCAAAGTGAGTGCACAAATCCAATAAAAAGCATTTCTTAACCAATAAAATCAATAAAAATCAGAAAAAAAAGACGAAACGTAAAATGATAACGAGAAATAAAGGAGAAAGTATAGTAGTAAGTATAGTAGTAAGTAAAAGTAAAATATATAGACTAAAGAAAATAATGAGAAAAAAAGGGAAAAAGTTCATGGTTAAAAGAAGTAATACTTCTTTGTGCCTTTGCTTATTAGCTTCCAATTCATTAAATTCAACATTAATGCCCAAGACACAGGCAAAAGCAAAATAATACGAAGGAATGTTATATTTGGTATATTGTATTGGTTTGGTTTGGACCCGAGGAGACAACTGAAGGAACCAAGCGGATAGAAAATAAATGAATGAAGGCATTTTTGCGTTGACTAAAACAATGTCTGACATGGCGTTCTGTTGGCCTTGATGGCATCGACCATCCAGTAAGTGAACAAATGAATGATTGAACGAATGAATGAATGAGTTTGTGAGTGAGAGGGTGGGTGAGTGACTGACTGACTGTCTGACTGAATGTATGAATGTATGAATAAATGTGGGTCTGATGTATCTCAAACCGAATTGATTGTCTTTATGGTTCACTGAATATTGCAGATGGACACGCGCCGTTGGACGTCATAGAAACGAAGGACATGTATCAATTTAATGGGAGAAATGAAACCTAGAACTCTTTGGGCTTTTGACTTTAGTAAAAAGCAAAACAAATTGAAAGAATTTATACAAGAAATTAAAAGAAGAAGCAACAAAATACCATCTATCGTTCAATCATTTCAATACCTTATTTTTTGTATTTGTTTTTTTATTTCTATTGCATACTTTTGTGCGCCTTCAGCGGAAAAACTGAAACACACACGTGCATAAATCAAGTAATGTGAAACAGAGTATGAACGGACGAACTGCGTTTGCTTAGTATAATAAATACAATATTTATTGTATAAGAGTCTCAGTGAAAGTGACTGACTCTCTTAACGAAATTACAGAATCAGGAGATAATTCTAATACACTAAATCAACTGGTCTTACAATACAATAACATAGAAATAAAGGACATTCCACAGTCCACAGTCGATAGTCTATCAATGAACATTGATAGTTGTTAAAAACAAAGGAAGGAAAGAAGAAAATAAGAAAAGGAAAAGGAGAGAGTTTGAGACAAACTGAAAACGAATCCTTAAATGAGAAATTGTTTTCGGTGTTTGAAAGAACATAAAAATAAATATTAAATAATCATTTATTTTCACATTGGCGATTTTCTTTTATTTTCTTCTCGTCTCTTTTCGTCTTCGTCTTCGTATTGGTTTTCTAATCAAAGTAGTATGTGCGTGTCTCATATCCTTTTGATACAAGCAATTTTTCTTTTTACGCCTCGACACATTTCATTTCATTTGTTGTTTCATGACAATCTCCAGTTTTCTCTTTCTTTGGGATAATTCTATGTTGTCTACTTTTAGACACTCTTACTATTGTTTTACTATTGATTTTTTGGAGTTTTTATATTTGTTTCACATAAAAAAATTTGCATTTGCAACAAATACAATTTTTAGTTAAATAGATGTATAGATTATAAAATCTTGGTCTTGGTCCCATTCAGTCCCATTGGAGATGCCATGATTTTGATTGCTTGCTATTATGATCAGCATTATACGAGCATTGTACTATATAAGTATATCTATTATATGATACAATAAAAATGAATTTAGTTTCACAAGCTTTGGGTCATAAAAATGCATGTTCATTAAGCCATCAAGTAAAGGAAACTCATTGTAAGTTTAACTTTATTACGTACATCAGCACAAAAAGGTCGAAGTCATTATGTTGTAACGCCTTAAATCGGGCAACATCAAGAAGATGAAGAACAACAACAACAACAACAACATTAACAGCAAATCGTGAAATGAGTAATGGAAAAGTAGAATATGATGCGCAAATAAGAAGAATTGCGAGTAAGCTAGTGACAAAACAAATGAGTGACCATAAAAAGAACAGAAACGGTGTTCGGTGCGAAATGTGTAAATATAAACAATAAAGTAAAAAAAAAAAAAACTACAAGAAGCTGCCTAAAAGTAGACCACAAACAAAGCTATAAACACAAATTTTCATGATTTTCATGATTTTTGTTAGTCTAAAACAAGGGAAATTTCTTTTAACTTCTTCTCCCATACTTCTATTGTGACTGGTTGTTATTCATTCCTCTTTCTATTTCTTTCAATCTCTTCATCATCATCATCATTATCGTGCTTACTTTTAGTCCAGTATTCTTCTGCCTACGTGGAAAAAAACACACCATTTTATCTCATTTTTGCCCTGCTCTCTCTTTCTACTTCCTTTGTTCCTTCCTATCGCCATTCGCCATTACCAAAAATTAGATAAAACATTATATTTAACGCCCAAAAAGGACACGCTGATGTCCAATTCGCATTATTTATGGTCTTTATGCCAAAAGGCAGTTTGTTATTTCAACATTTTATTCGCAGGCGGTGCTTCATTTATTCATTTTTTACCATAGTCTGCTTTTAGGCACAAAGTCCACTTGCTGGTTGTGTTTGTGTATCTTCTTATTTCTCTCACTGTCACTCTCTCTCTCTCTCTCTCTCTTTTCTGCTTCTCAACATCTATTTTATATAGAAATGCGCTTTTATTTTATGGCGCGTGAACGTGCAATGTGACAGCATCAGTGTGTCCAGTGTCCGGTGTCCTTTTCCCTTCTTTTCCTGCTTTTGTGCTTTTGGTATTTTGTACCGCTGTAATAGCAACAAACAACCGCAAATTAAGTAGATGTATCTTTTTGAGTGTGCGCACCAAATTATGCTATAAAAATGCTGAAAAAGAAGTGCAGAGAATGACATAAAAAAGGCTAACAAACAAATGAAGAAAAAATTTTGTAAAAATTTCCCTGTCGCATTCGCTTGGACAGTTCTGTCTGATTAAATTCAGTTGAGTTTAGTTGACTTGACTCGATTCAACTTCATGTCTCGCAGCTTGTGACTCTACTCAATTCCAGTCGACTCCAGTCGACTCTACTTTTCCGTCTACCATTTCCGTCTGACATTGCGCGTACTCGCTTTCTGCACTTCATTTCCGTTCATTGCTTCTGCACTCCGCTTTTAAGTTTAATAAAAAAAATAAGCGCAAAATATGTGCTCAGCACGTAAATAACTCGCGTGCCCAATAAATAGTTAGGGAACCTAGGGAAGTTCGGAAAGATACGAGTACTATCGCAAGCAAGTGACCGGACAAAAGACTAAAAAACATTGCACTAAATGAGTCAAGCTATACAAATATTCTCCGAGAAATATCCTTGTGCAATAGTATTATTTATAGAGGGACAGAGGAAGTATTGCAAAACTCACCAAAGAGCCAAGTTAAGTCAAGTCAAGACAAGACAAGGAAGCAAGAAATGAATGATGGTCAAAGGGAAAGAGGAAACTAGAAAGGGAGGAACAACAAAACGTGACTAAATTTCGATTGCAACATTGCGAGGCAAACTTCATTCGTTCGTTCGTTCGTTCGTTCGTTCGCTTGCTCGCATTGGACTATACTGCGGTCCTTGAATTCATTCATCTTCCTTCCTTTCGTTTTGACCAATTTTGTTGTTCCTTTCAGTATTTACAATTTTTTTATAATATCTTCCTGTTTTTTTTTTTTTTGTAACTTTTTGCTTTTAATTT
Source organism: Amiota mariae (assembly GCA_035041805.1). Classification (NCBI taxonomy): domain Eukaryota; kingdom Metazoa; phylum Arthropoda; class Insecta; order Diptera; family Drosophilidae; genus Amiota; species Amiota mariae. The sequence continues at coordinate 1,524,857 of JAWNKV010000287.1, forward strand.
TTGCTCATTTACTGCGCTTTGGTCATTAAACATTGCATTCATGCGCTCATTCATTCATTCTTTCACTTGCCATTTACTTATTTGTATTTATTCATTGGTCTGTAGTGCTTTCCCTTGTCTAACCTCACCGCATTTCGCGGCTCCACTCTATACCATGCCTCAGCTCACTTCGTTGCCTTTGCCTTTTGCGACGGTAAAAACAAAATTATAGCAACAACAAAAAATTTAACAGAAATAATAAAAAAAAAATAAAAAAAATATAAGTAAGTTTGATACAACTGAGTGGGCCTGACTTACAGATATCCTATCCGAAACTTAATGAATAGAAATTCAAAAATCATACGGTTTTCATTTCTACTAAAACAAGAAAAAAATTCTATCTTGGGTACAAAGAGTGTGTTTCAGAGATTGTGGGGACCTGAAAATACTTATAAGCCCTCATAAAGACATACAATATGTACTGAAATGTTTGATATACCCAAAGCTCCGGGAAACCTATTCACATCTAACATATTGATCGATGCCTGAACTATGAAACTGCTGTGAATGCAAATAGACGAAAATTCAGATGGATAGGCGAAGCATTGGCAATAATAACTTTGTTGAGAGTCAGATGCCAGACTAAAGCAATAATACACAATTCACTGTAATGAGAAGTGTATTGTGAAATAAAAATCATGTGTTTGCATCTGTGTATCTGCGTGTTGCAAGTTGCAACATAATTTATTTTTTGTGGATGTGCTCAATTAAAATGGTAATTTACTTTTCGACTTTGTACTTTGTGCTGAATGAACCAACAAACGAAAAAGCTACATTTTTTCCATTCACCCATCGGTTCATTACTACATAAGTATTGTACTAGTATCCTTGTTATAGTCTCAGACAGTTTGTCTGCCTGCTTGCCTTCCTACTCGTTCTACAGTTGTTTGTTCAGCACTTAGTATTCTCATTATTTAGTATTACTCTCCCAAACCAATGGCAATCGTTTGGTTTGGTTTGTAATCAGAGTGGTTCCTGGATCAGAGTGGGTCCTGGTACTGTTTGAATTATTACCTGACGCATATAAGTATGCAATAATTTTGCGTTTAAATGATGCGTTATGTTATGCAAACTTCTTCGTATTTATTTAAAATTTATTTTTGTATAAAAAATCATATAAAGTGAAAAATTCATAAACTGAAGACAAACTTTAAAACAGTGAACATTGTAAATTTTTCCAGAAATACACTTAAACACACACACACTCGTATCTACAGGAATATAGTATGCAATCGAGAAATTAACAGAAATAACAGAAATGATTTTAATTGGCTGCAACCATTATATGTCATTTATCAAAAGAACACAATTTCAAGTAGGAAAAAAACTGAGATGACTGACAATTAATTTGACTGGCTATGCGATGCAGCAGAGCCAAGAGCCAAGTGTTGAAATAAGCATAGGTGGTGACATAAGGACAATTTAAAAAAAGAAAAATAAACACAAAATGATAGTTATAGTGAGTGTGTATGTGTATTGTATGTGAGCAACTGTTTCACATTACAAACTTGTTCTTTGTCCTTGTTGATGCTGTTGTTCTTGTTGATGCTTTTGTTGTCATTTCAATGTGCATTTTGTGTAATGAAGCACAATTTTCAGTTGCTCGACGAATTAGGACTTGTCTCGTAATGTAACATCACCAACAACAACAACAACACCTACAACAATAACAGATATGAATATGTTCTCGTACAACAATAAAAATGGAGAAAAAGTGAAGTCCAACCGAGTGGATAAAAGGCTGAGCTCAGTGACAACCCAAGTTGCAGGTAATTGTCTGCAGTACCAAATAGTAAACTCAATAAAAACTAAAATACCATAGAATGGGAGAGGAAGAGAGAGAGAGACAGTTGGTGTATGTGAGAAGTAGAGAGAATAGATGAATGTCCTTTTGTTTGTTTGCTTATAATGAATGAAAAAAGCTCTACAAACTCATATGAAATGACTAAAAGCAACTTTTTGTTTATTTATTTGCTGAGAGTTTTTAGCTTGAGACTTGAGAGCAAAAATTATTGTATAATTTGTATGTATTACTAAAATGTATGACATATTTTTAGTAGTTTAGTTTTAGTAATGAAAGGAGTCTTTAGAGGGAACATGATTCTCATTGCTTTGAGAATGAGAATATTTCGACTGATTGTAGACAATGACCATTCTAATCTATTTATGTTGACCAGAAAGAATTCTCATAAGCTTTGTGGGTATGCAAATTAACGCAATCATTTTGTAAGCATTTAGAATCGATTAAAGAAAGGCTTTCAGCAGCAGCAGCAGCAGCAAATTTGCGAATTTTCATACTCTGGGCAGCAAGATGAGAGAGATGGGAACCCAATAACAGCAACAGGAATCCCATACAAACACATAACAAACCACATATTTGCACTTAACACTAAGACAACAAAACGCTAACGACGTCGGAACTAAGTTCAGAGATGGGGACTTAAGGAAGAGAAAGAGGGCACTGTGTCATTTTGGGTTCAAATGCACGCAATGCAAATTGGGTTGCATAAGGACATTGGTATATGAAATGGAGAAGAGTCTTAAATAGCTGGTTGCTGCATTTTAGTAGAAGTTGTAGAAGCGACAGTAACAGAAACAGAAACAGTAGCATTTGAGAAGTTTGGTGCCACGCAGTCTTTGCCACAAAAGCCACTGGCATGCAACAACAGCAGAACTTGCAACAATGACTACAATTCTTACTTACACAGATACTTACATGGAATGAGAAGGGGTGGGGGGGGGGATGTAGAGAGAGAGAGAGAGAGAAAGAGATATTTGTATAAGTGAGTGCATGTGGCACGTAAAGTGGTGGTTACTATCGCAAGTTCTGGTTTCACACACTCAAACACTCACTCACATACTTATCAAGTCACGAGAAGACACACGATACACAACCGAAAACATTTACCAAAACACAAACAATGCAATCAAAAGGTAAAACATGCAACTCATCATTGTGGGAATGAATGTAGGAATGTGAGTGTGCACTATGCCCAATCCTCACTTCTGTCCCTTCTTCTGTAAGTTGCCTGACTCAAATTTCTCATCGCCATATTGGCACACGCAGACATCGTTTGTACTAAAGCCAATGGTCTTAATCCTTAAGGACATTAACCTAATCAACATACTGCAGATGTTGAATAAAGAGAGACAGACCTACAATGTATTAGTACTAATACTTCAACTGCTATAGATATCCTTGTTGCATACAAAGAAAAGTAAACTAAGCCCAAGCCACCAACTCAACTTACTACTACTTAGTATTTGTCCTTAGAATGCAGTAAGTGAGATGTGATTCTACTATTACTTAATCCTCAATTTAGCAATATTGTTGACCTATAATTGTGCTTTCAGTTATGGTTATGCGTTCTTCATTTAAATTATTTTAAACGTGTGTCAATGGTGCCTACGATTATGATGATGATGATGATTTGCTTTTTGATTTATTGGTTTCATGGCTGTAGATATTCATATCTTAATCAGATTAGCTAACTTTTGTCATTTATTGTATTTAAAGTCTTGCTAATTATGAGTTATGTCTGCAGAAAAAAAATTGTAATCAATACATTTGTCAAAGAAGTACTGGGATAGCCATCAATTATAGATTATTATATTGTTAGAATATTGCCAAATATAAGTAACAGTTATTGAGAGATCTATGAGTTGAAGTTGTTATTGATAATAGAAATTGATGCGTTTACCTTGTGAAAAGGACACGTAACTGAGAAAGATACTAAATACACAACAAAGATGAAACCTCAAAGAAACAACATATTATCAATATTGTTTAAGATGAAGTTTAAACGAAAAAATGAAATTTAACTGGGAAGGAAAAAGTTTCAATTGCCTTTCTTAATAGATGGAATGTTCTCTGGATGCAATCCTCTTGGGATTTCTCTATCTGGTGTTTTTTAAAAGATAAGATTGGCAGAAGAAAATGTTGTTAAGCTCAAATCAGCATATTTCTGAGAATCCCATTCATGTAGTTTGCAATGTGTTATTTGACCAAATCGCCAATGAAAGATTTCATGGAATAAAAGAGAGAGAGAGACTCTACAATTTGAAGTTATTTGCTATCATTTCGACTCTTCTTAGTTTTGGTTTGTTGAGATTTTTTTCAGTGTCCCACAACTCAAAAATTTTAATTTCGATTTTATGTTAAAAAACAATATACAATGATCATCCTTAACCCCTATAAAAGTGTGGAATTCTTATATTCTTCACGCAGTGAATAGTATTATAAGTTTGAAATGAAGTTTGTAATACATAGAAGGGGTCTGCGATGTACCCCCATAAAGTATATATATTCTTGATATGTGCGACGAGACGAGTTCATCTAGCCATGTCCGTTTGTCCATCTGTATGTATGTGTTCAAACTAGTACCTCAGTTTATGAGCTAGAGAGCTGAATTTCGAACGAACCTTTCTTTTCACCATACGCAGTAAATATCTCGGAATTATTCGAATCGGAACACTAGGGGTACCCCCCCCCCCCACAAAACCAAATCCAAATATATTTTCTTATTAGAAAACATTTGTTTTTTATACTATCGACTTGAAGGAAAGTTGTGAAGAGTATTACAACTTCGGCATAACCAAAGTTATTCCTTTTTTTAACTGATTTTCTTTACGCTTTACCCAATAAAAATTCTTTCTTTCTTATACCTTCTATGTAAACAAAAACAGATTTTTGCATTTATTGATAATTTAATTGTGACACTTTAGTTTTAACATGTGCGATATACAGTATAAATATTTCGATAATTTAGCAATCTTCCCCATTGAATGAAGAATAAAATATGAAGGTGCATACAAATTGAATATTTACTCTTAAAATTGATTTAGTTTTTCCTTAAACACCTTCATCCCAAACTATTGTATATAAATTATCTGGAGGATAAACGAAGCCAACTCACTTCAAATTATAAGCAATATTTGTATTATGAAGTACAATATTTTTAGAATCAAAAACAAAGCAAAAAATTTCAATTTTCTGGTTAAGCAAAAAGACACTGAAATGAAGTTAATTCCATGCCTTACCATGTCTTTTACCATTAGATCTACTAACAATAGAACAAGAGTAAATGAATGAACTATTTTAATTATATAAATTGCTGAAAACTTTCAAATTCACAAAACAGCATACAAAGTCTCAAATTTCACTGTCATTTTCCAAATATAGTAGTACAATGTAGACTCTCACAACAATTGGCAAATACAAGATAGGTTGGACCCAGCATAACTTCATTGGGGAGTGGGCGAATCAATTACATTGCATTGTCTCGTGTAAATTCAATGAACACACTCTCATGCATTTATTTATTACATTTTTGCAAAGAAAATAACACAACAAGGACGATGACGATATGAGCTCACTAAAAGCTTGTGCTAAGGACTTTTGTTTAAGGATATCTGCGTGAGAGTATGAGAATTGTAAAACAATTCAAACAGACGCACGCACGTACGAACGCACTCCTGGATGCATTCAAATAAAGGGATTGTAAAATTGAAAAGGATCGGAAACAAAAAAGGGTAGGTTAGGCTCAAACAAGCAAGTATGTAATATACTAGATAAACAAAAGGAAAAAAAAAAATGAGGGAATCAAAGTGCCTACAGAAGATCTACTAGTTATTGTACTAAGTTGTACCACCAACTTCAACTTACTTGCAAATCCTTTACTAATCCTTGCTGCAGAACAATTTTCATGCCTAACTTTGTTGCTCTCTAAGTAGTACATAAGTGTCTGGCCCTTGTTGCTTCTTTAGATTTTGCTCTCTGCTCTCTACACTTTTTGCAATCAATGTGAATGAGTGAGTATCTATGAGTATCTGTGAATATCTTGAATCCTTGTTGTTTGCTTGTTTGTCGTCTGTTTGTGCACATGTGTTTGAGCACTTCGTTCGTTGTCTTCAGTTTGTTGATAAATTTACACAAGTGTATGACAAGCTTTCAAATGGTAATTAATATTCATCTGAGACAGGCTATCAAAAGACAACCAAGCAAAGCAACACAAAGTAAAGTAAAGAGTTTCAGCATAGAAGGATAACATGAAAAGGACATGCCCTCTTTACATTCCTCTTTTCTGTATTTTTTTTTTTTTTTTTTTTGTTTTCCATTTTTTATCATCTGCCGTATGAGGGACAGACAACATTTTGCTTGTTATTTTCTCTCATTAAGATGTTTTTTGGATTTATTTATTATTGTAGTATGTAGTAGAATCTGGAATTTGTTGATTTCTTGTCTGAAAATTTTGAAAATAATTCCATCTCCATGCATCATAAAAATGCATCAACTAAATCCTAGCAAAACACACACATTCTACATGGAGAAATTAAAATCGTATCCCTTCTCTTGTTGGATCAGATACCAAGTCAAGTCATTTACGCAATGACACTTTAGTGGCGTTGTTGGCTGCATAAATATGCATTTAGTCTACTACAATATACATATACACAAGAACAACAACAACAACAACAACAATAAGACAACAACTTAAACAACATAATGATGGAAATCTGTAAATAGGGAAAGCAATCCCTTGACTAAGAATAGGGCTAAGACTTCAAGTGGAACTAAGGATGATACTAAGAAGAGAGTAAGATTGTGTAGTGCGGAGCAAACTCAACGCAACTTAACACATCTCATCTCATCACAACTTAACTGAACACTTCTGACTCAAGGCAAGTGAAGGCAAGTGAAGGCAAGCCAAGCTAAACCAAGTCTTGTTGCCTCATTTCATTGAGTATCATTTACTTCACTCTACGATACTCTATTCTTCTCTACTCTACACAACTCTACTTTGTATCTCATGTGGTGGGTGTTGTAGAGTATATATTTTTTGTAGACTTTGTTTGTTGTTCGTGTTGTGTGCTTTGTTGTTCGTGTTGTTGATGTTTGTGTTATAACTTAACTTGTAAATGAAGTTTATGCCGGAAGTTATTGTATACAACAACACACTCAATTCAACTCAACTCATCTAAACTCAACTCATCTCAACTAAACTGAACTGAACTGAACAACTTACAGTAGTATGGTAGTGAGTGAGAGCATGAATTTAACTTGCGATGATCATCATCATCGTTGTCATAATCATCATAGTTAAGAAACTCAGTTTCATACTTCTTAGTATTATTGTACTTCGGTTGAAACGAAACTTACAGACAAATGATGTCTATGGCGTCTGCTTAAGTTTACCAAGTTTCTCAAGGTGCTCAGGATGCTTGTCGTATGTTTTAAGGATGCTCTTAGAGCTTCTTCATTTTATTTGTCGATTTCATAATGAAGCTCTTTCGTTGTATGCCAAGATATAAGCCAAGCAAAGGAAAAGGGTTAAAAAAGGAAGCAAACTGATAACGAAAAGTTTTGAATCATGACCAAATTTATTTGACTGATTGCACAGTGGCTAAAAATCAAAAAAAAAAAAATAATGTCAAAATTTTCAAACTATAACTGCCGTTATAAAATGCTGTTTGTGCAAACTTCAAAATCTCATATTTGTTTCGCTTTGATTCTAACGGTTCTTTCTAAAAAATAGTATCAGAAGTGAGAATACGTGATCAATTGTTCAGCGAAGTGTGAGCAGAATGATAGTGTAGTTCATTTTTGATTATGTATTAATAATTTTTTAAAAAAGTCTTCAAATTGAAAGTGGAAAAATGAATATTAAACATAACGTATAACATATTAAGATTAAAGTGTATGTATTACAATATTTTCAAATTGTAAAGGAACTCTAAAAAAAAAATCATTTTTTTAAACTTCTTTATTTCTGTATTTTTCCATGTTTATTTTAGAATTTCACTTAAAGTTTTATCTAAGTTCCCCTCCTCATCCCTCAAGAAAGAATTCAATTTTAAGAATTCACTTTTCAAGGAAAAACACAAGAATTATTTGTTTTTTTATATTCTTATTTAAAGTTAGTGGTGGTTCGGTGGTTGGTATAGATGGGCCGAACTACCCCCATTTTATTATTAAATAGTTCATACATATACATTTTTTTTTTTTAAATCACTCTTATTGTTAGTGGGTGATGATGGGCTGGGTGTAGGGGGTTGGAAACACCATAATTTTTCATTGAGTAGTTCTCTCATGCATAAAAAGACGTAACCAAAGTTTCAGGTTGATATCTCCACTGGAAGTATTTTTGGCCGCTGACTCCATACATGTCCGACCACTGTGGCTTGTAGGGCTACTATGCAAAGAGTATTATCAGTCTACTAAGTATATACATGAAAACGATCAGCATGATGTTCTGTTGTATAAAAATCCTTCTTAAATGGACATCTGGCATTTCAAAATCATAATTCATTGATTATTGGAAGAGTTACACAATTGAATTCAAACTCTTGATTCTTGTTATTTTCTTTTACCATGGCCTATTTCATTTACTATAATAAATTTTCAAAGATATCTTTTCTCTTCGAGTTGTGCATATAACTTATCCAAAACAGATTGATGAAATATTTCACAAATGTATGATTGCTAATGAGATTTTGTTTGCCTATCTTTTGATATTGAAAGGTATCAAGTAAACTCTGTACGAATCAACAATTAGTCAGTATTTAAAATCAATTTGTAATATTTATGAGGATTAAATAAATAAATAGATCAATAATAATAATGTACGAGTATCTTTCGATTGTGTTCTTGATTTTCTTAAATCCTTCCAGCATTTGTCAATCATATTAACTTGGTGAATAAATTCTCTCTACTTGACTTTGATTTATATCAGTAATACATTTGCTTGAAACTAAATAAGCCATCAATCAGATTTAAATTGCTATTGATATCATATATTTATTTATCTCTATTCTTGATCTGATTAATAATAATGACCTGTTTCGTTGAATACTTTGCTCTGAATTTTGTCATTTGTCAATTGACAATGGTCGCAAATTGTATTACACTATTAACTTTTGGCAAAAAAATATTTAAAATAGTACGAGTATAAGTGTGAAGATATTTTCATTTCGGAAATCAAAATGTCATTTGAGGCATTTGATAAAATCGCATTTTTCCGCATATCACAGATGCATAAGTACTTACTATTTCATTGCTATTACATTAAGTTCACATGTATAAAGTACATATATTCAATATGAATATTGAGGACTGTAGAAATTAAATTTGTAAATGAATAAGCAATTAACTATAATAATAAATAAAAATTAAAAATATTATATAATAAAGTAAAAAAAAAAAAAACAAAACAAAACAAAACAAAAAAAGGTAGACGGATAAAAGTACATAATTATATGTCACTGATTATTATCAAAAGTCATGTGTATCTACATGATTGGGTTTTATGCAAGGGACAAAAAATCAAACAGCCAAACAATAATAACAACCATTATGAGATACAATCGAATAAATGACAGTTACATCGACATGTGCGAATCTGTGTGAAAGTATTTTATATTGTAAATTTCTGCAAACAATTGACAAATGTGTTATCGATTATTTTGTATCTACAGACATCAAAAAACTATATGAATGAATTATCATAAAAAAAAATTTAAAACATAACAAAAAAAAAAAAAGCATAAAATATATTTTAATGAGGTCATTATGAAATATTTTATATTTATTTATTTTTTTATTATATAAGTATATTTATATGATTTTTCATATATCTTCTTTCTTTTTCCCATTCGCAGGTACCACCTACACACAACAACAAAATATCAAACCACAAAAATTAAATTTAAAACAATTAAAACCCGCCGAATCACCTACAATTACAACAACAACAACAACTGCAACAACAAAAACAACAGCAGCAACAAAATGGAGTCCAAGCATATCCAGCCAAATGAGAAACGAACTGAGAGACACCAACGAAGTCGAAGGAGAAGACGACGATCTTCATTTGCTGCATATAAAAGTTGACAATAAATTTGAAGATGAGAAAATCATAGTAAATTCGAAAGACGTTGATCGGGATGATCAGAATGAGGAGGAGGAGGAGGAGGACGAGGACGAGTTTGAAGGAGGAGATGAAGAACAATACCAACTTATACAACAACAACAAGAACGTCAAGGAAAATGTGCCAAAAACTGTTTAAAAAGAATAGCTGAGCAGACTTCAACCAACACTAATAGCCAACATAATGTCCAGCACTCAACCTATACTTCCGATTCCTATAACACTTCGCCCAACCCAGAAATGCCTTCACGATCAGAACATAATCCATATAAGGCTTTTCTAGAATCAAATAGTAGAGCTCATAAGAAGAAGCAGCATTTGAAAACGTCTAAAACGAAGCGACGAAATCAATGGCGACTACAGTATAATGGTCGTGCTCATGATGAGGATGATGATGAATATGATGATGAAAACGATGATGATAATGGTGATGATGATGAAATGGATGAAATTTTGTCTATGCAACATAGACGTGTGCAACCAAAAAAGTTCCACATGGCGCATCGCAATGTGCACAAAGAGGTCAAAATGCAACACAAAAAATCAAAGCAAGTACACAAAAAGAAGATGCAACAATGGCAACATCACCAACAACTATATCACCAGCGACAGCAACAGCAACAACAAAAACACCAGTTGCATCAAAAGGATGAGGAGGAACAACAACGTTTGCGTCGAGATACTAACGAACAAGAACTTGAGCCTGAGCATGAACACGAACGCGAACCTGAATCGGAGCGTAAAGAAGATGATTTGCAATTGGCTTCGACAGCCATGTCCAGTGATTCCTTAGAGTCAGTGGCACCTTCTGCCACTAGCGCCCAACTTGAATTGACCAAGTCATATGCAAATGACACAATTGGGAGTGCAAACACAAAGCGAGCACGTTCCACGCTGCCAATCACCGAGGAACAAATCAAGCAAAAGGAAGCCAAAGGTGAAGCCATCATAATCATTGATGATGTCGAGGAATTCGATAGTGGCACCGGCACACGTCATGGCTCGACAGCTAGTACCAGTAACAGTAATAACAACAACAACAATAGCGATGATTATTCCCAGGAAGGCCCTTTAGAACCTCGTGTGCTGCCATTACGTCCGGTGTTGCCGAATCCCTATGATAATACAGAGGAAATGTCTGTTGTTTATGCGGAACAACATTCCGAAATACGTTTAATGTGCGAGGTGGACTTGGATATAGCGACCAGCATGTGGTATAAGAATGGACAGGTAGGTCCACACACATATTTTGTTTGTCATTTCATTTGATTTGACTTGACTTTAATTGCATACCAAAGCGTTTAATAACATTCAACATTAGTGCATTTTTCCAACTTTCATCATTTTAAATATTTTTATTGCTCCCATTACTTGAGTCTTGAGCTTGATCCTGTTGATGATGATTCCACTTCAGTTTTTTCTTTATTTCTTTCTTTGGCATCTCAACTTAAGACTTTTTAATATCTTTCTTATTTTCTCGCCCACTGCTTGTCGCATCCACTCTTCATTTGAAAAAGAGTAAGCCTGGCTGGCTCATTGTCGTCTTTCTGGTGATGTTGTTTGTAGCTGTAGCTGTCTGGCCTGCCGAGTCCTTTGTCTGGCTCGATGGCTGCTGCAGCTCTTTGCTTATTTGTCGTTTAACTGTCACATTATGCAAATAGGATAATAGTTATTATTTGATAGTTTCTGATGTCAAAAGCATTTCAAGCGGAATAAAGCCGGAGCTCAGACAAACAAACGAGCGTCTCTTAGTGTCTTCTTTGAAAAGAAAAAGGACCCAGCAATAATAAGGAATAGTATAAAGGAAAGAAAATATTTAATTTTTATTGTATTATTCGTTTTTTTTTCTTGCTTTTTTTTCTGCCAATAACTTGGACAATTTATACAATTATATTGCACAATATGCGTATACTATTATTATGAGGTATTCGGAAACGATTGAATGTAGATGAATCAAATTCTCTAAAAATGAATTGAATTATCTTTCCCAAGGAAAATGAAGCCTTAAGAAATCTTTATACATTGTTTAGAAATCCTTTACAATTATAATTACAATTTCATTTCCAATTACAAAACCAAACATGGAAGACCAAATTTAAAACCTTGGCTACAATGCAATAAAAAATATTCCCAAAAGTATGCAACCGAAATATTACAAAAATTCATTTCACACACACAAACACACACACACACACACACATGCATTAAACGTGATGCTCAACACCTTTATCGAGATTAAATATTTGCCGTTATTTTTACTGGTATAAAATATGAAAAACATAAATTATTGTAGCATACTTTTGGGCAGCTTTGGTGAAAACATGCAAAAAAATCAACGTCATGCACTAACGAGTTGTAAAGTTGAAAATGGACAGATTGGAATGGGATGAAAAGAAATGAGATAAAATATATGTTAAAACATATTCGCATAACAAGGCAAGCTAAGCCAAGCCAAAGCAAACCAAAAAAGTATGCAACAGAAAGTATAATAGCAAAAAAAATATTAAAGTCACTGAGTGTCGGTGAGTGCGGGTGGTGGATGTAAAAAGTTAACTACTGCAAAAAGTTATTGAGTTGTAATTGTTAAAACACACACACAGATCCATACATATATGTATACACACGTGTGGATAAACGATTACAGACAAAGAGATACAGAGAATCAACAACAAAGCAAATACTGTTAGTGAGAAGATGAGCGAAAACAAAAAGCATAGTCTACCTTTTGGCTTAATGCAATTATAACAACTTTACAACAACAACAACAGCAACAGCAACAGCAGCAACAACAACAACAACAACAACAACAACAACAAGATACACACTAAACCGAGCAACCAACAACAACAGCAACAACAACAATAAAAATAATAATAACAATAACAACGACAAGAACAACAATAGTCAACAACATTTGTAAAAATTGTTTAAAAACTTGTCTGCAATTCTGTGTAAATACTTGAAGTTGAAATAGTGCCAGCAACACTAACAATAACAATAACAAAAATATAATGGTAACAACAGTAACAACAAGGACAAGGACAGAAATACGAACAGGAACAGGATCACGACAATAAGGACTATTACAGGAGGAACACAGTAAATAGTGCAAGAGTAGAGTAGTTGTTGATGGGCAAATAATAGTAGTTGCAACTGCTACCATTTAAACAGAGAAACAAACCGTAGAGGGAATGAAGTCATGTGAAGGACATGAAATAGAAGTCAAAGAGAAATAGTCAAGTACGATTCTGAGGGTAGAGAGTTGTAGAGGAGTAAAATTCCTATGGGTTAAACTAAGATCCATGTGAGTGGGTATCAGTAGGAAGATTCCATAAGGACTCTATGTTAAATTCAAAGTGAAATGCAAAAACAGTACAGTTACAAGTAAGTTGCTCTAGTGAAAAGGAGTAAAATAAAGATAGGAAATATGTGTTGCATACTTATGAGGATTATATAGAGAACTATGTATGACAAAAACTAATTTAATTCTCTTGTTGCGGTTTGATTATTTTTTCATTTAATTATTATTTAGAATATTAATTTTTGAAATTATTCTTCAAAAGCTATGATACTTCCATATTGAAGAAAATCTAAATACATCAACAAAACTATTGGTTAAGAAGCTATAATGACAAATACACTTCTTTTTTTAGTCATATTATAAAACAAAATCCAATTGCGGTGTCTGTCTGTCTGTCTAAACGCGATAAATTCAAAAACGACAGAATGGATTTTCATACGGTTTTCACCAATATACAAAATAATTAACTATGAAAGTTATAGGTGTATAATTTATTAAGTTTTGTTGATATTGGCTGAAATATGATTTTCCAAAATCAAAGCAGTTAACTGTGTTAACTACATAACCAAAGTGTCAATAACGTCAGAGACTGACTGATAAAGCAGTGAGATGTGGTGAAGTAGTTCTAATATTGAAACGGCTTAAAAATCTTTTGTTGAAATACAAAATTTTAGCTCAAACTTAAAGAAATATTGAATATATTTTCCATAAATATCTAACTATTAAATTAGATAAAACATTTCAACTACAACAAATCCAAATATGTACATGTATACATGTTTGTTTTTCGTATATAATAAGTAGATTGAACGTTTTCAGCGATGATCTAATAAATGCCGGGGTGTAGAAACGCGCGCCGGTTTTCGCTTGTTTTAACATAAAATAAGAAACATTAAATCTTTCAAGCATTTCCGAGTATCAAGCAGTGACAATGTGAAAAGTTATAATAACAACGAGTTTAGGTACTAACTGATGCAATTCGAATTAAGGATACTTTAGCAAAATCACTTAAAATTTTATCATGTTTTATAAAGGAATATTGGGAAGCTGTAAATGGTTTTAAGTTTTCCAAATCCAACTTGAAAACAAATTATGAGTATCAATTTTCAAGCTGATGTCTCCAAGACTTTGAAAGTTCCTCACTGTGTATTTGAATATTGAAAAAGGGGCTTAGATAATTTTGAAATAAACTTGATCTATGATACTCTGAAATCAATTCAGTAATTCTATTCACCAAATTTTAGCTTCTAGATAATAAGAAACAGACATCAATATGATTCTCTCATCATCATATTTCACTAACTGTTCTGGCTTGCTTTGCCACCTCCCGGGAAAATCTTATCAGAATCAGCTTTGCATGAAAGAATGGTATTTATATTATTCTGTTGTGACTAACAATTCAAAATTAGATGATCGATAAAGACTACTCATTTAATTTGAAAATTGATCTACTAATTTCGTCCGATTCTGTAAGTCGATTTTGATTAAATAAACGCTTTATATTACAGAGAAGTTGCTACAATACAAAAGTGAAAACTGCATTCAAAGCAGTTAAGTCGTTTTTGAGATTAATGTGCATAGACGTTTGCATGGGTGCATTAGAATGATTTACATTTCTTCATTATTTCATCACTCTAAAACCAACGATATATGTTTGCGTTTCTTATTCTACAACCTATATTTTAACCACTTCTTTGCAAACAGAATAAAACATTTATTTAGTTTAATGTTGTTTGTAATATATTCAAAACCAATTCAAAACTTCATTGATTTTGAAAAATGTCTCTATGCCACCATATACCAAAAATTCAAAGACTTAATTAGAATTAATTAGAATATATTGTACTTATTATCCTTTTGCAGAAAATTCTCTTAATGACAGTGAAAACTGTATCAAAATTTGTTTAATGGTATAGAAGATGTGAGTATCGGAAGAGACAGAAATTTCGATTTTCATTATTTCCATGTGTGGGTTGGGTCTCACTGCACTCAACCAATGAATTATGCTTATGTCTATTACAGTTTAAAAATATCAGACCTGAATTATTGTCAACAATTTTTTCTTGATGAAATGATAGACACATTTTATTAATTCAATGTATAATCGTTTTTTTATATTAGATTTTATTTCCATTTTGTAACATCATCATCATTATCATTCTCATTGATTATGTTGATTATTATCCTTGCTGCTGGTTACCTTTGTCTTACATAATTTTTATGCTTATTATTTTTATTGTTATTGAAATAATCATATTAATCCAAAACTCATTCATTCATTCATTTCTTCACTCATTAAATGTTTTTGTTTTTTCTTTAACCCAAAAATAAACGGCAAAGTTTGCATCAACCATTCCAAGAGTCTTTGAGGATACTCAACCAACTAATCTTTATTTTTTTATATTGTCTGTAGCTGATGTTGTTGCTACTTTCTGCTTCTGTAGATGGTCCATGGCTTAAGGTAACGTTGCCATGGCATGGTATAGCATAGCACAGACTAGACTAGACTGAACTGGACTGGACTGGACTGAAGTAAACCTGTTGGATGATGTTACATAATTTTATAGTGGGGAAAAAGTGAAAAACTTTTTATTTACATTTCCACTTTTCGCGTTCGCTTGTTTTTGTGTTTGCATTTCTCTCATTGTTGTTCTTGTTGTTATTGTTGTTGGACATATAACTACTTCTATATAGTAAACTATGTTGGAATATTGTTTTAGTCATGGCTTAAGCATTATTATATTAAATAATTTCTGCTGTTTTTCCCAGTTTGTTTTCATTGTTTGTGTTTGTTTGTTCACTCGTTCATTCGACAAGTTGTCTACCATGTTTTGGCTATGTTATTCAAGTGTTTCGCACTCATCTGAGGTCTGTCCATTTGCATCGCTACCTTTCTGTCAGTTTGACTAGTAGCAATTTCTTGATGACAACAATTAACTTTTTTACACATTCATTTTTTTGCAATTTTAATTTAATTTTTCTTTATTGCTTTCTATCTATATGAATTTCATAATCTCACGATTCTGAATCCTTTTTAGAGTTTTTAATATTCTTATTGATTAGTAGAACAGTTGAATTACCCCATTTTTAATTAATTTTCCTGAAGCTTTATTTCTCTTTTGAGTTTCTTATTTTATATGAAAATATTTCTGGATTTTATTGAATTTTATTTTCAAAAATATTTCATCAAAGAAAAAACAAATAAATTTGCAAACATTTTCAGAATTTTGTTCGTTCGAATGAAAAATCACATGTAGCATAAGGAAAAAAAGACGTAAGCAATTATATCAAACATGTTGGCAATGCATCATGCACACATACACCCACCCTCACAAACACATATGCATAAACGCCTACATATACATATACATGCACACGCCCACTTGAATCTTTAAAGTCTTTGCCATGCCGCCACGATATGCCACAATCTCGTGCTTCCCATTGCTCGACAGCTTGTTAAAATTGCTTTCGGCAAATATATTAGCCTCTTGATAATATGCAACAATAAATTCTTTCTTCACAAACACATACATATGCGAGTATTAAAACAAAATGGCAACGCCACAGAAGCCGTAGACGAAGACAAAGATAAAATTATGTACGAATGTATGTAGTACAAAGAAAATGCTTTCGTTTGCTCGTTGGTTCGCTCATGGTGTATGCAAGAAGCTGTCAAAGCAACACTTGTCGCATGTCATTTTACTATGTTTGTAGAAGATACATTCTACATACATATGTACTTCTTATTGTTCTCCAACTTGTTATTGTTATTACTCTCGGTGTTCGTGTTTGTGTTTGTGTTGGTGTTGGTGTAGATACTAGCATTGACATCAGGCTGGCGACTACTGAGCTGCTCAGAACTTTGAGCTCCGAGTTTAAATGAAATGAAATGAAAAGAAAAGAAAAGCAAAAATCGCAAGCAATTTCTAATGTCGCTGACAACAGCTGAACAACATATGTATGTACACACAGATATATAAATACGAGTAGATAGATACCCATAGTATAGTGAGAGACGGCTAAAGTGAAGCAGTGATAATGATAAAATATGTTCTCTCCTTCCCTCACCCTCACCCTCACCTCACCGTCACCGTCACCGTCACCGTCACCAGCTTCAAATACGAGTATCAAGCAAATGCGCGAACTCAACTCGAAAGCTTATTTCTTGCACAAATACACCGCAGAGACTTACAACTCACACTCGCATATGCACATGCATGCCACATGCATGCCACATGCTGAGTTCGGCGAGCTTCTTCATGGTATCCACCATACAAAGATGTAAGTGTATCTGTGTGCAACATTGTTGCAAGGCGTGCATGTGGTAATTTCAATTCTTCTTCTAACACATATATATTTTTCATTTCCTCCTCCTCCTCCTTTATTTTTTAATACAATATTTTCTTTTTTTTTTTTTCATTTTTGCCATCAAGTAAAAGTGGAGTCTTGTTGCTTTAACTTTGCTTTACAACAAATACAATTGCACCATTGGGATTATCTTGTAAGGCTATTGTTGCTGTTGTTGTTGTTGTTCTTATTATTATTGTTGTTGCTTTTGTTAATAAAGTTGTCAAAGGTATCCCCAGCACTCAGTGCATGCAAGTAAGGAGGAAGCAAACGCGCTTAACATGACTTTCAATCTCCAATACACCAACCAACTTTACCAACCGCCATATACTCGTACTAGTAGCATTCTCCCTTAACAGAGAGTGGTGTATGTTCAGTTGCTTGATGATGACTTTGCTCGTTTTCATTTGGGATTTTCTTGTTGAGTGATTAATTTCTTAGTTTGAAGTGATTTAGTTGTTGCAAGTAGCCCCATTGTGTGTGCATCCTTCTTATCCTATACTAAATCCCATCGTATTCTATGTATGTGTGATCACCATCTCACCAGCATCACTGCACCAACTAACTTATGCCCGTGTTCATGTTCGTGTTTATGTTCATATGTTGCTCGTAGTTAGATTGTTTGCTTTGGCTTTTGTTTTTCGTAATAAAATTGTCATTTAATGTCATGTAATGCATGCATTTCTCCATATCTCAATCCATCCATCCATCTGCATATTCATGTGTATGAGCATGTTTCCTTTGCATTCTTAGTCTCAATTTCGCAGCGCACAAATAGGCGTGTACATAATATTTTCTCAAATTGACTAATGCGCATGGGATCAAGGGAGATTCAATGGCAAAGGAGCAAGCGCACTTTATTACTGTAACTTCAGAATATCTAAAGTATATTAAAGACATGACAGAGGATGCAGCATGGAATACAACAATGCTGTAAAATTAAAAGAATTTTTAATTCACTCAAGAGGCAGACTAATTTTGTAATTATGTAATTTAAAACAATTTAAAAATATACAATAAATATAAGTACAAGTTTGAATTGGTAGACTTATCTATTGTAGTTATCGATACTTTTAAGACTAAATATCTCTTTAACAATTTAAAATAGCAAATTGTAACAATGTATTAGAAGCATCTTTCAAGAAGAATACGTATGAAAAATATTGAAAATGATCAATTATATCGAGGAGCGAAATATTGATAAGTAGAAAAGCTCTTTTTCCTTATATAGTAATAATGGGGACCCTTATCTAGGGAACAATTGATAAGCAACAAATAATCGATGATATTCTTAAGATTCAATTAATTTATTTAAAACTATCTTTTGATGTGATATGTTGGCTGTAATTGTATTCAATTCTTTCTTTCCTAAAAACCAGAATGGAAATGGAAATGAAAGCAATAAATGATAATTGTATTAAATACTCTCTTACTAAAATCTAGTTCAAATATGCTTAGCTTCATTAAGCCAAATAGATCTAAATCAATAATACTCTTCTGAACCGATTTTTAGCCAATTGGCCTGATTTTTGTCCTGGAGTCTTCATTGGCAACCAGTTGATGGAGCACAATTCGGGCTATAAATACCTGTGTGTGTATTTGGATAGGCAGCTGACATTCAAAACGCATATCTCAATCAACACGAAATCGCTTGGACAGAGAATTAGGAAATTGAGTTGGCTCCAGGCTTAACAGTAGGAATAAGTTATCCTTAAAAAATAAGGTACTCATTTATAAAGCAGTAATTGCTCCTGTTTGGCAATACGGATTGCAAGTGTACGGCATAGCTGCGAAATCAAACATATCCAAGATCAGAGTACTGCAGGCCAAGACATTAAGTAAGATTTCGAGAGCTCTGTGGTTTATGCGAACGGCGGACCTTAAGATCGATTTAAAAATATCAAAAATTGGCGATGTGATTAATCATCAGACCAAGAATTATATGGAGCGGTTTAAAAGTCATTCAAACCGACTAGCCAAGCGTCTCTTAAAGCGACACAGAATGGGAGAGGTCAGATTGGCGCAGCGGTTGAGTTTGTCAAAGTTGTTTTGTAATTGCTATAAGTTTAATTTAAATTGTTTTATAGAATAACAGAAAAATTAAAATTAAAATACTTAATAAAAAAAAGAAAAAAAATTGACTCATATCAAATAGTGGTAACCGAGATTACTAGACCGCTGCAGACTCTTTTTTTTTTTTGTGAGGTTACTTGAATTTAAAGTTTATGTCATACAATGACTCCAATTGGACATAAAATTGGTACTACAGATTGTTTTGCTTATGGTTTAAAGCACATCTTGCCAGATAGGCTTGCCCTGCTTCCAATGATCCCTCCCCGGGATTCATGTATTTAAATCGCTACACCATTTCTGTTCCGGCACACAGTAGTATTAAATATATAGAGATGAACAGATTTCAATAAATCACAAGAGAAAATTATTGTTATCTTGTTAATGTGACGAAGACGTATTTTTTTATATTCTTCTGAAATATGTCTATATCTGTCAAAAGCAAAATAAAAATGAAAAATGTCTTGTAATGCTAGCATACTTATGTTAGGAACATGTGTACACAACAAGAAAAAGGAAAAAAACTGGGAAAAATAAAGAATTCACCTTATTTTGGAACAGATCACGTATGTCTTATCTCTTAGTATTATTCATAATTTGGGTGCTGATCTCCTTTTATTCAATTGATATTTCATAAACAATTGTGAATCTTTTGTTGTTTATTGCTTTAAATTCGAAGAAGAATTAAAACTCATTTCATCAACTAGTATAACTAGTTGATGACACACTCTTTCTTCTTCTTCTTTCTTCCTGAACAGTACTTTTTCAATTTAGAACGTTATTCCATTATTATTTTCTGATTCACAATAACAACAATAATATTGTAATAACTTGTCGTATAAAAGTAAACAACTCATTCTTGGTAAAATTACAAGTGCATTTGCCATGCAGGGCATATTTCTTCATTTATTTATTTCCTCATCTTTTTCCTGTAAAATACTTTGTGTCAAAATGTTAAAATTATTGGAATTTCTTATATTACAACTTCAAGTTATCCTTCACTCTTGTGCCGCTACTCTCAATTCGGAGAGTCCTTGCTATCCCAGTTCAAACGACCTTTTGTTGCACATGTCATTCCATTCCATGCTATCGATGCAAGATATTTTTCTTGATTTTTCATGTCTCCGTCTCCGTCTTCATCATCATCATCATAATTACCATTAACAACCAACAGTAAGAGTTACAACACGATCATCATGTAGGGTGTCATGATAACATCATTATATTCATGTAGGACACAACGATATCCTTGTTAGACATTCGATTTTTCTTCTTATAGTTTCATAGTTTTGAACAAATTCGTGTTGTTGTCGGTTGATTGCACTCACCACAAACTCAAAATTGTATCTTTACCGGATATTTATGTAGTATGTATAGAAAAACTAGAACAGAAAAAAATCAAATTCAATCCAAGGATGAAAGGTCCTCTTTTTTTTTTTTGTATAAGAAAATCTTTGACAATTTTTCGCTTAGTTTCGTTGAAAGATTGAATTTCATTTCCTTTCTTTTTCTCTTTCGATTCAACTTATGCTCGCCCACACTTTGTTCATCTTGCCCCAAGTTCACAATTGTCATTCCCCTTCTCTTCTCTGCGAAGCACTTTAGCCTTGTGTCCTTCCTTGCTCTGGAGGTGCAATTGAAAGTGTCGACAATGTTGCCAGATTGTTTTATTGGCGTTCATTCTCTGTTTTCATGTTCATGTTCGTCTTTCGTTACATTGTCTTTGCATCAATGGCATTTCATCTTCATTCGCTTGTCCCTCCGTCTGTCTGTCTGTCTGGCCATCTAGTTATTCTTACGTCTGTCTGCTGTCTGTTCATTTGTCCTTCTTGTAATTTGTTACGTTTAGTGTGCAATATGGTGCAATATGAGCGAGCGAAAGTCATGGAAGTACGAACCGAAGTTTGTATCTAGAAGATTAACTTCTGCCTCAATTGAACCTCTCACGTTTGTATCTTTGGTTGTTCGCTTGCTTGTGACACTTTGAGGCGCCAAGTTCAAATGCAGCTTATGGCATTATTGCAGCAACACATCAGAACAGAAAAGAAGAGAACAATTGCGGTTTAAGTTCTTAACCATTATAACACAGGACAACGACAACAACAACAATGAAAACAACAAGAAAAAGAATGAAAGCAAAAAAAGTAATGAGAAAGGGCAAAAAAATCGAAAGCAAAAAAAGTCGCTGCCAGACACAACAACAAAACAATAACTTAACTGTACGTTACGACGTTACGTTGCGTTGTGTTACGTTATGTTACTTTATGTGAATCCTTGCATCATCATCGTGCTTTTGTTGCATTTATTGCCGACATTTCTTCAGCATTTTGTTGATTTTCTTGCCATTACTTGCCTTCCTCACTGTCTCTCTATCCGTCTGTCTGACTGTCTGACTGTCTGACTGTCTTTTAGTCTGTCTTCCTTTGCTTGTGTTTCTTCCATATTTCTTTTTTTTTTTTTTTGTTTTTATTTTGTTTATAGTCTTCTGCATGTAACTTATATTGCACTTTTATGTCTTATGTCTGCATCAGACGCCTCGCATGCAACACAACTCTTCATCTGCATCTTTCTTTTCATTTCTCTCCCTCTATCTTTCTCCATTTCTTTCTTTACCTCTCAGAGTTTTTGTTGTTTTATTGGCAATGTCCTCATGTGTATAGTGGGGCCCATATGGGCCCATAATTGCTGTTGTATGTGGTAGACGCCAGTTACCACTTGCGGTGTTTATTTATTGCACATTCATGTTGTTGTATGTTCGATGACGTCGTCGTGGTTGTCGTTGTTGCTGTTGTTGTAGTTGGTCATGTTGTAAGTTGTTCATATTTATCGCGCTTAAGTTCAATACACTTTTTGTTTTATTCTTTATAGACGAAGAAACAAGAATTAAAACACAGAAAAGAAAAGATGAGTAAAGAAGACTGTAGAACTTTGGTAGAATCACATAAGTCAGTTTAAGGTAAACTTTGATAGTTGTTTGTTTGTCTGGGATTTATTTTTAAGCTTTTCGATAGTAAAGAAAATAAAATAAAAATGAAATTAAATAAATGAAAGAAAGAAAGAATGAGTAAAGAAAGAAAACAATAAAATATTCTATATGATCAATCAATTTTCTCAGATCAATAGTTATAAGATATATCTGGTTTATAAAAGTTATAAATTATTATTATGCCTCTTACTTTTAAATGTAGTAAAGATTGCACTTAAATCTACAATAAATAAATCTACTGCATCTGTCCATGTTACCCAAATATTGTGGCTTTTAATGGAAGGTAATGTAAGGTTAGGTGTATTGAAACATTAACGGAATCCCTGCTAAAACTCAGAGTCCCATGAACAAAGGAAATTTCAAGCAATCAAACACTGACACAGTTTTTACACATTTTAAACTGACAAAAATTTAGAAGCCACTAAGTTATGTTAAATGAGGTAAGGATATCACAATTAGGGCTAACTTGCCATATCACACAGTCCTTTGAGAGTTGACCAGAAACTAATTTGATTTCATTAAAAACTTAGCAATGTGATTTCTATCAATTAAAAATTTGACAGACTGCTATGAAATAATGAACCAAAGTGTGATTAAGTCTTAGGATATGTCTTATGCTGATCCAATGACTTGGTAATGTTCAACTTGAGCGTGTCGCTACGTTTCTCTTCCATCGTAAATAAGGCGAAGGGTGTTTCTGGATTCATTAAACGTTGGTCTATTGAATTTAATGACCTTTATACCACAAAGATTTTTTTTATATCTCTACTGCGTCCACTTCTCAAGTATTGATCTTGTATTTGGTCAGCATAATATATAAAGTATCACGATCTAATCAGAGATAAATCATTTTGTTTTCCATTCGTAGCTTAAACAGGAATCGTCATTCCCGTTTGCCACCTTACACTGATAGACTTCTTCTTATTAGTATTCCATCTTTGGTGGATGGTAGGATAGTTCCAGGGATTAGCTTTCTTCAAACACTCATAGTTGAGGCAATTGATACTCCTGAGCTATTGGATCAGTTTAACTTTTGTATCCCTAGTCGCCCTTCCAGAAATTTCGTCTCTTTAGCCTTGAATCAATGTCCTACACGATCCTTTCTGAGTTTTATGCACATCACATATTAAGTTCTATCACGTCCTCTCGCCTGAGAAGTCGCAGGCTAGATGTACTGGATCCTGTCTGCATTATTGTAACTTTTATGTCTCTGATGAGTAGGAGCATAGCTCACTAATTTGCAAATAAATTTCCCTCACCGGGTCAGATGCCGATTTTTAATTGAATATAATATTTTTTTTTTTTTTTTTTAAGGAATTTAGTTTTATGTTTTATTTTAAAAATAATAAACTTATTATTGTTCAAATTTTTAAGTTAACATTTATTTATCATAATTATATAAATAGATAAAGAAATAAATAGTATTTGACCTGCAGTTCGCGAGCTGCTATCGAAACCAAGATGAAAGAGGTAACAGAAGTAGAAATGCAAAATTTTGCTGCAAATATTTGTAGTTTCTTTAAACTAGCAAAACTTTTAAACAAATAATTTTTACGCATCATTCATTATTATAAATAGTTTTTATTCATTTAGTATTTCTCTACTCTTGACCACTCTAATTTATTCATAACGGAAATACTTACTTTGTGGAAAATATAAAATATGTTGCAGTCCAAAAAAAAACTAAATTGTTTCAATATTAATTTCACAACAATACATATTTCCAGTGATTGTTGGTGTCTGGTGTCTCTAGTCCTGGTGCTGCTTGATATCTATGGAAACTATCATGTCATATGCGTAATGCGAAACTACATTTTCTTTTTTTTTTTTTTTGGCTAATAAAACAAATTTATACGCATAAAATTTGACAAAAAACTAAAAATTTGGTTGTAATTACGCATTTCTAAAATAAATTTCGAAAATTTGAATTCATGCATTTTCCAATTGCATAAAATTTGCATAAATAACAACAACAACAACTACAAAATTAAATCCGAAAATTGTTGAAAATTAAAACAAGAAAAATTTAAATATGAAAAATAAAAATAACATAAAATTATTATATCCTGTTAAGTATAAGCTGATACAGATATAGATGCAGATACAGATAAAGGATATAGGCAAATAGAAGAGTGGAAGTGAGATGCACATGTTTTATTGTTGGTTCGATGTCCTGCGGTCCCAGTGAAAATCATAATTACCACACCTTTGCATAAACACAGGCGACTGATTTTTGCGGTAATTTAATGCCAAGCATGATGCAAGGGATAAGGGATAATAATAAAATCACCAACAAGAACAACAACAACAGCGACAACATCAGCAGCAGCAGCAACAATCAAGGACTCCTGCTCGAGTAGAATGGCTGCAGGATGTGGCTAACAAATGCACAACTAAGCCAGAACAATGAATGAGTGACTCATGCTTGCTTGGGTAGTTCCGAAGTGAACGATGCCTGTAAAGCGCAGGCAAACATGGATTTATCACGCTCATTTAACGCTTTTTGTGTAACGGCGAAACATTTTACAGGACACCGAAATGCCTTTATTTTTTCACCATCACCATATCACCATTACCACCACTCTCTCTTCCTCTCTCTCTCTCTCTCTCTCTCTCTCTCTCTTGCTCTTTTCATATTTTTGTTTATCATCAGATACACTAACTGACTGACTGCCTAACTGCCTGACTGCCTAACTGACTAACTGAATGTGTGACTGACTCACCCACTTACTCACTGGTCTATTATACATTCATGCCGTGCCGCATAGATTGGAGTCCAAAACATTGTGTACTCGTAGATGGTCGAGCATAGATTTGTGCATTCATTCATAAGCCAAAGAGCAAAAATGTTGCCATGTTACCTCATAAATTTCCAACTGAATGCGTTGATGAACAAAAATCGAGCGCACGAGTGGGTTCAGTATGAAATCTGAGTCGCGGAATCAAATGGAGAGTGCCAAATGGTAAATGCAGTGTAGTGAGTGGAGAGCGGTGAATGCCACATTCATGGCTAACGGGCGAGCCAAAACCAAATGTTGCAACAACACCACTAAAACAGGCCATATTTGTTTGTTGTTTGTTGTTGGTGTATATCTGTGTATCTTTATCTGTATCTCTCTATGTGTATCTGTGTCTACTGTCTACAATATCCGTATGTGAGTTTGTGTGAGTTTGGTTAATAAATTTAAACATCGTCAGCGGCTGCAAATGGTCAACCAAGCGCGTTTAGCCACATTGAGCTCGAGCAAGCATATGATGGAAAGATGAGTAAAACGTAGTAGATACTCTTGCTATAAACAACAATATTCCAAACTTGGTTGCTTTAGCTTTAGGCCACAAGACCCACCCACCCACCGACCAAACAACCAACCAACCGATGGACCGACGGACCGACGACTAACCCTCATTCGATGTAACCAACTCAGCCTATCATGTTGGCTAAAACCGAAACCAACCAACAACAAAAATATTAACAAAAAACAAAAGACAACATGCATTTTAATAACAATTATTTTTTAAAAATTAAATTCGACGACAAACGGCCAAAAAACGAGGCCAACATGGCGGCATTGGTCATGTTTATAGCGGAAACGGAAGTAAAGAGCGAGCAGATTTTCATGTTATTCATTTTCGTTCAGTTGTTTCATGCAATAAAAACTAAAAACAAAATAAAGAGAAATGTCAATTTTAAATACTACAAAAAACTAAATATTGTGTTACATAATATTCTATAATTTTTGGTTTCATTTAAGCTTTGTTAAAGAATAGTCGACAACGAGTACAGGCAACTTTTAGGAGCAGCTGCCAAGTTAATGTCAAACCATTTCTCATATTATTGCTCTTTAACTTCTTTAGTTTTTCCATGGTTATTAACGTTAATTGAGGCAGATACTTTACTAAGTAGTATGTAGTGTGTTTGTTTGCTAGAACTAAGCTAAGGTTGCCTTTGGCATGCCAGAAACACTTTGCTGCAATTTATAGTTTACGAAGAACATTTTTTTCTAGTTGGAGGTTACATATGCCATCTATACCATTTTGTGCTCATCTTTGTGGAATTGGCATCGACATGTGTAGTACATCTGTATCTTTTAGTTCAAAATAAGTTTTGCTCATGTCCTTGAGTTATGAGTTCAATAAGTTCGTGATTTGACGCTTCAAGTGAAACAAATTAATGTTTTTGTTTCATTGAGATTGTCGTAGATTGCAATTATAGATTTCCAAAATGAAAACTTCTTTAATAAGAGATTTGATTTCAATATTTTTCGCCTGGAGAAACATTTAATCACACTTTAGCTCCACTCCAATATATTTGATAATTCAACAATATATTGTTATATTATTACTATTAAATATGAAATGATATGAATATTAAATAACAAAATTTGTTGTTAAATTTAAATTTATGCATTATTCCTTTCTCTCAATGAACAATGCTTCATGTAAATTTTTTTACTTTGGTACTTGAAACAGGTCAGAACTCTTGTTTCTTTTATATTCTTTGGGAAATAAATGAAATACACATTGCAAAGAAACTAGGATGTTATACTTTGCTAGAAATCTTTTGGAAGATAATGTAATCTGAGAGAATATTCATTCATCAGAAATGTTATGAAATGTTGGTTAGATTGAATTGCGAGAATGCAATAGAAATTTAGCTAATGATGATGATGAGGACGATGATGATGGTGGTGATGACTTAAAAATTATGAAGGTAATTTTGTACCCTGTACTGATTTTTTTTATTTCACAAAAAAATTCAAAGACTCGTGAATTCGAATTTTTTGCGAAGATCATTTCATCGCCACTTGGCACAGTTGGCATTGTTTATCAACAGACACCAATGGGCGAAAAAGAAAACACCCGAAAATACTGATAAAAACTCATCAACATTCACAGATTCTAATGAACTGGATGGAGCCCGAAAAAGAAGAATAGCAAACAAACTGAAACTGAATTTGGTTGTGGGGTTATATGAATAGAACCAAAAGGTTTTAAATACA
Organism: Amiota mariae; assembly: GCA_035041805.1. Classification (NCBI taxonomy): domain Eukaryota; kingdom Metazoa; phylum Arthropoda; class Insecta; order Diptera; family Drosophilidae; genus Amiota; species Amiota mariae. The sequence continues at coordinate 1,552,526 of JAWNKV010000287.1, forward strand.
TTGGAGAAGATGAAAGAGACTTTGGGATAGTTAAGATAAATAGTTCTTCTGGGATAAGACAGATTTCCCATTACAAAGGAAACCCACAACCAGATTAATGTGTTTAAGCTTCATTTAAGCTTCACGATGCAATCTATAAGACTTTTCTGCACGTGTAGTTCTTCTGTGAAAGAAGTTATTTCATAACTTTCCTTGCATTGTAATGCATTCTTCTTTACTCATCTATTTCCACCTATACTCGTATATACCCATTTAAATTGCTGAATTTCTTTATTGCTCTAGTTTCCACTGGTCTTAAAATTATACCCAATTTATTGTCATTCATAACTACAATGTTTATAATCCAATTAAGTAACGATTTCATTTTACAATATAAATAAATTTACAATAATGTTAATCTTCATCAATGCATATTGAAATATTGCTTTTGCTTTTTTATTTTTATTTAAATGAGTTTCATTTGAATGCACTTTCTCTGTCCTTTGTTTCAACTCTCCTATTTTATGTTTTTTTATTTGCTTTTATTTAAATTTTTTTTTTTTTTTTCCATAATGCGACCCACGCGAAATGTACAATAATAATAATCAGAAAAGTTGCCTCAACAGAGCTGGAGAAAGTATTTCATTTCGATTTAAGCCACTTAATAATGGCAATGTTAAATAATAAAAATCCATAAATACCTCAGCAATATTGTGTTGCGTAGGTGTTATTTGGGTTGTAAAGTTTCGGTTGAGATTCAAAGGAAATGTGCTATTCATATTGAAATAACCTTATTTTAATTGTCATTTTATTGTAATATAATTTAAAACAAAGAGAAGAAACTAAAAAAAAAAAAAAAAAAGACACCATAACATAAAATATTATATTATGTAACAACAAAAACAAACACATTAAATGGAGTATGGATATGTTGTTTGCATATTAAAACATTTATAAAGCAATTGTTGCCGTTTTTTATTTTTTTGCATTTTGGATTTGCGAGTTGCAAGAGCCAACGTCATTTACAATAAAATTTATTTGCATTTAATGCACCCAAAAGGACTCAAATATACACACTCAATATACTTATAAGTACACACAGATACTCACAGATACACAGAGTGATAGATAGAGAGAGAGAGAGAGAGAGAGAGCTTTTGAGCCCTTTTAAGCTCTATAAAAATGTATTAAAAGTTTAATGGATACATTAAGCGAGAAGAGCAGGGCAAGAAAAGAAGAGCAGGAGAAAAGTCCTACGACCGACGATCCAAAGGAAGTGGCTTTACTTCATGCATAATATTATGTAGCGCGCGAAACTGTTCACCATGAAGGCTTTAAAAGTTCTTTTGCTTATTTCCTTTTAAGCTGCACATTAGTTTTTATGGATATGATAAAAAGTTTCATTTCTTCCTTTAAATACATTGAATTAACCACAGAACTGATTTCTTTCTATTCTTCCCTTTTTCAGGTTGTTCATGCCATCGATCGCACAACACGCGTCACTGACTATCGCTTCATCAAGGAGGCTAATGGTGCGCTAACTATTACAAATGTCATGCTGGAGGATGATGGCAAGTGGCAATGTGAGGCCGAAAACACCCGTCGCTACACAGAGAATGCGCGTCCTGTCAAACTTGTGGTCTTAGGTAAGTCAGTAAGGGAGGCAGAGGAGGAAAATTACAATAGAACTTTGGGAGGAAAACATTAAATGTTGACACATTTGAAATTAGTTGCGGACATGATGCCATCACCATCATCACAGTCATTGTCAACTGTCTGCTGCAAGAAAGGCAACTTCAAGATTAACTTGATCTCATCTCATCTCATCTGAAACTTTGACTGCTTAAGTTGAAGAAATATAGTAAAATGTGGGGCAAATGTTAAAGTGCTATGAGGAGGTGATGGTACTGGCTCTTTCAAAAACTATCTTATAAAAAAAAAAAAAAAATTGCTTACATTAAGTGGAACATAATTTATTTTATTATTTTTTGTTTTATTGGGTAATTTTTAGCACTCACGCCTAATCATCATCAAGTCAGAATAAATTTATAAAAATGTCACGTACTTTTCCTTACAATTCTCTTTTATTTTATTTTATTCCGAAATACAATTGACTAATTCTTCTTGTATTCCTTGTTTACAGATCGTCCAAAACCTCCATATTTATTAATAGACTCACGACGCCTTGATGCTGGCAACATTTTCGTTCCGGTCAAAGAGAATTCCGAATTGAATTTGGCTTGTGTCAGCGAAGGTGGAAATCCCAAGCCAACATTAACTTGGGAAGTACTTTTGAGTCCTGGTGTAGATCGACACGCTCAAAAGATTTCAGCAGAAGTTCTTGAATTGGAAGAAGTTAAAACTGAAAAGGTAAGAAATTTCATAGAAGAGACATGTTTAATTTATAAAAAACTTAATTGAATTTTCTTGAAATACACGTACTTATTACATAGAAGTGGAGTATCAAAATGTAGTAAATGTTGGGAGAAACTTTATAGTCTAATTAGTCGTCAATTGTGTCTGTGTCTGTTTTGCAAGCAAAAACTGAACTAAGTTGTTTGTGTTCGGAAACTGACGCCTGATAAACGACAAGACGCATCTTGTCGACTAGACAAAATAAGATAAGACAACCAGCATATGGCCAGTGTCTGGAAATTTGGAAGTGGCATACAAAAGTAGGCTAAATAGTTAAGAAAGCTTTAGTGATTATGGTAATAATGATGATGATTAGTGATAGAATGCGATGCCACCATTTGTTTTTTACTTGTGTCATTAATTTAAATTAAAGGATACAAACGACAAGTTAAGACACCCTTAACCAACCTTAAAGACTCAATTGTATCTGGAAGTGTGTGTGTGTGTGTCCGTATGTGGATGAATGAACAGAGTTCATGAGCCTTTATATGTAAATTTTCGAGAAAATTAAAGCAAATTACAAGTAGAAAGCAGGCGAGACAATAAAAGGATATAAAATACCTTAATGAATGTATGAATGAATGAATAAATGAATGTGAGTGAGTAACTCTTTTCAATCAATCAAACTGACATCTACCCCTGAAATGAATGAATTTTCTTATCATTTGTTGTTATGATATGGTAAATTTGTATCTCTGAGTATCCTTTTGACTATGTTTCTGGCAGGCAGTTATTGTGTGTCAAAGGCTTCTAATACTTACTACCTCCAGTACTAGTCAACATCACCAATGCCAATGCCTTCTCAGTCAATCAGTCAATCAGTCACTTCGTCATTTTGATATTTTTTTATCATTGTTTTTGTTGTTGTTTGCATCTAGTGATGATGATGGCATGGTAGTGATGGCGCCCCAAAATGTCTGCTTTTCATTATGCTTGAGTACAATGCAAACAAATTTGCAACCACAACCGCAAGCAGACAGACACACGCAGACACACAGATACACTCATGCAACCAGCCAACACAACTAACAAAACATGAAGATATAAAACAATTTAGTGATGTTTGTTTCTAATATGATCTATGGCAAAGTATGTATATATGTATGTGTCTATGTATCAATGAATCTACATTTGCGTGTGTGTCTCTGTGTTCATTTGCCTAATGTGTTTGTTGTCCATGAGTTTGTGCATGCGGTCAGTTAGTTTGCTCAATGCCAAAACAATATGTCAAAGTGTTGGCTGGTATAGTTTGTTGTTCTACGACATATTCGTCGTGTTGCCTTGTCGACAGTGGTCAGTCGTTCAGCTCCTTTAAGTCTATGTAGATACTTACACACATATATGAGAATGTTGAGAATGTTACGCTGTATGTGGTCAACAATGAGATACAACATGATATAGATATGTACATATGTGTGAGCTAAATAGAAAGAGGTTTTTTTTCTTTATTATAAAATTTGTTAATTAATTCAATTACATTTTAATTATGTTGTTTAATTAGTTTTCAATTTATTTATAAACTGTAAATATTTGTAGCATACTTTTGAACGGAAAAATAAGTAAAATATTTTGGAAAATAGAAAAAAAAAAATCAGCCAAGTGTGAGTCGGACTCGCACACGGAGGGTTCCGTACCATCGTACAAGATTTTGTGCTTAAAATATAAAATTATGTTTATATTTAATAGCCTAAAAGTATACTACAATTAACAGCTCAAAGTATACTACAAAAAATAAAAAATTGTTAAACTAAAGGTTAAATTAAAGAACAATGCTTCTAAAAATTTTATTTTTAGTATTTGTCGTTCTACACACAAGTGAATTCCAACTATCTACCTTTTACGGTTGAAGAGATGGAGCAGGAGACGGACGGACGGACATTGTAAGCTAGTTAGTTCCCTATGGGTACGGAACCCTAAAAATTATATCAAATTCATGTAATGAGATCTTCCCATGCTTCAATTTGAAATGCGATGCAATCATAATTATTTATTTCATTTATTTATTAACTAGAAATACGGTTAGCAGAGAAAGGGTGACTAAGGTTTTGCGTAAATTGGCTGAAATATGATGTTGGAAAAAATCTATTAAACTATAGCAACTCATCTCAGAAAACATTCACTCATGAATCAGGTAAAACATGAACTCATTTTAGAGAGAATGATTCATATGCTATTAGGAGTGCATTCGTGTACATCTTTCCTATCTCGTATTAACCGAGCGGTGAAGCTCGCGTTTTCTTCTAGTAAACCAAAGACTATGAAATGGATAGACTGTTCAGTTCTGTCATCATTCTAAAAAATGTTTGCTCTCTCAAACATTTTCATGTTGGATGGTTTTTGGAAGGCATTTGAATCAGATAGAATAAAATTTCCAAATATTTATCATATTATATATGAAATGATTTACGCAAAGCCTTAATGAATTATACATCTAAACCTTCCTCATGAATCACTCTGTCCATAGGTAAAAGACTTACGAATTTTTGTTCTGTAATTTTTCAGTTTATCGCGTTCAGACAGACACACAGAGAAGATGGGGTGGACATTGGTTTATAATATGTAAAGATTATGAAATATTTGTAATGAAAATTGATTAAATATATCTTTTGGTAAACGACAGCCTTCGCAAAAGTATAGCATTTTCTAATTCTCCCGGAGAAGTTCATCGCTTTGACTGTTCCTTGGTCTCTGGTATATTTTCATGGATCCATGATTCGTCCACGGCTCACAAACTCTTTCGGATTGCGGTTGAATATCGCAAAACTCTCTTTGAACTGCCTACATGGTTGCTCTTACAGTTGAGTATGAGCAATCGTGGCAAATCATGTTCAAATATTCATGAAGCACACTAAACTCAGTTTTTCCTATTTTCGTCGATATACGAGTATACGATCTTGTCTGCTTTTACAGGCTGTCAAACATTCTATGGATTTTATCAATGATTTCTGGTGTGAAGACCTCTTTTGAACCACCAGAAGGTTTGGAGTCACTAGTGCTGATACGACTGCAAAGGAATTCTGTAAATTACTTCTTAACAATTGAAATTGTTTGTGCAGAGTCCCCATACCATTTACCAAGCCTTTCCTTGGCTTCGGTGATGTTTTTTTAATGTAAAAAAATAATTGTTAATTGAAGGACAGGGAGCAAAATTCCATTTTCTTAAAATTATGAATGTTTGTTAATTTCTTAAACCATTCAAACCTTACCACAAGAGATTGTTTTTCTTCTAAAAAATTACAAATTGTGAAGATTATCGAGAAAGCAACATGGATAAAGTCTATCTTTTGGAAAAATTCAAAAGTACAGAAGCACTTATTCGTAATTCTGCATTTATAACGTGAAAATATATGTAGTTCATACATACGTATATCTTATAATAGGATTCTGTTGTTCTATATCCTAAATCTTATGATCCTTTTGGAATAAAATAGTATTGTATACTTGTCCATGATAATTTAATTAATAAATTTAAATGCATTTTGGCCTTGAGCAAAATAAATGAAGTATTAACATTCAATGTGGTTCCATTTGGCCACGGAACTACCACTACAAGGCTTAAGGACTTTTAAGCCTTTTATTCAATACAAGCATATCGAGTATTGTTATATTTTCAAACTATAACATATTGCTTTAGCTGCCAAAAGTTTACAATTAAAAACAAACCAACACTTTAATATTTTTGCATACGCGCTCGACTTGACTCAAAAGTCCAATCAGTGGAATACCATAACATGTTATTTTACACCCAAACATATTCAGATACACAAACACAAACACACACTTTCAGACACTCTCCACTGGGCACTTCAATTTTTGTGCATATTGTTTGCATACTTTAATGGTTTTACAAGCATTTTATTTATTTTAAGCCCTCAACGTATGCAACACATTTCAATGAAACTTTCAATGGAAAGGACTAACAAAAAAAAAAAAAAAAAAACAAACAAAAACAAAAATTTCTTGGTCAAAAAAGTTATTTTATTCTTTTTCCGTTGCCTCCCTTTTTTATATATTCACAGGATAAAAACAGTTACAAAATCAACAGTGGCGCCAAAAGTGAGGCCCGGCTGCCTGCAGTCTATCGAGCTCATCATAATGCGCGAATACTCTGTGTGATGGAACATCCAACGCTGAAGATCAGACAAAATGCATCGCTGCTTTTGGATGTGCAATGTAAGTAACTTTAATCATATTAAGATAAGCAAATTCAGCATACTTTTAGGATTTACCTAGTGAGTAAGTAAGTAAATAAGTAACTCACTCACTCAAGTCATGAACATACCCTTGGTTTCGAGGTTAGCATTCGAATCACTCAAGTGTGCTACTATGTCGTGGCAGTATTACTAGAATAAATAGTAAATTTGAAAATATTTATACAAAAATAAAGAGAAGTGTAGCCTACTTTAAGGCGCACTAAAAGTAGGTACAGTAAAATATGAGAGTGGAAGTTAAAGAGAAAAAAAAAAAAAAGAAAAAAAATTAAAGAAAACGAACTGAAATAATAATAAGATTGCGTATAAGCAGCTTCAAGCCCAGAGTCATTAAAGTGTCATTAGCCATGCCGAGGCGTAAAGACGAAATGAAAATGGCAATGGAAAAGGAAAAGGAAAAGTAGAAGAGGAAAAACAAGATGGAAAGCGAAATCAAGGCACTTGAGAGAAAAGTCTTGCTAAGAATTTAGCTTAAAAGTAATAATATACAGTTAAGTAGCATGAGCAATAAGAAAACGATGAAAACAGAAATAGCAAAGCAAATAGGATTAACACAACTTTCAGGAAGTCTTCACTCAATCATTCTCTCGCTCCCCATCTCTCTCTCTCTCTCTCTCTCTCTTTCTCTGAGCCTATAAGTGTGCAATGCAAAGTGAGCCAACAATTTATTATTTAAAATTTAAAAATAAAAAAAAAATATATTTATTTTTAATAAAGAAAAAAAAACAGAAAATAACATGCAAACATGTTTAATTAACACACAAACAAAGACCGAAAGGCGAATCCTGAATAAATGAACAGAAAAACACAATACTGAAAAAAATAACAAACGAGCTGGAAAAAGTGAAACCCAAAAGCAAATGTTGATTAAAAAGTTAAATTGGCAAAGTTCGTAAAAGAAAGAAAAACATTTTCATATAAAAATGGAGAAAAAAAAAAAAGTTGAATATATGAATCAATCCACACCTGCACGCTTGACCCTAGGCTATTGAGTTTCTACAGAGACCCTGAGAAGTGTAAGCACGAGGAAAATAGTAGCAGCAACACTTGAAGGCGTTAAAAATGTTGCGTTTTTCTTTTGTTTTTGTAGAATAAAAAGTGAAAAAATCATCATAATCTTCATCATCATCATCATCACTGCTATTATTATTATTATTACAACTGTGGCGACTCAAAGTATGCAATTGAAATTGGCACCAGTCAGCAGTTAGTAGTGAATTTCATAGTACAGTAACAATCAAAATCTTTGTATGCAGATTCGTGTAACTTTCATTTGCTCCATACTTTTGCACAAAAAAAAAAATATTATGTTGACCCCAATTACTAGTTACATATATGCATATCATTTTAATGTAGCATACTTTTAAGCAGTTTGTAAAATATTAAAGTGCAAGCCTTTTGGCGATTTAAACATTTTTCCCACTGAACACAAAATGTTATAAAAACTATTTCAATTTTGTATGAATTTTATAAGTAAAGTTCATAAATAAAAAGTGGAACGAAACTCAATTAGCCTTAAAGTATGCTACGCTTTTAACTACATACAATAGTTTTGTTGTTTTTTATTTTTATTTTTTTTAGTTGCTGTTTTACATATTAATGAAATAAGTTTTTAAATAAGCAAAGCAAATTTATATATGAAAAATTAGTAAAAACATGAAATGAAAATTGTTAAAGGCCTGAAAATTAAAAATGTTGTATGTTTCCTGTAATCATAGTGTTTCCCTTTCTCTTTGCTTAGCAAAGGCAATTAACACAATAATAATAATGAACTGTACTTTTAGGCCTTTTTCAGTATCCTATTTATTTATACTATGTAGTAAGTAAGTTCTGTTCATTATTAAAAAGATATTAGCAGAAGTACTGTACTCATGTTGAATGGAACAAATTATTTTCGTTTCATTTCAATAAAGATCAGAACTTATAATACCATACCATTTCAAAACTTAAATTTAAAGAAAGTTATTATAATCTGTAGTAATTTATTTGCCTCAAAAATTGAATCTAATAATTTTGTGATTAAAATTGAAATTTCTTTATGGCTGCTGACCAAAAACCAAAATCAATAATAGCTAAAAACACTAAATTCTCATATAAAAATCTTAAAAAAAAGTATTTTAGGCTTAGTCAAAAAAAAAAAAAAATAAAAACTGAACAACTAGAAAATCCTGACTAATTGGCTAAGCTTCAGCACTGCACTCATTGAACTCTATGAACTCTGTGGCGGGTTTACTACTTGTGCTTTGGATTTTCCACAGAACAAATCCAACAGATATTTGCTTTATTAATACCAGTCAAGCCCATAATTCTATGACAAATAGCAAATAGAAAAATTAAAAACAAGAAACAAAATGGACTTTAACTTCGGTTCCAGCGAATATCATATACCTTCCACAGATAAACATGATGGATCCAATTTGTTGTACAAATGGTTTGTATCGGATAATTCAATGTGTCTAAGAAAAAGTTAATTATATTCTTAATTCGATATGAGTTTCGGATCTAAATATTACATAAGAAATGTGTAAATTTCAAGGAACTTTGATCGCCCAGAACATAGTACATATAAGACAGTTGGAGGGACATAGTTAGGTTGACATTTGTAATAATGGTAATCATGAAAATATACGAGGAAAGCATGAAGCGCTTCGAATAGATCATTTAAGTGTTACAAACATCATTGAAATATGATATACCGATTTTAGTGTATACGAAATAATAGGAAATGTTTGAAAATGTTTGAAAAATGTTGATGGACAAGTTCGATTCAACGTTAGAAATAAAAATTATAAAGTCTTTAATGCAGCAAAAAGTGTTAACATTTAACAACAACATTAACAAAATTCTGAAAAAATTACTTCATTTACTATTTAAAACTGTTTTCCATACAAGATAGGCACTCCATCTGCATTGAAATAATTAAGTTCCTCTTTCACTTATTAAAAGGTCCGTCGAACAATATAATTCAATTTATGTAGATTTCTTATTAGTAAACAAGAGTTTAGTCTTCATACTGGTAAATACTTAGATTTCGAAAGATCAGCCAGAATAACTCGATCTATTTCAATCAATATTCATACCTGTTGTCATGGTTACTTTAACTGGATTGAAGACAAAGAAGAATATAGTATTATAATATTTGTGGATTTCTGTAAACATTTTTACAAAAAAATAGTCGTTAAAGATGTTAAGACAAATAGAAAAAATATATGAAACCACAATAAAATAAAAAATAACAAGAAAAAGAAAAAGAAACACACACCCACATACACAGAAACACATACACAGAAACACATCTAAAACAAATTAAAAAGGCACACATGAAAGAATTTCAAACAACAAATTTCGTCGAATGTCCCTGCCATGTTGTGAAGTTACTCGTTTATAAAGGGACACGGGACAATGACCAAGAGAAAGGGCCTAGCAAAAAAAGAAAAAACAGAAAACAAAAATAGATTGAATGTACGTAGACAGTTGACATGACACAGACAAGAATTTCGTTATGGTAGGCTGTAGACAATCAGATAGTTAGATAGACAGATGGACAAATGGACAGTCAGACACAAGACAGACAGACAATGGTAAGTGGCATGCCCGACGAGACGACGCCATAGTCGAAGACTTTAACGGCAGAGTGATGAATCTCCAGCCGAGAATGTTTACAATATTTTTATGTTTAATAGGCTTATTTTTATTTAAATAAAAATGGCATTAACTATATCGAAAATATACACATAATATGAAAATGTTAACTTTAATATAAAGTCATTAAATAAGCTTCCACAATACAAGAAGCCTAAAATATCGATAATTCTATGATAAATTTTAAAAAAGTGAAAAATACATTTCGGCTTAAATTGATGAAAAAATAAAGAATTGTTGGCAATTTCAAATTGTAATTCTGAACGTGAAATGGATTATATACTTATCCAACCTGAGCTATGCCTCCTCCATTCCTATTTGAATCTTTGTACATTGAAAATTTAAAAAAAAAATATTTATTTTTTTATTTATTGTAACTATTAGTTTTATTTGAAAAAAAAAAATAAATAAAATAAAATAAAAATGTAAATAATAAAAAAACTGCTACACGACGACATTCATGTATTCAAGGGTCACTCAAAAACTGAGAAGGCACAGACAAATTTGTTAGTCCTACAGACAAACAAAAATGATACAAATAACTTGCCAAATTGGAAACCCTACAAACACAGACAATAGTTGACCATTCAGTCCGCCAGTCAGTCCAGTCTGCCATTTAGGGAGTTAGACCTATATTGGCCTTCTCTCTCTCTCTCCCTCCCTCTATAGTACATTGATCATTGCATTCAAAAGATAAGCAAACAACAAACAAATTTCATTTCATTTTGAAAGGGCAAATTCAAACGCATCAATAACCATTCATATCAGAATGACTGAGTGGATGAATGCATACATGAATGAGTGGATGCATGGATGGATAGATGGACAGATGGATGAATAAATGGGAGAACACTAAAATGTATTTGAATGATGCAAATCAATGCAATTGGGTAAAGATAACATTTGTTTGTTTGTTTGTTTGTTTGTTGTTGGATTTGAACAATTTTATTTATTATACAACGACTTACTACACGTATATATGACCAATACATAAGATCGCCTCCTCCGACTCGGACTCATTTTATTTTATTTCATTACAATATTTTCCATTTTTTCTGTGGTATGATTAATTAAAATTCATACGATTTATGGCTTTGAAGTTTTATCTTATTAAACAATGAAATGCATTAGAATTTTGCAATGAATTTTGGTATTATTTCAAGTTTGATTCATCAAAGAGTAAAGAGGAATATTTCTGAGTCTGGAATTTAGTTTATGATTATTATTTAATTAGTATATTGTAGAATTATTAGTTTGACATGTTGAGTGATATGATTTTACACATTCTAATCATTCAATCCATGAATCAATCAATTAATTTTAACATGTAATCAATTGTTATATTAAAAACACTATTGGACAAACGTGAGTGGATACAGGGATTGTATTCAAAGTATTGTAATATTATATTGTTGATGCTAATTCTTAGATTGACATACTATTTTGTACATATAGTCAATTATGAAACATTGCAAATCTTTTTTTTGAAATCAATTCATATTTCAATAAAATTATTTTCAGGCGACCTTGAATCATCTCATAACAAAAATAAAGAAGAATTTATTTTTTTCACTAATCAAAACAAATGGAAATTATACTGAGCCAGCTGACTTGTGCTGTCTTATCTATAAATTGCAGTTGTTTTAGCGACCTGGGCGTCCTTGACTTATCCTTCATCTGCCCATAAAATTGATTTAAGTTGTTTTCCCATATGTGTGTTTCTTCACACAATTTTAAAGAAAAATTCTTATGTTTTTTGCAGACTATCAATAAATAACGTACACATTTTTATTAAAATGCAAAAAAATAAAAACAAAAATTAAAATGATATTCGATGAGTTTCCCTGCAAGACATTTTTCGCAGTGCATCTAAGACAGAAATATTGATGATATTTAAAAATACAATCATGGGCATCTATTTGTTTTTATCTTGCAGCTATAACTAGATAACTGGTTTCCTCAAATATCCTTGAATTATCCATACATAACAGGTTTGAGAAAACTAGGCCGTTTCGCTCGGACTTTGGTGGAATATACTAGTGAAATTTTCAACTACCACGAAAACCGACAAATTAGAAAGAACAAAAACCAAAACAAATAAAACACCTCAAGCCGAGAACAACACATCAAAGGATGTATGCAATAAATCATTATAAATTCGTATAAAATTTTCACAAAATTTGGCCTCTGCATATGCATTTGAATTACATATTCAGAATATTATGTTCAATAGATATTGGAAAAAATATCAGGAGGGTATCTCTTATATCATTAGCTCGTGCTCTAGCATATTTTGTTGTGCCAGGACGAAGATTGATAACATTTTTAGTTTTTGCAATGGATAGGATCCCATCGTTTGAAATGTACATAAGATAAGCAATTTAACCAGAATCGTTATTGATTCATTGGCTGTGGTTTTTATAATGCATTCTTCTTGAAAATTCGCATCACTTTCACAAAAGCATAAATTATCATCAACAATCTTTGTCGTTAGTGTCACATTCATTCAATAATAATTCTGTTTCTGCATCAGTTGGATACTTTGGCCATAACATCTTTTTATATTTTACTTACGCATGCAACAAAACAAATGATATTTTTCCCACTTAAAAAAAAAGAAACCTTTAAACATTTTAAATTGAAATGGTTTTATTCTTTTAAAGAAACATAATAATGATGTACTAAAAGTTAAAATTTATTAGTTACTGGTACTAATAATAGCACCACTATCCTCATTAATCCAGAGCATTGATCAGACTGAAATAAAAAACTCATGAATTCGATCAAAAATTTTTGGAAAAATTGAAAAAAAAAATTTCGATTTGTGTGATTACATAAAGAGCAGACGAAGATTGAATGTATTATTTGATGTTTATAGACATCTTATGAAAATATTTAAATAGATTACAACAACACATGATACAAATCTTTCCTCTGATCCCACCAGATGAACAATCATGACCTTCTATTCATGGATATTTCACTCTGTTTCGCAAAATGTTTTATACGTTTAAAATTATCGAAGTAAAAACACTTCATTCATCTGAAACAACTTGATTGTAAAACAATCCTAAGAAGCAGCATTATGAACATGAACATGAACACGAATTTTTGTATTAACCAAATTCCTTCATTAAAAAGATTCTTTGTACATACATTCAGCGAGATTCTTATGAATTTCAGATGAATTTTCATCTAATTTTTATAGTCAAAAATGATATCTAGAAAAAGCAATCAAATTTAAATATTCCATTAAATGAGTCATTATTTTTTTTAAAGAATAATAGTTTTAAAAGAAATAGAGAACTTCTGTTCGCAAGTCATTTAGTTAAGCTTTGATATCTTTAATTAAACTCTTAATACTTTTGAGTTCTAATTCACTTTTTGCACACGTAATGAAAAGGGATGCCGTCAAAGTCCTAATCTAGTAAAGTAAATATAAACAATTAAGACAGAAATGGATTTTTTTTTCCATTCCACGCACTAATTTCCTAATCAAAGTCAAAAAGATAGAAAAAGAAACTGAAAAGAAAGACAAAAACAAAGAGAACTTTAAGCAAATATTGTAAGTAGTAGTGCGAGTACCGAAGTAATTTGGGGAAACCACTCAGCATGTATTAAGTTAATTGCATGCAATAGCAAAACTTTAACTTAAAACCACGAATTAAACTATAAAAGAAAACAACACATACAAAAAAAAAAAAACATGTAAAGGGAAGGGAATACAAGCCCAAATCCAAGTCAAGCAACCGAGGAAGGAACGAATGATTCAATCCAACGCAACTCTCTTTACCAATTAAAAATGTATTTACTTTTAATTTAAATCCACCAAAAGGAACTTTTTATGCGTAAAGCTTTGACGCAGTTCCACAAACAACAGGAATGTAAAACCCGAAAATCCAAGAATCCAAATGATGATGTTGGTAATAGTGATGATGATGATGATTATGTTGATGGTGACAAGGATGGACGATCAAGGACGCTGAAGATGCGGAAGAAAATAAAAGCGACGTTTTGTATCAAAAATGTGGCTGTGGCAAACTATTAAATACTCCCACAACAAGATGAACAACATCAAAATGATGATGATGATGACTATAATGATAATGATGATGATGATGCTTGACTATAAGAAAGTAGTGCTAGTAGATGGAATAAGATTTTCACTCACAGAATGAGTGTGAGAGAACGAATAAAGGATAAACCAAAAAGGAATGAGCCAAACACATTTGCATTAAGTTTAATTATAAAACTTTTTCCTACAATTTTGTTCACAAATACGACGACGACGAATCCTAGGGTATTCTTCTCCAGAAAATAACAAACCAAAAAAAAAAAAAAAATAGAAAAAAAAAGAATTAAATTATTTTGGTTTGCTTTTTTTTTAGTAATTTTTTAATTAAAAAACTATTTTCGTAGCTTCTTCGTGTAGATCTTCAATAGTTTTTTCCATATATTTTTCTTTAACTTCATTTTAAAACAAAGAAAGAAAAAAAGTGACTTTCTTAAAATGTGTAATCCTTTGTATGTATTAGCTTATTCGTTGCTAACCATTCTAACCATTTGTTTCTTCTCTCCTCCTTCAGATACACCATCATTCGCCATCTCACGCACACCTGGCTTTGGTTATCCTCTACGCGAAGGCATTGAAGTTTCGTTGAAGTGCGACGTGGACTCAAATCCGCCGAGTACACCACGCTGGCAAAAGGACGATGGTGATACGCCGGTAAGTAGGCAATAGGAATATGCAAAACCTTTCCTCTCACCAATTACAACTCATCTGCTTTCCTAAATCTTGTAAGAAAGAGAGTAAGTGTGTTTGTCTTTGAATTTTTCGTAAGGATAAAGTTTTAAATGGATTTTTGTGAGAGTGTGTGCGATTATTGCTCACTCTACTAAATATTCGCTACTTCTGAATGCTGCCTCTTCTCTAAAGTATCAACAAAAATCAACTTTAGGTGACTACAGGAACAGAAACAGCAACAACAACAAATAGACTATTCTTCATACATGAGCGTCACTTTAATTAATGTTCAAGATTGTTTGAAGTATCTTCTTCTTTTGAACAAATACTACGAAGAGAAGCATCAAAGTTTAGCCCTTCTTTTAATGTTTGGTTTGGGCAAAACATTTTACTTAAATTTCAAATAGTACAATTTTTGTTATCAAAACCAAATAAGTAAGTAAATGTTCAAAGGATATAATAGTTTTGATTGATCATACCAACTGAGTATGAATCTGTTTCTCATTCCTGGGATAATAGTAGATAGTCAATCGTCGTTTTCCTTTTTTACTCCGATCACCTCCTTATTAAATTACCATTTAAATTTATCTAAAATTCAATCATTTTCCTTTTTAGGTTCCACAGACTGGTGATGGTTTCCTCAACTTCACATCAATACGACGAGAACATTCAGGCTGGTACAAGTGTACATCGCGCCATCTTAACTTCCAGTACTCATCGATTGGCTATTACTTGAGTGTCAGATGTAAGTAGTGCAAGATACTGACAAGATTCTTTTTCATCCCAACAAGAAATGACAATGTAACAGCCACTTGAGCATTCACCAAAAACCATAAACACTAACTAACAAAAATAAAAAAAAAAATAAAAAAAATAAGAACTGCTTCAAATCAAATCAATTCAAAGTGGGGAGAAACACTCTCCTCTTATACTCACTACACCCAGACCACTCAGTTTTTGTGTATGTATTCGTATATGAAAATAAATTAGAGCCTCAAATGCGTGAAATTACCTCAAAAATTTGCAAAATGATAGCAAAAAGTGTCAAGGAAGAGTGTTGGTGTTGGTTGGGTGTTTTGGATGGTGGGTGATGGGTGATGGGCAGACAATTTAGGGTGCCACAGGATGCCACAGGATGCTGCTACTGCTGCCGCTACTGTTCATAAGTGAATATGTTACCCTTGATAATATTTTTGCCATTAGATTTTTTGCCATTTCTGTTATTATTGCAAATGAAAAGTGGTGTACGAGTCAAAAAAGCGACAAAAAATGAAAATGAAATCGAAACGTTGCGAATATTTTACGAGTTTTGCACATGGCGTCGTCATCATCATCATCATCATCGTCGTCGTCGTCGTCGTCGTCGTCAGTCGATGGTTGGTTTGTATTTTGCTAATCAAGGTTGACTGTGGAACTCTCTTTAGTCTCTCTACTTCTCTAAACATCTTTCTTCACTTCTCCTTCATGCACTCTTTTTGTTGATGCTTCTCATATTTTACATGCAAATTCAGTCGATGTTCTTTTTCTTACTCAATTTCACTGCGAATCTCTTATGTCATAAGCAAAGTAATATTTACGCAAGTTTTGCATTTTATTGAAATAAGATGAACCCCAATAACAACAAAAAAAAAAAAAAATAAATGTGTGTACTCCATGTCTCGAACAATTACTTCAAAAGATAACAAACCCTGCTTACTTTATGTGGGATATTTCGTCGCCATTTCTTGTCGTTGTTGCCAATAATCCTTGCTCTCTTTCTATGCTTATTTTTGCAACGCGTGTTAATGGTAGTAAATATTTTTATTGAATTTATGTCGATTTGCAACATTTTGCGTCACTCCCTCACTTAGTCACTTTTTCATATATGTAAGTAAGTACTCACGCATTCAGCGTCTCACCGACTCAGTTGCTTTGATTCGCTGCCAATAATGCCACGCGTTGTTATTTACAAATATGTTTATATGCCTAAAAGCATACTACAATTTTGCTAATGGCTTTTAGGCGAGGGTTGATTTGCAAATTTCTAGTAGAAGGCACCCAACCCAATCCAATACAACTCAACTCAACTCAACTGAACATTTAACCTGTTAAAAACGAGGATTAAATATGTTTTTTTTTTCCAACTTTTGACCGCCTAGAATCATGCAACACTTCGTGTTATTTCCATACACATGTGGCTTTGATTGGTAAGAAACTCATTTTCTACATCATTTGTTTTCAATAAATTTTCAGTTGTTTCTTTCGCTTGTTCATTGTTGTTATGGTAATTCAAAGCTTCGAGAGAAAGAGACTCGATAAATAAATAAAGTGATAATATTCATGATGATGCCGATGATGGTGGTGAGATAATGAAAAATGGTTGTAAGCTGAAAATAAGCAATATTAATTTATTAGTCTGAGCTGCCGCCTTCTAAGTATTATATTATTGTATTGTATTTCTACACATTTGTGTTGAAATGATTAAGTGTTTTCGATAACAAATAAACAAACTTTAAGTTGACATAAAATTATGGGAGCATTTTTATGAGCATAGTAGAAGGGAAAATTTACTAAAACTTACTTTACACAATTAAATTATGGGGAACAATTTGAAGTATTTTCAGTTGTATATGGTGACTTTTACAATAAATTGAAGTCATTACCTCTCAGTCAGTAATCATGGCTGAAAGTCAATACTAATATCAATAGGATTATAGCAGTAAGTATAAAGTTTACAATGAACAGAAAATTAGCGGCGTCAACATTAATTAGCCCAACTAGAAAAACTCATTAATGAGTTGCCAAACAAAAAAAAAAAAATATATATATATAAATGCTAACCAAAAATACTTCCACTTCCCATTACACTTCACCCCATGCGCCAATCCCCACTCAATCCGCTTAGCCTGAAATCCTTTGCAGATTCAAGGGAATATGGCATAGCGAAGAAGTCATTGTCCTTGTGCAACCAATCGAGTTGAGTGTACGTGTCAAATTAGCAAAAGTTTAACGTTTATAAAGGAAAAATCAGAAGGAAAAAATGAGAATGGAAAAAAGTCCTATATATGTAGAAAGGCCAAAGAAATCCACTTGATGTGTACGCAGGAAGCAAATCAATCACAAAGCATTGGCAACGGTCGATCAGAAAAGCCAAAGAAATCTTCCTGCCTAAAATTACTGGTTGCGTGCATAGGGTTTCAGAAGGAGGCACTTGTGTTCTCCTTGAAGAGATGCTCAAATGGAAAACAACAACAGACATCTAGACAATCCGACTTAACAAACTATGCCAAACTACAAAAGTATGAGTAAGTTAGCAATTGCTTCTTCCTTCTGATATATTTTTTTTTTTTTATGCTTTTCTTAGGAAGTGATGAATTGAAAAGAGATAAAGATAAGGACCACTGTCAAAACTGAGAATCAACAGAGAGAGAGAGAGAGAGAGAGAGAGATAGACATGATTCATTGCTTAGTTACCAAAGCGAGAAGAGAAGAAGAGGGAAATTGTCTACCATTACCTGAATTTTCTTTAGGTTTCTTTCTCCTTTTTTTTGTTTTTTTTTTTTTTGTTTTATTTTGCTTTGCTGTCTAGTACCTTGATTGCTTTTTTTATTGTAAGTTTTGGTCGATGGTTCAATGATTTTTCCATTCCTATTGCTTTTTTAAGCCCATCAAATTCTGATTCTTTTGGACTTCTTAATTTTTCAACATGATTTTTTCTGTTTTTTGTGGCACTAGGCACGTGCTGCAATTGAATGAAATGAGCGCTACGGGTTCACCCATTAAAAGTGTGTCCTGTTGTTATTCATCCCCCCACCCCCTAACAACTCGTAACCTCAGCAATTAAGTGTGCATTCAGACATGGAATTTCTTTCTTTGCTTTTGCTACGAGATAAAAATCAAAATGTGATTTATCAGTTTCCTTCCTCCAATAAGTTGAGTTGAGTTAAATTGGCAAAAATTTGAACGAAGTTTTTTAATTCTGCCTTGTCTTGTAGCCACCTTTATGTAATTTTCGATTCTTTAAACTATATTCTGGGCTGCTGGAAAAAAATGAAATAAAATTCAAATAAGATGTGCAAGGGTCATTCAATAATTGAAGAAAAAGATATAGTGTAGTTTTATACAATGACACTCATTCCACTCTTCAGCAAAATGACCACTTAAATTAAGAAACATATTTTCATACGTTCTTTTTGAAGTAGACTAAACATATGAAAATTAAAGAATAGCTAAATCTGACCTGCAGGCTAGGGATGTTCATTTCAAACTAAATATCGATATTTATTCCGATATGATATATTGAATCTCAATATCGATATTTCGATATATCCTAAGTAAGTAAATTGTATTTCATTACATTGGTCATCCCTTTTTATAGACTTATAAGATTTGTATCAGAATTGAAAGAACTTTAACTTTTATATCTTATGTGTACGTGAAAAATAGTATTTTAAATTGTTCCTATGTAATGCGCTGCCATACCGTTCATCTAATTGAATTGAAATTTTGTGAATGTGTATGATTGGCTCCCTGCTTGAACGTAGAATAGTTTTGGTTCTGATATCCAGATGTGGGATAATCAAACAACCTGGATCCCTAAAATTATACTACAAAATATAATATATCGATTATAATAATTTCATATCTGATGATGCGATTATATCGGACTGATTTGATATATCGAAGGTTAAATAACGATATATATCGATAATCCCTACTGCAGGCACTATAAGATGCTGGTCCCAATCGATGTTTTTTATTCAATGGTTTATTGGATCAGCTGAGTGGTTTTCATTAAGATCTATAACGTTTTCTCTTCATTTTTGGCTTTAATTTTTTTATCATCAACGGGCCTGAGTAGTGAAAACAACTTCGGCATCCTGAAATACCGTCACCGTGATCACTTAACTTTGTTTATCGAATAGTTCATCTGAAAAAGTACTCCTTCAATCGGTTTCTTTTCTCCATCAATTTATCTCTTGACTTATACAATAATAACAAAATTATTTAAAATTATACCAATTACCATTCATTATAATATTTATTGGAAAGTTCATCGATTTTGTATTTATTTGGATCACATTTCTGCAGTCTGCAGTATTTTTTTCAAAGACTCAAAGATTATTTTTTTAAGCAAAATTATATTAAATCAACGAAAAGTGATTTTATTCGGAACTTTAAAGTATTAACTATTATGTATTTGAGTATTCCACAACTATAGTAAATTATATTAAAAAAAACATGTACACCTTTGCTATTTTTTCAGCTGCCCTGTAAAAAACATTTTTTTCTTTTATACTTTATCGACAGTCGGCTGTCATAAATGGCAACAAATAAAAGATATTCCTAGTCCTTGTTCCTATTATTCGCGCGCTTAATATTTTTTTTTTTCAAAAATACTTTACAAATTGATTTATGCGCTTAACATGTTACTCAAAACCCATCTCTTTATCTCCCTACTCCCGTTTACTGGCATTGACTGCATAACGCAGAACAAAGTTAATCCCTCGCACTCGTCACCCATTTTCGACACATAATTAGATTTGCTATAAACTCTACAACAATAATAACAACAACAACAACACCAATACCAACATAAACTTTTTCTTGAATTTCTTGGAATGCCTTGCTCACGTCTCACATTCTCTTTGCATTCTGATAGCTACTGGCACAACTTCTAAGGTACATCAATCATCGCTAATGTCGATACAACGACCAGCCCAGCCCGGCCCAACCCAACCCAAACCTGGCACAGGATGTAGTATTCACTCACTTACCCTGCTGACTCTGCTGACTGTGCTGACTGACTTGGCCTAAAGAACAAGTTGACTTGGCCTTTGCTATAGTCTGAGTTTTAGAATCAAAGTTATGTCTGCTGCATGTTCTTTCTGTCCTTTTATTCTCAGTCCTCCTTCTCGTCCTCATATTCTATATCTCTCTTGTATTAATAAAGCATTTGTTTTTCGCCAATAATGAGTAACGACAGCCGCTTGTCAGGATTTTTTATTTGTATGAGTTTGGGTATGAGTCTGACTATGGGTATGAGCATGTAAAACAAAAAGAGATAAATTGGAAAAAACTGGGAAAATCGAAAACGAGAAACGGGAAAATAAATCCCATGGGGTCTTGATAAAAAAATATGGCAACACTTTGTCAAGTTCTTATTACAAAATATATTTTTCTTTCAAATTTGATTTTTACATCTACTGCGCTTCATTTATCGTCCTTGTAAGACAAACGTGCTGAATTTGTTTGAAGTTATTGTATTGTGTTCTATTGATTGATGACCGATTATAATTCTAATTTTCGTTGCATACTTTAGGGGATCATTTCTACGATTTCCTCTGACAAGTTGGGTTTTTTATTTCTTCTTTTTCTCATTCAGTTTGTTTGTTTGCCTACAGGGACTTTTGATAAATAAAAATAAATAGCAAAAAGTAAATTAAAAATTGTCAGAAGGCGGACTGACTGCATGTGACAGACAAATGACAAAGAAATCATTCAACGAGAAATTTGAATTGTAAACTTTTTAGCTCTAACAAAATGTTTTAAATTATTTCGAAGATTTCCCTTAACAATTATTGAGACAACAAACTCATATTGTGATAGTAGTTCAATAAACGCATTGAAATTTATTTGAAATCATATTAACCAAACCAACTGTTACAAATGACTTTCAAGTACTTTTCATCCACTCCTCCTCCTCCTCCTAAGAAACCTTCACTTAGGATTAGTTAAATTTTAACCACTGTTTATCTTTGGGTCTGCCTCTCTTCAAGTCTTTTATCTTTTCTTTTGCTTTTGCTTTTGCTTTTGCTTGGTGTTGCTAGGGTGAAGCCCTTAACAAAGAACAAAGGCAAATCCGCACATACCACACACAGCACAAAAAAAAATTTAAGGATAACAACATTGAAACGCATTACAATAAAATTTAATTTTACACGCTATCGTAAGCAGCATCGTCATCATCATCATCATCATACCATCAATGTTGTTGTTGTTTAGTTTTTATTTTATATCCTTTTTCTATCGCCTCCTTATCCGTTCGTATCCTTATCCGTAACCTTATCCCAAAAGCAAAGTATTTTCTTACGCCTCAACTGGCAAGCATTGCTAATCGTAATGTCCGCTCATTTGTTCCACCTTCTACTACTACTACTACTACTACTTCAAAGCAACTCAACTATTTTTACTTAAGCTCAGTTGTCCTGCTTGGATGTCACATATTCTGAATCTGAATGTCCTTGGTATTGGTGATGGCAGCCAGTTACACTTTGAGCTTCGTTACATTGTCATGCTGGTTATCGCGGTTAAACTTTCTGTTTCTGTGTAATATAATTCTGATGTAACACACTCACATGTTCATTTTTATACACTTTTGTGATTATTAGTTTGCTTTTTACGGGTCTTGAGCGATTTTGTTTTGAACGCTTTTACTCAGTCGGACAAACAGACAGAGAGATACACAGAGAAACTGACTGACATTCATATGTTGAAGCAATAAAAATTTATTATTGTTTTCTATAGAAAAGTTTTTCTTTGTTTTATAAAGAAAATAAAAAGAAAAATGAAAATGAAAACAACTAGAAAATATTAAAAAACAATTTACTAAGAAAAAGAAAAATTGTCAATAACGATAATTGTTACTCGAAGTAAGCAGAACTCATTATAATTATTATTATTATTATTGTTGTTTTGAATTTTTTCTTTATTTCTTTCTTGGATTGTTTTTTCTATTTTCTTCTAGAAAAGAAAAGCAAAGAAAATAACACAAAATGGAACAATAAAATCAAATAGAATCGAATCGAATCGAAAGGAATCGAAAGACAACGCCTAAGGGTATGCAACGTTTATTGTAATTTTCTCATTTGTTTTTCTCGTTCGTGTGGATAATGATGCTGAAGATGCTAATGATGTTGAAGATGATGCTGATGATATTGCTTAAGCAAGCCACAAAAATATTATACACATTTCGGTTTTTTATCTATTTTTCGTAGTCTTCTTCATCCTTATGAAGAAGAGTAACGAGAGAAGAGATGATCAAAAGAAGGATAAAAATCCATAATTCATTATTGAAACTGACGAAGCTCACTCACTCTGGCAAGTCAAGTGCAATCATCTTCAATTTTGGCTCATTGCAAATTAATCGCATACGCCAAAGGAAACTACAAACTACAAGAAGGAAGAAATACAAAAAAAAAAAAATATATACTAAAAATAAGCAGAAAACATTCTTTTTAGAACGATGGAGAGAGAGAAAGAGTGTGAGAGAGAGACAAATAAAGAGGGAATGGAATGGAATAATCAAGATAAATATAAACTAGCAATGTCTGCAAAAATATGAAAATTTATAACTTAACACGCGTCATCTTTGCCTTGCCAAACATTGCACTTCACTATGCTAAGCTGCATACCCTACTCTCCCGCACTGCTATTCCTATTCCTCCAACCGGTACCCATCAAATTACTATGCACTATATACTACTTGATATTTATGAAGAAGCCTGCAAGTTAAGCTGATTCCTTACCGAGTGCAGTATCCTTGAAGCGGCATTTGCCTCATGCCATCAATTCAACTCAACTCAACTGCTTCTACATATTTTCGTTACTATTTTATGTAGTTGACTTTAAAGGATGCAGGCAAGCGTAGAACTAAAGAAGATGTTTTAACCATCCAAAGCGATGAAAGAAGAAAGGAACTACGTATTCATGAGTAAATACGTTGATTTTTCTTCATTTTTATTTTTCCTTTGTTGCATTTTGTGTATTTTTTATGATTTTCTTTTTTTTTTCATTTCTTCATTTATTTTTTGTTTATCTTCATTGTGGCTCATTTGGAAAGCAATTTGATGCGCTTCATAATGAAAATTATGATAGTAAAAATCATGTTTAAGTTGCCTCACTCTTCAGCATCATTCCCATCCGCATACTCTTCGTGTTCAACACTCATTTGCACTTGCTGAATGAAGTTGGTGGTTAGTGGAAAGGAGTGGATGAAGGATCTGCTACAGTAGAATTAAGCATTCACTTGAGCATATTCGAGTGATTTGCTTGAGTAAGTGGAAGTATCCTCTTTGATTAAGCCAAAAACTGTGGCATAGCAAATTGGAGTTTTAAAAAAAAAAGATTTCTCCTACAATATTTAAAACTTTGTTTTCCTTCATTCATTATTTGTCTTATTTTTCTATAAATGTGTGTTTCTACATCATCTTGTCACCCCCAAAAAAGGAAATCAGCATAAATCAACCAATACAATATAATCTAATACAATATCGCAACAAATATCAGTATACGAGTACATGTAGTCGTAGAAGTAAAAAAAGAAGAAGGTAAACACACATACTTAAATACATATTTCAATGAAAAGACAACTGCCGTAGACCACCAATCCCAGTAAACATTAATCATAAACACAACAGCAACACCAACATCATCGATGGCGATGATGATATAAAAGTACACATAAAACTGAGATGAAGAAGGAATCAACACACACGGAAGGCGTTGAAAATTCCTGCCAAATGCAGCAGCCCAGAGCAAAGCAGCACTTGATGCGAAAGTAAACGAATCGAACTGAGTCGAGATGAGATGAGATGAAATGAAAACGCCTCAGAAAAACACTCAAAGTCACACACAATATGAGAAAGTTCGAATCGAAGCGAGTCGAGTCGAGTCGAGTATAGTAGAGTAGAGTAGTAGAGACGCATCAAAATCAAAGTCATGCTCCCTCGTTGTCGGCGCGTGAAGTGAATCAGCTCAGCAGCAAATAGTACATACTACGCACCACGTTTGGTTCGTCGTCCACATCAATATGTCGACACATGCGGCTCATAGACTTCGCACATCCTTCAATACAACAGGCTGCAGGCTGCTAGCAACATCGGAATGAGTGGATGATGATATGAATGAACTCATAAATCCTTCAGCCTTCATTCGACATTGATGTTACGCGCATTTTGCTGTCGTTTACATATTGAAAAGTTATTTACTTCATCATCATCATCATCGTCTGCTCACTATGTTACTTCCTCTTCATCTTCATATTCATCATCATCATCACATGATTCTTCATATTTGATATTTAACGGGCGGCGGCGGTAGTCTCGTTCGTTTTTCTTTTTTTTTTTTGGGCATAGCAGCCAACCAACCATTGTTGGTCGAACTAGCCAACAGCATCTTCTCGTAGAAACATTTCGTCCTGCTGATGTGTGTGTGGTTGAAGCAATTGATTTTACTAGGGTTGCTTTTGGGGTTTCATTTTCTGCAAGTTGTTGTTTGTTTTTTTTTTTTGTTGATTTTCCTTTGAAGTGCACTCACTATATATATACACACACACACATATACATATATAGACTATGAACTACATGTAAAGAAAGAACCTTGGGTGTGATGTAAATGAGTGAGTGAGTCTGGAATTGAATGTGTTTCTGTTTATTGATATTATTTCAATAATATTTCTTATATGTTTTCATTGTTCATTTTGATTGCTTTTATTCTTCTCGTTTCTTATCTTATACATTTTTATTTTGTGTTTCTTATTTATTTGTTTATTGACTTTTTCCTCTTAATGATGACTTATTGAAAAACACCTATGAATGCTTCGATGAATGGACTTTTCTTCTTATTTTGTTCATACATAATACAACATTCAATGTACTCGTAGACAGGCTTTTCTTATCTGATTAAATTTCTTAATACATTATTAATATTTCTGTTTTAATATCCTTCTTAACTTGTGTCTTGTGTTCAACTTTTTGAAACTAATTGAAGTTTTTAATTAAAAAGATTATTTGTTATATTTAAATGATTAAATCTTCATTTATTAAAAGAGAAAAAATCAGAAATAACTTTCCCAAAAAACAAAATCAATGTTGTTGTTGTAAGTTGAGGCTTCTTTGAGCTTGAGATGAAACTTGAGGTCGAAGGAAAAAATCAACTCAACTACAGCAAAATAATCAAAGTTCCAAGACTTCTAATGTAAGCGTTTATTGATACGAGGAATACTTTTTTATATTTCGGGATAACAAAACACAATCAAATATTTTTCATTGTAATCGACTATATTGGTTTTTCAAAATATTCTTCATAACCATAAATTAATACTTTACAATAAACTTGAACCAATTTTTGAAGCAACTTTGTCACTCCAAATGAGGAATCTCCAAAACGTGGAATTTGCACGTCTGATCTCGCATACTCGTGTAGAAAGTGATTCGTCTTTGACGGTTCGTTTTCCACAATTCTTTGAACACTTCTGGCAAACAAATGGTGAGCATTCAGAATTAAATTTCCTAAGTATATTGCTGTAATGGAAATGTGGCCACATGCCCGCTTTTTGCAAGATAACTAGTTTCGGTTTCGTACACATAGAACCAAGATTTGTCACCGCGGTTGTATTTCTTCAAGTTTTTTTGCACCAATCGATAAAGGCCTCCTTTTTCAACATTCGCCAAATTATGCAGTATTCAACGTCAACAAATGGAATAGATACTGCTGAAACTAATGCCCAGGGATTCCTCAATCGCATGAATAGTTATATGACGATCTTGTAATATCAGTTCACATAAAGCATCGATGGTTTCTTGAGAAACAACCGATTTTGGAATACATTCGACAAATTCGTCAGTGAGCGAAAGGCATGTGCAATTAAATTCTAAAAACCATTGGTGCTTCTTTGCCAGAATTCATATTAGTAATTTTTCTCAAATAAAAATGACTAACTTCAGAAACTATATTAACTGACTATCACACACACACACAGTATGCTGTCAGCCTAGTTCGGAAATGGTCAATATTCTATATTTCAAGAACCAAAATTTATAAATTCAAAAAAAAAAGAAAGTAATTTTCATTTAAATCAATTGAAGACCGTTCTTAATATAACTGAGCGTTAAGTAATTTCTTAGAAACGTGGCACCCGTTCAAATCTCATCTCTTGAATTGAAAATTATGTTTTCGCTATGATTCCCATTCTCATTTCACTATCTCCATTAGGTGTAAGTCAATTTCTTCAGCTCATTTAATTATATTTACCAATACACAACACTAAATTCAAATCACACAAATTCTATTTAGCCTAAAGTCATAGACTTTTTCAACTGCTAATATTTTGCCTTTACACGAAAATTATAAAGAAATTTGAGTTGATTTCAGAAAAATATTGTACACAATGAGTGAATTGGCATTAAAATGCAATTGACAAATATCTAATAGCCTGCGAGGCACAATTACAATACCTAAAAATCCATGCTGACTCACCTTTCGTCGCCTTTCCTTGCGATTCAGTTTTGAATTACTTGGTAATCTTCTATCTATAAAATGGCAAATTGCAACTTAATAAGTTGATGCTATTGTCTTTTGCTCAATTGTGAGGGTAATAAAAATTTTTCAATTTTCCTACCCTCTTTCAAAAGTATTTAACGGCATTTTGTGTTATGTTGTCTGATCAACAGGGAATTTGGAGAGATTGAGACAGTCAGTCAGTTTTGTGGGCTATAACAAAACAATACGTACGTGCTACATACCAATCCACCTTGTGTTCATTCATTAGTCGTCCAACTTGGCCTTTTGAGCAGTCAATCACTCAACAACATCAACAGCAAATATTTAGTACAATACAATAATAAGAATAAAATGAGCTTACAATTAATTGTTGCTTGACTGAGTATAGAGTGAGGTGTCAGATGAGAATCTGTTATACTACTATGGTATATTTGTTAAATAATTTCAATGGGGCTGCCATTTTTCACTCTCTCCCTTGCTTCACTTCATTCATACTTTCGACATTACTTTCGCTCGTCAACTTTATTGAGTTACGCAAAACTCAAGCAAAACTAAGCATCTACTATTGACAATTTCCCGTTCCGCACTCCTTTGTACCCTGCCTACTTCTATTCCTCCGATTCCTTCTTTTCTGTCTTTGACAAAAATGAGATTTGCTAAATGAGCGCCTTGGGTTTGCTTTGAGATTCCTATATTATGTTGTTTGGGTGTTGGGGTTGTATGTAATGCTTATTTCCCTTGTAGGGGTGACTGCTGGTGGTGTTGGTGGTGTGCGCAATTAGTAACTTGTGTAATTGTGTTGTGTGTCTGACAAATGTTCAGATTTCCGTTAGGTATAAGAAAGAATTTTTACAAGTACGAGTAAGTTATTCTATTAGGCAGCATCTAGTGTGGCACAGTGGTCGGTCCTGTAAAATTCCATACCATTCATCTTTATTAGTTTACAAGCTCGACAGTATTGTTTTCGTCTTTTCTAATTTTGAAATTGTAACCAAATATATCTCATGAAATGTTATATTGTGTAAATTAAGTCAATTAAAATCATTGACTTAGATATATAAAAGTAGTAGTAGGTATAAAAAATTAGCTCACTTAAACAAGATTTAAATTGACAATAATGTGTCTTACTTCTTAAGGAACCTACAGAAACTTCTTATGATTCTCAAGCACCTGACATATCCATAACGTTTAAGCCAGCATGAAGACATTTCAGACCATCATTCAAATGAATAAATTTCTTAGCTCTATATTCTTACTACTCATTTACAAGCAGTTTGCAAGCTGATAGTTAATATCCAGTGAATATAATTATTCTCTAATCGGTAGGATTATGATGACTGTCCTGTAAAGTGTGTTGTTTTTTTCGGCTTGAAAAATGTTTAAGTTTCGTTAAAAGAAATCTGAACATTCCTCCTACAAAGCTATCTTTTTTCGATATCAGCTCGCTATGCCAAAGTTGTAATACTCTTCACACACCTTTTATAACTTTTGATTATTGCTTTAAGTTCATTTTTTGTATGGAAGGTAACCGTCTTAGTAGTCCAAGGGTCTTGAAATTTACATAGTCCTAATTTCAAGTTGATAGTACAAAAGAAAAAAGTTTTTCTAATAAAAATATGAATTTGAATATGGGTTTGTATGAGAGATGCCCCTAGCGCATGTCAAAAAGAAAGCTTTGTGCAAAATTTCAGCTATCTACCTCAGAAACTGAAGAACTAGTTTAAATACATACAGACGGGCAGACGGACATGTCTAGATCAACTTGTCTCGTCGCGCTGATCAAGAATATATATACTTTATGTGGTCTGCGATGTGTGTTACAAACTTCATGACAAACTTATAATACTATTTATTCACTGCATAAAAAGTATAAAAAGTCAAGTTTTTTCTGAGATGATTTTAAGAATAGTCTATTAATGTATGAATGCTCGTACTTATCAATGATCCATTGTTCATTTTATTCAATGACCATCTGTCAACTATCAGTGAACTTCAAAATACCGCATTCATGTAGCTTCCAATCTTTCCCAATGTTATATTAATTTCTCAAAATTTCTATTCCTCATAATCATCAATTCAAAGTCAATAATAAATTTTTCATTTTTTGAGAAACCTTTGCACCTTGGTGGATTTTATTTATAGTCTTTTATCGATATTATTAATTTTTACTCTCCTGATATGCACTTAAACTCAAATGCCATCCACCTTACAATACTACTTATAATAAAGAATTCAAGGCAACGTGGGAACTCTTCAAACTGAAATTCGTTGTGTTCTGTTTAAAGGAATAGCTCTCTGCGGTTTCTCTTTGTCTACTTTCTTTTCTTTATTCTAGTTGTATTTTTGTTATAAATTTTAGCAAACATATAAAAACTTCACACAAAAGCCTAAAAACGTGCGTATTGCATACTTTTAGGCCGAAAATGAGCACATGACAACGTAAATTGTAATTTATGCACAATAAACGCCATAAAGTATGCAACACAATGCGAAGTACGCGCTCAAAAGCTGAAGTTGAACCAAACATAAATTCAAACAAAAATCGTGGAACAAAAAATAATATTTGAAAACATCTTCATGTGCTTCAAGTCATCAGTAAGTGAGTGAATGAGTGAGTGAGTCGAGTCGAGTGTTTGAATGGTGGTACGAGAATTCATGATATTTATATATATTAATTTATGATTTCACATCTTCACATTCAAGGATGTAGTACGTGGGCTTAGAATACTTTTAAGGGCGCACCGTAAATGACAATTTCGTGGACAAGTCATAAAATTATAAACACGCAAATGATTTCATATTAGAAGAATTTTGTATTACAAAATATTTTCATAAGAGAATTTCATTTCACATAAAGAACTTGGTTTGGTGACACCAAACAAACAATTTTACGTTCTCATTTGTGCAAAATTAATTAAAAATCATGAGTTGAATAAAGAACTTGAAACAAATATGAAAATGCAATAGTTTGCCTTACTCATATACTCATTGCTCATTACTATGTACTAAGTGAAGTGATAGAGTTGGACAAATAAAAATTGAAACAATCTTCTTATTTCTTTAGTATTGTCACACTTTCTTGATTTGTTTCACAATATAATTTGGCTTATGTTACATACTGATAGATTAATCTTGCTTGACTGATTTGATTTCTAGACCCAAAGACTCAAAGTTGGTTTGCCGCGAGTCATTATTATGAAGCAGCAAGACCCTCATGCTACCTTGTTAAGATCAATCGTGGTTTCTGAATAAAAGAAATACAAAACAAAAAATTGTGGGAGAGACCGGAAAATGGCAACTCATAGTCATTGACAATAAGCAGGAAGTACTTCCTGTCGCCAATAGTAGAGTATAGTACAGTATATAGTACTCATGCACGCCCCTTCTGCAATCATTCATTCCTTCCTTCTTTAAGAATGACTCAGGTGTTTTAACATGAATGAGTCCCAACCAAACCAAATATGTACAGCATCAGTGATGAAACATTTCAACCAAGTCTCTTCTTTGTCATTCCAGCAGTTCTCGAAGTCTGTCTGTCTGTCTGTCTGTCAGTCAGTCTAGGTCTTTTCATCGCTCACGCAAATCTTGACAATTTATATTGTCAACTTGACAACAAAACAATCACATACAACCACATACAACTACACACACACACACACACACACACACACACACATACAGACATATAGAATGACAGACAGATTCACATAAAGGCATTTGCAAAATATGACACACAGTTTGGTGTGGCATAAGTGTGACACGTCAAATTTTTGACAAACAAATCGAACCACCATTCCATACATTCATACATTCACATGCATGCCATGTCTTCATGTTTGTGTTGTGTCAGCTGTGTTGGCTTAAGCGGTAATATTTCGCTGTTGCCTGCTTTTAGGCGTCATCATCTTGCGGAGTCGTCTTGCCATCTTCCATGTTTCCATGCTAAAATATATCGATGCTTATGACGTGCGTTGACAAGGTGATAATTTTTTAGTGTTATGTGCAAGTTGTCATTATTATTTCGGTTTTATGTGTATCTGAACCACATACACACATGTGAGCTGCTGTACTTATACGTAATGCTTATTGATTGCGTACTTAGAGGCGCTTAAAATTGTTTGGCAAAATTATGGCCCTTCAAGTATAATTTATCAAAAAATAAATGGGTGCACAGATACATGAATTTTTTTCCTTTACTCAGTAATGAGCAAGGGAATTAAATTAAATTAGGTTATGATGCATTGATTAGACGAAGGCCCACATAGACCTGAGGTCCAGATGGAGTTCTTTCCTTGATTCGTTTTAGTAGAATTAAGCAAGATTCAAGATATGAGAATTAGTAATGAATCTTAAACTTGAGTTCAATCCCACTATTCATATGTCGCTTAAAGTGTCAAACCTTGTAGCATCATATAGTCTACGATCTCCTACTTTTCACAAGTAAGTTTTAATTAGAATGTGAATGATGCTATCAAGAAGTCAGTTGGCTTATTACTCTCTTACAACTCTCTCTCTCTCTCTCTCTCTCTCTCTCTCTCTCTCTCTCTCTCTCTCTCTCTCTCTATCTCTCTCTCTCACTATGACAGAGCCCAAGTGCATTCAAATATCTTATAATGATTACTTCTTTAACTCCTGCTCTGTATTGAGTTTTCAGATGAGTTTTTTATCCACAACAAGCATCAGGTACTATTTGTTTGAGTTCATTATTGTTTAGTTTCGATAGAGAGAGCAAATTTAAACAGTTTGGATAGTTCAATATTACAATAATTGTTAAGTATAGGAATTGCTGAAATTTACTTTATATTTCTACAAAACTACGATTCAATATCAACCTAACATATATTACGAGTATATTGTACTAACTTATGATGAACTTTTAAATAATTTCAGATGATTCTGTTGATGTCACATCCGAGCCAGATGATCAAGATGTTTCTGTTGCAGCAGCTTCACACAATCCCAATAAGGGACAACTTGAAGTGCAGTTGGGTGGATCTGTGACTCTACAATGTCCACAAGGTAAGTTAACTTCCTAATTACAAATACAATATAACAAATACTCGTATATGAGAAAAATGAGTAATCTAAAGAGAAAAAGAAGAATAATCATTAAAAAACATCAAACACAATTAAAATTTTGTAATGATTACGTGAACAACAAACTCTGATGAAAGCTAAGAAATATCGTTTGTTCGTTCCCCATTATTGTAAATCTAATTACAAAATTACGTTGAGACTAATTGAAGCGCAAAGAACAGCCGACACGCAGTGTGAGCCGAATTTCATCGATTTAAGTTGAACTCACTCACGCCTAAGACGTTCAATTGTCTTACACTTTGCACATTTTGTTGCCTACTCATAGGCATATAAACAATATATTAGTCTAGGAACCAAAGACAAGAGACAATAAAATGGAACAGAGTGAATGGAGGTGGACTGACTTTGTTCATTAATTAGCACAATTGAAAATTAATTATGCGTGCAATTTACTTTACGCAAAATTCTCCAATTCTGCCAAATGCCATTCGAGATGTTGAAGGACGAAGGAGGAAGGACGGACACAAATGCTACAAAGTATTTAAGTGTAAAGCTTAGGTGGATAGAGTGAGTAAACTTCTCCAACCACAATAGCTCGGGCCATGACGACAGTCAATTCAACTAAACTCAGCTCTGCTCAACCCAACTGAACTCAACTCATCTGAAAAGTAACAATATGTCCTTTTTTTCGTTGTGCTTTGTATATTTTATTTATTGTCCTTCGTTCCCATTTAAGTTTTTGCGCGCCCACTCACTCAGTTGTCTTGATCTCCACTGGCAATAATTCACGTTTCCAGTTCTGTTCATTCTTTCATTCATTCATTCGTTCGTTCATCATCATGTCTTTCGTTGTCCATTCCAATGCTGAAATCAATTAAAGAAATTAAAATTTTCCATGCTTTCAAGTCAATTAATTAAATTATATTCCTGTGTAGCATTTTTGTGGACTAACATTGCCCAGGATGAACTCATGGCTTTAGTAGTCTCTTTAGAGTTTCTGTTTCTGTTTGCCTAAAATTATGCAACATGCTTTTAACACATGCCCTTTTTCTTTTTTTGATGTTTTCGTCAGGTTCTTTGGGCTGCTGGTCTCATTTGGACCCAGTTACAGCACGTCTTCGTGGACTTGGCTATGGTTTGTCGACGCCCACAGGACAATTCTCGTTGAAGGATGTCGTCTATCAGGATGCTGGCACCTATAAATGTATTGGTCAGACGCCAACAAATAAGAAGAAACTTGAAGTTTTGCAAAGTGTCAGCGTTTCAGTTAAGGGTAAGTTACGACTTTCAAATATTTTTTCTTTTGCATATTTTTTAGCTAAAAAAAATACATCACATAAAAATAAAATCCTCTCTTTGGTTGGAAGTAAATTGACTAATGCAGTTGATCCTCATTAACTTCAAATGCAAAAACGACATCATATATGCATAGTATAAATATATAGTAGAGTTGACGTTTGCAATTATTTTAATGTAGCATACACTTTGGCATCTGCACAAAATAACCAAAATAAATTTCTTTGCAGTCTGTGTAACATTTCATTAAAATAACATATATCAATCCATTTTATAATCCATTCCATATTTTTTGGCCAACAAATCCTCGATTATTATGCAATAGACACATTAATTAATGGGTTTTTAATGGATTTTCTATTGAAAATAAAATATATGAAAGCATACTTTTATGCATTTTTCTCGTCATTATTAAAGTAATTTTTAGCTTTCATTAACTAACAATTAATGCTACCAGGAAAGCGTTACAAATCACCTAAGCTATCACATGCTTAACTTTTATAAATATTATACTTTTGGGATGCTGGCATTGGAAATTAAAACTAAAAACTTTCCAGACGATTTTCTTTTTAAATACTTTGTTCATTTTTTTTTTTTTAAACAACATTTGAAATGCTTATATTTTCTTGAAAACCTTTGCCATTCATTTGTATTGTCAAGTCAAGTAAACTTTCTCCAAGATCTCTCCAGTTCTCTCCTTTCTCAATCTCTCAAAACACAAACAGCAACAACAACAACTTTGACTTTGACTTTTCATACAGGATACACAATCCTTTTGACTTGCTGTCAAGCATATTCTTGATAAATACGACTATTTCATGCTGCTACTTCTTGCTAAACACTCCGCTCATTCTTTATATTGTACAATATTCTATTTAGATACTCTGTACACTTTACTAGATTCATTCTAGTCCAATTCCTGTCTATGCCCTGTTTATATTTATTTGCTTGCAAGTTTAGTTTATCTTTAGCAGCTTTTCTTCTATACTCCTGAGTTTGTCTTCTGTCCATTGACTTCGCCTTCTAAGACGTCATATCCTTAAATGACATTGTCTTGCCACATACTTACTTTACTATCTCAACCTCACGGTCGACCATCTATCTGCCTGTCCGACCGTTTCTTGTCATGATATGTATTTTGTTTATCAAGCACTCCATTTTCACAATTTTAATGACAAAATGTCTTTGTTTGTGACTTAGTGTGAGTGGATGGGTGGATGAAAGCCTGAAAGCTTGCTTACCTTGAAATTACATGCGAGCATTATAAGAGTCCTTACAGTGCTACATAGAGACAAAGACATACTCATTCATTCACTCACTCACTCATTCACTCACTCTCAGACAAATACATTTTAGCCACTTGAGCTGGAACAGCTATTGTATGTACCACGCCCTATTATCTATTTGCCACTAGTTCTACTCTGCTCCTTCCACCTTCCACCTACCGCGTACTCGGCTCTTCTCTGGACTGTGTGGGTATTTCATTCTACGAATGTTTGATTGCGCGTTGCTGGCATGTTTGGATTGCACTCGAGGGTAAACCCGTTGGTGCGAGTTATCATCTTCCACTCCTTTAAGTTGTGTTTCTGTCAGTTCCTGATGATGTTGGTGTTGTCCTTTCTTGACATATGTCTTACTGCTCCTAAGCTCTTATGCTCTTGTACTCTGGTACTTGGGTCCTCCTGTTTTAGTGTGTCTTGTACTATGTATACTCATGTTGCATGCTATCGTCCTGTTGACAGTTTCATTGCGTAAGTTGAACTATGTCCTTTGTCTCTAACACTTCATCTTCTAATGCATTGCATTCACTATCTTCTACACGAAGATACAAAATGCCTTAATATTTTTCAAATGTTTCTAGAATTGAAGATATCTTATGGTTTTTAAAATATCTGTCAATATTTTTAAATGTATTGGTGAATCATGTTTAATTTGATTTGATCCATCATTTTTCTTATTGGAAATTCTTGTTAAAGTCATCAATCATGCGTCATTTTGAACGTCATGAAAACAAAGTAAAAAGTGATAAAAATAACAAAATTTTAAAAGTGTCAATGAAGATAAAGTTGTTGAAAGTGTAAGTGTTAACATGGATTATAATAAGTATGTCAAGTTTGGTGTTTCGGGTTTCAGATTTCCCTGAAACATTAGTAAGGATATCAAAGGACATTTTGCAAGATTCAAAAGGTTATGATGTTTGCTTGTGTCTCTATGTTAATGGTGGTGAAAGAGCTCCAGAGTAAGTGACATTGTTGTTTTGCAATAATTCATGATTAACTGAGAAAGACACCCGGACTCATAATTTGTCGTCAAAAAAACATAAGCGATGCTCAAACAATTTTATTGCTTAACAACAAACTGTCATCAACACAAACTAGCAATAATAATTTTTAATTTGTCAAATAAACAAGTCAAGCGTCCTAAAAGTAGGCAACACAAGATTACAAATGCAGCAAAACTTTCGAACAGAAAACAAATAAAAGAAGTAAGCCAAGTGAAGTTAACAAGGAGTGTGATGTTGAAGAATGTTGGCATGTTAAACGAATTTATGCAACATGAGAATAGCAACATACAACATACAATGACAACATGCCTTTGACAGGCGGAATAAGCAGCAGCAACAATAACAGAATCAGCAGTAGTAACAAACAAAAAAAAATGATATCAACAACAAGCATAGAGTAGGCAGCAACATGCAGCGACAGCAAGTGAGCAAATGTCGCTGACAACTGTCATGCAACTTGTACAACAGGATCAGCAACAGTAAAGGAGGAGACAGTGAAAAAAAAAACAGGACCACTACCAAAGGAGGAGATGTTGAAGAACGAGGACCGACAGCAACAACAACAACCGTTGTAACATGCCAAATGACAAAAAATACCGCAAGCATGCAATTTATGTCGCAAACAAGCCAACGAAGCAAACTAAAGCTGCAATGAACTACACAGTAAAGCAGCAGCAACAGCAGAGGCAAGCGGCAGCATCAGGAGCAGGAGTAGGAGCAGAAGTATCATAACGCTTCGCTTGTGCGTTTGCAACGGAAATTTACTAACTGCCTTTGCCAACAACCGTTGCAAGCATTTATCAAATGTGAAGTTTGAGGATGTTTTTTTTTTGTTTTTGTTTGTGGGGAGGTAGAGCAAAACTGGCGGCCGCCATTGTTGACATTACGCGTAAAATTGGCGCCCGAGACACATATTCCGATTCAGTCAGAGTTGTGTGCTTATTGCATAAATTGTCAGCAACACAGCAACACTACCAACTAACTACTTTAAGGCACACTCACGCAAATAATGCAACCTAAATGCATGTCATCAATTTGAGTCACGCACGCACACACGCACGCACACACCTAAAACTTGATCTGACTGAGCCTTTTGCGTTGCGGTTATGGACATTGGACGCATCACTCCGATATTTAGACTATATTTTTTGTGCCATGACATTTTTATTAGCTTTGTGGTGGTGACCCATCGGAGTAACATTCGAACTTAATTACATTTATTACTTTCGGGTGCCTCAACCTAACAATTTCATCTGCAATTAAAATATATTTGAATTTTATTGCCTACCTTCAGGCGTCAGTAAAATGACGATGATTACAGCGCCATGTCTCATTAAAATAATCTAAAACGTGCAATTCATTGTCAAACATTTGATGGTGCATTTTTAATTAAGTTTCGCATGCGGAAAAGCTCATCGGTGATTTGTGCTCTTAACCTTTGGGTGCGAGAAACATACCACAGTCGAGACGATTATATCTAGAAGTATGCAACATAAATTGATATACGAGTAGTATGTATAAAATCTATGTTTTGAGATATTGCTCATTTTGTGTAAAGTAATTTCTGTTTGGTTTCATTTCATATTTATAAGTTGCTATACAAAAAAAAAATTATAAAAAATAAAATACAAGCAAAATAAATTTAGTAAAATATTTTTATAAAAGTAGATTGTTTAAATGAGTTTGAAAATCGGATTTGTGAACAAATCATAGGTTTACGAATTTATAGTAGACAGGTCAAACTATTTATAACTATGATTCTGTACCATATTTTTAGAAAATTGTTTAGCCAAAATACGTGTATCGTTAATAGTAACAGCGTTCAAACTCAATTCACTCAATTTTCGACATAAGCTATTATGACTTATTGCCACAGATATATTTATTGATTTGATAAAGTTGTCACTCATTCTTCGTGATTATTGGTAGTATTTATTTATATATTATTAATTAAAGGGACAAGAAACTTATACTGATCATAAAAACAGGATACGTTTGTAGATAAAGAATAGGATAAGATAGACAGGCCGCTCATCTCGAGTTTAAGTTCAACCAGAGTGGTAGTGAGTTCACCAAATTTTCTAGGTCTTCAATGATAGGATTTCCAATAAAGCGGCAGGGTTCTCCGTATATGCGCGACATCGCAAGAAGTTTCCTTAAGGAGAATGCAACCCGTGGCCATTTATTCTATTCTTAATAAAGTCTTGGACTCGTCTACCATTTCGTGATCTGCAATGCCAGAATAGCCAACTACTCAGATGGGTATGTGTATGCAGTACTGAACTTCTGGAATTGAACACTGCTGATTTCATAAAATGAGTTAATAAAATGATTTTTAAGTGAAACCCACCTTTAAAGTCATTTCAGTATCCGATAGTGTATTAGAAAACCAATTATTTTTTCTTGTATAAAAAGTTACAAAATTCTTAAAATTTCATTAGTTTTGTTTTTTTTTTTTTTTTTGTTGCTGTAATTGTTGTTGCCTTATGAAATGCGTTCATCCAGAAATTCTTCCGCTTCAATTTCCATCAAATGAAAATACAAAAGTCAGACAGAAATGGACCCAGACGCAGGAAAATACTCGTACATGAACCAAACTTATTAGCTAAGCAAAAAAGTAAAAAATAAAAACAAATATTAGACTAAATTATAATTTTCAATATAAGCAAAGTAAAGCAAATGAAAGGAAAGGAAAGGAAAGCAAGGAATCTGAATGGAAAACTGAAAAAAGGACACCAAATACTGAAAGAAAGGAAAATCGACAGACAATTTGATGTCCTCAATGCATCAGAAGCAGTAGCAGCAGCATCCGAAATATTGTACAAAAACTTTGCAGACAGTTTTCTAAAATCAGTCATTTATATAAATCTATATATGGATATGTAAATATATATGCGTGTATGTGTGTGTGAGTGTGTGTGTGCTTAAAAGGGGCTTTGCCTGAGTGAGCAATGAACATAGGAAAATGAATAGACAAAACGGACCAAATGTTGTTGGGTTGCCTTGGTGTGAGTCTCGTGTCATTTCTCGCACATTTCAAACGGAAAAAAGTATGATTTTACAACTTTAGAATCAAAATGCACCGGAAATGAGTTGAAAAAGTTCTACAAATATACACACGTACGCAAACCCACCAACCAATAAAATGATAGAGGTAAAAAAAGAGGCAGTGAGAATCTATATAAGAGTGTAAGTTAGTGTGGACGGGTACGGAATCCTGTTGTACTGACATAAACGATCTTTTTATGTGAGAATGTAAGTGACTTGCAATTGCTCCCCTTTGCTAGTTTTTTTCTATATGACCATGGACCGGATGTGAGCAGTAAAACACACAAGTTGACAGTTGTAAATTGAATTTTATTTCCTTTGCTCTTTGGTTTTGTTAGTTTTTTCTACTACAAAGTTGTAAATGCTACTCACTTTTGGTTATAGTATCAACCTTTATGAATCAGACAAATTGTTAAGATGCAATGATGCTGAGTACTTTGATATTGCAGTTGCTAGGTTGTAGTTCTTTAGCTCTTCATCTTTTTAATGAGCAGCATTGTTCGGGTTTATATTTTTGTAATGTAATTGGTTAATAAGTTTGAGTGAAGCTGCTTAAATGATTCTTCAAAAAACAATTTACCCTTCTTAGTAAATCACTTTGTTCTACTCTTATAATAAATTAAATGCCTTCCCTCTTCATTCTTTTCTAGTATTGACCTACTTCAACAACTTAAAATTAAAATTGCTTTACTCTTTATTGATCTTTCAAAGTAGAAATAACTTTGGAACTCATAAAATATGAAAAAATTATTGTAATAATCAATATAAATAATAGGAAATCAAAAATAATAATTCTAAAGGACACTTGAGTGCCAACTAACCATTTACAATAAACTAACTTCTCAATGGTACCAACTAATAAATGGAAAACACATGCGGCGTAACAACCCTCAGAGGTTTTTATACAATATTTACAATAGCATACACTTGGGCAATAAGTGAAGCGCATAACTACTTTGTTTTGTAGAGGATATGGTGGATAGCCACCAATTGTGCCTCGCGGCAGCCACATTCTATGGCTACTCATGATGAAATGATTGACTGGTTAAATGCTCATATGAATACCAATATGGAAGTGTGAGAGGATGACAGATGCCTACTGTGTTCGAGAGGTCACATACTGTGGTGTCCTCTGCAAATTGCTTTATTCATATGAAGTAAATTATACTAAAATGAAATTGGAAAAGTAACAACAGCATATCCTTTGTCCTTTTAAATTTAATGTTGGTCATTCTAGATTCTTTGCCTTGCCTTCCTGTTTTTTTTTTTTTTTTTTTTTTGTCTGAACACGTTATGAGTAATGCAATTTGAAGCGAAACAACACCCTTAATTTTAATTCTTTACCCCACTTCTAACTCACTGAGTAGAGAAGCCTTTAGTTCTTCTGGTCACATATTTTTTTTTTTTTTTTTTGCTTTACATAAAAGCACTTGAAGCAAATCACAATCACTTTTTAAGCAATTTTGTAATTTTGCAATAAAAATTTCTACGCTGCATGTCACCGAAGCTCTGTGCTTTGAGTGACTCTACCCACTTCCGTTCATCAGCTTATTGAATTTAACTACAAATACAGTAATGTAGACCAGCTAATGTCAATGAATATCCTGCTGACCAGAGAACACTTTCAACCATTTCTCTTCGTGCCAAACATAGAAAATTGACTCTACTTTGGTTACACAGACGCTCCTCTCTCTCTCTCTTTCTTTCCCTCCCTCTGTCACTCTCCCTCTCTTTATCTCTTCATGATTTCCTAACTCTATTATTTGGAGTTTTACATGTAGAATAATTTGTCCTGACTATTGTTTTTCTTGTAATTATTTTACACAATGCACTGCCTTGTTGTCTATAAAGTGCGCCGCCGACTGGTGTTGCTACTTCCGTTTCCTGTGCGACGCTTTTGTTTTACTTTGAAACAAATCGCATAAGCACGTACACACACACACACACGCACACTCATACATATGAAACTTTTATTTGCTGTCATGTTGTTTAATGTCCTTTCTCGCTGTGCCTACTGTACGAGTATATTACAATATATATATTTTTTGTTTTTATTTTTGTGGAAACACTACTAAGTCCTTTTCTTCTTTTGATAACAAGACAATTGACAAATTAGTAGTTATTATGTATAGTTTTCTATATTCAATTCGATCCTTGTGATTCTTTTAGTTGAATCCTTGGAACAAAATAAGGTTGAATTCACAAAAATTTCAAAAGCTTTAAAACCAAATTAACAATTGCCTTCAAATTTTAAATATTTGATTTACTACAATAGTTTTTTCCCTTTTAGATTTGTGACATTTAAATTCTCATTCTTGATCTGATGCACTGCTTTGATTCACAATTTTCGTCAAAGTAAAGAAATCTTCTAATACAATAATAAAAATGTATGTTTTGTTTGTTCATATGTTATTGGCTGCCATTCCGTTCATCTGATTGCATTGGAATTTTGTGAAGGTGTATGGTTGATTATCGCCTTGAACATGGGACAGTTTTGGTCCAGATATATTTCCTCGTTACCAAGATACCCTAACAGTATACGCTACTATTATATAATTTGTATATGCTCCATGTTACATATTAGCATATCCGCACTCTGTAACTGTTTATGTAATGCTTTTAGATAGAACAAAGCTTCAGCGTATAACATGCTTCACACGTTGTTTAAAATGCTTTGCACATGCAAGTTCACGTATCATCAAAAAGCATTTTCATAAATTCTTAAAATTAAATTAACATATATTTTTTTTTTTTATAGCTTAATGTCATTAACAAAAGATCTGCCTGATTAAGGCGTTGTTTTAATTTGCGTGCGCATTTATTACAACAATCTTTCCATTTATATATTGTTTAAAATATAATATAAATACGTGGATTAATCTCTTGAGACACTCTCTAATTAGACAATAATAATTGCACATCTAAAGTCTTGATAGTCAGACGAATTTGACATGCTAATAAGTCAATAAGTATCAGACAAATACTTTTTTGATAAAAAAAAATACCATAAACAAAAATACTATACTGAGATACACTTTGTCTATTAAATCAGCCAAAATCTAAAAGCATAGTAGGGCATAATGAATTGCCAATATTATATTAATTAATCAATTTAAGAAAGTACCAACATTTTTTCATTACTTTTCCAACTCTATTGAGCTGTAAATATGAATAGTTTGATTGAATTGATCTAGCCATATTCGTCTGTATGTATGCAAACTAATCTCTCAGTTTTTGAGGTAGAGAACTGAAATCTCGCACCGAGCTTTTTACCATACGCAGTACACTTGTCAGAATCAGACAATCCTCATCTTTTCCAAAATTTTTACTATCGTTTCGTATACAAATTAGAAACTTATTCTACATATTTGAAACTAGCATACCCGACTCAGTTTCGCGCTGAGTGCATCCAACCAGATATCAGATGCGCTTCCTACACTATATTCTCTCTGATAGAGTTTGAGTATCAACAAAGAACAAAGTTTGAGTATCAGAAAATTGAAGTGCCATTTTAGTTCATTTTTGTAGTATACTTTTATTAGAATATTCCGGATCCCGACATATGTATATTGGGATCTAAATCTATGTTCCTATGTCCAAGTTGGGAACCAACTATACACATACACAAAATTGCAATGCAATCAGATGAATGGAATGGCGGCCCATAACATACGAACAAACAAAACACTAATTTTTATATATATTAAGA
Source organism: Amiota mariae (assembly GCA_035041805.1). Lineage (NCBI taxonomy): Eukaryota > Metazoa > Arthropoda > Insecta > Diptera > Drosophilidae > Amiota > Amiota mariae. The sequence continues at coordinate 1,595,152 of JAWNKV010000287.1, forward strand.
TAAAGATTAAGTTTTACAAGTCTTTCTTGCTGGTCTGAAAGGTTTCTACTTCTTTGCAGAATTTGAATTTATTTTGGAATACTTTATTTAATTTTAATTTATTGTTATATACTTTGACTTTTATTCTTTTTTCACAATATTGACACATAACAAACATGGAATGTTCTTTTATTAATTTTTCCATTAAAATGCCTCAATAAAGAAATGTAAGTGAATCTTTTTGGTTTATTTTTCGTGTATCAATTATCCATTCAATTTTTCATCATACAATATTTTTATTTTGTTTTATTTCTTTTATTATTTTTGCCTCGGGCAACTTTAATGATTTTGCGGAATTTTTATTATTTCATGAGCTAAAATATTTTTGTTGTTCTTATTGTTCTTCTTCTTCTTGTTTTTAAGTAAACTCGCACCCTTCAAACAACATGCTTAAGTACGCCGACATATGGCAAATGATTTTTAATAAATTTCCTTGCCTTCTTACCCTTAATCTGAATATTCTTTATATGCAAGTTTTCGTTTTTTTTTTTTTTTTTGCTTAATTTATGAAGACAAGAAAACAAATTCATAAATATTTTGTTTCCTTGTTACTTTGCCATTGCTCCTTCAGCGTCATTATACATTGTACATAAACAAATACGAGCTCAATATGAGTACTTATGGTAATTTTCAGCATTTAAACAGAATTTCACTTTCACTCTCAAGGATCTATCTCATTGCCTTCGTTTCGTTTGATCAAGAATGTTTCCTGCTTTTGATGCGAAATTTAATTTCTGAGTTCTCTCGGAATTTTCGCTACACTTTTGCTATTTTCATTTTATTGTTTTGTTCATTTCTTGTGCTGCTTGTGTGTAATTTTCTTCTTCCTTTGTTCATTTTTCCATCCCCTAGAAGAGGACAGGACAAACGATGGCTGGGTACATGCTCTTACTTTACTTTGTTGCGCTCAATTTAAATAGCAATTTAAAATTTTGCACATCCCATTCCATCTCAAGCCCATCCCAGCCCATCGCAGCTCATCACAATCCTAGTCGTCGTTCATCTGCGCCATATGAAAATTTCTTGACATATGCATAAATTGATCGCTAAATGTTGTTATGATCTGAGCATTAGATAAGCATTCAATTTATGACCATTTTTTTAGGGTTGTTTGCGATTCAAAGGCCCCTCGTGTATTTTGTAATTTAAAACGCTTTGTAGTCTCTTTGACAGTTTAGCACAATTTAAGACTATCTTCTCTTTTATTACACATTAACTATTAGGGAAAGAAGGAAGGGATGAGAGTTTAAGATATGAATGAAATACAATATAAAAAAATTTTCTTGGATTTTATAATTGCGTTACAAAGAAAAATCTTATTAATGGTTCAAAGCAAATCATTTAACGGTTGAAACATTGTTGTATACCATCAGTCAGATTTTTTAGAAATAACCCTCATGTTTTAACTCTTTGTTGTTTGTTTGAGTAGAAATTTTTGATTAAAAACTAAAACCAAGCAATTGTAAATTGCACTCAAACGAACCAAAAACTGAAGTTTATCAAAGGATAAAGAAAATGATTGAAAATAGAAAAAAAATGTAACTCGAAACTAATCATTTATCATCCTATTTTTTAGTAATGAGCTTCTTAGAGTCAAGTACTCAAATTAGTATGTCAGGCTATGTGTACTTCAATCACTTGACTAAGTTTTACATTTTCCATAATTATTTTGCGTACATATTTTTTACCTTTAAGTGGCATTCAAGTGAAAAAAATGGTAATCATGAGCCAAAAAAAAAGCGGTAAGCAAATTGAAAAGTTTACATCAAAGTTGGTGCCTTTGTCAGCACAACTGAGGGAGGCATACTTAGGTTACTAGTTAGTTAGTCAATAAGCCTTGATTAGTTTGCCCACTTTTTGGCATTTGTTTGATTATGAAATGCTGTGTTCTACAAGCTTCTGAAATCATAGCCAGCAATTTAACAGATTTTCCTTAATATCATACTTGGCCTACAAATAAACCGGGAACTCCACCACACTTTATTTGTTGTGTTATCAGGCAAGCAAGATGGCCTCATTATACTCACAAGTATGTTTGCTCAACTTAAACGCATAAGGATGCTGAAACAAACAAGGAAACTTAAACAACTCTAAGCTTCAAGCATTCTGTGGGAGTATGGGTGAGTGTGGGTTTGGATAACAGGTAGAAGACATCTTCTTTCTTTTAGCATACTCGTATGCTTGTATGAAAGTGCAATATTGTCCTCTACGTATAGTTCTGTCTTCGAAAAGAAAAAGTCCAAAATTATGCAACAAGCGAAAGCGGAATGCACCAAGAAAACCATAAAACCAAACGATAAACAGCTGTCGCGGTTGTCTGCCTCCCTTTATACCAACAAAATACGTTGCGTTAGCAAAGCATTTTAACCAGAGGGGAAAAGTCTTGAAAAACATAAGGAATAAAAGAATATAAAAATGTGCATATGAATTTTTTAAAGTAAGTTCAGCGTAAATGCTTTGTGCAAATACTTAGAAGAATATTTTGTTGCTAGTGTTAGCATATATAGCATGCAACATGCTGCTGCTGCTTCTGTTAGTATCTACATATTTGTGTGCGTGTATGTTTATGAAGTGTTGTGTAGATATGTGTGTGGGTGCATCATACAAGAAAAGTAAAAGAATTGGTAAAGAAAACGAAGAAGAAACAGAAAGAGAAACTTTGCTTCTTAAGAGCAGCTGCAAAAATGTTTTGCACTCACACAAATTAAATAGCAATTCTCCTTGTTCCTCTCCGCCTCACCGCCTCCCCGCCTCTCTATCCCTCGCCCACACACCACCGTAGTATCTATCTCCCATTTTCCATAATCTTTCTATAAATGCGTACAGAAGAAGTGTATTGACTTTTCAGTCTAATGTGGCAAGTGGTGTAGGGGCAGGTGGCACATTTCTTGTGGTTTTATGCAGTTCATAGACTTTCCCTTACCATTTGCTTTTTGTAGTGTTTTTATTTATTTTTTTTTTTTTTTTGGAAAACTTTATTCATGAAATTTAAAAAAAAACCTACAATATGCGATGAGCTTACTTCATATTAATGAAAGGAATTTAAATTAGGCCAAACCATGTGTGTTTATTCTGCAAGCAAAGTTCTGAAAAACGAATTAAATTTAACTGCTTTAATTTACTGATTATTCCCTAGACAACAATTGTATGGCTTGGTATTTGAATTTATCAAAATTGGATTGTTCAGAAAGTTAATAACATGAATTTCTGTATTGTTTTGTAGTATAAACCATCATATAAATTATCAACTACCGAGGCATACAATTTTCTTTGCTCCTATGCAAGAAATTTGTTGAAATGCTAGTTGATGTTGCCTTCTCGAATTCAAGGAGTTCTTAGCGATAGTATCACTTAACATTCTGTAAATACTCACAGCACAGATTAAAATAAATTAATAATTTCTTTAAGTCAATGAACAGTTTAAGATTGGAAACAAGATCACATTAATTACAATACTTATTAGCTTGTACCAATGATTTATTTTATCTCAGCCAGTTCTATCAATATCCTTAACTAAATAAATATAGTTTTTTTATACATAAAGATCATTTGAGTATTAATATTTCCTTAGAGTTTCTTTCATAATTTTCTCAACATCGAACAATTATGTATATGTACGAGGATCATTCAATAAGTAACAAGACAAATCGTTGTAGATCAAATGGGGGTGTTTAATTAATACATTAGTTTCAGTGCATCACGGATGCCATCCTTATAGATGGACAGACTTAAAAGGATTAAAGGTAGTGAAATCCACGATCCGCGAAATGTTGAAAGTGTACGGGAATACTTTGAACCGTTTAAACGTTTACAAATGAGTAGAACACTTTAAAAGCAGCCGTGTAAGTGTTTGTGACGAGCAACGAAGTAGACGATCGGTTGAAATTCAAACTTTCTCCCTCGAACCTCACATTAAATCGTTAATTCGGGGCAATAGGTGAATTGCTTTTGAACTGATAACTGAAGAAGTGAACGCGAGTGTTGGAATTGTCCATAGCATTATTTAGTATAAACTGCAATATAAGATCTCTTGTGCATGATGTGTTTGAAGACAAAGAAACCAACTGTTAAAAGAAAAATCACCCCTACCCCTTTCGAATTTCTATTTGTTTGGACGCCTTAAAGATTCTTTACGTGGGAGACATTTTTGACTTAATCAAGAAGTTAAAAATTATGTGCAAAAGTGGCTTCGAGATCAATCCAAAGAATTTTATACCAGAGGTTTACACAAATTAGAAGAACTAGGGAATAAGTGTATAATTGTTGCTGGAGACTTTGTTGAAAAGTAGCCAAAGTTTTGTATTGATTAAATATATCTATATCGAAAGGCCTTTTTGATTCAGCAATAGCTTCCTCGATCAAATATAGTCTTCTTCTTTATCCTCAGATTCTCATTCTTGATCAGAATCTTAATAGCAACAGTCGATTGCTACGAATTGTCGTAACAATATATAAAAATGAAACTTATATCTTTTAAATTTTTTATACAAAATTTTTGTAAATATTTTCATTATTAGTATTCTCTGCTTTAAGATTTAAAAATAATCTCCTTTCCTTTCCTTAGAATTTCTAATGCAGTTTCCACAACATTAGAAGTTGTACCTCAAAAATGTTACAGTCAGTGCTGGTAAACATCTTTAATTTTTCTTTACTTTTAACATATAAAACACACTTAAGTATTCAAGCATGAGGGTAAAAATGATTTTCATTATTCTTGACAAATAAAAACGTTTATCAAGAGTGAAAATAAAAACTTCTTGTGTTTTTATTGAATCCTTGAAAGGAAAACAATTTTCATTGCTTTCAAACTAAGTAGGTCAACCATTTTTGCACATCATTTAACTAAACCATGTGACATAACTTAAAAGTACTTCTCGGTTCAATTGCCTAAGAAGACATTTGTCCATTCATCCTCTCAGTCTTTCATTCATTGACTCATTCATATTACAAGTGAAAGAAGTCAAAGCATATTTCTTATGTAGTAATTGCTTTTCATTAAATATGCTAAACAAACAACTTGCAACATGTTGAAACATTTGCTGTTGCTGCTGCAGTCGTTGCTGTTGCACTTGCGGTGACCTTAAAAAATAAATGACTTACTATAATAATGTTTATTGTATTCGTTTATACTGTACATATCTAGATACATACAAGTACATAATGTATATGTGTTTGGAAAAGAAAATAAAGTATCTATCTAACCTAAATCTGAGCAAAAAAAAAAAAAAACAACCAAAACCATGTAAGCTTTTTGCATCTGCAATGTAGGATATTTAATGGTAATGAAGTAGGATAGACAGTGTATAGTACAGTGTGTGCAGGGAGTGTGTGGCAATAGCGGTTCATGTTGTTTAGTAGGTTGCTTAGTATGATGTTTGTTAAATGCCTAAGGCAGACACAGTAGCAAATTAAAGCAACTCTTGGCAATATTTAAATATGCTCTTTCACTTTCAATATCATGGAAAATATCAAATGAGCGGCAAACAACTACATACTATACTATGTAGTATACTACAATATTCTTATATGGTACAGTGGAATGAAGTTCAGTTAAGTTGGCAATAGAAACTATCCCACATACTCGTGTGCGTATTTTTTGGATTGTGTGCAAAATGCACTTATAATGACGAGTGATGTTGATGATGATGAGACTCTCTAGGATGACAAGGACGCTAGATTTCAGGATGAAGAGTGTGTGAGTATGCATACGACGACAAGGACATGTTAAAGCCACAAAGTTTTCCTCATATTCAATGCTCTTTCATTGCTTCAAAGATGCCATATTCCTACACTACTTTCTTTCCTTTAGTTTATATTATTGTAAGCACATTCATGTAAGTATATAGAACGAATCTTGGTTTATATAACAAACTAAGATGTATGTATGTATACCTATAACTGTATAAAAGTTAATTTTCAAAGTGTTTAAAAAATAAAGTAAAAGATTCAAAAAACTTTAGCATACGTTTTCCCTTAGTAAACAAGTATGCGATATAATAAATTGCTAGAGTTTTTTACGAAAAATGTTCAACTATTCGTAGTACTACTTACTACCTTGAACAAAAATCTCGTACTACTCAAATCAGTTTACATATGGTTTTTTCATCATCATCATCATCATCTCCTTACCAGTTGTACTCGTATTTGTCCCCTGTCGTCATCCTGTGCCACTTTAAGTTAGTTTTTTGTAAGTTTACAAAATATAAACACACACTTTATTTTGAGATGCAAAGTTTTCCAACACACAGAAACATGAAATCTCATTCTCATTCCAAGTCAAGGAAAAGGAAACAAATCTTTTCCTTTTTTCATTTTTTTCAAGATTTAATAAATGATGTTGATTTTGTAAATGTAGATGTAGATATGTGCATAAATGTTGATGCAGAGGTAGATGTAAATGTAGATGAAGTCAACGTTGAGCAAGAAAATTCCAAAACTTTTAAGTGGCATGTCAATATTTTCCAACACTATTCCAAAGGTAAGGCGTACAGCCTCAACTAACACTACAACTACTACACTAATACTTGTGTTTAGAATTCACGCAAAGTTTTGAGTTTTGTGCAAGTTGTTTGTACAATAGTTGTAAAATTCAAGATTACTTCATAGAATTTCTTTAACATAAAGTTTTCTTTTAATTCTTGTCCGATTATTGTATTGAATGGAATTGAATGATATGGAATTTGTTATTCGTTTCGAGAGTCGAGAGTTAGAGTTCCTCAGATTATGCAATAAAGTTTCGCTTAAGTAATTGAATTGACCTTTGAACGATATATGATATCGAATAGTTTAATTTATTTTATTTTAATTTATTTTTATTTAAAGAATTTATTTCCAACTTCTTTTCACACTTCATCCTAAGTAAAAGTTCTCTCAAATTTCTTATTATCCAAATCTTATTTCATTCTTTTAATCCTTTTATTGTGGGTGGGTATGTGTGCGTGAGTGTGTGGATGGTTGTCAAAAATTTATTACTATTATTTCAACATGAAAAACAATTAAAAAGAATAAAACACTGTTACTCTGTCGGGTGTTCACTCAAGACTTGCCAACTTGTCAACCAATTAATGTATCTCGCCCCTTAATGGCTTTTTTCCCTTGATGACACACTCACGCGCAACACTCTCTCACAGAACAGCTTAAAAACTTAAGTAAGTCAGCGTGTAAAAAGCACGACACTTAAAAAACTCACGCACTCGCATACTATGTTGAAGTGACTTTATAATAATGATGATAATAATAATACTGATGATGATGATGATAATGATGCTGGTACTGGTGCTAGTGCTGGTGATGCTGAACTCAACATTTAATAAGAGTTGTTACTCCTACAATTTATTTACGCAAACCAACCGACATCTTGGATGAGAGGCACCTCCGCTTAGTATGTCAACTCAACTTGACTGAACTCAACTCAACTCAACTCAACTCAACTCAACTCAACTCAAATCTACTCAACTCAACTTAACACAACTGAAGGCAACTCACTCAGCTCGTGGATTCATTGTGAACTTAAGTTGGCATTCGTTGAAATGTTTTAAACAACTTAGCGCAAATAAACATAGATTAACCCAGTTATTGTGAAGTGAAGTGTCGGTGTCAGTGATAATACTAAGTGTAGTAGCATAGTAGCACAGAGATACACCTACAGATAGTACATACATTCATATGGGAGGCTGCAGGAGGCTGGTAGGCGGGCAGTCAAAGGATAACCAAGATAACTAAATGAAACTATGTACAATTTCCATTATACAATACAATATAACACAGGTGGTATGGTTCACTTGGCCCGATCTCCTTTGTGCAAGTGCATTTAATCCTTTATCATGCGACGACTTGTGACTTTTGCTGCAATAACTTTTTTGCTTCTTTCTGTCGTCCCTCTTTTGCCCTTTCCTCCGTTCTTTTATACAATTTTCTCTGTGACTTACTTTCTGTTCTATAATTTTTTTAAGGTTCCTTAAGTGCTGCTCATTGTGTGAGAAATACTTCTTAACAACGTTTTTGTCGTTATCCGACTTTATATATTTTTATATTTCTTGTTTTCCATTTCTCGTTTCCTTTTTTTGGCGTTTGCCTTGATGTTTTCTTGTTTTCTTTTCATTTTCTTCTTCTCTTGTACTTTACAGGATTTTCTTTTGTTCGCACCTGCAATTTTTATTTCTTTTTCCCCTTTTTTTATGGTATATATTTTTATTTAACTAAAAGAAGTCGTTAAAAATATCTTCAAAAGTGTTCAGAGTTCCATATCCTGCAGTCTTCCGCTGTATAAAATAAGAAGAACCTGAACTGGGTCACAATGAACAATAATAAAAGTTGTTTTAGTTACTCGATATTGTTTCTATTAGTTTTTCAATCGTTTCTCTTCTACTTAGTTTTTGTCTATGACTTCGTGTATTTATTAAAAGTTTTATAATTATCAAGTGAATCAGTGAGTGAGTGAGTGAGAACTTTCTCTTGTTGAATATAAATTTTGTTAAAAAGTTTTTGATTGTTTATTTAAGGGATAATGAAGTCGGATTAAGGAAATAATCCATATTTCGACTGCAATAGAATAAGATTTTTAAATCTAAACTTATGATATTCACTTTTTAGTGATTTAGTTGTGTAACCTGACTGAGTTTTCAATGAAATGTTTACTCCTTTCTCTGCACCATACAAACGTTTATTTTTCACGTGTTTTGACCCACTTCTTCAAGACCCAAGCCATCGGGAAGAAAACTTCATTCAACACACTGACAACAAACAAAGACACTCGTCCTTATTAATAAATAATTCAGCAATGACAAATCACGTCGTGGTTTCCTTTATATTTTTCGTCCTTTTCTTTATGTTTGTTGGTTTCTTTGTTTGTTTGTTTGTTGAAGATACTTTCGAAATAATAAATGAAAGTGTTGAAAGCAAAGTTTTTTTATGTGACTAGCAAATGTAAAGAATTTAAGTAAAACACTGAGCAGACATGAAGTACATAGATTGCGCACAAGTTTCCAAATATCCTTAGCCGCAAGGAGGTCATTGTCAAAGTAAATACTCTAATATTAATAGACTATGCTGGTTAATGAATAATGCCACAGTTACCTTTTAAAAGTGTACAAAGATTTTATAGAATTACTAATAGAAAAATTTAATAGCAACGCCTTGGGCTATGCTTTGAAAATGTATAAATGAAATAAAATTAACACGTCTAAATAGCAAGAGGCGCATTATTAATCCCTTCGATTGTTAAGCATAGCACGTAACACATTTCTGTTGCTTTCTAATGGAAAAGTATACGCTTACCCGATTAGAAATATGCATATACTTTCTGAAAATTTTACTTATCATCATGCTTATATAAATACCTCTATCATCAATATTAATTTTGTACAGTCAATTTCAATTAGAAAACAGTTCAACTGACACTGAACACTTCTAGTGATACAATAAATGAGGCTTTAATTTGATTTAAAGCACTTTGAAATGTACATAAAAGTAGATTTGATAATATTGGAGGCAACTTTATCTAGACGAAAATTATGTATCAAATGAACATTGGAGTATATTTATGTAAAGAGAGAAGTCCAAATTGGATAATCTCCAACTGGTCAGAGTAGAGGAAACTACACTCTAAACGAGTTTAGTCCAAGAGTGAGAACTTCACTAAAATTTAATTTGGATGGCAGCACTAAGGCTCCTAAAGTTCAATTTGTGTTTTTGATTATTTGTTTCCATCATCCACAATTGAAAGTTGAAAACACAAGTCCGTTTATTAAATTAATAATTTCTTTAGATGGCTACTTTCTATCCACGTGTAACTTCTAAAACAAACGAAGTTCTTTACCACATTTATCTATGTAAAAGTAAGTAATGCAATTTTGTTTCCATTTGATTGAAAACAATATTCACTTGTGGTTATCAAATCCCATTAAGTGACTGACAGCATAAGGTATACTATCAGTCTATAATATTAGCTAATTCTGTATGAGTTGTTTGTAAGTTACGTGTAACTTTTATGTCCCCTCATTTTCCTCTTCTCCCCTTCTCCCCTTAAACTTCTTTCATTTACTTGCCGTTTGTTAGATGATAGAATAGTTTTGGAGAAGCATTAACAAGAACAATAAGCAAGGATAATTAAATATTAAACTTTTGTTGTTGGCTTAGGAAGAATTTTGATATTGTTATTTCCTTTCATTCTTTATTTGTTGTGCATATTTAATGAAAATATTATTCTTTTGGTGATTCCCCTTCACAATATGAATACAAATCTAAAAAAAAATTTAACTTCTCGTTTCCTGCTAAAAGTCCCCTTGACCCTTCTGACAATTGTTGTGTCTGTAATTTTGATACATAAACTTGTATGTTGTGTAGTGGACTTCATGTTTGCATATGTGCTTGTATTTTTTTATTTACATTTTTTATTTTATACTATATATTAAAATCTCTTACCGAAGTTGTTTTGGTTAGTTTGTTGGTTGCTTGGTTTGGCTTTTCTTTTGTGCTTGTTTCCCCTTAAACTCACTTGAGTATCCTTGCAAGTGTCCTTGTGGTAAATTTACAATATTTACAAAATACTCATGGGAGTTGTCAGGTCATGTATACTCATATATTGTATGGCATCTGTGAGTGCGTTTTGCTAAACATACCCAGGCGTATTTTTGTTACTCTCCATTGTATGCATGAATGCATGCATGCGAGAACTCTAAACATTTCCATGAACTCCTTAGTGTAATCAACTTTTGTAATCTTTAGCATCATAATGAAATGCATAAGTTTGTTTGTTATAAACAAAAAAATCAATCAAAATTATGTGTTGGCTTCCATCATACGTATTTAGTAAAACATAAACATGATGACTTTAAATTCATTTTTCCAATCGAAATCAATAAGCGTTTCTGGGAAATGCAAAGAACCCAGTAATGAGAATGAGTCATAAAATTTAATTATGCATTTTTTTAGGTCATTGCAAGTTTCCTTATTTCTTTGCTTGTCCTAATTGAATTGTATTTCTGACGCCAAAAGACACGAGATACGAGTAATAATAATAACAACATCAACATCAACATCGACATCAGCATAAACAATAAGACAACCAACAACAAACAAAGTTTCGTTTATTTTTTGTGTGTATTTTCTTTTTATTCGTTTTTCTTCCCTTCTATCACTTTGCAGAATGGGTAAGCACCATCATCATCAGCATCATCACCATAATCCTGATCTACATCTCTATTCTAAAGCGTCAAAACTATACTCTCTTCTTCCATTGTCATTGTATTGTATATTCATTCATTCCTCCATTCCCACACAAGACCTTACTTTGCCTTGTCATGCCTTTTAACCCAGTTGCTGTCCTCATTTCCTCAACTTCCGATTTCGCCTTAACGCGGCCATTTTGTTTTAAGCATAACAAGCGTCCATTGTCATTATCTTTTTTCTCACTTCGTCGAGGTGTTTTTGTTGCTATTTATTATTGTTATATTGTCCTGTTTCGTTCTCCCTACTTCTTGAATTGTTTCCAGTTGTTTTTCTTGTCCTTCTTTTGTTGTGTTATTTTTCGAAACGTTTTCTAAAAATTAAGTTAACTCTAACAGCGTTGGAGCTACACTACACGAACGGGAATTGAGTAATTTTCAACTGCGAAGTGAAACTTTATAATTCGAAATGTTAAGAGAAAATCGCATAGTATTATCTTTCTAGTATTGTAGATGCAGTTTAGTTTAGTTTGGGTTGGTTTGGTTTGGTTTAATGTTGTTTCTTCTATGAACTACGACGACTCCTAGTAAATGTTTTTATCGTTCTTGTTGATGAGGGAAGGAGAAATTGGGGATATAGGGTGGAGGGGAAAATGAATTGTGTTGAAGGAATATTCTATGAAAAGTGGCAATTTGTTGGAAAATTAAATTAGATTTTAACAACAATGAATGCATCATGCTCCACTTGTTCTTTGGTCATTGTTGTTCTCACCTCTGTTGCAGTGTTAAAGAAAACTGAACTGCCAGTATTGAATAATATTCAAATTTTCATTTAAAAGTATTCGTTCAACTTCATTAGAAGTTTTCATTTCATTACACAATTTATTTATATTGAGACAATGAAATGAAAAGACCTTCATTTTTTCAAGTTTCAACTAAACACTTTGCAACACTAAAAACCACCATACTTAACTCTACTCTAATTAATCTCCACACTCTGCATTTTTCACAAAGTACACACAACTATATTACAAACTAAATTTTTAGAAAATAAAAAAACAACCAAAAAAACTAACTAAGTTTCATAGAAGTTTCCAAAGTGAGACTGACTTGAACCACTACTCATTAAAAGTGTATCAACTACAAAAATGGCATTGAGAAGTACCGTGATTTGTGTGAAGTGTTACCAGACTTTTACAAAGAATATTAAATAAATAATTTGAGCAATACTTTAAAAATATTAAAAGAATATTAAAAGGATAGAATAATCATACGTGTATGTGGCATAAGTTATTAGGAACTAAGTAATGAGGGTACTTAAAGTAATGAAGTGTTGTTAAATTCACATTCATTATAAGTGATAATAAGAATTGCTTAAAATTTATTACTTTTCACCAATCAGACAAACTTATCTAATCAGTTTAAGTAAAAATAATGTCCAAAAGGTGAATTCCAGATAAGTAATATACTAGTACTAAGCAGTACAGCTGATCCAAAATATATCCCTGATCTTATTGATTTTGGAAGCACTAGAAACAAACCTAGAAACCTTATATCTGCTCATACTATCCATACAAGATTTTTTGCTTAAAATCTAAAAATATTTTTATATTTTATTGCCTAAAAGTACACTATAAATAACAGCTCAAAGTATACAAAAAAAAAAAAAAATTGTTAAACAAAAGGTTAAATTTAAGAACAATGCATCTAAAAATGTGGATTTTTAGTATTTGTCGTTGTACACACAAGTGAATTACACACTCTGTGAAAATTTCAACTCGTTAGCTCCCTATGGGTACGGAACCCTAAAAATATATAAGTTCTAACAGCTACATTACGCCATTGATGAACTCTGAAAGTGACATTGACAAATCGAAAAACTTGTTGCCATCAAAAGACGTTTGAGACGAGATTGGCAGCAGTACAAATCTCCCGCTGCTACAGAAAGACTGATAATTGCAACAAAAAACTTAACAAAAGCGTTCAAAATTGAAAAAGTTTATGCACAAAGGCGATTTATTGAAAATCTATCTTAAGCTCATAATACACTAAAAATTTCTGTAAAGCTAGAAACCAATCCGTGAGTTGAGTCCGCTCATATGAAGATAAGGCCGAAGTATTCGCTGAACATTTGAAAATTGTGTTCCAACCTAATTAGCCTAAAACAATTTTGTGCTTCCCTAACAGTCAAGTGTACCTTATCCAAGTAAAAATCTGCAAAAACAGCAAGCCAATAAGTCTGCTTCCATGCCTTTCCAAATTGTTTGAAAAGATAATTTTATTTAAACTTAATCACCATCTACAAGTCAATAACATATTTCCGGTTCATCACTTTGGATTTCGATGAAGGCATGGAATAAAAGAACAAGTAAACAAAATTACTACCGAAATAAGAATTTCATTTGGGCTACGAAAATATTGCTCAGCGGTATTTCTTGATGTAGCTCAAGGTTTTGATCGAGTATGGCACGAAGGCTTTATAAAGAAAAATGTTTACTTCCCCAAAGTTTGTAGTGCTCTGGACCCGATTCAATATATATTATATACGACAAATATACCAACAAATTCACGAATTGTTACATCAACGTTCGCTGATGACACAGATATAATCAGTCGTAATCGCTGACCACGCAAATCTGCATCAGACCTGGACAATCATTTTAAAACAATTGAAGAGTGGTTATCTAAATGGAGAATATAAGTGAATGAACAAAAATGTAAGCATGTTTCATTTACATTAAACCGTAAAAATTGTGATCCAGTATAATTAAATGGAACTACAATTCCTCAAACACAGGATGTAACCTATCTTGGCGTTCACCTAGAGAGGAGTCTTACTTGGCGAAAGCACATCGAATCAGAAATAATTAAATGGAACTTAAAGCACAAAGTCCCAACTGTTTGCTCAACTCAAGATCTGTCCTGCGACTTGAGTACAAGATTCTTCTGTAAAAATCCATCATTAAACCAATTTGGACAAAAGGGGAACCGCAAGCGCGAATAATGTTGAAGTCATACAAAGAGCCCAATCTAAAATTCTCTGAACAATAACAGGCCCTTCATTGTACATCAGAAATGAAGACATTAATAAAGTTCTTTATGTTCTGCAGGTATAATAAAAGATGTATGCTCCACTAGTCAGGGCTCTTGTTCATACTTACAAGAAACTCATCTCGTCTCCGTCGAAATGATCGTCCAGCCCTTATGTTAAGTTAGAGGCAAATAGCTAGAATCCACCCCTTTTCCCACTTGTAGGAAGAGTAAATAATTAAATATTGTAGTATGTAAGAGTCTAAACCTTTTTGTTAGTCCTAAATTATCATATTAGAAGATACAAAATTTCCATAAAAAAATGAAACAAAAAACAAAAAAATAGTACTATACTTAGCCAAATTTTAATATTGGCTGGGGTTAGATTTATAATATGATTAGTATTGGTTCTATTTCTAATATAAAAATCTATAGATTTATTGTGATGATGATCGGTGTTTGAACTGAAAATGCTACCAAACTTTGAGGATTTAATTTATATAATAATAAACGAGAATATATTCTAATGACTTTTTTATCATACTTACCAACTCTAACAATTTTTAAAAAATAAACAAACCAAACAAACGAACCAACCATCTTTGATAATCGAAAAATCTTTCGCCAATCACAAATTCACCAATTCACTGCCTTTTCAATTCTCAGAATCCCATGAGGCACAGAAATCTAATTACATACATGTCGTTACATGAAAACATTTACGAGTTGAGCGCCAGTATTGGTAAACACCCCTTAACATTGTAATATGTGTGTACAATAGTATAGAATAGTATAGAAAATCTTGAGCATTTAATTAAGAGCAAGAAATTCTTGGAACGAGTTTAGTCTTTAGTATAATATTTTGTTGTTTTTGTTATTGTATGCTAAGAGAAATGGCGGCCGAAAATTTGCAATTTTCCTCATCATTGATTACGCTCTTGTTGATGATGATGTTGGTGCTGGTGATGGTGCTTGTGATGATGGTGATAGAGTTGGAGTTAGAGATTAGGAATGGAGTTGATGCTGATGCTGATGCTGATGGTGATGGTGATGGTGATGACTATAATGTTGAGATTACCAAATAAACTTAAGAAATGACAGTGCACACACTCACCCCCACTGATAGAATGAAATAACAAAATGGCCCCCAAAAGTGTTAAGTGCAAATGAGTGTAGTCAATTGAAGAGCTGCTGAGTTCAATTTTTTGGCCAGACACAAACAAAAACAAGTAACAACTGGAAAGGAGCGGCTCAATGGAGATAAAATGTTTGCAACTGAAGTAGAGGCTTAGTGAAAGCAATTGAAAATTTAAATTTAATATGAGATGCGTCGATTTGAATGAAAAGTGCCAGTAAGTGGCAGACATTGAAGGATGATGGAAGGAAAAGATGGCATTTGCCGCTCTTTGTAAGCACCCAAAGTCAATTAATGTGGAACTGATGGCTGCGACTGGCAACTCAAGTTGGTTGTATGTTATTTTTTCGGGGTTGCTAGGCGTTTAGCCTTTGCTAAATAAATTATCACTGGTGATGCGCAGCCCTCATTGGACCTCAGGTGTCTGTTGTTTTGCTTTTGAGTTTGGCCAAATTCAATTTATATTCCTTTTTTTTCTCATTTTCAAAAGCTTTTCCAAGTATTTGATTTTGACGCAATGGCGCATGTTGAAGCATTTGGTTGTTAATTTTTGTGTTGTTGAATTGGTAAATAGAATTCCGAAGTGACAGAAACGTTCTACGCCTATGGCGCAGCAATAAAAACTCATACTTGATGGTCAATCAGCATTGGTGTGATTTTTAATTGCATTTGGAATTTGAATATTGAATTCAATCACCAGATTCTTATGTTATGTAATATACTCGTATGTGTCTATATGCATTCTCATTCCTTTTCTCATCTCCTCCTTATTGCAGGCGCACCCACTGTAGTCGCACGTAATGCCACGCCCGTTGCCTATCCAGGTTCACCATTACATTTGGCTGTGGAATTTTGTGCCAATCCACCAGCACATGCAGCACGTTGGTTACATGGCGATCGCGTCTTTACACCGGGAAATCAATATGGCAGCACTGTCTTAGCCTACGGTGTAACGGTAAGTGTTGCCACTCACTGTTATTATTGTGAAAATAAACTTAAAGAATTTATAAAAACTCTTTATCTCTCTCTCACACACACACTTTTAATAGGATCTACCCACGCCCTATTGCAAGGAAGCACGTCTCACCTATGTCAGCATGCATGAACGAGTGCCACGCACCTTTTACTTCATTGTGTCATCGCCAGGTGGCGTTGCTGAAGCTACTTTTAGAGTTAACTTTACTATGCGCTATCGTCAAATGTCCAATGCCATCGATGATGATGCCGAAGAAGAACTCAGTGAGCCTGAGGAAATACATTTTCCAGTTTTTGGTAACTCGGCAGCAGCCTCAGCATCTGCACCTCTTGTTGTTGTCGTCGATGCCCATTATTGGTTTCTTCTCTTGGCAACCATTTTGTGTTATCGTCTTCAGCATCAACAGCTTTAAGCCTGATGATGATGTGCCTGATTGTCAGTGTTTGCAAGCATTCCTTGCTTTTTTATTTTTATTAATATTGATTTAAATAAAGTATCTTATGTAGTACTATATGTGTGTTGTTTGTTTGAGTTCAATTTTGTTCATTGATTTATTTTTTATAAAAAAGATAAATGAAATGAATAATTATTATATTAAAAAAATATTGACTTAAACTAAAGTGAAACTAAACTATAACTTATAATGTATGCTCTGCTCTAATGCTACCATCATAATAAACTATTGTATTAACACACTATGATAACTTATTGATATATATACTTACATATATAAACTATTGTACTATGATAATATACTACTATTTATATCCATATGTATCTATTGGATGTCTGTTGTCTAACGTAGTCCACGTAATCAACAAGCAAACAACTAAATAAATACTACTCTCTCTCTCATCTCAGCATCTAAGATTAATGTCTGGATGCGCTTAACTAAACTAAACTAAACTAAACTAAACTAAACTAAATCACTTAACCTTTGTAGTAGATCTTTAAGTTTAAGGATCTGCTTAATTAGCAGAATCCTAACCTAATCCTACACACTCTCATTCATACTCTCTCACACACACACACACACACACTCACAAGCGTTATAAAATAACGTCATCTTAAACCAGTTAAATTCATTTACTTTTTATTTACAAATTTCCCTTTCCAATGGAATTTCTTACTTTTATTTTAAGAGCGAAACAACAGAACTGATTTTGTTAATTAATATGTATTTGCAATTCGTATATAGGAAAATGATAAATTTTATTGAAAAGAAAATAGAAAATATACGAAAAATTAAACAATTCCTTCCATTAAAGAATTTTAATAGTTGAACAACAAACAAACAAACAAAATTTTAAGTTAAAAACTAAAACAAATCAAATTTATTAATTTATATTTGTTTTTATAATTTTTTTTTTTTTTCTTTTAAACAAATCATAGGGAAAAAGTTTATTGATTATTTTCAATTTATTCAATTCATAATTTTAAAGGACCAAAACAAATAAACTTAAATGGAAAAATTTAAAAGTTTTTCACATTTAATTTCTTTGTATTTTTATAAGGTTCAAAAATTGATAACAAAAATTAAACTCATTAAACTTAGAACTTAAAATACCCTCCAAAATTAAAAAAAAAAAACAAAAACAAAATCAAAAAAAGGAAAACAAAATTATAAAAATGTATATATTGAAAAAGAAAAAAGAAAAAATGTTCAAAAAAAAAAAATTATGAATAAATTGTGCTCAAAATGAAAATGCAAGAATATAAAATTATTATAGAAATGTTAAATGTTGTTTGCAAATTATAAAAATAATAAAACAAAACAAATTTTAAAATACAATTTGTATTTTTAAAACAAAATTTAAAAAAAATATTAAAACCAAAAACAAACAAAAAATATTTATATTATAAGCAAGTAATATATATTAAGACAAAGGAAATGAAAATTTAAAAAAAAAAATATAAAATTGTATAAAAAGCAAAGAGAAGAAAATGTAATATAAATATTTGAATTGTGCTAAAACAAAATGACGGAATGAATGAAACATTTACTTCGGTTTTATCGAAGATTATATATACATTAATATATCCTTCACATAAATTCAAGTTAAAAGTTATGGAAATATGATTTATCTAGTTATGAAGAGATCCAATCGCTTATTACAACTTGTTTCATATTTTTTTATAATCGGAAACTCTCAACAAAATAATATTATAACAGATTCTTGACGAATTTTCTTCAAAATGTCCCAAAAACTGATTGCTTTACACAAAACTGACTGGCTAAACTTTTACAAAGTCTATTTATGACCCTACAAAATGTATACTCAGTAGCATGGGCCAAGATAACTTAGAGAAGATTTAGATTTTGCTACTGCTAATAAGCAGACAGCAGGCTCCCAACGCATTTGAATTCAAACCGAAGATTGTGTAGGACTACTTAGTATTACTTAAGAGATTAGCTTCAAATAACTATTTCATCTTATTTGAATACCTGGACATATTGGGTATCTTGGAAACGAAGAGGTAGATGAACTCGCCAGAAAAGAAGCTGCTAACTTCCTTATTGGACCAGAACCATTCCGCGGACTGGCATGGAATTCCACAAGATCAAGTCACAAGTCTCGGGTTTCTTAACTGTTTAAACATCTACTCAATATGCGGATCAGTCTTAACGATCAATGTAGACTACGTCATGAAGAGGAGGAGACAGCAGAGCATGCGATATGCCACTGTGAGTGTTTTGTCTGGACCAGACTCCGCTATTTAAGATTTGTCTCCAAAAGTTGTCACCACAACCTTGGTGATTTTTGTATCACAGACTAACATTAGATGGCAAGATTCGATGTCTATTTGATTTTTTGCCTATTAGAATGTAGTACTATATCTTGCTACATACCTATGTGCATGTGAAGGATATACAAAAATATATAATTGTAAAAAGAAAAATCGCTTTTGTAATTTATTTCATAAATAAAAAAAAGAAAATGGAAAATTTAAAATGAAATACAAAAAATGTGAAATTGTAAAAAAAAACCAAATACTTAAAAGAACTAAACGCCAATTTAATTATTTAGAAAACAAAAATAATATAAGAAAAAGCTGAATTTAAAATTCAGCACAAAAATCATTATTATTATATGTATTTATTATTATCCCAAATTATATGTATAACACAATAATTTTTAATTTATTTTAATTAGAATTTATTGTATAATTTAAAGATTAAATGATGAATTTTATTGTGAAAATTAATTGAAGCAAAACACGTCAAAATGTTAACTAAATATTCTATTATATAATTAAACACAAATATAATAAAATATAATCTACAATTATGCTTAGTTATTATTGTCTAAGTATAAAATTATTGTAATTAATTTCCCAAAAAAAAAGTATATAAAAATAAGTTATATGAAACACTATTATTGTCTTGTATTCTATTGTATTATTGAGGAAAACTGTAACTGTGGCAAAACAAAGAATTCTGAAGGATTAACAACAACAACAAAAATTAGCAATTATATACAATATTTACTAAAATTAAAAATAAAAATAGGCCCAAAAGCAAAAACAACCACCAAAACTTGAGTAAACTTTTTAGCAGAAAGAAATACTTTCATCATTAATTAATTAAAAAAGAAATTAAAATTAAAATTAATATGAAAATCACAAATGTGAAATGAAACCGAACAAAAATTCAAGTTCAATTGCAACTGAAGCTCTTAAGATTTAAGGAAAAAATACAATTACAAGTAAATAAATAAATAAATATAATAACGAAAACTATTAGAAAGCCAAAAAGAAAAGAACAATATAAAAATAAAAAAATACAAATATATAAAATATATTACAATAAATATAAAAAATGGAAGTTATTATTATTGTATTTATGCTAAGAAGACAGCAAAAATATTTGTGTGTGTCACCCGCAGAATATTAAAATCAAAATATAAACACGAATGCAGAGGAATGCAGAGGAGAATAATAATAATTAAAAAATAAATTAAGTTTTAAATGAAAACAAAATAAACAAACAAAAATTTGCATGTTTTCATTTCCTTAAAAACAGTAGTCAACAAAACCAAAACAAGATCAAGAAACATTTATACTTAGTAGTACATTGTGCGGCACAGTGAAACAAAACCAATAAAACTAAACTTTCATGCCAAAATATGCAGGCAGTGCACAACGCATTGTGACACGAAGTCATAGAAGAAAGCAAGTATCTTGTATTGTATCTTGATGAAGGAAAAATTAAACACAAGACAAAGAAAAACTGTTAAGAAGAAATTAAGTCAGAGCAAATGAATGATTAAATAAAATAAGAATGAATATAAACCAAACAGTAACAAAAATAGCTAATTTAGTGTAAAGGACAAAATGAAAGAATATGAAACCAAAATAAAATTTAATGAAAATGCAAAAGAAATGATATTTTCTTTATGAAATCTGTGGAATATCATTCTCACCCACACAAGTTAACAACATCAGACCAGGCCATCATCGCCAGCATCATCACATTAGATGATTCCGATTCCATCTCCATCTCCGATTTACTATTGCAAACTCAGCTAACGTCATCATTGAAAGGGAAAGGCGCATTGCCGCTATTTGTTTATTTGGCTTCGTTGTTTGCTTGTTTGCTTGCGGTTAGCGGTTGCCTGTTTTGGCTAACCACAATAGAGGTAACTTGTTCATGACGGTGACCAAATATCTCTTTACTTGGCAAATGGCAACTGGTTTATGCTCTGTCAGTGAGATTCCGGTTTTTGTAATATTATCATTGCGTCTCGTAGTACATTGGCTCAATGCGGCGGTATTACTTTAGTCTTGGCCTAGCCAAATCAAAAGTACAACGACTTCACAGGATAAAACTGCATTTCATCTTATTAATCATAATGGCCATGATGATGATGATGATGATTACAATCTGCTGCTACACTTTTTGGCCTAAAGAGTTTTTCATGTTTGTACCTTCTCGTCATTGTTGCTGGTGTCGCTGTGGTGTTTCTGGATGATATTTGTTGACAACATTTGGCAGAAACTGGTTTCATTTTGTTGCTGGCGTTAATGACTGCTAAATTGCAACGGACCTCGTCTATTTTTAGCGATTTCTTATCTCAAAATTTAAGTTTTTTTTGCAAATTTAACAACAACTTTTATATCAAATTACAATACATTTTTGCATTAGAAAAAAAGCGAACATATTTTATTTAAAAAAGTCCATCAACTTTAGTTGGTTAAAGGCTAATTTACTATATCTCATATTTATCATTTTTTCAGGACTTTGTTTGTGGTCATATCAATAAAAATTCAACTGAAATTCCCTCCATCTGTCATCAAAAGCAGAAAAACGAATTGCATACTTGCTGGAGAAGCCAAACAAATCCGATGAAATCAAATCACCAACCAAACCACAATTCAACACAAATTCATTTTACAATGTACAACAGGTGAATTTCCCAGTTTTACAAAAACATTAATAGTTTACGGTATCTTGCAAATATTTAAATCGAATACAGTGAAAATATTTCATTTTTAAGTGGAGGGTGTCTACTCATTAGATTGTCGACAAACATTAGTTTATATTCAATTCAATAAACCAAATTTCTTTTAATCAATTGAAGAAATTTCCTTAAGCTACAATTTAAGGAGCTTCTGCCAAAATTGTCACTGGCTCAACCATTTTTCAGCTGTTCTATCGGTAACACTGACAACTCACAACGTCGTTTGTTCCGAACTTGGCCCCTTTTGAGATTTTAGTTTGAGGTTTGGTTTGGCTTAATCTAAACGAGTATAAAATATCTTTAATATTATTTAAAATTTAATAGAATATTGATTAAGATATGATGTGTGATCATACCTCCTAAACATTCTCATATGTACTTGATTTCACTAGATTGCAGTACAAGAGTCTAAGCGGCAGTGAGTGAGTGAATGTCGATGCTTCACCCAGTGCTCTTTTTTTTTTGTGAGTTGGTTCTTTGGCAATATGGATGCCTTTCAACCATCAGAAAAAAATTATTTTCAAGAATTTAACGGATGACATTCTCGGTAGTACACTGTTCAGAATTTACTAAACAAATTGATTACATTGTCCAGAAATTAATGATCAAGAATATCAAATCATACACTCGTGGAATGCGAATGTGATATACATTTTTCCATGACTATCAGACTCACCTTTTGAAATTTCATATAGAAAAGTATTTACTTTAATAAAAGATCAGCATTAATTTTAGGAATAGAAATCTTATTTAAATATAATCAATTTGATTACAAATGTTTTTTAAATTTAAACTATATAGGTCCAATGACCAATCAAAATTCCTTTATCATTCGGCAAACATATATCACTACCAGTCTCTTAAAATAAACTTGTTTCATGTCTTCGCAGCGAACTGCACAAAGTTGAGTCAGTTAATTGACTTAAAAATATATAAATATTAACAAAAAAAAACAAATAATGCAACAAGCAACAGGCAACAGGCTCAATCGCAGCTCCAATCTTCAAAATGGCTTGAGACCACTAAAAAAGATACACATCTTGTATTGTATTGTAGATGTGGCTAAGCGAAACAAATCAATGGCACCAATTCAACTTTTGCTTATCGAGTCCAAAAACTACATGAATCTTAAACAAATCGAAAAGCGAACCGAACCAAGCCAAAAAGAAAAATGCATCCGCAATTTTCGCTTTAATTGTTACCAAAGTAAATAAGCCGCGAAAATCTATGCAACGACAAGTAATTTCATATATGAATGGACGCATGGAGAGAGAGAGGGAGAAAGAGAGGGACTGACAGATCCAATGTGGGTTGGGTGCCTGCATTTTACCAGTGAATATCATTTGTTTTGTGGCTATGAGTGGTGGCTCCAAATCTAATTTTGTTTGGTAAAAAGCGTGTTTTGACATTTGTGGAAAACATAAAATCAAGTTGCAGATACTCCAAATGCATATTCAATTTTTCCTTTTATTTTTAATTTGGTAAATTGCTTGCGTCAGAAATGCGGCAATAAAATGTTTTGAATTATGCGTTTCAAATTTGTTTTTCTCCTTTAGAAATTTTTCCATGCCGCTTGGGTGCTGTTGCTGATATCAAATGTTAATATGTTCAAATGTTAAAATGAAATTGTCTCAAAATGTTATAGCGTCACTTATTTTAGTGCGTACTTAATAAAAAAAAGGTGCGTGAACAGGAAATTTGATTTTCCAATTGAGTGAATGAACTGCATAAGATGAACACTTAACTTAGAAAAGAATTACATTATAAATAAAAAATAAAAAAACAAAAAAAAAAGACATTTTCAATTACAATAATTTCTTACTTTTGTTTGAGAAGAGGTCATTTGCTTTCGAATTCTAATAGGGAATAACGTTTTAATAGATTATTTATTACTTACTTATTATACTTGTATAAAGTGTCAATCCACACTTCAAAGATTTGCGCGAATCGTTGAAATTTTAATTTGAGGCGTTGCAAATCTACTCATCAAATTCCATTCGTCATATTTATAATTTTCATTTTTATTATTTTATGCACAATGAGTTCAGACAGCGAATGTCCGAAAAAAAGACCATTAACTACATAAGTAATTATATTTATTCATCATTGGTGACGGCAATACACCTTGTTTTGATATAATATTGCATAAAAACTTTTAAATATTATTAATTAATTTATAACACGAGTTATCGAAAATGCTTTTGAAGAAAAGAAGGTGTGTGTGTTATTGCCCAAACAATATTATCACTTTCTGAAATCATACCTGACAGATTGCTTCTTTCGTATCAAACAAGAATATATATATTCAGAACTCAAATAAATTATAGCGTCCGTTAGTTTAAAACTAGTTGCATTAAGAAAAAATAAATTTACTTTTATCTAAAAAATATTTTAAATAATAATTTCACTTAAAACAATATAATTTTAAAAATAATTTTAATATACTAAAATAAATCCATTATTATTTTTTTCAATTTAATTATGATTAAATATTATTATATTTAAATAAGATTAATGCCATTTAATTACTAAATCCATAAATTCATTTTTAATCTAATAAATCAATTTTTTCATTTTTTTTTTTCCTTTACATTCGTTTTCCATTTAATTGTTTGTCCGCAGGCATCAAATAAGTCTATTAACACCAAGATATTTTGCCATCAACACATCAAATATTTGCGCAAATTCAAAAAGGAAAAAGAAGCCATTTGATGAATATTAAACTTTTTTTTCTAAAGTTCTCCATATTAAATCTACAATTAGTGATGTAACGAATATCAATTTTTACACGAATGCGATATATGCGAATGCGAATACCAATATTCGCTACATCACAATCTTCAATAGAAATCACTAAGCTTCAAGAAATCGCTTCACCTTTTCTTTGGTATTTCAGATAAGTGTCAAGAACGAAATGAGCACAAACATTTCCACCATTTTTATAACAAATAAACACCCACAACATTAACTTCTGAATAATCCTTTTGACTTTGTCACCAACCCAACAATTATTTTATTAAATCATTTAAAATTATTTTCCAAATAATTTTTTATTTTAAATATTTTTTTTTTTTTTTTTTTGTAGCGGGAGTAAAATAAATTTTATTTCCATTTGACTATAAATAGAGTTACAAGTTACCATTACATGATCTTTCATGTTGTACTAGTTAAAAAAATTCATTTCCTTTATATTTCATTCCTATTTTTACATGAACATAAGTTGAAACATTAAAAATTGTTGAATTGAAATGAACAATGACCAAAGCTAAACTTTTGTTATGGTTATAAGTAGTAAGTAGTTTCCTGAACAATCTCATTTCAGTTTTTATGTTTTAATTTTTTGTTCCTTTAAGATGGTTGTTGGCTGTCATTAGTTATGAATGCCTAGCAACTGTTGGATTTTTTAGTTATGTTGAGGAGACAAACAGAAAACAAACAGATGAATAGGAAGGCAGGAAGCTGAACAGTTTTGTCAAAGGCCTTTGAGGTCTAAAAGACACGAGATATATCGAGATACTCGTATGTGATTAGTGAGTGAAAACAATTAGCAACAGTTTATGAACCAGTTTTAGTAGATTTTCGTTATTACATAAACTAATTATTAAATAAATCCACAGCGGAAAGGAAACATTTATCTTTTTGGTACAGTTCCACTTTATTTCCTTAGTTTGTGTTTTACTAAACTAAATTATGATATGTCCAATTACACACTCGAAGCTGAAATCAATAGAAGTATATTTCAATTATTAAGTATGACGGAAATTTCATCAAAATAAAATATTATAATAAAATATAATACAATTTCCGTTTTTTTGTTCACTTACATTTCCATACATTTGTCCATTCAAACAGCAATCAATCGTTCAATTGTCAAAAGTTTACTCAGCCTCGATTGACATTCATTTAAAATTAATGAAAATATACATGATTTGATGTAGGGAAGAAAATCCGAAATCCATCAAGACCAACACTAACAAAATCCGATCCCCGCTATGGTTGTCACAATTTTTCATGCAACATTGCATCTATCAATGATCCGATCGAATTGAACAAATAAACTATCGATCGATCGATGGATCGTAAAGCAAATGGTTGGAATTTCATTGAAGCTTTCTCATTTGCAATTCATTAACGACGGGAAAATCGTTAAAGAAAAACACCAGCAACAACAACAACAAACAATATGAAAACAGGTGTAATTGGTGCGATAATCGAGGTAAATTGAAACATTTACATTGAAGTCAAGTCGAGAGTTGATATTGAATATGCAGCATATGCAGTATGTGAAGTGGGGCCAGCAGTATTCATATTTATGTTTTTACTTATGAAAGACACCCACGGTGATCACGCATAGTAGTACTAGCTTGAATTTATAATCGTCTTTGGTAACATGGCAAGGGCTTTCACTGTATAATTAAATGACTAGGCAGAGTTGTCAAGAGATCGGTCTTACTTTCCACTTCAAGAAAAATCAACAATCCGTAATGAAGTGTTTCGGGAAATGATAATGTTCTTCTAAGTTTTTGAAACTGTTTACTGTAGTAAACATATTACACATCTGCCATGAAATTTTCTCTATGTTGACAACCCTGTCATATAAACTGTGCACCATGATGCCTTCACAAGCGCTTCAAGCAACCGATACTATTGTAACTAATGTATGCATAACTTCACACACGGGAACCGAAACATTGAAACGCACCAATTTAATCAAAATCACCAACAACGAAGACCATGATGATCATGGTGAAGCTCAAAAACCTGTTGCAACATTTTCCCAGCTGGTGCTCTAGGCAAACCATCTAGCAACCAACCATCTAACAACATTGACAAAGCAAAGGCCGCAGAAATAACAACATCGACAACAGAAGCAATCGGAGAAGCAGCAGCAAATGTTGCAGGGTCAATGTTTATGTTGCTGCTGCAGCGTCAACAAGCCTCACTCGTTAAAAATGTCATTGAAAGCGAAATGTACAACAACAAAAAAAACCAACATCAACAGCAAACTTTGGCTGCGGCTGAGATTGCGCAAGAGCAACGATGGCAACATTGAAGACAAGTTTTTCCACACAACATCAGAGATACTTCTTTCTTGTTGTCTGAGCTGTGGGCGCTACAGTTTAAGGATCGATCGCACAGCGCTAGACCCTCGTCTTTATTATGTTTTATGTTCACGTTGCTGTTGCTCAGATGGTGATGATGATGATGATGAAGGCAAAAACCGATCGCGTATAATGAAAACGAAATTCAGATGTCTGCACAATTTCACTTTCATTCGCAGTGTTCATGTGCAACGATTCGGATGTATTGCGCTTACTCGATTAAACGCTTATTCGCTCAACTAACTCAACTTAACTTTGACTGATAATAAAAAAAAAACACAGAAAGAAAGAAGTAAATAATTAATGCGAATTTATTAAAACTCATAGTGGTGTTTTGACTAAGTGACTCAACAAATCGTGCGCGTAAATGGATTAACCAAGTGACTCTAAAGACAACTAAGCCAATCTTAAAATCGCTTTAGTCTTTCCACCAAATAAACAAACATATCAACCAACATCCAAGTGACTTAGTTGGGTGATTTGTGTCTAAAAGTGTTTGACTTGATGACTTTGTGATTTTTTACCTAACTGCGATTTTTAATTACCATTATTAAGTAGGTTTTCTTGTGCGACTTTTTCCACTTAAACGATAAAATAATCGTGTTTAGTCTTTGCGAACTTAATGGATAAAGGTAATTACCAACACTTTACAAAATAAATTATAATTGTGAAAGAAATTTATATATGTCAAGTGCTTGAGTAAATTGTTACGAAAAATAACATCAAACAAACTTCAAACTCAAATCATAAATTTAAATACAATACAATAAAAAAAAAACACTCCCTTCAGTTAGATCGATCCCCTCGATCTTAATTTGTCGAATCGAATGAAGATGGACCCTTTCTATCAAAATAATAATTTATAGTAAATTTTTATAAGAACATCAAACGAATGTGAAATTATTATAAATTTGATGACAATAATAAAACTCCCTTGAATTTTGTCTACTCATACAATACAATATTTTTCATAGATTTTCTATTTAGATAATTTTCTTTATTAGTATTTCTAATAAACTTTTCTCAACTTGAATGAAGAAGGATCTTTCTATCAAAATAATATCAAAATTATATAATCTCTATAGCCATCTATTTATTTCAATTTGTAGAAAATTCATTTGTAACGAGAAAGTAAGTTTTGAGACATCCAGAACAAATGAAGGTTTAATAACCGTCGTAGAACTGAGAAATGTATTCAATTAAATTAAGCCAAACTAATTTTAATTAAATTAATTTTAAAATATTCCGAAAATAAGTATATTAGTACTATGTAGCAATTAGTTATTCAATTTTCTTTGCCCGAAAACGCCTATAAAATACTAGTTTTAACAAGGTCTTGTATTATGGTAATCCAAGTGGTTACTTGAAACTTTATCTCTTTTTTATTGTTAAATATACTTTATAAAAATAAAGGGGTATGTCTGTAAGTGCATCTGTTGACTTTCGAAAGTGTAAACTTTCCACACCTCCATTTGAGCTATGAATATGCATCATCAATATTTAAGCTGCAAGTCATAAAATAATCACATTTCTCATATCAAATTTCAATTTTTATTCCAACTGGAGCAATTAATATTTCATTAACACATTCAATGACATAAGAAAGTAAATAATCATAAGTGAATGAATGAATGAATGAGCATAAAAAGCAATCACTCGGTTGTATTGAATTATTCATTCAAATGATCGATCGATCGTTGGATCGACTCCATTGCAAGAAGAGTTCAACGAAACATACTGAACTCAATGAATACAGAGTCGTCTCTCTATGCCTTAATGAACATGCAACACATTCGTTCAATGGGGAGAGAAGAGTAACTTGATCATGAGAGTGCTTAGGAAAATTGTCCAGCGCATAAAAGTCAATAGAAAAAACGAAACTTAAGTAACTTTATCAGGTAAAAACAATCAGAAAAGTTTAACAACAACATTGAATCAATGTTGCTATATAGTACACATGTACAATAACAAATGTTACAGAGGTTGCAAGCAATGAAGTAGACGTCATCAACGATGACGATGATGACGGTGACAATGATGAAGTAGAGCTGACAATGTTGTCGAAACTGGTAGGCGCTTTTCCACTTCTCCAAGTGCCACAAAGAAAATGTGTGTCTGTTAATGCGAAAGAAATGCGAGTCGCGAGAAAAGTTGTTTTAACTTGCAGCAACACATTAACATTAACGTTAATTTAATTTTTGGTTGAGGTTATTAACTTTTCATTAAATGAATACCTCAAACTGTTTAATTTCCTTATTAGAGTCGCAATGCTATCAAAGTCAAGCCTGCTAGCAGCTGTCATTGGTTTTTGTTTGCTAACCACAATGACAGCAAATGTTTTGCTAGAGACGAAACCAGCCCAAACGTCAAACTCCTCAGCTGCCCAACAACAAAGAGTATTGGTCCTATTGCCCACGCCTGTCACTCCGTCAACGACAACTTTGCCTTTGCCCTTGCAGCCGCCACTAAATGTGACAAGCATAACGACGACGAGCAGCTTTGCTACAACTCAAGCAACGTCCAAAGGTAGAGTGCTTAAAGAAAACCAAGGAGTAAACAACGAACGGATTGCTTTAGTTGTAGGAAGAGATGTAGGTACTGCCCCAGCTGACAGTGAACCTTCAACAGCAAGAGCGGCATACTTGTTAGGTACGCTGAATGACAGCAGCAAGAAGGTACATAAGCAGTTGAAAATGTTTTGGTGAAAGATTTTGATAGACTATGATTTCCTCTCTTGACAGCTTAATAGTGCGAAAGACGACGACAAGGCTGAAGAAAATGAGTCACTGAACATTAAAGAGCAACCCAGTGAAGAGGAGTTCATCAGGTGAGTACCATTCATACACATGAAGAAATATGTGTTAATAAAAAAAAAAACAGTTCTCCGCTGTATAGTGGAAGTGATGCCATCTTTGTACCCAGTGCACTGTCTTCAGAAGAGCCCTCTGAACAGGAAGAGTCTAAGGAGTCTACAATAATAACACCCAATGGTCATGGCTATATACAATTTCAAATCCATGATGAATTGCCTGTTAAAACAGTTAATCGTCGTGAACGCCTCATTACTAATAAAGTAGCCACTGTGAATGAAGTACTAACTAGTCTCTTTCCAAATGGTTTCTCGGATATCTTTCGTTTTAGCTATCCACCAGATACCACAACGGAGGAAGGATTAGTAATAACGACATCACCAAGTCTGGTATATGAACCACCAATTACGTTGGATTCAACAACAATGACAACAACAACAACAACAATGAAAACAAGCTCTGTGTCACCTAGTACTAATTCAACCTACTCTACACCAGACGCATCTAACGCACATGCCGCAAAACAAAATCAAACCTACTATAGATATCAAACTACAGTGACAAAGGAATATCGTCGTGAGTTGAAACCTGGACACACGGAGATCGTAGTTGAGAAGATTGCACGTGTCCCACGCATAACAAGTGAAGAATTCAACGATGGTAGTAATCACATTTCGAGAGATGAGTTACTTCGGATTAATCGTGCTGCAGTCGATGCACCTGTCTTACCAAGTTTACTCTTAAAACCAATTGAAGCAAATGACTCCAAGTCAGATATGGCCAAGCGGAATGCACCAGGACCTATCATTATACTTAACGACAACGATTCAATGGAGTTTGATGAAAACTCAAGCATTGAAGATAATCAAATCGCTGAGTCACAGCACTTAGGCCAACAGTTTTATCAACGTACTATGCCAGAACAAAGACCTATAGAGAGTTTCCGTGAACAGAGTGGTCCAGCACATGAACAGCAGATCAATGTTCACATTATACATGATGATAACTTAGGAAAGACACAAAATAACAACTATATGCAAGCGCCAACATTATCACAAAAGCCGACAGGGCAGTCTTTAGATATCTTTGTAGAAAATTCAGAACAACAATTCCAAGATCAACATAATGCGCCTGAGGCGCCTTCAAGAAAGTTTCTTAAAAACTTTAAGCCAACTCTCATGGACAGTGCTAATGGTCCCATACCAAAAGGCGTTTTCCATTATGAAAGCAATGTACCACAGCAGCAACTGAAAACACAGCCACCAGCATTAAGTGACTACGCTGGTCCATATCTAAGACCTGCAACTCAATTAGCATATCATCAGGATCAACAGTCTACGAAATCGATGTCTCCATTGCATACTCAAATTGTAGCATCAACACCATCGTCATCACCATCTAATCCTCCAGAAGTATCATATCACTATGGGCCAACATCTCCACCGGACACATCAAACGATGTGGTTTATGTAACATTAAATTCAGCTTCATCACAACAAACACTTCCCTCTCGCGAGCAACCTCAACAAGCTCAACCATTGCAAGAACAGCAATTACCTAGGCCACACGATTATGTTGCTGAGGCTGCCGCAGAACCTTCTCAGAATCAAGTGCAACATGTGTCGCCACCAAAATCAAATGGTTACACTTTCGTTGAAGTTCAAAAGTCCGTTAACATTCATAATAAACTGATTACCGAGAAAGATGGTCGCCTAGTGGAACAGCATGAAACGATTTATCATCCAACCCAATATCAAAAGAATCATTTTAATCCAAAGGAATATGTGAGCTCTGCTCCAATAGCAATTTCACAGCCAATTCAGTCGACACCCAAGGAGTATGTTTCACTTTCAGCGCACCCCATCAATGTCGCTTATGAGAATGAGCCGCATGAGAGTGCCGCCATCTCACATTCTTCTGTACAAATAGGACCCTTCCATAGAGAACATCAACATCAACAACAACAACGACAACAGCAACAACAACAACATCAAATACAATATTCACCACCGCTTTCGCATTCATCACATCAGCAAGCATCTCAACCGGTTGTCATTGAAAAAATCGTACCTCAACCTTATCCTTTACCCGTTGAAAAGATAGTGGAACGTCCAGTGCCAGTAATACATGAAGTTGAGAAACATGTGCCGCAGCCATATCCAGTCAAGGAATATGTCGAGAAAGTAGTTGATCGCCCTGTACCTGTCGAGAAAATTGTCGATCGTCCCGTCAAAGTGCCTTACGCTGTGCCCGTCGACCATTACATCGATCGTCCGTATCCAGTGAAAGAGATCGTTGAAAAACATATCGCCGTACCTTATGCAGTGCCTGAACCAGTCGCTGTGCCGGTACATGTCGACCACTACATTGATCGTCCCTATCCCGTTGAAACAATAGTTGAGAAACCCGTACCTTACCCAGTGGAGACACTCGTCGAGAAAATCGTGGAGAAGCACGTACCCTTCGAAGTGGAGCGTATTGTTGAAAAACCGGTTGAGAAAATGGTTGAAAAATTTGTCGATCGCCCAGTGGCTATACCCATTCATGTACCAGTTGCTATACACATGCCATTTCCCCCACATCGTGGTGGTTTTCATTCACATCCAAATGCTTTGCCACCATGGTCATCGTCGCCAAGTATTTCTCATGTGCCGCCAAAAGTTCTTCAAAACTACTACACACGCATGCTGAAAAAACTACTGCCACAGATGACAAGCTATAAGACCACTACAAAGGCGCCACCGCCAACTACACCATCAAAAGCAGCCCAAGTTGCTAAACCCACAAGAACCATTGGTCAATCACCTTTTAAATTAACCGATATACGTTTTGATTTGAAACCACCACCACCGCCATTGAGTCAATGGTTAAAGGGTTCTCGTTATATTTACAATACTTTACCGGCGGATCTTGCCACCGCTGCCGCTTCGCAACCAGCGCAGCTTATCAAATCGTATATAGGCCCAGTACCAGCACAAAGCAACACCGGTTCTGGTGCCAGTGCGCCTTCTTCATCCTCAAATACTGATTTCGATGAGTTTCAACGCTGGCGCAACGGGCATAGCCTAAAACGAAGTCCCGATTTTGGTCGTAATCTACACATGGAGTATGGTTTCAAGCCACCACTGGTGCCATCGGTGGAGATCGATGATAAGGGTATGCCACTGAAGCAAACGGAACAGTAAACTTGACGAGAACGTGTGGAGGCGAGACAATTCGTGCCAAAATATCTATATAAATGTTGTGCTTAACCGTATTAATATACTTACATATACATATATTGTACTATATACTTATTTATGTATTTAAAAAGAAATTATAAGATTTATTGTAACATACTTTAAGGTGCAAAATAATAAACATACCTTTTAAGTTAAATAAAAGCAAGGGAGTCTTGAATTAAAGTCGTCAGTTACCCCACATTACTTGGCTATTCAAAGAATTTAGTTTCTTTGCAAATCAAGCGTTTGTATTCTTCATAATTATAAGCACAAAATCTTTGCCTACTTGGCAGCGTTTTTAAGCTCCGAAAAGTATTTTATTCTTACCATATATTTTGATACCTCATAAGCTTTTTCAGAACGTTTATGCAATATACGCACAATCAGCATTGTGCAATTGTTGCTTTTGCTTAGTTGATATTCTAATTAACAAGCCTGAAAGTAGGCAACGCTAAAATGTCACATATGCAACATAATACAATATTAAGTGAAAATTATGATAAAACTGACAAAGATTATTACGACGTTTGCAGAAAAAAGGGTTGATTTGGTCTTTATTTTATTGTCTCAAACAATGTCTACACGTATGAATTTTTGTATTTAAGAAATGAGACTTAAAAGGGCGGCAATGTGTGAAGATTTATATGACAGCTAATAAATTTAGGAGCAGCTCCCACCCACACGCACACACACACACTTTCTAATACACATATGCAATCAGGCGAACATTATCAATATTATGGAATAGATAACTGGCAATAAGCAAGACATCTTGAAGCCCATGAAGCATGTTTCGTTTTTTTTGCACGTACACAGCAAATGTTTGACGCTTATTGAAGCGAATATTTCGCGTAGCATGTTTTTAGGCGTTGATAGAAAAAAGACAACATGAAATAATAACAAATATTTGCAAAGCAAAGTAAAACATGGCAAGGCAAAGCAAAGCTAGGCAAGGCAAGGCAACGCGTTGAAAACTTGCATTTGACATTTGATTTCTGCCAGATCGGACCATTAAGGAGGCGGCGCAGCTGAGCCAGGGACATAGAACATTTGCTGTCAACAAAAGAAAGATGGAAAAAATGGCAGTGCAAACAACAGTTTGGCGCACGTGTTGACAACAGACGCAACGACAACGAAAATAGCAATGACAAACGATGAGGCACACAATGGCGGCCGGAAATACACACACTTAGCAGCCCAATGTATGTACATTCATATATGTGAATATGTATGTATATGTGAAAGAGTGTGAATAAGTATGCGAACATGTGCCTGTGTGTGTGCGTGTGTGTGTGTGTGTGTGTGTGTGTGTGTGTATGTGTGTATATGATGTAAAACGTGCGAGGGAATAGAATTGTGTACAAAAATCATATTTTTTGAACACGAAATGTTATAATGTAGTATACTTTAAGGCGTTGCGCACATAAATCACAAATTTGTTATTGACTTTTGGTGTTAAATCAAAAAACTGTAAGAGTTCAATATAAAATATAAAAATAATGTCAACGGAGAAGTGAAAATAGCAAGACAAACTGAAATTTTTAGATCGAGAATTTATCACTTGCTTACTGCTTTCTACTGATCTTCCTTTGGCATTCTCTTTTATCACATATCCCTTATGGACTGACACTTGACCCCACTAAAGTAGCGAATATCCTGTTTATCCTTCTTTTGTTGTGTTTTGATTATCTTCATATAATAAATCAAAGTTTTGTTCTTGCCACAGTCACGCTTTGAAATATTGCATGAAAATTGCCAAATCAATTGCAATTGAAATGCATAATTTAAGCCATTTGATAGACTCGTTGCCAAAACAAAATTAGAATAACTTTGCCTTTACACATTTCAATGTATGTATACCATATGCCGAGTTGAGTTGAGGAGAAATTGATAGCCAAAAGAGCATGACAAGCGAACAGAATAGAATAAAATAGAATAGAATAGAATGGGACAAAGTGTAGAGAGCGACGAGAACAATTGAATAATTTATATGCAAATAAATAAAAGTAATTCTGCATTTCTTTGTTCGAGAGACACTAAAAAGAGGAAAGAAAAACTATGAAAAGAAAAAATATGAAATGGCAACATGAAAAAGCCAAAGGATTGAGCATAAAAGAGTGTGAAATGTTCGTATGTAAGAGTATTTCATGAGAATCACAAAAAAGGCGTAACTCAAAAAAGAAAGATGAATAAAAGAAGCTGAAGATTGAAAAAAGGGTAACAAAAAATTCAGTGCGAATTGCGGTGAAGGATTGTGTGTCGGGGATTGGTGCTGGCGGCACCATGTCATTGTCAGCGAATGCCGAGTGCCAAGTGCAGTTGATATACGATGGTATCTATGCATGTGTGTTTCTGTTTTGGAACGTTTTGTTGGCAAGTTACCAGCGAACCACAGCCCACAATTTGGCTGTAATTGGAGTGCACAAAGGGTGCGACAACGTCTTAAATAAACGTACGCAATAAGGACGACACAGAGCTATGAGACAAATGTCGTATGAACTAAATTTGCATTTCCGTTTTGAAATTGTATCAACTTCCGGTTTATATTTTTCTTCTTTTCACAGAAAAATACTTCAAATTGATGAAAATTTGTTTGAAAATCTTAAAAAAGAAATGTGTAGTGACAGTAAGAAGACAATAAGTTAAAAAAAGGTGGTGATGTGTTGCCCAAAAGATATTTCGTTCAACTTAAAAGTTTATTGAACTGAAAATGTGAAAAATTATTCAAATATTTGCTAAAGTAATTTATTAACTCTGTCGAGTGAGTCGTGTGGCAAGTATTATGGCTTTGCGAGTATAACAATGGTCTAGACAAGTCGGTTTAGCCAGTTGAGTTTGTCTCAAATGCGTCATAATGACAAACGCATGCACAGCTGTAGGCTTAATTTGTGCTGGCGGCATCTTAAACTAGTTCAAATCGAAGCGAAAGCGATGAATATGTCTTGCTTTGTGTGTACTAAATTTAATTCAGTTATAAATCAAAGTTACAGGTATTTATAAATCTATTGGTAAATACTATATATATTTGTCAAGACTGATATTCATGAAGAAAGCTGATAATTAAAGAAATTAAATCACTTCTTCTCAGTTTTTTATTTTTTTTTTTTCAAATATAATTTATAATATGTTTGAACTGTTTTAGACTCGACTGTAGCAAACTAGTTGAAATAACAATCTCAAAAAAAAAAGTATGTTTAAAGCATCAACCAAAACTAGAAACCCCAACTGTTAAATTCTCACTTAACAGTAACAGTCGGCATCGTTCCTCTGTAATGAATTCATTAATATTTAATCCCCAAAGGTATGCAATGCAAAAGCTGAAAGATTACAAAAACTAGATATACGAGTATAGTGTAACTGCATTTCAAGATCAACATTTTAATACATAATAATCAGTAACACTAGTCTACAAATAAACACTTATTAAATTAAATTTACATGGCAGTAGGTACATCCTATTCTTTGAAGATTCCTAAGTTTAAGTTAGCAAGTTAAAAAAAATCAATCATGTACAAATTTACGTACGTATTGGGTAATGTAACGATATAATTTAAAAATAAAAGGTTTAATTTTATATATTGTATAAAAGATGTTTATTTTCGAAGTAATGTTATGTAAATTTAAGTATTGTAACTGTTCTGCAGAATTCTTTTTTGCAAGTGTCGATTTTTCTTTGTATTCTCTATTACTTTCCCTTATTAGGAAAAGATAATGATATCCCATCAGCGGCCTTGATATTTCTGTTAAAATATCCCTTGTGGAATATTTCCCCCTGCTCATCACTAATGGAACATAAATTTTCTGAAAAAAAACTCATGCAAATGTTAAAAATTAATTTTTTGAGAATTCTGCAAATACCATTTATTGATAGTTTTTCAGCAAGATTTCAATCAGTTCCTCATACGTGTCAGAATATTTGTTTACAAAGAATTCTCTTAATTTTTTGTTGTTTTTTTTTTTGAATATTACTATTTCTACTCATAAACTTTAATTTTATCTCAACGTATCATCCACCAACAACAATCTGCCATTATATTGACATTCCAACGGTCATTTTCTATCTTTTCAATAAAACTTCAGAAAAATCAACTGTAACTTATAAATTAACTTTTGAATGGACATGAAATATGGTTCTTGTTAAGATGTAATATTTATCTGTCAGCCTGGGAACTTATTGAGTGATACCAAAAATTGAAAATATTTCTGGTTTTTTTTTTTATTTTATACATTCTTTTAAATTGTTTAAAGTCCTTTTTTTTAACCGTAACTATTTCAAATGCATTGAAAAATATAACTGCAATTTGCTTTTCTGGATAAATACATGTTTTTTACAGTTTATATTTGATAGTGAAAATGTCGTTTTTGACCAATTTTCAAACGTGAATACAAAAATACATAATTTTTCATTATGAATTGGTACTTTGTATACATTAATTAAAATAAAAACAACAATAGCCACTCAGTTACATTTTGGCTGTAGACTAGTCTAATTGGCAATAATTTGCTTGTTCCTTGTATATTTTTTTGTGTAACCAAATGTTTTTTCTTACTTAAAGATGGCAAACAATAAATTGGAGAATAACTTGTCATGATATCCTGATTTGGTAAGCTGTTTATATTAGACGTCCTGCTGCATGACACTAAGACGGATCACGAAGCCCCCTGGCACGACGGCTGTATAGTCAACCAATTATGCTGGCAGGGACTTTTATACAAATTAAAGAGCCTTCCGCAAACTAGTTGTTGATCTATGAATTATTT
Organism: Amiota mariae; assembly: GCA_035041805.1. NCBI lineage: Eukaryota > Metazoa > Arthropoda > Insecta > Diptera > Drosophilidae > Amiota > Amiota mariae. The sequence goes on from JAWNKV010000287.1 coordinate 1,632,853, forward strand.
TTACGATTTTGTGATTTTAGATTTTTTTTTCAATAATTTTGATGATATTACAACAATTGTCTTTACTTTGCTTTTTGTGGCGGCATCATTAAATCACCGTCTTCATTTCATGCAACTGAAACACAACGATACGCAGAAAGAAACACAATAATAAGGACCGCAATGCCTACAAAAAGAATTTCACTGCACAGATTTTCCAATCTAAATAATTTACCACACAAATAAACACTTCGTCATGTGGTTTTTCAATCGCAGTTCCAGGACACTTCCACTCTCCAACACACACACACATCAATACACATACATCCTTAACTCTACATCTTCAACTCTTCATACTGAATTCTAAGCATGTGTCCTGACTTGTCCTTGCTCTGCCTTTCCTTGGTCTTGGTCTTGGTCTCGGTTTTGGTCTTGTCGCTTCGTTTTGGTTGCAAAATAATTCAAAGTTTGTGAAGACTAAAAATTGCATGAGTCCATGATAATGGTGATCATGATAGTAAAGCAGAGTGAGAGAAATGCGCCAGACAATGATGATGATGACAATGGCGATGATGTCCTTGTAATATGCCCTCACTGCAATAGTCCTAAGGTACCTAAGGTACCTTGTGCAAAATATTATACTACAATATAAAAGATACTCGTACATATACAAATGCATATAGTTACATACGTAAGTACAATATGTGTATGGATGGTATCAATTGAAAGTAAGACGAAAAGAAAAAGGACCTTCAAGAACAGCAAATGGGTGAATGGATGAATGAATGAATGAATGAATAAATGGAAGGACAGATAGATGGATGAAGGTAGGGACAAGTTATGCAATCAAAGTTGTGTATCAGCAACACAACATCTTTATCTTGTAATGCACCACTCTCCGTGTGTCCTTCAATAAGAAAGAAAACATTCCCCTAGTTGCTGTTTTGCTACCTTCATCTAAAATCTGGTCACACTGATTGAAATTCTCAACCACAAAAAGCTATTTTCAAAATCATCTGCTTTGGATTTTATTATTGTTCATTATTACACTGGATCCAGCTTCATTTCTGTTCTCATTTCTCATTTTCCCTTTCTTAAAATTAGTTTTTATTGTCAAATACATTCAGAATGTACAAATATACAATAATATTACTGAACATAATGTCTGTATAACATTTAATCGAAACCAAAACCGATTTCTAAACTACAAAGATACTTTGTTATTATTCTACTATATATACATAATCTACTATAAAGTCTTACAAGGTTCAGTTGTCTTAATTTATAAAATGTAACATTGTTACCTTCCACGTTACTTAAAAGTAGTTCTATGTGTGTAACCTAAATAATATACGAATAAAATACTACGGTCTAGAAATTCTTGCTTTGTATCAAAATCTATGTAGTATTTGTAGCAGCATAAGTTATCAACTAAACAAAGTTCCAGATATATTTGGCCAAGACATTATTAAGACAACGTTGATTATCAAAGTCGAAACTTAATGAAGGAACCGGCGAACGAGAGACAGAGAGACAGATAGACAGACAGATATCTAGAACATTAAAATGTTGAAAATTGTGTGCATAGTGCCAACAAGTTATGCCAGTGTTAGATAGTAAGTACTTATTGTAGATACTTGTATAAAACCGCGTAGCATAGTGATAGATACATTTACCAAACATACTAGTACTTGTCTCTAACAGATACATAAACTTGTATGCAGCAAAGCCGCAATTTACTTAACAAATTTCCCAAACACAAACACATACTACACCGTCTAAGGAAGAATCTGAATCTCCTTCAATTGAGTTCTGCGGGCTACAAATGCCAAGAGCAAACGGAACGATGTAAAGTGAAGTGAAGTGAAGTGAAGACGTTATAACATCGCTCAATGAAGTGTAATAAAGTTATATTAGACCGAGAACAGCTTTACATCATCGCCAACAACAATAATAGCAATAGCAATAACAATGGGAAGAGTTCAAATGAAGATAAATCCGAAGACTTTAATAGTTCGTTTTACCACATTTTAGGCGTTCGCATGGAAATTTTCCTATTTAAAGACAAATATGTACGAATAAAATAAAATGAGAAGCAACTTTAATCTCCGCTTTTAACTTATCCTCTGATTGTTTACCATTCTCATTTTATCATGGCTTCCTTTTTGTACTTTATTTTGACACTTAATTATTTCAATTGAGGTTTCTCACAGGCAGCCATTTTGGCAATTGTCGCTACTTTGCTTTGTCTTTGTTACAATTCCTCCCCCCTCAAAAAGAAGGAAACAAAAAATCCATGGAGCAAAAGCATAGTAAAGAAATCCTTATTTAAATCACTTTTTTATCTCGTAAACGGTTTTTTTGTAATTTTTCTCTTTTTTTTTGTTTCCTTATATAAAAGGAGAAATCCTTTTCTGCCTCAGAGTCGAATCGGTCGACTCGAGTCAGACTCTGCTTAGCTTTGTTGCCTTTGGCTTTTTCTACTACTTTGTCTCTTTGTTGTTGATGATTTTGTCGCAGTCTCATTTACAATATTTGTCAGTGGCTTTGTCTAATGTTCATTGTTGAGATACATAGTAGTACAATCTCATCCTTTCACCCTATCTTTATCGCTTACAGTTACAGATACACAACACTACAAATGGCCAGAAATACCTCAGCTATATCTAAATTCACAACATGCATACATATAATATTGTACATACTCGTATAAGTGAGGTTGTGTACGTATATATGCCTGGCTTTAGATGAGCGACAATAATTTTTATTGCTACACTGAGAGAAACAAATCGAATAAATATTTCAGATTTTCTTGGATTTGACTGTGACAGTCGAGAAAATCGATTTTTTTTTTTACTAACTACTTTCCCCCGCGAGCTGGGGTCCATTAAAAACCGAAAAAGACTGGGTATCGACCTCAAGTCTTTTCGGTACTAAACTACTGGAGTTACTAGACATACAATACAAATTAATTGACTACTATACGGCTACAGACCTAACGTCTTCAGCCATTTATACTAATTATCATGCACTATTAAGATACATTTAAATAAAATGTGCGAAATTAGGCTAAACAGTTAATAGAATGCTATGTGTTAAGGTGAGTTAAGGAATTAGATTTTAACTGATCGGAAGAAATAGAATTAGATGATTGACATAAAACAACAATTTATTAATATATTTATTATCAGTTTATAAATATGAGTCTTTAAGTACACTACAAACTCGTATCAACATTCTAAATACATAATGATAAATCTGACAGTGTTTTAAAAGAATCTTATATCCTACAACCCATGGAGTTTTCATAACTTTCATGTAAGATAATTCTTCTGTTCGAATAGATTTTTATAAAAATGTTTAACAATTTTTAGCATCTTTGACATTGACATTTTCTTTCAGACAAATTTGTTCTCAAAATTTTCTTTTATTTTCTGTTCAGTCAGATTGATGTTTAACTTTCACAAGTCTTTCTTAAATCTTTTAATATTGTTTTAAACCATAACTTGTGCATCTAAAGGGTGGGCCAACTATTGGTCAAATATTGGTCCAACTATTGGGTGGGCCAACTATTGGTTATTAAATTGACAAAAGTTAATTTTTTTTCAACAAATTTTACATTATTTGATACGAGAAGATTGATTTTTCCAATTAAGTATTAAAAATGATTTCATTCAAAAGTTGGCCACAATTGGCTCAGCATTAGGCCATCCTGGAACACCAATTTTCAAGCACTTTGTCCACAGTTTCCTAGTGAATTTGGGCAATTTCGCCCCAAATGTTCTGTTTTAAGTGATCAATTGTTTGGGGGGATTGTCGGCATAGCCATCGGCTCCAAATCGCAGCTGTGAGCAGGCCAATGGGCATTGGCAAAATTTAATTTCTTTCAAATTTTTTATACAATTTTTGCAATATTTTGTAGCCATGCACATTCAAAATTTCAAAGCGTTGTTCCAAAGATAAGCGATCTATATTCGTTCAGCGGATGGTTCAAATTAAACTACTGTCAACAATTTATGGCACTCAAATTGACAGCGGCATTAACAACAGGGAGTTCAAAATCGGACAAATAAATGACCTTGGCTCTTTTGAGTTTTGTGAGTTGTCTCGTTATATCACTTACACTTAGATAAATTACAATATTGCTTCTAATATTCAAGTACTATATTAATTTCGAGCCTTAATGATATGATTTTATTGTCATCATAATGCTAAACTTAAAGATCTTTCAAATTCTGAGATGTCAGGTGTCGCAGAATACCCAAATACAATATTTGACATACTGACAAATGATTTACGCTTTATTGCAGTCTTGTTAGATGAATTTTGATTGTGTGTTTTTTAACCGTGTATCAACTGAAAAAATACAATTAAGAAGAGTGAGTGAGTGAGGCAAGTAAAAGGATAAAGGACATTGAAACATTGGCATTTACTGAAAGTGATTTAACAATTTTAAATAAAATTCAATGTGATTGCGGCAAAGTAATGCCCCTCATTGTCTAGTAAAATGAGTCAAAAGCAAAACGAAAATTTGAAAACCTTTTTTCTCTTCTTTTATTTTGATCACTTGATGGGCGCATTTAGAATGCCAATAACTACAGCAAAACTACAAGTATGTTTTCCTTGGCCTACCATATGCATATGGGAAAAATGAAGAGATCAAGTTGAGCACACAATCAACCAACACAACAAAAAAAATTGAAACCACTGTAATTTATATTAGAATGTTAAAGAGGCAACACAGAAATCCCAGTAGAAAGCAGAGGTTGCAGGATATAAATGAATACAGTGAAGCGTTTATTTTTCCCTATAAGCAAAATATCGTCATTTGTCGCCTTTTGTTAGACAAAAGCAAGAAGAAGGTCCAGGCGGGCGCCACTACAAACGTGATTTTATAGCGATTCAAAAAAAAATTGTAAAGGAAAAAATGAAAACCAAAACCAAAATTGGATACTTTGGCTGGTGTATGGCATGACGAGATTGGTTGATGAGCAGTGGAGGAGGACAATGTTTTAGGACAACGACTAACAATCAGTATTTTAGTGCGCTCTTTAGCCGGGGCGTCGTGTCTGGTTAAGTGGCTAAAAAAGACTCTGGGACATGGATGGCAAGTGGGAGAAGCAAAAACAAAAATTAAAAAAAAAAATAATAAGACAAAAACAATTGCAACAAACACCACAAATACCACACTGATACACATATACAGAGACAGACAAAGACATCCCCAAAAGCTGGCAGCCATTTCTACTGCACCCCAACCACTAGCTTGCTAAGCGCTCTCTTTTCTATTTTACTTTGGGATTATTTTGTGATTTATGCGGTCTCTTCGAGATGACATGCAGATTTAGATTAAGCGCAGCCAGAAGGAATTTAGTACTGTGGTACTGGAGACTTTCATGATGTGCGGTAAGCTTCGGTGAGGTTTGTTGAGGTTGCACAACACAACAACAGGGACAAGAACATCACGCGCACCCACTTTAAGTGCGTCACAGGCGTATGAGTGATATTTTAGTTTCATTCCTTCATTCGTCTCAATCTAATGTGACTATTTTGTGGCAGGCATTAAGAGATTTTGATTTTGAATACTTATGCACGAATATATTCGTATACAGCAGAGTCCTTCTTGAGTCTTTCCTTAACATAAACATGCAAACACTATTAAACGAAATTAAATGTATTTCCCTCTTAGGATTTATTTGATTGGTTTGCAATGTGTGTAGGTTGTTATCCGCAACTAAGGACTATCTTAGTCCTGTGATACTCTTACAGTATAAGTGGTTGACATTATGCTTGACGTTGCTCATCCAATTAGTTAAAGCGATAAAAGTTTAATTAATTAGGTGCTTAGTTAGATTTTATTTATGGAAGAAATGTGAAAATTTCGTAAGTATTTTATGTCCTAGGATAATTAGTAGTGTATTATGTTTGTTTTTTTTTTTTTTTTTTTTTTTTTGTCTTATGCCATTTTGGCATAGAAAATCTATAAATTCTTTAGCCATCAAATAATCCAGTAGACAAATGGACACTCTTGGAACGGTAGCAAGCTCCCAAATCGATAAATGCTTATTTATTAATCTGGAAATGCCTCTCGATTGACCATTTGAATGACATTTTAATTTTAATTTTAATACAATTTCTGCTTTGCTACAGTTTTCATCTTCCTTTTTTTCCAAGTAATAAAGCAAAAAATGGCAAAACTTAACTGGATCCAGTTTGGATAATCCGTACCAATATTTTATTATTCTATATAAAAAAAGCATTTGTCTTTCTGTACAACCAATAGATCTTAAATATCGATATCATTGAATATCAAGAAAAGGCAATTTTAAATCGGAAAAAATTAGCAGCGCACAATTAAGCCAACTTACTCAATCTCAAATTGTGTGCAATTAAGAAAAGTATCTTAACCCAAATAAATTGTATTTGTAGAAGGGAAAAACTTATATACTTACATTTTATCAAACGATAAATGAATGAACACAAAACACAAAACAAAAACCAAAGACAAACAATTCAATAAAGAAAGCAAAACAAGAAATAATGTGAACAAAATCAAACCGATATAACAAAAGCAAACAACAAGAAACAGGATTTTTTTTCTTTTCTTAGAACTTAAAAAAAGCCCAAAACAAACAAAATGGACCAACAACACAATATAGGGAAAAATCCAAAAAAATTGCCGCAATTAAAATGGCAAATTGTCTGCTGTCAAGTTTGAAAGTCGTAACGTTAAACCAAACAACAATGACTACAATATAGGGAGTACACATGTCTTGCCCATGACCTTTTACCCAGAAATATACACACCACACACACATAACGTTCTCGTTCTTTCATTTGACATGACTCTCTACTGTAGTGAAATGAAGCCTTAAATGAGTTTTACATTGTGTCTTCATGTGTACTGAAAGAACAATAAACGAGCTGAGAAAATGTACTAACATACTACCCAGTGTAGTACTAGGCAAGAACCCTGCCTTCCTCTCTATCTAAATGAAATGCGACAATTTTGTCAAGTATTTATCAAGTAAATGCTACACGTCAATTTGTGATTGAAATCCTATTTGCTATGTAGTTACTGACCGATTCGACCCTCCACATGACTTGTCATCGATTACTTTTGGTCCTCGAAAAATATAAAATGATACAAAATGATACGAAATGATACAAAATGTGAATGAAATGAATTTAAATGAATCGCAAGTGAATTGTACGTATTTATAAAACTTGATTGCATCGAATTTTAACAATTAATTATTTCATTTTATTTTATTAACATTTTTTCTTTAATTGAAAAAATAATAATTGTTTTTTGTGAAAATTAATTACTCGTAAGTAAATATAAAAAAATTAATAATTTTTCATCGATTTGATATAAATCACACTTTATTGTACAACATTTTGATTTCATATATGGCAATATTATTAACACATTGATACTAGTTATTGTATAATAGACAATTCATTCTTAATCTGGTACCAGTGGGCACTTATCTCACGCAAGTAGTTGCAAGAAGTTCAGTCAGACCCCGGGAATTGTATTTTCTTAAGTCTTGTGTAGGTGGCTCAGTAGCATCCTGCAAGAACTAAAGGGAGAAGGGATGCTTCGTAGAGGGCACTGCCCTTAGGCTTTCAATTTATACAATCGGGGAAAATTAAACTGGTGCTGGCATCTTTTTAGAAGAGTTAGCACTTCAACTATCGTTCTATCTGCCAGACTGGTGTAGTGTTTTTCTGGCAGAGATCTATGAAGTCTAGCAAGCAGCAAAGTTTATAAGCACCATGGGGAAGACCCCTAGAAACATTTCGGCTTATGTGGACACCCACACTGCTGGATGCCCACAACAACAAATTGAATATAATCTGTACCGCAGTGGCGGTCTCGTAGTTCTCATTCTTGGTATGTAGTCAATCTGGTTTTCTAGGTAACGAGATGGCGTACGAGTGTGCTAGAAAGAGATTGGCACTGTATGTTTCTCTAGTAGTTGTTGATGTTCGCAGATAGGTCTGCAATACATCCTTTCAGAGTTGGAAGCAAAACCCAGGGAGCTAGTAGGTATGGAGTGGGTAAATGATCTTGGCTGCACTATCGCTCGTATACTCTAATCTTACAACCAACCGAGATAATCCTCCGAGCTCCTGCACTTTCACAATAATAGTATTCGTATGATGACGGGAATCCTCACGGAGCACTGCACCATTGTCCCACATGAAGACTTCTTTCGCAACTAGGAGATGAGGAACAATCAGAATGTATTCCACATCTCCTATGTGACAGCTCTGCTCTTCTTGGAAGACAGACCCGCCTTCTCAGAAAAAACATTATTCAATTATTTGAGGAGTTTGAAAAAAAAAACACAGGGGGACTTGGTTTTATTCGGGTTCGGATGAGGGTGACATCTGAAATCAACTAGAGATACCTTTTAGTCAACTCAAATTGGTTAAACAATAAGAGATTTATATAGCACTACACTATTGTGATAGCATCTGTCCTACATTTTCGAGATTTTCATGAAGAAATTATTGCATGATTTCCTACTTTGTATCTTTCATATCAATTTGAAAATGTGTGTTTGTTGTAGTGTATAGATCCTAACAAGTGTATTGATGACACGGTATATTAAAGTATTATCCTTCAGTTATTGAGTTTTGGCATTTACAATCTAATAAACTTCCCGATTAGCTCTTTTTTATATAATTAATAACATTTTCCGCTTAACTTTCATCTCTTTAATATTTCCTACTAAAACACTTTTCAGCTTTTCACTCACTTACTCCTCACTGATTTCCCACTAGACATTAGGTAACCACAACTGAAAACATTAATAAAACTTATAGAATTATTATTATGTTTTTTGTTTTATTATAATAAACAGCTCTTCTCTCATCATCTAGAAGAAGTATTCACCGTATAAATTTCACTTAAAAATAACACAATCGTAAACATTTTTGGTTTTTAAGATTCTTTATAAAGAATCTTTCAATTACATAGAACAACCAGATTCTTAATTTGACCTTCACAACACAATTTCACGTTTAAAAAGTGAAAAATTTGTCAAAAACGACGAGATAGGGGGTTGAAATTTTCACATAGTTAAAGCTTTGTTATTTACCGGCCTATTCTCAAAATTATCACACAATTGGACAACGCCTAACAATATCTTGTGGTCGCTGTTAAGCCATTTTTCCATATGAAAAAAACTCTTATCATCAAAGCTTTTGAAATCGACTATCATTCGCCAAGATAGTCGGTCGAGCATGTCTTTCGATAATTGGACAAAAATGTTAATTACGAGTACATATATGTGTGCACTGTTATTGCTCTGTAAAATGGATAATCTTGTGTTTTGTTATTTGCTCGCAGAAATTTTGGAAGATGAAGAAAATTACGGACAAAGAAATGTCATTGTCAAAGGAAATCATTGCGCTATCATAGTGATCCATTTTCAATGCAGGACAATATTTTTGTGGAAAATTATCGATTTTCTAAAATATTGTGCCATCAATTGCAAATACATATAAGATAAAATTAGGCTTGTCAGCTTGGGGGAAAAATCAAATTCAGAAAAAAAATTTTAAATAGTCAGAATTACTCGCAGAACCCATAAAAAAACCTGTTTTCATTTTTGTGTAATATTTTTTTTTTTTTGAAATATTTAATGTTTCCAACATATTTTCATTATCTTCTAAGTTGGCAAATCTGCATAAACTGAAGTTTACAGACTGGTAACATACACTTTACAGATTATTACAAAAACCGCTTTTTTTAACAGCGAGCTTTTTTGTCCAATTACTATATGTGATAATTTTGAGAATAGGTCGGTTAATCCTTCGCTCAATATTTTGGTTAATATTTTTTATGTAATATACTTTTAGGCTGTTGAATATTTCACTTTTGCGACAAAAACAAAAGCAAATTCATTTTACATAACTTCAGACAGAAGTTCAAAATTTATATATATAAATACATTTAAAATAAGCATGGTTACAAAATTAACAAAAAATAAATAGAAAGTGTTTTGCACTAACATTATCATCACTTTCTCAAAATGTGTATTTTTGATTAGACAAAATTTGCACAAAAAAAAAACAAAACAAAGTATTCTGCTTCATTACAATTAAAATACAAATATTAAAATCTTAGATTTTATTGTATTTCTTGTATAAAATAACTTTAGAATTATATCTTCTCATTCAATTCACAATATTTTTGAAAGTCATACAATAACAGACAAACTAACAACTTATGTCCTTTTCATTTCCATTTCCAATTGGAAGTCAAATTCGCTTACTGTTCCAGCTTCGTCGGTCATTGTCAAAAGTGGAAATTATGTTCATAAATCAGGCATATGTGTCCCTTCCATTATGGCAGAATTGTAACGGACGAGTATTTGACACGAGTATAAGTTTCGTTATTGTGATGTCAATTGCTTCAATGCAACTCATTCACTCAATTCGCATATTCTACTTACTACTACTATTTCCATTGTGACAATTCGTCATCAAACTTGGACTTGATTCCTGTTATCCTTCTTCGTTCACTCGGTCGCTCACTCGTTCGCTCTTTCGGTCGTTCCTGTTGACTAAACGGAAATGCAATTTTGACACTTTGGTCATTCCTCGACAACACCAACAACAGAATCAGTAATATTATGGTTACAGAGCAACCAAACTAGTAGGGCAGACGTAATTAGTTTTCGGGTTGATTTGGCATAGTCGAATGCTTGGTCAAGCGACTGACAATATAGGAGGAGTGTCAAGGAAATTATGGTTGTGAATGTTGCTTTTAGCATCAAACCCGTCCTTGTCTCTGCCGCTATTGTCTAATTAGATGCGATTTGGTATAAATTTCAGAAGTTGTTTGTTAAGGAAAAACTAAAGAAAGAAGCCAAATTGACAGACAAATGGCGTCAACGACATTTTTAAACAGCTCAAAGTTGACGACAAAAAGTCGTCTTCCTTACAAAAAATTGATTTCCTCACTTACAGTAACTGACTATCTGAGTAACTAAGCGAGTGAGTGAGTGAGTGTCACATAAAAGAGGAAAATTCAAGAGTTGTATGTGCTGTTATCTATCTATTGCAGCAACAATTCAACTGAGCTCAGTTCAGTTCAACTCAGCTCAAAAACCAATTGACCAAGTGTCCAAGTTTAAGCCAAGTTGCTTCAAAACAAGACAAACCAAAATTCAACATATTTACTAGATTCAACATAAATGAAAAACAATTTAACCAATTATCTCAGGCTCTTGATTTAAGCGAGTAAGTAAGTGTATGGCATCCATTCGTCTATTTTATGGCATACATGATGCCATTCGACCAAACAAACGCACGAATGAATGCAGTATAAAATCCTCTCCTCTTCATTCTCAAAGCAATACTCTCCAAAACTCAAACAAAATAAAATGATGGCAAAGACGACGGAATTCAGCCAGAAAACAATTAAATTGGCAACACGCATTCGTAGTTTGCTTTTGGTTTTAGTAAATCGCATTCCCTCGATACCCTCCTTCTATGAGTATCTATCATCACACTCACAATTTCTTGCGGCAGATGATTGCTTCCCAGTTTTCTCAGTTTGTAGCTTAGTTGGTTACTTCCGTAAAATGCATATGAGCCAAGTCAACGATGCTGAAGCTTTTGCAAACCACATCGAGTCATGTCAAATCGCATTGAATTCAATTGAGTTGAGTTGAGTTGAAATGCAGGAGCTCACCCAGAAGTTATCATTCGTATCCGCATGCAACTTTTAGCTTGTTTTTTCTTTTTTGTTTTATAAAGATTTCTTCAACTGATTTCCGCCGCTGCCAACATCATCACCATAACAATTGGCACAATCTTTTGCACCCAAAACAAGCGACCGCTGAAAAATCTTCTTAAGCCGATTTGCTGTTGCGAGACGGCGTGAATCTTTACAACTTGAAGTTGAAAGTATCTGCGCGCCAAACAGCATAATTTATCTTCCAGTTATACTATTTCTCTACGACTGCATCTTTATTTCATTTCATTTCATTGCGATTCATTTCATACAAACATTTGCTGCTTATGCATATTAGATGCTTTTGTAGATTTCGACGATTTGCCTCAGATGCGATTATAATAAAGTCATCATCATTTTTGTCTTTGTCTCTATCTTTATCTTCATCTGCAACTACATCATCAACATCATAATCTTGCTGTATTACTAAGCACAATAAAATAAAATAATTTGTTTGCTGCTTCATCAGCCACGTCGAAGTCGAAGTCTGAGTCTAAGATAGAGTTTGTGGCGCGTGCGTGACTTCAAGTATACTACAATAAGTAGTTTCAGTTGCATAACCCTATCCAATCCATTCCAATCCAATCCAATCGAGTCATGATCAAGCATATTAAAAGATATTAATTCAGTGAACTTTCACATTTGACAATTGTTTTGTCAATTTTCGATTGTTTCTGATTGAAGTCTGATGACTTTAATAATTATGACTTGTGGCATCAATTCAAACATTTCCGCGTTTCATGGTGAAATACAAAATATTCCATATTCATAGCAATTTTATGCCCATAATATTATACTATAAATCTTCTAAAATATTTTAAATGATTCAGCTTATGATGTCTTATACTATTCTAGGATTATTTTAAACTTGAGCATATTACATCATTTCAAACATAATCCCATCAACTTTTAACTTATATAATAAAAGATATTTGCTATTGTATTATTATCATTGTGGAGAAATTCGCATGTCACTCGTCAGGAAATGCAAAAAATAAAGTTAAATCCGTTTTGTTATTTTTCTTGGCTCCTTTTTGTTTTAGTAAATTAATTACAAACCCAAATCAGATACGACGGGAGAGTGTGAGATTAACGCGATTGATATAAATCTCCTGCTGCCGCTAAATGAAATTGAGATCTGCATCCAACTGAAGACAAAGGAGCGAGACCATCTAGGTCTCTATCTCTATACTCTATATGTATATAGACAACTCACTTTGATTTTATCAGTCGCAGCAATCGAAGGTGCAAAATGTTGCCAATAACTTGAAATGTAAAAATACGTAAATATTATAAATTGTTTATAAACAAAAACAATAAAACAAACAAGAAAAATCATAAAAAAAAGTTTATTGTCAAGAGTTGATGTTGATGTTGGCCTTAAGGCGGCGGCAGTTATTATTGGCAACTATGAAACAACGTTAAAGCCATGGCCAAACAATGTATATGTGTGTGTCAATATTAAAGTATCTGTGTGAAAAATGCCTTTGAAAACTTGCAACAACATTAACCATGAAATGAAAATGTAAGCGTGGAAAACTGGCTGCAACTTCGTTAATGTTACTTTTGTTTCCACTTTTATTTCTCGAAAAGAAAGACAAAACTCAAGTGGCGCGAAATTATGCGGCACAGTTGATGTTGCAACGCGCAAGCGTGCGGTTTTTAATGTGTTAAATAAATAAATGTGAAATAATAAAAAAAATAAAAAAGGACTAAGAAAGTGAAACAATTAAATAATCAATTGAATTCAAAACACAAAAATTATTTAATAGAATCATGAAGTAAAAATTAAAAAGGAATTTTCAGAAAAACCACACAAATAAAACCGAGTGTTTTTAATTTTTAAAAATAATTGAAAAAAATACTTTTTAAAAATATTTCTATTTTTATTGTAAAAATACATTATTTTATTTGGAAACAAATAATAAACCAAATAAAAAAATTTGGAAATGAAAATATAAATTAAATTCTATTATTAAAAATTATACTTATATAAAAAAAATATTACAACTAAGTATTTTATTTTGAATAATTGTGCGTTTTTAAGTAAAATGTTCAAAATGACACCGAGGGCATGCTGCCTACTGTTACTCGTAAGTAAAACACTTAAAATTTCTAATACTATTCTAATAGCAAAAATCACACACGAATATTTCCTCATCTCCATCCCTTTTCTTTTACTTAAAGTGGCAAGCAAAAAATGAGTAAATGTTCGTTACTTGTACACATTTTGTTTTGTGGGAAATAAACTGAAGATTTATAAAAACAAACACCACATAAACATTAATTCAAAGGTCACCAAACTAAATTTCGTTTTTATAACATTTATTTCATATGTAAGTCGTTATATTTTCAAATAATAATAATGCGTATTAGATTCCTAAAATGGTTACTGGAAATTTTATTCTTGTCAGTCTGCACTCTGCCTCAAAAGTTTGTTAGTGGAAGTTCTATTGAATTTTTACAACCTTCTCATCTCTAATGATCCCAGATTTTAAATCGGTCTTCTTGTTATTTAATCCTCGAAGTAGAAAGAAGTGGCCACTATTCCCTCTATTCTGTGTAGAGTATCAACTTGTTATCACGTTAAGCATTCCTCCGTTTTTATATCATTTGACTGAACGTGGTGGTTTGAAATCCACTTATCCACTTATTACACTATATACAGATTGTTTTTTATTAGGTTTTTCTATTCAGGCATTGCATCCCTTTAAACAAAATGTATAAAAGTAACCATGCTTGCCACTATATTTATCACATCATCATCATTTGACTTGAAGTAGAGGAGCGAAAATGGAGCGAAAATGCTTAATTTAAATTTTAAATGACCAAACTGCTATGACATCCACCCACCAGTACATAAAAGTTTCACCATCATTTTTGGCAAGAAATTGTTCGCTTCCGTTTGCCTTCAATGTCGGGAGTTGCTATTTACAGATACAAAATCTGTTCAAGCCAATCATCATCTTTCATATTTTCACATTTTCTCCTCTGTTTTCCATAGCATTTCCTTTTAGTATTGCATCGCACTCAACCTGAAAACAAACAAGTGGAACACACCTTTTGTTTTTTGCAACCTTTTTTTTTGGTATAGAGTATTTAAACAATAACAGCAGCAGCAGCAACAAAAATATAGTATTATCAGACATAAGATTTTTATCTCGCACGCGCGACTTTATTAATTCCAATTTTATTTTTATTTCTTACTATCGTTGCTATTGTTTACTTTGAGTATATTCATTCGTGCAACGTTGCAACAACGTGCAACATTTGCTTTACTGACGATGATGATGATGGTGATGGCGACGACGACAACAGGAAGGAGAAACGTCACATGTTGCAAGACACAAGTTGAACCCAACTCGAAGGGCAACTCATGCATGCATCCATGGATTTATTTATATATTCATTTTATTTTCATTTTCTGTCTTCGAAAAGCTTTTTGTGGTACTTAAAACTTAATGTTGCAAGCAAAATTCAATTAATCTTGAAGAAGAGTGTTTAATGAGCCACACTTTCTTAGCGCAGCCATGAAGTTTTATACACACGAGTATGTACATATATTTTTGGATAAGTGGTTACAAACATTTAAATTTATTTAAGAAAATCATAATTCCCTGATTTACACAATTATTTGAACTTTGGAAAGAACATCACACACATGACTCATTAGGAATATCAGTATTGTCTTATTGAACTACAATATTAAGATTTTCATTTGAAATACCAAGATAATTTTATCTATAGAAAATTTCTTTCAGAAAGACCCTAATTCCATGAATACTTTTGATTGTGATATTATTGTAAACTAATTGAAAAAAGAAGGTGTTTATTCCCTGCAGTATGAATGCTGGCTACAGTCCCCGTTTCGATAGTATTTCATTAGTTCCTTTTCTTAATACTTGGTGGCTAGTGAATTCAGGAGTCGTGGGTTATGCAGAGGCGAACCAGTAAATGCGCGTTTCCATCGTAATTCTGTATGTAGCCCCCTTTCGCATTACTAGTGGGTAGTGAATTCACCTGTCAAAAGTAATGCAGATTCAAACTAGGTTGTGGTGGCAACAACTGGTGACGGGTAATGCAGGCGGTGGCAATTGACCCCTTGCAATGACATCGCCATGATAAATTCATCAGTTGAATAGACGATAAAAGGAATATAGGAACTAGTGCTGGTTCCAAAGGGACTAGCCACGAACCAATTTTAGACCAGTGATTCATACTGCAGGATTAGCTTACCGTAGTTCAAATAAATTTGTAAATTTTTCAAGTATGCGTTATGACAACTCTGCCTGAAACAACATTTTATGTATCAACTAATATTAAAGCGATTTAAGCGATGCATTATAAGTAAAACCGATTTAAATCAAATCATATTTAGCCATCGCATAAAGACAATCAGACATATTTCTGAAGACTCCTGTCTATTCCTAGTCCTAAATCCTAATAAAGAAATATTAAAATAAACATTGAACATTTTTAAATTGAGATCTTGAAATCAAACAGAAATCTGAGTTATAGCAGATCTTTCATTACAAAAGAAGTATTAAGATCCTATTGAAGCTATGAAGTACATCTATGGCAATGTTGGATGCAACAAGTGCTGAAGTCAACTGTAATCTAGAAGCTTCTACGTTATAATAATTAAAGCCAGTAAAAATTGTTAAATAAAACGTGCAAAAATTGTTGCGAAACTAATAGAAAAAACAACTAAAAATTGTTATTAAAATTGTTAAATAAAATTATTTGTTTTATATCTACATATGTCATTGGTGCACAGTGAAATTTATTTTTTTTTTATCCACTTGAATTCATATATTCTAAACAGCTCCTTTTTTAGATATTCGTCATTTTATTCATCGAATTTGTTCAAGACAATGACGGCCTTTGCGTCACTTTCCAGAGCAAGCACAAATTTTTTTATAGTTGAAAAGTTTTTTGCATAATAAAATGCAGCATTTAACCACGTAATCCAGCGAATTTCGATGAAATCAGGCGGATACACAACAACAAAATGCACACAATTTGTTGTTGGGTATGCAAAAATTTAAAATAAAAAGACACAACCGAACGAACTTCCGTAACTCGAATCACCATAATGAACTTCGAGTTATAGAATTATCCATTAAAACTAAGAAATTTGGCGAAATATAGTACAATTATTGAAAAACAAACATGTTTTTATTTACTTAACATCAATCTTTTTTAGTTACAGTTTCTTAAAATATTTAGAAATTTATGTTTTATCATTTACATTATTTCTGTTAGAGTCAATAAAAGGATATTCTAATATGTTTAATGCTTTAAAATGATCGTCAGTTGTGTTACTATTCAATTTTAAATATGTATTTTTTTATTTTTTTTCAAATTGCAAACACTTTATAATACGTTTTGATGTCATATTACAATAATTTACTAGCATGTATCGTAGTCCGTTCTCATAGCTCGCTTAAGTTCAACTTACTCAATCATTTAAGTAAATCATTTTTTGTAAGAATTGAAAACTAATTTTAAAAATATAATTGTTATTTTGGGATTCAGTATGGTTAAATAAATAAAAGAAAGCTACTTTTCCTAAAGAATAGTTTTTAAAGTGAAAATTTGTAGACTTGTATAATTAATCATAATAGCATTAATAGATAGAATTGTAAGAATGTTCAATTAAACCAAACACAGTGATATCAGGTAAACAGAAAATCTCTCTTAATCAAATGAAAATACATATAACAACATACAATTTACCTTAAACGTTATATAAATGTGTCAATATGTTGTGTATACAAGTATATTTTAACAGATTTATGTTTTATGTTTTATTATGTTTAGAACATAAAACCATTCCATTTTTGCTTTCCACAACTTTAACTTTAGGTGTCATCCAGGTAAGTTAATTTGTATTATTCAGAACAAGTAACAATCAGATAGACCGAAGTGAAATAGTCGATGAGGTAGAACTTTTCATCCGACATTATTCAAAAAGATTTGAATGAACTTGCATGTCAGATGCCCCACTTATTACGATTATTTTTTAATGCGTTCGGTTGCATTACATTCAAATTACAATTATTAAAGATAATTTACCAAAGATTCATTTAAATGAATAAAGTTACATAACTGTCCCATTATATCTAATACTTACTAAATATTAATGCCATCTTTTAAAATTTCGTTGAATCGTAGTACTTACTAGTGTACCCAATAAACTAAGCAACAATAAAATTTCTTTTCTTTTAGTACAATAAAATTCAATTGATATTTTTGTGATTTGCTCAAATTTATTCCATGGCCTTGACCAGAATATTTCCCTTTCTTTTCCTTCTCTCCTTCGTTTTGCAATTCTTTTTAATTTTTTTAAACAATTTTCTCCTTATATCTTTTCAATATTCTTTCGAAGCTAAACAAAACAAAACAAATAAAAATTCAAATAAACAATAACAAAAATAGCGAACCACAAACGAATTCCATTGTTTGCATTAATTTGTTGTAATTGTTTTTCACTTTTTTCAACAGTTTCCTTTATGCAACTTTTACTAATATTCTTCCTTGCATCTATACCCTGACTAACTGTACAAGAATATTCTGTCTTTGTCTTCTCTTCTCTACTGTTCTGTTCTGCACTGTTCTGTTCTCGACTAGATTTTTTTGTTTTTGAAATTGCACTTTCAGGTTATATAATTGCTTTCGTTATTGTTTTTATAGTTGTTCGTCTTATTGCTTTTATTGCAATATTGAATTCACATGCACAACAAGAACAAGGAAAAAATAAAACCAAAACAAAAAACAAAACATATAAACGAAATTCAAAACAGGAAAAGGAAACTGGGCCAAAACTTAGCTAATTGTTTACCGCACGTTATGGTTTGGCCACATGCTATACTATTGTACTTAGTATGTGTTTCTTTGGAATTGGGTTTGACTATGGGTATGCATTAGTAGTGGTATGGGACACGGGATATGGGTGGCGGAATTGGCACATGCCCATGCTCATGTTGAGTCACAAATGTCTGTAATTGTTTTTCACACTCGCAACTCAATAGTTTTTTTCTTTGTTATTTGCTCTACTACTGTTGTACTACAAGTACATAGTATTGGTGGAAGAATCATAAACAAAATGAAACTGAAAAGATAGAAAACTTGGAAATGATGATTGATCCAAAAATAAAGGATCTTAAATATTTCGATTTGAGATTCAACAGAAACATCTGATTATTTAAACGTGTAAATGCAAAGTCAAGTTTAATGTATTATACATATAATATTTGTTTTCTCAATTACATTTCTACTTTGTTAGTTGTTTATCTTGTAAGACAAATTCACCCGCACCATTCACAACAAGGAAACATTTCGAATTCCCCTAGACAACCAACCGAACAACTTGGAATTGTAAAATTACAACATTCAACATTCAGTTTCAGGTTTACCATTTATACTATAATATATTATTTTTCCTATTGAAAATTTTCCAACTTTCTGTCTGCATGTCTGTCTGTCTGCCTGGCAGTCTGTGAGTCCAACTATCTGTTCCATCCGCCAGTACTTTTGCTTTTGGTTAGATAACTTTCGTTGAGGTCATAAAAATAAGCAAATATCGTCTGCTGATGGTGGTTTTTAATAAAAAAAAAAATAATAATAATAATAAAAAATTGCATAAACTCTTTCAATGGACATGGACAACACCAAGCGGATTGGAAAGCGTTTATTGCAGTCAATAAATATTATAAATGTGCATTTTATTTCATTGCAAATGTGCAATTAGCTTCACGTACTCACTCACTCAGTGTGCAATTAATTTTACTCGAGAATTGATTTCGCATATCGCATTTTCATTTTTATTTTATTTTCTTTTCAAATTTAATTTCTCTTTTTCATTGTCTTTTTGTTTTAGTTTTTGTTTTTCTACTGTAAATAAAATTATCATGACCCTTTTCCGCCAATTGTTGTGTTTGCCGTGCGGGAAAATTAGGCAATTTCCTGTCAGAAAATTCACAAGTAAAGTTAATGTGAGGAGGGCAAAGGTATGTGAATTGACTATTGAAACTAATCAGACTATTTCCCAGAAATATTTCAATTACCGAGTTGTAAACTTTTGGTAGCTTTTTGAACTGATTTGCGCAACTTAATTATGTTACCCATGAGTCTTGAACTCAAAACTTCAACCAATCTTCAATGAAGTAGCATTGAGTTGATTTTCTTTTTAATAAATGGCTCCGTTTGCATTTATCAATATTTGAGTACAGCATAAAGTGCATCAAGTCACCAAAAATATGAAGAGAAATATCTATTCTGTATAATTACGGACATGTAAAATGGAATGTCAAACAAAAAGAAATAGAAGTAGGCTAAATAAAGCATCAAAGAAATAACAAGTGTAGAAAATTAACATAAGGCTGTCAATCCAAATCTTTCATAAACTCCTTTCATAAAACATAACTAATTAAATGATTCCACCTCCATTGAACTTCCTCAGCTATTCAATCGTAATCACACACAACTTCAGTCACAGTGTCGAGCATTTTAAAGCAAAGCATTAAACATTAAAAACAAAGATTTTATTTTTTCAAGAATAAAATTCAAAATTCATGGCTTAACCTCGAATCTGTTCAGTGTTTTGTTTTTACCATTTTGCTCTTTCTTCTTTGCTTTTTTATCTAACTATACTTTTTAGCACTGTTCAAGTCTTTTTACCAGCCAAGGACATACTATGTATGTTCTTCAATTACATTAATAAAAAACCCATAGATATAAAAGGTGTTCAGCAACTCAACCGATCGATTAAGCAAAAAGCCTTTTAAATATATGTTTATTGCAATTGTTGTTCTTGTTCTACTTTTTATTGTTGTTTTTGTTTTGGTGTTAGTCAGTTGTCCTTGTTAATGTTTTTGTTGCTGTTTTTATGCATCAAGACTCCACATGGCACATTGAGTGCTGAAAAACCCACAACTATCGACGCCATCTTGTTTAAATGTCCTTTTAACTATTCTTATGTTCATTCATTCGTCGTTCATCGTCGTCGTTTCATTTGAAGTTCGAACAAGTTCTATGTGCGATTGTGAGTACATATGTGTGTGTGTGTGCGCCTTGAAGAATTTTAGTGCAAAAAGCAAGAGGCAGGAACGATTGTCCTTGCTAAATGCGGAAAATGTGCGAAAAGTTCCGTAAAATTTTATGTGTTTTCTATTTAAGCTCCTTTTTTTCAATTATTCCTCCCCCCCACCATCCCTCCGCTCTTATTTCGGTCGGTTCTTTCATCCTTGTATTACTCACAAACACTTCTTCTAACATTTCCAGTTTTCCTTCTTCTTCGTAGATTTCAATTCAATTCATTTGCGCGCATTTTTAAAATTCAATACAAAAGCGTCATAAAAAAGAAAGCCAGGAATCAACACTGCACTACACAACACAACAATTTTATATTTTTTTGTTTTTTTTTTTGTTTTCTATTTCCATTTTGTTTGTATCCTGTTTGGGATCCTTTTTCAATGTTTTTTATTGTTGTTGCTGGTGGTGGTGTTGGTGGTGGTGGTGCTGTTGTTGTTATTTTATCGTTTGAAAAGCGAAAACTAGTTAACAATTTTTTTATGACCCCAAGGAGCAAGAGTTCTGAATGGATATCGGAGAACCATATACATATATACTATTGTATTGTATTGTTGTATTGCACATAGCTCTGCCTGACTATGATTCTTTCGAAATGTATCTTTGTGCCTGAATGCGGTTTGCCTTGCTTTGTGTGCATTTTTGAATTTAAATTGCATTTTTTTCTTCTGTTTTCATTTCATCTCGATTTTGTTTCAGTTTCATTCTTTCTACACTCTTACTTATTTTTTTTTTTTTTTTTTTTTTTTTTTTTGTGAGTAGTAAAAACTTTTCGATTCCCGGTTAAGTTATGTGCCCTAGAAAACTGCCAATGAACGTCAACGTCATTGAATAAATGGTATCCACTTGCACTCATCTGGTTACTGGTATAACGAGAATTTCTCCTCATAAAACTTTGATGCATTTCCGCATTACGATTCGTAAAAATTGTACTCACACTTCTGATTTTCAAATTTCATTCCCATAATTTGAAGTGAAGGATATTTGAATTGCTAAAATTTTTATCATCATTTTGGTGGCAATTTTTAATAGCACAATCTTTTTATTGTAATTTAGATAAAATGAATCATATACATTTATTTGAACAATTTTAAAATCATTGTTTCATACTCAAACAATAAATAACATTTTCATCAAAGGATTTCTACCAATTCTTTTTTCTAAAATGCCCTTATTTATCCCATTAGGTTTGAAGAGTTTTTATGTACATTGAAGTCTTAAAAAAATCATTATTGTCATCTTTTAAGCATTCTATCACATGGGATCTGCTATTTTCGATACATTGAGCATATCAAACAAATCACCAACTGATGTACAACTCATTCCAAATATGGCATTCTACGTCGATCGAAACAAGTAGTAGCAATTGTCAGAAGTGATAAGGTTTGTTGAATTTGGCAGGTGAAATAAATCTTCCCATTGGAAATTATCCAAATAGTTGCAACTGCACTATGGTCGGATATGCCTTTTTTTTTTTGGCATAAAGTCAAAATTTTCATTAAAAAATATATTTATATTTTAGCTGAATATTCGTAAATTACATAGTTCAAGTACAATTAATTGAAATTAGAAAATTATCTGGTGACAACCCTATTGCCTTAATAGGGTTGCAAAGTGCATTGTATGTTCACCTGTTTCTTTTTGTAAACAATGCAGAAAACATTTTCTAAACTTTATATGTAGTGCTGGCAAATTGATTTGAGTAAATTAAAAATTTCTTCAAAATATGGAAAGAAAATTTCAAAGTATGTAGGAAGTGTATACTATAAACTTATTGTGCCAAAATGTAAACATTTGTGATTATAGTTTAATATGTCTATTTATGTTATGTTATTAACGTTTTTTGCGCAAGTTTACCCATTTACCAAATATTCTTGAAAACCTCCAAACAGTTTTAATTGCAATTTCTTGCGAATATAAAATTGATAACCTCAAATTCCACCAATTCTGTAAACATCTCTGGAGTCTTATATGTCTACGTATCCATGGCACCCGATGTCGCCAACAGTTCATAAGATTTTAATCCACGGTAACCAAATTATGGCTGTATCCCTTGTTCCTGTCGGTTGCCTTGGCGAAAATACATCAGAAGGGTTCAATAAGCTTTTTCTCATCTTAAAAATAAACTGCAGGTTTTGAAAAGAAACAATACATGATTTTAATCCAGTCACTATGCAAAATTCACAAAAGGTATTTTGAATCCCTAGCCCTAACATCGTTTTATATGCGCGGTAAGAGTGGGCGTGGTCAGATTGATCTGAAATTTTGAATATTTTTTTTATGACATAAATAGCAAATTTACCATTTGAGGGTTTTTTTACATCATTATTAGATTTTATGTCAAAAAAATGGCATTTCCGACCATAGTGAACTAGTCGTGTAACAAGTGGCCAAGTACTACCATTAAAGGAATATACTTGCTTCATTCTACATAATATTCGAACATAACATAACATATCCTACTTTATTATAAATTTCCCGTTGTGCCATTATAAATGCATTTGGAATGCAGTAAACCTCATTACTCAGGGATTAAGCTTACTTGGACCCCAATTACCAATAATCTGGATTATATCCATGGCCTTTACACGCATTAAAATTGCTTGTTGTGTCGTTTCCATTTTATAGACTTATAAGATTTCTATTAAAATTCAAAGAGCATAGGCCAAACTTCATACGATGTGTTTCTATGCCACCTTAATAGTTGTTAGTTAGTCATTGCACTTTATGACAATCATTTGAAAAACCTTAACTCCTCGGCAACGACGCCAGGCTTTAACTACATTTAAACTGATCCGGAGTTGGCCCAAAGAGACCACAACCTTTTTACTTGCTGCACGTGATGGGGCAAAACCCAAACGTTTTTGTATGTTCTGGCGAATAGACATTGTACAGAGGATGTACAGGAAGATGAAAGAACATGCCATGCACCCATCGCCTGACAGATTCCTATGACTCAAGCCTTGCATCCATGACATGAAAGTGAATGGTAGTTGTGCGACAACACGTCCATCGAAGATGCTATTGAACATGCTTCATTTTGACCAGTGATAAATCACGATCATTATTCTTCAGTTTCTCTTCATCCCGTTCATTTATCTTCTTTTGTGGTTTATCCAGAGACTCGTGTTCCTTACGACGTTCCAATTTCTTGCTCTATTTCTCCACTTCAGATATTTTTCCGTCCAATATACAAGCAGCCACGTTAGACTCTCTCTCAAGAATGCCGTGCAAATTGAAATAAAAACTATTAAAATTATTTCCGACCACTTAATGAATGCTCCGAGTCTCAATATACCAAATTCAAGTTTATATAATATCAACGAACACATTCAACATATATTTGCCAGTCGAGCCTAGAGGTCTTACTTATAGCATTAAACGCGATTTATTAAGTTTGGCTTTAAATAAGTAAAATAAGAAATAGAACACAAATCATTTATTATTACATAAAATTGTTAATATTATGTTGGATACATTTTTATATCTTATATATCTTATTAGTGTTTCAAATTGTTCGTATGTTATGCGCTGCTATACCGTTCATCTAATTGAATTGAAATTATGTGAATGTGTATGGTTGGTACCTGGCTTAAACATAGGATAGTTTTGGTCCCGTTATGTGTCCTCGTTCCCGAAATCTTACATATTCAAACAACCCCGTCCCCTTAAATTGTAATACAAAAATAAAACTAAATATTAAAAAATCAGCCATGTGTGAGTCGGACTCGCACACGGAGGGTTCCGTACCATCGTACAAGATTTTTTGCTTAAAATATTAAATTATGTGCATATTTCACAGCCTAAAAGTATACTACAATTAACTCCTTAAAAGTATACTACAAAAAACAAAAAATTGTTAAACCAAAGGTTAAATTAAAGAACAATGCTTCTTAAAATGTGTATTTTTAGTATTTGTCGTTCTACACACTCTGTGAAAATTTCAACTCTCTACCTATTACGGTTCATGAGATAGAGCAGGAGACGGACGGACGGACAGTGTAAGCTTAGTAATTGGGTCCCGTTAGCTCCCTATGGGTACTTAACCCTAAAAAGCAGCTCTTTAATTTTTTATGATACTTAAACTGTGTTCTTTGTTTATACTCAAAGCATAACAGAGAGAATATAGTGATGCTAAGAAAGGAAACAATCAGTGAAAAGCAGGGTTGGGTACGCTAACTTGTTATAAGAACTTTTGACGAATCAATTATATATTTTTGGCAATTATTTTTAAAATAACAATACTTTTTCCTTCAATAAACAAACTTTTATTGACCAGTTTAACTAGCAATCGATTTCGTTGTTGGGAAAGGACCTCCACGGATTTCAAAAATAGCATTTCAGATGGCAAAAAACTAGCAACCATAGTCAAATACTTGTATCCAATATTGTACAACTGCGGAAAATTTAATTTAAAATATGACATACACTGAAAATAAATACGTAAAGTTAACGTGAAGTCTAGAGAATAAAATGTGCGACTACTTCAGTGCTTATCCAAGATAGTACATACTCGCTACCGCTAATATTATGCCAAGAAAACTCCAAATTGGATGCGCTTCCAATCGCCAAGTAATATGTCAAATGTTATTTGCATGAGCAATTGAACGCTAATGATTAAATCTAAAATTCGATATGGAATAAATACTAGTGTCCGACCGAAATAGGATTTTTAGACGTAACCGAACCTTCGACCCTGGTCTCAATTTCTTAATCATAAGAAATTTCGGTTGGACACTAATAAATACATAGAAAAAAATTCGACTTTTTCTTAATTCCAGCTTATAAAGTACTTGCATGTTTCTTAAAACTAGAGATTTGGTATTTGATTAATATTACAATATACCCAATAGAGATCGCACTGATGATGTGACTAGCTTCCGCTAGATCCAACAGTGTGTTAGTTAAAACATTGTTCAAAGGAATTTAATATTACCAATCAGTTAAAAGTCATTTAAAACTTATTTGATAATTTGATATTCAATAATTCTTCAACTCTCTGAGTTTCACGAAACAAGTCAATTGCTCAATACTGGAAATACAATTATTGATAAATTTTCATGAAAATCCATAAAGTCTTTATATAAGCTTTTCATGAAAGTGACTGAAATCATACGCTAAATTTTATTATTTAACGTAAATTCATTTAATTGAGTTTATATAACGAATCATGAATTGAGGCTTATGAAACACTGAAAGACTAACATAGAGAAAGAAGATAATGAGCAGATTGCTGGGGCACAAGCCAATTGAACAAGCAATTGCACAGACAGACAGTCAGATTGAATGGACCAGACTATCTTTTTGGTTAGATTTGCTTACACAAAGCAAATCCGGATTTACGTAAAAGTGAACGACAATGCCAAGGCTTGAGCAAAAGTAAAGTTGGAACAAGAGTAGTTGAATAGAGTCCCTCCCCTCTATGCGGTTTCCATTTGCCACTTGGTCCAGACACATTGTGGCGCGTGCGTAACCAGTTTAATGGCTTCAGAATTTACTCGCGAAATGAAATAAACACTCACATTGCAAAAAAGCGACGAGTATTGAGACAAGAAAAACAAGTTAGTATGATGATGTTGAAGACGACGATAAAGTGCTTCCGACCAAATGCAGCTGACCACCTAAATGTATTTTAAAGCTGAAGAAAAGTGGAACCTGTTGTTCACGTTGCCTCAGCTTGACGCCTGCCTTGAAATCCCATAGACAACAAAAAAAAAAGCCAAGTCTGGTGGTTTTGCAATTGAAGCTTGAAAGTGAAAGTATGTATTTGTTAACTGAAATCGGTGGTGCCTCTTCAGATTAAATTACAATTACGAGTAATTGACTTAAGAGTAAAATGAGAAACCTAAAACTATGTGAAACTTATTCTAATTTTTCATTTACAGCAACTTATTCTCTGTATGGTACTGCAAGGTGTTGTGAATGCACAGACCTGGACGAAATTGCCCTCACTGGAAACATTTTCAACTTATGAGGTAAGTTACCTATTGAAAATATTATGAATGTTCAAAAAAGGAACTCATTATTTCTGATAGGATATGCAACGATATTTTACGCAACGTAATCAACGTAGCTTCCGCCAAATAGGCAATCCCACGGATGACAGCTATCTTGATGCCTTTAATCAATACAATGAACAGCTCGAGTCCAGCTTCGATCAAGATCAGCCACCCATAATTGGATCACAGAAAATACTTGAGTCGCAAATTCGTACGAAACGTTCTCAACATAATAGAGAACTGCCAACAGAACCAAAGTTAGTGAAATTTGAAATTGAAGATGCAGTAGAACCAAATGATGAAGTCAAAGCATTACTAAGACAACATCGTGCACGTGTGGAAGGACCAAAATCTACACAAAAGAAGAAGGAAAGCATAAAATCATCCATTACATCGACAACATTAACTTCTACATCCACAACGTCAACAGAGAAACCAAAGATAAGCCAACGTAAGTCGCGATCAAAAAGTACGCGAAAAGCGCGACGGTCAAAACGTTCTGTGCTACAGCAACCGGCAAATTTCCAAGTAAAGTGGATACCTTTTGAGGCAAGCGACGCACGTGAACCAGATGAGCCCACAAAACAATTGATTAAGCGCATGCGTGCCTTGGATATAGAGCAGTCACAAAGCCATATCAATAAAAAGGAACGAACACGTGTGGTCAGGGATTCGGCTAAGCAAGATCTGCAAGTTGTACCAGAACTTCCATTGACTCCTGTACAAGTGATGCCTATACAACAGCCACAGGTTGTGGGGCCTTCAGTGCCACAGAGAATGCAGACAAGGAGCAAACCTTACAGACTCACAATACGCAAGGCGAAGCGCGTCAAACGTGAAACGCCATCTGCGCAACCAACCATGTTCAAATTTGAGATCTCAGATGCAAGGACTGATGCAAACGAGATGTCACTAACCATCAAACCCATAGATAGGCAGAGTAAAGATCTTAAGACAACCACAGAACCCATGCTGCTCACCATGGAAGTGCAAGGCAATAAAAGTAGTAGCACAACGGAACAACCTCCTAAGCTCGAATCACGGTCTGATCATGATATTATAATGCAAGATCAATCTAATGATCAAAACTTACACGAAAGCAAACGGCTATATGTCTATAAGGAATCACCTGCATTGAAAACAAAGAAGTCTCTGAATACCTTACCACATGAAGTCCAAAAAGTCATAACACACATGTTTAAAGATAATCAAGGTGGCAAGGCTTATGTCAAGTATGTGCCTGCACAGAAATTCGATCTTGATCATCTGAAATCCCACTACAGTCCGAAACTGCTTCAGCCAACCTTTGGCTTAAAGTTTCAGCAATCAGGACCTACACATTACAAATATACGCTCCCTAAAAGTGAACCCCAAGTCCATATTCAGCCTGTGCCTGTTGTGGAGAAACTACGCTATATCTATACGGCAGTGCCGGCATTTCATCAAGCCAAATTTTCAACTGGGGGTGGCATTGCGCAACAAATTATCGTACCTGATGTGGCACAAGCAGGACATTCGGCACCGCCACCTGCACCATCTACTGAAATACATCATACATATACCGCGGAATTAGCACCGCCACCACTTCCTCCACAGTCTCCCGGACCAACACAACAAACTATTGAAGTGAAGAATTTCTTACAAGAATTGCCTGCCGTACCACAATTTCGTGCCTCAAAACCAGATCCATTACTGGATGAAACTAGAGTACCTGATGCAACTTCATTTGTAAAGACTACCTTTGGTATTGCACACATCAAACCCATCGAACACTACAAATACGAAATACATTCGCATAAAGTGCAAGACTTTGGGCAACAACAACTCCAAACACTGCATGCCCACCAACAGAATCATCAACAGCAACCACAAGCTCAGCCATCTGTAATCAAGATTGAGTACCATGCTCCGCCAGATCCGCTAAAAGATAACTATAAGAATCTTGAAGAATTCAAAGAACTTTCCACCCTTATAGGCAAATCACCAGATGATCAGATACACGGCTTGACCTATCTGTTGGCCAAAGAAATGCAAAACAAATTACAGCGAGAAGCTAAAAAGCATGAAATTGTGCAACGACCACAGGATAATAAAGCGCCTATACTCTTCCATCAAGTACAACCGGCAGTACCACAACCAAATCTCAAAGCACATGTCGATCATGCAGCATTTGGTTCCACAAAACAATATATTCCCATTGTAGAGCACAACGAAGATAATATTGTTAAAGCAGCCACGGCTGCTACTGAAATTGTACCCGATATCAAGTACCTTAATGTGGTTAAACACGAAGAACCCCAAGCACCGGTGCCAAGTTCATTTCTTGAATACGGTCATGGTTTATCCGGTGGTTATGAGGGTATGGATGATCAAAAGATTGTCTCAAAAGATGAACCAGCGAAATTGACCAGTGTAGAACATGTTATACATCATCCCACGATAATCCATCATGGTCAACATGGTCTATTGAAACCTCATTATGGGCTGGTGGGTGCACACCATCAGAGTCTTGAAGCTGTAGGAAGTGGCGAGGCATCAAGCGAACACAGTAGTTCAAATGGCGTGCATTATAATATCAATCATCATGATGTCAGTAAGGTAAGTGGCCATTTATTAATGCTTGGAGTTATTGAACTCCAAAAATACTTATTATACAGAGAATGGTAAATTATATACTCCTAGTTTAAGATTTTCCTGCCGTTTTACCATTTTTATTGTGTTCAATCATCAACTTGGAAGACCCTCCACTCTTTACAAAGTTCACCATCTTGCTTACTATTATACGCTCAAGCACTCATAACCTCAAATTAATTGCATTTAGAGAATTACTTGAAACAAATCAACAACAACGAAATCCAATAATAAAACCAAATTCCCAAACTCCAACTTAAACTTTACTAAAAGCATCAGCAATGCATAAAATTATAGCAAAGAGAAATGCATACCAATCAATAGACATTCTTGCTTATCCATTCATCCATGCATCCAATATATATATAAATACATATACATAAAGAAATACATATAGATGCAATACAACGAAGTACGACGACAAAGATTTGCAAAAACACAATGAATATAAATAAAGCATGCAAGCGGCTCAAAGAGTAAGTAGAGGAGTAGAGCTAGAGAGTAAAGGCTGACAAACTCCTAAAGGGAATTATATGTACGAGCAGCCAAACTCAATTCAAATAAACGCAACTTCCCCACAAGAGCGCCCAAAACCAATAAAAGTGATGACTACAACAACAACGATGATGAAAAATACTATGGACGGAAGATGACGTTTGCACAACGCCAACCATCATTGTCATTGTCGAATAATCCCAAAACCCGATTGGGGGCGACGGATTGTGTGTTTGGTCATAACAATAGAAAGAAATCGACAAAGAAAGAGGCAAATAAATTAGAAGAGAGAGTGTGAGGGTGAGGGTGAGGGTGAGGGCGAGAGTATACTGAGGGGGAGTATTGAAGACAATACGATTTGATATCGTCGGTTTGTGCATTTTAGTTTGATTGCCGATCCATGTCTCGCCGGTAATGCACTTAATCGAATAATTTTCAAGTTCGACAAGCATTTTCAATGTCGTTAACGTAACTTCGACATAGACTCCGACTCCGATAATACCAGTAACCAAGAGGGTAACCGGAACACAATCACAGGTAACATACACTAGGAGATAGTGAGATACAAGAAATCAGACAGAAGGAAGGGAACAATGAGATGTGGTGGTGAACATGAAATAGAAGTGTAAAGAACGCCTAGTCTACTCTTTGTATCTATGTGTAGATTCTAAGACTCAGTTTTGCATTAAGTTTGGAGTTTGCAACAAACAGACACACACACTCACTCACGCACCATCACAAATATCCTTACAAGACGAAGAAATGCAAATGAAGTTGTTCAACGCAAATTCATTATTTTGCCTTAGCATCATAGGCTAAGGTTACTTCTTCCTCCTCTTCCTTGGCATCCGGCATCCTTCACCTTCACCAATTGATAGCGTCTTCAAGTGTCGTTGCTTGCTGAAGTGCGACTGTGGGTCTTGTATGTGTGTGTGTGTGTGTGTATGTGTGTGTGTGGGTGTGTGTGTGTGTATGTGTGTGTGTGTGGGTGTGTGTGTGTGTGTGTGGCAAACCACAGTCAGTTAAAAGTATTAATAGCAATGCTCGACCCAAAACCTTAAAGAAGAGCATAAAGTAAAATAAACCATGTTAAGAAAACACAATGAAGGAATGATGACAGACGAACGGCGAAGAACGAAGGATAGCGGAGACGATGGCACTTCATTGCATTTGAAAGCCAAACAACTGAACGAGCGTCATAGAACTCCTTTAGCCTTTTCTTTTCGTAGTATTTTATGTTTATCCTTTAATATTTTTTTTTTGTTTTTCTTTCATTCATTCTACTACATGTAGCAAGATTAAAATTTGTCGCAAAACGGACGAGACGCAAGTTGTACCAAGCTAAAACACGAAATGATGCAGGATGCATACAACAACTTAATTCTCGTACTCCTTTAGAACTGGAGAGAGGAAAGAAAAAGGAAAATTTTCTTTCGCCTTGTCTGGGTTTTTAAAAACTTTTCTTGCGTTGAGAGTCGCATGCTTTGTGTTTGCGTATTGATGTGTTCATGTGAATGTAGAGAGATATCTTCTAGTGTGGGTGCGTATCTGTGTTTGTCGAAGACATGCATTTAATTTATATCCTTTTTATGGTACGTTTGCACCGCATCAACGTTACCAACGAAATGATACTACTACTACATAGTACTATTGTAGCATAATACTACTATGTTCGTTCCTTACTTGCTTTTTCAAATGAAGATTTTAAAGTTGTCAGCAGGTTTACATTAAAATAATGCACTGGGAAATATTTTTTTACACTAACAGATCAAACATAGGAAGACCCTGAGCATATTCCTCTATACCATTATGAAGCATTAATAGGTAGCAAAAAAAACCAACTTGGCACACTACTGACTTATTAGTGGCAATTTTACAAAGGGCGACCTCCATTCAGTTTTGAGAACGATTGTGTTGGTATATCCTTAGGTATGCAAGCCTGGGAATCATTTTCAAGTTAATCGCATCCACTATTGACCAAAGGTCTTCCCGACATTTTTGCATTTTTCCCTAATATGTGTTCACCCGATCTTTCGTATATTTTCTAGTGAGACTCAAAACGCTACATTTTGGCTCCTTGCTGCAATGACCTCAGGTGCACCAAGCGGCTACCCGGCCTCCCCACGCCATAAGCAATCACTTTCCTATAGTCTGTTAAATAATGTTTTCCACTATGTAAAAAACCTGGCGATATATTAACATAGAAACAAAGCTCATAATAGGGCATTATGAGCCCTGTTTGGCGCTTAATAAATAAATACAAAAATATAATAATTCATTTATTCCACCGATTGTATGCAAATGGAGCCACATCGCCAACTTTCTTTGTTTACTCGCATTTAATTATGTATTTCATTTTTTTGCGTTCTCAGAATTCTGTTTTGAGCTACGTACAACCATCTGTGTTTACGATCATCACATATTGGTCATATACATATCTTTATTTGTAGGCTTATAGGCGATACACCAAAGTAACGATCGAACAATATTTTACCCCATAGATGCAATGAAAATATTGTATTTATAGAATTATATACATATATTTATTGTAGTTTTCTTCATGCTGTTTTTCCCATGGTTTCTTTCTGTGTAATATATAAACCGTTTATAGTACTTTGAGGCATGCCACAAAGACATTCTATGTGTTTCATGTTACTTTTGTGAATTTTCGCGCATTTGAAGTTGCATCAAGTGTTCAGAACTTAAAAACTAAATATCCACTGACAAAAAAAAGAATATTTAAAAAGTTAAAAAATATGTAAAAGTTTGCAGAAAACATGAAAAAAAAGTGTCGACGAAAAGCTATTGACGGCCATCAACGCATCTGGAAAAGTTTGTCAAGAAAAAGTTTACAGAAAAATAAAAAAATAAAAAAAATGGGATCAAATGAAGCAAAGTAGAAAACAAGTCCAGCAATACCAGTAGTACAGAGAAATAAACAGGCAGCATAGGACAACGGACAATGGACAATCGGAAAACATCTATGAAGAAATGGACAAACGGAAGGAAGGAAGGAAGAACGAAGGAACAAAGTCATGTCCTGGCGTGTTCTGTTATTGAAAAGTACACGATGACAGGGACTCGAAATCGACTTAAAATTGTTTTTTGAATGAACGACCGAGCGTCTTTTTGACGTTCACAAACGTGGCAAAGTGTTATTGTACTTTTTATGGATTCTTCCCACTACATACCTACTTTTGTCGACTTGAGGAAAAATAAATTTATTATACTATAAGCAGATTTAATTTATTTATTGAGAAATTGCTATGCAAAAATATTGTGTACTATTTTCATATCAAAATAAATTTGAAAGAAGAGATATTAAAACAAGAATATACGCCTTAAAGTATGCAACTCTTTACCTTTAACTTAAAGAAGACAAATTTCCAACGCATTTGCAGCATTTGCGTTGCATTGCGTTAAAAATCATCAGCTGTTAAAGGAGCATTAACATTTTCTATTCAACACTGCAGTAAATACCAATTTTCACTAGAAATTTTCACAACCAAAAAGAAAGTCTTTTCCTCACAACAAACAATACAAGGACAAAGGACACACATCGTCTGTGGTTTGCTTTCAACTTCACTCACTCACTCACTCACAAACTCACATACATTTACACTTTTCTCACTCGACTGCACGATTTATGCCGCATTTAATACGCAAAATGCTTTGTCCTCCATTGAAATCTGCATACACTTGTACGAGTATCTACCACATACTATAATACATTTGTGTATATCTATAGATATAGTACATATCTGGCTAGCCTTGCTTGGGTGTCTGCCTGCCTGTCTGTCTGTTTGTCTGCTTGAGTGGCCAAAAGGACATTGTTTTACTGCCATTTAGTGCGCTTTTTAATAGGCTTTTGCTCGCTTCTCAACCGAACTGCCAGCCCGTCTGCCAGTTAACCAACCATTTACCTAACCATCCAGATCTCGACATCTTCTCATCATCATTGCCGTTTGAGCCTAAGCCTTTTTAGCGTGTGTGAGATTGTGTTCATATCCTTCTCATCATGTTCGTTGTGCTCGTTTACTGGCTTGAGTGACAATGTTTCGTTGATGACCATGAAAAGCACAGCCAGCTAGCCAGCTAACCAGGCACAGACACATGTCATGCTACTTGCCTTATTTAACTTCGTACTCCTCCCATCTCTCATCAATCCCATCTCTCAACCTGCCATGCAACGAACATGACGCATAACAAAGGATCGACATAAGGAAACGGCTTGCTAACATAAACATTTTTTAGGGGATTTGTCATTTTATTGCGGCATGTGTTGTGCTTTCTTAGTTGCTACAGCACTCAGCTTCACTCAGTCTGAGTCTGAGTAAATGTTCGAGCTTGTAGTATCCTGCGTGTAGGTTTGCAGGTGCAACATTTTTGGGGCAAGCATAACATAACAAGAGACCCATCTAAACAAACTCACATAGATTCACATACTAGCATATACTTACATACGAGAATATATATAGTACAAATATTGTATTTCCTCTTTCGATTTTTTCTTTTGGGAGGTATGGCCAGGTCTGGTTTGATCTGATCTGGTTTGAATTTGAGTTTGAGTTTTGACAACATATTTTCACAAGTGTTGAAATCTGTTTTTATTTTATGTTATTTTATTTTTTGCTCTTTTCCCTTTTCATTTTCCTTTTTAACTTGAGTTTAATGTAGAGTTTTATAGTTATGTGCAAATAAGTAGATTAACATTAAAAGTTAACCGGTCTAAAAACAAAAAGGGTTAGTTCAAGACAAATTTGGGTCCTGAATGGTGAAATGATGATGGCTTGATGGGTTGTTAGTGACAGCTGTCGTTCCCATTGATTATGGTTTAGATAGAAATGAGCTCGTTATTCACTTTAAAGGGGCAAAGATTGTCATGCTGTAAAAATAGTAATGGAAAACTATGTAAAATTCGGTTTCATTAGGTTATTTCTAGAAATATTCAACCATTTCCTTCAGTAATACAAGAATCTGAAAACTAAACACATTCACATTAAAAATTTAACAAGCGGCTTTTCTTCAAAACACACATTCCAAAACCCAAAAACTCAACCGAAAACTTCTCACTTCAATTCGCTTCCAAAATTTTGCCAAGCGACCAAAAACTAACCAAATCGCATTTAAATGGAAATAGTAAGTGTTGTGTCCAAGCAATTTACAAAAACCAATTTAACAAGCGCCAACTCTACTATACACTTCCATACACTCGTATCTGTGTGACTGTATGTCATAATGTCCTGCCATGCATTCATCTATTTAACTGCCAGTCTATGCTGCGTTCCTTTCCTTTCAAATTCTCGCTCATCAAGTCAATAAGCCGTAAACGTTGAATTTTTAAGTCGCAATTGAAACGTGCTCAACAACATTTGAGGATGAGTGGAAGAGAAGAGAAACCCAAGAGGAATGACGTAAGGACATTTCCTAACCAAAACATCATCACCATCATCAACAGCAACAGCAATTGTAGTTGTAGTTGTGGTGGCATTTGCTTTTACTTCCTGACCAACATTGCTTAAAACCACAAATGAGCGCATAGATTTCGAAAAATTCAAAATTTCATTCATTTTGGAAAAATTCTTACAAAAAAAAAAAACAAAAAATATAAAACGAAAGTGCTCCTGATTACGATGATGATGATGATGATGATGATGATAATGACGATGATGCGAAGGAATTTAAATGTTATTCTCGCTTATGTTATTATGATGCTAACTATTATCATAACTAGAAATCAGGACAATCAGCAGCATGATTGTCTGTGTGGTTAAAATTTGTTCAAAATTCAGCAACAATCACAGCTGCTGAATTATTGCATAATTTATGTTAATAATTTATGATATTTTTTTTCTTTGGATAATACATAATTTTATGCAGTTTGATTGCAAATTTCGGCATCCTTACCATTCTCTCAAAAATTCCTATACAATTTTGTCAAAGCATAATTCATATTTTGATTAAAGCTTGAAGATAAAAACATGATTGAAAATATTTAAAATATCAGACTCATTATTTTCTGAGATTTATACAACATTTAAATATAACTAGATACCCAGGCAGACGTTGTCCTGCCTCTCCTTCCAAAACAATTAATGGATACTGATTGGCAGAACTTAAGAGATTTTTTTGAAAGGCGACTAGATTGACTTTAAAATATTTCTATATGTATCTCACTAAAATACATCATTTTTAGGGTTCCGTACCCATAGGGAGCTAACGGGTGTATCGCAAAAATACACCAGTGAAAACCGCATTCAAATTATTATTATTAAGCCATTTCTGAGATTAGCGTGCACAGACTAAAAGATATTTACGATTTTATATATATAAACAATACAATCGATACATAGATATAGATAGCTGAAGAAAGTGCTGCATTTGAATTGATCTTTCGAGGATTTTGAATCTAAGTGCGTATTAGCATTAATCGCTCACCAAAAATTAAATTTGAATTGTACAAATTTTGATTTTTTTCAATTGCAACTTTTGTATTTCCTCAAAAATACAAATCATTCCCATTGAATACCATTTTACTCCTATTAAATATAGTTTCTATATTATCAACTCACAAGAAATCTAACGACCCTCTCTTTTAAAAATACGAGTAAAGCGATACAACATAAAGCCAATTGTCTAATCTTTCAATTGCCATAGTCATTTCTATGAATTTATTTCATAATTAGTAAACAAATTAATAAGTTTTTAAACTAGAAGGTCTTAAAAAATGGTTGTATGGTTGCTATTTTAATAATGTAGTAGCTTCGAAAATACTTAGAAAGATTCTTATTTTCAGGTACACGTATTTTAAGAAGTATCAAAGCAAAGAAATTATTGTCACAAAGATACCAAGTCTATTTAAAAGAGAGTAGATTTATGGTAACGAATCACAATTCCTTTTATCTTAAAACTAAGTACAATTAAACTGACCTAACTTAAGCGGGCTTAACGTTGTCTTTCTTTATTTAAATCAACATCAACCACATCACATTTTTTATATTTTTATTATCATCATCAACTTATATTTATATTTCAAGATTCCTTTATTCATTTTATCAGTTTACTTTCTTCCAATATCCAACAATCAGCAAACATTTTTTCTGGTCGCCTTTTAATTAAAGAAAAAATGTTGCAAACAAGCGAAGTCAACATTCCATTTGTTATATATACGATAAATATTATTGCAGGCAAAATGGGTGAAGTAACCAAACACCATATACACTATAGTATATATGTTTTTTTTATAAGTATTCAGTTTTTATATTATTTCTTCATTAACAAAACAATTTTAATAGATTATGTACACGTAACAAGCGACCAAACGAGCAAAGAGCGAACCAAGTATTGCATACTTTTGGGCGGTATCAGTAATGAAAATGAAAATAAAAAGGAATTACATAAAATACAATACATAATATAAGTGAAAAAGTGAATGAAGAAATACCCGCATTGCCAGCAATATGCAAATTTTCTTGAAATTGTTTGATTTTTTTTTTCACATTTTTCCTCCTCATTTTTTCGCCCTCGTCAAATGATTTTTACAATTTTTACTTTGACTTTGGTCACCTACATCCTTACATCCTTTGCCTACATTTGGCTTTGAGTTTTTTCCGCTGCAGTATTTTGAAATTTCATTACAAATTGATTTGATTAAACGACTGTAATTACAATGCAGATAAAACATGATGAGATACACGAGCAGCAGCTACAGATACAAATACAAACAGAAATACACCGCCATCAGCTACTTCAGATACTCCTCCGTACTCACTCATACTATTATACAGTAAATATCACAAAATCGTAACGATTTCATCATAATGAAGGGGCGTACAACATCATCGTCTGGTTTTGTTGGCACAATTTATTGTGTATGTAGTAAAGGCACCAATCGACCGATCGACCATTGATTCGAATAAGCAAAAAATCATAAAAAAATTTATAAAATAATATTGTAGCATTATTTGTGCGTCCATTTCGTTGTCCAAACATTATTTTCATGCATAACTGAGTGCGGGGGATGTTGGGAGAAAAAGAGAAAAACTGAAAAACAGAAAATCCAAGCCAAACTAAATCACATCACGTTCAATATTGAAAAACGTTTCGCACCTCGTTGTCACCAATTCCCCAAGTTCAAACGTCCTATGGTTATATTTTTCGTTTAATTCAACTCCAAATCAGCATTAGTATCACATCATGGCAGTTCAACATTGAGCTGAAAAAATAAAAGAGTATATCAACAAACATTGCTTGGGAATAATATAATAATAATATTAA
Organism: Amiota mariae; assembly: GCA_035041805.1. Taxonomy (NCBI): domain Eukaryota; kingdom Metazoa; phylum Arthropoda; class Insecta; order Diptera; family Drosophilidae; genus Amiota; species Amiota mariae. Next base: position 1,671,085 of record JAWNKV010000287.1, read on the forward strand.
AAATTATTTGCTGTGCATCAAAATATACAAAAGTTATAGTTACATAGAGAGGCTTAATAGTAAATACATACTTATGTATATGTAGTACAACGCATACCGCGAAAAGTTATCACACGAGATAAGTTAACAAAATTGATCTTTAAACCTTCACTTTGTTTTTAAACATCGACAATTTTTTTTACACTTTGTGTTTCATTAGCATCTTTAATGAGCTCTGAATGACCCATAATATGGCAATTAATTATCACTTTCACATTAGATATTAATGAAAAGAAAAAAAATGGAGAAATCATAGTTAGATGTTAACACATTATGACACTTTTCTCTCTTCTATGCCTGCTTGCTTGCTTACTAACTTAAGAATTGTAGACAGAGTTCGTTATCGTAATGTCAATGTCAACAGGAAACGGAAATGCTAGACGAGCCATGAGCTCAAAAACGAACAAAAACAAGAACAGGACTAAGACTAAGACTGAGACCAAGACCAAGTATATAAACGAAGTGTAAGTATCTAAGTTAAAAATAAATATGACAAACACTATTCGGATATGCAACAAAGAGCACTATACAGAAAGACAGACATTGCAAAAGTAAAGAATCTGAATCTGCCCGACTTTCAAACGAATGACAAAAAATACGAGAAAAAAGAAGATATTCAAGAAAAATTGCAAATTTATTAGAAAAGCAGCTATGAAGAGAATAAATAAGAAGAAGATGATGGTGATGATAATCATAATGGAAAAGGAGGAGATGACGTTCAGACACGTTTAGACACACTTGACTTGAGTAGTTTTGTGCAGCGAGATAAAGAATTTATAGCGTTTAGCACGTCGTTGCATGTTGGAAAAGAGTGAGTGCATGCAATTGGCTCAGTTGGACGTGAGCTCATTTGATGTGTCGCTTTTCGTTAGGTTGCATTTGTAGATGTTTTCTTTTAGATTTTTCCTATTTTTTGTTAGTATTTTAAAAAGTATTTTTGTATTTTAGAAAGACCAAGAAAAAAACTACATGGTTAAACAAGTACGAGTATGATTTCAAAATTTGGATAAGGGAAAATAATTTATTAACCCTCTCATCAGGAAAGGCCTTCTTGGCAGGTATTCATTTGAAAATGTTTTGATTTTCTTGATTCTCATGTGTCCAAATATCTAAAGTATTGAATGCTGAGTACAAGTTTGCATATAAATTTTATATTCAATTTTTAAAATCAATCGTCTTAAAGAAAAACCTTGTATTTTTCAAAAAACATATAACAAAATACTGCACAGTATTTAGAAATGATATTAGAAAGACACGAGATGGGTTAATTGATTCTGCTCATTTTTAAAATATACGTGCCTTGTGTTATACAAGTAAGTATTAAATTTAATAGATTCTATTGTAGTTCAGTTTTTATCACATAATTATAGCCTATTTTGAGTGTCTTAATGAGAATCGCAATAACTTTGATTCAAAGAAGAACAGTCATTCTAGTCATTAAAAAGCTTCAACTCTCAAAATTAAGGGGTATGCAATGCTTTTGCCTCATTTTTCAATTTACAAACTTGTCTTGTTTACAATATCATCATTTGACCTAAAGGTTTTCCGTCGCGGCTAATTCAACCTTTGACTGAATAACTGAACAACTCAACACAAGTAATTGTTGTTCTTCCTGTAACATTGTGTGTGTGTCTGTGTTGTATCTATGCCACACCCATTCATGAAAACGCCCACAATTGTTTGTTCACAGCACAAAAATTATAATCAACGTTCGCATTATCCTTTAATTTGCATATAATCAAAAAAATAGCTAAAGCAAAAGCGATTTCATTCTTTTGTTGTGATCTTTTCCTTTGTGCTTCCATTTGATTTGACTCGATTCGACTCGACTCGACTTGACTTTGTATCTATGTGTCTTTGTATCTATGTAAGGATATTGAAGAGCGAGGATGAACCAGATTTCGCGCATGGTTGTGTGTTTTCGTTGCTCATTGAAGCATGCTGAGTTTCTGTTCCTTCGGACCATTATTGTTTCGCTAGCTGGTCACTGACACACTTGGTATTGTTATATTTGGTTGGCGTAGTGCTCCCGTTGGCAATGTGTACCTCTTTATGAAAGTGTTTGACTGACTCATTAATGTGACTTGGGATGAAAGTTTGCCTGCAGCTTTTATGGATGTGATTTTCTTTGTAAAACTCTTTCTTTATCATCATAAGCAGGAGTCTAATCAAGAGTGTCTTAATCAATACTGACAATTTCTAGTGATGCCTCTAATTACCTAATTTTATAATGTGTATTACTGCGTGAGCGAGTGAGTCAGTGGGTTACTTGACTAACCGTAAAATATTTTAATGGTTTTCCAACTCCGAAATTAATCGAAATTAGAATTTCGTACAGTTTGATGATGATGTTTAATCAATAAAACTTTAAATTGGCAACTTTTCAGCAAGACAACACAAACATTTTCGACGCAGACATATTATTTTAATGCTGCCTATGACTTTAAGATTTCTTTGCAATTATTTTCTAATACATAGATCTTATGAAAATCCTTTCCAAATGCAATCTGATCTTAAACAAACTGAATTCTCATTGTAACATAAAATGACATTTCCATACAATATAACTTAATTAAACTTAATTTACAACTCATTAACATATCAAAAAGTTTTCTTTTTTAGAAAACTCATTCATTTCAAAATAAACATACTTACACACTTTACATACACATATCTGTTTATTTATGTATGTATCTACATCTGTATGTGTTGATTTGAGGGAATGAAAGCCATAAAAACCACAAAAGTCGCTCCCGAAACATGTTCATTTCTCTGAGTCCTTTGGAGTAGAAACAACAGCAGCAGCTCAAGTTGTCAACAGAATGAAGGCGAAAGCAATAATTTTTAAGGCATTTTGTTGAAAATATTTCTTCTGAACACACAAAAATTTTGTAAAATTTATACTTAAACCTATAATATAAAAAGAAGAAAAACATATTCTAGCATTTCACAATATTGTTTCGGTTATTCCTTACCCACTTACTCTCATACTCACATAAGGTTATAGACTTTTTTAATTCTATTGCTTTCACTGTTCTACACGCACTTGTGAGGTATGAATAAGTTTCATAATAAAACTCGTACATATTTCGATACAATTTAGAATCAAACAAAGTACAAAATACATGAAATATACAGATACATTTGCAGATATTGTGGAATGATTTGTGTGGGACACATAATATATTGGAATACAAATGCAAATATGTGTCTCTTTGTTGATGAAATTGTTGAAGGCACAACGACATAAACGACACTGTACGAAAAAATTGTCTAGAAAAAATGCTTACAAAAAACCAGTAGCAGGAACAGGAACAGGAACAGTAATAGTTAAGGAAAGAATTGAATGAAAGACTGAATGACTGAAATGTTGAAGAATGGTAGTAAGACAAACACAAACAATGAGTATTCCTTCTTCGTTTTACTGTACATGACAGGAATTTAATATATTTGCATTGCACACTTTTCAAAACAGTCGTCGTTAACATCTTTGAGACAATTTTCTAAAGCGACTTAACATACACTTATGCATTTCTTTCTCTGTATATGTCAGTATATATACTCGTAGATATGTATATTTGAGTAAAAAATTGTACATTATTTTACCTTTTAGAAGAAGACATGTTTATATTTTGTATGTATATAAATTGTATTTATTGTCTGTGATTCCATTACTAGCTGTTGATGATCGAAACCAAACTTTAACAAGATTTCAATTCAAAAATATATATATACAGGGTTGTCCATATTCGACGGATCCATGTTTTCATTTATTTGGTTCAAGTAGATTTGTTGACATCACTTTTTGGCCTTGAGACTGTACCCGTTTTGCAGCATTTTCCATAGTTTTAGCTAACATTTCGGCTGGAAACCATTTGGGTTGGGGCTTTAAGTGGCTTGCAATATAATTTAAGACTTTTTGGAAATGTTTTCCATTTTAAATATTTCAATATTGCGCAATTGATCTTTTAGTAATCGTGTAGTCAAGAAGAGTGACCCTTCATTGCGTAGTTTTCATATGATAGCTAAAACGTTACTCCGCACTTACTTAGAACGCATGCATAAACACTTGTACAATGTGCTTTTAATACACGAGCAACTTCACGTAGAGCGACCTTATTTTTTAAAATCCGCTTTGAAATGCATCATACTTGCTTAGCGGTTTTACTGTTTTTTAAAATTCACCTGCACGCAAAATATTGTTTTGTGTAGAGTTGCCATGTATGCGAAAAAATCATTGTAAAACGTTATTAAAAATCAAGATAATCTTTACAAATTTATATTTTATTTAATGCAATGGGATTTTTAAAAATAAAATTATTTTAATGCGTAAGCCACATTATATTTTATGCATATGGCAACTCTGCACCAATAAATAAGCACAAATCTACTCTCATTAACGACGCATTGGCGACGTAAGCATAAATACAAAAAAAAATAAACGTTCTGAGTTAGGTCGCACTTGGGTGTTAAGTTTTAGCTGTCGCATAAACAGAGAAAAAAGTAATATAAAATTATAAAATTAAATTATAAAATTTATTTAAAATATAATTTCTATAAGCTCCAGTAAAAAACAAAGTCAAATTTTTCAATCCAGCATAACCGTCCTTCATTTAAATTATATTTTTCAATATATCTGTAATGCGAAAGTGAATATTAGATACAAACATTTTCTCTCACTACTGATTCGAACATTTTTTTGAAAGCTGAAGCAAATACCTTCCATAAACCAATTGTCATTAAGTTAAGAGTATTCTACATTTTATAAGTAAAAAAAAAATTGCTTTGATTGCTGAATTCTATTAGCTTACTTGGATATTATCGTTCAGCTTGAAAAATCGCTAAAATCATTTCAATACCTAAAGCAGCTAAAAATTATCGACCGATCAAACTGCTGTGTGGATTCTCAAAAATTTTAGATTAACCGACCTATTCTCGTTGTTTTTGCGTTGTCACCTCATATAAAGAAAGCTTTTATCTTTTTTGCGATTCTCGGACAAGTTGAAAGCCGCGCTGTTAAAAAAAACTGTTTTTATAATAATCTGTAAAGTGTATAGTATGTTACCAGTCTGTAAACATCATTTTATGCAGGTTTGTCAACTTAGAAGAAAATTAAAATTTGAAATTTTGAAAATATTAAATATTTAAAAAAAAAAAAAATATATAAAAATGAAAATGGGTTCTCCGAGTAATTCCGACTATTTAAATTTTTTTTTCTGTATTTGATTTTTTCCCCCAAGTTGACAAGCCTGATTTTATGATATACTATGTATTTGCAAATGTATGCAATTGGTGGCACAATATTTTTGAAAATCGATAATTTTTTACAAAACTATTGTCCGACATTGAAAATGGATCACTATTATCAATGATTTTAACACATTTCCTTTTTGCATAGTTTTCATTATATTCCAAAATTTCCGTGAGAAATCAACAAATCGAAAGATTACCCATTTTACAGAGCGATAACAGTGCAGACAAATTAACACCTCCTCAGCAAATGATGATAGATTGTTTGCATAAGGGCTTTCCTTGTCACCGCAAAAAACAATTCACAGCGAGTTATTTGTATGTTAGGCGTTAACAGACATACAATTTTTTTGTCATCGCTTTGAGAATAGGTCGGTAAATTTCCATTTAGAGGATAACAAAATATTGCTTACTGCACAATTAGGCTTCAGACCCTTTCTTAACTGCATCCATCCTTTAGAGAAACTAACCAATTTTACGAAACAACAGTTAAATCAGGAAAAATCAATTGCAATGGTAACTTTAGATGTCCAAGCCGCTTTTGATACAGTATGGCATAATAGTCTTATCCATAAACTATTGAAAATAAGTATAACGTCAGTTCTCGCTGATGTCATGGCCTTATATTTCACAGGTGAATCCTGCAATGTGATTCTTAATGAAGTGCAGTGTACACTTATATACCTATATATCTATTTTAGACGATGGGAAATAAAGTTAAATGCTGTAAAAAGAGCATAAGCAAAACTATCGATAAGATCAATAAAACCATGTGCATCCTATATCCGCTTATAAACCGCATATCCCAGATATGACGCTTAAGAAATCTTATTATGTTGCACATATTGTGAGCTGATTGACGTTTCATATGTTAACATTCTGTTGAGCCCTATTAAGTACGAAACTAATAATTTTAGTTTTAAGTTTAAGTAAGCTTGAGTTAGTAAGGTATAGGTTAGGCATAATATTAGATTATAAATGTAAATTGCTCAGCTGTAAAGATAGTCAATAAAATCTATTTCTCTGTATAAATCGTATATATTGCGCAAACTTTAAGTAAAAATTGTATATTTGGTCAATAAAGCAAACATAAAATAAAATAAATTAGCTTACTGAATCAAATGTATATAGTTTTCAAATAGAATAATAATTTTATAAAAGATAATAGTCTTTTATAAAATCGAATTTACTCTAAATTTTCTTTGCTCCTACTCCATTTTGAAAGAATGTATTCAATTCTATCTATCTATTTATCAATCTCTGTCTCTGTGTCATTTCAGTTGCAATACGCCTCAAAATATGCATTCGGTTATCGCATACGTGATTTTCATACCGGCAATGATTTTGGCCACAAGCAAAATCGTGATTTGAACGGCGTGACACGCGGACAATATCATATTTTATTACCCGATGGACGTATACAGAATGTCGTTTATCATGCGGATGACACGGGTTTCCATGCGGATGTCAGTTTCGAGAGCGGACATTGAACGAAGTACATCACAATTCAATTCATTTCGACTCGACTCGATTCGATTATTTCCAATTTGGTTTGGAAAAGAGTGACAAACAAACAAACTGACAGACAAACAAACAAAAAAATAATCACACAATAAAAAAATTAATAAGAATAACAATTGAAAAAATCAAATAAAACAATATTAAATAAACTCTCTTTTAATATTTGTTAATTTTCTGCCACTAATTGGCAACTTTGAGTTTCCATAATCAGCATCTTCACCATCATCACCAAACATTGATGGCAGCCATCATGGCTATAGACATCATTATCATACTCATAAACTCATTCTCATTACTATCATCATCTTCATCATCATCAGTTCAACAGCGTCAATTATTTACGCATTTAAATTATATTTTTAATTCAATTTTCATATTTTTTACATAAGGACAAATACAAACCCAATGAAGAAGAGAAAAAGAAACAATCAAACAAAAAATTATTTGTATATTTATTTATTTTAAAAATATTTTAATGCATAAATTAATTTGTTGTTTTTTTGTATTTTTCTTGTTTAATTAAATTATTGTTATTTTTCATTTTGTGGTTAATATTTTTTATGTAATTTTATTGTGCAATCACACACACACGAACATATCAATACAGTAATAGTAATATACACGTGACTCGAAATTAATTTAATTTTTAAGTAATTTAAATTTAAGTTAAAGTTTTTTTTTTTTTCTGTTATTTTATTAATATTCATTTTCATTTTGCTTATTTGCTAATCTTTCTCAATTTTGTAGCAATTTTTTAATGTGCAATAATTTATTTACACAATTTGTGAAATTTTTATATATTAAACTTTTACATACAAACATTTGTTATTATTGCTATTATTATTATATTTAATTGTTAAATAATATATTTTTTGTTTAAATATTAAGCGAATGTCACACGAAGTAAGACCCCAAATATGCAACAATAACAACAAACATTTAATACAATAAAATTCTATAAAGTGCAATAATAATTTTAAAGTATACAAAGTAAATAAAATTATATTTTAAATTGTAAATTTTTAATATTTAGTTGCTTTAATTGTTTCATAATAGAGAAGATTTCAAATATGTTTTAGTCAATCCAATATAAACTCATTTCGTTTTAACAAATTATTTTCCAGAATTTGTTTCCAAAATTCTACAACTTTTGGTAAGTACTATGCATGGAAAACCGCTTTTATTCTCCGAAATCAAATCGTTATTGTGGACAAATCTGATGGTCCTAAGTTTGCTGAAAAACCCGCTTGTGGTAGCATCTGCCAACGAAGATGTTACTGACAGATTTTGAATCCCACAAGCGTCTTCAAGCATTCGAGAAACAGTAGTTTTCTTTAAGTGAAAGCAAAAAGGGATCGCTTCTAGCCAATGACTCATATTTGAAAAAATTATGTTGTATACTTTTTTTTACAAAAAACAAAATTTAACTTTAAAATTCAATAGCATACCTGATGCTCAAGAAAGCTGGCTACTGTGGTCTACAATTTTACTGTGATAGGATAAGGTGTAAAAGTATACTGACCGTTGATTTGTAAGTTTTGTGATGATCGATATTTGATTAATCTACACTAATATCTTTCTAACCCATGCCACTTTCCTCACGCGGAGCCCGCGCGAGCTGGGGTCCATTAAAAACCGAACAAGACTGGCTATCGACCACATATCACTTCGGTACTAAACTACAAGAGTTAGAAGACATGCAATACAAACAAAGTGACTACTTAACGGCTACATACTCAGCCATTTTTTCCAAGCATCATGCACTATAAAGTCACATTTAAAATAAAGCAAACGAATTTAAAATGATCACACACGATGCGTATTCTAGAATTGGTAAACAACTATTTAGTGGTATAAGGATCATTACCGACCTATTCTCAAAACGATGACAAATAAATTGTATGTCTGTTAACGCCTAACATACATACAACTGACTGTTAATGGTTTTTTGCGGTGATAAGACAAGCTCTTAAGCAAACAATTTATCATCATTTGCTGAGGAGGTGTTAATTTGTTTGTGAAAAAAAATGTTAATTTGTGTGCACTGTTATCGCTCTGTAAAATGGGTAATCTTTCGATTTGTTGATTTCTCACGGAAATTTTGGAATATAATGAAAACTATGAAAAAACCTAATAAAAAATTACTCAGTCCTGTAATCTTGATATATTATCCACAGGGTACATTTAGTATAAGCGTGTCAATAATATGCTAGCGACTCAGCACCAAAACAATAACATATATTGTCTGATTTTTATGGTAAAATTTATTTCTGAGACTAAAAGTACAAACAAGTTTAATGATTTTGTTGCCAAAATCATGTAATTCAAATCAAAGGATCATTTTTTCATTTTACAATACTAATAAACTTATAAGAAAATAATTCATCTGTGCTGAAATCAAGTTAACAAAAGTAATAAAAACAAGAGAATAATTTTTTCCAATACTGTAGGAAGGCGACATAATGATACTTTGTAGAGACAGCTTAAGCAAACAACAACTGAAACACTAATCGGACATCAAACATGATTCATTGGTTTGCCAAGCTTCCTTTGGTTTTCCAAAGTATTGGGAAGTATAAGTTTGTCATAATGTTTGTAGAAGGAGACATCGGAGACTCCATAAAGTAAATATAATCCTGATCAATGCGACGAGACGAGTTGATCTAGCCATGTCCGTCTGTCTGTCTGTCAGTATTTATGAGCTATAGAGTTGAAAATGGACGGAGCTTTATTTTCACCATACGCAGTACATTTGTCGGAATCAGCCAAATTCGAGTTCATGTTCTTATTAGAAAAACTTTTTTGATTTTTTGTACTATCAAAATTTTGACACTATAAGTTTCCGACGCATTCAAATTTCAAGACCCTCGGACCTTTTGGATGGTCGTAAAGAGTATTACAACTTCGACATTGCCAAAGTTAGTCTTCTTTTACTGGTTTCAGTCTGAAACTGACATTCAGTAAAGCACATCGAAACAATATGTTTACCTCAAAATTTCAAATGAAATTCAATGTCCACAAGTTTTAAAAACATCAAAAATTATTTGTTTATATAAAATTGCATCCTACTGTTATTTTTAACTTACATACTAAATGATCCTTTACAGAAAATTTAATGAAAAATTTACGCTCTAAATATCTCATCTTCGGAAATCAGTTATAAGTAAATTAGTAACAAAAATGCGAAACTTAACTAGAAAATTTTATTGATCTTTTGGTAAGTGTGAAGTGTTTTAGATTCAGTAATTGTTTTTAATCTCTTATTCTTTTACCTTGAGAAACAAAAGTTACATTATTTTTATGCTCTGATCTAAATTGTTGTGGTAATAAATTACATTTAATATTTTCTGAAAGACAAAAGATTTTAATGTTTAAATGTAAAATTACTTACTGACTTATATAATTTTATTTGCAAATAAAATTGCATTTATTATTACATATATATAAATTTTATTACTTGAGGCCTTGATATTTATACACAATATATCGTATACAACCTTGCCATAACTTCTGACCCGACATATAGAATTTGTTATTACATTTATTTGCAAATATTATCTGAAAATGTAAATCAACAAAAAATGTTAAGTTCAAATCAATTAAAAAATTTGAATTTGATTTCAAAGAAGCACTTAAGGTTTTATCTATGACTTTTTGTACTGTTCTTATTACACCCTCGATGATATATATACGATGTGTATTTTCACTTTACTATAATGTTTGTATTGCAATAATAAGAGCATTGATTAATTAATTAATTTATTAGATTCAAAGCAAATACAAACTAATTAAATATTTTACATTTTTCTTTCTCCGATCCAAAATGTGACATTCTACTAATTAGATATGCATTTTTAAATTTTATCTTCAAATCTAACTAACCATGCCAGTTCTATTCTCATATTACTCAGATATATGCTTATCAGATTATTGAAAGGTAAGCCCGTCAAAACTTACGTTATTTAGATTGCCAATCAATCAATTTATGAAAAGACTAAATTTCTTATTTTAATTATATGAAACTTAAATTCCTTCTTAAATTAACTGAGGAAAATTAAAATATATTATTAATTTGATTTGAGGATTATAAATTTGTTTTGTTTTACCTCATCATTTTGTTTGAACCTTCTAACTTTTCAACATAAAAATAAAAGTCCTGTGATTGGTTTGGCTTCCTATCCCCATTCAACTTTGAGTTCAATTAAAATTAAGCAGGAATATTTCAAGATGACTTTTTCTAGAGGTTGCAAATAACAGTCAACTTTTTCAATAAGTCTGACTGATTGAATCTGTCACTGGCCGACAATTGACTTTTTTCGAATCAGTTACTGACTGATTGGAAAAGTTGATTGTTATTTGCAACCTCTGGAATAAAGTCTTGTAATTAGAATTGCTGCTCCCCAGCAAAATTTCATCAAAATCGGTTGACATAAAAATCTCAGACGTTTGGCAAAAAATAAAAACTTACTCCTAAAAAAATATCTGTATCTCCACAACTACGCTAGCTACTGGGTTCAAATGTAGCTAAGAACCATCCATGGACCCCATAAGTCTAAAATTGCCAAATTTTTGAATAAAATAAAATAAAGAAAGTTATTTTGGCTAAACGAAGTTTAATAAATTTCTCAAAAGTTCGTTTTGAAAACCAATGCTTTTCATTGTAGTAGGTTATGGATGAATTGGAATCATTTTTAGGGTTCCGTAAACATAAGGAGCTAACGGGACCCTATTACTAAGCTTACGAAGTCCGTCTCCTGCTCTATCTCATGAACCGTAATAGGTAGAGAGTTGAAATTTTCACAGAATGTGTAGAACGACTAATACTAAAAATACACATTTTTAGAAGCATTGTTCTTTAATTTGACCTTTTGTTTAACAATTTTCTTTTTTTTTTTTTTTTAGAATACTTTTAGGCTGTTAATTATGCACATAATTTAATATTTTAAGCAAAAAATCTTGTACGACGCTACGGAACCAACCGTGTGCGAGTCCGACTCACACTTGATTTTTTAATTTGTACTATTACATAAAGACTACTTCATCTCATAATCAAATAACTCGACAAGTTTATCAGTTCCATACACACATATGTACTTTATGGGGTCTCCATCGCAAGGTTCTATGCATTAGAAACATAAAGGCAAAGTGATAATACTTATTCGTGCTACTGTGATAGTATAAAAGCATCTTAGGTAAATACTGTGTATGTGAAGTGAAATTTATGATTGACGTTACGGAAGTTTAATTTTGTTCCATGTTTTTTTAATGATTTATTCTTTTTTTTATTATTATTAATTTATTTGAGTTTCACATTGATTAGTTTTTATTATTGTATTTTTTTAATTCAAATTTTATACACTTCAAAAAAGTGTAAGATTGAATGAGCATATTATAGTTAACTCTAATTTTTGTAAGGGATCGCCATTAATTTCCGACCATTTGCCCTTTCATCTATTCAGATGTCTGTCCATGTTTTTGCAAGATATCCATATAGTTTTAAGTGATTTTGAAATGATATTTTATGTATACTGTCCAATTGGGTTGTTGAAGCCGTAGAAGACCAATCTCAAATCATTTGTTACACCAGAGCCACCTATATGGTCGCTCAATCAAAGTCAATATGTGAACTATTTTATTTTTATTATTGAACTTCCAAATTAATGAGTCTGTTTAAAAAATGTTAATATGTATGTTATATACATAATAATCAAATTTAAGTATGTGAAGCGTATCTAAGTTTTTGTAAAACCAATGTAAGAGGGTTTTCTTGTTTCTATATGGTTATTTATTCTTCCATATTGTTTTGTTCTTTTTCTTTTTAATTACCAATAAGTTAATGATCGCAGCACAGTTGAAGATCATGAAGTTTGCTTTTGTTTTTATTATTATATTATAATTTCTGTTTCTTTTGTTTTAGTCTTCATAGTTGTTAAAATAAAAAAGTTGCAATTCATTGCATTCCACAAACAAGTCCGCCAAGTAATTCTTTTGTTTTATGGGTGCGGAGTTTTGTATCAAACCAAGAAAAAATGCAACAAATACATATAAGTACCAAGAAACATACATCGTTAGTGTTAACAAATGTACGTATCTCGTATGTTGTTGTACCTATGATTGTTCCGGCCAACATTGAACTTTAAATGGTAGCAGAGGGAGCAGTTTGGTTATTCTCTGATAGTTTAACATACAATTTTATTGTATTATTGTATTTTTCAAGTACAGTACATTGGTTAGTAATTATTGTGCATTTATTGTTTCGATTCAATGCAATTCGATTCGATTGATATGTTTCATCAATGATTATTGGATTATTGATTCAATGATTTGTATTCTCTTGGTGTTGTTAAACTTAATTAAAATTCCTCAATATGTAATAGTAATGAAATTTTAATAAAAACTATTGAAATTGTTGAAATGATAACAGGTCTTCTTTATTCAAGTTTTATGTGCACCTTGACACTTCAAATTATAGTATTTTGCATTACAGATTTCTATTTGGGGTTTTTGCAAATAAATTTCAAGCAGCGCACAACCTTCATTTCAAAAGTTAAGCGAAAAGTGATGATACTTGATAAATGAACTGATGACACAAATTACTAAATACAATATTTATGAAATCAACTTATTCGCTACAATTTGAATGAAATACTTACATAATTTGTATATTTTTTGTTATTTTGAAGTTATTTATCAATTATAAAAATATTTATTTAACAAAAAATCCAAATTACCAACTCAAATTGTACACGGAAATAAAGGTCAATGGTAGCATATATTTTTGAAAAAGAGTATGTATATATTTCTCTTAAGCATATGAGTGTCTTACGTTATTTGTAACATGATGTATTAACATTCACGTGATTCTGTATTATAATAATGAGGAATCTTTCAGTTTCCTGAATATAAATTCAACTGAAATTCAACTGAGTATATAATATTGAGATACAATTTGAAATAGACAAAAATGGGTCATCATATAACAATTGTTTGGATAACAAGGATGAAAAGTCATTTCATATTTATATAGTAAATTCCTTTGCAAAAATGATTTGCTGTAAGTACAAAATTGATAGAATATTCCAATTAATTCTTTTGACGAAATGTTACGAGCAATGGGAAGCAAGGTTGAAAATTTAAGAAAGAAACGCCTGATATGTGCTACATGTCTAGAATACGAAAATTTATAGAATCACAATAACCCCCATAAACCACAGTTGGAGGGAAATAAATAATAATGAAATAAAATTGTTTTAATTGACAATTAAATTTTACGACCTTGAATGCTAATACTTTCATTCATGTTAAATTAAATGAAATTTAATAACATAATTTTGTCGTAACTATGTATACCGTGTCATTAAGATGTTAACACATGACTATAAAATAATCTACAATAATTCATAAGCGCAATTGAAATTATTACAAAATTGCGTTGTTACTCTTAATATGAACGCAAGCAAATAAAAAATTGAGATTCGCAAGCAAACAAAAACAACAAATTCAATTCAACAATTCACAATGATTTTCGCGTTTATTAATGTTGATACACGTATTTCTCTTGGGGCATCAATGAAGTTCCCACTTTGCTGCCGCTCAAACGTCTCCCGTGGCATCTGCCTCGCCTGAAGGTTTTCCAGTTTGTATGTACATGTTCTGTTTCAGAGACAACAAACGCATCTCGTCGATCGATCATTTATCAGACGCCTGTAGAGCTGTCAGGAATCACAAACTGTTCGTACGCACACAGTTATCACTTCCGTATGCGATTGTTAACACCTTTTGACATGGCTAGTAACATTTTTTTGACCGTTGTCAATTCCACTCGGATTGGAAGTATGTGAAGCGTACAGAATGCTGCCCCCAAACTATTACAGCTCGACATGTGTTGGCAAATGTCAGTTGGCAACTGTTTTGTAATTTATCAAGAAATCTCAGATTCAATTTTCATTTATCATATTTAATTAAAAACTTCAATTAAAAAGTATATTATTTTTTATGTTTAGACTAAAGGTCGATTAGGCCTTTTTCGATTTCATAGCCATTTAAACTAAAAAGTTATTGCTTTGGTTTCATGGGATTCATTCCTCGATGCGTCTACATAGTCTTGGATGACATTTACATTGAATTTGATGTTTGTTTGCAGTTTGTTTTTGCATGCGTAAACATCCTTAAGGTAATTGATTCGTTTCGGTTCATTTGAGATGTTTGAGGTTTACTAAGGTTGATTTGTTTTGTGAATCAATTTTGTAAATCACATAATGACAATGAAGTGAGCTATTAATTTTCAATTAGACGCTGACAAATGTACTCTAATGTTATTTTAATAGTTGTAGACCTTTACATAAAATTTCATGAATTTACAATTGGAAATGATATAAACAAATTTATTCTCATACTATATAAAATTTTTATTAAATTCACAATAACAAATTTTATATTTTTAGTGTATCTTTAAAATATTTGCATCTTATGAACTTATAGATAAGATTCAGATAATTGTCCAATCAAGTCTGAAATGCATTGTATTTGCATGGAAACGCATAGTTTGGTCTTTGGAAATTTAAACCGAACCAATTTCATTCAGATTGGAAGCAATATTAATGGTAGCGGACAAAGGTCAAAATCACAATACCCAAGCAACAATGAAAAGAAATGAGAATGTTATATATAAGGAAAAATTGTCTTCGAATCAAACCTAAAATGAAAAGATTTTACAGTCATATGCTGATACGAAGCATATTGTGTATGCGTATTGTCCACAGTTGGATGTAAAGGCAAAGTCCAGACGTTAATCCTATTCAGTTGTCAATCATGAAGTTGAGGCTTCTAAGACTTGATTAAGATCCCATTAACATAAATGAAATTTGGGCATGAATAGATCTACATATATTCCCAGAAACAGTTTTCAGAAACTGGTAGCAAATATAACTTAGGAACTGTTTTAAAAAATAGTAGCATAGGACGAAATATTAAATAACAAGAAAATCAAATCTTGTTACAACAAACCATGCGCATCCTGATCATTAGATTTCTAGAATTAATAGGAGTTCTTTTGAAAGTAAACAAAAATTTGTTGTATTGAAAATAGTTCGAGATGAGTCTGTCAATAATCAGTGAGTAACTCTAATTAGTGGTAGTGATTACATTAACATGTGGCAAACTTCCTTTCAAGTTTCATTTAATGACAAATGTGAACAACTTAAAAATTCCATAATTACAATTCAGTCAAGGTCAGTCATGCCAATTTTTATTCTTTTTACTAAACTTGTGTTGTTTTAACATAAAAACCAAATCACATTTTTAGAGATCACGCAAAAAATACTACAGCATCACATAAGTTTGCCCATTTATCTTGGAAGCAAACCATCATTACCAATTTGGGCTTTGTTAGAATGAATGAATGAATGGTTTCACGAAAAATAACGATAAACGGATGCACGTTGCACTTTTGATTGACATTAATTGCCACAAGAATTCGTGGTAGCAAAAGTTACTACAACAAAATGTTGTGGCAACATTGAGATGAAACTGTTAATGATGAAGTTGCATATTGTTGAGTTAACTGAAATATTATTTTTAAATTCATTTTTTGTTGCACTAAATTTGTTTGTTTGTTTTTCTTTTCGTTTGTTTCATGTGTGAAACATGTTGTAAGCATATTAATTCTAGTCTTCTGCTTTGCAAGTATGAAGGCCATAAAGTTATGAGATAAAGAAACATAATACATTATAATACAAATTTTTAATTTTATTTAATTATAACGCAAATGTTGCAAGTGACATGAGAAAGACATTAAATGCAGCTCAACTACAAATTGACTAACATTGGCATAGAAATTAAATAAATTAGCGCATTGCAAACCAAAACTGCAACAACTGACTAACTGAGTCTAGTCCAGAGTTTCTTTAACTGTACTAAAGGACATAAAGGACACATAGGACTCAGTGTTCAGCGATAATTTTAAAACTATTCAGTTTATGAAACTCTGGTCTAATCGGCAGCACAGGGAGACACCAAATTGAACTCGACTGCCAAAAACATAAAAGAACCAATACTTATTCTTTTTTTCTTCTTTAGTATTCTTTCTTCTATTATGAAAAATGATTTTTATCAGAGTTTCTGTCACATGCGACTTCCCACACTGCCACGCCCAATTATTAAACGCGAGCTTTTCTAATAAAAATAATAAGGAGCTCACAAAACTTGGCAACTCATTGTGCGTGTAGAGAGAGTCATTGTATGAGGGAAGGACGAGCGGTGAAAGGGAGGCATTAGATTTGCGCTCAACTCGACCGAAGTTGCCGATAAGTGCGCTCATATTTTTTTCTATAGTTCGCTATTTTAAACTTTCACAAAGCGAATGCCATATTAATTTTTATCAAAAGTATGTAACATGATAAATGAGATCTCGTAGGCCATTATAAATGATCACTACAAGGAGATAAATCTCTATGACAATAGCGTTTACTCTCTGGTCCTCAGCCGAAAAAGTTTAAAGTTTCAATACTTAGATGAAACAAAAATAAATAAACTCCCTTAAGAATATTCTGGATCTGGAATGTCAATAGTTCCCAGATGGGCCCTTAGTTTTTGAGATATTCATCTGAAATTTGGACCCAAAAACAAACTTACATTTTCGTTAAAGGTACAAAATCATCAGGGAAACCGACGATTATAAATGTAATACTTGTATTTTTCTTTCTATTATTTCTTTTTTGTAAATTTTTTATCGTCGCGACTGTACTCTGCGCATATGAAAATAAGTTTTTGGCCTGGACGATAATAAAATCCCATTTAAGTTTTGACGATAACTTTAGCCATTAGTTGTGTTTATTTCACTGAAAGTATGGCGTAGATAACTCCACTTGAGACTCCCAACTCTTCACCACACTCCTTCAGTCTTCTTGGCGACCATTTAGGCGTTTTTTAGCTGTCATTTTCAAAACTTAAGTTGCGCCCAAGTTTTGTCGCGAGTTATGAGAGCATTTTATATATTTTCCTCCTTTTTTTTTTGTTGAATAACTTCGATTGTGTGGTATGTCTTTTATTTTTCTATTCTTTTCACAGAGATAAGTGCGTTGATGAGTTAGGATTTTCATTTGATAATGACAAGAATAATGTCCTGGAAGAATAGTTTAGAATTGGTAGGAGAATTTTGAAAAATGGTTATAGTTTTCAAAGAAAACTCTGTTTGTGTTTCCTATCATTTCTTTATTTATAAGTGTTAAAAATATTGTTTACTGTCTGGAACTTAAATAGCAAAAGGCAAATACAAAGAGTACTAGTATTGAAGGGAAACTTCTTCTCCATAACAAGACACAAACATTGAAGTAAACAAGTCAACAAAGGTTATTGCTCAATCACTCACACTATCCACTATCCACCATACTCATACTCTGAGTGAGATCCTTTTATCTGAGAACAGTTCACGACTGATGTATTCTAAGAAGTCAGGAGACGAAAGAAAAGAGCTTAGAAAAGAAACAGAAAACATTAACAAGGATAAATGATGATGCAGTGAGCATAGTGAAATGCAGAGATAGCAACTGTAATTGGTTACTTGCTATGCGAAAAGTAACAAGAAAATCTACACGGTTATTGTACAAGACAACAAAATAGATAAAGCAATGCAGAATAATATTAACTTCGTATCACCGAAGCAAATATACCTTTCGCCACAAACAACAACAATCCCGACCATAAAGTGTGTATATGGGGACTATCACTTCCAGTAATTGAAGAACATATCATCAATGCAACGCAAACAAATGATTTTATTTGTAGTATTAAGCTATGAACAAGTAAACCAAACACGTTGAATGAGAACTACCTATTCCTCTCTCAATCGGAACACACCTAAGATAGAAAAAACTGAGAGTATAACATGGATAAACATGGACTCGATTCCATTTGTCACGCTGATGTTTTTCATTTTTACTTTATGGGATCTTCGAATCACAATTCTATCCGTTACAGACAGGAAAGCAAAATCATAATATCCATTCACACTTGCAGTATGAATGGTATATAGAATAGGAAAGTGTGCGCTTGAGTTTGAGTTAAACGTAAATGACGTCTATAGAATCAGAAGGTTTGTGGGGTGTAGTAAGGTGAAATTGATTACAGAATATATTTTGTATGGAAATCAATGTTAAAGGCAAGAAAATCCTACTTTTTATTTTTTATCAACTGCATCAACTAATTCGTTAGTAAATTACCTTTTCCAACAATGACGATGATGTTATCTAAGTATGTTAGAAACTACAGTAGACAAAACAAAACTTATTTAAACAAGTTAATCGTAAAGAAAAATGAAATTCATTAACCAAAAATGAAATTGAAACTTTCATTTACTATTATATAACAACTTTATTATAACCAAGTGTCAAGCGTGACTCATGGATGGATAGATGGAATCTATCTTCAGCATCTTCACCATCTTCAGGGAGTACAAGATTTTTGTAACTAATTTCATTAAATGTACATTTAAGCAAAGTTTTTATTTTTACTTCTTTTCTTGATGATAAAAAAAAACATACTTATTGTAAAGTTTTTATTTTTGTCGTCGTCTTCATAGTCATCACAATTCGCTTTGATTTTCATCATTTGTCAAATTGTCATTACAAGTTGGTGAAAGAAAATTGTGAACAAGTTTCAGCTAAAGGCACTTTCACAAAAGTTGTATAATTTAGAATTTGTTGGCTTCTGATGTTTGGGTTAGAGGGTTACATACATACATAGTATAGTATAGTCTAGTATAATTCATTTGCTCGTTCATACACAAACGTGTTGGCTTAAAATGTCAAAAATATTATTTAAAAGTTGTGATTAAGTGCAGGAAAATTTAATGCATTTCGATATGTTGAGCTATGAAAATTTATTTTCAATGTTGATTATATGAGAATGAAATTGGCTTAAATTTTTGGAAAAGAAATGTGAGTTAAGTTTCGGTTAAATCATATACATATATAAGCCATGGAAAGATACGCACAAAATTTATTTAAAAATATAAGAAATTTTCCTCAAAAACGATTGTTGTGGGCAACCACTTTTCCCTGTTCAATTAAATACTAATCATGTTCTTATACTACTTATATAACAGACAAAAGTAATGGTCAAAGTTTTATTATGTCAATTGATGAAGATTGCAATTAATAATAAAATATTTAAGTAACTTCAACAATTATATGTGAAACGGAAGCAAAAATCCGCATAGAAGAAGAAATTTACTAAAAGATTTTGCTACAGTAAGTTTATAGTACAATTGATATATTGGAATAATTTGCTGTAGAGCAATATGAAGAAAAAATGTTGTTGATGACATTTCAAGTTGTTGTTATTGCATTATTGAATTGTCGCGGAGCAGTTAGAGACGAAACACACGAAATAAAATTAACATTTAAAAGAACAGACCCAAATTCTTGAGCATTTAAAATTTTTTCCGCGAAAATCAAATCGTGCAACAAAAACCACAACGCCAACAACAATAACAAAATCAAAACCAATAACAAAACCAAAAACAAAAACAATACCGAAGACAACAAAGCGTGTTGAATCACTTGTTGTATATTTGAGCATTTGAGGCGAGAGAACAACAACAACAGCAGCAACAACAAGTAACTTGCAACAAAACCTACATTCATCAACTACACAGAGGCTAGTAGACATTTAATATTATTGTGCTAGTTTATATATTTCATAAAAATATTGATACTATTTTTACTTGTAGAATAACTTGAGCTTTGAATGAATAGAGTCAAGTAAAAAAAAAAAACAAAAACTAAGCTTTCAACTATTTCGACCGACTCCTTTTAACATATGAATTCCATCATAACCCAACTATTCGGCAACTATATTGTACATCTATGATCCGCTTAACGTCAGCAGCAGCAGCAGCAGAAATTGAGGCAGCGGTAGTAAACGACAATTGCATTGGCGCACCTCGAAAACGTTGCAAGAAAGAGTAAAATACAGAAAAAAAATATTGTATGTAGATATCTAAAGAAGAAATAAACTGAAAATGAGTGTATTAGAATCGCAACTCTGTAATTGGCGGCTTTTTGAATCACATTTTTGTCTGTCCTGAGGCAATTTTCTTCAGCTTAGTTGGTGGCACTTGCCACTTGGCACTTGGCAAGTTAAAGATTTCATTGAGTTTGTTGTTGATTATCAAATCTTAAAAGTAAAGAGTGGGAATTTCCGAAAAAAATTAAGTAAAAGTGAATTCAATTAGATACAATCGACATAAATTGTTCCTCATTTTTTCACTTATTCAATATTCAGAATACATACTCGTATTACATTTATTCAAAAAGTATTGAACTTATGTATTTATATTTCATATTGAAATTATGTACTCAATAAAGGTTATTATTCAAACTCAATTAGAACTAAGTAATAGTAGATATTATGCCCTTTAGTTTGGTATTACTTAGTTGAAGTATGTAGTAAGTTTGTTGTCACTATGACATTTTAAGGGTATAATTATAATATTGTATTTATAGAAAAACTATGAGATGAAGAAATTATATCTTAAGAATTTACACTTATTGTGGAAGTCGTTATAAAATCAAAAGTCAATCAATCAATGTACCTTTAAAAACATGTATAGTGTGCGTGTGTGTAGCTTCTCACATACGAGGTGTGGTAATAAAAACCCGAGATTAATGAATTTTTAGGAGAACTATGTATGTGCCCATGTCTGAGGATATATGGTATGTAAGTTATTTGTGTCAGGTATATTTTTGATAAGTGTTTTAATTCTTCTACTGTAACTACTTATCTTATTTTATAATAAATGTCTATTAAGTACTAATCTGATATGACAATCCATTAATAAGTTTTTTTTTGAAAAATCGTTATCAATTTAGTAATGGACAAAAATCCCAACCAAAAAATCTGAAACCGTTTAAGATGTACAACAAAAGCGACTCACTTGGCTAACAACTACAACCGCAGCAGTAGTTCATTGTCTGACTCAAAACTCACATTGTGCTTATTAGGCAGTTTCGCGAACTAAGTGTCTCGTTGTTGGCCGAATTTATTGCAGTGGGAACGGAATCCAGCAGACAAATTTATAAATAAATGATAAATATAAAATTGTAACAACATAATTAGGGACTTCACTCAAACGTATACATATTACATAAGCTGATTATATTTAACACTGCCTAAACTAATAGGCTAAATAAACGATCAAATTATTTGATCAAATGGTTTGATGCGGGTGTTTGATGCTGCCAACAGACATGGAGTTTCTTCACAATTTTTTGTTGTTTTCTGAAGCGCAATGAGTTCGGGTAGCGGCTATTGTATAGTATACACAAACAACAACCTTTTCTTTCCATTGTCCGCACACACGTCTGTCTAAGACGAAATCTATGCAAAAACAACGTTTTGGTTCTTTTCTCCACAGCTCGCACTTACGTCTCTCCACACACACGTATCTTCATAAGAAATTTTTAATTTTTTTTTTTGATTTTTTTAAATTTATTATATTTAGCCATAAAAAATGTTTAAGCGATTGGTTAAACTAAATGGAATATTGCTTATACTGAGGGCTGCCAACTTTGTGAATCACAACAAGTCGTTCACATAATTGTCTATTAAATACACGTTGATTACTTTTACACGTTTGTGTGAAGACCCTAAATATAATTCCGAATTAATTAGTAAGAAGAATTAAAATTGTAAAATCGTAATAATGATTGTGAAATGTATCATTTATTTTAAGTTTCAACAACAGAAAGGAAAAGACGTGTTTTTTTTTATTTTGTTCTCTAATATCATTTGGGAATTTGCAAAGCAATTTAAATAATGTGTAGCAGCATAGCAACATTACTTTAAAACTACACCTCGTAATGTGAATATGAAAACTCCATCATTATAATCTTCACATTCATCACAACTCTTCATATTTACTTAAGAAGTACATGCTACTTGGTTTCATATCAAAAATGAAAAGTGGTTTTCTATTAAATAATATTCAATCATTTACCATGTTTTTGTTTATTTCTTTTTTTTTTTTCTTTTCAGGGTTAATTGCCATTTGTTGTACAATTACACTAGATTGTTATAATTAAAATCGGAACATGTAGAGCATTTGGATATATTGTTAAATGATTTTGAAGAAATGATTTTGAAGTGGAAAATTATAATGTGTATAAGTAAATATTTGTCGGAAGCATTCGAAACACGTTTATTAATGAGTTCAAGTGCATATTGAGTTGTGTAGACACATAGAACACCTGTGATAAACATCTAAGCGGCGAGTATAAGATACTTCCTTAACCACAATAAAACAAAATTACAGATTTAATTTAAAAGCTTAAGACTTTGATGAGTTGCCAGAAATTGAGATGGATGGGAAAGTTTTGTTCATTAAATGTATGAATAATGAAAAACAAGTATCTATAACTTTAGTTATTTAACTTTTGAGCTAAGCCAATTTTGTACTCAACATAATTCACATGTAACTAAAGATAAAGCTAGGAAAAAAAATGAAAATCCCTTAACCAAAACGTGCTTATATTGTATAACAGTCGAAATTCCATCATTCTTATGTTATGTATGTGAGTATTCTCACAGTGGCATATACGAGTACATATGTATATTTATGTACATATTTCTTTTGGGTTTGATGGCATTGCTTTGCCGCATGTGGCAAGTACATAACGTATGAAGAAGTACGTAAGTATGTACATACTACGTCGAAAGCAGCAACGTAAAAATCCAATATTTGACGTGACCTCAATGAATGATGAAGATGCTCTAAAACTTAAGCTTATGTTAGTAAACTATAAAGTCGAAGGCGGCAATGATAATGCTGATGATGCCGATGATTATGATGGTGATGGTGATGCTGATGTTGATAAAAATGATGAGACATGATGATGCTTTCTACACTCATCATCTGTTGATGTGCAAGTGTTGATTCACATATTTGTATTTTATATTTTGTTGATTTACTAATAATTTTACTATAAATAAAAGTACTAAAAAGTAGATGATCGCAACTAGTGGATACCCTTTATTTTCCATAATTTCAAAGCCTAAAGTATAGTCACAACAATTTATTGTATATAAGTTGATATTTTCATAGTTAAAATTATTGAAACTGTAATGATTTTATACTATGAAGCTCTATGGGAAAGATATGTTCCTACAAGAAGAGAATTTTATATAAACTTTTCAATTCTATTCACCTTTCTAGGACTCATTCTGGTTCTGCAATAGGCATATTAAGATTCTTTGCCATAAGAGTAATACTACAATATCTCAAAATTGTAGATATTATTGATGAGTTTTCTTATATGTAACTAAGTATGTTACTATAAAAATCTACTATCTAATGAGTTATATTGTAAATTTTTCTGCTTTATAGTTTGCAAATTAGTAAACCAAACAAAATTTCAGCTTTCAGACATTATTTCAAATAACAACTGAGTTTGTGTTCCCAATTTAAGCTTGAACTAAATTACTTTTACTCTACTTCGATTTGCTACCTAAAATGGAAAAATAATAAAAGGCTTTTAGAACGGCATTCGAAAAGCTTATGTACGAGTATGTAAAGAATTTGTATATATAAACTTAAATTACATTATTTTTCAGCTTGAAATTATATTTATTTATTATTTAAATAATTAAAATAAAACATGTCATTATATACGAGTATAATCATAATGCACCACAGTGATTCGGAATACTACTAAGTCCAAAGTGTTTAAAAAATACAATTTAGAAGCCACAATATCTTGTCATTTTAAATCTTTCACATTAATAACTAACTGGAAACTTTATTCAATTTGAAATATTCTAAGTTTTTATTCAACATCCAAAGACATTCCACACCTTTATACTAAGTACTATAATAGTTATGTTACTGATCGCTTAAGTATTTAAACATTTATTAAATATAATAAGATTTCAATTTTCAAAAACCTTTTCGCCATGTACCTGCCACTGTATCAACAATCAACTTGGTTTCTCTACACTATACTATTAGTGTACTTTATTGATTTTATTCAGATGCGTGTTCGATAAGTACAATATTATAATTTTGTGCTAAAATGCAAATAAATTATATTTCGGCGGTGCCATATAGATTTTCCAGTGAGCAGCAATACCATGATTTCTTTAGTATTGTCAATGTTTGAGAAGACACCCACGCATTGGCTTAACATGAAAGTAAGATAAACCCAACCCAGAGTTAACATTTAATTGTGTTATTTCTGTTTATGATGATGACGAGGATGTAGTACCATATTCGTATAATCAATGGCATTAACAACAAAGCTTAATGGTAAGCATATGACATCCAAGTTACTTACATATATGTATGTATGTATACATATGTGCGAGTATATACATCTAATCATATTTGTTTAAGTTCATAGACATGTCTGCAAACAAAGTTCTTAAGGAAATATACGAGTAGTATAGCAAGTATAAAATATATTTTTATTTAATCTGAATGTATGTATATATGTGTTTATGGGGCTTATGGACTCCGAAACCGCTTTGCCGATTTCGATGAAATTTTCAGGGAAACTCTAACATAGTCTAAGGAATGTTTCAGGAGTATGGTGCAGATCGGAACACCGGAAAAGGAAAGAATTAATAGATCAATTTTTCCATATAAACCTTAGAGACATATTTTCAAATCAATCAAGTAGTTTATTTCAAACATGTGAGATATATAATATCAAAAATCTGTTTTTGAATTGTGAGTCACAACAAAATATCACTCATTCTTATAGACTACGAAACAGATGGACCGATTTTAATGAAACTCTATCATAGAGAATGTTCCTGTGAAGTTTGATGCTGATCGGACCAGCAGTTTTTTTTATATAATTGTTTACACCGTTGTGTGTTGTGTCATTTCAATCATTTTGATGATGTATTTGTTGGGTTTTATTATTCTGATTTCAATCTTGAAGCGAGTAGTTATAAAATTCAAAGAACATTTTAAAGTGACGCAAGTCCAATGAAATTAGAAATAATGCTAACAAAATAAGCATCCATTGAAAGAAAAACATCGAAAGTTAAGCAAAATAAATGAAAACAAAATATAAAATAAGACTAACTTTGGCTATGTCGAAGTTGTAATACTATTCACGCCCCTTCTAGTAGTCCGAGAGTTTTGAAATGTAAAAGTTTGGTGGCTATGGGTCAAACACTTATAGTGTTTTCTAATGTCATGGCTAAATCAACTCAAGAATATACATACTTTATGAGGTCTTCAATGAGTTACAAACTTCCTGACAAACTATTAATACTATTAACTGCGTGAAGATTAAAATTATATATTTATACACCATATGTAAAAACCAAAAATATTGTATATCCGTTAACATTAAGAAAGAAAGAAAAAACCTTTCAATTTCACAGTTCTAAATAGATGTGTACTTTTTTTTTTGGCGTAGCAAGACACTCTTTTCCGGATAAACTCTATTTTCAGAATGGGGAATAAAGGCTGTTATTTTTAAAAGTTTACAACTTTAAATTAAAATAAAACAAAAAAATATTTTTAATATCCATTAAACTGGCTCTATTGGATAGATAATTTTATGGCATTAATGTTTAAATATGATTTCTTTTTTTATTGATATGTAAAAAATAATAATCATAAATAAAATCAAAGAAATTAAATTACTGGCAACATTCCAAATATCACATCTGAACATGAGGCTTCGAGAATGAAACATTTTAAAATGTTATTTTTTACATAATAAGTTGTTTATGTCAAATATGCCTTTGGCAAATAAAATAAATTCTGCTCTTAAATGTGACTTTAGATGGGCTAAAAAATGCGAACACATGATAACATGAAATGTCACCACGTTTTGTACACTTAGAAATCGTGAAAATACGTGTATGATAAATAATTGAAATGTAGTAATAAGAAAGTAATAAAAGTAAGCTTACTATGTATTTACATTTACATTTTGTGAGATATTAATTTATTGAACTTTTCTATCTGTCACTCAAGTTTACTTTAATACTTAATAATTCAAGGGAATGAAGATACTTTGCTAATTTATAAGAAGGTTTGTTCTTAGATAGAGAGAGACTTTGTGTGCGCCATTTCGAATCCCAAGCATGAAGAGTTTATTCTATCGGTTGATGGACCTAAAGCATACTGCGAGTTAAGTGAGAGAGTGTCACCTTTTTAGTTAAAGGAGTCGACGGCCCAAAGCCCACACCTTAAACCAAGTGAAAATCTAAGTTCATTGGAGAGAGGGAGACTTCCAAAATTCGATAGAGCTCCCACTACGAAATTTTTAGATTTTAGATTTTCAATATGATTTTCACAAATACTAGAGGAATACACAGCCTCCATGACGACATTAGTCTACTTATATCAAAGATTTTAAAGGGAAACCATCATTTTGAAATGAAAATGACCAACATTTTACAATAGGAAAGAATATGAAAGAAGCTTTACACATTTTAAAATGCATTGATCGGGTTGACCAATGTACGATTTAGTCTTAAAAATCGAAATAAATATTGTTGATGTTTGGCAGGAAAGTTACTTACTTGTTCAGTAATTCAATTATTGCATGTCATTTAAAAAAAATTGCGAAAAACTTACCCTAAATGCAAAAGGAAAAAGACTATATTAAGATAATGGACAATGTCATAGGTCGATGGATAAGATGGCAAGTATCGAATCCATCCACAGTATTATTCAAATCTTACTTCCAGCGACTACTTACTGCTCGGATGCGTTCCCCTTCTGGTAATTTTTTTGGGTTTTATATAAGCCCTCTGTGCTTAAAACTGTTAACTAAGAAGGTAGATTATATACATATTTCACTTATCATTAGTAATCCTGGATGTCTATAATTTGAATTTCCAGGCGTCGAAGCAGCTTGTCAGTATATTCAGGTACAAAGTATCACAATTGGGTTTATTCAGTACCACGTGAGGTAGAAACTGGGTCCCAACCCAGGAACTATTTGAATTTAATTTGGTATTACCATTGCGTATGTCTGACCAGAGGCTGTGTCTGGTATCATGGGTGATCAGGAGCCCACGGAACTTGTTCCGTAGAGTTACGTAATAAGTACAACGGGGTTCTGTGACCCATAGAGCAGAGGAGGTTTTAGGCAGGTCTCAACTCCATACCAAGGGGTGAGTCATTTGTCTCGAATTTGGTACCTGCGGAACGTTGATTGACATTTATCAATCCTATGTTCGGCACCGTGATATTAAGTCTTCATGACAGGTGCTCACGTTAAACATAAACGGCTACTTGCTCGGATTCCTATTTTGAAGCAAAATCGAATCCAGGATATACTTAGTAAGTACTAAATCTGTTTTAGGGTTCCGTACCCATAGGGAGCTTACGTCTCCTGCTCTATCTCATGAACCGTAATAGGTAGAGAGTTGAAATTTTCACAGAGTGTGTAATTCACTTGTGTGTAGAATGACAAATACTAAAAAAAACATTTTTAGAAGCATTGTTCTTTAATTTAACCTTTTGTTTAAATTTTTTTATTTTTTTATTTTTTTTTGTATTATACTATTAAGCTGTTAATTATAGTATACTTTCAGGCTGTTAAATATTCACATAATTTAATATTTTAACCAAAAAAACTTGTACGATGGTACGGAACCCTCCGGTGAGTCCGACTCACACTTGGCTTATTTTTTTGTATTTGGCTTTGGGACTTACAATATTAAGAAATCTGATAAATGCGTGAAATCTGTTGACAAATTCTATCTTTAGATGTGTACATACTTGAGAAAAGTAACATGGAGAAGTGATCCAATCGTATTGCTAAACCATATGACACATTAGCAACCTTAGGATTAATCCAAATTAATTGAATTGGTTAACTTTAACAAAACAAAGATATGAACTTCATTTTACCTTTCCAACTACTACTATGGCGATAGTTTAATTTTAAGATATTTTATATCATAGAAAATCTGGTTTCATCTTTAAAGCCAAAGTCATTGTTTATATTGTACAATACGTTTCTTGCTCTCCTATTGTCTCGAAAGATAATGCAAAATGTTGTTGCTCAGCGCTGAGCGGAAAAGAGCACAAAACTCGCTCTCAGGCTGAAATTAAAATGGTTGGCAACACCAACACTAGCACATCATCATTCTGAGAGAAGTTGTCAACATACTTTTGTTGTTGATTTCTGCTAATGCCAACTTCAAATGCTCAATGTACTTACATATAAAGATGATCCAGAAGATCAACAACAACAACAGTAACAGCAACAGCACAATTTCATGACTTGTTGAGCGAATCTCATCAATTGTTTGAAAACTATTTGAAGTGAGTCCGGTCTGTGAGTAGTATTTCGTCGAATGTTGCTATTGATGATCATGGTAGTCATGATGATAATCATGATGATGCCTCATTTTATTGTTTGTACAAATGTATTTGTTGTTGTATCTGTGATTTGCTTTGCTTTTAGGTGCAGTTGGCAACGCGCTGTTGACGTCAACAGCGACGCCAGCGTGATATAAAGCAGCATCAGCGCATCGCTTCGCGTTGATTATAAAAAGCGAGCGCATCGCAATGTTGAACCCTAATTCGATACTTTCGTGTACTTCGTGCGGTTTACTTAGAATTCAATTACAATACTAGTGAAAGTGTCTCGAATGAATTTGTATTTGTGTGAATTTCGAACGGAGCAAAATACAATAAACAAAAAATTTCTTATTGTATCATACTATATATTTCAAAAGTACAAAATTTAAGTGGTTCTGGTTCTTTTCTATAAACCTATTGGATTAATAATTGCAACCGTAGCAACGATCAAGAGAAGAGAAGAAAATGTTATCCTTTAAATCGTTCGCCTATATTGTGAGTAGATGATGATTTCTTTTTGATAATTTTGCAATTTATATTTATGAATATTAATTTCTCACTTTTTGTAAAATGTTCAGAAATTAAAAAATAAGACAAAAAAAAACCATAGTTTTTGTTTCAATAGATGACATTATTATTGTTATTATTTACATATTAATGAGTGTAATATTAATGTGAATTGTTTGCGCGCGTTTGTTATTATCGCTTTGAACTGAAAACTAAAAGAAAGTTAAGACAATTCTGTCGAGTTTTTTGAAATATAATTTCGCCATAATTTACTTTCATACTTCACAAAAAAAAAAAAATACAAAAAAATAACAAACGCATTGACTTCCATACAAACAAAGGAAGCATATTTATGGTCTAAATGTAAAGAAAGTAGAAAAAAGGATTTCTTCAAATTGTTTTTGATATATTTTGTTGCCAGCTTTTGGACACTCATTGCCCAACGAATTTAAATTGATTTTAGTATATAGCATAAAGATTTACTATGACTGTACGAACTTAAACACTTTTCCACAATTCTATTGTATTTCAAAATTCTTGTGGAGAGAGTGGGCAAAGTGTCTGGATAATTATTTCATCATTCATGCAAGACACGTTTCAGCCATGAGTCTTAGACCTATAAAACCCTATTTAGCATGACAATCAAAACAAACAACAATCCTAGACAAAAGAGGATATAAGCAAACAGGCAAGCAAACAAAAACACATAAGCAAGTTCACCTAAAAGCCCACAACACTTTTCCTTTCAAAACGAAACTTTAATACAAAAAACTAACGCAATGCAAAATGTTTTTATTTTGAAATACACAACACTTCATTCAATGCGAAAATGCCACTTTAGACAATTTTCAAGCACAAAACACACAATTTTTTCCACATTTACATGGAACCTTTTTGGAACGCCTAAACGAACTGCACATGCTATTTATAACGCCAGCAGCCAACTGAGTTGGTTGGGAGGCCTGATGATCTCTGTCTGTCAGTCTTTCAGCATTTTCCTCTTTCTTTTTTCCACTCATTCTCTACTCGCTTTTCATCTCATTGCTTCTATTTTTTTTCTGCTGTTAAACCAGACACGCGTAATTTTCTGCTTTGCAACTTTTTGACTTTTCTCTTTTTCTATCATCCCATTCATTGTTGCCAGACTCAGACATCAAGTGAAACTGCCACGCCCATACGCCCAGCACTCTTTTTTAACCGCCAGACAATTGTAACAGACATTTTAAGAAGAGAAAATGAATGGAAGTGAGAGTGAAGGGCATACAAAAAGCAAACACTAAGAATCAAAAATAGGCGATGGGTGAAAGGAAAAGAGCGCCCAAAAGTCGACTACACGAAATTATTCGCATGCGTTTTTCAACACAGTACAACAAGACCAAGACGTAGTCTGCTCTTGGCTTGTATCCAAAAATTGCAATAAAAATGAATGTTTCTCTACCCCTTCCCGGATGCTCAGCACTTATTGTATGTCCTATCTCACCTTTTGCATATTTTTATACTTAGTCGGAATGGCCTATCCACTCACTCAGTGGGATCTGTGTGAAGACATCCTTTGTAATTCAACCACTTTTCTACATAAACATTTAAAAATTACAATCAAAATAGAGGAAAAAACTTGTGTCTGTAAAGAAACCGGAAAACAACAATTTCAATGGTTAGTTTGAGTCAATTGAGATTTTGGGTCGAATACACACACACCCATCCACTTATCTATGGTAGACAAATGTTTATTTCAGATAAAATTATTGGTAACCAATTCCATTGCATGCAAACTCTTACCGATGCTCAATCTATTTACGTTTTATGCATATTGCGACAAAATCTCTAATATTTGAATTAAATATTGACCACCTAATTGGTTCGTTATTATCAAAATTTGAAGAAGTACTGTCAGTAGTGATATATATTTTATGGATATACTCGTACATATATGGATGAATACTAAAGCTTGAGCAAAACCTAAAATGCTAAAACAAACTTCAACTCGTACAAGGAAACATATACTTATTCCGTTTCAGATTTTAATCGGAAGAACTAAAGGATGTTCCATAGATGTATTATCTAATTCTTGCTTGATATTCAATATCCCTTATGTGTACATTATAAAAAAAAACAGCCAAATGTGAGTCCGACTCGCACATGGAGGGTTCCGTACCATCGTACAAGATTTTTTGCTTAAAATATAAAATTATGTTTTTATTTAATAGCCTAAAAGTATACTACAATTAACAGCTCAAAGTATACTGTAAAAAACAAAAAAAATTTAAACAAAAGGTTAACTTAAAGAAGAATGCTTCTAAAAATGTATTTGTCGTTCTACACACAAGTGAATTACACACTTTGTGAAAATTTCAACTCTCTACCTATTACGGTTCATGAGATAGAGCAGGAGACGGACGGACGGACATTGTAAGCTTAGTAATAGGGTCCCGTTAGTTCCCTATGGGTTCGGAACCCTAAAAGTATATGTAATTACAATTTTAAGATTCTCAAAAAGAGATCAAATATAATGAAACACTTTAACTGATATCGCTAAGAACCTAAAACCCATCCAAAAGTATAACCAATCCTAAGCTAACCTATATTTAAATCACTAAAGCATCTGCTTCAAAAACGCAGAGCTTCTAGCCAGAAAATGAAAAAGAATATAATGTCTATACATATTATTATTAAAGAAAAACTTGTAAAACACTAGAACAATTTATGTGATTTCTAAAATAATACGATTGTTGGACCAAAATTAATCTGATTAATTATTAATTATTGTGATTAAAAATCAAAAAATTGATGAAAGATCAATTAATCATAATCAAATTTAAAATGATTAAAAATCATAAGCAAAAAAAATTAATCAAGGTTTAGTTAATCATGATTAAATTAATCAAATTATTTAATTGATTAAAAAAATAATTACATTAGAAATATTCAGCGCAGTTGGACTACTGAAGTTACCAGAATTACATTCTTCAACTGAACCGCCGGGTACGAAGTAGGAGACATAAGCCAAATAGTGTGTTGTAAAATTGAATTAAACCGAGTGCAGTGTTGCAAATACAAATTTAATAAAACAGAATCTCATATCATGATTTCCACATAGCAAACAATGGGACTAATCAACTAATCAAAAGCAACAGAATTATTGAAAAATCAAAAATTATAAAAATATTATATTTTATCCTGAATAAAGGGGGATTGAACCAGAAATCTATGTATGTACTTCTCCTATAGTGGTAATTGTGCATACAATTAAGCATTTTGATTGGCAAAGACTATTTTTCTTCTTTCCACCATCTTTTCATAGGCAAATGTTATATATCAGCCGACCGAAATGATGACGATGATAATGAGCAGAACAATAATGATAGAGATGAGAATGACGATGACGATGACGTTGATTATGAAAATTAGAAACTGATATGATGAGTGCTGGTTAAAACGGTGGGGTCTATTTAGTGATTGTATTTGTAAATGTGG
The DNA here is from genome assembly GCA_035041805.1 of Amiota mariae. NCBI lineage: Eukaryota > Metazoa > Arthropoda > Insecta > Diptera > Drosophilidae > Amiota > Amiota mariae. The sequence continues at coordinate 1,704,215 of JAWNKV010000287.1, forward strand.
TGAAAAGTCAAAAAAAGAAGAAGTAAAAATTATATCTGCAACTCAAATGAAATTCGTGGCAAACGCATTTACAAATCCAAAATGCAAGCAGCATGAAATATGCACAATATGATAATAACGAGGCTGTGGCAACAACTTTTGATGATGATGATGATATTGATGTAACGTAGCTCATCAAGAATTATTACCAGCAGTTGGCAATGATTGCTTGCATATTTGAAAATTTTGTATAACGAACGCAATCGAAATAGGCAAGCTAACTGGCATTAGATACATAGATAGATAGATAAACACATATGTACTCATATGTAGTTACGACAATGTTATTGAGATAGATTTCGGTGTAGTTAGAGCATTGCATAATTGTACGTAATTTTAATGATTGAACTTTGATTATGCGGCAATATGAATGTTGATTGTTGCTATAAAGCGCTCTGCAGGAGCATATTCAACCTAGGAAACTCTACAGAGTATCTCAGGATATCTACAATGGTGTTATAGTATTTGTGTTTGTATATTTTCTTTGTATCTACATATGTACATTTGTGCATACATTCAAGTGTGAACAACTATTTGCCAATAAATGAAAGCCAATTGCAATTGCAGCAATGGCTACTTTGTCTTCAGCAAAATTGATTTTAATCAAATATGATTTGGCATTGCCAATTTGTCATTATTATAATTTTTTTCTCTCTGAGTTGTTGTTTTTTTGTGGTAAAATAGTTGTATCTATTACTGATGATCAAGCCACATAAATGTTTAAACTTCTAAGTAATTGCTGCAATCGAAGATTATTTTGTAATCAGGCAATCGAGATAAGTTGAGATCTGCAGCTTCTGATTTATAGTTCGTTTTTCATCAAGTACAAAGTGTGGTTGTCAAAAACTGATTGCAACTTAAGAAAGAACTACAATATACTCATATTATATACAAAATATGATAGCTAAATGTGATTTAACATATACCACATTGTGTATTGTGATTCCGTAAGAAGATCATTGTGGGTTATTATTCTAATAAATTGGCCATTGGAATATGTGAATGTATTTTATACAAGTATTAGTGAGGTAAAGGAATCAGTAGTATTCTCAAAAATCACCATTTGCATCTTTTTTATTCTAATTAATTATTTAATGGCGAAAATATAGAAAAATCTTAGTTCATCGACTAAGTGCCATTTTGAAACCACTAAAAGCCTCAACTACCTTCAAATTGTGGCACCAATATGGCGGTATGCAATTCAAATCTGCGACACCACGGCTACCTCCAACATCTCCAGACTGCAAGCATGTCCGAACAAGCCTTTCAGAAAAATCAGGGATGCACCGTGGTTTGTCAGAAACACCACGCGACGCAATGATCTAAAAATACCAACGGTGTTAGATACAATGCAGCTTTATAGCAGCCGCCACTTAGAAAAACTCCAGTCTCACCCTAACTCATTGGCTTCTGCCTTGACGCAAAGCTCAACTATAAGGAGGAGGTTAAAAAGGCTCCACCCTAATGATCTCCCACTAAGAAGAATCTATTAATGATTTTAAATAAGTACCAAGTTAAAGCATTTTAAGGTCACGTTAATAATATACTTATATATGATACAAATGTTTAAAAACTAACTGGTTGATTAACGTTATAAAATAAAAGTTATAGAAATAGATTTAGTTTAAAAGCTACATGATTTTGGAATGCATTCAATGTGTACATGGTTCAAAGAGGAATTGAATAATTTAAGGGAACAGAATTCTATCCCTTGTGACAAACTCTCCCCACTCTGTTATTGTATATTTTATGATCTGAATTCACCTATGATTCCATCGACCTATAAAGCACACCAAACAGTGACTTTTTCAGGATGCAACGGTATTTCGATGAGGATTCTCTTTACTTCAAATGCGACAGTTTTGCTTATTGACGTATCCATTTAACCAAAAATGAGCTTCATCGATGAGTTTCTCGAACTGAACCATCTTTTTCGTAAAAAATGATGAAATGTCATACTAAAACTAAAGATGTATGCAAAATTTCAGCTCATTCGGATGTCAAGAAGTGGTCTTAATTCATCTTGCAATATTCGACCCTCCGACGACAGAACATTGTGACTTAAATAAAACCATTTAAAAAGAGTTTCAATATTAATGAGTGCAAAACCATTTTAAACGTTTACCTTATTAAATCGTTTATTTAGTTATTCGATTTTAAAAAAAATTATTTTAATCATCAGTCAATCATAAAACTTGGAAAAAGTGTGTTAAGTCAAATAGATTTCAGTTGAATCGAATTTAACCATCACATAAATATAAGTAGTGAATGTTCTACTAAGTGAATACAACATCTTTCTGATAGTGAACACTTGCCAAATTGCCATTATTGTTGACTCAAGTAAATACTCTTTGCAAGTGTATAATGAAAATGCTACGAAATTGAGAGATTAACATCGACATAATACACACTATAATTATAATACCTGAAACACATATCATGAGGAAAAACTCCAAAAAGTAACCCAATTTTCGAACCGCCTACGAAAAAAATAATAAAACAGAAAAACGAAACGAAGCGGCGAAAGAAATAAAAGAAACATCCGCGCAGTGAACAGTGAAAAAAGTCAACTTCCCAACAAGAATAAAGATCACAAGACGTGATATTTTCACACAGACAAAGCAAACATGACAAAACTCGCTACATCATCCACTTTGCGAATTTTCCACAATGAAAATGAGAAAAAACAAAAACTGTTGCAACCATTTTTTTTCTTTTTTTTGCTTTTTTGTTGTATTTTCTTGCAGCACTCGTCGCTTTTGTCGGTAGCTAGAAAGAAGCATCTTGCTTCTCGAAACGAACCTTGCTGACAGTTGCATGCAACAGCTGGCAACATGCACTTGCAACACATTCAACGAATACACAATACTACGAAAGACGAAAGACGAACTATAGAACGGGCGAACGAACGTATGTTGCATATAGGCAAACATTGTTGCCCAGCATGATTGACCTTTTCTTTTGAGCGGAGTCCACCGAGTTGGATTCTTTGGCCATGGTGGTGGTGGTGGTGTTGGTGGTGGTAGTGGTAGTGGCATCGCAATGGGATGTGCATGTTGCATGTGCAATATTTGCCGAACGGGCTGTGTAAACTGTGAACCTTTTTGCATGCTGGAGGCATTGAAATGCAAATTTGGCAAAAAATAAAAGTTAATGGGGCATGTGAATGGCAAATTATATGCAGACAAACCGATCTACCAACCAACCAACTAACTAACCGACATACAGACAGTTAAGTCGATGATGACTTTTATTGACGCTTAGTTAGTAAGTTTGTTTCTTAAATCTTTTGTTTCTGCCATTAGGCAAGTCTGATTAACATACCTTAATGTGGAAAAATATTAACAGCACATTAAAATTATTGCCCCTTAATCGAACAATCCGTACAAGTTGAATCCAAAATGTAGTTAGATACATGTACATTAGATATTACAATAATTTATTTTTTAACGTTTTCTTTTTTCTTTCTAAAAGTCATTTTCTTGGTCACGTGCGCAGTTCAATTTCGTCGTGTGCCGATGAAAGAAAACATATCTTTGCCATAATCCAAGGACACGACACTGTACACAATCCCAGACACAAGACTCAATACCCCCCAATTCCAAAGATCAATGTTTTTACTTGCTTACTCCGAACCAGAAAACAGGCATACAGTAGGAGAAAAAAACTCAAACATCTCTAGGCTTGTCCGATGTGACTGTGGTTTCTCCTTTGGTATACGATTTTCTGCTTTTCTTTTCAAATTTTTTCTATTGTATTTTCTTATTTCTGTAGCTCGTCTTCTTCTTAGCCAATCCCAAGTCATGTCTCGATATGTCAGCGCTTAAAAATTTATTTTATTGTACAATATTTGATTTTAATGCCACTCTTAAATTTTACTTGAATTTCGATTTGATTCGACTTTCTTCAACGGAACATAAATGAATGAATTAATGTCTCCAATCAGTATTAATGGTAGACCTTGACATACACATGACTTTATATTGAGAATGATTATTTAAAGATAAGAAAATGATATTAAAATATTGAATTTTATTTGAGAAAAGTCAAAAAAGGAATAATGCTTCTTTTGTGAATGGGATAGTAGTAATAAAGCACAACATCGGATAAAATAACATCGGCCAAAATCCCTGGAAGCAAAAATGTTGTAAAAGAAGTGCTAGTTGATCGCTCAAAAATTCTACTACCCAAACTTCACATTAAATTAGGTATTATGCAGCAATTTGTAAAGGCATTATATGATAAATGTAAGCATTTATCGGATACAAAGATCAATGAAAATTATTACCATTTTCTAAAATATGCATCTCATAAAAAAAAAAAATCAGGGTTGTTAGTGTTACATGTTTCGTAAGACTTGTATGTAATATACATAAGAAACAGGTATCTTACTTTTCTTACAGTCGTAAGCCTCGCGCATATCATAAATATACACAGAATATACACAAATAATGACATATTAGTGAATACCAAAACTCTGTAAACAAGTAGTCGGTAGGCGAAATGCCAATAAACAGGTTGACTGATTTGTTTTTTTTTTTTTTTAATTTCTTCTTTATTTTAAAAATACATTTACATAAATAATTTAACTTCTTAAATTGGATGTAATGTGTATCATCAAAGATTTTTGGTAATTAGATATCGAGTTTTCTGTTAAGTCGTTATACCCGCAACTTTTCTAACACTAAAACATCGAGTAAATGTAAATATTGCATTCTTAGCGCATAAAGAGTCATCTGTAGTGATTGTGAACACATGTAAATTTCACATTTTCTTTATTTTCATATATTTAATTTTTTCATTTATTAAAATCAGGTTTTTTACATTTACTCATGTAAATTACATCTCGATATGCTATAAAAAAAAAAAAAAAAATGTATTTTAATTTAATATACCTAGAAATTTAAAAAAAAAAAAAAAACATAATTATTAGAAGGGTAAAAAAATTTAAAATTCGCAGGCCTGTGTATTCAATGTTATGACCTATAGTAGATATAATTTAGAATGTAGGTGGTTTATGAAATATAGCAGTTGATATTTTGTTTCAGTTTATTTCAAAGGAATTGTAAGATTAAATTGAGTTTTTGAATTGAAAATTTGTTATAATATATAAATAAACAAAAGCAAATACAAAAATGGTAGTTGTAAAGGTTTTATGATATATTAGTTAGATAACTTCAATTTCCGAATGATGTCTTTGTCTTTTGTGAAAACACAAACAAACAATTTGATATTATACTAAATTGCACCATTAGCCTGCCTTTTAAGTTTGAACAATTATTAGACCTCCACAGAGGCCAACTTTTGTACATTATAATAATTTTTTTAAATTGCGGGTGTCACGTACTACAAAGTTGAATCCAACATTTGACCTTCAACTAAGTACTTACTAACTCTTCTCGTCGTCTTAAACTTAAATTATTTTACAAAAAACAACTAAACACATAATAATCACAGCAAAGACGAACCAGTAACCTCATTAGTGTCGAATTATTCTACTCATATAAAGAAAATCCGATGCATCTTTGCCGCTTTTAAATAAAACATTATAAATAGTAATAAAGAAAACTTAACAAGCCAAGGCAAGACAACTTGTTTAACTCAAACTTCAGTATCACAACAAATATTCATCATTTAAAAATATCTATGAAAATAAAATTATTACAACTTAAGGGTTTCAACCATCCAACCATCCATCCAGTTCATGACGGACAATCTTTAAACAATAGTGTAGTATACTCGTAGTAATTAGTATATACAATCGAGAAAGATAGTCGGACATTAAATGAATGTTATGACAAAAATAACAAATTACTTTATTAAGCATTTGCAACATTTCTTGTTGCATGAGTTGCTCAAATAAATTTATAAAATTTTATTACTCTTTGCTCATACTTGTACACAATAATAATTATAATAATATGTGGAAAAATGTTTGAGGTTTGTCGTCTACGAAGGCGTCAGTATTTTTTAATTTTTTTTTTTTTTTTTAATTAAAAAATATGTATCTATACAGACACACTTACTACTACTTATTATATTCTATATTGTAGTATGTTGTGTCTTGCCTCATTTTATTTCTGAGCATCTTACAAGTTTTTACTACATTTGGCATTCTTTATTGTTAAGAAGACAACCAAACAAAACAATAATTTATATGTTCATATTATAATATTTCAAGTACAAACAAACGAAGGTGTGTACCAAGCCTCCTTGCCAAGCTCCCATGATGTATCATCATCTCTCATAACTTCACCATGACTTCATCCAAGAGTTTTATTTAAGTTTTATTATTATTTTGTTTTAAATTTATTAAGATTATTTCAATATTTCTCTGTAGCACCGTTACACTAACATAGTTTCCATTGCACTTTAAGACAACAGAACACAAATGAAACGCCAAATGAAAATGTCATGAGATAATAATCGCATGCAACAAATTTCCATTCAGCAATGGATGGTGGCTTCACTCCATTTCAACGATTACGTTCACACCAATAAACAATTTATTGTACTATGTTCTCTCAAAAGCAGCTCTTCTTCAAGAAGATACTTTTTAGTATAAATAAATTCAATGATACAATAAATAAATAAATATTTATGTCATCAACGTGTAAAAGCAACCAATTAAATTAATTAAAATACAAAAACAAAATCCATGAAAAGTTCAGCATTTTTTGTGTACGAGTAAAATACTTTTATATTCTATCCTATTCGATACCCTTTAAATCTACTTGTACTCGTAGTATATGCTTATGGCTACAAAAGAATAACATCGGAGAATTGCATTTATTTTTAGTATAAACTGCAGAGTATCGAAATGTCACCCTTGCTTGCTTGGTTTTCTTGCTCTTGGTTTTTATAGATCTTTATTATACCAATAAATATGTAGTTAAAGATAAATCGAACAAGAGCTGTTAACTTGTTAAATGTTACCAGAAACAATAAATAATAATTCAGTCATTGGGAAAAAATGTCAGAAGGCGTTTTAATTGATGGAAAATACTTCAAAACCAGAAACAATGAAGTACGAGTATCTCGAGTGTCTCACTCTCCATTGAAGAAGAAGTTGTTCTTGACAGGTGAGAAAGAATGCCAAAATGCTAAGCAATGGCAATGATATCATTTTTTTTGAGAGTTTCAAGCATCTCCACTAACTAAATTCTATAAGGGTTTCTTATACTTGGTACAATCAAGCTTCATCCGGCAGCAGATTAATTTAACAAATCATTATCATAAACAACACATCATCGTCCTTATAAGTATATACATATAAGTACATGCTTTGCAATTTACACCTACGATAATAATATAATGATGAATATATGTATTATTATTATATTTATTAAGCATTGCGGAGGAATCAATCAATTGGTGGTCTTCTTTTACGTATATGAAATGGAGCTATCCAAGTAGAGTAGGGTTGTGATTACGAACCAAACTCAAAATATTACCAGATAATGAATAAAGGTTATCATTCGTAGAAACATTATTAGTCAATGGCTATAGTCCTCGCTTCACTAAGCGGCCTTTAGAGGAATCACTCTTAAAAATTGTTCTTAATGTTTGAAAAGTAATAGAAACTACAATATTTCTTATTTCTTTACAAAGAATGTTATGAAGGGTCCCGAAATTTGCTTTAATCTGCGGTTATTTTTTGAAATAGTCTGAGTTCATTGCATTTAAAAGTATTATAAGTACAATATACTTATAAAAATAAATAATCAGCTTTGGTTAGACAAACTTATTAATATAATGCTATTAACTACTATTTTATTTAAGTCATTGTTCTTTCGTCGAAGGGTCAAATCATGCAAGCTGAATTAGAACCACTTCTTGACATCCGAATGAGCTAAAATTTTGTATACACCTTTAGTTTTTATGACAATATAATACGGGTACCAATCAGCATACCATTCTCCTCATCAATCTAGAGCCAGCCTCTCATATCACTATAGGTATGCTTGGGATGCATCTTCTCAATAGACAACTTATGAAAATATACATTTTGCATCATGATATGATCCCCACGATTTTATTTTAGTCTCATCAATGCTCAAGATTGATGAGGAGAGTGATGTGATGATTGTTACCTAATTATATTTTTATCTGTTAACACATTATCTGCATCATTGTTATGCTTTTTTACAAAAATAAAACCATTTAACTTAGACAAGTTTTTTACTTATTTTTTTATCTATATCTATTTGTCTCTTCCGATACGCACAACTTCTACACCATTGAATGGATTTTGATACTATTTTAACTGTCATTAACAGATTTTTCTGCAGAAGGAGGATATGTACAATATATTCTAATTAATTCTAATTAAGTCTCCGTACATTGGGTATCTGATGGCTTTGAGATATTTTTTAAAATCAATGAAGTCGTCTTTTTTAAACTTCTCGTTTTGTTAGTTTTTAGAATCAATAATTCTTTGTAAGTTTGATAATTTTTGCTGCGCAAGTCGTTAAAATATAGGTCGTAGAACAAGAATCGGTAAAGGAATATAAATCAGTTTTTCTAATGTACCCGTGCAAAGCAGGGATGGGTCTCTAGTTTCATTATAAACAATAATGTACCTTTTTTTGTAATGATTTTATTGCTAAGTAATGCAAAATTATAGACTATTTACATAAGTACAACTAAAGATAAAGTGGGTGTAATGATTTACCTTTTGCAATTTTGCATGATTAAGCAAAATACTATATACATACAATAAATAAAGAAATTTAGTGGAAGCATATAAACTTCAAAATTAAGACTAAAGCAATAAATTTATAAATATTTCAAATGTTGTTTGTACTCGTTGGTCTCGTAAATGTTTAACAGATGGCATTCGACAATTCTATTCACTCAAGTTGGAGTTGTAAGGATGAGTCCCAATAAAAAATAATGAACTATTAAAGAATCTTACTTAACTTCTCTTCTCGTATACGAGTATTGTACAATACAAATAAATAATCACTACAAATTGTGTGTCAATCTATTTTAAATCATCTTATTAAAGCCACAAAAAATTATGTTCAAGGTTTGAACTACTTAAGATGAGAAACCATAAGCTCAATGAAACATTATATTAAAATTAAATTTCTATATATGTGATATTCTATATATGTATAAACTCTAATGAGTCTGTTTAAATGGTGGCAAAGCCTCCAAAAATTAAACTTAATATAACTAGTAATTCTTGAAGCAAACAATATTTAACCACAATCACAATGTGGTCTCCACACTCCACATTCTAAATTACCATAAAATTATGTAAACCATCAAGTATCATACTACTCAGATTGGATTAGGTAAAAGATCATGTTGAATACTATAAGTTGAAGAAGAGACCAGGGACCAGTACTTGTCTATCTAAAACATCAACAACAGCTGCAATTACTCGACTACGACTGAGACGACGGATGATTTGGGCTACGAATTCAAATGTTGATCAGTTGGAAACAAAGTTTTGTCTTAAGTCTTGCAACTTCCATTTCATTATTCATTGAAGACTTTATGTTTACTTTAAGCAAATTAATTTACAATGAAGCCACTCATTGTGTATACTACGTGCAACTTGTTGTTGCAATGCACCCTCAAACTCAAAAGACTCAAGTGGAAAACAAAAACAAATGCTAAGATCGGTGTCTACTTCCTTTGCATTCGTTTCGTCTGACTTTTCTCATTTGATTTAATTTTATTTTATTGTATTTTTAATTTAATTTACGCGAAACAATTCAACATTATTTAGAGTGTGCTTGTGTTGCCATTAAAATAAATTTCCTTCATGCCACAATTACTACAACGATCTATGGTAGAAGACTGCTGATGATGATGATGACGATGATGGTGATGATAATGCTGTCTTCTCTTGTAGTTGCGCTGGAAATTAGTGTTGACAGGTTTATTGCTCTGTGCACACGCGTTCAAAAAAAGTTGGCGAGCAAAGGTGAAGGCTTAAAGACTCACTTTACTAGTACATAAATTTGCTTGATTGTGATTATGTGAGGGCTCACTATTCGCTCTTAATTGGGACCACCCAGCTTAAAGGCATCAAATCTCATGGAATTATTGGAAGACCATGACAAAGACATGAATAAATGTAGTCATTGAAGGCTATAGTATTGAATTGAAATACATTTGGTATGAAGCCTTTTCATTCCTCAACTAACCCTATAAATTTTAATCATTTTGTTGATGGTTTTCAATAAACAAAGAAACGACAAATCATATTGCTTATTAATTACAATTCTGCAGGATTCTATGTTGTGGTTTGCATAGATTTTTTTATTTATCTTTCATATCAAGTACACGCAAAAATTAAAATATGTTAATGTACTCATCCAACTTAATATAAAACTGAATAACTTAAATACCACAATATGAATATACAATGGCAATACATTCCTAACATAAATATATTTATAGATTTTAACCCGATAATTATTACAGTGTGCACCATAAAACTTAAAGCGTGTGAAACTAAAAAACCTGTTTCAATTTCAAATGCTCCACCAGTAAACCTTTTTGTCTGAACATATTGTTGCATAATTAAATAATATAAGCATTTCATTACTCATGCACTACTATACTTTAATATATACAATGTATTATCACTTTAATCTGCTGTTTGTTACTCAACGGAAGCCTCATAAAAAAGTGTATGATTTCAAAGATCAAAGTCAATAGCGAAATCAATCTACGAGTTTAATAGTAAAGTACTTTCATACTTCCACATTTTCAACTACTTCTTAATTTTCAAATTATGTTAAGAGAAGGTACTTGATGATTTTTCAAAAAATCTTTAGGGACCACAATTAAAGAACTATTGTGCTAACATATGATATAAATAATGTCGAAAAAAGTCTTCGTTTTATTTCAATTTTTAATTTATTATTTTAGTATGAGTTTATGGGATTAAGAAATTTGATCAATCGAGGTGTGGACAAAATATTATATGCTAAACTAAGTTCGCTTTAAATGAAGACTTGAATAAAACAATTTACATAGATATGTATATGTTCAGAATCGAGAACATAAGAAATAAGTGTTAAGCTACACTAGGTGGACGAACGCGAATGCACGAGAACGAACTTTTGTTAGCTGTCCACATGCTGAAAACATGAGTTCTTTGCGTGTATTCCATGCGTTCGCGTTAGTTCGCCTAGTGTGTACATAGCTTTACAGTGTTGCCAGTGCAAAAATATTATTTTTTGATCATAGCGCCACTTTTTGATTCGCTTTAGCCGAAAAATAAAAAGTTATAAGTAATAAGCGAAAAAGATTTCATGATTTATTAGAAAAAAAGCGCGTACTTTTGAAATTGATTCGTTTTAGGCGTAAGTCCGTTTTAAACGGGTTCGTTATAAGCGAAAACTATGTAGTATGTATTTGAAATGTTTCCAAGCTTAGATGCGATCAAAGAACACCTTTCTTTTTTTATTTTTATCAAATATAATTAAAAGTATGTAAAATTATCTATTTAAGTGAGCCATTGACTTTGACATTGCTTCTGACTTTAGCCGCATCATTATCATTATTAGCAAAGTCACCGCGAGTACATAGTATGTATTAACATTATTTATTTCATAGAAAAAACAAATACATATTTCCATTGTAAATTAATTGATTTATTTATATATTCTCAATATTTTTTTCAATTTCAAAGAAATGCAGATGTCCTTGAGGTTAAATAATTTCCGCAATCCATAATGATCAAACTCGTAATACTCAAATGCTCATCTCAAATGCAACAGCAGCAACAACAATTGTCAAGTGTTAAAGTTGGCGATCATGTTAGTCACCATAATGATCATAATAATACTGATGATGATGATGATGATGCACAACATTTGCCGGCCACCATCTGCTGACGTTGTCATTGTCATGATTAACGCTTCTATTACAGTCACAGACGATGCACGTTTAACTTGTTTGGCCAACTACTCGCATGATTGATGCGAATGGACTTTTTTCCATGTCAATTAGCGATTTATGTCTTCAGTCTTTTTTATTTGTTTGTTTCTTATTAGTTCAGCTTTTAATTCTATTAAATCATTTGACTTATTCTACAGTTTTTATAAACATAAAACAAATTGAATGATTCATTATTATCAAATGCGGATTAAGACATCCCTGTAGCACGTGAGAATATTATTATAATATTATCCAAGACCATATATTGGTGAATCTGACCATTTTCAGTCTGCTCTAAGGAAGCAGATAGCATCTCTACAGACTCTATCGAAATAATTCCATTGCAAATTTATTGAACTTGAAGTTGAAAATGTTAATTTTCATATCCTGTTGCTCTTGATATTTCTCCCCTAAAATCAAACGTGAACTATACATAAGTTTTTACCTAAGACAAAAATGAAATGTCATTGAGCAATGGTACATTTTGCACACTTCCCACGTATTCAGATATCCATTGTTAATACATCTCAACACTTGGATGCGTAGGCGAATAGCTAATAAAATCGTTTAAAAATCAGAATAGAGAAGATAATAGAATAATCTTTTGGTAGGCAATTGTCTATATTTCCAATATTGATAACCTTGCCCCGATCATAATTTATTATCAACTCAAGTAGACCTGTTTTAGTTTAAATATTATGTTATTGTAAGTATAATCTAAAAACCTTTCAATTCCCCATTCAAAATGTTTTCTAATCTGCCCTTCTTTAGATAACAAAATTTTCTATACTTAAATGGCAACAAAATGGAACATTTTATTGAAAAATAAAAAGAAATAAAATAATAATAGTATAATGAAAAATTAAAATGATTTTCCAAATTAAGCCTTAATTGCCAACTGTTTGCCCTTTTCAAGTCACCAGCCACACAAAAGCCCATCGAAGCTTCAGACAAATGAATCGGTTGAATTTTCTGGTTCATTGCTTTTAGAAATTTTCTTTAGTTTTTTGACTTAATTTTTGTTTGTTTTTTTTTTTTTTGTTTGCGCTTGTTCTAAATAAATTGTTGAGATATGTACTTGTACTTGTTGTTGTGCTTATTGTCGTCTTTGCACCTGCCCCAGAGCAACAGGCGGTTGTTTTACCTGCTGCCATCGTCTACAGTTGCCTCCACTGAATGTCATTTGTGATTTTTATCTAACATCAAAGCCGCAGTTTCAGTTTGAAGTTGTTTTACTACATTTGGTCGACATCTACTTACTTCTTATTTAGTTTTGCCTCTGCCAACTTTTTCATTTACGTTCACTTTTTTCTACCTTGTACACTTTATATTAAGTACAATTATACCAATTCAAATGGCATTATCACATTATAATTATGTTTGTAACTTCAACTTTACTGAAACTGTCATCGTGAAGTAAGGAAATCAATATAGTCAGGACTCTTTGCCTATATATTTCATATTGTAAATACATATATTTATAACTTATTTGTCAAGATATCGAACTGAAATTTAATATAAAATCTTCGTTTTTGCCTAACTCACTTTCAGTATAATATACTTATGTAAACCATATATACTTTTACTCAATCTTCAATTTCAAAACTCATTAAGATGCAATATAATAATTCGACCTTATATTAATATTTATTTATTTATTTATTTTATTTTCTAATATCTAATTAGTGTATATGAGATTCGGTGAAATCAAACTAATTATTCTTTCTTACTACATTTTTTTTTTTTATTTTCAAATCAACCTTTTATTTCTTCTTATCTTTCAATTAAAATGCCAAATGAAGTATATTTTTTTGAAATTCTTTTATTTTGCTATTGTATTATTTTGCTGTATCTTGCATTTATTCTCAGAGCTTATTACTTGCTGCCATCAGTGCCTGTATCTACGCACAAATAGCTCCCGGTTCCAATGCGTATCTCCCGCCCACGCAAAATGGCTACGATTACCCGACACCGAATAAGCCACTTGTAAGTTTTAATTAAATAAATCGATACAATTAAAAAATAAGCAAATAACTATCACAATTATATTATAAACATATAATTTATTCTTTAAAAAAAAAATATCTGGAACACCTCAGGCAGAGATATTAAGAGTGAAGGTGAAAATGCTTCGAAAATTGCCTAGAAATATTAGATATCTATACTAGTACAATGCGACACAAAACATCTGGCTTCATCTGAAATCGATAGGGATTTAGGTCTCAAGCTAGACAGATTAACTTAACCTCTGATTTTATCATAAATAGATAATCAGTATAATATATAATCGGGTTAACCAAAGCTCATTTAATGGAAGCTACGAAGAAAGTAAAGAACAAAAACTTTGCAATCTTCTAGGATAAAGGTTAGAGGCAAATTAATGATGATCTTATCACCTAACTGAATCATCATGGATTACTGTAGCTTCAAGAACAATAAATAGGATGCTTGAACAACTAAATAAAATCTGCAATCGCAATCAAAAGGCACTCAATTTTACAAGACTCTCTCTATGATATGGAAAAGAAATCTAAAGAATTTCAACATTTAAGTAGCATATACAAAGTACAATATTACGAGTATATTTGTTGCTCAGCAAGAAGAAGAAGGTGATAGAAAAAACTTCAATCCTATGATATCAACAACTATAAACAAATACATATTATAAAATTCAAATTAAAGCTTTCGATGTACATGAGGCCTGTATACATATGTAAGTGTCAAGTATTATAGTCCAAATCGATCTGAAGTTTGATCAAAAACTAAAAAATTCTCTGATAATGAAAGTTTCTCAAATTTGAACAGTTTAATCGATTTATATACACATGTAAAATTTTTATAGCAACCGTCACCACCCGGTCGTCCCAGTCCACCAGGACCACGTCCGCCAGGCCCACAAAGACCACAAATACCCGGTCAACCCGCTGATGTAAGTAACTAAATAAACACTTTCATAATCACATCTTATATGCATATAAATGTAACAACAATATATTTTTACTTCTCTACAGGATCATGTACATGTACCCGGTATGCCCTATGACTTTGAGTATGCCGTACAAGATGCTGAGACCGCTAACGACTATGCACACAAGGCATCAAGTGATGGTGATGTTGTGACTGGTGAATATCGTGTACAATTGCCCGATGGACGTACACAAGTCGTACGCTATACAGCTGACTGGAAAACTGGTTATCATGCGGATGTCAGCTATGAGGGCGAAGCACAATTTCCACAAGGACCCACCGGAGGTGCTCGTCCTGGTGGCGGTTACAAATATTAGATAGTTTCGAGAATTGTCACTAGGGCAGAAGTTAATTGCACAGCGTATACATAATGAAATTGAAAATTGGTACACGAAATTGTTAAAATAAAATGACGACTTCAATTTAGAGTAAATAAAAAACAAAAAAATAAAACAACAATAAAAAGTAAGAACATTTTACAGAAAAATCATAAAACAATAATTTTTTATTCGTAAAGTCAGAATTTTACCATATTTAAAACTCTTAGATATATTTTTGCAAAACTTTCAAGATTGTGATCACTTACAGATCATTTTTAGGGTTCCGTACCCATAGGGAGCTAAAGGGACCCTATTACTAAGCTTACGATGTCCTTCCGTTCGTCCGTCTCCTGCTCTATCTCATGAACCGTAATAGGTAGAGACTTGAAATTTTCACAGAGTGTGTAATTCACTTGTGTGTAAAACGCCAAATACTAAAAATACACATTTTTAGAAGCATTGTTCTTTAATTTAACCTTTTGTTTACCTTTTTTTTAGTATACTTTTAAGCAAAAAAATCTTCTACGATGGAACGGAATCCTCCGTGTGCGAGTCCGACTCACACTTGGCTGATTTTTATTTTTTAGGAATACAAAAAAAACGCATACAACTAATAAATTCGTAAGGGCTTACATTGGTTTCTATGGGGTGGGCAAGGTTGGGCGACCATCCAGGGCGCCCCTTTATATCCGCCCGCTCATTGAAAGAGTCCTACTTAATCATTTGAATGGCAGACAGGGGATGCCGTAAAAATCTCGCCCAGGCCGCTGGTAGTGCTAAAATCGAAACTGATTCAAAATATGTATTTTTGACAATTACAATAATCCTTATCCTTACATATTATAAAACAAAGTCCCCAACCGCGTCTGTCTGTCTGAACGCGATTATGTCAAAAACTACTGAACAGATTTTCATACGGTTTTTACCAATTGACAGAGTGATTCATGAGGAAGTTTTAGATGTATATTATATTTTATAACTTTTATTTGGCGCAAAATATACTCATCCGATTTTAATAATTTTGTTATTAAAGAACAAATGAATTCTACTGAAAGGAGTTGCATACTTATTTTTTTTTTATTTTTAAAGTTTAATATACTTTTTTTTGAAAAAGTTGTTTAAATTTTTTCCAAAGCCAAGCACAGAAACGTTCGTACGTTTTCATAAATGTCTAAGACATATCCACCAACCATGTAAATTTCAAGACCACTAGGACGGGTACAAGAAAACATGAACTTAGAACAATAATCAGAAGATATAACAGGTGCGTGAAGAATATTACAACTAAGTCATAGCCAAAGTTAATCTTCTTTTTTACTAGTTTTCATATAAAATAACCTCTCTATAGTGTATTGGAATAATTTTTATGGTGGGGAACAATTTTACTGGAACAGAGAACAAGCCGTTACAGTTTGGCAATGAGAAGTGGGTTATGGAAGTAGACAGGAAAATTTACTTATGAATAGAAGAATAATTTGCTATTTGTTGACACCTGTGTGCAGGACACACCTGAAAAGCGTCCTAGCTATATTAAAAACTATTTTCCTCGAATCCTTCCCCCCGAATATGATGTCGTCATTAGAGCTAATGCATGAAGGATTTACATTTAACTTGACACAGATAAAGACTTTTGACGAAAATTTTAGAATGAGTAGAAGTGAAGCATGAAAAGATGTGAAAACTGAAATAATTACAAACTGTTTCAAAATAGAAGGTTTTGCAAAATTGGATCTTGATTCTTCTCATGATGAGACCAATATGTTTCTAGCAACATTGTTGAACTTTCAAATAGATGATGTTTTAATTGAAGGTTTTCGAGAAGAATTGTGGTCGAAATGAACGTTAAATGTAATTTCACAATGGCTTATGAAAATTAATTGATTAACATTTAATGAAAATACTTACAATGTTTTCATTTGACTGAAAACTGGGATAATACAGTACTGTTTCATACGAATTAAATTACTTTAAACCTAAATTTATCCTAGTTATCTACCAATTGCATATCGCATTTAAAATTGTCAAAATAAAACTGTAAAACAAAAACATTGAAAACCAGTTTTTTCCAAAATTTTTGCTTAAATAATGGTCATGGCCTCGTCATTCAAGTTTGTCCGTTTTTTTTTTTTTTGCACCGATATACGATTTCACATGACCAAAAGCGGCAATGAGTTCATGCGAATTAAAATGTCCTATGTTACTGTAAGTATTTGCAGACATTGGAGTATTTAATATTAAAAGAGAACAAACAGTAAGTGTATTGGCTAAAATTGACGAATATGGCAAGGATTTTAAGGTTAACAGCAATCTAACATAGCAAATTATTTCATTGACTGTTAATGTAACATGTCCATATCTAGTTGCTCTCAAACATAGCCATAATATTTTTGCATACAGACAAGACTATAAAACTTTGAAATTCATGTGTATAAAAATGTGCAGTGGTGGTTGCAAAATTGCCCGAATGTTTTGCACTTTTAGAGTAAAGGCATTAAGACAAATGTTTTTGATCTATCTATTCAATTTGTTAATAATCTTCAGTTTTATAGAAAAAAGCAACAAAAATATTAGTTTTTATAAAAAAAAGTAAATTAAAAACTGAAGGTACCTCATGCGGACAATTATGCACATACAAATCACGTCTAGTGGATTCTCAAATTCCAGGTAAATTATAATGGCGGATGCAAGGAAATAGGGACACTTAGCATGTGAAAAGGAATTACCTTATAAAAAATATAGGGTCGCATAAAAAACTAAAGTGGAAACGCAATTAAGGCGACTTTCTGAGCGCTATCACAACCCCAATGCTTAAAGAGTTAAGCCAACCAGTTGATGACCCAAATGCACTGTCTTTGTCACCGTTTCACTTAAAGAAGTGGACGCCCCAAAAAGGCAGACCACAAAACCAAGCGAAAATCTGCGGCCAAAGGAAAGGGGAGGCTTCTAAAATTCTATGGAGCAACCACTATGGAAAATTTACTTTGGGTAGAGTACAACATAAATAGAATAATATTCCCACTACCCATGGTCACAAAGTGGTAGAAAATATGCGTAAGAATGTACACTGATATAAAAAAACAAGAAATTTTGGACCGAAATTAAAAAAATTAAAAATTAGTTCATATTGAACAAAATGTTCACAATTGTCCGCATGAGGTTCCTTCTAAAAATTAATATTTTGGTTGGTTTTTTTTATAAAACTGAAGATTATTAACAAACACAATTTGTTTTACTCAACTTAATGCCTTTACTCTAAAAGTGCAAAGCATCTGGAGATTTTTGAAACCCCCCGTAAATATAATGGGACAGACAAAATTATAACCATCAAATAACATGTACTATAAATTAACTACTATGTAAATCAACTACGGTTTATATCAATTTTCTTTTCTAAATGTATCATTGTCTGAGAATTCCGTTTAAATTCTCTATCAAAGATTTCAGCTAATAAAGTTAAAGAACTTAGAAACAATCAAGACCAAATGGAGACGCGTAACTATATTTCACTATGTCTGACAAAATTAATATAGTATGTTTAGTAGTAGCTGTCCCTGCGCGCATCGCTACTCCCTGACAAAATTTGTTTCGAAAATAAAAAATCTTCTCTCTGAAGGAGGTTTTTGTACAAAATCTCATTTTTTTTTTATAATTTTGATAGTAATGAACTCAATTCTTATATCGATCTTTTAATAACTAAAAGATTCATCTCTTGATAATACTGATTTATTAATTTATTTATTGCCTCTAAATTAAAGAATTTCTAATGTCAGTTTAAATGGTAACAATATACTTGAAAGCGATTGTATAACGTTCAATCGGACTAATTTCTAATTAAAATTACTATTCTACTTTGTGAAATTTCAAATTGTCTGAAAAAGTTCTTCTCACCTGAATTCATTATCACATGATGATGAGGTTCCACCAAGATCAATCTATATAAACATTACCTTGACTTTTTATTTTTTAATTCGATGTGGTAATTCCAAAGCATGCAACCCTTTTCGGAAGACTAACATCCTTATTATTAACTAACAAACTTATTGTTGTTGGTGTATTTATGCAACAGACAATTTTCTTATTTCATCCCTAATGAATGGCAATTTCAGATTTTTGTGTATTACAAAACTGCTTATTGACCAAGGAGGACCTGCTGTACTAAGTAAACTCACAGACTGCATGGATTTCGAATATCCGCAGCCCAAGGAGTCAATACATCTTTTTGGTTTTGGCTTAAGCTACATCTATTTGGCATCAAAGTGAGTCATCCAAGTAAGGCTGTGATGCAGGTGCACCGCGGAGTATTTAAGTGTATCGCTTTGTGATATTATTTGAATTATGATGGTTGTTGTTATTGTAACAGCTAGGGAGCTGCAAGTAGAGGTACGCATGGATTTAAATAAGGAATGGGACAGGTTGAGGAATCAGAAATTTCTGTGGAGCAGAGGGAAAAAAGAAAAATATGCAAAAAATAAAAGAATTAATATTAATATAATAATTAGGTTACTAAAAATCAGGATAATTCAAAGTGTAGAGTTTTTAACCTAAGTATAAAGTCCTAAAAAGTAAGCCACCTATATCGCTCGAAGTCATAAGTCAAGTGAACTCAACTGGGTGAGGAGACTGCGTACATTGATCATTGTCAGCAAGATCAATACCTTCCCTGTAGCACTAGAGAATAAAAGAACAGCCCGACTTTAGCCAAGCTAAAGTGGTCCTCGTACTATGAGAAAGGCGCATTTCACTATCATCAACAAGTGGAGGACGGTCTCTTAATACAATATTATTCTGGTGTGACTAAAGCATTTTCAACTGCCCGCTGATTTAACTCATCACGACCCGACTTATAACTTATCAAAAGAGTGTCGTATGTCCTAATGTCCTTACGAATGTATCTGGGGGGAATAACACCCATTGTTATGTGATGAAACCGTTCAATGTCACTGCATTCAGGTAAAAGTTCCTTGAACAAACTTTCTGCTGATTAACCTAAAGTTTCTTAAGTTTCTGAAATACTTTTTGATAAATATTAATTAGAATAAACGCATTTCTTTTATATAATACACTTAACAGTTTATTTAACATATTTTGTATTAGTTTTTTTTTTTTTTTTTACAAAAAAATTACTTAAAATAATAATCATTTATTCTATTATTTTGATGATTTATTTCTTATCATTATTTAAATCACTAAATTAATTAATTTAATTATCGTTATATGATTTTCATCTATGTAATATTAATTTTTTTTTCTTTGCTCAGATTGATTCTAAATTAACGTGTTTTTGTTATTAGAAATTAATTAATATTATTTGAATTTGATTTCATTAAATTGCAGCTAAAATTATATAAAATACAATAATAGTTTATTAGATAGATGATTTTATTATTTATTGTTTTTTTTTTTTTACTTATAAACAAAGTTAAACAAATATTTTTGTAGTCTTACTAATCTCCACGCAATAATGAAACGAAATTAAATTAATTATATTTTTTGTTATTTTTCTTAATTTAATAAAATGGGAAAATGAAATGAACCCCATTTTGAAATGGCATTGTATTTTATAGTTTGTGTGTTGTGTTTTAATCGTACGTTACTCTCTGTACTAACTGAAATTGCAAGAAATGGAAAAAAGTATAAAGTGAGGAGTAGAGAAGAACAGGGAGAAAATTAAAGAAGTTGAACATTTCTTAATGTAAAAATTTTGAAAAAAAAAAACAATTTCGAAATATGTATGTTGCAAACAAAAAGGTTGGTGGTCAATCAAACACACATAATTTTATTATAAAATGGCTTATAAGCAAAGTAAGCAACTAAATGTGATTCATCGGCTATATTTCTTCTTCAACTATCTGAATGTGCAGCAGCATTAATATTCGCTGCTGCCAGCTCCATTTTGTTGCATTTGTCGTACAGAACGACGTCGCGTTAAAATTCTTCCCGCTGTCACTGATGAATCCAATATGGTTTGATCACCTGGTTGTGGTGACACATCCATCGGTGAAGGTGTCGGCAGTGTGGCAATGTTCGTTGGCGCACTACCATACTCTTCACTTGCCATGCC
The DNA here is from genome assembly GCA_035041805.1 of Amiota mariae. NCBI lineage: Eukaryota > Metazoa > Arthropoda > Insecta > Diptera > Drosophilidae > Amiota > Amiota mariae. The sequence goes on from JAWNKV010000287.1 coordinate 1,725,509, forward strand.
CACCACAGCATTGTCTACTATCATGCCCATATGAGATGTGCTTGTGCTAGCACTGGCACTGGATGTACTGGTACTGGGTGCAGCGCTTATGATATTGGATTGTACACCAATACCTAGTAGGGGTGAATTACCACCAGCAAGACCGCATTCCTCTAGCTGTGAGTTGCGGCGAGCTGTGATGCCGCGCAGCTTGGATTTTTTCGGTGGCAATGTGCGTGGTGTGCTAATTTCACGCGTTGGCATTTGCGGAACAGCAACATGCTGGTGTGGCGGTGACTCTATTGTAGTTGGCTCTATTGGTGATGGTGCCAGAACCAAATTGGTGGCTGCCATATAACTGACACCAATGTCTTCATCATAACGTTTGCGCTTGCTAGCAACGCCATTGCTGCCATCGTCATGCATAAGCGACATATGTGATGATGCCGCCGGTTCTTGTACTAAGGACAATGGCTGTTGCTGTTCGTTGCCATTGTTGTAGTAGTCAACAAGTGAATGTGCCACAACAGAGGATGATGAGGTTACCACCATTTGCAGGCATTCGTTTTCATTAATTGTTTCAAGCTTGTTTAACACTTGAACTTGATGATGAGGAGCATGGGAATATTTAAGGAAATCATTATTATTCTGTGAAGATTGTTCGATGGAGCCATTGATGCTATTGCTGCTCATGCTGATGTTTGGCAGAAGTTGCTGCTGCTGCTGCTGCTGTTGACACAAGTCTTCATTAATGACAAGAACTGATGAATCATTACTTCCTCCTGTTCCTCCTCCTAATTCAATTTGATCTTCGCTTATTCCATTTTTCAGTTGAAAATTTTCTTTTTCGAGCATTTGCACTCGATCACGCGTCTGTTTGAGCTCTTGTTGTAAGAATAAAATTGTGCTTTGCATGCCTTCAACATCCTCATCAAGTTCTTGTAGAAAATCGTCAAGTTCTGAGAAAGCAGAAGGGAGAGCGTGATTTATCTTTAGTATCATGTTTGATCTTGCAAAGTGCTCTACACCACACCACACCACTTACCTGATTGTGATTTTTTGACTTCCTCACTGAAGCTCTTTTGCATGGCCAATTCAGTCTCGATTTTGGCCAATCTACCATTCGATGTCATCTTGCCCAATTCTTCGTTCTCTTGATACAACAAACGACATTTGGCCATCAAACGTTTGCCAGTATTGGAATCTGGCGTAAACTTCCATGCCGACAATTCGTTTTGTGTTTCTTCCAGCTTAGTTTTCACTGTTTTCAATTCCTTTCGAAGCCTTTCGAAAAGTATATTTACAGCAGGATCCAAAAGTGCTGTGCGCAAGGCAATGGTTGTCGGTGCCTGCTGAGCTTTGTATTCAGCAATTTGTGTCTGTGAAGAAAGAATCAAAAACCAACTATCAAATCAAAATTGTTATTATTATTACACTATTACAGTCGAACTTCCCTATAGTGAATTCATTCGGTCCCGAGTAAATTATAAAATCATTATGTAGGATCTTATTATGATACATATTTTTCACCCATCTTTATTTAAAATAATCAGTAATTATACTCTTCACGGGAGTGAATAGTATTATAAGTTTGTCAAGAAGTTTGTAGCAGACAGAAGGAGACATCGCAGACCACATAAAGTATATATATATTTGTGATCAGCTCGATGAGACGAGTTGATTTAGCTATGTCCGTCTGTCCGTCTGTTCGCAAAACTACTCAGTTTTTGCGGTAGAGAGCTGAAATTTTGTACGTAGGTTTCTTTACTATACGTTGCAGATTTGTCGGAATCAGACGAATCGGACCACTAGGGGGGTACCTCCCATACAAACCGGGATCCAAATGAAAGTTCTTATTTGAAAAACTTTTTTGTTTTTCGTACCATGGAACTGAAATTGGGACACTATAAGTGTCTGACACGTATCCACCAAAGTGAAGAGTATTACAACTTCGGCATAGCCAAAGTTAGTATTTTTTTATATTTTTAGTTTGCATTACATTCTTCCATTTTTCTTCCTCAACAAAACCTTCTAATATATTTAGAGATTCAAACACATTGGTGTTTACGTTACTCATCATCTCCACAAAGATTCGAAAGACGTCAATTGATTGAAGAATAAATTCTTAATTGTTATCTGAATATAGAATATCAGGGATAGTCTGAACTCCATGACTTTCCAGAACAGTGCTGAGAATATCTTCATCGGACGGTTTGTCCCTGGGTTACACATCAATACATTTAATCTCTCTCCAGACTTACTGTTTCGGGATATCAATATTGTACGGTTTCGAAAACAAAATCGACCAGACAGTAAGTCTGCAGAGAGATTTAACAATTTTGGGAACGAACACAATTACAGTCAAACATCCTTAACTCAAACTTCCATAACTAAAACTTAATCGAGTTGCAGTAGCGTATAGAACTAAAATTCTATACAATTTATTTTCCATAACTCGAATATCTCCACAACTCGAACAAAAAAAAAATGACACGTGAAACTTTGAGTTGCATTTTTCAGGGAAATCCCTTTTTGTGTGCTCGTCGTTTCGCCGATGATGTAAGCGTCTTCACCTGTGTGATTTGTTGTCTCGTGCAAACTCACACAACTGATTTATTTTTAAATTTTGTATTCGGGGAAGTCCCTACTTGAAGTAATAATAACTCTTCAATTTTTAATGACGCACTACAATACATGCTAGTGAAATAAAAAAAAAATTCTAAAATATGGGAACTGCCGAGTACGATTTCCACTATTAAAAAAAAATAAGGAATCAACAAAAAATCATTTCATTTCTGGTACCGCTTTTGGAAGCACCAAAAGAATAAAAACAAATAAATTTTTGAAAAGTTTGACAAAGGAGTCTTACACTATTAGAGGAATGTTAAAAAATAACGAATTGGACTTTGCGCAACGATTTGATGAAGAAATGGTGAAAAAAAATTGAAAACTACATCATATAAAAGTTCACTATAGAGAAGTCCGACTGTACTATGTTATTAACTTACCACATATTCCTGAAATTCCTGTTCCTTGTTAGCCAAACGACGCATGAGTACCTTCTCGCGTCGTTGGGCTTCCAAGAATTGTAGACCCAAACGCGATTGATCCAATTTGAGATTTTCGATTTCATCTAAAGGAAAATCAAAAAAAATAAAAGAGAAATATTATTTGTCATTATTATTATAATTAATTTTTTTTTCACATTTAAAAGAAAGCAACATGAAATTAATTTTTTTTTTTTTTTTTTGGGATACAAATTTACACAACTAACATGAAGTCCATATTTTGGTTGAATTTAAGGATTATTTAATTTTTTTTTTTTAATATGAACTTAATTCGAAATCATACCAATACTGGATTATTCAAGAAGCAGAAGAAATGTTTGCAAATCATGTTTTTTTTTTTTTTACAAAAAAACAAAAAACACTTGCAAAATCTTTTCGTGTAAATTTGTGAGAGATTTGTTTCAGTGTGTTGACGTTGCAATGGTTGTTGTTGTTATTATTGTAGTAGTAGTTGTTGTTGTTGTTGTGGATGAGGTACTTTCTTCTTCTGCTTCTTCATCAACAATGATGCATCTTCATCTTCGCCTCCTTATTATTATTATTATTATGTTGATGTTATGTATTTTAAACGAATTAATGGAGAGAGAAAGACCTTCGCTTTTTTCTTTTCTTTTCTATTATTCAATTTAAATTTTTCACACTGCGCACCACCACTTGACAACTTGACTCGCTTTTATATAAGATAAAATATATTTATTTATATATTATATTCTTTTTTATTTATTTTTTAATGATATTTTTTACACATTTTTTGTTGCTTATATAAAGAAAGGAATAAAATTTTCTTTCTTATTTTTAATGAATTTATTAAATTAATTAAACGTAATAAAGAATTTTGTTAAATTTGAAAAACACTTTAGAAACTCGACGCGCACTTTTATATATACAAACATTGCATAAATATTAATTATATGATTAATCAATTAATCGTTTGATCAATGGATCATATTTTTATTATATTTAGTAATCTTAAAAATAATAATACATATTTCGAACACCCTTTAATAACTTCTTCCTCTGATTTTGATTTCAAGCTTTTTAGTAATGAAATCAAAAAAGTTCATTGATTTTTCTTTTCTTTTAAATTTATTTACTTTTTTTTATAATTTAATTTAAAGGTAAACACTTTTATTTCTAATTTTTCTTTTCTTTTTGTAAGTTTTTATTTTATTTAAAATAAACAAAAAAAAAATTAAAATCTTCATTAATTAATTATATTGAAATTGACTTTGATAACAAATTCTCTTTTATGTTCTCTCATTCTCTCATGTACTTTTCTTTAATCAAATTGACAATGTCAGATTCATCCATTCATTGTACCTAAATTTCACCAATTAAAAAAGTATTTATCTTTTTTTCTCATGCAGTTTGTAATTTCAATTAAATTCGAAAGGGTACTTGGAGTAAGTTTATGTGTAGATATGTCCAGGGGTCAGTTAGCAAACTTCAGCCCATTTGAAAGGATCCAGTAAAACGAACAGATTTTGACATCCACATTTTTTTTATATTTTTTAATTATTGAGTATTTTTTTGACAATTGTATTTCATGTAATAAACTTATCTCGATCTAGACCTTTCTAAGAAAAGTTACTGACCACTGGTGCAAGTACAAAGCTAACATGTGAAAAGGGTGTTAAGTTTATTGGCTCTTCACTAGAAGGAGTAATAGTGAGTTAAGACACTTTTTAATATTGGACTGTTTTTAGCACTAAAAAGACATCTGTCTCTTAAATATGTAGCTGGTGGTTAGATTGTTCCACATTGTCTTAGTCTATCTATTAACGATTTTGTCAAGATTGTTGTATAGTAGTTTAAGAGAAGAGAGTAGTAAAATTTCAATACATGTTTAGGGTATTTACGAGTTGTCGAAAACGTCGACATATTATACACATATGGCAAAAATAATAACAATATTTATTTATGTAGTTTCTATTACTTTCCATAATTTTTTTTCTCTTCTGTTAGTGCTGCGGATATCGTATACAAAGAAATCATTTGAGACTTTCCCCATTTTTTTTATACTCTTCACTATAAGTTTGTCATGAAGTTTGCAACACACAGAAAGAGACATTGGAGACCCCATAAAGTGTATATATTCTTGATCAGTGAGACGAGACGAGTTGAGATAGCCATGCCCGTCTGTCTGTCTGAATGCAAACTAGTCCCTCAGTTTTTGAGCTAGAGAGCAAAAATTACACGAAGCTTCCTTTTCACCATACGCAATGCATTTGTCAGAATCAGCAGAATCGGACTACTAGGGAGGATACCTCCTATACAAACCCAGATCCAAATTCATGTTCTTATTAGAATAACATTTTAGTTTTTTGTACTATTGACGTAAAATTTCAATACACGTATTCTCCAAAGTCTTCGATACATTGCCAAAACCATGAAAATTGCTTTTCGTGTAAAATGCATTAAAAGCTAAACAAAATTATTGAGGAAGGAAAAAAAAATATTATCACACATGCTAAAAAGAACTCATTCAAATCTTCAAGATGCATTACAGCTTAAATTTACGAACGAATGAGAATATACAATTAAAAAGTTAAATTATACATAGTAGGTTTTATATTTAAAAATAATTTTATTATTTTTATCAGTCAATTTAAAAATTATATCACCCTGTACTTTTTATCTTTGCCATTTGTGTATAAATGAAGAAGAAGTGACCATTATCATAAAGCATGACAAGACAAGCAGTCGATTGGGTTTTTTTATTGGAATGCACAGAAAAGAGAAACTGGTTTTGTTCAAATATCTAACATCCAAAACATAAAAATAGTAAGATAGAAAATCTCATTTTGGTAATATCAGCTAAATTAAACATTTGTACAATCAATCGATATTGTCTTCATGTTCCTTCAATTTAAATTATTTTGAATATCTGAAGAAATGTTACTTGTTCACAAAAAAAAAAAAAAAAAAACTATTACAACATAAAAAACATATCTGGCTATATAACTATTATTGATTCCAATAATTTATAGTATACTAAATACTTTAAACAAATAAAGAACATACAACTTTGACAAAATCGTCTATATTTATAAGCAAAAACATAAAATATCCTATTTTCCTTATACATATATTAAAAAGGCCATTACATATTAACAAAATTCATTTAAAATTAATTTCCTAAAACTTAAAGCTCCAGTGACAAACATAACTACATTTTACCATTTAATAAGAGGCATTTTAAAAAGATATGAATTATATTTTCAATTTCATTGTTACAATTTGAAATTCTGTGTCCATTTCAGAAAATAAAGCCGCTTCTAACTTGAAATATCCACAATAAATCACTTATTTTATACTGATTATTCAAAGAATTTACCCTATTTTTAATTCTTTCATTATCTAATACAGAATAATCCACAGATATCCGACTATATAAACAATTAGTCTGATGTATTCAAGTTATGAATGTGTTATGTCTGTTGTCAGAAATCTGCGAATTGAGACTAAGACAAATGATAACAAGTATTTCAATTAATTCTCATCACGCTTATCATTTGTATGTAATAATTATGTTTATCAGAACCTTATGACTGGAGATGGCAAAACCCAAAGTGATATACCATTCTTAATCAATAATGAATCTTGATTGCATGGTGTGCCTCTTATTATAAACCTATATTTTATGGTTCGCAATCACTGCCTACCTAAAGAGTTCTTCAAGTTCGTTTTTAGGTTAAAAATTTAGTTTCGCGCCAAAATCATATAACCCAATTTAATATTAACAAAAACAAGAACAAGTTATTGAAATACCTAAGCTAATAATTTAAACTGTTTTGATGGTCGCATTTTATTTTTTTTTTTTTTTTTTTGGCAATTATTCAACAAAAAACAAAGGAATACACGAAGAAACAAAAAAAAAAATACAATTAATGAAACAACAAAAAATTTAAATAAGTAGAAGCATTTTGAATAAATAAATATTTAATACTGTTGTGTTGTTGCTGGTGAATGAAAAAGATGGATTCAAATAGTAAATATTAATTTATTATTGTGGCAAGTGAACTAGAAAACATGTTTTCCTTTCCTTCTTCATTCAGTTTTCTACCTTTTTTTTATTTCCTCTTCGTAACTCACGCGAAGAACTAGCTAAAATCCAGAAAAGTAAAGAGATTGAGATGCAGAGAGTAACAATGGTGAGCACGGTGGACTACGTGAATGCCAAGTGTTGTTTAATAATGTGAGGTTATTGTTGATTCAGAGAGAGAAGGAGAGCACGCGCAACATGAGAGAGTAGAGAGAATAAAAGTTATTTGGTCTCACGCTTGTGTATGTATACACATATGAGAGATGTATTTTGTGTGGGTATTTAACAAAACTATAAGATAAAATAAATGTATCAAATTAAAAAAAAAAAAGAAAAAAATTATCACAAAATGAGGGCTGTCAACGCGCGCGTTTATTATTAAACACTTTCGGGGAATTTTTTTCTTATTTTGGTGGTTTCACTTTTTATGCAAACATTAGCATATTGATTTATTTTCTTTCATTTCTTTCTTAATCATAAATCATTTTCATTTCATTGACAATTTAAAATCGTCCTTCAGTGATTTATTTTTTCTTTTCTTTACTTTTTCATACATATTAAAACATATCATTATAAGTAGATCAGTTCATTTCAAGAAATTTCACAAATATTGAAATGTTTATTACTGACAAACACTTTCTTTTTCTTTTATTCTTCTTTATATATATTTTTAATATTTAAATATATTATTTTATATTTCATTTTATTATTTTCTTCTTTTTTTTCATGTATAGAAAAATGTCTTTAATGCACTTCACTTTGAAGTTTTTCTTTCTTTTCTTCCACATCTCACATTTAATATGATTTTTCATTTATAAATATATATATTTTATTTATTTTATATATAATTTTTTTTGTAACACTTCGCGCGTTTTTTTTTTTTTTTTTTTTATATATAATAAACCTGCCTTATATAATAAAATATATCTAAAACCAAAAAGTAATGTTTTAAAAAAGTCATCAAGAGTGTTCGCTTCAATTGTTCATGATCATCATCATAAATCAAAATTAGATATTCTTATTTCTATTCACGTTGAGTTCTTGAAAAGTGTTTTTCATAAATATTTTTTATTCTTTTTTTTTTTTTTGTATACAAACAAAATTCTTCTTAAACGTTTCACAATTTGTTATTAGATTTTAGATTTGTTTTGAGAAATAAATAACCCAAAGAAATAAAAAATGAGTTGGCAGCCCTGTGGAGACAGGTGCTCGTGCAAACGAGAGAAACACAAACGGAGCAAATTGCTATTTCTCTATTTTTCAACGACACAAAACACCACTTTACTTTTTAAACTCGTAATTTCTTTTCATTTTCTTTTGTTGTGTCTTTCTTTGTACGTTTTTTTAAATGTAAGTTATTTTATTTTTTTTAAATATGTAAAAAGTATATTCAAAGTATATGTATATATATATATTCAAATATATTTAATTGTCATTATTATGTATAGAAACAAAAAATACCTTCGAGCAAACGTTGGCGCTGTGCAGAGGCAGCGACCGCCTCGGCAATAGCAGCGTGCTGTGAGAGTTGCTGTTGTTGTTGCTGTTCATGGTGTTGGTGCTGATGTTGCTCCTGTTGCGCCTGATGATGGTGGTGATGATGTTGATGGTGATGGTTATGATGATGTGGGTGCGAATGATGATGGTGTGATGACGAAGAGGCAGCGGCAGCTGCAGCAGCTGCTGATGTAGTGGGTAGCTCTTCAGAACCCGATGGCGATGGCGAGGCTGGACCGGAAGGCGGTGCAACGCCTACGCCACCCTTAACTCCAACAACTACCACACCACCACCACCAACCCCACCACCAATCATATGCATATTTTGTTCATATTTCGCAGATGCCGACGATGAAATCTTATCGTAACTATTCATCAAAGGTCTCTGATCGTCCATAGTCATTGCAGCGACACTCATAACTTAAATACTTTTTATATCTTTTCTTTTGATCTCTTTTTTATTCTCTTTATATTAGTTAGCCAAAAGAGATGAATGAGTTTATTAGTGTTAGTGTTCCTGCACTTATTACAAAAATTATCTCGCCTTTTCTCATTTAACAAACAATAAGTAGTAGCAACCAAAAACACTAAAAAGCCACGCGGCGTTGTTTTCGTTGTTTTACGGCTACTTTACTTTTCTTTCGTTTGCTTTGTCGTTCCTCTTTTCCTTCTTCTTCTTCTATCAGCTACCTACTTCTTTTTGTTTTTCCTCGCTCGCTCAGAAACAAAAATTACCCGAGAGCGGAACGGGGCAATAACGACGTCAACGGCGTACACACACACACTATAACAGAGCGTTGAGACTTTTTCAGACTGCGTCGACGTCACTTGACTTTGATTTTTTCAAATGAATTTTTCACGTATTTTTCGCGTGTTTCCACACACAATTTTATTTATATTTTATTGAATGTTCTTTGAAATACACTTTTCTAGTAAATTTTATTATTTATTTTCACTTTAAACCAAAGATTTTTACAATTTTCACGAGGTCCAGCGACTTGTCGCGTTTCAACTAATGGCGTTCCAACGAAATGGCAGCTCCGCAGAGAGATGAACGATACTTCCAAGTGGAACAGGTATCGGTTAGCGAAACACACTAGTGACTTGCCAACTCGGTGGTTAAAGAAATATAGAACTCGACAAACTTCTCTGGAACTAGTTCTCCAATAACGATATTATGCTTTTAGTTGTTCATATGAGTATAAATAACTTTATAGCGAATTCCTCTCTGTTACAAAGATTTCCATATAAAAACTCCTCTGCAACGAGTTTATTTAAAATAATATAATATTTTAAGAAATATCTGAAATCTTAAAATGTATATGTTGAAATCTGTTGAATTATCATCGTTTTGCGTTTTACGCTATGTACATACATGTGTATATAAATAGCTCTCCTATAACGAAGTAGTCGGAGTCGTTGATTAAGAATAAGAGTCCGAAGGTATTAATTATTCTGTCTATTTAGTGTAATTTGCAAATTGATCATTTCCTCTTTTAGTAATGTAAGCAACTATTTAGTTATTCCATTCCAAAGGTTACCGCATAAATTGACAAAGTAACTGATAGAAATAAATATTCTTTGGATAAAAGAGATAATTCTATTGTGCCTACATTATAAATTAATATAAGTACAGATCAAACTATGATTTTATAAAAACTAAATCTTAATTTTCCTTTTGAGTATCATAAACGATCTCTTGCTTAACTCCAAGCTCCCATCATCACTAAATACTGGTTCAAAACCCAATATAGAAAGGATTCTTCTCTCTAATGATTTGCGATTTAATCATATTCATAAAGGTATTGTAATTAATTTTAATAAATATATGATTAATAATTTTCGTTGTGAATAGATTTACTTCACAGATACATATATAAAAATATGGTAAATGAATATTTAAGCCTGGTTGCTATTCAATTGAAATGTCAAGAAATTCCAAAATTTTTTAAAAGCAAGAAAATTCATCATATTTTATGTGAAAACGTTTTGATATCAAAGACTTAAGGCATGTATTTTTGAAAAGATCGTTTTGGAAGCAAACGAAGTTCTATATGTTATACATATCTAAAACAATTATGGTCTTAGGTTAATGGACGTTGATTACTTTATAAATAATGTTTTAAAATATTTACATACATGTAACATACTAAATGGTGAAAAATTGAACATAAAATAAAAAATAATTGTTTAATATTATAACGTAAATTAGAAACACTCTTCACTTATTATACGGTGATAGATCTTATAGGTAACAAATGTCATTGACAAGCCTAATCTATAAGTTAAGTTTATCCCAAATCTGTTGTTAATAACATAAAGTTGGCAGCCTGGGTGTTTTGGTTCTTTCAACACAACAACCTCAACTCTTTGCCAACAGATTGGCAGCACGTTTACCAATATTGTATTTATTTTTTTTTTTTATAATAATATTAGAAATGTCTGATTTACCGGAAAATCTTCAAGTTATTAAAACCGAACCGACGACACCCTCATCTCCGGACAAATGTACAAATCATATCAAGGAACGTTTAAACTTGCATGTCAAGCGACGCTTGCAACAAGACATCAATGCAGCGATATTGGAACCAGTGACCGTAAGCAATAATTCTTCGATGAATATTGGCGTGAATGTTGGTGGAGAGCAACCAAAACGCAGAGGCCCCAATTCCAATCAAAAGGAAACAACATCACCAAAGACTCGGCGTCCTTATCAAAAACGTGCTGATAAAACCAAGTTAGATGCAAGTGGAACTGCAGCCTCCTTCACTGGGTCAGGTGTTGGTGGTGTAAAGAATAAGAAAACGAGCTCCACAGCAACATTAATAGGAGGAAATGTTCCCAATGGTGAGATAATTTGTCAATCAAATAAACAATATTGTAAATTTGATTGAGAGTTTAAATTTCAAAATCAAATTGTCTGAGCATATGTTGTGGTTAAGATAAATCGTAACGTTTCTTAGTTGAACTCAATAACTGAGTATTTATCGGTTCGTGTGAATGGCAAATTGTTGTGTACTTTTATTGTGAACTGCACAGTTTATTGTTATTGCATTTCTGTGCAGTTTTTCGTGTATTTACAATAATTGTGCGCAGTTTTTAAGATTCGCGTTTAAATTTGTTTGATAATTTAAAGGAGGATGAAGCCAATGGAAGACACTGAACAAAGGCGAAGAAATCGTCGCAATGGTTCGGAATTCAGAACGGAGTATAAAACACAAATGACAAACTTCATACAGGCGTACCAAGCTGAACGATGTCTTTGGCAGACAACATCGAAATCTTACTACGATCGCCGTTTGAAGGATGCTGCTTACAGGAGAATCATTAAAAAGTACCGTAAAATTGAGCCCCAGGCTACTCGGGAGATGGTTGTACGAAAAATAAACAATCTGCGAAGTGCGTACAAGAAGGAATACAAAAAGATGAAAGACTCGCAAAGAGAAGCAGATGCAAGGGGACAAGTACAAGTGTACAAACCAAATCTTTGGTACTTTCCATTATTGCACTTTTTAAACGGACAAGAACGCAAACCAGGTTCAAGGCAAATTAAAGATGAAGAAGACAAAGAATTGATGGTAAGCGAATTTGAATCCAATTCAATTTTCATATTGTCTATTAAGTAGAACTCATTGATTTTCTTTAGGAAACAACCTTTGACACTTTAAATGATGATGATGATGATGTTGATGAAATTAATGAAGAGGAAGAGTCAAATCCAAATGCAAGCAATCAACATAAATACACAATCACAGAAAATATGGAAATTGAAGCGCTTATAGAAACAGCAAGTGATCGAGCAAGCAGCAGCCTGGTAGTGAGTGATATGGTGCCGACAACACCACCGAAACAAAAATCACAACTGTGCCATAATGGGGTTGGGCAATCGAATTCGAAATTAAAACTTGATGCCAATAAACACAATCGCACAATTGGCGAAATTAAACAGAATAATTTGGAATGCAAAAGTCCAAGCGGCACTGGCAGTAGTAACATTAAGGAGGATCGTTTTGAGGTCTATGGCAAAAGTGTAGGCATGAAATTACGTGAATTGCCAAATCAACAAAGAGTTCTTGCTGAAAAATTGATAAACGAAGCCTTATTTTTGGCCGAACTAGAAAGTTTGACTATGGATCACTCAGTCAGTCTTAGTTAGTCAAATTGACTGATTGATTGATTTAATGATTATTGTATTTACATACTTTAGTTTAAAGTCCATTTCTATTAACATAAGTATATGTAATATATACCACCTCCATATTAACAGTCAGTCTTATTAATGATAATGAATACATAAAATTTGTAGAAATGAAAGCACAATAAATCCTTTCTATAATTTTAACCAGTCTTCAATTTCTAAATCGGTATGACATGTCTTTGTTTGTAAACTCTTAATAAGTAATATTAGCTTTATTTTATTATTTCTTACAGCTCCGCTCATTTCGAGTCCCAAAAATAGTGCATTTGATGCTTTAGATGATAGCTTCGAACTAGAAGCGTGTGGCGGCGGTGGCGTTATTGGCGGTCAAGAAATTGAAAGCAACAAAGCATGTGGTAGTACAAGTCGCGATAAGGATAAATTCCCTGATATACTAAGCATGATACTGAGCGTTAAGAAACGCGCCTTGATACAGGATCCAGAAGTACAAGAAATGTTAAGTAAAATTATGGAAGTGGTTAAGAGTTAGCAACAGTTTCTGTATTTAATATTTCTAATTAGTTTAAGCTTTCTATATTTAAGTCAATAATATTCATCTAGAGATTTTAAATGTATACTAGCTGGCTAGGCGCGCGTTGCTACGCCCTCGCTAAAAAAAATTATTATGTTATTGCTGCCGCTATTTTATTAAAGATAGACGACCCGGCAAACTTCGTTTTGTGTTTTTAAGTGCTAATAGCTTCTTTGTACATAGCTGACCCCGCAAACGTTGTTTTGCTTTAAAAGAAATCCAATCTTAAAAATCTCAAAAATGAAATAATACGAAAAGAAATATATATTGTTTTTTGTTTACAATAAGGATATTTGGTGAACGATGTTTTAGTCAGTCCCTGAGGTGCATATATAAACAAACTTGATGGCTTCCCAATACGCGAACACGCCACATATAATTGACCATGTGAGAAGGTCGGATTTTCTAGATCCAATCCACAAATGGACATTGTTTGGCCTTGTGACTTATTAATAGTCATTGCGAATTCAAAACGAATTGGAAACTGCATTCGTTTGAATGGAATTGGCAAGTCTGATGGGATCATTGGTATTCGTGGTAAGAGAACAACTTTATCTTGGAACTAACTTTCCGTTTAAAATGGTAGCTTCAAGAACATTGCCCATGTTTTTTTTTTAAGACCAATCGCGTGCCATTGCATAACTTAGGTGGACTTAAATTGCGAAGCTAAATGATAGGTGCAGCAATTTTTAATCACAAGTTATGTGGTATCCTGGTAAATCCAGTGAATTCAAGAATTCAACAGGAAAGTTGACTGTTGCGTCAGGATCGACAACAGTATCGAACGATTTCAATGATATCTCATCACCAGGCAATGACTGTTGTATTTTGCAATTAATAGCGTCAACATCGATATTTTTTGCGGCCAAAATAGCTCGTTCACGTAGCCACGCATAATTATTATAATTAGCATGCAATTTTGGAAATATGTTTTCAATCAAAACGTCTTTCGTGGGTGGCTACCATGTTGCAAAAATTGTCTGGGAATTTGATATATTGCGTATTTTCATGCAATTGAATTCTTCCATTGCCAATGTTGAGCATTTCTTTGGAGAATGACAGTGCCAATGGATCGTTTTGCAGTTGAACACGGATATTTGTGTAAAGTCGTAATATACGAACAATTTGCCATAGATGTGATTGCTTCAAACATGCATTGATTTCATCCGCATATGTAGCTCGTGGAATGACCGGCAATGTCTGTCTAAAATCACTGGAGAGCAGTAGTAGTGCGCCACCGAAAAGTCTGGTATTATTGTTGAGATCTTTCATTGTTCTATCGAAAGCTTCAAGTGAATGCTTTTGGGCCATAGTATATTCATCCCAGATAATAATTTTGCATTCTTTCAAAACTTTTGCCATTGTGGATTGCTTTTTTATGTTGCACAGCGCGTTTGGATTCGTGTGAACGTTCAATGGCAACTTGAGTGCTGAGTGTGCAGTCCTTCAGCCATCAAGCAAAGTAGCTGCAAAGTCTGATGAAGCAATTGCCAATGCAATATGATTTTGTGATTGAATGCGCGCAAGTATCAGCAAGATGAGGAATGTTTTGCCAGTGCCACCTGCTGCGTACAAAAAAAAGAATCCGCCCCATTGTGGTCCAATTGCCAAATTAATTCGATCGTATATGTTCTTTTCATGTTGTTCACTATTTGTGACAAAAGTAGTCAAAGAAGCCGCATCGAACTGTTGTTCGCACTGAACATCTTTAAGTCAATAATATTCATCTAGAGATTTATATATATTTATGATTCCTAGAGTTCCATGTAGGAACATAGGGCCACAGTCAATCGCGGTCCTTGTTAGGTCATCGCTTTCCCTCCATCTCCATTTTCTTTTTGGGATCTCTAGATGTATTGTTTTTTGCTGGGTTCTGGCCCATAAAGGCGGCGTTTGAGATATCTAGAGATTTTATAAGTATATAAAATTTTAGATAATAATTAAGATAAATATAAAAACCTGTTATATACTGTTTAATCTTTTCGACACAAAATTTCTTCTGATATACTAATACATTCTCTGTTTAGCTGCTACTCTTTCTTAAGATATTTTTCGAGAACTGGTTCAAATTTGTAACTTTGGTCATAGCTTTGATAGAAATGGCAACAGTGATTTGTTATCAATTTTAAAGAAAAAATAAAGTGGTTTCACAATAAGTTAGTTCAATTTCTAATTGAATATGGGAATTTGCAGAGATTGTAGGGCTAGGGAAAAACGACATTTAAATACTCATACTCCAGCAATAGTCGCTTCATTCAACCCAAATATGCGCGGTGTATATTTAACAGATATGATCATGAAAGTAAGTATTTTTATTATTAATTTCTTACTGGTGTTTAGGTCCACCAGTTACCGAAAAGATTTTGAAAATAGTATTTGATTCTACAAACAAGCAAATACCCTTTATTAAATTTCAACTTGAAAATGTTAATCAACTTTTGCACTTATCTTCCTATACTGTGCAAAGGAAAAGGGGATAATGTCCATTTTAAAGAAAAGCTCTAAAAAGTAAAAAAGTCCGTTGTGGGATGTGAAAGACGCTTTTGTCTAAATTTTAATTAACCTTTTATTTTTAAATATGATAATAAAACCTAAGACTAACATACATAAATATTCAAAATATAGCATACATATAATGCTTAAAGTCTTAAAAATAATTACAAATATCTCTTTTTAGCATTCATCAGGACATTTAAAATTATCTGTATCATCCGCTAACAAACCAACGCACTACCCATGATACCAATTGCCGCATTTAGAACATTGTCTCATATCAGCCATCTGCTTTGTTGTGTTTAGTACCACTTAAATCTTTGAGGGTTGAGGACTTTGTATAAATTCACGAATATGGACGGCAGATATTCGCATCCTCATTCGCGAATGTGTAAAAATTGATATTATTTAGTTACGTAGCTAATAATCAATCAGATTAATATATAAAATATTGATACAACAATGGTAAATGAATATGTGCATCAGAAGTTGGCGAGTTTCCCCCCAAGCATGTTGCAGTAATGTTTGATTGGCAGCCATTAATGGAAAATTGGTTGTCGATATGTGATATGAAACTACAGAGTCAACTGAATATACTGGAGTTAGCAGATATGGTAGTAATTGTTAGTTACTGTAATCTCAATTGTTGACTAGAAGTTGGAAGATAAGAATGCAGTGCACAAGATTGGTACCGCGATTACTAACAATCAGAGGTCTCATATGAGAATCATCTCTTATTATCAATGGGGGCCAACTCTTAGAAAAAGTGAAAAATTGAAGTAAAATATCTCACTCATAGAGAACAATATATCGTTGTGTTGTACAAAAGTTATTAGCTTCTTGTTTCTCGATGAGAAAAAGAACGATCTGTGAGTAAGAATAGTTGCAAAAAACATTTTGAATAATCACACACCAAAATCATGTTACTAAAGGAGAAAACGAAACAAAAATCACAAGACGAAAGTTCTCTTTTTGTTGTTGTGTGACGTGAGTTGACAGAGTTGAATAAAGGAAGAGAGAGAGAGAGAGTGGGTGTAAAGCTGTGCAGATAGCACATGCAGCGCACAAGCAGTCGCACACAAATGCATACACACAAAGGGATTTTTGAATATTTTTCTCCCATTAAATCAAGTATGTGGCTAAGATTCATAATAATATAGAAGAGTTTTTGCATAGAAACATGGTCCTTCACTTCACACCTGAGACGCAAGGAACAGTCAAAATAAAAAAATGAAAGGATAGAATTGGCTCAGTATTTTATTTTTTTCAATCAACGGCAAGTATTATGAGTTTTATCCTTTCAAGGTAGTAGTTGTGGATGACAGAGTGTGCATCCAGCCTTGTTGACCGATAGAACCACCTTGGCATTCTTTGGTGCACGTTTACCCGGAGAAGACCACTGCTTTGTCTGTTCCTTGGTCTTTGTTGTGTTGTGATAGATCCATGTTTCATTCACGCCGCTAAAACCCATTTGGATTGCGGTTGAACATCGCCAAACACTCCTTTGAATTGCCCACACGGTTCCATTTATAGTCGAGTGTGAGAAGTCCCATATCCATCTCGAGGATAGCTCTGTTGAGATGGCTACATCCTCAGCCACCTCACGCACTTTCATTCTTCGATCGCCTATTCCATCCATTCCATTGATTTTATCGACGGCCTCTTTTGTACGACCAGAATGGAATTCACTTTTTAACTTTTCATTTGTCTTTATTATATCAGGTATTGGTTATGTTTTTACAGTATTCTTAAAGACTAGAACTTAAAATTTATTATAATAATGCTTAACATCTAAAGATTTTCCTAAGCTTAATAAAATTATTTACATGTATATGGTATATTATTAAATTATTATTTTGATTTTTGTTAACTTCATAAAGCTATATTTATATATGGAATTCAGTTAACCATTTCTTATCCATTGAAATTGATGGTGCAGAGCATTGCTGGCCCAAAGTTAATCTGATTAACGATTAAAAATTAATGATTAAAAATAATAATGAAAAAAAAAAAACGATTAAGGTCAATTGAACATAATCAAATTTAAAATAATTACTAATTAATTATAATCGTTTATCGTTAATTTAATTATTATATAAGTAATTCATACTTACTTTAACTACTTACATATGTCCAAATAAACTGTACGAGTATAATAAAATAACTCAACCAAAATGTAAACATTTCTGATGCCCATGTCATTATTTTCCATTATTTCTAGAATAGAACATAACATTGACAACAATGAGGAATTAATCAACTAATGAGAAATGATTAACTCCAGTAATCATGATTAAGATTACTGTATTATCACGATTAAGATAATTGTTTGAATGATGACTATTTTAATCATGATTAATTTAATCTGATTAAAATTAAACAAATTAATTGATTGACTAATGCCAATACTGGTGCAGAATTAGTTGTGTTAATCAAGCCTTTCCTTGGTATCTGTGATGGGTTTTTAACGCAAAAAATTATGCACTCGAAATTCACTTTTTTTTCGTTTTTCGTCTGCAAAGACTATCTAAATAACGCAGCTTGTTCGAAATTTCGCAGGAGTATATTAATAGCTGGTAGATAACCAGGGCCAGATTTAGGTTTGTAGGGGGAACAAAAAATAAAAATCAAATTTTAAAAATCTTTATTACTTTTCTGAGTGATGAGAAAAAAAGGTCAAATGTTAAAAACCTTTATTATTTTTCTGATAATGAGCAAACAAAAAAGAAAACTCAAATGAAGGTTTGTGGATGCCCTCAATGTGTGTCGGCCCGGGTCTCGTGCCCCGGTTGCCCCACCGTAAGTCAGGCCCTGAAGATGACAGAAGCTGTGTTGCATTTAAACTTAGTACTCGAGAAATCCAAAAATTCACTGGCTTACCTAATTGCCCTCATAATATTTTACAACATATTTGAAAATCATCGGTATTTTCAGTAATATGGGTATTAGGACTATTATCCGGATATGTAATAATCCGTTATAATTTAACAATGAATCGCTTATTTGAAATCATAACGTTGAGTTTCTCTATAGATAAATTTATGAGCATTATATAAGTGGCTACCCCCACACTCTTGGCTGCATTTTAAAGAAGAGATGCTTAGTTGTGGCAATCTGAAAAAATTTGTTGACATCACATAACCACGATGAGTACTTTCGGAATTACAATATTAGTGAAATTGCATGGCTTTTTTTCTTTCTTTTTTTTTTTGTTTGATATTTTAATACGCCAGTCAAATACTACTACAGTACGTGTACTTCTAAGACAAGGGTCTCATAAAATGACAGAGAGAATATATTATTACTATTATAATTATATGTATTAAGTTTAACTAAAGATTAATGAGATCGTCGAATTTGGTGTCCACGACACAGATCACTAGGGTGAAGACGTTTCAGTCGTCTGCGAGAATTATGGTTGAAAAGTTCGTTGAGTATTGGATTGAGGTGAAAAATCAGCCGATTATTGTATCTGCTGGTGTTCCTGTTGATTTCCTCCCAAACTGTAGGCATTTGGAGATCACTGTGTAAAGTGTTTTACGAACCATGGCGCATCGGTTATTTTCCGAAGTGCTTTGTTCTGGGTGACTTGTATTCGTTTGATTTGTGAGTAGGATGCACAAACCCCAGAGTTGGATGCCGTATGTCCAAAATGGCTTAAAGATAGCTTTGTACACAGTACTCGTGGGACATAGCAACCAGTTTAGCCTGTGAAGCTTGGTTATACATATTTTAGTAACCCCAGTGATGTGGTGTCTTCATGTCAAGCGTCTATCCAAGTGGATACCGAGAAATCTCACATTATCAGCATAGGTAATGTCAACACCACCCATGTTGACTGTAGGGCACCTGTCACGACGTAGCGTGAAACAGCAATGTTGCGACTTTGCTGAGTTTAGTCCCACATTCCAGCGCTTATCCCATCCATGAAATCAATCTGTCAAGAAAGTTTTGTGTATTGTTCGAGGCTTGAGCACTACAGTTGCTTCTTGTTAGGAACGCTGTATCGACGGCAAAGGTTGCCACCATTGAGTCATCATCCTCAGCTATTGCATGGCTGACTTGAAGAATATATCTAAATACTTAGCATATATTTAATCTTAATAATTTTGACGATTATCCTTGAGAAAATTTTGAGGGTGGGTCCCATTTTTTCTTTCCAGTGATTTTCAGTTTTTTTTTTTGTTGAAGTCTTCTTGGTGTTTCGCATGCCCAAAGCATCCAATAGTTTGGGTAACATCTTTTTGTGAATTTCAATGGTTATTGGCATTCGTTGTATGATCTTATTGTACTATACAGGATGAAGAACTTTTTATGTCAGAATTTCAAATATTCTTAGATGATTGTCAGTTATATTACGATTTCCGAAGTATTAAATTAATGATTCAAATTATAGAAAGAAATTCCAAAAACTTTATTGCATGTGCTGTGAGTGGCAATAACTATGTTGAATTTGCAATCGAAAGTTTTAACAAATTTAAAGAAAAAAGCGTGCTAAGAAAGAACATTAGTCGCAATTAACTGTAGTGTAAATACTCTTCACACCGCACACAATTTTAGTATAAAGTCACATATTTGTCATTTCAAAATGATTTTCAAATCATTTTTTTTTAATAATTGTATGATACGAATATCCTTAAAACAACCACCATTTCTGGTAATCGGGACATCTAATGCATTCGACAAATTTCAGCGTAAAGCAATGGCAGACTGACAGAAGGACGGACAGTCAAAGCTTAATCCATTTCCATATTGTATATTTGATGGGGTCTATAACTCACTGTTCTCTGTATTACAAACTTCAAAGCAACGTGATAATATGCCTGTTCACAAAAGAGTAAAATATATGAAAAACGCATTTGACCTAGACTGGTACTGGCTGCAATTGACTTGAGTCTAATTAGAAAATCCATGCGAAGCTTTATGGAATTATGTATTTACTGATTAAAAGCCATTGACTGTCAGTATTGTGCAACTTGCAAACTCGCAACTATAATATATGGACATATATATATGCTACATACATACGTGTATATACAAACGATAGATATTTCTTTGCCTTGTGCTGCTGTTTTGCCTCTTATCAATGAGTTAAATGCCTTTCTTGTTGTTGTCGTTGCTGTTATTGTATGTCGATACAATGGTACAAAAGAGTGAGAACGAAAGTGTATCGCTGCATGTGCGCGTTGTAGATAAGACACGCGTCTATTGTCTGTAGTATGTGTGTTTTTGAAACTCCAACCATGTGCAATTGCCTCCAGTACCATCTTCCTTTATATGAGCTTTATTCAGTTCTGAGCTTCCGCTTGTTTTCGTGCTTGATTTGCTGTTTCCGTTTACATTTCCTTTCACATATCCTGGGCACGGCATGCCGTTGTCAACACTCGCCCACTCATCTGGGTTTTGTTTACCCATAATTTCAATAGCGCACGCTTTTCTTTTGCATACATTTCTAAAGCGAAGAACGGAAGGAACCAAGGAAGATAGGATGGGTAAACAAATGGACAGACGGACGGATCTGTGATACACGGCAGGTCGCGATCCCACGCTAGAAATAAAAAAAAAAAATTGTACACAAAAAAGGGGAATTTGGTAAGTAAACAAACGTGGCCAAATTTGAAAACACACACACAAACATACATTCATATACACATTTAAGCCTTATCATAACAACACGAAAAACATTAACAGCAACAACAACAACAACAACAACAAAATACAAAATAAGAACTTTAAATTCAACGAAAAAAAACCAAAAGCGCAACAACAAACAAAACAAAACAAGTGCACGTACATGTGAGTGGGAATGTGATTTGTATGTTGATGTGTTTGTTTGCTTGTTTGTTTGTTTGCCTGCCTGTGTTTGAGTGTATATGGCCATGTCCATGTGTCTGTGTGCGCTTAAATTGGGCTTAACATATCCGATTTGTTATTACAGTCCCTGTACTACACTCTCATTGTTGGTGTTCCTGATGTTGTTATTGCTGTACACACTTGTTTAGTTGCAACATAAATTTACAATTGGCAATCCGTTTATGCTCTTTTTCACAGAAACAAACACATACACGGAAATACAGTGGCGGAATTAGGATTCTCCCAAATATTGGATGCTGCTAGGTTCGATAAGCAAGTCTACCCTCTTTTATGCAGCCCCAATTTTGGCAGGGGTGACATCAATCAAATCATACTTGCATGGACTCAAATTTCCATACATAGAGAACAGGAACTGATGTACTGGAAGGAAGACTCCCTATAGATCTAGAAGCTCTAGCTGCACGAGAAACGCCTATGAGACATATCTGTACAGAGATATACATATAAACTTTTGGCAACTTGATCATCCCAAAATACTTTGCGGTAGCTTAAAGGTTATTTTATACTTGATGGGACTTTAGTAATTTGTGGCTTAATCGCATCATACAAGAGTAGATTTTCAAAATTGAATCTTGGTAACAATATCTTCAAAGAATGTTGGATTAAGAATAACTAGGGCTTTGTCGTCTTCATTTTTACGCAGTTGGTGATCATGATTCGGTATCACTTGCTTTTTACAAAGAAATACGAGCCAATCTCGACGTAAATTCAAAATTCACACCTAACAGTTATTTTGTGTGGATATAATGGAGTCTCCGATATTTCCTGCTGAGTCTCCTCGGCCCAGGGTGAAAACATTTTGCTTGTCTACAGAGACATTTAGTCAGAAATGGGTTTTATTATTAAAGTTGAAACTTGGTTGCTTTGCTAAATGTTGATTCGTAATGAAACTTTTTTACCCACCAATTCCGACTTTTTCGGTAGATTTTTGCAATAAATAAGTATGCAAAAACACGACCATACTCGAATGCAATGTTTTGTCAAAATTTCAAAGCAATCGGTAAAGTATTTTTCGAGATCACACGTCATGAACAAACGAACATTTACATTTTTATTTATGTTTTATTTATTTATAACATGATATAGATAGATAGATAGATACATATATAATATGCACAATAGACGTCTAGATGTGTTTATGCAATCATTGTTATTAATAACTTTAACAATATTATGTAGCGTCAAACTACTAAATTAAGATTCCCAGCAAGAGTCACGGGTCTGACAATCCTACCTTCCCCAAGTCGCGGAAGGGATTCCTTCGAACCTGAAATGCAAAAAAGGAAACTACATACTAGAACGGAAAGCATATGAAACACATTATAAATATAAAATGAGTTCAATTGAATCCATTACACCTATAAAATATTAATTTCTTTTTCAAAATATGCTATCTTCAGTTGCGCCGACCAAGCCTGGGCCTTTAGATGGCTGCAGCCCGTCACTGCAGACACAAACTCGTGTTGTTGTATGTGAGTTAGTGTTTTTTGGTCCCATTTCACTACTTTTTTTTTTCTCATGTGTGTTTGGTTAATTTTACTTGTTTCGCATGCGGCAGCACGCGTTCAAAAAAAACAATAATAACAACAAAAATGATGGCGCATACAATTTGCACTCGCTTTGAATTAAGGCCTAAATTACTTGTATTATGTAGGAGTAGGAGATAATGCTTTTGTGCAAATCAGAATAAGTGGTTTTGGGTTGCATATTTAATTTTTAATATTTTTTTATATTTGTTGTCCTGGCAGCACAAAATGTTGCAATTTTGTTTACTTTCTTTTCAGTTAGTATCAGTTTACTTTCTATTCAGTAGACCGAAAACACCAACATGACAAATAACAAGAAAATATGTTTCACTTCACCGAAGTTTACATATGTGTACATTTCAAATACCAATGTTTGAAAAAACCAAAATGTTGCTGCAAATAAATTGAATTTTAAGTGAGGGCTACATCTACCAATTATTGGAGAACTCTGATTTTTACATATGGGAAACATCTACACTTGATAAATAAAATGTGTTTGTACCAAAATTATCGAGTATGGGCATGCGAAAGCAATGAGTAGTTTAATTTATTTGTTACGCTGAGGATTTTCATAAATGTATATTATACATAACAATTCTATAAATTATGCAAAAATATCAAGGGAAAGTGTTATCATCTGTTAAAAAATTTACACCTTTGAAAGATTATTCTATCACTCATGTATGAGTAAGTGGATGCTTATATCGTTTTCAAGATAAATACCTTAGAAGAAACTCTATACTCCACGTCACCCGTGAATAAAATGTTAAATTTCTTTTTGCCTTAATTATACATAACAAAATTTTCATTAGAATTACATATACCTACACCTGTGTTGTCGTATTTCATTGTCTCGGCTCCAAAAAACTAGCTTCCTGCATTTACATTTTTGGTGTTCAGCGAATTACTTATATATATCCAAATGTAAGTTCATGACGTATCATCGGTGTAAACCTCATTTGTTTACATACACGATTGAAAAAGACCAACTCGAGCGAGTCTCTACTTTTAATGACCTCGGTGTCCTGTTTGATCCCAAGCTGTATTTTAACCAACATATCTCTTCTATCATAAGAGTGTTTTTGGTTTCATTATACGTTGGACTCTTTTTATATCTCTTGTGCATCCACTCCTCGAGTATTGCTCTTGCCGCAATATATAAATAAGCAAGTTCAAATTGAGTCTGTTCATAAACAATTCCTCCTGTTTGCCCTTCGTAGCCTAAACTGGAATCCTAATTCGCGTTTGCCATCTTACTCTGATAGGCTCCTTCTTGTCTGTCTTCCATCTTTGGTGCATCGTAGTATAGCTTTTGGGATTAGTTTTCTTCATAAGCTCATAGTTGAGGAAATTGATTTTCCTGCCCCTAGTCGTCCTACTAGTAATTTTGTCCTTTTAACATTGAATAGATGCACTACTAACTACGAGTATACCCTACATGATCCATTCCGAGTTTTATGCACGTCATATAATAAATTCTATCACGTTCTCTCTGATATCGCCATCATCGATTAATCGTCATTCGCTGCCTATGGGACTCATGATCACACTGCAGGCTGGATGAACTGTCGGTGATTTAGGTCACCTATACCGTCTGCATTATTGTAGTTTATTGAATTATATGTCTCTGACCACACATGGCTGTGAGTAGGGGCATAGCTTGCTACTATTTGCAAATAAATTTCCCCCATCGGGTCAGGGGTTGGTATTTCATATTTATTTATTTTCATGTTTTTTTTCCTATTTTTGTTTGTTTCTCTTTTTTTTTAGGGTTCCGTACCCATAGGGAACTAACGGGATCCTATTACTAAGCTTACGATGTCCGTCCGTCCGTCTCCTGCTCTATCTCATGAACCGTAATAGGTAGAGAGTTGAAATTTTCACAGAGTGTGTAATTCACTTGTGTGTAGAACGATAATTTAACGTTTTGTTTAACAATTTTATTTTTTTTTTGTAGTATACTTTAAGCTGATAATTGTAGTATACTTTTAGGCTATTAAATATAATCATATTTTTATATTTTAAGCAAAAAATCTTGTACGATGGTACGGAACCCTCCGTGTGCGAGTCCGACTCACACTTGGCTGATTTTTTTTTTTTGTAATTAATTTATTTTAGTTTAAGCTCAATTTACTTATATATTTTTTCATATTTTTGTCAATGTCATTCAAATAAAACAAATAAATTTATTAAGTAAAATATTAATGGATTAGACGTTTGCCAAATCATATGGCTTAGACTAAGATAATTATGGAGAATAATATATATTATTTTTAAAAAATTCTCATTTTCGTTTCTATAGCGATTAAGTTCACGCTTCAGATAACCAAACTAAAATCTTATTTTTTAACTGTTCCGCCATCCTAAGCAACAGCTAAGAACAGATTTTCTCTAAGTATCATCCAGAAATCTCATGGTTAACTGCTTAAAGTTCTGATTTAAATAAAATAAATTCTTAAAAAATAATACTCGTATTCAAAATAGCTTGGCTATGCTACTAAGTGATAGCCACTGTTAACTCAAATAACC
The DNA here is from genome assembly GCA_035041805.1 of Amiota mariae. Lineage (NCBI taxonomy): Eukaryota > Metazoa > Arthropoda > Insecta > Diptera > Drosophilidae > Amiota > Amiota mariae. The sequence continues at coordinate 1,751,250 of JAWNKV010000287.1, forward strand.
AACTGTTTTAAGTCACAAAGTTTTGCTTGAAACATAAGCTATTGTAATACGAGTATATCTAAACAAAAGTTATCCCTAGAGGTATGTTTTGCTTTTTATGTTATTGAGATTGTAAAACAGAAATAACATCCAAATTTCAAACTTTTCTGCTTTGCTATTACCTAACAATTTGTGAACATGGGTACTGGGAATATTATTTCATTTGTGCTGCACCCCATCACAAAGTAAATCTTCCATAGTGGGCGATCAATTGGATTTCGGATGCCTCCCCTTCTTCAATAGCCACAGATTTTCGATCGGATTGAGATCTGTATTTTGAGGCGACCACTCCTCCATATGCGTATTCGATAGTATTTTCTTATGTGAACCTATATTCAAAAATTCAGCTTTCCCCTAATTATTCCGAGGAAAAATTCTGATTTCTCTGGGTTAAAAAGGGTCATGAAACAAATTTTGTTTTTGAACTTTAAACGTTGAATAGTCTCGACACTTTCATTGTATATGACGTCAATAAAGAGTTTTTCATTTTTTCATAGATGACAACTTATTTTTGATAATTATTGTAGATTTTTGAGTTTTTTTTTTCTTGAAGGGACATAATTTTTCTTTATAAATGAAAGAGCTGTAAAAAATATGTTCAGTTAAAGATATTATAATAAATTAAATTAAATTAAATTATATATATATGAATATATGATATAAAAGAGGGCGTTGACAAAACTGTTTAGAATATTGTGTCTTCACTGTGCTCTTCACTGCTGCCTTCGCCAGTACTGCCTACGAGTACAAAATAAACGCTTAAATGAAATGCAAATGAAAACTTAGTTTTGTTGCATCCTAAATTTATGCAAATAAAATTTCAAATCACATGCACGCATGTGATTTGTTTGTTTGTGTGTGTGTATACAAAAAAATCATTCAATCGTAATTGGTTAAACTACAATAGATAAATTGTTCAGTTGACATATGTTTATGCTAATTTTGATCCTTTTGAATTTGTTGATTAAAAAAACCAAAAATAAAAACATAAGAGCACATTAACCTCGGTTCACAGAATCTTACAATCTAATCATAAAAGTATCTGTAACGATTTGCAAAGACTAACCTTAGAAATATTCTATAAAAATAACACATTACGAGTGATGTTCTAAAAAAGGAATCAAATAGGGGAAAAATAAAGACCAGCAACATTTCAAGTAAGAAACGAACAGCATTTCAGAAAGTTAGTTATGTAGTATTTTTAATTCAAGTCAACATGTAGAATTAGTAAGAAAGTAGACAGGAAAAAGAAGGAATGTATTGTAAATGGAGCCATGACATACATAAGTTGACTTTCGCAAAAGAATTCAGAGATAAAGTCAATTTAAGTAGGAATCTAAGCTACATAGGGAAGCAGCGCATTATAAAATAAGCTCAAAGAACGCAACATACAAAACATCTAACGGACTGGGGCACAAAGACGAGGCGCAACACTAGCTAACCCGGTGTACTTTGCTACTCCCTAGAAAAATTTTATCAAAATCGGCTTTATATGCAAAATTTGATCCAGCAATTTGGACTTATTCTGTAGGTCGATTGTGATGAAATAAACGCTATATATTGCTCGCAATAGTTTGCAATCTTTTGTCGTTTTGCAGGCGCACACTTTTTTCGGTTTGGCATAATGAAAAAACCCACTAAAGAAATTTTCGGTTTGTTTTCATAACTGCCACTGACAAAAATAAATATACCGAGGAGGAGTGCAATGCAATTAACAAAAATTTGCGAAGATTTTATAGTCAACTGGTTGAAAAGTAGAATGGGTGCCATAAAATTTCGGATTGGTTTGAGAAGAAGAAAAAGGATGGGGAATTTCCTTTTTTCTGAGCCAAATATTTCAACAGGTGCAGGACGATCAGCAAAAGATTTCGCTGATTGCCACACGAATCATAAGACTACAAAGGTTTCGGTATTAGTCGAAACAAATTCATGCGACGAGCTTATGGTGGCTGCAAGAGTCATACATCAGAGGAAACTTTAGCTTTGCACATTGATGGAGACTACACAAAAAGTTCCTATAAGGTTATGCAACCTGGTGCGAAAATGCGAAAAGCCAACATTTACCCAACTTACGGCACTTTGCGACTTACCAAAATACGGTGCTATCCTAATGAGGTCAAGGTCACAGGATATTCTGCGGAAGCCTTTTGCAAGAAGTACTTGATCACCCAATTGAAAGAATTGTTGAAGGTAATTTGTAGGCATTTAGCCACATAACTTTTGATGGCCAGAAATTTGAAACATTAACTGCAGTTTATAAATGCGGATGTGACAGAAGTTCTGGACATTCAACATATAGGCAAAGCTTCTCCAATTCTGAATGTAATATGATTGATGAGCACTTGTTTGCTATCTGCATTGTACCATTGCAAGTGCAATATGGTAGTTCCATATTTTGGAAAAATCCGCGGCCATCTTCGACTCGCTATTGCAGACCCCTCAAAATAATCTTCGAAAAGGAAACTAATGCTTTAGTTCGTGCCGAGGTACCGAATGTTAAAGCTCAAATTCTGAAAATGAATCCAACTGAATTGAGCTCTTTCCATGTTCAGCATCCTTTACAAATGATTATGATTGATGGCAAAATTTTTAGCATAATGGTCATCAAACATGCGGCATATGTAGAGCCTCGCCAAAAATGTTCAACAATCTTAATTTTATTAGAAGCTTATCAACAAATAAATTCGCGGCATTGACAAGAGCATATTTGATAAAGGAAAGGCAGATATCCAAAATAAGTTTAGGATTGAAATGGCTTTATTGGTGGATATTCCAATGCAAAGTTCAGGAAATACAAATAGTGGCAACACCTCTAGAAGATTTTTTTGCAAATTATCAATTGTCTTCCCAAATAACCGGCGTAAATAAAAACCTTATTCGCAGATTTGGAGTTATTTTACGCTCCATGGGCTTCGCTGTGAATATAGATGCATTTCGTCTGTACGCATTGCAAACCGACAAGATTTTTGTATAGGAATACCCCTGGTTCTATATGCCTTCTTCGGTACATAAAAGACTAATTCACGGAGCTAATATTATTGATCCTGTGACGTTTTCAATTGGTATGATGTCAGAAGAAGCCTTGGAAGCCAGAAACAAAGATTTTCGAAATTTTTGCCTGAACCACACACGCAAAAATTCACGCGAAAATACAATGGAGCATTTAATGAATTCATTAATGATTTTATCCGATCTATTAATTAGCACTTTATCGAAGAAGTCGACTCGTTTTTCGTATGAAAACATTATTTTTGATGCTGAGGTGAAAAGTCTTCTTTTAAGTGTAATTGAAGAAGGTGAAAAGTGCGATTCCGACTGGAGTACAGATTCGGAATATTTTTTTTTTCATTGGGCCACAGCAAAGTGGGGCTGGGCACAGCTAGTATGTTTATGTAATTAAAAAAAAAAGTATTTCAATTGATTGATTAATAGGTAACTATTCCAGGAAAAATATAATCTTAAATTTAACTTAATTTTTTCTCAAGATATTAATTTTCTTCCTCTAGATTGTCCATTTCGCCCTGTGTGCAGGGGTCCATAAATAAATGTCAAATATAGTTGGGTTATACAATATTAACAGATGAGTACATGTAGTGTTTCTATAATAATTCTAAAGTTTTAGATAGGTTTAATGAATACCAGCATTTTCTGAAATAAATGCCATCATTAACATCATCCTTCTCAATCTGCTTCTCTTTGTTATCTCGATCATCCTCATCATCCTTCTCCTGGGCTCTATTAATAGCTTTGAATAATCATGCCGACAATAACATTTCAAATTTTTCTGCAGCATTAATGTTCGACAATGTTGTCAATGTTTCTGTTGTTGGCTGTTGTTATTGTGTTTTTTTTGGCAACATTGACTGCTTGTCCTGGTCAGTCAGTCCTCCTCATCAACTCAATGTAGCGATTGCCTAGATAAACATTCCCTCGTATACTTACATTATATTTGTTGTTGACGTTGTTTGCTTGCGTGTGTCCGTGCGTGCGTGACCTGACAACGAAATGGCACTAAATGGTAACCATCAATACACATACTTTTCACTTTCCACAATCCCCACCCATCCGCATTGAGTTTAAACCGCAAAGCAACGCTATCGTTCACCAACCCAACAACCAACTTCACAATGCTCATGGTCCCTTCCTTCTTGCTGTGTGTCCATGTGGGTGGCTGCAGCATCATGTTTGCTTAAAAATTGTTGTGTTCTTTTGCAGCTGTGTCAGGACTATTTATTGTTTCAAAAAACATTGTTTGATCCAAAAAAATATATACAAAAAATGTCTGGTTTGTCGCTTGGACCCGCTTCGAGTGAATAATTTTTGCAACTTGTGTGGATGGTTTTTCATTGGGCACAAGTGGCCGCAAGTGGTCACAAATGCAAAAGCGTTAAATAGTTTAAGAGACCATTAGCCAGAACATGCCAATGGGCATTGGGTATAGGCCCCCACCCCCCAGTATGATTGGGTTAAGACCGAGGTGGGGAATTACGAGTAAGAAAGTTGGTTTGCCAAGGCTACTTAAAAGATTCAATTTTTATTTCTTTCTTTTGTTTTTTCGGGATAGCACAACAGTTTGTATGATGAATTCAATTGCCTCAACTCAATAAAGTGAGAAATACTATTGTATATATGTACGTACATAGATAGACAGGGAATGATGTAGATGATAGGAGGAATGAGGGGGATAATAAAAGGATAGGCAATGGCATTGGCAACAAAAGGCGTTGGCAACCTTTTTAATTGAATTTCCTTTTCGTTTTCATTGTTCTTATTTTCTTTATTTTTTCGCTATGTTTTATTTTGTTTCTGATGCTGACAATTGCTGCTACTTCTGATGTTTCTACTGCACTTGCTGTCGGTGTTCTTACGTTGTTTCTCTCCTTTTGAACATCATGAGGCAACAACAGCATCAAAGGCAACAACATCAGTACAAGCATCTGCTGCTTTCGCAAGGCATATTGTTTGTGTTTGTGTGTGTGTGTGTGTGTATTCGATGTATTTGTATTTGATGCCTCGTTAATTTTCAATCGATCGAACAGAAATAATAACAACAACAGCATCAGCAGCAGGAGCAATAGCAACATCAGTTCTGTGAAAAGATGATGACAGCAGTTGGTATTTGCTGTTTGTTGCTTTTCACTGTCGCCTTCTGGCATCAACGATTGATTCATGCAACAATTCAACATCAACATCAACAACATACTACATAAATGATGAAATGAAAATTCAGTCAACGAAATAAAGAAATGCAAAAAACAATAATGAGAAATAGTGCAAAAATTAAATTAAAAATAATTTAATTACTGAAGCAAAAGAATGACAACAACAGTCAGCAACAACAACATCACCACCAACACCATCACCATCGCCATCACCACCAGCAACAACTACAAATATACACAAATACAAATACAACTACAATGATAACGATAGCGATAACAAAAACAAAATCAACAACAGCGACAGCGACAGCAATACAAACACGTTGTCAGCAATTTAAACGCTTGTCAAAATCAGATGTATACTTTCAGTAGCCACTATTCTTGTTGTTGCTGTCTATGCTGAGGTGGAGATGCTCGTTATGGTTCTAGTAGTGATGGTGGCTATGCTCGCTCGTCGGTCCTTTTAGTAAACTAAAGTAAGGCGTATAAAACAAAAGAAAAACGGTCAGTTTTAAAACAGAAACAACAAATATAGAAATGTGATAAATAAAAACTATTTATGTATATATACAAATACATATATTATAGATACAAGTAGTATCTAGTATCTACAAGTGTACACATAAATAAAGGAATAAACTAATCTTTGTACAAGAAAAATAAAATACAAAAAAAAAAAAACAAAATTCATTTATTTTTCTATTTAGTTTTTATTAATGAAAATAACAAATTTCCAAAAATTAAAAACAAAACCCAAAAATTTGCAAAGAAACAAAAGATGTGTTAAGAGCAGCAAGTAGCATCGAGCAATAGCATCAGAATCAGGAACGAAACAGGAAGGAAATGTTCGTTCACCCAGATTAGTAGATGGAGAAATACTCGCTCTTGGAAGCAGTCAACATTTAGTATCTGCACTTGGCAGCACTGGCAGGCACTAAACAAAGCGCCATACAATCACCAGGGGGTGGTGGGGTCTAACGAATGAAATATGCGAAAGAAAGCCAAATAATAAAGGAGTTCATGTGGCTTGTAGCTACTAAAATACAATAGTATTAATACCCAATTGGAAAGAGAACAGAATTACTTTGTATTTTACAATATAGTCTCAAACGGATAAAAAGTTCCAGAATAAAAATTTCACAAATGTATTTTTTTATTCAATAAAAATCAGGGAAGGTATTATCGGTCATAATTTAAGAGAAAAGCATCTAGTGAGAAAAGTCTTGGTCATGCTACTAAGTGATAGACGCAGTTAAGCAAATAACGAATTGCTTTAAGTCACAAAGCTTTGCTTGAAACATAAACTATTGTAATATATGTAAAAAAATATTATCCCTAAAGGTATGCTTTGGTTTTAATTTATTGAGATTTTAATGGAGAATAGAGGGCTGCGTGAATTGACTTAAAACGGTGTTTGAGTTACTCATGTCAAAAATAAAAGATTGAGTTTTTGCTACCGGCTGAGAGAAAACTCATGCAGTAGTAAACGAATCCGAACGAATTGAATGAATACTAACGGCGCACAGTGTAGTGCGACACACAATTTTGTTGTTCAAAGAATTATTGTCACTCAAAGAAGAAGAGAAATATATTTCCTTTATACACATTTTAAATGTGTAAGCATTTTCTGCTGCTATTTATGCGCAGCAAAACTCGACAAATGATCGATGATCACGTATGTATTTGTATGTATGCACATCGAAATGTTCACAGAAAACAGAATAAAAAAATTATAAGTTCTGCTACTGCGCAAACACTGAGTTACTGAGTTAACTCGAATTCTTTTGAATTCTTGTTTTGTTCTATTAACATCTTACTCGAATTAAAGTTTTTGGTTGAATAGCCGCAGAACTCATTTGCAAAGGAAACCAAAACAACTCAGTATTTGACTGTCACTCATTACTACAGTGAGTGGCAGTTCGTTTGAGTTCATTCGCATGAGTCGTCTAATATCTTTTAGCTCAATTCTATCTACTTTCCATTTAAAAAAAAACCAATATTATACAATACTAGTAAATAGAATCAGATGAAGCAAATATTACCTATTAATAAAAAGTTAATGTGAATAACTTTTTTAAGAAAAATTAACCGACTTTGATGAAATCGGAATAACAATAAAAAATCTTATGTGTTGCCGCATGAGAGTTCTTTCAACATCGTAATAATCAAAAATTTCCCTGACAAAGAATGGTTCTACTACAAAAATCAAAATTCAAATAATCCTTTTTTTGACTGGCTCGTTGGCTCAATGGTTAGTACGCCAAGCTGACATCCTAGAGTCGCAGGTTCGATTCCCGCTCAAGTCTGGTCCTGCACTTTTCTAATTTCCTCCAATTCTTCCTAACTCTCTCCCTGAGTTGAAGGCCTTTTTCGCTATTGCTCTTGTTAATAACTAAATTATTATTTTGTAATTATAATCTTAGTTCTATATAATAATAATAATAAATAATCCTTTTTAATAATAATATTACATCCAAATATGAATGTGCTATTGCAATAAAAACTATATCGCATAATATTGGGTGGGTTTAGGTAGTTAATAAATATATTAATAGCATAAATTAATTGTCAATTTTAGTTATTATACTACTTTGTCAATCAAAGCTTCAGTATATTAAGTTTCTATAATTAAAAAATTTAAAATTCTCAAGATATTTTCATATACAATTACACATATTCAATACTGTTGAAGATGTATAGGTTTTCCGCTGATTTCATAATAATTAGCTGCAGACAATTGTAACACAATGTTCTTGTTTTCTGTTGTTTTGAATTGGATCAAACATACTACATTATCATTTAACTCAGATATATAAGTATGTAGTTAATTTTTGAGGAAAGAGGAGTATATGTAGTATGAAATGATCTTGTTAAATGTATTAATTTTTTAGGAAAATCACCGTAATTGGAATTATGATAAAAAGTTTAATAATTTTAATTCATTGACAAATATGATATGGTTTGCCTATGAATTTAGTAGGCAAATAGGCAGACGGATGGAGAATTCAGAATCCCAATTGGGCATTTGGAAACAACTTGTGGCAGCGATAACAGCAAACAACTTGATTCTGTGTATGTGGGTGAGATGAAGTGCGCACAGTGGTGCGGTGCTTAAGAATCGGAATACAAACATGCCCCACAGATAAAAACAGTGGAAGCAACAGCAACAATAATAACAACAAAAACAACACCAGCAATGATGACAACCGGAATGCAAGCAACAGCATACGGTAAACATACACACATAGTCATATAAAGGCGTTTATACATAGATAGATATAGATATACATATAGACAGACACAAGGACCGAACAACAGAGTCGAAAGACCCCCCAAGCATAGAAGCCCTAACAAATATATTCTAGTGGTAAGCGAGGAGTACCAAAAGGAAACAGCATCACTTTTATGAGAAGAGGAGAGGAGAACAGTAAAGGGAAGTCAGAGATGCCAATGCCGAAGTTACAACCAAATGTGCTAGTGAGTGGGTGAGAGAGTACATAGGGCCCAACAAGAATGATAAAAAGAGACGCCATTATAAAAGATTTTGAATACCTAATTATGAAAATGTCAGTCGCAAACGTTTTTTGGGCTAAAAGAGGCAAAATCATTATTAACAACAAACATTGTTGTTATCATATACACACACACACACACACACACACACACACACACACACACACACACACACACACACACACACACACACACACACACACACACACACACACACACACACACACACACACACACACACACACACACACACACACACACACACACACACACACATACAGATACACAATGATGTTATTGTTATTGTTGTTGTTGTTCTGTCAGTTACTATTATTGTGGTAGTTGAACATTCTTTTGCTGTTGCTATTCTCTCGCTTTGAATGGCTGCTTGGCTTTTACAGAAAATATGAAAAATTCCATTTTCATGTCACTCAATTGAATTTCCATTTTGAACTTTTGCTAGTGACTGTTTTATTTTCCTTTCATTCATTCACCTTCTCCTCCGAATCCTCCTATGCCACTTTTCACCTTCTTTTACACAACAACAAACACACTTTATTCTCCTCCTCAGTGTATCACATCACTTTGAGCTGAGTTTGCAATTTTCTTTTGTATTTTTATTGTTTTCTGTAAAAATCTAAGAAATTTAATTGCCTAAGATGGCATACGAGTAAACTGTACTATATGTCCATAGAGTATTCAAATGAGTAACTCAAGCGATATAAAATCTGATTAATTGAAAAGTATAAATCGCAAAATATGAATTTGTATTAGTATGGGAAAATGATGTATCATGAATTGTATAGTAGACATAACAAACCTTTGAATTCAAATACAAAAGATTGTTTCCGTGTTTCAATAATTTTCAGGAAACAACAAATTCAAGCTCGTTACAGTGTGGTCAGTTATATATACTAATAATAATACGTATATTTCAAAACTTAAACAGCAATGATTGAAAGTTAGAGGGATCGTGGATATTTCTAAATAATTTAGTTTCTAGGAATAAATCCGTTTGTTCTCTAAAGAAGGAGCTACGAAGAAAAATTAACGATGACAAACAGCTTGTAATGGACAGAGAAAGTAAAAGTATACCTACTACTACTCGATAGTATGCGAGGAGGAGAACGTAGTAATCCTTAACTTAAACAGCAATGATTGAAAGTTAGAGGGATCGTGGATATTTATAAATAATTTCTAGGAATAAATCCGTTTGTTCTCTAAAGAAGGGGCTACGATGAAAAATTAACGACGACAAGCAGCTAGTAATGGACAGAGAAAGTAAAAGTATACCTACTGCTACTCGTATGCGAGGAGGAGAACATAGTAATCCGGTACCATATGAACCGAGGAAAACCTTTAACAGAGACAGAAAAGCTAAAATTAAAGCTTAGAAGGGTATAAATTGAAAAATATCTTAATAGAACGAAAATTAGTTGGATAGCTTTATTAGATTTCTAAAGTGATGAGTGTAAATATGAAAAAAACATGAAAAGCCGAATACACAGTGTGTTTAGTAGCGCGGACGACTTAGCGCGGATGACTTACTTGCCATGATGAAGGAACAAAGATGTTTTAATGCCCCCTAATAGACGTCTTTTTCTGGAAGCTGAATATATATAAAGAGATTAAAAATACAGAAAAAGTTCCCATTCATATCATTCCTAAAGCAAAATCCCATATTTTTTGCAAACTCATTTTACCAGAATTAATTTAATTTTAATTTGGAGGAACCCGATGGATCCAGCTATTATTTTCTAGATTTATGGTATGCTAGCCATTATTTGAACCTTTTACAAACAGGAAGAGTGGTAGGTTGCTATGCGGTCCGATTTGAGATGATAATGTGTAGTTCTGATAAAATGAGTGTGCCAAAAACCATGGCCTTGTGCTTAGGGATTGGTAGAAAATGGAAGCTTTTTCTATATTTTTTGTCTCTTTATATATTTAGCTTTCAGAATAGGAGTAATGGGTAGACTTGGATTAATACAACTTTTTCCCGTCATCTTGGCAAGTAAGTAGTGTATTTTTGGAGCTGTTCTCAAAATAAGTTGTCCGTCCGTGCCACTAAGCACACTGTGTATTCGGCTCTTTATGTTTTTATTCCATATTTAGAGTGAACACTTAAGAAATTTCATTACAATCCATTAATTTGATTTGGGAGAATATCGTTTATATTGCAAATGTGGTAAGGCAAGAAATTCGTAAGAACATCTTAACTATTAAATATTTTCATATTCAAAAATGATGTATATTTAATATACAACACACTCAATGTTTTATAAGTAGAAATGTATTATTTTACTGGTTACAACATTTGACCCATCTTTAGCACCAGACATGGCCACCCATAGCTTTTCTTTCAAGAATTTTTCAATTTTTAGGAACAAAACTTTTTCTTGTTACACTTTAACAACATCATTTCCCATTGACGATGGTGTTGTTGTTACTTATTGAAGAAAAGAAAAAATAAAGGAATTAGAATCAAGTGAGAGCAAAACAAACGTTTGTGCAAAACTGTCAAACACCAGATTTCTGCTAACAAGAATCTTTTTTTACTTTGCAGCTAGACTTATTCTTGTTTTCTTCTTTTTATTGTTCTTTTACTGAAGTCGACAAGTCGTTGATGATGATGGTGATGTTGTTGTCGGTAACGGTGTTGGGGACTTCAACACGGTCCATCATATTCCATTGTCGTCTTCTAGCTGTGCCGTTGACAACGATTAAAGCGGTTGCTGCTGCGAGACGACAAGCGGCGAGTGCGAAAAGTGTCAAAAACTTTGACACGAGGTTAACTACGAGAAGTCTTACTACAATTCAGATTTTAATATGCGTTAATACATAATGCAAAATCTATTTGTATTATATTACTAAATTGTAAAGATTTCTTACTTATACATACATATTAAGTATACATATATTGAATAATTAGATTGAAGAAATAAACATAAAAATCAAAGTTAGACAATTGAAATTTCATATGTAGATTCATTTATTTTTGGGTAGAGCAAGTCTGAAGGGAAGGTGTGAATGTGTCCATAACTCAAGCAAATGATCAGAGATCATGCTTCCACTGTCCAGTAGTGGCAGCAGTCTGCTCATAAATAGTTTTCCGAATGTTATCGAGAGTACCGCCAGCAAATTTATCGGACAATAAAACCCAATTGCATTGAAATTTAGCACAGTTCCGCATAAATGAAAATTAGTAGAGTCTAAAGAGGCTAATGTAAATTGCTGTAAGCATCAGGTAGTATTATGAATGCTAGTTAACCGTGCCCCGGAGAATTGATCAATTTATTGCTTGCCTATTTTCTTGATAGGGAATGTTACATTATTGCATTCGTTCTGTAACAAAAGGCCCTACACAAAATATAATACCTATCTCCCTTTCTAAAAATATTAGCCATTTACTTAGTGTTATTATTGAAACAATGGGTATTGGAAACTTTTATATAATAAAGGTTAATACATAGAGGTAAATATTAAACAATGTAAATAGTAGATAGATGCATTAAAATAGAAGATTATTCATTTCAACAAGCAAAAGGCATATAACTTATTGTTCAGTTGTACATTTGTCATTTCAATTTGTTGTAGTGCAGCCTAGAATTAGTAGCGGTGGTACAAAATTATGTATTTAATATGCCTGAAGTGATTGTGTTATTACGAAATGAAGAATCTAAATCTTACGTTTTCACAGCATACTTAAAAGGATTTAGTGTTCAGAGCACAGTTTTTGAAACTCTGGGTCCTTAGCGAATTGAAACAGATGTGTAAATGTTTTAGGAATGAAATCAGTAACCCCCACGTAGTGTCTGTCATCAAATGTAGTGCAAATAGACTTTACTGATTATTGAGTTTTAGATATATTTTAGGCAATACATTATTGTTGGACACCTGCATATACCGCCGAGTGCCCAAAAGTGGTGCCAGTAAATACTGTGCTAGCAAAAATTGTCTTAACATTTGTATTATATATGCAAAATGCCTCATCATCATCATCATTATCTCCTTCTTCTCACCAGTCAACTTTTATCCTTTTGGCACCTAATCATTTACACATGATAAGTTGCTTCACGTCCCACGCCAAGGCGAATATATCCTTTCCTTATCAGGCCAAGTGTATAAACTCCAGAAGACAAGAGTCATCAAACACTTCGTTGGGTTTAGTTAAGAGTGCGCACGCTTATGCACTGATTGCCTTCTGACGAAGTTATCAAAAGTCTAAATAGCAAACAGCAAGCAGTCAACAACTTTATTTGACGCAACGTCCGTCGAACATCGACAACCGCTTAGCGGCCCACACACCCCATAACCATGTGCTGCTACCATTAGCGTGGCGCGAAGAACAGAAAATAAGATAGAAAGATAAGTTCGGTTCATCGAATTTTAAATACCTTTCAACCCTTTTGAAATTACTAGTATATTCATCCACCGTTCCTTTTCAATAATTGTATGTAGCAGGCTTTGGAAACATTTTAGTAGGGTCTTCACTCAAACGTTGAAAGATAATCAACGTGTATTTCATACACAATTGCGTTAACGACCTGTTTTGATTTTTGATTGTGTTAATCGTCTATTCAGTTTGAATCAGCTGTTTTCGATTGCAGAAATGTAAAAAACAATTCGAAATGCTTATAAGGTAGACTTGCCAATTCATTAAAAATTCACAAAGTTGGCAGCCCTCAGTATAAGCAGAACTCAACTTGATTTGACCTATTCAATCGTCGATTATGTTTAAGCAATCGCTTAAACTTTTTTTGTATGGACTTACTTTACGAAGTGTTATATATAATCAGTTTAAAAAATATATACAAATACACGTATATGATTTTGAATTTATTATTATACAGATACTATTCCAATAATCTGAGAACTCTGACATATTAGCTAGGTATGACAACACATACATGCGGATATAGCTAAATAGATTCTCCCTCATCACGCTGATCTTTCAGTTCATTTCTACATTATTAGGCATCTGACCACGTATGACTTACGTTTGAGTCACAAACATCAAGCCAAAATGATAATGTCTATTTACACTAGTGTGAAAGATATAACAAGAAATATCAAAGCTCTAGCAGACATAATAAGTGGAAATGGAAGGAGACTGGCGGGTGGGTGGTAGTGGGGCGTGTGGTGTATGAACTTTGGTGAATGAAAGAATGAATGAATGAATGCTGAGTGAGCGCATAGCAAATAACTTCTTTATCGCTACGATACACGCCGCAGCGTTAACAAGACAAGACCGAAAGTACGAGTATTGGAGGCAGTTTGCCTCGTTTGGGTTTTTGTAGTAGCTCAAGTGTCGATGAATATGCGACATGGCATGGCATGGCATGGCACGGCACGAGCCTCGAGCAAATTGAAAGCGATTTACTTTGCTTTGTCTTCTCCTTTCCCTTCCGTTCTCTCCTTGCTACGAATTTCCATTCTTTCATTTTTACATTTGCAGATTTTTTGTGTGCTGCTTGTTTGCGGTCGGTGGTGTTATGTGACATAATGAGTTTTCCATACATATGGTAAAGTTAAGTTGTTTTAGTATTTTTATTATAGCACAAAAAAAAAAAAAGCGAATGTTGAAAGATACAAAGATATTGTCCATAAACGATTCCGGGCCCCGAATGTCTTTAATGCAAACGAATAAATGAAAAGCCATTTGCCACTTTTGTTTAAAGCCAAAAATTAATGCCTAATTTATGTGCACGTCCTTGTTCCCACCATCTACCATTCACCGTCAGTCCTTCCATCGCAAAGTTAGCTTTATGCATACGTCATCGCCATTGTAGCAGGCGGTGTCGTCGTGTTGTTCCCTGGGGCCACACTCTGTTCCTTTCCTTTGGTTTTGGGCTGTTGTTTCTTGTTGTGTTTTTTTGGCAACTCAGCAGCAATTGCTGTGATTTCATTCAATTTGTCGCATCAGCAACAGAAGTTGAAACAAAAGCAGTTACACAGGACCATCAACAAGAGAAGAGAACATCTATGTGTAGTGGAAGTGGCAGTAGCAGCGTCAGCGTCAGCCGGTGGCACCAAGTGTTGCCAGCCACTTGGCAGCATTTGTGCGTCGTTCAAATGGTTGTTCCTGATATTTTTATTTTATATGCCTCACACACACACACAGTTATGTATATATGCACACATATATAGAGGAAGAGAAAAACTTAAAGGATAATACTACTTACGCCCAAAGTCACCCACTTGGGTCGTTCGTTGTCGACGTCGTCAGCGTCGTAAGCAGTGCACAATTGTTGTTTGTATGGGAAAATCTCGCCTAATGGCGTTTTACATTATTTGCCGCCTGGTGCTGCATTTATTCTCGTTTCCTCCACATTACCCTCTTCTCTCTATCTTTATTTTTATCTTGCAATGTTAAAGGACTCGCCAAAAATATATTTAACATTTTTTTCTCTCATGAAAGTTTCTGTTTGATTGGGAGTGGAAATGCGGTTGGGTGCCTGTGAGCACGTCTCTTCAAATGGGCATTAATTTGGCTCTTATGAGATTTACCATAGGTGGAAACTTTGATTAGTTGTTGGACAAAAGGATACACATTAATATTTAAAATCGAATTATTTAAACCAAGATTTTACTATACAAACAGAAGTTCCTTTGGATATTCAAATTA
Source organism: Amiota mariae (assembly GCA_035041805.1). NCBI lineage: Eukaryota > Metazoa > Arthropoda > Insecta > Diptera > Drosophilidae > Amiota > Amiota mariae. The sequence goes on from JAWNKV010000287.1 coordinate 1,766,592, forward strand.
AAACAAATGAAGAAAAACACATTTTTTTTATATTTTTTGTTTTATTTTTCAACGGAAAATGTATTCACACGAACCCAGAAACAACCTTTATCGTCCTGTGATATCATGATCCTGTCTTTTGAATGCTGAGTTATTCCAGTGTGATTTTAAACGATGGCATATGAAGCAGCAGTTATAAGTAACAACAGCAGCTGATGATAATAGCCCGACGGCAAAACGCCGGCTGCTACCATGCGCTTGCTAAGAGTCTAAAGAGAAGGAAGCTGCAATCAAATGTGGAGGAAGGGATGAGTAGCTCATAAGCAAAAAAAGGCACGAACGTCTGCGGCATTTGTCGTCATAGGCAATAAACAAAACGATTCAGGATACGGGCCACTTTGGTATGTAATGCCTTGCCTGCCTGCCCTGGCTGATAGCAGTGTGCCTGCCCGACAATGTGCTCAGCATGTGCGTGAATTTGTGTATGTGTGTGTGGGTATGTGAGTATGGAACAGCTGTTTTTGAAAGGCAAAGGCAACAAACCAACAAAGCAGTTGTCTCAATTGAACAACTTTCATTCTCTCTCCTCTTGCATTCCCAACGACTCATACTCATACTCATCATTATCATCATCTTCATCATCATCATAACCATGCTCTTTAACCATTTACAATTGTCAACACTCGCTGCGCTGCCAGCCGACCGATGGCAGACTGCGCTTGCGCTCAAAATGCACCTTGAATGCATAAGTGAGAGAGAAATATAACAAAAGAGTTTCACAAAAAACAGCAACAGCAGAATCAACCCGAAGCACAAACGAACGAACAAGCGAACGAACGAATGCATAAACGATTATTGTACGAAGAATTTACTTGTGGTGCCGCTTTGTTTCTTGTTCACCTGCAATTTACCAATTCACAATTCACCATTTTCATAAATGATTTTAACGTCCAACAGTGAGGACGTCATCTCGAGAGCTTACAAAATCAAAGCGGCAAAATCTTCGTTCATCGTTTGTTAGTGGCCGTCATCAACATCATTGCGGAAGTCGTTGTTGTCGTTGTTGTAGTTGTCGTCGTCGTCAAAAATTATGTTGCGCTAGCAAAGTGAATGAGTGAACGAGTGTGAGCGACCCGAACGAATAAATGCACGAACAAACGAACGAATGTATTTGCTACGAATGAACAAGTAAGAAAGAAAGCAATTGTGGAAGCAAGGAAGTGAGCGCGGGAGTCTTGAATCAGTGCGCGGGTGGTTGTTTGTTGCTTCTGTTCGTCTCATTGTCGTTGGATTTGTTTTCATACTCTAACACAGAATTTGTTGTTGTTGTACAATATTTGAATGGCATACCAACGTATTCGTTCAAATTCGATGATTCAATCGCATGGCGTACGCCAAATGTGCCGGTTTGTTGTGTTCTCTATTCTCAGCTAACTGAGCGCGTTTTTAACTCCCTTCCAATAATATTTTGCGTGTTGTTGATTCATCATCATTATTACCAACATCGTTCACATCAAACAAAGCATCATCAATAAGTAAACAACATTTGGAACTGACAACTGAGAAAGAAAGAATAATAAATATTGTTCAGTTAAAACTATTACTTACTTAGTAATTATTAACGTAATTTTCAGTGTTGTATTTAAAGTGTGAACTAGTCAACTGTTATCAAAAACTGAAAAACTCGAAAAACGCTAATCAACAAATGAAAGAAACTCAATTAAAATTCTCAAAACAAGAATAAAATATAAATTACAGTGAGAGAGTTGAAATTCAATAGAAAGTGCATAAATAAAGAGGCGTTAATTGTGAAGAATTTTGTGGGAGTATTTGCAATAATCTTTTCAACATAATAATTTTCCAATATCAAAGATTTACAACAAAATTACAAAAACTCAAAGCCACATAATAACTGTAAACAATCGTGTGTTTAGAAATGTTCTTCAGATTTAAACCTAAGCCGGTTTGCAACACGAAATCTTGAAAGGAATTTAAACGATTTACGTGTAATTATGGTAAGTTTTTCTTTTTAAAGTTTCCTTACTTCCAAATATCGAAAATACATAGTATGTAATTTCATTTTAAATCTACTGAATCCGACAACACATGTTGACTTCCTATTTTCCTATTTTTATTATTATTTTACGAGTATCGCATTTACTATCTGTTCTATACAAACATTCTCCAGACACATTTACTGTGTACTGTGTTTGCATTCAAGCAAATAACATTTGTTCATTAGCTCTGCATGAATTGATCTGTCCAGTTTTATTGTTGTTTGTGTTTTTCGGTTTTTCATTTAGAATTATTTTCTTTTAGCCACCCCCACCCCTCCCGCAGCATGTGCTTGTCTTCTCATTCTTCAGAAATGGTATAAATCTCAGTTGTTCGGATGTTTGTTGTATATGTTTTTTATTATTTCCATAAATGAATGACATTTGCAAAAGTAGAATGAGCGATCTATCGATGGATGATGATATGCATAAATATCCGTGTATTTCAAATTGAATGGAAAAGCAAATAAAAAAATATCAGAGATGGAACAGAACAGAACAGTACAGAGCAAAATAGAATAGAATAGAATAGAATAGAATAGAATAGAATAGAATAGAATAGAACAGAATAAATCACATAATGTAAATTCAAGTGTTCGAGTGGCAAGTTGCCTCACAAGTGTCAAGAATACGAGGAAATTGGTAATAAACACAAGTTGCCCGCGTAATTGTACACTACATATGTACGAATATGTGTGCATTATAATTTGATATTATCCAGATACATTTGTATTTGTATCTATGTATGCAAGTAAATAAGTCTGGGTTTCTTTTATTTTCATTTGTTGGTCTTTCTGTCTCTCTGTCCAATAGCATGTGTTTTTTGTTTTGATTTTATGGTTGAAGATCAAAAATAAATTTTTCATACTAAGTTAAGATATCAATTTATCTTTAAAATTTATAGCAAAAGAACTGACTCTTATTATACTGTACAAAATATTCTAAACCAGTATCTCAAACTATTAGATAATCAATTGCAATAATATAAACTTTTTGTATTCTTTAAAGGTCTTTAAGGGGTTGTATGGTCTGAAAAAATTATTAAATAAATATGTATACACATATAAAATATGTATATACTTGTACTTAAGTTGTTAAGTATAAATAAATAAATATATAAATAAAAGCTCTTTCAAAATATTCTTTGAACACTCGAATTTAAAAATCCTTTTACTAAAATCTCACGTATAATTATGGAAAGATCGCAATTTTCGAATTTTTTGGGTAAAAATAGTTACCACAATATCATTCAAAGCCTTGATGTACCATTATTTTTCAGACTACGATAATGACATACAAGGATTTCCAAGCAATTTTATTAATACAAGTATTTAGTGAACTTTCCTCAGTCAATCACATTTTAGTAGATTGCGTCATACAATCTGTGAAAACTTGAACTTGTTTTTTATAAAAATTAACTAATACATATACGAGTATATATATTAAAAAAAGTACACTACTGTGTGCATTTTGGACAAATGCAAATGTTTCAACAAATTAATTAGTATCCAAAAGACACTATTGAGTATATTGTTGGTTAAAGTAAATCGTCATAAATTAAAAAAAAAAAAAAAAATATGAAAAAACTAACTTTGGCTATGCCGAAGTTGAAATACTCTTCACGCTCCTGCTAGCAGTCCGAGGGTCTTTGGTCATTTATAAGGTTGGTGGATATAGATCAGACATTATAGTATCCAAATTTCAGTTCCATAGTACAAAAAACAAAAAAGTTGTTCTAATAAGAACTTTCATTTGGATCCCGGGTTTCCCGGATTCGACTGAGTCCGACAAATGTACTGCGTATGGTAAAAAGAAAGCTCCATGCCAAATCTCTCTGGCTCAAAAACTGAGTGAGGACTAGTTTGCATACATAAAGACAGACAGAATGACAGACAGACAGACGGACATGGCTATATCAACTCGTCTCGTCGCGCTGATCAAGAAAATATATACTTTATGGGGTCTCCGATGTCTCCTTTTGTGTGTTGCAAACTTCATGACAAACTTATAATACTATTCACTGAGTGAAGAGTATAAGAAATAGGAAACAAAAACATGTTATTCGAATTAAGGTTCACCTCAAGTTCAGATTCTTTATAAAAAGAAATAGTTGAGTTCTACTGAGTTCAACTATTACACGTTTAAACATTAAATATCAAAAATTTTAACAATAAAACTGAAAATTTATGTGGAAGGATAAGATACATATCTTTTTAACCGTATGACAGTATCAATCATTACTGTCGAGGAGATTTATAGCTAATATGCTACTCAGTGTTTCCAATTACTTCTTCACCGTGACTATTTCTTTCTTGACAAAACAAATGTTAACGTTTTTATGTATGTTTTAATCATTTACAATATATCCCAAGGTGTATTGATAATATTACATAACAACTTGTTTTGTTATCGTTGCAAAATTTTAATATTTGAGTTGCTTGTTGTGCTCCAAAGTTGCATGGCGTATGTTCAGACTGGTTTTAACATAATTTTGTAAAGTATAATTTTATTTTTTATACTCAATTCTAATTTGATATACATCCTACGCGTCTTTATTATAAACTGGGTATTTTTTCCTTTAAGATGTGTTTTCCATGTTTGCCTGCTATCAAGGTCGATATTACTTATGACAATACTTACTTACTTGTCCAGCCGCACTAAGCAGCTTTATTGTGATAGTTTTTAACTGAAATAATTTACAAATTATAATATCTCATACAGTTTCGGCCAACCGAAATTGAGGCCCAAATTAGACTTTTTGACCGAAACCGGCCGAACCCGAACCTTCGGTCGGTCTCTAATTTTGTATATATATATAGAACTCAGATTATAATTATAAATTATAATTTAGTTATAAATATGAGCAATAGCGACAAAGGCCTTTAGCTCTGGGGGAGTGTTAGGAGGGATTGAAATAAATTAGAATAGTGACCAGACTTGAGTAAGAATCCTCGGTATATTTTATTTTGTGACATTATTCGAGAATGGTAAAGCTTTTTTAAAAGTGGATTAAAAACTTAAACTCGATTTTCTCGAAATTATGTTATGATGAGTTATGACAAACTTGCAGTAAATGAGCAATATATTCTAGTTAGACTTATTTTAATTGGTAAAATTATTTATTTCGTAAAACGCTTAAGAAGTTAAAATTGTATTGAGTAAACTTATAAATTAAAATGAATCATAAACTAGGTCATACAAATTATCTGACGAATTATTCGAAAAAAGAGTAGTTATGAAATGTAACTAAGAAATCAGAAATGTAAACATCACTTATTTTTTGAGTTTTTGAATAATTAATAAAAACGATTTGATATTTGTGTCATTATTTTCCATTATTTCTTCTACGTTGAATTGACAATATTGAAGGATTTATGAATTTAACCAAATTGATTTTATGAAAATTGGCTTTGAATGGGAATGATAGAAATAATTAATTTTATTTTGTTTTGTTATGACTCGCAATTAAAAAATAGATGTTTGACAAAGTCTACTTGATTGATTTGAAAATACATATGTCTCTAAGCTATAAATGCAAATTTTGATCCACTAATTTCAGCCAATTTTGTAAATCGATTTTGATGAAATTAACGCTATATGTTCCAGGAAGCTGCAATACACCAGTGAAAACCGCATTCAAATTGGTTAAGCCGTTTCTGGGATTAGCGTCCACAGACAGAAAGAAGCTTACGATTTTATGTATGTATAGATAGATATAGAAGATTAATCGCTATAGCTAAAACAAATTTATTGTTATAAATAATATTTACATGGGAAATTAACTTAATTCTTTGAAAAATATCGATTGGGTGCAGCCTCCTTAGTTTGTGTTGAATCACATTTTGACTAAGTGCTGTCGCAAGTACTTACATTTGGTTGCCTTTGAATCTTCTGCTATATACATTTATTTCACTTATTTAGGTAACTTGAGATCTCTCTGAAAAAACATAGAAATACAAAAAATATTAATTTAAAATAAAAATTTAAATTCCTGCTATGATGTCACTTTCATCATTCGATAAGTTGGTTGTTGAACTTTAAGTTTGGTTTCTGATCAAAAATGTCTACAAATATAGGCGAATGGAATAAAAAAAAATTTACGCAGAAATATCCTATATTTTGATATAAAAATATAAATTAAGACACTGTATTATACTAAGTAGATGAAATTTCCTCAAAAAATGATGAATATATTCTTAATATCGATTATAGTGTTTTTCATTGTTCAGTGAAAGGTCAATCATCCAAGTATTCATAAATATATGGATGGTCATCCGTTTTTTCAGAACCCTTGTTCAATCGAAGCGATGCTTCAAGATATAATAATGTTGGACAAAATACTTAGTTTAATTGTCTACAATTTTAGACTTAAAGCAACATATTAGTGGCGTTCTTACTGTGACTTGCATTGGACTTGGTTCGCTTGAATTAAGCAATTTCAACTAAATACTTATAAACTGCCATCAAATACATGCCAATAAGACCCATTTTTCACAAATACTAATACATTTATACATACACCCACAACACATAACCATTCATATATATACACACACACATATATACAAAGGTAAATGCAGCAAACATACTTTGGCAATAAATTAAAATGCCAGTTGGTCTCGAAGGCGACGAGCGGACACAAAAAATAAAACGAAAATCCATTGCAAATTTGTATTACTTACAACAAAAGCAACAATAATAAAGTACTTGTGTGTGTGTGTGTTTATGCAGCGCTGTCACTTTCACGTGCAAAATTATTAATTTTTTTTTGTTATGTTTGTTGTAAATTGTTTTCCTGCAGCGGCAAACAAACAATGAATGAATAACTGAATGAATGAATGGATAGCATAGCATGATATATCCGTTTCCATGTTGTTCTTGATTTCTTGTGTCGCAATCAGAATTACTGCTGCTGCTGCTTATAATGATGTTGACGTCTGTTTCTGATGATATGACTATCACAACACATTGAGAGTGATATATGTAGATACATAGATATGCGTTCATATGTATAGAGAGAATGAAATTCATCTGTTCATAATTGTAATGAATATGAACATGAAATTTCAAAGCTCAGTTACATTTGCGAGCGAGCAAGTGGAGAACCAACGTGTACTTGTGTGAGCAACATTAATCAGATACATTTAGTATAATGTATCTCTTAATAGAGCCAATTTCAATACAATTATTGGTGACTAACCTAGGCCCTGACAGCTGTTTTATATAAGCCGCAATATGTTTAAATAAATTTCTTAATAAGAAATAACAACATAAACGTTGACGACACCAACATCAACATCAACAGCAACATTTACACAATATTCAATATACATATTGTATTAATTTGTCGCTTCTTTTCATTTATTTTATTTTTATAAATTTTTAGTTGCTTTTGCTTAAAGAACCATTGAAACATTCTTCATTCGTTTATTCATTCATTTAGCAGATGCCACAGATGCCGCCGTTTTTGCCATCAATTTGCTCTTCCTTATGTATTTTGTTTTTTTATTTTTTTGTATTTCTACTTCTTCTTAAGCGTTCATTCATCTATGTATCTGTATCTTTGTATTCGTATTCGTATCTGTGTGTGTGAGTGTATGCCAGCGACACCTGCACAAACATTTTAACATCTTGCGTCGAGGCTTTGCCATCATTCTTAGCTTGGTTCTTCAGTTCTTAGCCCTTTACCCCCCTCTTTCATTGAAAATTATTATTGCGAAAAAAGAAAAAAAAAAGGAAAAATGAGAAAATTAATAAACAAAAATAAAATGATGATAATGAAAAACAATAACAATTAATAAGCAACCAAATGAGGCATCTTTTGTTGTTCATTTTGTTGTCATCGTAATTTCATTGGAAGACGATACAGAAAAACAGATGGAAGATAAGAGATTCATGAAGGGAGGTGAAGCTTTTTTGGCGAAATGTTTACTCAGTTTGAATTCTATTCTGTTTTCCTACTTCAATTGATATCAAATAAGTTCTATCATTATTTGCGATTCACTCATTAAGAATCATGTTTAAGACAATAAAGCTGTATAACTCTATAATAAGTGTGTACACATATTGTACATATTATCAATGATTAGACAATTGGCCAAACAACATATGGTTAGAAGGTCTTTTCATTTCAATTCATTTCATTTCATCTATCCATCCATCATTTAAGTACAATATTTGAGTTAAATGTATTGTAATTTGTATATTTCATTTTTATACACTTTGGTTGACAATTTGGCTGACACTTTATTCTGATTAATAATTTGTAACTCTAAGCAGAGACATGGGGTCTTATGAGGAATGGCTGCCAATATCTATGGCAACCAGTCCTTAAGATTCTCCTCTTGTTCGCTGCATATAATTTCTGTTTATTAGTAAGTTGAGGAAAACTTAGGCTATCGTAGAAAACATGAGTTCCATATAAAAAAAGAGGAAATTTTAGAGACTACACATATTATATTGGCATAATCAGTCGTCCGTCGTATGGTTATAGTACTATGTATATATTAATTATCTCTTCCCTTCTTCAAAAATTACATTCACAGTTTTGTGTAGTGACTTCTTTTGTTCTTTGCAAATACATATTTTATCTCTGTCGCAGAGTTCGAAAAGATGTGATCATCCATATAAATCAAGAATTAAAATATGAATGTTTGCATGAAAACTTTCTTCATTTTGTAAATTATAGAGACTCTTAATCCGCCCAATTTAATACGATTCAGTAAATGTATTTAGTGACCTTAGAATATATGTTGTTCCTTTGGGCAGCGTTGGATGAATAGAGTGAAAGTTGAAATTTAAATCTTCAATAATCCAAATACTTATGTATGTACATAATATGTACTACATACCTATATAAATTGAACTATTGTATGTTTGTCTGTATGTATGCCTTCATGGGCTCGGAAACTACTTAACCTATTTCGATGAAAGTTTCAGGAAAGCTATAACATAGTCTGAAAAGTCTTTGAGTAAAGTTTGGTGTGAAAAGAAAGGAATGGATGGATCAAATTTTGCTTATAAAGCTTAGATACATATTTTCAAATCAATCAAGTAGTCTGTGTCAAACATCTCATATAATTATGTCATTATTATTATTGTGATTATTATTAAAAAAAATGTCTTTTTGAATTGTGAGTCAAAACAAAATAAAATTAATATCATTCCCTTACAAAACCGATTTTGATGAAATTTTGCCGATAAGTAGGAAAGGGCGATTTGATAGTAACAAATTTATGTAACTTTCTTGGCTTCTTTTATTCATTCGATTTGATTATGGCATTTTGACATAATAAACACAATTAGAAATGAAAATATAACAAGTTAAGGTTAAATCATTTACGAATTTTTATGCAATTCATTTCTACTTTTTGATTTTGCTACTATTGTTGTTGTTGTTGTTGTTATTCAATAGCAATTTCGATAATCCAATCTAATGAGCCCAATCAACTTTGTTGTAATTACTTTAAATTATTAACAAGATTATTGATGGGCATCGACAGGTGACTAGGCTTACAATTTTTATATTGTTGTTGCTGTTATTGTTGTTGCTTACAATTTCTTTGCCAATTTGATTGCTTTTCATTTAATTCTTTTTTCTTTTCTTTTTGTTCCTTGAATCCTCTACACTTTTTAAAAAATGTGGCATGACTATTTTGTTATGTTTGTATGTCACAAAAATGTTTGGTTTTTGAAATAAAATGTTGAAAATTCGAACTAAGATTTTTTTTTTTTTGTTAGTAAGCATCTTACGATTTCTGTAGGGTGTAAATAAATATTATAATTACACGATAATTTGAAATTCTTCTGAATGTTTTATTTTTTTCATTCTTAAAAATACTTTAAATAATTCGATCAAATGGATCACAAAATATTGTGTAGTAAAATATTTTCTTAATGTCATCAACTATTTTTGATATTTGGATTACTTACTACTAGTTATGGGTATGAGTAACAAGACAAAAAAATGGTTGTACAGTCATCAAGTGTAAAGTTTTGATACCACAGGTATATATTCGCATCCATGATGAGTAAAAATGTGGATAAATAATAACTTGGAAGAAACAAACAATGTTCATAATATTTAATACATATAGTTAAAGAGACTGTCTTGACCTTAATATGCGGTCCTGACTAGATGGATGATTTTCTACGTAGGCGCAAAAAAACACAACAATTTTAGGTACTCCAGAAATCCCTATATTAAATGGAATCAAATGTTTAATGATAGTATTTCCAAAACGAGACACTTAAAGACTTTGACGATCAATGATAAAAATGATGAGAGATTAAAATCCAATTATATTGTAAGTATAACAGCAAGGATTTTTTCTTTTTTTATTATGATCCATTATACAATAAATACAATAGAGCAATTGTTAAATATACGAGATTTTTGAAGTAAAGGATATAAAATGGTCGTTTTAATTTTCATAAATATTATTATTGTGTTTAAAGGGCAAAGGGTGTTTAAAGGTTACTAAACTTGTAACGCACAACTGTAATTATAAATTTACTACTACAACAATAACAACAATAACGGCAGCAATAACGGTAAAAATAACAACAGAAACGAGTATATCAAGAAGGCATGGCAGAATGACAGTTGAAAAATTCTACAATTGCATAAAATGTCAAATGCACCTGTTCCATTTAGAAAAAAATTCAAATTCTAAACAATTTGGTGAAGTAAGGTGAATGAAGCGATTGAGTTTTATAAAATTGATTGGGTAAGCGACGGTGTCCAAGGCTTCTTGAAGTTATATGAGTGCTTAAGTCATCACTTATAATGATCGATTTGTGGTATAGAGTTTTGCTCATTTCTGAGAATCAGAAAATTCTTATCTAAGATGTGCCAAGAATCAAGCTGATAATTCTCACCAGCATTTTGAGTAAGCACTGTAGTGATGACTAAGGTGTTACTTAAATAAGCTGCGACTTTAATTGCAAATTCTGATTAAACCTTACTTCATCTGATATCAGAATTTGAAGCACTAATCCATAAATGGATTCTTCCAATGCATATGTATGTTTTATCTATGCTGGTTTTACACAGGAAATCTTTACATTAAGAACTAAAGTAAAGAAACACTCAATGGTTCTTACATACTAAGTAACCCGATTACGATTGCTTGATCACAAATTACTCTAGAAATTTACTCGAAAGATTTACAGATTCTTAGTCATTTTTAATAATTAAATTTTGCATTGTTTTCAATTGACTACGTAATTTGATATTTAAAACACTTTTATCATTATCAACATTAACAGCATCATCATCAACCGAAATGAAATAATTTCACAGTCTAATTCAAGTTCCCAATTGTGTATCAGCGATGCATCATGATGTTGTCATAAATCTAGAATCCGTTGACTCCACATACTAATACTTGGAATCCGAAAAACCCCAAGAACCCAATCCAATGCGTCAATCAATCAAACCATCAAAGTGATTAGTAATTTTCACAGGTGTCGACGAGAGTTTTCTACGCGTAATTTCCCGTTCGTTACTCAGCTGCACTTCAATATTATTTGTAGACTTACTCAAGTTTCCAATTAGAAAAATATGTTTCAGAAGTACAATAAGAAAAAGAAAAAGAAGTTGGTGGGTTGGTCGTGTGGGTTGGTGATGTGTCGCGACAATGACTAATGATGCGCAATTTTGGCGGCGACGATGAAGTTGTAGCTGAAGCTAAAGCTAAATCAGGTGGAGATGAGAGTGAAGTCGATGACTGACGATGACGCAGGTGGACAAAAAGTAACTTTTTCCTTTATAATATTTTGCTATATGAAGAATTTAGAAGTGTGAAGGAGTACTACGAAAGTTAACATTGGTATTTTCTTTGTTCGTAGGAAGTATGTGTCCTAGAGATTGTGAGTTTGTGTTTGTGGTAGATATTGACAATGCTTATACGCCCCATTAACAAAAAATAAATGAATGACTGACGGACTGAGTGAGTGCATAAAGGAAGGGAAAATGGAAGGAAGGAAGGAAGGAAGCTTAAAATAAAGCTGAAAACTAAACACTACTAAGAACATACATACACACAAAATGCTTATCTGCGAATGTCAGGCTGACATTTTAAAGGCATCAACAACAACAACAACATGACAACTCAATGCACCAACAACACCAACAAGAATAGCAATAAAGAAAAAATTGAGCGCGTATTCAAACAAAATCATAACGAGCTTAAAAAAGAAAAAGGAAAACCAAACGAAAGAAGAAAAAAAAAATTTAAAATTTTGCTTAAAGCGGAAGAGCGCGAAAACGTCACGAACAGTCCTCATTCTGAATGAATACCACACACACACACACACATGTCTATGAATATCTGTATATGTCTCTGCGTGTGTGTGTGTGTTTGTGTATCTGTGTATATTTCTGTGTGCTTGTGTATGTGTTGAGGTATTTCTGTTTGCGCCACAATTTAATCGAAAAACTCAAAAACGAATTTCGCTTTTTCACAATTTTCTCCTGTTGTTGTTGTTATTGTTGTTATTGCTGCTTTTGTTGTTAAAGTAAATGAGAAAAAAAGAAAACAACAGAAATTGTTGCTGCTACTAGTGCTGCAAGTGGCAGCTTATTAAATAAAAAGGCCAAAACTAGAACCAAAAGCAAAACCAAAAGCCAAAGCCAACAACATTTAAACAATATACTCGTATAAGCGTTCGTCGTTGTTTTCTAAAAGAAAACTCTACTACAATTCACGGGAAATTTTCTGTTTTGTGAAAAACAATAAGAAAAACAAAAAAAAAAAAGAATAGAATAGAAAAAATAAAGGATGGAAAACCATGCTGCTGGTGGTTAAGTGCCGCCACAAAATTTATTCTTTTGTCAGGAAAGGAAGAAAGAATGGAATAGTATGGAATGAAATGGAGTGAAGTGGAAAGGAGATGAATGAAGAAAAAACAACAAATAAAAAAGCAAAAATATTTGTAAAATATTTGTTTGCGATAAAATATTGGTTTATGTTGCTATTTTCGGGGGCGCTTAACTTGTCATCCAACTGGTTTTTGCTATTGACATAACTCAATGGATTTGATATTGAAAATATCCTTAGCACCTTGATAAAAAGGAGATATATGTAAAGATATTTGGTTGGCAAGAAATTAAACCGAATTTTGTCATTATCAACTTCATACGATTGAGCAGAATATTAGCCACCTTTATGAGAAAGTACACAGCTAATAAGTTAATAGCGACAATGGAAAGATCAATGTCGAAAGTAATTGCATGTGATGATCGAATAACAAACAGATCTTCGGAATAAAATTTATTGATTTACCAAAGTACACTGGCTATTAAATTGGTGAATCAACAGAATTCTGGAAAGGAGATGCCATAAGAAGATAAGCGGAATATTGGTAGACCACTGACAAGATACAGTGATGACATCAAAACAATGGCAAGCAACTTGAAAGAAGCAGATTAGAAAAGAGAAAACCAAAACCATAATCTTCACATACAAAGGCAGGACTACATCAGAGTAGAGAAGTTATTAATAAAGATAGTCACCATTTCGATCGATTGTATTTATAACAACTACGAGTATAAGAAATAATGTGATAATGACTAAAATCTTAAAAAGTATATACCTTTGAAACTCTTGATGAGCATTAAGCTCCAAAGGTCTTGTAACATATAAAACTTCAACTGACCCCATTTACTATATTTTGTCTAAATCTATTTAATGAAGAATTAGTATGGATATCTTTTTGAATTTGATATAAAATTAACCTGCTGGGAATCATCAAATCTTCAACAATTGCAACAAAATATGTATATGGAAATAAAAACAAATAAATAAAAAAAAAAATCATGTATAATAAAATTAAGTAAATCTCTACCAATAAGATCCATTAGTTTTGTTGTTGTTGCTGTTACTGTTTTTGTTGCATACCATTTACTCAGTCACTTAGGCTGGCAAGCACCCAAAATGTCTGGCTGGCAAACAGTGTGATATTTCTCTCGATTCTGTCGCATCTATATATACTGTACATATTTTTTCCTATTGGAACTTTTTCTAGCTGATGGTGTTGTCTTGTACCCCTTCTTGCTCGGCTTTTTCAATGATTTTCTAAAATAATTTCTTATTGCTGTTGTTGTTATTTTCCATATGTTTTTGTCTTAGTTGGCAGCAGCAGCAATGGCAAGCAGCAGCTGTCGCTGCCACAATCTTTCTTACAATATTTCCAAATGCCAGATGAAACGCAGATGCTCGAAATTCACAATAGCAACAGCAATGCCAGAAGCAAAATCAGTATCAGCATTAGTATGTATGTAGTTGTTCTCACCAACCACTACACGTTCGTCGTTGTTACCCGCTGCTCGTCATCATTTAGAGAGATGAGAGATGTTTGAAATGAAGTGTCTGAAACAGATTCGTTGTTCTCATCCTCCTCCTCCTCCTCGACACAAAAGTAAAAAAAAAAAAAATAATAATAAGGAGAGAAACGGGAGACAAAAAAAAAAAAAAAGGAAAACAATTGTTCGAAAACTAAGGAAAATGATTTCGTTTGCTAAAAAACAAAATTTATCCAAAACATCTACCAATTGGACAAAATGCCGCTAACGTCGCTGACATTGCCAGCAATACTTGGACATCGTTGGGAATTCCTTCCAACTACCCACTTCTCACTTTGTTTGTACTATATACTTATGTAAAGAAGAGAAAAGCGAGAAAAAATGGAAATTGAAAATGGGAAAAATACAAATTTATAATAAAAAACATTTGTTGCTGCTGCAAAATGTTGTTCATTCGCCTCGACCGGAATGTCCTGTCGGTTCTCATCCATTACTCTGTCCAGCAGTATGATCTGCCGCTATGACTCGGCACATAACGGCACCACTCAACGTTATCGTTGTCGTTGTCGTTGTCGTCGTCGTCATCTTCATAGTCATCGTCATCGTCGTCATTGAGTTGAAGTGTCGCATGTGTTTCTGCCACTTGAAGTGCTGCTTGAAGTATGTGAGCGAGCCATGCTCCATGCCCTCGATTTCAACTCAAGGCAATTCCTCTTCTTGTTGCTGTTCAAACGTCATTACTGCCACTTTTGGTAGAGAGTCAAAGAAAGAAAGTGGCGACTGCTGTTGTGTGCTATGCGCTATGCCATGCTTCGTCATCCATTCCTCCATTCCATCATTCTGTCACTCCACCATTCCATTGCACAATAGTTGCTTTTGTTTTTAGTTCTTCAGTTGGTTGGTTGTTTGGCCGCCTGTTGGTCGGTCGCATGTGTTTGTTGTGAGTTTTGTATCTGTAACTGTATCTGTATCTTTGCGCGACATATTGCAGTACAATAAGAAAGAAAAAATAGGAAAATCTCCTTGCCTTCATGCCTCCATATCTATCTTCCTATCTTCCTATCTGCCTGTCTGCCTGTCTGCCTGCCTGCCTGATTACATTCATTCATTCCAATGTTCTTTCGTCGTTGCAAATTGAATTGAAATACAACGCAACATATTGTTGGGCTTCAATTGCTGGTGATGTTGATTCTACTGCTGGTGTTGCTGCTACTGCTGATGTTGCTGCTGCTGATGTTGCTGCTTTCATTTATGTTGCTGTTGCTGTTGCTATTGCTATTGCTGAAGGTGTTTGCAGCAGATGCTGCCAGTTGACAACTAATGCAGGCAATCGAGATTGTCATGAAGAGGGGTTGGGAAAACAGAAGAAAAACAGGCTGCAGCTGCGCCTAATGACTTTGAAAGTTTTACTATTCTATTCTTTTGGTATTAGTTTCTATAGTATTTACATGTGCGTGGTGTGTGTGTGTGCATTGGCAAAAAGTATCTAAAGAATTCGAACTTTTGTTCAATTTGTATGAAAATACATACGTTGATACTTATATTTGGCGTATGTGTTGTTCTTATTGGAAATGGAAATCAAAATCGTGAAATGCATATTTAAATTGTTTCCATTATTCTTAATGTTTTCGTTATAGTTAAGTTACTAAGTAATAAGTATTTTAAAATGACCAAGTTAATTTGAATACCAATTAAAGCAATGCAATTTGATTTCTTCATATTATAATTGACTGAGAAATCTATGTTTGTGCAATGGAAGTTCCATTATGGAACAGCTGCAAGGACTCGCAACAACAATTTCTTTGTATTCGATTATTTTTCTAATTAGAGAATTAATATTTGATGGCTTCATCATACATTTCGGTCTTCTTTGGAGGAGGTTGGAGTTTCAATTTTCTAGTAGGCGTTAATTAATGTTAATTAGAAAGTGCGACATTTTCTTTTTTTTTAGTTGATTTCCCGTAGCTGATTTTTGTAATATTGTATTCTGTGACGTTTAATTAAATTCGACAATTAGGAAGTTTGTTCATAGGCGTTTAGTGTAAAACAAATTTTAAGGAGTGATAGATTAAGTTAACGAAAACAAAAATTAAACTTGAACAAAGTTAAAAATGATATTTTTGTTTGGTTGGTTTTCTTTCTTTTCATATTTTTTGTTTGTGTTCCAAAATATTGTACTTATAAGCGGCCATCAGTTGCACCTGCTGTCATTCGCATATTTTAATTGAATTTAAACAAAAAATAAAATACAAAAAAAGGCCCCAGTCGATGGCTGGCTAAGTTAGCCCAATAAGAGCAACCAACAACCAAAAAACCAAACCAAACCAAACGAAACCAAAGAGAAGAGAAGAGTAGAAAAAAATCGAATGGAAACGAAACAAACAAACAAATGAATGAAAGAATGGATGAATGAATGAATGAATGAGTGAGTAAAAAAACTGTCTGCCGCAGACAGCAAATGCCACGTGCCACCATGTGTTGCCAATGGCAGACATGTTGGTGGCATCATTCATACACATCATGCACAAACAAACCCAGTGAGTTAACGTGAATTGTTAACGTGAGTTGCCTGCTAACTTTGTTTGTTGCCACAAATGTTGCTATTGTTGCTGCTACTGCTGTTGATGTTGCTGAACAATAAGTTATTACAACAGATTTTGCTATGAAAGTTTGAATGTGTGGCACCTTTGGAGTTGTTGTTTTTCTTGTTGCCACAAGTAATTTGTTGCATCTGTTTGTGCCTCATTTGAGTTGATTTTACTTTTTTCTTAACTTCTACATCTTCTTCTTCTTCTTATTATTATTATTGTTCGTTACTTAGATACATTCGTAATTGCGCTAGAAATGTGAACATGTTGCCGGCACACAGCTTGCGACTTCTTATTGTAATCACATGATTGTCATTGTCTTTTTCTTATTAGCATTGTTTAATCTATTGCTCCTGCTGCCTAATAATGATCATGATGATGACAATGATGGTGATGATGATGATGATGATGATGTCTCATGTTGCTGCAGCATAATTGCATGTGGTCGCAAATGTAATGCATCAGCTGTGCTCATTGGCATGCCACATGCCACTGACAGTTTCATATTGTGACTATCTACCACTTCATGGCAAGGAAATGTCGACAGTTGTTGCGTCGTCTTCGTCGTCATTCGAATGAGTTACAAATATTGGAAGCAGCTGCGTTTCAGATGAAAACCATGCTGTCTATCTGTCTGTCTGACTGTCAGTCTATCAGTGAGTGTGTGTGTTTGTTTTCAATTATTCTACTATCTGTGTCATTTTCATTTCGAGTACTTTTTGAGAGAAAAACAAAACCGTCAGTGAGAAATGAGAAATTCCAATTGGTAATTTTAGTGATTTTTGTTTTGTTTTGTATCATTTTGCTTGTTTTAAAACCTTTCAAATAGAGTGACCTCCATTAGCACTACCTACTAGAAATTATTTCTTAAAAAATAGTGACTCATCATGATTGTCTCATTTAACTCCAACTGGTTATAAAGTTCACAACAATTTTAAGGGGTGCGAAGTAGCAACAGATTAAATCAATTTCAATGAAGAATTTAAAGTTGGAAGTTATTCACTGAGTGCATGAATCAAATGATGATTGATTTGTGTATTAAAAAACAAACTTCACTATTTCTAATCTAAATAAATTTCAATGAATCTCGATTGTTTTATTTTACATATATCTACTTATAAATATGTACAATAAAATCATAGACTTTAAGTGTGGCTTTGTTTGTTTGTAAGCGCATCACGGAAAAGACACTCAATATATTCAAAATTGAATTACTGAAAGAAAAGAAGCTTTATTGTGAGTGACAGAATTGGTCAAAATTAGTGGATGAAATTTTGCATATTTTGAAAACAATGAACAAAATAAAAAAAAATATCGTTCTTTTCATCATTCCCGTGCCAAGACCGGACGGTTGCGCTATTAAGAGCTAATATTTGTAACTGCCGTTATGTTATCGTTAAATGGTTCATTTCTGCTAGACCAATATATGTGAAGAGGGTCAATGGATCATTCAACCTTGGATCCTTATGGATAATTGTTATTATTTATTATTAATTCTTTGTTGTCATGCAATGGATTTGTTTATCGTTAACTTAAGTTAGCCTTAATGAATTTCGTTACAATATTGAAATTTGTTTTTAGGTTCATAATTAGTCCTATTAACATATTGTACTAAGAATAATTATATAAACTAATATATCTGGCAGATCCATAGGATAAGTTCCGTAGTGTAAAACCCTTATTCAAAAGATTATGGGCCAATAGATTTCAGCCATACAAAGTATATAGTTGCTGTTGCGTCGAACTATTTCCTTAATAACTGTTGGTATATCTAGATCTCTGTCACTTACCATGAACTTACCATGGAGCACTAATGATTTTGTGGAGTATTAAATTTTAGTGATTTTACTATATGTACAATATTTAAAGAAGACTTATGTATGTACGCGTATGGTATTGGATTGGTAATATTGAATTATGTGTTTGTATTTTTATAAAATTAAATCAACAAAATACTAGTACAACTACTATCCATGTTTATCAAGGTGTTTCCGCAGCATGCTCTTGTCTCTTTCTTTGTCTATAGAGGGCAACATCATTATCCTATTATCGTGGGTTTTTTGTGCTCGTGGGCAATTCGAATAGAATAAAAGAGGAATAAAAACACAAAGTACGCGTTCACTGGACAAAATATTTTTAAATTTAATACTAGGCGAAGGCGAAATTGAGTCAAATCAGAATTTCAGAACAGGACAGAACAGACTAGAACAGAAGAGGCCAAGCCATGCCGGGTACAGTTCAGAACAAATTCTATTCAGAGGAATACACAGCTGACATAGCAAGTTTTTGCAAAGTGTTTAAAATCCAAAATAAATGTATGCGAGTAAGTGAGAGTGAGATTTGTCCGTCGTTCCAATCTGCTTATGGAGAATGTATGTGTATTAATGTGTGTGAGTATCTGTGTTTGTGGTGCGCACAGGTGTCGTTGGCAGTCAGCGTTTACGACTACTTCTATCACTGTATGTGATACATGGGAAATGACAGACAGACAGAGAGACAGACTGGCACCCTTATTGCCACAAACACCCTTTAGCACATTACACAAACTCTTCATCAGATTATGCCGACTATCCCGACCGAGATTTAGTTCCACGTATGTGTGTGGACGACGACGTCGGCTTATTCATTATTGTTGTTATTTTAGTTGATGTTGTTGTAGTTGAAGCTGAAGCTGTTGTTATTTGTTGTGTTTGCGTTGCACATAAAAGGATAAAAGGATAAAGTGCTTTTCAGTTTTTGTCCTTGTTATTGGTGGCCTTAGTCCTTTTTTATCTCGGTTTGTATGAAATAAAGAATATTTTGTAATCCGAATTTGGGCTAATAGTAAATGTGCCTACTACTTAAAATATTGAATTAAGATGATTCAAAGAGGAAGTAATGCACTGTAATAAATTGTTGCAAGGTCGTTGAAAATGGAACCAACTACACACCAATCCACCTTCTGCGTTACTATAATCGAAACAACTTCCAGTATCGCAGAAATTGTGAATGTGCAAAGAATTTTCTTTGTGCTAAGATTGGGAAAATCTCAGTAGAGAGCTCAAGTGAAGAAGTTTCTTTTGTAATGGCAAGCTGGCTCTTCTATGATGCTATGGCTTTGCTCGAGGTAGTAGTGGGTGGGTGGGTTGTTGTATGGTTGGTTGGTTGGCTACTTGAGATGCTCAAATGCTTTTGACATTTGATTCATTCGTCATTATTGTGGGCTCCAACGGCGGTTGCGGCAGCAGTAGAAGCAACGTCGTCAAGTCTCATCTTATTGTTGTTGCTGAATGTGGCATAGCAAAAACAGCAGGCAGGCAAGCAAACTACATGAAGCGTGTTGCGCTCTTGAAATTATGCTGCGAGTGATACTTGTCACTGACAGCTGCTGTTGCTGCTTCTGTCGTTGCCGCCACCACATGCACAGTGAGACAGTGCGACAGAATACTATAAAGGAAAGCGAATGGTTGAAGCAGGCAAGGGAGATCTGTTGTAAAAATGTGTTTGCTGACAGGACAAAAGAGTAGCTATCTCTGTGGGTGTTGGTGGATGGGCTTATTTGTGTGGCAGGGACCAAGTGGGCTCAAGTGGCATGTTAACATATTTGATTGTGTGTAGATGGGGACGGGGATGTGAACGTGGATAAAGATGTGAGGCCTACATTTGAGGAAATTTGCGTTTCGTCGTTGATTGATTACCACCAATTGAAGAAATTGGAATTTCTCAATTAAAACAAGCCTTAATGAGCAGCATGTTTCCCTTTTCTTGATTTTCCTCACTTTTCCTCATCATTCATATTCCCACTCAAGCGACAAGTGTTTCATCGCAGCTGATGTCCGTCGCTTCGTTCGCCGCCATTAGTTTGCAGCTGAGACAAAATCGTCAAAATTTATTTAAAAATTATTTTCATAAAAACCAGAAACAGACGCCGTTGTCTGACTAACTGACAAACTGACTGCTAGACAATTCAACTTACCACATCTCTGGCATACTGGTCTACGTGTTTCTGCCTATTTTCACTCTTTGCTCCACTGTGCATGGTTAATTTCATCAATGTTGTTTTTATTGTAGCGGCTGCTGTTTTAAAATTTTTTTGTTTTTGTTGCTCTTTTCGTAGTTTTCATCTTTTTTGAAAATGAATGAGCCACGCAAATGTGGCAAAAAACAACAAAAAGTAAAAGAAAAATACAAAATAAATGATAACAAGATATTCATAAAATGAAAGAAAACAGCTGCGAAATCTGCAAGCAAACAGATGACACGAGACTCTGAGAGGTAAAGAGAAACAGAATCAAATATAAAAACCAGAAATATACATATTTTTACACTTGTTCGAAGAATATTATTCATAATTCAAGTAAATTAGACTGACTCAGTTGCCTTAAAAATGAAAAAAAAAACATTTATAGAACACGGAACACGGAGTCTGTTAATTGGGGTGTCCCATAAAAAAAAAAAAAAAAAAAATCAAATCATAAAATTTATAGCTTCCAATTATACTCAGTCCAAACAAATCCAAAGTCAACCCAAACAAAAGTAACTCAATATAGCACAATAGTAGTAGAGACTACTAAGTACTATATTCAGTAAATAGATTTATAGATTTCTTAACAAACACCAATGTGTCGACGATTTGATAAACTAAAATCTCTTGTAAGAAATTGTTTTTACCAGAAGAAGATTATTATAATTAAATTTCAAAAAGAGTGACCTGAAAGCCATGCCAAGTAGTGCTCTCAATACCAAGAAGTGTAAGAATTTATTTTTGTTATACTTCTTAATAATAATAATAATAAATTTAAAAGGAATAAATGGTTCCTTGGACAAGTTTTACTTTCAATTAAGACCATTAATGAAACTGAAACGAAAACGAGCAAGGATATAAAATTAGCATTGAAAGATTATTCAGAGTCTATCGAATTTGTATTTTGTAAGTTTGTTGGCTTGGATTCTCTACTATCTCCAGTATTTTGAATTCTAACTAAAAGGGGAGTATTCTGTGAGCAATGATTAAGTTTAAGTAATCGGAATTAAGCCTTAAGATGGAGACTACTAACTTCATAACTGATCATTTCATAAAGTCTTACGTCTACTACTATTTTAATTCATTGGCTCAGACTTTTAACACAAACATAATATAGAAGGGACTTAATTAATAATGAAGATTATTTTAATAAAAATCATGTTTTAATTGTAGATAAGAGTGGAATTAGTTGTACCAAAGGGTGTGTCATCTGTGTAGGGCTTTGTAATAGGACTGAAACATTGAATGACAACTCAAACAGAATAATTTCTTAAAATTTCATTAATTAATCAATCAGTTTGTTCATACAATTTATGGAAGTGAAGAAAGTTGAAGTAAAAAGAGATAAATATTTTGTAGTCTCAATTTCAAAGGACGATTAATCATGGGTTTAAGCTGATCTGTATAGTATGTAAAATACTATTACTAAGTATTTTATATTTACTATGGATTCATTTGTTGTTTGTGAGTTATCCTTATCGTAATAAACATGTTTCTGTCTATATAAACATTTTCAAAATTTATTTAAAACATACATAACCGTACTTATATCTTATACATACTTATACGATATTGTACTACATAACTGATTTTCATTCATAGTTTCAGTCAGTCAGTTTTTGCTGTTCCTACTTAGTTGCTATACAGGTATTTAGAAGGTACCTACTACTACATATTTATTTTTGTAATAAGTGTTTTGGTGAAAAACCAAATTGTGTATCAATAGTAATTTATTTATTTAGATTACCTCCACTGCTCCACATTTTCGTTTGATCAATTATATATATAAACATACTATACAATTTGAAAGTATATTGATAAAACTGGAAATCTTTGAATGTCAATATACGAGTACATACTGTAATGCTGTACTTTATTTACTTTATCATTAATTGGCCTCCATTTCAAGGGCCAAATTGGGGCAACCTTTTAAATGGATACGCCTTCATTGACCGCCCACACTTGTTACTCCAATCATCAAATGTCAAATCTATTTCCGATTGAATTTTTCTAACTGTACAAAAATCATTGTTAAGTCAAAATTCTATGACTATGTTGGTTGGTCGGTATGGTTTGGTTTGTTCGATGATAAGATCTTAAAGTACAATATAGTATATACTATACATACAAAATGTATACATTATGAGTTGCCACCCAAGTAGTTTTTTCAGGACATTAAGTCTCCTGATTGCTTGTTGTTTAGGCTGCTGTTGAGGTTCTCAACATAGGAATATCATAAATAAATGAATGGACACGAACCCATGTCTATCTATGTATGTATATGTCTATATCTATATCTATGCACTTGTATGTTTGTCTGCGCTTAATTTGCATGTCTGACAACAATTTAATCAAACAATGAATCAAATAATATTTCGAAAACACAAAATGTGAGAAAATTGTCACTTGATGGTTTTCCATTTTGAATATTTTTTTCT
The DNA here is from genome assembly GCA_035041805.1 of Amiota mariae. Classification (NCBI taxonomy): domain Eukaryota; kingdom Metazoa; phylum Arthropoda; class Insecta; order Diptera; family Drosophilidae; genus Amiota; species Amiota mariae. Next base: position 1,789,961 of record JAWNKV010000287.1, read on the forward strand.
TCCCGCCTTCTCCAAGTGCCGTCTACCATTCATTTCTCTTTGATCCTGTGTGGGAATTTACACATGCATCGTTCTCTCTAAGTAGTATCCCCCAGTCGAAGTATCCCATCAACTACTGAATACTGAATACAGAATACTTATGTTGAGCATATTATTTATTATGTAATTGTCCCTATCTTATTCATTCTGTTACAATACTTTCAGATGGCACTCGACGGTAAAACGATTATCAAAGAGGAAATAACCGAGAAGGACGCCTACGACGCTCAATCGGCAGCCGCCGCTGCAGCAGCAGGTCGAAGTCGCAACAACAAGGGTAAGTATCTTAAATACACTCTTTGTGTGTCCATGTCTATGGTTCTCTCTGTGTGCGTGTGGGTCTGTAAATGTGTTTAACCAATTTCTACTCAGTTCCGGTATAAATATTTATATAAATTACATATTGTGGACTGTTCTTCGACTTTGCTGAGAGAACTGGGAGATAGCGCCGCTCTTCAGGAATATTCAGCTGCGGCTTATTACAGCTTTGATGGAGCATACGATTGAAATTGATTGTGTGAAAGGAAACAGGTGCAAAACAACAATGCAAATTCACAACAACCTCAACAACAATAACTACAACAACAATAATAACAAAAACATGACAAAGCACGAATTAACACGAAAATGTGGCAGAATATGTTTTTCTTTATTTTTTTCCCATTTTCTTCCATTTTTGGTCATCGTTTTTCCCTTCTGTCAAAGTTGTGCAAAGTTTTGGTTTTTGGATTCATATTCGGCTATGGGTTGAATTGGTTTGAGTTCAGATGTTCATGATTTTTTTTACTACACGCAAACGAATTGATCTAAAAAAGGCAATAAATGGTGTTGTAGTTCCTCCTAAGCAATTCAAGTCGTTTGTTTTTGTCTACTCCCCTCCCCTACTCGGTAACCCGACAATAACCCACTATTTTAAGTGTGAAAAAATGAAAAACACAAGAATAAAAACAGACAGACAGACAATCTATCATATTTCTGATGCCCTAAAATGGAGCTTATGGTATTTTAGTTTTCCATAGAAGTTTAACGAGGGTCGTTTTGATTTAGATGTGATAGATCTGTGGATGTATAGATTGCAGATTCTCCATAAATTGAAATACAATTTATATTTGATTACTTCTAGATTCTATGGACATCATATCTGCTGAAAAAATTATCTTGAATTTGTACGATTTTTTTTATATAAAATTATATTTGCACCTTTATTTTTTACAAACTCGTTATGATAACACTTGAATACTCCCACAACCGTGTTACAAGTTCTTTAATTAATGAAAGATTCAAGCCTTAAATTTAAATTGTAAAATCAATTGTGAATAAAAATATGTAATAAGACAACCCTCGGAAAACTCCTTATGAGTGCTTCCATTCCATCACTGAAGCGCAGCCCTCTTTTAAGTTCTTACCCCTCAAACTCGATGCGTTTACATAGTCTGTGTTTTTCCAACAGTTTCTGTCTGTCCTTAAGCATTTGTCATGATTTCCATCAATTTAACTTGATTCGTCTGTGTCTGTGTCTGCTGTTTGTGCCTGTGTTTCGGTGGAGGCTAGACCCATTATACAAACCATCTCTATGTCATATTCAGTCCTAAAAGAATGAACAACCAAGTAACCAACCAACCAACCAAGCAACCACTCACCCAAATGCTTACTACGATAAAATCTGAAATTCGTTTTAAGTTCACTTTGCCACAACAACAACGTACACGTTGGTTTTTTTTCTTTTCTCCATTGGTTTGGGAATCATTAAAGTAGTCGTTTGCCGTATACGGGTATGGGTACCGGCAGGGGTAGAGACAGGGATACGAGTACGTGTTGCTCTTGATGTTTAAATTCCCATGCAATGATGTCGGTGTTGATGGCCTCGTTGAACGTTGATTATGCTAACAATGTTACCGTTGATTACTGCTTAGTTCTGTGTGTTCTTGCTTTTTTATGTTGTTTTGTTTGTGATGTTCCATTTCTGTTTTTAGTGTTTTTCCTTATCCAACCAACTTATTAATTAGCATTCATAGTCAGGTTCGATAAAAATTTATGTTAAACAAACAAATTTTACATTTTCAAATGAAATACGCCCATTTTGAAGTAAAACTTAACATGAACATGACTATCAAATAGCCAAACACGTTCATAATCATTACCATCATCGTCATAATCATCATGATAGACATTGAATTGGCAATTTCTATCACTAATACTAAAACTAACAACACAAAAACATTATCATCAGCATCAGCATCAACAGCATCATCATAACCAGCATCATCATCATTATCACCATTATAATCATCATGAAAAGCAGCAACATCATGAAACATAAACGCAATGGCTGCTGCTGCGGATGATGAATATTTGCCAAAATGATTGTTTTCCCAAATGACAACGAGTAAAGAAGTAAAGAAAGAGCAAAGGATTCAAATTGCTGGCATCCAACTAAACTTTTGTAGTATGTTGCCACGCTCGACTGCAATCTATCGGACGCAGCTGTGCAAATTCTGTACTTTTATATACATATTTGTATATATGTTTGTACTTACTTACACAATCACATGCACATACTCGTATACATACACTCGTATATAGAGAGCCATAAGTAAACAATATCGTAAAGCCCCCCTTAACATGTTGTGGTGTGTGTGCGATATGCGATGCGACACTGCGTATACGTAACCTTAAATCGATGTTGGCGACTAAAGCAAACAATAACAACTGAGTGTAAAAGAGAATTCTAGCAGATGACATAAGCCGCACTGGTAGTGCTGATGTTGATGCTACTGTTGTTGCTTTTACTGAATGGTTCTGGTTATAGTATGTATGTTAGTCTGTCCCATTGGTAGATGTGTCATGTCCATGTTCCATAGCCATATCTATAGCTATCGTCCACTGACAAACGCAGCATTGATATACATACATTAGTAGTGAGTAGTGGCATGGGAAGGGTTAAACATAAAATGGCCAACATTATGTTTTAGAAAATATGTGAATTGTCAACACAAAATTTTGTAAATAGTTTTTGGCTATTCAAACTGGCGCCAGGGACCATGGACTTTGACCAAAGTAGTAGGTGGGGACAGCTGGCAAGCATACAGAACATTCATTGGTCTCAGCACGGATGAGGAGCACGCAGTTTTGATGCTAACTAACATCTGCTGCTACTGTTGCTGCCTTTGGAAGTCCAAAGCAATCCAAACCAAACTCTGGATGCTTGTGGTGTTTGTGGTTTTACGTTCACATTGAAAAGTTTTACGACAAATCATATTTTTAACTTGAGTTCAGATCGATTGGAAGACAAAAACTCAAAAATCCACATTAAGCTCTGGCTATTATTTACTTTGAAAATGCAATTTTCTTTGTTAAGATAAAGGAATAGAGGGAAAGAAGTAACACCTTACAATACCATATACTGATTGCTTTCCCTAGTGCAAAGACCCAACCAATAAGCGATCCATCAACAAGGAATGAATTACTACTTACCATATGATGTATATAGATTGCCTACAGGCCGAGGTAAAAGAACAAAGGTGGAACAAGAGTGAAAGGAGGAGTAGGATTTTGACATTTAGCAATTCCTGTTGAAATGATAACTAGTAAGACTGATGCGTGCGCGCTTCAGTTACTATATGTATGGAGACTGATAAGTGATGAGAAAACGCAGGTTGTGCCATTGAGATATGCATACTCGATTCTTCTTTCTATCACACTAATAATATGGCATACCCTTTTGTTTGTCATGTTGAAGTAAACTTAGCGAGCGTACCAAACCAAACATTCATCTCGATTACGACTGAGTGGCGAGTGGTTGGTTGTGATGAGGAAGGGAGGCAGGCCAAGAGAGAAACGTTGGTTTTAGCGTTGGCAATGACAATGGCAATGGCAAAGGCAAAGGCAAAAAGGAGCGTCATCATCATCACAGTCGTCGTTATGCCTGAATGGCTGAGAAAACACAGTTGCAGCTGTATCCACAATTATTATCACAAAAGCAAACTGTCTTTCTCGTCCGCTCCAACTCTCCCCATCACTATCACACTATATGATGTTGAGTGTATGCTGATGGATGAAGGTTGGGTGGTTGATGGATTGGGAGGATTGGGAGGATTTTAAGGGAACAAGCGAACAATTGGAAACGTTAAACACAAACGTAAACCTCATCTCCATCTGCGTAGTCAACGTCAACAACATTGGCAGTGGTCGTCTGGTCGCCTCTAACATACAATACATTCACACCAACACAACTACACACATATGTATATACACGCACACATTTATACAGCAATTTCCATTAGGTTGTACAAACAAATGTGACGTGTGAGTGTGGCTCGTGTTTGTGACTGTGTTCGTGGGCTTTGAGTTGATTTTAAGCTTTCGGTTTTTGAAATAGACAGGCGTCAGCTCAATTTACTTAAGCTCAGAACAGCCCCACTCAATCCGGCACCCTACCGCCGCTGGAGTCCACAACCAAGTACCAAATACCAATATCCTCGCTTCCCTTCATGTATCTGCCCATCCATCCATATTGATGTTTGATTGTTATCCATTAGCTGAATCTGATGCCACATTGAAAAGCAATATTTATTGAAATCAAATTACATTTTTGCATTTCTTTAATCATTTTTACTCATACATAGATACTCGTATATTATTTTTATTATTCCTTTGATAAAATGCCAAACTGTTTGAAGAGATTTATTTCATTTTAATACTCCATTTACATAAATTATCAAATGAGTTACCTAAACATTTTTTCTCTACGTCTCTCTTATTAGAAGAACGACCAGTGAATAAATGTTGCTGGGACTATGTTTAAAAATAGCCACAGTTTTGTATTGATTGAATAAATCGTTTCTTAGCTACATCGATTTTTCTTGTCACTTATTGAATGGCCCTCGTAATAGCTCAAAATATTTTAAAAGAGGTTGGTTTACAATTGTTAATAATACAATACTTATTTTAGTGTTTTTCTACAAACTCTTATAATCATTTCTGCGTCTTATTTTTATCATTGTTAAGATTTAAGTTCCCCTCGTAAGTACTCAAATTAATTGACGGTACAATAATCCTAAAATCGAAACATTTTTTGTTAGATTTGGATAAAGATATATCAATTTTTTTCGCCTGAACGTTGACTTGTGATTTTGGTTGGAATTTGAAAACTTTGGGGTAGATTATGTCAGCTATCGTTAGTGTAATTACATAAGTCATTGCCAACATTTTTTCATTTATGCTTCCGGTTGTGTTTTCCTTTCAATGTACATATATGAATAATATGTAATAAGTAGCAAAAACAACTTGAAAGCCATTTGGAAGAAAGCTTCAACCGGAGGCGGGAAGCATGAATTAATGACACAGAATGTTGCTAATTTATTTAACATGTTCGGAGCAGTTGTTCCTGTTTTCGAATTTGTTGGTTTTCTTGTTGATGCGGTCACTGAATTTGGTCAACGATGGCAATCCAACTAGAATGCATGGATATCTGAGTGGAGGTGCAGAAGGATGAAGGATTCCATGTCTAACCAAGTCCAAGTCCATGTTTTCTGTTGAGTGCAAGAAGTGACGTTGGCAATGTTGCAACTAATGTATTTGGGTTGTGGTAGCTGTTAACAACATGGTTATCCTTTCAGTCAGTTTTCACATAGAACAACTTCACAATATCCTGAGGTCAATTGTTGTTGCATCTAATGGCGAAAAGAACGGGGCGGGTGGGACTAAAATACAAGCTCACAACTTGTTACTCTGAGTTCTTTTTTTTTTGTGGTCCTATGAGAATCGAAGTATGTGTGAATACTCTTAAATGACACAAATGATGATTATAATGATGGTGATGTTGTAAATGTGTAGATGACCAGATATTAAAAGCTCATTAAATGTAAGTTTCTCTTTGTCTTTTCTTCTACAGCCAATTCTAACAATAATTCCTCGAGCAAGGACTCACCTACGGGTGCTAACATCAATAATAACGGTAACGGCGTCACTCTGAACCCCAACAGTAGCACCAACGGCCGCCGGACGCCAGATTCTCCGGAGAGCACTCGCGTTATTGCGCCCCGATCACCCATGTCACCACAACTGCATCACTCCGCGTTAGCATTGGCACCACCATTACCACTCCCACGACCGAATCGAAACGCTAGCGCTTCACCGGTCACAACATCGCCCCCTCCACCCACTTCAGCATCATTGGCTGCGGCGGCTGCACATGTTGAACAGGCTCGATTACTAGGAAAAATACGTAAGTTTCTCGGCTCACTGGTACAAATATCACAGGATGTACACCCAGAGGTGAGCGAGCGGGTACGAACACTAGTGCTTTCACTTGCTAGTGGTTCCATCACTATCGAAGAGTTTCGCATGGCATTGCAGGAGGCAATCAATCTACCGCTGCGGCCATATGTCGTACCATTGCTTAAGAATCACATTACCCTGTTGCAGCGCGAGATTGTAGCGCTGTCCAGGGCCACTAATCAGGTAAATGTTACCCATAAGATTAGTAAATTTGTTGCTTATCAGATTTTTCTCAAATTACACACAGACCTCTCATCAATATGTGACGAACAATGAGAATTCGGTCATGGAGTTTGCATCACATGGACCACCTGCGGAATACAGTGACATATTCGTGCAGTTGGATGCCACCCAGTCAAGTTCTAATGGTGGTGGAGGCAGTATCGTCTTCAAGCGTCGCCCGTCAGAAACCATGATGGAACATCACAATGGTCTGCAAGAATGGAGTGATTACATGTCGGCCGCCAAGCGTCTGCACACCTATAATCCACAATTGGCCGCCGTTGGACATTCCATAGGCGTAAGCCAGCCCACGCTCTTTGATTATTCCACAGGTGTACCTACTGGAGGCGACAGTGGCTACAATCATCGAGATGAGCGCGACATACGTATTGCTGCAGCAAACGAACCGCAACGACATGCTTCACGTCCAGTACTGGCCAGCGCCGGTAGTGGTGGCAACAATGCTTCAAATACACTTGCTGCAGCTGCAAACCCCGGTAGTAGTGCTGGGGGTGGTGGAGAAGAGGAATGGAAAAACATACATACCATGTTAAACTGCATTTCAGCTATGGTGGACAAGACGAAACGCGCTATCACGATATTACAACAACGTGGAATTGAACCACAACAGCCAAACTATGGTGAACTTACACCAGCCGCTCTTGTCGAAATTAGGAGGCAAACAGAGGAAAAGGTGTCTGAATTCAAACGTAGTGCAGAAGAGGCTGTTAACCAGGTGAAACGTCAAGCTGTTGTAGAAATACAACGCGCTGTTGTAGCTGCTGAGACTCGCTCTGCTGAGATTATGGCACAAGAACGATTACGGATGGAAAAATTTTTCGTAGATATGAGTCGACATACGGCGAGTGAACGGGAACGTGAGCTGGATAACAAGTCACCATCAATTACAGCTGCAGCAGCAGCAGCGCAAAATGTAAATTGCTCATATTTCTCTCACTTATTTAGTGTAATCTCTATTCTATGCAAAAATTTATATACCTACAGGCTTGTTGGAATTGCGGACGCAAGGCGACGGAAACGTGCTCCGGCTGTAACCTAGCTCGCTATTGTGGCGCCTTTTGCCAGCACAAAGATTGGGAACATCATCACCAGGTAATTTATTTGTCATCTACATTCAACGATAGTGTGTAACTTATGCAGTCTTTCTTTTCCTTGCAGATCTGCGGCACCACACGATCCAGTGAACACGTCGCCAAACACGTAGCAGCACAAGTGATACCACTAACAGCTAATATGCGAGGCAGTTCACTTGCGACACGATCTCCACCAACACCCTCAGGGCCACCAGTGGCGCATTCTCAATCCTCGACACAGTCGCAATCGTCATCGTCCGTATCATCGGCCAGTGGTGGAGGCTCAAGCGGTGTTGTTGGTCCGCCCAGCTCGTTAGTTCCAAATGGCGTCGGCTCCAAATGACGCATTCGCATGATGAAACCGAAAAAGAAATACTTGTGCTAGTCAAATTATCAAATATGAATTAAAATAGAAATAGAATGAAAATTATTAGATTCATGGATGGATGGATGGATGGATTAGAATGATTCATGAATGAAGCATTGATCTTATTTATAAATACGTACCATAATAACATACATTTATTATTATATATGTTATATGTATATAAGGTATTATATACAAACGAATATCTATCGAATTATTGAATCGCTCTAAACGATTATCGATTCGAGAATTTTTTAAAAAAATTGCACTGAGAAAAATCTAATTCAGCACAAAAGCACACAACACACTCACCCACAAATACTTATAACATACTAGAGAGAATAATTGAATTTATTACACTAAACCACATTCAAGAATTTACTGTATTATCATAGAATACATATACATACAAGCATGAAAGAAGTGTTTCAATTGAATTATATAATTAATAACATTTATTAAAAAATTAATATAGAAAAACAAAATAAAGCGAAGCTAATGAAAGCACGTTAAATCGAGTTCCGGTCTCTAGTTACCAGTTACCAATATTAACATTAATCACAGCAAAGAATGAACGAACCTAAACCATTGAGAAAACCTTTAATTATATTACATACATATATGAGAACCGAATGATGATCGATGTTGATAGTCAAGGATTTCGATTTCAATTATGCATACATACATGAAAAGTATTCTACTTATTATTATTAGCTAATTTTTTTTGCTGGCATTTGTCGTTAACTCCGTCGGGAAGCTTCGTTTAGAGAGTCATTGGTGATGGTACTCAGTGGAATTCCATTCCCTAAATGGATGGGATGATCCAGAAGTGATGGGTATTTTTATATTTTTAAGCAAATGAAGTTTCTCGAATGGGAGTAATTGATCTAAGTAGTTTTTATTAATTTATTTAGTGTGTATAATTAATATAATAATAATTAAATGTATTAATTTATGTTAATGTAAAATTAAATAATAACAATAAAAATAGCAACCACAACCACAACAACACAAACAGAAATCCCAAAAATAATCTTGAACAAAAATAAAATAAATCAAAGTGTTTAAAACTAAAAAAAATGAAAATAATAAAGTCATTGTTTTACTTAATATACAAATTTATAAATGGTTGATATTTTGGATTTTTGGAATATTGGAATTTGAATAAATCTTCCAGTGTACATAATCTGGGCATGTGGATGCTACTACAATATTAAAAATAATAAAGAAGCGAAAGCAGTAGTCTAAGAACGACTATTCTGAGAATTAAATCGACAGTCAGTTATGACCATTTATATAAAACATGCCGATCTTAAATTCTATTCTGACATGACAGTTCTTTAAAGCTGCTTAGAAATGTGAACCCTAATTGACGTAACAGGGTATACGAGAAATCACTGAAAATTCAACTTGTTGATAAAAACACGTCTTATACACACCAAAAATGTATCTGAAAGTTCTTAAATTAGAACTTGAACGAGATTTCTACAAGATTCATTATTTGTAAACACTTCAGAAGGAAAAAATACTGGCACTGATCTTAAATCGTTTAAACTTAAGTAAACATATCTCATTCATTTCAATTTTGCTTATTGTTGTACAAATGTAGAATCAAAGGCGAAATGATTCATATGTATAATGTCAATCAGAAAGAAAAAGTCTAAGGGAATCAAAATAAGCGAGAACTCGGCGTACAATTGATGCCTGTAAAGTGTGAAATTATAAGACTTCTCATGCGAAATGCCGATTAAAGTACGACTTGTGTAGCAAATTTATTACATCAAATCTAGGCCAGGAATATTCTTAACGCTCATATCAAATTGTCGGACAAAAAACAGTATATTTGACCCAAAATTTTTAAAAAAGCATTAAATCGATTTGAGTAAAAATTGAATACAATTACCGAAAGAAAACAAAATAAAGGCTGGATATTTTATTTCCATCATCTGAATAGTCTGAATAGTTTGATTTCCAAGTCAACGTCTCCTTCTGCGCATTGCTTCGTATTTGTACTTTGAAACAATTTGACGAAACAGATCCGGTTTAGTTTTGACGTATTTAAAAAAATCAACAAATGAATATTTCAACTCACATTTGACATATGAATGTCTTTCATGTTTCCACTTCTAAGCGAGTTTTTTCTGACGTCCAAGTTTTGTTTACTGCAGAAAAGATTCATCCCACCGATGCTGAAGTTAAAAGAAGAGTAAAACATAGAATTATATATAATTATAAATATTGGTTGGTTAAATATTACCATCCAGCGATTCATAATCTAACCATGGCTGACCATTGAGGAAACAAGGGGACAAATCTTTATGACATGTTGCCATGAACACTTCGCTGTACACCAGTTTTTGCCATTGATCTCTCTGATGTTTTAAAAATCAAAGTTTTATATTATTCGCTTGTATGAACGCAGTATTTTAGAAAAAAACTGCAGTATATAGTATTGGAATGTAACAGATAGTACAATACTGCGAAAAACGGCATAGTAGATACGAGCATTATAAATGCCCGATCACAATTATTATCGAAAGGCCAATCGCAGTGCTAACCCAAAATCCATGCCAAACTTGGGGAAATAACAACTAACTTGTTCATTAGAGAATGTGACGTTAGTAATGCTGGACAATCGTAAGTACGAGTATAAACTTCTATGATGAATAGGCCAATTTCGCTGAATATTTCTGTAAAAATACCTTTTAGAAATTGTATGTGATTGGCAATTTGAAACAGTAAAGTTATAAATAAAAGATTCATCGCTAGTTAAGTATAATCTCTTAATATCTTGAAGAGGAACAGTCTTATTCTGCTAGTTGATAAGTTAAAAAATGAATCAATTTTGACCTAAACTAATCACAAAGCAAGTAATATACATATGTATGTAAATATATACACACATACTATAATAATTCAAAATTGGAAAACACAAAATGTCAGTACATACGTGTACATACATACATATCAACTTGTCCCAGGGCAATGCATAGCTAATTGCATTGCTCTTTAGTATGAAAGTACATGTTCGTCCAAGGGATGACGATGCAATATGTCTGGGGTAGCAACTTGCAACAAAATGGCTATAATTTTCGAATTAGTGTGAACATTTTATGTAACCGCAAACTATGTACGTTCGTTCGAGTGATGAAATTTCAATTATCGTCAGTCAGCTGTGAGTCGAGCATTTGGTTTCTATTCTTGCTACCACGCCCATTCACACACCTGCTGCTGTCGCACAACAAGGGACCAACAAGACACAACTAACCATTCAACTAACCATCCTTCCAACCAATCTACCAACTTGAATGGCAACAGGAAAACAAGAAGTTCTCATGTTTGTGTGCTTGTCATGATGGCACATTGGGCATATTGTTTGACGGTGGTTGGTTTGAGGATTAAAAAAGTATACCACCCACTGAACATTTGTTGCATTTGTTGACGTACGTGTTTTCTGTATGTTTTTGTGTGTATCTATGTGATAACCACAATTTCTTCACACAAACACACACACACACACACATATTTATATATACACACAAACCGACATTTTCGACAAAAAGAAAAAAATCCTTTTATCATTTTCTACTTCTCTTGGTTTCAGATTTTTTGTTTTAGGATTCTTTTAGCCTCTTGCAATTCCCTAACCATTCCTGGAGACAATGTCACCCGCACATGTTGGTCTATACGAATTGAAGTTCAGTTGAGTTGAGTTGAGTTGAGTTGAGTTGAGCTGAGTCTGGTTTGGTTTGGTTTGGTTTAGTTAGTTTCGTCTGGTCTGGTCTAGTCTAACTGGATAAGTTTTTGCTACCTGAGTGATTTTGAACAGTGAAGAAGGATCAGATCTCTTCTTCTCGTACGTGCCTTCAACTTGAAAGTGAATATTCAAAAGCTTTTCAATTTCTGTCTGTCTCGAGGTACTGCTTGTCCTTCTATGCTTTTAGCATTCTATTCGTCTTTCTCCATTTGTGTGTCTGCATATGACTTTGTTTGTGTGTTTATGCTTGTATTGTTGTCATTGCTATTTCTGCTCGTTTAGCTTCTGTTTAACATGCAGTTATCGTTTCTTATCGCCCTAAAGCACAAACAAACTTTTCTAACTCTTAAAAGGACAATCTGTCTCTGTTTTGTCCGTCTGTCTGTCTGTCTGTGTATTTGCTTCTATCTTTGTCTGTTTGTTTGGGTCCTTTGAATTGTTAACTTTCCTCTCCATCATCAACATCATTTTCACAAATTGATTTTCATTTTCATTCTTTGCATTCGAAAATGAAAATGATTCGTTTGTTCCTTGGTTCCTGTCTTACATAATTATTTTCGTAAGTAAAAATTCAATTAAGCATGATCCATAAAAAAATGTATTGCATACTTTAAAGCGCATTTACTTTCAGTATTAATACTTTCATGAATCATAATAAACACTTTTGGACTCCTAGAGGGAGACAATTGAATTTAACTGACTTCTATGAGAATAACAGCAACAGGATATACATATATGTATACATAAAAAGAATAGAAAAGGGATGAGTGTGTGAGAGAGAGAGAGAGAGAGAAAGAAAGAGAGGAAGTAAGTCGGACAGAAGGCTCCTTCTAGGCACTCTTTCTTCGATATATACTCAGATTGTGACTATTCATTGGTTCTTGTTTGTAACTCAATGTGCCTGAAATTCACATTTCATGTCAATGACAACAGCAACAACAATAAGAATAAGAAAAAGGAGGACAAGAAGAACAAGAAGAACAAGAATAGAAAGGTGCAAAGGACAAACAGAGCGCAAGCAGAGAAAGACGATAGGACAATTGTTCCATTTCAATCGACATCTGTTACTGATTTCAAAGAAACTTTTGTTGACAACACAAACAAATGCCAAATACAAGCAACGTAGGCGACAGCAAGAGCGATGGCAACTCCGTATGCCACACACAGATAAACACAAACATACACACCCACACAATATACAATCACATGTACACAATCAGTGCAACCAAAACCAAAGAAGAAGCAGGGACACCCATTCGACTCCCCAACAACAAGGATAAACAAGTAAGAAGAGCAAATGAGAATTGAAATAAAGGGAAAGAACGAATGGAATGACACAGCTGACATTAACGTTATCAGCATGAACAGCAGCAGCAGCAGGAGCTGGAGCAGTACCAAGGTATATTTGTTTTTGGTTTTTAGCCGACAACGTTACGAACGACAAAGACGTTGATGATGAAATTGTCTTTTCTGAAATGAGGTTGCCTGCATTTGAAGGCATCGAACTGACACATGTATGCGAATGTCATCAAGTAAGCCCCTATTATCCTCCTGTTAGGGGCAACTGGGCCCCTACCTATTTATCTACCTTTATCGATGGTTGCCACTTTGTGTGAACGAAATGAACGAACCGCACAACGTTTTTAGGGATTTTGCTTTGAGCGTGTTGTATGTTGTTAATTAAAGATGTTGTCACTCGTTGCAGCCACAAAGCAACATCACACTGCTGACATCCCCCTTGTTCCATCAGTCGGCCATAACACAATTGTGCCACGAATAAAAATGCGCACATAAAAATAAACAAGCATACTTTTCGGCGCTTTCATCACCACCATCACCACCATCAACTTCAGTTGAACCGCATTCTCTCGCCTTTTGTATTTGACAGCTTAAAAAAAGCCAACAAGCAGCTGCTGATTTCATTTTGCTTTTGGTCTCGCCTAGTCTGGGATGGCGTGGCATGGCCTGGCTTGGCATGTTTTGGTGATTGCTACTGTTCCTGCTGTTGCTGCTACTTTAAGCTGCAATAGTAGAACGTAACATATGCTTCAAAGTGTTGTACTTTATGTTAATTTTAATAATTTTCTATACCTCCCATTCATTCAATGATGGCTTGCCGTCAAACACAAGTATATTATGATCCAACTGGACCGACTGGCAATCAGACCAACCTACCTACCTATCTACTGCAACTGGTCACTATTGGTCTTGCCAAAGCCATTTATCGTCTCTCTGATTATTATACAATATATATAGTATAGTATGTAGTACTCGTAAAGTGTGTGTCTGTATTTGGCAGGCAATAAAATTTCTTTAATTAATTTTCTCTCTTTTGTTTTGAAGTGATATTTTGACAATTACAAAATTACAACATTTTTCCAACAGAACAAAATCTCTTTAAAAATGCTATTGAACAAGTTGATGCATTCTCATCATCAATTGACCAAAATCACATGTTTCCAATATTTATTAATTTTAATAGTTAATTAGTTTTATTATTTATTTAAAAGTAATGTTGAATTTTGATTACTTATTTATTCTTGTTATTCTAATAATAAGAATATAATAATAAAAGTATAAAAAAAGACTAAAAGACGCCTCAGCTAGTGGTCCGAGAAATTTATAAGGTTGGTGGCTATGGGTCAGACACTTATAATGTACAAATTTCAAGTCGAAAACAAAAAAGTTTTTCTAATAATAACTTTCATTTGGATCCCGGTTTATATGGGGGTACCCCTCCTAGTGATCCGAGAGTCTTGAAATTTTCATGGTTTGTGGATATGGAACAGAAACTTATAGTGTCCATTCATTTCAGTTCAATAAGTCAAAAAAAGAAAAAACTTTTTCTAATAAGAACTGTAATTTAAAAGGGGGTTTGTATGGGAGGTACCCCCCTAGTGTTCCGATTCGGTTGATTCCGACAAATGTGTAGCGTTTGATAAGAATAGACCTATGTACAAGATTCCTTCTTTGTGTAGGAATTTTGTCTCAATGATCATGTTTTTTCCCTATTACAATATACGATATGTACTAATATTGTATAATCATATTTCAGTTTCTTATCTTTTTCTCCATTTAGCGTGTATAAGTACTTAATATCCATGTTTCATTGTTGATAACAAAGGTTTCCTGAACTTCTTTTTTAATCACATCATACGATTTTTTATTTATAACATTAAAATTAATAACTGTATATTCAATACTCTTGTTTTCATTACCCCAAAAAATTTATACGTTCTCAAAGAAAATCTTTTGATTTACGAGTTAAGAGTATGAACGAGAAAAACTCAAAAACTCCCGAACGGTTTTTTATAAGGTTTTCACCAATGGATGAAGTGATTCATGAGGAAAGCTTAGGAATATTCAAAAAAACCCAAAGGATGAGCAAAAAAAAAAAAAAAAAAAAAATCAGATCAATCATTATCTAGTAATTTTTTTTTTTGGAAGGAGAGGCAGGATAACGTCTGCCGGATATCTAGTTCGACATAAGAATAATTCTCTTGTTTCATCACATGTGTTCGAGACCTCTTAATTGATTTACTCTTTATATAATTTGAGTCCTTGAAGCTAACGAAATGAATAGGTTGTTCCCACAAAAGTCCGAAATTCTTACTAATAATTTGGTGTTCTTGGTTTGGATGCAGAAATGCAATTTGAAAAGGCAGTCCTCTGTATGATTATACAATAATAGATGAAGCCATATATTCATATATAGGTATGTGACGGTCCGCTCTCACTTCAATATTGTACTTTCCTATTTAATATTATATTTAAAAAATCAGCCAAGTGTAAGTCGGACTCGCACGCGGAGGGTTCCGTACCATCGTACAAGATTTTTTGCTTAAAATATAAAATTATGTTTATATTTAATAGCCTAAAAGTATACTAAAATTAACAGCTTAAAGTATACTAAAAAAAAAAAAAATGTTTAAACAAAATGTTAAATTAAAGAACAATGCTTATAAAAATGTGTATTTTTAGTATTTGTCGTTCTACATCCAAGTGAATTACACACTCTGTGAAAATTTCAACTCTCTACCTATTACGGTTCATGAGATAGAGCAGGAGACGGACGGACGGACATCGTAAGCTTAGTAATAGGATCCCGTTAGCTCCCTATGGGTACGGAACCCTAAAAAAGTATTAATTGTCATGTCTGCAGAACATTAAAAAAATGGTTACCAAAAATATCAGCAAGATAAGTATGTAGAATACAATGGTGTGTTACGTATATTAGTAGACAAATAAGTAATTTATAAATTAGGTTGAGGATAAAATACGCAGGCTTTTCCTGTTCACTTAATTTTGAAGTGTCATAACTTTTAAACGGTTCGTTTCATCTGGCAACTTTTTTTTGTTTCACCAATTAGTTAATCATTGGTAAAAATTGTATTTAGTTTTGGATTGTTCTATAGAAAGTTATTAGAAAGACAAAAAATTCGGAAAATATTCGATACCTTTTACAATTTTACTATTATAAGGTGCAGCCATCTGAGCCACATCGAATGGCCAAACGATTGACTCGAATGTCTACTGCCAACAATTTATGCGTTTGAAGCAAGCAATTGAAAAAAGAGGTCCGAATTGATCACTAGAAAAGGTATCGTGTTTCATCACGACAATGCTAGACCACAAGTATCTTTGAGGACCCGGCAAAAATTGAAAGATCTTGGTTGGATGCATTGCACCGTCAAATTATCGTTTCTTCCGATCTTTGCAACGCTTTCTTTCTCGTGTATAATTGGCTTCAAGAGAGGCAGGATAAGAAACAATAGACATTTTACGCTGATGGAATAATGATGTTAGCCAAAAAATGGCATAAAGTAGTAGAAGTGGTTGACCAAAATGGACAATACATAATTGAATAAAATTTAATTTTAACATAAAAGCCGCGTTTTTTTTTTAATGATTTCTTTTATTTTTTAATAATTACATTATCATCATCATTATTATTATGTCATATCATTGTTAGATTTTGAAAAACTTTTTATATACATATATCTTTCTCCAATTTCAATAAATCAGAATACAAGAATATTATTTTATATTTTCATTAAGATAGACATAGTTAAGTTGTATGAAATAGGCCGCATCAAATACCCGACTTCGCTCATGTGCTAATCCACTAGACATTCATTCATGACACTTTAACGCTTAATGTCAATGATTTAATCTCTCTCTGTGATTGTCCCTCTCCCATTCTTAGTTTTTTATACTCATTACCGGCACCACAAAGAGCAACAAAAACACAAAACAATATTTTTTACTCTGTAGCGCTCTTGTCAGTCTACATATATGCTTTATGTGTAGTATAAATAGCGACACCACCAAGAGCTAGAACTCAGTCGTCTAACTAAACGCACGCGTCTAAAGCAAAGCGAGCTCAACAAGTCGGAGAAAACGCGATAAAGCGTGGAAAATATCGTTTGTGGAAAACCAGTGTGATTCTCCTTACTACACCACAGACCCCTAAGTAAAAACAAAACAACAAAACGAAACGAAACAAAAAGTATGTACTTATTTGTTGTAAAGAGGTGCTCAGCTCAAATACAAAAAAGAAAAAACAAAAGTCTCTAGAAATAAATAAATAAAACAAAAAAAAAAAAAAAAAACTATCAAAGTAAATAAACAAAGTGAAAATTTTTGAACTTGACTTGTTACGATGCGATGTACGAAGATTATATCCAATTATAGTAATTTTTCCGTTGATCGCAGATCGGATTTATTAAATAAAACTGAATTTTACACTCTAAACCCTGCAATGTAACGTCAAAAGTGCAAGCGAATCTGACAGTTGCCAATTAACATTGAACTAAATTTTCATTAAGCCAAGCATTCTGAGTTGGCAAACCTCATCACTATAGAATCTAAGTACATATTTCCAGTAATCATTTCGATCATTCTTGAAACGTTACCAGACTACTTACTATACTTCTATTATATTCATTGGCCAACCTGATCTGTCTGTCCATCCATGCGTGCGTGTGTGAGTCAATTCGTAGTTATGCGTGCCGCATATCAAGTACGAGTTTAAAATCATTAGAAGCCAAGGTACAACATAATGCACATAGTATTACTACTTATATATATGTTGTCGTTTATATACTCGTAGACATAAAGTTGGATGGATGGATTATGTACCTACTTACCAACAATAACAACAATATTAACGTGGTGTTAAAAGATTTTGTTCGGTCATACCAAAAGTTAAATTCTTGAATTATTATTATTATTTAAATGAAGTTAAACTGAAAAGCGCAATTTATAGTTTCAATGCGTCACATCCACACTTCTTTTACGATCACCATAATGCAAAAAGTTAAAGCTTATAATACAATATATGATAATATAATCTCTAAGCTATCTTTCAAAATTACGAGTATATTTATTTATAAAATTATACACAATTTGTAGAAAGTAAGTATAAGCATACCAAATAATCGGATTAGTAATATCAAAATGGAATCATCTGAGATCTTCTCTACATTTAAATGCAAACGTCTGATCAAAGTCAAAATGTTCTTTATTCGACAACATAAACATAGACACAACAACAACAAATAAATAACAACTTATCAAAGTATCAATGAACTTTAGACTTAAACCAAACAACATAGATTTTTACTCTTCTGTTTTTATTGTATTGTTCAATTCTACAATTCTACAATTTCCTTTCTCTTCCACTCTCTCAGTATTATTACTTGTCTATAGTCAAACCACCCACAATCGATTCGATCGGTATTACAATTATGTACAATATTAAGTATATGCGAGAGCGCAATAAGAAATATGAGTAAGCTCTCTTTGTGATTTTGTTTTTCTATTCGATATCGAATTTGTGTTTATTTTCTTTTGTTTGTTAGGTACGACTACTCCTCTCTTAATTCCCCTTTATCAGTTTACGATAGAGAGCGATAGAGTACTACTACAATAGAATATTATTTCTTATTAGCTGCTTTTGCTTATCAGTTCGACATCATTCGTAGACTTACATATGTACATTCGAGACATTCGAGTACTCGTACATTTTATAGGTGTCTAAATACGAGTTTATCGTATTTGTTAGACCTACGAGTATATGATTTCATTATTTACATTGCCTTAGATAAGGGTCGTTTGACTTTATGTTTCGACGTAGACTTCATTTAAATGTTTGTTTCGCGACGATAACAATGTTCATTTGGCATAATTGCCTCAACGAGAAATTGAATATTACAATTTTGGTCAAAATCGGTATTATATTATTCTATTGTGAATAAAGTTTTGTGCTAAGAGTTGTTTTAACCTATAGGTGAATGAAGAACATAAGTACTAAGTGTAACATTGTGACGAGAATTTGATATTTCATTTATAGGCTCAATTAAAAAAAAAAAAAAAAAAACACTTAATGGGATCACCGCAGTCAATGGCCTTCCATTAATGTTCCGTCTTTAACGATCAACGGTATTCCCTTGAACGAAGATTATTTATTTATTATATTGTTTAAAAGAAGTGTCAACTTTAAAGATTAAAAAAATCAAATCAATATTAATACATATGTATAATATTGTGTTTAATCGAACTTTTTTATTTTTATTTTACACGTGGTTAATCTTCAGTGGCAGATTTAAACGAAGAAAGCATTTCATCCTCTGGCGTTATCGATCCGGAAAAAGTCAAAAAAATGGATATACTAATGGAGTTAAACCTCAAGCAAAAGTTGGGAACACGACTTTGCGTTATTGTCTTTGGTCTGATCACATTCGGTTTTGTAAATAACAGTGCCAATGGAAGTCTTTTGCTGGGAGCGCTGCTAGCATTGATGATGCGTAATTCAAAGTTGGTTTATGGATTCGCGATGACCATATATCGGGATATAGTGTAAGTGTCATTATAATATCACATCAAAATTAACAATATCAAAAGTGACTGCTAATTTTCCTCGACAGTGCCTTGACTCGATTTCTTTTCCTGAATATCTTTCTGATAAGAATGGAGTGTAAAAAGTTTACCATTGCGCGTATCGTAGATGAACGTGCCAAGCGAGATCCAACAAAGCCATGCTTTATTATGGAAGAGCGCCAACTGAGCTTTCAGCAAGTCGTGGAATACTCAAACCGTATTGGTTCCTATTTCAGAGCACAGGATTTGAAACGAGGTGATTGTGTTGCACTTCTATTGGAAACGAGACCGGAATATGCATGCATTTGGCTTGGCCTTTCGAAAATTGGTGTCACTACTGCTTTGATAAATACTAATCTCAGGCGGGAGTCATTGATGCACTCCATCAAGGTGGCCAAAGCTTGTGCTATCATAGTCGGTACAGAACTTGTCGAAGCTCTTCGTGAGATTGAACACAGTGAGGATATATTTGCTTTGTCCATTTATCAATTCAGCGATCCAACGCAGCGCTCCGAAAAGGAATTTGTTTTGATGCCGAGGGCGCTTGATCTATACCGTGGACTAGAATTGCAGAGTCCAAATGTAGATCTGAGCAAGGAGATGTATCAGTGCACACCCAAGGATAAATTACTTTATGTCTACACATCTGGTACGACAGGATTGCCAAAAGCTGCTGTTATCACAAACATGAGGTTTGTCTACAATTTGGCCTTCTCTATTTGATCAATTTCTTTTCAATGTTTTCTTGCAGATACCTTTTTATGGCTTCTGGAACATCATATATGTTTAACATAAAATCAAGTGACATCATTTACAATCCGTTGCCGCTATATCATACCGCTGGTGGTATTGTAGGCGTGGGAAATGCCTTTATTAACGGTAACACAATGGTATTGCGCAAGAAATTTTCAGCCTCGAATTTCTGGAAAGATTGCGTTAAATATGAGTGTACAGTGGCCCAGTATATAGGCGAGCTATGCCGATATTTGCTGGCAACGCCACTTAAACCAGAAGAGAAACTACATAAGTTACGGCTTATGTATGGCAATGGTCTAAGGCCACAGATCTGGACGCAGTTTGTGACACGCTTTAATATTCGACATATTGGTGAGGTCTATGGCGCAACTGAAGGCAATTCAAATCTGGGTAAGTGTAAAAATGTAATCCAATATACTGTAAGTGACTGCTAATTACAGCCAATATAACAAACCATGTGGGCGCTATTGGATTTGTGCCTCTCATTGCACGACGTTTCTACCCGGCTCAGTTGATACGTTGCGACGAGGAAACGGGTGAACCCCTGCGCGACCAAAATGGCCGTTGCATACGTTGCAAAGTGGGCGAAACAGGTTTGTTAGTGGGCAAAGTTGACAGTAGGCGCGCAGCAACCGCATTCCACGGATATGCGGATAAGGATGCTTCCGAAAAGAAACTTCTTCGTAATGTATTTTCCAAAGGCGACGTTTTCTTTAACTCCGGCGACATGATGGTCAGCGATCTTTTGGGTTATTTCTATTTCAAAGATCGTACAGGTGACACATTTCGTTGGCGTGGCGAGAACGTTGCTACACAAGAAGTGGAGGCTATCATTACGAATGTGGTGGGTCTCAGTGATTGCGTTGTTTATGGAGTACACGTAAGTGGAGAAATTCGGTTGTTCTCGTGGTGAAAAAATTATATATCGACCCTATTGGTTATTTCAGATACCTCATGTTGAGGGCAAGGCAGGCATGGCTGCCATTGTCGACCCGGAGCGTAAGGTCGATATGAATTACCTTTCGGTTGGCATACGTGGTAGCCTGCCCGCTTATGCGCGTCCGCTTTTTGTTCGCCTCATGAATGAAATTCCACGCACAGCCACATTTAAATTCCAAAAACGTGAACTTATGCGTGAAGGTTTCAATATTGAAAGTATCAAGGATCCCATTTATTATCTCAACAAAGATGGTGTCTATCGAAAGCTGGACCAATCACAATTTCAAGATCTGCAAAATGGCACGGCCGGCCTGTAATGTAAACATGGTCTCTAGTCACCCATGCAGTGTTTCTCCACTCTCTATCTCTCTGTCTCTCTCTATATGTAGTTTTAAGTAGAAAAAACCTTTAAATGTAAAGTGCCTTAATTGTAAGTTCCATGCTATGTTGTCGATAATAGTGATAATAGTAATTTCAGAGGGTGGTAGGTGTCCGTTGGCTAACCGCCAATGTAAGTGCTATTTTCAATTTCGAAACAGCATCGCAGCACATGCCACACGTTGTAAGGTAATATTTCTCATTGTGAAAATGCGTCCGATTGGTTTTTAAGTCGCCCAACGTCCAACAACAATAAAGATGCTCGCTCAGCTTTACCGATAATGGATTCAATACATTTTACGCAAAAACCCATGAAAGCGTCTTCTTCTGTCGTCCTTTCATCTGTGTTTATGTTTGTAATAGTAACCAAAAAAGCAACAAGAATAAAAGCTAACGAGTTTATCGTCCTTACGTCTGTTCTTTGTTCAAACGACTCCACCGAAGATATATCGAAAGTGTTAAATCTGTAAGATTAAGTTCTTGTCGTGCTCACTTGCCTCGCTTGTTCAGAGTTTTACAGGCAGCTGCAGAACAACGGCATATTGCCAAAGCTGCAACATTAACGCCATTTCCGGCGGAAGTAACAGCTGAGCACGAGCAAACAAACCGAAAAAGGAAAATAAGAAAATAAATAAAGCAAGTAAGCAAGAGAAAAAAAGGTGAAGTCGACAATAAATGAGCGGCAAGCGAAAGTAATGTCTAAGATAAATGATGTGCGCAAATAGCAATAACAACAACAAGAGCCAATATCTCCATAGCATTGCAAGAGGCAGACAGAACCATGATGATGGAGTTGGAAGTGAAACATTGCGAAAAATGCAGCTGAATCGATGGCAAAAAACTTGTGGCAAGCGATAAAAAGTATAAAACGCTGAAAATGGTGTAACATCGACAGTGCGTGTGGCAAACAGAAAGTTGTTGCATGCAATTCAAAATTTGTTGTTACTGTTGGCGTTGGCATTGCCTTTAACCTCTCATCACTCTACTTCACTCCAAGCCACACCACACCACTTCACTTCACTTTACTCTACTCTACTTCATTTTACTCTGTTCACTGAGCTCCATTGAATGTGAATCCGAGAAGTGCAATGGCAATGGCAATGGCAATGGCAAAATTGTTGTGCAAGAAAGGCGGCAGCTTGTTGCTCAACTCAACTCGTAAAAACAAAAACAGCAACAGCAAGAGCAGGAGCAGGAGCAACATGAAGACAACAATGATTATCCATTGTGAGTGATATTTATGCTTCATTGTTTTCATTCGGTTTCTTTAACTTGGAATGCAGAGGATCATTTCATGTACAAATGTGTTATCATCATCATCTAAATAACATAGTCGTCTTTATCTTTGCCATTGTGACTTGATGATCGATTAAAATTATAATTAATAAAATAAAATGTTGCTTGTACTATTACAAATAATAATTGCCTTTCATTACTTAATATACTAACTAATATATCAATGTACGATTGCTTTGCGGTTGAGCATAGAGATGAAGCATCGCTCATTAAACCATGAGAATCTCACTGATAAATAATTTTCTTTTGCTAGTGAAAGTATCCAACTTCTTATATCACATACTCGTACATATGCATAGTTATTTCCTTTGTTTCGATTTCATAGTTGTTTTTATTATTGTTGTTTCTTTCTTTGGTTTTTATATAACAATATTTTGACTCACACTTTAGTTCTTCCTAATATAAGGAGTACTATGCTATTTATTCGTTAGTATGTACTTATTTTTGTTAGTTTTTCTGCTTTTTTGGTGCAATGTGCGCAGCTGTCGAGCGCTTTCCAATGCTATTAAATCGCTTCAGCGAATCCGCAAACCATTGGGTCCCAACTGTGCACCGCCGTACCACATTTTACTATATTCTGCTACTTGTCCATATACTGACTGCATGGGTGAATATAATATGTGTATGAGTGTGTATCTATGTTTGTATATCGGATTCGATTTAAACCTTCAGAATTCTTCATTGCCGTTTCGATTATTTACTTGTACTTTTGTATATTCAAGAAACAAGGAGGCAGGAAACTTTTGCACCTTCACACAATTTCACATCATCGTCGTCATCGTCTACATGTGTAGGTAAGTGAGCATGTTTGTATTGAGGTGTGAGTATGTTTTTCATCCTGAATTCGGCCAATTTTCATTTCATGAAAAATACCTGATTTTGTCAGTTGGCGTTAATTACGTTGCAGCTGCAATTGACATTTGATGTTGCTCAAAACGACTTGGATCGAGAGTCGACATAGTCAACATGATTCACAATGGCTTAAATATGTTTATATACATACAGAAGCTTTTATATGTGTAGCTACGTATGTGTGTGTATTGATTGTAATGCAAGAAAAATTAATTAAAAAATATAATAAAATTCGCCCTGCAGTTTTCGGAACAATTGAATTCGATTTGCGTTTGTTTGAAATAATAGTAGTAGTAGTAATAGTAGTAGTAGGAGTATTACAACATATACAAACATATGTTTATGTTCATAGATGTGGTTGTGTGTGTGTATATGTGTGTGTGTATCGGATATGGCCAATTGAATGTTGTTGGTTGGTAGTTATCGACGCCAAAAGCTTTAAATACAACAAAGTAAACTGAAAAATAAATTGTAAAAATGAGAAAAATGAAAAAAAAACCCTCGAATTTATTCCAAATGAAATTCCCCAACAAGTCAAAAATTGTTGTCCTTATTGCCATTATTGTTGTTGTTGTTGTTATTGTTGTAATGTGTATAAACAATAAGGACTGAGGACTGAGTCCTCAGAGGACTTTGATCTGCTTTTGCCTACACTTAACCAACACACAAACTCATTCAGCCTATAGTATATATAAATGTATTACTAGTTGGTACCCATAGTGTTTTGATAGTTTTGTTTTTTTTTTGTTCATTTGTTCGTTCCACATTTCCGGGTTTTGTTTGCTTCTTAGTTCCGTACCGTTTCTCTCTCTCTCTATCTATCCCTTATCCCTTACATTCAGTTCAGAGTATTGTTCAGTTCACTTTGTCTGGGTTTGGTTGAAGCTGGTTGGGATTGGTTCGGTTCGGTTCGGTTCAGTTCAGTTCAGTTCAGTTCAATTCAGTTTGGTGCTGGCGCTGCTGATGCTGCATACCGCTGCCTTCTTTCATTGTGGATTCGTGGCACCTTTTGCATTTGACAGTTTTGTAATTAACTGCAGTCAGTAGCGTTCCTATACATACACATATCTCACATACATTCACACGGACACATGTGTGTCTGCCTTTGACTTACTCTCAGTGCTCTCTCATTCAATAGAAATCTATTCAGTACTAAAATTTATTTTGTTCCAAAGAATAAAAAAAAAAGAAAATCTGTTGTATATTTTAAGGCGCAACAATGGTCGCACATGAATACAAACAAATATATATACATATTCATACATATTCATACATATGTAATTATATGCCATATGCAGGAGCACCCTAAGCTCATAGCGTAATGGACTATTGAGCTGGGGTGGAATTTTTATTGACGCTATCATTGCTCTTATTAGATATTTGTCTCATGTATTTTTTTTTTTAAAAGATGGGCTCATTATTTTCAGTAGCTTAAGGGCGCCAAATACCTTAAGATGGCCCTGGTCGTATGCCATACATCGTCAACACAATAGAGAATTTTGTGCCATTTGCGTTATTAGAATTTTCCATTTTCCATGGTGTTAACAATACTGAAACTCCGCATAGTTATTGATGTCCTCGAGGACGATAACGCCGACACCGATCAGAGCGAACTGCCGCTGTTGTGTGTTTGAATTCGTATATGTGTCTGTGACATTTTGTTTATAGATACATCATGTCAACAATGTCAGCGTGTTTTTAAATGTCTCTCGTCGCTTTGTTAGTTTTTGTAATTGAAATCCTGACTACACTTATAAATGAACTTCAGACAAATAGAAAAATATTAAAGTAAATTTTAATTCTCATTCCCATTGAAACAACTGATATTTGCTTTGAAATTTCAATTGGAATTGAGATTTTGTGATAACATCGTTATAAAGTTTAAATCACTTATCCAGCTTCGGTTCACATTTCTGTTGTCTTTAACCTTAATTTTTTCGCCTTGCTTTCTATTGCTCGTTTATTTTATACTCACGGACTCAAGCATAAACCTCCATTTGTCTGAATTATTGATTTAGCAGTGAAATATTCAGCAGAATATTATAATTATTTGCCACAAGGATCACGTGGTAGAAAGAAATTTTAATAAAGGGCTCCAATCACCTTTTTTTCTACAAATTTTATTTAACTCCCTAAAAAGAACATTCGAGAAGAAAGGGAAGTTTTGAATTAATCTCATTGTCATTGTCACTGGTAATAAATATTGTTTTTCATAAATATTTTTTTTATGTTTAAAACTAATAAATAGACGCAGAAGTTAATTTTCGCAAAAATGCAATTCACAATGAAATTATTTATTTTATTTTATTGTTTGATGATAAAAGATTTAAACTGATTTTTAACATGACAAAGTTTTTAAAAAGGATTCCATAGTCATGTCAATATGTGACACTGCGTTACATTGTAGCGCTTTTGGTGTCGTCAAAATTTTTAATACATCTTGTGACTCAAAATATGTGGCGTTGTATATATCTGTGGCAATACGTTAAAGTAGCTTATGTCGATAATCTATATTTTGAGATATTGCCTATTTTGCATAAAGTGATTTCTGTTTAGTTTTATTTTATATATTTTTGAGTTGTTATACAAAAAAAATTATAAAAAATAAAATACATGATAAACAAATTTTGTAAAATATTTTTATAAAAGTATATTTCACAACCATTCTAATAAGTGTACATTTTATGTAGTTTAATTATTCCAATAATTGTTTAAAACAGTTTAAAAAATTGATTTGTGAAAAAATCATAGGTATGCGAATTAATAGTGGTCAGAGTGGTATGTTTATGTACGAGTATGACTATGTTTGTAAGCCACATTTTTCGAATATTTTTTAACCAAACTACGTGTTTTGAAGCGGTTACTAATAATAACATTGAAACTCAATTTACTCAATTTTCGACAGAAGCTACTTTATCATATTGCCACAGATATATTCTGTCGAGTGTTTGTTGCTTGTAAATGCTTTGTGCGCTTATGTAATCTTTGTAAGTGTATCACTTGAGAACGGCTTGACCGATTTTTCGTTGTGTTCCAAATTATAAGAATATGAAAGAAAATTTTGTATGTTGGAACTTTGGATGGATTTGTATTTTTTGTATTAAAGTTTTATTCGTTGTTTAAATAAGCATTGATGCTTCTTGGTGGCTTCAATCTCAGTGAGACCGATCGACACAAAATGACTGAATACTTGAATAAACAATTCAGTCTTCAACTTCAGAATGACAAAGGTGAACAGACATCACTCGCCGGGACCTGTCTAGACTTAACATAATTTTTTTCTTTTTTTTTTCTTTTTAATATAATGTTGTAATTGGGATAGAACAATTATATTAATATGATATAATAGAAAGGTCGACAGGATGAGATCTTCTCAACCGTCTCGCCACTCTAACTCCTCCCATTCTGCAACGCTTTAAGAGACGCCTGGCTTTAAAATATAAACCATACTCATCTCAAATAATAAATTTAAAAAACAATTGTAATATAATTTTAAGGTTCACCGGAAAACGTATAAAGAAAATAAGTTTCATTTCTTTCCTTTTAAATTTTAATTTTAATGAACCTGTTGGTTCACGAGAATCATATTACGGTAGTATAGCAATATTACCTACACTCTTTTTTAAATCTTCTCTAGAACATGAAGAAACTTTATTCATGCAAATTCATGGCTGAGCATTACAGTTTTTCCATTGAATTGCTTGTCTATATGTAGTATAGAGACATAACTTATGGCATCATGTCTTGACAACTTACAACAATATGTACTTATAATGGATAATACATTTCATGATGAAGTTGTCTTCTGAATGAAATCTTGAGGTGAGTTCGTGTGTTTTGCATGATGTTGTGTCGTTAACTTGCAATTTCTAATGAATCGAGGTCAACATCTAGTAGACAAATAAAACCTACATACGAAGACACACATCCATAATATTTCTTGTTCGGAAATTCACCGATGCGTTGCCATTTATTTACGCGTTTTATTCTGTCATGCCGTGACACTTGTAGGAAGGACAATTACAACTGCCGTGGCTCCCGTGTGAGCCACTTTTTTGCACTCGTGCTTTTGCAGCTTTCCCTCATTGCGCTGTTTTCTTTGTTATTGTCCTTTGTGTCGGTGTCGCATGTTTGTTTTTTATTGTTGCCGTTTTGCTTTATGCACCCACATATTAAACAATTATTGCCAAATGGCAACGACAGATGGTTGCTCGGTCGATTGGTCTGATGGTTGGTCGAGATGGAGATGGTGAACTGGAGCTGAACTGAGTCAAGTAAAGTGAATTGAAGTGAAGTGTTGGTGTCACCAACACAAATAACACCAGCAAACGAAAGATTGAAATGGATGAAGAGACAGGGAAGAAAATGAACGAATGAAGCCTATGGGATTTGCGATTCGTTGGCATTTTTTTCCATTGCCATTTGTTGAACGAACGGCAATTTTATGTGATTCCGCCGCTGCTGTTACTCGCTTTCGATGGAGGTTATGGGTAACGGTAACAGTAACAGTGAATGTGGCGCTGACGGCGTCTGCTGCAATTTATGAGTATAAATGACAAAAGTACCGTTATTTATGGCAGCAACCCACCGCAATTTGGCAACACTTGTTGGCCAATTGGCAATACAACAACGTGGCAACATTGATGCCGACAAACTGCGGCATTATTGATAGCGCCTACGGCAATGGCACACTTTTTTCTTTAACTAAAACTTAGGCCAATTTCATTCTAGTCAAAGGAATCTTATAAAAACTATGGTGTTTCCTATATTGTATTTGTAAGAATGTTGTAAGAATATTGTATTGTAGTATGTCTTCCATTCATCCACCAACCCACCGACCGACCAAGGACCAAGTGTAGCACTTGGTAAATTTGAATTTTTATTGCTAATCGATTTCGCAGTCAGTTGACACGCATAACCATACCAACAAAACGTTACATTCCGGATATACAATACAATATACAATAGAAATGATATATAGTAATATTGTACGATACATCTGAATGTATCTAGAGATAGCAATGTATGTGTACAGTTCGCTGATATTAAGCCACAATGTGACTTGCTAAGATTTTGTCTTCGCCTTTATCTTTGTCTTTTGGTTTTGTTTTATTGCGTACAACAATAAATTAAATAACGAATAGCTTTCAATGCTCGGTACACTGAAGTTGCTACTTGGGTATCATTTGACCCTTCTGGTGTGATGAGTTTTATTATGATAATATTTTTGTATTTTCTGATTTATGAAAATGACTGCGGTGAAATGCGTTTCTTTTGGAAATTTACACTTTCATATCCATGATGAAATCGCCTCTCAATACTCGAGTTTTCATTTATTCGCTTACTTATCGTAAACCGGCAGCAAAAATGCTTGTATTTATGGTTCATAGTTCATATAAAACTAAAATACGTCATCAAATTTTCTAAGTACAGAAAGATGTTGTCACATCTTCACTTTTTATACCACTGCGTTTATTCCATTTATGCAAAATTCAGTAAAAATCCGAGCGAATTTCAATAAAGAATGGTCTCCTGAATTTCAATACTAATCATTCTATCTCTGATCGATCCAAAATACAAAAAATTTCGTTTGTTTTACTGAAGAAATGCAAAAATTTTTAATAAACCATATCATATTTAATCGCCAACCTCACAGGTTGTTGCATCCTGTCGATGTCGCTCTGGCGGTTTAACCCTCCGTGCCTGAAAATCGGCCTAGGTGTCGTTGAGCTGTCAATTCAAACGACAAAAATATAATTGTCAAGAAAGCTGAAGTGTGAAAAAGACAAGGCATAATTGCAAAAATCAAAAAGAAAATTTGGAACAGTTAAAGAATCTCATTGTGAATCACATATAACATGGAATCACCAACTCATAAAATGCAAAAATTTTATTCGTTTCATCAAAGCACAAGGAATAAGATGGCTAGGCCACGTAATGAGAATGCACACATCAACATTGCAGAAGAAAATTGTGGATTGACATCCATGACATTCATAAACAAAACAATAGACAGACTAAGATTAAGATAAATCAACAAAATATAAGATGATATGAAAAAAGTAAAAATTTAAAATTGGAGAGAGACATCAATGAATCGGGTCATACGGGGGCCCATGTGCAGCAGGCCAAAGCTCATAATGAGCTATAGCGCCAATGATGATGATGATTAAAACAGAAACATGTTCGGTCAGAGCTCGTCAATAAAGTTACAAAAAAAACAGTAAAAAAGGCTAACTTCGGCTATGCCGAAATTTTAATACTCTTCACGTCCCTCCTAGTGGTCCGAGGGTCTTGAATGGTTGGTGGATATCGGTTAAACATTTATAGTGTCCAAATTTCAAGTCAAGAGTACAATAAACAAAAAATTTTATTTAATAAGAACATGAAAGCTCCGTGCTACATTTCAGCTCTCTAGCTCAAAAACTGAGGCACTAGTTTGCATACACATATACTGACGGACATGGCTAGATCAACTTGTCTCGTCACGCTGATCAAGAATAAATACAATACTTTATTGGGTCTCTGATGTCTCTTTCTGTGTGTGAGAAACTTACCATATATTACTATTCACTGCGTGAAAACAAATATCATTTCCTTCCTCAAACGATCTATACAATCTCTATTAACATGAATCAAAGATTAATTTGATTACTGCCTATGAAATTTAAAATTTCTAACATTATGCATATCTTTCTTCTTTACTTAAGCTATTATGTTTCATAAGAGGATCCTTTAATAAAGTTGAAAACCATTTTCATCTCAAGATATAACTAAAAAATTAAGGTTTAAAAATGAAAATGTTAACATTTGTGTTGTGTTGTAGTACTATTGGAAAGTAATTTGATGATGTTCTGAGGTTAAAATTCATTTTTATGCCAGAGACCCCATGGACGAAGGAGATCTTTGATTATTTGAGCGGATACCATTTTTACCCTTTCCATTCTGTTATTCCCATTGTGGCGACATTGAAATGCAGCTTGCAAATCTATATCGAATCTAGAAAGCAATTTTGTATTTCATTCTTTTTTCACCTATGAGTCCTAAAAAGGTTAATGCATTTTCAAAGTGTCATAGATTGATAAAGCATAATTATGAAAATGTGCGTTCTTGTGTTTTTTATTTTTTTAATGAAATACTTTTTCACTTTACTTTTATGTTTCAAAAAATAATGGAGTTGCAAGAGAGTATGGTTTTGTCTTGGATTAATATTTGAATATTGCACGAGATGACAGATATTTTTGAGAGATTAAAAAGAAGAGTAGCTCAGTAAATATGGTAAGCAACATCATAGGATATATTGTGATTTAAAGTTACAATCGATTGACAAAATACTTAATGCAAGTGCTGTGAATAAGGTTAGTGCATTCGCACTTGAAATTTGGCTTCATGGACCAAGTGCTAATCGGGAAGCAAGTGACGATACTTAGGACTAATGCAATACGACAAAGACTCATTCAATTTCTTCAATAATTTTCTACATACATACTTATTCTTTGTACAATAATATAAGCAAACAAACATTTTTGAATTTATTTAAAAAATAAAAATTCACTATATCTATAATTTATTGTAGCATTACCAATTATAACTTTAAATTTAACAGATACAATTTATGTTTGCCTAGCACTGTTATTTTTATTTCTAGTTAAGAGTAGATGATGGATAATGGGATTGGTTAAGAAGAAACTCCACGTTATCAATTAAATCAATATTTGATGAAACATGACGTTAGCATGTTGCATTTGACAAACATAACATGCTAAACATTTTGTTGCATTTGTTGCAATTAAATAATAATTAAACTGGGAAAACTGGGGTTTTTCTTTGAATTATCCTAGGTAACACAAAAAGCATAAAATAAGAGAATAACAACAAGTTTGCAGCATCAATTATGTTTTATGGAAAAATTCATTTTGTTTTAATTTAAATATGTAATATATTTTTGCTTTTTCTGGTAACAACAACACACATCATGCACACACACTCACCCTAACATTCTACCACCCACAAAACCTTCGACCCTTGTGGAGAATAAAATATAAATTTGGCTTATATTTTCAGTTCAGTTTCAGTTTAGTTTTTATTTTTTTGTTGTTCGCAGAGATGACAAATTTATCGCTTTGGGCGCTCTCTCTCTCGTTCCCATCGCTTAGATGTTGCCCGCATAGGTCACCACATGTTCTCAGGAGCGTGAATTCTGCTCTACGCCTGTATGTATGCAATGGTTTTTTGTTTTTCTTTTAGCTAAACAAACAAAGACAAAATGAAATGGAAAACTTTATTTTTCATTCTTGTTGCTGTTTTCTTTTCTATTTTTTTTTTTATTTGTAAACTGATTTCAAAGAAATTCTCGATTTGGTTTGTTTAATTCCTTGATGTGGGCTCCTTTGTCCCATATCTCCAGGTCTATGTGTGTGTTTTTGTGCGTGGGTGCTTGCGTAAGTGAGTGTGGGAAAGATAATAAAATTGTCAGGTGTTCAAGGTTTTTGTTAACTTTCATGTTTTTTTTTTTGTTTATTATATTTTTTTATTGTAGGCAAAATACGAGAAAATTCAAAAAATAAAACAAAATCATACGAATCGAGAAATATTCGAATATATTGTTGTCGCATACCTTTAGGCGGAAATCTAATTATTCAATCAATCAATTAAAATTTTCGTCTAAGTTAAAAAAAAAAAACAAAATAAAAATATAAAATAAGAGAGAATTTGAAGAAAATAATTAAATATTAATTATTAATTCAAAAGTATACAAAAAAAAAAAAAAATTATTTGAAAAATGTGAAATTATATTTTAATAAATTTAAAGACAGGAAACTGGAATATAAATAAACATAAATTTTTACTTAACCAAATATTTAATACTCTTCACATTTGTCAAAAAATTTGATGAATTTTGATAAATCGTCATCGTTAGCACTATAAATATTATAAAGACTTACAAATCTGAAAATTTGCATATGTCACAGTGTCCTCATGAAGGCATATCTTCACATACAAGGCTTGATCTAAAAAGAACCGAAGTTTTTAGTTATAGAATAAATCAAGCATATTTCAAAGCTAATATTTATTCAAAATGGGATTCATTTAACTATATACAACGTTTGAAATTTAAACTAAACTACTTTCGATCCCACTTTTTAAACTCGGTTTTTTAGGATATCCTTTAGCACGTGTGTCATGGCTGCTTAAATGGCTGGAGCGTCATCGTAAAAAGCTCCTTTCATTGCAGTTTTCAGTTCAGTTCATCACACGGTCATAGACTAGGCGAAGTCGGAGTGTGGTGGACGACACAAAACATTTTTTTACAACAAAAATGGTTGGCTGTTTTTTTCTTGTGAGGTGGTGCATTGTCATGCAAGAAAAACATCTGTTTTCCTTCGGGATATTCGGGTCTAACACGGATAACACTCGATTAAAAATGATGTACAACTTGTAAGAAGTATTCTCCATTGACAGTTTCACCTTCTGCAACAAATGCCTTGTGAATCATAGAAAGCTATCAACATTATCTTGATTCTTGACTTTTGACTCATCTTTCGACATCTATTCTGCAAATTGTCGCTTAGATTCAGGATCATAGTTAAAGCACCATGCTTCATCACCAGCTATAATCAAATCGAGAATATCTGATTTGTTTTAAACAGTTGAAACGATGTCTTCATTAACGATTTTTTTCTTTTACCCAAATCTTCAGTTAATACTGTGTAGATTGTACAGTAAGATGAATATAACTTTTCTGCCAGCATTCTTTTAGTGAAATTTGCATCACAATTCTTCGTCATCGTCCAGGTATTGGATCATTTTTTAAATCATCACGGCCACTTTTAAATTGTGTAAACCACGTATAAGCTTTAGCAATTTGTAAGTCTCAGTAAATTTTTTACCGAGTTTGAAACAAAATTTGATATGTGTGTCTTTGTTCCATTATTTTTTTATGACTGTTATTAAAACTTGGAAACTTTAAATTGAAAGTTCGGTTATTTGTAGATCATAACTTGTATGCCATCGGAAACGTTGAAAATTGATGGTTGTCTGGACTTTGTTGTTAGTTGAGACTGCTAAAAAACTATTCTGTACTGCAACATTACTTAGAGTGGCGAATATGGAAAACATTTTTGACATACATTCTGTCTTTTAGAAAAAAGGGAACTATTAAAATTATAAATGTCAGTTTTATAATTGCTAATCTAACAATTCATTTTCAAAATTCTAGTTAAGTTAATAAATTGGTAACGTTCATCAAGTAAATTCTTACTATCTTCTCTTCCCTAAGAAATTCACTTATGACCATTTGGTCTTAATTATCAATGGAAAAGACAAATTAATTTAAGAAAGAATAGATATTTTTATAAGCTGAGATTCCTACTAATTTTCATCTTACAATCCATCATCCATCAACATCAATTTACTAACGATGAACTACTAGATGTTTTTATTAACATTCGATGCAAATATGTCTTTATCTTGAACACATAATGAAATACGAGTAGTATAATCCAATTAATTTTGTCAATACTTTCTTGGGTCTTCTTAAAATTATGAGAGATACGAGAGTTTTTTAACCCTCATTGATGTCTTTACTTAATGCATCAGCATGTCAAAGTATTAGACTAATAATCATTATGACTCAACTCACTGATGTTTGCATTTTGTATGTCAAGTGTGTCTCCAAAGGTTCAAACTTTTTTAACTTTAATATTACAATTATAAATAACACAGTGATATCAAAGCCTACCTACATATATAAACTTTCCACGTACAATTATTGAATGACGCTTGTAGCAGAGTTTCTGCTTAGAGGCCATCGACGTATTATGTAACTCGAATTTCAAGAATTTTTGACCCACTCCCGCTGTCATAGGTAATCACATTTGTAAGACCTCCACTATCTGGTGTGACGTCACATATTTTGTAGTCGAAACCGATAATATTATATGTTAACTTATTTTCTCCGACCTTTAAATATTTGTCTCTTAGGATTTTTATTAGGGCTTCATATATGAAGGTCACAAAACCTAAAGATAGAGTTGGTAATATTTTTAAGTTTACAGTTAACTTTTCGTGTTTTAATACATTAGATTTTGAAATGTGATGTCACAAAGCTTATGAACCCCTCCCACCCTGTGACAGGTGGTCATACTTCGTTGCAATCCCTCGCCCAACCCATAACGTATGACTTAATACATGGATGGCCCCTTATTGACAAATTCGAGTTTCTTAAATGAAAAAGTTTCAAAACCCTAAAGCTTTCTATCAGTGAGGGTTAAAACCTTCAGTAAATGAGATAATTCATTACAATTTTGAGTACTGAGTAACAGATGGTTGAACAAGCATAACTACAATTTGTACTGTAGATGCAATAGACAGACTTCTTGAATGCGTTACAAACTTCATAGTGAAATGTAAGTATCATTTAGATTAATGTGCAAAGGATATAGAATATATCAATCATAACAAAGCCAAATTGAATTCTCTTCGGATAGTGTGGTAATCATTAGTGTTGTCATTATTAGCATACAATGTATCTAGATACAAGTAAAAAAAATGTTTGTAATTGCATAAATACAATATATTGTTTTTAAAGATTTTTGAATACAACATTTTTCATCCTATACACATGTGTGTGTGTGTGTGTGTGTGTGTTTGTTTTTATATTTTTATAGGATTTTTCATTTACATTTACACAAGTGCAAATGTTCCCAAAACACAAATCCTAAAAAAACATTTGTTAAATTCTCTGTTATAATGTTGGTAAATAATACGAGTATCTTTTTTATATACATTTTCAAACGCACACATACACTCGGCAATATCTACGTATATGGGTGGGTGAGTGAGTGTTTGCGGGTGTATTTACTTTATTTTATTTACAAATCTATTCATGTATGTGTGTGTGTGTGTGTGTGTTTGTATAAAAATGTCATGTTTTTTCTATACACATATACATATATACATACAAAGAGATATGTATGTATGTATGTACAGGAATTTGTATACTTCCGCATGACTATATCTAAGTAGTACATACATTTACTATTTACTATCTTTGTATCTGCTCGTAAATTTGCGCTTATTTTGCGGTATTTCAACATTTCATTTGATTTTAGATGTTTAAATATTTAGATTTCTTTAAAACATTTGTAAACATTTGTAGCAAAGAGTTTAATTAGAGCCTTTATTATGCATTGTTAAATAGATTTGTACGAAGATACATAAACATATGTACATATAATAGTATTTCTGTACCGTGCATACTAGTATATTTGATATTGTAATTTTGTTCATAACATAACTTAAGTGTCACTTGACTCATAGAAGAATAGTAGCATATCATTAATTTTGCATTCATTAAAAGAACTACATAATGTACTAATGTATCTTTTATCTTGAAGTGCCCTTAAAACTTCATTTTGTACAATAAATACATATAAATACATTGAATGTTCATGAATTGATTGATTGATTTATTTTGTATGTGAAAGCAGAGAAATGTTGACGACCCTTGCATTTATATGTGATTGAACGAGATGTGTTTAAAAAATAAACACTATGACTATGAATACTTCTACTATTTTATCATACAGCATGCACTTCTTATGGATTTTTCCATTCTACAAAACAGTATTGAAAGTCTTTTTTTGTAAGTTCCTTTTTTTAACAACTTCAGTAAACTGAAATCATGGATTTGGTGTTGGTGTTGGGAAACAAATAAAACTCACATGGTTCCAGGATAGAAGAATAAGGCGGATGTTTCAAGCCTAGAATGTTAAATTTATAACAGATATTGCAAAATGATCGGATTCGATAAGATTACCATTTCTTTCAACATTGATTGTCTTTCAAAGTGAATGAGCGTCATGGTCTTATTTCTTTTTCAATATCTTTTAGGACATCTTAAAAATATTTAAATCATTATCAATTTATTATTTTAATAAAATGTAAATTACATGCGCTTTTTCAAAGTTTTATACGAAAATTTTAGATAATTCGTTGATATATTTAAACATATAGATGGATAGGTCTTGTACATACGAATTCAATGTCCACACATATGGGAGAGGAGGCAAAAGCTTAAATATGATCCGCAGGGGTACCATCGAGATATGGAGCTACTTTTTTTTTGTTTTTTTTTTTCTCATCACTCGTTAGAGAAGTAATAAAAAATAGTTACAAAACAAAAATAGTATATACTCGTACATATCTTAATAGTGGAAAATTGTCTTCCAAATATCAAAATGAAATTATCTACAATAAAAGATAAAATAATAACTTCAATGGGACTCCACTTTTTCCTTTGCTCCAGGCCTGCTAATATAATAATACTGAAATCAAACTGGTCCCTGATTGAAAAAAGGCTGGGAAGCACTGGTCTAAATGAATGCTATTAGCAGCATATATACGCTTTGTCGCTCAATCTCAGAAAAAACCGAAAAATCATTCTTGGGTTGAGCGGCTACAAAATTATTGTTATTGCCGTGAGTTGTAACTAAGAATAAAAAGCAAAGGTCGCAAATAACCGTCAACCAGTGAGCGAAAAAAACCGAATTAACGGTCTTTAGTTGAGCGGAAACCGAAAAAACCCAACATAAATCAAAAGGTTGATCACTGACTGGTCTTGTAAAAACCGGTCTTTTAAAGACCAAATGAAAGGTTGACGGTTATTTGCGACCTCTGGTTTTCATCCTCAGTTACAACTTGCTGCAATAATAATACATTTGTAGTCGCTCAACCCAAGAATGTTTTTTCGATTTGCTTCTCTCAGTTGACGATCTTTTGATTTATTTTGTTTTTTTTCTGGTTGAGAGATGGAATAAAAAAAGTCGACCAATGAGAGAAAAACCTGAAAAGACGGTCTTTGGTTGAGCGAAGGCCGAAAAAACAACTTATAAAAAAGGTAGACCACTGACCAAATGAATAATAATATTGTAGTCGAGGAGTGGACGCACAAGAGATATAAAAAGAATCTTTGTGGTATAAGAGCCATTAAATTCAATAGACCAACATTTAATGAAACCAAAAACACCCTTCGCCTTATTTACGATAGATGAGATATGCTGGTTAAAACACAGCTTGGGATCAAACAAGACACCAAGGTCATTAAATGTAGAGAAGAAAGGGACTTAAATAACACTCGCTGTACCTTATTTCTTAAATAAGATTCAATCCATCAAAGAAGACGTTGTGGAATACATAAAAGGTCTAATTTATGTACAAGCAGTTCATGATTAACAGAATCAAACGTTTTACTGAAGTCAGTGTAAATGACATCAGTTTGACGTTTGTCCCTAAAACCAAGATTTACAAAAGATGTAAACTCAAGCAAGTTTGTAGTTGAAGATCGCTTCTTCATAAAACCATGTTGACACGGAGAAATAATTGTTTTACAAATGTGATAAAGGGTTGAAGGGAGCATTTTTTCAAACAATTTTGGGATTGCAAAAAGTTTAGCATAATTTTATATATCAGCTTTGTTCCCTTTTTTGTGTAGTGGATCAATAAAGGTTTCCTTCCAGATAGGAGGGAAAGATGGGCTCTGAAGTGATAAAGTGAAAAATTTCAAAAGCGTCTTACACAGGAACTCAGCACAGTACTTATGTAGACAACTAGGTATTTTGTCTGGGCCGGGTGAGTAGTGGATTTCAACGATTTTCAATTTATAAGAAGACACTCGACTGGCTCGTTGGCTCATTGATTAGTGCGCCAAGCTTACATCCTAGAGTCGCGGGTTCGATTTACGCTTAAGTCAGGTCCTACACTTTTCTAATTTCCTCCAATCCTTCCTAACTCTCCCCCTTAGCTGAAGGCCTTTGTCGCTATTGCTCATATTTACATATAACTAAATTAAAGTTATAACCTTAGTTCTATAAACTTACATACATACAAGAAGACACACCTCACTAATTACAGGAGTAACAATGAGGTTACAATGGCAAATGGGATATATTATAGATGTAATGGTTTTGAATAAAGGATTCAGAAGAATAAGTGAATAGAAAGAATTTTGCAAACAGATCTGCAATACCCAAATTACGATGGCCATGTACATTAACTAGATTCAATGATGAGGGAAATAAAAAAGACTTGAGCTTTGAGTTCACACAGTTATAAAATTGCTACAATGTGAGAGATAGATATTATAACAAAGGTTATTTAATGAAAGAAAATTAGACGGGCCACACAAAAGTTAGAAAGAGGAATAGAAGAGCCAGAACTCTTGAATTTTCTATATAGTCTCGACTTAATGTTCTTCAGATTACATAATCTTCTAGTATACCTTTTTTTTTGTTGTTGTGCGAAACAAGGAGGTAAAAATCTTCCAAAGATACCTATGACCCGTGCCACAAGTTATGTCGGATTCATTAGCCTACCGACTAAAAAACCCCCAATCGCCTCAAGCCCCTTTCAATCCCTAAGGCACCTCTGAAGCATTCCTTCTAGTATACCAAGGTGTTTTATATGATACTTCTGAAACAACGTAATAGGGGACATAGGCATCACAAATTTTTATACCACTTCATAAAAAAAATGAATAGCAATAGGCATATCACTGCAATTTTACAAAAAATATCAATCTATTCCGAGTAGTCTGCATTTAGTTGTGCAATTTTCACTTTGCGAAAACAAAATCGACGCTTACATGTAGATGTGGAGCCTGAAAGAGGACGGGTTACAAAATGGGATATTTCCAATGTTGGATGGTAAGTATTCTCAGGAAGACTTAAAGGTTGGCATCTTGACACAAAAGTATCAGCGGAATCATTACTGAACACAAGACCAAGTGATCTATTGCATTGATTTACTACAGAGTTCAATTGAAACAAAAACTTTTCATACAGCGTGTCCTAGAACTCATGATGTGCGTCAAATAAACTCAATATTGCCTGAACAGTTCAGATCAACAAATTCTGATTGCTAAGAATCCCAGAGTGAAGCCATGTCTCGGAAAACGCTATAACATCTGCTTAAAAGGAGAAACTATGCCTATACAAATTATTAAGCTTGGACAATAAACCACTAACATTTTGGTATATTATATAGATATTCTGAAGGCAGGAAGCTAGTTTTTTGGAGCCGAAGGTGAACTAGTACATACCGGAAGCCTAACAGTATTAGATTTCTTTTCTTTTTTTCTTCTGCTTAAATTCATTAACAACCATATTTGGATGCACACTTCGTGGAACGATTCGGAAGGCACGCTAATCTTAAACGACGAAATATCCCTTGGTAAAATGTTTGCACACTAACCTTCACATTAGACTTGGAAGTAATATACCTGTTAACATCCTGTTAACATCGTCACAGGTAGTAAGTCATACGAAAATTTAGAAAGGAAAATATGTTTACGAGGGGCCACTACCGACGAGATAGGCGATAATAACACATTTGTAGTCAAACGTCAAATTAAAAAATATTAATCAAATATAGATTAATCGGTTGTCACAGTTTTATAGGGTGGATGTCCAGGTGAACCCCACAAATAATAAGAACAAATTTTAATAGCTTCCGATTTCCTTATTGATATAAATAATTCATTTTTATTCGAATTGCGATCAATATAGTAGATGGCAGTCATCAGACGATTCTTGTCAAAGTTATAATGTGGCCTGTTGGTTCAAGCAACTTTGGAAAAGTTACTTTTCCCTTTGAACAACATATTCATCGTGATTCCTTTGCGAAATTTAAAGCACGGCAATGCAAACAAACTATTTCATCGGACCAATGACGACATCGGAGTAATTTTTGAAGTAAATGTTCCTGTTATAATTGAATCCTGCCAACATTAAGTCGGTTCTTCTTCTTGATTGTCTTAAACTTGACTGAATGGTATTTAGTCGCTCAATGCAATGTTCTTCCGCGGCTCTTGATGTTGATGCTCTGTTTCTATTTTGTTCAGTCGATATTCTCGTCTTCACGCAGTGAAAAGTATTATAAGTGTGTCATGAAGTTTGTAACACACAGATGAAGACATCGGAGACCCCATAAAATATATACATTCTTCATCAGCGCGACGAGACGAGTTGATCTAGCCATATCCGTCTGTCGGTCTGTATGTATGCAAACTCGTCCATCAGTTTTTAAGATAGAGAGCTGTACGGAACTTTCTTTTCACCATACCCAGTACATTTGTCGGAATGAGCCATTAGGGGATACCCCCAAACAAACCTGGATCCAAATTAAAATTCTCATTAGATTTTTTTTGTAATATCGACTTGAAATTTACAGATTACTAGCGTTCCTATGCTTCCGACGTGAGGAAAATGCGTGATTTGTTAGCGCAACGCGAGTGGATAAACATTACTTTTTGATGTATTATACAGAGTTCTAGAGATCCTACTCTAGAGTAAGCTACATATAGTTAGTTGGTCATGCAAAAGACATTTTCTAAATTTAACCCAGCAACGCTGAGCGTCTGCCCTTGAACATTGTTGATCGTCATCGCAAAAGCAAGATGCACTCGAAACTGTAGTCGCTTGAATTTGAAGAGCAAATCAGTGGTTATCATTGAAATGCGCGGAATCAGCACTTCTTCTCCTTTAATCACACTTTCACTGAAAGCTTCGTACCGTTGCACAATTTTGGCATTGTCAGAATCCGAAGGAGCATAATTGGTGAACCAATTTTCAAGTTGAGTTTGTGTGGTGGCATTCCAGGTCGGTCCAATGAATTGAGAAATTCGACTGGATAACTAATAGCTTGATCTTCTTCTGTAACCGTATCAATGGATTTGTATAAGTTTTCAATTGATTGATTCGATTGACGTCATCATTCGTTTGGGAAAACCTTTTTTCAAGATCTTCAATTGATGAATGAAGAAATGCAATTAAAAGGTGCTTCATCTAGCAGTTTCATACTCAGTATAAATCAGTGGTCCACAAAAGCTTAAATTAGGTCCGCAGGGGAACCTTCGAGAAATGGAGCTATTTTCTTTTGTTTTTTTACTCATTACTTGTCAGAAAAG
This sequence comes from Amiota mariae, assembly GCA_035041805.1. Classification (NCBI taxonomy): domain Eukaryota; kingdom Metazoa; phylum Arthropoda; class Insecta; order Diptera; family Drosophilidae; genus Amiota; species Amiota mariae. The sequence goes on from JAWNKV010000287.1 coordinate 1,831,786, forward strand.
TAGTAAAAAAAAAGGTACAAAACAAAAATTGTATGCACATATCTTAATATTGGAAACATCAAAATCAAATATCAAAATGAAATTATCTAAAAGATATTGAAAGTTGAAAGGGCCTCCACTTTTTTCAAAAAGTGGTCTCTGATCGAACAAAAAAGGTTGGGAATCACTGCTCTACACAGATATCGTTTGTACAACTCTCGCAGTATTGGGAGAATTACTAATACAAAAAACATTCTAAATTTAAATTACAAGATCCAGAGCTTTTGCCCGTTCATTGAGTTCATCCATCTTTTTTGATTTAAAGTATTGCAGTGACACTTTTTATTATTAAAAAATGTTTTTCTTCTCTTTGACTCTATCCTCCTCAACTTCTCATCTATTACCATCTCACATATGATCTCTAAGATAAAGATATACACATAAGTATGTGTGTGTATCTACCTGAGATTCTATGAATTATATATATACATACATACTTATGTAAATATAGGAATATATACAATACATACTTATTTATGTACATACCATATACATACTCGTATTTATTGACGAAGAGAACTTAAACATAAAACTTTGTGTAGACGCATTTGACAATATGTAATTCGAATGCAACGGATGTGGACGATTGTGGATGATTTTTAAAATTAGAAATACAAAATCTTGGGAATCTTTCTACGACTGCATATTTATGTACTAAGTATATATGAAAGTTGTTGGTGAAACTTTGGGAGGGCAGAGTGGGGGGGGGGGGGTGTTGGTCTACGACTCTTGTGTCAGTCAAACCAAAGTGACAACATGACAATTTGATACAGTGGAATATGTCACAATAAACAAACCATGCAAACAATTTAATGTACTCTTTCACTCTGTTTTCATACTCTTCACGCAGTGAGTAAATAGTATTATAAGTTTGTCATAAAGTTTATAACACACAGAAGGAGACATCGGTGACCCCATAAAGTAAGTATATATATATATATTTTAGATCAGCGCGAAGAGTCGACTTGATTTACCTATGAACATCCGCCTGTCTTTCTGTCTTTTTATATGTATGAAAACTCGTTCCTCAGTTGTTGAGCTAGAAAGTAAATACAAAGCTTTCTTCTCACCATACGCAACACAGGGGGGTGTACCTCTTATACAAACCCAAACCTTAATTCAAGTTCTTATTGAAAATACTTTTTTATTTTTTATACTAAGGAACTGAAATTTGGACACTATCCATCAACCATGTAAATTTCAAGACCAGACCACTAGGAGGGTATTCGAATATTTTTGTTGTTCTACAAAACACAATCAATCGGTTGTGATCATTTTGAGAATTGTTCCCTTTCTTCCATTCATTTTGTTGTACAACACACATGCTGCTTTTCAATATTGTTGTTGGGAGCGATTTCAACTAAGCAAGAGATCAGGAGAGTAAGTGATCTTAAGCTCTCTTTCTGACTCAACTGATTTCGAGGGCATACAGTTTGATGTTAACTCTCTACTGGATTTTTCACAAAGAAAACAAAACTGTAAGATTGTGAAGTGAAAGAAAAATGTTAAATGTTGCGCTCGCTCTCTCTTCTTTTTGTTGTACAACACACAAGATGTTTTTTTGTTGCTTAATTGTTTAACTAAACGTAAAGCAGGCGACAAATTATGCGACCGAGTTGTACAACCTCATGGAATGGTATGAACAACGAGTGTAGGGAATACTTAGTAGGTTGTCAGTTGTTATTGTGATTCCATGAATAATCAAAAATGTTTGGTTTTGGGTTGTACGAGCGATCGCATAATGTGTGGGCACCTTAATGATAATTAAATTGAAAAGTTATTTTTCAAATTGAAAGACAGATTAAAAATATTTGTGAAATACAATTCTGTGTTTCACACAAATTCTGCTGCGTTAATCTCAAAAACAAACAAAAAGGCTTCTTATTTAATTAAATAATCCGCAGACAAAGAATTTTCATTAGAAAATCAGCAACAATCAATGCCTTGCCTTGACAAAACAATTAGAATAGATGATTTTAGAAGAAGACCCTTGTGAAGAAAGACTTAAATTTCAAAATAATCAGAATTTAAAGGCGTATCGAAAATTAGAAAAAACGTTAATTAATAAGAAGAGACAGATAAAAGTAATAGAATTCTTTAAAAAAAATAAAAAAAATAAAATTGTTATAAATCCTTTAGTGTTCATATTTGTATTTCTTACAAAATACTACTGCATTTAACAATTTCTAAATTTTTCAAATTATTTTTAACCTTTTTTTAATTTGAGCAAAATTAAGAATTCAGCCGATTTGTATGGAAACTGAACCTTGTATTTAATTCTATTCAATACAATTTAACTTTTTCCTTAACGCATGTACCGCAATTAATGAGTCAATGCAATTTAACTATTTGATTTTCCACAATGGAAACAAAACTGTAAGTTTGTGTATCTGAGAGAAACATACTGTTCGCTTTTCGTCTTTTTGTTATTCTTGATCGAGCCAGTAGACATGACAATTCCAATTAAAACCTAAGTGTTCTCATTTTTCTCTTTGAGCGAAACTACAATTTTGAGAGCGAAACACTATTTCGAAGTTCGTATTGTCCAGTCTATATAAGTATGTACTATATAGTCTTTGATACTGAGATACTTTTCGTCTTTTCGTTGTTCTTGACGTCGAGCCGAGCCGAGCGGAAAAGTTGTGTGCCTTCATAGAGCTTCTGTGTTTAGAGTGTTGAAGTCGTCGAGTTAATTTGGAAATTTAAAGTTGTTGAAGCAACATCGTCAGCACCAGCACTAGTAGAACTCGGACAATCTTTTCTATACGGATTCAAAAAGAAAAGTTCATTGAGTTCCCAAGATTTCAGTCTTATTCACTGCTATCTCTTTCTAACACTCTTTGTGCCTCTTTATATCTGCTTGCGCGTGTGTGAGTGTGTATCTGTGTCTAATCAGCGAACAAACGAAGTTTTCACCAACTTTTTACATCAAACTATAATTGAGCCATAAACTAAGTGACTGACCATCTGACTATCTGACAAACGCTCGTAATTCGTAATCGTAAAAATGAGGGAAATCGTACATTTGCAAGCTGGACAATGCGGCAACCAGATCGGAGCTAAGGTAAGTGAACAACCAAAGTCAACAGATTTGGTTTCCTTTTTGGCGCACTCAGCACCAAATCATTTAAGCCAATAAAATACATAAACTTAAATTATATTATAATATCGGTCAAACCGATAATCGATCACCTTTCACACAATCTATTATACTTTCTCCTTATGATAATAATAAGTACGATTGACAGTTTGCAATAAAGTTTCGAAGTCCCTTCTTGTAGTTAATCATGTAATACAGATATTGTAATATATTGTTCCGCTTGACCAATTTATGAAATTAAATAAATAAATAAAAAAAATTGCTTTTGTGTGGGCTTACAGGATGGGGACGTCGTCAGTCGAAATTTAATGTAATGAATCCTGATCTTTTCAGATATTTTTCTAACAAAAATGTATGTGATAAGTCCATTGTTCTACCAAGTTAATTTGTGCAATTCCTCATATTAAATAAATAAAAAAACTAAGTTTGTTTGGGTTTACAGGTTGGGGACCTCATCAGCCCAAAATTAAAGTAATGACTTCCGATCTTTTCACATATTTTTCCGATAAAAATGTATGTGATAAGTCTATTGTTTTACCAAGTTAATTTGTGCAATATTTTGACATAATATCTCAAAAAGTAAGAGACTTATGCATATAGAAATAGAAAGACAGAGAAGTTACATACATACATACGAGTATATTGAAATGAATTCCCATCACATCACTTATGATTTCTCCTACATTCACATATGTATGTACGAACTGGTATATTTTATGGACCCTTTACTATTATTCATACAAACACTGTGGCAAAGTGAAAATGCCATTAAAACTGCATAAAGAGTATGAAAAGTAAAAATAAAAAAATTTTTGATTTTCAAGTAACAAGAATTCATTTCGAGATACTCGTACTTCAGACAACGAAACAAGATACTTGCTACGACCATGTACAAGTTTCCACTCGTACTACTTACATTGTTTCATTTTATTTTGATATATTTTTTGTCATTTAAATTTTGGCAAATTTACCAAAATCAAGTTTTTCTCTGAATTTATGTGTTTTTCGTTATTCGAGCTGAGCTTGAGCTTGAGCTGAGTTGCGTTGTGTTGCGTTGAGTTGAGTTTTGGAAGAACTGAGTACTCCTTCGAGAATCAAACAGTTGAGAACATCATTCATGTCTCGCCATGGCCAATGGCCACGTCAATGTGAATCTCATAAGAATGAGATATGAGTGGATGAAAATATAAAAACCGAATTCGTTGAATCTCAATAGAATCTCATTTAAACTAATTTAAACATAAAAAATTAACGAGCTGAGTTCACTTCCACGATACCATGTTATTCGTCATATCTTTTTCTTTCTTGATAATTCGAGTACATATAGTAAATCGGAAAGATAACAAAATCTGAGTTACTTTTTTCATAATTAAATTACGGAACTAAGTAACTGAGTCATTTTGCAATAGATATTCTATGAATAATGTTCACTCGATAATTAGAATTATGTATATATACGAGTATATGTATATGACTAATGAAGGGTAGTGTACCTATTGAGGTGATACTTTATTTATTTGAGAGAAAAGTTGCCATAAAATAAAAAAGAAAATTAATCGGAAGTGAGTTAATTACCATCTGGTTTGAGTAATTCGAGTATCTATCACCATTTCCATCAGCACCATCACCTTATTTGACTGACCACTAGAGATCAGATTACATTTTGGAAGATACCTTAAACTGTTACGGAAGGAAGTTGAGTTGAGTCCCTCGTAAGTAGAAGGGATTAAAAACCCGCATAAGTGCACTTCATTGAAGTCACTTGTGCCACCACTTTCGATTAAGTATTGTGTATTTTATTACATGATTCTATCTTTTTTTCGTACTCGTATTTGTGAGTTATAATTTTTATATTGACTTAGTAATTCATATGATGTGATGAGGTTAAAATGGAAATGCATTTCTGTTTTTCTTTTCTTTTGCATTTACTTACGATAGTCTTTGTGTTTGTGATGATAAGCTTCTGTTTTCAGAGAATAAGAAGAATTCTTATTTTGCATTTTGTTATTTGGTTTTGTATCTTTGACTTTGTGTTCTGATATCTCAGAAGCTTTGTGCAGTTGTACGGGTATAAGAATTTGTATTGCCTTTATTATTCCTTCTTATCTCAGCTTATTTTGATATCGTTTATTATTATTTTCTTAATAGTATATTCTGTTGTTCTTATTTTAGTTGTTTTTTTTTTTTAATTTTGTTTTCTTTCATTTATTGACAATTCAATAACAATAATCATCATAAATCCATTTGTTTATTTATTTGTGATTTGATTTTTATTATTGTATTTTTTAAAGTTTTGAAAAATCAACAAAATGAAATGCAAAAAAAAAAAAAAAACAACAAAATTCCCTTGAAATGTGCAAATTGCTATCAAATCTAGAAATTTGTTTGTTGGTCTTTGTCTTCTTGCATCTTTTGCTTGACACCAAAAATGAAACTACAATATTTTATTAAATAAATAAAGTAGGTGGATTTTGTTAGCAGACAAAGCAAAAAATTTAACGAACAAAATATAGTACTGAAGAAAAACAAATTCACGGTCGACTGAACGCTGAATAAGAAAACATAGTACGAGTAAGTATAAATACTTAAATGAAAAGTATCTGCATGGAAATATTATGTATGTATGCGCATAGTATCTAAGTCAATGAAGATTGTATTTTGCCGAGTTTCAAAAATGTACAATGCAACAACAAGCACAAACTTAACCACAAAAGAAAATATGTACATAGTCGTACACAATAAAGTTAGAAATGTGAAATGAAGAAATGTTTAATTAAACATCATGATGAAATATTTCTGTTGCTGTTGCATTTCTTGGTTAATTAGATACATTTTCATCTTCTTCCCAACTTCCCATCGTCATCGTCATCGTCATCGTTTCGTATCGTTATTTTAATTTTCTATTTTAATGATAAAATTAAAGTGTTTTATTGTAAAAGGTGAAGGGAAATCAGAAATTTTGTGTGCATGTGTGTGTGTGTGTGTTTAGTATCTTTTATGAAGAGGAAAATCAAAATTTATTTTTGCAGCTTCCTCTTCCTCTGATAGATTTGATGGGAGTAGTGGATAATTGGTTTTATAGTCAATCTTTATCTTTACATAAAGACAGTAGCAACAACAACACAATAACTCAGAACTCAGCTGGAGTTTAATGTGTTGTTTTTATTGTATTTATTTCTACTTGTTGGTTGTATTTATGTAAGAAAGCGTCAAGTTCAAGTGGCAACAGAAGCAACCAGAAGAACAAATTCTCCTTCCTTGCTAACATTTTTATTACAATTTCGCCCCTTGAGACAGACAGACAGACAAATAGACAGACAGAGACAGATACTCTGGCCCCTGGTCTGGTTGATTTTGTTTCAGTTTGGATCTGTCTGATTGTACAATAATTGTTGGAATGCATCGAAATGCAACACATTCATTTATAGATACTCAATGCATTGAAATGTTGAAAGTATCTGTTGCTGTTGATGTTGCCATTGCTATTGCTATTAAGCCAAGTGACAGCGAACAAGATCAATTGTGTGGCGTTGAAGTTTATTTTAGGCCGGAATTTTACTTTTTACCCCTCTATTGAAAGATTTATGTGACTCGCTTGAATGAAGAAAACATCCAAAAACAAACAAACAACAACAACATCAACTAAACAAAAAAAAAATTGAGAAAATAAAGATATAAATGGTTTTATTTCAATTTAATTAGAAGAATTTTTTGTATTGAATACAATTGTAATAGTAAATATATTTTGTTGAATGAATAAGATGAGTATGAGTAGTAAAAATACAATAGAAGTATATAATTCGCATGGCATGACATATGTTAAGTGATTATTCAGAATCTGTGGATGGTTATTTACAATACTTATTTAATTGTTAGTAAGTAAAATTTAATGATAATTTGCACAAATTTTCTTGTGTTGTGTTGTGTTGTCTTGTCTTGTCTTGTCTTGTCTTGTCTCATATCGTTTCGTATCGCGAGGTGTGTCAATCTTCATTGACTTCAAAACATTTATTGTAATTTCGTTTTTAAGAATGATTTCCGAAACACATAATCGAACGCATGAGATACTTTTCATTCTGTATTCTGTAGTTATGGATGATGATGATGATGATGGTAATGATTACGAGTATGATGACAATTTGTTTATGTTTATAAAACGATATTTGTATTTTCTTTGGATTTGTTCTTTTTTTGGTTTCTGTTGTTTTATGCTTGAGCGATCAAGCAATAGATACAACATACATACATACATACATATACTATACGATACATATTGAAGAAACTTCGTCTGCTCAATGCTTAAATCTTTGTCAGTCGACGGGCAAATCCAATTCTATGAATTCGAATTGGAAGAAATCTGTGTTTATCTAACTGTAACTACAATACAATACAATACAATACAATCCAATTCAATCCAATGCGATGCGATGCGATAGATGTATTTGTGTATTTGTGCATGTTTTAGTCTTAGTTTCAATCGATTGAATTGTTGCCAACAGCGCGGCTCAATTAAACATGCTTTTTTATATTTTTGGTTGCCTTTTACTTTTCCAATTTGTTCTCCTCTTCCTTTTCTTCTAATGTATCTTTAGTAACAATTGAGGAAACTAAAAACAACTAAGTATGTATAATAATTTCCAGAACACTAGTCTTTGGCACTTAAAATTTTTAAAGTTTCTCGCATGCTTTCATGTTATTTTAAGTCTTAAGATACAAAAATACATGTACATTAAAACATCATCATCATCATCATCATCATAATGATGGTCATAATGTTTGTGATCATCAGCTGTTCAGAACTGCAATTCAGTTCCAGTTCCAATTCCAGTTGCCATGCAATACAATGTGATGTGATGTGGTGAACTGTCTTCGGTTGCGCCTCGTTGCAAGAAGCAAGAAGCAATAAGTGGCGGCCAGCAGCGCAGAAAAGTGCATTAATGATAAAAAGAAGAAGAGAAAAAAAAAAAAAGAAAAAGAAATGAGTATGAAATAAAATGAGGAAAAGAAAAAGAAAAGATTTAATTAATTTCTCTGCTGACTTTCGTTCTTCGTCTACTGTTCGCTTTAGTTCAACATTCAACATTCAGCATTCTTCATTTGCTGTTTGCTGCTTGTGCGATCTTTTAATTTGTCGGTATCTCAGGTCGTTGCCCAGCCACAGTCTGCATTTTGGGCAACCATGTATGTATCTACAATGGTATCCATATGTCTCTATGTATCTATCTATCTATCTATCTTAGTATTGTATGTACGCACTTAGATACGTGTACACTAAAGATTTTATTTCTGTATCTTTTCCTTTATATACGTATTGGTATTTCAATATACTCAACGCACTCATCGTCATCGTCATCATCATCATCATCATGAAATGGGGCTATTTTTAACGCTTTCGCTTCAAAGGTTGCAGCACCCCAGGAGCGTTACTCATGTTGTTGTTGTGGTGTTATTGTTGCTGACTTGACGCCTGCCTGGCGCATTATTCCTCAGGCTTTTGGAAATAGCCAACGAAGAGTGTCACAAAAAGCAAAACACTCAAATTTACATATAAATATGCATGTATCTACACCCAGTTAGTTAGTTAGTTAGTTAGTCGAGTGAAATACTAAAAAAACTATTTAAAAACTCGAAAATCTCCTGCCTACCAAGTAAATCAGTCTGAATTTATATATTATATATGTACATATAAGCATCTGCATCTGCATTTGTATCTGAATTTATATGTGCATATGTATATCTTTGCCTTGCCTTCTATAAATGTGTGAGTGCGTGTGCGAGTGTTGCCTCCTCCGTGCATTTTTAAATTTAGCACCAAATCAGGGCATGCTGAAGTCACCCTGGCGACGACGACTGTGGCATAAGCAACACCATCATCAGAAACATCAGCAGCATCAGCATCACCAGAAGTAGAATCAGAAGAAGTGCAGGAAGAGAAAATGCAGCCGAAGAGACGGGGCGGTGCATGTACTTATGAGGATATGGGGCGCGGTGCAGTGGTGCAGTGGTGCTTTGTAAAAATATCATAAATTTAGAAAGAGTACCCAACTCATCTCTCTTGGATCTTTTAAGTTAGATGAATGTTTGCCTTTTTTTTTAATTTTAGTATTTTTTGTGCTTGGTTTCTGATTTTCTCTATTTTTTATTATTTTTTTTTTTTTTGATTGTTTTAACACAAAATTTGGCCTAAAAGTGACGGCGACTGTTTGGTGTTTATTTCCATTTTGTCAGTTTGAAAGATTGCGGGTTGCCATCTGTCATGTATGAGTTGGCGCCCGGGGCAGGCGTAACACGCTAAACTCTCCATGTCTGGCTGACTGACTGGCACTCGTGCCACATGAATTGTGTGCTTGCAAATGATTATTCAATTTGATGAATGTATCTGCGAGCGAGGCCGCCGACGACGACGACGATGACGATGACGATGACTACGACATCAAACAGGATTTTCGACAAGTTTCATATGATCTTAAAGCATAAATTCAAAAAATTAAAGTTTCTCTAATCAAGAATAATACTATGAGCGAAGTGAGTACATGCATCTTAATTGCAATCTCAATACTTTAACAGAGCCTTATTTGGTGTGATTTTAAGCGAGAAACACGTATCCATTCATTCATTCATGGCCAATAGCAAATTATGATTGAAATACTCCATTCAATTGGATAAGATCAATGCAATTAGTTTCATGTGGATTAAAGTAATAAAGTTAAGCTCTGAACCACGAGAGCTTGCCATATCTATGACTATGTGTACTAACTAATCTATCAATTTTACTCTTCTCCTCCTTGACTCTTCTCATTGTAGTTCTGGGAGATCATTTCCGAAGAACACGGCATCGACAGCAATGGCATTTATGTCGGCGACAGTGATCTGCAGTTGGAACGCATCAGCGTTTACTATAATGAGGCATCGGGTAAGTGTCGAATATTGAAGACCATTCAACCATTTAACGATACTTCAAATAAATTTAATGAACGGTTGAATGCCGGCCACATTGTAAATGGTGTTTGAATCATTCCTTTAGACTTTATGAGTCAATCGCAACTGTTGAGTGGCACAGGCACGCACTTAATGGTGCCTCTCTCGTTTTCCGATCGTCACAACAGTACTCTCCATAGTTGCTAGCGACGTTGCTAATTTTGGCTCGAGTGGGGCACGTGCTATGCATGTGAATAATAAATAAGAATGTTGTTTGTGACGATTCAATTCGATTCGATTGACTCATTTTGTGACTATCAGTATTTAGTTTCGATTTCACTGAATCTATTCTGATCTGTTTTTCTCTTCCCTAAAGCTGTTACCAGTACATCGGGAGGCAAGTATGTACCACGTGCAATTCTTCTTGACTTGGAACCGGGTACCATGGAATCGGTACGTTCTGGTCCCTATGGTCAGCTCTTCCGACCGGATAACTTTGTCTTTGGCCAGTCTGGTGCTGGCAACAATTGGGCAAAGGGTCACTACACCGAGGGTGCTGAACTGGTGGACAATGTACTAGATGTAGTACGCAAAGAGTGCGAGAACTGCGATTGCCTGCAGGTAAGCAATCAACGAAAATAGGATTTAGTATAGTGTGTTTGAACTTTTGTATTTTGAAAGGGTTTCCAATTGACTCATTCACTGGGTGGTGGTACTGGTTCGGGCATGGGTACTCTGCTTATCTCAAAGATACGCGAGGAGTATCCTGATCGCATTATGAACACCTACTCGGTGGTGCCTTCTCCGAAGGTCTCTGACACTGTGGTAGAGCCTTACAATGCCACTCTCTCCATACATCAACTGGTGGAGAATACTGATGAGACCTACTGCATCGACAACGAGGCACTCTACGACATCTGTTTCCGTACTTTGAAGGTCTCAAATCCCAGTTATGGTGATTTGAATCATCTCGTTTCACTCACCATGTCCGGTGTGACTACTTGCCTGCGATTCCCAGGACAATTGAATGCCGATTTGCGCAAGTTGGCAGTAAACATGGTTCCATTCCCTCGATTGCATTTCTTCATGCCTGGCTTTGCGCCGCTCACCTCTAGAGGATCACAGCAGTACCGTGCACTCACCGTACCCGAGCTGACACAGCAAATGTTCGATGCCAAGAACATGATGGCTGCCTGCGATCCGCGCCATGGTCGCTACTTGACAGTCGCTGCCGTCTTCCGTGGACGTATGTCGATGAAGGAAGTCGATGAACAGATGCTGGCAGTGCAAAACAAGAATAGTTCCTATTTTGTGGAATGGATTCCAAATAACGTAAAGACTGCCGTGTGTGACATACCTCCGAAAGGCCTCAAAATGTCGTCGACATTCATTGGCAATACAACTGCCATTCAGGAATTGTTCAAACGCATCTCAGAACAATTCTCGGCTATGTTTAGACGTAAGGCTTTCTTGCATTGGTACACCGGTGAGGGTATGGATGAAATGGAGTTTACAGAGGCCGAAAGCAACATGAACGATCTAGTGTCAGAGTATCAACAGTATCAGGAGGCTACTGCTGACGATGAATTCGATCAGGACATTAATCAGGAGGAGGTCGAGGGCGATTGTATTTAATAGTGTGGCCAGAGGAATGAGGAGCGTGCGTGAGCGATTGATGGGCGAACAAGCCTGGCTCCAAAGTATGAGGCTTGAGCTATGCGCTAAAAATTGCTCCATACTTTGATTTTCCAAAGCCCATCATCATCGCTTCAATACTTTAACACAAATATACACTCACACACACACACACTCTTCCATAATCACACATATATACGGAACAAACACTTTCACAATCAAAGATATACACTTTAAATTGAGTTACATATTCATAAAAATGATAATAATACTAAATAATAACTCATAATAATTATGATAAAAATAATGATATGAAAATTTGTTTGTATTAATAGATTTACACGTCACGTATAATAAATAAATTGGCATTCTCAATTTCATATTCAATTTCTCAATATCTCATTTACTCATTCATTCATTCATTGATTCATTCAATTACTCACTCAATCTATCATTTTTCACTACTCGCTTACACTATCTCTCACTTGTGAAATTTCACTCACTCAATCTCACTTTCAAAGCACGTCTATCGCATTTCTCTGCCTCTAACTATGATACTTAAATTCTTCTTGTACTACACTCATCTATCTCATTTAATGCTCATCAAACTAACCACAATTAGTCACTATTAGTCGGTTATCGATTTGTCTAGGAATTAAAAACTATTTGGAACCCAATTTGACTGATAAAAGCGATTTGGAATAACATCTTAACATAACTTGAAGCAATCTCAGAACCAAGATTTCAGATGTCAGTAGTATTACGATAATATTTAAATATAAATTATGTGGCAATACCATCAGCAAATCCAAAGAATTATCTATTCAAAAACGATTGAAACTATCATATACGAGTATGTACTTGTAATCAATATAACTGAAAATTCGATTCCGATTTGATTAATATTTATAAAGAATTCACACAATATAACAAAAATGTAAAATTAAAAAGTAAGCACGTTTTTGATCTATTTGAAATAAATTGAATAAATTGATTGTAACAAAAATTCTCTTTCAATTTTTTAAATGATGATCAACGAAATTTATTTACGACTAAAAAAATGATATCCCTCTAAAGTATATTTGTATAAGTATATATGAATACTGTGCTGGGAGTCTCTACTATGAGTCTTTTGGTGGGCCTTGACTCTTTCCCTTGAACAGCTTTAATACTGATAAAAGTTACATAATGCTAGATCAAACGAATAAGGGGGCAGTGATGTGATGTGAGATGTTGTTGTGAAGAAAATGTACGAGTAAGTGGCAAATAGAGTCGGATCAAGGCATAAGTATGCAACGTTCTTTGCATAAGATAAGGAAAGCTTTTTACATATATATATTTCATTTACAATTATTAAGTATTAAGTGAGCCCTAAGTGTCACAAGGCTATGACTTGTGATTCCACACTCCCGTGCTAAGATCTCCTTAACAGAACCACTGCACGCAGTCAACATATTCGCAGAGGCCGACATCTTTCATTTAGTTAAATCTCATATTCGAGAGAGAGAGAGAGAGAGAGAGAGAGAGAGAGAGAGAGACCGGATTTCACTATAATACAACATACCCTGCTCAATGCCACCGAAATGCAATAAAATTATTTGTCCGCCTCCAACTCGTTCACACCACCCTTACTCATCAACTCTTACTTAGCTGTCACAACAATGATGTATGACCTCTTTGTAACGACGTTGCAATTGTGCACCGTAATGGATCCATGAATTGGCTTCCAAGATCATGCGATTTAACATCGCTAGACCATTTTTTGGTCTACGCCGATATGCCACAGACAATTAACATCGAAAATTTGACTTCCCGATTGGACTTCTTCCAAACAAGGTGGCCATATGCCGGAAAGCATATTCAAATAAAAATTGCAAAGAATTATCTTTGGAATTAAGCCAAATTCATGGCATTCATTAATGGTGTTAATTAATTTTTTTTTATTTCAATTAAAACTTACATACCTCTAAAAAACAACACCTTTTATAACTGGAATTAATTAATTTAAATAATTCTTCAATATGCATAATTTAGTTCTTGAAAGGTAAACTAAAGGTATATTTTGTCAAGATACTCGAGAGCACGTCTAGAGACTATGATGACTATGTTTGATAAAAAATATATTTTAACTATCGTCTATTTTAGTATTTAAGCTCTTAAGTTCATCTAAATAAATAAATTTAAATAAACAAATTAAAACAAAAATCGTTTGCATAATTACCGTACTTATTTATCTGAGAGCTGAAAGCCAGGCAGGCAGCTAAGTGCTCTAAGTAATATTTGGGTAAGTATAGGAAATTTATTTTTATCCATTCTTTATTTATAATTCATTTTTTAAATAATTTATTATCCAACTATCTTTTTGTGGTGTAATAAATCACAATAAAATATTGTAGACTTAATTGGGCACACACATTCCACATTAGATGGCGCTTTGTATATGCTTAAAAATATGCAACAAATTCCTTAATTGGTCATGTTGCTATGGGATACAAAACTAAATGGTCATGTAATTGAACTCTTATATAGATGGTTCGTGTAAAAAGTATTTTTGGGAAGTGCCAACTTGATTATTGGTAATTCAAATTCGTCTTCTAATTTTTTTTGTTGTAAAATTATTGTGGTAATTTTTTCCTTCAATGTTTTCCAATTTCAATTCAATTGATTTGCTGTATATGCAATTAATTGCCCCACTTGTTATCATATCCCTTTTCTGCATGGAATAAACAACTCCCATGATATCAAACTTGATCAAACTTTTATCACTAAAATTTATATATGAAATTTGAAATCACTTTTATTAAGTGTTGCTGTACGAAATAGCCAAACGCTTTGGATATTCCATCAAACATTGTATATAAGACGCATATGTAAACATTTCACTAACCCTATTACAAAATCTGATACTCACATTTCACCATGATTCCCACATAACGTGTACTTTAAAAGATACATAATTTCTAATATAATATCATTTGCCATTAAGTGAATGCTTTTATTTTAAATACTTTTAAATTAGATTTATTCCAATCCATTATAATAGCATGGTACCTAGTGATTTTAAGGTTATTTTAAAGTTGATTTCAACATCAAATCAAACTTAATGTTGTCTTGACAATTAGGGTTTAGTAAAAGAATTAATGTAAAGCCTAGGTATATTAATGTAGACGGCAAGATGAAATCTACTTGAAAATAATCCTTAGATCAATGGGGTATTTCGCTGAGAATGCTATTTTGATACAGAGGCTTTAAATTTTACTATCCAAATTTTTTCTGAGATGTTTATATTAACATAAATTTTTTAAAACAAACAAACAAATATATATTAAAATAAGAAAAGTGTTAAGAATATAAATAAAAAGTTACTTGTAGTCAATATCTTCGTCATATTGATATTCCGGTTCAGATAAGAAGCCAATAATTTCATTAGTTTAATGCTCGCCGCTTAGTTTAAGTCGCTTTCTGCAAACTGCATATAAAGGGGACTGATGATATGAGCAATCTGTGCGACAAATCTAAGTTACTTTCAATTCTTGTTGTCTTTCTTGTGAATAGTTCAAGATAATTTCTTACATCTTTGTTTCTCGACTCTTGAGCTTCTTCAGAAAGTTGACCAATACTCGTAGGTAGAATAAAAGACGCGATTGTATCCCTTCCATGAAATAAAATTTTATACACACTCTTTGGCATATTGTGCCATGCATATTTTGTTAAGTACAGTTCTCTTATCTCTATGGCATAGTAGTCAAAGGCTAAATAATTTATTTTATACCCAAATAATATGCAAGAAAGTATAGTATGAAACCATTTTAAGAGTTTTATAAATAAGTATGTCTGTTATGTGTGACGTTATTTCTGGATCTCCAAAAAATCATTTCGCCCTGTTACGAACATTTGTGGTGCTAGCTTTTTGTTTTGGCACATCAATTAAAAAACCAAGTCTTTCCTTAATCTATTTCAGATATATGCTTTCTTTTTTCTCATCCTCATTTTAGGGTCGTCTGAAACTTATCGAATTTGGGGTGGCAGATATCGTTTATTTTTCTTTGGATCCTCTTGCTATTATTTACACTCAGCCACAGATGTCAAGCAAGAATCCCTCTCACAAAAAACTTTCCTTCACAACAAACAAAAATTATGTAGAACACCCCCCTTTACCACATTGCATACATGCCAACTTCCACCAATGAGTTTATTAAAATTTCTAATTTCTTTCTACGCAATTTTAAAACAAAATTAAAACATCACAGCTTTATTACCAACAATTATAGTTAATTTTAACATATCAATTAATTGAATTCAAAAAATTTAAATTTTATATTCAAGCAGGTTGGCATATTCGGCTTTGGTTGGTTTTGCTTATTTCGTCTATTTTACTTCAATGGAAAAGAGAGTTGGGTAAAATGTAGAGATGAAAGGGATAGCTGTTTTGCCGGATACCAGATACCGCCGGCCGCCGGATAGCCGTCCGAAAATAGCCAATTGTTGCGTCTTACAAGCGAACATTCGTAGGTGACGCATTCGGGAATTTTCATTCATGACTCAAATTAGTACTTCATTGTCTCACAAAAGTCTATTAAAAACATACAATGGTGGATAACAGTATTTTGACAACACATTCAAGTTCAAGGGAGAACATTATGTAGGATATTAAGTATATATTGTAATTTAATCCATTTCCATATACTTATAACCACTATAAGCCGGTGGCCTTAGTAACCAGTGCTTTATAATTAAGTTAGTCAAACTTTTTTAATCCAAGCTAATTGTTATAAATAAGTAGTAATAATAATAATACATAATATATTAGCCACCATTTATGTAAAATACTACGAGTATAATAGTGGAAGAGTGAACATAGACGTGTCATATATGTAAATAATCATTGATACTCAGGAGGGGCGGTGATTTTAAATAAGATATTTCAGACAAAATTTTGTAGGCATCATTACACTGTAAGAGGGGATGACTTACCAATACAAACCAAATTTCAGACCTCTAGCTCACATAACTATAGAGAAACAGATGCTCATATGACAAATGGCCAAAGAGAGAACTCAAACAAATATAAATAAATAAAACATAATATATTACAATAATACAAGACTCTTTTAACAATCCAAACTACATGTGAATTACACACATATGTACATAGGTTGGTGGACTTTGACCTTGCAATTTACCTATATTAAGTGTATTTTTATACTCTTCACGCAATGAATAGAATTAGAAGTTTGTCATGAAGTTTGTAACACACAGAAGGAGACATCGGAAACCCCATAAAGTATATATATTCTTGATCACCGTGATGAGACGAAATGATCTAGACCACTAGGGGGGTGGGAGTACCCCCAAACAAACCTGGATCCAAATTCAAGTTCTTTTTTTTGTAAAATGAATTAAAATTCGGACACTATAAGTGTCTGACCCATAGCCACCTTATAACTTTATAAATTTCAAGGCCCTCGGACCACTAGCTGGGGTATGAAGAGTATAACAACTTCGGCATAGCCAACTGTAATTTTGTTTAAGAAACTATAATAACACAATAGTGCTGTGATTCGTATAAGAACCGAAAGATTTGTATTTATTTATATTCCACAAAGATCATTAAATTTTAAAATCTGTGAGCTTAGATATCCGGTGACATATGTACATATGTTTATAGACCAGTGTGTCCTCTTGCGATGTTTATTATATCAATTTGTGTATACTTGGTGGTATCTCCGATACTAAAGTAATAATGGTCTCTGCGTGTGTGCACATGTCTGAGAATCAAATCATTATTGTGTTATACAATTGAAATACCAAAATTTCAAACTAAAATCAGTAAAAGAAACTTTTCTTTTAAGCTTAAAACATCAGAATTTGAATTCACAAGAAATGCCGGTAATAAAAATTTCCGCTAGAGATTCTTTCAAAGCAAGCGGTGATTTGAGACAAGTTCACAAAGCACAGTTGACAACAGACATTCGACTAACAATCACTACCGGTTTCCATATAAACAAAAAGAATGGATAAAGCCAAAGACGCAGAAGAAGAAGAAGAAGAAGAGAACAGAACAGAACAGAACTGAACAGAACAACAGAACATTCTTATTGCTACTCCGAACGCATGTGAACTGTGTGCCGTGCACATTTTATTCTACCATTTGACCGACAAACCAACGCTTCATTGTATGTTATGTACATAATCGTATCTTTTGGGCTATAGGAACAAGATCGAGTAAATGAATGAGTGAATTACTTGGAAGTGTTTTATGTAGTTTTCACAGTTATGTCACTAAGTGGGGTCATCGTGAAATATGCTACCACCAGTAATGGAAGCACGGAAGTCCAAACACAATCATATGTACATTTCTTTTATTCTTTTTCAAGTAGTTGAGTTTCAATCTTAAATTCTAATGACTTGTTTTGTTTGAAACAATAAAACAGAAAAGAAAAGCAAATTATAAAGTAAATTATTCGTAACTTCTGTTTGAGCGGCTCCTTGTGAGCTTAAGACAACCAAACTTAGTTCAGCTAAGCAAATCTCGTCTCAACTCAACTCAACTCAGTTCAACTCAACTTAACTTAACTGTTGCAGTCGCTGTCGCTGCTGAAGAAGCAGTCTGTAACACCGGCAAAAAGATACAAAAAAAAAACAAAAATAAAATAAAAATTATAAAAGAAATATAAATAAGCAAAAACAATTGACCCAGTTTTCGAGACAACGGCAACGAACGACCGAGCGACCAAGCAAGCAAGCAAGCGAGTGATCCAACCTACGACGTACCTGCTTCGTTTGGCACTCTGCCGTGTCTCCCTCTGCCAACTACCTGCCCATCCAATGGATGGTATAAACAACACCACATAACCATCCATCCATCCATCTATCCATCCAACCATTCAACCGTCAATCCATCTGTCCGCTAGTCTGTAAGTCAGTCAGTCAGTCAGTCAGTCAGTCAGTTAGTCAGTCAGTAAGTCACTTGCAGAGTAAGTCAGACCAACAACAACAAGAAACAAAGCGAAGTGCAATGTACTCCAAACCGGCAGCGCATAGGAAAATCTCGTTTTCGCGCAGATATTTTTTTTACTGTTTCTTGATTGTTTCTTATTCGGTTTTTTGTTGTTTTTGTTTATCTTTAGCTCGACTGCTTTTGCTTCTTACATTTTTGGTTTGTTTTCTTCATTTTTGCGCACATAAAACGAGACTTGATTTGTTTAGCATGGAATCATGGCACACTATGGAACAACAACAACATCCAAAAATAAGAAAAAAATTCCGAAAAAAAAACAAAATTATGATCTTCAGTTATAAAGAATTTCTTGTGCCTTTTGCAAAATACAAAACTTATCAAAGTGGTATTTAAAGATATAAAATGCAGCTTTTGGGTAAAGACAGTAATCACAGAAATGTTAAAATCAGATCAAGTTTATTCATTACCTTAATATGACTTCTTATCTAATGTGGGTGGAAGTAGCCATACTCTTTAGCAGGAGTTAAAGGAAATTATAAATTAGGATCGTCACCTATGGGGCCCATTTCATAGGGAACAACATGCACGATAGCGGGATGACCGACAAAGTTAAACAATATAGTCAAATTAAGAAAAAAAATCCATGTCACTAAACGAAACCTTAATCCTTTCCTTTTGTAGGATGATGCTTGTTACTTTTTTCTTTGCAGTTTCATAAGAGTATTTTGTCTGGAAGATTCTTTTGACATTGAAGTTGTAAATTCTTTATTTATTTGTACAAAAATGAAATTAAAGAAGAAAAGACAAACATAAATAGAGAAGTATATTTTCACTGTTACGATTATCAATGGGTAAACTTCATAAAAATCGAGTCAAAAAGGTTTACGCCTCGCAATCCTATGAAAAGAGAGTAAGTTCTTTCTCTTTCTCCAAATGTTACCAACTTTAGATTTATGTCAATATACCTTTACAATGTAATAAGATAGCAACATTTGCTGGCGACAAGACGTCAATGTACTCGAAGTTAAGTTGAATCTAAGTCTTAGACTTACTTTGTCACACCGTTCCTATCTCCGTCCGTCCTTGTGTCAGTATTTGTGAGTGTGTTTGTGGTTTTATGTGTTTGTGGTTTTCTTGCAGAGTTTTCTTTTGGCAGAAACATGAGTAAAGCAACAGCAGATACTCATTCTCTGGTGGACAACAGACAGATGAAACAACGAACGAACAAACGAACGAAGCAACGAAGCAACGAACATGTGTAGCATGTGAGCCACAAGATGTTGTTGTCCACTGGATGCGTTTGTGTCTTCTTGTGTTTTTCTTTGTCTTTTTCTGTTTATGTTTATGTTTCTTTACCTTCTTTGCCGCATCTGGTTTGGTTTGTTTTGATCGTGTGTCATCCCCCTATCCGAATCCCTTCCCAAATACCCAAAACATCCTTATTCTGTTTCTTGCTCAAATATGCATATAAGTAGTAAGCAGTACGACCGCAACCCACTGACATGAAACGTGGAAAAATGCTTCAAATGCACTCTCGGTTTCGACCAAATCAACTAACAGCATCATCATCATCATCATCTACATACTACAAGAAGCTATTCAAGATTTGCGCAGTTGCCATTTTTCGCAAACCCATCCATCCATCCAACTATTGAATCAATCTATTCATCCATCCAATCTATGCATCCATTGATTCATTCATTGACTTCCCATCTATTGTAATCAAAGTTCCTAAGTTTCCAATTCACTCAGTAGTTACCAGTTTCAAAGTTTCAATTTCGATCCAATCCATTGATCAATGATCAGGAATCGCATGCATTAATAATTTCTTTCAAGATTTAAGGTTCGCTCGTCGTTTGCTGTTTCATATTCTGCATAGTTCTGCATCAATCGATGATTGAAAATGCAAAAAAGTGCAAATGATGTGCGCTTTTGTATCTAGATACATGAATGTGTGAACGTTTGTACAATACTATGTATACTAAGGGAACTTCTAGTGACGCATGAACTTATTGTGATTGTTGGAATCGCAGAGACAGTAGTATGAGTATGAGAGATGCATGCATTTTGTTTTAGGAAACAGATTTTGCATTGCAGATTCATGCTGGAGGCAAAAAACACTATAGTGAAACAACCTTTTGTTATCACTTTAATCTAGCAAATGGCCATCAATTGGATGATTGAAATAAAATTAACGGCAGACATGTTATTGCCCTGTGCTGTGCTGTGCTGTGTTGAGCTGTGCTTAGATGTGCTGAGCTGAGCCGTGTGTCGGGGGGCCTCAAAGCCCAATTCAATTATTTCTAAAAACCAAATTGAAATTAACACCTTCTTATGGATTGTTATAAGCCTCAAGCAACTGAGTTTTCCACTCGCTCGTTGGTTTTGTTGGTTATTTACCCACTCCATTTGTCTATTTGGTCCATTGGCTCCCCATTTGGTTACCTCAATTGCTCGCTCCTAATACATTCTCAATCACAGTAACCTGATTGTTGAGCAGAGTCGAGTTGAGTCGATTGGAGTTGAGTGTTGAGCGCTAAGCGCTGAGCACCGACCATCCACCACCAACCATTGGCTTATTAGACAAATTGCTTGAATTTTACTGATTTCATTTGATTTGATTCCCCTCAATTTTCTTGTTTCTTTTTATTTCTCTTTCACATTTTGCTTCACTTCTTGAATACAAAAATACTAAGTACTTAAAATATTCGAAGTAATAAGTAACTGATTGATTGAATGAATGTGTGTTAGTATGTATCGGTGTGTGGTTTTAATGATTATTTTAATGCTTGCAGCTTTGCATGTTGCACGTTACTCTATTATCTGCATCACTTGGGATTGTGGATTATTTTCGCTTTGATTTAAGCACAAAACTATCTTTTTCTTTATTCTTCATTCCAAATTAATTTTCCAAAAACAAAAAACTTGTTTTAGAGACTTTGAAATTGGATCAAGTACCGAACGTAACAAGAAATAAAAAGAAGTTTATTTTTCTGTTATTTCTCTGTTGTTGTCATGTTTTATGTAGTTTAAGTTCCTGTGAATTAACTGTCATAAAAAAAGAAGAATTTTTATTATCATAAAGCCCGAGCTATGGACAAAAACGAAAACCGTTATTGGCCGCCTTAAAATATACGTTGATCTTTAAACCCTCAACTTACCTCAAAAGACATTAAATCATATTCATTGTCATTCTTATTGATATATGTATGTATGTATGTATGTATTATAATTTCTTAGATAGATTCTCTTCTTAAATTACTGTTGCAAAGAAGATATTTTAAGACATGATCGAGATACTCCTATTATTGTATCGGCTGTTTATTTTTTTTTTTAAAGTAATAAAACTTTAAGTTGGCAATAGTTTGTTATATGTTTGCCATTTCATCATGGATAGACCTGCAAATTGTGAAGATTTTGTAAGAAAAATATGGCTCAATTCGAGAAACTTAAAATATTTCTTTAAAAATCATTTTGGACAGAACGTTTCAACTAATCGTGACCGCTTCAGGGCCATGATAATTGTTCAGAGGTCATGCCACAATTGTTTTAGTGTAAGATAAGCCACAAACTATTGACGCCTTCAAAGACAACATTCCCCACGTTATCACTGATATACGACCTCCATTGCAGCAAAAAGTGATCGAAAATTAGACTTCCCGATTGGACTTCTTCCGAGCCAGCCAAGGTGGCTATATGCCGAAAATCATATTCAAATAAAAATGGCAAAAAATTTTCTTTCGAATAAAGACAAATTAATGGCAATTGACATCATTAATTTGTGTTTTATTTCAATTTAAAATTCCCTTACTCTAGAACTCCCTTTATATATTTAATATTCTTATTATGTCCATACACTGAAAATACAATAAACAAATTACTTCCATCACAAGTTATAACTTCCGACTATCTTTCAGACAAAAAACGGATTCCTTGACGGAATCTACGACATACTTACGAGTACAAGTGATTTGTATCACGTAATCGTTTTTCGAGTTTAATAAAATGTATATACATGTTGCTCCAAAAGTGACGAAAATAATAAGAAATCAGAAGAAGTTTCTTATTCCTTATTATTATATCATCTTAGACATCATCATCTTCTATTATATTGTTTCAACTTGTTACCACTCTCCGCTTACTGCTTAAATCAATCTTATTTACAGAGGTTCCCATATGAAATTCAGTTTTTCTTCATTCTTGGTATATACATACATATGTATTTATGATTCTTAAATTGTGTTTCGGAGTTTAACAGTATTGATATAATTGACGAAATCATCTTAATTTTATTCATTGGTACATCTTCTGACTATTTGTGAAATAGACTTTCGATGTCCCTTTTTTCTTCAATTTATGTGTTACCCATCTTCCTTTCTTATCAATCTTATCTTCGGAATTAATGGCCTATGATTGGTTGCGGCATATTTAACTATTCTGCGAGTTGGTTTTGATTTTCAAAATTATTTTCATTGTTTAGTAACAGCAAATCTTCAATATTGGACACTTTTATACAATCGAATTGTATTCCTTGTACATATGTAATTTCTGATAAAATTAAATATTATAATAATGAAGTTTTATCCAATTTTATAGTTTAAGTATATTGAACCATAAAAATTCAATCAAGTTTAGTTAAATAGATTGTCATTCAAAAGTCAGAAGTAGTTAAGGGAAGAACCTTCCTGCTATCTTCCGATGTATTTGTCTAAAGAAAAACATTGAATTTTCCTTGTAATTGTGAGTAAATATTGTATGTGTAATATAAAAGTAACTAAAAGTGAGTAAGCAAACATTTACAAGATTCTCAGATGACGGTGACGATGCCAACGACATTCTCATATCACTTCACCTCTTCCTTCTTGTCTTTATGTTAGAATTGATCAAATGGAAAAAAATGAAAATGCATGTAAAATTGAGAAAAAAAAAAAAAATAAAAACAACGAAAAATAGACACAAAATGAAGAAGCGAACAAAGAAAAAACAAGTTGCATTGTTTTGCAGTTAATTAACACACAATCGACACGTACGAATGTGATTCAAGCGAGTCAATGCCTCAAGTGTCTCAAATCCAACCCCCCTCTCTGTATCTCTGTTTAGAGAATGCATTCATAACGAAACAAGAAATTAGCTACAAAATACAATTCGGAGGCGCCGCACCGAAAGAATATGAGTACATCAACAATACCAATGTTGATGATGATGATGATGGAAATGATAGCTGCAAGTTTTGAATTTGGCTTTTGGTGTTTTAGCATGCAACAGAAGCAGCAGCAACAACTCGTGTCATATGCTGACAATCAAACAAACCGACAGACAGAGAGAATAGATAGACAGACAGATAGTCAGATACATGGACGGACAGATAGATAGATGGTATTGCTGCTCAGTTCGCTTATGAAGTTGCATCAACGTGATGTGAACCAATTTGTGGCATCAATCTCAGGCGTGAAAAATAAATCAGAGAAAAATCTGAAAAAACAGAAGCTGAAAATGAAAATAAAAATTAAAAAAACATAAAACAAAAAAAATTACATATTACAAAAAATTGAAAAAAAAAAATAAATTACAACAAAAGAAAAACCAAATCAACTTTGGCAATAAAATATTGTAGTAAAATATCAGTAAATTAGTAATTATGTTCGATTTAGTGCAAAATTATTATCAATTGTTGAACGAACTACTGAGCGAACGAACAACGAGTGAACGCTTTTTATGTTGAATTGGTTCATTATGCAACATTGGAATTAGCCAAATTGTTTAAACAGCCAACAAACAGAGGTAATTATTATATACATATGACTATGTACATATATACTACTACTGTGAGTATTTAATGCCCATGCGAATGCAACGAATGACTGCCATATCCAATATCCAACAATTACAATTCGAAATGAAAAATTTAATGGAATCGAATCAGATCTCAAATAGTGAGCATTGCTTAAAACGCACTGGTTTATGTATTTGACATGAGAACGCGTATCATACAATACTTACTTAGTCATTCACTCAGTCATCCCATAATTTGTGTAGATGGAGAAAGGTTTTTCAAGAGTCTTAAATACTAAATATTAAACAAAATTTGACAGAATTTCTGCTCTCTCAGTTCTTCTTCCACTCAATCATACTAAAATATGTATTTTCTTTACACTTAAGTTGCCCTTTGTCTTAAACTAATAACTTTTGACATTTAATAATATTTAGTTAGTCTGTCTGTCTGTATGTCTATCTGTCTCATTTTTATTTCTTTTATTTTTGGGTTTTTGGAATTTTAGAGTTTTCATCTGTGCAGCTCCACTTTCAGACATGTCAAAAATTTATCACGACAACATAATCAAGTCATGTACGATATGTTTATAAGTAAGTACAATATATATTCATATGTGTGTGCACTAGGTAGGTAGGTAGATACATTTAAACATATAGTATATATGTACTTCACTAAGTCAGGTCAAAAGCCACGCGACAAAAACAAAAAATCTTAAATTTAAATTTTCAACATGAAAAATTTTGCCAAAACCATAATAATCACATAATAGCAATACCATTTTGGCCTTAAATGTTTCTTCTTATGATTAATTTTTATTCTCTTTTTTTTCGGATTTCTAATTTAATAAAATAAAATAATAAATAAAAATTGCAAAATATTAGAAAACTGTCAACGAAAAGATCTTTTAAAGCTATTAATACGAGTAATACAATAAAATATAAAATATCACAAATTTCGATAACATCGAACCATAAATACTCTTTAATGATAATAATTATAATTTCTATACAAATGTCATTCAGAACAAGGAAGTCTCTAGCCTAGAAAGGTAATCTTCAAGTAAGATATAACCATTTTTATTTGAAAAATTTCATTCTAAATCTTGAAATTTATAATAAGAAAGAGGTTCTGATAATTCGCTCATCAGATTCAAAAATATACTTGATGGCATGCAAACATCACTTGTTCTTAAGATCAATTGGACTCAATGGATAGATCTCATGTGATCATTTAAAATTTTTTAAGTTTAATTCATAAAAAAAATAACTCAAAATACATTTTGACATTATGCGACGAAGAATCTGTGTGATTCCTTTATATGCCATATAACATCTGCCCATATGCATTACAAATATCAGACTAAGATGATAATGCACTTCAAAAGTTGTAAATTGTATAAAACTGAGAAATAGAGTTCCAACATATAATCCAATTTCAATTTTGGTTGGCATTCTTGGGAATGAATCTGATCAAATCAGCTTAAAGAGGTTTCATGAGATATCTAACTTTACATTCAATCCAATCTTCAAATATTATTTTGCCTAATTGTGAATTGTAAAAGAATTTAATGTATCCCAGCTACTAACAGATTTTAGGAATTAGAAATTCTTTTCTTACTCATTTTCAAACATGCATGGACTTCACAAACCTAATGTTAAATTGTTAATAGCATATGCATTAAAAGAAGTGTATAGGGTATGCAAAGCAAAACATCACGTTTTCTTAAGGGAAGCCACAAAAAACTTGGAAAGATTGTTCAAAGTTCCGAAATCATTTAAAATTTATTATGACATAGGATAATATTGAGGAGGTACACAAATACATAAACAACACATAAACATACAAATAGTATAGTAAGTATATCAGATACTCGTACTTAGAGTGATTTGTATGCCAAATGAAAGAAGTAAACGAACTGAAATTAAATTCAATTTGTAGCCTGAGATCAATTTGTTTCGCTTGAAGGAGCCTTTGTTAACTAGAAAATTAAGCTTTGAATGAAAACGAAATCTTGTTTCAATTAAAAGGAAAAGTAGTTGTAGAGAAGAACTACGATTATTTGTGACTTGGAGCCATGTGGCTATGTGAGCTCATTAAAGATTTTTAACTAAATTTTGTATTTGATTCAAATCAAGTTAAGTCCACATAAAGCAAAGTGTAAGAAAGACAACAACAATGAAAAGTTGGTCTCTGATATGTCGATAAAATGTGAAAAATCTTAACTTCTTATAGGCATAAGCACACCAAAAAAAAAAAAAAAATGTTTAAAATCTATGTTGAGTTTGTGTGAGAGTAAAACTAAATGAAATGAAAACCTGTAACTAAAGATATATCGGGATAGGCAAAATCTCCGCACCACACCCAAGTAAACCGAGTAAACTGACAAGAAAAGTTATAAGTAAGATTTTTGGTCAAAAACTAAACATGAAAGAAACAACAATAAATAGAAAATATAATTTCTATACTCTTTACAATACTAGTTTGAAATGTATAATGTATAATCACTTAAGTCTGATATTTGTAACGCACATGAATCGAAAAAAATCGAACTAGTCTTTTTCTATAAAAAACTGCTCCGAATATTTTATTTATATTTTTATATGTCAATTACAATAGACTTGAAATCTTAAAACTCCAAATAGTCTATTAGTTTTTGATATAAAATGCTGAAATTTTGAATAGACATGTTTCAGATATTAATTAAACTAGGTTTTCTTAGCTTTTTTCTGATTATTTTTATAATTTGCTATTGTAGAATCTCCTGACTAGCTTCAATTGGTTGATTGTTAAATGGATTAATTTCCGAAAAAGTGTTAAATTTTTATTTTTATGCAAGAACTTAGTTTAGTAATAACTCAATAAAAGTGTATTTAAGCTTAACTGAAGCTTAAATCGTCATAATTTCTTGTTTTTATTTAATAAGATAAACAACTTTGATTAAAAACACAAATACTTACAAAGCAAGGGGACCACGGGACTGGGAATGAGGACCAGAAAGGTGGAGTCAAGCGAATACACAAAGCTGCAGGCAGACAGGCAGGCAGGCGTTTATTGTCGTATGCAAGGTGCAAACGACAAAACGCCAACAAAACGCGTGGGTTCAAACCCCAAGCCAAACTTTGTTTAATGACAGACAAATAATAAACAAAATATGAAAAACTTAAATTCGTTTATGTTAAACGAAAAAGATGCGATGTAGGCGCCTACATGCCTACATTGTACAATACAACATTATTTTAAGTCCATAGATATGTCAGCTGGACTTGAGTAAACTTCCCAGAAAGATCATCACTTTAAGGTTTTCTTTTTACTTAATAAATAAAAACAAAAAATTAGTGAAACGATAAATGATGAACAACAAATAAATATATAAATAAATAAATAAATAAATAAATAAAAAACTATCGAATAAATGAATGAATGAACGAAGAAACTAACGAAAATTGTTTTCAAAAATGCGCTGAAGCGCTGCAAAAGAGATTGCGAAAGATGAACCAACAAACGAACCCGACCGACCGACCGACCAAACGAACGAACGAACGAATAAACATTAGCAACGAAGACACTTAGGCAGCCCCCATTTGGAATGGCGTAGGCCATTGGAATGGAGCGAGCACCGGGCAACGGGCATCTGGGTATTTGGGCATTTGGCTAGGAAGGTAAACAGTCACTCACTCAGTCAGTTAGTCAGTCAGTAAGTCACTAAGTTAGGCCAACAAGCAAGCAAACTAACCAACTTAAGTGACTGACCACTTGGCTAGCAAAATAGTCTTAGATACACACAGGCACACAAACACACACAGTCCCAGAGGGAGAGGGAGAGGGAGAGGGATAGAGAGAGAGAGAGAGAGAGAGAGATACACACATGTAATAGTCTAGTAGTAGTAGCTATGTTTTGTTTTGTTTTTTTTAGTGTGGTTATATCATCGAATCGAATGGTCAACTTTACATTACTGCTGCTGTTGTTGTCTTTTATAACCGCAGTCGCCGCATTGACTTCGCAGCACTTTATGCATTTTCAAACACAAGCAAAAGCGGCATAAAATTAATCGACCAGGCCAAAAGAGAAGACGCTGCCGGTGTTGCTGTTGTTGTTGCTGTTACTGCTATCGTTAGATACTCACTCTAAGCTTACAACGAATGCTCGCAAATTCATTCAACAGCAGTAGTTTATTTTCTTGTCTTTGGCAGTCATTCCCTCTATGCCTACCACTTTTACTCTTCTCTTCCATCATCCATCCGTCCATGTCCATCCATCTGCCCATCCGTCCATCCGTTCCTCTGTCTACCTCTCTGTCTGTCCGTCTGTTTGTCTCAGCTACTAATAACGAAGCGTTTTTTGTTTTTTTTTATTTTTAGTTGTTGTCCATTTAAATGTTTGACCCAAATTTGCCACAGCGCGTTGCGCTAAGTTAAACTAAACACATAACACCAACAATAACAACATTAACAACACTAATAACAACAACAAAAACGCAGAAAGAAGGGGCTTCAAATATTCAACAACATCAACAAGCAGAAAAAAAATGGGAAATTAATTCGCATAACAGGATTTTTAGATTTCCTTCTCTAACACGTTGGGATCATTTTTGAATTAGGTTATTTACTTAGGATTTCAAAAATAGAAAAAATTCTTAATAAACAAAAATCTTTTCATTATTCTAATCTAATAAGATTTATAAATTGATGTAAATTTCAAATGAATTCTCAAAATGAGGGACTTGTTATGTTAAGGCGAATAGTCATTAGTTGTTGGTGTCCAATTATGATTCATGACTCTCAAGCGGTTTGGGGAACTATAGTGTATTCTACTAAAAACCAGTAAAAAGAAGATTAACTTTGGCTATGCCGAAGTTGTAATACTTTTCTCACACCTTTTACATCTTCAGATTATTGTTCGATGTTCATGTTTTGTATGGGAGATACTCCTCCTAGTGGTCCGAGGACCTTGAAATTTACATAGTTTCAGTTCAGTGTCATAGTAGTTTATAGATTTTCTAGTAAGAGCATGAATTTGAATCTGTTTTTGTAAGCCCCTAGTGGTCCGATTTGGCTGATTTCGACAAATGTTTTGCGTATGAAAGAAGAAAGCTTCGTATAAAATTTTATCTCTGTAGCTCAAAAACGTAGAATCTAGATTGCATACATTCAGACTGACGGACAGACGGAAATGTCTAAATAAACTCGCCTCGCCCCGCTGTTCAAGAATATATATATAATTTATGGGGTCTCCGATGTCTCCTTCTGTGTGTTACAAACTTCATGACAAACTTATAATACCATTCACTGTGTGAATAACATAGAAAACATCACAAAATTATGATGGCCTTTCAGAAGATCACTCCTTTATATATGCATGTATTGTATAATATCACACAATAGGAACCAGGATTCTAATTGGATTAATTTGTGCTCAAAAAACTATGAATCAATAATTTGGACAAAATCTTGATTTTTCCTACAAGAACCCAAATTGAAATATTTATGTATATAGTTAGGTTATATGACTACGTTTAAATGGTTTAGTGACTGGCTCTTTTTTGACAAAAAAGAACTGTGAATTTGTTAAATTTCATATTGAGATGAATTCTGATCATTGAATTTGTCTTCAACTTGTTTTCAGTATTTAATAAATACTAGTTATGTTAACTTAGTATGCATGGCGTATACTTCATGTAATTAAAATTTCTCTCTTTTACGGGAAGTCATGAAAAAACTAACCTATGCTAAGTTGAAATGCATAAAACACTTGAATTTTTTTTTTTGTATTTTCAAAAAGCACAAAACTTCATCATCATCAAACAAAAACATAACAATGCTCAAAGTTAAACGTAACTAAAAGATACATAGAATGATATGTTTGGTAAAGGGGTTTTCAAAGATAGGGGGAGGGGGTGTCGTATACATAATAATTTAAAAAGTTCCAAGTCTTTTTGTGATTTTCGTTTATATTCACTTCAATCTATTTTTTTTTTTTTTCATTTAAATTTTCTATATTTTCCTTTTCTTTTTTTCTCTCTCTCTCTCTTCTGTTTCTTATCTCTATTCTATTCACACACTCTTCACCGCTTTCTTAGTCAGTCTTTCGCTCTTTCGCTCTTTCTCTCTCTCTCTCTCTCGCCTATATGTGCTTCCTGTGCTACGTGCACGCAACTAAAAAATGGCGCCCCAAAACTCACTTTAGAAATTTAAATTTTTTTGGTTTCTTATTTTCTCATTTTGGAGAGTTTTGGTGCGTGCGTGCGTGCGTGCGTTCGTGTGAGTTTTCGTCTTTCTTTATTTATTTATTTCTTGTAGTCGTTATTGTTGTTGTTTGTTTGTTTGCCTTCTTTTATTTTTTGTAGGCATAATTTTCCCTAAATTAAAATTTATTTGTTGCTATTTTTGTTGTTGGCGATGATTCCCCTTTCATTCAACACCAACAACACCAACATAAACCACATTAAACTCCACGCCATTCCACTGCACTATTGTTGTTGGTGTTTCTGTTGTTGTTATTATGTGATTTCTTCTTCTCTGTCTTCTTGTGATCGTCATCGTCGTCATCGCAGTCGTCGTCGTCTTCGTCGTCTTCGATATTTTATTGTCTATGAAGTCATTCGTCGTTGCTGTCTTCGATGGTAGTTTAGTTGCTGCTTTTTCGTTTTCACTTTCTATCGTACAACACACATACACACACACACACACAGGTACACATACACTTATGCATGAATGCATGCTGACTAATTGTGCGAGTGTATGAGTGACTGCATATGTAATACCAACACGTTAAAGTTGTTTGTGCTTGTGTTTGTGTTTGTATCTGTGTTTAAATTTGAGATTGTGTTTGTGTTTGTGTGATTATATGTATTTATGTACATAAGTAAAACGACACGCTGACCCAGTTTCTCACAGTGAACACTGGAATTAATATTATTATTATTATGGTTTGTTTTTGTTGTTGTTGTTGTTGTTGTTATTATAACATTGTTGTTGTTGTTGTTGTTATTATTATTTGTGTTTTGATTGTTAATATTTGTTTGTTGTTGTTGTTGTTGTTATTATTGTTGTTGCTATGGTTTTCTTACATTACAAATTTAATTTCTTTTGCTTTATAGGAAAATCTCACAAAGAGAACAAAGGAATTAAAAAAAACCTCATCATTCATTTAACTGCAGATCGTGTTGTTCCTTCCTTTAATCATTTTATTTTCTCTGCTCCTTTTATTCCTTCATTCGTTTTGCATTCACGATTTCTGTCTTTTCGATTTGACAAATTATTACATTTACAATTCAATGCGATCGCATTGAGAGAAATATGATTATTTATTTTATTCAATTATCATCAATGGAACTAACCAGAATAATAACTACATATAGAGGATTCATACAAAAGCACCTAAATACTAAGTACATATATATGAAAGATTGATTTTTCCTGATAAACCAAAATTAAGCTTAATCAAGTCTAAGGAAAATTTAAGCTGCCGTTCCCCAGAATCATCAATAGATTCATTAACTAAATAATCCGCCAATTAAGCAAATTTCCTGGGAGTGACACTAGATGCAAAATTAAAATAAAAACTCGGAACATTTTAAAACAAAAGTTACAGAACTAAATATTAAACTAATAATACTGAAGTGGAGTGAAGTTTGAGGTTCCGCAGGAAATAGATATTTTTTAATTTTCTCTTTATTTGCAATACATATGTCAGACAGTGAAAATAGTAGACGGTATTTGAATGAAATAAAAATCACATGACATTAATTTAATTTATCTGCGGAACGGGAGATCCCGGGAAGATATTGCCCTTGCAAGCGACGCGTGTTTCTGCTGTTATTCAGCAGGTTGATTGCCCATTGATTTTCATAGTCCTCTAATTGGTAGATTTTCTGAAAATATTTCAAAATACATACATAATTATTTACTGAAAAGTTATGAAGAAGGACTCCAAATACTTAAGATCTGGTAGTCAATAATGAATACAAATTTTTATTGTTTTGTCCAAAAATTTATCAGGATGTTAATATACGAGTATGTACTAAATCTTAAACTTAAAAACTAGACAACATTGTAATGATCATAATGATGATTACGATAACGATGATGATAATGATGACAATCATTTTGGTTAATTGTCTCTCAATTCCTTTTTAGCTTCATTTCACTTTGTTTGAGCTGCCACTCTTCTAGTTCATTCTTCATATTTAAAAAATCCTCATCGACTTGATATCTATTGTTGTTGTGGATGCTGTTGTTGTTGTTGTGCATATAACTTCTTCTTCTTCTTTTTCGGTTCGTTTATTATTATTATAATTTTTTTTTTTTTTTTTTTGGGGCATTTAATTTATTTTCTTGATTTTTTCTTATTCAACTTCTCTTTTCGTTTTCGCTTTCGTTACGCTAAAAAGATCCATTCCATTTCTGCTTCGTTGATTTGCCATCATTATGCAGTAACAACAACAACAACAACAACAGTAATAGCAACAACAATAATAATATTAACAACAATAACAACGAACTATATAACTACAACAACAACAACAACAACAACAACAACAGCAATAATAAAAACAACAACAAATGTAACAACAAGAAAATAATGAAAATTTTGTTGAATTTTTTTTTTGTTCATTCTGATCGATAACGTCGTCGTCTTCTGTTTTGTATTGTTTTGTTTTGTATTTTATATTTTGTGTTTTGTGTTTTTCCTTTATTTTTATGGATCTTATGTCGTTGTTGTTTTCTTCATTACTTTTCTTACTTCTTTTGTTTCGTTCCTTGTTTCTTCCAACCTCAACAAATTTTGTGTTTTTCTTTTGCCTAAAGTTGAGACGCTTCACGCGTCAATGAAAGCGAAAGGAAAAACTTAACATTTTTTTCAATTTTTGAATCTTTTCAAATTCAATTTTTTCAGTTTGCCATTTTGTTGCTGCTGCTGCTGTTGTTTTTGTTGTTGTTGTTGTTGTTGTTAGGAAACTTCAAAATGATTGAGCAAATACAAAATAATTGAATAAATGATAGAACGGGAAAAATAAAAAGAAGAATAATTTAAAATTTTGTTCCATTTTTCAACCAATTTTTATACACTTTATAACAACTCACAATATAGTGAAATACATATGTGTAGGCACTTCACCCAATTTTAGCTGATGTTTGTAACACATAGAAATGTACACCATGATTATTGGCAAGAACCACTGATCGCCATCAGTAATTTTACAATTTTCCCTATATTTCTATTGAAGTCTCTTCATTTTTGAGATTTTGAAATGGAATCATGTAAATAGTATCTTATAGTAATAGTATTTAATTATTAAATATGTACTTACATATCTACAAATGTAACTTGCTACAAATCTTTCTTAACTGTAAAGACACCCCCATTTATAAATACATACTTATATTAAACATCACGTACCACAGAAAACACCTAATCTGACCTCATCTATAGCA
Source organism: Amiota mariae (assembly GCA_035041805.1). Lineage (NCBI taxonomy): Eukaryota > Metazoa > Arthropoda > Insecta > Diptera > Drosophilidae > Amiota > Amiota mariae. The sequence continues at coordinate 1,865,647 of JAWNKV010000287.1, forward strand.
GAGATTATAAAAAAAACACCACTTATTAAACACAAAACCGCCTTGGTTACTTCCAAAATTCCTGATAAACAGCTCACTCAGAACATATAATAAAACTAACACACCTGCCGACATTTATATGCAACATTTTCTTAGAATAAAATCTAAATTCAACCACACTTTCATCTACATATAGATTATATCTAAATAAAATTGCAACTTATGCTATCACTTCTGAAACAGAAGTATGTAGAAGTAGAAGAAATATGGTAGTTTGTCTTACTACTCATCAATTTTCTAATTGTCTTGCTTATTAATAAAAATGGGAACTTTATAATACATTATGTTCTGATTCATTATCAGCATTAGATTCAATTTCCAACATCAACAACTTTAATATTTACTCCTATACTATTAGATCCCTACTTATAAAAGCAGCTCCAAAAATTAAATTATTATGGGTCCCGAGCCATTCAAATATAAAAGATAACGAATTAGCCGATAATACAACCAAAGCTGCTATATCTAGACCTTTAGTCTTAGCCCAGAATATTAATCTGTAGATATAAATAAATATTTAAAAACAAACCTATTTGATAAACTACAAAACAATATAACCAAATGCAACAAATGGTACCAAGACCTCAATAAAGATTCTCTTCATTTACTGATTATCTAAAAATAATATCTGAAGAAAATATAAGCAGAACTGATCAAATTAAATTATGTATTAAAACTTCGTTTAGGGCATACTAAACTTACTCAGCAACATTATTATATAAACCCCAATTTAACATTTGCCTGTCCAAATTGTCAATCAAACACTAACATAAATTTGGTGCACATACTATATTTACATTATACTCGGCAATTACAAATATTAAGAAGAAAATCTTTAATAACTCCAATCCTTTAATCGCGCTTAGTAATCCCACAATAGAAAACATTACCAAATTTATTACATATATAAAAGAAATAAATATATATATACCACCAAATTTGAATTCTACCAGTAATGTAGAATAATCCTGTAAATATATATAAATAAATACTTTTAATTCCAGATCTGTACAAATAATAATAAGATACTTTACTAACAAACAAAGCCGAAGGACTAGTAGCCAATGCTTTATTAAATATTAATTTAGTCTTAGTTTTTAAATTAGGCTAATTGTTAAAAATAAAAAAAATAAATGACTTGCTACAATCGTCGTGATTCAATTAATAAATATATTATTAACTTATTTTATGAGAGAAGAAGAAGCTAAAGTTTGACGTGATGTTTTCTTTTTAACTATCTAAAGATCATTTAATTCAAATATGATATTATAATTTCACCAATAATGGGTATAGAAAGCAAATATGATGATCGATTATTCAATTTCCCCAAAATCGTGAGTTTACGAAAAATTGCATTTGTAAAACTTGTAGAAAATCATGTCGATCATCTGAATCATTTTACCTAACACATATTGTTCATATGTGATAACTAGGAAGGAATTTCTTTGTCGAATTTTCTCATGATTCCTCAAAAACAAACAAACTTTATTATATAGAAATGGACGAATGGATGAATGAACGGATAGATATGCCTATATTGATTTCTCTCCCCATTATAATGATTCCAACATGTACAACTTAGCTCCGATGCACGTTTTTATGGATGACAAACATCACGACAATGTGATTAAGAAGAATTTTATTATGAAGAAGTGTATGTAGACTTTGGCTAGACCAAAGTTAGCGTTCTGTCTTGTTTCAGTTAAAATTTATTATATTTTTGATTTCTCGAAGTTTTATTTGGAACAGCTTAAATCCGGTATTGGGGATTTTAAAAATGTTTTTTCATATTAAATGCAAATTAGTGTCATCGTTGTAACGGCAAAAATAAAATATTATGTAACTGGTTAAAGCCAAAAGAGCAGCAGAGGAGAAGAGGCAACAGAAAAAAGAAGACTTAAAATAAAATGGAAAGAAGAAACAAAATTCATAATGCGACAGACCTCAACCAAAAAGAAAAGACAAAAAGACAAAAATGTGTGTATTAAAAATCCAAATAAAAAAAAAAAAAAAAAAAATGGAAAATAAGAAAAAATAAAAAAGAAACAAGTTTCCGAATGAACAAAATCAAAATTTGTTTTAGTACAATATTTACATGCAGGCGAAGAAAGACTCACAAGCAAACAAATGAACAAAGGGTTTAATGGGTTAGATAAATCAATGGATAATGGATAGATGGATGGATAGATGAATTAACCATTTATGAGTGAATATTTAGATATGGAATTATAAATGGACATGCAAACCACAAGTCACCATAAGTCAAACGAGTTCCTGATATTAGGAAGAAGAATTCTGTTTGACTCAATTCAATTGTCATCAAATATTAACAGACATCATACGATTATAAAGTATCTACATACACGTATCTTGTAGCATACTTACAAAAAAAAATACTATTATTACTATTACAATTGATTTATTTAAAGAATTGGGAAAAATTGTTTATGCATTTGATATGTTCGACTTCATTGGAATCCGTTATCGTGTCACGTCATCATTGTCTTCGTTATGTTTATACCCTACACCCATAATATGAATGGTATTTCCTCAGTATCGTGATATTTGTAACACATTGGAGATCATCCAATAACATTACTTATACGTAACTATATCGGAACGATCAGCAACGGAAAGGATCACAATAATCATATTTCTGAGCATATTACTGTCTAAATAGCTACATAATCTTCTGAATATAGAAACATACGTAGATATTGAAGTAAACAATTGCTTAAAAAAAAAAATCAAATTTAAGGCATCATCACTTTTTCCACTAATAACTACAAAATTCACTAAATATAAGAATTATTACAAGCATATAAAGAAGTCGTAGTTCTACAATATATATTACTTATACGTAACTGTGTGAGAATAGTTAGCAAAAAGGATCATAATACTTACTCAAAGTGTTTTGCCTGTTTCAGAACAAATAATTATCTTAATAGCTACTGCTTATTAGCGATATATTCTCAATATGTATCAGTCGGAGTTCTCCAAATACCAGAAGTTCTACAAGTGCTTATAATTCTAGTGAAAGACACAAAAAAAAAAAAACCCAACGTAAGCATTAGTATTAGACTAAGGTTAGCCTATCCATGAATTGGATATAATCCAATTGTAGTTAGTTATACGTGTATCATTCACAAAATATAAGAATTATAACAAGAGCAAACAAATTCAAATTCTATTTATTCTCGATTAATATTCCGCATGATAGATTTGTAATTTTGTATTGTGTGCAAAGTATGCAATATTCGTTAAAGCCGAAACTAATGGGATTTTATTGACTTTGGTTTCTTTTATTGTTTTTCTAAATATGCGTTTCAGTGTAAGTGCGTGTGTGTGTGTGTGTGTATTTGTGTGTCTTTAGTGATCAATTCGTTTCGATTACGCGGCCTTGAAAGTGAAAAGATGTCACACTTTCGCTTTTTAACAGTTCACAAACACACAACCAAATTGACTAATTCAAATGCAAAGATAAACATGAAAATGAAAATATTTAGTATAAATGACTGTACGAGTTATAAATTATACACATGTTAAAACACAAGAAGTTATAAGTAGTACATTGTAGCGAATAACGACAGGAGTTTCTGATTTCGCACATGAGCAATTTGAGAATTGCATACGAGTATATCAATCGATAACCGCTACCAATTAAAAACAATCAGTACCACAATAGCGCAATTGTTATTGCTACACTTGTAGTTGTCTTAATGTTCCTGCTTAAATAAAATTTACATCAGAAATGAAATGTGTCAAGATCAGTCATGCAAAGCACATACATAAAGCTGATTTAAACAATTGTTTCATTCACTTCTATGAATTAAAAATTGTTTAATTTGTATAGATGAAATGTGGTTTCTTCTCGATGGTTCACATTTATTTAAATGATCGATCTATTCTCTTTAATAAGTATATGTATGTACGAATGAAGTTACGCTAATCGTCCCACTTCTGTAGAAATATAAAAGGAGTATTCACTTTAAAAATGTTAATAAAAATATGCAATATCCACATATTGTTGTATTATGATTATAAATAGACGATTTAACGATGTCCGTCATAAGTATCTGAATTGATTGCTTCTGCTTGAGCTAAGATTCTTTGTTAAATGTTCTAGTTTTAATGATCCAGAGTGGTGTCATAAATATATCTGTCTATCATCTGAAACTAAGATTCACCCATAACTCTACTACTATTACCTTCAAAACAAATAATGAAATCTAAAGCCAAAAAAAAAAAAACAATCTTGAAACTAAAAGCCTGTTTAAAATCATAACATTAAATTATTAGAAAAAGAAATAAATATGTTTGGTTGGCTCGGAGACGTTTGTTCCTATCGATTTATGTATAGTTCACTAAGAATATTTATTAATATGAAACACATAGAAATATGTCTGATCAGTTTTTGATGTCGGAATAAAGCACATACATACATTACGAGTATGTTCAAAAATGTCTATTTCTTTCCAAGTCATATGTCTGTTCTTGTGAATCTTGAACAATGACTGCGTATGAACAAATATCCATCTCCTCATGCTGGTGAGCTGTCAAAGAAACATTTAACTTTAGCAGCGAAAGCTAACTGTATAACGGACATATCCAATGTGACGGAAGTTATAGTGCGAGGGGTGTTTTTGTTATTTTGAAAGCCCAGTCTCCTCAATTTGGAGGAATATAACTTCATAATGAAATCAATTTGTATACAACACACTTGGAAATGAAGACATCGCCAAATGTCAAATAAGCTATAAAATTTAATATGATCTTGTGTAAATCAATAAGTGTAGGATAGACAAACAAATTGTTTGATTCGTTCTACATGAACAAATTATGAATTTTTTAATAAAATGTTATTTATACATTTGAAGTGTCATGTAATTTATGTTATATATCGTATATACTATGAATTTAGTAGTTTCAAATATAGTAAAATTGTAAAACAAAGTGGGCATCATATTGCAAGACGCACCTTGTTGCTTGAACCTTTAAAATCATTAATGTTCTTCAACTAAAAGATTTCTTCTTCTCTATCTCTATCTCTACCTCGTCTCTTCTCTTCTCTTCTCTCATTTCATTACAATCTACGTACAGTAAAATACTCGTACTTATATTTTTATTACGATTGTAAAATAAGTAGTATGTGTTTTGTTTTGGGCCAACGCACTTCAAGACATTTATTAAACATAATCGAAGTGCTTAGCCTAAGTTTGCTGTAGTAGTAGGTGAGTAAAGCCAGAGGGATATCAGAATCAGAATCACATTGAGATGTTGTGGGCGTTAAGAGTAAAAACATAAAACTTTCATTAGATTTCATTGTTCTTTTCATTCTGGTGTCTTTTGAGTGTGTCAAACTGTGATTGAGGCCAATAGTGGGAAAAAAAGGCCGTCTTCGGTTTTGCCAAAGTACTCGTATATATTGAATATACGTGGTATCGTGAGTCATTTTGTCTTTTTTTTTATTTAAGTTTTAGTTTGAACTTTTCCTGTCGCTTAAATTGCTATCGCTATTGCTGCTGTTATTGTTGGTATTGCACAATTTATGTTGCATTTTGGCTCGCGCAATGAATTAAATGCAAATTGTTGCCAATTAAATGACAATAAACAAGTAACAGATACAAAATGGACAGACAGAGAAGCAGACAGACAGCGTCAAATCCGACACTTGAATGTGCCTGCCTTGCTCGCTATCAAATGTCAAAATCGATGGCATCAATGGAAAAATTGCTCCTGTCAAACGCCCACTAAACCACCAACCAAAATTAGAGAAAAATCGCGACAAATGAACAACGTCAACAGCAGCAGCAATAGAAGCTGAAACATTAACAGAAACATTAACACCAATAAAAAACTAAAATAGGACAAAAGCAAGTAAATAGATATTTTAATGAGATGCCAATTGAGTTTTAGTCAGCTACAGTTAACACGAATCCAGTCACTGAATGAAATGAAATGATTTTAAGAGTTAAAGCGCGCGAAACTCAATTAATTACCATTACCATTACCAACATTAACATAAATAATAATACTAAATAATAAAAGGAAAAAACAATATTATTGCAACACATTAAGGGAACATAAAAAATTATTAAGTAAAATATGCATACATGAATTACTACAATATTATTAAATATTTTAATTGTTGTAATTATTACATAAGCGTGAAAATAAAACAAAAAAAAAAAACGAAAAACACAAAAACAGAAAAACGGTAACAGAAAGTTTGTATCTAAATATATGTGTATACAAGTGTATCTGTGTGTGTGTGTGTGTGTGTGTGTGTGTGTGTGTGTGTAAAATGTTTAATACAATAATGAAATAACGCATGTTGAACCTCATACAATAAAACTGCATAAGAAAGAAATTAGAGCGCAAAGTGAAGTCAAAAGAAATGAAAACAAAATAAAAATACATACAACTATATTTTTCTTCTCATTTTTCCTTTTTAATTATGTAAACACCGAAAAACGACATTTAATTTTTTAACTAAAAAAACAAAAAACTAATTTAACCTGAAAAACTGCAATTAAATTTTATGAAAAAAAAAAAAATACATATTAAAAAAAACATTATAATAATAAGTAATAAGGTAACTTTTAGTCTTATCCAAGCTGATCTATGTTACACTTCACATTACTTGGGCATGAGCTTTGGCTTTGAAAAGTTATGATTTTTTCAATTATCTAATATGTACTTTTTTAGTATTGTTGTAGTCTAACCTACTATGTCAATATTGTAGTTTATAATAAAATTTAGAATATAGTATCAGATCAACTTAAAATCAATTGGAAGCTATGGCTGGACTAAGAGAGTTTGCATTGTGGATTAGCTAGTTCCTGTATCTATTATGTTACAAACACCAGACCAAAATCATAATATCATTTGTACTTTTAGTATTGTGAAGTGTATACAAATATTAGAAAAATGATATAATTACATGGGTTGATTTTGACTGTTTCAACTTTTCTCATATCATTCATTAACTGCTTGGCATATTAAGTTTGCCTAAAAGTTTGTAACAGACATCAAGTGACCTTCTCAGAGGGAAGAACAAGACAGAATATTAAATTTGATTTACCGAAATTCATAAACTCTTTTTATAAAAATGTGTACTCCTCTTTTATTCGGATAATGAAAAACAATATTTGGAAACAAATGAACAATTATAGACATGATGAAAACATAAAACTTAACAATTCGATTTTTAGGTAAATTTTGTTTTGGGTTACCTCTTCCAATAATCAGAGAACTCAGCTGTCTGTACCGAATTCAAGTTCGATAGCTGATACACAGAGAGCGTATCACGAATAATATGTACAGACGAACTTCATCGATTCTACCAGTCTAGTACTAATATCATTATAAATATTCATTATAAATATTCACACTAATGTGAAAGCTCTGACTGTTATCTGTGTGACTGTCTTTTTGCCTATGCGTATGTATAATTTGTTTCTCAGTTATTAAAATACATGTACAATTTTTCATAAGAACATAATTCAAGCATAATTTTTTATGTTCGGTTTCTTGTACGAAAAACTTACAAATTTCTTGGAACTATTGTAGTTCGATATTTGAATATTTTTTTTAAGTATATACATTATGTATCCAGCATCTATTAATTGCACTGATCGGACAAATACATACATACGAGTATATCCTCTAAAACATAAAAATTAGTGTTTTGTTTGTTCGTGTGTCATGCGCTGGCATACTGTTAATCTGATTGAATTGAAATTTTGTGTATGTATATGGTTGGTTCCCGGTTTGAATATAGGATAGTTTTGGTCTCGATATGTGTCCTCGTGCCCGAGATTCGCGTTATTCAAACATCCCCTAACAGTATACCACAAGAAATTAACTAAAATAGCACTTTACTTTTCTGATACTCAAACTGTAAAATAGAGAATATAGTGATGCGAAGAAATTTCCTTTCATATCTGATATCCGGCATTTGTCATAGAAAAAAAAAATAGTTGGATGCATCCGGTGCAATGCCGGATCTGTACACTAAAGGATTTTACAATATAAATAAATAAGTAGTTTAGTCAATACTTACTTACCTTTTCAGGAAGGTTTGGAGGAAATTAGAAAAGTGCAGTACTAGTCTTGAGTGGGAATCGAACCCACGACTCTAGGATGTCAGCTTTGCACACTAACCAACGAGCCAGTCAGTACCGGTTTATATTATTAATATATTGATCTGAACATAAAACATAAACAATTTATGACTTTTTTCTCAAACTATAGAGTGAAATCAATGGTAAAAAATTGAAACAAATTTTCAGAAAATAGGAAAGTACATGCGGGGCTGATAAGTAAGTCGCTAGAAACTAGATTTTTTTTTTGATAAATGCATCATAATTGAACTGACTATAAAGACCGATCAACCACAAATCATTCCCATATATTCACGAATGCGGGCCTTAGATAGAGCAGGGTACACTAAAGCGTTGCATCATAGATTTATAAGTATATAACTCATATAAGTATTATATAATTTTATTTCTGAATTATGTATAAAAATCTCTCGTGTCCGGACCACTCACAGTTCCAGTGATATTGTCTGCAGACTGGAGAGTAATTTGTCCTAAAAACAGAGTAATTTGTCCTAAAAACATATCCATAAATTTGATACCAAGAAATTGAATAATATGACTAGAGATTTCATTGTATAAAATTGTAAGGAATTTCTTGGATGAAATGAGTCTAAAGTTTATTATTTATTCTAATCAACCTCCGACTACATAAACTGTTTTTCATTGAGTCGGAACCACTTCTTTGATCGGGAATTACTCATTCATTCTATAGTCTGTGTTCCCAATTTGTAAATGAAGAGCATTAAATGTTTGATGAAACTGAAATGAAAACAGTTGAGTTTTAAACTAAGTTTAACTAAAATACAAATCACTACGCTCCAGAGTATTACGTAGTAAAAAATTTTCCGATTATCTTTGGCCATTATGACTTTCTTTCAGTTTTGCGTAAAAAATCCGTTAACGGTATGTAATCATTTATATAGCGATTAATATTAACAATAAAAATACATAATAACAAAATCAACGTGAATACCAAATACAATAAATGGAAAACAAAGCATGAAAATGGAGAATAAAAGATTCAAATCTAATAACAAATAAATAAGAAAATAAATAAAATACACAAATAAAGTCATTGTTTGCTCATTATTACCATCATTATCATTATCATCATCTTCAACTTCATCTTTATCATCTGATATCAAAAGCCTCCCTCCCACCTCGTTGACTTATGTTATTGTACTGTATAGAAAAGAAAAAGATTTGTACCCACTTAATAATGTGAATAATGTGACGAAGCTAAACAAAATTTTCGCGTAATCGTGAAAAAATCAAAATCAAAATAAAACAAATTTTATATACAATACAATAATAAAAACTCGTCTTGCTGTTCCACTTCTATGGACTACATTTTTAAGCGCCACTCAACTCAAAAAACTACTTCCATCTCATGACAACAGTAAAAGGCTTTTAAAAGCAAAGACCAGTTATACTAAACCGGAACTGGCGACTTTATTATCGCATAACGGTAACCACGACAAAGTCATCGAATGCGACTCAAGGAAGGGGGCTTGAGGGCCTTAACAAGTTCATGAAGCTTTACAATCGTAAGCATCTTTCTTCTCTTTATCCAACTATCCAACTATCATCATCCATCGATTTCATTTTGTTTTGTTGTTGTTTGTCTTAAATTATTCATCATCTTGGATTTAAGAAATGAACAGAAAAGAAAAGAAAAACACAGTTAAATGAAGCAAAAAGAAATGAGAGAAGAAAGGAGAGGAAAAAAATAAAAAATAATACCATTTTCAAAGTCTTCGACTTGACCTTGGACTCAGCGCTTGGGAGAAATGCGTTCACCATCGCCATCGCCATTTCCATCACCTCTATTCCCATCACCATCGTCGTCATCATCAGCACGAACGAACCAAAACAAAAGAGTGCCGCACAAAAGAAAGCGAACCACTTTTACTTTCATTCATCGCACTCCTCCTACTCTCTTTTCTCTCTTGTTCCGATCATCTCGTCTTTGCCAATGTTATCATCATCGTCATCGCCATCGTCATCGGTTTTAGATTCGTTGCTATATTGTCGTCTCGTCTCGTCTATTGAAAACACCCAAGAGTAAGCGAACAACCGACGAAATGAAAACAAATGAGCGAATTTTATTCGGATTCAATTTTTGTTTTTTGCATTTGTTTTCTGCTGTGCTTTTTCTTGCTTTCTTCTTTTCAACATTATTTTTGGCGCGCAATTCCCACGCAAAGGATCGATCAAGTTTGCCGGCATTTGCCGACTTGCCAATTGCGTCACTTTGTCAAGAAACTACAAACTACGAGTACAATCAGCAATCTACAACTAAAATCATGTCGAATGTAAAGTTCAAGTTTACCACCAAGACCAATGAATGCGTGCGCTTTGTAAGTATCTGGCAGTGCGTTGCGTCTATTGCCTCTGTTGCCTCAGCTCAAGTTCAAAGATTTTTGCAAAACAAACACAAGTTTTGTATCGCATCGATAAAGTGGCAACAAGCAACAAGCATGTGGCAAATGGCAAAGACAATTCCACTAGCAACTGCTGTCAGCAGTATCTTGCAACTGCAACTGCAACTGCAACTGCAATAGCAACTACGACATTCTTATGCGCACAGAACATAAACCACAGTGCATGACACAGTGACTCACATGTATCTAACAATCTATGCGCATAGGTATGTCGACCTATTGGCGACTCAAACGCATGTTGCAATTACGCAAGGTCACTTACGTATTTGTTCTATGCTGTTCTTGTACTTGTATCACAACCATAGACTTCGTCGACAATTGATTTTTAAACGTCTTTTCTAGAGTGTATCAACTAATCATTAGTCTAGTTTCTTTTTTTTTATTACTTTTTATTGTTCATAAATATCTCAACTTACAGCGTTCAAGTGAAAAATCCCAAGAAAACTAGGTCAACACAAAAAGCCCAAAAACAAAGAAAAGAGTGAACAAAAAATACATAAAAAATGAATTTTATTATAGGACAATCGGTTAAATTTTACGCCGATAAGCAAGACTTTTCTTTGTTTTTCTGTAATCCATATTTCAGATAAGTTGAGCAAACTGACGAATTCTTAAATGCTTCTCAAATATGTATAGAGAAATGCTGCTTGTGTACCCTTCCTTCACACTTCAAGTGAAAGGGAAAAATTATCAACAAACAAAAAGTGTTTCTGAGACAAAATATTTGCTCAATGAGATCTCTACCGGAAGAATTTGTTCCAAACACGTTCCAGGGAGGTTATCAGCATAAATCATATAATAAGAAAGTATAGAGAGCTATGAGTACGGTAAATTGAAAGATTCCAGAGTAATCGAAATAAAACTATGTGGACATTTCGTTTATTGAGAATATAATTGTAGGGGGTTTCCTTAAAAAAAAATACATGCATTTTTGCAGTGGAGTGATAAAAATTGTAGGTTTATTGGATTTGAATTCAAAAATACAGAGTTCCGAATATGCCCACTTGCAATTTGTTTTGAGAATAACAGAGTGAAATTCAAGTTGATAAAATATTTGACAGGAGAAAAGTATGTTATGATCATGGACCCAATTTGATGCATTCAATTAGGGAATTTCCGAAATTTTCAAAGATTTATTTAATATTTTTTTGATACACGACTTTAATTGTTCAGTCCAATCTGATTATATCCAGTAAAATGGTGATTAAAGTCAGTTGAGTGGTTCATTAATACTTTATAATAGTTTTGTTGGTGATTTTCGTCTTATATAAAAAAATTAGAGTTTTAAATTGTTTTACCGTTTATCAGATTACATTGAAATTTTGTGAAAGTGTATGGTTGGTTCCCCCCGTTTTACATATAGAATAGCTTTGATTCCCTAAAACTATACTATGATAAATTAACTAAAATAACACTAAATTTCTGATACTCATTCTGTATTCTTTTTTGATACTTAAAGTGATGCTAAGAAAGGAAATGGTAGACTAGTTACACATAAAAACATCATGGTTTTCGACCCTAACCAAGGTTTATTTAACTAAAAGAAGAAAAGAATAATTCCTTGTTAAATGCATCTAGTATTCCTATTGCATCTTAATTCATAATTCAATCAAAGTTCTATAACGGGACTATTACTTTCAATTGAATATATATATTTATTAAAATTAAAATCCTCACTTTTGTCATAATCTCCAGTACATTTTTACTATTTCAATAAGTTTGTCAGTACTTTGAGTACATGATGATCCCTAGAAAAGCTAAAGCTACTTCTTAATTGGGAAAATAGAAAATAGTGACAGGGATTTTGATTTATTATTTCAATTGCCAATCCCAATTTTCTCTCTTTTATCCAATAACTGTGTAAAATTTACAAACATGCAGATATCGCATAAATACGTATATCCTCATTTAGTTCACTCATGAATGTTGGATCTGTATTTTGTTGAATTCTTCTGGTATCAATAGATTTTTCTTGATCTGAAGGGCATAAGATGCCTGCCTCTTCGCTCATATTTAAAAAGTTTTCGGTTTTAAAATTAAAAATAAGAAAGTGTAAAAAAAAGAAAAATTAGTCAAATGTGGATTATTTAAAATTAATTTAATTTCCTAAAAATATTTAAAAATGGCAGATCTAAAACAATAGCCGAGGCCCTATGGCAAGACAAGGCAAGGCAAGCATGCAACCCATGTGCGGCATACTTGCGTCAATCTAAATCTGTTCAGATGTGATAGAAAAAGATATTCCCATTTCCCATTTGTTAAACAAAATGACAAAACTAAGAATTTTTTGCTTTTTATTTTAATTACAATAATTTATTCGTTCGTTCATTCATTCATTTGTTTGTTTGTTCATTCGTTCATTCGTCCATTCGTTTGTTTTTCCTTCTTAATTCGTTCATTTGTTAGTTCATTTTTGGCAAATATTTATAGCGATTGTCAAGCCTTCGTCTAAGTATTTATTTATCTATACCCTTCACAACAGAATGACTATGTGATTTCTCATGATGTTTTGAACAAGTAAAATAGTCGCGGACTTCATAAATTGAATGTTCCATTCTAGTGCATCCATCTAGTATTTGTTAATTTCTGTATAAAGATACGTTTTGAGCTGTCGATCTAAAATTTGGTACATATTCCAGTTGTAATACATTGCTACCAAAGTATTCCTCTTATTGGATCAGGTACTCTTTTTACAAAAACTCAAAAGAAAGCATTGCAAAATGATGTGGAATACATAAATTGGACCAATTTATATACTACGAGTATAGTATGACAAATACATTATACATACATGTAGTATTGTATTTGCATAAATATGATATGTTTGATTTTTTGCTAACTTCTCTAAACCTTATACTAGCTGTACGAGCAAGTCAAGGGTATGTGAAAGGTATTGAAGCTTTGGTATTTTTCTTTTTATATAATACTTCTTTTGATTTTGGTACAGAATTTCTTATTTGTGTCTTGGGCCGGTCAACACAATTTAAGCATAAATGAATTTGAAGAGCCTTCAACTGAAACTATGAGACTTATGTTACATACGTGTATGAATCCCCAATAAATGTAACAACAACGTTCAACAGACGGAGTGAATGAGAGAAAGAAAGAAAGAGAGAAGGAATGCTATGAATGTATGTTAAATGGTTTAAGATACAAAGAACCTTGCAGATTTTGGCAATTGAAAGCGTCGCCGTCATTGTCGTCGCCTTTAACTGATTCGTACCTTTCTTACTTTCTGATTCCTTTATAATACAAATTATATTTCTACTTTCACACTTATAAAAAGATAATCAATGTAACAAAGATTTTCAGATCTTCAAAAGAAAATATCATCAAAAATACGAAAATGAAAACTTAAAAGTATTAAAATTAAAATGTTGGTACTTATGAGCATCTCAAGAACATGTACCGATGTATGTAAAAGTCGTAGAACTTTTATTTATTATTAGATAAAATTATTATATTGTAAGTACGATGCTTGTAATCTTTCTTACAATACATACAAATATAACAGCACCAATTCTGTATACTACAATAATATTACATGTACCTACTCATAGTTCTAGATCTAGTTCCAGTTCCGTTGCAGTTGTCTCTCTATCTATGTATATGCCTATCTGTCTCTCTGTCTCTCTGTCCGTCTGTCTGCCAGTCTCCTATGTAGTGCGTCTTATGACCTACTTTTACAAACGAAAGTCAAGCGAACTATTTACAATATTTTATGCAGTAAAAATACTTCTTCTTCAAATATCTTTATATCTATTGTATCTTTCTATCTATCTATATACAATATCTTTCAGTGAGACAACAATAACAACATGAATAGTGTAATATGCTTTGAAAAAAGGAAAATTTCTTATGGAATATTCAAGTAAACATAGGAATTCTGATCTATGTGTACTCGTAGTACTATTACGTATTTCTCTGGTCTTGTTGCTCTTATTACGGTTGATTCTAATTGTTTGTGTTAGTGTAGGGCGCAAGTAAAATACATTTAAATTTTAAGATATAATCCGATTTGATGCGATGCGATGTAATGAGAACAGAAGGGATGGGATGGGATGGAATGAGATGAGATGGAAAGAAAAGTACGAGTAAATAAACAAACCTAAAATTCTGTAAGGGAACAAATTTTGTTTGTTCTTTAATATATTTTTTTGGTATTTTTATTATTTTATGCTTTTGTACAAAATATAGAAAATTAGGTCAATTCTTTTCCACTTACATGCTTACTTACTTGCAACAAGTGTTTGCTTATTCTGCACTCTCTTCCTCTATCGCTATATATCTGTATCTCTCTCTCTCATTCTCTCATATTATCTGCATTTACAGACTCTCTCTCAGTACATATATCAGCTTAGTGTGGTAGTAGTAGTTTTGCCCTTTTGATAGCTGCGTCGACCACTGCAAGATAAGTAGCGAAGGCAATGAAGCCGATCAACCGACTGACTGACTGACTGACAGAGTGTATTGATAAAGCTATATGGCAGCGGTTCTCGAGCTTTTGTATTATAGTAGGGAGATTCCATACCAACACAAATTATTTAAGCCGTTCATTATTTTAGTTTATTTCCTTGCTCATAGCCCAGAAAGGTAGGCGACCCCATTGATCTACGAGGCAATTTGATGAATTAATTTTTTTTTTTTGCATATATTATACGAGTAAAATGAATTTTTGAATCATTTTTGGTCGGTAGAGGTGAGAAAAATATAGTTATTCCTTTTAAAATTCTTTATACTCACTGTATATTTTGTCCCGGTGTGCTTTGCTACCCCCCGGCACAATTCAAAAATAGATGTTTGACAAAGACTACTTGATTGATTTAAAAATAAGCTTTATATAAAAAATTTGATTTACTAATTTCGACGAATTTTTTGGGTTGATTTTGATGAAATAAACGCTACATGTTACAGGAAGTTTGCTAGAATACACCAGCGAAATTCAAAATTCGAATTGGTTAAACCGTTTCTGATATTAGCGTGCACAGACTGAAAAACGCTTACGATTTTATATATCTGTGGCAATAAGTCATAGTAGCTTATGTCGAAAATTGATTGAATTGAGTTTGAACGCTATTATTATTAACCGCTTCAATACACGTATTTTGGCTAAAAAAAATTCTAAAAATATGGTATAGAATCATAAATATATATAATTTACCCTGACTACTAGAAATTCGTACACCTACAAATCACAAATCCAATTTTCAAACTCTTTTAAACAATTATTGGAATAAACAAACTAAATAAAATTTATACTTGTTGGAAAGGTTGTGAAATCTACTTTTATAAAAATATTTTACAAAATTTATTTAGCATGTATTTTATTTTTTATAATTTTTTTTGTTTAGCAACTTATAAATATGAAATGAAAGCAAATAGAAATTACTTTACACAAAATGGGCAGTATCTCAAAACATAGATTTTCGACAGAAGCTACTATGACTATAGATAGATGCACTATACTTATGTATATAATAAATATTGGTGGAAATATTGAATGTTGGATAAAATGCTGAGGATATAAAATGAATGTGTTAAAAATTGTTTCGCGGACCCTTGGTAGTCTTCGGATCACAGATTAATAACCGCTGATCTAAGGCAACGGTAAATGAATGAATGAATGAATCGACAGGCAGACAGATGGACAGAATAGATGGATGGATGATTAGGTTGATGAGGGACACAGAAGAAAACGAATGGCGAATGCCTTCAATTGTATGTCTTTATATTTATTCTAAGCTTTTTCTTTTTTTTTCGATCGCCCCTTTTTATGAGTGAGCAATGCGCGTCTGTCTATCAAATGAAGGAGGAGGCAGCGTCGACTTCGCTGTGAGCGCCTACAGCGACGTCATCGCTGCCGAAAATAGCTTCGATCAGTAACTGAGCGGGCAAATGTAGGCGAAGAAAAGCCAAAGACTTTGGAAAAGTACAATACCAGCGATAGCAGCAGCAGCAGCAGCAGCAGCAACGAGGCAGTTTTAGAATATAATAAAATTCTAAAGGGCGCACGTATCATTTCTTGATTAGAAATTGAATTTGTGTTCGTGAGTAAGTTGTAGTAGTATAGTATGTAGTATGTATATAGACGTCGATCTTTGGTGTCTTTGCTTCCCGTTGCTTCGTTGTTGGCGTTGAGATTATTTTCTATTACATATTTTTATGTGTTGTTTTTTTTTTGTTTTGTTATTTTTTTGTTGTTGTAGACAAAAGTAGGCCAATGGGTCTCTGGGTGAGTGGTTTAGTTTTCATTTATCTGAGCAAGAAATTCTATTCTCCATGTATTTTTGGACAATTCCATGCATAGTGTTGTTGAAGGCCTATAAAATGTTGTATATGCTGCAGTTCTTTTCTTCACATTTTTTATTATTTCAATTGCTTTCTGTTTACAATGTAAATACAATAGTATCTGAGAGTATGAATGTACACATGTATCTTTTACTTTAATATCGAGGGCCTAGGCAAAACATTTTCGTAGTGTTTATTTTTCATTGGTTTTGCTCATTTTGTGCCTTTTGCTATAATTTCATTTAAACTAATTTTTTTTATTAAACATTTCAGTTTCCCTTTCGTTTTCCAATTTTTTTTTTTTTTTTACTTCATTTTTGTTTATATACTTTATAACACTAATGTCACTTCAGTCTGATGTTTGTTACACCTGAAAAGATCTAAGAACCCATTGACATTGGATGTACCATTTAGTACAATAATTTTATAGCAACATTTGCCTAGTTTTAGCATTTTAGTTTCGACTTTTAACATGGCCTACAAATAATGGCCCTAAATGGGATTTATGCCATTTCTTTTCATTTGTTTGTTTTTCAAAGACCCCAAAAAGAAATCCATTGAGACATGTCACTTCGGATTCCGGTCTATTTGATTTATCGCTTAGTTTTTGAGATTTCGAGATGTAATTTTGTAAATAGAATAAAATTTTCTACATAAAAATCATTTTTTATAGGAACTGTCGTAATTTCACCACTAGACAAAACAGTAATATGTGATGTAGTCCTTCAGTATACAAAGAAAATAGCTGAAATTGTGCACAAAGTCTCCTTTTTTTCAACAATTGTAATAAATTAGAGTTGGAAACCTTTATGAAGGTGAGAAAGAAAGTGTTAACCTTTTTTTTTTTGTATAAATGAACTCATAATTGATTGATTGAGAGGCTTTGAAAAAATATCTGAAATAAAATGAATTATTCATTATACTTCGCAGAACATATATATATGTATATATATATATACATGTATGTGCAGTGTATGTAAATTTCGGATAGACCAAAGTTAGGGTATTTTTTGATATTTTCTTCTTTTTTTTTTTAATTTTATGCATTCAAATTTATTTGTTTTTAATTGTTCGATGCTTTTATGACTTTCGCTTAAGTAAGTGAGCGTCTGAGCGACGTTGATTATCAATGAATGAATTGAAAGGAGCCCTGAGAAATCAGAAAAATTTAACTAAATCAGATACAAAAATATAAAAACCCAAAAAACAAAAAACTTAAAACTGAAAAGAAATGGCATAAATCCCATTTAGGGCCATTATTTGTAGGCCATGTTAAAAGTGGAAACTAAAATGCTAAAGCTAGGCAAATGTTGCTATAAAATTATTGTACTAAATGGTACATCAAATAACAAAGCGAACGAACGAGCGAACGATCGGCGATGTTGACCGAAAAAAGTATCTAGAGTTGGTCATCAAAGAAAAGAAAAAGCATCTTAAGCACTTCTTACATAATACATGATGACTGACTATATAAACAATAACAACAACAACAGCAGCAGCAGCAACAATAACAACAACAATAATAACAATAAAAAACAAAAAGGGTGCTATGTATCTTAGTAAGTATCTACTACATAGTCAAAGCCTAAATAGTCTTCAAGGCATGAAGCGTTGAAGAAAGACAAAATGAAAAAATAAATAATTTTTTTTTTTTTTTTCATTTTGTTAACTGAAAAAGTAAAACGGCGAAAAACAAACTTAAAAACTTAAAAGAAAATAGTTAAAAGAGTTTGTTGTTGTTGTTGTTGTGTGAAAAAGGTGAGTATGAAAAGATAGATAGATAGACATAGACAGCGATGCATTGTTGTCGTTGTTAGACATCACTGGCATAGAAAGTGAAACTGCGGTTAACAACAAAAATAGCAGCAGCAGCAGCAGCCACGATCAAGCGCTCACAGAAGTTAGCTCAGATACTCAGATACCTATTACTCAATCTGTGCTAAAAACGAGAAAAATGAACAAACAAACAAACAAACTAACGAATGAACGAACGAACGAATGAACGAAATGTGAAATAACCCACTTTTTTATTTTCATTATGGCTTTCAAAGCGCAACCAAAGTCGCCGTATTAACTGATGCTGGTGCTGTTTTGTATCTGTATCGGTATTTGTTGACTTGACTCTACAAAGTATATTTGACTGTCTTTCTATCTATGTATCTGTCTATCTATCTATCTATCTATCTATCTATGTATCTATGTGTCGTCTATCTATGCTTAGTATCAAACATAAATAAGTAGTAGTGAAGCCATTTGTGCATAACAACAAAAGACTGAAGAGGAAATTATTTTATGCTGCTGAAGTTTTCAGTCATTGCTGATGATCAATGACTTGAAGCTGCCAACTAGAAAAGCTTCATTGCATTCTACCTACAGAGTCTACAATAGATAGAAAAGATGAAACCTGAACTTGTACAAATCTAACATTTGCATTGCATATGAGTGAGTGAAACGATTGAGTGAGCAAACGCATAAGATCCAAGTACACAAATAATCACCAAAGATGAGAAGCTAAGAAATTCTATAGAATGAAGTGGTGTTGATTAGCCAAAGATACAAAACACAAAAGTATCTTATGTTGCCAAAAAATTATTAGACAACGAGATAAATGTGTAGCTGGGACAGTTACGACAGACAGCGTTGACAGTGCGCGACTCTTTGACAATAATGCAAAATGCCACCGATTCTAATGGTTTTCTTTCTTTTCATTTCTTTTTTGCCTCTCTGTCAATCTGTCTGTCTGACTGGCTGCCTGTCTCTCTACCTGACTGGGTGTCTGTTTGTCTATCTTTTTAATGGTTGAAATATGAAAATTTATGTATAAGTGCCACAAAGACCAATGGCTGAAAATGAAAGAAAGCTATCTAGTAAGTGAAGACAATCTGAAAAAGCAATTGGCAGTTGAGATTAGGAACATGCTGCGATTTGACTGAATAAGTGAAGGTCTTAAGATACAAAATGCTGTACAAAAATATACGTAATTCACTTTCTTTCTTTCTTTGCATCATCATTCAAATATCAAAATAAAAGGTTTCTTGATGCACACATCAAGTCATCGAGTGGACAAGGGAGACGAGGACTGGGGAAGGGTTAAAAGATACCAAGTGA
The DNA here is from genome assembly GCA_035041805.1 of Amiota mariae. Classification (NCBI taxonomy): domain Eukaryota; kingdom Metazoa; phylum Arthropoda; class Insecta; order Diptera; family Drosophilidae; genus Amiota; species Amiota mariae. Next base: position 1,885,631 of record JAWNKV010000287.1, read on the forward strand.
TTGATGAAAGCTAATTGCTTTTAGGGCGCATGCGTTTAGTGCCTGGCGGAGATCCGATTCAAATCGAATCGAATCGAACAGAACTGAACTGAACCGAACCGAAGACGTGGAAATAGTAAATTTCCAATGCATTTTGTGGGCGTTCATCATATTCATAAGCATCAAAACTCATCGAGTTATGTATGATTGATGATTGATGGATTGAATGATACAATTTTCTTGACATGTTCTAATCTTTAATAGGCCCCCAACCCAAATCAAAAAAATATTTTCAGTTAACAAATCAAAAGAAAAAAAGTGAAAGTTTTAAGCTTTAAATATTCAACTAAATAAATTTGAGTTTAATGTGATGGAGTGTGAGTGCGTGTGTGTGTGTGCGTGCATTGCACCTTTGGATATGTATTAACTCATAATTCTCGCATAAATTGTCTTCTGTTGCGTTTGTCATAAATTCATTAGATTCATTGGATTCATTGGTTTGACTGAGTACACTTTGCCAAATTTTAGCTCAATTACTGCCAACTCAAGCGCCAAAAATGAATACCACAACCGCCAACTGAAGGCAAATTAACGCACTAGACGCCGCACACTGGTATTCGTTCACCTCATAAAATATGATTTAATTTTGAAATACTTAATGTATTTTAAATTGACGACACAAGTTTTCTAATTCTGTTAAGTTTGGGAACAACAGAACAACAAATTTAAATTGTTATCAAATTCAACAGTTTCCATATTTATGTGTACATTATCTTATGTATAAAGCTCCAATAATCATAAGAAGATTAAGGAATCATGTTATAAGCTACAATTATTACCATTCTGTTTAGGAAATCTGAATGACAGTTGAATCTCATTAAGAAGGATTTTTGCAATAGTAAAGAAAAGTATTTCTCCTTCTGAGATAATTTTTTTTCAGCTCCACACCTAAATATACGATAAATGATCAATAATAATTCTACAAAATGTTTGTTTTTTTTTTATTCAATTCGATAAATGTATTTTTGTGTATCTTAAAAACATGTGTAGAAAAATCGAATTCCCAAATATACAATATTTTTTTAACAATTGACATTTTTCTATCCAATTATCGCAAATATTTCTTGACATATGTGAACCACTGTGCAATCATGTAAAACAAATAATGACAAGAATTGCTTTTATAGTAGGTACTTGTACATAATTGTCTATGCATCTTGTACTCGTATGTCTCGTGTCGTTCACTATGGCGGGCTTCTGCCTTGGGTGCTTATGGTGTGTTGTTTATTCGCAATGGGCAATGCGTCGTATGAGTTATGCGAATCTCGCCACAAACATGAAATATTCGCGACAAGCGACACTTTTAATTGTGGCAGCGTTAATTACGATCACCATATTTCCCCAAAAAATAAAAACTAAAACCAATATGACAACACCATAAATCCTCATCTCGATGCCTTCTTCGTTGTTCTCATATCTACTATGGTTAGAAGGGGTCGGACCTCTTCAGTGTGTATAGCCCGGATTGGTGGTGGTGCCCAGAACTGAATTGAAATCAAATGTATGTAAGAGATAAAACTACAAATAAACTATTGTCATTTAAAATGTTTTCAGAAGATAATTAATTAGTTTATTTATTAATATTTAAATTTGCATTTATACAATTTCATTATTTATTTATTTATTTATAAATTAAATGAGAACAATGCGTTTGCCTTAAAATTACAATAATTTTATATATTTTAAAGAAAACATAAAATAAGAAGTAGAGAAAAATTTTATTAAAAGCATTTTATTCTTTTTGTTTTACTTAAAATTAAAAAAAAATTTGCTAAGTCATTTTCTTTTACTTATCTACTAAATTTTTATTAATTATTATTACTATTTATTATTTTATTATTATAAGTGTGAATATAAGTGAATAAAAAAAATGAAAATGAATTAAATTAACTTAAATATTGCAATTTCTTTATTATTATTATTTTCTATATATTTTTCTATATAAAAAATAAAATCATTTTTAAGGTAAAAAAAGTTTGCGCTTGAAAAAAGATTTACATTTTTTTCTTAATTTATTAATTTCATTTAATTTTTTGTTATTTTATTTTCCTTTATTTTATTATATTTTATTTTTAGTTTTACTTTTAGTTTTAACTTCTTTGGCTTATCTTATTTATTTGTTTTTTTTTTTTTTTAAACTTATTTTATATTTAAATATATATTTATATTTTAATTTTAATTTTAAAATTAATTTGTTATTGTTGTTGTTGTTACTGCTGCTGTTAGTTTTGTTGTTGCGGTTATTAAGTACAAAAGTAGAACGGGAAAAATAGAAGAAAGATACAGTTAAAGAAAGAAGTATCTTCTAGAAAAAGATACTTGCACATTGTACATGATCAACAAACAAACAGTCAAAAAGCGAATAAATACAATGAAAATGATCAAAGGATCAACAGAGAACAAATTAAATCGAGGAATGCCACCGATTTGTTGATTTCAATTGAATTGAGTTAAGTTCAGTTGAGTTGATTGAACTTAAAAACTACAAGTACTCGGACCCATTCACACAAACACACATACATCTAGATACAATATCCTTCCATGCATCCATTTATCCATTCATGCATGCACAGATTTTTTATCACAACCAACCACTCCGAAACATCAAAATACAAGAAGACTCAGCTCCTATGCCAATTAACTCCTTCCTTTTCTATAAGCCATGATCATTTGTGTTGAGGAAACTACGACATACGCGACTCACTTCCGGATTTGTGTGATTCATAAGTTGCATGTAGATTTGTTTGTGCAGTTGCAGCTCGTTGGTCATCTCTTGGAGTTGGCGCAGAAGGGTATCCTTCTCTTTAAGCAGAGACTTGACCCGCTCTTCGACTTCGCGGGAACGAACTTTGGCCTTTTCGCGGGATTTACGTACAGCGATATTATTTCGTTCGCGCCGACGTCGATATTCTTCCGTACCCTTGTCAACGTGCTTGAGTGATGCTTTTCTCTGATGGTGAAGCTGTTTATTGTGATGTTTGAGCAGGTGTGCCCCGGCTGCCAGATGCGGCAGATTGTGATGAGCCAAAACGTTAGCGGATGTCAGTTGCGTGAAGTTGCCGTTGACTGAATTGTTATTGAGGTTGTTGTTGTTGTTGCCACCACCACCACCGCCATTACTATTGTTATTCGAGCCGTTGTTGTTGGCCAGACCATTGTTGGTCTGATAGGGATTATAGAGACCATTGACACCACCACCATTCGAAATAAAAGCTGCTGCAGTGATATTGTTAGCATTCGCCTCCTGCAAGTGACGCCGATAGTCGGGGTCGATGGGTTCCTCTTTTATAGTCGACGAATCTGAACCTACCGAAGAGTTCTCATCACTGGAGTGGTTACTGTAAGCGGCACCCGAATGCACCGCCTGTGGCATGTAGGCAAGTGCACCCCGACCATAGCCGCTATGCTGCTGAGTGCGCAATGTCTGTTGTTGGAGCTGCTGATGCTGTTGCAGCACTTTGGCTGCGGCACTGACCATGCCATTAGGTGGCAGTGTTGCTGAGAGGCCTCCAGGGCTGGCAACCATGTCACTGAAGATGCCCAACGCCTCGGGATCACGGAACTGATCGTCTATGAGGTGTTGCAGATCGAGTGTGATCTCCTGCGTTGTCAATTCATCGAGATCCGTTTGAGTGCTGTATTGCTGCAACATTTGTTTCTGCAACAAATTATTGACGCTCAAATTGTTCATGTTGGCATTGAGGACGCCACCATTGTTGTTATTATTAAGAGCAGCTGCAGCATGTTGCATTTGATTCATTGCATGTTGTTTGACCACAAGACCAGAATTTTGTTGCTGCTGTTGTTGCTGTTGTTGATGAAGATTTCCATTTCCATTCATGTTGCCAGCATTGCTGTTGTTGTTGTTGTTGGCATCCGTATTGGAGTTTTGGTTTTGGTTCTGGTTACTCTGATTTTGGTTTTGGCTCTGTGCACTGGACATCGCCGTCAGTGTAATCTGACCGATGGTCGCCTGTTGCGGCGCTTGCTTCTTCAGGTCGAGCTGCGACAGCGTTTGCACGGCGTCGTACATCTGTGGCGATTCCATGTTGAGCATCTTTAATTGTGCGAATGAGGGTAAAATCTTGATGCTTTTGAGGTAATCCTTGTATGTAAATTAAAACTTGATTTTCCTTAATCCTTTGAATGCTAAAACATCGCGTATTCAACGAACTAATGATTTTTGTTAAGTGAAACACAAACGAGCAATTTTCTTAATTACTTAATTGTCTTTTCTTTATTTTTCTAGATATTTCCCGAATTTTGTATTGTTTTAGTTTTTGTCGCACTTTTGTTAATATATATATATTTTTTTTAAGTTCTTTCAAATCAAATGAGGTAAGGAGGCGACTCTTTGGCTTCATTAAATTTTGGGTACTTTTTTCTTTATTTTCACATTAATCCTTTTTGTAGGGTTATATTTTTTCTTATTGTTTTGAAAATCAAGTCCAATTGATGAAGTCCCTTAATCACTTATCACTCTTTTTATTCATGTCTCATTTTGATTTTTTGAGGATTTTTATTTTATTTGTTTTTTGAAAATTTCCGTATTATTTTATTTCATTTCTTTTTGTTGTTTTTTTTTCTTGTTCGTTTTTAGTTTAGAAATTCTTTTTGTTTTCTTTGTTTTCTTCTTCTTGAATTAAATTCGGGTAATTTTTATTTTGTGTTTGAAAAAAACGATCGAAATGCACAAAAGTGCCGCGGCCACGCTTTGCTCAGCAACCGTCGTTCGACTGAAGTGTTTCACAAATGATGCAACAGATTTTATATATTTTCATTTAAAAGACGTGCGTCCACATCCGCTGCTCTTCGTTGCGCGAATGAATGCAGCCCTAACCCCAGCACCAGCACCACCAGCAACAGCAGCAGCAATAGAGAAGAGAAGAAGCCAGCAACGCAAGCAAATCAGCCGCTTGGGAGCCGTCGCCAAATATATGACGTCGTTGTCGTCAAAGTGACGAATCAAAATGCTTAGAAGAAGACTTTCATTTCAAAGAAAAGAGAATGAGAGCAGCCATTGCTAGTGTGAATACGAGAGAGTGAGCGTGTATTTTATGTGAATTACTCCTGAATCTAAAGAAAGAACCGTTATAAAGCACAAAACGACTCAAATACACGAAGACTACAAACGAGCGAATCGAAGTTAAGTGAAGTAAATGAAGTTGTGTTGCTTTGCTCTAAGACGTTTGCGCCGCGTATGCGTCCGAACTTTACAATTGGAAAATTGTAACTGTGACAAGCGCACAAAACCCAAAAGCCCAAAAGTCTTCAGCGCAGTCAAAAGCCAACAAAACAAAAGCAACAACAACAACAAAAATAATTAAGCACAACAAAAGCACGCGCGCATGTAACACTCACACACATGTTAAATATTAGTCACACACACAAACACACATACAGGTAGTTGTTCCGTTGTTATTATTATTGCTTTATGGCAACAGCAACAGCAACAACTTTAACTTCGTTGCCTTTATTTACTTAACTTTTGACTGTGCCGAATAAACGAACGACCGTCGCCGATATACGGACTCATTCCTCAGTAGACAAAGATTTTGTGTTTAGCGGCGGCAACTACCTGTGGATACCAACAAAAACTAACAATTTACAGGCAATGAGAGCGAAAGCAAACACGAGAGAGTTGAAATTATTTTATAGAGAGGGAGAGTGATCGAGAGAGATCGTACGAAGTTGTGCATTCGAAAGCAAAAGTTTTTCCCAATCACTTTTACTCTCGATTGAATCGAAACGAGTGAATGAAGTCTTTTGTCGAAGATAAAATTGACAGAAATAGTAAAACCCAAACTGCTGTGGCAATTGCTTAATGCAAGTTTACTTTAAAGTAAACAAGAATGATGATGATAATTCGCATTTTCTGAGTTTTTAAGTCAAGTGATTCTCAACTCATGTGCCACGAGTTATATGAGAATGTAGTTACTAAAATATTCCAAACTTTGATTCTAAAAGAAATCGTCCAAGGTCCCCAGATCAGTCAACCACTTGGATTTGATAGTGGATTTAGATAAGGCCATGACTCAAATCACTCATGATGCGACCATTGATTCGAATCACAATCGATAAAAAACACAAGGAAAATGAAGTCATTCAAGGGTTGTTGGTTAATTTCTGCCTTTTTTTTATGTAATTTTCGACTGTCTTTCTCTTTCTTTTGTTGCACTCCAACATTAAACAGCTGATCATTGCACAAAACAATTTGAATTAACTTTTAAATTTTAATAAAATTATAAATTATAATTATGTGTTTGCATATTCTGCGATTTTGTCTAAATGTCAAAATTATGCTTTATTAACCGCCACTTCAAGTGGTGCAAAATTACTTTGTCTATCGTGATTCAGTCCTGTCTAAATCCACTATAATTCAAGAGATTCTCAAGTCATTTGCCACGAGTTACGTATATGAGAATGTAGTTACTAAAAGATTCCAAACGTCGATCCTAAAAGAAATCGTCACCGGTTCTTAGATCAGTCACCCTCTTGTATTTGAGATTATAGGAATGAAATCGAATCCTAAAACAATAAGTATTTATTTATTTATTTATAAATAAAAACTACAAAAACAAAAATTTGGGGCACTAGCATCGATGGCTATCGGCGCAATAAATAAATTTAATTTTACCATGACTACGAAACGAACTATTGCTCACTTGGGTTTTTAATTTTTTTTGTTTTATTTTTTTTTTTTTTTTTTTGTTTAATCATTGCAATGATGCATGAGCACAAATGATGAGCAAGAACAACATTTCACAAATGTACAGACATGACATATTTGATATCCCTCAACATGCTGACCATGACAATGATCATTGCAATTTCATTCTTTCCCTACAAATGGCTTGAATATCTAATGTTTCAGCAAGATAGGATATTGTGAGGATCTTACTAACACCGAGTTCTGTGGAAGATATTGCAAGGAAACTGGCATAAAGCAAAATTATGCTTTATTAACCGCCACTTCAAGTGGTGCAAAATTACTTTGTCCATCGTTTTCATTAAAGCAACAGATCAATTAAATTGAACCCATCACTTTGGCTTTGCCATTGTGTGTGACGTCATATCTCAGTTTCTTTTCACTTCATTCGTTTTCACTTCATGGAACAACAACACTAACAATGGCAACAATCATGATCAGCTGTTCTCTTGCAGTGTTGCACGAGTTAAGATTTTATCCTCATCGTCATCTGCGTCTTCTAAGTTTTCCTTTTGTCTTAAATTAAACTGAGTTGCGCATGCGTTACGTTGGTTTTTACACATTTAAATGTACACGAGAGCCGAACAAAACCGATTGAAGTAAACTTTTGTTTTCATTTGTATGCTTTCAGTTTTTTTCTGTCTTCAGCAACTTCTCCTCTTCTACTTAGTACAACGAGTATAACTTATTTTTTTTCCAATCAAAAATCTTCAAATTAATTTGGCGGCAAAAAGACGCAACGAACGTCTAACGACGCTTCTCGTAATCTTCACACACACACACACACACACACACACACACACACACAAGAATGTAGGTAGTTATGAATTTTGTCTCGTTTAGTTTGATTTTCTTTTGCTTTTCGTTTTTTTTTTGTTTTATTTTCAAAACAAATTTGAAATGAAAATAAAAAATTATGAAATCACCAAAATTAGCACGGGGCTCCGTCTCAGTCTATATTTTTTCCCTACTATTTAAACGTTCGCTTAATTTTGTGGGCCTCTCTCTTTTTCTTTTTCTTTTTCTCTTTCTTTTTCTTTTTCTTTTTGTTTTCATTTTTCGTTTTGTTTTCTTTCCATTTTTTGATTTATTTTTGTGTGTGTTTTTGTGTGTGTGTTAATTATTTAATGAATTCAAGAGCAATTTTGACTTGAATGCGCTTGAAAATCTAAAGTAAAAGTGAAAACTGGGATAAAACCATTTTAAATGAGGTCATATGGATTTTAAAATTAATGGAGAGATATTGTTGCAATAATGTATATCCTTCGTTCAAAAGGACCATCAAGCAATACTAAGAAGGAAAGTAGCCGCAAACCATCTAGAAACGTCCTTCTGTTGAACATTTTTGTTCAGGACTTCAGGTTTCCCTGTAGTTCTTGATTTCCATTAGTTCCACAATTAGTCCATACTAACGGCTACAGCAAGAACTTCTTGGTTGTATTAAGCACCTACAAAGCCATTGGACGTATAGTTTTTAACAACGCTGCTTCTTTTTGGTTTCATTTTACGCATTCATTTTTCTTACGACCATCACAGCACTATTAATCCGACTCAAACCATAGACTAAGAAACTACTAGATTGGTCAACTCTCTCTCTCTCCCTCTCTCTGTTATGTTACTCGCATAAATTCGCCCGCCTATATTTTCCCAACAACAATTTCACACAATTTCTTCAAAACTTTTGTTTCGAAAATCTCTATTCATTCTAGTATTTTATTGTACTTTACATTTTTGTTATTATTTTTAAATCTATCTACCTCTTTTTTATTCCTTTAAATTATTTGTAGCCCCTTACTGCTGCAACGACAACACAAATTACTCATACGCCATGTAGTTAAGTCGAGTTATTATCATAAATGTATGAAATTATTTACAATTTGACCGATTAAATTGTTGCACTTTCATATTACAAGTTCCTTTCCTTCCTCCAACGTCTTCTTCTTCTTCTTCTTTATCATCTCATTATTTAGCTTATCGGTCAAATTGAAAATGAATTCCAATTTCAATTGTTAATCATCAACCAACGATAACCAACGATCACCAATGATGACTATGAAAATGACACAACTTCAATTGAACTGTTTCTCTTTTGTCTCTTTGTGATGGTTGTTTTGATTACCCCATGCTGCTGCGCAATGGGTTCCGGTTCTCGAGGTGTGTTCCACCTTCCTTGTTGTTATTGCATTGATATTGAGATTACTGTTCCTGGATTGACACATTCGATGAAGTACATGCAATAAACATTGGATTTTTATCAAAGATAAAATAAAAAACAAAGGTGCGTTCTGACTGCTTTTTGATGCCATTTATTCATATTCATTTGTATATATGTATAATATGTATTTGATTATAATTATGCAATCTGATCAGCATAACGCAATATCCTATCAGATTTAATCCGATTCAATAAATAAATATTTAGTAATCAATAGTTGGACAATTACAAATAATAATTTAAAAACATATTAAATATGCATACGCAATTCTCTGATTCATACTTTCTTCTTTTACTATTACTTACTATTGGAATCTCTTTCCTCCCATCCATTTCTTTCTCTCCCTCACACCTTCCACTTTTCTTGCTTCTTCTCTTCAAATTTGAATATTTCAATATTTCATTTGATTAGAATAAACTTGTAAAAATAATAGTCTTTCACATGAAAAAAATATCTATATATAAAAAGTAATTCGTATTGGAAAGGATAACTTATAATAATCTAATTCCCCAATCCTCTGCTCTGGAATACTATCTGCTGCCATTGTAAACTCGCTTCAGGGAGTTTTTTCCACTCTCATTGCCAACTTTCCAACAAGATGGAAAATACAAGATAACTCAAACGAAACTCAGACTATATTTTTCTAAAGGTGGCGTATACATTTAATTCGTGTAGACGTGAGATGGAAAAGTGATTTTAGATAAAAAACGTTTAATCAAGGAACACATTAATTGCATCAATAAAAAAAAGTATATTTTGATAAACAGAAACTCTCATCGTAATATAGAGAACAAACAAATTGTATCTAGTTAAATCAATTTTTCGAGCTGTTATGTTTCACGGAGCCCCAGTTTGGACATGGTGGTTATATCGCAGTGAATAGTTAAGTTGCTGGTGACCTTTTGTTTAGAAGGTCATTAGGGTGGAACCTCTTTAATCGGCATCAGTTCACGCCATGCCATGGGTGAGGGTTGGGTGACTTTGCAGTGTTTGTTGATGACGATTTCTGTTTTGCAGGACTTCGTCGCGCACCGTGGTCATCCTTAGGACTCTGTGCAGGATAGTGTTGCGCACAATCCAAGGAGCCTCAGTTATGCAGTGAAGCGCCTTGTTTTCGCAAGCCTGGACTCTCTGATGGTAACTATATGATGAGTTCAATTTTTTTAATATTACAGGTCAATTGAATTCATGTTTTTCTATAGATAGAAACATGTTTCTGCCAGAAATTTTGGGAACAATTGATATAGTAAAATAATTGCTTAGACTCTGTGCAAATTATCGATTTGATACATATAAGTATCAGAAAAATCAAAGAAATTTAAGCAACAAAATGATTAATATCTTTAGCACTACACGTAAGTGTGTGAATAAGGTGAATACAATAAATATGTATATTTGCAAAAGAATAATAATAATAATAAAAAAAAAATTAATAAACAGAAAAAAGCGAAGAAAAATTCACACTTAACCGAAATGCAAACTTTTATTATCAGACAACAACAACAATACCAACAACAAATCTTTTGGCAACGACTGATAAGGGAATCAAAACAAAACCAAACCAAAGAAAACAAAACAAAACATTCAGACACGTTAACAGCAAGCGATCATTGCACCCACCGTCATACCAAAGTTGGCCAAAACACACATACATGGAAAAAATTAGTGAGAAAAAAAAACACAAATAAAATTACAAGAATATGAGCAAGTAACATCAAATCAATGCTAAATTAATTATGACAAATGCTTAGAGATGCATATACTTATTGTACATAAATTTACACCACTCATAGATACAATTTTATATATGATACACTAATACACTTGTATTAGTATTTTTGATTGTTCATACTCACATTTCTTTGTTTGTTACTATCATTAATTTCATTTTTTACTTCCTTAAATTTGAACCCATTGAAATGAACTTATTCTTTTTGTCTTATTTTGTGGAAATTCAAAACCGTTTGACAATTGTAAATCGCAAATACAATAAAAATACTAAAGAAAGAAAGAAGTTCAACCATCTTCTGGTTTTGACATTAAGTTAAGAACATATAAGAATACTTGTATTTTCATTTGATTAAACAGAAATTTTGATTGGATCCCGTTAATTTCTATTAACAATTTTTTCAAATGAATTTCAAACCAACACAGGTTTTCTTGATCTTTTCTTTCTCAGAAACAACTCCAGGCGGAGTAAAGTGATTTTTGTATGAAAAATATTATTATTGTATTATTATTTTCTTGTTCATAAACATTTTTAAGTGATTTTCTGTAGGATCAGCAAAAAGTAGAAATTGTCATTGCCGATTTGACGAATTCGCTGCCATCGAAGTTTGCAAGAAGTTCACATCGCTTTCTTCTGTGCTTCGTTTCGTTTTATTTTGTTTTGTATTTTTCTCAAGAAGAGAACCAAATCAACTACTATTTAGAGTTCGAATGAGTTCTTTGACCCCGATTCTGGACAAATTACACTGAGAATTATTAATTATTATTCCTAGTAATCAAAAAAAAAATAATTCTTAATAATTTGCTTATGGAAAATTGAAGAATACATACGTATTTATAAATGAAAAAATATTATTTGGTCATGAACTTAAATTTGAGTGATGTGACTAATAGATGGCGCTTTTGTTGCTACTAAATACATAGTGCATTTCAATCTTTTAGCAGTTCTATTAAAACCATCGCAACTTGATAGATAAAAATATAATTGAAAATCTTCGCAAATCTTTGTGAGGTGATTTTCATACAATTTATTCATCTTAATCTTTATATAATAAGTCAGTCATATGGATTTATTTCAGTTTTGTTGGTTTTTATTTGTGAGTGAGACAAAAAAAAAAAACTGTATATCGACACTAAAACTGTTTTCACTGCTGATATTCAAACTGTGTTCTCTGTTGATACTCAAACTGTAGACTTTACTGTTAAGCAAAAATGGGAATTTGTGAAGTGAATAAAATATTTCAAATAATAGGGGATTGATCGTGAAAACACTATAAGGAGTCTTCACGAAAACGTGTAAGCAAAAAAAAAAACAATTTAAAGACCCAATCGGTCTTCTTGAAATGGTTGAACGTTAGTGATTCACAATCTGAACCTGGCTCTCATTCCATTGCGGAAACATAGAGACAAATCTGTATCACATTTTACTAAGAACACTTCACTGTACTCCGTTTAAAAAATTTGCATTTCGATATGTAAAAAATTAATCTAATATATTTTCTAGAAATGAAATAAATATCCGGTACCCGACCTATCCGGTCCAAATTTAATATCCGGCCGGATACCTGATAGTAAACAAGTACAAGATTGGCCGGATATCCGGCAAAACAGCTATCCGTTTGATCTGTGAAAAACAGTGCATTATTTCATACATGAAAAAATATTGATATAATATAGTTTGTGTACAAAAAAAAACTGTTATTTATTCCATGTAGAAAAGGGATATGATAACAAGCGGAGCAATTGCACATACAGCAAGTCATTATTGAATTGAATTTTGGAAAAAATTGACCAAATTTATTTATGTGACAAATTTCGTTTTGCGCCATCTATTGAGAAATTAGGAATAATTGGACTGTGAGTTTAAAAATTGTATTTGTTAACTTTACATGATTCTTTTTCTTTAATATAGAATTCAAATTTAAATCTCCTCACAAGTTCTTATTGCTGTTTCATATCTTTGTTAATACATTTATTTATTGGTCTTTGCTTATTAAGTGGGGATAGAGCGCCATCTACTATGTTTGGTCAGTGCTGCCAAGCTGCAGTTCAGTTTAACGAGTAAAGTCGTCGACAAGGTGTCATGAGTGATTTTTTTGATTAGCTTAAAAAATAACTGTCGGAATGGGTGGAATAATGGAACGATAATTTCATTTAACTCAAAACGCATGACCATTTTCGTTTTTTAAAATAATTTAATGTTTATTTGATTTTTCTACATAAATTTTTTGTTTGTTAATTTTGCTTTTTGTTGATTTATATTAATTTTAAAATGTTTTTTTGTTCTTTTACAAAATATAATATATTGCAATTACACGGATTCCAAATACGAAACTTTAATTTTGTTTTATATCACTTGAAATTTACACGTAGTCCTTGTCCGGGTACCTATTATTACATTTGTGCTGTAATGGATTTAGAAAACATAATTATGAAAACAATACGCGTTTTTCCTGGTCCTGGAGTAACTGGGTGGGTATAAAAATGTGTTCGGAGTGCAAAGGATTCAAATGTAGTTAGTTTCGGAAGAAAATTTACACAGCATTTGCATGATTAGAAATATGTGTATTAATGCAAAAAATTATTAAAGAGTATCATATTATTATTATTAAGTAATAGTACTGGTTTGAATTTTTATTCGATTTATTATGCAAACTTGGTTTAATACAGTTCAGTTTGTTTTGAGAAATTGTCTTCAAATCACACGCCGAAGAACTTTTCATGATCTCAATGCCTCCAAATTGCTTTACATTTCGCACTTTGGCAGCATAGAATGTTTGACAAGAAGAGGAAGATAAACCTTTGAATGGGCGCCGCCCTTCTATAGATGGAGTGACACACATATTATTGTTGTTTATTGATTTATTAAAAAAAAATTAAAATTAAGTAAGGATAAGAAGTGCACCACCAGGAAAAACGATCTTCTAAAAACTAAGCGTTAACCAGGCAAGTATTAAAATTATTGCATAGTCTTTGGTTCCCAGCTTTTCATAAATCAAATTAACACCCATGAATCTTAACACTGAAATCAAAAAGTATTTTTCGTCAAATACTTAATTAAAAAGGAGAACTAATTTTCATTTAATTTTTGTACTCTCTGTAAGTAAGTTTGTCATAAAATTTGTAACACACAGAAGGAGACCTCATTAAGTAATTATATTCTTGATCAGCGCGACGAAACGAGTTGATCTAGTCATGTCCGTCTGTCCGTCTGTCCTTATATTCGTCTGTCTGACTGGCTATCTGTTCGTCTGTTCTTCTATCCGTCTGTCTGTCTGTCCGTCTGTCTGGATGTATGCATACTAGCCCCTCAGTTTTTGATCTAGAGAGCTGCACGGAGCTTTCTTTTTACTATACGCAGTACTTTTGTCATAATCAGCCGAATCGGACCACTAGACCCAAATTTATGTTCTTGTTAGAAAAACCTTTTTGTTTTTTGTAAAGACCAAATTAAAGTTCTTATTAGAAAAACTAATTTGTTTTTTGTACTATCGATAAATAAATTTCAAGATTCTCGGTTTCCTTTATACAATATATTCTTATAAAGGAAATCTTCCAACAATTGATTTAAGATTTCAGATCAGTATGCTATTCCGCAAATGTCAGTACTACTTATAGCGCTGAAAGTGTCTTGGGTGGAATTATATATATTATTCTTTACAGAGAAGAAGTTTATTTCCATGCTTAAAAATCTTTTTATAGAGACAAGTTTAAATATTAATATGTATGTAGATTATCAAAAAACTTCATTGCCAAGAAGAAGTCGACTGTATTAATGTCGATTATTTTGATTGAGTATTTTTTGTTTTTGTTTTGTTTTTTTAAGAAAAATATTAGATTACAGTTGATTTAAATTTATTTGAATTAATTATTTTTAATCTTAAATTAATTGTAGCTTTTAGTTTCCTCAACTAACTTTATGACTGTTGCTTATTTCATGACTCTTATTGATTTTTCGCACTTAACTTAATCGTTTGCTTTAATGATTCGCGATCTTTGTATCGATTTTTTTTTGTGAATTCGTTCTATATACAATCAGTATATTTTATAATTACATATATGTACTCGTTGTAACAATGTGACTAAAATAATAATAATAATAATTATGACTAATTATCACATAAATAACTTAATTTAATGGAAGATTTGTTTTGAATGTTTTGTCTATGTTTGTGTTTTTGAACTGTTTGAATGAGTCATTGAGTGAGAGAGTGAGTGAGTGAGTGATTGAGTGAGTATTTTGTTGCTTCCAATCGAATTCAATCCAAGAATTGATTGTGACATCCTATCATCCTGTTAGCCATAGCCGAGCAGATATTTGGGCAGATAAGTTATCGATGAGAGGAGACTGTAACTGTTCAATATTTATTTTATTATCATTTGGAGGAACAAAATAAAGTAAAATCAATTTTTCAGCAAAAAATGTTTCTTTTATTAATAAATTATTTGATTCCAAGACCTTTTACCAAATAACTAGTTAATATGTAGTATGTAACTTAATGTAAGTATTCTTATATATTCTAAGTATATTTTTTTTTAATTTTGTAATAATTTGTGTTGGGTTAGTTGTATCGATCACCTCATGTATAATCAACCAATGGTGTATATAACATCCGGTGCCTCCCACTTCGTTGTCGTTTCAACCCCTTGAGTCCGCTTTTGCTCACTAGAACTATCGATATCCATCACCAGATCAATTCTGTGCAGGTTTTAGTAAAAAAGAAGAAAGATATATATTTGCCAACACCATATTAAGATAAATAGAATTCAATTTGATTGAATATTATACAATGAGTAAATGTACCAAAATACCAAGCAAAAAATCAAGCAACACCAATGAGACAATAGACAAGACTTTCTCATAGAAATCAATTGCTGTCTCAAAAGTACGATTAGAAATGCTGAAAGGCAGCATTATCCTTTAATAATCACATATCATAGACAGATTAAACGAATGAGTTGTTTGGGTTTAGAATGCAATATATGGTAGAAACGAGTTTTTAATAAGAACATCATGTTGAAAGCAGTACATACGAGTTGGTAAGGCCACGATAGAACCATGACTTCCATGATTTTGAAGACCCCTCATCGATCTTCGATTCGACCCCCTGGCAGAAATGTTTGCGATCGTGCGATCGTCCGCTCTTGCAATCACAAAGCAAGCGCTTCTTACACTCAGCGTCACAAGTGGGACGTTCTGGTGAGTTCTTCCAATAATTTCTATGAAAAATAAATACCAAAATTATTTATTTCATTTGTCTAATGAATATTTTACGTTTACAATATGTACTCACTTGTAGTAAAGTTCAAAGAGTTCTTGATTATTGGTCATGTCATTGATAAGAGTATCCCAGTCAACCGGACGTAAGGCTTTCATATTGTAAGCCGCTCTCGCTGTGTACAGTTTATACCAAATTGGGTAATCATAGAGATTCGCTTCCTTGAGATTCATAATCCAAGACTCATGATCGACGACCAATCGTGTTGTGGTGTCATGATCGCCATCAACATAGTAAATGCGATAACCTGGATTTAGATCATAGTATGGCGACACTGAAGGTCCAATGTAAGCAATGCTATTTGGATGACCTGAAATTATAACAATAAAGTTATTAATTTGATTAATGATTAAATGATTGACGGATCAATTTACTTAGATCATGAGGATCGTAGAACATTTCAAATTCATCGAAATGCGTGTGTCCATAGAATTGAGCCGTAATTATGCCTTCGTAACGTGAGATGATCTTATAGAAGTTGCGTGACCATACCTTTAGGCAATCAGAGTGTCCTGGTGGTATATGACCGATAATGTGCACCTTTTCGTTAGAGAACTCGGCACTTTGTAATTCATAAATAAACCATTGCAGCTCCGTTGCTGGATCTGTGGAATTTAGTAGAAGCCACCAGTTCTTATTGTTGCAGTAGTTCATATTAAGCGAGATAATGCGAAAACCGGGGCGCACTAGAACCGAATAAAACGCCCCTCTGCGAACTGTGTGAGAAACACTTTGAGGCAACCAACGCCTCCACTGTACATCCAGTTCATCGTAGAGCCAATTAATTGAGATATCCACTTGATTTACATAGGGCGGTGGGAAACTATTTACCGGGGCACTCTCATGATTTCCCAGTGCAGGAAATATTGGCACCCCTGGGAATTTCTCGGTCATTTGTTTAACAGTCTCTTTGATGATTTCCAAATTCTCTTCCTTCGTTTGATTCCAAACATCATGTGGTGGCAGATCCCCAGTCCATAAAATGTAATCGATATCCTTATGCGTGTCTGCAATGTGTGCCAGCATATGGTCGACGGTACGTTTCGGCGTATCACATTTGCGGTAGTCACCCCACTTGCCTGCAGCCGCATTCGGATTGGCCGGACGACCACTGCTTAGACGGCAACATAGTGGCTCATTGCAGTCTGCATTTGATCCCTCAACGTAATGTGGATCATAATGTGTGTCTGAGATGTGAAGAACTTTGAAGAAGGGTGCTGCCTCTTTTGGAACAGACACTTCAGCTATTGGAGGCTTTGGCACTGGTGGAAAGATGACCTCCCACTCGTGATAGGGATTATAGACATCACCACAACCGTCACCAATTACGAAACTACACAGTTCATCTGGGCCGAGATTGACACGCTGCAGTACGTAAATGACCTCGCTGCCGAAGAGATTTGATACACCCTCACAAACGCGCGGACTTTGTATGTTTAGGTTAACACAAAACTGGAAAATCATCTTCATGATTTCAGCTTCGGTCTTTCCCGCTTTAATATAATGCTGCAGCAGACCAGCACCGGCTTTACAAGCCGTGCACGAGACCTTTGACATAACGCTGTTCTCGATCTCATAGGCAACCTGCTTCAAGTTGAACAACTTCAGCGCTTTGTCCACAAATGGCGGATAGGTGAGGCCGTCTCCAATGGACGCGGTGTCATACCACAACATGCGTCCCATTGTGCGATTGCGCTTGAGTTGACTCAACCGCTCCAGAAACTCTTCATCACTATCCGACGGTTCGCTGTTTGTCCGATTTGGAAAATGCTTTAGCATTAGATGAGGCGTAATGCTCCGCGGTTGTTCTGCGATCGGCCAATTATCCTCCGGAGTAGTCCAGTTAATGGGCGCAGGGCCATTGGCGTAAAGGAATGGAAAACCTTTAAATCAAAAGCAGATGCCACTTGTAGAATAAGTAGTTGGAAATTATCTAATCGACTTACCGTTCGCCCAGGTCCAGTTGCAAATGATGATAGCAATGAGCAAGCATATTCGGTGAAAGAAACGACGTTGTGTCATAATTATGCTGCAAACGAAGTCAAGTAAAGATGAGTTGAGTTGAAGTGCGATGAAGGTGAAGGTGGAGTGAAGCAAAGTAGAGAGTTGTTGATGGAGATTCGTTGCAGCCACAGGTGCTACTTTAGCTTCCAAACATGCACACAGTTATCTAATCTGATCTATATTTTTCTTTTTAAAAAAACAAAAAAAAAAAAAAATGGAAAAGATTTTATAAGCTCGTTTGGACATTACATTCCCATTCAACCCCCACTTATTTGACTAGTAAGGAGAGAGTCTATTCATTATTTTTATCGAATTAGTTAATTATGATGTAAAATAAGAAATGATGAAATTTAGTAATTTCATTGATAGTCCAAATAAAATAATCCTGATCCGTACCTATGACAAAGGTTTGCAGGTTTGAATAGAAAATGTTTGGCTGAATTCAACTACAAATTCTGTTTATTGTCATCTCAATTATTTTGTGTAATTATCCATTGTTACTAATTTAATTTACTGTGTTACTTTTTTTTATCGTGAGATCCGAAATCACTGAGGCATGAAATTAAAAGCAGAATACCGCAACAGAAACGGTAGCGATACAAACTATCCAAATACAAAGATTCAGAGTGATCTACCTAACTGGTTATTTAGAGTTAGAGTTGGACACTTTCATTTTCCTTGCCCTCGGCCGTAATTAGCTGTAAAATTCAAACGAACCCCGAAAAAAGATATAAATTTCATTGGAACAAATCACGAACGCGTGCCACATTATTAAAAACCCATTAAGAGAGCTGCAACGGATCGTAGTTAGTAATGTCTGGCGCCGAATTTTTGGAAATCGATTGTTCATTCACGGGTTCGGATTCGTTGCTCGTTGCTCGCTGTCATTTGTCTGTTGTCTGTAGCTCTTTTCCAGACTTTCGTTGTATTATTTAGCACATTTTCTTTTGTTCACATTGAATTGAATTTTGGGTTTCGATGACTATGAAGCGACGGCAACAACATTTTGTTTTCAATTTTGTTTTTGATTAAGAAATTTTTTCGGCCCAAAAGAAAGTGAAAGTTTTAGACTACAACAATATTTTTGGGTGCGTATAGTGAGCGCTACATTTTTGGTAATTCGAAAAATATCAAAGAAAGAAAGCATACAAAGAACGACAACTCAATTGTTTATGGATTTTTGTGCCAAATTTGAAATGACGAAAATGTTGATGAGTGATGGCAGAAGACACTGAAACTAACCACGTGCTTAGTGCATCTTAAGTCCAGAAACCAGTTTCAAGTATTTATGCTTATAGCATGAAACTTGTTTCTCATGTTGCGAATTTGTTATTATTTTTTCTTTTGTTTTTCTTCAATTTTATAAAGACATCAACTTTCTGTTTACCAAGTGTGACAGATATCAACCGACGAATTCAGTTCAGATTTTGTTGTAATTGTTGTTTTTAAACTCAAAAATCCAGTAATTTCTATAGAGTTTTTCAGCCATAAAGACTTCATTTGGAAATCACACACACACACACACACACACACACATACACACACACGAAACCTTGTACTAACTAACTACATTTAAATAGTCTTATTTTTTGACCTTGTACTCACTCCTAGTGATAGACCACAATATCCATATAATAAGTAAAGGGACAGGTAGACAAGCAAAGACACAGATGACAGCCATCATCGTTTGTCTTTCCAAAGACCTCGTTTGGTTACTCACCTGCTAAATGTTTTTCAAAACAATATAATACATAAGTAAATTCCCGAATTTAGTCACTTTAATTTGGTATCGCTTGCTATCACTTTCGGTTTACACTCATTATTTAGCGCCTTTCTTACACTTTACACTTTCGTTTTTACTTTCAAAAGAAAACAAAAATCAAAAAAAAAAAAAAGAAATGAACTCAAATTTGTCTTGTTGTTATTGTTATTGTTGTTAATGATGATTTTGTCATTATGTTGCAATTTCTTCTTTTTTTATTTTATTTATTTTTTTTTGTTTCATTCATGTGACATTTATATCGATTTCACTCTCAGAGACCACAAAACAATGGTCAATGAATCTTGGGAGGCCAACGCTCGACAGTAAACTGGACAACTCAAAGTAATTACAATAGTATATACAATAAACGAGCCGTGAACAACGTCAGCTGACCACAGACCCCTAAACAAAATCAACAAATAAACGAACATTGTATGGATCTACAATAGGCGAAGTCTGAGTCTGTCTTGACAATGCACAGTGGTTCACATAATTAATTGAAATGTAAAGTCATTGATTCCTTCGCATGGACATTTTTAAAATTTTATCTCATATGAAATTTTGAGAGATAATACAAATTTTAAATGCAATAACATCATTTGGTTAAGGAAACTTTCTTTCCCTTTTAATACATCTGTACATGAACTATCGCTAAAGGAAGCGAAAATGATTAAACCGGACTGATTACATCGCAAATAAAGAGACATCCAATAATATCCATACTCTTCATAATCATATGCCATCGGAATATGAATACATTTTTTGGCACATAATACTGTTATCACATTCCTTATCATCTTAGTTCCCATGAAAATCAATTTATCATAAACTTAATACCTCTTATGATATTCCTTATCATGTTGGTTCCTGTGAATACTCGTATCAATTTGTCATAAACTCAACTAGAATAAAAAAAAAAATAAATATTATAATATGAATTACTAACAAAAGCGTCATCTCGGCCAAGACAAAAGATTTGCATTAAAAATAAAGAGATAAAATATGTAGATAGATTGAGAAATCAAAAATATGGGTAGTCGTCAGTCGAACCACTGTGCGTGCGTTTATTACTACTACAACACTATTACATATATACGTATAATAAGTTTATGTGTCATCTTCAGTTTCAGTTCGTGTGACATTCAAACACATTTGATTAAAACCGTAACTTGTTTTATAGTATTTTTTGTTGAATATTTTTACAATGCGACAGAACGACAGAATGTCAGACGTGATGATTGCTTTTGCGTATGGGGTGGGAGGAGGAAGTTTTTACGCAGGTCGGGAAGGCAAACATGCAGATGGACAGGCGGACTACTTATGAAATTAAAGAAAAAAACATAGGCGTACCGAGGGGGCTGGAGAGGCAGCTAAACATCTTCTGCACGTAAATTGCAGCCACTTGGGCAGACATATTAAGTAGTAAATGTTAAATGATGCTTTATTGACAGCTGTTTGAGGGAGGGGGATCTCTATTTCTATCTCTATCCCCTTGTCTATCTGTCAAAGTCTGGGAACGCCTATGTAAAGACATGAAACTTATGGGAATTCGACAGCTGTTTGAGGAAGGGGATCTCTCTTTCTCTCAACCTATCTCTCTTTCTCTCTCTATCTCTCTCACTTTGTCTATCTGTAATATTATTTCAAATGGAAAATAAAAAAATTAAGAAGAAATAAAACATAAACAATTTAATTTGTTCAATTGAATTGAAATCGATATAGTAAAACACTACTGACTCGTTCTCACATTGAATAAGTAAACAATCCATTTAATCAGGTGACATATGAGATTGAATTGAGTTGAAACTAAACCTGTACAACAAGTTGACTGCACTGGTCGATTGAACTGGACTAGACTGATAACGGTAACATTGTCGTCAAATGAATTTTATAATGTCGCAAATAAGGTCAATCATTCTCATATGCCATCCGAAAACGAATAAATTTTTCAAAAATGTGTCATTATCACATTCCTTATCATTACCACCAACAAGAAAATCATCATCAACATCATCATTATTAGCATACTAAAACACACACCTAGTAGTACTAGTGTGAATGGATGATTCAATGTTATGAATTAACCTATGAGTGTCATACGAACGATATAGTGTAGTATAGTCGTATCTATAGATACAATTATGAGATGCATGTACGAGTATGTGTTTGAGGGTGTGTATTATTGTGAATATTTTGTTACTGGTCATTGAAAGAAGTCAGAATCAAAACTAAAAAAATCACTGTTGAACCAGGTACAGATTGGATTTTGTGCATTGTTGAATGTACATAAAATTTAAATTTTTTTTTTCTTGTTGTTTTTGTTAAACAATTGTAATCTCTATCACTGTAATTGTTGTTGTTTGCATGTAGCTTAAAAAAGAAATGTTTTGAAAAATTCATTTCATGGCTTATGCACTCCATCATCATCATCATCATCATCATCATAATCACCACCACTACCATTTTGTCCCCATCTTTAGTTAGTCAGTCATGTTGGTCCAAATATTTCATTTAATTTTTTTTTTAACAAAATGTGGATACTGTAATAGTTCATGTTGTTATTTAGTTGTGTGTACTATTTTTTGATAAATATTTGTTCGCATACCATACATCACAATTTGTGTTAAGCTAGTTTAAACGTCATCAACACCATCATCATTATCACAACATCACATCATCGTCACTATCATTAGCCCCTGTAAATGTAGGCGCTTCAATTATGGCCATTAATTTGTTCATAGTATCTCAGTTTAGTTTACTCGGTTTGATTTACGTAAATATTTGATGTTGATGTTCATTTGAGGTTGTTAATGTTATCAGTGTTGACGAGATTACGAATGCCGTGTTTATAATCTAAATAAGTCAAATCGCATGGAATTTTATCTAAACCTGTTCAAGACTAATGAGAGAATCTATTTGAATTATTGAATTATTAAAACAAAAGTGCAAAAAATAGGTCAAGAACAAAATTATACAATTTATCATAGAAGTAAATACATATGCGTATACTCGTATATATTTATATACATACGTACGTACATAAATGTATGAACATTTTATATTTAAATCACATAAATTTATACATATTTTTTGCCATTGTGATTCAGCCAATGATATTTGTAACTATAACAAGCAACAGCAACAATATAGAAAGTTATTCATTGGCATACCATATTTTAGTGAATAAGAAGTTGTCAGTCTCCAATGGCATTTTGGTGTGTATGCTACCTGAATGAACAAATATTGTACGAGTGTATTCGATATTTGAAATGACAAGAAATCATACTCTAGTAGTTCCCTTTTAGGATTTCAAGTTGAAATTCTGCTGCGAATAACCCCCAATCTAAACTTAGAGATGAAAAATTTTCACATTTTTAAAGACAGAGGTGTGGCTATCAATTAACCGCACCAAAGTCATACGAACCACAGGTGGGTAGCGTAAAGCCTCATTTTCGATTCATGTATTTCCTCTATCTATAGAGTTATAAGAGTGGCAGTGACCTTCATTTGAGATACTATGTGTTTAAATAAACCAACGAATTGCCACTAATTTGCATATGGAACTTGGAAAAAATGCTTCTGAAACGTATAAAATAGAAATTCATTATTTGAAGAGGTTGTTTTCTTTTAAAGACCCAATTTAGATATTTTCTTGATCGGATCCAGTCTTTAAAGAAAACTTCTACAATACATTAAGAGTTTTCGGTTAAACGAAATGATAAATACACTGTGAACTCGTAGTCTTTTGCAAATCGTGCGAAGACAGTATTGTTTTTGGACATGTTCACTCATCAACATTTTGTTGTCGACCATCTAAAGATACATCGTACTTATATGTACAAGTATATTGTAGTATTATTGTAGATGGTATAACCAATATACAGATGATACAAGATATATATACTTGTGATCGTACTTATTATACAAGTCGCGTGCACTCGTGGACTCGAATGAACGAACGCATGCGCACAAAATTTGTTTAATGATCGCGCGCTCAAGTGAAATGCAAAAACGTGTTTCTTTCTTTATCTCTCTTTGCCTCCTCCATTGCCTCCCCCTCCATCACACACACACACACACACACACACACAAACACACTCAAACATACCCTCTTTTTCTTTCTTTTACATGATTTTGTTATTGAAACTGTTATTTTTCTTCACTTATTTCTCTCTCCATTTTGGTTTTTCAACTAAAATAATTCACTTTTCTTAATAAAATAAAATTCGTTTTATTGTTTGATTTTACCTTTGTTTTTTTTTTTATTTTTATTTTTTTTATTTTCTTTTTAAAATAAAAAGAAACAATTTCTTTTTCTTTATTTCGTTATATTTTTTTTTTTTATTTTTCTTTGGGATTTTGCGCTTCACTTAATTACAAATTTCGAAATTTTAAAACTTTTTCCTTGATTACGACAATTTTTTGATGAAATTTCAATTTCAACATTTGTGCGATTTTTCTATTTCGTTTTTTTTATTTCTTATTTTTTTTATAAGTAGCTTAAACAAAGAGTATCTTTGTTGTTTTTGCTTGTTATTTATCTGGGATTGTCATTCTTCTTCACTTTTTTCTTAAAAGATATTCACACTAAATTCGTAAGCTTGATTTTTTTTCTTATTTTGATTTATTTAAATTTATAAAATATATTGTTTTTTTTTTTTCTTCAATGTCTGCGATTCTTTTGAATAAAGAATAATGACGCGCGCGTTTTGTATATTTATATTTCTAAAGATTTCACTCGGACGCAACTACAATAACAATCACAACCAGTAACAACAACAACAAAGAATTTAGATGATAAACAGTAGAGATACGCGCGCACAACCGTTAAGCCCAAAGACCCGATCTCATCGCGACAAAGAGCAAGTTTCGATTTTTCGATTTAACTTTCATGGGACAAACTTTTTCAAACAACGAAAAGACGAAAAGTATCTCTCAGATAAACAATCTTACAGTTTTGTTTCCATTGTGAAAAATTAAACAGTTAAATTGCGTAGAGTCGAAAGTGGCGGTACATGCGTTGAGGAAAAGTTGAATTGTATTGAATGTAGTAGTACAATGTTCAGTTTCCAAGTTTTTCCAAATCGACTTGATTTTGCTCAAACAAATCAAAATTTTAACACTAAATTATTCATTTAAAAAATAGTTATTTTTTTAAAGAATTCTGTTAGCTTTGTCTGTCTGTATTTTGTTATTAATTAACAATTAATAAAATTTCTTATTCCCGAAATTTGAAATTTGAGTCGAGTTTCTGCACAAGGGTCTTCACCTAAATTCAGTTCCTCTAATTGTTTTGCTAAGGCAAGGCATTGATTGTTGCTGGTTTTCTAATGAGAGTTCTGTATCTGCGAATATGTAAGATGACATAGAAGAATTTGAGTGAATCATACAAAAAATTTTTGATTTTTCATGGAATCACAATAACAACTGGCATCTTACTATTCCCTGCACTCGTTGTTCCTACCGACAAGCAGTGTTCCATTCCATGAAGTTGTACAACTCGGTCGCATAATGTGTGGCCTGCTTTACGTTTTGTTAAACAACAGCAATAAAAAACATCTTGTGTGTTGTACAACAAAAAGACGAGAGAGCGCAACATTTAACATTCTTCTCTCACTTCATAATCTTACAGTTTTATATTCTTTGTGAAAAATCCAAAAATATAGTTACCATCAAACTGCGTGCTCTCTTGAGAAGCTAATTACTCTGTGCTGCTCTTTTGTTGAATTTTTTTTTGATTATTTGAACTTCTAAACTGAACTAAACTTAACGAATGAATAAATAAGAAACTGAGTAATGCATGAAAGCTTTAAAGCTTTAAACTTTGTTTGCATAATTTTTTAATTCTCTCTTTGGACGAGTAACATTAGCAACATTATTCATTTTTATAATATCAGATGATAACACTATCCCGTTCCAATCCTATCTAGACCCCTTCACTTCACTTACTCATATAGCCATAAAAACAACTTTTGAAATTATTTGGTTTTTGACAATCTTATTGGCCTTAAGATATCCAAACATTGTGTTACTTGACAAGGTCATGGACTGTGATAGATTGTAATCGAGTGTTAAGTGGTGCTAAACGATGGAACGACTTTATTCTATTGTAATTAGCAACAAAATCACAATATTATTGAATATTAATTCGAATCATGCAAATGAGATAATCTAAAAATATGAAAATTTAATCGGAATTCTATGATGATACGAGTCTATTGTTATATTAAATAAAAAAGAATATTATATACGGAAGGGTGTGAATTTTTAAACATTTTTATATCAGAAACTAAACTGAACTGAACTGAAATCGACTATTTAGGGTATTCGGATATACAGGAACAAAATTTTGCTTTAAAGCACATTGATCATCTCTGATCTCTGTTGTTGTTCAATCAGTTTCATGTATGTAATATAGTCTCATAGTCTGAACCAGGAAATTTAGGTAACATTTATTATGCATTGTGTTATATTGTAGATACTTAGATACTATAGAGGTATGATAAATATGTATGTACAAAATGTTTACAATTTTAATATCTGCAATCAAAAATTATATGACATGAAGGAAAATGTATCACAATCATGGAAATCAGCTAATTATAAAAATCAAATATTGACCTACGCCTCCGCATCTGCAGAACATCTGCAAGAAATCGTACCTCCACTTGTTTTTAATGGAGATTTTGTGGAGGTATATTTATCAAGAAACTAAATGAAGACATCAATTCAAGATTTTGTGACCTTCCTGTTTGGAACATTCTATTCGCTTTCTACATATCTGGACCCAAGGTAAAAATTAAAGTTTTTTGATGGATTTGCTGCTTGACGACTATGCTTGACGACGATGCTTCTGTTGTCAAGAGGTCTAGGATTGCATCGAGTTGGCGATGAACGAGACGATGTTACATTGCTATTTAACAAAAAGAAATGTGTCAATGTGACGTACACCTTACGCCCGGATGTTTGTCTTACTTGTTTACTTAAATCTTGCAGACATGCTGGAAAACAGCAGTGACGATTAAGAGGAAGATAAAAATGACACCGCTAAGAACCTCATCATATGGAAATCATTGATAAATGAGCAACTATTTAGTGTAGCAGGGTTAATTTACAAACTATTGAGAAATCAGTTAGAAGGCGACGATGCTGAAAAATTGTTGTTTATTGTGGTAAATTGTGTGTAGGATCATTGATCGTAAGTTTTATATTTTATACATATGTTCGAGTCAGGAAGTCCATCAAAAGGCTGTGACGATACAGTCGATGTAATATATATTTAGTATGTAGTATTTATCATAAATAAGTTTGGTATGTACAATATTATGTATTGAATTCTAATAAGGGTATTACAAAAATAGGTAAAACCGTTAAAAGTCAAGCTATGAAATTTCGCCACCCTGGGACGCCTAGTGATACGTGTAGTTGATTTCAGAACTGAAATGATGTCAAAGGTATTAAGTGACATTATCATTTCAAGGGTGGTAAATTGTGGTGGGATTATTAATATTAAGTTTTATATTTTATATTTATAGTATACTTTAAGTGTTGGAGTCATGAAGACCATCAAAAGGCTGTGATGATATAGTCGATGTGATAAGCGAGTGGGGAAATATCGTATAGATGCTTTGATCGCAGTTACGGATACTTTTAAATGTGTCGCTATTTCCATATAAGTCCACATTAACATTTCTCTCAAAGCTAGTTTCTTTTAAAGACTGTGATTCATTTGATTCAGAGTGTTGTGATGCTACATTTTTGATATGTTCCAATTGCGTTACATTGTCAGCGTTCTTCTTTTTAATTGTTACAATGTGGTAGCAGCGCAATTTAACGGAGTCCAACAGACCACAACAGCACGTACAGCTCTCTGAGAAGCTGAACCATCGGATCAAATGACCTTTTAGCTTTGAAACATAAATAATCGTCTCAGAGAGAAAGGTATACAAGAAGGGGTTGAGCACACAACTAAACATATTCAATACAGCAAAACAACAATAGAGTATCCAGTCAATGGGCTTGGAGTATGAGGCGTAGATGCGCATTATTAGGAAGATCCAGGCGGGAAGACGCAGAAACATGAACGTCCCCATCAACATCAGAATAACAACGAACATACGCATATTGCGAACCTTACGCATTCGCGTTGTGCCATCTTCTCCAGCAGGTAACTCTGATTGAACTACGGTGAATGGGCGTGATGTAGGTCCTGATCTTGCTGTAATATTGTGTCGTCGCTTCCATAGTTTGCGCGCAATCATTGTGTTTAACCAGAAAAAGCTGACAATACTTATGGTGAAGATAAGTACGGTGAAGATGATGTAGTATATTCCGAAGCCTCTCTGTGGGTGATTGATAAATACAATACAAATTGTTGACATTATTAAATTTCGAACATCGATTTGCGATAAGATAACAAAGCAGAATTGATTTATTTGCCATGGACAAAGCAGAGTTCCTTGATGGTATCGAATTGCTGAATAAACTTTTAAGGAACTTACATCATCGGATATGCACATCGGAAGCACTTCCATCGCCTGATCCAATTGGCAGATAGCGGACTCTGTTTGTTCTTTGTAAACATAGACCCATTCGTATTTATATATGTAGAGCAACGGAATTGAAAAGACAATGCATACAACCCAAATTCCAATCATGTAAGTGGTGCATTGCATGATATTAGGGTTTCGACAGCGGACAAGTACAGAATTCATAAGCGCTAAGTAGCGATCAATAGCAATGGCGACCAGAGTTATGCTATTGGCAAGAATAGCAGCAGAACACGCATATGGCACCAATTTACACATATTCCGGCCCAACGACTGAAATATCAATTTGGTTCTTACTTATTTCTTTAAAAATTTGTTACACTTTCAGTATACCCAGATTTGGAAGTACTTCGCATTTAATTGCGCTATATAGACTGCGGTTAGAAGTACGGTCGATGTTAAATCACTCAAAGCCAGAGAAAATAAACAAGCGCGAAAGAATGGACGAAGCCGACGACGACGAAAATTTACACAGAGCGTACCGATATTGCCAGTTAGCGATAGCAGGCAGAGAACTCCCACGATGGACATAAAAATATTACGTTCGGTGCTGCTCACATTATATAGATCTGTCTCTAATAAGGTTATACTCGTGCCACAATTGCTCCACTCTTTATTACTTGGCCCTACTGCAGCCATTACAATGATAGTCACCAGTATAAAGTTATCTAATCGTGTTTGAATCACTACTGTTTTGTCTAATCGCCTTAATCGCCTTAAACGACTGAAATGTTTGGATTATTCTTGCTACTGTGCTAATAAAAAAGATATTGGATATCGTTTTATCATAATCGTTATCGTTTAATAAAAATTCTTGTATTCAACAAACTGTAATTAATTTACAGTTTGATGACTACAAAAACTAATTTGTAGGTGTTAAACATGTGCAATGATTATAATCATATTGCATACTTCTGTATGTACTCTGAATATGTAAAAAGGCTCCAGGTGAAGATGGTATGGACAACTTTACACTAAAGGCTATGCCAATAAAAGCTGTGCTATTTCTGGACCTCATTTTTAACTCGGTGCTGAGATTGGGATGTGTTCCAAAACAGTGGAAGAAGGCGGGAATTTGTATGATTCATAAGACCGACAAGAGCCCTTACACCTTAGATTCGTGATATGTGATGAAAAATATACTCAAAAAAAAAGCCTTGAGTCTTTACGTTACTGTAGCCAAGTTGTTTGAGCATTGTCTGTTGACGCACCTCCTGGATTTGAAGGAGGTAAAGGATATAGTTCCTCCCTTTGAATTCGGGTTCCGTAAGTCCCATGGTAATCCAGAACAGCTGAATAGGTCGGTCAACTTCATCCTTGAAGGATTTGAGGCCAAGGAGTACGTGGTGGCACCGTATCTTGACATTAAACAGGCTTTCAATCGAGTGTGGCAAGACTGCTCAGTAAACTCAAGGGCCTGTTGCAGTTGATGAAACACCATTCGGGATATAAATACCTGGGTTTGTATTTGGATAGGCGGCTAACGTTGAAAATGCATATCTTTATCTTTAAAAAATAAGGTACTCATCGACAAAGGATAGATTACTGCAGGCCAAGGACATTGCGTATGATTTCGGGAGCTCCGTGGTTCATCCAAGCGGCAGACCTTGAGAACGATCTAAAAATGTGATTAATCGTCAGGCCAAAAAAAAAAAAAATTATCCAAACAGACTAGCCAGGCGAGATGACTTCATCCTGATGACCTTTCTATTCATCCTTTTAATGTAATTATTCTATCCCACTTACTATTTGTGTTAAAGTTGTGTTTTAATTATTATAAGTTGAATTTAGGTCGTTTATAGAAAACAGAAAAATAAAATATTTATAAAAAAAAAAAAAACTGTAATCAATTCTCATATTATTAGTAAAATGCATACCCGAGAAGAAATGTACTACTTTTTTATGTACTTACATAAAATGATTACTAGTAGTAATGAAAACAAAACATAGAGCGGGAAATAAGATTGTTGGATTCAATAATATGTAATAATTTAATTGCCAATTCATTGCTGAAAGTGTCAGTACTCAAATGAAATGAAATGACATTTTAATGAAAATAATTTCTTTTTGCCCACAGAATTCAGAAAGCCATTCATGACAGTTCAAATCAGTAGATTGTGGATTCTTTCCGAAGAACATTTCTCCAAAATCTTTAATTTCTTGGAGGAGAATACTCGTAACGGATGAAATACAAACGACGCACAATAGATCAAACCGCCCCGCTAGCTGCACTTAATTCAAATTTTGAAGTTTTATATATTCGTTATTCATACATTGAAGTTTTTGGCAATGGAGAACTAGTATATTTCTATTCTACTTATCAACATATGAAGTGAGTAGGATAGAATTGAAATTGGCTGGAAATTAAGAAATTTTACAAATATGCTTACTTTAAAATTTTTCGAGGAAAGCAACCAGGAATGGATAGAGTGGATTAATAGTGAAAAAAAAACCGCTTGGAATGATTTTTCATAATTGCCCAGTAGAAGCCGAGTACAAGAAACCACTTGTAACAAGTTGGTGGTAGCAGCAAGCTGCAGGTTTCATGAAACACTCGTACAATTTAAGCCAAGCTAGTGCCAAAGCGCAAAGTACCGAAAACCCAATTCGCTAAAAAAGTGTTATAATTTAAAGATTTAGCCTTATTCTGCGTGTTATTGCATGAAGCTACGATGTACTATATATGCAGATGCTTTTCGGCAATATGCATTTGAAATAGCAGAAATTTTTGTCAATGAATATTCATTGTTTCGCATGCCGAATTCGATTCACAAAATGTTAATTCATGGTGCAGATATTGTCAGGAATGTTGGGCTACCAATTGCCATGATGTCGGAGGAAGCACTGGAAGCTAGGAATAAGGAAGTTAGAATTTTCGGATTGCTTCACACTCGAAAAACTTCACAACTGCATACGAAGGAGGACCTGTTGCACGCACTTCTTTTTTCCTCGGATCCCAGAAACAATATTTCACTGGAAACACAGAAACTTAAAATCTCCGGCAGAGAGATCTGATAGCTTAAAATCATTTTAAAAAAAATTTTATTGAAAAAAAAATCGTAAAAAAAACAAAGAAATTTATTTTAAAAAAATTTGTATTTAAAAAACAGATTTCGAATAACTCCTATACGTTTGACGGTATTAATTTGATTCCGCTAGATCAACCTTTTGGCTCACTGTGTGACGGACGGATTTAGAGTGCCACCTTTTCTATTATATTTTTGTTACGGTTCCAATATGTTAGAGGAAAAGGAAAACATAACTGCCTCCAAACTCGGAAACGCAACACGAGCAGACATGATAAGCATCTGAAATTCAAAATGATACAGACGATCTCATCTTCCGGGTCAATCATCAATTAGTGGGTTTGTATAAAATTGTGGTATTCGGTTTGCTGTTTACTGTTAACTGTGCCGTTTTTCTGTTCAGAACAGCTGTCATTAGATGCGGCACACAATTCATCCTCAAAATAATAATACGAATATTGTATGTCCTAATATTGTGGGTCACTTACTTACTATTTGTAGTTATCTGTTTTGAGGTTATGAGAATCATATTTAATTTATACATACTATATTTTAAGGGTTACCTAAAAATATTGGTAGAAATTAACTCATTTTTGACAGTGCAGTTGGAAATAGTTGTTGGAATGTAAATCATCTGAATCGTGTGAATCATCTTCGTTTACGAAGGGAGATCTGTAGGCCGATGAAGGAATGTTAACGAAATCTTGTGAAATATGTCATAATATTTTAATAACAAATATTTTAAATGCAAATGTAAAAAAAATAAGGAATATGTGCATGCGAAATCTGTTTTTTTTTTTTAATTTACTTTTATATTTTGATATGATTTTAAATATTTCGTTGATAGTCTAATCTTATTGTGTTATAATTGCATTTTGACTAGATCCCACAATCTATCAAATCTCATCGCATAGCAGAATCTATTTTCATCCATTCTTGTCAAAACATTATTATTGTCTAAAACTTAGAATAGAGTAATGCAAACGTATGATACAATAATACAAGGAACTGCCAATTTGGCCCGATACTCTTTTAAAAATTTGCTCACTCTCAATTTTTACATGATAAGGATATCAGTGTAATAAAACACTGAAAAACACACATTTAGTGTTGAACATAACATGAAAATGCATTGAGACTTAATCAACGGCCTAGAAGAGCGGTTTTACAATTTGGGGTTCTGGAAAATTTCATTGAAAACGGAAAATAATAATTTAATTTTTAATAATTAAATAATTTTTGATCTCTATTATAGACATTATCGATTAGAGCGACAAACAAGAGAAAGATCACACAATTAGAATCAATATCTGCAACGAAAACTGCCACGTGAAAGTTTCTTGATGCAACAACGCAACAAACGAGGGAAATTCAAATCTTTTACTTTGGACTCACTATAAAACACTGTACTTGGAAAGCAAGGTGACTGGGACCAGTTATCAACAGGTCATACACGGTTTTGCTTCTTTTGGTTCGAGAAATAGGAATATTGTGTGAGTAGTTGTTGGTGGTTTACCGCCCGGGAAGGCAACAAACAAAAATGTGATGTACTGCAAACATAGACCAAGCCTAACAAGCCTAACGGCAACAAGCCAAGCCAAGCCAAGCCAAGCCAAGCCAAGCCAAGCAAAACAATACACAAGCTCAAGCAGGCTTGGTTCCTCAAGCCTTCGTTACACAACTCTGATCTATACACGATATGAACACTTTTTCTCAAAACTGGACATTTTTTAGGGTGGTCATAATATGAATTCATATATAATAATGGGTATGCACACGACAACAACGTTTCTTTCATATGACATACATAGTACTTATATGAAAACGTGCAGAGGTTAAACGATATGAGTTTTATGATTCTGATTATATTATATTATTACTTTCTAAAATACAATAGGGCTGGCAAAGTTTAAGTAGTGCTGACAAGTTTTTGATCATTTCCGCCTTTTTTTTTTTGGTCATTCTCGACATTAATCACTTGATTATTGCACAAAGCAATTTGAAGAAAATTTTAAATTGTAATTTTTGTTTTCAAATATTAATAAAATAAGTAGCAGGAATGAAAAAGGCAGCTGCAAGAATTACTTGCATACACTGCGATTTGTTCTCGATTATTTATTTGTCACAAAATGTCTTTTTCAATTATCACAATTAGCCACAACGTTCCATTTGTATGTATAACAAAAAAAAAAAAAAAACAGCTGTTTTTTGAAGCGAAACCATCTCTACGTTTCATCTCTAATATAAATGTATACCAATCGTCGTGCATCTACTCTGTCATATGTATATCGTGCTGAACATACTTCAATACGACAAATTAACATCTTTGTTTTTCATTTCATTTTTGCATCTCAGCATGAATTTTGCAAATAATTTATTAAATTTCGCGATGTATATCAAATCAGTTATAATAGATGGTTTTAAATCGTTCGGCCGTCGAACTGAAATTAATGGGTTCGATCCTGAATTTAACGTTATCACCGGTTTGAACGGAAGTGGAAAATCTAACATTTTAGATGCAATAATTTTTGTATTGGGATTGGAAAATAATTTGACTCTTGTAAGTTTGCGTTTACTGTTACGCGTTCCCCTTAGAATTTTTTATTTAATTCAGGTACGAGCGGAATCACTTCAGGATCTCGTATTCCAAAGTGATCAAAAAGTTGACAAGGTCACTGTAATAATTGTTTTCGATAATACTAATTTGACTTGGGTCAATGGCCATTTGGATACGAAAAATGCAGCGAAATCTCGGTTATGCGCCAAATATGTATGGATGGCAAGAACGAATATCAAATCAATGGAGAAATTGTGCAAATTAAAAATGTTTTAGATATGTTTCGCTCCGTTCAAATAACATCGAATTTTCCAAATTTTCTAATTAAGCAAGGACGCATAGCGGAAATATTAAATATGATGCCACAAGACGTGAGTTATTATGTGCATTTTTCACTAAACCAAATTTGTCATTGAGTTTGCCAAAAGACACGAAATAACACTACATCAACATTCTGTTACAACTCACATTGCAAAAATATTAAATATCAGTAAACATTGGTTAACAAATAGAGGAAACATTTTAAATAGTTTAATCCAATGCAATGTTCTCAGGACTGTAAGAAAGATAAGTCAATACTAACTTTGAAAAGTGGAGGCAAATATTTGTTTTTTGTTATTCCTTATGTTTTTTTTTTTTCACTATGAAAATTTTTTACTTATGCAGACACATAAAGAAATACATATATACATATTCTTTACCAGCACGACGAGACGAGTTAAATTAGCCAAGTCCGTCTGTCTGTCTGTATGTATGAAAACTAGTCTCTCAGTTTTTGAGCTAGAGTGCTGAAATTACATTTGTCTTAATCGGACTACTAGAAGGGGTGCCTTCCTAGATTCAAATTCATCTTCTTATTAGAAACACTTTTTTATATTTTGTACTATGGAACCGAAATTTAGTTCTTCAAGTTAACTATACACGGACCATAGCCAAAGTTATTCTTCTTGTTACAGGATTCCTTATTATTTGAATGCTGTTTGAATAAAGTATATATTAATATAAGAAATTACAATACTATTATATTAACATTTATATTTAAAATGTATTAAGTGGACATATACTTTCTTCTCTGAGTTAGATACTCTTGATTATTGAGGAGGCTGCCGGTGTAGTAGAATCATATCCTAATAATTTGGAAAAATCGAATCTCAATGAAAATGAAGCTATCAAAACAAATTGCGAAGCAGCAATATTAACATATCAAATGAGAAGTACACAATATACTATTTATGTTGATTCATATTTCTTTAAGAAACGTAAAACTTTATTTATTTTTATATTGTAGTTGCAAAACAACAACTTTGTGAAGCTCAATTCGCAATGAAGATCTTCGAAAATATGCTTGATTGCAATCTGGAAAAGTTGAAATTAGAGAGTTTGTCGAATATTTTTAACAAATTCAACGAAAAAACTCTGTTAAGTGAAATTCTTAAGGTAAATGAAATCGAGTCAAAAATTAATGATATAGATGGATATCAAACAGAAGTAATGCCAATGGATAAAAATGTATGTAGCAATTTGAAGAAACTGAAACAGCGATATGATATATTGGGACAAGAGTTTATAAATGTATCCAAAGGCTTCAAGTCTGCAATTAGGCAATATTTTGAAATTTCTGAATGTTTAGTCAAAGAATTGCATATGTTTGAAATCAATGCTTGTTCAACTATGAAAATAGTCGAACTGAAGCAAACCATTCAGGAACAAAATTTGGAAATCATTTCTAGAAGTACAGATATCTGTGCTTTACTATTTGAACAGATCAATTTGCAGAAGGGAATTTACCATCATACAGTTCAAATAAAGAAGAAGAAAAATAATAAGATTAAAGCAGATAAAGGGAATATTCCACAAATGATTTTGAAAACGGATAAAATAAATCGTGAACATTTCGAAAAGGTCTGGAAAATTGTCAATAAGAATTTTAACAATATTCTAAGCATTCTATTGCAAAGCGATGATCACACTGGACTTTATCCTGCGCGAGACGATTACTTACCTAGTCTTGAAAATATAGATGGGTTTAATGGTGTTTGGAAAGACTCGCTTGATGAATTGTCTGGGGGCCAACGATACTTAGTGGTTCTTTCATTGCTTTTTGCTTTGTTTCAAATTTCACCGGCACCAATCTATATTTTGGATGATGTGGACTCTCAATTCGACATGCGTCGTACTAATATGATTGTAAACATGTTTAAGAAAATCTTCCCTAATTCACAACTTATAATCATTTCCTTGAATAATGCTATGATTAAAAGGGCCAATGTCATCTTCCGCACTAATTTTGAAGATGATGTATCTACCGTGACACGCACTGTATGCGCAACAGGTTCACTGCCCAAAAAATAAGTATCAATTAAATGTCATTATATAAAACTAAATAATAATAAATTTATTAGAATATAATAAAATGGATGAAAAAGAAGGAACGGAAACCAGTTAAAGTTAACGGGCAATTTAATTTTTTTACTAAATAAATGTAAACAACTATACAGTCAATATGAGAAATAGAGTGGTCTGCCTGTAATATTTCTATTGAAGCATTTTATTTCTTGATGTTGTATTTTTAAGGTATCAATAACAAAATCTTATTCCAAAGATTAAGTCTTAACACAACTACAAAATCTTCAATGTTGCGCAATGTTGCGCACTCATAATTGGATGCGTATTAACGTAAAGGAAGCATATAATTAGTATGTAATGGATGTGGATGTCTCAAAGTTGCTGTTAAGTTAATATGTCGTAACAGCCACGGATCCTTCCACATCCATATTTATTGCCTTAAGTAACTTCCACCGATCTTCTGCAAATAGCAACGCAAACAAAAAAAAGAAGACTAAGTTTGGCTATGCCGAAGTTGTAATACACATCACGCCCCATCTAGTGGTCCGATGATATGGATATGGGTCGGATACCAATAGTGTCCAAAATTTCAAGTCGATAGTACATAGAATAAAACAGGTTTTCTTATAAGAACTTTCATTTGGATCCCTCTATTAATCCGGTTCAGCTAATTCCGACAAATCTACTGCGTATGGTGAAGAAAAGCTCCGTACGAAATTTCAGTTCTCTAGCTCAAAAACTGAGGACTAGCTTACATACATACAGACAGACAGACGAACAGAAGAACCGACGGACAGACGAACATGGCTATATCTACTCGCCTCGTCGCGCTGATCAAGAATATATATATACTTTATGGGATCTACGATGTCCCCTTCTGTGTGTTACAAACTTCATGACAAACTTATAATGCTATTCACAGCGTGAAGAGTATAAAAAATGAATCGAGGACAGCACTCTCGATGTAGCAGTATCTGAACTACTTGCGAGCACATTTCCGTATTCCACAAGAAGCAGGAAAAGAGATATGGTTCACACCATTGAGTTGGCAACACTGCTTTATTTGACAACAGGTGATAGTTGCTTTTTGTTTAGTTTTGTTTGGCATTTTATCCCATACCTTCGGGTTAGTTAATATGGGTCGCTGCATGATAGCACAACGTGTTTCCATTATTAAAAAAATAATGAAGTTTAATAATCGAGTAATGTCACGAAGAACAGACGTGAATTGACCACCAAGATCGTGTGATTTAACCCCATTGGATTATATTCTTTGGGGTTATATAAAGTCACTTGCCTACGCCGATAAACCAGAAATGGAATAGGCAAAAATCGAAGACGGACCAAAACACTTGCTAGCAAAACAGCAGTCAAAAATTAACTAAACATTATCACAAATCAGATTTACCAATTTACTTCAAATAACAGTTGATTTACAGCAATTAAAAGGTTGAATAATAAATTATTTATTGCAATTTGTGTATTTATTTCAATAAATTCACTTTTTTGATATTTTCAATTACTTATTTAATTCCAACTATCAGTTCTGCATACGAGAAAAGCTGAGTTGCCAAATACACTTGTGGGTTGTGAGTATATTGATACTCCTCAAAAATTTATAAGAACGCACAATTATTTTTTTTTTGGAGAAACTGTCAGTTACTTCTTAATTGTTGAGGTTTGTGCGTGATCGTGAAGACCCACAGTATAAATGCAAGTCGAAATTCCTGTCTCTCCCGATACGCACAACTTTTACACCATTGAACACATTTTGATACGGTTTCCACTGAGTAGAATTTTCTGTAGAACGAGGATATGTACTATATAATATATATACTAATTAATTATAATTAATAGGCGATTTAAAGTGAGCATTTAATGCTGCATTTCAATCAGCACGCAATGACTTTGCAAGTATAAACTAGACAGCTGCGTGGCTTCACTCACAACTGAAGTCCAATAGAATGAACTCGAATTGAATTGAATTGAATTGAATGAGAGCGAAACACGAAATGAATAAAGATGAATGCGACTGTGTTTTGAGTTCGAAAGCCGTCTGCATTCTGTGAAATGAATTAGAATAAAATAGCGTGCAAATCGAAATAAATACATCGGCACAGCCAAGACATTCGAATTAATTCATTTCGTTTGTCGTACAAGATAATGAGCGCAGCAAAAGACGCCTACGAGTCTGTAAGTGGTTGTGTATTTTAAATAAAATTTCCCATTGCTTTTAGTTGTTTTCTTTCTTATTTTTGTTATGCACAGCAAAACAAAAACAACCCTTATTCTTTTGCAAAAAAGTGAATGCATTCGAATTAATTCAAAACCAACCTCTCATTCGAACTCATTCAATTCGTGCCTCTTTGTTTCAATGTTGTTCGACTAAATCTGACGTGAGCGCACAAATTCATTCGAATTCATTCGGCGTCGCATTCTATTTCACTCAATTCATTTTAAGCATTGTTAATTCGAACGTCGTTTTTTGCCTTCATGCGGACCACTAGTATAAACACAAAAAACAAATTTTATTAGTCAATCCGAACTGAGTGAATACCGATTTGGCTATCAATTGTATGAAAGAAAAATAGGGGCATTAGGAACGTGTCACAATTTCCCGTTGCTCGTCCGTAAGGAAGTTGAAGAAAACAAAAAAAAAAAAAAAACAATCTTGATTTGTATGAGCATTCTTACTTCTTTTATTAACTCTGCATCTCTTATAGTATATTAATTATAAATTATAATATTCAATTGGCGCGTACTTTATGGAAATGTATAATATTTATTTATCTACTCATGTAAATATTCATTCATTATCATTATAATATTGTATCATATAATAAATATTAGGGGTAGGTAATAGAACACTTTATTGTCATTTAAAGGTTTGTTCTTTGAAACGCACACATTCATCATTCATTGTTACGACGGCGGTTAACTAAGCTAAGTATATACGATTATATTATATTAGTGTAGTATGTATAGTAAGAATCGAATAAATCCATTCGATTTTTTTACATGAAAAAATATACAATAACAACAGAAACACATTCTAGATTATATTTATGAAAAAAAAAAAAAAAAAAGTTATAAAAAAAATATAAGGCATACAACTAACAAATCCAGTATACAATAGCACACAAATTTATACACGGGAAACTTAAAACAATATTTCATGCACAACCAATATAGTAGGTACTAACTATATTCTAAGTTGACGTCTTCCAATACGTATTTATGTTACGTTTTCTAAGTTCCCATTCTAAACTCACATACATGCATACGTCAACAACGTAACATGATGCCTACGAACATTAAACAGAAAGTGAAATAGACACAAAGAAATAAAATAAATACAGAGTAATAATAATAATATTATGTAAATGAAATAAAATCATTAACTAAAATAAAAGTGAAAAGTCTTTTAGTGCATCCATTGAATCCATTCAGCTGATGAATCTCAAACTCTTGCGTCTCACATTAATAGGTAGGTTGGTATTAGCGTTATCGGTATCGTTATCGTTATTGTTACCGTTATTTAGTATTTGTGTTATCGATTATTAATTAACATATTGTAAGTATTTATACATCGACGGATAGTTTTGTTGTTTGGCATTTCTGAAGCTGAAGTAGCAAAGTTCGGCGCATGGCTACAACTCTTAACTCAATAGTAAGCGGTCTGCTCTTTGGCGGTAACTTTCTTATCATCATCATCATCATCATCATCGTTCTCGACACTAAGATCATCGTCTTGATTTGCCATAGAATGACACTGTCGCGCTAAATGCAATCGTAAGGATTGATAAGGCAGCGGTCTACCATCGCTACTGCTAAGATTCGCTGTTACATATATGAGATAACTATCGCCAGGCGTCAGATTAAAAATCGTATCCGACTCCAATGGTTGCGTACTATTGTTCAAAGCAAAAGGAAAGACGTAAGAGTGAAATATGATTTAAGCAAAAGTCATTTCTACTTGTTTACCTCTTATATTTCTCCATGCATTTTATGGAGTGAAACTGTGGATGGTGGACAATACGCTTGCCAAAATCCATGCAATAATTTGTATAATCAATGGAGCTTCGATTTCGTTGCGGTAAATTGAGCACGATTATACAGTAACTGCAAAATAATAATAAGATACAGAAGTACATTTAAAATCGAAATCCGAGAGGTTTGGGGATCACTCTGACTCACCTCATTGTGCGCACTTCCGGCGAACTATACCACGCAATGGTCGCCGATTTGCAATGTGAGCGAACTTCAAATACTGTTATGTTCTCGGGCAACTCGGGCAAATGTTGAAAGAAGGCACCGTTGGTAACTGCCAACTGCAAAATATACGAAAATTGTGTGTATTTTAATATTTAATATTTACTTGGTTATTGTTTTACTCACGCCCACTTTATTGGCACGGAGCTTTTCATCCTCAGTACTCGGCTCAAATCTCATAAGGTAACGTTCACCCGGTTGGACGGTGGCCAGTTTGATGTATATAGGTCGATAGATGCCCACTACGTTGCCCACCACATTACGTTGCTTCGTAATTTTCACATTTAGCTCGCTACCACCGCATGGTAGTATGAGGTATCGTAAAAACCGTGTTGCAGCTTCCCCACTGCCTGCCAGTTCTTTTGGAGTTGTGGTTGATGATGG
Source organism: Amiota mariae (assembly GCA_035041805.1). Taxonomy (NCBI): domain Eukaryota; kingdom Metazoa; phylum Arthropoda; class Insecta; order Diptera; family Drosophilidae; genus Amiota; species Amiota mariae. The sequence continues at coordinate 1,926,502 of JAWNKV010000287.1, forward strand.
CACCTTGAAACTAAAAACTTGTACGCCATGCAAGCCCGAGATCTTCAGCAGCGATAAGGAGTTCTGTAATAGTGTTGCCGGATGTGTACGACTGAAATGTACACGGTTGCTACCCATGTGAAAGGTAAGATTCTGACGACGTGTATGAACACCAAAGATATCCAAATAATAGCTAGTGTTAGCCACGAGGCCACGTAGCAACTGCTGTGTACGACTGCCGGAACATATAATGTTCACACCATGTGGATCGATTTTCTTGCTTCGTTCGGGTGACTTTGACCAAATGAAATCCATGAATCCGCCTTGCATAGTATTGCAAAGTGTTGGTGCCGATGACGACAATGGTCGAAGACGACTTAGCCGTGTATAAGCAGTATTAACAGCCTCACAGAAATTAACTAATGGCCTCCAAGTATTAACCACAAGGCAATAGTGCATCGCATAGAAATCAAATTTACTGTCCACATAAAACTTTATTAATGCTTGCTAAAACATTGTATTATAGATATAATATATCACCTGCGTTCCCACTTCACGATCATTTGACGTTTGCGTACCCGATTTTGACTACGTATATTGATGCGATGCGTACGATTTAACAATGGCCAGTTATCTTGAGGATGCCCTGCATGTGCCTCAATCTTTATTGAGCCTCGTTGTCGTGCTTGCAAAAAAATGTCGTATTGACCACGCAATGCGCAGGGTAAAAGCAACTGGCGAGGGTGTTCACGTTGCATAGCTCCATGTGGATGGAAGAGATTCGCTGAATATTGTAAAGAGAACCTATTGAATCAATAATAATTTTAATGTGTATTACACTCACTTGTTTCATTAAAGTAAATTTTGCGAGCAACATTATGGGAGAAAGTGATGGTCAGCGGTGTTGAGTAGTTCATCTTCAGTAGAAAACTGCAGAAAGAAAGAAAAAAAAAACGTGAAATAGAAAGCAATTATTAAAAAGTCCACAACAAAAACTACTCGTAATGAAACTCAATGAAGTTGCATGCTTGCTGGGCGTCGACATATGTCAAAAAAATGTTGACAGGCGTTTACTCAAATAAGTCACGAAGAGAGAATGCAAGACTGTTGCATAAAGCGAATAAATTTAGTTTTGCTAGCGGCACTAATTTTTTGCTTTTCCTTTTGAGGTGCACTAATGATGAGAAAGGATGAGAAGGAGAAGGAGGAAGGTGCAAGGGGCAAGAAGGGCGGTAAGAAGTCATAAAACAAACGCCATGTTTGCTTACTTGCAATTAATCTGAAATTTACGACCAATTTTTCAAATGACAACAATGCATGAATTACAGAGGAAGGGTGTAAGCGAGTGAGTAGGAATAAGATATATAGACTTCGTGGGAGTGCCTTCACTCACACCTAAAACCAAAATCAGCTAGAAGCCTGGAATGGATACCAACCAGCGCCATGAAGACCAGAATGAACAAATGATTGTCTGCAAAATGCCTTCAGAAGAAGCCAAGACACTAAGACACTATTCAAACACATACATATACATTCAGTAAGTACTATATTGTATATACTCATCTTTATTGTTAGGTTTACATTTGATGGCAGCCAAAGTGACTCATTGACGACGGTCATTCGCGTTGTTATAGCCGAATACTCTGGCGGCAGCCGCCATCTCGAAGATAAGTTTTATGACCGGCTACTTCCGGTTGCCAGCCGCTACCAAGTCACGCACTTGCAGACACCATCAAACCAGCATTATGCTCCTCATCTTTATTCGTTTCCTTGGGGTTTTTGCTTTAAAATAGCATAATCAAAACCCACAAGCAGCATATGCTGCCATTCGAATCCATCGTTCGTTCAAATAGTTGATTTCACTGTCTGGAGGGTTTGCGTCTATTGTCTGCCGCCATTTTTTACTTATGTACTTATTCCCTTAGCTTTTTGGCTAAAAACACAAGTAAATGTCCTTTTTAATGGCACTCCAATGCGGCTGCCTTTACTTGAATTAAGAATGGGACTGAGATTGGGAGGGCTGCTGTCCGCCAACGTCATCTCATTTTGATTTGTTTGCCACATAGTGTACACTTATTTTTTTTTTATGATTTCTAGCATCTTCTTGAACTCATGCCGAGCAACTCGATCGATAATGTTCGTTTTTTGTCTGCCGCACTATGACATAAAACAACATTCATTTCTCGTAACATTCGCATCATGACTTACATATGTACTCGTATATTCGATTTGAATGTGGCATGTTTAATGCAACCTTTGCATGTTGAAGTTTATTTACACAATAATATTCTCATGTTAGACTTCGCTGGCATGGGCTTGAACGTAGGCCTTATTCTAATTAATGATGATGACACAGACATGATGGCAACTTTCAATTTTAAACACAATATATGCAGAGACAAACACTAAGCAAACAGACGACAATGTGTATGGAGTCATGAAGAAGCGCTAACGAATCTGTTTAAACAGTTCATCATGATGTTTCGAGGTTTACACTTTGTATTTGTCCTGGGCTCTCTGATAAATTCGTGTAAGTCCATTGTTAATCCTGCAAATCAGACGGCAAACATGGTCATCTATTTGCGTCGTCCGAACGAATTGATTTCCGAGTTTCTCGAATGGTCGGTGGGCGTCAACTGTATCGATGAGTTTGGTCGCATCTTTTTTCGACATTCCTCTTTGGAGACCTACACACGTGCCTACAATATGGTACTGACTAATGTATATAACATGTCATCAATAACCTCTAAGATTCAAGATGGTTACATGAAACGTATTCATGAGGCTGTAAATGAACGTCCACCAACACCACCTCGGCAAGATCTCTATCAGCTACGCGTTATTGCCGACCGTGAGCAGTACAAACGTTTGAAGATGAGTATCGGTCGGGAACTACTGCTGGCAGACTATTATGTTATTGTCATAGATACGGTGCCACGTCTACAGTTTCTCATGAGAAATTATGTCAGCAAAATGCGATCATGGAATCCAGGTGGCCGCTTTATAGTCCTCTTTAATAATCCAGAATTAAGGAATAGCTCACAAGAGATCGCAATCGAGGTCTTCAACGAACTTATGCAAAACTTTTATGTTTTTCGAGTGGCATTGCTTTTTGCTTCAGATGAAACGCGATATCTTCTCATGGTGAATGATTACTACAGCAACGTTGATTGCCGTATACTGCGCGTACAATCAGTGGGTGAGTGCCGTTCGGGCAAATTGTATCCCGATGAACGCGGCGTAGTCAAGGCTATGTCAAGATATCTAGCTGGTTTTAGTCCTCAGAACTGCACTTTTTATGTATGTGCCTCTATTGCGGCTCCGTTTGTAGAATCAGATTGTACAGAAGGCATCGAATTGCGGATCCTCCATTTTCTAAGAAATCGCCTCAAGTTCACCGTAAGCAGAGCTGCTTTCAAAAGCTGTCAAAGTTACATAATATTTCGGTTATTTGCAGATTAATCAAACCTGTGAGCATGATTCCCGCGGAATCGTTGATGATGTAGATAACTGGAGCGGATTACTTGGAAAGCTTAATGACGGTGCCTGCGATTTTATAATGGGTGGTTTCTACCCAGATAACGATGTCGTGGAGAAATTCTGGACATCTGATTGCTACCTCGCAGACAGCCATACATGGTACGTCAAGATCGCCAAATTGCGACCACCTTGGAAGGCGCTAGTATCTATATTTAATCCAATAACCTGGATTTGTTTCTTTGTCATTCTTGTGTTGTGTTGGCTTTTCTGGTATGCACTGATGATGGCCTTGCCAGAACCAGAACACTTTCAAGAGCTCGCCCTCACGGCTATCAATGCGCTAGCGGTCTCCATTTGTGTTGCCATATATGAGCGACCGATCTGCCAAGCGTCACGCATCTATTTCCTTGCTCTCTCTCTGTATGGTCTAAATGTCGTTTGCACTTATACCTCAAAGATGATTGAAACTTTTCAACATCCCGGGTATGAGCATCAAATTGATGAGATCAACGAAGTTGTGGCTGCAGGCATACCTTTTGGTGGCTCCAAGGAGAGTCGTGATTGGTTCGAAAATGAAGAGGATATGTGGATTTTTGATGCATACAATGATTCAAATGCTTTCGAACCAATTACAGTGAATCTTTTTGCCGTTAAGCAAGGAGCACGCGTCATACTGAGTAATCGGATGTACATCATGCAAAGTAATTTATCAGATGCCATCTTCGCTTTTCCCAGCAATGTTTTCTCCAGCCCCATTCAAATGATCATGAAAGCGGGATTTCCATTCCTCTTCGAGATCAATTGGATTATTAGACAAATGCGGGACGTGGGTATATTTCAAAAAATTGATGCGGACTTTAGATACAATAATACGTACTTGAACCGCATCGCCAAAATGAGGCCATTATTTGAAGGTATGTTTGTTTATTCTATCTACCTAAATTAAAATTGTAGAAATAACAAACAGAATTTTCCAGAAACCGCCATCGTGCTTACCACAAAACATTTGCAAGGCCCTTTTGCAATTCTCATTGTAGGTCTTTGCTGTGCAAGCTTTACTTTTTGTGTAGAGCTCCTATTATACTATTGTCTGCTGCAATTCCGGACTGCCGGAAAGTTTAAACAACGATACAAAGTAACAAAAAACAATAAATGTCTTCAAAAGAACGGTAAAATGAATTTGAAGGTAAAACGACGAAATAAAAATCATGTAAAGGAAGTTCAAGTTTTCCGTGAAATCCGATTTACACCTATAAAACGACGAAAAGTTCTATAATGAATGAGAAAAATAAAAGATTGTAAGACTCAGAAATGTGAAATGAAACCGTAAACGGAAATGGGAATAGGAATAGGAATGGAACAACTAGCAAAATATATAGCAATATCAATAGATCAATTCGTATTACTTTCAGCAAATACAATAATAAAATAACCAAATCAATGTTGAGTCAATCCAATAGCCAAAGTTCAACAACAACATGAATGGCAGCATCAAGCAAAGGCGAATTACGGAATAAATATGCTTCAGAGCGATTGTGTTGAGGCAAAGAGATTGTCAGACGAGGTGGGGGCTAATGCAGACAATCGAGACATAATATTGTCGCAGTTAGTTACAGCGAATATAAAGAACGTGCAACAAACACGAGGGACCGACTTTGACTAAGATATTAAAATCAGACGAAAAAGTCTATTTTTGCGACAATCTTAAGAAAATACGGGAAAAATGTGTCGAAAACAGCAGAAGTTGCATGCAAAGGGAATGGAAACAATGAACACCAGCCCAACTGTTCGCATATTAGAAGTGGAAATCAATGCAGTCACTCAGTCACTTTACTTGAAGCAATTCGTCCGTGCGTCCAAGCGTCAGTATGTTGAGGCTACACATGTTGTTTGTTGCAAGTTGCAACGCATGACGGCGCACAGTGGCGAGATGAACCGTAGGACAATGGCAGTGAGTAAAAACAACCTAAAAATACGAATAATACGAGGGTCACAACATACTTATGTATACGCATTTCAATGTACCACTTATATATACAATGCATGGAACATCTATTCAAATGACCCTCGCAGAAGTACCACAAATTCAACAATCAAAGACAACTTAGCAAACGAATGAAAGAAAATGCGTTGCATTACGAGTAGAGCAGGGGCATCACGCCAAATTGACAGTCAGTTGAATGAAAATCTCTTACATTATTTTCTTTGCGACAACGAACTAAAATAAAAAATGAAACAAAATGAAATCAAGATACAAATGTAGATGTATAAATTTTCAGTTAAAAAGCTTTACAAAAAGAAAAGGATATGATTTGGATAAACCAAAACCATATCAAAATCAAATCAAACCGAATCGAACCGAACCGAACAGAACCAAAACAAAACAAATACAGACTATTCTTCGGTGAATTTCTAGACTATTGAACTAAGCAGACGCCCAAATGTCTGATGTAGCAGATATGTGTGTACACATATATATAAATATCTATGTACGTCCGTATAAAGTACGTATAAGTAGAAGAAGAGGCGAGCAATTGGGGCAAGAAAGCAACTTAACTCAACTCAATTCGATGAGATGCTAGATACGATCAGTGTTTTGCTTTTAGTTTTTTTAAAAATAAAAACAAAAAGAAACAAGAAACAATGCAAAATACTTATAGTAATAATAATAATAACAACAACAAATGTAACATTTATGGCGCCCACAAATCGAATAAAATTCGAATCGTTTGACATTCAAATAAACAAAATTCCCCTTTTGGATATGATTCACGATCCATTATTTTCTCAATGTGGCTCATTCGAATGCCGCCAATGAAACGACATAAAAGTTGTTTACATCTTCCTTGTCAAAACCCGTAAAAACTAGCAACATTCTACAATGCGATAACTATGCAATGAATATCGTTAGTGTTGCCAGACCGATCGACTAATGAACTCCACCATTCATTACCCAATAATACAATACAACAAACAGGTGGTCGGTCACCAATGAAAATGAAGATGATGACGACATTAATAGTAGAATGGGTAAGTGGCCTCTAAAAATGACATAAATACAATTGGAGCATTCCAAGTATTTGGCACAACTGTACTCCTATCTATTGCCTATCGCTTATGCTGAGGCAACCAAAATGTTGTTAGTGACCTCGGTGGAGGCGTCGGCGGCCACGCTGAACACATTTCATTTGTTAATGTACAACATAAAATAATTACGCATTCAAGAAAATCAACCAAAACGCACAATTGATCTACTTACACACGAGTAAGTGCATACTCGTATATACTACATACGTGTATATTGTAAAATATAATATATACAATATTATAGAAAGATGTATACTCGTATAATGGGAATTTAGAAGTCCATATTACGTATACATCCTAAGTACACTAAAAATAATGCATGCAATGATTTGAGTGCAAACAATGAAATTATTTTCTTAATTGGTATTCCAAAATAGGAATAATGTAGGACTGATCAGTTTATAAATAGTCAATCATATATCAGATATTAAAAGTAAAATTATGTCAAGTCATGAGACTATTAACTTCGTTTTAACGATAGTTCACTCTAATGTTTGTATCCTTGTATACGAGTATATTGAGTTAAATTTCATTTCAAATTAATCAAAATCAAATTATTTTAATTATATTAAGTTTAGACCGACTTTAGTTATCGGAGAACTCTGATTTTCCCCTACTATACTATACTATACTATACTATACTATACTATACTATACTATACTATACTATACTATACTATACTATACTATACTATACTATACTATACTATACTATACTATACTATACTATACTATACTATACTATACTATACTATACTATACTATACTATACTATACTATACTATACTATACTATACTATACTATACTATACTATACTATACTATACTATACTATACTATACTATACTATACTATACTATACTATACTATACTATACTATACTATACTATACTATACTATACTATACTATACTATACTATACTATACTATACTATACTATACTATACTATACTATACTATACTATACTATACTATACTATACTATACTATACTATACTATACTATACTATACTATACTATACTATACTATACTATACTATACTATACTATACTATACTATACTATACTATATGTAGTCTTTGACTGATGTTTCTATGTATTAGGTTGGTGCAAAAATAATGGCCGTTTCCATATTGTTTATTTTTATGCATGAATTTCGGAATACATTTTTTAATGAATGTGGTCATGCTATATGTCGTTTTAAAGCGCGTTTTTCGCTCTATCTTTTAGATCAATTATCTTTTTATTATCGTCATACGTTTCTGATTTCCGACCACTTTTTGTGATGCTATCAAAACAAGAAATTCGCATTATTTTGCTTCACGAGTTCAAACTTGGCCACAAAGCTGCGGAGACGACACGAAATATCAATAAAGCATGGGGCGAGGATACTGCTTCCGAACGTACCACACGTAGATGGTTTGAAAAATTTCGCGCAGGTGATACCAGCCTTGAAGATAAAGAGGGTCACTGCCGCCCATCTGAGGTTGACAATGCCGAATTGAAAGACTTAATCGAAGTCGATCCTCGCAAAACCACACGAGAAGTCGCACAAGAACTCAACGTCGATCACTCAACAGTCGTACGCCATCTGAAGCAAATAGGGAAGTCAAAAAAACTCGATAAATGGGTGCCGCATGAATTGAACGAAAATCAAAAAAATCGTCGTTTTGGGGTGTCATTGTCTCTTCTTCAGCGCAACAAAAATGACCCGTTTCTCGACCGAATCCTAACGCGCGATGAAAAATGGATCCTCTACGACAACCGGCGACGTTCCGCGCAGTGGTTGGACAGCGACGAGGCTCCACAACACTTCCCTAAGCCGAAACTGCACCAAAAGAAGATTATGGTTACTGTTTGGTGGTCAGCAGCCGGTCTCATCCATCACAGCTTTCTGAATCCAGGCGAAACGATCACGGCAGAGAAGTACTGCCATCAAATCGACGAAATGCACCAGAAGCTTCGACGTATGTGCCCGAGATTGGTCAATATGAAGGGACCAATCCTGCTCCATGACAACGCTCGACCGCACGTCGCACAATTGACCTTGCAGAAGTTGAACGAATTGGGTTACGAGACTCTACCTCATCCGCCATATTCACTGGACCTCTCGCCCACTGACTACCATTTTTTCAAACACCTCGACAACTTCCTGCGCGAGAAATGCTTCAAAAATCAAGACGACGCCAAAAACGCCTTCAACGCTTTCATAGCCTCCAGAACTCCGGACTTTTGTGCTACCGGCATAAATAAACTTGTTTCTCGTTGGCAAAAATGTATTGATTGTAATGGTTTTTATTTCGATTAATAAAGTTTATTATTTATTTATTTATTCTTTATTCATTTAAAGTACCTGTTTGTAAACGGCCATTATTTTTGCACCAACCTAATAGTATAAGAAGTATAAAGATAATATTGTTACACAAAATCGAATGCATGTGAAATAGTACTTGTAAGTATGTATATATGTACATATATTTGATCATACGGTTTGACTTTACAATCACAGACTGTTAGAAAATTAGATTAAAATAAAGAAAATATTTGATTTTACTTCCGAGGTTCCGTTTTATATTATTTAAATTTTACAAATATGGGACCAATCAAACAACTAAAGCATATCTTTCATATATCTATACATGTAATAAAATCAAGATCCTTGCCGTGCCTGTCTATCTGAAAGCGATAAACCCAAAATGTACTGAATAAATTTTCATTCTGTTTTCACCAATGGACAGAGTGATTCATTAGGAAGGTTACAGATGTATAAATTATTAAGAATTTGCAGATATTGGCTGGAATATAAGAATCATTTCCATCACTTTCCAAAATGATAGCAGTGAACTGTGTTTAACTACATAACCAATATGTCAATAACGTAGTAGACAACAAAAAGCAGTTTGGCTGATAAAGCAGTGCGTCTAATATTGAAATAGTTTAATATTCAAATTTAACTCAAACTTAAAGAAATATTGAGTCTATTCTATTTAATTAGAGACAAAACATCTCAATTTCACATCTCCAAGTTCATGTGAACATTTTTTTTTTTTTTTTTCCTATATAATTAGCAGATTGAACGGTTTAATCGATGATCCAATAAATGACGGCCCTTTAAAACGCGAGCCGGGTTTCCCTAGTGATAAAGAAAAAGATTAGATTTTATTCCATCTCAACTTATGGGTAGTTTCTTAATGTAACAATGCAATGTTCTATGGTAAAGTCCATACCGCATGAATTTAATTGTGATCAGAAATCGAAGATAAAATATTGGTAATTAGCAGATACAAACTTATCAGCAGATACAAATCTGTCTGCTGGAAAAATTTTATTTCGGAAAATGTATTGTTTGAGTATAATTCATCATTTTTGTCAATATTTTTTGCAGTGTACATATTATGTTGGTAATATTCATTTCTAGCTAGTCGATCGGTGCGGTTAGGCGTTTCGTTCCATTGCATAGATCAATTTGATTCAATTCAATTCAATTCAAAACAACTCAAAGCAACGCAACGCAACGCAACTTAAAGTCGAATTAAGTCGTAAAATTAATTTTTACGATTTGTTTACAAAAATTTGTCCGATTCGCATCGATGTACGATACGTTCTAGTAGTAGTACAATATTTTTTTGTGAGCAATATTGTTGCAATTATGTGTTTAGTGTGAAAAAAAAAGTTACAATCCTTTAAATGTTCCCAAATAGACTTGATCGTTCGTTTCTCCATTTATCTGTCTATCCAGTAAATTTACGTAATATTAGCTAAAATAATTGTATTTATAGAAACTAAACATAATTTTTAATAGCTGCACACTCTCGAAACGACTATGGTCTGAGACTATGAATAGGTTTGTGTTTGAGTGGCTCGAACCATCTGTGGACAACAGAAATGACATGATGAATACGTTTCCTGCAACTGCAAGCTCAGCGTTCGTACGATGCTCCTTTCTTAAGAAAATCACGTTCGGCGCGATTTTTTATGACGTTTGATGACAATTGACTTTGTTCCCGCATATGAATCAATGAAATGTATAAGAAATTGGATCCGCAATGCCGCAGTGCTTCGGCAAGTGAAACATACTCGAATGAAATGAAACTGGAGCTCAATTGAACTGCACTCAACTAAGTTCTCTTCTGTTCTGTTCTGTTTTGTTCTGTTCTGTTCTATTCTATTCATGACTTGATGCTGCCTGTTTAAATGAGCTCTGCTTTCTCGGATGTGGAACACTTTAAATGTTTGTCCAGTCATGAAGCAAACAAAACGATTCATTAAAATTAACATTAACATTAATATTGGCGAACCGAAGGAGACCTAACAATTGGTGTTTAATAATATCTTAGTATGAGTATTACTGATTAAGGTTTGTTCCATGTAAGAACGACATTTGATGTTTAGGCTTTTTATTAGGTTTCAAACAAACTCAATTAGCATTATTGGATTTGGTCAAAGATAAGACCGCGTTTCCAATTAAGATTTTTTTCTTTTCAACCATATAGCATGTAAGTGACAATTATTTGCTGTTTGGTCGCGGTTCTGCAACCTCTGGATAAAATTGGAAATATATTTCAAATAAGATAGAATGTGAATATCGCTTCACCGTATTAGGTTAAGGAGAAATAAAAATCAATAGTCATAATATTTTAGTGAGTATTTCATGGAGGCTACCTCTTCCAGCAATCGAAGAATTCCTATCATAACATATCAGCGAATTAAACAAGTCTGTACCGAAATTAAGCTCGAGAAGTGAAAATAAAAACTGAGAACATAGCATGCATATGCAATGACAGACAGACAGACAAACGGACGGATATTTGGACGGGAATAGTTAAATAGATTTTCTCATATACATTTTATGCGGTGACCCACTCACGATTCTAGCCAAAATTGGTAACGCCTGTTTAATGTATCGAACGCCCATCTGAGTTGAAGTATGATTTCTGGATATACGAGATACATATGTGGTGGACATGTTACATATGTTATTTTTGGTTTTCTACTTTTCGTATTATGTATGCAAGTTCGACATCTCAAAGACTGAAAATTTATTTTACATATTGTGACTAGATCTGATAATTATGGGATTATTATGTACAAATATCCCCTTTAGTACATAACAAAAATCATGTGTAAGTGATAAGACTATTTAAAACACAAAATGCATAATACTATGGTTTTGATTCTCTTTGATTTGAAAGGTATAAAATGTCTGTAACACTCACTCGTTTCATTGTCGTATATTGGGTTTTTGTTGCTCATTCCATTTGCCCAATGCAAAACATGTTTTGTGGGCGACGTGTGAATTCACTTTGACCCGAAAATAAGGAAAAGAAATTGAAGTGGAAACAAATTGAAAAACTGTTTGCGACACTTGCGGCTGTCGAATTTGTCAGGCGACATCAGGCACGTGGTGGCTGTAGACTTCAGGCATCAAAGCTTTGGGGCGGTATGAGGCGCTACTATACTGTCGCCACTTCCGTTTCCTTTTCTGAGCGTGCATTATTACATAAACTTAGCAGCATCTGGGATTCTTGGCAAGCGACTGTGTCGCATCTCATACACACACACACTAATCCATAAAAAAAATGTCCTCAAACACACACACACACACACTCACACACACACACACATAAACTATATAAATGTATACTATATTCTACTATATTTTAGGATGTGTTTGTTTTGTAGCACGTCACGGATATAAATTATTTTTGTTGGTTTTCAAGTTGTGGCCATAACTTTTCTTACAAATTAACGCAAAACTCAGTTATTCTTTGGGAGAGCAAAATACTCAAACAAAACTCACCGTTTACGCTGGCGATTATCAAGCGCTATATGCACAGGGACATCCAGTTCGAGATCCTCTACATCATCGATCATGTTCACCATATTGAGATACTTCTGTGTAAAGCAACGTTCACGCACAAAACTATTGGTGGCAACTGATGCGGAGCCATCGCCACCACTTGCGATTTCCCCTTGCACCCAATTCTGCTCTGGTAACGTCAGTAAAATTACAAGGAGCAACAGCAGCATCAATGTTCTGTAATAATGCGCTCTATGACGCATCTTTTAAATAGAAACTCCACTAACTATGCGTTCTTTATTTGTTATTTATTTACACGTATCCTTTACAGTTGCACAAGTCTTTTAATGAATTGAATACAATAATCCACTCAATTGTCTCATTGCCCTTTTGTGAAGTCAACAAATCACAATTTATTAAACCAGTTCAATCCCAATTTCAAATGTCATCTGGAAGTCTGAATTGAATGTAATCTCCGTTTCAAACTTAATCTGCTTGCCATTCTGCCTTCATTCATATGCATGTACACATATGTACATATGCCTAAGTGACCGCTTGATTTCGGTCCGCCAATCGGTTGTCGTTTAAGACGAACTGTCAAAGATTTGACGCAGACACAGCCCTCATCCCAAAATAATTTTTTGACAACTTCTTTATGTAAATTCACAAGCTGAAGAGCCACTTGAACGACTGAAACGAACTCTCCACACGGCTTTTGACAATTAATTTTGGTTCGATTCTTGGAACTGAGCGAATTACTAATTGGTTTCGTGCCGCTTCTTTTTTGCCTTAATTTATTTATTTTTTTTTTTTTTTGGCTGGGTGAGGGGAAGAATTTATCGATTCTTAAGACAACCGATCAATTTATTTGGCATTTATTTAAATAATTAATTCATCAGCTATATGTCTGTCCTTCTATCTATCCATTATTAGTCTCTTTATCGTTGGTTTGTCGTCTTTGTCGTCATTTGGATCTCGACGAAAAATTGATTTTAATAATGGTTTACTTGGGAAATACTAGTACATTCATATGTATATGGAGGAGCATTGTACTTACAAGAATTGATTGTTATGGGTTTTGTTAATCTAATCACCCCGCACGTACCGACTCTAGACCCTCATCGTGAAAGACAATCATGAAAATGGAAAAATTTTCAAAAAACAATAAAAAACTTTTTCCTGTTTCTTTTCTTTTTATTTTTATTGTAAATAAAACTAAGGCGAGCGTAAAATTGCATTAAATGGGTGAGTGTGCATGTGCGTGTGTATCTGAATGTGTATGTATGGTGCGTATGAGTAATTTTATGCGAGAGTATGGCAAACAAAGTTCCCATAAGCAAGTCAAGAAGCAGTTTAAGCTTAGGTTATTTTGTGTTATGCTAAAAATGCTTGCATACTTGGGCAACTTTGCTTTCAGGCAAATGGAAAAGAAAAGCAAAATGAACGGAATCATTTCAGGATGATAATCAGGCTATTGACATCATGTACGAGTATACTATGGAAAAAGTTCTTCACTTAATTTTCAGATTTTATTTATAACTATTTTCATGATTATCTATTGATACAGAAAAGAAGAAAAACACTGCTTTAGTTTAATTTTACTCAAGTAGCAGTGTAGAATGTTGGGCCATGGTTAAGTGACAATATGTGATCCACCTGTGGCGTCTTTGGTTTTAATTTAATGACTAATAAATGTTTCAAGAGCAACAGCAAACGGGCAAAACTTCAAAAACAGACTTCAGATTTCAAAGGTGACATTTGTAGAAATAAAAAAAAAAAAAGAATAACACAACAAAACTTACACACGAACTTAAGATTACACAGAACAAAACAGAGACTTATGCACTTGTATAGTCTTTTTGTAATTATCTTTTTATAATAGTAAGATTCACATGTTTTCCTAAAACATATTTCTTTTAACTTATTTGGTTATTTGGTTAAAGGATTCATCATTAACGACCGATAGAACGAACGAACAATAAACCGACCGACCTTTCTTATCCAATTAAGTTTCTTTTCCACTTTTCAAACAACGATCTGGAAATAATTTCCGATTTCGAATAATCCTCGACGTTGTTCAACAATTCAACAATATTATGATAGCAGAATAAGCAGAATCAGAAGAACAATACAGCAGATGCACCGTGCGCTTGATTCGTCGAATACATCGAACAAGCAACAAAAGATACAAAAGTATCTCACAGATACAAAAGTATCTCACTTCACAATCTTACAGTTTTGTTTCCTTTGTGAAAAATCCAAAAATATAGTTAACATCAAACTGCCTTCTGTTTTTGCTGCTGCTACTACTTCTGCTGCTGCTACTGCCGCTGCTATTGTTGTTGTTGTTCTTCTTTGTATTGTTGCTCTTCTTACTTGAGTTGCTGTTGTTGTTGTTGCGTCGTTGACTTCCACAGTAGCAACAGCGACAATGGATGACGATGCCGATGATTGTGACTGTGACTATGGAGGAGAAACAGTAGTAAAATATAGAAAACGAAGTCCATGAAAAAAAGGCGAAGATGACGACGACAACAAACGATGATGTTGACAACAAAAAACAACAACAGCTTTTGCATGCGCACACACACACACACACACACACACACACACACACTGACACTCATTCTTAGTGAACAATGACAAAGCGAAAACGAAAAGTCAAAAAAATAAAATTAAATAAAAAGAACAAAAATAACATACCAAAAAATTTATAACACATGTGTGAATATGTTTGCCAAATCGGTGAGAGAAAAACTACAACTCTTTTGGCATTAAGTGTGCCTAACTGTTCCTACAAACATACATTATATATACTCGTATAAATATGTACATAAGTACTTAGAACAATATAAGAATTCCTGCCAAAGTAGAACTCGTTACTGAAGGAATTGATCAAAACAGTAATAAAGAATTGTAATATAGAAGTCCTTCTTTTCTTAAATATATGTATATATAACTTACGATTAATTAATACCCCCACACCCATGCAGCCATCTAAGGGTGAACATAACAAATACGCTTAGTTAAGTACTGAGTACACACACATGTTAAATGTCGATAAGTTTGCACGGTTATTTGTTTCACTTTTACAAAAATTTGACTTTTACAAACCCCAACAGAGAAAATGATAATTGGCACATCTAAGGTAGGAGTAATGTTTGCAACTAATTCAAAGAAGCAACGAAGACTTCCATAGTTTATAGTGATTCTTTATAAATATTCATATCCATGAGTCCCTTAGACTTTCAGGATTCAAACACAGCCTTCTTATTGTGTTCGAGGGTAATACGATCCAATAATGGTAACCAAATAATTATTTTAATTTAAGAAAACAAAGAAATACAAATTTTGATCTTTCTTGCTCAATTCGATACTAGTGACATAAAATATTTTAAGACATTAAAAAAAAATTTATTTCGATACTTGTAAGACTTTTTTCGTGTCTTGCTTGCTTCTTTTCTACTTTGTATACAGTTGAGGAAAAGTATCATTGGTTTCATATTCTGACTGAATCTATTGAATTAATTTCCGATAAGAAAAAAAATATTACACTGAAGGAAAAAACCATATTAGTTTGGAATTGTCAGAAAATAAAATGTTCGGGTAGATGTCTCTATCGCGGTTAAGAACCACTATAGTACAAAAGAAACACTTGTAATGATTAATATAGATTCTTATACCCAATCGGAAAAACGTTAAGTGTGATCCGACTTTTGAAGATATTCTAAAAATAATATTATTTTTTGCTGCATATATTCTAATGTATAAAAAATATATCTTTGAAATGTGTATCGATAAAAGTAAGAGTTGTTATAAACATTGTTTTTTAAATTATGAAATTAAATTACAGTATTAATATAGTCTTTTTTTTTGCGGAAAATTTATTGTATCCGACATGTTGAAGAAATAGTCTCCATACCAATAATAATGTTTTTAAAAGCATTTTTTCTGGAAATTTTTGGTACGCCTTTATTTCTGGTGACAACACAAAACACACAGTTTTTGAGAAAATCCACCGGTAAAGTCGAATTTTGCATATAAGACTTGGAGACATATTTTAAAATCAATTAATTCGTCTTTTTAAAAGCTGTTATTTCATACACAATTATATAATTTATGTGAAAACATATTTTAGTAATTCAATCAATATTGTAAGTTATTTTATATTCAGATTTTGTTAAGAGTAATTGTAATATAAAAGGAGATTTGGAAATGTCAAAATTACAATTTATTATAAAACTACAACTTTTTCTAATCGGAAGTAATGCTGTAGGAAAAAGAGATATTGGCCTTAGTTTGAAATAAAAGAAAAAAAATGAGTGAATTTAAAATTCAATCAGCATCAAATTATATTATAATAGGAGCTCTGTTTTTGTTTGAGAAACTTCTTATTTTTTTTTTTTTTTTTTTTTTTGGCAAGGTATCCACATTGCTCTAAAATCAAATGATCAAATAATTGTACAAGTATATTTCTCACTTATTATTTAATAATAAATTTTTGATATAAAGGTTTCACAACACACAGACGAACTCAACTTGACTTAAAGAAAATAATCAGAAGCGCCAAGCAATCGTGCCAAATGCGCTTAATTTTACTCTCCAGTTTAGGTTTTATACTACAAAATATATTGTAATGTGAGCCGCAAACAACGCGGAACAGAAACATCAGATATGACCAGATATTCTACTTAGTGTAGTTAGTATTGTACTCATATTACAATACAAATATGTTTGGGAATTGTTTCAGTTTTACACAACAGTGGTGAAGCTTTGTCAGCTGCTTTTGAGGTGACAATAATGACATATGATTATGAAATAAGAGTTACTCAGTAACATTTCGGACGCCGAGGAAGCGGATAATTTATTCTTTGAGAGAATTTTTTGGAAATGCCTAGTTTGGAAGGGAATGCCAAGTGAACGCAGACAGAGTTACGGAGAGAAGCGTAAAGAGGCATACAAAAAAAAACTGTCACTAACTGAACTGCGAAGGTATTTCCCGGAATTTAATGGCAAAGATCAGCAAATTTCTGCAAATATTCGACGCAGCCATCAAAAAGCTATGACAGTTGATTGTTAGGTAGTTATGCATACGTGTGTGTCTGTTGAATGGTAAAAGTTTACTTAAACAGGAAGAAAACTTTCCGGCAAACGAAAATTTAGCAACTGCAAGCGTTTTTCATTGAATTTGCTTTTCATTTTGACTTAATTGAGAAATTAGTGACATTTTGTGACTCTATCAGATGCACCATGGCTAAGCTAAGCGAAGCGTAACGATACAGAGGGGACAAAGCTATTTCAGGCATTTATGATGTGTTCATGAATAATTCAGACACACTTGGGAGATCTTCTTCGGGCATTTAAACTTTCAACAAATTAATTATTGAGGGAACAAAACAACAAAACCAAGAATACATAGATCTCGTTGATCAGCGCTGCAGAGCGGCAGGTACGACATTTTTGCCACCACTCACACTTCATCAACGAAATGATTGACATTCCTGGCGCGGTGTTGCAATAACAAACTTGAACTTCCATTACAAGCACCGGTGCATCGATCCTCGATCGGACAGACGTCACTCAATTGGAACATGTGGAACAACAAAAGACATGTGTAAAGGAATCATTTAAAATAAATGACAGTGACTGCGCACTACGCACTCGATGGACCCCAACGCACTCGACGGCAGTGGACACAGAGAGGACCGCCACCATCGATCAGCAGCCAGCGCTGAACATGATGGATACATACATATGCATAATTACCGAACACGATCACAATAATCAATATTTGCAGGAAAGGAGGCGGAGGCTGCTGAGGTTGGTTCAGTTCAGTTCAGCTGGCCCTATGGAACCCACGATGCCATGCCCAAGCATTGCCAACAAGTGGCCTAATCAATAAACGATGCTTTAACGAATAAACGAGAATTCAAACAATTCATCGATCCATCGAACCATCGAACGATAGTCATGCGGTCAATAATCAATCGAATATTTGTTGGCCACTTGCCACAGCTAACGTTGACTTGATTACCAGTGGTCACTGATCTATGTATTCAGGTATCAGGAAAGGGGGTAGGTGATCAATAAATGATAACAATGACTTCCCCACTTAATTCTTTTCGGAAGAGCCTAATTCAACACATAATCAATCCCTGGATCCGAAATGTGAATATGCTTACGCCTCTGGTTGTGTCTGTTTGTTCATCTGATTGTTGTTCCTTGTGATTTTGGGTCTCGTGCGCCTGGTGTGGTCCGATAAACGTTTTACGTGGTTTTCGGCCGCTCTGATCATGTACTTATTTTTGAAGTTTACTTGCTGTAGTAGTTGTATCTTTTTATGCCTCTCCAATCACTGATTTTTGCATTGCATTGCTACTAGTGAGAGTGTTGATGTTCGTGCAACAAGTTGTTCTTGTTGGCGTGTCTGACTTAGTTTTGTATTTATTTTGTTTTTGTTTTTGTTTTTGCTTGTTGATTATTTGTTTACTTGCATGTTAAGCACACATCATCATCATCAACAGCAATATCAAGTACCATCTGAGCTTACTGAGGTCGTCTCCATCGTCATCAGTAGTAACAGCAACACCAGCAGGAACGTTGATGCAACTTTAAATGTGCACAAATTCATCATTTGTTGCCGTCATCCATGCAAGAGAACAAAGCAAAATATTCACCACATTACAACACCTTGAAACAGCCTCCAGCCACGAATAAATTTTACATCCACAGCTGGCACTGAACACTGGATACGAGAGCCGGCCACATCAGGTAGGTGCCCTCGTCAACAATGCTTTCCTATTCCGCTTAGACTCGTATTGCAAGCAAATGAAATGTAGCATATTTCAGCCAAAATACTATAGTTAATTGTGGACTTACGAAATGAATCAAAGGACACATATATAAAAGCCACAATACACAACATCCTCCCACCTAAAAGTGATACTTAAATGGGAATTTTCGCTTAATTTGTCATGATTCTTTCTTTTATGAGACAGCAAATATGCTGACGGGATGGAAAGAAAAGAAGGAAGAAAACTGTATCAAAACTGCTGGTACTGAAGTTTTGGTTGCATGCAATTTTACCGCGCTAAGCAAATTTCTAATTAAGCTAACAACACAAACGATCGCTACAAGGCGTGTTGGTTATTATAGATATTGTACTCATTATCCTTTGTGGACATTTTGACAGCAGTTGCCAACGCAACCAATTGTCATGTCTTCCTTTGTTCTTCCTCTAACATTTTGTAAAGATAATAGCAAATAAATGTACAAAATAGCAAAAACGTGAAAGAATATTCTGAAGGCGCATAGTTTGCATTCCTTACTATCATCATCATCATCATCATCATCATTACACCATCACCAACGTCATCAAGCAAGTCTAAGGGCAAGTAGTATGTCAATGCGATTCTGTTATTATTCCTTACAACTCTTTGGCAATTGAAATTCCACTTGAGCAGCTTTGAGGAGCAGCAACGACAACAGTAACAATGACGATGACTTGGCACGCATTTTATTAAATCCTTGCATGCCAAGGAATCAACGGCAGCCATTGTGATTGTCAAAGTTACGCACCGAAACGAAACACAAAAGGATAACATTAACGAAAGGACAAAATTGTAAAAATTGGACAACAAGAGGAGTGAAAGGTATGAAAGAAGAGAGAATTTTTAATTGCATTTTTGCCAACTGTCGCTGTCGATTATTGGCAGAAATGTGCTGAGCATAATAGCACGCTCCGCGTAGTCCTCAACATGGCCAATATTGGAAAGAAAGAAACTGCACGAAACACAGATTTCTTTTCTTTAGCTTCTACTTTTTTAACATTTGCGAGGACAATGAACAAAAGACAGAAAGTCACACTCAGCAATAGTACAAATTAAAGATGCCACTCGACATGCCTCCATGCCTCCATCACTTGAGAAATCGAATGAGCCTCAGCTGACTATGCTTACTCTTAGTTTTGGAAATAGATAAGTAGCTAAAGTATACTACTACACAGATAAAATTCTAAAGCCGTGAATATGTGAAAATCTATTGAGTCTATAGTTATGTCACTAGTGATCGGATCGGATCGAATGGCTCAGACCGATGGTTCGTCTATACAACAAGCAGAAAAATAACTCTAATTCATCATTCACACCCCGGCAGCTAAATTTTCTCATATAAATCTCAGCTTCAAAAACTAAATATGTTTCTGTGCATTACAAATTAAAGTTTATTTAACATTTAATGAGACCAATTTTAACATCATACTCGTATGTATCTTGTTTATTATTTAACATTTTAATATTTACAGTTTTTAAAATATTAAATTTTACTTAAACAATTTGATTGATTTAATTTTAATATGTAGTGGACATAATCATAAAAGTACATATTTAGTATTTTATTTTAAATAACTTTTGTACTTTGAATGTCCTCTACTACTTTTGCTTACTATCTCCTCCATGACCCTTTCGTACGCTCTCCTACACATGCGCTACTACATTGATGCCCTGCCAAAATTCTGCGTAAGGGAGTCGGGCGGCAATGTTTCCATGCCTTTGAAGTGTGTTACGCGTCGCCACCCAGAAGCTCAAGAGCATAACATATATTTTATCATCGTCATGCGAATTGTGAACCCTCACGATGTAGGATTGTATACAATCGATGGATGGAGGCTTCAGCGGCGACACAACCGAATTGGGCCGCGAGGCCTTTGCTGGTTTCTTTATTTTTTTTTTTAACGCAGTCCGTTTTGGCTCTTGAGCCCATTAAAAGTACAATGACCAGAAAATAACGTTATTAAGCAGCAACAGAGACGGTGGAAGAAGAGCCCAAAAGTTGGAATCAAAACAAAGCAAGAAAACTATTGAATGAAAAGAAAACAAAAAAAGGAACAAAAAACGCAACGATCGAAAGCGAAATCGAAATTTACACAGATCGTTGGGGGTCCTAAAGTGAAGAGCGTTGTGTGCTCAACTCTGCCTTTGCGCCTCACCGAGCTTTGTTAGGTTTCCCTCTGAAATGATTTTCAACAGATTCTTTAACTGCCCTTGGTGTATTGCGCCGTATCGTTGTGCGTGTTTCGAAGTCCTGGTCTCAATCAACCAATATACATATTACAGTCAGATAGATGCTGGCATCTTCCTTTCGTTGGCCAATGAGCTTCAGTATCTCAGTGCGCTACGTAGCAGTTTCATTTGTTAAAAATCAATCATAATGATTCCTTAAAGCACCTAATTGGCAATGATGAAGCAACGATCTTGATTATGTTGTCTCAAAAGTACCGCTTAAGGAATTATTTGTTCCCAATCGTTTAAATGCAAATTGGATGTTAGCATTGGATTCTTCATTAGCATTCTAAAATATCGATAATCGCTAATGGGATTTGATTACCACAAAATAAAATCAAACATTTTGTGTAAACATTTGATGTATATAGAAATCACTAAGACCAAAAGGCACCAATACAATAGTTTCCATAAATAAACAGAAACCATATTTGCCAATTAATCGATTTTTTTTGTCTATTGTAGACGGTTAAATTGTATTAAATGTTTGATTTGAAAATAGATATCCGAAGAAGTTTTTATTTTTTTTTTTTTATATTATATTTATGATTTTAAGTCCCAAAATATCTGTATCTGTGTCTTTAAACTTTACTTTAAAATAAATTAATGCCACGATCTACCATAGGTAAGTAAATCATTAAGGAAATGTTTGCTGATTTTGATTTGATTCTCATCAATATTATCGTTTAGAGAATTTTACAAATTTTTAACATAATCATCCCATTATTATATAGTTAGATGTTTTGACCAAGAAATATAATACATAATATACTTTTAAAATGAAATATTTCATTCAATTCAAGTCTAATGAGTGTGACATACAAGATACTTTGTGTAGAAAATTGTAAGCGACAGACAACAATTCTTGTCAATTACAAGATGTTACGACCAACACAATTAAAACACCCACACATCGTGCATGTTCATATACATATTACTCACATGTATAGTATATAGATAGAAAAGTGTTTGACAACTGTAATCCTCAGAGTTGCCAAATTACTACCATTGTGTTAGTATCAAATAGGCGTCACCATGTCGTTCAAATTTTCCCTCATTCTAACTACAATAGTATAAGGACAGAGTGATACATGTACGAGTACATAAGTATCATAAGTATGTATGTAGTACTGTAATTGTGTTGCACATTTACGAGCATGCATCTATGTACATACATACATACATATAGATACGTATATGTATATCAGACAGGAGGATTAAAATTGATTGAAATTATCTGCTTTGGTTTTTGGCATATTGCGTCCATTTAAATGTTGCAAAATCCCAATGAACAGTTGCAACACAAACTATTGTACCATCCAACCAGTTGTCCTCCCCTTGCTTGTCTACTTGTCTATTTGTTTGGTTTGTCTGGCATGGATTAAGCTTGTTACTTAATTGGATTTCATTTTGAGCTATAAATTTATACAAATTAAATTACGCCCTCAACAGGATTTCCTTTAATCAACACACACATAAATGCATTCTAAACTTTAATGAAGTGTTGCCGAAACAACTATTTCAACATAAATTTCCATTTAATAATTCACGAAAACCAACAGTTAAAAAGAAAAGAACTAACAGAGAAATTATAGTTGGGCAGGTTTAACTATAGGATTCCCTCTTGGATTGCTCAATAATTTTGAAACTTAAATGACAAAAATTCAAGGAAAAATAATCATAAGAATCATATTACATGCAAATCTTAAAAGAGTTCAACATATTGTTGAATTTATTCAGTGTTTTTTCTAAGGTCAAACATGATATGTTGACACAGGGTACAAAAACTCATAAAGAATGATAAAATTCAATAGTAAAACCACAAAATTGCTGAGCGCAAATCAACTCAACTAAAATTCAATAAGAAGAGCAAAACTTTTCTCTTACGTGTAAGTTGATTTGAGTTGATTATTATAGAATGTGAAATTAAAGTAATAAGTGATTCAATTAAATTTGAAATTCCATTTAAGATTGCAAAGTTACATTTTTAAATTGTTTAAGCGAATAATAAAATACAAAAAGCTTGAGGTAGAGACTATTAGCATAGCCAGCAATTGTAAATTGGGCATAAAAAGACAAAGACTTCATTGTCTAAAGACTTGTTACCGATGGGTGCCCTCGTCGCTGTTATAGTGCATAATTGTTTAAATGTTCTGGCAATTAGAACAAAAATGTTCGCTAAAAATGCTCATTGAGGTTTGAAAGAGCCTGGCGTGGTATCTCCTGGAAAGAATGAAAAGGACCTGTGATGCGTATAATTAGCAGCGAAGCATACGGCACGGCCCATAGCATCATAATTGCATTCACAATGAAGGCAAGCACCGTCTGTCTGTCTGTCTATTTTAAATGTGTTCAAGGCATTGGTGTCTTGGTGTTCATTTGCATGGAATTTTCGTCGACGTCACCATAACATTTACCTAAGATAATGTACAATATAAAGAACAAAGATATTAAAGATTTACTGGTGTTTAAAAACCATTAGGACAATGATCATCAACAATAACAACAATGGCGACAGCATTATATCAAAGCAACTGCCAGAAGTCAAACAGAGCGCAACTATGACATCCAAAAATATTATGCAAACAAAGACGACATATAGTAATATATGAGGGGGAAAGTTAGAGAGAGAAGGACAGTGAAGGAGTTGGAGAAAAGTGAAATGTTTGGACATATTCTGTATTTTTTTATTGCTTCAAAAAACCAAGAAATTCTTCTCCAACAACCCACCCAATCCTGAATATGAATCCAAGTATGAATGATACATTAATGTTATGGGGCAACAAAAAACAATTCGAAGAAAGGTGCTTTAGCAGAATGAACTCGATTATTGGATACTCTATAAATTTGATTAGGGAGTTTTAATAGAAAAACAGAAAATATCTTATGCGTCATATTATCTAATAAAGGATCGTATCCTTTTTAGTGTAATTTTATTGTAATATATAATACATACCTCATTGGGTGTATGAAAACTATGAGAATAATCAACTTTATTATTTAAGTCTATTAAAAATAAGAGAATTTTAATTAAAGTTAAATTAAACACACTATTCATACAATTGAAACCTTTAATTTTTTATGTGGTTACATTTAATTAGTATGAAAAATCTCTGAGGATCCAGAGCATCTAATCAATAATTCAAGCACAGAAAAAACTAGCTGCAGGCCAGTGTTGCCATTTCAGCTGTTTCCCCGCTAGATCCAGCTTTTTATAAATTAGAAAAGCGGTAAAAAATCAAAAAAGAAAAGCGGATTCTGGCTTTTTTAAATATCAATTCAGCATATTTTCAGCATTTTTATTTTCTCTAGATTTTCTGCTAAGAAAGGTATGAAGGTCGGTGATATATCGATGATTTTGCCTTTGTAGGTTTTCCAGCTTTAATGTCATAATCAAAAGAAAACGAAATTATATATGAAATATAAAAAAAAATCAGCCAAGTGTGAGTCAGACTCGCACACGGAGGGTTCAGTACCATCGTACAAGATTTTTTGCTTAAAATATTAAATTGTGCATATTTAACAGCCTAAAAGTATACACAATTACAGCTTAAAAGTATACTACAAAAAAAAATTGTTAAACAAAAGATTAAATTAAAGACCAATGCTTCTAAAAATGTGTATTTTTAGTATTTGTCGCTCTACACACTCTGTGAAAATTTCAAATCTCTACCTATTACGGTAAATGAGATAGTGCAGGAGACGGATGGACGGACGGACGGACGGAAAGTGTCAGCTTAGTAATAGGGTCCCGTTAGCTCCCTATTCGTACGGAACCCTAATAAAAAAGCGAATGAAAGCTGTGGCGACTGCAAAATCATGGCTAGTAAATTATAAAGGTCAATTGAAATCCAACCAGATCAAGAAGGTGGTTGCATAATTATAGCATCAAATCAAATTTGTGCTTAATTGTTTGTTTGTGGTAGAAAAGATCCATACTTTTCCAAGCTTTTTGAACCAACAAACAATAGTCAAATGGTCCACATTGTTTTCGGCAAACATTCTCGTTGTTACATTGTCGACATCCACGGCTGCTAAAAGATCCTATGCATCGAATTTTGATGCTTGACCTCCTCATCCGTGGAATTTTTATTACCTGATTTGTAACTTGTCTTCTTTATTAGCGAGACTTGTATCTCCCAATTGAAATTTCTTGTAACACTGTATTATCGGTTTCCACAACAAAATATGTGACGTCACACTAGAGGGGTTGGTCTCACAAATGTGATCACCAGTGACTGGGTTTCAAAAATCAAGAAATTCATATAACGTAATATATGTATGACCCCTAAATAGACTGTGCCACAATCAAATCTTTATCGAAGTAGTAATAAGTAATAATCGAAGAATATTTTAATGCACAAATATGTTAATAATTATGATTGTCCCTAATATGTTTTTGTTGGTCGGTATATTTTTTTTTACAAAAATTAATATCTTTTGTTACTAACAAGTCGATTTTGATGAAATAAACGCTATATGCTACTCACAATAAAGCTTCTTATCTTTTAGTAAACGTTAGATATCATCAGCAGAAACTAGGCGCAGATGCACATATACTACATAGATAGATGAAACAGAGAAAGATGTAAAAAGATGTAGAATAGAAGAAAGAGTGATGGTAAGAATGAGGGTAAGGATGAGAGAGTTGTATTAATACTCAGGCGTCAACGAATGTCCATTTACGGCAACATATCATCATTGCTGGAAACAGCAAACAGTAGTAGCAGCAAGCCTTTAGCAACAGATACCATCGCAATGTCATATCACTAATACGCCCCATGCATTCATCCCACCATTCATCCAAGTATTCGACCAAATTCAAGAGCTCAGAGTGTCGCCTTTGTCCAAGTGGTCGTTGCCATTGTCATTGCTGTAGCGGACACGAATTCTGGTCTCTGATGATGTGCCACAATTTTGTTTGTTTGCTATGCCACTCGTTTATTCGTTCATCTGGTGATTCTGATCTATCTGTATATCTGTCTGTATCTTTGTGATACTGAGGCTGATGCTGATACTGATGTTGATGTGTTTGTGTTTGTGTTAATCTTCTCGTAAGAGTTGTTAATGAGCATCACTTTAAGATATCAAGTGAGTTGCCAACAATCTTTCAACATTTATGTTCATGTATGATTAATGGTCAATACTACTACTTAGATACATTTGGGTAAATATAGATTAGGGATTAATTTTCACACACAAATACATTAATTATTTGTTTAAAAAGTTGTTACTCTTAAATACGTGACTTTTTGGTCTTTATTTTTGGGACTAAACAATTGGTTTAGTTTATCCGAAACATAAAACATGTAGAAATATCGTAATTTTGACCTAATTCTCTTCATACTTCTGATAAAGAAAACTTCAAATTTTCTGATTGCTGGAAAATTTAATCAGTTAGATTAGTTCAACGGAATATGAGCTGATTTTTTCGATTCAACTTTCAATATGACATAATGAAATGTCGAATGGAAATTTTTCCCAATTGGTATAAAAAGTATATATATTCTTGATCAGAGCGACGAAACGAGTTGATTTAGTCATCGCCGTCTAAGCTCTAAGTTTTTGAGCTAGAGAACTGAAAACGAACCATACGAAGTAGATTTGTCTGAATCAGCCGAACCGGACTACTAGGAGGAATAGTTACCATACAAACCCAGATTCAAATTAATCCTCTTAATAGAAAAACTTTTTGTTTTTTGGACAGTGGAACTTCTATTTGGACACTGTAGGTTTCTGACCCATATCCACTAACTATATAAATTTCAAGACCCTCTAGGATGGGTACCTCCGATATAAAACATTAACTTAGAACAATAATCAGATGACTTGAAAGGAGTATTACAACATCAAAATAGCCAAAGTTAATCTTCTTTTTACGGGTTTTTCTTTTAATTCGATTGGCAGTTATGTTTGCAGAACAGCATTTTTATTTTTATTTTTTTTTATTTTTTTTTTTATTTGAATTCTTAATTCAATACACACTTACACATACAAATATAGATTTAAATTAAGAAAACTAAATTTTACTAAAATATATAATTGTTTTCAATAAAAATCTATGTAAATTTACATTTTTAAAGAAATTGTTCCAACTTACATAAAGTGAAGTGGTATGAATCAGAACTTCATCTCATTAAATGACTTAAAAATCCAATTACTTATTTAGGTAATTTTATCCCTCTGACAAATATATTAAACTACGCTCGTGTGTTGGTGGCAAAGGAGTTTTCCTGTCCACTTGCTCACTCTATTTACACTTTTGTCAGTCTTGTCGCATTTCTTTGGCGTCGCCATCTTATGACAGCACACGAGTTGAAGCAACATATTTTGATGCATAATTTCGCTTGTTTTATTGTCTCTGTTTTTGTTGCTGTTCGTTGTTGCTCCTTTCTTTTCCTTGTTTTGTTTTGTTTTGTTTTGTTTTGTTTTGTTTTATTTGTTCTTTGTTCTTCTCTAGAAGCACACAAATAAATATATGTACATATATAATATATACATATACATTGATATTACAATATTTCAACCAACATACCACAAGTTGCAACCACTCAGTGTACACCATTTTTTTCGCTGTTATGTTGTGTCACAAGGGAGGTTTGTCAATTGTCTTAACAAGAAAAAAATAGGGATATTTTCGTACTATTTATCGTAGTATCCCAATGATATATAAACTCAAGAAATAACCACAAACTCTCCAAAATAAACCCCAGTTAACCATTCACCATCCTAAATGTGTGCAGTGGATCTCATACCAAAGAGTCTTTTTTTACAATCAGTTTGGAAGCAGAGGGGTGATGTTTCATTAACGGCAGGTATGAAACGAAGCAGAAATTCATTTGGAAACATTACCAAACACTGCATTCTAGTTTTAGCTCTAATGTGAGCAAACGTTTTTGAACGATCTTCGTGTTCATAAACCTAAAAACAAACCATAGGTATGCATAATTCCATCGTTTTTCTTATGTTTAAACTGTCACAGTTTTCATGTAAAAAGTTTGTCTAGCCATTGAAAAAAAAAACATTTTTTTAGTGGCGTCACTAAGTGGTCAGCTAAGAAACTTATCCGACCTCCCTTGTGGTTGTTGGTTTTGTACTTGTTATCATTTTTTGATGCTCATTTTTCTTTAGTTTATTACTGTTGTTATTGTTGTCATTCTGGGTTTTTGTTATACACAAAATTTGCATAAAACAAGACAAAATGATAAAACATAACGGCGACACATACTCGTACTCACTTTTAAACAACCAAATAGTTACTTGTTATTCTTGATGTTGTTTTTTTTTTTTGTGTGTTTTTTGTTTTAAGAGTAATAGCAGCCAGCAGTAATGAGAGTAATGGCAGCCTCCCTTTATTTTTGTATTTTTGGGGTGAGACTGATTTGGTTCATCTTAAGCAAGACGGGTGAACTCGTATTATTGTATTCGACGCCGTATGTGTCATCGTTGTACTTGTTGTACAAGCGCATTAAATGCATTTCGGTTTTTTTTTTTTTTTTTTGATAAAACAATTTTTATACAATTTCGTGCATTTGCATAAATTTCCCAAACCAACACACATTCTTCCTCTGACTCTACCTCTGCCTCGGTAGTTGAAGCTGTCTACCATATCTCGCATGGAGAGCTCAACATGACGTATACATAACATGATGTCATGCATATCCTCGTTGCAAGGGCGTTCAGTAACGTGGAATCAACTCCATTTGCATCTGCATCCGGCAATGTTGCTTTTCCTTTAACATCCTTATCCACATCATCATGATTATCGTTATTATAAGCATCAACATTGTGTTCGTCATCATGAATGTTCACAAACGCCTCACATCCTAGCTGCATCCTGTCATCCGTTTGTATTCAACCTGACAGACTTCTAACGAAGGCATCAAAGCGTGACATTTACACTCCCTACAGAGCAACAGCGTCAGCGGAGTTGTTGCTCCTGAAAACTTTTACTTACAAAACTTATGCATCCGCATTAAAAACAAAGCTCATTCAGAGTCATAAAAAGGAAGTAGCGAAACAGTTTGTGGGTGAGCGATATATCAGCAAAAAATGATGCAACTTTTGTGGCAACAATAATAAAATTTTATTAAAATACAAAATAAGCAACAAATACCTAAAAAATATAACAAAAAAAAAACAAAAAAATGCAGCTGATTGCAACATAAAAGCGCAATTTCCATACATCGAAACTTTGTGCTCGACACGATGCCTCCAGGCAAATGGCGATGGAGGCGCCACAGCCATAGCGCATGCGTGCCTTGTAAATATCGCGCGCCGGTCTCCATTTAGCCACCCGTTGCCAGCTGCCACTTGCAAACTTAACTTGCCTCAACTTGCCACAACTTGCCACAAAGTACAAAATACAATATTTCACTGCTGCACTTTTTCTCACCACAATTTCCACTTGACGCGCTTCATCAGGCTTCAGTTTGCAGCGCTTCTGAAAACTTTTAGATTCACTCAAAAATGACGCTGCCGGGTTAAGTTGCTATTTCGATACTCGTCCCTCGACCCAAAGCAAAAGCAAAAACTTTTTTTGTTGGCCCCCACCCCGGGCAGCACAACTCAGCTCAGTTCAGCTCTGCAATTAAGAAACATTTTTGTGGCCATTGCACAAAACTAACAACTTTATAACGATGTCTTCTCGTGAATTTTTCTCGTATCTCGTTTCTCGTTTTCTTTAGTTTTGGCAATTTCATCCAAAAACTATTTTCGAGTGTAATTACTTTAAATTGAAAGGAAAACTTTCATTGTCGATAACAAGTATAATACATGGTCATGCCTTTGGATCGGTACTCAATGCCTTTCAAATTGTCAACATTTTCGGGAAACTACTATTGAATTTATATCCTTCGATCGACCATTGTTATTGTCTCAAAATCTTAATATAAATTTATAAATTTAATTGCTTAATAAAAGTTAATGCATCATGAAGCGGATATGATCCTTTAAAGGATATAATGGAGATATTTATCAAGCTACGCACAGAGTATTCAAAGATCAACATGAGATTATGATACACTACTTTCTAGTGGATTATTTAAAAAAAAACACTAAATCTAAATTATATATACATTTGTAGTAAGATAAGGAAGCGCAATTGACATACGAGTATAACTAGAGTATCATATAAAAGGACATTGTTCACATTCTCAATAGAGGCAATGTAAGTCATAAAACAAGATTACACAGAAATTGTAATATTTCAAGAATATAGAAAATAAATCAAATGTAAATTTAAAATCAATCAAAATCAATTGTTGTTCTAATTACAAACAAGTTACACTGCTTCACAAATTTACATTTTTTTCCTCCTTCTATTTATTAATGCATAAATACAATATTTATAATTCAAGTTTAAAATAAGGAATTGGTCCAAAAAGAGATTATGAAAGTCAAATATAATGGAAAAAAGATATGTATGTATTTGAACAAAATAAATATGCAGTTTTATTTTTAATGTATTTATAAGGTATATCAGCGTTTCTCAAAATCAAAACAAATTATATTTGTTTATAAAAATCATGCTATTTGTTTGTTTATTTCATA
Organism: Amiota mariae; assembly: GCA_035041805.1. Lineage (NCBI taxonomy): Eukaryota > Metazoa > Arthropoda > Insecta > Diptera > Drosophilidae > Amiota > Amiota mariae. The sequence continues at coordinate 1,957,459 of JAWNKV010000287.1, forward strand.
CACAAAAAATGCAAAATAATAATGTAAGCAATTAAAAAATTAACATTTACATATGTACTTATATTCAATTAAAACTTTAGTAAATGAAGTAAACTTTATTTTCACATAATTTATCCTTGGTACGAACTATGATGTTGGTTGTCATCACATAACAATTTCCAATTAGGAGGTAGTGATGTTAATTTTATTCTCATATAAGGTTCGACATCCAATCTGTTTCGATACTTATTTTTTTAGTACACCAAACCTGAGAACGCAGCTTCACACGTATAAGTGGTGACAAAAGAAGAATCTTTAATCCACATATTATTTGTAGGAATATCTGGAAAGTAGTCTTTAAAACTATTTATTGGCTCCGAAAAGTGTTCTTGAATGGGTTTCAATAAATTTATATAATGGTTTAAAATATTTAAAATTTCTTTTTAAAGTCCTTGTTTCCACAGATTCATTATTTTTATTATTGCAGCGACTTTTCCAAATACTTTGAAAATATTTAAACCAAATCCTTGCAAATCTAAATTCAATTCATTGAAAGTAGTAAATATGTCGCACAAACAAGCTACTTTTATTAACCACTAGAAATGGTGGAATCTAAACTTACATGGAAAAATAGCATCTTTTTTAGATGGTGGGTGTTCTTTTAGAAATAACAAAGCTTCGTCTGAGCAAGTATTTGGTATTTGCAAATGCCAGCACGAAACTCTATTTGATTTATTTGGTCGACCGAGTACTTTAAACATACTTTGCATATAACGAAACGAATGATTTGTTTGTTGTTTCAAATACATTCGTGCATGGCGCTAGTACAAATATTCACTTTGCCATTTCTCCTAGTGTCTATCTGGTGTAAAAAAAATTGTATATTCCAAAAAAATTTTCGCAACCCTGCAAAATATTTCTACGACTCGGTGCCGGGTCGCGGACATTTATTTTGTGAAACTTTGAGGGATATAATAGTAACTGCATTCGGTCAAATATTGAATGATTTGGTCTTTTATTTACTTACAAAAAAATATTTATTAAGTATGATATGCTAACTAGAAAATCATAAAAAATAATAACAACATCAATAAAAAATATTAAAAAAAGTCTAACTTTGGCTATGCTAATACTCTTCACGCCCCAGCTAGTGATCCGAGGGCCTTGAACTTTATAAGGTTGGTGGATATAGTGTCCAATCGATAGCACAAAAAACAAAAAAGTTTGTCTAATAAGAATTTTCATTTGGATCCCCGTTTGTATGGGGGGTATCCCCCCCTTAGTGTTCCGATTCGGCTAATTCCGACAAATGTACTGCGTATGGTAAAAAGAAAGCTCCGTGTAAATTACATACACATACATACAGAAAGACGAAAAAAGAAAAACTCCTCTCGTTGCGCTGATCAAGAATATATATACTTTTTATACCAATTGGGAAAAATTTCCATTCGACATTTCATTATGTCATATTGAAAGTTGAATCGAAAAAATCAGCTCATATTCCGTTGAACTTATCTAACTGATTAAATTTTCCAGCAATCAGAAAATTTGAAGTTTTCTTTATCAGAAGTATGAAGAGAATTAGGTCAAAATTACGATATTTCTACATGTTTTATGTTTCAGATAAACTAAACCAATTGTTTAGTCCCAAAAATAAAGACCAAAAAGTCACGTATTTAAGAGTAACAACTTTTTAAACAAATAATTAATGTATTTGTGTGTGAAAATTAATCCCTAATCTATATTTACCCAAATGTATCTAAGTAGTAGTATTGACCATTAATCATACATGAACATAAATGTTGAAAGTTTGTTGGCAACTCACTTGATATCTTAAAGTGATGCTCATTAACAACTCTTACGAGAAGATTAACACAAACATCAGTATCAGCATCAGCATCAGCCTCAGTATCACAAAGATACAGACAAATATACAGATAGATCAGAATCACCAGATGAACGAATAAACGAGTGGCATAGCAAACAAACAAAATTGTGGCACATCATCAGAGACCAGAATTCGTGTCCGCTACAGCAATGGCAATGGCAACGACCACTTGGACAAAGGCGACACTCTGAGCTCTTGAATTTGGTCGAATACTTGGATGAATGGTGGGATGAATGCATGGGGCGTATTAGTGATATGACATTGCGATGGTATCTGTTGCTAAAGGCTTGCTGCTACTACTGTTTGCTGTTTCCAGTAATGATGATATGTTGCCGTAAATGGACATTCGTTGACGCCTGAGTATCAACACAACTCTCTCATCCTTACCCTCATTCTCACCATCACTCTTTCTTCTATTCTACATCTTTTTACATCTTTCTCTGTTTCATCTATCTATGTAGTATATCTGCATCTGTACCTATAGTAATATAGTTGTATCTGCGCCTAGATTCTGCTGATGATATCTAACTTTTAATGTGTGCGTGTACTGAAGTGTGTTAAGGGCTTGACATAGGATTTTTTTGTTTTCATTTATTCTTTTCTGTGGATAGCTTAATGGGTTTCTGTTTACCGTGTTCATGTTGATGTCGGTGTTGGTGTCAGTGTTGGTATTGGTATCTGTATCGGCGTCTGTGTCCATATCCATGTTTGTGTCAGCCTCATCTATTACACTTTATCTCACTTCGGCGTAAGGAGGCAACAACTTTTCCAACTAATCCTTTATACAATCACCTTTTAATAGTCTTCATGAAAAGGATCAACTCGAAGAGAACCCATGTGATTTATGCCCACCAAAAAATGGAAACTTTTGGATACAGATTAATGAAACAAGAAAATAGAAATTGTCCAAAGAAAGAATCGAAAAGTGGAAAGTTTCGAACAATTACGCAAGTTTGAATTCAACCCTCGAAGGTGACCCAGCTACCTGCACTGAACTGAACTGAACAACCCCCGGAAATAACACATAAAACAACGCAACTTAATTATACAAGACTTTTTCTCTTTCCCTTAGTTTTTTGTATCATTTGATGAAAGCTAAAAGCAATTTTTCAAACAAACAGTTTTTTGTTACTTACTTTATTTTTCATTTGGTAGGAGGTAGAGGCCGTGGACGAGGAGGAGGAGGAGGCGGTTCTAATGGTTGCTTATCATGAAAACAGACCAAGCTTGGGGCCACTCTAAATTGCTTTATAATCCATTGGCAAAATAATGTTACAGCAATTCTCGCTTTAAACAAACAATATTCAGTGGCAAAAACTGCCTACTGGGCACAATGATGAGGCAAAAGTATGTACGTACATAGACACACACACACACACACGCACGCACACACAAGGACTACGTATATACATAATAGACAAGCAAACACACTCTTGAATACACATACGCACCACCCCTATTGTTAAATCCTGTCTTCGTCATAAAAGCCATTCATTGACATACCCACATACAGGGTGTATCCCCCAAGGATGAGTCTCAACAGGATAATCAAATCAAAGATTATGATGAAACATTGAAATTACGAAGCAAGTTTCAGTCATTTCAACGTTGAACCATTTTATTAGGAGATCATAAAATGAACGAAACGGAAACAGAAAAATGGTCTCTTGATATATATATATATATATACATAAATATATATATACATATGTGTATATTCTACAAGAAATTCTTGTTCTGAGACAATGAAGACAAATAAATGAAAGTTGTGGACATTTGAAATCATGTGCAGTATTTATTATAAGTAAGCGCCTTGAAGTATGCAACGCATAATTGTATTTATTTTTATTGCGATCCCTTAGACGCCATGCAATGTAATAAAATTCAGATGCGTTATGCTACGCTGTTGTTATTGTTATTGTTGTTGTTGCTTAATCCTTTTAATTATGAGTATTTGCGTTTTACATGAAAGCGCCACTTAATTAAGTATTCCCACTAATAATGAAGCCATAATAGGCAGAGGTAATGAGCGACCAAGAGAAACGAAGCAAGCATAAAACAAATGTGATAATGAACAGACAAAAGATAGAACAAGGAGCACGAGTAAGAGCAGGGACCCAAGCTTACTATATGCACACAATAGAATGCAAACCAACGCCAACACCAACACCAACATCAACATTGCGTGTAACATAAAGCTCCTTCTTTACTTTACTGTACTTTACTTTACTTCATTCATAAAACCTAAAGCTGTACACATACTTTTACACAGGCACTGTTTACTCAGGACGAGTCATATCAGACATGCGCATTCGTCCCTCTCAAAGAGAGCATTGACTCTTGTGTTAGGATAAAATACTTCGAAGCCTAGGAGTCGATACCAGTCTGGCAACACCTGGCAAAGCGAAAGCGCGCGTCTTCGACAGTTGCTCGCGGCCGATACACGCTTAAGGTAGTTGGTTACGCGTGTTTATGCAAATCAAATGGCAAATCCTGTAATAACCGCGACTACAACATTCTCATTATTATCATTTCAATCAGCATCATCAACAACGTGATAAAGCTATTGGCTACGAACGCCCGCTCGTCTTACGCCTCGAAATTCTAAGTGAAACTTAATAACAAAACAAAATACATATTCCAAATTATTAAATAAATCAGAGAAAAGTGAAGGTGAATAACAATAGAAATAACAAACTAATTCAAAGTGAATCCAACATAAGAAAAAAAAAATTCTCATACAAATATGAGAAACGAGCTACCACGTCAACAAGAAATAACCACATCAAAAACAAAATTTGCTTAAACCAACAAAGTGGTGAATGAACCCCCGTTAATCGTAAAGCAACAATAGCAACCCCAAACAAGTACAAACAGAGGCCAAACCAGACCAGACCAGACCAGACCAGGCCAGAATACAATAGAAATAACAGTGTATCGGGTGGGATATTATTGCCAGGAAGAGTCTACAGGCAGTTAAACAAGGGGAACGAAGAAGTGACTTCACTTCTATTGAAGTTGCCAAGTCGACGAAACGATACAAACCAAAGCAAAGTATAGTAAAGTAAAGCAACCACCATTATTTGACTACCACTACTTTGGTCGAGGGCAGTCCAAAACCCCATACAAAACACCAACAAAGCCAACTGTTTCTGTTCAATTTTGAATAGAAACACACAATCCCCACCACTTTGTGGCACTGCAACCAATTTTTCCGGCGTGAAAGTAGCGACTTCCGAAATATTTGCATAGCAAACGTGTTCGCGTTGAGACCGGAATTGGCAGTGCGAACGCATTTGGCAGCCGGAAGGAGCTGCGTTTGCATAAATTTCAATACACAAAAAAAGAAGTAGACACTACATACAGAAAACTAAAAAAAAACAATAACAATGACAAAGCCAGGTGCCAAAAATATTATAGATTAATTGTAAATAGTAAAAGCAACAATAACGGAAGGAAATGCACAAGGAAACGGAAATGGAAGTTTAGGTCACTGCAGTCGCTATTTTCCTTTATCAGCGAGTCGTGTGCTCTTTTAGGGAATTCGATTCGATTGTTCTGACGTGTTTATCAAAGCGGAAATGCAAACAACGCACACGTGTGCGGCATCCTCAACTTTAAAATCAATCTCCTTGTCCTCATTTTCTTTGTTATCGTCGTCATTGCCAGCGTCATCATTAACGTTGTCATTGTCATTGTTTTAGTGTCGTGACATGGCAATGGATGTCAATCCGGAAAAAGTGCTGATGACCATTTCGGCGGGCTCTTATGCCACTAATAATAGCAGCAACAATAACAACAATAATAATAATAACAATAGTAGTAACAGTAGCAACACCAGTACCAGTTGTGTATTATCACCTCCAACTGGTTGCTGTGGTATCCTGGGACGCCTATTCTGTATATCACGTCGTAGTAAAACAGCAAATGTCGACAACACATTATTGCCAGCACCACCAGTGCCACATTCATATGTTACGGTAAACGATGGACGCCATCAGCAACGCAAAACACAAACAACACGAATCAGACGAACACCACAGGAAATCTACTTCGAGAGTCGTGGCAAATCCTGCAAGAAATTACTGAAATTCAATGGTAGCTCAAATAAGGTAAGTTGTGAATAGAGAGTTGCAGACAATTACATGAAGGCATGATTAATAGTCGGAGCGACATCAACATGAATATCGGTTGACCAATAACTGACCAACTGACTGACATACATGTACTCAAATGATAGTACTTAATTTATTCCAACTAAATATTTTTGAAATGGTAACCTGCATTATATCTTTTTTTTTATCCCTTTGGGGATTCATATGATAGATATTTTTCGATTTCAATATGTGGCAGGGAAAATGTACATAATAAATATTTGGTTAAATAGGGAAGTACATGGTACATGTACCTTTTACTGTATCTTGCAACAAAAACTCAATTTTCATTTGAATATGTTACCTTTCAAAGAGATAGAGATAGCAAACTCAATTTTAATTAAAATATTTAAGCGATCAAACAGGTATAAGTAAACTTCATCATCATCATCATCAACATCAACAACATTTAAACATTTTACAAATGTGTAGAAATCTCGAAATTCAAATGACTCAAATACATAAAATTCGCAACAAAAAATGAAAAGGATTAACTCAGCAACAGGATAAATTTGTTGCTGTTATTGTTAGTTTATGAAGTTTAGTTTAGCCCAAGTCCATCCTGACTAACAAAGCCTGTCTGAAGAGCAAAAACATTCACTGAATCATTTGTCTAACAATAACCAGTTTGGTTCGACCAGAGGAGAAATATACAGAAACAGTGGACAGACAGACATTCAAATCTTGACGATGAGGGCGAAGGATGCATGCAAAAAGTGAAAAGTGAAAAATGAAAAATGAAAAACTCATTCACCATATCAAGTGACATCATCAATTTCAGTCTATTTTCACTAGAAAATGCTTCTAGTCGAAACTCGAGAGACTGAGGATGAGAGAGAATGAAGAGTATAAGAGGCTGTGTTAGGTGTAAAAAAGTGAATGAATGCAACGTGGAGCAAAGCAAAGTAGATCGAAAACTAAAGGGGTACATCAACGAATTGCGAATTGGAACAAGCTATTGTATTCACATCATAAGCGTATTATAATGGGGGATCCCAAAGAAAATTCCACAAAAAAGATACTGAAGCTAAAAAAAATATTTAATAGGACAAAGGCGACGCCTTTGAATACCACACGAAAACAAACATCATCGCTGCATAAGTAATGGTCACTGAATGCATAGACGGATATATGTATGGATTGATGGGTGGGATTGCTGGTCAAAGGGGCAGACAGATTCGTACTCATTTAGCCGGATGTCGGTCGCTTGGTCAATCCCTTGGGCATACGACGGTGACTGACTTTCGTGACATTTTTAGTACATGGCTAATGCTTTTTTGCTGCTGATTTCGTTAGATGGCTAGTTGGGGTTGGTATTGGTATTGGAGTTGGAGTTTGGTACAACAAACCACAGATCTCTCGATACACACACACACACTTACAGTATTATACTCGAATAGTAGAAAAACTAAAGCATCATTTGTGTCTGTGCATATTTCATAGCAATGAATCAAACCGAAACCGCCATGAGAAACAAGGATGAGCATATGGTAGAATGGTCGTAATGGTCGTAAAGAGCTAACATACTGTAATGCTTTATTTAAGTTTTAAAGCATCCTGCAACCAAGCGATTTTACTACCATTTTATCTGCTTCAATAGTCTTAGACAAACAAACGAACGAACGGACTTTCCAGATCCACTGGTCAACCATCAGCGAATGTTGTGATGTTGTGGAGAATTTTATGATACACTCTTCGACTCTTTGGCACTCAGACAGTTGTCTTTGCCTTTGTTTTAGTCTTCCCTTTATCTTTACATCGACCAAAGTATTTTGAACTTGAATGAGTCATATATTTTCTTTTACAATGTTCTGGGCTTTGAACGGAAACGGAAGTGTATGTTCTGTTTAAAGCAAATAGCGTAAATTATTGCTATATTATTTTCATTGTCGTCGACAACGACGGTCTACACAACGCAAAATAACATAAATAATAATCATCGTCATCATCTTTCTTCAATTCGAACCTCACGGGCAAATTCTAAAGCAAAACGAAATAAAAATGGCGTACTCTTGGTTGGGGACTAAAGTATGTTAAACAGAGCGTGGCAAAAAGTCAATTCAAGAGTGAATTTATTTTAATGGCATATTTTCCAATGCGCCAATCCCAGCCAAGCCAAACTAACAAAGTACAACCAAAAATGATAAAAAGGAAACCTTAAAAATAAGCAACAACAAAAAATCAGTAAAAAACAAAAAATTGTGAAAACTTGGGACAGGCAACAAACGAATGAACAGATAGAAGAAGTTAATGCAGTGATGCCAGCAACGTCAGACGACGATAGACGGTGATGATGATGATGATGATGATGATGAAGATGATGATGACAAGGGTGCTTTACCGCCTCGCTGACTACATAAAATTGGAATTTATGATAATAAAAAGCACAAGTAGGAACAACAACGTATAACCTCAAAAAGAGATATGGAAAAGAGACAACAACAATAACGAAAAAAACTGAGCCATGGATGAGGATAAGAAAAAGGATTTTTAAATTTATATGCACCACACTGATTTAAATGTTCCAAGTTCAAGTTGAGCAAAGTTAAGCAAGTACCAAACTCGAGCTCTCCTTCTGGTTATTTAAAATATTTCAATGCTTAACTTTTTGCCTTTCACCATCTACCTCCCGTTTAACTTTGATGCGGCACAAATAAACTACTCGTAGATCCAGGTTTGGTAGAAAATTGAGTTTCAATGGACGGCAGGCAAAGAGCGGCTACGGATGGGCTTTTGTGGCAGTCGAAATGTGTCTAGTTGTGGTAACCTATTGAAAAGTTTCTTTTCACATAGTTGAAATCCCTTGCTGCGCAGTGTCCCAAAATTTAAATTGTCATTGGACGCGTCGCACCAACATCACCTGTCCTCGACTAACTCCTAAAGTAATTTCGAAGCTTGAAATGCTGGTACCTTGGCAGAAAGCCAGCCAACGTACAACACACGCTAAATGCAACTCACGGGTGCAAGTTTGTGGCCGCCTAATATGACTTTTGACGTTGCTCATTGCCACAAGCGTGAACAACATGCCACGTGACGTATGTATGAGCAAACGATGACACGCCTTCATGGAAATTAGCATTTATTTAATTTATTCGAGCCCCTTATTCACGAATACTACGAATGCACTGAAATGTGTGGAATGCATCTACAACAATGTCGTATGCATGTGTCTGTGTCTGTGTATGGTGTATGTCTGTGTGTGTGTGTGTGTGTGTTCAAAAAGTATCTTTACCTGAAACATAATTGCAATGGGAGCGGATAAGGCAGCGGCTGCAGCAAAGACATTTCAACAATGCTAGAGGGAAATGAAGTGCAAAACAATGAAAGGCAGAGAGTGAGTTAAATGTAAATTTCATGCCTGCGCAACTGCTTCGTTAGACAACAAACGATCTACCAGCCTGCCAGCAGCATTCATTCGTAGCCATTTTGTGCAACATTTTTTCCTGTATTTCTGGAATTTTCATTGTTTCATTTCATTGTTGCGTGCAACATCGTAACAAACGTAGCGATGCCACCCACTAACTCCTTGTTTCCAGTCTCTCCCATGGCAAGTCATGTGGCTTGACATTTGCCCGCATTAAAAATCCTATGTCACTGTCATCATCAACATCGTCCTTGTTTATCGTTTACCTACCTGTAGCAACCTTACAAATACTCCCCTATCGCTCTCTATAGGTGTACATTGGTTAATCGAAACAAAAAGAACAGAATTACTAACAGTATCAACATTAAGTGTACATAGAAACAGTTTCGCAGAGTTAGAAAACTCACCAAAATTCAAACAAATACTCACAAAAAGTGTGAGCTCATGTAAGAGACTTAGAGAGGCATATGACAAACAGTGTTAATGCCAAATTAAGCTGCCGGAAATCCTTTCAGGATTAGTATTTGCGCGCACTTTTTTTATTTTCCTTCTTGATCAAAATATCTTTTTTGTTTTTTCTCTTGCTTTCCGTATCAACGGTCTCGACAAAATTACTCTCAATCCACACTGAACATCCGCCGTTTCTTTCCGTAATGCAATTAATTAATTTAATATAATTCATTCGGCTCTTCAGCCTCAAATTAGCGTAAAATTAACTGTTTCAGTTCGTTAAATTCATTCGGAAAAAATTCAATATAAGCCAAGTCTTTTAGATTATATACAACTCATCCTTTGTGTAGCGCTTTTACTTTATAGAAAATTGTTAAATTTAAGCTCACTTCAATTCGCTTCCCAACGTACATTACATAAAAATACAGGTCCTCTTTCGTGAGTTCCACTGAAAAGGAAAACTAAATAAGAAATCATAATTTTTCTATTCCGTCTGTCATTCTATAACTAAAATAAATAAAAATTACTTCAAATATTTAAATTTAACATAAATATTAAACTGAATATATGAATAAATAATACTTTCAACTATTGATCCGTAAAAATAAAATTTGATAATGATACGGTGCCATCTAATTCCATAGAAGCTTAAGAAATAAGTGAGTTTTGATTGGACTTTCAAATAAAATATTGCACTATATTCTTACATATGAAGAATTGATTCTGTTTATGTTACTTATTAGTCCGATTGTACAAACAGTGAAAATGTATTGTAATATATACACAAATACCTTTGACATATTGAAGTAGAAAATGTTTATCGAATATATTTAACATGAAAATACAATATAAGTGGATTTCAACGAATCCAAGAACTAAGTATAAATGTGTGGAAGATGGTTATGCGATCCAATTGTGCCTTAAATATAAATAAACAATGTAAATTATTTTCATATTTAGGATTCTGCTAATGTACAATAGTAAAAATTCTTGAATTGCTTAAATATTTCTTTTGGTGAAATTACATCCAAATTTATTATGAAAGAATTTATAATTTAGACAAAATTTAACAATTTACCTTTACTAATTTTTTTGTTGTACTACATTATTTGTTGCACTAATTCAATTAGAAAAATTCAACTTTTATCTTTCATGAAAACATTCAATTGTTTGTTTATTGTATATTCTAGGAGTAACTGATTTGACTAAAAGGCATTTTATTTATTTATTAAAATGGGAAGTGTTCAATGTAATAAATGATGATGGATTTATCTTGGTCCCTTTTGTTGATTATAAGATTAACCTACCATGACTACGATTCAATGACCATACACATATAATTTCAAACACCAATCTATTTATATAAAGTAGAATAGAATAGTTGAATACTTTATCTGTCCAATTTTCACTTCAGAACTCAGCTCAAAATCAATGAAAACCCCTAAATTTAAACTCAAATTTAATTGAATCATTCCACTCCAAAGCAATGAATCATTAAACTTATATAAACGTGTATATTATATAATTTTAAAATATACGAGTAGAATGTATTTTGTCACATGTACAAACCCTTTCGGCAGAACACAAATTGTGTCAGCCATAAAATTTTGAATATTTTGTTGACATATTAAAATCCTTACATCTTTGAGCTGCCTTAACTCAGGAAGGAAAAGTTGAAATAAAGTCCTTTATATACTTGTGACTTTGACTATATAAATTTAACGGCACATACAAATTAGTAGAGAGAAAAAGGTAACAGTTTAAAAAGAAAATTTCATTTAATTCAATTCAATTTATTTGACCGAACTTAATTGTCTTACAGCAAGTCCTTGCTTTTTGCAAGGCTGAACAACTTGATTTACTCTCAAATTTAAGTAAAAGGATATAAGACAAAATGGTTTGCGATTGCAAATGGCCAAAAGTGGAAATGCACTAAACCATGTAACTTGCATGTGTTGCATGCCACGGCAACATCAAATTGACAGCTTGACATCATATGTAACTCGGTCTCGGTGGAGCCGGTACCGGTATCGGTGGCGTTGTAGCTTTCGCTCGTCTGACTTGTCTTTCTAGTCTATTTAGCCTATCTATCTAAATATCTGTCATGTCTGTCTGTATGTCTGTATGTCTATCAGTCTAACTCACGGGCTGACAGACTGACAGACTTGTATCTCCCTCGCTATCATTGAGTCGCGTACAACATGCGACTTTGAATGGTATTTGATGGATGATATTCGTGATACTTTTGTCATCAACACGAGGTGCTCTTCAATGTCTTTTGATTCGGTTACCAAGGCTCAAATACAGTTAGGGGTTTGTCACACCACCGAGTCGTAAAATCTTCCACGGCGTTCTTGTTGTTGTTATTATTGTGGCAACAGCTGCAAATGAAATATTCTCGTATGCTATTTGAATACTGATAACAACATAAGAACCCACAATGTACGAGTATGTTGGCAGTGGAAACTCTGATACGCGTATGTGCGTAAAACCAGGAGACATTAGTTCGAACAACTTATGTGTACTAATCCCAAAAGAGGAGTACGAGTATTGTATACATGTAGTATATAACTTAAGTTTGTATTGGTTTCTTACTCCAAACTGTAATGACAGATACTTATTACATCTTTGTTAAATTAAGTCAGTCTTTATTTGTTGTTTTCATTATCTCTGTTTTTTTGCAGTCTATGCAAATAATACTCAAAGATACATAAAATTGTACTGCTACAATGAGAAGAACTTCAATCTACATATCGCCTAATGTTATTCGCGACATAAATTCGCCTTCAAATGCTTCAAGTATAACATTTTGTTTCGTTTATTACCTTCAAACACACACAAGCAATGAAAAATTCAACTCATAACAATGTTTTATCGTATATACTCGTATAACTGTAACTAATGCCATCGACTTTATACTCAGCGGTCTACGTTATGTTTGTAATTCTGGCAATTTTATTATTCCATGTATTTCATTCTTAATTTTCCAGTTTTGCTTCTTGGTGCTCGTTTTTTTTAGAAAAATGGGTAGACGCATAAACCTTCATATGTGTAAAATACTAACATGTGGCATCAGTTGGCACTCAAAATCCATTTCCACTAGATTAAGTTAGATATATATCCATTTATTCAAAAGAATATTTGCTGCACTTGGCTGCTTTATATAGAAAATATTTTTAACAAAGGCGGACGAACCAATTGTTTTTTGTTAACCACACTGCATCAAAAAAAAAGTGCAATATGCACTGGGATAATGTTGCTATACGCAAAGATAGAAATTAAAATGGAATGTCAAACAATCATTAGAGGTTATCCACGTCATAATAGAAATACGATGTGAAAATTTAATAATCTTCGACAGTGTTTAAAACTGTCAGTCGAAGTAGCAAAACTTTTAAAATATTTACTTAATTTAAATTTCAGTTTTTGTTTCTGTTTCGATTGCGACTGCTGAGTTGTTTTGAATCAGCAGTCGAAGCAAACAGTTCAGTTATATTTTTTTGCTTCTGCATCGACTGTGACTACTGTTCAAGCAACAGTTAAAGGAAAAGCAAATTTTGATTTATATTGTATTTATATCTAATATACAGATGTTCTGTTCACTCGGTGTATCCTTGATATACTTGCGCGCTTCCTTAGAATTTCTCTTCTAAGCTTTAAATTTTGCTGCGCGAATTTACAATTGTAAATCTGTATAAGAGTCTGTCCTGCTCCTGTCTAAGTAGTTTTCAAGTTGAGGATATACACTAAACTGATTTACTGATTTTTTTTTTCACAACATTGCAAAAATTACAGAAGATTCTCGTAAAAAAATCGCATTATTTTTTAAACGTGTAGCATTACTAATACACATTGTTGGTAGCACAAAGAGAAGCGAAACATTCGCATTCTTAAACATTTTTATTTTGGTTTTTTATTAAATTTTCATCTCATTTCATTTCTTGTAACTTATACGCCTTACATATTTCTTGTTTCCGTCATTTCTTCTTTTCGAATTGTATATTTGAGTTATATGTTTAACATGTTGCGTGCCCTCAAGACCTTTAGGGAGCATCAGCTGCTGGCACACTTCACTTCCGTTTCCGCTTCTTGGTTTTCGCCATTAACATGCCGCTGGCTATTTCAATACATGAAAATATTCTCCCTTCTAGACACACATATACCCAAGCAGACATAAGATTTCATCAAAGCATAAAGGCGCTTAAATACAAAAAAAAAAGAAACCATCACAATGAAGAATAAAACACAACGTGGAAAACTCAGTCGAAACATGTGCCGCTATTAAATATAATTGAAATGCATTTTTACGAATTTTGCTTTTTTACTCCTCCAATACTCTGACTCAGAGTAAAAATAAAATCACGTTCCGCACAAGATTTCTTCGGGGTATTGAAATTTTATGTTGATTGACTGAAATAAATGGCAGCAAATAAGTTAAAAATAAAATAAAAACGCATGTGAAACCATCCTCCCAACTCCCTACTTCATTGTGCTCCATCGTGTATCTTCACAAGGATGTTTGTGATATTTTTTTTTTTTTTAATTTTATGCCAAAGAGGAATGCCATACCAACATTGGATGACAATCCAGGGAAACGAAGTAGGAAAAAACTGGCATTCACTTTAAAGTAAAGAACCAACACAAGACCAAATAAGCACAACGAGATGAAGAACAACAAGGCTGTGCTCAGCTTTAAGGCCAGTTTGCACTTGATTTATGCTGACGCTGCCACATCAAAGTAATTCCCAATGCTATTTTAAAAAATAAATACTTAATAAAGAACAACAACAATGAAAAAAATCTCTACAAGAAGGGAAGAAGACGAAACACTGGAGATCAGATGAGAGCAGAAGAAGTACGCAACTTCACTTTCGATTTTATGCCACAAGCTCCCCAGAGCCAAGACATCAGAGTCAAATGCAAACTTGGATTTTGTTTTCAGTCGCAGCCGAGGAAAGCTCCAAAGCAAATGAGATATTAATGCGATGGGCAACAAATAATCTAAAGAAAGAGAACGGGATGAAACAAAAGTCAAAAGAACAACAAGAAAATGCGTTGTTGTTACGAAATTCCCACGCATGCGAAGCCCAAGTTAAAGCATAGACGTGCTAAGGCAGAAGACTAGATCTGCATGTAAATGCTGCTTTCGAATTAGCATTTTAAAGGGTTTTCACATGAACAATCACAAGAGGGGAGATGGAATGAGAACAACACGTACGCAACTTTGGTTTGGTTTCACTTTATTTTCTGAACTGATCTTGTCTGTTATGTTATGTTCTGGCCTGACCTGCCTTGATGATGCTTGGTGCTTTCGCTTGTAAGTATGCAATGTTCCCACTTCAATGAATAACGAGCAGCAAGTCAACATAACGTACACCTGTCTTTGTCATTCTATCCTGTAGTCCGTCTAGGTAGCCTTTGATGAAGATATAACAACAACTTAACTATAGTCAAAGTAAGCAAGCAAAGACATACAAACTTTGGTTTAAGTCGCAAATTAGCTTTACAATTAACTCATGGAAAGCACTAACAAAAAACGCCATCTATAGGCGCCATGAAAATAAACCGCGAAACATCTTAGACCCAACCTAACCAAACCTGCCTACCTACCTTCAACGCACAAGTTGCACCGTAAGCAAGTGGCTTGCCACACATGAAATCCATATCAGCACATATGGCGAAAAAGAATAGCAGGGCGACAATAAGTTTATGGCATGCCACCATGCCACCAGCCCCAGCTAGGCAACTAGGCAACTTGTCTAACATATCAAATTTGTTGCGTCGCAGCATATCCTGTTCAACATGTCAACCTAAACTTTGCTAACAGTTTGCGGAAAACTTTAATTTCTACACGACATTGCCATGGTATCATGATGCATCAAACGCGGATTGTTAAAGCGGGTGTGATGGAGGTGGGATGGGGTGGACTGAAGTTACAAAAGTTACATTGACATGAAAACTTCTTCATAGCTATTCGGAGGCACACCTAACTTAAACACCTACGAGTATATTGGAACATTGAAACACTTGGCCCACCCAATGGACATCGTTGCCATATCGCGTTACATACAATGTCATCCGCTTGCCTACACAGCTTGAAGCGAGTTTATGACAGGCTCAGAGCTTTCTCTTCTTGTTTTACTTACACAATACTTTAGCTTGAAAATACAACTCATTAAATTTAGCAGAACAAACAAAAAAAAAAAAGTTAGATATTGAGCCAAACCGCTATCATCCCGACTCAACCCGCTTCTAGCGGGGGAGGGTCATAAAGTTAGTCTGTTTCAACGATTCCATTTAATAGTTGTAAAATCCGACCGAACACAGTATTCTGAAAACTACCATTCGCCATCATTGCCACCATCTTTGGTGTTTTCTCAACCGTTGACATCTACATTTCTTACTCGTTTGCTTACCATGGCATATCATGGCGTCATGTCTGCCACTGGCGTAACTCAAGCTTAATTCTTTCTTGTTTATCCTGTTTCTCGCTGTTTAGATTTTCAGTGCGCATAGTTTACAAAACAATTGCAAAAGGACCAATTTACAGTAGCAATAGTGGTGGTAGAGAACGGTTGAAGATATTTGTAGATAGAATGAAGAAAGGAAGGAGTGTTTGGATGGGTGACAGGGTGACTGGGTGGCCTGGTTAGTGATAGAAGAAGGACACAGGATGAAGCAGGCCATATTTTAATTTCGCAAAGCGGAAACGGAAGTTGGCGTGTAAATTGTGCTTAGCTTCATCATCAGCATCATCAAATTGTCTGACACAGCCTTCTAGCACTGCTATGCAATGTATTTCTTTATTTACGTTGGCTTCATTACCTCCAGTAAGGTTAAGTTTTCTTAGATATTTTTAGTTCTTGGCTTTGACTCGTTTTCTATGTTAATGAGCGTCTTATTATTTCTCTTAACAAGAACGAGCGAAAGAATTAAATGAAAAACAATTTAAGATAACACCATTTACGCAAAGATGATACACAGAGGAGAAATAGATAGCAAGAGAAGGTGACCTTAATAACTGCTAAAAATACTTGACGGCACAACATTACTATTAAAGACTCCTTCGGAAAAAATTAAAGCGAATGGATAAAACAAAACAAAACAAAATAAAATACAATATTTAAAATTAGCAACCCTCGAGAAAAATTCTTGTTTAACTTTTCGCAATTTCAGTTGCAAACGAAATATACAAAGAAGTATCTCGAACTCAAGTTAAATGAATATTTCTTTCCTTTCAACAGCACCAGAAACTCATTTACAGTTGCTTTAACTTAAGGAAACTTTTCTCTTTTTTTCGAGAGTCAAAGTTGCGTTCTGATGAGAACAGCAAATGAAGAATAAAGTGAGAAAATAAAACTTAAATTTCTAGTTTGCTACTTGACAGCAAAGGACTTAGAAATAAACTAAAGGAAGGAACTCTAAGGACAAAGAAATAAATGGTTTGAACGGTTACAGTGAATACAATACAAAACATTATACGAGCTAAAATCTATTGGCAACAACACTACAACTAGGTGGAGAAAAAGTAATGATAGACGGTGTTAAAACAATGGCATGAAGTCGAAACACTTAAATTTCGCTCTTAAAAACTCACCCATATACATACTTACATAGAAACATCTATACATATCCTACACAAAAACAGGAAGTGAAAGGAAATGCAGGGAAGCACGCAACAAAAGCAATAACAAAACCAACGACGAACAATCAACAAAGAATGAGGCTCAAACAAATAGCTGTAGGAAAGGGGAAAATTTATCAAGTGGAAAAATTTTGTTGCATATTTCAAGTGAATAAGAAGTGAATACGAGATAAGAAAATGTATTGTACATACATATCAAGAAGACGAAGATGACGCCAACAAAGACATAAAGTCTGGTGTAGGCCTAAATCGACCAACATTCGTGTTGAAACTTCAATTGTAGGACTTATCTGGTTAGCTAAGGAGATGAAGATGGCTGAGAATCTTAAAGTCCTTCGTCGTACACTCATCCCTTGACGGGCGTAATTAACTTGAATCTTATGCGAATGAAACGACAACAGCAACAACATTACAAAAATTAACTCCATTCATCGCCTGCTTTATGTGCATTTACACCAGATACTTGCTGCTTACGGAGGGGTTAGCATGCCAAACAAACTCATCTTAGTCAGTCTATCAGCCTGCCAACCGAGAGGGAGTTAGTTGGTAAACATTTTTTAAGACGAATTTATTTGTAAATGTTTCTAACTCAGTAAAAGGTTGGACGGATAGATGGATGGATGAACTTTTTCAGAGAAAGTTGCCTTGAATCATCGGTTCGACATGCCATCGACTTCGAACATCTTCGCATGGTCCGTACTCACGCACGCACGCACTCACGCCAAAAGCAATTCAACTTAACTCGTTGATTTTGGCATTGGAGTTGGCAGCCTCATCCTGCTTTGCTGCAATGACATCATGCCAGCAGCATGGCAACCATCTTGTTGGCAAAGGTGCTGAGCAGCACTTAATTAATTAATGTCACGCTGAAGACAGAAACGCAAAATGAGAAAACTTTCTACAGCAGCCCAACAACAAAAGCAAATACCACGCGCCGGAGGTATACACAAAACCAGACCAGACAGCAGAGGACTGAGGACAGTCACAGATAAGTATATATTGTAGTAGCACAAGGACAAGGTGTTGCTGGCAGTATCATCATCAGATGCTGAATGTTGGCAGTTTGAAAAGTTTCTATGCAAAAGTTGCTGATTTTTGAATGAACGACGATTTGTTAAATGAATTTATAAAAACGGAGAAAAATAATATTGTAGTAGATGAAGATGAAAAAGGTTAAAATAATTTTAGAAAAGGATAACAATTTGTCAATGCACTCATTAGGTAAATTTCTGAGATTTTTTTAATTTTATAATTAAAAACTTCTACAGGAGATGCCGCAATGCGTCATTTTTATAAGTTGTTCTTATTTTTTATTTATTTTTTCTATCATTACAATAATCATTGGCAATCTAGCAATCTGGCAAACTTGGATTTAATCCCAACACCAAGCCAAATCCTCTCAAGTAAAAGACACAAAAAGCGTAGTCAAACAATAAAATCGCTTCAATTGTCACGAGACAAAGGAGCAGCGGGCTGGAACTAGCCTCGAGCTAAGTGTGGGTGGTTGCCGAAGTAGAAATAACAAATGAAAATGAAAAGCGCAACGTTGGCGCTCAGCATTTCGCAAGCAATAAAAATCAAAGTCAACAAACAATTCGTTGAGAGAAGAGCCATCAAGAGAAACAGATGCGAAGGATAAGCAAGTAAGAAGTGGGTGAGAGGTAGTGGCGCACTTCACGCAGATAGCAAAATCGATTCAGCCGATGAATGTGCGACTGTGGTGACTAAAAGTGTAACAGAAGCTATTCTATTCTATAAGATTGTTATTGTATAGTGCCGAGGAGGCGGACAGAAAGTGGAGAGAAAATGACGCCCACAAATTTGCAGCATACCGCAACACTGTCGGCAAATTGTCCTAGTCGCCATCAACATCACCATCACCATCGCTATTGATGTCGATGTCTATGTAGTCTTCATCAGCAGCATCAGCTTTGTCGTTCTCGATTACATTCGCCATTTCAATCGGAAATGATTTCCTAGTGCGCACGTGAGTCTACTGATTTTGGTATATCGTCGTGTGACTAGGGGCCCCGTCGCCTTACCCATAAAGTTAATAGGAAGCATAGACACACAGACAGACTCTCATAGATGTAAGCTGCAACTTCAAGCATGTTCAGGAATCTTAGGATGGGAAATGTGTGTGCACACACAAAAAGTTGTGGCTGTAATATTGCTTCAGTTGCTCCACGCTGCGTATACGTAATATCGCGTATTTCGTTTGAATTTTCAATTTGCACGCGTCACAAGCAACTATTGTATTCTACTTGCAGTATGCATTCTACACATAATTTATGGCTTATTAATGAGCGTAATCATCGTCATCATCATCTTAGTCATCACCATCATCCCCTTGCAATTTGGAACTATTAAACCCACTTCACTCCATTCCTTTCCATTCTAACCGAATCGAATCGAATAAAAATCGAAGTTAAATTGAACAAAATATTGTAAGAACAAAGACAACAACAAAATAATATGTACCCTGCATATGGCTAAAATTTTACTTTTATTGTACACGTGCCCACAGAGTGAAATCTTTTGAAAAACGAATAAAGAAAATTGTGTGCCACATTTGGAAGCATTTTTGCACATTTTTTTTTTTTTTTTTTTTTTGGAATTATTGTCTTGACGTCTTCTAAGATGAAAGACAAATTTGTTGAACGTGATGTGCGAATCTTGAAAGAACACAATAAGCACAACAAAGCAGGAAAAATAAAAGACTTAAAAGAAATGCCGCACCGAAAGACATCGATTGAATTGAATTCGTTTTCAAAAATGAGAGAATAAGGAGAAGAAGAATCATATGCGGCAAATGCATTCAAGTCGCTGTGCCAAGCTGTGTTATGTCCTGCTACCAAAGACAGAGATGAAGAGAACACATACGGGGAGTAACCCGGAAAACCGCATTGAACCTGATTTCTTGAAGTATTATAAAATTGAAGTGATTTGATGTTGGCAGCGCATCTCGAAAACATTTTCTTGAGTTAACGAGGTCACAACTTGGCTTCGCCTGGCTAAGCACAATAGTTTACAATACATTGGGAAAATGACAACGACTTCAATAAAAGGCGACTAACGAGCACTAGAAGAGGAGACAATAACACAAAGGCATAGCCACAGCAAAATACATATACAACCTCCTCCAAGTATTCACTTAAAACTCAAAATGTTGGTATACTTCCACCAGTTTGGGACCCCGACATGGATACGCACCTGTTGGCCCGCTTGACCCTCTGGATTTCCTGCCTGTCTGTCTATCCATAATGTGAGATTAATGCGCTACCAACTTGTGATTTTAAATGGAAATGGAATGGCTTAAGCTGAATAGATAACGCTTACCAGTTCGCTCTCAAATCAACGAATAGTATATGAAGGACAAAGGATACAAAAGAAGAAGAAGACTCAGACCGCAATATATGTTTTTATTAAAGCCAAATGTCCATTTCATGGCAACCTATATTCATGTTCGGTTGAGCAAACATCACATACGAGTCAATAATAATAATAATAAGAAGGCAGCCTGGCTGCCATGTCTTTTTGCATCGCCAGACCTCACTTGAAAAACGATTAATTTTCATTAATAGTCATTGTCAGTTGAGAAGTTAATGCCAGTGCAGGGATCACAGTAAGGTTAAACACTCTCCAATTCACTGGCGTGATACTTTACTTCATGGCTGCTTTTCATCTGTCTGACTGACTGTTTGTCTCTGCAACTGGTCTCTCCCACCATTTGGTTTTGCGTCTGTTTGTTGCACCCTTACCAGTACAGTATCTCTTTTATGGTTTATTTAAAACCGAAACATATTCAACTTTCTTTTTGCTTTGCTTTGCTCTGCTCTACTCTTCTCTTCCCTGCTTACTTATCCCAATGTATTTCTTTCCATTTTAACTTTCTCTCTCTCTCTCTGTTTCTCTCTCTCTCTCTCTGCGCTTTATATTTTGCAATTTTACGCATTTTAATTTTCTACTTCTTTTTATTCTCAAACTTTTCCTCTCATTTTCCTTTTTTTTGAAATTTTTACATTTACATTTTCGCTTGCTTTTCACCTGCCTCTAGTTGCTCGTCCAGTCGTTCATCTTTCCTCTAGACTATTCTTCCATCGTTTCACCATCCGTCCGTCCATCCATCCATTCATTTTATCTGTCTTTCCCCCAATGTAGTGAAATGGCTTATTGAAATTCGTACAAGCATTTATTTAAGGGGCAACAACACCTACCATTCTCCCACCCTTGATATCATTGACAGCCCCTACTATGGTCTACACTCTATAGATGTTATTTTGTATTCTATTTCAAAAGGGTTTACATTTACTCCATTCTTGTGTGGCTGTTTTTTTTTTTTTGTATTTTAAAGACGGAATAAACAGTTTTCACAACCTTGTGAAAGATTTCTTTTTTGTCCACGATCAAAAATCCCTAGACTTCCTGTTTTCACTTAAATCTTTTGTACATTTTTCCTTTTGAATGTCAATTTCTCAACGATTTTAATTTTGATTTGATAATTTAAGCTTGTTTAACTAGAGAAGAAAGCGCTTTTTATACCATGTTCACTTCAAACTTAAATCTCCCACACCCGACTCACAGACAACTCAGGATTATTTCCTAAGGCAATTATTTTCGTTTTTTAACAAACAACATCAGGCGAAGCTGTTGCTACATGGCCAGGGTCACTGTTCTACATAAGGAATTGAATGAACAAGGGAATGAATGAATGAATGGAGGATGGATGGATGGATGGATGGATGGATGGATGAATGAATGGAGGGACTAAATGAGTGAATAAATAAATGAATGAAAATGTGAAGGATTCCACCACAAAGTCTATTAAATATTTTGCTAGAGGCACATCAAGTTGCCTTGTTAGATTTTACCTCTTTGTGTTTGTCTGAGTGGCTCTGCGGCTTCCAATCGGCTTTAGAATATTGTATATCATACACAATAGTAGTACGATAATAGCCTTTCTAGCAATTTTCACAGCAGAACAATTTCTAAAGCTTTGTTAAACACATAACAAAGCCAAATTCCATAAAAATTGGGAAAGGTAAGCATCTTCATATGTATGCCAGTACAGTTTTTCACTAAGTTTTGTTATAGAATCAAATTTATTTATCATTCAATTATACCATATGTGTTTTACAGCTCATTTGATATACTAACTATTAAAATAAATCCGTTTTCAGATACGAGTAGTAGTTTTGGGTTCAGATCGGGTTCAGATCAACTATGTTGAAATAAATTCATCTCATAGTAAATTTCTACATATACAATAACTACTGTTAATCAAATGTAGATTAAAAAAAATTGAGAGAAATTGTAACTAAACAGCTTTATGATAATCTGATCTAACTCCATTTTATACTAATGTAAACAGTAATGTTTGTAACATATATAACCATAAATTGAACACATATGCATCGTTTAACACCAACTCAATTTGATATAATTTTATATTTAACATATACTACTTGCTGCCGCAAAGTGGACTAAATGAAATTTTACAACTTGCTCATTCAATTTAAAATGAAAGCTTCAAAAATATGGCTATCGAGAATATTCAAGAGTTGTTTGCAGGCAACGGTCATGACGAAGAATTGTTGGTTGAAATTGTTGTGAATGTGAATGGCAAGAATTCAAAATCGTATAACAACAATTTCAAAGATATTGGAACTATAGAAAGTTTAACTCACAAAAAGCTTTAACCCTTATAGACATACCAGTCTTTGCAAACGCATTCCCTATACCAAGGTCTAGTCAGACCACTAGTTATACGGGATATTGGTGGTAATAATTCTGTGTTATGTGTCTGAATCTATAGCATATGTGTTTATGTCATTTTCATTGTGTAAATTGGTGAAAAAAAGCAGAAATCAGCAAATAAAAAATTAACAAACCCCCATTCAAAAATTTAAAGAATTATCTAGCAACATCAAGATGTACAAGGTTGATATAAAAAATTCAAAATGTGCATATCCACTTCTTTTACATAATTTTTTTATTATTTTTTTGCACCAATACACCCATAAATAGTCCATTGAGGTTAATCTGGAATCACATGGTTGTGGTTTAAGTCTGTGTACTCTTTTCAAATCAGTTCAAATTCAGTGGTCTGGCCAGACCATGTGCTATCAAATCCACAGTATAAATTCCATATGCTCATTTCTTCACTTCTACTTAAAATTTTCTGGTTTTTTTTTTCGCTCATACACTCAAAAATAATTAAATGGTTTTTTCCTAAATTCAGATCCGTCCATTGATAGATGTATGACGTAATGTATACAAGGGAGCTAGAAAAATGTGATTTATTTTATTCAGAATGCTACAATGATATTGTAAATTATTTTTTACTTTTGAATATTTAATTTTTAGAGTTGAATCAGACAGAATAAGGATTCCGCTTGTTGTGTTTTGAGACGACACAAAAATCAATCGAACTTTTTACTTCTTCGTAACAAGTGAAATGCTGCTCAGCCAGGCAATAAGTTATTCGCCAAAACAAGTGGTAATCGGAAGGAGAAATGTTTAGCAAATACAGATTTCCTTGATGACTTTTGCAACATGTAACGGAGCGTTGCTGTGCTGAAAGATCACTTTGTCATATCTTTGGCATTGGGGCGTTTGAGCTTCAATGCTCGGCTCAATTAATTTTGATCATGCTCCCCAGTGATGAATTTGTTAGTCTTATTTAGCTCATTGTGATCAGTCCGAGCTAATCATACCAGATTCACAGCATTAGTTTTTTGCCATGAATAATTTGATTTTCTGCGCTTTGGGTTGTCGTAGTTAATCCAATTAGCGTCACCCGTCACGATTCATTGAAAAAAATCCTTCCGATTTTGTCCTTATTAGGAACCCAATTTTCTTGATTCGGAACCATACCCATGGCCTTGAGACGCTTTGAAGTCCATCAGCTGCAAATTTCTTCAAATTAAGGAAGTAAATCAAAATTTCACATAAATGACGTTCGAAACCCAACATTTTTCAATGAAAACCATCTTTTTTCAAACGGCGGAAACTTATTTGCACTCCCAATACATTTCCCGATTTTTTATGATTATTATTATTAATTTTGTAGCAAATATACATAAGTAGAAATACTATAAACTTAACATAGTTTGTTTAGTACAAGTACATATATGGAAACGGAAATGATAACGGTAATGAAGAGAATTCAAGTTCAAGTCGATCTGACATTGAACTAATATAGGCAGATATGACATTAGAGCTTTGAGTATTTTTTATGACATCCAAACGAAACTTCATAAATAGATTTAAAATACCGTTAAAATGGAATTCACTTTGTTGAATCAAAGTTAATAATATTCTTATCTTGTTTTTAACCAATATTTTGTCACATATTTTAATTTTTTTTTAGTTTTTCGGTTTGTTATTTTATATAATTTTTAAATGAATATTAAAACTATTTAAGTCAAAACCACACAAAGTATCTGCACTAGTCACATGCATTTATGTAGGTATATACTAGGTGTGTATTTATTGCAAGTATGTGTCACTTACCGGGTTTTTCATTCTGCAATTGTTTTTGTTGTTCTCATTATTCTTCTGCTTGCTCACATCATTGTTATTGTTATTATTATTTCTGTCATTGTATTATTGCAGCTTTGACAATCACTTGATAAAGTTACATTATTATTTATTGCCACATAACGAACGATTGAACGAAAATGGGAGAGTATGAGATCTTGAGTATATTTGGGATGTCACTAACACTCTTCACATACGAATACGCATACACACATGTATAGAGACATACATACATGCAAACATACTTGTTGTATATACATACATAAATACATACATACTCGTACATATTATAGATATAAAGTCGAGCGTTGTAATACATAATCCTCTGCCATTGGATTTGTTGTGCAATGCCGCAGTAAAAACCACAAATACACGCAACCATACTGGACGACAAAATACAATATATATAAAATATTTAAACATGCTTGACCCAATCAGATTGGATTGGATCGAATCGGTTTGAATAGAATTGGTAGAAAAACACAACCCGCACTCGATTATCGCACCATCAGGAAAAATGCTGAAATGCGGTACAATAAATATGTCACTTCAATTGCATGTTAATTTCCCAGCAATTTATTTTAATTTGATTTAAAATTATTTTACAACCAACTTCATTGCAAACTGAGTCTAAATAGTAGATTGCGGTATGATTTACAGATGCAATTACCTCATAAAAGTATTATATTTTATCTAGTGAATAATGAAAGCAATCAGTTCCTATTTGACATAATAAATTTAACTTTGCTTGCGTTATAGAATTTCTTATGGAAACGAAAACATAAAGAATTATTTTCTCTCTTCCAAGGTGAATAATGGAATAGAATCAAAACCATACTGCATAAGTTCAACAACAATAGATGCACAATAGTTGAACTTAAAAACGATGACACAAAGAAAGAAACAAACCACCTCTCCCAGTGGAGTAGAGGACATCTTTCTTGAAAGCTCTAATGAACATTATATGTATAATATTTTCAATTTTCTGTACACTTTTTTGTTCCGTTTTTTTTTTTCTTTTTTTCTTTCTTTCCTATTGAACTATTTTTTGCCCATTTTAATTTCGATTTACAATTAAGTGCTACTTCCTGTCAAGCAAACTTTTGCGTGCAGTATATCCCACCACCCTTAATCGGTACAACTCGGCCCAGCAGGGTACGGTCCGATCTGGTCCTTTTACCAACAAACCATGAACAAAAATTGTAGCTCACTATGTTGCCATTGCGATTCGATACCAATTTGTGTGCACATTGCAGCCAATCTCGTCTCTTAGTACTCCACTATCCATTCTTATCGTTCCGTTGTTTTGTTCATATTGTACGTTGGTCCGTCCATCCGTTCATTCATTCGTTCGTTCGGTCATTTGTTCGGTGTGTCCTCGACACGACACTGGAATATTCCACTTTATAGTAGTATGTAACGTGTTTTTGTGCAACTTTCGCTTTTGAATTAAATTTTAAAATTGTTCTCTGCCTTCTGTTTGTCCACTTCACAGATTCTGCTTTACCCGGAAGAGGGCTGGGCGCGAACCGCTTCCTCAAGCTACTGGACGATAACACCCTGCTGGTGGCAACCGAACCGCTGTCGCATCGAAGAGTTTGCCGGTACCCAACGACAAACGACGCGCGCCAAAATGATGCCACTCGAACAAAAGGGCTCACTGCTAGTGGCCGGTCATTTTCGTGGCAATAGCAGCTCTAACCGGACTGTCAAGAAGAGCAACGGCAACTCTGTCGCCGGTGGTCGCGATAAGGATACCGTACTCGACGAATTCAAGCTGTATCTGACTTCGAATATTTCAATGGAGGACTATAATATGGGCTACTGTCTGACGGGGTTTGTGGAACGACGTTGTCAGCAGACCAATACCTTCCAAATGACACATTTTGCCGTTATCAAGCGGCAATGGCCGTCCACACACAATCGCAGTGACTCAAAATACTCAACATAATTTAAGAGCTGCGTATCGTGTTGTCACATTAGTATTACGATTTAGCGATTACTTACATATTAGTGGATAGTAAAAGAAATAAGGCCTTTAAGGCATTTTATAAAACTCAGCAGTTTAATAAATTGATACCATTAAATTGTTTGAATTGCGATGAATATATTTCGTACTCAATCAAAAGTCGCACTTCAAATTGAACCTCATAACATGGACCTATACGTTAAAAACTTTGTGGCTTCTGGTTCCTAATTACTAATTACTAAATGCTAATTAGCTCTGCGATTTCCTTGTAATCGCAATATGAGGCAGCTAACAATTTCTAGCTGCATTATTGAGTTCTTACGAAATATATTCATTGTACGCCAACATGGAATGAAATCAAATTATTTTCTGCACATTTTGGGAAAATACTCATTCACATATATATGTACATGGATATTGTAAGAGGAAAGGTATCCGGAAAATGTAATTTAAATTGATCACAAAAGGAAGTTCTGTTCCAAAATCGTCATTCTATCTTAAAACAAGACACATGTAAACTTACAAGCTCTCATGCCTCAGTTCATTTGTTTTCCGGCATGAGACTCCACGTCTAAATACCTACAATATTATTGCATAATAGTTGTATTTGTGCAATATATTATAAAATATCTAAAAAAAAATATATGAATTACACAATGCAGTAAATAGTTTCCAGTTCGCAGACAAAAGTACGCAATTTAGCATCAAGCATCAGACGCTTCAAAAAGTTAATTGAAATGACGAAAGCGAATAAAACTATGTCCATTTACAACAGCCTTGTAAATCTAAGGAACCGTTTAAGAAATATTGATTAAATCGGCTGATGTAAACAAATTAATTAACACATCGCTTTCAAAATTGGCGCCATTGCTAGTCATAATGGAACTGACTTACAGAAAAGAAATTGAAAATTGAGATTTTATGATTATGAAGGTGGTCTATTTAATTTATAATACATTATCCCGATACTCACATAAATTATTCTATTTATGGTACAATACCAAGAATATGGAAAATTTTATAATACAAAAGGCTACAGAATGCCACAGTGTTATCGTTATCGTTGTTATAGCTTTTAATATTTTTTTTTTTTTCAATTTTTCTAATCATATTTGGTGTTTGTATACATATGTATGTGTAAGTGAATTAGTCCGTAATTGTATTAAGCTACTTAGTCCTAGACGCGTTTATATGTACTTTGCTCTGTGTACTATGTACGTGAACTTGTGTTTGTTTGTTTGTATGCATGTTTATGTGTGCTTTCAGTGTTGTAAAAGTGTTGTAAAACTAAACTAAACTAAACGAAATGAAACGAAAAGAAAAAATAACCGCTTTGCTCCCACGCTCACCAAACCCGCACACTTCCTATACTACACTATCACTACCACTATCACTACACCTTACCTTACTTACTCATGCCCATCACACAAAGGAGGAACTCAAAGACTTGATTTTTTTCAATTTTGAATAATGCTAAAGCGGGATTTTCTGTGAAATCTTTTCGGACTCTTCTTTTCTAATGCTATGTATTGTATCTATCTGTTGAATACTAAAAGTACTGGAAGATGATATCCAAATATGTACTGACTGTTAAGCCCATGTTCCTTAAACACAAATCAGTGGCACATCACAGGAATGAAATCTTTGGCTGAAACAAAAACTTCAATATATGTATACTTCTTGTATTACCCAAACCCATTTAGTACTTACATATGTATGTACTCGTATGTATCGGGCACCCGCTCACTCAGTCAGTCAGTCAGTCACTCAATCAGTCAGTTAGTCAATCAGTTAGGTCCTTAACGCTCGTACTTAAATCCTGCACCTACTTAATGCTTAAAAAGTGCAACAAATTGCAACTTGTGCTTGTCTGAGCATGTGATTGTGTATACGTTGATGTATGTATGTATGTAGTACATATATAGTACATACAAAGTGTTTCTGCTGAACTTTCCTTCGCCTTATTGCCTTTTTCTTCCAATATTATTTTGTATTTATTCTTTCATGTATTTTCACAAACACGAGCATTCAGCAACATTTGAAAACAGAAACGAAGAAAGGCAAGAAGGGCGTGCACAAGTCGAAATGAGACGCAAAAAATACCAAAAAGTTTACAACGAAATGAACAAAATGCTTCAACAATTTTCGTATTAAATACAATACAGTAATATTGTAGAATATTTAAAAGCAGGCAACTTAAGTCGAATTTGTTTTCAACGCGACGGAAAATTGAGTTGACTCGAAAAACACGACAAGGTTTACGACTACATATTTGTCAAGCGCCCAGATGCTGATGCTCAACCTAATATACACTCTACATTCTTTCATTAACTCAGACACTTACCTCCATATAAACTTGCCCACTCATCACTCACCCAGTCACAAAATCATTTTCACTCTAACTACCTTACTATAAACCTATACCTAAAAATCTTAACTATAACTTTAATCTTTCGATGATGTTAAAGCCAAAGTAGTAGAAGAACTTGCAATCAAAGCCAATAATGGATATAATGCAGAAAAATATCAAAAATTCGTCCAATAATTGGAGTCACCAGAACCGAAACCACATTCCTACGTAACAGTCAAAGTACATGAAACTTTATTTCACTCTAGATCTATTGTAGTAGGTAAGTTAACTTTATACGTAAATTAGAATTACAATTATAGACACAACTTACTGACTGACCAACATAACCTAGAACTATGATAGACTCAGTGTTATGATGGATTGATTGATCTAGAGAATTTGTAAGTTGTGGTGTCTGGCGGTCGACTCCAATTGAAAAAACCCTTATTGTAATTTATAAATTAGAGCATAATATTTATTGTTAAATATTTAAATCGTATATAGAATATAGTAAGTATATATCTATATATATATATACACATATAAATATATATATATATATATTTACGCTGTCGTAGGCAAAAATCAAATCAAATTGAGCTATTTATATAACTATAATGTGTGCGTATATGTGTGTGTGCTATTTTAGAGGCAAAAAGCATTTTTATAATAAAAACTCCGCCGTTTTGAATAGAATTCAATATTTATATAAACTACTATGTACGAGTATTTTTGCAATGTCCCTTTTTATACTAAGTAGGTACTACATGTATCTTTTTTGCCATACAATAATTTAAGTTAAGAAATTCGCTTTTTGCGGCAACCAAACCCCAAAATCACCTACAAAAAGATTCATGTATTTGCATTCATTCGAATTTCCTTTATACAATATTATTGTGCAATAGAGTATCCCGTCCATGTATGAGAAAAATATTTTTTTTTAGCTAAACTATCGGCAGAGGTACCAAAATTTGCGTAATTTTACACAGAATACGCATAAAGCACAAAAACTAGAATTGCGTGTCATCTTTAGAGTTCTACCGCACTTTAAAGATTATTAAAATTAATTAAACAAAGCATTGGAATTCTCCTCGAGATTGCAACTTGATTCTAATAAAGGCATCTCTAGAAGTAGCGTCAGTTATACTTTGTGAGGCCTCTGTTACCAGTTTAACATATCTTTCCAAAGATTGTGTGTGACAAGGAAAGTCAACAATTTCAAAGGCGGCGTTGTTACTCGTGCCACTCAATAATTTCGGTGTAATCTTCAGCAGAGAAGTTTATTTTCGGTAGTTTAAATATCGTGCATTTAGTACTACTTTGAGTTTCTCTAGCATTTAATAAGCAATACCTCCCTTTTTATTAAGCTTCAGTACGACTTCTTGAGTACAATACGCCTTTTTTGCTGCTCTTATTAACTCTTCTGATCCTTTCTTATCGGAACCCACTTATAACCATTTTCCTGTCATTTCTTTGATCCAACTAAACAACAACGCCAATAGTTTATTGATTCAGATGACTCCAAAAACACTTTCGTTTTGTTTTCGAAAATATCATTTCGTCTGCTTTTGAAGTATCTTTTCAAATTGAGGTACTTTTCAAAATGGTTCAGCAATTGAATAACTCATTTCTTAATTACGATTAGAATGAAGCTTTGGTCCACATATTGTTGATCTCGAATATATATCTGAATTGGATGGATCCTTGCTATTACACTTTAATTGCTCAGGTAGTCTCACTAATTTATTTTTTAAAAATCACATAATCCATTTTTAACACTGTAACAATCGCAAATGTGCTTTTATAGCAGGGAGATTCACACAATTGCGTGGACGACCCGTTTCATTGGCAATACTAAAATCAGCTGTTGAAAGTAATCAACCAATAATTGGTCAGATTTGCCAATTCATAATAATAAGTCACAAAGTTTCCAGTTTCCTCACTTTGCCACAATTTACCAAGTTTTCAATGTTTGCAACATTGCGCGAATGCTACTAGCATATAAATTACTTTGGCTACGAAGAAATAACAAGGAAGTCCTCTTGGCTACGAAGAAATTACAAAGAAGTCCTCGAAACAAGTTGAAACTAGAGGGAACCTGCAGGTTGAAACCTAACAAATTCGAAGCCGTTGGTAACGTGTTGTTACATGCAAATCCAAAAGTCATGTATGTATTACACCTAAATAGAACAAAAAGTAAATATCTTTTTATATTTAGTTCAGGAGACAATATTAAGGATAGCGAAATATTAGCATAAAAATAACAAATTTTAAAATTTAATACGGTAGAACCGTATAGAAATAATTTTTTTTATTTTTTAAAATAATTTTCGTAATCTATCTTTCGGGACACCCTATTGTGCAATAGATGATGAGTCAATTAAATATTTCTTAGAACTAATAGGAAATTTATTATTATGAGCCACAGCTTAAAATTTGTGGAATGTAGGCTCAAGTCACTCTATCGATTGATTGATTCATAAAATTCATTCGAAATAACATAGATAAATTAGTCCTAGTGTGATTAGGACTTTTCTTAAATTATTAGAATCACTTGTGGAAGTTGTGAATAAAGCAACATAAATCCTCTTGAAATTAATCATATCTCGTATCATTTAACAACAAACTTCGTCCGGCCAGAATTATATTAATTTTTTTTTTTTTTTTTTTTGTTAATATAGGTTATTCATATGTTTTATGTATATGCCTAAATAAAGGACATTTACATAGATGTCAGGTACCTGCAACAAAAGCAACAACAACCAAAATATAAACAACCTAATAAGTACTACTACTTATTTATCTATTTAATTTGCTTTTATTTTATACAATAAGAAAAGAATAAATAGAAACAAAACTAAAAATATGTATTCATGTAATAATAATAAAAGCCAAAGAAATGAAATCGATGTATTTACTATATGTACTTTTCGTAAATACATACATACATATGTACTTACACTCGTACAAAAGTCCAAATCAAATTTCGATGCCGTACTACATACAATATTTATTATATTTTTTTGAATGCTTTTTATATGCTTAAGAAATAATCAATGTGAAATAATCAACTTGTAAATACACAACAAATTTTCTAAATCAATGTTTTTACATATAATAAAAAAAAAAAAAATAAAAAACAAATATATTAAACAAGAAAAATCAAAAACTAAAAAACAAATTGTATGCTGCCCTGCTTAACTGTAAAAAAACATAAGAAAACAAAAAAAAAATAAATATTAAAATAAAAACAAATCAAAGAAAACAATAAAAACTTAAAGAGCTTCTTCTTCTTCTTCTTAGTAATATTAGGCAAAAATCAAACAATTTATGTATCTTTATTAAAAAAGAAAATAGTAAATTATATATGTATTTCTCTAAATGTTGAAAACAAATCATATTAAACATATTTACACTTGATGATATGAAATGAAATACACTTCAATCAAAAACGAAAAAAAAAAGTAACTAGAGAAATAATTATTAAAATTAAAATTAAAACCAAAACAACATAAAGCAACACAAAAAAGAAATAATGCCAATCAGCGGCAAATTGAAACAAAATTCCATTGAAATCAAATACAAAAAAAAATTAAAAATAACTAAAGAAAAATTGCAATCAAAAACTTTGTCAACATACAGGAAACAAAAAATAAAAATGTGTACTCACATACATACATACATACATATATTTCATTAATTTTTACTGTCCACTCACTCCCTCACTCACTCATTCTTATTTACTCTTTCACACAAAGTCAGATGGTGAAAGACAGAGAGAGAGAGAAATGTATATTCAATTACGAGGGCTGTTTAATAATTTGGAGATATTATGACTGCATCTAAACTTTTAACAAAAAATTTAAATAACAAGAAAATATTTTCACAAGAATACATACTCAAAATGCCCTCGGTGTGTATCGATTTGTCAGCAAAAATTCTGACAATTGATAAATGGAGCAATCAATATACTTACATACTATACATACGTAAGTATATTTTTACTTTATACTTTACATTACATGCTAGTAATAAAACTTATGTTTTATAAAAGTCAAATTTGTTTTGAAAACTACAATAAATATTTTGTAAGTATGTACATACTTAGTACGATCACAAAATCCAATCGATAAATGTCAAAATTGAAGTTATCTAAAGACATTGTATAGATCCAGGATGAATGATCTTTCTCAACAAAAATGATTCCATGATGTGCATAGTTTTTGTTAAACTCTTTATTTTGTCTTTTGGATTTATATTTTGCAAATAAAAATATCATAAAACTTTAAGAATTGTCACTTCTTTAGCCAGAGTTGTGATGCTTCCGCCACCGAATCCAATAAACATGAGATAAAACTATATGACAGAATTTTCAATTCAATTACTTGCTTTATTCTAAATATTTTGATCTGATTTGTGATTATCGTGGATGTAAAGATTTTAATGAATTGGATTTTAACTGAAAACAGAGCTTTCTTTTTGCTGTGGATGCTAAATTTTTAGTCGCAAAAACATTTGCTTTATATAATACTATAATATATTGTCTGATACTTTTACTGATTCATTCATTTAGCCCTTGTAAAGTGTATATTGCATGCATATATACAAATCTATATATTCAATGTGTGAATACTCGTCGTACTTATCTCTCTCTTGCAATATATTTGTAGTATTGCATTTGTCGCATGCATTTGTTTTGTTCTTTTTTTTTAAGACTTCTTTTCGTTATAAAATTTTGAGATGATATTTTTAAAAGTTTTCCATTCAGTAAGGATACTTTCCACAGAATTTAATTTTGTACCATATCGATGAGTGTCCATTTCGCAGTCATATTTTCTCTCAAACTATTAACAGAATCAGAAAGAAATACAAAAAAACGCAAAATACATTTAAAAATATTGTATGAAAAACAAAATTTAAAGGCAAACAATTCTTTTACTTTTGCACCGAGGCAAAAATTGACAACAAAATGTTATTATTTTATAGAATGTGATCGTCGTTTGTATGTTGAAAAATCAGACAAAGTGAAAAATAATCAAAAAATAAGAATATTGTATGGAATCAAATAAATTATATAATAAATAATAATAAATAAAAAAAAAAATTAACTATTTGCAAAAAAAAAGAAGTGAAATAATGCTTAAACAATTTACAAAAAAGTAATATAATAAATATAAAAATTATATATAAAAAACAAATATAATAGAATGTAGCAATGCGAAATCGAATAAAAAAAGCAGAAACAATAGTTTTTGCAATTTCGGTTTGTTTTTAAATAAAATCAAAAAAAAAAAACATAGTAATAAACCGATTTAAAAAATAAATGAAAATAAATACTTTCTTTCTTTGGGTGTTTCACTTATGAGTTTGAACCCATAGATAAAAATAACTTTCGTATATATTCTCATACATTTATATAATAAGTATAAAATATAATATGTATTGTCTTCATGGTAATATGAGTTTGTCGAAAACCAACAAGAAAAAAGAAAGGAAAACTCTACTACGAAATATTTGATATACTTGAAATATTCTCCGAAATTCACCTCATAGGATAGACAACACAGTTTTTCCTATTTAAAATCGTATATCATATAATCATTATTATATGTCAATTAATAATTTTCCCTTGCGAAAATGTATTGTACATACTTACATATGTTAAGCATTCATTACTCCTGCGTGCATACGTACCATCTTTATGGCAAAAACGTTTTCACGTAAAAATAGAATCAACAAAGGTTCTTTCTATATTCTCGACATCAAGTAGTGTCAGAGCGAAAAAGAATTTTAAACTCAAACCGAAACCGAAAACGAGCCTTCCGCCCTGGTCTCATTTTCGTCCGATACCGAAATTTATTTAGACATATGACATGTAACAAAAAATTGTTATTTATATTGTATTAACAATTTAACTTGAATTATTAGAGATTTTCCCTGCTTTGGGTTCCCAGCCATCAAGGCATCATAGGGATCAAGCACGCAGATTGTTTTATACATATATACCAAAGGATCGGCGTTCTAATTCAACACGCTAACCGATGAAGCATTACAAAAAAACCATAATAAGACAATAAGGTTCAATCAGAACGGTTCGGCCACCTTGTATCCAAAAGCCATTATGGTGGATGTTTATTCGCCTCCAAATAGGATACATTCCACCGATGCATGATCACCCACTAAATAATACTCCTGCACAACACTGTACACCCCAAACTTGGTAAGGACAAGATCATACTCTTCCAAAAATACTAAACTCTTACATCTCTTTAAACATCTTACAACTGAGAATATTAAAAATATACATACCTAAATACTAATATTATAAAGAAGAATTTTTTTTTTGTTTTTTTATTTGCAATGGATAAACTCAAAAACAACTTAACTGATTTTAAAAATTCCTTCAAACTACATTATCAGAGAATAAGATGTGCTCTATTTTATAGTATATTATTAAAATATAGAGATTGCTACGAAAATTACAATAATGTAACCCAAGATTTTAAAAATTTGCGAAGCAAGATCGAAGGGAAACAGAAGGAGGCGGAGGTTGTGAAAGGAAACAGCCCGTGCGAAGCAAGGCCGGGTTTGTCTACAATATATAAATTAACTAACAGTAACTTTATATTATAATTTATCTGATATAACAAATGAATTATAATAATATTGTATTAGATAGATAAACTATTTATTGAGATCTTGTATTTAGCACTTCGGCAGGGCTAAAGTTTTACTGCTCTTTCTTAACTGAACCTTCGGATATTATATTTTATTCAAATACAAAACTGAGACCCATAACGAAATTTCCTATGGACAACTTTTGGAAATGCCAATGGCACGAACACAAATTTAGCAGATCGGCGTGAGAATTCTTCTGTTATTTTCCATCTATGAAACTGAATTATAATTATTATTATGTATTATAATTTTTTTTTTTTTTTTATGTATACCTTATATTCCCAGAAATATTCAGTAACAAAAATGCAAATCAGTTTCTATGCCAAAGGAATTGCAAACCAAAAACGAGGAAGCCGGAAGCCCACAATTAAAACTTAAATTAAAGCAAAAAATTTGTATAACGAAACTTAACCACAACTAATGAAATACGAGTCGAGAGACATCGCTGAACGAGAGAAGCGGAGAACAGAAATCCACCACTACCGTGGCCTTGCATTGGTTCAAGTGCCGAGCACAAAAATTTAGTACCAAGTCATAGCAACTAATAAGAAATTTGTGAACTTTGCAAATTTTCCATCATTAATTTTGCAGGCGAAAAAGCAAGTCGACGATGCTGACGACAATAACAACAAGGGCAATGAAGATGACGGTAAACTACAAGCAAGAATAACTACCATAAGGGAAAGTAGCTCTACAATAATAGTAAAAGTAGTAGTATGTAGTAGTAAGTAGTAGAAGACGGCTGGCACAGCACTAAATATAAATTGTGGAAATTTATTTGCCGCACAACCCTCGTCTGGGGGGCGCCAACTGGTTTCCTTTTGGGTTTTGTTGCAAGAACTTTGGCAATGCGTGGCGACCATTTTTCATGCGATTGTCGTCATTGTAATAATTGTCAAGCCATTTAAATCAGACATGGTGCCAGCGGCTCCATAATAAATCGTACTTCCATTCAGTTCGATGTGATGAAGCATCACCCACGCAGTCAAGGCTCCTTATTCCTCATTCTCTTTATGACAACGAAAAATAGTTAGTTATTTACTCTTCGATTTTACACAAATACATACAACTTCCTTTGGTAATTTTTTATACTTACATTTGAATGAAATACAAAAAGCAAAAAATATCCAAAAATGAAAAACGAGGGGAAAAGTGTCGAAACGGCAAACAAAGTAAAATCGAAGTAATGAGGAAACGGAAATTGCCGCCGGAAGTTGTGCAGCGCCAGCAAACAAAGCGGAAACTCATTTACATGCCGCTCCCTCTAGTCATCCCTCCGCTTCTAAATGCAACAACAGAAATCCGAAACTAAAAATTTGCGTTCGCTTTTTCAATTCTCTCCCAACTTAAGTAGTAATATTCCACATTTCTTTAACTGCTTAGCCAAGTCGCATTATAAATTGACTGGCTTGTTGTTGCCCAACAATTTCGATCATGAAATATTGTACGATTACAATATATTTAATTTTTATTTTGGAGAATAAACTGACAGGAAATGAAGCAGCCACGTCTATGTCATTCTACGTCGTGTCAAAGAAGTATTAATACATTTATTATTGTCATAAGTTGAAATTAGAAAAAAATTGCTTACCGTGAATATTTGAAATCAATTTGTTTGCTACTGTGAAAAATGTCTTTATCGAAAAATTTTAAGGATTCTGAATATGTTCTCTTTTTTATTTTCTGATTGGTTATGTACATTTGTTAACTTATAATCTAAAAGACAAACACTAAGTACTTATTTTAAAAATGATAGGAGGGATAACAATATGGCAATGTAATAGGTGAACTAGGTTAGATCCAATGGTCTGCTTCTTTTTAAGCGTCTACGTCTTGTCAATTCGTGAGATGGAAGGTCAGTTATTTCTACGTTGGAATGTCGCTCTAAGGATTTGTGATGTCTCCTACTAACGTTAACAATTTCCTCATGTATCATTGTTACACCGAGGTTTTTATGGTTATCGTAGTTAGTTATATACCAATCCGCGTTAAGAATTAATCGAAGCATTTTAGATTGTTGTCTCTGGATTATGTTTATATTCGTTTTCTTGGCAGTGCCTCATAGCTGAATGCCGTACACTTAAATATAGCACTAGTTTTCCACTAGTTGACAGTTTAGATTTGCTGTTTAACACTGAGTATAGCTGCTTAAATTTAAGTATAAGCTGGTCTTTCTTCTTTTGAATGTGATACTTCCAAGTTAGTTTACACATTACATTACTTAGTGGGATGTCAGTACCTTTTATTTTTAGATTTAGATTTTAGATTTATTTTTATCGGTTTGAATGTTTGATATTCTTAGCCGACAAAGTCGGATCCTTCCGGAACGCAATCAAACAAAACCAATTAATACAGGAGAGATTACTAACGCTTGTATAGCAGCAACTACATATGAAATTAATAAGAAAATCAAACGGATGTAGAAAAAAATAAAAACTACTAAGTGATCGATAGCATAGTCTTATTTTTCCTAATTCCTCTGTTGGCTTAAATACCATAATTTGTTTAAGTAATACGAGTAAGTTCTTTTGTCTCACTTAAGAAACACCACACTTAAGTTCAATGGAAGAGATATGTGTCACTATGTTTTAATGTTGTAGGTGTGTGCTATCAAGACAATCAATAAACAATTTAATTGCATAATAATATCTACTTTCATCTCAGAAATAGCATTTGTTGGAGGTACGTTTATACGACTGGTAAATATTGACCCAACCACATGTTTAAACGCTTTTTCAATGCGCATTGATCACACGAAACGAGCTCACTAAGCTCGCATTTTAAGCCCGACGTTATTTTTGTAATGCGCATTGAAATATTGTGACGAAATTCAAAATGTTGCATCATGCAGAGTTGCTAGTTGATTTAACTATTTGTTATATACTGATTTTTAAAAGTAAATTATTTTGATGGGTAAGCTATATTATATTTTATGCATATGGCAACTCTGCAACTATTTTATCTGAGTCAACCCGAACTCAGTGAATTCCGGAATAGCTATCGTATAAACTTAGTAAATGATGAAATGTTTGATGTAAGTGAAGGTTTAAGGAAACAAGTCGAAGATTTATTTGAAAAGGATTCAACTCAAACGTGTTGACCGATCGAGTGTGTGTAAGTGTTTGCATTCGATGCAAATCGTTGAAAAATATGTTAACAAAAATATTGTTTTAAGCTACTCATATCCAATAGTATGATATCTGAGATTGGCAAACTAATTTAAATATTTAATCCAAAAATAAAATAACACATACCTTTATATAATAAAACTTTCAAACTTCAGTTGAATAACAATTCTATAGTGTTGTTGTTGTTATTATTGTTGTTTATAGTGTATTTAGTTAGCAAATAAACAAATAAACAAACAAATAAATGCAAAATCGTTACAAATTTCTCCAACAAGCAACATCCATTTGCATTTGCCTTTGTCTAGTAAAAAGTGCACTTTAAGCGGCGCCTAAGGATAAGTGAAGTAACAATAAGCACAACGACAATAACAACAACAAGTGCATCAGCAACAAGGACAATGATGATGACACGCAAAAGGCAAAACGTGTTCATGCTAAAGATTTCTTTTTTTTTTTTTTCACCTGCAAATGTCGAAACATGACAAAGGAACGCAAGCAGAGCAGGGAGACAGGACAAGTATATACATACATAGTATAACCTATGTAGGAAGATAGTAACAGCTTCAACTCTAGCGCCTGCTACTCGAAGGCAGCGAAAAGGTGAAGCAGCACTTTGAAGATCTTTGTAAACATTTGGAGCATCATTGTTGACATTGCAAAGCGCAAGTGCACGGCACATTCAGAACGGTACAGGACACAGCGTCCCAAAGCGATTGCTTAAGTGTTAGTGCGGCGTCAAAAGGGTAAACAGCCATTTGCAACTTAAATAGCGGAAATGCTTAGCTGTTTAAATGGCAACTCTTAGAGTTAGCATTCAAAGTGCATTCAACTTATGGAGATGTACAATAAATCTTCTTCAATGAACCAGGTTTGTGGTCATCAAATTTATAATTATTTTTGATCAAATTTATTATTATTTTGGTTGGTGGATATGGGTGTCCAAATTTCAAGTCAAGAGTACGAAAAACAAAAAAGGTTTTCTAATAAGAACTTTAATTTGAATCCAGGTTTGTATGCTGCGTTTCGGCTGATCCCGACAAATGTACTACGTATAAAAATTGAGGGAATAGTTGGCATACATACAGACGGGTAGTGAGATAGACGGACATAGCTCGATCAACTCGTCTCGTCACGCTGATCAAGAATACATATACTTTATGGGGTCTCCGATGTCTCCTTCTGTTGGTTACAAACTTCATGATAAACTAGAATACTATTCACTGCGTGAAGAGTATAAAAATCACAAATACTAAACTTAATAAATTTTTAACTTTTCTTTCATT
The DNA here is from genome assembly GCA_035041805.1 of Amiota mariae. Lineage (NCBI taxonomy): Eukaryota > Metazoa > Arthropoda > Insecta > Diptera > Drosophilidae > Amiota > Amiota mariae. The sequence continues at coordinate 1,997,889 of JAWNKV010000287.1, forward strand.
AATAATATTATCAAGCAAATGTATATGTATTTTCTTGATTAGTTTTGTCTTCTTAAATCTAAATACTCATTTGGAAATACATGAGTTCCTAAAATAAGTTTATTAATGGTAAATTTCCTTATTTCATTGCAAAGTAAAGTGTCCCATCAAATCCATTTATTGCATTGTAAGTTTAAGCAGACTCACTGACGTCGTACTAAGTACAATATACATATCTATTCGAGTATCAATTATGTCTGGGTCTTGGCTAGACTTCACTGGATAACTTCATTAATGGTCGGTCATACTAAAAATAGTCATTTGCTTTACATCTCTAATTTTATATTTTTCAACATAATCACTTCAACATACTACATATTGTATGTAGTAATAAAATAAACTTATATGCCCGACATGCTCATTGATCGCAAATGTGGCGTTGAGTCGTCGGTGAAGTTGAAGTTTTTTAATGAAATAGCTCACTCACTTGCGATTGTTTTAGTTCTGTTAAAAAATATATATATATATGTATATGTATTAAATATATATGTAAATGAAAACACAGAAAAGCATTCTGCAATCTGATCTGGAGCATCGCGGTCGGGTGCATTGACACGAGACTACGATGAATTTGCGCCAGAAATTTGCGAAACATAACAAACTGGATTTCTATGGAATTCGAAATTCGAAAATTTAATAACAACAATAATAAAAGCGAATTCTATGAAGATACTGTGGCTGACGACAGGTGAATAATGGCTTAGTAAAGCGGAACTACACTACACACAGGTATGCACGTACACATACTCGTATACATATAACTATGTGTATATAGATACTCGTAATCTATATCTAGGTATCTGTGTAAATATTTTAATAGCAAAAAATTCAGCTATCATAAGTTCACTGAACTGGGTTAGCATTATGGTATTTGTTTTGAATTTTTTTTAAACAATTTTTGGGAATTTTGGGATGTTGAACATCCGAATCACATTTTATTGAAAATTGTTTGCGCGACTAAATTGGAGTCCAAACCCAATTATCAGCAAGTCATGTCTACCCGACGCTTGAGCTGAGTTCAACTAATCAAAACTTAGCTTTATTTTACTCCACTTTACTCTACTCCACTCTACTCTACTTTACTTTGGTGTACTTTACAACTTTAATGAGTTCCATTGAATGACTTTTTATAAGCTTTGTTCTCGAAGCACATTATGAGGGGTGGACACTCAATATTAATGGCTCTCATTATGCTTTATCCTTTACTTTATCTACTGTTTTTCCTCCCACTGAGAAATGGTTACTTCTTGCCACTCATCCAACCTCCCGAACTCCTCTTTTTTTGTTGAGTTACAAAAATATTTTTAGCTCATTCACAACATAATATAACCAAAAAGGCGGACGGATGAATAGATAGAAGAATGGAAAGACCAACAATTATTAAGAAACCTCGAAAACAAAATAAAAGCTCAACAAAATTAACTTAACTCAATTTAAAAAGTTTTTTTTATTTTTTTCGTTGTTTGTTTGTTTGTTTTCATCTAAAACGCAAAAGAATTAAAGAACTTTAAGTAGATTTTTTTTTTTTGCAAGAAAAATAAAATAGACAAAATTCTATTCAGCGCGCAAACAAAGTGGGGACAGCAAATGGGATGAACGCGCTTCAAGTACTCTAAAACGCGATTTATTCAAGTCTTTGGTTTGGCTTTAGTTTTGATGAGATTTACTGACTCTGCCACTGCGCGCTCCTTGTTTCATAGTTAACTTTCAACTTTGATTGTGCGAGTTTCCCAAATGAGTGCAACTGCAGTTAGTCGGGCTTTTGTTAAATTATTGTGCATATTACTTTGCTCAGCACTCAAAATGGCATTCAAAACAACACTTAAAAGTAACTTGTGGCATGCCACAAAGCTGAAATATTTAGCTACAGTGGAAATGTATCTAGAATAAATACCCAATTACAATGTTTTACCAAATTCCATTAGTACAATTTTTGTACTAATTAAAAATGAAATGATAAGTTTGTGAACAATTACAATATTTATAAGCAACTACAATTTTAAAATTTTAATAATAACAATAAGATTTTCTCTTATCTGTATAATATTTATAACAACAGTTGCCAGAGATTTTATACAAATTTAACACTACTAACCTCTAAACGATGCTGCATTTCCTCAAACTCATAATGTATTCATAACTTATATTGGGTTTTTTTACGTAGATAAAAGTTTAACCCAGCAGATACACATCGAAGTTAAAAATTAGACAAGAAACTAAAAGCACATAGTTTTTACTGACTAATCAACTCCAGATCTGGTCCGAGCCTTAGTACATGATCTTACTGGATGAGTCGTCATTATTGAACTAATTTCAATTTATGGAAAATATAGGACTATGTGGCAAACATTGTGGGGCATCACAGGACCTCCAGTTAGTAAAAGACAAGTGTTCCAAACGATTACTTAAATATGAGGACAACAACAGCAAGTTAATCCAATAACCTCTTATTAATACAAGAAACACATTTCGTCTGATTCTTAGTGATCGTCCACCCTTCCTGCTTAGTTAAAGACCCTTAAGGTGAAGTGAATCCCTCAATCCACTTGAAGGAATGACAAGTAAGTAAAGAAAATATAGGAGTTGACATATTTGGAGATAAAATAAATAAATAAAATAAACTAAAAATCTACTACAAATAATTTCATTCATCGTTATCAATAAAGCAAAAAAAACACATTTTTATGTTCTTCATAATATTGTACTAAGTATTGTTGTATTGTATTTTCACTTTTGTCTGATATTTTTAACGCTCATTATTACTTACATTAATTTTGGTGTATTATTGTCCAAAGTATTACAAAACATCATCATAGAGTTCCAATATTGAATCTTATATGTACATATGTATCAGATATGCTATTATACTCTGATTGTTCTGGAACACTGTATAACGTGTTACGTATTACGTTCTCTAGTTGCATTTGGTTTAATCTAATTAGCATAAATTGTTGTACTCGTATTAAAGGAAATGTTTCTTGCCTAATTGTTATGTACTCTACTCAAATTGAAATGTTCTAGAAATAAGATAATCATATTTTTGGATTTAGATAAGCATACTAGATAAGATTCTGTTGATGCATTGCAATGAAATAAGTACAATACTCACACACATTCGCGGTCATTTTAATTAGCGTGATTGCACAATTGTCTGTTGATATTGCACGAGTTATCGAAACTGTTTCCAGTGTCTAATTATGTGTGCCTTTTAGTACACATAGCTGGTCATCAACATTGGCTGACACACACACACGCACGCGTAATCCGTGGTATAAAGCCACATTTGTATTCTAAATACATAAATACGTATGCATGTGTATGCATGTGTATGTATAGATAGATACTTTACTAATAATATTCAAGTTGCCACAGATTATGACAATGTTTAGCTTGCCAAATGTAATGGGCAAATATTTTGTCAAATTGATATTGTTAATTAACTAGCAAAGATGTGTATATACTTATATATACTTGTCATATAGAATGTCTTAGAGAGAGAATTAAAGATTAATGTGATTGATATTTATATCTTGATTTATTCAAAAGCTTAAAACAAAACAAAACAAAACAAAATAAATGCAATTAAAACAGAAATTTAGAAATCAGAAACATTTAAACTGCAAACAAATAAATACAGAAAGCAATAAATACAATTCACATGTATTTATAAATTTATCAATGAACAATACAAAATATGAGTAAGAAATGTAAACGATGACTTGGTGTAATATCGCATAACATTAGATGGCTCAGAAGTACGTGGCACTCATAGGCACCGGACGTGAATCATTCGCAACGCATAAAGAGAGCACAATTCTAGTGGAAATGTCTTCAGTTCGCGTTACTTTTTTAAGCTAAATTATTTTAAGTTCTGCCGTGTATCCATTGGCAAGCCTTTTTCTTGTTTTGATCACGCTACTCAAAATCGAGATCAATGTGCAACAGCAGCGGCAATCCGATAGAGTATGTCGCATAATAAATCAGCATTGTTACACCTGTCAGTTCCATCACATTCAAACCGTTGATGGCAATCAATTGACATTGCATCGGATACCACAAAAAGGCACTTGAATGCGACAAGAACAACATGAGCAACGGAGACGTCTTCCAGTTGTGCTCATGTATGGTTTGATCGGTTCGGCAGGAGATTTTGTAGTAGCAGGACGTAGGCGTGGGTTAGCCTATTTACTGCATCAGCATTGCTATGACGGTTGGATACCAAACTGCCGTGGCACAACATTTTCACGGAGACACCGCCGGTTCAATACAAGCACGGCTGCCTTCTGGAACTTCAATTGGCATTGATCTGGCAGTTGTCTTGGACTATGTACTTTCCAGCACAAACCACAATCAGCTACACTATGTGGGTCACTCTTAAGGTGCAACTGTCTTCTTGGTGTTACTATATGAACGTCCTGCTTACAATGCGCGATTCGCTTCAACATCTCTATTGGTCCCAGTAGCTTACCTCAAGCATTTGCGTAGTCCTCCACTCCAATTGCTGGCCAGTGCCGTGCGTACTTTCACGGTAAGTGCGGATTTAATAAAATTAAAAAAGAAATTTATATATGGTAAAGTAATGTATCCTTTTTGTTGGGCAAATAGCTTCTACTAAATCAACTGGGATTACATGAGTTGCTGCCCTCGACTGCGCTTAGCCAGGTGGGTGGAACGCTATTGTGTAGCAGCGCGTTGCCCACCTTCTCGCTTTTTTCTTTACTTACATCGTTCTATGTCGGCTTCAGTAACTATCCCCTGGATCGTGTGAGTATAATATGACTATAATTTACAACTAGAAACAAAACAACGCAGCATAGCATATGAATGGGTAAAGAGAGGATATAGTGGCAGGAAGCATTTTACGAAAAGTTTTTATTGCACACTCCTGAGTTGAGATGAGGATGATGATGATGCTGATGATGATGACGATGAAGATGAAAGAACCAACGACCATACAAACAAAGAGACAGATGAACAGACGGAAAAGAACTTTACTAGCGTGCTCCAGCAATAAAAGTTATTTAAATTTGCATTTAATGCTCGACAAGGTCGGCACATTGGCACGAATGGAATGGCATGGAATGGAGTGAGTGAGGGAGACATGGGCAACGGTGGAGAAAACTATTATTGATACACATTTTTGGGTATTATTTTGCTCTGGGGTTCTTTTTCCATTCTTTATTGTAAGTTAGGATTTAGTGTCTGTCAAAAAGTTTAACTGGTCCAAAGATCTATGGGCAAAGCTCAAGTTGGCAAGAAAATGAGGTAAAGCATACAAATACACATTCATATTTACAATATGAATACCTTACATATTCGTAGTCCCAGGAAAGTACTTTGATTGGTCAGTCATAGAGTACCATAGTACATAATATATCTTCACCAATAACATCGTGGATCTTGTTCCAATAGAAACCACACAATCATTCTGGCAACTTGTTTATCAGTTTCCTATTCTGAAACTTTAGAAACTTGAGATGCAATTTACATAATTGTTATTTATTTTAGCCTATCATGGCTATCACCACTGGAAAATATAAAAACCATCATTCACTCTAAAATTATTTATGATGTTTTTAAAGTAATAAATAATAGAATTCATAGAATCACCATAACCCGTTTCATTCTTAACATATCATAGTAGATGACTTTAATTTAATAACTGTAGTTAAAAAGAAAATTATAAAGGGTGTTTTTTTTAGAGGTTCACAAGAGGTACACTCAGTACGAGTATGTGAAGTGCATATAAACTTTGATGGGGCCAAAATTTACTTACTTTCTTCTTTTTATTTTTAATGATGCAAACGATTCACATACTCAAGAAAAACAACTCGATCTGAGTACTACCTACTCTATGGCTCAATTGCAGAGAATCCAACGTAAGCAAAAAAACAAAACTCTGTTAAATTGCAATAATACTTATAATATAATATTTTACCAACCATTTCAAAATCTTATGAAACCACTATCGCAATCACTTCCATCATCATCCAATTCTTATGGTTTTAGACGATTCGAACCCCTTACAAATCATATGTACAATCACGATAAAAGTCATCTTCGCTGACACTTTTATTTCTTCTAACACCGTATAACATAAACGTGGCAGCAGGGGGCTCGGCACACTACAACTCTAGAAGCAGCTGAGACCCGAATAAACAGCAAATAACCTTTAATTTTATGAGTACCAAGCACCAAATAAAATATTTTATTTCAAATACACAAACGCTCACAGAATCTTACAGAGGCATACGAAGTTTCCTGTAGATGTTACACTTCTCTTGCAGCCACCTTAAGTATCAACTACGCGTCTTGTTAAGTAGCTTTGTCTGCGTTTCCGTGGCCTTATCCTTAAACGGAAAGTACACATTTGTGCATATGTTTAACTGTAAGCGAACCTTTCTTAACGTTTCCGCTTCCAGCTCAAACAGCACCTTCCTACATGTGTGCCTAAATGTATCTGTTTGTGTGCCAAGCAAATACTACTCAAGTATCGTCGTAACTTTGGCTTAGCAGCCACAAAAGATACTCGTTGGAGTGGGACTATGCCTGATGCTTGGATTTATGCGTTCATTTGTCTGTCCGCCTTCTTGCCACTTGATAGCTTCACATTTACTCATTTTTACTTTTTTCCTTTTGCTTAAGACATACCCCAAAAAATATATGCTAACTAGAGTGCCCAACATACAATGGAAAGTGCCTTACTTTATTATTCATTTTGTAAATTTCATTAAAATAATCAATTAAGTACAAACCTTTGATAGAAAATTAAAAATATACTTCTATTCGGTATCATCTTAAAAAAAACTATTCCAAAAATATTCTTATGATAATTTGAAAATCATAACATTTTTTTTTAATTTTACTTCGAAAGCCATACGATCTTCATTAGATAAAATAAGTTACGCCTGAGATCAATGTAAACTGATAAACCAACCAGTTTTAAATTTATGCAAAAAACTTACACACCATTTTTCCATTAGGATTAAAATCTAACATTATTTATTATGTTATCCGAATTGAAATACAAGATTATACTGTAAAGATTATTCAGCAGAACAATAACTGACTAATAACTAACAAAATCATGCTACAATGCATAACAATAACTTCCTCTCGCCTGTGACAGGGAGGCGGTTATAGGCTTTGTGACGTCACATGTCAAAATCTACAGTATTAACACGCGAAACTTTAACTGTAAACGAAAAACTTAAAAATATTACCAACTCTATTTTTATGCTTTGTGTCCTAGTGTACATATACAGAGCCCAAAGACTAGAAACCCAAACATTTAAAAACAAGATAAAGGGTGGAGGACTCGCAAATGTGACCACCTGTGACAGGTTGGAGGGGTGTCAAAAAATCATGAAATTCACGAGACGTAATATATTGATGGCCGTTTTATGTTCTTTGTTTATACTCTTCACACAGTAAATAGTATTATAAGTTTGTCATTAAGTTTGTAACACCCAGAAGGAGACATAAACTATATATATTCTTTATCAGCGCGACGAGGCGAGTTGATTTAGTTATATCCGTCTGTCTGTCTGTATATATGCAAACTAGTCCCTTAGTTTTTGAGCTAAGGAGGTGAAATTTTGCACAGAGCTTTCTTTTTACCATACGCAGTACATTTTTCGGATTCAACCGAATCGGACCACCATACAAACTGGGATCCAAATAAAAGTTCTTATTAGCAAAACTTTTTTGTTTTCTTTGTTTTTTGACTCTTCGACCTGAAATTTTGACTCTTTAAGATTCTGACCCACATCCACCAATCATGTAAATTTCAAGACCTTCGGGCCACTAGGTACCCCCCCATACAAAACGGGATCTTATTAGAAAAACTTTTTTGTTTTTTGTACTATGGAACTGATTTGGCCAATATTAGTGCCTGATCTATATCCACCAACCTTACAAATTTCAAGACCCTCAGACTACTAGCTGGGGCGTGAAGAGTATTACAACTTCGGCAAAGCCAAAGTTAGTCATTTTTTTATATTTTTTAAAGTCACATTTTATTAAATCTATATATATCTATATCTATCCATAGTATAAATGAAAGTCGAAAATCCTGTCTCTTCCGATACGCATAACTTCTACACCACTGCATGGATTTTTTCGGTTTGCAATGTCAATGTCAATGGTGGCCTAGAGACATTTTTTTTTAAATTTAATCAATTAGTCTTAGTTAGATATCTCCTTTTGTTAGTTTTTTGAATCAATAATTATTACAAAAATAATAAACAGACATCTTTGGTTTCAAAATGATAAAAACCGGTGAAGAAATGAAAATCACTTTTTCTAGTGCACCCGTGCCTTGTCATATAAACCCAAAACTTGAACTTCAATTTTCAATGACTCATACTTTATTTAAATTTTCCCTGGAATGTTTTCATCTTCATCGCTTGGATAAATCCAAAATTCTTCTTTTCAAACTCTATTTTTGACTATGATAATATCAATGTGTTCAAGTTGTAGTAAGGAGTGTGGTAAATTATAAATTATATATACAGTATGGAATTTTATTAAAATGTATCCCGAGAAGTCTTCTTAAATAAATGCAAAGGATTTGGAATAATTGCATATTCAAGTAGAAACACCATTCTATGAGTCATAAATTTGTCAGACTCACCTAATATCAACTGTTTCTCGTACATTTAACCCAATTCTAAAAATATTATGTGACTGAAGAAGTTTTAGACAATGAAGCAGTAAAAAAATCAAAAATGATATTTCAATTAAAAATAAATGAGTTTTATTCATTTTCATTAATATTGTAATTACTACTGATTGTTGTTTACTTTATTTAATATAATATATTTCCTCTCATTTTAATGACAACACCAGCAGGCATCTCACGCAAGCAATTGCAAGACTTTGGACAACTTATTAATTCAGGTAAATATAGCGAAGTACACATCTACTTAAGACACAAATCAGTGGATTTAATATCGATCAATTACATACCTTTAGGAAAATGTCAACATTTCACCTACAAAACTGAAAACGAAAATTATCGTCACGCTATGGTCGTCTAACACCACCGGAATACAATCTACGCAATGTGCACGTGTTTCTTCAAGTGTTCTATGGTGATCGTGATTGACTTGCGAAACCTGAAGTTAGTCATCCACATTGCATCTGTCAAATATTAAATTAAAATTTATTAACTTCGATCATTGTAAGACGTACAGCGCTTATCTCAGGAGCTTACACAAGCACAAGTGTCATTGTTTCAATTGCGTGGCTACAATCACATGGATTTGCTTTACTCAGATTCGGCGGCAAAACTTATTTATCGACGCATCATAACTAAAGTGTCACACACATACATCAAATTTTAACTACTTCGATAATCATTAAGTATGCAATAACAGCAAATATACACGTAGATAGATTAACATTTGATTCTGCTGCTCTTACAGCACAATTTATTATTGTATTATTATTATTATTATTATTAATAATTAATATGTATAATTTTTTTATTTAATATACAAAACGTACGTTCATGGAATATACATACATAACTATTTAAATTGGGGACATCTAGGTGGACCGAAAAACGATTAAACGAATTTGACTAATGGTTATCAATACCCATTTAGCTCAATTCGAAGCCCACACCAGCCTGTATTGCATAGAGTAGTTTTTCCCGCATTTGTTCAACCGTCCTGAAAGGTGGAAGCTTTAGTAGATTAGTGCAGGTGCTTGCCGTAGGTAAACGCTCCATATCGCCAGCATTTTGTATGAAAAATGGAGGATCCAAGTCCTATCACGCAAAAAAAAAAAAAAAAAACAATCCAAACAAATGCATTTACTCATGATTTGTGTGTTTTGTTAAATTACACTTGTAATGCGCTTACCTTGAAGCCCAAAAGCGGTGGGCGGGAACAACTCGTTACAAATTTGAGTAACTGTCGTTTCTGCATATCGTCGAAACCTTCAAGCGCCATCCAGAATACGACAATTGATGGATGTTCTGGACTATAATTGCCACCGTATTTACAATGCTTCTTAAGATCTTCTAAGTCGATTGGAATTTCTGCACCTGATATGAGTATTTGTAATTCCTTATTGCTGAACATGTAGAGCCACTCAACGGGTAATACATTGGATAGACCTTTACGGAATGCGATACAATGACGTCGTATTTGGACATTCAGTTTGTAATCAGCCATCAATTGCAAATACTCGATTCGATTTGAATTTGTCACTGTTATAGACTGGCCTTGAGGTTTTAACTCCACAACCTGAGTCTGTCCAAATGAACTACTCGCCACTGTAAAATCTAAGTTCAATTCACTAACGTCACCTTCATAGTCCTTTAGATATAGAAGATTTTTGTACAACTCCGGATCCAAAGAGGCCAACTGATGTATGTCTACATCGGCATACTTGCCAGCGAGCTTCGTCAAGAAGAATTCCGCAAGCGGTAATTCTACCAATAAATTCTCATATATAGCTTTGCCCAGAATGCGTCCAATGAAATAATAGTGTTTCTCGTAGTCAGAAAAGAGATCTGATACATTAGGATTCGGATACAACTTGTTGTCTGTCGTCACCCTAAAATAACCAATCAACAACAAATCTTATTTGTTTACAAATAACGAAAGAAATGACTAAATATTTACATGAAAAATCCACGATTCGGGTCGAATGCAGTTTTTATAAGCTCAGACAAAAATTCTCGGAAAACACCGCCGCCATCAATACCAGCCTCATCTAGGCCCAAAGATGATACGAACTGCACACGGAACTTCACACGTAAGTCGGGCTCTATAAACCACACAAAAGTACACATTGAATTTACATTGATGTTAATAATATTGATCACTATTACCATTTTCAGGCCTCAGCTTGTCATAGGCATCTTCATAAAGATGCGACCGCCGTACGGTTATCAATATCGAGGGTCCTTGAAGAAACGCTTGCAGATCACCTTGCACTCTTATTTTGTCAGCAGCAACAAGTCCTTGTAGAATGCCAACACGTTTGCTGAATGCCACCACAAATGGAATCTCCCGCAATATCGTTATAGAACGTATTTGCTTTGTTGACATGGGAGGACCATTCTCAAAATCTTCACGTGTGAAATCGCGGATTGGCTGAAATGGTCTTATGCCACGTAGGCGACTGCTGCGAGTCAATGGCAAATCGGTTGGTCTGTCTAACGGCAAATCCAACCGACTGACGGTCCAATGTTCTTCTGGGCAAAAACCTAAACGCAAATCGCGTGTATGTATTTGATTTAAAACGAACACAACAACTTTCAGAAGATTCGCCCATATTTGCTTTTGTTGCCGTATCTTTCTGTCATCGGAATCCGTGCGTCCCAGTATGAATCGATAGTTTTGTGTCAAACATGAACGGGTCTCCGGAAAGGCTAACTCGACTAGACCCATCGAGATTTCCTTAAGTGTTTTCGACAACTGCACTATTTCAGCAATTGAAAATGGCATTAGACGAACGTGATTTGGGGCATTCGGATGTGGTGAATTCCTAATAAATAAGTTATCCTCACAGAATTCAACATCATGTAGAGTTGGTAGCAGACGTCCAAAGAGCATACAGAATGTTGCGAGCAAAGGTATAGTGCGTTCAACACCATTTTGTTTAGCTTTCAATAAAAAATGAATAGGAAAATATAATAAATTGAGATTTGAAAATATTGGGAATGTCGACTCAGTACTCACGGACAACACCCTTAGAAATAAGGAGAAGAGGCGCTGAAAATCCTAATTGCGTAGACTGTGCTGCAAGTGAGAACCAAACGGCACGAATAAACTTTGGTAGGAAAGCTAACGTGTACAATAATCTGGAATAGTCAAAAGGCATAGAAATTCGGATCTACTACGGAACTTTATTATTGCCATTGAGATATTTACTTGTATTCGAATATGGCCAATTTGTTGTAGATCATTAAATTGTGACAGATTTCACACAGTGAATAAAGCAAAGAGTCATTGCTTAATTGAGTCTCCAATTGTCGTATTATCAGTTGCACACGCACCGATTCGTTGAGCAAAGATATTGATTCGACAAGAGCTTTACGCTCTTTTTGGGATAATCCTGGTAACTGTGCCGTGGTCGACGATTTTGTGTGTTCCATATCATAATCATCGTCATTAGTATGCTCCACATCATCATCGGCGCCATCATCTTCAGAATCGTCCGAATCGTCTGAATTGTGTGTATGATTGGCCATTGCCTTTAGCCGATGAATCGATTTTGGCAATTGCAGAATACAAGGTGTTATTTCAGCTATTATTTCTATGTACATGTTTAAGAGTGTATCATCTTCCAGTGCAACTTAAAGCAGAATTAAACATGTCAATTAAACATCAATTATTAAATTATAAAATTAATCAAAATCATACCAAATTGCTTTCGATCTAGAATAAGTAGCGAGTTCAACAAGAACGAACTAAATAGTGATTTATGTTGCTGGAACTTATTTATTGCTGTTTTTTTATTCTTTCTCATGCTCTTTGAGTCTGTTGATGGAGGAGATATATCTGAAGAGACTCCCAATGCGGTATTGTATTGAGAAATCATGGCTCCTGACGTAAAGATGCTTACACCTCCTCCAGATGTGTTTGTATTCTCTAATTGCAATTTCTCAGCAGTTTTTGCCTCAAGTCCTTGATAAATTGATTTGATCAGCATCTCAAATGGGAATTCTACATTTTCAGCGAGACATGGTATCACAAAGTAACGTAGGACCTCGCTATGTGGCGCTGCTAATATGTCTTGTGCAAACTTTCTGCTAATGAAACCTGATTGTTGACTGTTGCCTTTGTCTTCACAACGTTTCGCTACAGCCAATGGCCTTTGCAATAACTGCAAGAGTGCCTCTGAAAGCGGGCTGGGAGGATGCAGCGTCTCGCCATCTAAGGGTGGGCATTTCTCCTCTAATAGACAACGTAATCGAAGGAAGTAGTTACGTTCAATCAAATAGCCAAGTATACGATCTAAGTACTTATGTAGTAAATCTTCAGCCTCAACATATCTTTCCACGGAAGTGACCGTGGTAAAGGTTTCAAGCATACGTAGTGGAATTGCCTGCGCCGTTTGTAGCAATGATAACTGAGTTAAGCACAAGTCAAGCAATTTGCATAGCCGCAATAGCCAGGCAAAATCACGCACCGAATTCTGAAGTAATCGTGATGGACTACGCAATATATGTTGGCATATTTCAATCTGGTCGTTAACGAAACGAACCATTTATAAAAACTATATAATAAGCTCAAATTATATCAAGATATTGCAATGCTCACCAAACGTTCGCCATCCCTTTGTTCCTTGATATTGTAAAAGAAATTAATTCGACGTAACAAATATGCCAGGTTGTCATCTTCAACCATTTTATCTCGATGCGTTTGAATAAAGTCATCGAAAGCCTCACGTTCCAAGCGTTTGCGCTCCTGGCGAACAATGAATGAACGCGCATACGACTGCATCATAATAGCTCCATTTGTCTTTTGTCGCAGCTCGTTGCGCTTCTGTCGTTCCAACTGAGCCTTTCGTATCACAGTTTCTCGGTCACAAGTATGTGAAGCACCTCCCAGGCTCTGCACTGGTCGGCGACGGTACTCGCCGTCGAATCCGAACATCCCTATTCGCTCAGGCACCAACAAATTTCACAAATATACCCAACAATTTACACTTTAATTATTTTCAATGAAATATCAACTTGCAGTACATAATTTTTCATGCATAAGCAACAAAAAGAATTGGTTCCAAAAATAAACCCCACTTGCTTTCCGAATGCTATGTTGATTAATATCAATAAAACTACTGCACAAAATCAGTTATGCATAAAGAAATATGCCCAAATATCGTGCGTTTTATTAAAACACTGGCTAACATTTGATATGAAAATGACAAACAATTTCCCTCTTCCTCTTGTTTTCATGGAAATTCACTACTGATCAGGTGTTTGGTTTGACAAGAGTTGTAGTACAACTATGATTTTGTTGCTTCGGTGACATAAAAATGTCTCATCCTCACTTTCTACTACATATTTCTGTTTTACAAAAATAATTAAAATCAATTTCAACAACTTTTATTAACCGAAACATATTTTCATGAACTAAAACTAAACCACACTCCACGCTGTCAATTTCATTAAGTATGGCAACGCTGCCACCAATGTTGATATATATTCATTAAATACTCTGCAGCTGTTCAAATTAAAGTGCATACATAATTTTAGTTTATTCCTTTTTTTTAATGAATTTAATTTTGAAGTTTATAACTAGTTTCGGTCTTTTAAATACTCTGACTATTTTTGTCCTGATGAAAGATATGTTGAGGTCTTAATGACATACATATTTATTTACTGGACCATATATTCCAATATTTGCCCAACTAGCCACAGCCCAATGTGGGGTTGTTGCCCAACTCTGTTGGGACATGGCTAGACAATTTACATATTTACATTACATATTTATTCATCAATACTACCACACATCATTATCAATACCCGGCATCGAAATTTCTTTCTACTCGTACCACACAAGACATGCAAACACAAAAAAAAAAAACCCTCATAATTATTTACCTTGGTGCATTGATATTACATTTTACAAAATTGTGTTTTAATAACGTTGTAGAATATTAAGATTTGAATTGCTTGTAGTGGCCAATAAGTTGTTCAAACCAGTTAGCATTACTTTATAGAATAGAATTTTGTTTTCTATAGTCAACTCTGATTTTGTTCCAAGAACCCAACACATTTTACCCGTTTTTAGGTGTAAGCTGGATATTTTTCGCTTTAAGGTGTGGCTTTTCTTTTCTTTTGTTTTTTTTTTTTTTTTTAATTATGAGAAGCATGGCAATAGGCTATAATTTTAGTGTAGAACGCAGGAGCTTGTACAGACATATCAAAGAAGTAAAGTTATCAATCCTATGTAAATAATCGTGGCAAAGCTAATGGTCTGAATATATATAGTATTGGATAGTGTTGCGGATAATTCATTGCAGTTTATTTCACACCAAAATATTCGATGAATTTGGAAGAATTCAAGGATTGTGGCAGAGAATGCAGTCTAAGCCGGTAACGAAAGATTTTGTTAAAACTCAATGTTCTTTGAGGCGGCGTCTTTAATGCCAAATGTCATGAAAGCCAATAGAAACAAAAAAAGGAAATTGTTATACCATTCTATTGTGATACATAACATAATCGTAGTGGTAGTTTTTCAACACATCATCATCATTTTAGGCATCTTATTGTTTGAAAAGATCAATAATATTACTTTATATACTGGTTAATTATCTAATGGAAAATCCTCTCATTTAACTAAATTTTCAACTCCACACAATCCTAAGTCAGTTTGTTTTATATTAATTGGTTTCAGAGGCGTACGCAGACAAAATTTTCGTGGGGATTTTAATGATTTACACGATTTTTATTTTTTCACTCAAAATTTTACTCTAAATTTTAGCGCAGCGCTGCTAAAGAAGTTTCACTTCAAAAATCTTGCAATTTTTATTCACTTTTCGAGAGGGGTTTGAACTCCAAAATGAATTAGGATGCTGAATAGTGGATATTTGTGATTCTACTCTAGAATTACCGTTTTTTTTTCTCCGAGATACCAACATTTTAAGACCTACCTTGATCTTGTGACGTTTTATTGCATTGAAAATAGTTAAACAAAATCATCATTAGGGGCCATTTCTTTACGTGTGGTTGGTCCCACAAATGTGACCACATGTGACAGGGTATACAAACAATTTCGGCTTTGAGGATTTCGAAGATTGGATTGGATTGAATTGGATTGCTAACGGAGAACTTCTTTCAAGTGGCTAACTTCAGTTAGAAATGAATCAGTTAGATTGTTTTTCTTACTTCATGATCGTTTCTAACCTTATGAAAGCTTTTCAGCAGCAAAATTTATTATTACTTTCCAAAACAAAGCGCAGATTTTGCAGTTCTTAAGTCTATAGCTGTAAAAACCCTTTTAAAATCCTACGAACCGACCTCTTCAAATTCTTGTTGTACCAAGTTACTGGTCAACAAAGAAATAACTATACTTTCATTTTCTTGTCCTTTCTAAAGTTTTTGACAATATTGGTTGGTGTCCATATAGATCAACAGGTAGGTAATAAAAGTGTAACATAGACCCTAGTATATAAAACTACATTAAAAATGTCAAATCAAATAACGCTTTGGTAATAGATAACAATTCACCTATCGTCACAAGTAAAAACTGCTACATATATCATTAATATCAATATTATTTCAACTAAAGTTCCAAATACTTTTATGACAACCTCACGAAGGTATTAACAAATCAAATCAGAAGCACAACCACGTCTTTAGTTTTTTTTTCGTTAAAAATTGCCAGAACCTAATTCAAAGACTTGATACGTATAACAAGATTTATAACGCTAAGATTAGATCATATGTTAACACTTCAGGAATATCACACTTGCCGGGAAAAACGTGTTATGTATATCTTTGGGCGTAGCAGGGTGAACGACAATGCTTCGCATGAGTTGTTTCATTCTCTCTGTTACACTTTGAATATCAACAAAGAGCACAATTTGAGTATTCGAAAATTAAAGTGCTATTTCAGTTAATTTCTTACTTTAGTATACTTTTAGGGAATCCGTTACACATATCGGGACCAAAACTATTCTATGTTCAAGTCGGGAACCATTCATACGCATTCACAAAATTTCAATGCAACCAGATGAACGGTATGGAGGCGCATAACATACGAACAATTTAAAATACTAATTTTTATATATATATATGATTAAAATTGTCTCAAAAGTTCTATTGCTATTTGTTCAATAGTTAATACGATATATAAGATACAAAAGATCAAAAATTATATTATATTTTATTTCAAGTTTGCTTTATTGCTTGGCAACACTAAGGACCGCTATTGGACTACGTGGGATCTTTTGATCGGTCAAGCTAACCTAACCTAACCTTGCTTTATTGCTCAAATTTACAATTATCACTTAAAGCTAGCGCTATATTTATGATTTATACAGATAAATAGATCTTAATGACTATCTAATATTATTCCTAACATATATATACATATTATTCCTAGAGTTCCATGTTAGAACAGAGGGCCACATCGAATTTCCCCCATACGGGTCTGTTTTGTGCCAGTCTCTTCACTTCATTGCCTCTAAGGCGCATGGCACGGGTTTCCAACTATAACAGTCGTCTCCAGGTGTTTGCTGGTCTTCCTCGTCTACGGCTTCCTTGAGGTTCCAGTTAATCGCGGTCCTTATAAGATCATCGCTTTCCCTGCGCAGAACGTGGCCAATCCAGCTCCATTTTCTTTTTCGGATCTCTAGATGTACTGGTTTTTGCTGGGTTTTGGCCCATAAGGCGGCGTTTGAGATAATATTTGGCCAGTATATTTTTAAAATTTTTTGTAGACATCGGTTTACGAAGACTTGTAGTGAGTTTATATTAGTCGCTACCGCATTCCACGTTTCGCACCCATATATACTTAACAATAATTAAGAAAAAACGCAGGAAATCCTTATTTAAGCTAGTTACCTTACTTAAACTTAGAACTAAAATTATTAGATTAGTACTTTATAGGGCTCAAGAGAGTGTTACCATATGAATTACCAATCAGCTCACAATATGTGCAATATAAGATTTCTTTCGACCTAACATCGGTTGCAACATGCAGTCGAGTTGTTGAAAAGAAAGATTGGAGACGAAAATCATAATTAAAATTTTGTTGTGCGAGAAATGCAAATAAATTTAGAGTTTTAAAATTTTTTATTAGAAATTAACAATAATTAATAAACACAAATAACAAGTTATTATTATTTTTGTTATTCAGAGATTCAGAAATTATGTTTCCGGCTTTTTCCAAGACTAAAATCATTAATTAAAACATAATAATTTCAATTGAAATAATTGAAAGTGCTGAGAGCCGCTCTTGTGTCATAGTACTCGTATTCCGCAGATATGTTTTAATAATTTTTAATCTCGAAAAACTTCTTTCTGCAGACGCAACTGTAACAGGTGTCGTGGTTATAATTCTCAGGACTACTTGGATAGTAGGGTACACCTCCGTCAAGTTTTTTTCTTTAATATATTTCAGCACCAAACAATGTCATCGTTTCTTTCATATGCACGGATACACATATTCAGTTCTTCATATAATTCATGTCCATCAATATCAGATTTATCTCGCACTGTTAGAGATAATTGTAAGTTGCTGAATTGCTTTAAAAGTTGACAATCAGTAATTTCTTTTAACTTTTTTATGCTATACATGAAGCCAAATATGCTTTCGTGATGCTTAAGTGCCTCAAATCTAGGTTGGCAACCTGCGCGCACATTGATGACATAAAAAAACTGTATTTTGAAAATATCTTTTTATACGTCTACATCTCAAGACTTTGAGCTTTGTATCAATATCATTCTCATCAGCCATTTCTCTCGCTGTTACCAAGGATGACTGGAAACCGACGAGAGAAATTATAAACTCGTATATAGTTATTTCATTTTCTATAGAATGGCATTCACTAACCAACAGACAATCTGTCGTATTTTCTGCTAAATCATTCAAAGCATCGCATATATCGCTTAGTTAATATTTAACGGACTTCACCGATTCTACCCTGCCCCCACCTAGTTTCGGAAAGTGGTTTTAGCGATAAAAATTTTAAATGGGATTTTAAAATAGCCCATCTCTGACTCGAACCAGCGAACAGAGTGTACAGCCTTTATAATAAACCAAAAAAGATTTTGCTTGAACACAAGACGATGCTGCGTCTCCTAGGATCAGATCCCAGCTGTGACTACCACAGGGTAAAAAATAAGCAAGTGAAATCCACTTTTTCAAGTATACTTTTCTGGGCACCACTTTTTGTTGCAAGCATATTGGCTCCATTGTCGAGAGCACGAGTGGCGTGACGTGAGTTATATAATATTTTTCTACTTGGGTTGTTGCGCGAGGCCCCGGTCGGCTGTCCTGCTCGCCACCCCCAAAGGCCTCACTGCCTGTACGTTCGCGCGTAGGAGCCTCAAATTTCTGATCCTTAAAACATTATGGGTGCAAAAATCATTTTAAATATGATTAGCTTATTTTTTAGTGATAGCCGAGATCTGCTGTTGACAAACGGATACATCGGTTGTTTCACCTGTGCTCTTTGTAGATAAAAATCTTATCAAGGAACAGGCCAAGGTATCGGATAGTATTCTTCCATTTGATGCTTCATCCATTTAGTTGCAACTTAAAATCGGGTAGAAAGAATTGCTTTCGTTTCTTAGTGAAGTAAATTGCTTTAGTTTTTTCAGCATTTAACTTTATTTACCATTATCTAAAAGATATAGATAGGAATTTAAGTGTACTCTGAATATAAAGTCGTGTCACCACAAAGGAATGATTTCAGCGATTTTGCAAGCTGAAGAATTATAGCCAAATTTTAGACATTTTTCCAACATTTGCGTTAAATATATAAGCGCATTCTTTGACATGTTTTTAATGCAAATATTTGGCATTTGATCATTGCCAGGGGATTTGTTATTTCTTAAGAACTTAATGATTTCTCGTTCTTTACTTATTGTTAGAGGGAAATCAATTGTATTCATTTCTTGAACTAGAACGTCACTCAGTGACGTTTGTACTATTAATGAGATCGAAAAATAAAATAAACCATAAAATTTATAAACAAATGCTTGTACTTTATGAACAAAAATAGTTAGAAACAATTTCTTTAGCTCACTCAAAATATAATTTCATTCTCTATAAAACTTAAATGTTCATACATGAAAAATTTTGTACTTGCACTGGAAAGTGACTCAAAGGACGTCATTGCCTTGAAAGAATATGTTGAATAAAAGCAATGAAAAATATCTACTATAGGAGAATTTCAGAATACATGAATTCAATTTCTTGACTAAATCCATTAAGAATTTGGAAAAACGAGGAATGACCGTACAAGACCAATTGAAAGTCATGACGTCAGTCAAAAGCAAATTATCGGAACCTAAACTAGCTAAGCTAAATGAAGTTTTATCGAAATATTGTCAATGGATAAAAAAAAAAAATTCATTATGCACCAACGACGTCTGTAGATGTTAAACATTAATTTTCAATTTATCCTTGCATATTGTCCGATAGACGTCAATCGCTAATACAATCAGAATTAGCTATGACTATGACGATGATACAAATTATGAGAATTAATAGGGCTATCCACACCTTCTCGGTATCGTCGTATTAGGTATTTGGTAAAACAAATGTATGTATTTTGTTGTTGTATTTCAAATTTTTGACGTGGATACGTCTATATTTTTGATACCAGGGGGTAAACCTAAAAAATTGGTATACAGTTTGGTGTTGTAGTTGTAGTTTTTAGTTAAAAAATGATTATAATACACATAGACGTATCCACGCAAAACAGACGCCCGTGTCCACGACACAGCCAAAACCACAATTTTTTTTTTATACAACAACAAAATATATACATTTTTTTTACCAAATACCTAATACGACGATACCGAGGTGTGAATAACCCTAATGTTTACATTTTGCATCTTTGTGTGTCTTCTCACTTTTCAAATATGTAAATGAATTTAACAATTTTAATAACACAATTTTTGGATGATTTCTCTTACAATTTCGCAACAATTTTTGCCCATTTTATTTAACAAATTTTACAGACTCTAATCATGATTAACTGTAATACCGCCCTTATTTAGTCACTTATGACAAATTGATAAACAAATTGAATAGAACATTTGCCAACACAAATTTCCAACGCTCTTTATTTTAGATTATTTTGATAACACATACAAGTATCATTTGATAAATATGTAGATAGATAAATATATGCATCTATAAACCATATGGACCTTACGTTTATCAATAATAAAATAAAAAAATTACAGAATTAAGCATCATTAAGCATTCCCGGATTCCAAAGACTTTTTGCGCTTGTGTGCTTCAATGAGATCAAAGAGCGCCCGAGGAACGTCCATTGTTTGATCATCAACCAGAACAATGTCAAAGACACTCATATATTTGTCTAGATTTTCCTCCACCTGAAATCAGTTATCAAAATTGGCAAATTAATACGAGTATAAATAGAAATATGAAGGACGGTTAACATACGTGATTGAAGAGGAACCCGATCTTTATGATGTGCGATGTGGCTGGTACACCATTTGCCATATCTGCATCGCCGAGAGAATCACCCATAAGTACAATGTGATCACGTGTGTGGACTAAGTCATAATATTCATGGCCATCTAGAACAGTTTCATTCTTGTTAAATGTGTGTATCATAGGTTCTTGGAAGCCATTCAGAAGACCATCTTTGTATTGCAAGAAATTCGAAACGACTTTCACATTGGAAAACATTACATTCGCTTGCTGCAGCACAGAGATTACACTGTTGCCGAGACCAGCTGAAAACACCAGCACCGGTATATGCAGTCGGTCAAGGGTTTGGAACAAATCCTGAGTGTTATCACGTAACGCATCTTTGTAATTGGCAGCAATTTGATCTATTTCGTTCTGGTCGAAGGGGAAACCACTAAAAAACAATTCAGATTAAGATTAACCATTAACCACTGAACACCACTTACATAGTTAATTCTCCCGATTTTGTCCACCATTCAATCATGTATTTGATTTTCTCCTCCTTCGACATGTGCGGATCGATCTCAATGGGTCTGTACTTATGATACAATTTTGTGGATGCCTCTACGAAATGTGGTGGTAGCGATTTGCATGCATTGAAAATACCGAAACTAGATGGTACCGACTTGCCGTCTGGTGTTCGCGTACGTGTCAACGTATAATCAAAGTCCGTAACGAGCTGCATTCGTTCCGGTCCACCGTTAACAAATTCATTAATGATACGCTCTACACTAGCAGGATCACGAATTTTACAATTCGCTTGCGTTAGCATTTTGATGTCCTGCAGGCGTATGCCAATGTCCACTTGATGCTGCTGTGTGTCGCAACCCATGATCTTATCGCAAAGGCGGCGTAGAAAGTGCAAACGAAACGAACCAACAGGCAACAGCTTTAGTAATTTTTTATTTCCACTATGATTCGTCAAATATAACTTAATAATCTTGAGGATTATGCGGGCACAAAAATAAGCCACAGCAGGCAAGAAAAGCAAGTTAAGTTGCGCAGTTAAATGCAGTGCCACTAATTATACTTATTACTTAGTACCAACCTTGACCTTTCACTGTCAACGGGAACAAACGCAATAGTTTCAACTCAACGAACGGAATGCAATTTGCACTTTATCAGCAAACAGCAATGATAGACGACGGAGTGATGAAACAATTGCTTCTGGCTGCTGCTACGCTTTGCACTCTCAAATGTTTTACAATTTCCGGGCCACAACATCAAGAAAAACAAAAACAACAACAACAAAGCAAAACAGCTGACGCCGTTGCCAAATTTTGAGTGTCTCACAATAAATTGGAACGATGGAAATGGAACTGTAGTGTTTCAAATGATGGAATATTAAAATGAGACAATTTATAGCAACAACTCTAGCAAAATAAAAAATTTTGACTTTATTTTCATTAAATTTTGACATTTATTTATGAATTATTCATATGTAATATAAATTTTATTTTGTATACTAACTAAATAAATATGATCGACCAAATTGTTTTATTGATGAATGCATTTGAGTTCATTTCCAATCGTACTGATGGAATAGAAATTATTTTGTTTCATTTCTATAGAGAATAGGAAAATAATGGAATTGTTAAGAAATACAACAAAAAAATTGTTGACTTTATTAAAATTCTTAACATAATACAAATTATATTCTGTACACAAAACTAAATATGTAATAATAACCATGATCGTTCAAGTTCAATTTTGTAATTGAGTCCATTCATGCCATTCATTCTGCATCCCAAGTCTTTTAAAGTAAAATAAGATTTATAACAAAAAAAAAAAAAAAAAAAAAAAAACATTAACAAACATAATTCACATATTCCAAACTTTAACCTAAGGAACCTTAATATCTAATCTAATAATAATGTACGTACGTATACATGCATATTTGATCTGTATACATAATAAGCAAATAAACTGTTTATAACCAGAACGATGTTTCCTTCCTTCATAGGTTTGGTTTTCTGGATTCTTATCTTAATCTCGGATTCTAACATTATTATCAACTTTTTAATACATATTAATAATTCGTATTAGTGCTGTACAAGATTGAAGTTGCTTTCTTATCGGCATATTTATTAGATTAACATGTTAACAAACATGATTTAATATCATCCGATATACTTTCTAGTCGTGCCATTGCAATTTTTTTTTATCAGAATGGCTTTGCCAGAATAAAGCTCTTACTCAGAAGAGTCTGGCATTATTTCTCTTCCGTACACTAATCGTCTTACGGTTTTTTAGTCCATTTGTTACTTTTACATTCACCTTCAATTGTAAGTTAACAAGAAATATTAAATGAAAATTTCATTCCTAAGAAGCTTCAACATCTTAATAACTACATTAGAGTATGTACTATATGTATGTACAATAAATTAACATTTTTGCATCTTCAACAAATATACTTCCTTCTTGTCGCTCGTGCAAGGTTAATCCTCAATCAGGATGGTATTGACGGGGGACTTTTCTTCGTAGGTTTTGGTCTTCTTCGACGATTCAGAGTCTTGTGAATTAATCACGCCACTAACCGAATTGTTGACAAGTTTTCCCTATTAAAAAAAAAAGGTTATTGTTATTTATTCAATATGTACTATAGTATAATCGGAACAACTAATAAAAATCAGCCAAGTGTGAGTCGGACTCGCACACGGAGGGTTCAGTACCATCGTACAAGATTTTTTGCTTAAAATATAAAATTATGTTTATATTTAATAGCCTAAAAGTATACTACAATTAACAGCTTAAAAGTATACTAAAAAAAAAAAAAATTGTTAAACAAAAGATTAAATTAAAGAACAATGCTTCTAAAAATGTGTATTTTTAGTATTTCGTTCTACACACAAGTGAATTACACACTCTGTGAAAATTTGAAATCTCTACGTATTACGGTTCATGAAATAGAGCAGGAGACGGACGGACGGACTGACATCGTAAGCTTAGTAATAGGGTCCCGTTAGCTCCCTATGGGTACGGAACCCTAAAATTAAGTCCACTTAACAGCAACCGAACTTACCTGCACATCTCGATAGAGTACAATTAAAATTGCTTCCCGATACCCGATCTAGACTATGAGAAAAAAGCTTTAACTAACACCGCAAAAGAAGCACTTTCTTGCGGGAAGATTCTCACTTTTAAGATCTAATTTACCGGCAGATGCTGCACGCTTATCGAATTTATGTGATCAGATCCGGACTACTAACCCAGTTGATGAACGTTTAGCGGAGGTGAACATTGAGATTGGAAAACTTTTCTCGGATCATCGTAGAATGAATGGGATCATCATCTTGAGTCTTCCAGTCTTGGATCTCGTAAGCAAGGGAAATACACTATATCCCGCTATAATTTTCAACACCTAAACAATTTCTGCTATCAGTCATACGTGACACATGTCAAAGAGGATATTAAAAGAGATCCTAAAAAGTTTTATAACTTTTTTAACATGAAGCGCAGGTTGGATATATTCCCATCCTGTATGAAATTAAATGGTGTTGAATGTTGCAGCGATGGAGAAATTTCCAATCTTTTTTCGATCTTTTTCCAAAGCACTTACACAAATTTCAAAAATGATTGTAATAGTCCATACCCATATCATATTCATCAATTTAATATGCCAGTTATTGATTCTGATACAGTATTACAATATTTAAAATCTTCTAAATTAACGTTTTTACCGGGACCAGATGATGTACCTAGTTGTATTCTAAAGCGATGTGCTGATGCTTTGCTTAGACCAATCTGTAAATTGTTTGACTTATCTCTGGATTCATCTGTATTCCTAATATTTGGAAGCAGTCCTATATTATCCCCCTCCACAAAAAAGGCTGCAGAGCTAATATATCAAATTACCGAGGAATAGCTAAGCTTTGCGCTATTCCGAAATTGTTTGAACATATTATCACCGATCAGGTGCAGCATTTCGTTCTTCCTTTATTAAGTATTTCACAGCACGGTTTCACCAAGAAGCGTTAAACTACAACCATGTTATTAGAATTTACTTCGTTGGTTAATTGTAGTTTTTCACAACAACATCAAATGGATGTCATTTACACAGATTTTAGTAAAGCTTTTGACAGTGTTTGTCACTTCCTACTCCTTAAAAAACTGAATACCTTTGGTTTTCCTCCCAAGTTAGTAAACTGCATTACATCCTATCTAACTTCCAGAACCCAAAGAGTTATTTTTAAAACAGCTATATCTAAGACTATTTGTGTAACTTCTGGTGTCCCTCAGGGTAGCCACCTTGGCCCATTATTATTTAATATTTTTATAAACGATTTGCCATCTGCCATAAAGCATTCTAACGTCTTAATGTACGCTGATGATGTTAAGTTATGCTTATCTATTTTATCTTCGGTCCAACAAATGTTTCTTCAAGAAGATCTTGATTCCTTATCTCAGTGGTGCTCTAAAAATTATCTTTCGCTTAATTGTGACAAATGTAAAATAATGTCCTTTTACCGCAAACATTTAATTGTAAAAAGCGTGGGATAGAAAGTAGTAGTAGTAGAAAACAAATAGGGAATTCTAGAAAAAATTCCGCTCAATTTTGTCATCAGTTCATTATGCACCCCTCATCTAACAGCAGAAAGAAGACGTCTCGGATGAATTAAGTACTATTGATGCAGAAATTGCTCAAACACTTAGGACCAGTTATCGTCTCACTAATTTTTTTAATCCTCCATGAGCAGCAACCAAATTGTTGTCTCTGTCATATGGAAGATGGATAGAGTTATTCCTTTCCTAAAACAATAGGGAAAACTACAAATCTATCAAAACCCTTCGTACAGTGACCGGTTGCTTACAGCTGGCCAGTATTGACCATCTCCACCAGGAAGCAAAAGTAGTATCTCTTCGCAAGCATAATGAGCTCTAACAGCTATCGTTGTCCGCTTTTCACCTTTACAACTACCCTAATATACCGACCCATTTGACCCTCATTAACTTTGACCGATTGACCTGGTTTCTTGGGCGTTATGCATACTCTTTATTTATCCACATTAAAATAATTAAATCTTTTATTTTTCTTTCTATTTTTTTATTCCTCCTGCTCCCCACAAAACGAAACGGGTTTAAATAGAGCACGAGATAATTCACTTGTTGCATTTATGGTGCTATACAATTCTGTTTATTGGGTGTGTGCAAGAAATCTCTTTTGAAGGTTTTAAAATTTTTAATAATTGGTTAAAATGCATCCTTATCTGAAGTTATAAAATAAAGTATTAAGAACTATAGCTTATTGTTTTCCTCGGTACTCTGCATTTTTGTTTTTAAGCATAAATTTGCGTTTTACCCAAATCTCTCATGCATTACAACAAAATCAACCAAACAAGCTAAACAACTAATGTTGGATACGCCAACTTGCTGTGGTGTTTTATTTATTTTTTTAAATATATGGAAAGTGATTACTTCAATATAGTTTTCATAATCTCATTGGAAAAAGTTTGCATATCTGCATTTTGTGAACGTAGCGATTTTACACGGATTTTGTTTGTTGAGAAGGGAAGTTTTACTTTTCGTTTGGTTTTTTAGTAGAGTGAGGGAGGCGAAAGAGAGTAGAAGTGCCAAAATATTTGCCTGGCATATGTCGCTCAGTGTAAACATAAGCAAGAGACACCAAAAAAGAATCAACGATAAGAGTCTCAACAGAATCGCTAAGTGTACAACGGTCTTTTAGGGACAAACACACTGCTAGCACACCTATGGTTTTTATTGAGCTATGAAATTACTATAACATTTAAGACTTTTAAAACTGTGATAAGGGATAATGAGGGTTTGCATGTAAGTCTATACATACACAACCGATAGATAAGGAAATGGAAAAGATACAACGAAATTCTTATCATACTATTCGTGGACAATGCTGTTTGTCACAAATCTAGGATAAATCTTAATAAAATTTGCTTAATGAAGCCATTAGATTAAATCATTATTGGCATCATTTATGAGAGAATTGCTGTTAAACGAATTGAACTGTACCTACAATTACTATATACTATACATGTGTAGCTAACTTACTGCATTCGAGGAAGATATGAATTTAACTTCTGTTGTATCTGGTCGTTGTATCATCTCCTTTTCAGTGGTTTGACGAATCTGAGTTACGCGTTTTTGTAAATAATATTTCCAATTCGCTGGTACTTTGGTTTTATCTGAGCAATGACTGAAATTATTTTCGAAAATTCATTAGTCATTAGGTGGATAACATTAAAGGAGAAATAAATTACACTTACTTATTCAAATAATCAATAACTTCTTCCATTCCTTTCATTCGTAGTATGCCAACTTTAGGCACTTTAATGAGGTATTCATTATCAACGATCTTCACCACAAACTTTGGCATTTGAGGTGCCCAGATGTAGCCATATTCAAAGGATACAACTGTTTTGTTAGATTGCTTGTTGTTTGTTGTCACATTTGCATCCACTTTTTTATCATCATCATCATCATGATCATATCGATGATCATCATATTCCATAAGATTCATCTTAGTTGATGTTGTGTCTTGGCATGACTTATTGTACTTTACACTTGTGTTTATTGACCTAGAGTCTGATGATGCAGCAGTAGATTGCACAGATGGTGCAGGAAGCACAGATGGCAACTTTAACTTGGAAAGTAAAATAGGGGAATTTGATGCAGGTCCATCTTTTTTTGTGTTTGACGTTGATGATCCCATTTGATTTATATTGGTGGGAGCATTACGGCGTCCTCCAACTTGCTGCTGAAAATTAATCTCACTTGAAGTATTAATGGTTCCATTATCTGGCGGCACTGGTCTTTTTCCCTTAGATGCAGTTACATTTATAGTTGATGAAGTCGTCGCAGAAGGAAGAAGGTTTGCCTGCTTCTGTTGACCTATCTGAATCGAATGATTTTGATTTTGTTTCCCGATTCTATCTAGTTTCGGGAGAACCTTAACGGGATTGGCCATTTTTGATTTCGTTGTTTTGCCTACTTCGGCAATGGTTAAAGGCAAGTTTAATTTTTTTAGTTTCGTCGAATTAGTTGTCGATGAAATTGCAACTGAGGTTGAGGATGATGGCAACGCTTGTTTGCTTTTTATACTGTTTACCATAGTTGTTGAGCCTAGATCCTTTCCATTTACTAGGCCGGTGGTGGGAATACTATTTATATTTACCACATCTCTAACGGCAATAGTTGGCGACTTTCTGTTGCCATCATTCAGACGGGTAATAGTTGTGCAGCCAACTGTTGTCTTCTGTATTTCGATCGCAGAGGAGTCTTTTGATACGTTAGTTTGTGTTTGAGATGACGACATTTGTTTAATACCGTTATTATTATTAATCCTGGAACTAGTGTTAATTGAGATACGACTGATTTTGTTGGGTGGTTGTGTTTCCGTAAATGATTCTGGTTCTGTTGTCGATGTCATTTGAACATCGGGTGTTAGATATGTTTGCTGAACATTGGATACCACCATAGCTAATCTCTTTGTTGGTTCTTTGTATGTTGGTGTAATTGTTGCTGGTGTTGTCGATGCCATGGGTGATATAATAAATGATGAAGTTGTCGGCGCAACACTGATTATTGCATTGGCCGGAATACTGTTGACTAGTGGTATGAAACCCATTTCACTTGTTATTGGTGTGATTGCATTAGTAATCGGTGGTAGCTGCACCAATAAATTAGACGGTAAAGAAGCAGGAGGAGGATCGGATATAGAAGTGGAAGTTGCAGGAACAATAACAGGTGTCATTTGAATCACTGATACATTGTCTTTAGAAACTTGTTGTATACTAAAGTTCAATCGCTGTTGATTCTCAGTCGTTTCCAATGATGGTTTGAATGTGGGGTACATTAATGATGATAACTGATTCAGATCATCATCAACAATCATACAATCATCTTCGGAATCACTATCATTTTGAGCTGGCGGCGGCTCATCATTTTGATTACCAGGTAGTGGCGGCCGTTCTTTAGGTAAAGACAATGACGAGGAATTCGGCGTTGATTTACCATTCTCGCCAGACTCACCACTTTCTCCGCCAATTTCAAAACTGATTTCGCCATTAGCATACAACACCCAGAAAGCAGTAGTTCGATTCTCAGGATTTATGAAGATATTATGCTGCCGCTGGTAAACCTCACGAAGCATCATTTTTCCATCAACACTCTGTAGAAGAACGAGCAATGGCGGTGTCATGTTGATCTTTAAAGGTCCAAAGTATATTTTACATTTGGAAGTAGGTGTGACGAATGCATCATAGGGTGCATTCTGGAAGAACTGAAGCTTTACAATTTTATTTTTGTCACGAGCTACACTCATAACATTGTGGATGCGATCAAGCGATATCATGTCCTTGAACGCCGGGACGAAGATGTGCGAGAAATCATTATGGAGTTCGAGCACAAGCCAACGGTGATCCTCGCTATGTCGCTCTGGTAGCATAAGTTGATCGATATCATCTTGAGAGACACTGCGAAACTCAATGTTACTTTTGATTTTAAGAGTACTGTGATCCAGTGACGATAATTGTGGCTGATCAGCACGTAATTCACGTTGAGAAACATTGCTTTCGTTCGTGCCCCGTCGACCGGATGTTGATGTGTTTGGTGTGTTTCGTTGTAATTCGGGCACGGGCCCGGTGATTTGGTTCTTTGTTTGAAATACTGAAGTTGCAACCAATGGCGGCGGTGTTGTTTGTATCATAATGGTTGGTGCGGATGGTGAATTGGTGGTCAAACTTGATATTTGTCCATTTTCTTGTTGTTTTCGTTGCTTCTCCCTGATGCGTTGCTTAACCAGTTGAGAGCATAACAAATTGATTTTCTTGGTTAGCAGTGGATGCGTTTGGGGTGTAGGTCTGGTGCAGGCATTGTCTAAGGTATGAAGTAAATGTCCTTTTACTACCCAATAATGCTTTCGACCCTGCATAACAATAGCCAAACGTTGAGTATATTGACTACGCGTGTGTTTCAATAGATTCTGAGCTAATAAAGGCAAATTTGCTGGTCTCAGACCGACAATGTTTACCACGCCCACAGCACCACATACTATGGGCATCATATTGTTCACTGTCGCAGCGAGGAAATTATAGTTACGCATTTTGACATCCCAAATGTAGACAAAACCACTTTCGAATGCGTCCAGAAAGTTTGTCCATTTGATAATGCACAGTATCTCTTCATTTGGAGCTGGAATCAATTTACTGTCCCGTTGGAGCGCCATATCGATATCTTGCATTTTCTTGCTCACCAAAGAGTTCATGTTTTTAACAACATCTTGATAGAAGTCCTTGTAGTTGGGTTGACTAACTTCCGATGTTATAGTCTCTCCGCATCGAATTTGTATACCTGATGAACTGGAAATATCAGCTTTGGGAGCAACTGGCGATGACATGATTGGATTAATTGACGAAGAAGGAACATTGTCAGGGGAAACAGTGCTGAGAGAATAACAAGCCGCAATACGTGGCACTTGAATTTTTATATCATCCATGTCGGTTTGTTGCTGACTTGAGATGCTACTGCTAGTTCTCTGATTCTCTGATTTCAATAGACTTCGTCCCGATTTGTTGGTACTTATGATGAGTTTAGGAATTTTCGGTGCAACGATCTGCACAGTATTATCTTCCTGGTTGGAGGTGCTCTTGCGCTTTATTAATGAATTACTTTGTACTGAACTTGATGATGAAGCTGCTGCATCTGATGATAATGTAGTTGGCAGTGATGTTTTGTTTGAGTCTAGAATTTCACAAGAGAGAACATCATCATCATCATCGTCGTCGTCATCGTCATCGTGTAGCTCAATAATATTCGTTGTACTTTCAGTACGACTTGTTTTCATCTTTAACAATTCATTTGCTTTTCGAATCTTTTCTTTTTCCATTTCTTTGCGGTAGTGAATCGAGGCTTCATGCATATGGCACAACAGTTTTATTTGTGTTTCACGGTTTTCACTATTTGACGCGTTCTTTATGACCTTGGATCGCCGTTTATTGTTTAATGTTGAGAAACATTTGCTTGGTATGGCAACTGCACGTCGGCAAATATTTTGATTTGCATTCAAATATTTAAAGATCACTTCCAACTCAACGGAAGTATCTTGGTTTTTCGTCATATTAGACACTTCAAGCACCTTATTGTTGATTACATTTGTTTGAGTGGATGAGGTTTCTTTTGCTTTTGCAGCATTATCCTTAAAGGTGGATGACTGATGATGTTTACGATTATCAATTGATCGTTCCACTTTATCAAAAGAATAGCTTGCCTTTGCTGGTGGTAGGGTAGCATATGTTATTTTGGGACAAGTCGCTGTGTTTGCTTCTTCTTTGTCAAGAACAATTGGTCTTCCTTCGAGTGCTTTGCCATCGCAGAAACATTTGTAAAGCTGGTGCGTCATGCATAGTGGAACGACGTTACTCATATCTGGAAGGCGCCTTAATGCGATTGAACAGTGCTTTAGTTTCTCGAAATCTTGTTCTCTAATCGAGCATGGTTCCCTCAACTCCATTACTTTGGGACTCGAGGAGCTCTTCGGTACAGAGGAATCTCCTGTATCGATGGCCATAACACTACCCTTAGAAGGATGTTGTGTTGTATGCGATCTCTTTGGCGAAGCATGGAGAAAATCATCATCGGTGTCGGCAAAGTCTTCATAACGTTTTGGTGCTTTTGTGCAGCGTCTTTTTTTATCACGTTGGGATTCATTGATCAGCAGTGTTTCATTTTCAGTAAGAACAACCGTTGAGGTAAACTCCTTTTCCATGGGTGCCAAGCGCGCAGTCGCTTTGCGACGTAACATGAAAGCATCCTCATTAGAAATTCCGCAACCCTGTAACACAAAAATAACATTTCCATTTATTATTATAGATTCTGGACATTGATAGTTTATCAATGTATCAATACTTACATCGGTCTCCAGCCGAACAATTCGGGAGAGATTCGTACTCTTACAAAAACATTCTAGGACGCATGCTGCTTTGCCACAATGTTCGCGCAACGGATAGTCACTGGCTTTGCTTTCACAAATACATCCAAATTGACAATATGGCATCGTACACGGTTTATTATCTGTTATGTGATTAACCAAATTGAATATGTATTATTACTATTGTATCCATTTTGCCTCCCTCTAACTCAACCTATCAATGCTGTGTCATAAATAATTTGTAACGCGATGTCAGTCCTCAATCAAGTCCCGCAATTCTTATTTAGGCTTATCTGGGTACCTGGTCATTTCAGGTATGGAAGGGAAAAGCAGGGTGCTAGTAGGTATTCAATGAACAAATGTGCTGTGCTGCATTGTTACCCGGATACTCAGACCCTGCAACCAACCGAATCTATCGGAACTTTCGAGCATCTACAATTTAACAAAGATATGATTCGGATAAAGCAGAGGTACTACGTAGAAGCAGAAAGTACGAATATCTCCTAAGTGACTATCTCTCTTCTCTATCGAAAGACGGTCCCCTCTTATCGGAAATTCTTTTTTGAAGATTTTGACATTTTGACCAATTTTCCACTGGATGATTTCACTCTTCTCGTTGATTCTAAGACTATTCTATTCTATTTTTGAGAAAAATTTATAAAATATTATAACTTATATACACACCATTATCATTTTTAGCTGCCGTTTCTATTATTGTTGCGTTTAGACGTCGTAGTTCCAATCTAAATTTAAGAATAAATTAATTTTGAATTGAACTGCAAAATTCCTTGAGATCCGTCAACTCACCGCAATCGTTGCTGTCTATTTGCTGGATTATGCTTGCCATTTGATTGCTTATTTTCATTACGTTTTGTGTCTTTTTGTGACGTTTCACCATTCTGCTGCTTTGACTCAGCCGCCGCCACACTGATTATATCTCCGTTTAATTTATTTTCGATTTTTAAGCCATCAGGATCCTCTCTGATAAAGGAATTTTCACTACAACTAATGGCGACAGAATTTATCATATCGCTGAGTACATCTGCACACTCGACTTGCAAACGATCTTTGGGGTCAACATTTGCTCGAAAACTTAAGTCATTTAAAAGTGATGCAGTGTCCTGCAATTGTGCTTGTTCAAAGGATTCATCAAGTTTCTCCGAACGATCAACAACGCGTCGTACAAGTACCTGCTTGCGATCATTTATGTAAGGAATGGCAAATGTAAAAGATTTCCGTTGCCCCGCCACTATATGAAAGGATGCATCTGTGTGTTTGTTAGCTTCACGTAATGTGGACACACTGAATTTGGCCCACTCACGTGAAATGTCGTGATGTGGTAGTATGTATTCTAAATAACGTTTTGCGATATCGTTCAAAGGTTTTCCAGATTCGGGAAATACTTGAAGTTCCACAGTTGGCATGCTAACAACAGCCATACTACCTCCAGCAAGTAACAAGGCTGCAGTATCATCGTCCAAAGGTTTTTGACTAGCCTTATGTGAGAGTGGACAAGGTCGGAATACTGATGGTAAAGGAAGCTTATTAAGTTTAGCTTTGCTTATTTTTGATTTAATGATTTTTAAATCTCGCCAAACAATTGTATCAACACAATCAATTCCACAACATTGGCGACTGTTTTGCACGCGGCTTAAATAGGCCTTCTTTTCACGCTGATCGTTGTTACCCATCGAACCTGTTAGTTTTATCATTTCACCATCGACACTTATTGTTTGATAGTAATATTTATTATAATCAGTTGCCACATAGGAGGCTGCTTGCCAACCGTTACGCGTGAAGGGCATTTGTGTACTGTGTGATTGAAGCATCTGCATTGTGGCTGCCTTCACCTTTTGTTGACGTATCTTTCGCTGTAGTTCTCTATAAATGGTTGCTTCGTTATTAATGAGAACCATTTTATGAGTTTTTGGAAATTTCTGAAGATACTCTCGTCTCTTCGCCACCGTACGTAGTTTTTGTAAACTCTCTGGAACTGCAGGCATGTCCATGTGGGGAGGTTCACTACCTGGCGTAACCAGACCCTCTAGAGAAACTTGATCAACAGTTTTCTTCTTTACGTTACATGGGGGTTCCTCGTTAGACTCGCAAAGGTTATTTTGACGCATGTATTCATTAAGGGATTCGCTTACGAAGGCAGCATTGCCAGCTACAGTCATCGAACTCTTCGGCACCAATGGCGTTAGCATCATGCCTGGTTGATGCGTAGTTTCATCAAAGCCCACAAATTCTTCTTCGCACGAGTCATTTTGGACTTCGCTACTTGATAGTCCTTTTAATTCATCATTGCAGGTCGATGCTGACATTCTTCTGATCAATGGCAGCTGCTGCTGCTGATCTGGCGTCTGCTTCTGCTGATCCTGCTGCTGTTGTGACTCAAAATTTGCTAAATTTGCAAAAGTTTTCACGCGAACTTTATTCATTAGCATATCCAGAAAATTGCCTCCATTCGTAGGGACATTTTCTGCATTTTTGGCGTTCGTCAAAGGTAAAGAATCCATGGATTTTTCAGTATGGTTCTGTTTGTATAACTTGGCTGGTGCTTCTACTTCTGCATTAGTACACAACTTTTGTTTTTCCGGTGTAACTTCAGTAAGATTTACAGGCGTCGCCGAATAATCCAAGCTAGTGGCCTTTGAAGAACCCGTTAACAAGGCGTCGTTTTTAGGGATTTCAACAGATTCAACAGTTTCTACAAAACTTTCCATCAAAGATGCAACACG
This sequence comes from Amiota mariae, assembly GCA_035041805.1. Classification (NCBI taxonomy): domain Eukaryota; kingdom Metazoa; phylum Arthropoda; class Insecta; order Diptera; family Drosophilidae; genus Amiota; species Amiota mariae. Next base: position 2,032,715 of record JAWNKV010000287.1, read on the forward strand.
TTTACCGCTCTTCAAAAGTTCCAACTGTTCTTTCAATTGCTTACTAACTTCTTCGGCTGGAAGTGTGCTAGACTTGCTTATATCGTATACTTCCATCTCCTCGTGTTGTGTGATACGCCCAATACTTTTTAAATAACTTACGACTTGTGCCGACCACTGTCTCACATTCTTTAGTCGACGTTTTATCCACTTTAGGTTTTTTGGCTCAAACACAAGACCCCGAAATCTCCGATATTGGATTATTATGCGACTATGTTTATTGCGTATTGCGTACTTACGATAAATGATCCCATGTAAGGAGCATGCATGTAGCAAAAACTTTTTGATGTTGTGAATATTTTGCGATAGAAATTTTAAAGAAACCGGGAATTTCTTTTTTAGGATTGTATAGTGTTTGTGTTGTTTTTTGTTTAGCTTCAGTTCAGAGATGCTGTTTATCATTATGCTAAAAACATAAAAAGAAAAAATAAATTAAATTATGAAACCACCAATTTTAAAGTTAATTAAATTGGTTTAAAAATTATTTATCTGTCAGGAGTAACAACAAAGAATATAAGAGTAGCGCGATAAGATTTATCCCTTTCAGCTCCCGCAGATACTAGGGTTAACTCAGAAGATATCCTTATAGTCTTAGGCTTCTTTACAGGACTGGACATTGTAGAGTTATGAAACAATTATAGTATAAGCAAATAAGTCTAAACGATCAATGTAATGAAACTGATGCTCTAATTTGGACCAGACTCCGGATACATAGATACTCATTGCCTAGAACCAATAGAAATTGTAGACCCCTATCATAAGAATTTTTTGGAATCCCTGAATACCAGATTCTCAGAGGTAAGTACGAATAAGGTTTGTTACAATAGGCCCAATTGAAGTGGCAGTATTGCGGTTATTTTACAAATCATATAAAACCACCCATTTATTTTATGTATAATTATGTATATGTTGTGCAAATATTCGCAAAGACAACATTAGTCGTAACTAAATTTACATAAACTTTAAGTTGGGGTAAGTAATTTTTATACGGGAAGTACCGCATCCAGTAATCGGGAAAATCTGTTTAGTTGATATTTTATTATCTGTGTATATCAGTGATTTGAAATTTGAAAAGATTCTTTTCATCACACTCATCATTTTTATAATTAGCCTCTCATAAGTGATAATTCCTATTCATACTAGTGTAAAATGTATTAAAAGTGAACATGGATAAAACATTTGATTTAACAGAGATTTATGAAAATTTTTGGGATTGCATTGTATAAGATTCCCAATTTTTTTATCTTTTTGCTTATGACAAATTAAATTTATCGTTATTAAAGGATTATCCATCTATCTAAGTTATTAAATTTCCCTGATTAGATAAACTATTAAAAATAAACATTAAATTCATCTTATATAAAATAAATTAATTGGCAGCTGCACACATAAACACTCCCACACCACACAGTCATCCATCCACATCACAAATTGTGTACGTACATATGTATGGATTTTTGCATATGTACGCAATCCCCAACAATCAACATATTATCTTAAACTACAATTTAACTAAAGTTTCATCTCTTCAACTACATCTATCGAAGTATGTATATACTTATGTATGTATATGGTATTTAATGTATGTATTAGCTTTTCTCATTTTGAAAATGTTAATGCGTGTTGCATTTCCATCTATTTTATTTGGGGTGAGTGATAATATACATACTATAACTCACGTACTAAACACGGACGGCATGAACCGTCGCCTTACCGTATTTTTCTGCCCTTCTGCTTCATACACTGCTCCACTCTGGCACGCAAAGCTGAATATGTACATAAATGCATCAACCGAACTGAACCGAACTGCTGCCTGCCTTTTTTCTACTTTTTCTGCTCCACACAGGCGCACGAATTACATTTTCATCTTTTGTTAAACACTCAGCATATTATTTCATAGATTTTGCACAACTTAAATCAAGATTTAAAATAAAAAACTGTATGTGACTGTATCTTTTTTGCTTCTATTAACTTCCTTAATAGATCGAAAAAGATCCGCGTCTCGAATGAATTCTAAGATCGAAAAATACAAGCCTGACGTCTGCCTTGCAATTGTTCGGTTTCGACTCGATTCAATCGTTTTGTTTCTTTTTATTTGGTTCCACTTTGACACTTGCGAATTTTTGGAAAATGGAACAGAGAGTAGTCTATTTTTTTTTTTTTTTTTTTTGCAGGTAAGTATACTTAATCAGCTGGTATGATGTATTGACTGTGTGCGAAAGAGATGCTAAATGGATAATAGAAAGAAAAAAATATTTTATTTAAGCTTAAAAATATAATATTGTATAAAGAATCAACCGAAAAACTTATCATGTAGCAAAAAAAAGAGAATAACAATATATATTTGATATAAGTATGTACGCACACATGCATGTATGTATGTATTTTTGCATGTGTATATGAAAAAAAAAATTTTTTTCGATGTACAGTTTTTAAAGCAATATGGCAGCCTTATTTTGTCCTTGTCTATTTTTCACTAGATACATACACAAAATTTATAATTACTTTTACACACACATATATGCACATAAATATATACAAGGTGTATTGATATAAATTAATTAAATAATTATAATTTAAATAAAAATTTCAATTTCTATTTAAACGTATGTGCTTGTGTGAATCGAGATTGTTTTAACAAACACGTGTTCTGTCACGAATCAGTAGCGCTCCTATTTACAGCTTGCTGTTAAACAACATGGCGTTTAAGTGATCGGCTTTTACCGAAAGCCCTTCCCCCACAACACACGATGCAAAAAAAAAAAATTTCCCAACCATTTTCATTTCAGACAAATCGAGGCCAAAAATTTTTTTTAACAAATCTCACATTGATTATATTTCATCAAATTAACACAATTAATCCAATATTTTACTTAAAAATATGAATAAAAACACATAGTTTTTGTCAAATAAAAACCTTGAAAAAACACTTGATTTCTTACCGAATTTTCTGTACAATGAAAAAAATTTACGTACGAAAACAACAATGAGTTAACGAGGAACAACGGAATCGATACATAGGGTTGCATGTCAACTGACTCTTTGGGCACAGGAAATGAATTCGTTACGAATGGAATTTTTAAGGATACGGAAAAAATAACGTGTTATATTATGTGGTCTACTTTTTTCTATTGTTGATTTTTCAAATGAAATAATTTTTACAAAAATATTTCTGTAATTGAAAAATTAAATGAGGTTTAATGAAATGGCAACAATCAAAGGAACGTTTGATAAACAGAACACAATACAAATATAACGCAATAAAATGTATGAATGCGCCACGCGGGATCTTCCCGCCAAATGTGAATTGACTACATTGAGGTTATGTAGAACAAAGAACTTGTTCACAAAAAAACAAATTTAAAATTATTAATGAAACGCCATAGATAAGTTTTTGGTATGTTGTTGGTTTATTTAAACTAATATTATTGTTTATTTCGTCAAAAGACGAAATTAAATCAGTACAGAAAAACAAAAAGCTTTTTGTTCCAAAAACCTAAATAAGATTTTAATGTAGATGAATGTAAGTATAGTCACACGGTGTTTCTACGATCCAATGTTCCAATAAAAGAATGTTATACAACAATGCAGTAGTAACTACTCCTTGTGAAAATAAAAGCTTGTAAATATAAAAATTTTACAAAAACTGAAAAATAATCAGATTATGTGTTGGTTAATGTGTTCTTCTGGTGGTCGAATTAAAGCAGCTGAGCTCTGTCAATGACCTAATTTAGCAAAATTAGGTCATTTCTATCTGTTCGCGTAGCGCAAGTCTGATTTTCTTGCAAATTGAATCACTCCAGATGATGTCACATTTTATAGATACCAAAGAAGTCCCAAGTGGTGGTAATTGCTGCAGATAAAGAAAAAAATATGAAAATTGTATTATTTTCAGATATCGATAATTTTTTAATTAATTGAAGGAGAGTTATCTTTTTTATTGATAGTCATCAGAAGGACCTATAGGAAAAGTTGTTGCGTTTTACAAAGTGAAATCATGCCACTTGGATCAGCTTCCTATTCTCATCATTTTAAACTATTCAATTATATTCAAAATAATTTATATATTTCATTTTCGTTATGCTTACCTTAACCACCATCACCACTTTCATCATGGACATTTGTGAATTGTCTAACTGCAATGAGAGAAAAAGAAAAACTGGTTTTTATTTTTTCATTTCCAAGACTCTTCAGATATCAATATCAACTTTTTTGTTATCTCATCTCAATCAGTAGGACCTATAGGATAAGTTGTTGCGTTTTAAATGTGAAATCATGCCACATGAACTCAGCTTCCTTTTCTCATCATTTTTAAATCAAAACTCACTTGCTACATAAGTTGTTAATATTAACTTAAACATTCTTACCTTAAATGGTGTTAGAATTCTTTGTTCCTATTGTCCAATAAGCATTTAACTATTTGATATCCATCATTAAGAAACATCTAGAAAATAAAAATTTTAAAATGAAAATTATAAAACCATACAACAACAACGTGAGAATTTTTTTGAACAACATAAAAAGAGTCAGTAAGACCAATCAATCGCATTCAACATGAGCTGTTTCAGCTAGGGGCGAAAGTTATTGCTCATCACATTAACAAGTAAAGCAGATGTAAATATATTCGGAGAACTCACCTATTAACATTACACCACAAGGAAAGCCATGAATAGTATTTTCCTTGCATATCTAAATAAAAAGAAAACAGAAAATACATGAGTACAAACAGTATATAGTCGTTTCAATTCAAGAATCTAATAGAAAATCAGTAAGACCAATCAATCGCATTCAACATAGGAAGTTTCCACTAGTTTCAGATAGGGGCGAAAGTTATCGCTCATCATAAAAAATATTTATTTTTAATTGGTTTAGGTGTTTTTCATAAATTGAAACTTACGCTGATGTTTTGTGTTCCACCACTTCCCTGTAGACTGCCGCCGCCGCCTTTATGAGATTAAAAATCAGGGATCTTAAAGGAAAAAGAATATTCCTTAATAAATATTAAATTAGATAAAAAAAGCTGTTAAATAAAATTATTTGCAATCAGTAAGACCAATCAATCGCATTCAACATAAGAAGTTTCCACTAGTTTCAGATAGGGGCGAAAGTTATTGCTCATCATGAAAAGCATTGGTTTAAATCTTTTTCATACTTTGAAACTTACACTGATGTTTATGTGTTCAAACATTTTCCTTTGGATAGCTACCGCCTCCTTTCTGAGGTTAAAGATTCAGAGACCTTAAATGAAGAAGAAAATTTCATTTGTGAATATTAATTTGGAAAAATCAACATTTGTTAATGAAGATTATTTGCAATCAGTAAGACCAATCAATCGCATTCAACATAAGAAGTTTCCACTAGTTTCAGATAGGGGCGAAAGTTATTGCTCATCATGCAACTATGTTTAAAAATATAAAGTTTTGTTAACTTACCCCATCTTTTTAAAATAAAGTTGGTTGTGGTCGTTTATTGCTAAGGCAGCACAAGTGAAAAGAAAACTGAAAAGCAAAAATTCCTCTAAAAAAGAACTAACAAAAACGAATATTTCTTCATTTCTTTAATTAATTATAAAGTAATACAATAGTTTATTGCATTGTTTGTTGTTTCTCCACGAATCCAATCTCGCGTAAAACATTCGATGATGTTTTTGTACAATATTTAAATCTACGGCGGTTTGAACTTTAAAAGAACTTTTATATTAGTTTCAGATATTTCTTAAATGCTTTAAACCTTAAGAACTACATAGTACAAAAAATATGGTTGTTTTTTGTTGTTTAATCTAAGGCGCATTGAAAAATGCAAAAAGAAGTACGATACACTTTATGCGATCTCAACCAAAATGGGCTTGAAATTAAATCAAGGCCAATCTAATCTAACTGCTAACTGTTATGAATTATTCTTGATCTTCATCTCGTTCCCTATTTTTATCTTTTTTCTTCTTCTTTTTCTTTTCCTTTGTTTCTTCTTCAAGTTCCGCTGGTTCTGCTTCGGGTGCCTCTTGGTCAGCCTTATGCTTCTTTTTCTTCTTCTTTTCACCTACTTCCTGCTCCGCAGTAACTGTAGTTTCCTCCACACTCGATGTGCTTAGCTTTCGCTATACAAAAATAATATTAATTATTATTTATATCATCATCATTGATGGGAGAAAAAAATTTACCTTGCTGATATCACCACTACCATTTGCGGGCTGAGGTACTGATTGAGTTGCTGGTTTCCTGGCATTGTAGTCAACGAAACCCGTTAACCATTCTTTCGGGGTGTTTTCATTTGGACGTCCGAATTTATCTAATTTACCAGCGGAAATTAAAGCTTTTTTGGCTGATGCCTTGGGACCCAATCCCCATTTACGTGGATATGTGTCACGCTCCATTATGACACGCTTAATCTTTGCAACGACCCCATGGTCACAGGATGCCATGGTGGCTGTTGTCATTTGTGCTATAGCCAGACAAATCGCTTCACCCTTTGTCGTACAAATCACAATCTCCTGATCAATTTCAATACCATCTTCATAGCGCAAAACACCAGGCAACATTATCTTTGCGCCATAACAAACAGCATTGACCTTTTAATATAAATGGAAAAGAAGATTTCAAAATGAATAGGATTGAAGAATTTGAAACTCTAAATAATATTTTAGCTTTAGAAAAGATTGTCGTCCAAAAAAATTTCTTGCTTGACACTAGGTTACAGCATCCAGCATACACACATCGGCGGCTTTACTGTTCCCACTCATAGTCACAAAAGGCACTGAGATACGCACCAATTGCCGGCTTATATCATGGGGTACAAAAATATATTATGAATTTATAAAACATATCTTACCGAACTGTCCTTCATGATGATACGTTTGTGATTGACGAGTAAACCCTCCAAGGGCTTAATAACACGCCTTAGCATAGTCTCGTCCTTATGGTTCTCATAAAGCCACATCGCATCGAGAACATCGTGCATTGTGACCATACCATCTCGTTCCGATTGTATACCTGAACGTACACGACGCAGCTCCAACATTTGGCCTCCAACACCAAGCACTAGACCCAAGTGAACGCACATTGTACGAATATAGGAACCGGCTTCACAACTAACCCAAAAAACACCTTTATATAAGAAAAGCAAGGAACGGAAACGAACACATATGTCAAAAAGTATGGAACTGTGCGTCTGCAGTAATATGCAAACCCTTGTATTATGTAAAAAAAAGTTGAACAACACTTTGAACATTACAAAAGTGTGTCTTCTCACTTTCTTTTTTGGTATATTCAAAAACTTACCCATATTTCTAGACTCATCATAGTCGATCAATTTACTGTCGTAAACAGTACGAACTCGCAATTGTCTCTTGACAGCAGAGATTAGAGGCGGACGTTGGAAAAGTGCACCGCGTAGTTTTTCCAAGGCTTGACGCACTTTCGCAACAGACTCCACAGCAGAATGTAATTTGAATATGGCAACGTATTCTTTACCTGCACTCTGCTGGGATTTTACTAAACGCGTAGCACGATCAATGCACACAATAAGGCAACCTTGAAGTTATTAATTCAAAAAATGTAAGGTTAGGTTATGTTTATTAAACACATGCACATATAACGTACCAGTTACTTTGGGATCCAATGTGCCTGAATGACCAGTCTTTTCAACTTTAAGGATTTTCTTAATCCATGCCACGACTTCATGAGAACTTGGATTCGATGGCTTGTCCAAATTAATAAAACCAGATTTCATGTATTCTTTAATATCGCGATTCAATGGTGACGAACCATGCGCCAATGGTGTGTAATGGTTGGAACGTATATTCAACTTATCGAAATTCTTAAGCAGTAAAGGCCATTGCGACGTATCCAGAGTTGGAAGCTTTGACGAGGGTTTAACCTGGAAGTCACCAGTTTTCTGCAACGTTCCAACATCATCTAAATCTATTGGCTCCTCCTTAATACGCTTCTTTTTCTTTTCCCTTTTGATTTCTATGGCGCAAAATATTATTATTATTACAAAAAATTTAATTGATAAATCAAAACAATTCAAACTAAAACTTACCAACTTCAGCCATTTTAATTTAAAAATTCAAATAACCCGGCGATGGTAGACACAAAACACAACACGTCCGAATGCCACACGAGGTTAGAAAGAATGGACGAATGAACGCACGTGTTGATTGCCTGGGTGTCAGCAGATGGCGGTCCGATAATTACCATGATACAACTCTGTACTCAGAGCTGCACTGTTCACAATCGGCCATGCAATCGGTCAGCATCAGCCAAATGAAATGCAACCATAGCTTAAAGTTATGGATAATGTTCTTTTTAATTTTTGCCATCACTATTAGCCGTTAACATACATATGCTTTAATTTTGGAATAAAATTTGTTAACATAAACACAAAATGATTTCTTTTAAAAATTCATAAATAATATAAATTCAGTATTATTAATAAATTTTTTTTTTTATTTAAATTTGTTTTATATCTAAAATGATCACAAAAAACAAAACACATAAAGAAATAATTAAAACAGTAACACCACGTTGTATGTGGCTGCAAGCAGCATGCATCTCCGTGTATGGCTGTGATTGAACGATTGAAGGGCCGTGCCTCATCGTGTTTCGTGGAATTTGTTTATTGTTTATGAAATTCCGCGGTGAAAGGTTGTTTAAAAATGAACGTGCATAATGTGTTTTGGACTGAATTTTTGCAAATGTACGAAAGTCATCAAAATATTATATTTTCTGAATAAAAATGAAATCCACTATTTGGCACAATTTTATTGATACATATTTATAATCTTCACGGGAGTGAATAGTATTATAGTTTGTCATGAAGTTTGTAACACACAGAAGGAGACATCGCAGACCACATAAAGTATATACATATATTTGTGATCAGCTCGATGAGACGAGTTGATTTACCCATGTCCGTCGGTCCGTCTGTTCGCACTCCTAGTCTTTTAGTTTTTGAGCTTGAGAGCTGAAATTTTGTACATCGGTTTCTTTTTACCAAAAGCCGAACGAGTTCGGTAATTAGCCGAATCGTGCCACTAGGGGGGTACCTCCCATACAAACCCCCTTTTTTAAATTAATGTTCTAATAAGTTTTTGGTTTTTTGACGTATCGAACTGAATTTTGGACACTATAAGTTTTTGGTCCAAATCCACCAACCATATAAATTTCATGACCCTAGGGTTACCAGGAGGTGTACCTCCTATACAAACCCCCTTTTAAATTAAAGTTCTTATAAGAAAAAGTTTTTTTTTTACTTATTGAACTGAAATTTGGACACTATAAGTCTCTGACTCATATCCACAAACCATGAAAATTACAAGACTCTCGGACTACTACGAGGGGTACCCTCCATACAAACCGGGATCCAAATGAAAAACTTTATTGTGTTTTGTACTATCGACTTATCGGACCCATAGCCACCAACCTTATAAATTTCAAGACCCTCGAACCACTCGCTGGGGCGTGAAGAGTATTACAACTTCGGTATAGCCAAAGTTAGTCTTTTTTAGGGTTCCCTACCCATAGGGAGCTAACGGGACCCTATTACTAAGCTTACGATGGCCGTCCGTCCGTCTCCTGCTCTATCTGATGAACCGTAGTAGGTAGAAAGTTGAAATTTTCACAGAGTGTGTAATTCACTTTTGTGTAGAACGACAAATACTAAAAATATACATTTTTAGAAGCATTGTTCTTTAATTTAACCTTTTGTTTAACAATTTTTTTTTGTAGTATACTTTGAGCTGTTAATTGTAGTATACTTTTAGGCTATTAAATATAAACATAAAAACATAAACATGAGTCCGACTCACACTTGGCTGATTTTTTTACTTTTCTAACTTTTGTCTTATGATTTCGGCAGAGTTGCCAGATAATTAATTTCACTGTGGTAGCGCAAATTTTGCTGTTTATGCAGCTCAATCGTTGAACAATTTAACTCAAAAGTTTAAATTTTTATACTCTTCACGCAGTGGGTACCCCACATACAAACCGGGATAAAAATGAAAGTTGTGAATAGATTTGTTTTTCGCACTATGGAACTGAAATTTGGACAATATAAGTGCCTGATATATATCCACCAGCCTTATAAATTTCAATACTCTCGGACTACTAGCAGGGGCTTGAAGAGTATTACAACTTCGGCATAGCCAAAGTTATATTTATTATATTTTTTTATGTAGTGGACTCATCTAACTGAATTGAAAATTGAAAAGTCTTCAGATGATTGTACAATGATTCTTTGATGTTTGTATCCATCAATTCGTTTTTGCGTAGAGTTATTGCTTAAAGGATTTTTCGGATAATATGTACTGCTGGTTTATGGAGTACAGAAGTGAATACTTCTTTTACTGCCGGTAAAATTAAATCCTCACCTATAGTATATGGAACATTCAACTCTATTATTTAATTTAAGTTTTATATACTGAGAACTCTACGGTTAAGGTTGCAGGACGGTTCAAAGTCGGATTTTTGTAGTAGATAGAATAGAATTTGTCTGCTGTTGCACACTGGGCGATATAGACAATCCAGTGGAAGAAAATTTTAATTTTCAAGTTAAAAACCCCGCCATTATTCTATTTCCATCCGATCACTAAAAGCTCATTGAGTGTATCGATAATTGCTTTTTGTATTTTATTTTTCGATATTTGAAGAGCTTTGAAACATCAAATATGTTTCACCGAGTGCAAAAAAAAAAAAAGATTTTCCCGCGTTTTTTATAAATTTGTAAATTTCCTTGAAAATTGTGAAAAAATTATTTTTTATTAATTATAATTGGTTTTTTTCAATTAAAGGTATATATTTATAGGAAAAAGTGTTTTTTGTGGCTTGTGAATATAAGTAAATGTGGCTCCATCTTTTTAGCAAATTAACTTTAACTTTCGTGGAGTAAAATTTAGTGAACTCCTAGACGCCCTTTAATTATTTTTGAATTTGTTAATATGATTCGTTGTCATCGTGAAATGTCCAAAATGAGGTGCAACTTTTTGCAAGTTTTCAAAATATTGTACTTTTTAGGGACCATGTAGGTTTGCCGGCGCACACTTTTTCAGTTTGGCATGCCGAAAAAAAACCACTTCGCAAATTTTTGGTAGTAGAGACCTTTGTTTTCTCAACTGTCATTGACAAAAATAAATATACCGAGGAGGAGTGCAATGCAATTTACAAAAAATTGCGAAGATTTTGTAGTCAACTGGTTGAAAAGTAGAAAGGGTGCCATAGAATTTCGGAATGGTTTGAGAAGCAATACTAGGAATGATTGGATGGGGAACTTCTTTTTTCTGAGCCAAATATTTCAACAGGTGCAGGACGACTAGCAAAAGATTTCGCTGATTGCCACACGAAGCTTCGGCATTAGTCGAAACAAATTCATGCGACGAGCTTATAGTGGCTGCGAGTGTCAGCTTGTACAAAGAGGGAAAACGAAATGCATCGCAAGTTGTGTTAATCCTGGAAACAAATTCCGATACGGGTAAAATAATGAAAAAAGCCTTGAAGCAGACCCACAACTTCATATAAAGTATACACCAGAGGAAGCTTTAGCTTTGTACATTGATAGAGACTACACAAAGAGTTCCTATAAGGATATGCAACCTGGTGCGAAAAGGCGAAAAGCCAAAAATTACCCAACTTACGGCACTTTGTAACTTACCAAAATACGGTGCTATCCTAATGAGGTCAAGGTCACAGGATATTCTACTGAAGTCCCTTTGCAAGTATTACTTGATCACACAATTGGAAGAATTGTCGAAAGTAACTTGGAAGCATTTAGCCACATAACTTTTGATGGTCAGAAACTTGAAACAATAACTGCAGTTTGTGACGGGATGTGACGGAAGTTCTGGACATTCAACATATAGGCAAAGCTTCAGCAATTCTTATTGTAATATGATTGATGAGCACTTGTTTGCTATCTGCATTGTACCATTGCAAGTGCAATAAGGTAGTTCCATACTTTGGAAAAATCCGCGGCCATCTTCGACTCGCTATTGTAGACCCCTCAAAATACTCTTCGAAAAAGGAACTATGGCTTTAGTTCGTGCCGAAGTACCGAATGTTAAAGCTCAAATTCTGAAAATGAAACTAACTGAATTGAGCTCTTTCCATGTTCAACATCATTTACAAATGACTGATTGATGTCAAAATTTTTAACATAATGGCTAAATCATCATCGCAAACATGCGGCATTTGTAGAGCATCGCCGAAAATGTTCAACAATCTTAATTTCATTAGAAGGAAATAAACAATTGTATGAATTCGGCTTATCTACCCTGCATGCTTGGATTCGGTGTTTTGAGTATATTTTCCACATTTCATATCGACTTCCTATCAAAATTCAATGGCAAATTCGCGGCATTGACAATAGCATACGAGTATTTGATAAAAGAAATAAGTTTAGGATTGAAATGGCTTTATTGGGGGATATTCCAATGCAAAAGTTCAAGAAATACGAATAGCGGCCTCTAGAAATTTGTTTGTAAATTATCAATTGTTTTCCCAAATAACCGGCGTAAATGAAAACCTCATTCGCTTCATGGCCTCCGTCTTCGCGGTGTACGCATTGCAAACCGCGAAGATTTTTGTAGAGGAATAGAGGTTCTATATGCCTTCTTCGGTATATAAAATACTAATTCACGGATCTGATATTATTGATGCTGCGCCACTTCCAATTGGTATGATGTCAGAAGAAGCCCTGGAAGCCAGAAAGAAAGATTTTCGACTAAACCACACACGCAAAAATTCACGCGAAAATACAATGGAGGATTTAATGAATTCATTAATGATTTCATCCGATCCATTAATTAGCACTTTATCGAAGAAGTCGACTTGTTTTTCGAATGAAGACATTATTTTAGATGGTGAGGTGAAAAGTCTTCTTTTAAGTGTGATTGAAGAAGATGAAATTCCGATTCCGGAATACTTTTTATACTCTTCACGTTAGTGAATAGTATTATAAGTTTGTAACACACAGAAGGAAACATCGCAGACCACATAAAGTATATATATTTGTGATCAGCTCGATGAGACAAGTTGATTTACCCATGTCCGTCTGTCCGTTTGTTCGCACTCCTAGTCCTTCAGTTTTTGAGCTAGAGAGCTAAAATTTTGTATATCGGTTTCTTTTTACCAAACGCCAGTCAAGTTCGTGAATCATCCGAATCGGACCACTAGGGGGGGTACCCCCCATACAAATCGGGGGGTGCCCCCCCTACTTACATTTGTCGGAATTAGACGAAACGAATCACTGGAGGGGTAAACCCCCCCCCCATACAAACCAGGATCCAAATGAAAGGTATGATTAGATTTGTTTTTCGCACTATGGAACTGAAATTTGGACAATATAAGTGCCTGATCTATATCCACCAGCCTTATAAATTTCAAGACCCTCGGAACACTAGCTGTGGTGTGAAGAGTATTACAACTTCGGCATAGCCAAAGTTAGTCTTTTTTATATTTTTTGGCATTCTATAAAAGTACTTACTAAACTAAACTTCAAAAATAAAAAAAAATAATCAGCCAAGTGTGAGTCGGACTCGCAAACGGAGGGTTCCGTACCATCGTACAAGATTTTTCGTTCAAAATATTAAATTATGTGCATATTTAACAGCCTAAAAGTATAGTACAAAAAAAAAATGTTAAACAAAAGATGAAATTAAAGAACAATGTTTCTAAAAATGTGTATTTTTAGTATTTGTCGCTCTACGCACAAGTGAATTACAGACTCTGTAAAAATTTCAACTCTCTACCTATTACGGTTCATGAGATAGAGGAGGAGTCGGACGGATGGACACCGTAAGCTTAGTAATAAGGTCCCGTTAGCTCTGGGTACGGAATCCTAAAAAAGATTTTTTAAAATAAAAACACAAAATTTTTCTTAAATAAAAACAAATATACATATATACATGTTTATATATTTAAAAAATAATTATTTCAATTGATTGATTAATCGGTAACTATTCCAGGAAAAATGTAGTCTTATTATTTCTGAAGATACGAGTATTAATTTCCTTCCGCTATATTGTCCATTTCCCCCAGTGTGCGTTGCCCCGATTGCCTAAACGCCCACTAAGTTTCTCTGAGCCTTCAACTGTTCCCCTGGAAGCCTTCATCGTCCACTGTCGGAAGCTATTATTTAGAGTGAGTTCATAAAAAAATTGTACTCTTCTTCTCTCGCACACATACATATTATGTACTCGTATATTGTAAGATTAATATTGAGTTCAAAAAATATGCGTACACATTCATGGGTACAAAGTACTATATATGTACTCGTACTACATACTGAAATGAGAAACTTGAATTAACAATTACAGATGGTGCATTATTCAGTGGTAACAGCAGTAGTGGTGTCGGCAGCAGCATCGTAAATAACTCAATATGATGAAGCTCGAAAAGTCATATACGATGATTCTGATACCAAGAGATCACCCACCAAAAACTCAAGGAACATATCAAGAAACGATATTTTTGAAATGGATAAATATGACGATGGTTCCAATAACGAATGAATGAAGGCAGTCATTATGTCAAGAATTATGATAATAAAGAAAACAACTATGATGATTCAAAAACTCGAACACGAAAATAGGAAAATATTTTTTTGATGGTTTTCTAAATATTTGGAAATAAAGACAAAAAGATCCGTATGTAATGTGCAACCATAACAGCAAAGTCTAGATCCAGGACTTTGATGTACCAGCTCATAGATCAACCACCGTCATCGGTTGCGTAGGAGGTTAGCAAAACGTTGGTGTGGTCGCATCTCTTTTAAGACCTTGGTCGCAAGAAAGACAATCAATCACCACAAACGTAACATGGTTCCGGTCACAAAAGGTACTCGCCGACTAATTAAAATAAATTAAATTAAATAAAATCAGCACCAATCATAATATTTAATTTTAAGAGGTAATAACACTTACACTTACACTATATACAGAAGTTATATCCTTCAACAGTAATAATTAATTAATTTATAGGCTACAATTTATATACGTCTAGTATTAGAAATTATTTCATTATACACATCCTGAGTTAAACGTTCATAATTCCCATTCGGCGTTAAGTAGTAAATGTGATCGGTGATGATATTTGGATCAAAACCTTGTTTTTGAAGATCTACTTTGCGTAATTTGAAAGTACCGGTCAGATCGATTTTAGTTAGAAGTCGAAGGAACTGCGGCCGAGCATATGAGGGCAGAACTTGAGCCAATTTAGTGGCAAATTGAGTTAAATCTAGTTCATGATTCGGATCATATATGGCAGCCATGCCGGCTCGCCCCTCGGTATGAGGCACAATTACTCCATAAACAACGCAATCCTTATAGCCAGCAACATTACTGATGTGTGCTTCTACTTCACTGGTGGACACATTCTCGCCTTTCCAGCGGAATGTGTCACCTGTGCGGTCCATGAAAAATAAATAGCCCCGTTCGTCGGATATCAGCAAATCACCGGATATGAAAGCTAAGTCACCCTTTTTAAAAACGTCGTGAACAATTTTCTTCGTGGAAGCATTTTCATCCACATAGCCCAGGAACTCTCTTGCGGGATTGCCTTTGATGATTTTACCAATGAATATGCCGGGCTCATTTGGTTTGCATAACTGGCAAAAACCCTTTTTATTACGCAAGGGCTCACCGGTCTCTGGATTAGCACGTATAATGGAAATGGGATATATTTGTGGCAATACGCGAGAGACAAATCCAATAGCACCCACGGTATTGTCATTATTCATTATATTCGCATTGCCTTCGGTGGCACCATAGAATTCACCAACTTTCGCTATGCCAAAGCGTTCTACAAACTGTGGCCAAATTTGAGGCCGCAATCCGTTTCCAAAAACCATGCGTACTTTGTGCTTGCGATCATATTCGCTTGGCTTTGTAGCTGTAATGTAGCGTGCCATTTCTCCAATATATTGAGCTATCTAATGGGGATAAGATTGGGAAAGTTATTACGAATCTACAACAGCACAGCAATAACAACTTACGGTGCAGTCAAACTTAGCACAATCGGAAAAGTAGCCAGATGCCGAAAATTTTTTCCGTATGACCACAGTGGATCCAAAGAGCAGTGCTTGCCCAATACTCATGATGCCACCCGCTGTATGATAAAGGGGCAAAGGAGTATAGAAAACATCATTCGGCTGGAAGCCTAAAGCGTAGTGAATTCCTGCAGCTATAAAGAAATATCGAGAATGCGATATAACTGCAGCTTTGGGTAGTCCAGTTGTACCTGACGTATATATATAAAGCAACTTATCCCGGTGCTCTGGACGATTGGCTGCATTGTTAACCTTCTCCTTGTTTGCAGCCGATAACAACATGCTTAGGTTTTTTGCGTATTGAAGCATACAGGAGTTGCCACCTTCATCAAGCTGATAAAGTGCCACTTGAGAGGGAAGTTCATTGGAAATATCTTTGACAGCTTCAGCAAAGGCGTCACCATAAATTAACGCAGTACACTGACCCACTGTAATACTGTGTTGTAGTGCAGATCCTCGCAGATTGGTATTGATTAATGGGGTAATAACGCCAATTTTAGAAAGACCCAACCAAATGGCCACAAACTCCGGCCTGTTCTCTAGCAGTAGACCTACGACATCTCCTTTTTTGTAACCATGGGTATAGAAGATATTTGCAATTCGGTTTGAGTATTCGTTCAATTGACGAAAAGTACACTGATGTGTTTCACTAATTACGGCCATCTTATCTGGATACTTGGCCACGTTCAGTTCGAAAATGTCCCCAATGCTCATATTTTGTTTCTCGCATTTTCTCACAAAGATCAATACATTAATGTAAGCAAGGAGTGCGCTACGAGTTACGGGCATGAAAAAGCAGACACAAAAAAAAAAAAAAAGAAAAAAGTAAATAATCATATAAACATACAGAAATATTGTTGACCGCTATTTTGCATAATCTAGTGGGTACTTACGTGATATCACGTTTTGTGGTTACTGTTGCAATGTAGAACCACCGCCAACCGGGTTTTACCAACAGCAACCCAACAAACGCCATAAATGCCGCCGGTAAACCATATTGCCAACCCATTTTAATCCAAGTCAGCACAGTTAAAACTACCAGACACAAAGCGAGAAATATCAAGAAAATGTATCTACAAACACTGTCACTTTCTTCCTCCTCTAGTATTTCTTCATTAAGCTTATTCACATTTGATATTTTAGCAATATCATTCGTTTCTGATGTTGTACTTGTAATGCTGATGATATTATTATTATTGTTATTATTGTTGTTGTTTTGTATCTCATTGTCTATGGAAATCTTAACATCTTTATTGGTTGAAATTGTCGATGTTGGTATCTAAAAGAAAACAAAGAAAAACACAAACAATCAATATTAATAATTAATAATTATTTTATACAAACAAATTATGATCTGTTCTCATCCATCGTTCGGGGAATTGGATGTATAACAGATGACTCAATATGTCCCGAAGCTAACTACTTAAAAGCTATTTTACTTTATCAATTAACATAGTCCCCTTCAAGGATGATTGATATATAGTCATTCCAACTCTTTCTATTATTTCTTAGAACTCAAGCTGGCATTGGTTACGGCTATAACTTTATTATCTCAAATAAATCTTTTTCTCTTCAGCCTTCTTTTAGGTCTGTAATAGAAGGTAATAGTTGCTCAGAAATATACATATCTCGCGAATATGAATAATGGAGAAGCATTGCAAACTTTAATTCGTACAATTTGGCCATTGAAACCATCGACTTATGACAGAAAGTATAATTTTTTTGTTTCTTTTCTTTTTAGATGTTATTTCGGAAGATCTACGGCAAGTGTATGTGTTTTTAATCTGTCGGATCCATAATTGTTGAATTCCAAAATAGGTAAAAATAAGAAAATAAAATATATATCCTACGAAAAGGTTCCCTAAACAAAATTGTTCTTTACAAGAAGCTTTGTGAGGTCACCAAGTCTTGTTTACATGCCTTGATACACTATTTGGGTGCAATTGAAATGAATGTTTTTTTTTTAATTGTGCTACTATACTCATGCAAAGGAATATATATATTTTTTTTCTTTTTACATATTATTGAATATAAATATTATAAAATAACAAAACGGAAATATCTGTTCCATCCATTTAAACGCATTAATCTATTAGTTGCTAAACTTTCCGGTTGAGTTTCCAGATAGCTCCTTAAAGCGCAATAAGGCTTTATGTTGCTCATCAGCAACCAACTTATTGGACAATACAATCAAACAACAAATAGTTAGAACGGATAACATACCAAGCACAAAAAATATGATCTGAGGATAAAAAAATTGATGAGAGATACTTTACTCTGTTGGTAAATTGTTATATGTAAATGATTTTATGAGTATGGAATACCTTATACATTAGTTTAAAATTCCGCGGCTCTCTAGAGGTCCTATTGGATTCATTAAGCAACATTTCCTCATCTTGATAGATTTTATTGCCACTCATTTTGTTTGCTTTTGTGCCTTTCGAGACACGAGAGAATGCTTGCTTTACTTTCAATAAAGAAGAAACTTAATGTACGAGTTAGTACAATGTGACAGTTTTTTCAAAACAGATTTGTTTTGATTAAATATACAATACAATAGAATTCGTCATAGTAACACGTTTGTTTTGTTTTGTTTTGTTTTTACGCATGATGGATTAAACATTGATGTCAAGATATGCGAACTTGACTTACAAAACCACAGCTCAGTCAGTACCCCAAAGACACGCAAATCCCAATATGTATATACGTATGTGGATATACTAAATTTGTTGATATGTATTATTCAAAAATATACTTATGTTCATTATACTAGTATGTATTGTATTCGCTTAACTGTGATATTATGTGATCTTTGGTCTTTATCTGTGTGTTTGTGTGTTTAAGTCTTAATAAGAGTGCATCTGTGTTGGTAATTCTGCAGTATTTTATAATGAATCGTATCCAAAAACTGGTTTTTTTTTTGGAGCACAGATCACATTAGCTTGGGTGTTTTTAAATATTTTTTTTGATTGTTTAACTTTATATCAATTTGGTTTTTTATTGTATATTTTTGGTGTTACTTGTGTAGCTCTTTGTTTTATTTTTTTCATTACTTTTCAGGTCGTTTAAATGTTATTATTTAAATTTTTACTAAGTTATGTGGCTTTATGAGTAGTAAGTTTTACTAAACCTCACAATCACCTCACCTTACAGGCAATAGAGCTAAATCTTTAATTAAGAGAAAATGCAATAAACTATGCACTTTTATGACTTTAACCAATGTCTTAAGTATCCGGAATCAATACGTGTTACTTTTGGTAAACGTCTATCAACGATTCATATTATTATCAGCTTAATGAGTGAACCTAGTCCGGCCCTCGGTCGCTCTGAGTTTATTCATGATATGCTTCCCGATTGTCAGCTATCATGCTGCAATGTGGTAAGGAAAAGTTGTATGGGATGGTATCAGAGTTCTCCTTTTTACTAGAAGTAGCATCACCCATATTTGCTATTTTATTTTCAATTACATACTTGCTGCAAATGAATGGATCGAAGTCACAATTTGTCTTGCTTATAGATATCCGGTAATTTAAATTTGTAAGGAGTTACATTTTACTAAAAATAGTTAAAAAATTAAGATTAACATGAATGCCATGCAGATATACGTTACGATTGATAAATATTCGAAAATAAGTTCTGATAATTTAGAAAATACCAAATAATTGTTTGTATGTAATATTGTAGATAAAATAAAATATAAGGATTTCTCAATTCTGAAATGCGTTGCTAAATATGAATATTGCGGGATTCTTAAGATTATTACATTTTAAATGGACTAAACTCATAAGGATATCGACGACGGAAATTTTGGGTTACAATATTATATTATATTGTAGAAAGGAGCTTGAATTTGAGGAACGTCCATCTGGTTGTGTCCGTTTCTATGCAAATTAGACTCTAAACTTTTGTGATAGTTCTAATTTTTGTATGCATATTACTGAAAAGTAGCTGAAATGTGTATATCTTGATATGAAAATTGACTAAATTTTTCAGTTTAACTTACAACTGAAAGTAGGATGTCCTTTAATAAATCCACATCCATATAAATTTACTGAAGAAAATCGAAATTTTAATAGAAGAACTTTTTTATTTTTTAAGTATAAAAAGTCCAATACACAAAATATGTGTATTCAAAAATTTAATAGATCATACCATTTAATCGCTTGAATTTTCCATTACTCTAGCTCAGAAGTGATCAATCTTATCAAAAATGTCTAAAATCTGCATCTATACATACAATATAATAAGATCGTAAACTTTGTTTGTTTGCCTGTGCGCGCATCACGTAAAAGTCACTCATTAGATTCAAAATTGAATTACTGAAAGATAAGAAACTATATTGTGAGTAACATATAGCGTTTATTTTATCAAAATCAACTTACAGAATCGATCGAAATTAGTGGATCAAATTTCGCATATAAAGCTTGGGGACATACAATATTTTCAAATCAATCAAGTAGACATTGTCAAACATTTTTTTTTGAATTGTAAGTCATCAACAAAAAAAAAAAAAAATTAAAAAAAAATTGTATTTATCCAAACCGCCTGTAGATTGACAGATGCATAAATCATAATTTCTGTTCTTTTATTTTTTCATAGCCTACTAAAATTATTAAAAAAACATTTTTCGAGCAGAGGAGAAGATACTCGTACTTTCAAAAGGGTGCAAAGGTGCATGTAAGCGCTTTAGTGAACCGAAGTTAATGTTCTGCCTTGTTTTACAATATGCTATTAATGTGTTGTTGTTTTAATATTCGGTTGATTGCCTTGAATAAAATTGTTTTTTTAAATTTAATTCTCTTTCTGATATACTCGTATAATATTAATACATGTTAAGTTAAAGGGTTTAACATTGAAAAGTTCAATATTGAAAATAAGAAAAAAATAATAAATAAAACATTTACATTGGGTCATGAACTTGAAATCGCACTAACTAATTAATGTTAATTAAAATATTATACAAAATAAAATATGTATAAGTATAAAAAATAAAAACAATATCAAAACACTCACTGTTTCTTCAATAGTGGCACTCATTTTGTATAATGAAATATCAGTTAATAACTGTTTTCAGCAAGTTATTATAATAACAACTAAACGGTTCGATCGAAAATTACTGCGAGACTCAATAGAACACTTTAAGTATGAGTCGCGACAGTTTATAGCAGATCCAAATTGCACTGAACGTTGTATGTATTCTCAGTTTTTTATGGCTTAAATTGTTAACTCTTAACTGTTTAAGATGTTTTTTTGTATTTCAAGATTATTGTGCCACTTGCGATTCAAGGTAACATATATTTTTGTATCTTATAGTAGTTGTTGCTGTTGTATGTACTTAGTTAATGATGAAGCGTTCGCATATGCGGATACAGCGGCTGAATGAATGAGTATGTTGTCAAATGCCAAAAAGCCGCACGCGATTGTGGAAGATGGAAATCTATTCAGAGATTTTTCTTTTCTTTGTTAATGGTCTCGTTGTTGTTATTGTAACTTTTTGTTGTACTTTTGTTAATGACACTGCATCTAACATCACATCACATCATA
Source organism: Amiota mariae (assembly GCA_035041805.1). Lineage (NCBI taxonomy): Eukaryota > Metazoa > Arthropoda > Insecta > Diptera > Drosophilidae > Amiota > Amiota mariae. The sequence goes on from JAWNKV010000287.1 coordinate 2,054,333, forward strand.
TAATATCTCACAATCATAGAAACAATTGGGTGTCGTTTGTTTAACTCTATACTCATCTGCAAATACAAAAACTAATGCTGATGCTAATGTTGATGTTGATGTTGATGATGTTGTTGCTGATGAAGATGATCACTTTCACTGCTTTTATCTCACCGTTGCATGTGAAATGTTTTGTTGCTCGTTTTGTTGTTGGAGTGTGTGTCACTGTGGCCCTTAAAGACGCGAGACACAATATTCGAAAGTGTGACCTAGGTTCAAGATCTGTATAAGCGTTGACCCAAATGCATTTAAATGCAAAGCACACACCACAAACTTGATCTCAATGTTTCTTCTTCACTTGCTTGTTCGATCACTTGGCATTGTGGGCCATGACTTTACTTTGCTTTGATGCTTTTTGAGTTGTCCGATTGTACGTTTGTTTAAGACCAGCGACGCTCGAAAACTGTTTAACCGTGCTTTGCAATGAAGGCTTACAAGCTTTGACATCGGCATCGACATTAACTTCGGCTTCAGTTTCATCCACTGAAACTTTATCCAAAGCTTTACTCGGCTACAGCAGCCGATTCGATCGACCATAGCTATAGCAGCAGCATCAGCAACAGGTTAAATTGATTGCCGGTTTCCGCTACTTGCACACACATGCGACCGCACACACAGATACTTACATACCGGCACACGTTTGCATGAATTGGAAAACACATGTTTGTTATATTGGTGCTGCCTCGCGTGCTTCGATTCTCATTGTTATTCTATAAAATTATTAGATAATTCAAATTCGAAAGAAATCAATATTGTTGCTGCATGACTCGATAAGATTTTATTTGTGGGTCGGTCGAGCATCATCAGTGATGATGAAGTAGTACAGTGAAGCGTGCCGGCGGTTGATAGTTTTTGCTGCAATTGAGTTCGCGTAGGGGAATCTTCTGTGGCTGCGCCTAAAACTGTGCATTGCTCCCTTTGCTTTCGACTGCGCTCTACAAAGTCAGTGAAGACAATGTCGCCATTCAGTTTGTCGCTCAAGTGTTTTCTTTTCAATTAATGTTGCAATTTTCTTTTCATCATTTTCCTATATCAAAACACACAAACATCTGCACATTCAAAAATCTCTATATATTTATACATACATATACGAGTATGTGTGTGCCTATGGTATACATTTAAGTATTTAGGATGTACGAGAGTGTGTTTTTACATTAACTCAACATCATACAAATGCATTAATTCAAAACACGTGTTTCATTTTGCAGTGTTTATTGGATTCTTATTGACGCCGTTCGCTCTGATCAACGCACAAATGAGTGCTGAGGAAAAGCACTGAAAATAAAAACAAGACACTAACCTCTCCCACCATAGCTGAAAACCTGGAAAGTCATACAATTTACGTATGTAGCTGCTATGTGAAATATCTGAAAAAGTTGTAAGTATTTCTACCATAAGCCTATTAATATTTGTTTAATCAGTCCAATTTTATTATATTTTGAATAATCCCATTTCAAGTAGTTTTCATTCCATTTTGTACAATATGAACAAACGGACAGATTAGACCCAATCGATTCTCTTTGTCATCCTGATCGTGTCTTTCGATCTTATTTTGGGGCCTCCGTGCGTTACAAACATCACGATATTGTGATAATAGTAGTGTGAAAGGTATGGTCCTTAATTTAAGAAAACTCTGTAAATTGCATCCACAATATTTGCATTCCATTTATGAATGTAAAATTGGTGTGGATACAAAAGTTTATAAATTGATATAAGAAACCATCCAATTATCTTTGGAAATATAGTTTAAACTTGCAAACTATTCCCATTTTTAAAACAAATTTCCACTTAAGTAGATTAGAATACTAACCTAATTTTTTAAACATTTTTAATACTTTTCTGATGAGTGATGAGCATTGAAGAACAGTTGATATGCTTACTAGACTTAAATAAAATACACTTTATGTACATTTTTAGATGCGAAATCATAAATGATTTCTCGGAAGTTCATTTCTCAAAGCAACAAATCACAATCTATACTGAATAATATAACAGATATGCTAGACGTTTTTGCTTCAAAGACGTAATATAGACATTTTTAATCCAAGGTTTCTGGAGCCCCTCAATGTGTGCGCCGTAAATCTGGGCCTGCTTCCCAGCACTTGTTCTAACCGAAAATCGGTAACATTGTATTCACACTTACTGTACTACGTTATAGTACATTTTTGTCATAGTATAGTCAACATTTAACTAAATGATAAAGGTTTAATGCGAATAGCGAAACATAACTCCTCTTTACTTATCATTTCTCTCAGTGTATGTATTTATATATATCTAGAACATTTTTAACGCGTTGTTTTTGGCAGGCGATTGTCAGTAGCATTTTTGCAATAAAATACTCATAGTCAACAATGTTCGCTTCCTTTTGGAACAATTAACAAATTTTGTTAAAAGAAAATTCTTGTTCATTGTAATTATTTTGTAAAAGCGTGAAGATGGAAACGGCAATCGAATAAAACTCGATACAAGTATATGTTCATTTATACAAATATTTACGCTTATACATGTATTCACATATATATGTATGTAAATAAATAGAATTGAAGCATAAAGAGCGGCAACTGAATAAAAATACATACTTAAGTACATACAATTATTGCCACTTTAGTTGTGATCATTATGGTCTTTTATACAAAGTCGTTTTCAATAGCGCTCTCTTCCAAAGATACAGATACAAATACAGATATACAGTAAATCACAAAAGTATTCGTTCAAGTTAAGTGAAAATATTTACATAGAGTAAGCCCAATCTTCAACTAAATAAATAGCATTACCAGATAAACTTGAGAGGTTTGGCTCTCTGAAAAGCAAAATAAGACATATTATCGTATTAAGTTCAGTTTACCGAAACTTACTTTTGTACTTGTCAATAATATAGTTTTTGCATATATGTAATGAGTTTATTTTTTTTTCAAACGTAAATGTGTCCATTTTTTATAGGTAATTCCTCTTCAAGTAATTGGGATACTTTGATTTTGGCATACTTACTAAAATTCAGCTCATTAGCTTGAAAACTGAGGGGGATTGGTCGAGCATAGCTGAATCGATGATCCGAGTCACTCTTATCAAAAATACTTTACGATGCACACGGTTCATTGCATTACATAATTTGTACTACAATATATCTACAATACATATATAGTATATATCTAACTATCTTCAATATACAATATATAAATAAAAATGTAAATGTTCGTTTGTTCATGACCTGTGAATTCGAAACTTACTTAACCTATTGCTCTGAAATTTTGACTCAACAGTGTATACTTATTTTTTGGAAAAATCCACTAAAAAAACTCGGAATTGGTAGATCAAATTTTGCATATAAAGCTTAGAGCCATATTTTAAAATTAATCAAGTCGTCTTTGTCAAAAATCTTTTGCTGATTGGTAGTTTTTATAATCAATAATTCAGCTTTGATTTCGCGATGCGGAGGCAACTAATTCTAAGAAGCTTTATATCCAAATACTTTCTTTTGATTTTGATATGATGTTGCCAGCCAGGTTTTTTTTACTTGTAACTAAATCTTTAGTTTTAATTAATGACTTAATTTGGTTGCTATATCCAGTGATGGTTAAATCGCAACTATTACGAAATTTAAAATATTTTGAAAAGATAAATGGAAAGAGCCACACATATATTTAAATATTATTTCTGGGATCTTCGATACGCTCTTCCAACATTAGACGATTACTTTTTTGATTAACTATACATATGTAAATATTGTATTGTATTATAGATACTTACTTGCTCATTCAGTCAGTTAGCCAGTTGAGTGCATCTTTTGGGGAGCGAGATTTTGTCAAGTGGATGTCAAGCAGTATCCCAAAACAATCATTAAAACAACATCGTTAGTCATCATAATGAACTGTGTAAGAGACTTAAGCTTCAAACACACACACACACATATATATATATATATATATATATATATAATATAAGTAGTACTAGTACTTATATGTTGAGATACTTATGTATATACATACGAGTATATACAATACATATAAAAATGTATCTTTCTCTCGTTGTCGTTGTTTGCATTTAAATTGTGTTTTAAGTAAGCGTCGATTTTAACTTATTATGTGTTTGCTGCTTAAGTGTCATACTGTTATTATCTTTGAGACGGTCTGACGCCTTTGTATGTTTATTTTAAATATTATTCGCTATATATATTGTAATTTATATAGATAGAAAATATGTGGAGTATTGCATTAAATAACACTTTCTTAAACGGTTCCCGTAAAAAACTCCCACAGTATCATACAACATATTTCATTAGTTCATTTTAATTTGTTCTTTCCTTTATTTTTTAATTCATCTATCTATCCATTCATCCATCCATCCATCCATCCATCCATAAATCCATCCATCTATCAGCACTAACTAAATGAGTTTCTTTAGCACAAACAATAAATATCGAATGTAGAGAGCTGATCTCCATCTTTGCAGCTCCCATAGCTGTCAAAAATTAATCTACGCGGATTTACACACATAAAGACTATATACTTGTGAAGACGGACGGGCGTCCCCAGAGATACACAAACATACATATATGTATTTATTATAGATCGAGTCAACCAACTGCCAGATGTTGTCTTTCTTATGATTTGCGTCTAGTGGCGACGAACATAAAGCGTAGGGCAGCTACCGTGCTTAAGGGTAGGCGGGTGCAACTCGGTTAAATGTCAATCTTTTAACATCAATGGATTCTATGAATTGTTTATACATATGTACTATGGTTACTCCTCTACTTCTCCATTGAGAAAATATTCACATGATACTGATGATGTGGCTGCTTGTTCGACCTTTCTTGGGTCGGGTCCAATAATTGTGAGCAAAAGTATTCTTTTGTCAATTAAATGTTTTAGATCTATGCGTAGTCATCAAAGTCATTTTATTCACTTCCTGAGATTTTGCTAAATACAATTCTTGTTATTGTTCTTGTTCCTGTTGTTGTTGCTGTTGTTGTTATTATCTAAATAAACATTGTTCAGATTTTTTAGACCGCCGATGCTGTCGCTTCCATTACTGTACCCGTCATATTGCCTTTTGTTGGTTCGCTTGGGTTATGGGTGGCTTGGCTTTTTTATGATTTTCTATACTTTGCCTGAATTCTAGTCACCATTACTATACCATCAACATCACCGTCACCGGCACCATCACTGCTGCCATTACCCGATTTGTTTATATGATCCCTATCTACTCTTCTCTTTGTATTTCTGCCGTGTTCATCTGTTCGTAAAATAATAATGTAGTCGTCCCTGCCGTTCTTTTTTTCACAATATTTGCTTTTAATGCTTTTCGTATCTCTTTTTTAGAAAAATTTTAAAGAAAATATTTACACGCCCGTCGACGAGACGCTCAGACGGACGGGCAGATAGACTGACTGACTGAGGCAAGTGATACCCCATTTCTGTGGTGCTAGTAAACACTTTTTATGATTCTGTTGTACATTACTTGTACAACACGAATAACAGAGAACATATAAAAACATTTCAGCTACTTGTACAATAGTTGCTCTCATACCTCCCCTTAATATTTAAAAGTGGTGGCTGTTTCCATTTCTGAAGCGATCGCTATACCAGCAATGATGATGATGATGATGATGATGATGATGATGATGACGATGATGATGAGAATGGATTTTGATTGTTGATAGATGGATCGTCTGACAGATGATGTAGTAGGAGAATTGTAGCCATCATTCGCAAACTTGTAAGAGTTCTAAAGCGATACAATCAATTCACTAGATATGTACTTCTCGAAATAGATTTCTGAACAATGCAAAATTTCGTACTTTTGCACCTCATATTAACATAACATAACATAACATAACAACACATTTAATTATGGTTGCCAGTGAAGCGTGCAACAGATGTGTGGGGGTGCATGCACTACGAAATCAATTCATTGGTGAGTCGCGTTCAGCTCTGTTCTCCTTGTTCTGGCATGCAACAGTTGAGATATTGCTTTGAAATAAATACGCATGAGAAACATTCTCACACACTTGGTTTCGGTGTTGAATATTCGTACATGATCGTGTTTCTATCTTTGCCAAAATGGCGTGCAAAATGATCCTAATGAGTGGCCCCTTCACGTAGAGTGGGTCAGCTATGAATTCATCCGAACTGAAACTGCGGGCATAACGATTCGCTTGGGTTCTCACTAGGTTTCTTAGCTACATAAGCAAGCACGTACCAATAACTAAGTACATACTATTAAAAACAAAAAAAGGAAAATACATATGGTTGGGTCGCTTCGAGTCAACAATTCATAGCTGTTCCTTTTAGATTTCTTTGAGATTTCTTTGAGCCTTGCGGTTCACAGGCGCCCACTTTAAGTCATCAATGCCCAAAAATAATATTATTTTCACGGCTTTATATTTTCCTTTTCCTTTTCCTTTGCCTTGAATTGGTTTTCTTTTCATTTTGTTTTAAAGTGACACCCGCCTAAGTGTGTTTTCATTTCATTAGACATAGCAAAGGACGATGCAGTATCTCTTCTCTATCCCTATTGTCTGCCTTTGTCTTGCACAGCATGGGCAAAAATTCCATTTGAAATCAAACACATATGTGTAGCAAGCGCAGAACGGATCGGGAAACTCCAATGCCAAAGTAAGATGCGCCTGCGCTTACATCCTGCGCATCTTTCTTTCTCATTCTCTATTTTTATGCATGTGAGATTTCACTATTTTTACTGCCTTCCATTTACGGCGCGCCATGGAAAAATATTTCATTTTATTATTATTTTTTCTTTTTCCTTTTTGGTATTTCTCAATGGAATTCTCACTGTTGTTATTGTTTTGATGTAGTGTTCTATGGTCTCTATTCGATGTACGAGTATGTATTTTCAAAGTACAATACAAAGTAAGTGATATTTGAGATGGAGTTTTTAACTATACAGAATCAATGTCATGGGCGTAACCAATTCATCATGGAGTAAGACAACCATGTTTCAAGTGTTTTAAACTAAACATTATACATCTCATATATTCAAAACTAATAACTTTTTTTATATTGGAATAAGAAACTACATAAATGAAGTCAATGTCGGATACGGTTACGGTTTCAAACAGTGGCTAGATTAGGATTTCATAATAGGAGGTTTTTATTTGGTTTCACCACCTGTTACTTCGAATTATGTATAACTAAACTTCACCACAGAAGCAACTGGGTAAATTATCCAGTGTCATCTAATACTTAGAACATTACATATATTTTACCCTTGTAGAAAATGTTCCTATTCTCTTCGAAGCATACTTAAAAGTAAACCATAATTTTCAATGGGAGTTATCACTTCCAATAGTCGAATAACTCTGATATAAATATACGACAATAAACAGCGTCTTTACCAAATGTCTGTTTGAGAGTATAACATGTAAACACACCAACGCCTAAATTCAATAGATTCTTATAATTGCTGATCATCACATAATTTATGGAGTTTCCGATGCATAATAAAATGGTTAAGAACGTTTCAAACTCCAAGCCAAAGTGATAATTCCTATTCACGCTAGTGTGAAAGGTATATTAATTAAATTATTTGAGTAAACAGATTACGACTTGGTAATATGGTAAATATTTGATAATGATAACATAAATACTATCAACATTTTTAGTTTTGTCCGTATCGGGATATTACAAAATTGTGAACGTGTATATGATAATAAGTCGACAGGAAAATGCATAGAGATTTTAAAATTCCTAGACTAGTAGTACCTCATTTACAAAATTGTAAAAGCATTCGTTATGTATAATAGGTCCATGGATTATGGAAGTTGCAAACATTAAATTGAAGATGATTGCTTTCATGAAGACCGCTGGGAGGTTAGGTGAGGACCCTGCCAGAAAGTCACTGTATCTATATATCTACATAGACATTTTCTTTAAAATTGTCAAATATAAAAATACTAAAATATTTAGAAAGTTTTTGTTTATCGGAAGATTGAAATTAATTTTGACTAATTTCGTTATATGTATGTATGATAGTTTGATAGTAGAACTGATGTGACCATGTCGATTTTATGTGTTTCAAGTAAACAATAATTTATAATAAAATATTGTAGAACATTTCTTCTACAGCTACAGTATCATTCTGTCAATTTCGGCCTGCTATTAAAAAAAAATAGCATTTAATAAGTAATTGAGATGAAAGAAATTCCACATCGCGTTCTGTTCTGTGCATATGGGACAAATATCTTTGAACTAATTCTTCAATTTTAATTTTATTATAATATTGTATATGCATTATTTAGACAAATACTTTGTAAAAATTTTATGCTCTCATTTTCGCTTCAAAAACAAAATACAAAATCAACATAAATCACCGGATGTGTGGATGCTTCCCATCTTAAATAGTATAACATATAGTACGAGAATGTCGAATATTTGTGCATAGGCTGCTACTACCCTCTTCACTAGTGCCTTTTGGCAATTATTCCATGACTTTCGCTTTTTGTCAGCCTTAGTGTCTGATGCTTGTCACTTGGTCGGTCGGTTGTTTGCTCGATTGCATGGTCGCTTGGGCTTTCATGTGACAATATAGAAAGAAAATTTGCTCCCTTTTGGAAACGTGATCGTGTAGAGCCAATTCCCAGTTAGTGACAAGTGTCTCCTCTTACGAGTGACTTTGTATTTTAGGCGAGTGACGTTACGCTTAAAGTATGTCGTCGTCGTCGTCGATGATGCCGTCGTCATCGTTGGGGCCAAAGAGTTTATGAATATATTGTATCTATATTTTTATATGCTTGTCTTGTCTTGTATTCTATGTTCGACTGTGGTATGTATCCAATCTACATTCTTAACTTCGTACCCTTTACCATACACAAGAAATACAGTATCAGATCGGGAACGTTATAAGTTTCAAAACGAAAATCAAGCGACTTTTTCGCGCCGAATTTAATGGGAAAATGTCGTTGTCGTTGTCGTCGTACAATAATTTGTTTTGTTGTGGGTTTCGATGCGAACTTCGTTTATGGGTGGATCCCAGCAAAACCGACACAAAATGGCGACAACAAACTAAAATAACAAAAATAAAACAAATCGTAATGTACCCTGTGTGATTGTTTTTTTTCGTATTTATTAATTAAAAACTTAAACTAGTCACATATGTTGGTATATCTATTAGATAGTTTTCTTAACCATGATTGTTATATTGATATGAATAATTATATATTTAGTTATAACTGAAGAGAAGATACAAATGTAACTTACAACTAAATGGAAAGTTGAAACGCTTGCTGCGGCTGGCCGGGAGACGTCGCAGATAACGTAGTATTTGTATATGGAATTATCTGTTCAATAGGAAGCACTTTCTTTTGCCCCACAACGGAGAAGTATGAGGAAAAGGAGGGAAAATCCTAAGTTTTGCTATTCTGAGCATCACCCTCCATGCGCCATACTCCAAAGAGATAGCTCAGCTTCTCCGGTGGTATCACGGGGGTACTTGGGGCATTACGAAGATTCTTTAGATCTGCTTCGGCATCAGATGCTGCATTAAGAATTGCGGAGGCACTATAAGCGCTACTTGCTATACCACCGTTAGTATCCAGTGCCTTCAATAAGTTTATTTCACTTGACGAAAGAATACGACATAAAAAGTCAATGTATCTACAGAACAATGAAAGAAAACGAAAAAAAAAGGAAATTGTAAATAACTTATCAATATCAATTGCGTAAATTCCCGGCGCCGCCGACTTGGGTTCTCAGGTAAATCAGGTAGAAAATATATTGGGTTTTTTCTGGTTTCGCGGAACAAGCCCATATGGAAAAGCCATTAATTATGGATTTTCCGCGATTTGGTATTTTTCTCAATTGTGTTTCGATGGACGGATGGAAAGTAAAGTAGTAATTCTCGGCTTACCTTGTTGCCAACTTGAGCGTTTGTATCTTGCTTAGCTTGTCGCTTGGTAAAGTGGGTATGATTTGCTGTAAAGCTTTAAATGCATCATTCAAGCTTTGGGTCCTTTGACGTTCGCGCACATTGGCCATCACCCGTTGAGTGCTAAAATCATCAACAATGGTACCAGAGGCAGCATCTTCATCATCTGGTTTGCTCGATTTACGCTTTGTGCGCCTCCGGGGCTTACGGAATGCTTTTGATGGATCGTTATTTGTGGAGTCTATGCAACTACCACTTAGTTCATCATCTTTGCCATATATGAAATTTATTGAGTTGATAGACTGACGTGTATATTCCAAATCATCGCGATCCGAACTCGAATATGCGCTACCATTTAGTGAGTTTGCCTGCTCAAACTGGTCAAATCCGTTGTTGTTGTTTGAAGCTAAACGCAAACAAATTTGGCCATTTTGGAACGGTAGAAGTGTAGGCTGATTTGGTGGTTGTTGAGTTTGTTGTTGATTTGTTTGTGGTTGTTGCTGTTGCTGTTGCTGAAAAGCATATTTGAAGACGTCATCTTTGTTCTCTGACATCTCATCATCTGCGAAATCAAAATGAGGAGATGTCGATGTGCTATTCGAGTTACCACTGCTTCCGTTATTGGCCATATTCGAGGAAATCTCATTAACAGTCGTTGGAAGATATTCGACATGCAAATAGCTAAGTTGGTTAGAGTTCTGTTGTTGTAAATGACTTTTCTTGGGATCATGCATCAATCCATTCGATGAACATTCGAAATCCCGTGAGCGTTTGCCATTCTCATTTATTAAATCGTTTGGATTATTGGACTCTTGGCTGGCAAAATTATTATTTAGTTCTCTTGACATATGGTGGTTTTGATGTGTAGAGTTGGGCGAGGGTGTTGTATTTGACTGGCTGTTAGGTGTACTGCTTTCGCTATTTGCTGAGCTACCAGTGTTCACAATTTTGCTACTCCGTATATTGTACTCGGAGTCCTCCAGCTCCGTTATGCCATAAGCAGCATAATCAGAGGCAGTTGGGACGTGCTGCTGTTGCTGTTGTTGTTGCTGCTGGAGGTGGACATCAGTGAACTGTTGAAGAGTTTGCGGATGCTGGTGAATCTGCTGCTGCTGTAGCTGTTGATTTGAGAGTTGTTGTGTGGACGGCATTTGCATATAATGAGTTGGCAAAGTAGTCGGCTGTTGGTCCATTTGCATAGAATGAATATAAGCATGTTGCTCCACCTGTATAAGCTTCATGACATTATTTTGTATATCCATTATATTCGGCAAAGGCTTGTAGCTAATATCGAGCAGAACTTTAGGTGAGCCGGAACGTGTAGTCATATCTATTAAAGGAGTTCACTTTTTTTTAGGGATTTATAAAAACAATTCTGAAAACTAATTTGTTCTAATTTCTTCAATTTGTCAGCACAATTTAATTTAACAAAATATCTCACTGTTATTGCATACACAAGTATTACATATTACAGAAACAACGAAAGAACAGAAAAGTGCGACACGGTCACAATTTATATTGTGTTCTTGCAATGACGAATACGAAATGACTGATGATCGAATCCTTGCCGCCATTCTTTAGGTAAAACATTGCTAGCATCCGATTCGTCTGCGAGCATTATGTTCTTGCCACTCATTCTTTCTTTAGTGTATAAGATCAATAAGCATTTACTTGTTAGTGTATTCAAGCGAGATCACTAGATCGAAAAATACGCTCATATATTTAGTTGTATTCACAGAGTCTTCGTCACAGTAGAAGAGAGAGACAAAGTTTGCAGTTCAGTTCATTCATCGTCTTATACTGACAATAGTACACACAGAGATACATTTAGTCATCTATACACAGATATGTAGAATTATTTACATACGTACATATATATTAGAAAATTCTACCAAGTATTTAACTGAAAGAAAATTACTTAAAATTTTTAAAAACAATTTTAAATTAAAAAAATTTAATATATTAGTAGGTAACTAACATTTTCTTAAACTGCATTAAATAAAAATATATAGCGAGCTATGCTCCTACTCACAGCTATGTGTGGTCTGAGATATATAAGCTACAATAATGATGAACCAAATCAGCAACACCCAGTACATGTAGCCTGCAGTGTGATCATGAATCCCGTACGCACCGAAGGATGATGATCGACGAGGGCGATATCTCAGGCGAGAGTACGTAATAGAAATTATTATACATATAATAATATTATGATTTCCAAGAAACTTTTTTTTTATGTACAACTATGATGTACTTTATAATGAATAAATAGCTGTCCCAGCATGCTTTGATACTGCCCGGCAAAATATTATCAAAATCGACTAAGCACGGGAATGATAGAAATAATGATAATTATTGTTTTTTGTTGTGACTCACAATTCAAAAATAGATGTTTGACAAAGACTACTTAATTGATTTTAAAATATTTCTCTAAGCTGTATATACAAAATTTGATTTTGTAAGTCGATTTTGATTTTCTGAGACTAGCGTGGAGAGACTTAAAGATATTTACGAATTTATATATGTCCCTGCTTTGCACGGGTGCATTAGAAAACCTGATTTCCATTTCTTCCTCGGTTTCAATACTCTATATTTCGCAGCACTTGAAAATAAAATTGTCAATATTATCTACGCACAAAGAATTATTGATTCGAAAAACTAACAAAATGAGATATTTAACAAAGATGACTTGATTGATTTTAAAAAATGTCTCTAAGCCACCATATACAAAATGTACAACGAATTAATTAGAATTAATTAGAAAGTTTTGTATAAATCTGCCTTCCTCCGAAAATTCTCTAAATGACAGTGAAAACCGTATCAAAATCCATTCAGTAGTGTATCGGAAGAGACCGGAATTTCGACTTAGATAAATTAGAAGATAGAAAGATAGATTTATTGAAAATAAACTTAAATAGTTAAGATAAGTCGAATTCATTTGAACGTTTAGAAATATAATTATGGATGATACACATGTATTGTAGATACAATTTGTTAAATTGTCTCAATTTTTAGAGATGCGTTCAGTTGTGGACTCCCACGCGATGTTCCCGGAAAAAATTCTTAAAATTAAGTTACATACTGAAAGACTTCCTTTAGAGAAAAAAAGTAAAAGCTAAACCAAAAATATAGTTTATAAGAAACTTGCATTATTAAGTCTTGGTAATATAATCTTCTCTTCTAGTTTTCGAAAAACAAGCAATAGGGGTAGGCAATTTCGGAAACGGATGTTAGTATATTGATTCATCACTTTACGGTGATCAAGAATATATTTTGTTAAGATTTTGGGGTTTTTATTTGTTATTGCTACTATCCGTTGCTGGCGTTTCGCATTAACGTAAAACCAAAATCGAAGTAATAAATATAATAATATTTAGGCAAAGTACAATATTTATGTATAAGGTAAAAAACCAATTAAAATAAAATTTTGCCTTAACACTTTCTAGTCGATTTGTTTTGCAAACATACACTGCTTTTCCATAATTTTTATTCATTAGCAGGATTCTTCCTTATCACTGTATATTTTTTTACCCTTCTACTTCTTTCTCAATCTCCTGTAGTCTTCCTTATTATCACATCAGCTGCGAGTACTCTTGTAATTTCCAGAGATACGCTTCTCATCGATCAGCTCCTTGGCAGCAAATGTCAATTGCTACAAAACGTGCAACTGTTCATTTAAACCAAATGACAAGTAGTAATTATTATGGGTAAAAGGTAATTGGCAAAGCGTGAACGTTTGGCATTCACTCTTACATTCGAGTGAGCGCACATCAGTCTTAAGAGTTGTAATTCCGAAGACATCAGTGAATGACAATTTTGAATGACGTGCATATTTTGTCATTCGATTGGTGAAAGGCATGAATATAACTTGTCGTTCGGCTTAAATTCACCTTAAATGTACTTCATAGGGTCTTTTTCATATATTTCGAATTAACTTTTTAATGGGAAAAATATAGTGTGTAATTCACTTACACATTTTTAGAAGCATTATTCTTTAATTTAACCTTTTGTTTAACAATTTTTTTTTGTAGTATACTTTTAAGCTGTTAATTGTAGTATACTTTTAGGCTGTTAAATATGCACATAATGATTTTTTAACTTTCATTACTGTTTGAGCCTTATATACGAGTATGTATGTATCTTTGCGATTTTCTCAAAAACTACTCATCCGAATTGGATGGGGTTTTCGCTCTTCCACTGCACATTTTTCTGGAAAGGTTTTAAAGTATTACATTGACCTAGATTATAAAATATCAGAGCCATTGACTAACACATAGAAGTATATTAGCGAAATTTTTAAGTATGATCTCGATAACTTAGTTCATTTATCTTACTGTTCATTGATAATGGAATAATTGAAGTCTACAATAATGTACAATCAATAATTAGACATTTTCGACTATCAGATACCTTGTATTCCAAATTAATTTTAAGCATTTAACTTTTGACTATGTTTTGCTTGGATAGTTGTGAGTGAGAATTCTAAATTAGGCATACGATAATGAAATCCGCCAGAAATCTCGAAACAAGAGAGCACCATTAAAGTCTACATACGAAATTTCATAATTCTAGTTTTTTTATTGTTTTTGTTTCTGAAAGAGTAGCCCATGACAATGGATTGATGTGTGGTTCGATAAATTTTCCATAAAATCGAGAATAAGCAATACAAATGTATGTATGGAATATACTCTATGTATATAGAACTAAAATTATAATTACAAATTATAATTTAGTTATTAATATGAGCAAAAGAGACAAAGAACTTCAGTTCAGGAAGGATATGAGGAAATTATAAAAATGCTGCACCAAACTTGAGTGGGAATCGAACCCGCGATTTTAGGATATTAGCTTGGCGCACTAACCAATGAGCCAACGAGCCAGTCAAACGTAAGGAATATACTATTTGAGGCCTTACCCCTTTCGTGTTATTGCTCGCAGAAACTCAATGGTTTTAAAAATCAGTAGGTAAAAGCGACAGAATCTTTATTTATGAATAAATAAATAATAAAAATAAGAAAAATCCCAAAAAGTCCAAATTTCTATTGTGTATGTAGATACTTGTGTGTGAAATTTCAAAAAAAAAAAAAAAAAAAAATGTAAAGAGAAAACTAAATGCAGGCCAAAAGTCAAATGACCAGATAAAAGTAAGTAATTACTGTCCTCAGAATTCCCAAACTCGATAAGCGATACACATCTTCTTATGGAATAACCAACATATCAAAAAAGGGAACAAAAAACAATAGTGTTCAGGTAATCTCTGCCTTAATACAAATCAATAAAACTCTACTTAGCTATTACAAAAACACCTAACACTAGCAGTCGCCGATACGTCTCACTGAAAAAACCCAATGATACGGTCTTCCCATTGGATATTGAAGTCTTTTACCTGCGTTTTGGGTTACTTTGGGTTTCTGCAAGCTGCCATAACTGGGAAAACTCATTCATTTACCCACACAAACAAAGAATTAAGAATTTTCATGCCAAATGATCTCTCAAAGGGTTAAGATTATAAATAATACAGGACAAAAACTTTGGTTCCCCCAAAGCATATACATATTCCTAAATAAAGCAATCAAAAACTTTCCCTACATAGAAATTAGAATTTAATGTGCAATTTATTTCATGCTTCATTAAAATGAAAATAAAAGTAAAAACAAGAACATTTACTTCGGTTTACCGAAGCTTTTGTGTCTTTTAGAGCTCCATATTTTGATTATTTACAGGGAATTTTATTTTGTGTGGGGATTAAATAAATTCTGTTCTCGCAGAACTTATTCATTTGGAGTTCACTTTAATTCAGCAGTTCCAGAACTGTGGTCTGTGGAGCATTGGGTCCCCTCAAATCAATTTTAGACATAAAGTTGACATTCCGAAACAATCATATTTGGTAACCTGTTCAAGGACTCAACAAACAGATTATAGCTCAAGAGAGGATGTAATTTTCAAACATATAGATTAGATTAGAATTTAAAAGGAAAGGATGGGAGCTTGACACCTCATTAATACGTCCTTGGGTCTATTTTAACAAACTGTATAATTACAGCCCCTCCGAGAGTCTCGTGTTCATTGTGAATTCCAAGAATTGTTTACAAGATAAGTCTTCAATTTCTGTTGTATCTACGTAATGGTTACGGAGTCTGGACCTAATTAGAAAATCACATTGGCAACTTAAGACTTATTTGCATACTATGTAAGCGTTTCACGACTCTACAACCCATTCCGGGATAGCATTAGTCGATTGGCATATACGTATATACATATTTCGTTTCTATTCAATATTGGTGCGATCTACCTTGAAACTATCGTTTAAGTTCGAATCGAATAAAGACGTTAGCAACTCCTTTACTAATGAGTTCTTCATTCTTAATATGGCCCTAAACCCCCAAATGAGATGAATATACATAGTTATAATATTTGTAGTTAACGTTTTAGTATTTCCAGACTAATTTCGATTTGAGCGCTGAGTGTTTTAGTGTAGCCTTTTATCTATGTACCATACATGAGAATTACAGATAGGTTTTGCTCTTATAGTAACTATAATTTTTTTGTGTCATTTACAGGCACGTACGCAGGGTGGTTTTGGAGGTTCAAACCACCCCGAAATATGAATAAAAATTGCAATTGCTGGGCAAAAATTTTGAGTAAAATTTTGAGTGAAAAATTTTTTTTTCGATTCTGCATCTCATGAACCGCATTAGGTAAAGACTTGATCACTAAAACCCCCCGAAAATTTGTCTGCGTACGCCCCTGGTCATTTAGATTGTTCTGTATATCTTTATACCGATTTAATCGAAATCAATTGATACGTGTATACATACATATCTATCATACTTTCAAATCATACAGCAAATTAAAGAAAAACTTTTTAACAACATTAAATTGTTATAAACAACAACAATTGGTCATGATTTTTGTTTCTACCACAAATTTCTTTAAGTTACAAAGACTTGCGTCTAACATACAATAATCAATTATTTATTGGTCATTAGTATAGTTAGTTAGTTGTCTTTCCATGGAAATTGTTTTAATGGTTTGAGTCTTTACTAAATATAGTGTAGCTAAGTGTGCAACCCATTAAATAATTACAAGTATAAGACAAATGTAGAAGACATAAATTGAAAGCTTTTGATTGTGTTGAAACGATCGCATGTTGGTAGCGTTGTTGTGCATTTGTGTCAATAAAATAAATTTATAAAAAATATCTGCATCTTTTGTTACTAATCGGAAGATTCTTATGGACACTTCTTTGTTTTCTGCCTTCCCATTTCCTTTCCCTTTAATTTCATCAAAATTCAAAAGTTCCAGTCACGTAGAATATTGATTTCTGGCAAAAATTTAGTGTGCACTTCACATTTACTCCAAGTGTGTTATTATTAATTTAGCGTAATGTTTGAACCGCATTAAAGGAAGGAGCATATTTAGTATTGCGCAAAATTTAAAGAACAGAAATTAAGTTTTAATTTTCAGTCAGAGTTCCCAGATCTATATATGTATATAAATTTGGAGGGAAAGGATAGACAGGCTGCACGATGGAGGTCTTACGGCCCACTGTGGGTTGTAGGTATATGTCGATATATCTCGATTTGTCGCAATCTGTCCCACTGAGAGACTTGAACAGTCCGGCTGTCAACATGAATTGATTTGGTTTGGATTTTATAAAATGAGAAAATAAAGCAATTACGCAAACCAATATCAAATTTTTTATCAAATTCTATTAACACAAATATCAAAGGCAACAATATCTACAAACAATAATACATATTTGTCTGATCTGTCTATTTATATGTAAATTGGTTATAATAAATTACCAATTCAAGCCGTAGCAATTAAAAAGAGTCAACGGTAAAGTAAAACAAAAAAATAAAAATAAAAAAATATAAAAGAGAAGTTAATAAGTCAGTGTAAGCTAAAAAAAATCAGCTTAATAATTTTATTTTCTAATCAGTTCAATGGAATCATAGTCATTTTAGAAAAGCTTATTAAATTATAAGGGAATTAAAGAACAAAAACCCATTACAAAAACCTTTGTTGCTTTTCATACACTGTCCATTAATTGGAAACTATTTAGTATAAGAATGAAATGTGTGTGCTCATGGGATGAAAAAGTGAAAGTCTAATTTCCATACAAACAAACAGACAGGCGGAAAAGATCCAATTGATTGACATCGTAATTCTGAGTTTACTAATTTATGTAAATAATTTTTGGGATTTTCCATGCATAGTTCTATGCATTACAAACATCAGGATAAAGTTATACATTTTAATACTTTTGTGAACTGTAGGTTTCTTCACAAGACAATGGATAGTCATAATGTTGAAGTATGAAAAATTTCAGTAATTTATGAACAACTTGATAAATACTTTTAAGAAGATCACCCAATACAAGAAAAGTTTTTCAAAATTTGTTAATTGTACAACGATAGTGGTAAGAACAATATAAACAAATACAGTAATCTCATCTTCTTATATCTTAGGGTCAACTAATCTGTATTCACACATTTTTTGGGAAGGAGAGGTAAGACAAAGTCTATCTATGTAGTATCTAGTTTTAACATAAAAAATGGTTTTATTTTAGAAATATTCTACATTGAAATTTATTTACATACTTAGTATAGTACATATGGAAAAGGTACATAATCTTCGGTGCAACCAAATGGATTTTCAGTTATGCGCAAAAATAAAGCATTCAAACTAATGTACAATATCATATAATTTAATAAAGTAATGATTTGATTTGTCTTATTTCTCTGGGAATTTGATAAACTTGCACATACAATACGAGTGTATTAACAATATTGTTTACTATTGTAATGTAAGCTTTAAGAGATACGAAAAAGAAATGATGCTGCATACTACAATGTATTACGAAGAATTCTTTTTTAATGTAGCCTAAAAGGAATTGTCATAAGCCATCGAGATACATATATGTAATTATTGTTGTTATTGTTGTTGTTGTTGCTGGTCTCTAATCCTAATCGTTGCTCCACTTTTATAATCTCTCATCGAATATTATTATATTTTCTTGTTTTTATAGAAAACGAAGCGTCGAAATCCGTGGGAATTTTCGCGTGTCGTTAATCCTAAAAACTCACGTTTGGTCAAAGTTGTTATTGTTATTGTTGGTGTTGTTGATTTTGTTGATGTTGTTGGTTGCAGAAAAATCTCAGTGCAATTCAACAAAAACATTCAATTAAAATTAAAATATTTTTTGTCTGCTCATGTATGTGGTTGACAGCAACAACAATAACATCAACAAGAAAGAGAACTATGTAGATACACTTACATAGATACATACTAGATAGATACATATACACATACATACTTATGTATGTACGATCGAATGGACTTTTGTTGATGTATCACGATTTATTGTTACCAAAAACGGATGTCAACGCGTGGAAAAGTGGATCAGGTTACTTTAGTTGCCTCCATACGCTCCATGCCAATGAGATTCACTTGAATGTACAACATTTACTATGTTAGTTTATTTTATTTATTATTTTATATTTTTGTTTTTATTTTTGAGTGGGTTACCTGTGTGTATGTGTGTGTTTGGGGAAGATATGCAACTGTGGAGTATCTTAACTAAATAAAACTCCCACAGCTTCTACCAAATGGCGTTCGGCTTAGCTATGCTTCATTTTGCTTTGCACTGCGTGCGAAACTAATTCCCCATATCTTTTTCTCTCGTATTTCTATCATGGATTCATGATACATACATACGTAGATATGTGGAGATCTGTCTGCTTGTCAGTCCCTCTGTCCAAATGACAAAATCAAATTCGTGAGCATCGTTTGAAGGAGCACACGAGAACAACTTAAGACAAAGGCAAACTCAAACTAAAACACAAACAAAAACAAAAACAATCATGACGATGAATCCAACGAACGATAGGAATTACAGCGCATAACACAGTTGACAGATCTCTGATCTAAGCCTGTCAACTTACGGACAACAAACACAAGCTAACGAGATTTGAGTGAACTGGTAGGATGCAGCAGAGGCTGCGGTCACAATGTCTGCATATTCGTACAACTATACTACATACCACAATAGATTGATTATTTGATCTGATCATACTAGTACATACTCGTACGTATAAGACTTCAATACTTAGTTATTTGTACTCGTACTCTGTACATTGTATTGTATTGTAAAATGATGAATATGTCTCTTTGACCTCTTTGACTGTCCTACTGCTAGTGTGACCTGGTATTATCACTTTGCTTCGGAGACCCCATAAAGAATACAAATGTATATACGTTTTTCGGTGTATGAAAGTGATCTGGGTTAAAAGGAAAATTGATTAACCCATCCGTCAGACTGAGCTTACATTTGCATGCTATGATCTCGGTTTTTGAACTACAATATTTTACATAGTTGGTATGATAAAATCAGAGTTCTGGGATTACTGTAACAGGTAGCTTCAATACAAAATGCATTTAAAAATCATGAGAGTTGCTATTTTTTTTTGTTTTAAAGTCTACTACTATGTAGATTAATTATTTTATTTTTCTCTATAGGAGAGTGCAAGCAATATTGGGTCCTATTTTGTTGTATGATACTTTGAATTGTGGAGGAGCCAATGAAACCACAATAACAGCAATTAACACAAACACACATTCATACACACTCACAAAAAACACTCATGTTATAAACTGTTACTACTCGTAAACACCAAAGATACAAACAAATAAACAAGATAGAAAGACAGACACATTAACAAATATATAGTACATACTATAAGTATATACCGATAAATAAGATATTGTATTGAACATACTACATAGATAGATTAATTTAAAAAAATTGCATAAGTATACATGCATTTGTATGTATACATACCCGTCTGTATGTATTGTGTATAGAATACATGTGCACACAAACCAGCAGCGACAAACGCTTATTGACTCATTGGCGCCGCTTGGCGCAAGTGAAGTAAAGCAAAACACAATAAACAACAACAGCAGCAGCAGAAACTTTGTTGGCCCGCCACCCAATGATATACGCGCCAACTTGTCATTTAGATAGCTCCACCTATATACTGAAAAGATACATAATCATACCACATACAGACGACGACTACGATGATGACGACGACGACATACAGACAGCAATATTAGCAACATCAGCAGCAGAGACAAACGAACGAACGAACCAACGAACAAGCACACGAACAAATCTATCTATATGTATATTCATGCATACATATATAGATACATATGTGTATTTGTTTAGCGCCAACAAAAGCCGCAACAAACGACAACAACAACAACAACAACATCAACAAAAGAAACAAAAGTAATAGCAACAAGTGTGGTGAGTTGAGTTGGTTTTACAGTGGAACAATTTGAAACAAAGTTAACTGAAATTTGTAGATGAACAATGAATAATCGGCGGTTAACTTTTCCGGGATGCAGAACGAAAGTTCGAGAGAGTGATGGCTTACCACGAAATGAGTTTGTCCAGCAGGGCGGCTATAAATTAATTAAACAGCGAGCAGAGTGTTCCTGAAGATATAAAGATTAATTTGCTTACAAACAAAAAAAGTGAAGAAAAAAAGAGTCTCCAATAATATAAATTCTGAATTGGAAAACGGCTATTTCTAGTAATGTATTTACGGCTACTGCAATAATTGATTTATAGCGTATTCAGACAGAGCGGATACTACATCCATCTCGGATGCAGCATGAATGTACATCCAATTGAACAACAACAACAACAGGGAAAATTACGAAATGTTGGGTTTTGTTTTTTTGTTGTGTGAAACAAGTAGGTAAAAATCTTCCAAAGATACCTATGACCCGTTCCACAAGTTATGTCGGATTCATTAGCCTACCGACTAAAAAACCCCCTATCGCCTCAAGCCCCTTTAATAAGCTTAAAAATTAAGCAGGCGCCATTCGCGTACATTCGAGCACCCCTCATAATGTTGGCAATTTCAGAAGAGAAGTATGCCCAGTCATCCACCGATGTTTCTATGCGATTGTATCTCATGTGAGCTGCAAGGAGATCCAAGGCGCGCATCTACTCTTCGTCGCTCCGCTTCGAAACGGGGACACTCATGAAAAAGATGCTCCGTATCCTCCACGACATCTCTGCACAGACCACAGAACGGATCCGCAGCGTGCCCAAACCTGTGGAGATACTGCCTGAAACAGCCATGGCCAGTTGCGAATTGAGTAAATTGGAACTCCACATCACCAGAACGACGCTTAAGCCAATTCGTAATATCTGGGATAAGCTGGTGTATCCTCCGATGGGTCCTTCTAGGTTTGGGAGAATCCTGGCCAGTTTTTGTGTGATGGCAGCTGCTTTTTTGTCTGACTCGTTTAAGTGCCACTTGAAACATAGTCGATGGTCCAAGAGTACACCCAGGTATTTGATGCAAGGCCTCGACTCAATAGAATGGCTTCCAATTTTCACCGAGAGTGTTTCCACCTTTTTTCTGGAGCTCATAAGAACCAACTCGGTCTTATGCTCTGCCAGACCAAGGTGATTCTGTGTTAGCCATCTCCTCGACGCTGTTACTGTCTTCTCTATTTTGGATGTGACCTCACTCAGAGTCTTTGCTACCACGACAATAGCAATGTCATCCGCATATCCGACAATCTCCACCCCATCAGGTTTACAAATCCTCAGAATGCCATCATACATGACATTCCACAGAAGTGGACCTAGTACCGAACCTTGTGGGACACCTCCAGTAATGTCAAATGTCCTAGTGCCTTCTTCCGAGTCACAGACCAGGATTCTCTCTCTAAAATAGGACACTACTATCCGGATTAGGTAACACGGTATGTCCAAAATGCTTAGCGCGTTTATGATGCAGCTCCAATCTGCAGAGTTGAAGGCATTTTGTACGTCCAGTGTGACCACTGCGCAATACTTCTTATCACCGCCAAGCCATCTAGTGCCATTTAAAGCCTCCCTTGCAATGCCGCAGACCTTTTGGATTGCTCCTACGGTACCCCTTCTCGGCCTGAAGCCAAATTGTATTTCAGCCAGACCATTTGGCGACTCCGTGTACTGCTGCAATCTGGCGCAAATAATCCGTTCAAAGATTTTTCCAGTGGTACTCAGGAGACACAAAGATGGTAGCTCTGGGGGCAGGTTTCCTTTCGGGATGAGAACCAGCCGTTGCTTCTTCCAGCATTTGGGGAAGAGTCCTGCTCTCATGCACCTTGAGAAAACCTCGCAGAAGACGTGAGGTTTCGCTGCAATGGCTCTCTTAAGGATGACATTAGGGATGCCATCCAGCCCAGGCGATTTGTTAACCTTTACCCTACTCAAAGCCGCTTCTAGCTCAAGAGTGGTGATAGTGGGCACATTCTCATCTGCAACCTCTAGTGGTCGAAGTATCTTCAACAATCCTCTTGGTGGGAAGAGGGCGGCTACTATTTTTTCCATTAGCGAGGCGGAGGAAGGGACTGACGCCTTGAAGCCATTGAACTTGCCCGTTACAATTTTGTAAGCGCTGCCCCAAGGATTCTGATCCACTTCTCCTATCAGTCTGCAAAAGGCATTTCGCTTGCTCCTGCACATCTCCTTGCTTAGTAGAGACTTCTTGTGCCTAAATTCATCGAGGAAGAGAAGAGTATCGTGAGAAGAAGGATTCCTCCTTCTGCTGCGCTGGAATCTTCTCCGTAATTGATGGCACTGCGAGCGAAGTTCCGCTATTTCATCAGTCCACCAGTATTTATGTTTCCTGCCATTGCTTCTAGTCTTCCTAGGCATAGAGCCATCTCACATCCTTGTGAGGCCTTGCATAAGTTGCCCGGATTGCTGACTCGCATTACCAGGCGCTACTTCAAACTCGGAGATAAACAAGTACAGAGTTTCCTTATCCAGCTTCCAAGTTTTCCAAGCGATACCCAGAGCCCGCTTCCTCAATCTCAATCTTGATATAGTAAACCTTGCCTGAGGGGAAATACAAATTTGTATCGCAAGGTGATCACTATTGGTGTAGACATCTGCAACCTCCCATTTTATAGCACTGGCAATCGATGTGCTACAGAAGGTGAGATCTATTGCCGAACTGCCTCTCCCGTTGTCAAACGTGATTGAGTTGTCCCTATTAAGTAGAACCATATCCAGCGATGCAAATGCTTCCATTCCCGTCCGCGCCTATTGGTGCTAGTACAAGCCCATTCCACCGCCCATGCGTTAAAGTCACCGGCGATTATGAGTGGGGATCTATGCCTCGCAGCACTAGCCAGTCTATCCAGGAAGTCATCAAATGAATCATGACTGACGTTTGGCGATATGTAGCAGCTGCAGAAATGGATACACCGTATTTTGGCAAAGGTGAAACCATCATACGAGCAGGGGTCTCTATGCTCAAAGGAAGCACTGCCTTGTAACCAGAAAGCCGCTTTGCCACTAGCATCCTGCGTCCACACATTTAAGTCTTCCTTCGGCCTATGGAACTCACTAACCAGTAGTACATCAGCCTTCCTGTCTATGGCTGTTTGAGAGAGTAAGTCCTGCGCTGCACTGCACCTATTTAGATTAAGCTGCAGACACTTAATCATGCCTAGCTTTCAGATCACGCATGGCCTTGTTAAAGGCTTCACACTTGTAACTCCCAGAAGCATGTGTATTCTTACCTTCCGGGCAAATAAGACACGTGGGATTTTCCCGACATGTCGTTGCAACATGTCCTTCAGCTCCGCATCTCAGGCATAATTTTGAGCGGTCCGCACTATTCTTGCATCCTCTCGCAATGTGGCCATACTCCAAGTACTTGAAGCACCTTGTGGGACTTATATGTTGTCTCAGACGGCAACGAGCCCAACCCACCTTCAACGATCCCGCCTTAAGCAGAGATTCTGCCTGCTTGACCGGTAAGGTTATATTTGCAGTCTTCGTCCCATCTCTAGCAAATCTCATTGCTTTAAAGGCAATACTGCTGGGTTTGATTGCAGGAAATTGCCTGGTAATGGCTGCCCTCAATTCTTCTTTCTCTGTTACTTCATCCAGATCACGGCATTCTATGACTTCTAGCTGGGAAAGCGATTTCACCGTTGCACAGCTCTGCAGGGCTTCCTTAATCTCCTCCTTTAAGGCTTCCGTCTGTGCGCTACCCTTCTTAGAAAGTTGGAGAAGAATTTCTCCCTTGGCCGTTCTGCGTATCCTGCTAACGTTGTCGCCAACTTTCTGGAGCTCAGGTTTCCCTTTTATCGTCCTTAGGATGTCTGCATAGGATAACTCCGACGCTTTAGTAATGACTAGAGTGAAATGTTGGG
Organism: Amiota mariae; assembly: GCA_035041805.1. Lineage (NCBI taxonomy): Eukaryota > Metazoa > Arthropoda > Insecta > Diptera > Drosophilidae > Amiota > Amiota mariae. The sequence continues at coordinate 2,079,500 of JAWNKV010000287.1, forward strand.
TTGCTTTTGCAGAAATGGATAAACTAGGGTTGGGTAATTGTTGCCATTATTACCAACATAAAACATTTTTGAAAACCATTGATGTACGTACACATGTATTTATTTTGTCAAAATTCTCCCAATTTCAAGGATTTGAGCTACTTGTTATATCAGGAGAGAGGAGTCTCTGTATTTTTTTTTAATCTATGGCACTCATTAAAAAAGTTGTATACTTGTAGTTAAAGTTTTGTTAAGTTTATTATACTTTTTGATCCAGTGTTCGTTTGAATGTTGTGCCGTCGTAGTAGTATTTACATTTTGTTATCATCGAGTGAGTTGAATTCGGTTGTTGAACGAACACCTCTTTATGTGGGGAGTTTAGTCATCGTAGCCGTCGTCAACTTTCCGAATACAATGCCGCAACTCGGGCCGCATGAAGTCAGATGAGTTTTGTGACGCGAGGCGATTGAATGTGCTCGAGTATTTTACGGATGGTGCGTAAAGCGAATTTAAAAGAATCGGGGGATTCGCATTTTAGCGTCACTGCCGTCGCTACCTCTATCGTCGCCATTATATTGTAAATTGTCGTTGTCGGTTTAAATGTGCGTGAGCTTAACCATTTGTTGATTTTGTACAATAGTATATTGTATTTTTCTTTAACACCCGGCACTTCTGTGCGCATGCGTGATTTAATGCAAAACTCTTTGAATATTTACGCAAAGTTACTGATGGAACTAAACTGAACTGATGTCATCTTCATCATAATCATTATCATTATCATCATTACCTTCACTATCATGTTGCACTCTTTTTATAGTTGTAGTGCATAAATTTAGTATCGATATAATAACTAATTATAATCATCATCATCATCAGAAGCAATAACATTTGAGTTTGCGTGCAACCTGAGCTACTGCTGCTCATGCGTGTTTTGTCTGGTTTGAACTTGAGTCATGAGTCTTCTGTATTGGACTAACAAATTATTTAAATGGTGCTTAAGTGCGATTAACATGACGGATGTGATTCAATTTGGAGCGCGTTTAGTGCTAATAATAATGTAACGATAACGATAACAAGAATAAAAAGAAGAAGAAGAAAATAGTTCATGTCCAAGTGATTCTTTATAAAGATTTGTGCTGTGGTGTACCTTGTGGATCCAACGATCCAACGATCGATTGTTCGTTCAATTGATGTTGATCTTTGATATTGCGATTTAATAACGTGATTATCGCGCCCTTAAGGCAAACGCGGCCATTAAACTGCAATATTACTGTAATAAAAGTACTACGTTGAACGCCCGTGGTTACAACATTGAGTACTCTAATGCACCCAAGTGTAAGTGAACAAATATGTGTGCTATTATGTGCGTCGTCTCACTTGGTAGACAGACGACGACGAGCGACCGACCAACCATTGACTAGATTGTATTAGATATAACTGAACAGTAAACTACAAACAGATTCTTCACATACATTCATTTATTCTTCCATTTATTGCTTCAAATGGTAGATGGGTAGATGCTTAGATGCATAAATACAAAACGTATCAGGAAGGTGCAATTACGTATATAAAAGCCGGATATTATTTTTTAGTGCAAGTGCGTTTGTATGTATATTCGGTTGTGTGTGTGTGTGTGTTTTTTTTTTTTATATACAACACCCCCGCCCAGGAAACAACAACATCATTGACAAGAACACAACACAAAAAGTGATAATCGTGGCGGTGCCCGGGCGTCTGACCGGATGTGATTATGCGACTTGCGTTGCGAGAACGTTGAGAACGAATACAACTTCCAGCGCGATAACCGAGGCGATCCAATTGGAAATAATTACGCAAATGTACTTAAAATCAATTGAGCGATATATTGCGCTTCCACCAACTCTGGTCTCAGGCGGATGCCATTAGTGAACATTAGAGACCACCACATAAAACTCGAATATGTGGGCAGGTGCAGAAACTGTTGAAATTGTCTCAAAGTTCCTTTACTAAATTACTCGTCTTACTAGTACAATACTGCATAGAAGCACAAGCATCTACCGGGAATTTGACTTTAAAAAAAAACTGTAAATAATATTTAACTGGAAAATCGTTTTAAAGTCAGACTCTGCTCAGAAGTACGGAGAAGCTGTGCAATTGTGCGCGGTCATGCTTTTCTGCCTCATAAACTATATTTGTTTATAGGCCTCGAAAGGTACTACAATATTACACTCTGAGTTTGTCAGTTAGTCGCTCCCTACTTGCCGTCGCATCCCGCGCTCTAGATATCAAAATCGCAACGTCACGCATTGTAGACGCCACTCCACCATCTACCATCCACCTTCAACCATTCCATCCATCTAACCGAATCCAACTAAAGACTTCTCCATTGAATGCGAGTGTGGCATGCGCTTACACAATGTTGATTGCTTCTTATTCCCCTTTATCTTTTCTTACATTTCGTTATTGCCGCTTATTCGTTGTATTTTTGGCAACAACAACAACACGTTACACTACTGCGTGCTCCTTGAAGTTTAACTAACTGCTTGAAACAAACATATTGTTGCTCTTGGTGTTGTTTGTGTGGCATTTGTATGTACATACATATAATAAAATAAGAATGGTACGCGTTACAAGTGACGAACTTGGAACTAAAAAAAAATTAACGAAAGGAAAATAATAAGAAAAGAGACAAAGTCGAAATCAAAATCAAAAATCAAAAGTGCAACAGCTAAAGAGAATTACAAATAAAATAAGCTTGGCAAACGAATGAATGAATCCAATGAATTTTTGTAGCATGCAACAATTTACTATTTTACAAATGGTAACAGCTGCGACAATAGCAAAAACAAATTCCACAACAATAGAAAATAGTTTATATATAAGTAGAATCATTGAAATCGCTATAATTGTAACTATCACCGAAGATTCCGACACCGACATCGCCACTGCCACCGCCACCGCCACCGCCTCCACCCTTGTCTTTGTTTTTGCCGTTGTTGTTGCCAGCCTCGCCATCAACCATTGCCAAAAGACAGAAGGAGGCAACTATTATTTTGTAAGCCGTTTTACAATTTAATGGTTTTCATGGTAAGTTCCCAAGTCCATAGCACTACCACCATATGTTGTTATTACAATAATAATATTGTACGATTCAAATTAGCAATTTATTTTAAAAAGCTTCTTCTTCTTAAGTATACAAGGGTCGATCAAAAAGCACCCCAAAACTTCTCAAAGGCACGAACCTATGGATCAGACTGAATTTCAGTACATTGTCGTTTGACAGAAGGCAGTACGGTTCCATATTGATCGACCCTCGACTACATACATACATTTACACATTTTTAATTCAAAATATGTATAAATATATTTTTTTTAATTATTTATTTATCAATGAGATAAAATCATTATAAACAAAATCATTTATCAAATCGTTTCTTTGCAGAATGGACTTGGCTCAGACCCTCTGTCAGCTAAGGAGGTGAGTTCTGAAAAACCGAGTCTACATTCATTTACGTTACATTAAGTTTTTTAAAGTCTGTCTGATTATTAAAAATGCATTCATCAAATCAATATGAGGTTACTGTAAATTATTTGAGATGTCCTACTAAATAACTAATGCAATGGATGCGCCCAAACGCGCTCGAAGTGTAAACAGAAAAGAAACAGAAATTTCTTTCTTTGGCCCGGAGCACATCGCTTTAAGCAGTGAATAGTATTATAAGTTTGTCACAGAAGGATATATCGGAGACCCCATATTCTTGATCAGCGCGACGAGACGAGTTGATATAGCCATGTCCGTCTGTCTGTTTGTATGTATGCAAACTAGTCCTTCATTTTTTGTGATAGAGAGCTAAAATTTTTACCATACGCAATACATTTGTCGGAATCACTAGGTGGGTACCGCCAATACAAACCCAGATGCAAATTCATGTTCTTATTAGAATAACTTTTTTTTTTCTTTTTTGCGCTATGGAACTAAAATTTGGATACTACTTGTAAGTATCTTACCCATATCCACCAACTATGTAAAATTCAAAACCCTCGGACCACTAGGAAGGATACCTCCCATACGAAACATGAACTTAGTACAATAATCAGAAGATATAAAAGATGCGTGAAGACTATAACAAATTCGGCATAGCCAAAGTTAACCACATTTTTACGGGGTTCTTTTTTTGGTCTTCACTTTGTGGCTCTGGACAAGTTTTTATTTTCCGCCACTTTTCCTTTCCACCTGCGGCCCAACTCATTCCGGATTCTCCCAATGTGTCCCTGGCAACCAAAAATGTTGGACAGCCCCGATCTAGAAAATAACATACAGATTTATTCAACTTAGTCTATACGGATACCTATCCGAGTTAGCTTTAGTATCTCTGGGAAGAGCTAAAAACCATGAAGGTTTTCACTGGTAATATATTTCATGTATCCCATTCAATATAGGTGGTGATGATCGAACGTTCTAACTATCTCATTAGTATTGTATATTGGAGTTAATTGCTATTTGCTTTTGTCTATAAATTAGAGGTTTTCACTTACTATTTAACATTCCTGGGAGCAATGTTCGCCTTATTGCTTAAATGTTTTAACTGAACTGAAATAATGAAAAACGTTTATAAAATTTTCTAGTCACGTTATTGAAATCATAAATCATTGGCTGAGATTAAAATAGTTCGGAATTGGATCTAGTACCTTATTTTTTGGAACTATAAATAATGTATAAATTGATTTAAGAATATGTTCCTACGATAGATCTCATTGAATAAAATTCGTCAATTTCAATTAATTGGAAGGTTTTAAAAAAAAAGAAAAATAAGAGAAGAATAAATATGTTAAGGTGTTAAGTTGAAAGATAAAATCGGAAAGAATGCAATGGGAATCATATAAACTAGTGCCAAGATCAATTTATGTTTTTTTACTATATTGATGAATTGATGCCATCGTTTGGCGTCAATAAATCACACTGCAATATAATACAAAATGGGCAACCAATAAACAATTTGGTGCATATGTTTATCGGTAGTGTTTTTACTTAAGTGTATTGATTGTGTCTTGTATATTTTATGAGTCGGTAGCAAATCTTTTACGAACTTGAAAACCTTTTTATTGCGATATGTGATACGCGATAGGATCGATGTAACAATTATGTACAATATCTTGTATGCCTATGCATTACAATCAAACCGCATCAAAACGCGTCGTATTGCATGGCATCGTATCGCATCGCATCGCATATCGTGAAAAAGTTAATAAAGTTGTTGGCGAAATTCGTTTGTTCGCGTCGACATTAATCGATAACCTAAAGATCGAGCGCCATACCAAAGCAGAAACATTTGCTTGGATCGCTTGCATGACATTCGATCTTTGAGTTGTTCTTTTTGTTGGCGAACCCTATGCGACTAACAAATATATACGAGCACTATATGTACCGACCGACCAACCGACCGATCCAACGATAAAGAGACAGATAAAAAGATCGACAAACAGACTATTCAAGCGACAATCGAAGACAAACAATCTAATCTAATGTTATTTATAAAAGCAATAAGTATTTGTTTGGCATCATCGTATAGCACACATGGACATAGACTGGATGGACATGCAAGACAGACCAGGCAGTCCAATAAACAAAAGGATGGACAGACAGACTATGCTAGACAGTGGGATATATGATGGAGGTAGCAACAACACATTGTACAATATGTGAAGAGAAGTTAGCCAAGTTGTAAATCGCCCACTCTAGCAAACTGCTGACATTTTTTCATAATTTGCGCTACAAGCATGACAATTGTCGTTGCTTGCATTTATTGTACAATATAAATATACTTATGTATATATATGTATACGAGTACACATATACCGCCACTGGGCCTGAGGAACGTTGTCGATGTCGTTATTGTTGCATTTGTTGAAGGTGTTGTTTGTGTTACTGCTGTTGTTGTTGTTAGTGTTATTGTGATTATTGTTCTTGTACTATGCCAACTTGCATCCGTTTAACCGAATAATAATAAATTTGTACTCATGGTTAGCTAGATCATTCAGATACAATTCAGATATAAATACAATAATACTTATAAATATGTACATACAAATATCTTCACATACTTATAAATGTAGTATGTACGTGTCTTATGTTCGCACCAAAATACATTTAAATATATAGACGATCAGACATACTAACGTGATCATATATCGCGTCTTAAATCCATATATATATATGTATATATATATATATATACATATATGTATGTACATGTAGTACCTATGAATATTCAAAAACGAAATTATAATTTATACTCATTTTTATTGAGCGTTTCTTACTCGAGGCAACCCCAATAACTGTTTTTTTATTACAGTTATTTTATGGCAACGGCAGTCATAGAGAGCCGCAAAATTAGCTTTGAAAATTTCGTAATCTTCGTTTATAAAACTAACTACATTTTGACTTAAGTACGTCTGGTATGCTCTGATCTGGTCTGGTCTGGACTGGTCTGGCGCAGTTAACGAGCTCACTTGCGGTTTCATTGCTGAACGATGAACGCCTCTGAAGATTCAACGCAAAAGGGGGAGGAAGTCATTTGTAGTCGCTTTTCAATTAAATGAAACTAAAGAAACTCTAAATTTAATCTTTGAAGCTATTTTAGTTCTCTTTCTTAAGTATTTACACACCAACATACATAAATATTAAATGAGAAAATATGTTCGCTACTTTTATACATTTTGTTTTGTTGTGAAGGCAACGGTTGAACAGAAAATAATAAAAAAAATATATATATATACTATATATTCTTTAGTTCCCGATAATGTCCATGTCCAGTCAACTCCTGAATAGGAGATGAAAACATAAAAGCGGATATAATAGCGTGGGGTTCGTTTACGGTTTACATGACGAAACATTGTTTCCTTTAATTTAATAAGAAATTAGACTTTTCACATTAAAAATGATATAGAAATATAAAAAAACTAACTTTGGCTATGCCGAAGTTGAAATACTCTTCACGTCCCTGCTAGTAGTCCGAGGGCCTTGAAAGGTTGGTGGATATAGATCAGGCACTTATGTTGTTCAAATTTCAGTTCCATAGTACGAAAAACAAAAAAGATTCTTTATTAAGAACTTTCATTTGGATCCCGGGTCCGAGGGTCTTGAAATTTATATGGTTGGTGGAGATCGGTCCGAAACTTATAGTGTTCACATTTTAAGTCGATAGTATGAAAAGCAAAAAAGTATTTCTAATAAGAATTTTCATTTGGATCCTGGTTTGTATCGGCTGATTCCGACAAATGTACGGTAAAAAGAAAGCTATGGTAAAAAGAAAGCTCCGTGTAAAATTTCATCTCTCTAGCTCAAAAACTGAGGGACTACCATCTGTTAATAGACTACTGTAAAATTTTGAGCACGCTTTGTCATTTAGTTTCTGTTTGAAAGCCATGGAAAGGAGACTACGTTGTTAATTTCATTCAGGTACTGTTTAAGTTTCCTTGAAAAGGGTAAAACGATCACCAGCGAATATTGTTCTGAGCTATTGGATAGATATGACATTGATTTTAAACAAAACGAACGCATTTGGAGAAGATAAAAGTGCTTTTCCACGAACACAAATGCCTTTCTTCAAGACCTTAAGAAAACGTATTGTTTATTTATTTATTATTACAGTTATTTATTAAATTGTAAAAACTTTACATAACTTAAAGGGGAGAACGCTGGCTGCTATGGCCTTCGGCTCAAGAAAACGTATTATTTGGGAGGATTATATAAAAAAAAAAATGCCTAACTAAATGTATCGAACTAGTACGATGAGAAATTCATTTTTTTTTTGTTTGCAAAAAAGAAATTGTCTCATTTACAAAGGCTCTGCTTCTCTAACTTCCCTCGTAATTAAAAGATTAAATCTCTCTAAATCTATACTTACAATTAAATCGTAGAATTTGTCTTTCTGTTTGTTTGTTGGATTCAAATTCGAAGTGTTATTTCATCAAAATCAACCTGCAGAATCGCTCGAAATTGGTTGATCAAATCTTCAATCTTCAAAGTTAACAAGTTCATTCTAGCTTCATTTACGATATCTTGAATACCAAAAAATAAAAAAAAAAATTTTTTTGTGTTAATGGGTTAAATTATTTTAACTAAAGTCTTTAGTTAAATATCTTCCGTCAAAAACTTAAGCAAGTTTAGGTTAATAGATTGTCAAAGTCATGTGATAAGTTTACTTGAATATTGAAAGAAGACTTATGTGATTTGTTTTGTAATATCTGATATATAATATTCAGAGTTCTCCAGTTACTGGAAGAAGTAGCATCCAATTAAAATTTACTACCATTTTATTTTCTAAAGCCAATTATTGATAAGCGTCAATTAATTTTTAATAGAAGCATAAAAGCTCACATTAGGTGGGCGATGGAGGTTACCGTGTCAGGAGTGGATTAAAGATTGCAGAAATACTAGAAGTGGGTTAATTTTTAATAATAATTAGAGCAGAAACTGTACTTTAGCAATGCACTATTTACGCGCTTATTATAAAATTATTTGAAGATGTTAATGTAAATAAAATATTTATAACCTTTTTCTTTTTTTTTCAATGATTATAGGCAGAGGGCCCTCCCGTTCAGGTCGAACCTGTTGACTTGAGTTTGCGTTCGCCCAGAGGTAAGTTCATCGATTGTTTATTTTATAAATCGAATAAACATTTTGTTGGCCATTAACACTTACTTTTTACCATAGTCAACAGCAATCAGCGCATCAAGTACAGGCACAAACATTAGCATATTTATATAAATCCAACCCATATCTCAGTAACTAATTAATCAATAAAACCCCTTCTACAATATTATTCAAAAAGAAATACTGATCTTTAATCGGTGGGCAGAGACGAACTAAAATTCAATTTGCATTTACTTGGCCCAAAACAAAGGGAACTGAAACGATACGAAATGAAATGAAACCACATAAGTTTTTACACTTGACCATCAATTGATGGATATTTGACCTTTGTGCAAGCGAGCTAATGATGTATGATGTGTGTGTGTGTGTGTATGTGTGTGTGTGTGTGTGTGTATGTATGTGTGTTTGTGTAAAATTAACAGAACCGCCCAAGTAAATTAATCGCTGAAGATGCTTGGTAAAGCACAACTTTTGCCGCCAGGGGGCAGCAGCGTAATTTAATTAAGAAGAAAGAAGGCGCTTCAAATGAGCCAACAGTGAATATGAACCGCTAACTCGTATGCCCGTCTCCTTAGCCCGTTACATTAGACACATTGGTCAATAATAATAATAATAATAATAATAATAATACCAGATACTTTTACCACACATTCATCTGAACTCTTTCGGTGTGTGTGTGCCAGTTACGAATATTAATCAATTAGGCATGATATTAGTCGAGACATCATTAATTTTGTCAATTGGGAAAATACACCTTTCGTTCAACGCTCCGCTCAATAATCGAAAAGAAGTAAAAACAGTTAAAAGAAGAATCTGAAAAAGAAATGTTAATGGTATGTGCTCGCTACCAGCGAAGATAATCATCAAGTTCAGTGTCCCCTTTCTTCTCCATCTTTCCACCTCTCTCTCTGTCACTCAGCATAGTTGTATCTACAGTCGCTAGTGTGTGTATGCGTAGCGAATGTGTTAAAAAGCGTTAAAAATTTTAAAACAAACGGCATATAATGGACGCTTAGTCTTAGCTTAATTTCAAGTTTAACGGTTGCTTGAACCGCTTCACCATGCATCACTTTATGGCCAACGCGGCGGCGACGACGACGACGACGGTTGAGCGGTCTGCCTCCCTTCGCTAGTTTACCGACCAAATTTAAAGTTCATAAATTATAAGCTTTAAATAATTACGAAATTAAAATCGGCAGCGTGTTGATGTTTTGTTTTGTTTTGCATTTTTTCTTAAATATTATTTTCTAACCAAAATAGATTAGTGAGCGGTTTAAACTGAAGCGTTTTACTACTTATTATTACACTTACTTAGTAAGTCTATGATAAGTAAGAAAGTAGTTGAAAATTCGAAAACCATTAAAAAAAAATATTCAACGGTAATTAAAGTTCTAAACTGCCAAATGCCTTATTTTTACCCATTGGCATTTCTCAATCGTTTTGTCACCGTTTTGCAGTGCTTAAGTGCTAAAGCCTTCAAGCAATGTTTTTCTTCCATCATCCTCGATCCACCATTCTATTTAAATTTTCATGGCGATAATTAGGAGGCATACTAAATACCCGAATTATTCGCTTTCTCTATTGCAGAATATTAATTTTGGCTTTAAGTCATATCTTTCATCCTCAATTATTGTATTTATAATAATATAACCTACATACATATAATAATATTTATAATATTAATTAGTAATAATTGTTATTTAAATTTTTTTTTTCTTTCTATTTTCATTTGTATAACTTAAGAAATGCGAAAGTTTATCATGCACAATTTATCACCTAATCTATCTATACATATTATAAAACAAAGTCCTCCTCCGTGTCTGTCTGTCTGTCTATTTAAACGTGATAAACTTAAAAACTACTGAACGGATTTTCATACTGTTTTCTCTAATGGACGGAGTCAGTCATGAGAAAGGAATCATTGGAAAAAGACTATTCGTAATCACACCAAAAGGAACACCCGAAATATCTAAATGCAATCGAAAAGGGTATGGTGTGCAAGTGAGATGTATATAAAGCTAAGAGAAACCTTTTAAAATCAATTAAGTCATCTTTGTCGAACATCTCATCAGGTCAACCAATCAGTAACCATTAATATTTTGGGAGAAGAGGCAGGACAACGAATGTTCCATTTCTCATTGTGCTTATACGATTTAGTAATCTAGGAGCTTACTGATTATCTTAAAAATTGGATTGATTTTTTTCGTTATTTATTGTGGAGAATTTAAAAACCACAGTTTGAATAAAAATTATAATCTATCCAATGTTATTTGATGACCCCAGTACCAGAGGATGATTATTTGGTAGTTTGTGGAGTCATTAGTTTCAGCTTAAATCACCCAATGCATTCTCAACTAATGAGTATGAATATTGGTTGTAAATGTATGGGGTGTTCATATCATACCATTCTAAAATGTGTATAATATCACTGATGTACCTGATGTAAGCAAGGACGTATACAATCCGTTTATCAGTCTGTTTTACAGGATAATTTATCATAGCGTTTTTCGTGATCGAACCAGTCAAAGTACACGCCTAAAGTTTTAAAGAAGATAATTCAAAACTTTTAGTGCAAATAGTTTAACAAATTAGAAGTGGATATAGGAAGGTTTGTTATTTGATTTAGATTGGACTGGAGATACTAATACTATATGATTTCTGGACTTACAAACTTATTACAGAAATCAATGTACCCTTCATTTTGTTGAATGTTTGAAACAGCGAATTTGGCGTCAACAAATATAAGTATGAATAGATAGATGAATGAGTGATTCAGTGAGTGTGAATTCCCACAAAATCTAATTGCAACTCTTTGGCTGTTGCCGCCCCTGCCTGCCGCAACTTGCTTTGACTGCCCTCGATTGCCTCTATGCGGCTGTCTAGTGATGGGAATTTCTATGGCGCAGCGGCTACAACTTGATTTATTTTGGCTTCCAAACCAGCCCATAAATAAAGCTGTTGAATCAGGCAGGCAACAACTCTAGCTAGAAAGCCACACCACGACAACATGCAGTAAGGCTGCAATGCCAACTACAATACAACAGCAACAATATCACAACACAACCAGAACCATCATCACTTCTCAGGGGCATAGGCTTTCAGGTTAAGTAGATGCTTCGACACGAGGGTCGCCCTGCCATCCGAACGCCCGCTTGCCTGTTTGATTCACTTTTTAATGTTTTTTCAATTCAGCTGAGTTGCGACCTCGGAAACGTCACGTCACCAACAGAAGATTACTAGAGTTGGCTAAACACTTAGCCACCAAACTATTGTAACTAAAAGCCATCGAATTGCCATTGAATGCGGCCAATTTTGATGAGATAGCGAGATACATGCTGCGATCTTTTGTATCTGTATCTATTGCTCTCGCTCAATATACCAAATGGATGCACGTTTTGTCATACCGTTGTTGTTCGTCATCATGATCATCATCTTTATACCTAAACGATGTGCATCTCTCGGGGCGTTTTAAATAAACTTGCAATTGGGATATGGGATTGGGCTTTGGGTAGTCAGGCAATTTCTTATTCAATTCTATGTCTATTTCCAACTTGGCACCAAGCCCAAACCTAAACCCAAATCAAAACAACACAAAACAAGTCAAAAGTCAAGCTGCCTCGTCGGGGCGGTGGCTGTGGTTATATTGGTAGATGGTGTTGATATTGGAATCCGTAGCTGGTGCGAAAATGGTAAGCAGAATCATATTCTTTTCATCCACAACTTGCCTTTGAAAACAACAATGGCAGCGGGTGCTGAGCAGCCGTGGCGCTATTCCAATAATACAATATCTAATGGACTGAATACTGCTTTGATGCATATTAATTAAATATCCTTTTTTTTTTAATTGTCAAAAAATTTGATGAATAAAGAGAAATGTTTATTAAATTGAAGTGTTTTTGACGCATGCGTACATGGCTTGGAGGCGAATTGTTTGCTGTTTAACACAAAAACGACATACTGAGATCAGTTGCTAAATATTGGTGTTGTAGTTGTTTTGACTGAGTGACTGCCTTTTGAGGTTATGTGAAAGGTCAAGTTCGTGATCGCATTCAAACATTTTTGCCAACCACTCATCTTGCTGCGAAGATCGTTGAGGAAACACAAGAAGACGAATATAAGGAGAAGACTTTGGAGATAGATAGAGGCGAACACACTAAACCGACAAATATACACATACAGAGGGAGAGACGTTTGCTGGGATGAATAAAAACAACAACGATGACGATAATGATGACGATGACGACGACAACGACGACGACGATGAAAAAGAAAAATTGAAGATGAGCGTGCCACCACCACGCCACGATTCTTCCATTCCTAGATAAATTTGGCTTATTGCAACTCGTCTCGGCTTTTTCAATGTGCGTCCGCCGCCTACACTTCCTCTAACCCTCCTATTATTCTCCTTCCTGCCTACAGCCTTTCCTTTGCCAAAAATTGAGTGAATGTAAACTTATGCTTTACTTGTTGTTGCTATTGTTGCTATTGCTGTTGCTGATGCTGTTGTTTTTGATGTTGTTATTGTTGTTTGTGTGTTGTATGCAACGTTGTCATAGTAATTTTTCCGCACCATAACATAGCAACCGCGTCAGCAGTATCTACAACGGCAACATCGACTAAAGCTGAAGATGATGATGACACTGGAGACACGTTGTCTCTAGCAATCGTGAAACTGACACACCAAAAACCAACATCGCACAGTCACATCTTCCCAGCTTCCCAGCCAAAAGCAAAGCCAAAGCCAAACAAAACCAAACCTAACCAACCCAAGCCAAGCCAAGTCAAGTCAAGCCAAAGTAGATCCACGCTTTCGTGAGCAAACAATTCGAGAGCTGACAAAAGTGCTGTGCAATAACATGTTAACGAATTCCGTATTCCAGTCGTCACCGCTGCATTAGTCGCTCCACACAATGCCTTTCTAACGATCACTCAAAAGTACAATAACTAAACCAGTTACAATTCCTTCTGACATCATCTCATCCAACGAATCCGTGGTTTCCAAACCCACATTTGTTGTTTCACTGCAAATCATAAGCCATCAAACGTTTTCTTCACATAGTAGATAATCGATCGATATGTAGATGCTCTATCTACACTGAACTCTGATCCTGTCTGCAACAACAGATCCAGTTATTTTAATTGTTATCAATGCAATGCACTACTAACCACCTTATTTCACTCCTCTTCATGTGTACTTCATAAATGAATGGTAAATTAGCAAATCATTGGTATATATCAAAGGAAAATTTCCAATAAGAAAATAAAAAAAATTATGCTGCACAATATATTGTAAAAAAGATTAAAGATTGTTGCATGCCAAAGTTCGATTTATTTATTGTAATTCAATATTTTGCATTTTTAATGTATTGAAGTGAGTGATATTTCAGGTAAAGTCACAATGTAGTATGATCACTGCAATATTAGTACATATATCAAATTGACTACATTTTAATTGACTAGATAGATAAGCTTTTCAGTGAAATTTATCACATTTTTGGAAGAAAAAAAAAATAATAAGTACAAATAATTGGTACGAACTTAGTGAATTTATATACTTGTCACATTTCGATTACATACCTAAAAATGTATTTGAAATAGATTAGATTGGAATTAAAACTATTCTTTTACACAAATTTATTTATATTTGTAAGTATTAAAGGAATTGATATACGAGAAGAACATCAAATGACTTTGATATCTCATTCAAAGAATTGCCAAATTTTTTCATTTTAGATGACAATATTCTTAGGAGAGATCACATTTCTTTGAAACCAGTTCGCAACTTCCTTAATACTTAGTCCTGACATAAATACGTTTGATAGACTATGCATTGGTCTGGAATTTAAAAAGTTAATGCAACATTAACCTTCTACTTGTAATGACTTCCCTCAGAAAGGTCCTTACCAAGAGTTGGTTCATAGATTACAAGTACATACCCGTAATATATCAAGAATTTGATATATTTTAATGGTACCTCATTGACAAAACCCAATCAGTGCTACATTCTCTCTCATACACGATCCTTATGCATTGGTTTGTTCGTTTGTTCTTAGTGTACGAGTATTTCTAGTTGGTTTGGTTTAATTTGGTTTTGTTTGATTTTATAAACATTTCGAAATGCATATTCATGGTTTTTTATTAGTGCAATATCTTGTTACTATTTGCTTCATATTCGTTCGCATTTTATTATTACTAGCAGCAGCGTGCAGCGTTAAACTAAAAAGACAAAATCTACAAATAAAAAACAAAAACAATTCACAAACAAAAAAACAAAAAATCTAGAAACACAATAAGCCGCCACACGCCAATAAACAGAGCAGCCGGGTCTATTGACAATGACTACCTACCTACCTTCATTCCCAGTATGTACAATTTGCAAAGTGTGTGTCTGTGTATGTGTATTTGCGTCCGAAACAGAGCATTGATTACAAAATTGTGAAAAATTTGTCTTCAAGTGCCTTGTTTTATTCGGTAAGTGTCTCATGGCGACTACTCGTATGAGTTAAAAACTTGCTTGGAACTTGTAGGAACATAATCACAACAAAACTGTTACCATATTACCAATTTCCATTGTTTTCATCGTTAACAAAGTACTGCTGAAACCGAATGCCATATTCATAGCTAACCAAGAAGAGAAGAGCCCGGCTATGGTGCCGCTGCTGGACTCCAATTCCAATTCCAACTATAACTCCGACTCCAAACAATGTGTGAATATGTGAGCAAAACGAAGCATCAGTACTTTTGCCACATGGCCACATGTTTAACGAAGGTTTCTTTTTATGGTTTTCCATGAAATGAATTGTACATTAAATTTAAAGAGAAGTTCGTTACCTTTGAAGAGGTATGGGGAAATCCCTTAAACCGGGTACATTTAATAAGTTATTGTAGATCAGTAGTCTTAAATTTTATAATACGAGTACAATGCAATAATTAAATAATTGATATAAATATATTCAGAATTGTTAGAAATTTACAATTTCTGTGGAATCTTAAAATCCCGGGGTTTAAACTCAGGTATTGGATATTAATGTACTATGGAATATTTATAACAAATATTGTTTTATCGTTAATTTATTTGACATTGTTTCTCAAGTACACTATGTAGATAGTTAATGTTATGGAAAATATGAAAATGTTTACCATATAATGGAGTATACAGATTTTGTAATAGAAATCTTCTTCCTAAAATTAGAATGATGCGAAATACATATATACATCATACATATTGTTTATAGTACTAGTTATACAACTTTAAAATGATTAATTGCTTTATTTCTTCAACGAGTAACTCGAAATTTTAAATACTTACAACAAAAAAAATTGTGAATCAGAATGATTGGATCACTGACTATAACATATAGTAAGTACGATATGAATATTTACAATAACATTATTATATATTAATTATGTGGAATAACTGAATGATACAATCGTACGAAAAGGTATTAAATTTTCGGTGGAATTGAAGTTTTTGTTTAATTTTATTTTTGGACTTTTACAGTTTTAGTTCAGTTCAGTGTAGTTCCGAGGTCTCTTCATTTTGTCAGTACTTTTTACGAGTAATATTGTGATTGTTGCTGTTGTTGTTATTATTGCACTGGTTTTTAGCCTTTCAAATATTCCATTTATATAAGGAAATTATGTGCAAAAACGTCCAAACGACATACGACATCGTATTATGTACATATGTACGAGTTCTCAGTACCACAAGAAGTTAAGTCAATGCTAATGTTAGAGATATGGCAAAGACGAAGCAGAAAGAGAAGCAGCAGCAGCAGCAGCAACAGTTGTAGTTGCAGTTGCAACAACAACAACAATAGTAAGCACGAGCAACATGTAGTGAGCTGTGAAAGAATTCTTTTCGAAACAGCCGAAAACAGAGTCGTGCAGACAGCACCCGCGCATAAATGGATTCGTGTTTGCACTGCATAATGTAGGTTGATTACCTCGCATTCTCTTCCTTTCTGCGATCTACGTGTGTAAGACCATCACCTTCTCCGTCATCATCTATGGTATTGTTAGTCTTGTCGTCGTTGTCGTTGTTGTTTGGTGATCTTTGAGCAATTGTGAGTCATGGCCTGTGCCGCTGCATCCAACATCCTTTGCATTGCTTTGACTTGCCTTTACTGGACTTAACTTGACTAAGAGTTGGTCTCTCACATTCGTTACATTTAACCTAACATCCTAACCAAAATTAGTCTATAAGATTTCTTTACGGTTGTTGTCGGCCAGCTTGTTTGTCTGTCTGTCTGTCTGTTTGTGGACCGGTCGGTTGAACGGTCTGTTGTAGTTGTTCTTTCTACAAATTAACGCCAATTTCGTATCACGTTATTAATAGTAACCATTAAATCGTACAATGCGGCGTATGATCATTATCTAAGACTAGCCAGCCTCAGAAAATCTAACACGCAGGCCACACTTTAAGGCTCTTGTTTTTTTGTTTTTGCACATACATACATACAATTTGATCAGACGACCAATCGGCCAATCGACCAACACTAACAACATCAGCACCAGCACCAGCACCATCACTAACAACAATAACAGTAGCCGACAAGGCAAGGAGCATATCGATTGTAACTAAGTACTTACAAGCATACTAAGTACGAGTATATGTATGTATGTACGTATGTTTGTCTACACGTATGTTTGAATCTATCTATACCATATCTATTTTACTGCTTTTGCAGTTAGTGGACATTAGCGATATGTTTGTTGGCCAAGTTATTGTAGATTACTGAAACCAGGCTGAGATTTGTGTTTTGTTTAGTTCGATGACTCCAGGTGCAAGTTTTGTTTTGTGCTCGAAACTAACCTTAATTATCTGGGAACCCTCTTCTTCAGTTTCGTCGGCAGCTTCTGTTGCTATGACTTGAAACTAACAGCTGGTTGAATGCTAAAACTAAACAAAATAAAATCCAAACTGAAACTTTTACTCCTCTTTCTGTATTACAATTTGAAACGATATGCATAAGCACATTGTTGACTCCTTAACTGATTTTGGACGCCCACACGCTGTTTGCGGGTTATTTATTGCCAAACTAATTGTGTGCTCAGGATCTGAATGATAATCAGCGAATGGACAAGAACTAGCAGAACTACTAAGAAATCCTCCTCACATACAAACATGTGTATGTAATTAAATTATTGCAAATATCATTCTTAGTAGTAAGTATGTTATGTTATTGTCTTTGTCTTCACTTAACAATAAACATGGAACTCGCTTGGCAATTGTCAAAAATGTATCTGTGTATCTGCTGCTAGTGCGACGACAAGATAAACAAATCCGGATAATGTCATGTACAATGTCATATGTTTGCATTACTGTTGCCACTTGACAAGCGGTCGATGTTTCTTTTTTTGCTTTTGTACTGTGATTTTTAATTTATTTCACTTTGATACAAATAGCATCAGCATCAGCAACGGCAGCAGCAAAGAAAAAATTGTAGTTATCGAAATGCATGCAACGCCATAATCTGGAGCAATATCTCATGCTCACATTTGGCGAGCGTCAATTTTGTCTTTGGCTGAAGCCGAACAAAACAAAAATCAAAACTAAACAAAAACAAAAACAAAAAATAACAAATACTACAAGCAAAAATCGTTCTTATCGATTACACCTGAGACCTCAATCAATAAATTGATTGTTAGCGATCAGTTTAAGCCAGATTGCAGTCAAGTTGTGCGCGCTCGACAGAGACTAAAACAAACAGACAGACAAACATACGGACAGACGGACGGACGGATGGATGGATGGACAGAGGGAGGGAAGGACGGAAGGACCGAGAGACGGCTGGGCCAAGTTAAGGAGTCGTCAACATGTTAAGACGAGAGCCAATGCCAAGCGTTTTGTGTATTGCATACAAAAGTGAGATATACAGACAGTCAGACAAACAGACGGACATAAAAACCGTCAGTCGGTCTCCGCTTATGTTCAAGCGATAAGCGGATCGAAGTGGACTGCATCGACTGAGTGAGCTTAACTTTACTCAGTGCCCATCTCCCGTCGCCCTGGCCAATGATTGCTATTCATAGGTTGCAATGCATCGATGTTTTGTTATTTGATCGAGTTATGTGATATTGATATTCGATACCATTCATTCGATTGGTATCGATGTTAGGTTGGAAGAGGTGCGGTGCGGTGCGGTGCGGTGCGGTGCGGTGCGGTGCAGTGCGGCGCGGTGAGGTAATGCAAGACAGTAACGGCAGCAGTAAGAAAGACTGCCCATAAAGCAAGATTTGTGTAAATGTCAGGTGGTAATAGTGACACTGCATGCCACTTGATTGGATTCGGGTTTCGATCTAAATGATTAAACGATCAATGATGGCAGGGGAAAAAGGGAATGGAAGGAAATCAACTAGACAAAAATAATATCACAAGGTTTTTTTCCTTGTTTTCTTATTTGGTTCTTTTTATTTAGTTACAATATTTATTTAACATTTCTTTAATTGGCTTATTTGCACGTTCTTTGTCCATTATTCGTTCTGTCAAACTTCAATGAATTCAAAAATATGCGAATGCAACAACACGACGTATGAGTAATCACTATGATGCTGCATTTTTGTATGGATTACAATAGTTAAAGCCAAGTTTCCTTCCGATTCATGCAAATAGAAGTCAATAAAGAATAATTTTAATTTGACACAATAATATTGACAATACCAATTCCAATACCAATGCCACTTATATTAACGATTTATCGATTTTACAAT
The DNA here is from genome assembly GCA_035041805.1 of Amiota mariae. Lineage (NCBI taxonomy): Eukaryota > Metazoa > Arthropoda > Insecta > Diptera > Drosophilidae > Amiota > Amiota mariae. Next base: position 2,098,827 of record JAWNKV010000287.1, read on the forward strand.
AGTTTAATTTTTTTTTTTTTTAATATCGATCTTATGTCTATATACTTAGTAATGGAATACTTTGTCTATTCCAGAATGTAATGGAAAGAGAGGGTGGGTGTGAAGTGGGTTCTCTAGGAGTAGGGAGGTAAAGAATAAAACTTAGATATAATCAGAATGCACCAAACTAGTAAATAAAGACCAACAAAATAATAAAAATAGAACGTGGGAATTATTGCGCTTGTAAATATTGTAAACGATTTTTATTTTATTTTTTGTTGCTCGATTTTATTTCATTTTTCACCTCAGTCAATTTTTGTTTTTGTTTTCTTTTATTTTTTCTTTTTTGGAAGAAAACCTTTTGAAGGTTGATTGTGAAAGTCACGTTTGCTGTCGACGATCTTCAATAGCATCAGCATCGGCATCAGCCTTAGCATCGAAATCAGTTTTGTCGACAACGCTGTCAACTTCTTTTTAGTTTAGTTTCTTCAATGACTTTGCCTTTGCCTTTTTGTTAATGTCTTCTGTTAGATGCTGCTCCTCTATAAAGTTATTTGTCTGTCTGTCTGTCTGACTGTCTATCTGTCTTTCTTTGGATGTCTGTCTGTCTTTCTTTAGGTGGATATATTGAGTGTCACTCTTGGTGTGGCTCTTAGAATTGTGTGTAAGTGAGTGAGTATTGTTGTGAAATATAGTAGATGAATTTTCAATCGTCACTCTATACTTTGGAGCGTATCATTTTGACTGCTGTGCGGGCCAATTTGAAATATCAAAACCAAAAATATATACAAAATACTACATCTATTATATTGTACAGCAACAATAACAATAGCAACAGCAGAACAAAAACAAATTGGCAATTTGTGATGATTATTACGTGAGCATAGTTGTGCGAATCATTTGTGCAAAAGCTAAAAAACTTTGATATGCACCGACTGTTGTTGCCGTCAAATATAACACACCTCGAACGAACGAAAAGGTACTAGGAATGTATCTAGATATATATTACATAGTAGATTCATAAGAAATAAGTATTGCGAAATTGTCGCTTGCCGTCGATGACGACGAGTGACAAGGCAGAGAGAAGAACGGAGAGACACACCCGCCGACCATCGGCAAGAGACACAAAGTCTGTCACATACTAAATATATGATAGACAACCGTGCACAAGCGTTTTTACAAATCGCTTTGCGCTTCACTTCACTTTACTGTATTTTACTTTGTACACTCCAACACCCCTATCCCCAACACCACTTCCATCTCATCCACAACATATCACAACATACAATAGAAGTAGTAAATATAAGCGGCTCCCACACATCATTCGTCGAAATCTTACTAAAGTATTTCTCTTTCAATCCGTCGGATTGTCTATCAAATTGACTCGGTGAATTTGTTGTTTCTTTGTCTGATTAAAGTTCTTCGCTTTGCATCGCTTTTTGTTGCAATATGCAACTTAATGTATCTCTGCCTGTCAATTTGTCTATTGTGTGTCTCTCTGACTCTCTGATATAAGTATCAGTTGCAGACCCAATCCAATCCGATCCGATACGTTCCCATCCCATCTCATTCCATGCTATTCCATAGTAATCTGACATGACATCCACACCCAACTTCCGAATGCGAAACGACAATTTAATGATCTTACTGATGGCTTTCGGGGTGTAGTTGCTACGAAGAGGTATTTAATTTTCAGCAATAATTTAGCACGGCAACAATGAGGGCGTAAGTTGTCACTTGAATTCAAGACGTGACAACATCAACAATAATAATAACAACAACAATAACAACAGTCACAGTAACAGCAACATCAATAACAGAAAGCGGAAGTGTTTCAGCTGTTCTGCGATTTTAAGAGGTACAACTAAGATTAAATACCCATGTAGCATGAAACTCGCATGTTGTGCTACATCATAATAGATTTTTATACTCTTCAATTTGAAATGCAAAAACATGTTCATGTTATGTCGTTGATGGTTCCTTCCGTTCAAAATTGTCAAATTGTAATCAAAAACGCAACACAAAACATGCCACCATCACTATCCCCAACCACCACCATCATCGCTAGCCACCATCATCAGCAACAGCATCATGCATTAACAAGAACAATATCAGCAATACCCACCACTTGTTGCTGTTGCTATTGCTGTTGCAATGACTTCTTGTATTTTTATTATTATTTGAACAAAGTTGAAAGGATTTCAATTGAAAGAGAGCAAAGCAAGCATGACTTCCATCATTCAATTGATCAAATTCACAAAACTTTTGTATCCAAGTCGCCTTGGCGCTTGTCGTTGCTACTACTTCATGTTTGGTGTTTAATGTTGCTGTTCATCTTGTTGTTGCTGTTGACGTTGTTGGTTGAAATTCGACGATGATGCCACTCACTCACTCAGTCACTCACTCACTAACTCGCATTTGATTATGAAAATTGTCGAACAAACAGAGTGTCCGTTGGACGGACGGACGACGGAAGGTAGTAGACAGAAGTTGTACGCGCCGCGCATGCGCACAAAGTGAATCGATAAAAATAATTGGTTACCGCTCGCTTCTACTTTTGCGACAGAATTCACATTTCGTTGATGTTTTTCTGAAGTTGAAGCTTTGATGTCGCCAGCCACATGCCAGTAGCAGCCAATCTCAATGGTACTGGCGCTGCCACAGCCACTGGAACTGGCACTGGCGTCCAATATATTGGCGCACATTCAGCTACATGCGGATAACACAACAACACAACGATTTTTGAAGAACAAGTTGCGTTTTCCCACGATCATTTTCAATTTTTGTTATTGCTTTTCCTTCTTTTTCGTATGTATTTTTATCATTTTTTTTTTTTTTTTTTTGTTTATGTGGTTTTTTTGCTTAACTTGGTTTTTATGGCATGAAAATTTGAGAAATTCAACACATTTTGTTTTGATTTTAGCCTAATTTGATTAAAATGGAGTTTTACATGCGAGTCTTGATTTAATTAAAATTTTTACAAAACGAAATGTTCACTATTGATTTATCGAAGATTTAATTTCCTTTAGCTCAGTTCAGTTCAGTTAGTATATGATAGAGATGAACCAGACATCCGGATAGTAAACAAGTATACGGCCGGATACCGGATTTCAAAACAAGCTACGTTTAAGCTTAAGAGGCGCTTTATTTAATTCATGTAACAAATGAAATAATTATTTTTTATTGCAGAATAAATAATAATTAGTACTCGTACTATACTGATTGCAAATTTTGATGAATGAATACCAATTTCTCTGCATTAAGAGGCAATAAACGGTTTTGCTAGTCTTCGTATACAAGACCTGCTTCTGAAAAATTCTTTCGCTGTGTACGCTGCTGCAGGACGCTGAAAGATAAATTCTAGCAAACTAATCCTGCCGACTCTGTCTCTTGACATCGAAGGACCTTAGAAAAATATGTCACTGGAAATAATTCAAAATTTTGTAAAATCAATTCTTGTGCGTTTGCAAAAGGTCATCGACGTGAAGGGAGGGTTTATTTTAATCGTGCTGTTATTCTTCAGTTCTCATAAGTTTTTGCTTTTCTCCTCCTTTTTCTGAGTAACAATGTGTTGTCAAAATACTTTTGTCCACCATAGTATGTTTTTAATAGTATTTTATAAGACAATGAAACTCTAACTTGGCTCAAGAATGAAAAGGCTCGATGCAACAATTGGCTATTTTCGTACAGTTATCCGGCGGCCGGAACTATCCGTTTCATGTCTAGTATATGACTGTAATAATAATAGTACAATATTTTATTACAGTAGTCTTGGAGGTAATGCCCAGGTACTGAGTACTACTAGTATAAATTGTGATTGAGTCTCGGACTGAATTCCAAATAGATCGAACTACATATAATATAATCAATATGACTTTGTTTACATACAATTATTTCCTATGAAATAGTGCATAGTACATCAGTCTGTAATTTTTGTACATTTTGTTTAAACTCCTTTTCAATAATCTTAACTATTTTGTTATGGAAATTTAAATGTTTATTAAAATGAATTAATTTTTTTTTAAAATTTATTTCTTTATTTGCAACTCTCCCAAAGTGGAGAACCAACAAATGTTATGATACCGTTGACACCTGCAGGTCTCTGTGAATAACAGAGTGGCGGACATACCATTCAATTTTGACAATCCTCCTTAAAAGCTTGGACTGGAAACATTGTATGATTTAGACGTTTGATTTTGAGGTTGTTCCCCAGAGTTCAATATCATAAATCCAGTTTGGATTGGCTTAAGAATGCTTTTATACAGAAGGAGCTTATGTTTTGTACTAAGCTTTGAATTGTACCAGCTCATCGTGAATTGTTTGGGATTCAGCAATTTCCTTTTGTTTCTAATGTGGGTTTTCCAGGTCAACCACCTATCAAGTGTCAATTCCAGATACTTGGCTAAGGTATACATGGGTATTTTGTTTCCGCTTAGCTGGACCGAGGGGCATGATGTATGCCTAAGAGTGAATGTCACATGTGTGGATTTGTCAGCATTTACGCCTATGTTCCACCTCTTAAGCCATGGCACCATTATGCTCAGCTGGTTCTGCAAAATTGATGAAGCAGCGGCTGGGTCAGAATGAGACACCAGGAGGGCTGTGTCATCAGCGTTTGTAGCTATCGGCATGTTGTCAACATTTAGAGTCGGGAGGTCAGAAGTATAAAGCATGTAGAGTATTGGCCCTAAGACACTGCCTTGTCGCACATCACCTCTGATTTGTTTTTTTTCCGACTCCATATCTTCAGAAGTGGCATAAAAAGTCCTCTTATCAACAGATAATATGAGTATGGTGCTGGAAGGAGCTACTTCAGTTTATATAGCAATCCTGGGTTTTGTTCTTTGTCAAATCGACAAAGGATGCTGAGCAGTATTCTTTGCACTCAAATGATTCAATTATGAGTTGGACTACTTTACGGATACGTCTTCTACGAAGTGTAGGGCAGTCACAAAGGAGATGTTGAATACTCTCTGATTCTTCTTCATCTTCACAGCTTCGACAGAAATCTTAATATGGACCATCAGCCCAATTGTGCAGTGCCCTGTTAAGACTGCAGTCATCATCCGAATCCTTTTCTTATGAAAGTGTAGGAGCTCGGCGATCCCTTTGGTTGGTAGCAACGTCAGAGTGTCCTAGAAACAATACAAGCAAGTTCATTTGCCCACCTACTGTCTGCTACTTGAAAAAATGTCTTGTATTGGTCTATGAATAACAGCAACAGCTAAAAAGCTAAGCATTGCCGAACGTTTTCTGGCACACTCATCCACCCATCTCGTTAGCTGTATACATCTGCCTGGTACAGGCTGCATCAGTTCGGCAGACGGTACGATAGCTGAGCTTTTAACTCTTCTGACAAGATACCCGAACCCGTACCCTCCTCCGTCTTGGAGCATTCTGTATAGATTGAACACAGTAGTCACATTCTCCCCCAACAGCCTGTAACCCTACTTCTTGTGGGATGGTGCTGTAGCCCACTACACATAGTTTTAGAAGATATAGTTCTCAGAGTCTAACGGCGTTTCTTGCCGCTGTATACTTGAGAAAAGTGCCTACCGGTATTAGATTAAGAAAGATTCATGAAAGAAATGTAATCATTTTTGAAGCGTATGAAAAACAATTTAGAACATGCGAGATGAATCAAGCTGGCAATTAAAAGCGGACAATCCATAAAAGAAGGTTATGCTTTCAATCTGGTGCTGTTGCAACGTATCAGTTTTCTATAACCTGCTACCAAAGAACAAAAAAATTAATTTCGATTACTTTTGAAAGTATGGAGTCAGCGACCAAAAATACTTTCTGTGAAGATATCAACCAGATATACGTCTTTATAAAAATAGGAGAACCCTTCTAACCACCCAGTTTCAATGAAGAAAATATTTTAAAAAATTTGAAACGCAATTTGTTGTTACCATTAATGTCAAAAAGTATTTAATTTAATTTAATGTAATAATATCTTACATAAATATTATTTAATACTAAAAGTAACGTAAATAAATTAAAAAATTACAAAATCGAAAAAAAAACATATCTCGAAAACTATGAGAGATAGATTTCTTGTATACTTTTTTCGAGTTCAACGCTCCCAAGAACCTTAAATCGCGGCGCCCCGTATATCGTAATCTACCCAATTTAGTTTTTAATATTAAGATTTGTTTATTGATGATTAGTGATTAACGTCACTTCATCGTCATCGCCTTCTTGTCAACTGCACACTCTTTCTTGATTGAACTTGATAAAACCATTCACTTTGCCCAGTTCATTAGGAAGACATTAAAATAACAGCAACAATATAAACAAATAATAACTGACATTTCTACTTTCTTTAAAAGTTAATTAGTAATATTTATGCCAATGAGATGCGTTTGGGAGCATGACTTGCAGCAAACAAAGAGCGTAAAATGCAAACTGTTTCTCCAACTCCGTTCACGTCATTACCGCCTTCATACAGATTTTAAGCACTTCACACTTTTCTGCTGAAATGCATTATCTGGGTAAAATATGAAATTGCAACTATGGGAAAATCTACATACACGAATGCTGTGCTGCACAGAATTACTTGCTGCTGGCAGCATCTTTAGCGCGCATTCAGTAAGACGCTTGGCGAAATTAAACCACGCATGCGCAGTGTTCAACAGAGTTCGCTTCGCTACGAGCTTAGCCGACTGCTTCACTTTTGTAGATGCGATGGCACCGATAAAGCACCTTAAAGTCCCAGCATGGGATCGACAGCGTTTTTTATTGAGCTCCATGTCTCGAAGTGCTGCTCCGTGATTTCTTTCGTTGACGTTCGACTGTCCGCGGTCGACTGCTTTGCTAAAAATACTGCGCAACAATACAAAGCAGTTAAGTTGCTTTTCTTTCTCTATGCCATAATTACGAAACGTAAAAATTGCGCGTAATAATTGTACGAAAACCCAAAATAAAGTGATATAATACCATATAGTACAATAAAACTATTGTAGCTTAGATGCAAAAGTAATTAGTACGAGTCTATATATTATAATAAACGATGGGTAATTGGTATATGTGTCCTAGGTTGAAAGTTGTCTGATATTTCCAGTGCAACGCCCGTTTAAGCCGCCTATAAGGTTTAAACAGAAACGACTTTCTATTACATGACAAGAAAGATTTTTTTATGGAAATGTCTTAGGTATCACCGGCAAAACTCAGAGGGTCACGTAATCTGCTAAGCTACATCATGACAAGATCAATCTATTCCTCCTTACGTCGATCTACAAAAACGCTTTGGATGGTTCTAATGAAACTTGATGCAAACTACTCCCTTAGTTTTTGAGCTAGAAAACGGCAATTTTGCACGAATCTTTCTTTTCACCATACGTTATACTATATCATCGTAGTATATCGTTGGAATCAGTCGCATCGGACTACTAGGACGGGTAGCTCGCATACAAACCCAGAGTCAAATTCATCTTCTTAATATAAAAACTTTTTGTGTTTTTGTAACATAGAACTGAAATTTAGATACCTAATTTGGACAGATACCTAATCTGATTATCATCATATCCATTAACTATGTAAATTTCAAGACGTTCGGATTACTAGGAGGGGTACCTCCCATATAAAACTAGAACAGTAATCAGAAGATATAAAAGGTGCTTGAAGAGCATTACAACTTTATCATAGCCAAAATTATTCTTCTTTAAAAAATATTAATGGTAATTAATTGCAAATCAAGGAGATTCAAGTGATGTAATTGTATGGGGTTTCTTTTGGAACTGGGAGATACAAGTAGTGTTAAGTTCTGAATACTCCTTTAATAGATGTTCTTTCGTCAGTCCCTTAAAAGATTTAAATTCAGACCTAAAAAAGAAACTCTATTAAGACATATCTAATATTTGGAGTAATAAAAAAGTACAAGCTATGATGTCGGTATCTTTTTAAGACATTCGTGGTGTACCCCAAAAGTGTCCGACTCGCATTTATAAAACTGTCTATATGATTTCAAAAGCTTCTGCACTGCTGTTATGAGTGTAAAGAATTGATAACAAAGTCTGAAATAGAAAGTTTTACACACTGCAAGTAAAGTATCTCATCCGGTCGGTAACTACGGCAGGCAGTGAGTTCTTGAATAGTCAGTGGTTACCCTCGTACTCCAATTGTCAAGGTAGAAAATAGACAATGTATATGTGATTTGAGAAATCTAATGACTTCTATATGCGAGCAATAAACACAAACATTAATGGGCGTTTACTAGCCAATCATATACAATATACAATACTTATACATACTTACGTATCTATATACAATACATATTTAGACTATACGTGTATTGATACAGTTGATTGTCTGGGCCAATGAAATCGGTTTAATTAATAATAACAACAACAACAACAACAACAACAACAATAAATATGTATATCAAAACAACAACAGCAGCAACAGTAACAACAATCACAACAACGACAAATTGTCCATTTTGTGCACAAATTAAGTTAACGCTGCCAAATTAGAGTAAAATTTATCGCTTATTTGGATGTTGGCCGTGTCCAACAACATAACAAGTAGCCAACGACTTCGACGACGATAAAGCAAACTACAATAACAAACTAAACCAGGCTAGGCTAGGCTAGACCCGCCCGACCCGGACTAACCACACTGGATCAGGCGAATTCAACATATTGTACTAATAGGCAACTTTGTTAGGCCGTCAGTCTTCTCGTGCTCTTAATTAAGTCTTTACTCGCTCAAAATGCCGAACAATATTAGAGCGAGCTATTAAATCGGCTTGGTCACGGTTATTGTTGTTGTCGCTGTTGTTGTTGTTGCCACACTTAAATAAATCTAAAACGATTGCTACAGCACCCACCCGACCGATTGCCCACCATCAGACTATCTGCCTGTCTGTCTGTCAGTCCATAAGTCTCTTTTTTGTCTGCGCATTGGCGAGCGCCAATAAAAGATCGCAGCTTGCTGATTTGACAGGTGAACAATTTGGGTTGGGCACGGCCGTTGCCGATGGTTGGAAGCCGCTGATTGCTACAACTACAAAACCACACAAACAAAATACTTAACAACGGCACATGGTTTATTGATATCCATTGCATGGACCCGTGTACTGTATATATATATATATACATGTATTGCTTTGTGATACAAAAAGTATGTAACTTTTAATAGTGTCGACTCATAGAAAAAGTGCCACCCACATACATATTCGCCTTCAACTTCTGTTTTAATTGCTGTTGTATTACTTATAGAATGTTGGTTGTAATTTTTAACTACTAAATGGTGGCGACAATTTAATTTACTTGTTTTACTATGTGAGTTCTTGATACTCAATATGATCTGCAATCAATCTGTGTCGACTACATATGAAACTCGACTTGTGCACTTATTTATGTATTTAGAAATGTCATTCAACGGAGTAAGAATTGATTTACATCGTTTGGCATGTGATTGATGCCAACCTCGATTGGCTAACTGAATGACTGACTAACAGAGCGACTGTGATATGGCGTCTACTTGTAGAGACTATAAATAATCCTCCAATCGAAGGTATTGTCGAATACCTTCTCCTATTGCCATCTTGTACAAGGTCAGTTGATAAAAAATGAAAAACGAAAGCTTGTTTTATGGATCGGATATAAACAAAGATAATAAATGCTATGTCATGCTGCGCTCTGTTGCTGGGCCACACTATGTGTATTTACCGTTAACAAGTAGATAGAGAAACAGACAGACAGACTGAAAGACAGTTCAAGATATAGTTCAAGAGAGGGTAAGAGATATAAAGTGGGAGGTAGATAAAAAAGATCAGACCCTTTAACTGCTATTTGAGTTGGCTTTGCCTGTCGAACTGTGCAGTTTATTTAGTTCTAAACTTGGTTGAATTTGGCTCCCATAATTTGTTTGTCTTGTGGCGTCGTTGTTTCTAGTGTCAAACTTTCAGCTTTCGACTGCCGTTAAGTGAGCACGAGAGATCGACTAAGTGAGTAAGTAAACGAGAGAGGGTGATTGAACGTGAGACTGGAAAGGAGACAGCGGGCGTTAACGATCCTCCTTTCCTTGGGTACACTTATATATTGACATTAAATGAAATAATCTGCGATGATTGTGCATTAGTCGTAGGTAATAGCTCTAGACCAAGCCAAGCCAAACCAAAACCTAACCAAACCAGACATAGTCTTGATCTCACTCGCTTGTCCCAGCAACAGTCGTCGTCGTCGTCATCGTTGTCGTAGTAGTTGGTTTCTGCTTCATTTATTCGTGGTTCCCATGGCATGATTTTGCATGAAATAATGTAGCAGCGACAGTAAAAATAGAAAAGACAGATCCAGAAGAAGAAGAAACAGAAGAGGCGCAAACGTAGAACTATAAGATCTAGCAGCAGCAGCAAAAGTAGCAGCAGCAACAACGCCGTGTCGCTCAATGATTCTCTGTTCCATTTTTTTATGTATCTTTTCTTTTTTTGGCGTTTGCTTAAACCAAATTTGCAAACAGGAACAAAACTGAACTACAATAAACCGTTCCGAAGAGAACCAAAATGAGTGAACGAACTAACAAAGCGAAGGAACGAAGCAAAGGAACTGTTTGTAGGCAATTTGCTGGTACAAACGTTGTGGTTCCCACGTTATAGTTTGGTGGGTTGTTTTTTATTGCTGCTGCCGATTCTGTTACTACTGCCAGTGTTGCTGATGATGCTGCTGCTGCTCTTGTTATTGTTGTTGTTGTTTTTATAGCTGGGCTAACTTAGCCTATGTGCCGAAAAACTAACAAACTTGGACAAGATATTCATAAGTATTTGGTTTCTTCTTTAATATCATTGATTCTCATTTGTTTGACCGTTGTAGTTATGCACAGTTCGCGCTGATTGATATGAAGTCGTGTCTATCAGAGTCCTCGGTCTTTGTACTGCGTAATCCTTGCAGGCCTGCAAAGAAAAACTTGAAAATCAGCGCGCATCGTTTAGTTGACAATTTGTTTTTCACTAATCTGACCAAGACAATGATAATGATGATGATGATGATGACGACGACGACTACTACTACTTGTGCTTGAATAATGAAGATGGCGTACCATCTCTAAGAGAGTCTTTTGCCGTTATACGAACTTCTTCATTTGCTTTGTAGCCTTTCTCTTTTTATTCGTGTTTTATTTTACCCTGTTGGCGCTTATTCTCCTCCTCTAGAGGCCAACCGGCATGGAGGACGTACTCTCTTGTGGTAAGTGTGCATCACGTGCAAGCAATTATTTTATCAATCATTTAGGCGCATTCACTATTCTCTCTTCGCTCCTATATTCTGCTATCCCATCCCATCCTCTCCTCACTTCCATTTTTGTTGTTGTTGTTGTTGTTACTCAGTAAGCTTCGCTGGTTTCAGTGTTCCATCGTTTGGGCTCACTTGCTGAGATAGTCACTGTTTTGGCACAAAACACAAAATGTTCACAAACAACGAAAACGCATTTAATGTCTGCTTAGTGTGATTACGACGCATTAATGCCTCACGGCTCGCAACGCTACATTTGCCTTGAGAAGGAGTGGGGTCGGAGCGGCCAGAGCGCTAGAGCGCATCTTCAGCTTGAACAAAGTATCGTCGTCTTATATTTCTATCTTTGCCATCGTCTCTCGCCTTTCAGATTATTTTGCGCGCAATTCTGTGGGTTGATGCTTACACTGTGCTATATATACTATTGTGACTGTGTGTGTGTGCGTCAGTCTATCTAAAGGTGTGAGTGTGTCTGTGTGTTAACTTTCAAATAAATTAAACATGAAGCCGGGACCATTTATTTCAACATCGCGCTCCACCTAACAGAGACTCTTCATTCGTACAAACTTCCAACTATCGTTTTGTTTTTGTTTTTATTTCTGCTTCCCCCTTTCACCCTTATCACATGCATCATTATCATCATCATCATCATCATCATCATCATCATCATCATCATCACCATCATCTTCATTTGGTCGTCGACGTTGCATTAAATGTACAATCCCCGACATTTGTTTGAATTAACACACGTTGCAATTACCTCTCACTAAGAGATTTCCGCAGTGGGAATTCCTTTTTCCACAAAATAAAAAAAAATTATAAGTCTCAAGTACGTGTCTATATCTGCATCTATCCTCTCTCATCCATCCATTCATCCATCTACTATATATCTATCTATCTATTTACGCATCTATATAAACATATGTACAATAGTATAGTATATAGAGAGATAGATGTGTTTAAACTATTAACTATGACTGATTTTTCTTTCCATTTCTATTTCTCATCTTTCTGTAATTGGCTAGGCATTGATTAACCATGGTCAGTTTAAAATTGTAGTCCAACGACTAGATATTATGACGTTGTCGAAGTTGGATTCGGACGCGAGATTCTTGCCCATATTTGTATGCAATTAGCATCAAAAAACACTTCGCAAATATATATGCATTTATGTATCTGTACATTAGATACACACTCCATAAATCGATTATCGCACAACATTAAGCATTAAATCAACGAATTTTCCACTTTTCAGCAACGCTAACTGAATAAATTGTATCTTGTTTTGGTACAAAGTATCTACTTGTTGATTGCTTATCGCTTTGGCACGCATGCCATGCTATGTCATGCCATACCATACCATACCATGTCATGCCATGCCATTGAAATCGCCAACTGATCCAATCTCATATGCATAAAATATATAACAAAATTGTCATTAGCAACATTTGTTAGCAACACCATTGACATGGACAACTGTTGCCATCGATAAGATCACCAGTGAACACCAACGCAGTGTTCGATACATTATCTGCATTTCCCTTTCTCTGTCTCTCTTCAATATTTTTTCCATTGGTCCACCGATCCATCATCAATAGTTTTTGCTACTTGCAATCATCATCACTATCATCTGCTCTGTAACTCCTTTGTATCTGTAGTCAGTATACTTGAAATGATTACCGACCAACCGTCTAGCGGCAAACGAAAGAGTTGCTGAATTGCTTTCACACCTTCTGTGGCACTGTTGAAGCAACAACGTTGTTTTCTTTCGTGGGCGAAATCAACGGATGCGTCGCCCTCAAGCATTGGCGATAGATGCGTCGTCGTTATCGTCGTCATCATTGTCTGTTGCGTTGAGATACACACTCGTAGTTAAGTGTACATGATTGGCACATGAGTGCAAGGAGTGTATCTATATCTGTTGGATCTTTGGTGTAGTTTCAATGGATTGCCGATTCGGGAAATGTTGGTGTGGCAGTAATGCATCACTTTGGCGGTGGTCTAGACACATCACAGCATAACTTGGCAGGCAAACATTGTAATGCTGTTGTTTCTTAATGCGAATCTCAACCCAACAAACGAACAAGATATGTTCCATCAAAGTCAAGTCAAGCCAAGCCAAGCCAACCCAAAGCAAACCAAGCCAAGTTGAGCCAAGCTAAACGCTGACGTACCAATTATCTTGACAAATACATAATTGGTAGCAAACAATTAAATGTTTTTGCTTACGCCTTTTCTTTGTTTGATTGTTCATTTGGTTCTTCAATTGCATCTTGATATTTTTTAGTTCCGATATACGCAGATACGCTTAAATATTCGATCCTTTTTTTAAGCTCACCACTTTGCTCATTTCTTAGTTTTTCTGTTTTTTCTGTATTTTTCGGTTTTATTTTCTCTTTTTTTCGGTAGTCAAATCGTTGTACGTGAAAAAGTTATGAACACGAAATTAATTTAAATTTATCTAGTTGTCAATTTTAGCTTTAGATATTTGCACAATTTGGTCGTAAAAAACAAATAAACCGAATCAACATCATGACTGTAAGAGAGTGGAGTTGGTCAGACCATGCTAGGCTAACGAAGCGCCAACAACTCTAACAATACTAACAACAACAATAACGACAACTACAATAAGTTGCAATGCCCCAAAACAAACTGGAGAGGTTCATAGAGTCGTAGGTAGAGAAGAGTATGCTCCGACTGTGGCTCTGTCTCGATGTGGCTCTGAGTTTGATGTCGTTTACAAAACTGAGCTTGGTTAAACCAAGACAACCAAGCCAAGTAAAGACTCAACCATGTTCGGCCCACTTTAGATGTGAATATAGCAAATATGCCGTCGCTGCAGCTACGAACAGCCAACAGACAGCAAACAACAGCAAACAGCCAACGACGGCAATTGTGTGGCAGGTGCAGCAGTTTGAATTTTGTTGTTGCTCATTAGTTTTGTATGTTGCCACAAAGTCTGTTACGTTACATTACGTTGGTTTGAATTGTTACCATTTTTGGGAGCTCTGGGAAGAATTGTGTCGGAAAAAGCAACAACGACAGGAGTAAAAAAACGGAGCTCGATTCGAAATCATATACTCACACAAGTATAATTTCGGAAACAAAATAAAACCACCGCAATAGCGGCAACAGTCACTTGAGCTGTGGGAAAAAGTCAGATAAAGGGAAATTTAACTCCTTTGACTTCAGTGGGCGGTTTGGTGGAAATCATGTATGTACATCATGTGCACCGTTATACGAGTATTGTTACCATAATCAAAACTATAGCCATAAACGGAGCTGAGGGCATCAAATGACGCCGATAATGTAAAAGATGTTTAAGTATCAGAGATCTGTGAATTTGAATGAATAAGATTAGATCAATCGTTTCGTTTCTACTTAATTTCATTTGAAGATATTGCATGATACATGTAGTATATACGTTTATCAATATTCAGTTTAGTCATTGTCAGATGTTTCCAATGACTAAAAATCTCTAGAAGTTTTTACAAAATGAAGATAAACCAGAAAGTTTTAAATTCTACTTACAATTTGTTGGATATTGTTTGGTTTTACAATATTTATTAATAAACATATCAATAGGACTCATCGGTACATACTATTGTAAGTATGTAACATATTACTACATATTATAACACAAAGTCCCACACACTTAAAAACTACCAAACGTATTTTTATACGGTTTTCACCAATGGACGGAGTGACTCATGAAAAAGGTTTTGGTATATAATTCATTAAGTTTTTGCGATTGGCTGAAATATGAAGATCATTTCCATCATTCTTGGACAAAAAAGGAGTGAACTGTGTGTGAACCCCAAGACCAAAGTATCGATATTGTCGTAGACAGCAGAAAGCAGTGTAGCTGATAAAGGACTGTGATATGGTGAAGTAGTTTTAATATTAAAATGGTTTGCTGAGACCCATGCCGGGTCATAGTAACGGAATTAATAACGTTTTGAGTAATTCCAAAAAATTTTGTCAAAACTATTGGCTTCGGGGAAGGATTGGTATTAATGTTTAATTGTGTCGTTTGTGATATCTTCGATGCAATCATAGTTTTTATTTAATTTCTTAAAATTATATTTGGGACTCTTGCTGTATTTTATGGTTATGGAATGGATAGTGTGAGCGCATGTGGAAATACTCATACGCCACATATGCAACCACATAATTATTACTTAAATACGACAGTTTGTAAAATAAATCAATGTTAGCAATTAAGCCAGAGAGCAAGAAGGCGATCATCGATCGATCGATCGCTGGAATACATAGAGCAAACTAGCCAACAACAAACAGACAACAGCAACAATTACTCGCTCGTAGAATGAGGTACGAGGAACAAGAAACGAACAACAAGCAACGGGTAACGGGTAACGAGCAATGAACAACTGTCAATTATAACCAATCGCACACCAAGTGCACATTAGACCCTTTCAAGCGGTTTTTGTAATTTATTGTTTGGTTTTTCTATTTTTCGCATTTGGTGCGAGATCCGCATAGCAGCGAAGATACGTACAACCATGTTCCACTAGAAGCAGCGCCGTCGTCACATATCGACTACTAAGTAATACTGTTGTCTCGACTAAATGCGCTGCTGCGCACGCTCGTCGTTCGTTCGTTTGTTTCTTGGATCGTTTGATCGTTCGTTCGCTCACTAACTTGGATCATCATCATCATCATACAATAATTATTGGTGAACCACGTTCGCAGCGATGCGTTTATTTGCAGTAGTCGATTGCGATTGCAACTATTGCTGGTGTTGTTGACTAACGTCATAAACAACAACAGCGACATGCACTAGGAAATCTCACCAAATGAGGAATCAGACAAGGAGCGCACGCGCGCGAGGTATCCACTAACTCACTTGCAGCAGAAGAGTCAAATGAACAGTTTATGAGCTATATGAGTGAGCCAAACTACTCGTACTATTGTAAGCAATATGAAGAGGAACCCCAACCCGTTGAAGAGCACAACAGAGATACTACTTACTACACATAATAAACAGTCAGTTGAAAAGCAAGCGGAGAGGCAGACAGGCGGCTATCAGATATATAGAAACATGGGGCAACATTCACTTTTTTATTGCACCACTTTGGCAATTTCAAGTGTGATTTCAAATCTCTCTGGGTCGTCACCATACTCGCAAATGCAGTAAGCCGTTTTCATAGTTGCTAAAATGGCGAAAAATATGAAGTTAGCATCATTTTGGTAAAAGCGGTGATTATTTCGGATAAATTTTAAATGATCTACGAATGAAGAAACCGTTTGACTCATAGAAAAGCAACGGAGAGCAGGTTTCGTGCATCAATGGCGGCGTCATCAAGAACCGTTTATGCATTAGTAAAGATATTCATATTTTGCGGCTATGACGAAGACTATGATGACGATAGCGATGAGTTTAATGAGTCAAAAACATTTCATTTCCATCATTGCAAACATCACACACGAAAAACCCAAACCGAATGCTTTTTTATGTTTATGATGAGCTCGTCGGAGTTTTTACTCACTCAAATATATCATTCGATATTTAAAATGTGGCAAAATCTAGTTCGGCTATGCTAAGCTCGCTTTGTCAGTAATGCACTCTTACGACGTTAACTTGCTCATTTGTGCACTGTGGGCTGAACTGACGTTGATGGCTAGTTCAATTAAATGCCATCAATTTTAATAACACGTCTCCAACAACAACAACAACAAGAAAAATAACTATGTCTAAGACAATAATAAACAGAGTACAATAACAACAACAGAGACGATGATGATGATGATGATGATGACGACGACGAAAACGACGTTTGAAACCTTGGGCTGAAATGGAATGGAAATTACAAATGCATCAAGCTCACGTTCAATCGCTTGGTTTGTGAGTTGTTAATGTACTCCAAACGCACTCGAAAAGAACACTTGAGGCTTTTGTACTAGTACAACAACAACAACAATAACAACTCAGCAACAGCAAAATCTTTTCTCAACATTTCTCAACAACAATGTATGTATGTATGTATGTACATATGTACAATTGTATATATGTATCTAAAAATGTAGCGAGTCTAATAACAACAACAGCAGCAGCTAGCAGCCATGAGCAAAAACAACAACAACAGTGCGTACTTATGGTCAAAACTCTGACTTTGAATATAATTCAAGAATGAAAAGGGGAAAGAAAGAGGCTCAAAAGAGAGAGGAAGAGACTCTACTTTCTTGATTCACTTACACATGACTATGTCAAGAAAGTTGGAAATGCTTTGCACATTTCTTGCGGCGATCTTTCATCCATCGTTTAAAGCGTCGAGTAGTGCTTTCATTTGGTTTAGCTCAGTTGTTCCCTAAGCAGAATTCAAATAATGAGATAAAACATTGGCTTTAAAATTGCCTTTATCGATCTTACCTAATGTTAGTATTGGATAAAAGAAAAATCTCTGGACAATATTACTTTTTTTATACAATATAAAGACCGGCAGACACCTGATTTGGCTTATAGTGTATAAAGGTTATGTATGTTATACTTATGTACACGTATAATTCCGATACACATTTAATCTGTAAAGAATAAGAAGATTGTGTACAGCACTACACTACATACTTAGAATATTATGTGATATACATATTACAAAACTTTACTAACACTTTCGATGAGAATGTGTATATGGTAATGGCAATCGTCCTACTAAGCCAAATCAATCCATTTTGTTGTAGAAGAAAACAAGTACAAATTTATAAATGCACCTGATGTGCTTCATGAACTTACCGCCAGAGTTGCCTTCCACAGTGAAATGAAGTCTCGGGCGCCAAAATCGACACACTTGTCTATGGTTGTCTGGTCGAGTCGAGTCGATTCAATTCGATTCGAGTAGATTCGAGTCTTCCTCTTACTCTCGCAGTCTTCTATAAGTATGCATCTGTCTGTCAGTCAGTCAGTCAGTTAGTCAATCGATCTCTATACAACTCCTTAGCATAGCACAATTCCTTGTTGTCGAAGTACAGGTTAAATGGATCACGACTGCACGGATTTAGTGTCCGTCTGTCGTTAGCTGAGCCATAAAATACGCGACATGCAACCGTTCAATGTAGTCAACTTGAGAAATATCGACTACTTCAACTATAGACACAACGATGACGATAAAGTCGCAGACTGACTGCAGTCACTTCAAATGATCACAAAATAAAGACTCGAAATTAGGAAATTGTGTAAAACTGTTAACTGACAAGCAAAGTGTTCCAGACAGTTGTACAATTTTATGCACTACCAACTGCCGATGTGTGGAGACTTTGACTGTAATTCAGTTTGAGTTTTCGATTTCGGTTTCAGTTTCGAAAGATTCATCTCTCCGACAGTCCCGACCGTTTCATCCATTCATTCGGTAGCGCGTTCGTTGTAGTTATTGCATTGAAGAAATGCATGCTCTTCTATTGGTTCACAATAATGATTTAACAAAACTCTACTAAATACTTACTAACTTATCACACAGAAAATGAATAAATAACTTTTTATGTAATTTTAATTATTTTATTTTATTGCAGGAACTCAGAGTGGCCAGAGTAAGGACTGTGTCAGTAAAACAAAATCAAGTTATTCCAGTGCAAGTGTCACCGACTCAAATATCTCGGGAAAGTATAACCATCATCATCATCAACAACAACAATACAATAATATACGCTCATCGTCATCATCGGGCTTCTCTTCAGCACCAAATGTACCTTTAAATGCACTTTGCTCGGCGTCGTCGACTTCATCAATGGGTTTTGGACGACAGAGTGCACTGTATTCTACCAGCACACAAAATGCATCTAAACTGCCCTTCTCACCCTTCTTCGCAGCATCACCTTTCTTCTTTACGTACCGACGCATCAAGCAGGAGGATAATAATAATAGTATCGGTTGTACAAACAACAATAACAATAATAGTTGTCACCAGTATGGTAGCAATAGTGCCGCCTCGTCCTCGTCCTCGTCTTCACCTGCTGCAGCCTATTCAAAGTTTTCAAATGTAAGTGCAGCATCTACAGCAGTAGCTGCTGCTGCTGCACAGCGCAGCCTTATGCAGGACTACGATAGAAAATTTAGCCTTTTGAGTCTCTTTAAAAACCCATACAAATTTTCCGATTGTCGTGTACCATCTACGTCAACGGAGCGGAAATCACCACCTGCTACATCTAGTTTACATGGTTTAACATCAACAGCATCAGCAGCAATATCACCATCGAGCACCAGTAAGTCACGGCACACAGCGCCGTGGAAAGCGGTTCAGCCTAGCAATCATCCTGCTTTGAATTCAACTTTCCATACTCCATTCAGTGCGGCGACGTACAGCAGTGATTCAAACAATCGCAAGGGCGCTTTTAGCAGCATTGTTTTTGGTAGCGGTAGTGGTGGTGGTGTCGCTCGTGGTGGAAATGGTAGCATTGGCGGCAGCGGCAGTGGCAGTGGCGCCTTTAGCCGCACTGACAGTGATTCCAATGCAAACGGCTTCAATGATCTCTCCAAGAACCGTAAAGTACACAAATGCGATACTGAAGGCTGCGATAAGGTTTACACCAAAAGTTCGCATCTGAAGGCACACAAAAGAACACACACAGGTTTGTAGAAGCATTCTTGGCATTCTTTACGACATCCGTCAATCGAAAACAATTCATTTAATTTTTAGGCGAGAAACCCTATGTTTGTACATGGGAAGGCTGCATATGGCGTTTCGCACGTTCAGACGAATTAACTCGACATTACCGTAAGCACACGGGCGTGAAACCCTTCCGATGTCAGCTATGCACACGTTCCTTCAGCAGATCCGATCATCTTTCCTTACACATGCGTCGACACTGAATAATTACATAATGGATAACAATATACAAATTGAAGCCATAGGCTGTTATTGTACTATAAACAAACCATGGAATAAGCCCAATCTCGTACCTACTTCAGGAAATGTATACTCAAACTAACGAAGCAATACTCACGCACTATAAGTATAGTATTTATGAATCGGCGTTTCAATAGTATAAAAACATTTCATGCATCTATTAATTATTTATGTTCAGTTCAGTTCATTACCAAATAGGAGACCACATTTCAACCTAGTGTATTCCTTAGTCTTAAGTAGCTCAATTTATAACATATTATCGTATTTAGTTACGTTTAAATTTAAATACAAATGTATTTATACAATATTAGGCTCAAAGCCAACAAAATCTTTTGATAGCGATAAATGTTACCTGGTTACTCTGTAGTACTAATACCATATATCGATACAATGATTTACCAACTAGAACATTTACCTTTACATAACATACATATACTACAAGTACTCGTATATACTACAACACAATAGTAGTAGATGTATTTTTTTATTTAAAACGGTGATGGTTCCGCAAAGCTTGACATTCCATTTTAACTTTATGTACCTTACTCAACCCTTATCTCAAAATACATATACGTTACAATTACATAAGTATGTATGTAATATTGATCAGAATTGGTGCTAACACATCTGTACGATATATAGTACACAATACAATGAAAAAAAAAAAAAAATATATATATATATATACCTAGATGAAATTAGGATCTCTTTCAGAAATTTTGTATAAATGATTTTTTCAAAAACTTAATGAGTTCCAAAAGAAAATCTTTTATAAATATGGTTTCCTGAAGAGATCTGTCACCATACATATTCATTATAATTTAAGTAGACAATTTTTTGTATACAAAAAGCATTTGCATATTTTTAAAAAATTGCATATTTTTTATACAAATTTTGAATTTCTGAAATAAAATAAACGAATCTATAATAATTTACACAAAATATCCGAAAGACCTGTTTCTGAATCTTTTCTTTATTCCTTCAAACAAATATTCGAATAGATGTGCATGACAAGAACATCTGCTATCGGTGGCAACAATTACATTGACACTGATACTGATATGCACACAGATACATTTGTAAGTATCTCATATGTTGGTACATATCTTTTTGTGCATTTGTGTCCATGCGAACGAGCGTTTCGATCGGTCGGGCAGTCAGTATGAAATGCAATCCAGGTGGATTTAAATGAAAAATCAATTTCTTGAGTATGTGACAACTGTAGGTTGCTGTTGTCATTGCTGCTGTACTGTGTCTGTAGGTTGATGACAACGGCGTTGTCGGCGGCAACGGAGGTGAATCGATTCAATGACAAAAAAACGTAAAGGAAGTGAACACCAAAAGATGATAGCGAGTAAGAACTAAGAATTAAGCCGGTGCTCACCGTTGCTGGGGAGACTGAAAATTGGGATTGCCACTGTTACTGCTACTGCTACTGCCTCTGCCAGTGCAACTGCGACTGGGACTTACGCATGCACACCGATGGAATGGGCAATAAGCAACAATCTACCGCCAAACAACGACGCACTCAACGACGCAAGCGAGTTAAATTGTCCAGAAGAGCTTTAAAATTCATTCCTTCGTTAGCTGGTTCAATCGATCTGTAGACCGGTAGATCGACTGATCGTTTGTCCGTTCGTTTGTTATTTTGCTTTACAATTTTTATTGTCGTCGTTATTGTTGTTGTTGTCGTGGGGTTTGCAATAATAAAGATGACAAATTTCTCGTCATTTGTAATTTCAATGCAATGCAATTGACTTTTTTGTTGTTTGTTTCTTTTGTTATTGTTGTCAGTCATTCTATTTATTGTATTTGCTTTTGTTGTTGCTGCTGTTGTAGTCATGTAACGATTATTGTCATTTTTGGTCTGAGGCTAATGTCATCTTTTCCGATACAACAATAATAATTCAAACAACCCGTTTCATTTTCAATTCCTTGAACGGTAGCAAATCGTCCATCGCAAAGGAAGATGTTCATCGTACCAGAGAAATGCTTTGCATTTTCTGGTCACACCTGGTGTTAAGTGCGGAAATTGTCTTTTTTTCTGTGGTCCACCGAGATTCTTAATATTCCGACAGGTTTTTGTCATTATTATTGAAATGATATGAATGGGTAACAAATTGGCTACTTCAGGATTTTATTATTTATATTACACAATCTTCTGAAATAATAATTTAATCTAGAAAGTAATGGGATTTATTGTAGAGATACTCGTATAAAACCCATTAAAAAGTTTCGAGATCTGCAATTCTTGTTATCGCCCTATGATGACGGCATACGATTTCCAATGGTTGACTAACGGTCTAGTTACTCTATTCTTATTATAATAATAATAATAATAAGACTTTTCAATGTTCCCCAGAGCTCTGTACACCTCTTTGGTGGTTAACATTAAAAATGCTGTAACCCAATCTTTGTAGATTTTATTTGATCCACTTATGGCCAATATGCTTGCCGATCATATCTAAATATTCTGAAGGTAGATTTCTGAGCGGAATTCGATGAGTCTCCATAACAAGTGACACAAATCGCGTGATGTAATCGTTCATTGTAGCTTGAATTGCATCATTGTTGTTTCTTTTTTTTATAGAAGTGCGCAGATGATTTTTAAAAGCTTTTATTTTATTTTATTTTATTTTATTTATGTAGAACTAAGATTATAATTATAAATTATCAATTAATTTTTTTTGTTTTGTAATATGAGCAATAGCGACAAAGGCCTTCAAGCTCAGGGAGACAGTTACGAAGGATTGGAGCAAATTAGAAAAGTGCAAGACCAGACTTGAGCAGTAACTAATGAGCCAACGAGCCAGTCACTTAAAAGCTTTTATTTAACTTGCTTTGTATGTTTGTTAGTTATTTTTGGTCAAATATTGCAAGGTGAATTAGAACCACTTATTAGCATCCAATTGACTGGAAATTTGTCATATTTCTTTTGTTCTGATGACAATACAATATGCAATAATTTTTTGGAAAATCCATCTGAAAAGTCGGAATTGTTGGATCAAATTTTGCATACAAAACTTATAGACATATTTTAATATCTAAGTATCAAGTCGTGTTCGTATAATTTATATGAAAACTTATTATAAACCTAATTCCGATGGAATTCTCAAATATTTTTGTACAGAAATATATGGTTAGAAAGGTATTCATCTCTCGCTCACTGACTTACACAGCGAAGAAACCAATATGTGTATGGCGCACTTTGTCTGTCTGTTTAAGCGGAGAAAATTCTGTGAACTTAATGGCGTGGTCTTGGTGTGTAAGAATCAGACGCATGAGTGCGTGATTTCGAATTCTACGGTCGACTGTTTTTAATTTTGTTTTTTTTTTGGTCCCATTTTCATCAAGTCAGATTCTGCTTAGGAGGAGGTTCTATGTTCGACTCTATGTATTCATATGTATGTTCACCTATTCTCATTCTTGTAACTTCACCCCGATCAGTAGATAGTATTGTGACATAACAATAATAATATTTTAATAAAATTTATTATTTTTTGCTTTTTAGTGAACTGATCTTTTGTTTAACAATTTTTTTGTTTTCGTAGTATACTTTTAAGCTGTTAATTGTAGTTTACTTTTAGGGTATTAAATATGCACATAATTTTATATTTAAAGCAAAAAATCTTGTACGATGGTACCGAACCCTCCGTGTGCGAGTCCGACTCACACTTGGCTGATTTTTTTTTTTTTCTCATTTTTATTTTATAACGTTAATCAACCAGCTAGTTTTTAAACATTTGTATCATATATATATTAATGTGATCTTAATATGCTTTAACTTGGTACTTATTTAAAATCATTAATAGATTCTTCTTAGTGGGAGATCATAAGGGTGTAGCCTTTTTAACCTCCTCCTTATAGTTGAGCTTTAAATCAAGGCAGAAGCCAATGGGTTAGGGTGACTCTGGAGTTTTGCTAAGTGGCGGCTGCTATAAAGCTGAGAGCTCTAGAAATTAGATTTGGAGGAGAAAGAAATAAAATAACTATAGTGAGATCATGAGATCCACAAATATGATCTCACATGTTAAAGTAGCAAATTATATTTTGGATTTATTGATCTCACTATAAACTATTACGAATAGATTAAGATATTCATATATACAATAGATAAGAACAGATGGATACAAAGATCGAGAGACAGAGGAATAGACTGATCGAAAGACAGGTGGACAGTAGCATATTAGTTTACATATTTATGCAAATTTTAGCGATAGTATCAAATTGAACGATTAAAACCGGTTTTAACTTAATTAACTGATGACTAGGTCAGGTCAGTATTCCACATTGTTTACCAAATAACAGCATCAGCGATCTGTCGCTTCTCAGACTACAACAACAGCAAAAATTAAAGCATTAGTAGAAGTAGAAGTTGTAGTCGGTGCGTTGACCTGCTGCTGGATTTGTTTAAAGAATAAAAGATATGCAAATCAATATAAGTGAGTGAAAAAATTGACTCTTGCGAAATTCAAAATGAAACACATTCAATTATCAATCAACCTCCCAGGCATATTAGATCTAATTCGAAACAGTTTCTCTACGGACACAGACTCGTATATGTATGTTTGTGGTACCATGCATTGTAAGTATGTATGTATATGTATATGTAGTAAGTATGTACATATATTGAATCTAGTTACATACACGTATGTGTATTCGTAGCTCATTAAAAATAAAATTTTGCATACTGGAAATCGTGTGCTTCAATATACATTAGTACACCAATGGACGATGGACGTTGAAGTTCGTCCATCACAATCAATGACCAGCAGCAGCGGCAGTAGCAGCGGTTCCAGCAGTCAAACATAATGTGTACTTCTGTCATTTATACGAACCAGCTAAAGCATGTAGGCTGCTGCTCTATTCTGTACTTTCCACTAAACTGCATTGAACTATAGTAAACTATAGTTAACTGCAAGAAGTAAATCGTTTACCTCCATTGCTCTATCACCATCTCTGTCGTCACTAATATCCAAATAAGCGATATTCCTATTCATTTTTTAATTTATTGTTATTTGTATCTTTATGCAGTGCAGTGTAGCACCATCATTGTGTGTGAGAGTTTGTGTATAATAGTTTTCTTTGGATTTGGAATGGATAGCAGTTGAAGCTAGTGTTTTGTTAGTTTACAGATTCGGTTGATCGTTTCTGTTCGCTGGGGTCATGAGTGCCTCATGCGAATTTATGAAACTGCAGCAGATGTTGGTCTGATTTTCTAAAAGTATTGATACGATGTGAGGCTACTCGATGTGACGGTAGCTGTGGAAACCGCGGTCAGTGGGCCAATTTTGCGAGACACATTTGGTGTTGCAACTGCTGTGAAGTGGCGGCATACGTTCGTTCATAAATGTACGTATAAGTTTGGCTGTCCCACTGTCCACTTGGCCATGGGATGGATGACGACAACTACAACTACAACGACAATGATGATGATGATCAAAGGACTGTTTGTTTGTTTCTTTGCCTACTTGTTTATTTACCCGTTTTTTTGCCATTTGCCGCAGATTTTTGGACACTCCAATGGAGCTTTTGTACAATAGTCAATATGCACGAGTTAAATACGAATTGAGGTCCCCATTTGATTTGTGATCGATTGTGTGTCGTTTCGCTTCGACATGGCATGAAATCTTTGACACCTAACGGTACAAAGAACTCAGTGGGTGCACTTCGCTTCTCCATTAAATTGGTCAGTGCTACACAGATGCAATAACAAAATATTTTGACAGAGACAGCGATAGAGAGACAGAGATAGAGACGGAGAAAGAGCAAAAAGACAACTGACTGCCAAAGAGCATTGGCTACCGCGAATACAGAAGCGGCGAACATTGACGTCAGCGTCAAAGCCATGATTGCATCGAGACTAAAGTGTTGGCAGCTCTGCCATTAATGCTCTTTACAGATGAGTGAGTAGTCAGTCAGTCAGTCAGGCAGTCAGGCTATCAGTCCGTTAAATGAAATGTGTAGTGGTGTGGTGCTGATCGAGGTGAGTGAGAGTGAGTGGCAAAGCCTTGAAGATGTCTAACAAACGTTGAATCTGTAAATAAAGTTAAAAGCCGGACGCAAGCCATACCGTTGGACTTGACTAGACTAGACTAAAGTAAGACCTGGTCAATCGACCAGCAGCGGCAGAATCAGCACATGCTGAGCAAGGAGAACTTGAGCAATTCGTTCAATTAAACTCTTCATATATTGCAAGATCATTTGACAATCCAAATGCCAAATATAGGCAAATCTGTGATGCATCCACCGCCACCCGGGGACCAAATGACGCACACGATTATTGTGCACACAAACAGAAAGACGCTTATATACATATGGAGTTATATGGAGACTGAAACAAAAGTAGAGGCACAAGACAGTCAGAGTCATGAACGTATACGTAATTTTAAGCAAAAATGTTTAAATTAAAATTCCCATCACACCATAAAACCCATAAATCATCTTTTATCTGTTCAAGACTATCGATGCGATGCAAGCGTATGCCATGCAGCATGTGGCCATGCAGCACCGGCACCGGCAGCAGCAGCACAAACTAACAAAGGAAAAAAAAAAGAATACGCCTGGTAGAAGACTTAAGAGATTTTGCTTTTCTTGGACAGTCTGATAGGTTCATGGTAGTGCTAGTGGTTGTGATTGTGGTGGCGGTGTTGTTTTAGTGGTTGTGGATGCTGCCATTGGTTATGGTTTTAGAGAACCTGCTTAACGCCTTAATGAGAATTTCATATTTTTCAATAAAAATTTGTAAAAGGTATTAAATATCTGGGGAAAAACAACAACAACAACAACAATAACAGCAATAATAATAGTATACGAATGAACAAATAAACACGCTATTAACGCACTTTTCACAGACTTTTTTGGCCATTTGCCTTATTTTATGTTTATTAATGTTTGTCTTCTACTCGGAATGTCCATCTGTCTCTCCTTTTGTCTGTCAGTCGGTTTACTTGTTTATTTGCCTTTTGGATACATCTTTGTGCTTGTGTCTGTGCGTGTACGTGCGAGTGTATTAGAGAGTATTCCATTCTTGTCCAGACAAAGAGAAGACCAAACGTTGAATATAAATTAAGCATTAGGTTGATATTGACACAATGCGCATGCGCCGCCACGCACAATAATGTACTAAACACCATAACGTAACATGGGAGTCCACACTTCATCCTCTACCATTGCCATTGCCACTGTCGCCCGTTCTGTCAACCTGATGTCGGCCAGACCAGACGGCAGCCAAGTCAAGTTAAGCCAAACCAAACCAAACCAAGCTAAGCTAAGCTAAACCAAGCTAAGCCAAGCCAAGCCAAGCCAAGCTAAGCCAAGCCAAGACAAGCCGAAAATCGTTAATATGCCACCAATGGCACATTTGCAGAGCAATCAAATGTCACTTAACTGGGCGAATGCGTGGAATACGCGTGTCATTGTCATCCAATCGTTTCAATCCAATTCAAATTGACCAACCATCTATTCAATCGATCATTCATTCAATCATTCATTATTTTATTTATTCGGTCAATGAATCAATGAATCAATCAATCAATCAGTAAATAAGTAAGTAAGTCTAAATGAATATAGTACATAGTCTGAAAACTATGAAACGTGTCTAGACATTAAAACAATAATCAAACTGGTGCTGGTAGCACGACATTATTAGAACACGTACGTCTAGTGCAATGCTTCTGGGTCACAAAAATTGTCAAAATCACGCCGAATTGATCAAAACAAATAAATATGTATGTGTGCAAAGTCTTTTTGCTCATTATCCATCTATCCATCCATTCATCCATCCATTCATCCATCCATACGCCCCGATTGACTAGGCCCAGTCGTCAGGTTAGCAAACTACCACAGAGATCTCATTTACTCACTCTCTATCTCTGACTCGACAGTTCGTTCGCTTGTTGGTTGGCTTATTGGCTGACTGACTGACTGACTGGTTGACTGGCTGACTAACTGACTGAATAAATGAATGACTGGGCTAAGTGACCAGTGGGTACAACTCCTTAGCCAGCACATTTAACGTTTAATGATAATTTATTAATGTTGTTGTTTTTTATTGCAACAATACTGTAAACCAATAAATCTTAAGGATCACATAAATCTTCTAACCAAGCAGCAGCAGCAGCACCAACACCAACACAACCACCACTAGCACTGGACTAGCACTAGAAGTAACAACGAAGACTATGAATTGAGGCATCGTAGTCGTTGTCGTCAGCAACAGCAGCAGCAACAGCGAAATGAGAAAAACCTCAATGACCGCATTAAATTGTGCAACAGTAACAACAAAAAAGTAAAGTTTTGACATCAAGATCGCGGGCAACAATAAAGGAAAAACACATATTTCGGGTCGATCACTTGATCAAACGGCGGGAGTTATTGACAATCGAAGAATCGTATTGCGTCGTCAATACAGTCTTCGTCACCGTCACTACGGCATCAACATCATCATCATTGTTCTTGCCTCCGTGACCACAATATCCGAGCTACCTACTATACTATCTATAATACTGGTACAATAAATGACTGAACCATTCGCTGACCACTAATAATAATAGTACTAAGCCAATTTCCACGTAATGTCTCTCTGACGAACGGACGATCTGCCTATTGAACTAGCGCACAGTGAGACAGGAACCTTGGACTTCTTTTTCTTCTTTTTAGTTACGAGTTTTGTTGTTCACTCAGGATTGGAGACTGCTGAGAGCAAATAGCAACAGCCCGCTGCGACCACATATACGACACTGGACTCACTTCAGTGCTAGTGAAGTGTTATGCTTGGTTATGTTTGTGAATCTTGTGCACGATCATGTCCACAGCAATATGCGGGAATCCCACAGAGCGCACGCGAAGATCTTTAATGTGTTAATAACACTTTTCATCATATTCACGCACACTAAGCGCCAAAACAAAATTTTTATTTGGATTTTGTTCGAAAAGATTCAAGAATTGCATCAATAACAATAATAATAACAACAACAACAACTTCAAACATGAAATAAAAATTAGAAAGGAACCATTCCTTGCATAGAAGTATTAGATGTGTCGACATGGTTTTAGATGCGTACATATATTCATGATACATAAATGTGTGAGAAATTGTAATGCCACGTCCTCATGCGATACATTACGATACGATGCGTTGCATCGCGGCACATGCAACAGATAGCAATGAAATAAAAAAGGAACAAGAAAATTGAATGGAATTAAGATCTCTTTTTATATAAAAATCGGATTAAATTGAAGAGTACTAGTTGGTGGTTGGTGGGTCGTTGTTAAACAAGTGAACTCATAGGCGCATTTAAAAGGGTTGTGAAGCTACATCTAAATAATGGAACAATTCCACAATATGTCAAGGAATAGATAATTATAATATAGTAATATGAGTCTATATTCGTAAAAGGGAAATTAAGAAAATGGGAACATTAGAAATTGTTAAAATAAATTGATTGTGGATCTCAACTTGTTGTACTACTTATAAGCGTTTATGTAATTTAGATGGATCTAAGTGAGAAGTCTCGCTCCCATTCAAGATATTTTTTCCAAAATATTGAACATCTTATGAATCTACTGCTAGAGTATGGTGTGTGATACCTCGGTTCTTTGAAATGTAACTAAATCTACAGTAACTTCTTAAAATGCCGTGAGCTTGTTTCTCGCCATGCCTACCAATTCCAATGGAAAAAAAATCTCAGAATAGCTTTTCAAGATTTGCTTTAATGGGTCTTTTTTAGTCCTCTAACTATGTTACATGATAATCACATAAGGATTCAAGACCATTTATAGGCAAAAAAGAGCTGCTATCCTAGCTAGGTCGGCAGTCTCTTAATTGTCTTTTATTTACAAGTATGTGTGACTTGATTACTCACATAAGAAATAGATTACTGTTACTATGTACTAACTGAGACCTCACTGTGGGTGATCTTGAGTTTTTTAAAGTTGTTTGACTATGGGACATTTCAATATATATATTTTTTTTTGCTACTAAATATCTGGTCAAAGTACTAGATAAAGGAAAATACTGGATTACTCGACAGTAGAAACATTCCTGAATAAACTATTGAAAAAAAAAAATGAATTCCATTGAATGTCCTATTTTCCCAAGAATCTTTTATTGATAGCAAACAGAAAATAATTATTTTTTTTTATAATGGAACAAATTCATCAATTTAAGATTTAATCCAAATAAATTTGGACACCAATTAATTATCACTTTTAAATTTTCCTCATGCCGAAATTTTTTGTTTTTTTTATTGACGGAAATGATTTTTTTTTAAATTTCTATTTCATAATTTTGTTGGGATTAGTAAAAGATGTCCAATGCTCATTGAAATACTAATATAATTTATGGTGTTTTGTTTAAATGAAACCCCTGAAATGATTTTGAAGTCACACCACTGCATCGGGGACAAAGTTTTAGAGTAGGCTAATTTTTTTGCGATTTAATTTTATTTTCATGCTTCGTTAACATATTTTCTTATAAGGATTTACCCCTGCAGAAATCACAACAAAACCAAAACCAACACTCAGATCATGCCGCCGTTCATGGAGACGGTGGTGGTGGTGATGTTGCTGCTGATGCTGGTGCAACGGTGGCTCATTGCTAAAACTGTTTCTGCTGCAGGTGCATGGGCATGAGTACGGGTCCAAGAAACAATGCCATAAATTGTGACATTGGTTTTTGTTGTTAGCAATTGCTGCCGCCACCACCATCGCCACTAAGTAGCAGCCAACACCAAACAAACAAAAAACAACTATCAACTATGCATCTAACTACACTAAACTGAACTGAACTGCACCGAACCAAACAAAACAAAACAGAACCGACCCGACCCAATATGTTACGATGCGATCCGATACGATACGAACCGATCCGTTCCGATCCAATGCGATGCGATCCGCCTGCACTACTGCTGTCGTTGCTAATTTTTTTAGTACATTTCGTTACATTAACTTCAAAACAAGTTTGGCGTTTACGACTTACTCCAGCGTTCGTTTATCTGTCCAAATGTCTGTCCCTCCATTCTGTCCGTCTGTCCAATCGTTCATCAGTCTGTCCTTCCTTCCGTCCGTCCGTCCTTCCTTACTTCCATACGTTCATTGAATTGCTACTGTTGTTGTTCTTGTTGCTGTTGCTGTTGCAGTTGCAATGGTTTTTGTTCTATTCTATTATGTTGTATTGTCGTTAACGGCTTTGCTTAGTCTGGTCTGATCTGATCTGGCCTAGCCTGGCCTGGCCTGGTCTGACTTCACCGTCACCGTCATCATCATTATCATCATCATTGTCATTATCGTCGCGGTGGCGGCCACGTCCATTGGCTTGCAAACTTAATACACAGAACGCCGCATTATGTTGTTGCTTAATTGGTTATAAATTAATTAAATGTCGATTAATAATCCGGCTTCTTGTCAGTTAAACCGGTGTCGGTCGATGTCGAAGGTACTTTTTGCCCATTAAACCGTTTAGCACTCGTTGACGTCGCCATTGTCGTTGTAGCCGTCTGTAGTCGTCTGTTACCTTAGATTCACATTTCGAATGTGTGTATATGAGTGTGGGAACTTACATGGGTTTTCTTGACAATCGGTGTGTGTGTGTGTGTGTATGTGTGTGTGTGTATGTGTGTGTGTGTGTGTGTCAGCCTGTAATAAAATTGTCGACATCGACAATATAACCATTGAACTGCTCGCCTGTATATTTATCTATCGGAGGCTGAATCTTAAAACCAGAACCAAAATCAGAACAACATGAGGTTGGGTCATTAGCGTCGGTGGAAGTCTGAACCTTTTACAATTATTTATTGTTAAGCTTTTGCTTTAAGTTGCGATTCATTTGACAAACAAATTGTACATGATCACCATCGTCATCGTCATTACTATCATCATCCATTTCCATATCCATTTGACTTTTGCTTTCGGTTTTGTCTTCGATTTAGACTTTTGCATCTTATGTTGTATGCTTCACATTCCACGCCACAATAGAAATGAATGACTCTTCAACTTGACAGCTATTTGATGTTATTGCTTTGTTGTTTGCCAACTCGATTCCGCTCTAAACGAGTACGGATAGCTACGGGTATATCTCCGGCCGTTTCTCTTTGTCTACTCTTCATCGACTACGACCACTTGTGCGCTTCGACTACTTGAGGTGACACCCAAGTGATGTTTTTTTTTTGTTGATCAAGTGTTTTGATTTCTTCACTTTTTTTTTATCTTCTGGTCAGTTGATATAGAGGAGATGCATCGAGTTCGAGCTCCAGCAGTAGCGATTAAATCGGCAGCTTCTCTAAGCTATGCCCCGCCCCGCCACGCCACGCCACGCCACGCCAAACTATTGTATTGTACACAAGGCCAACTGTTGGGTCGAGGCTCAGATTTCGCGTGTAGGTAGAAGTACTTATGGCAAGAGATCTTGTCAGGGTTGTTAAACATTTTCTTACTAAACGTTACAAAATGACTATCAGTCAGTCCGATAAACATAAAGCATAGAAAGAGTTACACAGATACACTGTCGACCAAATGTCGACATAATCATCTTCATTGTCGCCATTATCCATGTTGTCATTCCAGAAGAGAAAAAATGTCATTGAAATCTTACACGATTACACAGTTGCAGCTTTCTCGCATTCCTACTCGATATTTGTGGTGACCCACTGTCGTGAACATGTGACAACATTTGAATGCTCGCCATCTTAAAAACAATAAAAAAAAAACCAGCGGGCCTCCTCAATTGAGTGCCACATCAAAATCGAAAACGAGTTCAATATCTGACCAAACAAATCCGCACTACTTGCCCGCTTGTTCGTGAATCAAGAGGCTCCATGGGCAGCCTGAAACTCCACACTATTTATTTAACTCATTTATAGCATATTCAACTCCAAATGTCCACGGCAGATACGTAAATTTAACTAAAAGCTGTTAAATGTCAAAATATACGAGCACAAAACGATTTAAACTGTCAACGCCGCCGTAAACATTGTCAGGCCTTCGCTCTCAACTCTTGTGAATTGCAAAGTAAAACCAGCGACATCATCAACAACCATCAACCGAGCAAATGATGAGGGGCTCACAAAAAATACTTCGTAGAAAATTTGCAAGCAAGCAAAACTCAATTTTACTCAAGTGAAATGACAAAAGATGGCTTTGGCTGAACCTGGAAGACATTGGATCCTAGACTTCGTTTGCATAGAAGTTAGTAGAAGATGATATTGTTATATTTTTAAATATATCTACAATATACAGATTATCTAAACAACCCACCAGTGTATTTGTCTGCATAAAATGATGATTAAATTTGTTCAACACTCCTCAGACAGCCGACTAAGATATACTACATATATAAACTTACATACTTTTATCACCGAAATCGATTTGCTATAGCAGATCAGACAAGACCAGACCAGACCAGACCGGGACAGACCAGACGAGACGAGACGAGATCACTTCATTTAGCAATGAATGCTATTTCTGCTCGTAAATCCTTTCCCATCTTGCCAAACAATGTTTGTTTACTGTGGTAATTATCCAGCCACAATGCTCCTATACAGCACCGATTCATCTTGATCGATTTGACTCGCGTATAT
Source organism: Amiota mariae (assembly GCA_035041805.1). Classification (NCBI taxonomy): domain Eukaryota; kingdom Metazoa; phylum Arthropoda; class Insecta; order Diptera; family Drosophilidae; genus Amiota; species Amiota mariae. Next base: position 2,132,472 of record JAWNKV010000287.1, read on the forward strand.
GTTGTGCTTCTGCTTACTTTGGCGCAACAAAATAGATTTACAGACTGCAATTAATGTCCTTATCGTAACAATTTGTTAAGCAGCATTCCTCGTCCACCATTCGCAAACCAAATTACTCATGTCACTTCTCACAATAGTGGGATTTAGAACAAGATAATAACTGAATTCTTCAAATGAAAAAGCCCATTAGAAAATACATCAATGTCAATTTAATTATATTTAAGTAAATGCTAGTAAATAGAAATAAACTTGGTCTCATTAAAGTTTACATAAATTACAAAACATATGATTTTAATTATAGAAAATAAAATTATTATAAAAGCAATTCAACAAAATAAATAGGTTACTACTTGTATCATCTTTCGGATTTAATTTTCAACCGTTTGTAGCAATATAATGTTTCACCACAGTCGTCCCAGACAATGGATCTCAAATAGAATTATTGAAACAAAAATTGACTTATAACTATAAACATTTTATTATGAAGAGATACAGCAGACTTAGGGGTGATGAAATGGTAAAGGATGATGTTCTACAGTTTGAATGTTAACTTCGAAGACTACAAAATTATTTAGTATCCAATGATAAAGATCATGTCACGCAGATAAAGAAATTATTCTTTTCCACAACATTTCGTTCACTGTCACAAATAATGAACTAACTGATTAGCAATCTTACCAATATCTCAGACATGAAATTATAATTGGTAGATACAACCAAACTAATGAAATACATATGCCAAAGTATTGGTCTGGGTGGGTGAATTTTGGAAAATATAATGTTTCCTTTAAATGCGAAATGGTTATATGAACAATCTATGATGACTGTAAACATGAATGATTGCGAACGTTGACTCTTATCAAAGGAAAGGATTTTTTATTCTGCGACACCCAGGTTAATCCTACAATACACACCCTTTAACAACGACAGCTTTAGAAGCAGATCTTCAAACACATTCAAGAATCTTTTTAGACTAAAGACTTCATACTTATGATACTGATTAATTTTATGCACTTCGACGCTATCACTCAATGAACATATAGCCAACACATTTGCCTACTTTACCTTGTCTTAATGATAATCGTAAGTCTATTTTAAATATTCATTTTTATACCAACGATTCTTGATGGCTTTGTTGTCTGGAGCGATTGTGCAAAGGGACACAATAGTTCTTAATTTACAAATATATTGTCTGCATAAATTAGCAAAACTTATTATTACTCTCAAACCATGTTTTTGGTTGAATCGTATAGCTATAATCTCAGGTTGATGTGATTAACAATCAGTTCAGTAGTAGTTCATCTCTTATTTTTTCTTTTCCAAATTTACTTCTCTAATTATTTATATCCTCATCAATTACGTAAAGGGTAACATGCTTTTCCAATTTCTTACATCAATATTCGCAATCGAATTGACAAATAAAGAAAGTTGGCAAATATATATAAGAAATAATAAATAATAAATGAAATAAATTATTCCATTTATATTAAGTATAATTAAATTTTATAAAACATGTTCCTCGAACTGTTTGTAAATAAACTTCAGAACAAGAGATTTTTGTTTCAACTATGCATTTACATGAAATATTTATTTTCCATTGTTATTGACAACCTATTGCTATCTTTCGGGTAATAAGAGTTCCATGTAGAAATTCGGAGTTTCTGATCGCACAACTCGTGCAATACCGGAATTCCTTGATCCGCCACAAAGATAATTCTACATGGAGCAAAATACATGGTAAACAGATGATGCTAAATTTAGACTATATTCTGGGTATATTAAAACTTCCCAGACGAGTTCCCTCAATTTTTTCCGGGTCATGACTCATGAGAGAAGTTGCGTGGTCTAGTCTTTTCTACTTTCTATCTCAACCAAAAAAAAAAAAAACACGAAATGGGTCATGCTGCAAATAAGTAATCTTACATGTACCAACAATTATAGGATAATAATTCCTTGTAACCCGAGTAGGAACATTAAAATTTATACTACCAAGCATGTATGGGGAAAAAATGTTGCCTACAATTAGATTGTGCAAGAAGAGCCGTTCTACGACTGGATAATATCGGGAGGCGGATTAATTTAAGACGGCTTTGGTAAGATGGAATGTTTATATTAGGATCCCAGTGTACAGTGTTTGCTCAGGTGGAAGAAGCTTATAACGCATAGGATTATTGAAAGCTCACCAATCTCATAGCAACAAATTCCTCGTAGAAAATTATCAACATTATCAATTATTTAGTAGAGACCAAAAAATTTATTTTTGTACAGATTATTGTATATTTTTATTTTAACAAAAAATCAAAATTTTCAACTTTTAGTTATGAGTCAACGTCTAACACCCATTTATGCTAATGTAAAAGATTAAAATAAAACTTGCATCTGCAACCAACTTTACTGAATCCGCTCATGCGTTTATTTATTATGCTTAAAGCTTTCGCTTACTTTAAAATCTGTATAGTAGTTTGTTTACATTATTCTTTTTATCTCTTAAAGGTTGCGACAACAAAGTGATCATGTCTCCAACGATAAGTCAGAAAGTGTGGACATGTGTACAAGAAACATGCCCATAAGTAAAATAGATTATTAGTTCGAGGTACAAATTTCTTCCAATAATCGGTTACCAACTAACCAATCACCGAAATTGGTCATGCGCATTAAGAGGCGAAAAACATTGGATAAAGCTTTTGATCTGAGAGAAAATTATTTTTATTGTTTCTCGCTTCGCGCCATTTCATTTACTATACCTTACACTTATAAACATTCATACTCGTATATGGATTTGGTTGTGTGTGCGTGTGGCAAATGCGTATGCGTATATGTATACATTACTTATTATACTTATGCTACTAAGTTTGTGCAAAGTATCGGTTACATACAATACTATATGATAATATATAAATAACAAAAACGATTTGTTGTCAGACGAAAAGAAAGGTAAATTTGTTTGGATCTGATGGAAAACTACAATTTAGACATCGCAAAAATAATGCACACGATCCAAAACACACAATAAAAACTGTAGGTCCAATATATTGAATCAAAGGTGAAATGTACGACGGGGACTGCATCAATATATTTAATAATACTTATAATGTTGTCATGCGCCAATGGAAAAATGCTGTTAAAGTGGGAATTTCAGCAAGATAATGAGCCAAACACTCCTTGCAACTTGCAAGAAATTGTTAAGGATAACTTAGCCTCTTTAATGGAATAACCTTCACAAAGAACTTGTGGGTTTAAGGTCATAGAGGACGATTTATGGAAAAAGGGCTGGCAGATTGGTACGCCAATCCCTCAATTTGTGGCAAAACTGATGGATTCCATGGGTCATAGGGGCCCGAAGTTTTTGAAAAATCATGATGGCAAAACTTCAAGACTTTGAAGAAAAAAAAAGTGTTCCTTAGTGACACGTCCTTTAAAAACATTGCTTGTATATATATGGGTTTTTTGTTTTTTAATTGTAAATAAAAGCAAAATGTATTTTTTTACACAATTTTCATTTCAACCCCATTAAATTGAATATTTAGCCAACAATATTTGTAGTAGTTCTGAAAAGGAAACATAGAAGTTTAAGTATAGAATATGTACTTTGAGAGCTCGTCTAGAGGCTTAGTATGTAAATTAATTAAAGTTAGATAGACTTTTGTTAGTTTTTAATAGTAAGTACACCATGAAGAATTGAAATAAACGTAACAAAAAAAAGTGTACGAGTATGTATGTAAATATGTAAGAAGTATTAATGTAAAAGTTCCACTATTATAGGAATATTGAAAGTAATGTAAAAAATAAAAAAAAAATATATTTTATCTTCGAAAAAAATTTGAGTTATTGGTTGCTTCCTATTGTAGGCCACTACGAAAAGGAGGATATGTAGATATACAATAGTTAATAGTTTCTGTATATGGGGTTATGTCCAAAAATTCAACAATCTAACATATTTAATACTTATTTACAAAAAAAAAAAAATGTGGATTCAACACAAAAAAAAAAAGAAAATTCAACACGTACTACGAACAACGTATTAGGGATGTGAAAACTTTTAGAAAAAAAAATTAGACATTCAAGAAAACTTTTAATGAAAAGTAAATAATTTCAATTTCAACCACTCCATTATTAGGTGCCATGCACATATTACGTCACACGAATTTCATGATTCTTTGACAACCACCCCCCGCCCCCTTGACACAGGCGATCACATTGAGACCTCCCTCTCTGGTGAGATGTCACATATTTTGCAGTGGAAACCGATAACATAGTACTACCTTAATTTCTCTTTTCTTTAAATGTTTGTCTCCTTGGTTTTCTATTTGGACTCCTATTTAGGTCACAAAAACCTAAAGACAGAATTGGTAATATTTTTACAATAAGTTTTTCATTTACAGTTACAGTTTCGTTAGCTTATGACACCCTCCATGTCACTTCGTTGACCCCTTCTCACCTCCATAACGTGTGACGCAATATATGGATAACCCCTAAGGGATCTACGGTTGTTTGAGATATAATTAGAAATAAGTAGGTTTGTAATCCATATGTCAAATTCATGCAATCAGTTTTATGAATATGTTATGGGAAATAGTTGAAGAAACTTCCTGAGATCTGTGCATCCCATAATAAAAACGTAGATTAACGTACTGTACCCTTATGTGGATACCATGGTCTGACCAGACCAGATTTTTGACTTTGAGCTCATTTTAAATGTAGTAAGAATTAATCCACAGTCATGAGATTCCAGGTTAGCATTATTGGACTATTTTTGAGTGTGTTGTGGAAAAACAAAAATAAAAAAATGAAATACAATAGATGTTTGCAATTTGGGTTTTTTGAATTTATTATCTCGATGTTGTACAACATGGTGTTGCCAGACCCCTATGCAATTCTTTACATTTTTTATGGAATTTTTTGAAGTTTTTACTACCGGATTTCTGACATTTTTTGTACCCCATTTTTACCGCAAAATGACAATGACATACGCACACACATTCTTTACACATAAAACTGGATTATTAACATTAATATCCCATATAAATAGATCATGGTGTCCTTTATTGTTTGTGTAGACTGGTGTCCACACAAGGGTTAATGTGCATGATTATTTCATTCGATCCACGATCGAAATATAGGAATGTGTTAGACTTGAAATAATAGAATCATTTTTAGAATTGTTTTGACAAAATGTTCTTAATTGAAATATGTTGTCACTTCCTTAAAGAACTATATACGGTTATATCGGGGCTAAGAGAATAAGAATAATAAACCATCACCTTGGTATTCACGCTATTAGACACATACTTGTCAACAGTTGTCTTGCACCGTACTGCCCCCAGTGATAGTAACACCGAATACGACATCGGCATGCGTGTGTTAAACTTTAAATTATCCTTTGGCACGTGCTTCGCATACGAAGATCATAAATCCCAAAAGCTAATGCAAACAACAGAATCTAACATAATATACACTCATTCACAACTGAACTAAAAATAACTGAATTTCCCCCTGAATTCCTCCAGAATTCCCATACAATGTTCATACATATGGATAACTTTTGACCGACCGCTAAAAGTTCAAACAAAAATCGTCTTCCAACTTTTCATTGTTGTTCCACTTCGAAGCAGTGAAGTAGCGTGGCGTGGCGTGGCGTGGCGTCACTTTCACCATCAAAGCGAGTCGACAAAAGGACAAAGGATAGGAAAAACGCAGGAAGTAGAATATATTACAACACTCGCACACATACAATACATTCTACTTACAGATACTAAAATTGGAAGAAAGAATGAATGAATGAATGGATGAAAGGAAATCGTAATTGCTTGATGCGAATGTGAATGTAAAAGCAAATAGAGTAAACTTCGTTTGGTAAACCGATGTGGATAGTTGCAAGAACAATAATAACAACAACAACTACAACAAGAACAGCAAGAAGTAAAAATTATGGTGAAAGGGAATTGAGGGCGATTGTCAGATGATGCTGCTGCTCCTGTTTCTGCTGCTGTTACTGTAGTAATGAACCCAAGCCAAATCAAATGATGAGGGCATGGTGGCACAAGAAGAAACCTTTTTTCGATGCTTTTTTTTTTATTAGTAAAACTTTAATAGTCACATTTCATTTTATTCTTTTTATTTCTTGCTTAATTTATTTATTTATTTTAAACTACCTCAACTAAGTACATAAAAAACGAGTAAACAGCAATTGGAAGTAAGTCGAAGGACGATCGACTTGCCAAAGTTGTTTGCGCTCAAATCAAGCACTTCATTTTCCACTAATTTTCATCCTAATACGCCTCATGTGTTATGTTTAATTTGTTGTTCTCATATAGAAAATGCAAATAAAAGAAGAAACAAACAAACAATCAAATGGAATCGAATCGAAACGAAATGTAAAGCAAAGTAATGCACCGAAGTGAAGTACAGCACAAGTATAAACACAACACATAAATATAAACAATAAAAGTGCGACTTTGAATTTTAGGCTCCTTTTACTTCCCCTGAACCACCATACTCTCTACTCGCTTCCAACCTTCGCCTTCGACAGACACATAGACAGACAGACAGCACGTGGATATATTGACGCTGCCTGACAAGTGTTTGCATTTAACAAATATCAATAGCGAATGTTGAATAGGTAAATATAATGACAACTTACACACACACACACCCACACACACACACCCACACACATACACTCCCATTACCACCCATCATAGATACTAACATAAATTACACAAACACACGCACATATATATCAAACAGTAAATCACAGTTAAAATGACTATGGTATATGGAATTTGAACAATTTATTTTTATTTTTCTCTGTACGAAATATTGTATATTTTATTTAGAGACATCTTAAAGTATAAACAGAATCACGATCTCGACCTAAATATGTAAACCCTGTCACCTGTTTTTATGTCATTTTCAATATTTCCTCAGTGTTCATAATGCTCACTATACATTTCTTTTAGTAAACAAATAGCATTTCAAATTCAAGTTATCTCCAAAATGCTTTAAGCAAGGTTTAGTGTGTAGTAACGAGAATTGAGTTTAGAGCACCCATCTTTTACAAATGGTATATTCTGATCTATCATGACTAATATAACGCGAAGCTCCTGTTATAGCTCTCAGGATTTTCCAGATTGAGAAACTAGACTTATGGATTGCTAAGTCATCTAAGTAGTATACTAAAATATAAAAAAAACATTTACAATGTTACTACTTTTTAGCAGGGATATAAGATTATAGACAGAACAACCAATTGCGATAGATACAATAGATTTACTTCTATGGTAAATATGATTAAATTAAAGTTGGAGTATAATGCATTTATTACAATATATAGAAAGTTAGATGTGAAAAAAGGATTGGATTTCTTATTTTTCTTATATTATATATCGAGTCATACTATACAAGTAAAGAACGATCTAATTGACGATAATAAAACCATTATGATGACCATTGTCTTGAAGTTCTACTGTACGAATTTGTGTAAATTTATATGAATGTATGCAAAGTAAGTAGTCATTGATAATGAACAGAACAAAACAAAACAAAACATTTCCCATTGACAGACAGGTTTCTACTATTATTGTAGTAGCACTTGAGACGAAGAAAAGCCATTATTATCATTGTTGTCATTACATTTATGAATTTGGCCCATTCACTAGTTAAAGTGTAGATAATCTTATCAATAGAATTTCAAACAACAATTGACGTTAATTCAATTGCGGCTAATTTAATTAAATAACCCAATATCTCAAGTAAAATATGTACACACGTACTTAGGCAAACATTATAAACTATGAAATCAATCAAAAGTCAAAGCTATCAACGATTCGATTATTCGTTATCACTGATTTTTGCTGGTGGTCTAAGTAATTTTTATTATTCAAATAGTACAGTGAACTCGCGGTAATGTGGGCACTCTATAATGTAAATACATGATAATGTAAACAAAATAAAAGTTACAAATAATGTTTACAATTCTTGGAATAGACCTGAACATAAGAAAACAGCTACAAGGATTTGAACTTCCGCAAAAGGAAAATTGTCTTTGTCGCTGGTTTTTGAATTAAATATCAAAAAATATTGCAAGTAACAATTTGATAATTAAGGAACAAGCGAAGAAGCTAAGTATTATGGAAGAAGCTATACATTCTGAACGAGTAGAATAAAGATGCAATTGATGAAGATGAATCAAATTGTGAACCGCTGCTGACGTAACTAGAGAGATAGCGTGTTTCTCTCATGGAGAGCTTCCAAATATTCGAAGCGAAAGCTGTGAATTGGGATTTAAATAAACTTATTGACCTTAGAAAATGATTAGAAAAATATCAAATTACGTAGTTATTTTTTAGATCGGCTACTTGCTTTTTCATATACATATTCAAATAATGTAATATTTTATCAATGGAAAATACCAGACGAAATGCCGATAATGATACTACTAGAACCACTTACGTGCACATATTTTTAGATCACTGTTATTTGGCTAAATGCAACCGGATGTTACTATTGTATTATTACCACTACCATTACCATTGCTATGGGCATTGTGTGCATCTGTGTGTGGGAGGGATCCTTCCTTTTTGGTGGCAAATTTTGGTTAGAAGCTCAGACAAGGACGTTTTTGCAGTTCTTCTGTTCATTGTGCATCGAATGCTTGCTTATTTGTTTGCTTGCTTGCTACACGCAGATACCTGTTGGGCTTTATGCTTTATGACAGCAGTAGCAGAATCAGCAGCAGCAACAAAATACCACCAACACACGACACAATCCGAACAATCAACTGTTAATACGAATGCAAGACGACAACATTCGTATTCTTCGTATTCGTTTGTTGACAAGCAGGCAAGCAGGCAGGCAGGCATTTGGTCGGTTGTTGGCGCTAACCAAACCAAACAAGAATCAAGCAAGTCGCCACATTCAGTTCACATTCAGTATATTCAGTTCAGTACAGTAGTTCAGAGTACAGTATGATTTTGTTATTCGCATAGAACGCAACGCGACGCGGACAAATTTACTAAAAGCTTCTTTATTCTAGTGAATTTATGTGACTACACGACGCGACACGATCGCTCACTTCGTAGTGTATTTCATTTAATATTGTCATTTAAAAGAAAAAAGCCTTTAATAAAAATAAAAAAAAAAGAAATACAATTTTGATTTTTGAAAAGGAAAACCAGATTTTTTATAAGAAATCATTAAAAGTTGGCAGAAATTGTTAGTGAATAACTACAGTAAATAGAAATATACAATACTGCAAAAATGTAATTGTAAATGATATGTTTGCTTATTCTTTGTTTGTGTTCTCATTTTGGGGGCTTGTTTCGATCGATCTGCGTCTTTCTGTCTCGTCTATCTCTTTTGTCGGTCTGTCTGTCTGTCTTACTGTCTGATTATGCCTTCTGCCTGTTTGTTTGCACACAAAGAACAAACAACAACATCATCTGGCATCAAGCAACAACACAATATCAAGGTGATAATGGATCAATTCATCAACCGATTGAAGGAGGCTCGTCTAACTGCATTCCACAATGCACTTTAGTCTCTTTTACTCTCAACTCAACTCTCAACTCGTAGCTCACATGCATTGTATGCTCTTGCAGTTTGAGCACGATCACGCTCCTTACACTCCCAGCCAACCATTTGTGGTCCCCTTCTTGTAAATTCCTGCTTAGTCACGTGCAAACATTCGATCGTCTCCAACTGAAATACATGCATATGTATGCATAAAAGCATCAATGACCGCGAATGCAAATGCAAAGGCAACGACAAAAGAATATGCAAAAATAAATAACAACAACAACATGAATAATTTACATATTGCAATGGCATCTCTTTTCATTTGTTAGAGGAGCGGATCGTAAGAACTAATTTTGTGTGTGTGTGTGTGTATGTGTGTGTGTGTGTGTGTGTGTGTGTGTGTGTGGATTGTTCGGTGGGCGATGAAATGAAAACAGATTCTTGCGATATTGTCAAATGTTGTACTATAACAAATTTGTTCTCTTCAATTTTTATTTACATTCATATTTATTTATTTGTAGGTTTCTCGCGTTCTCTCTCTCTTGTTTTTCCAATTTCACATTGAATTTATTTTTATTTTTAATTCTTCTGCTTAGTACTACAACAGCAACAATAAAAAAAAACAAAACAAAACTAAAAATCTACGTAAATTGTTACTTTGATTATTTATGAATATGAATGAGTTTGGTTGGATCTTTATAAATTGTGCAATGTCAAAGTATAAACATACAAACACATATACGAGTGCATACATACATACATATGTGCATATGATAATTGAAGTTAATATTTTTGTTATTGGTTTTATTATTATTCTGTTGTTGAACAAATTGAGATTCGATTTCTCAATGAAAATACAATTAAAGAAAGTTATTCATTTTGTTTTTAGTATTATTGTTGTTACGTGTGTTGTTGTTATAGTAGTAAAATATCTGTCAGACTACAAGAACAAATTTACACCAATTGCCGAAAAAATGCAAAAACAACAACAAAAATAATATTTTTAATACAATATCAAAAAAAAAAAATATTATAAAAAAATATTAATGCCTCCTACCCTAGACCTAAACTGAACCCAGTCAGTTATGCGTGAAATCATCGAGTTCTTGAATACAAATATTATACGTACTAATTACTTAGTATGTATAATCCTTTCAATGAAGTTTACCAACTCCTGCAAGAATTTGAGGAAATAAAACACTTCAACTTATAAGTTAGGAAACTAGGAAACTCTTTATGTTTTGAGATATTGCCTATTTTGTGTAAAATGATTTTTTTTTATTTTAATTCATATCACTAAGTTGTTACACAAAAAAAAATTATTTATAAAAAAAAAATTAATTAATTAAAAAATTAATTTTGTAAAATGGTAGATTTCACAACATTTCCAACATTTACATTTTATTTAGTTTATTTATTCCAATAATTGTTTAAAACTTTTTGAAAATTAGATTAGTGAAAAAATCGTAGGTGTATTAATTAATAGTGGTCAGTATATAACTCTGATTCTATGTCATATTTTTAGATAATTCTTTAGTCGAAATACGTGTTTTGAAGTGGTGAATAATAATAAAGTTCTAACTCAATTTACTCAATTTTCGACATAAGCTACTTTGACTTTTTGACATAGAATATATAGAATATTTTTGAATCTCACAAGAAAATCGCATTTATAATAAGACTTTAATGCTATCAGGATTCAATTTTATCATTTTGGTTCGAATTATGATCTAATTCGTTTAAGCCCACATGGACAATTAGATAGACAGGCAAACAGAAGAACTGATAGATCGACGATTTGATTTCTCTTACGATAAACATCAGGCTGAAGTGATAATTTACCGTAGCCGCCAATGTTGCGAAGTGTATAAACATAATAGTCGCGCCACTTACAAAAAGACAATCAATAATATCAATATGTTGTAATAATGGCAATAAACATACTTAGTAACCACAAGAAAACATACATTCGAGTATGTGTTATATTAAATACAAGATACAAAACAGACATCTACAATAAGATAGATAATGTATTTCTACTTACATACAATATACAATATGAACGAGTATTTATTATATATGAATGACTGATATAATATTCGCAATATTTCTATTTACTCAAATTATGTATTTGTTGCTAAATAAATCTGTTGACATTCTCCAAATCCCCAAGTTGTTGCTTTTTTCATTTCATTTCATTTAATGTTTTGAGCTTTTTTTAATTTTTTAAATTATTGTATTTTTAGATATTTTTGATTCCGATGACTTTTCATAAAAGTGAAATGTCTATTAAGTTTATGCGAAAGTTTTGTAACAAACGAAAAGAAGATTTCTTTCAAACAAGTTATATTGAAATGAGTCCCTTAGTATTTGAGATCTAATACTGAAAACGTGCATAGGATCTTCTCTGAATTTACAGAATATAAGGTAGAAGAACTTAGTTTTCGAGATAAAGGGACATTATAGTTTACAAAGAATAATCTGCCTTCCTGTAGCGTATTCCTTGTTTCAATAAAAAAAATTTATATTTTTAATGAATAAAAATTTGCGTTAATTTTGTTTGTTATTGCCGCATGAAAAAATTTGTTTTCGTCTTTGTTTTGTTTTGTTCTATCCTATAATTTCTTATGATTTTCTTTACATTGAATTTTCTTAACAAATTTCGATTATATTTTATAAGAAAAAATACAAAATACAAAGGCCATCGACAGCGTCATACGTTGTAACAAAGAAAAAAAATTAAAAATAAATAAAAAATAAACTAAAATTAAAATATAAAAAGTTTTTCGAGTTGTTTAAAAAATCATTTGAGAATAATCAAAATATCTATTCATTTGAATAAATGTTGCAATTGGACAATGACTTAAACACATATTCTAAATGCATAAATACGTACATACAAATGTACATATATACAATATATATGCATATCTCGATACTGCGTAGACTCGCTAATTCGGACAACCAAATTGATTTCTTTTATAGACCATGTTATCGGGACCCCATAAACTTTTATTTACTTTAAAAACTTTGGACGCTTCTGTTTTAAATCATTTATGTCCGCTTTTTTTATGGGGACTCCCCGTTTTATATGTAGGTATTGAACTATCTAAAAATTATTTTATGTGTTCTTATATCCAGATCAACAAATAAATTAATGCATTTTTGTAAAGACTTTGTTTTTTAGCCTCGAATACTTAATATTCGAATAGAAATTTAAGGAGATTGAGTGGTTGACGAATTCTCTTCTCTCAAACTGTGGGAAAAGAAATATTCAAATCATATTGAAATCGTAGACTTTTTCTGTTTGTTTTTGGTTTGAACAAGTATCAATTAACATGTACTCATTCCATTCAAAATCAAATTATTGAAACACAAGAAGCTTTATTTGGTGCACAACATAGGTTTTATTTCATCAAAATTGACCAACAAAATATTATTTTATTTACAATTTATAAAATTTAAAATGCGTTTTTCTAACAAATTTGCTAATAAACCATTCTAAAATTGCATGCGCTACTTCACTACATTATATCGCTTCTAAAACCACTTCACATATAATCTTCTATAATTCTCTAAATCTTATATTGTTTTACATTCGGGCGAGACAACGTTATTAACAAATGCACAAAAGCTTTTTGAAAGCAAAACGAAGTTTGCCGGGCCAACTGTTATTAAATAAGTTTCAATCAAAACCTTTATCGTGTGTGGTTTTTCGAATTCTTTTTATCTTGATATTCCAAACATTTCGGTAATTCGGACAACACCTGGCTTTTTTATTTTTGTCTGGATTATCGAGATTATACTGTGTGTATGTAAAAGAGTGTGAGTGTGTGTGTGAAGGTTAAAATTATTAACCAAGAGAATTTGCAATTCATTATGATATTACAAGGAAACAAAAACAAAAAATTAAAAAAACTAAAAAATATAAAATTAATCTTTTAAATTAAAAACCAGTTTCTGCTGTTGTTGTTATACTACTTAAAAACTTCATGCAATTCTCATTATTGTTGTTGCAGTTGTTGTTATTATTATTATTATTATAAAGTAAATTATTAAGTGCAACGAACGCGAAGCAAAACAAGAAAAACCAAAATAAAATAATAAAAAAAAACAATTTAATAAATTTTGTCTTAAAAATATTGAAAAATATACAAAACAAAATTAAAAAGGCAACAACACAAAAAAAAGCAAAACAACGACAATATGAAATATTCGAATTCAAATTATTATCATTATAATCAATGGTCTACATGGATCAGTTTATTACTAATGGGTAAGTTTATATACATTTAATTACAAATAAAGACTTAGAAAAAAGGTAATTGAGATTAATCAAGAGAAATTCATAGTATGAATTAATTGCCTTGTAGTTTTCTATTTATACAAAATCTTTTTATACATCTTTATATAAAATCTCTGATCTTCTTATAAAGCAATTCTGAAATCGATATAGAACTTTAGTAAGATTTTCAAATTATGTACCAACATAAGTTTTGTAGAGGTTTACAACTTTAAATTAAACTAAGACAAAAAAAAAATATTTTTAATATCAATTAAACTGGCTTTATTGGATAGATAATTTTATGACATTAATGTTTAATTATTATTTAGGGCATGGGACCGCCACGGCTGGCGCGTACAAGGCGCAATCTGGAAGTCCCATTTTCACACACTTTTCGCAACCTTTGCGGCCGTATTTCTCCAATAACTCTTCGGATGTTGATTTCCAGGTGTTCAATTGTCTCTGATTTATCGGCGTAGCCAAATGACTTTACATAACCTCAAAGAAATTAATCCAATGGGGTTAAATCACACGATCTTGGTGGGCAATTCACGTCTGTTCTCCGAGAAATTTTTCGATTGTTAAACTTCATTATTAAGTTTTTAATAAAAAATCAACTATTAACTGTTAAATTGGTTGTAAAATAAAGCAGTGTTGCCAAATCAAAGTTGTGAATCTCTAAAAAAATCCTTTATATCCATACAATATGTATTACTGAAAAAAAAAAATTCTTATTCCAAAGTAATTTACCAAAATCCCGTGGTGATCGAAAGGACTGAACTTTGTCTGCTAATAATCTGCATACACCCACAATATTTATTGGGAACAAGAGCAACTTATGAAAAATATTTACAATGCAAGGAAACTTGGATCACAATCTACTAATTAGTTATGTTCACTATGTAATTCTACATATGTTTACAAAATGCGATATATTGAGAAAACTATTACAAAATGAAAGAGTGACATACTAGAATATAATTGAAAATCTTTAATTTAAATAATCCATTTTTGTTTTTTTTTTTTTTTGATTTTAAGTTATAATAATCCAAATAATAGACAGAAATTCTCTTTATCTCAGTTTATCTTGCACAATATTAACTATCAAATAAGTAATAATATTAGAACAATGTAATATAAATTACAAGTTGTAGAATTTAAGTTTCTTCATGGATTGCAACATCCAGTTGTGTATATTGCAACTTTACGTTGAATATTTAGTTCACCGATAATGCCGACGGGCTTCTGGCTATCACAATTGGTACTGATATACTTAGTGCTTAGTACAAGAAATACAATCTCCAAAACATTTTCAATATGTTAGTGGGAGAACAATGTAGAAAATAAAAAGAACAATTGAATGTTTAAGTCACCTTACCCTTACTGTAAAATTATAGTAATATTAAAGTGATTGCATTTCTTCATAAATATTGAAGTTTATGATTGATTTTTTAGAGAAACATCACAAGCAAATTTAACATTTTACTGATTCACTTTGAAATAGCAAAACTTACTTCGGATCTCACATGGTCGATCTGAAAGCAGCATAACCGAGGAACCTGTCTTGGGTCATAATCATATTTTTCTGACTATCAACTTAAACTGGAATTGTTATTGAAGGTTTTGCTTAGGAAACTTTTTCATCGACTCTCTTATAACTACACATTTCATCAATATTAAATCTTGTATTATCAGTATACATATATAATTTTGTAGTATAAACGAGTATTAGTTTCGTTATTTTAAATTACAACAATTAAAAATTGGACAGTTTATTTGGAGTCAATTGAATTTTGTTAATTCAAAAATAAAAATTAATTTATCATGAATTAAATATCAACTACTAATCTAAAATATTTTGAATAAAATCGGTATGGTTAGAATTCGACTGTTGTACGTTGGAAAGCGTATAATCGAATGAGCTCCATAAGACCTAACTGGACATACATAGTATATATAATACATATGAACATGTGTCAAGTAGTAGTAAGTACATATGTAAGTACAAATGTAATGTAATTGAATGCATTATCACTGTTGTTATTGTTGTTGTTACTGTCATTGTATAGTTTGGATCAAAAACTTGGTGGGCTGCTGCAACATTCTGATATACTTCCCCTTGACAAATTTATGAAATGCCAATTTCACTTATGAAAACTTTATTACCCTTGACGCACATTTTCGACTTTGTTGCAAGTTGAATTTTGCACATTTTTATACAAAAGTCTCGGATTGCCTTTTAGCTTTTCTTCTAACCCGCAAAAGAATAAAAAACAACAGCAAGAACAACAACAACAAAAAATTGTATTGTGTGCATTTCTTTTACTCTGTTTTATTTTGTTTTATTTTATTTTCATTATATCGTTGGTTCTCTTGCGTTGCACTGATGTACTCTCTGTGCTAACAATTCGTTGTTGAACTGATGTTGGTCCGCGTATTCGCATTCGTATCCTGTATCTGAATGTATTTGAACGACATGGTATCGGTTTCGTTATCATTGCAGTTGCATTAGTTCTACTCGGAACAAGCATACCAGCAGCGGCTGGCGAGGAATGTGGACAGGAGGAGTTCACCAAATGCGCTGAGCCACTCGAAATGTTGCATTTAACGTCGGAATTCTCAATTGGGGCTGCCAAGAAGGAAGAACTGGACAAACTCTGTCAGTAAGTTTTATTTCTATCCATAGAGTCATCCACCTTACCCAGCCATCTACCCATTCATCCTGCAACCCAATCATCTGTTTGTTGTCACATCACATCACGTTAAGACAAATGTCTAATATTATTTCGTTGTATTTCATTGCATTTGTGTTGTCCTTTCTGTGCTTTTGTCATAATCATATGATCCAACGAGGTCTCTTCCATTTCTCTCTCAGTGAGCTACGTAAAGGCGTTCGTTGCATACAAAGTTACACACGAAGATGCATGGATCTGCAGCAAAGGAACCAATTCAATAAACTCTATCATGGTACTAATCAGTTCATAAGGGATCTGTGCAATAAAGGCGAATTCCAAGAGGGTAAGTTCTGTTATTTCCCTCCCTAGATATGAAAACTCATATCTTCATTATACTTTAAAATCACACGTCACTTATGTAGAGTACCTTAAGCATGCGCCTTGCTCCGAAATGGCCAAAAAAGACTTTGAGGTGTGCGCCAATCGATACAAGGAAACCATGGTCTTTTTAAAACCCAACAAAAACCAAGAGGCCCAGGAGAATGCTACTCTAAACGAGAATATCAAAACCATATGTTGGTAAATTCAAAGCCTTCAGAGAGAGACAATTTAAATGCCGAAAATTTCCTATATCTTTGTATAAAATTCTATTTCACAGCTCTATCAACGAGTTAGTAGATTGCTCCGAGAGCGCTGCGCGAAAAGTTTGTGGCAATGATGCGGCCAAATTCACCAGGGAACTCGTTGACAAGTACGCAAATAGCTTGACAAAGGTAACAAAATCAAAATATCCTGCATCCCAATGCTTAATGGCCGACAAAAATAATTGTCCTCTTTTTTGTGTGCTTGTGTTTGTATTTCTCCTTCTCTTAGATTTACTGTGAGGACTTTACACGTCATCCGGAAACATGTCGAGATGGCGACGACAACGCAGCACATTCAATCAAAAACAGTTTCCTCTTGATATCTGCCTCAATGTCATCTGTGTTGCTTTCGTTTCTGCTGCAAAATCATTTAGCTGCCAGATAGACAGACAGACAAATTCGGCAAAAAAAATTGAATCAACATTTGGGAGAGTGAAGCTGTAGAACGAAACAAAGCAAAGAGAAAGTATGAAAGCTAAAAAAGCGCGGGCGGAATAGAAAAATATTATTGATAAATTTAAAAATAACGACACAAAACTAAAAACATTTTACACTTTTCCAATATCAGAAAGCAGCAAAAATTCAAAAAAAAATAATGTTTCTACAAAAATAAAACATAACAAATGTTGAAATTTCGCACGATCAATGCAATTTTTTAGCAACAATAACAGAGAGAACAATAACAATTCCAACAACAACAAGCAAAAATAACGGTTTCTTCTTTTTAAATTCAGCACCGATCTCTTGAGTAAGAAGCGCGTTATTATTTTAGGGAAATTTAGAGCACCTTAAGTGAGGAGAGCGGGCTGCATTGATTGCGCTAGAGCGCTCAGCTTAGATCAGAGCCCCCTCCCCCCGTTTATAATTGTTAAAGTGCATAGAATAATTTAATACACACACATACACAAACTCATGTACACATACAGACACATATTATTAAATAAATAAACACATAAGTATATAGTACATTATGCAGGGTATGCGCCTTTTAATATCTTAATAACTCCACAATATCTAACTTGACAAATCGCAAACAAATTAAAATTTTTATTGAATTTGGTTAGTACATTGTATAATATCCAGCATACATGAGTATGTAACGACAGCATCAAACAGCCGAGTCTTTAGACATTAAATAAATAAATTACGTTGTTTTTAATATAAGTAAGTATTGGGTAAGCAATCTCTTCAGAAGAACAGTATTTTCTGTTTGGAACTTTGTATCTCAGTAATCGTGACTCCATTCTCGTCTTCAAAGAAGAAATATCCATATACATTCTTACACAAGACATCAACCTTTTCATCGTATAATGGGACATCATTGGACCTTACAAGTAAGTAGTTTAAATGGTTTTTTTACAGATGTTATTAGAAGTAGTCAATTGCATGGGACAATGTTATGGTGCTTTTAGAAGTTGAAGAAGAAGAAGTTTTTTCACCACATGTACCACTTATTCCGATCAAATCAAATCAATCCTTGGACTAGGAATCCCTGAAATCGCAACCTCAATTCGGTCAGGATTGAAGCGATTCAATATGAACAGCATGTATTCTAATGGTATTGAGTCAAGTTATTGTGGAGATATTAAGTTTTAAAAGCGTCGACGATAACACCCTGCAGTATGTTATTAAATTTAAAATAGATCTACATATCTACAATATGTTAATGTACACTTATGTTAAGAAAATAAATATATTAAAATATATATGTATAAAATATGTAAGTAACTGCAGATATACTTACATACATATGTATACTCGTATACTGTTAAGATATCGATGATTGGTATCGCATTAAATCGACTTAACGGATAAGATGGTAATACATACTAGTATGATAATTGCACTTTAGTTATTGTTGTTATTGTATTGTTATAATAATAATTTTACCGTTAATTAGTTTAGTCAGTTTTGAAAATTTTTACACTCTGCACAACATGTTCAAATTTCTGAAAATTTTCATCTGATTGTACTTGATTTTGATTTTTCTAAAATTCTTATTGGTTACGTTATTTTTTATATTTTTTATATCTACAATAATTTTTGTTATTATTCGTAGTATAGAGAGATTTTGTTGGTTATTTGTTAAATGGAATTTCCAGATCCAATTGAGTTTTTTACAATATTTTATGGGAGCAATATAATTCAAGTGAAAGATGCAATGATTACTCGTAGTTATACTAAGTGGTTTAGATCAATGCTTCTCAACACATGTGATTACTGAAAAGTTCTCCTCACACACCTCAAAGCCACGCATGGAAAAGTACTAATAATTAAATTCATCACGCAGTGAATTGTATTATAACATACAGAAAAAGACATCGGAGACCCCATAAATAAAGTATTCTTGATCATCGCGACTAGTCTACATGGAGGAGGCATAACATATCAGATGCATTCAAATTTCGCTCTATCGAATTAATCTGCTTGTTTGGTTTTTTTGAACAACAACAAGACGCATCTCACATCCAAAATGTTCACCAAAATTGATTGAGCTGCGTTGTGTGAGAGCTTCTTTCACCTTGTGGATGTTTTCATAGGTTGAAGTGGTCGAAGGTCACTCAATTGTAATGTGTTGTATTTTTAAGAAAAGCATAATCATTAGTTTCACTATTATGAACAGATATTATGATTAAGGCTTAATATTTGTAACGCTTATCGTATGTCGGAGACTCCATGAAGTATGGAGTATTTAGAAAAAATTAACGTGACCTATCGACGCATTTTATATCAATGTCATTGAAATTACTACAAAATCAGTAGTGTTAAATCACTTTAATTTGCAGCTGTCAAGTCGTAGTACATAGTTATATCTAATTTATTTCTTGCCCCTTCGTAACTATCAGATGATGGTCATTAATATGGTATTTCTGTTCAGGGAAATCTAATGCAATTTTGCTTTGATCTAGATATGGCACAAGGATTTGATATTTCAATATTGTGTTAGGTTTTTTTTTTTAGGTCAAATTCACATACTAAGTATATAGCAAAGTTTTACTTTGTAAGCTATACGAAATGTGGTTACTAATTTTCACGAAATGCTTATAATTCTTTTGGATGTCATATTCAACAATAGATTAAATATGATGACATCAAATTAACCTACTTTTTGCTCAATTTTTTACTACAATAAGGAACCTTATAATCCATAGGATTTCGTTTTGATGTGTCTTGGGTTATATATCATTTCTTTATGCACAAAATGAAATCTTTCAAGTTCCTTTTTTTACCTGTAAATATTTTTTATTGAATTAAAAGGATTAATGCCTCGGAATGGTGACTCCTTCATTGTCCAAATTAATTACAATAACAAAACAAATTACATACAAAAAAAATTTTATATAAGTTTAAGTTACAATAATTTTGTTATGAATATTAATTGATGATTTAAATGTATTTTGTACATACGTAAAAATACTAAACACACACATTCATCACACATAGATACACCACACACAAAAAATAAAGATATATATATATATGAATAATAATTATAAATAAATATAACAATATAATAAATTTAGACAAACATAACAATTAAATAATAACAAATAAAATATTAAGAGAAACATATGATTTTAAAGTTATTTATCGGATAATAGTTGGATGGGATAGGACTGGATTGGTTTGGATTGGATTAGATTGGATTGGATTGTGTACTCGTTTTAAGAGTAAGTTAATGGGTCTTTGGTGCGTCAGAACATGAAAAACGGAGTAGAATCCAAACAATCAGCAAACAAGGAAAATAAAAATGGAATAAGTAATTTAAAATGAAATAAAATGAATGGCATTATCACTGTAAATTTTTAACTATTAGCGAATTTTCACATTTAATTGTGGTGAGAGGGGACAGTAACAGCAGCAGCCGCAGCAGCAGCAGAATCGAAAGTCACCATGCACCAAAGGGCAACTATCGCACTATTTGGCTACTGGACGAACTGAACGCACGACCGGGCTTCTGTGGGTGTTTTCTGTGGCTTTCGATTGTTGGCTGACTTTAACTCCTTTGGCTTTGAATATTTGAATCCAGTTTGGATTGTGTGAGAGATGAGGTGGCGGGCACTTGTCTATTTTGTTTGTACTCCACAGTAAAAGTGCACGTGCATAGGGAATCAGGACAAAGACAGTTAACGCACATACTCTCATATGCGGAGTTAAATAGTACAATTCCAAACGAGAGTAGTTTGATAAATTATCGATACGTGATAGTCGTCTACGAGTTAACCAAATTCAAAAATTTTCCCACAGACCCTAATGTTGCATCTAACAGTAAAAGAGGAAATACATAGTTTTAAACATAATCTATATAAAATAGTATGAAAACGGAAACAAATATTCAGAGCTATATTAATCTGCTAGACAACAGTAGCGAGTATCCAAATGGTATCACTCACTGTATTTTTCCTTTCAGAATTTAATACTTAGATATATTCGTATATTGTTCAAATATTTAGGTAGCCTAATTTTCAATTCTGCACTATTGTATTTATATCCTCTTAGCATATTTAATGATTGTTTCATGGTCACCTTTAAAATAAAAAAAATAATGATATCGCGATAAATACATTCAATTCACCAATCTCTTCTTTCAATACATTTTATGAACTTATGAAATCAATCTTACACGGAACTATTGCAGTTAAAGTTTTCTGTCTGTCTCATGAAGACTATGTAAATCAAAATCGCCAGCCCTTCTACTGACTGACCATTTAGAAAATATATGTCTTTAGGCTTGCCTAGGGTGCTCGTTTATTCCATGTTTAGAGCGGACGTGAAATTTTCATAGAGGTTACAAAAAAAAATATGTTAATGAGGCTGATAATGAAAATAGAGTGGAAAGATATAGAAGCATTATGGATTTGACGAAGTTAAAGCAATTACAAAACATCTGTTTAATTGTTCAAAGTTTATGCTTTATACCATAGTATCTAGATAAGGTGCTGTGTTATTGTTGTTATTGCATGTTTTTAGTAGAAATTCTTTCAAAAATCTTCACATCATATATATTTATTATACCTAGAGTTCCATATTGGAACATAGGGCCACAACGAATTTCCTCCATTCGGGTCTGTTTTGTGCCAGTCTCTTCCCTTCATTCCAGCTAAGGCGCATGCCACGGATTTCCGACTCTAACAGTCGTCTCCAGGTGTTCGCTGGTCTTCCTCGTCTACGGCTTCCTTGAGGGTTCCAGTCAATCGCGGTCCTTGTTATGTCATTGCTTCACATCATAAAGAGAAAAAAAATACATAAACTTAGTAACCATAATACGAGTAATTTTATTAAAAGTAAATAAGAAATCTACGATAAAATTTTATTAAACTATTTATGGCACCTTAACTACAAATATCTTTTAAAGAATATCAATGCACAATACTTTCTTAAAATTTAAATACGATTTCATGGAAAAGTTTAATGACTTAAGCAATAATAAGTGGAATATATTATACATTAGTGTAGCAATATAAGAAAATTTAAACTACTATTATTACGTTTATTGCAAGTCCATTGCACAAAAATATTTAAACTACCCTCGTGTATGTGGCTGGGAGTTATGGTATCGTGTTTGTGTGTGTGTGTGTGTGGGGGATGTGTGTGCGTTTGTGAAAGTTTACTTAACAAACGTGGTCTCGTCGCGTTCTCCATAATTTATGTGGCGTTCATTAGAATCAACCGAGGAAGTGGAAGCGGAGCATGCCACTAGCCGCACTCCGCATTGCCACTTTACGTGTTTAGTTTTACACTTTAGTATATAAAAGTATCTTTCGACCCTAATTTATACTTCAGGCAACGCTTTTTGCAACATAAAAGTAGTACAAAAAACCAAAACTCTAACAAGAAAAAACTCTATCTTATATCTTATCAAAGTTGTCATACACTTTATACAAGGTATTTTAAGTATTTTATGTGATTATAGCCATCTAAATACATGTGAAATCACGAGATATTGTATAAAAATAGATAATTCTGTTTGGACAGAATTGATCCAATTTTTTAAATGATACAATGAACTTAAGAGCAACTAGGGCAGCAGGTTTTTTAAAATAATAACTATTTATATCGTATTACTGTGACTGTAACATAAGTTAACAAATTTATTGATTTCCATATCGAAACGTGAAAACGGAATAATTCGTATTTTATCATTGGCTCTATATTGTAATGTATAATAGCTACTAAGTATAGTATGTGTAGGTATCTTGATCATAACAAATGATTTAATGATAGAAAATGAAAGACCATGTAGCCAATTGAATTCCCCTCACTGATACTAAACAATTGTCTTCACACAATCATAAAATGCCTCAAAGCAATGGTAATGAGTAGAGATTATCGAGCCTGGTAAGCTCGATTATACCAATATATGTACATATTGTAAATCAGTTTTCCAAATAAGTACATTTAATATACCAAGTTTTCTAGACCAGAACCGTTAAATCTTTAATCTCAATGGATGCCCACCATTAAAAATATTCTTATTTTTGAATTTAAATTGAAGGTTTAAAGAATTTGCCAGGCTCTACTGTAGTCAATCAAAATGCGTCCTCTATAGTATTTTTTCTTTCAATTAATTAGCAATGATTGCGTTATTGTAAAAGTGATTTCAATTATAATTTTATAGAAAACTCATTCGTATTGAAACAAACCCGAAGCCAATTTGTATAATTGTCCTACAAAATTAACACTTGTGACCGCAATCAGAGATCAATTGATGAACAGAAAGATTGATAGAAATGCAACGGGGGTGGAAAGGAAAGGAGTATCGGGCATGACAGGCTACTGAAATGAACATCATAAGCGAAGGACAGAACTGACAATTGGAGGCAAACCAAACCAAACCGAAGCTAACCAACTTGAGGTAAGTACATGGATGCGCCCCACAATGTCTTAAACAGAAAAGGCGAGACAAGATATGACAAGCAAGCAAGCAAACGGAAGACAGAAATACAACAGAGCAAGTCAAGTGAAGACAAACAGCAAATGTAAGGAATTGTATCTCCTTTTTGCCCTCTTTCGCTTTCTTGCCCTGTTGGGATGACGGCTGTAGTTGCTTTGTCCTAAGTGACAACGATGATAACGACGACGACGATGTCATCTTCGTACGCTGCTTAAATATTTACATTCCATTTAGGAGCGTTTGCCGGATCTTTGCGTTGTTTCCACGTCGTCAACGTGTGCATTGCCGGTTGTTGACTAAACTACTTCATCTTCATTTTACAGTCATTTTCAACTTCATTTGCTGAGTAAATAGGCGAACAAATACGACCGCAACGAACGAAGCATCGAACCAACGAACAAACTAAAGGACGAATGACAGAATGAACGAACGAGCAAACGAATGAATGAATGATTTTAATAACACGAACAAGGAAGATGACGACACGATGAGGCGAAAATGTCTTCCTACTTAAGTCTCGAGTCCTTTCATACGGGTGTGCCTGATTTGATTCAAAATGATTTAAAATCAAGTATCTATATAATGGTATATTGTATATTAAATGTATTTATGAAAAAGATACACATATTGATCAATCTGAATAGTGTTCAGGCGGTTTAACATTGATTACAAAGATAGAAATTTGTTCCATTCATTTGGCTCGTTCATTAAATAATTTTCAATAATTTAATTAAATACTTCTCTTTGCCTGAGTCTCTGTCATATTATGCCATGCCATGCAAAGTAAATCAAATCGTTTGCAATCAGATTCCATTCCCTTCTGATTAGAATTGTAATGACTACGAATCTCATGGTGACTAAGAATGAATAGAAAGATGAAATTCGATTTGCGTTTCCTGTTCAAATTTCCTTTTTTTTTATCGATGCACACTTGCAGTCTTCTACACTCTGAAGAGTGTTTCGAGACGAAGGCAAACAACATTGAGACCTATTTCTTTTTTAATTAATTGAAATCGTATCTGTGCCCATAACCAAAGTGCTTCGAGAGCACCTTTTGCAATCACTATTCTCAAGTAACCAACCACAAAGACAAAGTCACTGAGACAGCATTAGTGGCGGTGATAGTGACGGTGATGATGATGATGGTGACTCAAAGCCAAATACAAATTGCAACGTCAGTAGTGGCTAAGAACCAAAAAGCGGCAATTGCATCCTTAACTAACTGACAAACACCACACATACATACACCCTTTTATCAACCAACACTTTAACCATAGGTGCACATAGATAAGCATACTGAAAGCAACATTTGCCTAGACGCGTTACCTTCGAATGCAAATATAAAGCGAAGCTATCACTTATTCATTCATTCATACAACTATTCATATACACAGGAGGATATTCATGCATGTATATATTCATCTATGTACATATGTATACTCGTATCTATGTACAATACTATGCCAATGTTTCGCTTTTGTGCAGTTTACACTAAATAAATGTTGTGAGGTTTTTGTTTTGTCATGTCGCTTTCCATTTGGCATCGTTGAACTTTTTATTTCTTTTCATTTAATTCATTTTTGTGTTTTCTAACACTTCTCAGTATATAAATCTGTAAATCTGCGCTTCGTTCACAATTGTTGTTACTGTTGTTACTCCTGTGCTTGCGAACTCTTCAAAGCCTGCCAGCTTCGTGCCACCCATCTGTCCTCTTGTTAGACTACCAGAATAAAAGCGGAAGTGATGAAACTGTATTCAAAGCCTGAATGTAGAATGTTCTTTTTAATCCTTTTTAAGCGGAGCCAGAACTATTACAATATCTTTTATTTGGGAATTTCCGCTTGGTATAATCTGCAATTATGCTCTACACATAATCGCTTTACAATGCAATACAAACAATTGAAACAAAAAGTTTGAAAAACAAAAACAAATTGTCAATAAAAGACGAGAGCACAAAATGCATCAAAGAGAACTCATTAACAACTACAATTTACTATATACATATGCATATACTTACTATACAATATGTACGAGGTAGGTACTTATTTTATAACCAGTGCATCTTGGTCAAAATGAAACTTATTTGAAAATTCATTAAATTTGTTCACAATCATTTTGAGTTTCATTTTACCATCCCTCTTATCCTTCTAATCTGTTCCATCACTTTACTCTAATTCCAATATAATTTGCTTGAACTCCATTAATTTGTAACCAGATCCAAAACTTCAAACAAACAAAACAACCATCATTCTCCACTTACATATGTTTCATAATTGGTACATCAAAATTATCTACACAGAATGAAATGACCATTTTTAAAACTATTGGCATGCCAATCAAGCTGAATGCAGCAGAGTTTAGGGCGATAGCGATCATATTTACCAGTGCCTTCTAGATCTAATTATATATATATATCCCTGTTCTCAAGATCTAAGATATTCAAACAACCCCAACCTCTAAAAGTTTACTACAAAAACTTAACTAAAATAGCACATTAATTTTCTGATTCTCAAACTATGTTCTTTGTTGTTACTCCAAGTGCAACAGAGAGAATATAGAGATGCTAAGAAAGGAAAAATACAAGCCGAGTACGCTAGTTGTAAATAAAATAACGCAATTTTTAAGATACATTTTTTTCTTTTTTTTCTTTTTGTTTTGTTTAAATATACAATAAGATAATAATATTTTTGATGTGAGAAATATAATAACAGTCGGACTTCTCTATAGTGAAACAGTAAGCATGGAGAGAGATTCAACAATTTTGTTTTTTCAAAACTGTGAAAAAGTTAAAATGTTGCAGCGAAGTAGCATTTCTCTTGAAAAAAAAGTATTGATGATTAAGAAAGTTGAAGAAAGACTAACAAGAAAAACAGATATTGCTAAGCAGTTTGGAATTCTTCCTAGCACCTTATCAAATATTTAAAAAAACACAAGGCAGTGATAAAATATGTAGAAGAAGATCAATTAAGCACTAAAGGCAAAATACTTCGATCCTTTGTGGTGATGAAGAGTAATATTTTTTTAAACATTAAACTAAAAATTTGTTTCGAATTAGTATTGAAATTTCGAGTTAGAGAAGTTCGATTTATATAAGTTTGACTGTAATATAATTATATAGTATAATGCAGGACAAATTTATCGAGTGTGTTAATTATAATTTCAACTTAATTTCATCAAATAAAACATCACATCTCACTACGAGAAATGTGGAAAAATGGCAACGCAAAATTTCCATTGACTCGAATTTTGATTCATGTGAAAAATCCATTGAAATCTATAATTCATGCGTCAACTGAAATTCAAATATTAATATTTCATGTCTACACATTTAGTTAGTACATATATGAAATGTCAGTGACGGGAATATTTAAATATGAAAATTATTCCACAATCACTAAAATAATGTTATTTGTTTTTGATATAGCAACTTAGCAAATAGCAAATAGTCCTACCAGGGTGTTGTTGCCATTAAATGGTATCATCAAATGATGCCAGGTTCTCTATTGTGTTCAATTAAATGATCACCAAGTCACTATTTATCATGACAGGAGACATAAGTAATTATTATGTAATTTACAAACCATTGTTCTAATGTAACTAACAAGACTAAATATTAAAATTCTATTAATCTGTTTTAGTAACAAATCAATTAAAAATAGAAGAACTCCAAAAGTGATCTCGTCTCACAGAGTATTGACATTAGGGATTGTTTTCTTTTGAGACACCTTTGCTCTTTCTTTTTCTTTGGGATTGTGATTGAAAAGAGTTTTGAGTAACAGTCCACAATATTTCGCCTAAATGTAGTTATTGGTATGCACTTTCATAAAACAAATGCAGAATAATCAAGTGTCGGACTTGTCAAAATACTTTTTTCTACGAAAATTTGTTTTATATAAACAAGAATGAGAGAAAAATAATAATCCTTTCTTCACTTATAAAATATATTTATGTTTGTTTCAATCTGAGTTGTCATCGCGAACTGCTGTGAAAAACACTCGAGGGTCTAACAATCCAAAAACTAAACACCAAAGAGCAAGCAAATGAACGAGCAAGAGTGAGTGAGTGAATGACAATACTTAATGATAAAAGTGAGATAAAAGTGAGTACAAAAAATGGAATACAAAGCAAGTATTTGCCGTTTGTTCTTCTTATTTCTGTTTGTGCAATTAAAACCGCAGTGATATTGTAACAGGTCCGTTGGCTCTACTCAACAGAAACAACAAAACAAAAATAAAACTAAAGTCCGCTTGTCATAAACATCCACTTACAGCCACCACAAAAGGCAACATCCAGAAGCAACACAACGAAGTAAACCCAACACATCCACCAAACCACACCACACCAGACCACAGCACAACACAACACAGCACAGCACTTCTGGCACACTGGAGCAGGCCAAATTCACTCAGTTTATCACCAGATCCTGGCTGTCTAGCTGGCTGAATGCCTGCCCGCCTGTTAGCTTGCCTGCCTGCCTAACGCATTGTGACGCAGCATCCTGTTGTATCCTTACTTAAAATGTTTTTATTTAGCGGCTTTTCACACGAACGCGACTGAAGCAACTACAACAAACGCGGTGTTTGTGATTGCGACTCGCAAAAGAAATGCGCACTTGAGGCGTATGTTAAGCAACTAAACAAGCGGGTCTCGGATGATGATGATGATGATGACGATGACGGTAGTGACAACAAGTGCGCCTAAGGATATGCAGCATAATCAGTAGTTTAGAAAGAAAGCGACAACAAACAGCTAACAAACACGCAAACACAGAATCAAATGAAAAAGTGAAAAACTAACAAATAACAAAGAATGCAAGGTGTCAACGATGCTTCAACAGTTACTAGTATCTTCTAACATTTTTCTTTATTATCTTTGATAAAAATGCTTTTTATCTCGTTAAGTTTGCATTTCAACAATTCCCAAAAAAAGAAGAGAGAAAAAAAGATAGATATACATATAAGTATGTACGAGTATATGTACATTAAATTAGTAAAAATAACGAAACGAGAATGTAAATGTGAATGAGGGAGGTAGAGGAAGATAAAGGGTCCTAACAAAAATTAAATTGAATGATGTGTTTGTTGTCACCCTTACAGCAGCCAAGATTTGCCTGCCTTAACTCTGAGTTCCTGAAGCAATCAAAAATTACAACGGCACTAGCAGCAGTAGCAGCATCAGCAGTGAAAATCATACATGTGTTGACTTGACTTAAGTGGATGACTTGGTGAGTTGGTTGGTTGGCTTAGTTGATTAGTTAGCTATGTGTGTTCAGTGCCTGTTTGCCCAAGTGCAAAAATGCATGGAGCCTTGTGGCTTGTAGTGTTTACATTTGACATCATAATTATCACACGAGATGAGAATGAACCAGAATCTCAACTTGATTAATATGCATTATGAGATGCTGGTCTTTTTTTATCGTCAGTTTCAGTTATCGACACCAGTCAGTCACTTAGTCAGGCAGACAGTAAGAGGCTCTAAATTTTCATTAAACCAAACACTTCACTCTCTCTCAATTAATAAGGCAATAACTAATGCAGCATTGATTAGCCTTTTTTGCTGTTACTGCGCCTTATCACTTGCCACTGAAGGATGATGAACATTTCAAATTTGGTCCTTGAGTTGATGCCTTTGCTCTTAACCTAATGAAAAATTTCATTTAAAAATTGATGATGTTCAACGTTTTTGTATCTTAATTTGTATAGATTTAATCATTAAAAATTTTAATATATAAATTATGAACATACATACATACATACATTCTACAACGTACTATGCACTCAAATAGGATAATGGTTAAAATTTCTGAACAATATGGTGGGGAGAGAGGAAGAAGCGAGAAGAAAGTGTGTCTAGTAAGAAATGCAGACAAATGCACAAATGTAAGACAAATTCGCTTCAATTATTCAAAACATGTAACTGATGAAGCAGAAATTCAGCCCACAACTGTTTCCCTGAATCGACGTGTTAGAGATACTATATCACACACACACACACACACACACACACACACACACACACACACACACACACACACACACACACACACACACAGCACACACACACACACACCATATGTCTGTATTTTCCTGTGTAATTGTGTATGTAAGTCTGCCTATTATGATGCCAACTGAAAGTGGTAATAAATTGAACAAGATGTTGCTGAAAACCACATGGACACACCAACATACATACACCCATGTACACAAAATGCAAATGCACAGAATTCAACTGCAAACCAACGTCATTATCATGTCCAAAGGCACTCACGCATTTCAACATACTCATACTCGTACATACATATGTATCTAAGCATAATACACACAAACACGCATTTCACAAAGAGAATGCACAATTTTAAAGTTAGCAATGCTTCAGTTTATGTATCTTATCCTTCTTCAAGCTTCTGAGCTTAGCCAAATGAAAGTGGCAGTAGAAGAAGTAGCCTTGCCACAAGCTCGTTTGATATCTAATCGCTAGAAGTGACTTTAAATTGAAACGAAAATATCAAAGTGAGTATACATACACTCAAATACACTTACACACACACACACAAATGCATAAAACGCTGACGCATGCATAGGTATTACGCATATGAACATGTTGTTTGAATATCATTCAGTCGGAAATAAAGAAGTTTCTTTTCGAATATCTATCAACTGTTATATGTAGTAGATAAAACGTTTTGGCTTAAGTTACTTATCATTTCTCAATTTCATACTTACTCTCTGTATATTTGTCTATCTATCTATATGTACATGTATGTCTATGTGTCGCTCGGTCTGCCTTCCTCCATTGGTTAATGGACAAATTTTAAGCAATTAACAAAATATTTCAGTTACTAAAACTCATCGGGTTTGCGTTTCTCAATATTTAAAGGGGAAATGGTGTTGTTTTATTTTTTTTTTTTTTTTTGGACATTTGCCACAAATTATATTTCCATTTTCTCTTTCCATCCTATCAGACCCCCACATATGAAGCTTGCATACCTTATGGACCAACAGAAAATACTGCATTTGAGGCACATTGAATATGCAACAGCAATTAAAAAATGTTGATTATGCAACAAAATGTTATGAATGTTCGATCAGGACCACGAGCATCCATAAAACTTCAATTCACACACACAAACTATTCTACGAAACACCACTCCACACCACACCTTACGGCATCACGTCACATCACGGGGGCCATAAGAATTGCATGCAACAGTACAACAAAAAATGTTTAATTAAAAAAAAAAATCAAAAAAAAAGAAAGGGAAAGAAAAAAGAACAAAATCACTGAAGGGATCAAAGCAAAGAAAGATGGAAAGATTGGATAGAAATATCCTACTAGAATAGTTTGTCATCGAAATTATTTGTTGCCGAATTGTCCCACGCGACATTCGAAAAGTTTAAAATAATATAATTTTCAATGCTGCAGAGGAAAAAGTTTTTCTCCATTTGCTCCTTTTTTTTTTTTGGTGTCAACAAAACTTTCAACTAAACTTTACTGTTGCACTGTTGCACACACACACACACACACACACACACACACACACACATCAGTGTGTATTTTGAAGTTGTATTACATATATAGTAGACTAGTAATAGAAACAGGACCTTGTAAGGAGCAAAGTTTTTTGTCTTCCGTGAAAGTTTGAACTTTTTCTTTATCGTTTTATTCTCGCTCGCTCACTCACTCGCTCGCTTAAAACGAAGAAATGCCGAACGCCAAAAGCCAAACTCCGATCTCCGAACACTGAACGCGGTGAAATCGAAACAAACCGTAACCTTCTCTATGGGGAAATTAAACATTTTATATTTAAGAAGTTCCCAAACATTGTTCACCGAAGCAACAGTTGAGTAGAACGAAGTGGAAACTTCATGTTTCTTAATGTTGATTCATTCACTCACTCACTCACTCATTCAATCATTCATTTATTTATACATAAATAGTAGTAAGTATATTCAATGTTGTATTCTTTTTGTATTTTATAATTTTTTGTACAGGAATTTTTATTGCAACAACAATAACAGCAATAAAAGCCAAAAAAAGAAAATAATTTTAGGCTTTTCCCTTCTCATCATCACCAACATCATCATCAACATTCCCGTCATCATCATAGCCATTAACATTGAGAATGAAAGGAAGACGAACGTCAAAAGTGAATGGAAACCACGTTATATAAGCACTTTTGGTATTCCTCAGCAGCGTATACGTACAAACATGCATGAACTTCTACCATAATAAGTGTTTGAGTATAAATTTATCTAAATTTATTTAGGTTACTGCATTCTGGCATAAGAATCAGCGTGGCATAACAACACCATACACCATACATAACAGCAACAGCAACAACAACAACAAGAACAACCATATGCAATAGAAAATTCACTTCATTTTCTGTGTTGTTTTCACATGGTCGACGCATGAAAAATACTAAAGTCGACTTTTAGTATATCTCACACAAAATACACTATGTATACATCCATATATGTATAAATACTCTCACATATCTGAATATGCTCCCTTGGTATGTATCTCCGTCTGTCTGTCTGTCTGTCTGTCTGTCTGTCTGCCTGCCAGCCTGCCTTCCTAGATAGTTGACTGCTGTTGCATTTTAAGGACAAAAAGGTTTTATTGTTGGTGAATCCGTTGACACTATTTTATGCAACAATGCCTTCCCCTTTTGCTTCCTTTGTCCCCTGCATACCTACACCATATTTCTCCATTTCATATTAGAGGGGATTGTTAACAAAATGCTAAAGTGGCAGAATAGGCAGCGTTGCAATATTAATGAACATGAAACGTGCAACTTGCGACTTGCAACCTGCAACAAAGATCTAACAACTAGTGCAATACACCACACCACAGACAAGCACACACACCCTTGCCCCCAAACAATATTGTTGTATACAAGTTAATAAAGAAACACACAGCCACACACACAAAAACACACAACACACACTTTTGTAGTCATATAAATACAAAGAATGACTACAAAAACAACAAACTGAAAAAGTTGTTCAATTTCTCATTCATTTATTGTTGCATACTTTCAGGCTCAATATTTGTTTAATATGTAAGGATAAGTATAAAAACAACTCATTCACATTTGTTGAATATATATGTACGTATGTACTACATATATAGTAGTTTCATATTGTATAATATTTTTGTATTGGAAATTGTTCACGTTTCATTTCAAAAGAATCACTCAAAATGAATTCAGATCGCAAATTATTACATTTTCACCAAACTCGTATAAATTCCTATGAAAAACTGCTTCCATGCTGACTGACTGACTAACTAACGGATTGACTGCCTGAGTTAGTTAGACAGACAGCCATATAGACAGACAGACGGAAGGGCCATTTGTTGCAAATAAAACAAAATACGTGTACATGGCGTATGGTGATTTGACAACATATTATCATTTAATTCAAATGTAATCTGTTTTAATCTGTAAGCGTGACCATATTTTTCTGTGCTAACACAACTCTACATTATTTGTTTCTATCGATATTCATTCGTTTGGTCAAACGTAAGTCTGTCAGTCAGATATTCTTTTGGAAATGGGATGCATCCTTAAATTACTTTATTGGTTTGTTTGTTATTTTAGCAAAAATATTTTGCGATTTTAATCCGCCAAAACATATGCAGCGATTTTATACACATATGTTACAATTCGAATTTAAATATCAAAATATTGTAGTAGTACAAGATACAAATATGTAGTATGTACAATACAAACAAACTAACAAACATTTCAATTTCATTGAGTATTTAATACCCTGCAAATATTTACTTTCTTATATTCAATTGTTCAATTAATACAATATGATAATCGAGATTCTAATTCAAATTAACTTATTATTAATATAACAGTCTGCTTGATTAAATTGAAAGATCATAACCAGTAAAGATCAAGTTATTTAGTAATAAAATATTGTAGCAACTACATTTTCAGGATGATTATGTAATTTGTATCCCAAAATCCAACTAAATAATGGTGCTCTCTTAAGTTTCAATAAAGAATCTCGAAAACTTCGATATACACAAATAAAGAAGTTCCTTTTTGAATTCGAAGAAGTGATAGAAGGTGATTACAGAACTCGAAAAAAAGAGACAAAAAAAACATTTTGTATTATAATCATGAATTTGTAATGCGTATAAAGATGGACAAAACTTTTAGAGTTTTATTTTGAACACATTGGAAAATGCATGATTAATCACGTTTAATGCGGCTTAGAGACAGACAAATAGAACAGATAGACAGATAAACAAACAAAAAACTATTCATGTTTAAGCCAAATGGATTTTAAACACAATCTGCCGACGGTCATGTCAAACAGTACCTATGATAAACAATATAATTCATTAAGTTATACCTAGATATTATCGGGGGCCTTGAGTGAATTTTATATTCGAAAACGCCAATCCCAACTAAATAATACTACATAATGAATCGATTTTAGAAGACAAAAATAAATATCACATTTGAAGTTCCTTAGTTACTAATAAATATATCAGAAAGTTTTTTATTTTTATTCATTTAAATAATCCCACAAATAATACAGTACTCAATTATATAATTTTTTTTTTTTTTTTTTGTTTTGTTGAGTATAATTTTTATTTTGACAACATCAAACAACGGAATGGCGGTATTGTGTTGTGAGTTAGACTCCTTGCCAGGGGATTAGGTTGCTTCAGCAATCGTTCATTGTATCTGTATGAGCTGAAGAGATGAATTTATCCAAAACCACCGTTGACATCTTGATATGCACATAAGATCACGATCACCAGTTATGCGTCGTAGGGCTTTATTTTGTAACACCTTTTGATGTTGTAAGGAGCCATGGTAGCCCATATTTGAATGGCAAATCACCAAATTGGGGCCACTACTTGTTTATATATCAACACTTTGTTGTTGAGTGACAGTTTGCTGTTCGCACGCAGACCAATTTCCCCATTTCTTGGTTGCAGAACGCTGTGACACTCTTCACATGGGCGCGCCAAGTTAGGTGCTAATCCCGGATCAGACGTAGGTTTCGAACCTGATTCACTGATTCGTGAATCAAACGATATAACTGGGCAAGAGCCCAGTACGTGCAGTTTGCGAATTTGAGAAGATTTAGGCCAATGTTCCATCGTTTTGCCCATGTTTCTTATCACTGTAAATAAAGATGTAAAGATGTTTTTTAAGCCCGATAGAAATTGAAATTGTAAAAAAAAATCAGCCAAGTGTGAGTCGGACTCGCACACGGAGGCTTTCATACCATCGTACTAGATTTTTTGCTTAAAATATTAAATTATGTTCATATTAAACAGCCTAAAAGTATACTACAATTACCAGCTTAAAAGTATACTGCAGAAAAAAAATTGTTAAACAAAAGGTTAAATTAAAGACCAATGCTTCTAAAAATGTATTTTTAGTATTTGTCATTCTACACACAAATGAATTACACACTCCGTGAAAATTTCAACTCTCTACCTATTACGGTTCATGAGATAGAGTAGGAGACGGACGGACGGACATCGTAAGCTTAGTAATAGGGTCCCGTTAGCTCCCTAATGGTACGGAACCCTAAAAAAGACTAACTTTTCCTATGCCGAAGTTGTAATACTCTTCACACCCCAGATAGTGGTCCCAGGGTCTTGAAATTTCTAAGGTGGGTGGCTATGGGTCAGACACTTATAGTGTCCAAATTTACAAAAAAACAAAAAAGTATTTCTGAATTTGGATCAAGCTTTGTATGGGGGTACCCCTTCTTGTGGTCCGAGGGTCTTGAAAATTTCATGGTTCGTGAATATGGGTCAGAATCTTATA
Source organism: Amiota mariae (assembly GCA_035041805.1). Classification (NCBI taxonomy): domain Eukaryota; kingdom Metazoa; phylum Arthropoda; class Insecta; order Diptera; family Drosophilidae; genus Amiota; species Amiota mariae. The sequence goes on from JAWNKV010000287.1 coordinate 2,168,299, forward strand.
ATGTCCAAATTTCAAGTCGATAGTACAAAAAAACAAAAAAGTTTTTCTTATAAGAACTTTCATTTGGATCCCGGTTAGAATGGGGGTACCCCCCCTGGTAACACTAGGATCATGAAATTTATATGGTTGGTGGATATAGACCAGAAACTTATAGTGTCCAAATTTCAAGTCGATAGTACAAAAACACAAACAAGTTTTTCTTATAAGAACTTTCATTTGGATCCGGGTTAGATTGGAAATTAATATGCTTTTGTTTCACTTACTTAATATTGATCATTAATACGCATGCATTTTTTCAAATGCGAATGGCAAGAAATATGCGAACTACATCACTAATACAAATTACGTTTCTCATACACTAATTTTTGAATATTACAAAAAAAAATCATTACTAATTTTCATTCTCACTTATTAATATGGGTAAACCTTTAACCCATTTCTTACTGGTATTGATCTACCGGAGATTTTTCGGTGAAAATTTGTGAGATACCTTATTTTAGTCCCTAGTTGACAATTCCGGTTGAATTTTGAAAAAAATCCTTCTGTGTCCTTTCTAGGATATGTTGCGAAAACGAAACAACCGCCCGATCCATTAACAATTTGGCAAAAGCCACAACTATAGCGATTATTGCTTGGAATAAGTTGATGGTCTACGCCGTCATAGCGAACACTGTCAATCACTTTGGCTCTATGTAGACGAGCTATTTTGTTGGTGTTTCAATTCTATCTCGTTTTCGTGTTGTTGGTGTTGATGGATTAGATGGCGTTTTTGATCTAGCATTGTCGCATCTGATCAGACTTTCAATTATGAAAGTGCGAAAGTCTAATTGAGGCATAATAGGAACGTTTCCACCGTTACTTTCTTCGTTTGAATATTTACTAAGCAGACAATGAAGCTTCCACGCGTTGACCATACAAGCGGCATTCGTTATCAGTGGCCAATACCACTTTTCCCACGCACTCGTATTCTATAATTGTTTATAGCGTTGTCAAAAAGGTCAACGCCTCCCATCCGTTAATTATAGGTTCTCAACGTCTCCGGCATGTTGAACTCGATTATAAACACGTCTTATTAGCAATTCAAACTAAGAAACAATGATGCTACGAAAATAATAACACGCAGAAAAGGGTGCGAAATGAATACTTGCATTGATAATGAATGCATGTATACATAATTTATATGTATATTCATTTCGCTCTCTTTTGCATTCATTTACGTTATATGTATATCATAAGTGAATGCAGTAAAAACAAAAAAAAAAATAATTTCTGTATACTAACACTATATTTATATAAATATATATTAAAATACTATGTACATACAATTTATTCAGCTGAAATAAAGAAACAATCATCCTACACAAGCAGAAAAGTCAAAGCGGACAGCGAGCGTTTTAAAAACTATTGCAAATTTTGTTAATACATTCGGCGGAATTTTTCGTTTTCGCAACATGATTTTCAAATCCTTCTACGATACACCAATTGTTGTTCGATTTACATGAAATTTAACGTAAATAAAGAAAATACTTCAAATTTACATGTTCTGAAGCTAATTTGCTTACTTCACTGGAAATATTTTGAAATTTTTTTAGTTAATTTCATATTTTCGAAATTTGCGAAATTGGCGATATTCACAGGTACCTAAGTATAAGAAATAATTATTCGATCCTTAGTTAAGCTAGTAATTTGAATCTTTATCTTTCATTAAAATGTAAGATGATGTTTCTGCCTATCATAGAAATGAAACAGCTCTAGTTTAAAATTATGTTTCGTTTTCGAAGCAGCCGTAAGAAATGGGTTAAAGAAAGATCAATTGTGCTTGACTATGATAACCTAAAATGGTTATTTTTCATTTATGTATTACTTATTCATTCATTTCATTTCATAACATTACTCGTACACGAATTTCTCCCGGGTAGTACCCTATTCATAGATGTACGTATGTGTATCATAATAGAATGTATTCTATGAATGTCACTTCTAAAAAAATTAAAATTGAATAATTGAAAATCGCTTTAAAAGATTTTAAGAAATCTTGTTTGCTACTTATTAAACTAGTAAAAACAAGCAATAAAAATAAAGAAGCTTCCTATTTGTTCTTTCTATTTTTTTTTTTTTTTTTGAAGACAATTTATTAGTTTTATCTTGATAAAGTATAACAAAAATCATACAATATAAATATACTATTGTGTCTAGGGAAACATTTTATCCAATAAGTTAAATCAAATGCAACGAATATAGCGAATTTTCTTTATTTCTCGTGGCAACAATTAAAATTGCCAACGAAATAAATGAATGGACACCAAATCGGCCAATCAAGGCACAATAATATGGAATGGTAAGCTTTTCTTGAGATACAATAACAACAACACAAAGTCGAAGTGAAATCAAAAAAGTACGAACAAAGTAAACAGAAAACTTTGAACTCGGAAGAAGAGCGCCGATTGAACATGATTTCATAGCAAAAGCAATAAAATTGTTGTGTGGACGCGAAATTGGCAAAGATGGCAGCAACTCACCAAGGATTTAGTTTGGTAAATGTTGATCGAGAGTGGTTGGGGGGTGGACTTGGTTTGCTTTCATTGCAATGCGAACGTAAATCGGATCGGTATAATAGAAACATTGCATTTTATTGCATTTTTTGGCCAATAACACTGACAAATGGTCAATGTAGGAATGTTGGAATAGTGGAATGGAAAAAGCCTGAAGCTGGTTGAAACTTGTAGAATGAAGCATGATGCCTGAAACTGAAGCCATTTATTGGCGAAACTACATATGACGATGTTAGCAGATGCGGCAATAGCGATTGCAAAATATTTGTCTTTTTCAAGTCAATGCTTCATTTCATATCCCATTTCCCTTCTCCTCCTTCGTCTTAGCCAACTTTGCATCGTTTAGTCTTTTGTCTCTGCAGCAGATCCTTAACTAACCCAAAAACCTAGGCAACCCCAACTACAAAATTTCCTCTTCTGTGTTATCCTGTCAACGCGAAAAAAAGACTTTCGGTGACTTTGTACAGAATGATGTTGTTTCTGCTTCTGTTGCTGATGCTGATGCTGATGCTGCTGCTGCTGCTGCTGCTGATGTTCTTGAGTGAAACAAAACATAAGAAAACAAAACAAAATAAATAAAAGCAAACAAACTTTAAAACTAACGAAATATGTCATTGTACAGTGGAATGTATTAGAAGAAGTACGAGTACTTATAGTACAATATGTTGGCCACATACTATGAAGGAGGTACATATGTATGTACGTGTTCTGGGTACATTTCTTTTATTTTCATTTATTTTCTTTTTCGCTAATAAATGCCAACATAGAAAATGCACTTCTTTGCCATTTACCTTCGACCATGGCAGGCAGGCAGCAACACACAATATATTCCCATAGATAAAGGGGATGGATGACAAAGCAAATGAAAATGTCTTTATTTCAGGTGAAACCACTAACTGACACCAAGAAGCCAAAGCGTAACTCAGCAGACAGAATCCAACATATTCATTGCATCTTCTACTTCACTATGGTAGATCTGGTTTGGATCCTTTAGCATCGCTGCGTGGGTGCGATTTATCTTTCGTTTTTTTGACTGTGGCTTTCATTCATCGTATATTCGCTCTTCCTTACGAGCGCGAGTATCAGTAACAACAATACAGCTTAGTCTCAGTCAACACTCAGACAGAACTAAGTTATTCAGAAATACACATTTTGTAATTAACTTAAGTAATGTGCCAAGGACAGACAACATAACCACCCATCCAAACACACTTAAACACATCTGACGATTCAAATAAGGTTTTATTTAATCCAAAAGTTCAAATATCTGATTATTCGTAGACTCCAAAATTTCATAATCATTATCATAGAAAAGATATTCCAATAAACGGACACTTTAATAACAGCATTTGATTTTTTTTTTTTTTTTTTTTTGGTGATTCATTTCCACGTGTGGTTGCTTGAAAAGAATAGAAGTCAAAAAATTATATAAGTAAATACATTATTAGCTTATTATCTTGTTATTATCTTAAAAAATGCGGCCTAAGATGTAAGGTTAGAACCCTTGTTCAAAGCTTTATTCAAAACTATTAAATTCATTATAGGAGTAAAGTTGAATGAACAACCATTAAAATCTACACGTACTTTTGTGAAATTTGTTTCTCAGATTTTATTTGTAGCCTTTTTCACTTTGATTCAGTGTATTTAATGTCCACTTATCCAAACCAAATACAAAATTGATTCTGATTCTCCCATAACCGGACAAATTGTAAGTGCAGGAGATATCACTGTATACAAGAATGTTGGTATGTAGACATATTTGCAATAATTATCTATGCATAAAATACAATAAAATATTAAATACTTTCAACTTGGATTTTAAAGTGAACACTAATGAAATGAATTAACCTCAAACTTAATTTTGAGTTTTTATATTTTTTTTTCTGTCGATGGGTTTTGGGGATTGTAAATAGTTTGGTAAATTGCTTAATTCGTAGGTTTGTAGGTTGGCAAAATGTAACAAAATTAAATTTTAAATTGTAAAATGTAAATTCACAATTAATTACCAACATATTTTCATCCGGGTTTCAAACTAATTTTCTATGCAAATCTGCTTGAATATTTACTATTTACTATTTTTTTTTTTTTTTTTGTTAGTAAAAATTGTCAATGCAATGTAAATTTAATTTAAAGAAATTATTTTAATTTTTGTTTTATTTCGCTTTTAGTTTTAAAGTTTTTTATTTTATTTTATTATTTATTTTTTTGTTTTTTTTTTTTTTTGACAACCATTTCCTCTCTTTCGTTCTCAACTTACAAAGGGTGTAATATATATAATTTTTTTTTTTAATTTGATAACCATAAAAATTTAATATAGAAAAACCAAAATGAAATGAATAATAATAATAAATTGCATATTTATGTAGCCAAATATCCATTTGATTTCGGTAGCAATTGATGCTCCTCCGTCTGATCAACTGTTGTAGGTTAATGCAAATGAAAATTTTAGAAAATGTTTAATTTCGAGGAAAAATAGTGTACGAGTATGTATTCTGATTCATATGAGCATCCCAAGCGCATTGATATTCATACAGATACAAATTTCAATAAATGAATACATATGTATGTATGTACATAAACGATGCAACGCATGTTGCATGCTGCATGCTGAATGCTCGCATTTAGTACACGAATCACTTATTCAATCTGTGCATTTGTATCCATACAATAGGCTAACTTCTGCCCCAGGATATGTCATCGTATCGTACTAAGTACAATATTTAAAATACATAACACGTCACTGTATTTATCATAAGTTACACTCGTAGTAGTCGCATGGTTCGAAATGTTGAAATAAATGAACGCCCCGAAATCGACCCAGACCAGGTCTGAAACAGACGGTTTTCACTACGTGACTCTTTAATTATGACATTGAGTTTGGTATTATGAATTTTCAAATGTCAAATATCATCAATGATGCAAGCCGTGTTTAGAAACGAAACATTGACAATGATGATTATACCACGATATTGTATACTCGTATGTGTACTCGTATGTGTACGTAACTGTAAAATTAGAGAGCCAGTGCCATTTGATACTGGGATATATGTATTTCCCAAATACAAAAGTATAGAATGTACTGTGTAAAAATATCTGTAAATTTTTTTTTTTTTCAACTAAAATCCTCGAGGTGAATATTATTCAGATCCAAAGAGATTACTATTTCTTCATTGAATGTATTAAATAATATCTACATATAAGGGACAAATCTTTGCAAAATGAAATGAGGATTTGAAAATAAACCTTGGATTAGAAAAAAAAACTCTAATGCTACGGTCACACGATACACGTATGACACTTCCTTACGTATGTTACTTTTTAGAGCAATTATATTCCCTGCATATCTGTTACACACACATACGTATATGTTGCTATGTCATATGTTAGGTGTTCACACAATATGAAAACTTTGAAGGATGAACGTTTTGTTCATAAGACACATATCGAATTATGCATCTCATATCTATCTCAATCTATAAGATAGTCTTCATACTGTCCCAAAATAGTGTTCACACTATACTCATACGTATGATTCTGACGTGTACAAATGCGAACATACGTGTATGTCTTGTAATCATACGTATGAAAGTAGAAATATGATGTTCACACGATATGATCACGTTTGGGACGAATTTTTACAAGAAAAGTAACATACTTATGACGAAAAATCATATCGCATGACGAAAAATCGTATTGTGTGACCGAACCATTACTGTATATGAAATCAGAAACTTTGAATAAACTGGTATTATTTTGACTAATTGGACTAAATTTTATTGCCTTTCAAACTAATGTGAATCCACTAATTTGGCTGAAAGTTTCTAATGCGTAGCGCTGTACTACTTCGTTCAAATAAGGCAAGGATTCAATTATTATTTTATTTCGTTTACAGTCAAAAGGGCATTGCCAAAGTTCGAATTGAAATCGACTACGGCGAATGGCAACAACGATGAATCGACAGAAATATTAAAGAAACTGACCGATAGCTCTAAACAAGAGACTGAAAACGGCGAAGTTGTCGAAACTGTTTCATTTGGAAATTTTAGAATCAGAATTCTCCGGTTATTAAATAAGGTAACCCCCATACAAAATTCATTTAAAAAACATGATTATTACAGCATACCAAGTACTTTTATGGGAAAATGTTTTCATTTGAAGATTTAATCTTGTTATGCAAACAAATGTAGAAATTCTTAAAATGTGCGAAAGGTATATAAACTTCGGTGAATCGAAAAAAGCTCTGTACTGTTTTCATTTGAACATTGTGCGTAAAGAATTGGTTTTCCTGTTCCTTTTTTCGATCCATTTTTTTCTTTTGATAAATGCAAAATTTAAGTTACTTATATTTGCAAGACTATGGACATAGATAATTTTTATGTCCCAGAAATTTTATAAAGCACTCAGAGTTTGTTCCATATGTTAGAGAGTTTAAATGATCCCATTTCACCCTTTCTAAGCCCATGCGCCAATCTAAAGTTTGTTTCGGTCCTTACACACAAGATACAAAGCTTTTCTAGCTGGAAGTGCATTAACTTTGCCAGAGTGTTTTATTGTTTTGTTGGTGTGTCTGGCCGCCTATGCTGAATGTGCCACATGTGGCATGCATGCGGTTGCCTGTTTGCATATGGCACTTTTGTGTTTGTGTTTGCCGGCGATAAGTCCCCAAGCGCTGCCCTAAAAGAATGGACAACCTCAGCTCAGGCGTGCAACTTCAACATTATTGATTGCCACCAAGCGCCGATTGCCCTTTTCTTTTTGAATTTTTTTATTTCCTAATTTTTGGTTTTCGTTTTTTATTTGGCAAGAAAATTTAGAGAATTTTTCTTGTTTTTTTTTTTAATTTTTTTTTTACAAATACCTTTCATTCATACTTTGTGTCTCTCCTGTGCTGTGAGAACCATCCAATCCAACATCCCAACAAAAAAACAAGGACTAGAAAGTATCAAGTATGAGGCATCCTTTCGATACTGGGAGTGCTATAAATCAAAAGGATAACCGTTTATACACTTCTGGGTGTCTAAACTGGCAATATTTTTCAATTGTTTTGTTTTTGTTAAATTTCATTCTAAGCAACCAACCAACCGACCGAGAAATGCCAAATGCACTGCCACTCGACGACTCTTTGATGTAGACTGGACATGAGAACTCTACGTATACCAATTAAAGCATCACAGAATCCTTTAAATCTGAAATCACTCATCACCCTCCTGTTGTGATTCGTCCGTCCATCGGTCACTCATTCATTACGATGAACAATATACATACATATATATATATATATGTGAGTATATCGTATGTGAGGAAAAATGGAAATTAGGAGAAACAAAAACAAAATAAAATTTAACACCAAAATTTGCACAATTGACATTGGGCAATGTGGGTGAAATGACTAAAGGATGGGCGGACGTAATTTGTGATTCTGTTGAACATTTTAGTTGCCAACAAAAATACAATAATAATAATAAAGGCAGCATAACAAAGAATGAAACAAAGCGTATACGAGTAATAACAACAAAAGGCATCTATAGGCATCTCTCAAGTTCAGACCAACACCCCACCTCCAAAGCACCCACACATTGGATGCATTCACTTAAAATTTTCATAGTCAAATACATGCGTATACGTTTCCATATGTGTGTGCATTTGTGTATTTAAAATTCGGTTCTTTTTCGAATAGTAGCAACAGCAGGAATATTAACTCAAATATTTACGGAAATTCGCTTACTCAGGATATTTACAATAAAAAAAAATTGAGAAAAGGCCAAACGATAGGAAAACAACAAAATGAAATTAATACATTTGTCCTGTTGTTCTTAATATGGCACATTGGAAATTCCCTAGTGAGGAGATCTACAAAAGTATCCAAAATTTATTAATAGGAAAAGTTTTCTGTTTTCCTTTCCGCTCCTTTTGTTTTGTTTTTTTTTTCTTTTTAAATTTTACTGTACTTGAAAATGAAAGGAGAAAGAGAATCCTTTGGCAAGGCATCCGTTCCGCCAATAAGAGCAATAAATCTGTATCGTGAAAAGATCTACTTTTGCAATAGCAACTGGACTGGAGAACAGTTGTGTTCTGTTCAGTTCTGTTCTGTTCTGTTGTGTTATGTAGTGTTACCATGACGTTACTACATACCATAGACACGAATACATACATACATACATATGTACGTACATGATATGATATCATACTTGTGTGTGTGTGTGTGTATGTGTATGTGTATGTGTGTGTGTGTATGTGTACGTAATACACACATCGTAAATATTCATGCCTCACAAGCCAAAAAACATACATACGCACATTGCACAAACGCGTATCTTTTTGCACACCCCGACCAATGTCATCAGCTACCATTTCCACCATGGCCATTGTTGCCGCCATCACCATTCAACGAAATTTTGCATCTATCGAAGATACATAAATGAACAAAACCGAAAAAACGGACATTGTTGTACTCAACTTTAATTGCTGTTTGCAAATGTTTGCATCGGTGTTTCTCGATATTTTATAATATGTATGTACAACCGAAAGACTGAGCAGATGGATGGATGAATGGATAGATAATTGATAGAATTCTAGGTTAAATAAGACTGTGTATAAAATAGTGACATATCCGAAATCTAGTGTCCTTGACACTTTGTGATACTCAAGAAATTTCCTTAAAGTTGGCAACATCAGCATCTTCATCGACATCACGTCATCATCATCATTCTCACGGTAGTCGTTGTCAGTTTCTGAGGTTATTAGCTCATCTTAATTTAATTTCTATTTAAATTCATGTCTCTACGTTAATAAAATTTCACTTGCAATCCAACTACATAGCAGCAACAACAACAAAACTAACTAATGCCACACTAAATAATCTCAGATCATTTGTTGTTGCCCAAAAATGTTCTTAACGAACCAAGAAACACTTTGGTGCTGCTACTATTGCTACTCTTGCTACTCCCAATCAACAACATTCAAGTTTACCTTACCTTACGGAACACTCAGCTCGTCCAACATTCCGCTTCCGTAATTACCCAACTTATCACAACATCTATGAGGCCACACTCGCACTCGGTACAAGCATCGCATCGCAACCCGAGCGCCATCAACATTTAATGAATTATTTAATCTTTTACATCTTTATAATTTTTTGACTTAAAGTTTCGAGAAAGAATGTTGAAGGCGACATGAGATTAATAGAGAGGAAGAGACACGAGTGCATGACTCAAAAAGTATAATAAATTTTTGTACCCCATCAACTTCATAAACAACAACATCACCACCATCACCACCATCAGCATCATCATCATCATTACCTTTATCATCGACAGCATCATCATTATATCAAGTCAAGTTGTTCTAACAGTGGACGCTATTCACCATATCCCTTTGAATCGTGACTACGTCGAACGAAGCGACTGCAGTAAGCAGAACTCTTTGGCTCGGTTGAATTAACTTTGAATTGCATTAAAATGAATTGAAATTTTAACTTTTACCTTGAAATTATTATTATTTGCAAAAGCAAGTAAAAATTCTATGTCCTTGAAACACGAGAATTTAAAGAAGGTAAATCTAAATCTGTTAAGAAATAAGTATTTACAATAGTATAAAAGTATATTCAACAGAGACAGAGAAACAAAGGGACAGAGGGAATGGGCAATAATTTAACAACATAATTTGTGCACTATTCAAGGTATTATTCAAAGAATGAGGATACTAGAGGGTGAAATGTGGTAACATCACCTCTCACTCTATCTATCTATTGTATCTCTAGTTTTTCACACTATTATGTTTAATTGTACAGTGACCACCACCCAGTGGCTTTTTCTCCATCTCTTGTACTCTCTTCATTCGTTTAAGTCTGACTGAAGTTATACGAAACGAATATTTGTTCGCACATTTGCTTCACAAATGAAGTTGAAAATAACTGCAAAATGAAGATGAAGTGGTTTAGTTAACAAACGCAAGGCAACGCTTACGTTGACGCAACGCAACGCAAAGCAACACAACACAACATAGCAAAACGTAACAGAGCACAGCAGTGTGCAAGGATGTGGCAACAGTCCTAAATGGAATGTAAATATTTGAGCAGCAAACGGACGACGTGGAGACAATGATGATGTCGAGGGGCAACAAGAACAACAACATGAATAACAATAACAACGAAGTAGACGAAGTCGTCGAAGACTTTGTGACTTCACATTTTGTTGTTTTTATTTTCTTAAGCTAAAGAAAACGAATCGAGAGACACTCAGACATACAGACGGACACCTGGAAGATGTGAGAGTATGATGATACTTTGTCGTGGGAGCTTATTTTTAATGTAACAAAAGTTGTTGGGGCTCCTCTATATTTATTTTACCTTTTACGTCATATAGTACATAGGAGTGAGGGTGCAAGCAATGCCCTGAGCATTCTGACAGCAACATAATGAAGGAAATACCAACTCTTACAAATACAACAATCAGCAATAATACTTTAAAACTCAACTCTTTCTCTCTAGTCTCTAGTATCCAGTTTCCAGTCATTCTTTCCCTCGTAAAAATAACAAACTCGTAATGCTCAATGTCCACTTGGCACTTCTAGATGCCTAATTAAAAGTGAGACATACGCCGCCACACGATATCTTGCACTTAAAGCACTACAATAATATCCTTGCCTATTAACAATGCACTAAATATTTCAATCAAGAAAGCTTGACCAACTACAACTGATCCACTGCATCAACAAAAGACGAGGAAGAAAAATGTAATAGAGCAGCAAGAAAGAGGTTTTGCATTCAACTATTCTAATATTCGCCTATTTTAAGCATCATTTATATCCAATTGTTTTCTAGCCTCAACTCACCTCAATACAACTCGACTCAGCACAGCTCAGCCTAACTCAACTCAACTAAAGTGAAATGCACTTCAGTATAAATATAAATGGAGCACGTGCTGTGCCTCACTTACCACACACCATGCGTTAGATGAAAGCGGAAAAAATGATTTATTCAGCGCGAAAAATAAACTTTTTCCGTGCTGCCGCCTTTGCTGAGTGGAAATTTAGTAAAGTTGCGTTTTAACTTTTTACCTTAGCCGCAGTACTTTTTGTCTTACACCAACTTGATGTTTTGGTTTCGCATGGCATGGGATAGATAAATGGAATGGAATGGAAGGGAATAGGATGGATGCAATGAGATGAGATGGGTAGAATGCAATCTTATAATGCCACAGACAAGATGCACAATGCCTGAATTGCCTCAGCTGTGTAAAGTCACTCATTCCACATTGTCGTCATTTGCTGACCAAAGTGAACTAAAGAAAAACGAAAGGTTCATACTAGGTACTGTATTGTAGAGTAGAGAGACAGACAGGTGTATAGGTGGATAGACAGTGGCGGTTTGCGGTGTTTGGGGCTTTCTTTTTTACTCTTCTCAGCAGTTTTCTTATCTTCGGTTGCGATTTGCCTTGCTTTTGTATTCACCGTAAAAGATTTTCTTGTTGATGTTGCTTTTAGTTTTGCGTTTGCGGGTAATTCGTGTAGTTTTTTGTTTTGTCCATTTCAACGTCTCTCATAGAAAAACAACGTGTCTGTGAGGCTTTGTTTCTTTGTTATTACTTTTGAATTTAGCATTTTTGGATCCACAATTCATTTTCTCATTCAAAAACAGAATGCAATGAAAAAGCGTCCTTGCCACAATCATGGCAATGGCGGAGTAAGTGAAGGAGAAATACTACTACTACTACTACTCCTGCTGCTTGAGTAATCAGTTCATGGATGCATTATGGTTAAACATTCGGCCGCCGCAAGGACATTTTCGGTCCGTTTGAGAGTTTAACGATTACCGTAATTTATATTTCGAATAATTAATAAGCCAACGAAAGACGCCAACGCCATTTGTATAATTAAAGCATTACACCACACTACACCACTAACTTTCAATCCGCTGCCACCATTTAGGAAAATTTAAACTGGAACACTGCTAAGAATGGAAATTGGAGAATAAGGAAGGTGATGTTGGTGTTGATGTTGGTATTGATGCTTATGCTGATGTCGATCGTAAAACGAGTTTAATTTCATGCATCTCGGAAATGGCAATAAAAATGGCACCAAATACCGGTACGAAATACCTTTATGTGCACACAAACGCCACATTCTCCAGCGTAAGGTATGCAGTAGCGACATTCTGCAATTCTGTTGTCAACACCAAAGAAACCCATTAGAAATGAAGGATTTAAACACGTGTTGGTATGTGCCAGCACCTTGCCATAGCAAAGGAATTCATGCAAGGCATCATACCTTTGAATGCATTAAACGAAACAGCTAAAACGAAGTTGGCTTCTACAAAACATACATACTACTGTCTAGTCCAGCAAAAGAAGAGATTTCAGTTGGAATTTGGATTTTGAGCAGCCTATAAGCAACCTGATAGACCTTGCCTGATGCTTATAGTAGATGCATAGATACACTTGCCTTTTTACTATACTTGTATCATGAAATCAAACAATTTTTCAAGAGTTTATAAAAATAAAAACTTTTCTACATTTCCTTTTAACAAATAAAGTTTCAATTTGAATTGACGTCGCAAAAACACCCATCCCACCCACCTCTTCTTTATTGATCTACTTATATTTTATTTTTTTGTGTTCTTTATCCTTCCCATCCTGCATCCTGTATCCCTTTTCTTTTACTAGTATGTCAAGCCAAGTAGAAAATTCTTGTGGATAATACTAAATAAGAAAGGAAAAACAATTGGTAAAAAATAAAAATGAAACAAAAGAGAATAAAAATATGAACGAAAAAACAGTATCGAAGAACAGCGAAGAAAGGGAACTGATAGAGAACACTGAACGCAGTGCAAAGTAAGTTGAAGCTCAATTGCAGGACAATCAGTACAATTGATTTCCCAAAGTGCTTCTGTGATCTCTTTCATCGTCCAACCTCTCGACCGTTTGTTCAACACTCGTTCGTCCTTTTTTTCTTCCCTTCATTCATTGATTCATTCTTTCATTCGCTTATTCGTTCTTTCGTTGGTCTGTTTGTATAAAGCTGACATTGAGAGAGTATTGCAACGAAACATTAAAAGGATTTAATGCCATTTAAGCCAACAATGTGCAGACAACTTGTGCTAACGTCTTTGGCACTACTGCCACCTTACAAAGTAACCAATCAACCAACCAACCAACCACCCACCAAGTTCCATCGACTGTCTTTAATCCCATGCTATGCCTCGCATTCGACAATATTCAACCTAGAGTCAGTTCGTAGTCATTGAAAAAGTTTATCAATAAAGTAACTCGTCTTGAAGCTTGAAAGTCAAAATTGAAGTTCTTGCAAAGCTTTTATGCGATGCACTTCATGACTACTAGTAAAGATGGAAATAATCAAACAAGAAAGGTTTCCTCAATACTTGCTTGCTTACTCTTCATGTAAGATGAATTTGAAAACAAATGACTTTATATACATTTGTATATACAATACATAATATAATATAGTGACGTTCTTAGCATCCACCATATTCTCTCTGTTACAGTAGCAAGAAGCTTGAGTATCAAAAAATTAGAGTGATATTTTTATACTTTTAGGGGATGGGGTTGTTTGAATTTTCTAGATCTTGGCAACGGGGACACATACTCGTATATGGACTAGAACTATCTTATGTTCAAGCCGGGAACCAGCCATACATATTCACAAAATTTCAATGGAATTAGACGAATGATAAAATAAATACACTCATCAATTTAGATAGAAAGAATTTTAAAGTTTCGGATTAATATCTAAAGTGTTGAGTTTTCTATTTGGGGGCAATAAACGATCTAGGATATCTACTAGATATTTTCAGAACTAACACAGCTGACAAAGCTAGTGTATCTAAAAATTGCATACCGACGTTTCCAAGACTGTGAAAGTCAAGGAAGTTTTTTTATTGAGCACGTAGGAGGAGAGGATCGACTGATCTTTAGAATTTATAGAAATAGATATCTTTAGATCCTGAAATTTTATCACCCAATGCTTTGCATTTGCTGCGAAATTGTCTTTTAGGATTTTGAAAAAATGGTGGCTCTGCAACAAACACGGACTAATTGATGTCCATGGCCGTCGCTGTTTCTCTCGCTATGCTGATTAATCCAATATGTTAAAACTTTGTGAGTCCTCTGATACACTGCTGTATCTCTTGAAAACTTTAGACAATGTTAACACGCTTTGCCCACTGGCGCTATAAAGAGTAAGAAAACCAAAAATACTAAACAGAAGAAATTTAACTTTTACCGCACTTTTCACACTATTCAAAATATATTTGGTTGTTCTCAGAATGGGCATATTAGAAGCGTGGAATGTGTACAGCGGTGCCCATAGAAAATGAATTTACCTAGAATGAAAAGTAATAATTCATAATATTGTATTTAGCCCAGACAGGTCAAATAACAATTGGATTATAATAAGAATGTCGCAACACAATGCAGATAAGAGCAATATTAGTTAGAGTGGTGCTACAAAGGTAGCTTAAATGGTATGTGCCTCAATGTCAACCCAATTCCATTTCTCGGTGTGCTAGAAACCGACCGACATCAAAAATGCCTATGTTTTCTAGCACATACCCGTAAATCACAAGGTATCCGAACGATAGAACATTGTTCATAAATAAGGGGTCATCCACACATTGCGTCACACAAATTTCTTGATTTTTTGCATCCTCCTCCTGTCACAGATAGTGACATTAATTCCCTGATATCGCTGCACCGCAACTTTGCAAGGCTTAATACCCTCCGGCTGCTCTTCCTTTACGATGTTTCAATTTTAATTCCGACTCCATTAGAAGTGCCTTTAAGTTTGAGCCCTTGTCTGCCAGTTTATTAAGAATTTTCATATACAAGATCAGAATGCTATTACGTGTTCCCCGAAAGCTTACGCTGCCTCTCTATCAATTCGACTAATTAGAACACAAGACGAACGTAAGTCGTCTAGCTTTCAAATTTCAATAAAATGTGAGAAAAGTATTGGGAAGTGTTTAACATATCTGAATAGCGTTAATCAAGTCAAGCAATTTTACAACTATCTCGTTCTATTGTGTATATTGAAAAGAATCCACTAATTTATTACGGGTGGGATATATTTGGCTATCTTGCTCACGGCATTCGTTCACAAGCCTTATCAAGAAACTACAGAACGCTCACATTGACTTATGTAGAGACGCCATCTTTCCAGAATGTTATTTGCAAGCCCAACAAAAAAGGACACCTTCGCTTTTCGTTCATGTTCGCTGTTTACTATGAAGTTAAAATACGTAATTTGAGCGAGATGCGGTTTGACGTTTACAGTACCGTTTTCTCATTTAGAACAATTGTTTATTGTTGTGATTATATAACAAATTAAACGCTTCGCTAATTGTGAGAAGGTTATTAAAACTAACAAAAGGGATATATCACTAGCTGCTAAGGCCTTCGTCTCATAAATAACAATAACAATAATTTTGAACATCTTGCATACGAAGGAATATAAGAATAAGAATTGAATTACGAATTTTGGTCGAAGGAGCAAAATTCATTTCTAAATTTCTGAGGGCAAAGGTAATGATGAAAATATGAAAAGAGCAATTCTAATGACTACAGCGCCAACTGGAAGTAATGATATGAAATGAATGAAAAATATCATTTTTTAGGTTATTATAGTCAAACACAATTGAGCTTTCTTTAAAGATTTGCCAATATTGATCTGTGAGAATAAAAATTATTAATGCATATTTTTATTTTTTTCTAATATTCAAAAATTAGTGTTTGAGAAACATAATTTGTTCATATACCTTGATGCAAATCAAATTATTTCAGTAGAATAGAACGAGATAGTTGTAGAATTTCTTGACTTAATCAACACTATTTAGATATGTTAAGGATTTCCCAATACTTATCTCACATTATTTTGAAAGCTGGACGACGTTTGTCTTGTGCTGCAAAAAAAAAAAAAAGCAAATCATTGTGATATATTAAGATTAAAAAAATGTTTGTTAAGGATAACTCAATTTGTAAGAATTTGGCTAACCTTAGCGATATGCAACTGATAGAAATGATAGAGAGGCAGCGCAAACTGTCAAGGAACATGTAAGACAATTTGTTTTTTCTTTTTTTTTTTTTTGTAAATTGGTAATAACATTCTGATATTGTGCAGAAAAATTCTAAATGATCTGCCAGACAAGGGCGCCAACCTAAAGGCACGTCTAATGGAAGCTGAAATTGAATTGGAGCATCGAAAGAGAAGAAACTACTAACACTACAAGATAAACACAAACACATAACATACTCGTACGATTTATATTCTGATGTATAATGGATGTTTAAACGAACGCTAAAGTTGTTAGTCTTAATCCAAAAGGGTAACTGATCCTCAACTTTTTATAATCTAACAAAATACTATAATATCCAACTAAATAAACATGTACGAGTATGTACAGTAAATTCTTAAGAAGCACAACAAAGTTTAATAGATAGATTTATAGCCTGTTTATTTTGAAGTTAAAATGTACATTTTCAGCAATAATGCAATCGGGTGATTTATAATGTAGGCATATATTTCTTTGAACAACGATTGTGCTCCATTCTTATAGACTCTCCTTGTTGCTTGGAGAAGCTTACACCACCGTCGGGCTCAACTGCGGTTTTGTTCAAAAGTTGTCTTTTAGTTGCATCGCAAGTAAGTACAATTGATTCTAGTCAAATCGTTCATTGCGCC
The DNA here is from genome assembly GCA_035041805.1 of Amiota mariae. NCBI lineage: Eukaryota > Metazoa > Arthropoda > Insecta > Diptera > Drosophilidae > Amiota > Amiota mariae. The sequence goes on from JAWNKV010000287.1 coordinate 2,185,542, forward strand.
TCCTCGCATTTGATCAAAGATCATCAACATTACAACAACGCTTTTTCTAAATCAGGGTAATCACCTTTCCGAGCGCGCTTTTGATTGGCATTGAACGTTTGACGAATTTTGGTTTCACTGCCGTCAACACAGTTGCGACAGTGGTATTGTATTTTAATTCGGTTTGACGGATTAAATTTAAATTTCGATTAATCTAAATCTTTTCTTTTTGTAATTGTAATGTTTTTTTTTAAATTATTTTGGTGGCCAAACTTATATAATTCCCACTCAAAGTAAATAGAAAAATCGCAAAAAGTCAGACTTTTTGTAACGTTGAAACTGCAAAACACATCTGGCTTTCATTAAAAAAAAAGGCTTGAAAATGAAAATGAGAGTTGTATAAAATTTAATTTCCAAACGGTGGGATGCATTTTATGAAAAATTTATGGAAATACGGAAATACACAACATGTTTTGCTTTTATGCGTAAAATGCAATTAAAATATGTTGCACTTAACCGGTTTGTACTGTATGTAAACCACTCTTGCAAGCGTGAAGTGGACCATCTGTTATTGAGATTTTTTTCTATACACACAGATCATTATGAGACTGTCATAGAGAATAGATAATAGGAAATAATATAATTTAAAATGTTGCAGTTTCATAACTAATTGGTGATATTTCATTTACATGTAAGTATGTATTGTGTATTATGACGTCTAATGTAGCTTTGGCAAAACCAAAAACTCTATTGTTTTGTGAAACAAGTATCTTTCTGATATCTGATTGATATGATTGTTGGTAAATCCTTAATAAAATATGTACTAAGTGCCGTTTGAATGACAACAAATTCTTTAATGGAAATTTCAAATCAAATAATATTTTTGTTTCCTTACAATTCATTGCAACATTTAAATCAATTCTTATCTAGTGCACTCTCACTTGTTTTGGATACACATGTTGCATATATATACATACATGTATATATCTACTGTTAACTTTGTAGGTAATAATATATATATGTAGTGTGTATATGTGGATTATTCGCTCCTCGATTCACTCGGATGCATCACGCGAGTGGAGGCCATGCATCGGCACACATTTGCATCGACCTTCGTCGTCTGCCGGTAGTTTTATGACGTCTCTGAAGTAGGCAGCCTCTTGAGCCCGAGGTGAAACGTTTTCCTTCAATGTAACACCGTCAGTCGCTGCAGCTTGTATAGTTTCCCCCTGACATTGGAGAACACACTTCTTATGCAAAAGCTACAATAATTTGTTGTTCTGAACTTCTTCACATCTTACCGAGTTGACTACATGTCGCTCATGGTGCCCCATATTAATGTTTGTTAGAGCGTCAAAGTGGCTTGTTAATCTTGACATTGTCTGTTTGTCTCTCTGCCTGACTGTCAGCCTGTCGGTCTGTCTATTTGGTAAGTTTGTCTTGGCCGCTTTGTGCATATTGAATATTTTACATTCGCTGCATTGTTGCCTTGCCGATTTCAGTTTAAAGAACATTTTAAATATGTATTATATTATTTTATAAGATTGACTTGACCTTGAACTCGCTTTTACAGTATTGTTCTGATTCTGGTTACCAAATAAAGCGCGAGTAATCCTATGACAAGGGTAAAATCAAATAAAAAACCAAGAAACAATCAAAAGAGTAAAATTCTGCATCATGGTTGGGGAAACACCAACATTTGGAATAGTTACTAATATACAATCAGATACTAAGTGAAGCGCCCTAAAAACACAACCCGCAATAAGGAAGGAAATCAACTCAAAGCTGATGACTATAATAAATGACGCTCGTAACATCCTTTTGCTTGTTTCAATGATAAATAAATTCTAAATAATCCTTGAGAGTAAAATGCGGAAAAAATGAGATGAATATAAAACAAAAGGCTGGCAATCTTGCTAATGCCTTTCTTTTTGCTCGCATTTTAAAGAAGTACCATACTAACAAATTTATTGTACATATTTTATTTTGAAAATCAAAAAGCATTTTATATTATTCCATCTACTCTCTTCCTATCCATTAGTGATTTTGCTTTAGTAAATTTCAAATAACTCGAATTAACTGCGGCCTTTGTGCCTTTTAGGAAAATGTTACGTTTAATACAATATTTTTTGAAGATTACCTCAATATTGATTCGGAAATTCAAATGACTTCAAAGTATCGCATCGTATGTCAAGTGAACCACAATTTCATGCAGTTTCTCCTTTTGTCTTACTTTCGTTTGGCAAAATATTCAATCAATTCCTGCTCTTCCAATTTCATGCATGAGAGATACCTGAAAGGCTACCATCTCCCCCTAAATGCTAGTACCCTGCTGCTCTTTGTACTCTCTATTGTCTGTCACATTCGTGTCCAAGGAATACAAAAATAATAACAAGAAATTTGGGTACACAAAGCAAAAGCAAAATGTTTGGCATCAAACCACCGTTTTCAGTAGTATTCTGATGGTGCTTTCAGACACAAATCGTGTGTGAAACATCTAATTGAAATATTTTGATCAATATTCAAGGGATCGAAAAATCGAGAAATCGATTGTTCATGCCTATTTTTATGCAATAGAGTTATGCTTAAGGAATGAAATTTTTAGTGATTTATTCTTTTGGCAAAGCATCTACTCAGTCCCTCATCATCACTATGTGACTAATAAAAGGTAATAAATTAACAAATATTATTTATCATAGAATATTTCGTCTTTCGTGAATGATATGAAATCTTTGATGAAAGCATTATTTCCTTAAAACAATTATAAACTAATAATGTACGAGTACTAGAGTTTCAAACATTTTTAGCATAAAACTAACTACAACCAAGCCTTAATTAAGTTATGTACTCGTACATATAGTACCAATGATAACCTTTAATTACTATAAGTTATTTCTACTAAGGAAACTTTAGGCTCCTTGAAAATGATAAGCAACATAAACTTCATTTCTATTACCAATTAATAAAATCAGTTCCATAAATATGAAAAAATAAATGGCGTTTCCTTTGGGTTTGATGTGCACATATTTTGTTTCTCTCAATCATTGTTTAGGGAGCATTCATATTCGCTCAAAAATATGAATGGGTACTAATACAATAATATAATGGAAAATGTCCTAGTTCAGGAAAATTGAAGATGTTAAGCTGTTAATTTAAGTATATAATTAATTTAAAAAAATATATAAAACACATAAGAATTAAATTGAAAGCAAAAACAAAGTACATACAATAATTTTGAAAATAAAATATTGTTTTCTTAGAAATCATAAAGTATGTATACAGAACCTAAATTTAATATCAAATGAACATATGTACGTATAATAATTGTATACCAAATCAAAATGTTTAACTTTGGTTTTACCAGCTAGAATTCAAACAAGACATTGTATTTCCAAAGTTATCAGTGAAATGTGAAATCATGGGTTATACTTGATATAAAATTCCTTTTAAAATATACTAAATCACCAACGGCTGTGACAAATGATTTGAATACAAATTAAAAGAGATTCGCACATAAGTCTTTACATCAAAATCTCTTAAGCTGAGGGACTGAGCAGCTTTCCAGCAAGACTATTATGCGAACTATAAAATAATACTTATCTTTACAACTTTCTCAACATTAAAAATTATTACATTAATGTAAAAATTATTATTATATTATTACATTTAAAAAAAAAATATCCAATCATCACCAAACTAAAGCATCTTGTTATTTTTGCACTAATTAAATGCTCCTTTAAAGTATTTACACTTGCAACGCGTTAAATGGACCTTGGCTAACAAAGTGCAGTACAAGGGCGCAAATAACAAAAACCTTAAAACTGTGACGACTGAGTTAAGAGCTAAGCAACTTAACAAAAAATTAAATAAGAGAAATACAAGAAAGAACATTAACTTCGTTACAACAAAGCATACTGCGTGCATACAACAAACTCGTACATGTGCATACGCGTACATTCATATGTATGAATGAATGAATGTACCTTATACATTAAATACATAATTCTTGGTAAATTTTTTTTTAAATTTTGGTCAAACTATGAAGCTACTTATGAAAAACTAATTCCTCTTCCAATAATTGAAAAACTATAATTTTGTTGTATAACCAACTTCGAACGACAATAATTTCTTTCAAATATTATTAAGCGTAAGCAATACTACTATCCCAATATTTTCTGAGAGGTACATACTATAAATATAAATTCATTATTTATATTTATTTATTTATAACATTGACAAAAACAAAAACTGCCAGCCTAAGACAAAAAAAAAAAAATTAAGAATTATACTTAAAAGTAGGACAAAAATATAAATTGAAAAACAAACAAAAATATGAAAAAAAATTAAAATAATAAATAAGATTAATATGAAATACCTGCCTCTGACCCGATGGGGGAAATTTATTTGCAACAGTAGCGAGCTATGTTCATCAGTCTCTATTTATGGGAGTTAGCTACCGCAACCGAATCGACATTCGAGTTCAGAACTGCGAATGTACATAATGTTAACTTTATTTAAACGATAATTTTATGTCTTAAGTGTTTAAGTATTATTTCAGAACCGGAAAGTCTACTTTTTGACCACTTTATCAAGCTTTTTGTTTTAAGTTCAATAATTCCACATGACCATAAAACAAACAAACAAATAGTGGCCTTTACTGTATGTAAGGGCGTCTCAGCAAAGTTTTCCGAATTTTCCCCCATTCTAAGTCCGGCAATTCTGCTTATTGATTTAGTCGTTTAACCAAGTTGTTATGTCAACCATAAAATGGAATAAGTACACGCTAAGTTTTCAAACTGAAAGTAAATTTGACGTAATTACAATATCAAAACATACGTACTGACCATAAATCAACTATCTTTTTCTGTAATTACTCGTAATATTATAATATTTAAATATAAAAGAAAAAAAAACTGTCAAATCGACTGAAACTTAAAGGAGTATTTCCAGTTTAAAAAACAAACTTCTAAGAACCACACTTACTTTATTATTTCTTGTAATATGCATGGATCTCATTTATTTTTTTATTTCACGACAAAGATTAATTCAGATTTTCAACACATAATTCAGCGACAAAACAAGATATAAAAAGTATTTCAAGTATTAAAGAAAAACTTAAAATAATAATAAAATTGTACATGAAATATGTACATATAATACAATATATTAATTTTATACTGGACAGAATAATAGGCGTGTCGAAGAAATTAACAAAAAAAATCTTAAGGATTTCAAACAAGTTGACTCCCCTCTTTTTATTATACTCTTCACGCAGTATGTAGTGCAATATAGTCAATCAGTTTTTGAGATAGAAAGCTGAAATTTTGCACGGACTTTCTTTTTACCATACGCAGTACATTTCTTGGAATGGACATAGTGTCCATCCAGCAACCTTATAAATTTCAAAATCCTCGGACTACTAGCAGGGGCGTGAAGAGTATTACAACTTCGTCATACCCAAAGTTAGATTTTTGTTTTGCTAGTTAAGGCCTGTATATCTGCCATTATTCTTAAGGACTGCTTCGACTTTTTTCAAAATAGTTGCTATTAACTTACTACAGGTATATTGTAACAGGTTTCTTGAATATTTTTCCATAACTACGTTTTGTATTTGCAGATCGGCTTGGAAACTTTTTGCTTAAGCTCACTCCAAAGGTTTTTGATAGGATTGAGGTCAGGAGATTGCCGATATCCACATAAAAAACTTCATGCGATCGCCAATTTCAATGATGGCTTTAGATCGTTTTCATATAGTAGCATAAGTCTCTCTACATGAATCTAGTCATGTCAAATATATCGTACCTACCCTTTGCCAATTTTTTTTTTTTTTTTTTAATTTTGTCACATTCTTTTTCATACAGATCTTATTTTTTTTCTTTTTCTGTAAATTTTTATTCTATTCTACTTGGTAGGTTTGCTCTTAATAAACATTTTCGGGGAATTTGTGATGACACAGCATAGCAAATTTTGCTTGACCCTTTAAAACGAATGCGACTAGCCAAAGTATCAAATGCGTTTGACGGTTTCTACAGAGGGTATTTTTTTAAACAACATTTGTAACTAAAATTTCAAATCATTCGAATGCACTACTAATGTGCACGGCTTTTCTAACATTGTTTTTTGAATCAGATAGATAGTCCTTTTCAATATCCTAACTTTTTCAATAAATTAACACTTCAAATTTGGGATGTCTTATTATCAACCAAACGCACTTATTTCACAGTCTGCACTAATTCTACGACTTAACATAGAAATTATTAAAATTCAGATTGTATTTATTTATATTGTGTTTGTATTGTACGAGTATATCTATTAATAAGTAAGTACCTATTGTTATGCTTTATCGTGGTTTATAGTTTAGTTATAGTTAAATTTAAGTTTATTTTCAGAAATGATATCACAAATGTTTCTCAACAAATGTCAGCAACATGTTGCTGCTGGTCGAACTTATGATGATGATTTTTGCATACATACTCATATACATTTACATATATGTATATTATATGAAGAGAAAAGTAAGTTATTTGCATTAATAGATTTTGCCTTGCTGATTGTCGCAAGTCATATGCTATAACCTAATACGATGTTATTTCAAGAGAGTTTGAAGTTTTAAAGTTTTTGGCCACATGAATTCCATTCATCTCTGGGGATGTTTGAGAACTTTGAGAACACAGAGTTTTTTATGTCTTCAAATGAAATTATGAAATGGTTTCCGCGTTCACAAGGAAAAAGAGAAGTTCGACAACGTTGTGGGCGACATTCACTTACAGACGATACTCAAAGGGATAAGACAAAGTATTAAAACTGTCTAAATGATGATTGTTTTGGTTATTCGCTTCTTGACTTGGCTTAAGTCTTGGTCTTGGTCGAGAGTCGAAAGTCCAAATTTCTGTTATGTTTATGCCGTTCCCATTGACGCAGTTGTTGCTGTTACTGCTACTGCTTTTGCTACTACATCTACTACTGCTTCTCCTTATCCATATCCAACTCATGGCTTTTAGCTCTTAGCTTGATGCTGCTGTGAAGCGATTGTGTGGGATTGTGAGCGTGCAGGGAATTGTGTGGCATCCAGTTGAACTTCAAAAATGAATTGCGACAACAAGGATCACGCATTGAGAGGTACATACTAGTAGTACGGTTAGTTGTGTTTAACTGGGTCTGGTGTCTGGCGTTGGATTTATTTCAATTTGCTCATTTTATCACAGTTATAAATTAGTCATTTGAAATGACTCCATGCAACATTTCAGTGCGCTCTTCCTTCGTTCAACAACATAACAAAACTTTCATCTTTCACATTTCATGCAATATTTTCTAATGTTCCTGTTTTTGTTTTTGCTGTTTGTTTGTTTTTCATAATTTATATCCGCAATAATTATAATTTACAGAAACAGTATACAATAATAACAATGCAACACAGGCAACAGAACCAGCACAAATGCTTGCTGAAACTATAGAAATATGTCAGTGAAAATGTAAAAATATGGATTGGATAACTTTAAGATTCTCGTACTTCAAAATAAAATCTGCGCTTGAAATTGACTCGCATGAGCTCCTTTTTAATTATTCTTGAAAAATCATACCATATTGATTTTTTCCCCATTTACTCGTCTCGTCTGAATAGCTCACAGAATTTTAAACAGAAATCAACGAGAATCGAGAATCGTAACTCATAGACTCCTTTAGATTCCGTCAGAGCTTCGCCATCATTATCACATACTCGTACTATGTGATATGTAGTATTATTTTTTGCTCGCTTCATTCACATAACGAGCTGAAAGGAAATAAACAACAAAACAAAAACAGAGATAAACGAAATATGAAAAATATAAAAGAAAATAAAATCAGTAAAGAAAAAAAAGTGAAGAGCATGAAAACCCACAAAAAGCAATTATGCTTAAATTAAAACTCATTCATTTGTGTAAAAATGTTAAAATTCATGTGATGCGCATCGCGTTTGTTTGCTCTTCCTACTGTTTATTTTTACTTTGTTATTGTTGCTGTTCATCGTTCATCTTCTGTTGATGTTTAATGGTGATACTGTAGTATCATATATAAATATATACATATGTATATATACATAGATATATACGTATATATCTGTATCAATATTAACCATTCTTGTTATTACTATATTGAAAAAAATTTAACTCACACCTCACAAATGACTGTGTATGCCTTCTATCATAATGAGATGAATGACATTCATGAATTCATCATTGGATCTATTGGACTTAGATACATCATCACTTGAATAAAGACTTCCCCGCTTTAGTTTTATGCTACTCGTTTGCATATGTCTACGTACAGGCAAAAAAAAATTAAATTTTAATTTATAATATAAATTATAGAAATATGATGAAATCATGAACATATGTAAGTTTTTTGATGTCCTCTAGAGTTATTCTACCCCATTCCTCCAAAAGTTCTTGTTGGAGCATACTTTTTGATGTTATGGTATGCTTTTGGATAGATGTTTCATGAGGTTAAGTTCTGGTGACTGGGGTGAAATGAAAGAAATAAAAAATTTAGGTCTGCTCTGTATTTTAAGAGTGTTTTCTATATATACTCGTATAATACTTGTCTTGTATTGTTTTATAATTTTAATTATTTAATTGAATGATAAAGATAGTTTTGAATGCAGTGACAGTTAATTACCATTAGAACTCGGTATAATATAGTTTTAGCAAAATATTGTTACAATTTTTAATGTTGTTTAGCAATTATTGTAACTACATATTTTTTTATTATCACAAAGTTGATTATCGACACAGAACACCAAACTACAAGAGATCACTAACAAGAATTACAATTCCACTTCACACGAGCTAGACGATCTCCGATCTTCGTTCAATTGTGCCTAGGGTGTCTTCATTTGCCGCTTTTCTATGCTCTTTCCTCTTAAATAATCATCAGGTCAAAACACAAAGTGCAGTTACTTTCTAATCGCAACGATTTGGTTTGTCGTAACAATATTAGTATAAAAAGTATTTTTGCTATTAAAATATCATTAAAAGCTAATTATTTACTTTACTATATATGAAGAATTTGATGTCGATTCTAAAATCATGAAAATATTAAATAACTTTAATGGTAAGTAAAAACTTAAAACTCAAAACAAGTTTTATATAATAAATATTATAGATGATATTCAAAAACCCTATCTATATACATTTCTAATCTAACCTGTTTATTACATTTCAATTATATTTTTTGACAATTTTGTTAAAGAACAGAAAAAAAATTACAAAACAAAACTAACAGTATCGACACTCCATCGATTCAAATCCACAGGTCCCAATAAAACCATTCCAGCGGACAGCACAGAAGTCTTTATATCACGAGATTGTCGTTTGAATCGTATCATGAGACATAGCGTATTGCAAGACAAGAAAACAATTAAAGAAAATGAATTAGATAAAACCATAAAAGAACTTATACGTTTGTGGAAGGAATATTAAAACAACAAAATCTCCTAGTAAATATTTACTGGTCCCAATAAAACTTATTAAGAAATAACTATGTTTTGTTTGTTTGGTTCCGATATGTGTCCGGTTCCCGAGATTCAGGCTTGCCAACTTAGGGGTATTTTCAAAAACAGAATCAGAAGAAAACGCAATTATATTTGAAATATTAAATAATTTATAAATAAAGTATAGTACATTACAAAACGTGAATTGGTTTGTTTTTAAGGGGTTTTTCCCAGTAATTGTGACTATTTATAATTTTAATATAATTCTGAATCTTAGTTTTGAAAATACCCCTAAGTTGGAAAGCCTGCTGAGGTTCAAACAACCCCTAAAAGTATACTACAAAAAATTAACTAAAATAACACTAATTTTCTGATACTCAAACTGCAACAGAGAGAATATAGTGATGTCTTTCTTGCATTTTCAAAAAATTTGTACGGATTTCCAAAAGCAAGAACCCATGAAATTGTTGTTGGAATGTTCAGATACTCAGACATTATTTATTTATTTATTGGCTCAGAAATTGTTGTGAGTGATTATTGTTAGAATGTTGAAATACTCGTACTCAGCAATATTGAAAGCGAAACAACAACTTTGAGAGCGAAACACAATTTCGAAGTTCGAATTGTTATGTCACCGTTTCCAAGATCCTGGCCGGGTGCACAAAAACTACTATATGATATAATGACACTCAAACTGTGCTCACAGTTGATACTTAAACTGTATTCTTTGTTGATACTCAAACGACAACCCGTGCGAAACCAGGTCGGGTGCGCTAGTACCTTATAAACTGAGTACTTAGTAGATGAAGACTTGAAGAGATCGACAATCCAATTGAACTAAGGTTAACCCTTACAATAATGATATGATACCTATATGTTTTACACTATTATTATATGTTGCCATTTTATAATATAAATAGGGCGAAAGATGTTTAAACAAAATCTGTAATTAGGGTCTTTACAACAATTTTTCTTCAATCACGTTATTTGACTAAAGGGGACCAAAGACAAAGCAAAATGTTTAATACCCTGAACTCAAGTAAAGAATTGTCACATTTTAGATAAATGTGAGAATCATCATTATTACCGCCTTCTCGAAAAGAAAGGAATCTTATTTAATGATTAACAACATTCAAATTTATTTTAAGTAGTAATTTTATCTTAGTTCGGGGCTCTCTTTGCTCTGCGTGTACTTCGATTATTTGATCAAGTGGCCTATAACAAAACACATATATTGTATATTGCATATCTGTGGCAATAAGTCATAGTAGCTTATGTCGAAAATCTATGTTTTGGGATATTGCCCATTTTGTGTAAAGTAATTTCTGTTTGCTTTCATTTCAAATTTATTTCATTTCATATTTACTCAAAAAAAATTATAAAAAATAAAATACATGCTAAATAAATTTTGTAAAATATTTTTATAAAAGTAGATTTCACAACCTTTCTAACAAGTATACATTTTATTTAGTTTATTTATTCCAATAATTGTTTAAAAAAGTTTGAAAATTGGATTTGTGAAAAAATTATAGGTGTACGAATTTATAGTGGTCAGGGTAAACTATATATAACTATGATTCTATACCATATTTTAAGAAGTTTTTTTAGCCAAAATACGTGTATTGAAGCGGTAAATAGTAATAGCGTTCAGAATCAATTCACTCAATTTTCGACATAAGCTACTTATTGCCACAGATATACTTTCACCGATGCCTCCTTCTGTGTGTTACAAGCTTCATGACAAACTTATAATACTATTCACTGCGTGAAGTGTATAAATACATAAGGTGATTTCATATACAATGATTGGTTTTTATACTTCTGGCCTAATAATGAAAAACAAATATTTATTATCAAAATTGGTTTTAGTGTTTTTCAAAATATTTTCCATGAAGACCAATACACTTTTGCATGCATTTAAACCAATTTTCGAAACACTTTTTCCACTCCCATTTAGGTAACTCCAAAACAAGCGTTTTGAATGCATCAACCACTTCTTTGAGTGTCGAAAATCGTTGACCAAGTAAATTGTTTTTGATGTACGGGTTAAAAAACCTCTAGGTGCCAAATCAGGACTGTACTGTTTTTTTAGAATTTCTCCGGTAACTTCTGGCAAACAGATGGTCATGTACCATTCAGAATTGACCATCCTGTTTCTCTAACCCTACTGTCGCCCGTTTATACGACAGCTAAGTCGAACTAAATAAGACCGCATTCATAAACACTTTTATAATGCGATTTTAACACACTAAGTGTTTTAAGGAAGCTCGCATTTTTAATGCGATGTTTTTTGTTAAGTCGAACTAAAATGTCGCATAAACACAGCACTTTTAGTGCGCGTTAATATCAGCTATTCCCAAGATATTGCTTCGTGCAGAGTTGCCATTTGGTATAATTATTTTACTTTATTTTCCTTTTCTTAATGATTTTGTAAATTATTGTATATACTGAAAAATCATCGTGAAACGTTATTATAAATCATGATTATACATTTGTATATTATTTTATGCAATGCAAATTTAAAACAATTATTATTTTCATATTATATTTTATGCATATGGGAACTCTTTATGTAAACAAACACAAAGTCGCATTAAATACAACCGCGGTGCATTTGGAAGCATAAACACGCGTAATAAATCGCTGTCAGTTAGTTCGAACGAAGAAAAATCGGCTTAGCTGACATATAAAAGGGGGTAATAGACGTTCTTGCACTTTCGATTAACGTACAGTATCAATATTTTCTGGCAAAACAATCACTTTTTGTCGACCTTCACGGAATTTGTCCTAGAGTGAAAAGCGCCCACGATGTAATTCAATATACCAATTTTTTACAGTGTTGCAGAATGGTGCTTTATCACAGTAAAAAGAATTAAGTTCACCGGAGCACTTTTTTCCACGACGAAAGTTATGAAAAATAATCACACGAAAATATTCACGAATTAATTCCATTTTTGCCCAAGATGAATTCTTAAATTTTTTTTTAAACAATACAAATCAAAATGTTTTAAAGAAATTATGATTAAAAATATTAAATTATAGTTTTTAAACGTCAGTGATCGCCTAGCAACATTTACTGTTTCCAAGGCCGGAAATATAAATATATATATATAGCAACCCTCGTATTAACATCTCTGTGAGGTCCTACCTAGCTATTCTGGTTCTTAAAAGCGCAAATTCACCTACTTATGTACCATTCTTGATCAGATCAATGTAATTTAACTAAAAAAAATCATAACGACATAAATAGTTCAGTAGTTGATATCAAAATCACATTCCAATCTTTGAGCTATGAGCGACTTTAATTTAAACTTTGAATGGTGACTATCTCTTCCTGTTATCGGTTATCTCTGATTTTCACTTACTGGCTGCATTCGACAATAAAACTTTTTTTAGTTCGTTTTCTTTGAAATTAAATACATATTCCAATTTTTAGAATGGAAATCTTCAGAAATCTGTCATATTAACCTTGATGAATATTAAACAGAACTCAGAACTAAGACCTTGTTTGCATTTAATGGTTGCTGCTCTAAAGAGATTGTATTTGGAAACAATCGTTGAATCGTTTATCACTGATTGATCATTTGGGTGATTCGAAGAAGAAAATGACTTATTTAATTACGTAATTTCTTCTTGGAATTCAAATTTATTTTTATATAATATTTTATAAAAAAAAAATAGATATGCGACTACAAACATGATTCGTAAAACCAATTCAAAAAGAAAAAAAAAATTGTGATTTTGATTTGAAGCAAGCACCCACATTGTTACCGTATTACGTATGCTAAAATACTGCAAAGTATTCCAATTATTTGTTACATTATGCATGAAGTATGATACATAGATATGTATGTACAATATGTACTAAGTATGTCCTCTTGTTAGTTATACTAACAACAAACAAAAGTCGATAAGTCCAATTAGGTAAACCCCCCTCCACTCCCACCTTACTGCTCCAGCTTCCATTTGAACTGCCTTTAGTTCAATTTCATTTCCAACATTCATCGACATTTCGTATGAGTAGCGTGTCACTTGTGCTTTTATAGAATTTTGATTTATTTTCAGTTCCTTTTTTCCGTACTTTTATTCTTGACTTTACTTGCATTTTTTTGTCCACAATTTTGTTGGTTTTATTTATATATTTTTAAACTTTTTCAAAAGTTTTCTTTTATTCATTTTTTTTTTTTTTTTGTCCTTTTCTTTTGTAAAATAATTTGTTAAAAGTTCAACAAAGAATATCAACCATGAAGTGGTAGCACCGGGACGGCTTAAATTCAATTCCGAGTTTTCCTTTACTTTTATGTCCTGTTACGTGTTATTCAGTTGATTTCATGAGATGGAGGAGAGAGTAAGTATCTGATAAGCCTATTTTATACAAATACAAATAGAGGAAAGTACAAGTATCGTATCTAAGACGACAACACACAGATTGACATTATCTGACCATTATGAATTTGTGGAATTCTAAGTTTGGTTTTTTTTTTTTTTTTTTTTTTTTTCAATATATTTCATTACATTATTTTACTTTACTTGATTTAATTAAGTCCAGAAATGCGTTAATACATTCGCATTCCATTTGAATTCGCAACTTTGTACAATATCTATCTATGCTAAAAGACGAGTACATACGCATATGTTTATTCGTGTACATAAGGACGATTACTCTCCCAAATGTGTGTTGGAACTTGTCTTGGCCCTTATCGCTGTGTCATAGTAAAGACAAAGTATTTAATAATGTTGTGGCACGCTATGCAATCCCGTTGCCACAAAGCTGCGAACAACTGGCAACTAGCAACTAGCAACTCCATCATTTACCTGAAGCGAAATGTCGCGCAGCATTTTTGCATTTGTTTGCGTTGCATTGCTCTACTTCTACTGATAGGAAGAACTGAGTGAAGGCACCTGGCGGCAGGCAGCATAGAGCAGCACCAAAGTAAATGTCAGGCCAACTTACAAAGGATTTAACAGTAACAACAGCAGCAACAACTACAACTACTGCAATCCACTTGTGCACTTAGCAAGGATAAAATGCGACTTTAGAGTTGTTGTGCGCGACGCGACGCGACTCGACTCGATTCAACTCGAATCAACTCGACGCAGTGATGATGCAAAGCCAGACGAGCTCACAATAGGATGATTACTGTATAGAGTATACATAGTAGGGTGAGTGCAAAAGTTAGAGAAATATAAACTTAGTGACTACAGGTTGTCGCAATTTCTCACCAACTTGTCATGTCCTACTGTTTATAGCCCTTCATTTTCCAGCTTTTTCCCTCGTAAAGAATGCTAAAATATATTGTACAATAGTAAATTCTGTGTTGCTTTTGCAATTATTGTATGTGTAAATATAGTAAAGAATTTTTCAAAGAATTTTTGAAGCTCATTTATTACAATATACAATAGCACATATTTATCTATCCAATTGATAATAATTATCGTTTTGCTTACTGTGTACCATATACATACAATAGATACTTTATGGATTGTCAACTAATCAACGCAGCCATTAACTAATTTTCAAAAGATTTCCAACATGAGATTCGTGGTTAAATCCTTTTTCCGGTTACATGAAATCGATGTAAGTTAACAAAAACTATTGTAAATGCACAGAGAGAGAGACAAACGTTCGCTGCTAATTGCTCACATGACCAGCCAACATAATGATACCGCAAAGTTAAGCAAGCATCTGCAACTTGGCTGCATTTGCGCTTCGGCACACTCTTCCATGTACATATGTAGCAACAGTGAATATGTGCAGCAACAGCGATGGCAATGACTACAACGACGAACTATCAAGTAAACGTGCAAGCGACGGACTAACAGATCGACCGACCGAACAACCGAACGACAAACCGACCAACCATGAAGTTGGAGTCGACGACTAATGGCTCTTGGCTTCCGCATCAGTACAAAAATAGTAGCGTGGATGAAAAAAAATGCCAAAAATTTAATTTAGAGCCAAAACGTTCGTTGCTCCACGTTGCCAACGCCGGTCGTAATTTATGGCATTCCAGCGCGGCCTTTGGACACTGCAACCGCAATTCTTCTGCTCCTTGGACCATTGCCCCTAGACAGGCGTCGTTGTTAGAACACGATACACACAACTCCAAATATCCACCTTGCTTGCCTTAGTTTCATCAAACCTAACCAAACCAAAGCAAACTAAAACTCGAGACTCGAGGCATTGATGACGACGATGCAAACCCAAGCAAGAAACAAGAAGATATTAATAAATTTTTATAAAATTAACGAAACTTCAAGATATGTATTCAGTACTCCCAAAAGCAGAATGCATAAAATGCTGTTCTAAGCAAAAACCCTAGATAGAAACCATTTCGAATTTCAGGACACAATTACAGATCATTCGTTTACTTCATTTTCCATTTGAGTTAAACAAAGGAAAAGAGCGCCATAAATTAAAGACTTTAATTGCAAATACTAAGTATAAATGCATATATACATATATACAATATATAGAGTAGAAAAAGGACCATTTGGACCTACAAGTATTGTTAATGGACTTTAAAACGTTTTGCTTTGGTTCAAAGTACGAAATTACTACACGTGTGTAGTATATCCTTTCGCGCTCTTTGACTCACCAACAAAACTATTCTAATTTAAACAAACAAATGAACAAACAAACGAACAAACAACAAACAAAACTATTGTAACATAACAATAAATAGTTAGAGCAATAGAATCCTAAACTAAAAACTAAACAAAGAACAACTTCGATGTTGTCCAGTCTAGTTCAATTTAGTTCAGTCCATTTCCAGTTAACCAGCCCTGCTTAGTTCTGCTCATCTAAGCCTGCCATTGGGCATTTTCGTCCAGTTTGTGGCAGCAGCAGCAGTCAGTCCACCTTAAGTTAAAATTATAGCCAGCGTCCTAACTCAGATATCAAATAAAACTTTCATAACATTTTAAGCAAACAACGTGGAACCAACCTTTTCCAATTCGTTGCATTTGCTGGACTCTGCTGAATGAAGGGAGCACAACTTTTAACACACATACAATACAATACTAAATCGTATATGTCCCCATTTTGGGTAAACATGTGTTCATACATGTGTATTGTATTTGTATTGTAGGATATCAAAAACATTGATAAGCACGCTAATTGCGAAACGATAAAAACCCAAAAATGAACCATCATCATCTATAAGAGTAGTATATCTACTGAAGTGATATTGTAGTTAAAGGCAGCTTTGTTCTTGTATACAAAGTTGCAAACTAATTCCAACTCAATTATTTCATCAAGTGTTGCCCAAAGACTACTCACTCACCTTCAAATGCAAAAACAATGCGATATTGCTTCATAACATCGCTTCATAGTTTTTTCACTATAATATACTCGTATACTACATACGTATGTACTTAGAATTGGTAACTTCATTGCAACAATGGCATTCTGTGGCATTCATTTTAGTGGTGAACATTGAGTGAGACTTTACGTAGTGGTAGTAAATTTCCCTAGTCATATGAAATTTTCATTGAAGCAGAAAAAATTTAAATTCGAATGCGAACGCGAATTCATTTAGTTCGTTTGCTTGTAGCATGCAGCACATCGCTGAAGAGTGATACACATCCACACCCAAACGCATCATGCATTCGAATATGTTTCACTCTTGACGTGATTATTGTGGATTTACCCTTAAAATACATAAGCTTCAACTTGATACCAACCACAATATTTTTGTTATTTCGGCAACTCAACTTAGCTCGCGATTTTTCGCACAATTTATGATTTAAGCACCAATATCTCTCTATTTGTCTGTCTTTCTATCTGTCCATATACTCATCTATCCTATCCATCAGTATACACTTCCTACATATGTACATATGTACTACATAGATATATGAAATTTCTTTAGCGGATAGAAAACACTTTTAAACTCAATCCAAATGTTACTGAATTTCTTGATTATCCACACACACTCAGATATCGTTTGAGTATCTGTCTATCTTCTAGTTAATGCTTTGGATATTTCTATACGCCATCGCTACATGAAACGGCACGTGTCAGTGTTTTTTAGTATATGAAATCAGGTGAGTGGTAAGTATTAGGGTTTTACCTGTTTTATCGAGGTAGGCAAACTTGCAATCGCTTTGCTTAGTTTCATTTTTCAGCTTTTCATTGGTAAATCCTAGCAAGATACTGCTTTTGAGGCTACCATTACCATGCTGAGATGAGCTGAACTGAATTGAACTATACGAACAACGCTAGGTTATGGCTTACACTAAGGCTAAGATATGACAAGCGAAGCTTATTTAGCTAGAAAGTTTTTATTCATTTTTTTTTTTTTGTTTTGTGTTTTTTTTTTGGAAAAGCTCTATGCTCTATTATTTTCAACTCGTTGCTTATGTTGCTGCTTCCAAGTCTCAAGTAGCGCTATCTCAGATAATCACACAACATGTTCCCATTCGTAGGTGGGTAGGGTGGGTAGTATACTGAATACAATAACTACACGATGACTGTCTTGAGGATTTGCCGAGGTTGCTTGAATAAGAGCAGAACCAGAAGCAGAGCAATGCAGCAGCAATGTAGTTAGTTATGTGCTCAAGTTTCAAATATTTTGTACTTAATAATTTTGATCCATACATTATTATATCAAGAAAAGGCTTACAGTTTGCACCGTCAGTTCACTTGATGAGCATCAGAATAAACACAAATACATAACTTCTATTGTAATTTCTAAAATGTCTCATGTATCTACATATACTATACATACGCAGGTACCACATTATTCTTCACTGTGCTTCGCTAGGCAATATGTAAATACGTGATATATTTTTAAATCTTAATTCTTAAAGTTTTTTGTAAATTTCTTTGAAAACTTTTTGAATTGAGGGAATAAGGGGATAAGATATTATTTAATTTTCCATGCTTATGCTTTCGGTTGCTCATTTTATTTCTTGCAACTTGCTTCTTGCAACATTGAAAGATTAAAAATGTAGCCCCTGTTACTCCTGCTACTACAGTGCACTAACAACTACATCACCAATAACATTGTCCGCCTTTTCACAAGTTTTAAATTATTACTTCATTGTTTTGGTTTGCTGTAGATAGTTTTTGTTTTTTCTTAATTTTTTTCTTTGCCAGTTTCTTTCTTTACTTTTTTTTTATTGTAAGATAAAACTGAACTGAACTGAACTGAGCTGAGCTGAGCTGAACTGAACTCATCCAGAAGTCGTTGCAGATTCATTCATAAGACTGTCGGTCTGAAGTTGAATCAGCCACCATAAGCCATTATTGCATATTATTCTGCCGGACCAACGCGTTGGCAGCAGACCACAATCCTGCCACTTTCTCACCTCATTAATAATAATAATTTTCAACTTCTTGCATACGAAGGAATACAAGTACAGCAAAATTGAATTATGAATATTTAAGGACTACATCTTTAGTCAAACGAACAATAAGAAAACAAAACATTTCAACATACTCGTACTTACTCGAAGAAGAACTTTTCAACTTGATCATATTTGGAAATCAAAAAAATCCAATAATAAAAACATTAGATTATTAAAGGTGGAACCGACATTATAATATTACATTCATTTGATGGGTGTAATGCTTAGAACTGTACATATAAGGGGTTTAAAAATTGGCACATGTCTGTTGATAGTGACCCGTGATCTGAAGGGATACTGTAATTCCGAACACTTAAATTTCGAGAATAATATACTCGTATAATATTCAGATTGCATATCGCGTCTGCAGTTATGGAATTTTATGATTAGCGGCGGCGTAAAGTTTAAGGATGAAAAATATGTCAGGGTAACTCCATATGAAAAGTTTTCAGTAGAATACAAGTCAAAGCAACTTATGTCGAAAATTGATTAAATTGAGTTAGAAAGTTATTATTATTCACTGCTTCAAAACACGTATTTCGACTAAAGCATTATACTCGTAGAATCATATACCTTATTTATATGACGCTCAAATCAATTCTGCGAGGTTCGATATAACGAATATCGATTTTAATGCTTATGTTTATATGAGGCAGTCGACATCGGTTTGTCAGAGTTGCCCTATGCATAAAATATAATGTGATTTTCTCAACAGAATAAGTTATTTTTTAACGTTCTACAATGATTTTTCAGTATATAAACCACAAATTATAAAAAAAAAATTAAAATAAAGCAAAATAGTTCTACCACATGGCAACGCTTATGATACAACATTCTGAATTTCAAATCGAAGTGACATTGCTAAGTGTTTACATGACATTGGAAATCGATTTAAAAAACTGAAATCGATTCTCATATGCTGTTTTCGTCAAATCGATTCGTGCGTGAAAATCGATTTGAAAAAGTGTTTATACATAAGGTTTTCGTTATATCGATTCTAACAGAATCGATTTGAGCGTCATATAAACAAGGTAATAGTTATTTACTGACCACTATTAATTCGTACACTTACGATTCTTTCACAAATCCTATTTTCAAACTGTTTTTAACAATTATTGGAATAACTAATCAAGCTTTAGTCAAATAATGTTATCTAATTGTCAAGAATAAGGCCGCTTAATTCTACAAAAACAACACGGTAAATGACCTTTTTGTGGGGTTGTTTTCGCAGAATTTTTCAGAAGAACAGTAAAGCTTCTTACTGAATTTGATCCATTTTTATCTGAACAATTAAGTCCTAGTAGTGGAAATACGTCGTACTTATTAAAATCAATCTATAAAAAGATGATATTATTGATTTAATATAAAGTATTAAAACACATTTCTACTGAATTGGAATTTACTAAATATTTTGGTATCATTGTAAATTCCACGCCAAAAATTGCATATGTTTATCAGTTCACTATAACACTGCACAACAAAATCAAACTTTTTTCGGTTTTGCTTGACATTTTTTAATGGTTGTTTACAAATTCGGGGTCACTGATTTCAAAGCTGCCCTTAGTTATTTTCCATCAGCTCTAGTTTTGTAGATACAGCTACTTCCTTCGTTCTTACCTTCATATGGATTTTGTTTACATTATCTACTCTGCCGCTCTCTTCTTTATGTTCTTGCAAACCGTATTAATATAAAGAAATATTAACAAATTCATAAACATTTAGCTTAATAATAATAAAGTGTTTAGCATTTATAATATTTTAGTAAATCCAAAAAGAAAAACATATTTCGTGGAAGTTGAAAAAAAAACAAAAAAAAATGATTTTGTTGCTGTGTATAATGTAAACAAACTCCATATGAGCGAGAGAACACTGGAAGTTGCTGCATCTCAAAAACTAGTGCTGATATAAAAGAAAAGCTGAGGTCAAATCGAAATCAGTGACCTCGTTTTAGTAAACCATTAAAATATTTCAAGAAAATATAAAAAAGATTGATTTTGATTGCCTGTATAATATAAACGATCTCCATATGAAGATTAGAACGAACGAAGTAGTTGTTTTTGAAAAACAAGTAATATATAAAGTATGTACATATGTATATATTCGGGACTTAAAATATGAATAAAAACAATTAATTTTAGCTTATTACGTTCTTTGCGTGGCTTATTCTTCAAACTTAGTCACTTAAATTTGTACTTAAAGCAGTCGACGTTTTTGGTACTTGCAAGAACTTTTTAATTTTTTTACAATATCTGCACATCGTTCGGAGAATTTGGTGCAATTTAAGACTTTCTCAAATTCGTTGCTCTGCTCGAAGTGATGCATGTTATGCTTTAGAAGAGAGTGGTCTGCAATATATGAAGCGTTGGATTATATTAAAGAAAATAAAGACCAAGGACACGATCTGAAGCTACTGGATTACCACGAAAATTATTATCGTTACGATACCAGTCGAAGAAAAATCAGAAAGCTTCAGACACATAGGTCATCTACAAATAAACGAGCACCTATTTCTGGGCAAGATCTTTGATTAATCTGCATTACATTGATACAAATGAGTTGAAAAATCAAGCATCTGAATTAGACAATAAGAATCCTGACGACGTAGAAGAAACATTATGGAATGAATATATTCACTTGCATTATCAACTCAAAGATTTATCAGCAAATTCTTAAGATATGCACTCTGCACAAAATACATACTCGTATATGAAATATTCGAGATGTTTACCTTAAAGTACGCATTTTTTTAAGCATCCTGGTAACTAATTGTTCTAGAGAAAGATCTTTTCCACCTTGAAAAGGGTAAAAACTATTTACGTACAAGAATGGGCCAATATAGACTTAATGCCCTTGTATTCAATATTGTGTCTATTGAAGCTCAATTAGAGCAAAAAATTGAACTAAAGCCAAGAAAAAAAATATTAATGTAAAAAATATAAAAAAAAACCTAACTTTGGCTATGCCGAAGTTGTAATACTCTTCACGCCCCTGCTAGTAGTCCGAGGGTCTTGAAATTTTTAAATGTTGGTGGATATAGATCAGCCACTTATATTGTCCAAATTTCAGTTTCATAGTACAAAAAACAAAAAGGTTTTTCTAATAAGAACTTTCATTTGAATACCGGTTTGTATGGGGGTGCCCCCTAGTGGTCCGAGGGTCTTGAAATTTAAATGGTTGGTGGATATCGGTCAGAAACTTATAGTGTTCTCATTTCAAGTTGATAGTATGAAAAGCAAAAAAGTTTTTCTAATAAGAACTTTCATTTGGATCCCGGATCCCCTAGTGGACCGATTTGGCTGATTCCCACAAATGTACTGCGTATGGTAAAATGTGCAAAATTTCAGCTCTCTAGCTGAAAAACTGAGGGACTAGTTTTCATACATACAGACACACAGATGGACAAACAGCCACACAGGTGGATAAACAGACACACAGACGGACTTGGCTAGATCAACTCATCTCGTCGCGCTGATCAATAATATATATACTTTGTGGGGTCCCCGATGTCTCCTTCTGTGTGTTACAAACTTCATAACAAACTTATAATACTATTCACTGCATGAAGAGTAAAAAAATGATAAGTATTTGAACAAAATTGTATTACCTATCTTTTGTATAGTATATATAAATTAATAATTTATATCTAAAGTCTTATATGAAAAATTATATCTAAAATAAGATAAAATGTTATACTTAAACTAATGAATTTTAATACATAATGATTTTAATATATTGTATTAAAATTAGATGTTTAATTTTGATAATCACTTTCTTATAAAGTTAAAGGGGCAGCATAAGTCCGCCACTGGGAGACTTTTCTTAAAACAAATTTGCAAATAAAGTTGCTCCATACAAAAAAAATTTGTCAGGTTTGCGAAATCTGCGAGACTAAATTATGTGGCAAACTTAGCAAACCTTCGCGAGGAGAGACCTGCTACTTGGCAATCATGGAATATTGACGTTCTTATTTTTTAATTAACTACTTATTCATAGTCAAGCACACAATTCATCTTTATATTAATATGTCCCTAAGAATAAAAATTTGTATTGGATTTTTTGAATAATCAAAAATTAGTGAATGTATTAGAAACCTAATTTGTTCATATACCTCGAAGCAATTAGAGTTATTTTTAGTAAAATAGAGCGAGATAGTTGTAGATTTTCTTGACTTCATCAACACTATTTAGATATGTTAAGGACTTTCCAATACTTGTCTCACATTTTATTTCAATAAGAAACTACGCGACGTCCGTGTTGTACTAAAAAAGAAAAAGCAATTCATTGTTATATATGTATTGAGATATTGAGATATAAAAATGTTTGTTAAAGAGAATGCAACCTATAAGAACTTGGCCAACCTTAGCGATATTCAACTGGTAGAAATGATAGAGAGGCAGCGTATGCTTTCAAGGAATAAGTACGTAAGATAACAATTTTTTTTTTTTTGTAAATTGAATTATAAAATTCTGATCTTGTGCAGGAATGTTCTAAAGAAACTGCCAGACAAGGGCGCCAACCTGAAGGCACGTCTAATGGAAGCTGAAGTTGAATTAGAACATAGAAAAGGAATAGACAACTAAGTCTACAAGATATACACAAACACATATCATTTGGATTTTGATGGATGATGAACAAAAAAAACTCTTATATTTACTATACAGGAAGAACTTAAGTTGTTAGTCTAAATCCAAATTAATTAATAAAATTAATTAAATTAACTTGTAGTAGTATTTATTAGAATTTCGTAATTTTAAGGATTCTTGGATTTTCAGATAAAAGTGCCAACATGGTTTTTATTTCTATTTACAGATTAATAAATAAGTACATTTTTCTTATTAATATTTGAGATTAATGGTAATTGAAGAGTTATCAGTATTATAGCCATTTCACACTGAGCATTCAATGCAGCATTCAAAAAAAGTGTTCACATTGCATTTTGTATTTTCGGAACAGCTGTTTTTTGTTTTGGTTGTACATACAAATAGAAGGTTGTGGCCAGTTGTGAGAAATTAAAATGGAAATTGTGCGAGAAATACATGATTGAGAACAATTTGCATTGTATGCAAATAATTCTTGCAGCTTCCTTTTTTATTCCTGCTACTTATTTTATTAATATTAAAAAAAAAAAAAATAACAATTTAAAATTTTCGTCAAATTGTTTTGTGCAATGATCAGCTGTTTTCCGTTGGCGCGCAACAAAAAAAGAGAAAGAACAATTAATCAGCACTGAGTAGAGTGACCAATTTCACAAACAGCATTCTTATCGAATGTACATTTTCTACTACAACAACAACTACAAATTTGCGTCACTTTTCCCTGTTGTTGTTGTTGAAAAATTTAGCATTCAATATACAATGCAACATTCGATAAATGTACATTGAATGCTCAGTGTGAAATGTAGACTTGAGCAATCGCTCATACACATTGCGCACAAAAGTTGTAATTCATAAATGTATACTCAATATTAGTGTATAGAATAAAACTTGTATGTTGTATATGTTATACGATAAGAAACATTGTGTTTGCTATATGCAGTCTGAAAGTGATGGAAAAAATCATTCAAAAATTTAGCAAAAAATATTGTGTTACCATGAGTATAGTTAGTTAGTGTTTAACTGAGTGAGCGGACAAGCAACAAAAAATAGAAACAAAGATAGGAAGAAGTCGAATGTATGCTTGTGGTTAATGGAAGCTAGGTAATATGTGGAATCTGTGCTTCTGTGCGTCTGTGCAGTCGTCTTTTCCGTCGTTTCTTTTTGTCTTCTTTCGTAGTTGTTTTATTTCGTTTAGCGTTTGTGGAGTGAGGGAGAGCGACGTGAGCGACATGATACAATGAATACAGGGGTATGCTATAAAATGAAATGCTACATTCATAATTCAGCCATACCAACATTCACTTTCGTTCACATTCTCTATATAGTACATACAAACATGTAGATGTACTTATACAGAATACACATTATAAAAACGAAATACAACATACATTCACATTTACTACAAATAGATATAGCAAATCATGTATGCGTTTTAGAGTGAATTCATCTACGCTCACTACTAATCAGTATGGTGGCCTAATTCCATGGTCCGAATTGCAATTGACGTACCGTGCGCTCTGTGCACAGTCAATTTGTTCGCATTCATTCGCAAACTTGTTCCATTCTAATAAACAACAAAATACAATAAAAGTATGCACTTAGCTAACTATACTGTGCGGTATTCTACGATATCTTCATGCAGTGGCAGTGAAGAGTTGCAGTGGATCTCGGTAACTTGGTAGCACTTAACGCAATCTTTTGTGTTTGTTCATTTGGCTTCTACAAAGAACAACCTCAGGTTATGGCACTTGTCAAGTGCTGATGCTGTCACTGCAGTTTCTGTTGCTGCTTCTCCTGCTGTAGCATACATAATTCAAACTCATCATCTTCGCCATTACTGAGCGCACATATTTGCATTGTCCTTCGCTGCAGGCCTACTAACATTCACTCACTCGCCCGCTTGTTAGTTTAGTGGATGGAATTTGGCGTGTGGAAATGAATGCAAGTGCCAAGACTTGTAGTATTTGAAACGTCAAAAAGGAAAATAAATGAAAAAAAATTAAACAAATACGTTTACGTCACTCCACTCCACAGAAACGCGTGCGCTCTGCACGTACTCAAAAATGCTCGAGGTGAAAATCTCCATAGCACTCACTAATGGTACTGTTTTACATAATTGCCGTGACATTGTACAAATTTATTCAGCAGCAATAGTTGCACCCACTACTGCCACATCTTGCTGCTGCTGCTTCTGCTGACACATACCACGCCAACTCATGACCTCGAATATGCAATGCCTCCTTCTCCTCCCCCTCCTTCATACCAGTTTGGCTAACAGACCTTACTAACATTTCAAGACTTTATGTGTTGTTGTTACAATATTATTTGTGTTTTATTGTTTGTCATTGTTGTTGGCTTTGTTATCCTGACAACATTCGTTACGAATAAAGAGAATCCACATGTAAAGGATATTTTTTGTATATTGTTCTGATGTCGATTTTGATGTCGTTGTCCATCATATGTCGTTCTTTGTTTTCATTTACTGAAAGGGCTCAAAGAGCGACAAAATAATAGAACAAACAACATCAAGTGCCTTTTCGGAAATCCTCCTTTGTCCTCCCTCCCTCTCAAGCTCTTTTTCACCTTCAGTAAACCTTTCTTCTTCATTTCATTTCAGCCAACTCAACTTTGACTTTGGCCAAGAAAGTTTATGTAACATTTCACTTTTGAAATATTGTGTAAATATTTGCTTGTCATAGACTTGCTTGGTTACTAGTAATACTATGTACATTAGTACAAAAGATAGACTCATCCCTGCACTAACTAAAGGCATCACCCCAAGAACTACTATGTTCACTTGATGCGTATTTATAACAACTTTTGGCCTTGATATACGATGATGTATTTTAAATATCTCGACAGCATTTAAAAAGCACAAAATTACTGCAATTTAAAGACTAAAAGTGCACCCAGCAGTACAAGGAATCAAACAATGCAGAGTTTTTAATAACCTCGCATAAGAAAATTTTGATCTAAAAAGCAAAAATAAATACAAAATAGCATAAATACTAAGTATATGTGTACATACGTATGTACTACTTAGATGTATCTTAAACTTAAGTTGAATAGTAGCACAAATGTGAATTTGTTTGTGTTGTGTGTTGTTGGCGTAAGCGAAGGAAACACTTGAATCGCTGGTGGACCATGCCGTTCGACAGTTGCTTCAAATTTATTGTGTACTGTACACAGTTGCGCTTACATTTTACATTTGATTTTTTGGTCTCGTATACGGCATAATAAGCGGTTGGAACCTGCAACCCGGAATACTGAAATTGTTCCGTACGTCGCTTCTATTCGAAGCATTCCTGAGTGCACAAACATGAGCAAATTTCAGACCGGCTTCATCCTACAGTGGTTTAAATACAAAATTTATTAAAAAAAAATAGAATGAAGCGAAACGAAAAATATATCATAAAGGATATATACCTTGTCGCAACTTCAACTTCAGGGAAAATTATTTCTCTTATTGAGAATAGATTCTTTGTATTCTTGAGAAGACAATTCTCAAATTAGTAATTCACAAAGTTTCTTACAATTCAATAAGAATTTCAATTTAAACCACTGTGCACCCCTAGGTCAAAAGCGCATTAGCTATGAGACTTCCTAAAGGATGTTTCTACATATTTAGTTTAATTTATACAGATACCTTATCATATTTATTGAGTGAATTATTTTTTCTTTTTTTTTTTTTTTTTTTTGGTTCCTCATCAATTTATTGCAGTACATTGGGAAAACAACAAAGAACAATATGACTTAGTGTAAATGTTTGATATCAGAGACTATATTAAGTGTCAAAGAAACACATTACATGCTGATACAAGCCTCTGTTTCTATGCCGTCACATTCCGTTGCACATTTCCTTATATTTCAATGCAAGTTGTAGATAAAAAGATATGCGCTCAAAGGCATTCGATGCATGCGTTGCATGTCAGCGACGTGTCACTTCTTTGTGGGACAATTAAATGAATGCGCGTAAATGAAGGTTAGAAAATGCCACCTAAGGCAACAAAGGACAACTTCCGTTTCCCGTGTCATGCTTGTTGTCGACACGTTGTAAAAAGGGTTCCATACATAAACATAAAAGCGGAATTCACGCGCAATTGACAGCATTTTGCGGATGCAATTCATGTAACACGACCTGATAAGTTTACACCACACATCACATCACATCGCATCACCACATCATATACAATCTTTGGTTTTTTAATCATAACGTCTTCAACGGTGCAATATAAGAGATAGCTATGCTTTTCAGGCTCACAATTCAGCGACTCGTTTGTCTTTAGTAACCCAATACTATACAGGGTGCGCCATCTTTTTTGCCGGTATGTTAACATTGAATAACTTTAAAAAAAAACTACCGGTTTTTATATATGAAATATTTTTATTCAATTTGGTCCTTTTGCAATATAGTGTGTTAATTCCACTTTATACGGAAATAAATGCATATCATCGTTTAAAATGCGCCGCAAAGTGGTTATACTGACGCCAAACCCTACAGTAGGTGGCAATAATCCCCGTTTCGACAGTAGTTAACTAGTTCCTTTTCTTATTACCTGGTGGTTAGTGAATTCAGGAATCGTAGGTTATACAGAACCGTCTGGTGACCGACCGGTGGCAATTGACCACTTCGAATGACATCGTCATGTTTAATTTACCAGTTTACATGTATTTACATGTAAAAGGGAATATATGAACGAATGCTGGTTCCAAACGGACTATCCACGTACCAATTTTGGACCAGTGATACATACTGCAGAGTACATAAAATTGTACTGAATTGACGTTACAACCACATGTCTACTCAAGTGAATCAGTACGTAAAATATGGAGCACCCGTTAGTACATTGGTAGAGTTGGTATTATTATTCCGAGAATATTTACAATAGGCATGGAAGAACCAATGTCGCATCCTATCCACAATATTTGAGACTAAAATCAGAAATTGGCAACTGAAATATGATACTCAAACTAGTATTGTTTGCATCAACGAGTCATTAGATAATCTAAGACTCATTACTAAATATAGTATAAGTAAAAATAGGAAGCAAGCTATGATTCCTTTTGACTCATTCCTTTGGCACTCTTAAAAATACCATTCTGGTGAATACATGTAAATTATCTAAACTTAAAACTATACAGAAATTCTCACGTCATTGAGTTCGCAGATTTTTAGTTGTTTTAATAATTCAAACAAGATGCAAAAACCAGTGCCTCCTCTAAATGAGTATTGAACATATTTGTAAAATATGAGTTTCTACTTCGAATAATTCTTTATAAGAGCGAATAAATCGTTCAATTCACCTGTAAAAATTTCTGATTCTTGAAAACTATAAGTACATATGTATGTAGGCTCTGGGACAGAACAAGTTTGTTTCGAAGTTACACCATGCTTCCCAAACTAAACCCATTTATTGATCCCATAAAGTGGATACATATTGGTGTTATCAGCATTTCGTGGGGAAATCTATCTATTGTAGCTTAGCTCTAAATATCTGCCAACATTTATACATAAATACTCCTCAGATCTTAATCCTGAAACTTAGAAATATAAATTTTTGAATTTTGCACAGAGTCTTCATTTTGCTTTTTTCATGACTTAAATAACAACAGACAAACAACTCAGTAAGAACTCACTCATCACATGAGGGTGGCTGCCCATTAAAAACCACAATTGCTGTCCGTTGCCAATTTGTCTTGCAGTGAAAGTGAAACTGACCATCAATGCTCTGCTACAGTGGAACAATTAAGGTGTCTACCACGCGGCGTATGCGTAATTTATTATTGAACTCAGGTAATTTTCAGCGTCTAATTTGAAATGCCACAGCATCGATTTCGTGCGGCAATAAATTTCATTTCAACTCGCATTGATTGCAATTATTTTCAATTTATTTGAAACAAAAAAAATATAAAAATAAAAAATTATAGCAACAACAAAACACGAAAATATGTTTATCTCCTAGCAACAATAACAAAATGTTGTTTGTTTACTTCTACCAAATATGTATGAACCGATTCGCCAATCTGTCAAACTGTCTGGCGAACTGGCGACCACCAGACAGTCAGCCAGACAGAGAGACGGACAAACAGACAGCTGGTACCATTCTGTATCTGGTAGCCACTACCAAGTGAAGAGCCATCGTGCTCAGTTGCTCTGTTAATTTACTATTGTAATTTTTCGTTATGTCGATAAAATGAATTCAATTAATTAAATTAGTCGACGCCGGCTTCGGTTTCGGCATCGACTTCATCTACGTCCACGGTCAACAGTCCGTTGTTGTGTGCCACCAAAATTTTGCAGTTCAATAAAAATGTTGCACTGTGGTCAGTCGGTCGGTCGGTCAATGGCATCACAGACATACGGCAGCTGTACTGAGTAGTAGGGGAATCGACTCAATTATCAACTTTATGAATGGCAATGTAATGTACACCGAATGTTCAGCCTACCAACCATCGTCACGAGCTCATGGAAATTTGCACAATTTGTGCTTGGGTTTTTCTCTCAGTGTAATTGCATTAAGCGCATAATTAAGTTCCAAGCTGTGTGTGTAACGAACAGAAAACCATTCGCAGGTAATAAATTACGAAATCGCATAAAATATGAACATTCAATTGAATTTGTACATCTGCCTTCGCCCTGCCTGGCCTCTGGCCTGGACTAGTATGCATAGTATATACATAAAGTAAGTACATAGGTCCCCATTCTAGCGCAGTCTTTGAACTGATCTGAACTCTTTGATTCGCTTTCGTTAGCTGTTCGTTTCAAATTTAATTTAAAATAATTTTTGCGATGCTTTTCCGTTTAAATGAATTAGCAAAAATGTTTAATTGCGCGCAAATTACAAAATCAGTAGCAAGAACAAAAACATAAAAAAACATTAACATTGTCGGTTCCACCGAACTTGCATACCTTACAAACAACGATCCGCCTTAAGATGCAACTGAATTTGATAGTTTAAACATAGGCATAGCTGTCTATCATATATACCATATACGTATACATATATGTATTTTGTTCAATCTATATATACATATGTACATATGTACCATATCCATATCCTCCATGGATACTCTCATAAATTGAATGCCGACACAATCGGACCCAACTTACCTTATGTTATTTAGGGATATCTCTAGCAAATCTTTATGTGGTAGGTGGTATATTAATCCAATCGGCGAAATATTTAGGATTTAATGAGTGTGTTTGATTATGCAAAGCAAATTTATATTTATATGAAAACATAGTAGTGGTCATCATAGCAGGTCTTGCTCATATATATAGGATAATGTTATTTTGGCTCACTTACTGCGACTTCAGGTGCTTTTCATGCTATTATAAGCGATTTCTTAGTTTAGTTGCTGGGTGTTCGCATTTCATCAAGTTCGCATAATCCTAATGTTTGGAACATCAGCACTAGCAGCGAGAAAAGCACTATGGCAATAACAACGCTAGGAG
Source organism: Amiota mariae (assembly GCA_035041805.1). NCBI lineage: Eukaryota > Metazoa > Arthropoda > Insecta > Diptera > Drosophilidae > Amiota > Amiota mariae. The sequence goes on from JAWNKV010000287.1 coordinate 2,216,395, forward strand.
TAACAGTAACATCAACAATAACAGCAATATCATTAGCATCATCAACAAAACATCAGCAACAATAATAGCAGTATCAACAAGATTATAAGCAGCATCAACCATTTTAGCAACAATTGCAACATATCACATAATTAATGCCATATCCATATTCTTACATAATATCCTTAAATATTATAAAACAAAGTCCCACAACCGCTTCTGTCTGTCTGAACGTAATTATCTCAAAAACAACCGAACAGATTTTCTTACCGTTTTCACCAATGGACGGAGTGATTGGTTTCGTGTACATTTCATAAAGGTTTTTCTGAAATTAAGTGAAATATTGACAAATTTTATGCCGACTTGGAGATTTTTTTCACTTTTTTTTATTTGGCGCAAAATATACTGAATTTATTTTAATAATCAGGGGTGTCGTGGAAACCGTTCGGAATTGGCCTGTTATCAAAATTGCAAAATCGATTTCGACTTAAAATGATGTCACAGAATTCGATCGATTCCGGTTGTTTTCGAACATAATCAAATCCGAAGTTCGAATCAGCTGATACGTCAAATAAAATATCAAAAAATCACAAATTACAAAAATGAAGAGTGATTTTGCAAAAACATGAGTTTATGCTGAAAAGAAAGATCCTTAGGGATCATAGCAATCCCTTGGAGCTGCATGCATCGTCCATTCCACCTGTACTGCAGTGAAGTGTTTGGTTGTTTTCGTCTACATACTTTTTGCGGCTATCTGTTGGAGTTCCCTCCAGTCGCCCGTGCTTCCATCTGTTTAGGTGCCAAATTTTTTTTTTACCTCGCATTTCCAGTGCGCCCAAACCTGAAAGTGATTAAAATTTAGGCTAAGAAGCTATGTGCACATACACCTTTAAACTTACCTTTTCCCACCCAGCTACATCCTTATTGGCCGGGCCTACACTTTTCGACGCCACAGTAACCTGTTGTCATAAGGACTCAACAAGCGCCTTGTCACGCTTTGCGAATCCCTTGGCAATATATTCTTCGTGCTCCTCCATAAATTGCAGTAGTGTTGCACTTTTGAGCATTGTTCTTATGTTTTCCCCTAGGTAAAAATTTAATTAAACAAATATACATAATTAAGGTATTTGCAATTTTTGTAATAATTATTATTATAGTTTTTAAAATGATTATAATTATATTATGTATAATTATTATTATTACAGTTTACATAATTATTATTATTAATACTTACATTTTTCCAACTGAACAGCACAGCAAGGCACAAGAAAAAAACAAAATTTATAAATCAGCGCGCAATTAGCTAATCGGATTGTTTCCGAAGAACAAACCGTTAAGATCGACATCTGCGACACGTAAAATCGAACCAATTCCGATATGAACATGACATCGGAATGCACGACACCAAAACAAAATTCTTATCGGAATCAAATCCAATTCCGATAACGTTCGAATTCCACGACACCCTTGAATATGTAGTTTTTTTTTTAAACAGCGAATGAATGCTAATGAAAGTAGTTGCATACATATTTTTTTTCATTTTTTAAAGGTAAATATGCTTTTTCTTAGGATTAAGTTATTTAAATTTTTTCCAAAAAGCCAATCACAGAAATGTTCCTACGTTTTCTTGCTGTTCTTCTTCTTGAGTTTTGTGTTGTTTTTGTTATTGTTGTGTTTCCTCTCTCAGTACAGTTTTGCGCTCTTCATTCTCTTCTTTCTGTATATGATGTTCTTTGTAGCAACAGAAAAAAATGATCACTGAAGAAAATCGCAGCAGCAGTCGTCGTTCTATAATTATACACTTTGCGGGAGTGAATAGTATTATAAGTTTGTCATGAAGTTTGTAACACATAGAAGGAGACATCAAAAGACCACATAAAGTAGATATATTTGTGATCAGCTCGATGAGACGAATTGATTTACCCATGTCCGTCTGTCCGTCTGTTCTCAAAACTAGTCCCCCTTTTAAATTAATGTTCTTTTTTGGAAAAGTTTTTTTGTTTTTTGACGTATCAAACTGAAATTTGGACACTATAAGTTTCTGGCGATATCTACCAACCATATAAACTTCAAGACCGTCGGACAACTAGGGAGATACCCCCCATACAAACCTGGATCCAAATTCAGGTTCTTTTTAGAAAAACTTTTATTACAACTTCCGCAAAGCCAAAGTTAGTCTTTTTTTATATATTTTGATTTTGCTTTGACCGAAAGCAACAGCAAGTGTTCAGTTTTTGCAAGTCTATGCGACTGTTTTCTGCTTTTGTTGTTTGCTTCTCCGGACGCAACAAACTGATACGACACTACGGCAGAAAAAAATGCTCTGCTACCTGTACTATGCCGGGGAGGGTTGCTAGTGCTAAATAAATTCAAAATCTTAAAATAATAATTTATTTAAATTTTGTGTTCACTAATTATGCATTTAAAGGGCTTTGAAAAAGCTTATGGCTATACAGAGTAAATTTGATTAAAAAATTAAATTTTTGTTGAAAAACTCCAATCTCGAACAGAACTTGTTGTGGGTTTTCTATATTAAATATCATCTAGTAATCAGAAATTTTTGACTTAAATTTGCAGAAAAACAGGTACACGGAAATGTATTGTCCAAGACTTTTCTTTATACACCTTCAAAAATTATTATTTTATGAAATCTCTCTTTTATCCAAAGACAATGTAAAAATGTCCCATACTACATATACCAACAACAAATTACACATACATATTCGCTTTTGAATGTCAACCTCTATTTGACTTAGTTAAACCTTTTTTCAATATTTATGTATAACAACCAAAAATAGTAACAATGCAAATCATGCCTTGACTTGGATGTCCCTCTGATAAAAGGCGATAAATAAACAACAACAGATACAAATCTGGCAATTCTACAAAACAGACAACAACAACAATTTCTATGACAAAAAAACCTATGACAAATAAAATCTACGAGGGTGATTCAACGATTTAAGAGGCAAATTGGTTCAGACAACAACAAAAAAAAAATGCATATCTTTAGAAAATCAACCATTATTAATAGTCTTAACGCAACAATAAATTATTTTTTTATATCAATCGCATTTGTCTTTGTTTTTTGATCTCGTCATTATTGCTGAATTGATTTTTATCTGCATCCTTGTGTGGGCCAAAAAATGAAAAACAGAGGAACGGAATTCTGGACTGTAGGATAAAGATAAAAAAATCGTTTATTGGTGAGGTGTCTTGTCTTCATCATTACCGTCTTTACTTTGCTCATCAGTATGTCTGAGTGTTAGACACTATTAATTGCCAAAAGAGGGAGTTGCTTTCTACATTCCCGAGCCTTCTCAACATAATTTTTACATCTAATGTTTGCGTTTCGAATAACTCTCTGCTTGCTAGCCAATGGGGTTTGTTCGCTTTTGAACTGTTTTACCCACTAATAAAAATGTACATGGCCTACACAACTTTCATTTCAAATCATTCGAGAAAAGTTCTGTTCGTCTTTTCACCTTCAAAAAGCAAGTGGGAAATTCGTTTCGTTTAATGCAACTTTGAAATTGTAAACAAATACATACATTGTTATCCATCGCCTGATGAAACTAGGTAGAAGAAATTTTCAAAAAGGGTAAATTCTGTGTAAGCTCCATTGAACTGAACTAGGTGTTCTACTTGAATCATTAAATGACCCTCGTAGAAAGAAAAAAATACAAAATAAAAGAAATTGTCATGTTGATTCTTTGAATTTAAATGAATGAATGAATAACGCCAACAAAAGTAAAAAATAAAAAAATTCACTTAAAAGTGAATGGCAAACAAGAAGGATGCACCACATCATCATGATACTCTAACTAGAACAACAAAAACAACAGCAAAAACAATAGCAAATGGGGCCAACGTTCATCATGGCATGAATTACGGGGCGTCAAACTGTCAAGCATCCAATGACAGATGAATTTACTATTGTTTTTGTTTATGTCGTCCATATTGTTGCCGACTGCTAACTAGTGTGCCCTATTAATGGAGACTCTCTCTATAAGCTCTAACAAGCTTGGTAAATATACATACACGTATAACAGGAACCATTTATAAAAAAGCTCGATTCCATTTGTGAAATCGTTTCAGTTTTATATTTCCATTTACGAGTATTTCTCTATTTTGTTCATGTTTTTATAATCTTTCGCTAGTGAAAATAGTGGTATGTACTTAGTTATCTAATTGCACTTCCCTATGGATAGCCTACTGTTTATTCCGAACTAAGTTTGCATTATCATTCAAATGAAGGCATAACTCACATTTACATGTATCCTAAATACATTGAATAGCAATGTTTATTTCTAAGTAAAGCGTCATCAAATAAGTGATTTCTAACATTGGTTATTGATGTCATATTATCTATGTATAGAAATGATAAGTGTGAAAAACAAATCAATCTAGATACTATGCCGATCTATCCATCAAAGCGTTTGTTTCTCGGCAACTATGAGATCTAGAATATTAAAATTCGGTCTGTGGAATCCGGAGTAGACAAAGTAAATTTCAAATATTCAACAATTGAGGAGAAATTATAAAGCAGGGAATTGAAAATTGACTATGAAGGTGCATATCCAGGTCCTTAAATCTGTTCATCCTTACAGAATGTATAAAATCCAACAAATTAATTTTATTGTGCTGGTTTCTATAAATATTTTCTAAGAAAAACAATAGTCAGCCAAACGTATGCCTCTCCTAGAGCTCTACAAAAAAACACCTGTACCAGCCACTGCTTTAGAGATATTTACTACGTTTATACAACAGCTAAATCGGAATTGACTGAGATCGAATTGACTCAAACAATTTTTTTTTTTTTTTTTTTTATACTTGCAAAGTCATTGTTTGCTTATTGGGATCGAATTTATGTTTATTTATAATGCAGAGTTGGCATATGCATAAAATGTATTATGGCTTACCCATCAAAATAAGTTTTTGCATAAAATAACATATCTTCATTTTTAATAAAACATTTACAACTCAGTAAATTCCTTTTTGACTGTCGTAGAAACTTAATAATTGGTATATATGTATTTATATATCAGGATAAACTACTCTTAAGGCCTTCTTTAACTCTAAAATAATCTATAAGAACCTATACCTACAACCACAACAAAATACATTAAGCCCATTCATTTAAATCATATAATAGTATAACATGTATAATGTTTTCCAACTAATACCATACGAGTATGTAGAACCAACTACTACAATACATACGTGTACTCGTATATACAATATTTACTTAAACCCTTTAACCGCGTTGAAATTATGCATGGCCATGTAATGTGGTGTCAAAATATCGTATTATTTTATATTCCAAAATTAAATTTGTTTATTGTTTACAACTGTTCCGGAGACAATATTTGTGCTTGAAACTGCAAAACAATCCACAAACAAGGGCGAGGCACACAATCAACCACAGTAGATTTTTATTTCATTCAACTTTTTTTTGGCTTACGCGAACCTAAAGTCAAAGCAACATATATTTTGCAAATCTGGCAAAATTCTCAACTACAAAATTACATTAATATGACAAAAAAACAAAAAAAAGCAATTTAAAAAAGTAGACAAAAACTCGAGTTAAAACTAAAACATGGAAAGGTGATAATTTCGGTTTCACCGATTATTTCATACCTTTCATCAAAGAAATTGGAATAATACAAAAAAGTACCTAACTACTTTATGCACGTATGTTAATATGATAGATGGTCGCAATAAGAAACAATAAATCAAGTGTAAGAAGAAAGCTTAGAGACTACAATACTACATACTCCAACATACGAGTATGTATGTGTTTTTAGGGTAGATTAATTTTGTTGCATGAGATTTTATTTCTTCTCATGCTGATCAGAATGTCGTTGCAAACTCTCGAACAAACTTAATATACTTTTCATACAAAAAACCAAAAAGTAAGTAGTTAAATAACTTTTTAGACTTGCGCTAACATCCAAATGTAAAAACATATTATATGCGAGTATCATTTGTCGGATTAATTAAACTACACTACCAAACATGTGTTCCTTATGCCCATAAACGAATATATTCATCAAGTTTGTGGTAATGAATTTTTTGTACTCAATCTTAATCATTCAATAAATCATTCAGCCTTTATATAATGTAAAGAATGGGACTTGCCATATAAATCAATCTAAAAATTATAGCATTTTCATAGACTAAGAAGAGTTCTTAAAACTCATTAAAGGTGCATGAACTTTATAACCAACCTCTTATTCCTTTAGAAATGTATTATTTCAAATTTATTATTATATAATTGTAACACATAGAACCCCATTGTCGATTCTCAAGGGATTCGTTATGGTAACGTACGTTCATGTGGAGTATCTACTCCTACAGTTTTCGAAATATTGTTCTTCTTTTATACACAGATCATTTCAAATAAACCATAAATAAACCATTTGCTCGCAACTAAACAGCGCTTATATAAAATTATATTTTGAATTGTGTATCTACTCGTATATTAATATTATAAAGATTTTTTTTGTGTTTTCTTTTTTTTAAATTATTTTAATGTTTATCGCAGTTGTTCTGCATGACACATTTTAATGGTTGTATACGTAAATAATGAAATGTCTGAGAGCCTTATCTTTATGTGGTACCAAATTATAATTATTAGATTCCTCTTAGTGGCAGATCATGTGGATAGGGTCTTTTCAACCTACTCCTTATAGTTGGGCTTTGGATCAATCAATTTTTTTTAGATATTGTCGTAATGATGTTTACACAAAAAGATACGCGCAAACATAGAAGACGTGCGGCACGCAAAAGAGCGCAACAATGAATTGCGGCCAACTCCCTTTGGTTAAATATATTTATTTTACCGCTTAGTCAGCGCTAAAGGAGCTCAACATAGAGAACATGGTGTAAGGATAACGAGAATGACAAGTTGTAGGCGGCAAGCGGAAGTCAAGCATTCGCATTCACATTCACATTTGTCTTGACTTGCCTTGAAAGGAAAGAATATTCATTTATATCTTCCGTTGATTCGTTCTTGCTGACTAATATAATTTTAGTTTTAAACTGATCCTAAACATTCTATGTCAACGACAACGGGATATTCATACATTTATATGCAACAGGTTTTTTAAGCAAAACACTCGCTGGACAAAAATGGTAACACTTCAACAATGGCAACAGTGTCAACAACGAGTCAAGTCGAAAAGGAAGTTGACATTTTGTGCGCCCATTTTGGTTTTGCGCTTGGCTCATAAATTATTCAGCTTCCCGAAATGCATGGGAATTCGCCGAAGGTCGTCTAACGGTTTGGAACGCATGAGTACAGTACAATATAAACCACAAGAAAGCACGCCTACCAAGGAAGCGTGCAAAGCGCGTTTTAAGCTCTAAGCATGTGTCAAGTGAGTCACACTTGACTGAATGTCTGACAAACTGAGTGAATGAATGACTGACTGGCTGCACAGCTTTATTCATTGCTATTACGTCTTTCAACACTCATCCTCACATGCACCATATTTGTTAATGGCTATAAAAGCGCAACAAAAGTTTCTAATTTGTAAAACTCGTATAACACTTGCAACGATGGACTACATTCTATTTGGTTAAAATAGTACAACAAGAACAACCACAAAATCCACCCACAAGCTAAAAAGGCGAAACTCAGAGAGAATATCTGTGAGTTTAGTCACTCACCACTGAATAAATGACTGACTGAATGACTGACTGACTAACTGTCCTATACTAAATATACTTGGCCCACTCGAATGATGGCATCACCCGCAGCTGACGCGACATGTTTTTGCAGCAGCTTTGGACAGAAACAATACAAAAGTCAAATTCAGGAACAAACAACCCAATGAGAAAACTTCCATTCCATATGCAATACATACCTACTAGGGTGTCCAACATTTTTCGAATTTCATTTTTATATACTCCCAGTAAAAATTTCATGAGTAAAATGAGTCCAGCCACTTGTTGTCAAACCACTGAATGTCACGACTATTGTTGTTTATTCCAGTTCCTTCTATTGTTTCTATTACATGGTTGTTTTTTGTTCCTGACATTATATGTATACTAAAAATGAAAATGATAGAACAACAAATGCTAAAAGAAAATGGAATAGATAATAATAGTCGTGAGTTACAATATTATCCCAAAGAAATTAGACACATTGAAATGTTTCAATAATAATTACTCCATTAACAAAAATACTAGAAGATGACCAATAACAGTATAGAAAAAATCTACTTAATTAAATTCATAGAATATGTGAGTTAAAGATCAGAAATTTAAATGACAATTTGGATAAATTTGGGTAGTTCTAAGGAAACTATCTTAGTTGCATAAGATGAAATCGCGTTTCTAATTAAAATTTTTAAATTTTTTTATCTCCAAGTCCTATTTTGTCCTCATGGTACGCATTCTATACGCATTTTCCACTGGGTTCTAGTTAAGTCAAACAACACTATGCTGTCTCCAATGCAGAAAGGGAGTTACGAATGGGCTAGCTAGCTAGAATGGGGAGGTATTATGGCCTTTAAATGCATCCGAACGTATGAATGCGAGTGCAATGTGTATGTATGATATGTATGCATTTATGTGAGCGTTTGGGTCTATGTTTGACGTGCTGCTGCTGCTGCTGCTACTTCTGTTCCTTAACTGAAGAAGTGGGTGTCTATGACAACTGAAGTGTTGTCAGTTGTTCTTCAAGAGAAATGTTACAATGAGCAATTGAAAAAAAAGAAAAACACAAATCGGTTGGCATTCTGACTATGATACTAACATATATGAGTATGATGATATAAAGATATAGTCTGTGAGATTCGAACACTATTTCTCTATCCATTCAGATGTCTGTCTGTCTGACTGTGTTCTTTGGGTTCGTCTGACAGTTTGTGATTGTGATAAATTTTCAAGTTGCTTTTTTCCCTTTTCTTTTTTTGTCGTATGAATGCGATTTTTTGACTTTTGAATCTTTGGGCTTAACCAACGAAGAAAAAAAGTCTTTAATGAAACTTCATTTATTAAATGGACATAGACATGGATATAGTTGGGAAGAATGGTGTGATAGATGTGGATGTGGATGTGGACGTGGACGTGGACACTTCAACATATACATTTACAGAAATAAATAATCACAAATTAAATATGCAACACGCCCTCATGACACTTGTCAGCCAGAAATAAGTACACGACAAAGTGGTGTCAACAGATCCGAGGGCCAAACAAATCGTAGAACAGTAAGGTAACACCTTACTTTTGCCATTTCATGTCCGTCATGATTATTTTCTTGTTCAGTTTTTTTTTTTATTTTTATTTTTTTTTTTGTTTTGTTATTGCACTCCTACTCCTACAATTCGCCCACAAATCGGCACATCCGGTAATCGCATGCTCCTGTGCGGCATTTGCATATAAAATGAATGAATGACAACAACAATAACAAGAACAAGAACAGCAGCAATAAGAATAAACCAAAAGAAGCTAAAAAAAATATATGTATGTACATAAAATAATAATGCTGATGATGATGATGAAGACAACACGATTGTACTATGTATAATAAAAGCAAAAGAAAAACAAATAGAGGTAACAAGCTTATAAACGAATGATGATGATGATGGCCACTTGCACTAACTGCTGAATAGGGCTGCTCACTCCAACGCTACCTAGGCGTATATCAGCCAACAAACGATGAAATATATATGTTAATCTCTGGGCGTCAATTGAAAACGACATCATACAACATCCAAGCAGGCATCCAGAGTCTATCACTTTCATCACATCCCGCATCCGCTCTGTCATCCGCTCCTTCGCTTGTTCAGTATGTCAACGGTTTTTTAATTGATTTTCATGGCTGCAGTTTTTGATTGTCCTGATTGACGCATCAAATGAAGTGACTTGCCCGGCGTGGACGGCTTGGAAAGCTTGGCTTGACTTGACTTGACTTGGTGAAGTCATTTCAGCAGCAGTCAGCCAGCATTGACAACGAGATCGACGCCAGATGACAATGCCAGGCTCAATGATATCAGAAACATTGAACGATACAGATACAAACAGACAGTACATCCATTCACACATACTTATACATTTGTACAGGGCGCACCAAGGCAATACTTGAAATCATACGAAAAGATAGACAAACAATTATCGTCTTATTGATGTTGCAGTTTTCTTATTGTTACCGATCACAAGAGCATAGGCCAAAGATGTAGTATACATAGTTGCGATATCTGTCTGTATGTTCTTATTGCGTTGGACTTACAGTTATTGTGAGTCAAGTTCTGTTTGTATTGCAACTCCGAAAATTGTTCATTACAGATTTTATATTAAAATTATTTGCGTTATGTCAATTGGTTATAGAGCTACTACATATGTATTTCATTTTAAAATTACCAATAACTAAACTAGCACCCAGTAAAATAGAAAAAACAGAAGAAAAGAGAAGGAATGGAAAAATGAAGTTGATGGTTGCCAGCATGGATAGCTTCGACATGAGAGTTGATGCTTCACACAGTAATTAAATTTGTCAGCAGCCCAAATGGCTCACATAAAAGAGCGAAAGGATAAACCAACAACAACAACAACAAGAACAACAACATCAATGTAAGGAGGCGGCACAGAGTCAAAGCAAAAGCAAAAACAGAAACTGAAGAGGAAGAGGGTGCATACAGACTTATTGCATTGTATTGTATCTACATACATATATGCGTGTGCATGTCCTGTGTGCTTCCGTCTATAAATGGATGAATGCATGTACATATATATGTATGCATTTATATATAAATAGACAGACAAACAGACGCGTTTGCGTTCATATATGAACAAACAATTACGTATCACTCAAGGCAACCACCGTTGAGAACAAACTGAAATTGATGCTCGACTTTTGTTGGTGTCTGCAGTCTGAAACATCAAATTATGCAGCGCCGCCTATTATCTGGGACCTTACAAACATGCCGGACAACAGTGAAGGGATGTGCATGTTGGTTATTTGTTGTCCTCGCAACGACACACTGCTGATAATCCTTGCTTCCCTTTAATTATTGTTGCCATTTATTCTTTATTTTTATGTTTTTGCGATGAAAAGGAATAAACAAATTGAGTAGCCCCGATTATCGATTATGAATTGATTGAATGCAAATAAATTGGATGCATTTTGCAAGTGCCTCCATTAAAGAGCATTTATATGAAGCTGGTAAAGCTATCGAAAGTAGCAGTAGCTTACTTTACTAAGTAGTATGTCTATTCAGTAAGCATAACTAGAGCACTCGTGTAACCTGAAGCGTAATTTGAAAATCATTATGGAAACACATTAAGCGTGACAAACTAATGAATCTATCCCATCCGCACCATACTAAAGGAAACTCTATTATATAAAGGAGCATTTCTCATTTCTTGAACTTTCAGTATACGTTAAGTGACCGAAAGAACTATTATACTACAATAGAATAGTGGAATTTTAGTCATCATCCATATAAATTGAAAGATGTATGTACTTAGCTTTCTAGCCGTATGAGCTTGATTTTTTCATTTCTTGTCACCAATTCCTTCTTTTGCCATGACTTGTCCACAATGACTTTTTGATACCATGTTTAGTTTGAACAGATTGCTGCCCAACTTAAAGACCCATCCACCTTCCTTAGACATAACCTACTGTGTTACTACTGTGTGTAGTACATTGCTAACAACTCATTTGCACTCTTGAGTAGGTCATTTTCATTATTTTTCCTTTATTATTTTCTTTGCTATATGAGTACGTCCTGATATTCTTTCTAACAGACATTTTGGATATGTATGTCACGTACTCATGCGATGAAAAGAAGAAACATCAAGGACAACAAACGAACTTTTAAGGGCGACAATGTTCGTGCTTCGTCAGTATGACAACATACCTTTCTACTTTGCTTTCTTTGTTTTCTTTCTTTGCTTTTTTCTGGCCTGTCCTATCCTGTCCTGTCCTGCCCTGCCCTGTCCTGTCCTGGCCTTGACTTATCGTACCTTAGGACCAACCACCTCTATATCTGTATATAACTATTGTAGCTAACTAGACCCAAACAGGTTTAGGTAATTACCTTAAGTTAGCCATTTTGTACACATTTTTCATGTTGTTGTTGTGCTCTCATTCGTAAATCCCGCTGACATTTGAGATGTGAACTGTGATTTCACCTACCGGCATCCTTTTTTCTTTTGCTTCGTTTTATTTTTATTTTTCTTTTACTCTTTTTCTTTTCCCATTTTTTTCTTATTATTTTACAAATTTTTTCGTTTTTGTTTCGCTCTAATTGCCGTTAAGTGCGATTAAATTTGTGCTTAATCCTTGAACAGCGAAGTGTTTCCGAACATCTTATTTCGAAACCCTTTAAATAAAAGAAGAGCATTAAAAGGATTTGTATCCGTGTCATTTCATGACAACAATATCTCAACTGCTTCAATTGCCCCAAATTGATAAGAAGTTGCATTCTATTTTACATACCAAATTCCATCTGATTATGCATATCCATCGAGTTCATTTTTCCCATTTTTCAAACCACATAGTCAAAGTGCTTACTTCCACAATGGATACCGCTTACCACTTGAACTAAACACTTCTGACACTATTCTGAGACTCCTCCATTCACACAGATACAGGACAACACCATGGGCATGTTAACCATTAAACAAGCATAGAACAACGAGACCAACGTTTTTCACCTTTCAATTGTCCATGCATGTTAGTTGATCTTTTTACCTGTTGGTGGGCTCATTCTCCTGCTGCTGCTGCTGTTGCAAATACTCGTATGCACCTTTTAGTGCCGAAATATATATAGCTAACGAACCGCAATTGCGGTCACATATCAAAGCGAGCCAAAGCGGCACAAATACCTTCAGCAACAGTAAACAGCATTTTGAAGTTTTCTGTGGCACCACTTCATTGTGTGCAACATTCACCCAAACTGCAATATACCATATGCACTTGCAATCAGCATGCTGATTCAATTTGCCAGTGACAGGCTTTTAGCAATAAATGCTGTATGCATCTCCCAAATGGATGCGGTTCTAGTTATTGTACTTTACTTCCCACACTTATCACTTAACACAAGAGTCAATAGATGATTCATAGACATCGAAGAATATCCTCGAATTTTGTCAATTTTATTGACTGACTAATTAGTAAACTGTCTGTCTCGGTGTCCACGTTCCTGTCGCTCAGTACGAGAAGTATATAAACTCGAAAACATAATATGTATCTATTCATCAAGCGAAATTTTCATTAGTAAGAAGAGTAGTTATAGCTGGCAACAGGTTGCCAGTTTCGCGAAATTTTGGACAATTTTTTATATTGACCATTAAAGAAAACTATCCTTCGTTTAGAAAAGCCCGTAAACTCTAATAACCTTAGGACAATTATGCAAATAGAAAACAGACACCTTATTACAGAAAGTCAAACACGAGGACCGCATGCCAAGATCCTTTGTCTAACCGAATAAGTATGCATATTATAAAATCCTCTTGTCCTCATATTACCTGTACTCGTATTAATTTACAAGTTGATAACTGACGATGAAGTGTGGTAGAGTTGAGTGGAGTTAGAAGAGATGAGGTGATGTGATGTGATGTGAAGTGAAGTGGTATAGAGACTCTTTTGTTTGTTCTTAAGTGCAATATCAACGTTCGTGATCCCGACACCTCTTCTCTGCATGTACCTAATTTAGCTCATCGTATTCGTAAACGCATTTTAATGACCTCATTTATGTTAATCTAAATCTATAAACCAAGCACGGCGCCAAAGAAAACGAGGTATGCAACAATAATAACAACAACAAAGCCACCTTCCAGAGATGCCATCAATGAACGCCCAACCAACATACATAGCTAACAAGCATAAAACAACAACGACGACGACGACAACGAAAACGATAAAGACGACTATGGAAATGGAAATGGCTATAGTAAAGCAGTAATGCTAATGAAGTCTAATTGAATTTTGGCCACTTGACACGTTGGCAATGCAAAATCTGATCTTAGACAATTAAAGTGAACAACGTGGTGGCTGATTTATGAAGGGAAACAGTGGTTATTTGCTCGATTATGGTAAGTGTTTGCCAGCCACATTGCATCTAAATCAATGGGTTGTCCACCCGTTTAGATCGTATTCTAACCAAAGTATAGAAGTATGTATATGCATAGTATATGCATAGAACAATATATATATGAGTAGATATACTTATGAATGAGAAAGTATAAAAGTGAAAGAAGAATCTTTCAAGGAACTAATAAATTTAGTTATACATTAGCGAAGCCAAACTCTAAATAATATTTGTTGTTTTTAATCTACCAATTTGAAACAACTTCTTTGGTATTCAGGTCTTCGTCGCTAAAACACCCGACAAAAGTTGGCCAAGAATCACTCATCTCGCCAGTAGAGAAAGTGAAGAAATTTTAATCTCTACGTATTGTCCGAAAAGTTTAATAAAAAGTAAGAGGAAAGTGAAGAATAGAATCAGGTACACGCCTTACATATGTACTCGTACATATGTACAATATGTATCTACATATGAGGGAATTAATGCGAGAATATAATTTTTAGTGATTTTTTCTTATAATGAAAATTTATTTTAAATATTGAAAATAGTGTCTGAAAACATATCTCTTTGTTATAGTACCAGTATACTTTTAACGCATAGAACCGGGTATCGGAAACCCCATAAAATGTATATGTACTGTATATAATCATCAGCTTGGTAGCGAAATCCATCCCATCATGATTAACAACAATATTGCTTACATATTCCATTTTTTCTATTCCTAATTTTTTTCATAGCAATTTAGAGTGACATTTTACTCAAAATATAGATATGAAAATTAATGTGTAAAAGGCATTTAAGAGCACGCACATATTTATCACACTGTCCCCAACCACCACCCCCCCTCACAGTACATCATGTTCTATTTTTAAAAAAATTTGTTATTTTTAAAAAAATTGTTATTATACATAAAAAAAAAAATTTGAACACATTTTAAGTTGCTGATTACCCTCACTGAATATACGAGTGGGGGCACATGGATAAACCACAGAATTCGAAAATGGTTTAGGATATTTATTGTCATCGTCATCAGTTCAGTCATTGCAAATGAAACCGAACCGAACAGAAAATAAAAATGACAAGAAACCTTCTGGTGGTTACCATTTCTATTCTTGTGCTCGACATCTTCATTTGAATTAAGTAAACTTGGGTAAATTAGCTAAGTAAAAACTCATACTTCATGCTGTTTTTGTCTATCACTCGACATTTCGTTGCGGTTGCGGTAGAATAACATTTCGGATTCATTTAACCACATTTAAATTTTCTCGTAATATTTGATTTGATTTTTACAAATAGAAACCACCAGTGAGTGTCCAAGCCATACGATTGGACCAATGAACATTACAATAGCAAACAATGCCAACAGCAGTCACTAGACAGTCAGTCGCATCATATTGAAGTTCCAATGCTGCGTTGCGCATGCATTTCAAAAGTATGTATTTTTATCTACTTTTTGTACACTTCATAGTAGACTGACATGTTTTATCACTACTCTGATGTTTGTAACGCATATTTCCTATAAAGTACGTAGGTATCTAAATATATTGATACCTCCGTCCATTTGTTTGACTGACAGTTTCTAAGATTTTCAACTACAATTTTTTCCATGGCATCTTAACGTACATATTTTGCTACTATCAGTCGCCTCGCATAACTACACAAGATAAGAACTGATTTTTCACTCAGAGTCTTTATTGAAACTCAACTCATCATGTACCAAAATTGTGGTACATCAATCTAATTTCATTACATTAAAAATTAAAATCATTTAAACCAATATAAGGAAATCATACCCAAAAAGTCTTAAATTTATAAACAATAATTCATGATTTTGATTAGATTAGATTAGATTAGATTAGATTAGATTAGATTAGATTAGATTAGAGGACTATGAAAGTAATTGATTTCTATTATAGAATGACTATAGAGGCTGTGAGAAATTAAACAATTCAACACAAAAATTATCTACGAGCATCTCTGATATTATCAAATAAATGAAAGAACAATTTATGTGAAGCATATATAAGCATTGGTGTGACCAAAGTTAGCGTTTTTCTTGTTTAAATTAGCATCCGGCAAGGACCAATAGACTAACAACAAATCAGTATCACATACCCGCATGCACTTGCATATACGATACATTATGTAGTATGTATGCATATATCTATAATATCTATCGATGCTAATTTACATTGTAATGTGGTGAATGAGATGGTTAACTGGTAGAGTGGTGAGTTGAAAGAAGGATCGATCCGATACAGGATAAAGTGCGACATACAAATGCAACAAAACGGTAACTACAATCAGAATTTATTTTATTGTAAATGTCAACTATACTACTCTTTATATCACCGTACTTCATACTTTTATACTATTTATTTGTTTGCTATCGCATACACCCCATGACCACTTGTACATTCAAAACTTGGTATGTACGAGTATACTGGTACTGGTGATAGGTATCACAATATTTAGAATGTAAGTCAATCTTTAGGTTTTTAAACAATAATAAAATTTAGTAAAAGACGAGACATCAACTATCTGATAGATGGGGTGCCTCGGTCCGGTAATATACCCAATATACACAAGTGAACTACCATTTCTCAGTAGTCGAAATTTGATGATTCCCATTGCAACTTTTCAGGAATTAGGCTATCCTAGGAGTGGCTTAAACGGTAAAATGTCATTCAATAGTTTACCTACGAAATGTGCTTATGCCTTATGCCTTCATATGGACATCCCAACTGTCATGATACCTTCTTTCCACACGATGTCTAATTTTTTTTTTCTAAAACATAAAAAATATAAAAATCAGCCAAGTGTGGGTCGGACCCGCACACGGAGGCTTCCGTACCACCGCACAAGATTTAATACAATGTATGCACATTTGTACCTATGTCTGAAGTTATGTAAAATTAATTTGCTTTTGGTTTTGTCGCAAAAGTGATATATTCAACAGCCTAAAAGTATATTACAAAAAAAAATTAACCAAAATATTAAACAAAATATTAAATAACAAAGATCCTAAAACTGTGCGCAGTACATATTGAAGCACACGTTTCTTGTATGGGGACCCCTCTATTCTTATACTCTTCACGGGAGTGAATATTATTATAAGTTTGTCATGAAGTTTGTAACACACAGAAGGAGACATCGCAGACCACATAAAGTAAATATATTTGTGATCAGCTCGATGTCCATCTGTTCGCAGCACTAGTGCCTCAGTTTTTGAGCTAGAGAGGTGAACCTCCCATACAAATCCCCTTTTAAATCAGTGGTAAGAAAGCTTCGTTCAAAATTTCAGCTCTCTAGCTCAAAAACTGAGGGACTATTTTGCATACATACAGACGGACAGACAGACGGACATGGCTAGATCAACTCGTCTCGTCATGTCACGAAATTTGTAACACACAGAAAGAGACATCGAGCCCTCATAAAGTACACATATTTTTGATCACCGCAACGAGACAAGTTGGTCTAGCCATGTCCATCTGGGGGTAACTCTCTACACTACTAACACCAAAATTAAACGTGTGGGTTCAGAGACAGAACTCTCTATCGCAAATTTTGTTTGTTGAGAATGGTAGCATAAAGTTTGCAGGGTTGTTGTGTCTCTTGTACCAAAAATTGCTATGGGATCTTCCGACGTAAAATCGTAGAAAGTTTGTTTTCGTAATACTTGAACGCCCCTCACTACTCTACGCATAGTATTCGTTTATAGCGGGTATAATAGCAATTAGTATTTTTCTTTTACTCAATGATTATTTTTTTTTTTTTTTATTAAAGTTAACAGAGTTTATAAAACTTAAATTAACTATGGGGAACACTGGCTACTAATTACCGACTAAGTATCATACTCTTAATATTCACAATACAATGAACCTAATACTTAAGTTTGAATAACAATACAAAATCAAGATCTTTTTGAATTGCCACATGAGAGTTTTCTCAACATCGAAGCGTTTAAAAATTTCACTGTCATACTCCAATGTTTTACTCTATAGCTCTGGTTTCTTATAGTCTAGTCTATACATTAAAACCTTCCACAAACATACTTACATACTTATGTATGGGTCAAACAGATAACCTTACTTTTTTGGAAGTCGGTTAATACCTTTTTTTTTTTGAAGCCGGTTAAAAAATATAGAGTACTTGTGTAGGGTATACACTAAAGTGAAGTAATGCGATTGGATTCAAAACATACATTGCATTGTATAAACATACATAGAAACATATATGCTTGTAGATAACATAACACTGATAAGAATGCACTGATTTCCGACTGAATTGTAACAGGTACCCAGAACATTTGAGCAAATAAAATATCATACTACACTGTTGATAAGCAAGACACACCCCCAAACAAAAATAATACGAGTAGGTACATAAGTACTTATCAGAATGAAAGGGCAAAGCTGTGGAGACGCCGCTCAAAATTCCATATGTTTAATTTACCGCTATTCGGTTGATATAGTCAACAGCAAACAAGCGAACTTCATAAAATTGAATGCATAACACATCGTGTCCGACATCATCGTTCCGGCGTGTTAAATGTTAGAAAAGTGAATAGCTAAGAGAAATCTTCCTAAATATGAGTACATACATATGTATGTACGGAATATAAAGCTTCGCTCTGACAACGGTATTCAGTGAAGAAGATACCCATACTATAATACCAGAATATCAGTGAGCAGTAGAGCGAGCGTCACTAAGTAGATTAAAGTGATCAAGCTCGTGACTTGCGGGTCAGTCTGCAACGGCAGAGAGAGCACCAATTCATCCTGGCTTGGTGGTAAGCTTGACAGAAGTGATTGTAAGTTATCGAAATGCTCTTCAACTCAGTCTCCCCCATTATGAGCTTAATTGTCTGTTCATATTATATACTATATGTAAGTACATATGTATGTTCATATTAAAACTTATGAACACTGTTACTCAGTCAGTCGATCTCACATCAATGTACGAGTACATATCGTATGTGTATGTACATATCAATAATACTAACTCGATTTCGTCGGAATTCTCTCGTTTCAAAATCATATGTAATCCGGGCGCAGTTACTCAGTCAGCTCAGTCATCAGTCATTCAGAGAGACTCAGAGAAAGGCGGTTCATTCGTTTACAGTTTGCGTTTTTCGTTTTTCGTTCATTATGCAGCTGTTGTAGATGATATAGTGTTTGTTTTTGTTTATTTTATTTAATTCTTTTGCGGAATTATTCTTATTATTGTCTTTGTCTCTGTCTTGAACTGCGAGTCTCGGCTCTTTTTGGATTCTGGGCTCTCAATTCTGAATTCTGGATTTTCATTTCCAATGTATCGCAACGATGCTAACAGTTCTTTTTGTTTTATCAACCGCTGCAATGTGCCACAAAATGAGGAATTGCAAAATGATCATGAACCAACATCGGCTTTATTGGATTACTGTAAGCGAAAGGTGAGTTCATCGAATTAATTTAATGACCCTATGTACAATTAATCAAATAATTAATAATTTTTTAAACGCACGCACCCATTTCTGTTTATCTGTGGTGAAGTTTTTACGCCCGTATGTAGTCATTCTATCGGTAGTAGGATTAAATCCCATCTCAACTGATACGACACCATATCGGGCATGTTGTAGCTACATTCAGGCGATAATTGTTTTGTTGCTTTTGTTGCTTGGCTATGTTTTTCGCTATTTATGCGCTTATCGGTGAGTATGTACTTGAAACTTGATAATATCCCATACCATTTTGATTAATTTCAATGTATATACATAAGTACTTACATATATACATACATACATCCATATGTATATGTATTGTTTTTAAATATTATTCAGCGGTGATCGAGGTTTTACAAAATACCGAGAGATACAACCAAACCCAGATCCCGACGATGACAACTCTACAAGTATGCATACAATTGGTGATCTACTCTTCGGTTACGTAATTCCTAGTACGCTCAACCTACTTGGATTCATGTCTGCGGTGATTGTTTGTAAAGTTGTCGATCATGAGCAACTGCAAAATCTCATCGAACGCGTCTTTCTAATGTCGTCAAAACCAAAACAGCTGTGCCGTACGCTCTGGCTTTATATAACATGCGGATCTATATTATTTGTATTGCTGTTCGCTTACGCCTGTTGTGCGGTTTTGATGCAGCCTTCGCAGATTATTAAAGTCGGCTGGATTGCAAATATGCTCAAAGACTTTGAGATTTCCATGAGATTGACACTACTACTAACTATCTTTGTACAGGACCTTGTCGAGATTGTCATACTTAGCGGCTACTATATTGAATGTTATCTACTGCGTGTCCATTTGGAAACCCTTTCGCACAAACTTCTTATGCATTCCATCGATTGTTTGGACTGGATGCGTGTAAGTTAAGTCTAAATCACTTTTCACAAATGTCTTTAAGGTTTTATTCTATGACTTAGTTGAAAATCAGACTCTTTGATTGGTATGAGGTCACAGAGACAATGTGACAAACTTCCGGCCTTCTTAGTCTATATAAGGGGGTCGCAAGCGCGAGTCTCAGTTGAGTTGTTCTTAAACGACTTTTGATTTCGGCCAAACCGTTGTCAATGGGTGATTTCGGAACAAAGTAATAGTAATACCTCACTGATTTCGAGCTGATATTCAAAGTTTATGTTCTCTTTCAGTAATGAAAGATGTTGCGATGTTGCATTCATAAATAAAATTCAATGGAAAATTTATTTTCAATCGGGGCTTTTGAGTTATTATAACAGCAAATTCTGTAATTGGTCAGGTTGGCCCAAGACACTCCACTAAAACAGCAAAAATGTAGTATTTGCTAGCATCGCAATGATCGAACTAGGGTTACTATAACTTACTCCCATAGAACGAATCAATTGAATCTTATATTTTGTAATGTTGTTTTTAAATTGAGTAATTTTTTGGTTTTTTCAATATTTTCTCCTTGTATCTATTTAATATTCTAGGAAATGCTTGAATTCCGGAAACTACTTGGACGTCTTAATCAACGTGTAGCAGTGCCAGTATGTTTCCTCATAATCATGAATCTAGCATACGCTTTCGCTGGCTTAGTTTATCTCTTCAAGGACTTTGATTTTCATTTTTGCGCTATAAGAGTAGTCATTCTCAACATTGTAAATGTGCTGTTGTGGCTCTTCTTGGGTCTCCTGCCGTTTTCCATGGCTGCATCTGTAACACGCGCATGTCAATCAGCGCAAGCCAATGGTCACCAAATTCGTGTCAGACCGTTCGTGTACCATAATACATCCAATGAAGATCTTAATTCAACTCTGCTCTTTGCTTCATCGCTGGACATGTCCGCAAAATTGTTTCGTATGCCCGTACAGTCAAATTACCTTTGTTTTGCCATACTAGTTGTTACTATTGTTGTACTTACGCTGGGCATGTGCCTAAACCTAACAGCATTGGGAAGTATCTAAGCAACTGATCATATTATTAATATTCATCCATGTAATCAATGTATATATGTATACTAGTATTTATACAAAAAAATAATAAGTATTCTTTATTAACTGTGTGATGTGGTGCATTTAATAAAATCTTCGTCTTTATTATTTAATTTCAATTTTACTTTTAATACAATTATAGTCGATATTAAAGACTTCACCAGTCGTTGTCTTAATTAGCTACTTACACAAATAGATCAACAAAGAATAATGAACAAAGACAATTAAGAAGTTTCAATGTGAAACTGGTTCCTGGTTTTATTTTCCATTAGGATTGACTAAGAATGCACTTTGGTTTTATATTTATGATCGGAGATGTAAATTTTGATGTCTTGTTTTACCAGCCGAGCCATGGTGGATGATTTATTTTAGATGGCGGAATGAAGGTAAGATTGACTGGAATGTTAATCACGGCGTACGACCTTTTCAAACGCAGCATAGTCGATCGGATGATCAGACCATTTTTCCCAAGTAAGAAACCCGCGGGTATTTGAGCATCACGTTTTGTACTATCATGAATCATTTCTATGTAGTATTCAAACTCTTTTGACTTATTGTCAAACTCTGTGATGAGAGCAGCAACTGCACCATTTTTCTCGGCATTAATAGTTTTGCTAAGAAAGGAACACTCACTTGACATATACGTGAGACAATTAAATATACTAAATGATTTGGCAGAAATTAAAACTTGATGGACATAACTTACCCTCGCTCCATGAGTGCTACATTACCACGCAATTTACGGGCGTTGCGAATTTTACCACAGCCATCCGAAGGTTCTGTTGGCACAAGATGTACATTCTCGTATTTTTTTGAAAAAGCAGTACCAAAATCCTTTGCCGGCCTCAATCTATATGTGTATTCCAAATCCTGTGGCTCAATTATTTCAAAAAACACGTCACCGGCAATTATGTCTTGTGTAGACACAGGAACCGGCGATTTAAATCCCTCTACCAAATGAAGTGGAAATGCTAATATTAAAACTAAAGTTCACGTCAATGTGATTCCATGCTCAACTCACCTGCAATAGATGTCAAGTAGCCTAATATTGTGTAAACAGCTAATATTAACAATCCTATTGAGAAATTTGTCATTGATATTCGCATTGCAAACATTTAATTTGAAGTTTTCATCTGATATTGCAATTGGTTGGTGTTGCCACTTAGGAGCAACGTACTAAGATAAAGATAGATACATACATACTTATATCGATATTAAATGTTAACAATTCTTTATCTTATCCTAATAATAACTAAAATTCCATCAACAAACTACAAACAAATATTTGTTTCAAATTGTATTTGATATATGTACATATGTAGTTTTGTCATATGATTTTTAGTAGTTTTTTAAAGCTTTCCGTTTTTAGAACTAGCTATCCTGAAAAGTGTAAACTACAAAAAGTGTGGATAAATTTCTGCTAGTGCTACATGTCTAATACTGTAAAAGTGATAGCCAGTATTGGAAAATAAAAATATTGTATATGCGGCTGCAAAATCAGCTGACAAAAACTGTATGGGAGCTGCCACTGTTTAAAAATATGACTATTTTTCTTATAAATTCATAGCAAGACTTATGGTGAAGCCGTTTGGTAACTCTTTTACATTTTCTTTTGATTATGGAATATAATTTTGGCGGCAGGATGTGCGATAGTGAACATTTTTTTAAAATTGTGAATAATTACTTAACAATTTTTGACAAGTCGCAAGTGCCATCAGTGAGGGTGGCAAATGAGAATGCATTCTATTCAATACGAGAACAATACGTGCTAATGTTTGTATTGAGAGATTACATTTGCCCAAATTAAAGAAAATCCAAAACATGAAGTGCAACGTAACAAAAAAGATATTTGCGTGCAACTATAAACCTTAAAAACTTGGAGAGAGGTTTGCTGGATTTGATGGGGCAGGGATCACATCCAGAGTTCAACTAAATTCCAGGTAATATTATTTGTTTTCATTGTGATAATTATAAATTTTCTTGTAGGGGCCATGGATGAAAGGTTCCGTATAGAAGCGGAAAAAGAAGAAACGGATGAAACAAAACAGTTAAGGAACCAAGAGCTCCAAAGACTGGTCCTGCTCAAGCAATTGAAGGTGCTTAATATGGTTATAATGGAAGAGGAAGAGAGGAAAGGAGAGCAGGAAATGAAGTTAGAAGAGAGGAAGGCAAATGACAAAAAACATGAAGACAATGGAATGGAATGATGAAGGTTTATTTGTGACAATATTATTTAATTTATTTGTAAAGCAATTTGTGATGTGACAACTTTTTTTTTTTTGTTCAATTTATTTTTTTAGAAGTAAGTTTCATTTGTGATATATGTACAATAAAAATAAATGTGTAATGTGCAAAAAAAAGAGGAAATAAATATTAAAGAACTAAGTACATTAACAATTTCTTGCCTAACTCTCTGCAGTTATCTGAAGGGTCTGTATCAAAGTCTTCCTCCTCCTCATCCTCTTGAATAGCTTCCGCGTCATTTTCCAAATTATGTTGAAGAAACTTTACTATGTTGTACAATATGACACAGCTTTCAGTTACGGATGCCACTTCTTCTAGAGCAACATGCACTTTGTATTGCAAAATAGGGAATCGCCTTCAACTATCCAAAGCAACGCTTCATTATTACACGATTTGTTGGGTGTATTTTGCTGTACTTTCTTTCCTGCAGACTCGTTGGTGTTTTAAATGGTGTTGATAGCCATGGTCGAATTGCTTCGTTGACTATTCATATAAGTGAAAATGTGACATCGCTTCAACATTCGACTGTCGTGCACTGATCCCGGCCAATTGCAATCATTCGAAGTGACCTCTTTGTTAGCATTACAGGTCGCTTGAAAATTGATGCTGCAGAAGCTCATGCGGTTAATGTACTCACCACCATGATTCGGTGGTTTTTTTATTGCAACATGTCCCAATAGCGCAGGGAAAGTCAAATCGCAATGTCCACTGTTCTTCAGCCTGTTTGATTTGGTAATTTGGTATTTGGAAATTTAATCCACAAATGCGCTTTACTGAGGACATTCTTTAAAACCATCTTCACTGTTTTACAAACGCTTGTGCGATGAATTCCTTCTGGATCGTTGAGAAATCGGAGAAATATTTCTATCCCTCTTATTTGCGACAGTACCGGTCCTATGTTTTCATGGCTTTCCTCTAAAAATGTTGCGCTAACACAACACACATTTTCTTTTTTAAATCTGTATAGATTAAAATAGTCTGTTGGGTGAGAATGTATCCGCACATGATATTGTGATATCGTTGGCGAATGTTCATAAACGCGGCCATACTCAAATAAAAACGAACGACAATGTATTTTGTAACGAATAAAGCAACACTAATCTCAATTCCAGCACCCCAATGGCTTGCTTACAAAAATTGAAGAGGAAACTAGTAATATTAAGTAGTTAGAAGTTTTTATTCACACTTTTTTCCAGCAAACACTGGTTTCTTTCACTAGTTTATCAGAAATTTTTTATTCACCTCAAAACTAGTTTCAACTTAATTTTGCTAGTTCTAGCTCGGAATAATTTTTTATTCACATAGCCCATTATCCGTACATCATATACTGATAGAGCATAAATACTTAGCAGAAAAAGTCAGTGTACACCTTATTACATTTTATTTCAACGACTTCCTCAACTTAATGGACTGAAAGCATTTAATATTTTAAGGGGTGTTCACGCAACGTGGCAAATCGGAAAAATGGCAATTCGCAATTGTGAATTGCGTGAACTACCAATTGTGCTTGCACTCAGCAAAACAGCTGTTCTCGCAAACACAACTGCCTGTGGAATGTGAATAAATAAATAAAAATGGTGAAAAAAGTAAAAAAGTGAATATATTGAATTTATCTGCCAACTTGTCATTTTGCCAAGTTTGCCACGTTTCGTGAAGACCCCTATTAATAATCCTGTGGCAAAAAATATATCGATAACGACATAGTTGGTCGTGCAGAACAAATCATAATCATGTTCAGCAATTAATTTTTCTCAACAAAAGTAATTTTAATGTGTATTTAAATATAATGAATTAGTTTGTTAAATTCTAATAATCCAGAAAAATACGTCATGAAAAGTTATCAAGTTGTCAAGTAGATCTACTTATATAGTAAAGTAAGTATTCATTACTGCTGAGAATTACTAGTGCTCAAAATGGTTACACACAACTTTTTATCCGTTGAGTGTTGACAAGATTTAGAGCATACTATTAAATGTTGCATTATGCTCCTTACCGGAAACGTTGAAACACTTTTGTTAGCCAACACTCAACAATCGTATAGGAGCAGCTTAGAGAGTGTTGGTAATGCGATTTTGGCGTCTCACTAGTCGTGTCGCCATTTTATTTTCGCGTTCGGTTGCTGTGCGTGGATTTTTCGCCAAGGGTCGACAGTTTTGTTGCATTTAGCAGAGGCGAAAAGAAGTTTGGAAGTTTGTTGAAGACTTTGTTAGTTGTTAAGGATAAAAGATCTTTAAAATCAGTACAACAATGTCTTTGTCTGCCACGTGTTACAAGTGCAACCGGCAGGGTCATTTTGCCAGGGATTGCAATCTAGGAGGAGGAGGTGGTGGAGGAGGTGGTGGTGGAGGTGGCATGCGCGATGGCGGCGGTATGCGTCGTGGTAATCGCGAAAAGTGTTATAAATGCAATCAATTTGGGCATTTCGCACGTGCTTGCCCAGAGGAGGCGGAACGCTGCTATCGCTGCAACGGCATTGGGCACATTTCGAAGGACTGCACTCAAGCCGACAATCCAACGTGCTACAAGTGCAACAAGCCTGGCC
Source organism: Amiota mariae (assembly GCA_035041805.1). Classification (NCBI taxonomy): domain Eukaryota; kingdom Metazoa; phylum Arthropoda; class Insecta; order Diptera; family Drosophilidae; genus Amiota; species Amiota mariae. Next base: position 2,242,652 of record JAWNKV010000287.1, read on the forward strand.
ACTGGGTGCGTAACTGCCCAGAAGCGGTCAATGACCGTGGTCAAAGCAATGTGTCTTGCTACAAATGCAACCGTACAGGGCACATCTCGAAGAATTGCCCGGAGCAGGCCAAAACTTGCTACGGATGTGGCAAGAGCGGTCATCTGAGACGCGAATGCGACGAGAAGGGCGGAAGGAACTAGAATTCAGTTTCGCTTCATCTGCATCATAAAAAACAAAAAACTACTAAGGAAACAACACATTCACGAAACTCTCAAACAACTACAACTATAAACTCTTCCCCAAAACTACTACTGACTAAAAGAACTAATACAACGACTAGACAGCAAAAGAAATTTCAACACCAACAACAATGGAAACAACAGAAACAGAAACCATAAAATTAAAGTTTATGAAATTCCACGTAAACACTATTGATGACATCTCTATGCTACATACATAATTCCAAAACTAAGCTTGCTACTACATGATGCCACCGATGAAAGCGAAGAAAAGAAGAACAACAACAACCAACAAAACCATGCGATGATGACGGCAACGGCATTTTGTGTACGCACTGCAACCCAAATTGAATGATGAGATCACAAAAAAAAGCAACACCAACATATTGTTTGAAGTTATTTACATATAACTATTACCTAAAAAGAAGAAATATATACAAAAAATAAAAAAATGACATAATAAAAAAACAAAAAAACTTATAAAAAAATCCATCCTATCAGAAGATCCAACAAAAGTACGCGGGCGGGACTCTTTCCAGCTGCCGGCGAAAACTCCTAACAAGACAAACTCGCCAGGCAGGCAAGATCTCGAGCAGAGTAACGTTAAGCAAACAATTATCGAACGACAGGCAGACAGACGTATGAATGAATTGAAAGGGAGACGAGGTACGAGGACGAGGACGAGGAACCAACTCAACTCAGAAGTATACTTTCAGACAAAAGAAAATTTTTCAAATATCACTGTGATTGTTTTTTAATTGTAAATTAAATGCTGGAGCTGCTGATTTGAGACAAAAAAAATCTCTACATGTGTTTTATTTCACAGATTCAACCAGTTTTTCACAGATTATCGTCAAGATTCCTACCCCCTTAACCATGTTCCGGTGCTGAAAGAAAGCACGCTGCTTGCTGGCAACAAAGCAAAAACCAGCTAACCAACGAGCGAACGAACACATGGTGCCGCAGCTGACTTTATGTACTACACGCATTCATACACACACGCGCGCTATCACACAACTCTGTGTGTTTGTGCGAGTGTGTGTACATGCGAACGATCGATGAAACTGAACCGCGTTGTCGCTATTTTCTTGCTTGCTGTCTGCGCTTTCTTCTTTTCATTTATTACTGCTGCTGCTGATGTTTGTCGTCGTTGTTGATCCATGTCTTCAGTTATTTCTTTCTGTTGCTCTTGCTGTTTCTGTTTTCTTCCTTTTTTGCAGTCAAAGTACAGTCGCCATATGCTGAAAATGGAAGAAAATAAAAGCGAAACAAACAAAATCACTTGCAGACTTTGCTGCACTTGGCAACCAAAATTGAACCGACCACCGAATGGTTGAAAGCAAGCAAGCAACACAGCCAGCACACGCTGAATTTAAAAGAAATGTTTGTGGATCATTCTCAACTGCACTCATATTTCGCCTTTTACTCTTTCTCTCTTTATATTGACTTCTTACCTGAGCTACGTACGTTTTCTTACCTGACTATTTTTCCATTCGTTATGCTGCAGCTATTTGCAGCTGCCACTCTTTGTTTAGGGGTCAAGGTCAAACAAAGTAAATTTTTGATCATCGGATCAGCTGCTACAATGGCGTATGTATTTATTTTTAGAACATATCACATTGTAGATCCATCGATTTGATCCACACACAATTATTTCTCCTGTTACTAAAAATCATCATTACTTTCTCTCTTTTTCATCCAGTCCAGTCCCAAATCAATCGAAATGGCTTCATGTTCTCAACAAAAATTAATTTTTTTAGGAGTAGTAATGCATCATTAATGTCTGGAGAATGTCATTCCTCTTGGAGTTCAAATCCTTATAAATACATACATATATTTCATTAGAAGCCACACATGTTTTGTAGCGCTATGCCAATTATTATGACAATATCATGTATTGTTCAATAATTGGGAATTTAAGACAATAAATATAAAGTAAGCAAGCAAGTTTAACCTACAATAAAATCAAATCCAAAACGATCATCCCATAATAACTCATGCAAATATATATTTTCAAAGGAAGTCGTATTAAAATGTAAATTAAAAATGAAGGATTTATGACTTTCATAATTTCTAATAACTTTACCAACTACTACCAAATCCTATTCCCTGATTTATCTCTATTATCCGCGCAATATTCTTCCATCTCATTTTCTTTGTCAATTTATTTGGCAACCTTTGGTGGGAATAACTATATTGTTCGACAATTACTGATCTGTAATCTGTCTTAAAAACATTTCTAATTTATTCATTATTTTTTATTATTTATATATTAATTATTATTTATTTAAACTATTATTAATTTAAATAATGTACGTAGATAGACAAACTTACAATATAGTACAAGACATAAATACACATAACTAGGATCAACTTAATCTTATATATGAGAGCTGAGGGATGCAACTGGAACTAAGAGAATCACAAACAAAATTATTGTATAATATCATATAAAGTATTTATGCATTGTACTTAATAATTTATTTATAAATTTTTAAAACTAAAAATGAGGTTCATTATTTTATCAATAAAACAGCATTGCTCCAACAACAAGTACATCGATCGGTCGAATCGGCATTAGTCCCTACTAACTAGCAAAGTCTCTAATATAATAATCTTTTCTTTTTTTTTTTGTTTGGAGAAAATTGAGCACCATAATTTTTTTTAAGTGCAAATTGTAATTATAATATTATCTTTGCTTGTGACTCTGATTTCCTTTCAAATTCTATATACGTTAATTCATTAAACTATATACGTATGTAGTATTTACTTATATATGTTAATAGTATGTTGTATGTATATGTTTTTGTATATAGATAATTCCTAATCTGGAAGTAGGATAAACTTTGCTTATGTTCTGTACGCGTACATATATAAAACTTGTCTGGAGCACATTTAAATATACCATATTAGTTGGCTAAGCTATTTATTTTCCTTTACTTTTCTTCTGTTCTGTTCTCTCCATTACTTTTCTGATTTGTTTCGTGTTTTGGTTTGGCTGCCAATTCCTGATGATGGCAAAGTGGTTGACTTTTCTGATTTCTTGCTTCGTGGTAAAGTTGCGCAACTAGCTGAGATGGATTTGTCCTGCAAAGAAAAGACATACACATGTCACTAACCTTTTGATTGATTTATAAGCAACAAATTAGTTATGGTAAAAAAAAATAAACACATGCATAAAATCATAGGTGGTGGTGACATGACATAATTTCTATTTGTTTGTTAGTAGTAGAACTGCTGTAAAAGGCAAAAGACAACGCAAATGTTATGACAAATTAGCATAGAGAGAGAGATGTTTAAAAAGTCACTTTCATTCTTCATGGGTGATTTTCTGGGATCAAAGAAAGTATTTATCAAAAATTCAGACACAAACAATGTTTAATCCTAAATGAAGAAAGTCTTGCGAGATGCGGGATGCAAAGATGAAAATCAATGGATTCATTCGAAATATCGAGATCTAGTTAGGTTGGTTGGTTACAGTAATTTCAACATCAACAAATAAAGCAGGCTCAACACATTTGTTGTCTTACTTAGGGAAACCAATAGAATTTGGTTTTTTATTTGTTTAAATTTCCGTCTCTTTGTTGGCAAGTAGGTTAGCATCGCTTATGTTGGAGTCTGATGGCTTTGAATCATCAATGACGCTGCTGATTTTGTTGATATTTTGATCTTCGTTGTTCGTCTTCGTGCGCATTACATTAATCTTAATATTTTTAAAAAGATTACTGATGCCTGTTGTTTTACGTGCTGGTGATGATTCCCTTGTCAAAACGTTGGAAGTCGGTAAAGTAGTTGGAACTTTTGCAATAACAACACTATCATCACCATCATTGACTTTCAAAACATGTGGCGGCAAAGGTGCTCTGCCCTTATTATGCAGGGCAGTTTTGGGACGTTCGCTTTCTCCGAAAACGGAAGCAGCATTTAAATCAATTTGTGCACGAAAATTATCCTTGATCTCTTCAAGTGTAGCACGTAATTCACGAGGACTCACAGGTCCCAGAGGCATTGATGCATTCAATTCACTGGTTACATCTTCTATGGGATTTTCAATTGTATTTGATTGTAAATTACTACTTTTATCTAAAGCAGTTTCAGAATCAGATTTATTTATAGAAGCCTCATAGAAAACTTCATCATTCTCACTACTATCGTCACTGAGACAGGCATTTTGCTGCTCCACTACGAAATGATTTTCAATTGGTTCCTCTAATGTTCCAATTGAATTCCCTTGCAAATTTTGAAAATACAGTTCATCTTCCATGAAGACTTCATCCCTGATGTCATCTATGAGGTAGTGGTGTAAAGGTGTGATTTGTTGTTCTTGTTGCTGCTGGAAACCCTGCATGACTCTTAACTCATGAGGCATCATCTAGCACAAGAGTGACACCATATTGAATGTGTGTATGGATGTGTTTAAGATAATATAAAAAAAAAATAAAATTAAATTTCATACTGTAACTAACCTCATTACGCTTGGATTTCAATCGCGCCTTAGAAGCATTTGTCATGGACGATGTTCGACTTAAACCAAGGTTACTGCTTGTTGGTTCAGCGCTTGAATACCCAGAGCTAATGTCATCAGTTGATCGTATGTTATAGCTGATCAAAGAAACAAAAATTGTGGGACCATATTACAGGCATAATTTGTTTTACTTACTTAAAATCACCAGCAGCCTTCGATGAGGTTACATCAACCTCAGTAAAATACATGCCTGTCGAGTGACGTGACCCAGATGATGAGCGGCCCAGAACTGTTTGATTGCGTGCACGCAACAATCTTTGTTGCGGCCTAAGTGCCATCACTTCGTCAATCTCATCTTTTGTCCTGTGTACATCGGGCTCGGAGAGATCACTGAGACTGTAACTGCGCTTAATTGTTTGAACCAAATTGCCGCCGCCCTTTTGTTTTTTCAATTAAGTTATTATGATGGAGACGTAAATGCATGTGTTCGTATTTGTGTAAAAAAGTTGCATGGTTGACAGTAGACAGTAGAAGAGAGATAAATTTATAACATTAAATTTAAAGTTACAGTTAAGAAAAGAGACATTCTAAATTTAACATTTGACATCTGATGGTAAAACATTGTGATTTGGTGATGTGATGTTATTTGCTTGGCGATTGATTTCTTTTTAATAAACTTAAACGTAAAAACTTAATAAAATAGAAAATTTCGAATTTTGTATTGAGTATTTCGTATGGAAGTTAAACAAAACTTCCACCTCCACGCCGTGTTACACGATTATCCTTCAACATCAATATCGGGTGTACTGTCGCGCAAATTGCGACGACTACGTATACCAGTCGTACTCGCCGTAGTGTTGGTTTTATTGACTCCCCCACGTTTGTTTTGACGTTGATTGTTTTGCTCTAGTTTTTGAGATCTAGTTTTTCTCATCGGAGGATTGCGCGAACGTGCAGCACCACCCGCAGCATTAGGTTCCAATTCAGTTATTGTTAGTGCGTCCTCTTCATATTCAACAACTAAATCCAAATCAACGTTTTCAATAACATCATTCAATGAACTCGAGCGATGCATCCATTGATCAGATGCAGCACTATCGACATTATCGTTGTTCTCATGACGATGTGCACCAATCGAATTGTCCGATTGAGAAGTAGTTAAGGCGCGTCGATTGTCGTTAGGAACATTTTGAAATGTCTGTTAGTATTGTTGCATTTGTAAAGTGTAGATCAAGAACAAGCAGGCAAGTAGGCAGGCAGATATACAGGCGATCATGACCATGGTGCGTTGTGAGTATTTTGTTAGATTTTTGTGAAGTCAGTTTACAGAAATGAAAAAAATAAAATAAAAACGAAAAATTTAAACAAAAACCAAAATAATAAATTCAAACAATTCAATTAATAATTTCTTCGATTTCATCATTCCATTATTTCTAAGTATATACGTATGTATGTACATAAGTACGTCGTCGTCATCCTTGCAACAAAGAGAGACTGTCATAACTCAAAAAACACGATTTTTGAGTTAAAGATGCAGAAATATCCGTTATATGATGAATTATATTGTTATATATAAAAATTTCATCATCCTATGTAACATACACAGAGCGTAAGAAAAGAAAAATATCCTAAACATTGGTATATTTTATTTTGTGGCATTATTGGAGAAAAGGTAATGCTTTTTTTAAAGTATGCAGATTAAATCTTTAAACGCGATTTTCTCGAAATGATGTTTTTTGAGTTATGACAGTCTTGAAGTAAATGAGCGTTATGATGATTTATAATGTGTAAAAATTTCATCATCCTATGTTACATTCACATTGCGTAAGAAGAGAATATGCCGTTATTACATTTATTTCTAACGTTACGATTTTTAAGGTTCCGTACCCAAAGGGTGAAAGCAGGACCCTATTACTAAGCCTACGCTATCCGTCCGTCCATCCGTCCGTCACAGAGCTCTATCTCATGAAGAGTAATAGAAAGTTGAAATTTTCACAGTGTATGTAATTAAATCTATAACGACAGATAATAAAAATAAAGTCAAGTTAAAAAAATAAAGGGGTTCCCCATACATTTGTTGCAGTGGAACGTCCGTCCGTCAAATAGCTTTATCTCATGAACCGTAATACGTAGACAGTTAAAATTTTCACATAGTGTGCATTTCTATTGCCGCTGTAACGACGAATAATAAAATCCACCGGAAAAGTCGGAAAATCGCAATAAAAGACTAATTGCAATTAGAATAGCTTATGTTTCAAATCAATGCTTTGTAACTGAAAGCAGTTAGTTTAAATTAATGTTATTTCTGTATATGATATTCACTATTATTTAAATACACATTTTATTTAAGCTTCAAAAAAAATTGGACGATGGTACGGAACCCTCCGAGTGCGAGTCCGATTCTTACTTGACTTGATTTCTTTCTAATTAGAGCGACATATCTGAATTGTGTTGCGTGCGTTGATCTGTGAAGATCGTTTGTGTTTCCTAAAGAGCGGAATATTTTGTATATATGTATGTATTTTAGTATATAGAACTAAGATTATAATTACAAATCCTTCAGCTCAGGTTATGAAGGTTTGGAGGAAATTAGAAAAGTGCAGGACCTGACTTGAGCGGGAATCGAACCCGCGACCAATGAGCCAACGAGCAAACTGCCAGAAAAGTGGAAATGGAGCCTTAAGAAAAAATGGCGAAATAATGGACAATGTTATGAATCTAACACTATGAGAAATATGGACATCGCGTTGTAAATTATTTAAGTACTTCCGTACTTCAATATATTAAAAATTGATCAAGCACTGATGTAGCTGAACTAATATTCTATTCTGATAACTGCACGAGACAGCAGAAAAATAAATTTATGATTGTCTTGTATTTACACGACGTGCGCTTTTTGGGTATAAAATCTATAACTCGGAACCAGACCTGTCCGATTTGAAGAGAAATCTTTTATGGAAACAACGCAACCTGGTATCAAATGACCAACAACTTAGTTTTGTAGCAACTACAGACTTGCCAGAAGAACTCATGGAACTTTCCTTGCCCATTGAGTTTTTTTTTTTTTACTTATTTCCAGAATCAAATTGGTCCAAGTACGCAGTTGTCGTTTAGTTCTCTCTCTAGATAAAAGATGAAAAACAGGTGCCACACATGGATTTGAAGAGTTAATAAATTATTTTGCGAAAGTTCCAATGGAACAGTTTTTGTATGTTGATGAACAAATTTGCTCCATCAAAGCCAGAAATTCCAAGAAAATTTTGGTTGTAAGCGACAGTTCAGGTTATTGTTACAAATTTGAATTTGAGACTGAAAAAGAGAACATCGTTATGCCACATGAGCCTAATCTTGGAGCTGCATTACACTGCGTAAAAAGATTGGCCAGAGAAATTCCAAGTCATACAAATTTTCGACTATATTTTGATAATTATTTTATCTGTATGCCCTTGCTAAAGTAATTCGCAGATGGTGCAATTTTAGCCTTGGGAACAATAAGAAAAAACAGAATTCCTAATTGCAAGCTACCAGATAACTAACTCTTAAAGAATATCCGAGGTACTTCAGTTGAGTTTCTTTCATGTTATGATGGTGTTGACATAGAGGTCACTACGTGGATGTATAATAAAATGGTATTCTTAGCTTCTCACTACGCTGGAGCCTTGCCCATGGACACTGTTCGCCAAGCGTCCTTTTGAGTATCACTCCTATATGGGTGGCGTCGATCTTATCGCTTAATTGGGAGGTGAAAAATTTCAGTAAGAAGCAAATATGGCAGGTTAGAGTTTTTTTTACCATCGTGTTGATCTTACTGTTAGCAATGCGTGCATCATACCGATTTTTGTGAAAAACACTAATAAAATCAATAAATTGCTAAAAACGCAGGAGTATTATAAGTTTCTCATGAACAACAACCTCTCAAGACCCTCGGACCACTATCTGTGGCGTGAAGAATATTACAACTTCGGCATAGCCAAAGTTAGTCTTTTTTTATATTTTTTAAAATTATTATTTACTTAATGTATGAAAAAATACATTCACTTTTGAAATTTAGATCGTTATAAAAAATTGCTGAAAAAAAGTTCCTTTCTAGAGTCGAGTCGCTTAGATATACACTTAACGACGATTATGTTCCCTAATTATTTACTTAAAGTATGAAATTCTTTCACATTTACTTTTGTTACTCAGAATCGTTCTATAAAATGACTGAAAAATATTTTTTTTTTATGTGAAGTCGCTTAAATGCACACTCAATGAAGATTATGTTACCTACGAATAATAATTTAAGTTAAAACACTATATCATTGAAAAACCATTATTTCTTAAGTTGAAAGTAACACAAAAATAAAATTCCTAGACACAAAACTACTGTGTTTTTTTTAATAATAAATGACTTAATGGTGTCATATATATGATTTTTCTAAAATTTACAAGTTTGCTCTTTTGTCAGTAAGGTGGGCATTACTCGGAAAACTTTTAATGCGAATTTTACGTAGTCTTCTTAAGGCAGATGAAAGATTTTTCTGTATGGTTAACTTTGTAGAGTGGATCCTCGCATAACTTGCAATATTTAACAAGAAATTTCTCGATTAACGAGTCACGTTTCGCATGCCGAAAACGGGGAAATCCTGAATTTCGCAAAATCATGTTCAGTTTGTATTTAGCTCTCGTTACAGTTTTTTCAGTTTATACTTTTATTGTCTAAGTTTACTTGAAAACATGCATTCAGAGAATAATCCGCAAGACAACCGTAAAAGAGCAAATACAGGTATACTAATAGTGAAGCAAAAAATCATTGAAAAGCAAATACAAAGTGTTAGCGTGGCTGATGTAACACGTACATTCAATCGGTCTACGTCATCGATTTGTATCATGTTGAAGCATAAGGACAAGTTTAAGGAAATATGATGCTTTAAAAGGAGTAACTAGAATATCTTTATTCCATATTATCTCATTCCTTGCTAGAAGAACATCAAGAAAATACAAATTCTTTTAAAATTCTGTAAAAAACTTTCGTTGAAAATAAGTTGAAAATAAATTATTGAGTACATACATGTGTACTTTTTCGACTTGGAACGCATTATCCTATTTTACATCAATTTATATGGGGAAAATGGTTTCGCTTAAGAAGCCTTTCACATAACGATCAACTATCTGGAACGAATTATGCTCGTTTTGCAAGGGTCCACAGTATTTATTAGTAAAATTTGTATTTGAAATATTGTCTATTTAATATTTACTGAGAGAACTCACTTTACATCGGTGACAAAAACTGAATCGATAGAAAAGCAAAAGCGCGAGGGGTACACTAATACATATCTTCCTTTAAGATACTTTTTCGAATTAATTACTTATGCCCCTTGTAACTCTGCATATTATTTATTTCATTCAAAAATGAATGAGGATTCCAATTTCATGCTTTAAGATCAACTACTTTGTAGATTTTAGAATGAGGTATTCGTTTGATTAATTCGATTGTTTAAAAACTTAAAAAGTACATTACATGGAAGCCGACAGGCAATGAGTCATGCATACTTCAATAAATTCATAATACCTATTCATACTGTATGTACATATTATTATTTTGGTACATGAGAATTTGTTTGTGAAATCTATTTTAGTTTTATTGAAGTACATAATTGAAGAATCACAATTGAAACATATTATATGCGTAAAACAAAAATAAGATCGACATCTTCGTAATGAAGACATTTATTTTTATAGAACAAATGATATTACGAATGCCATTCAAATTAAGTACATAGATATGTAGTACTATATACGTATGTAGTGATATGCGGTTTGGGAGATTTTCAAAACGAAGTCTTCGCAATTATTGATCATTTATTCGAAAAATTCAAGAAATTGTTAAAGGCTTTAACTCTAAAAACTAAACTATGTATGTAAATAATTTCAAACATAAACTAATAAACGCATACAATGTTTGATTATAAATAAAACTACATATAAATGAAAACAACAAATGACTAGACTGATACAGTAGTACTGTATGTGATGGGCAAAATGTGTTGCGAAATCGTTGATATGTTTGTTTATATGTGGAGCATTTGAAGAGCAACGCAACACAACGCAACGCAACTCTCAGAAGAAGATAGAGGCAATGAGTGCAGTGCAGTAGTAGCCAGTATCAATGACTGATCATTTAGCTTTGGATGAGAGAGAGGCATTAGAGTGAACGAAGTTTTGTGTAGAATGGATTCACTGCATATAACGACGCTGAATTATCGAAAGATTAATATACAATACATAAATAGTGAATATCAATTTGGTTAAAGAAAAATACAACTAAAAACAACACGCTTTTGTGTATGTTTGTTTATGTGCCTGTGTGTGTGTGTTTATGTACATTATTTATAAATTAAATATGTGTCATCATTACCTTAATAGCAGTTTGCATAATAACATTTGTGGCATAGTTAACACTCTTTGAACCAAAATGCAAGACGGCTGAGTATCCTCGTTCTTTTGCCTGATTTAAGTATTCATCAATTTCCTAGCAATAAACAAAAATATTATATATCATCATCATTGAAGTCATTTAATGTTAAAATATGTAGTAGGTATGTAGGTAACCTGTTCCCGACGCGTCAGCATTGGATGCACAAATTTGCGGTAAAGTGTTGAACTGCCCCTTGTGGCTGGCGAAAGCAGCCACAAGACAATAATAACTTTAACTTCATAGTAGAGTGGGAACCAACAAAAGAAGATATCAGTAAATGTCTCAATGCATGTGAAAAACGCAAAAACAATCCAATACATCATCCATTTGACCTAAAATAGTTCAATGGAAAATTATAAAATATTAGACGAAAAATTACATTTACACATGAAGAATACTCACATATTCTTTGACATTCTTGGTCCTAACGGCTTTATAGGATGCATATGCTGGATAGAGTGTACCGAAAAACAATCTAAAAATAGGGAACAGTAAACTCTGAGCACAAGATCTTGGCGCAATGAATATGACAATAAGAAAAGAAATGCACGCAGTGTGAAACGAGAAACAGGGCAATGGCCAGCTTTGAATCATCTCTAATAATCGTCCTAAAGCTGTTAGATTGCGAACTACTTTGACGGCAGTATCATCGGTGATATCAGAATGTTCTTCTTGATAGTTATAATAGGCAACATCATCATAACCACCACTCCTCCTATGGGCATCTAATACTTCAGAATCTCGATCAGAGTACAAAGAATTAAGAGAATCATCCAATGTTCCGACCATTCCGTGACGCCCATAATTAAATTTGTTATAAACTGGCACACTTGGCTGTGATTCAAGTGAATAGCGTCGTTCATAGATTGACGGCGCCAATGGTACCACATCGTCATGACGTGTGCGTTTAATATTAGCATTATTCTGGGTAAGTATCATATTCCGACGCAACAATTCCTGTTGATATGCAGCAGCTCTAAGTTTCTGTTGCTCCCTAGTGTACTCATGACGCTGCATATTGCTCCCAAGAAGTAACAAATGCGAAATATTGTCAAAAGTTTGTGTTTTTCTTTTCTTTTGTTTTGTTTATAATAAACAAAATTTAATATCCTAAGGTCCGATCCCGACCCGATCAGTAGGGCACGGAAAACACGACTAAACAATCTACTACGATGTATTTCGTGAGACTCTTTGCGCAACGTCCAAGTTGGGCACGCGACGTGCTCGCGCTATTAATAGACAAAAGACAGCGACACTGAGAGCAGAGCAACCAGAACAGAAAGATAGGCGGAAAGAGGGAGAGAGAGAAGAAGCAGACCGACATACAGAGTGTCAGAATATGACACAATGCATACCTTTTGCACTAGGATCATGCATATATGAATTTCGAACCATAGTCTCTGATGCTCTGATTAGCTACACGGGCTTTTCATGTAGAGATGTTTTTATTGTGTTTATTTAACAAGCGACAAAAACTATCTCTGAACAGAGATAGAATTATATGTATCGCATACAATTGAAGGCATTTCAATTGAGCTTGGTAAGTATGCATATGCACACATGCTTGTTTATATCAGGTTAACTTGAATAGCCTTTGTCTGTTTTTCGTTAGTTAATTTATTGCATGCCTCCGTTTATGTTATTTGTCACAGAACAGGCGCATTCAAGTATCTCTACGTATGTAGTACATAGATATTTGTGTGTATGTACGTTTGTATGTAATTTTAAAGGCAAACTGCCGGTATTGCTTATTCCATATATGGCAAAGCGAATTTTAATTTAGAATTACACAAATGTATAAATTTTGTGTTATGAAGGCCTTTCAACTCTAAATTTGGAGTTGGTACTGAACTTTTAATTGGCACACAAAACGGTACTCGATGATTAACATAAGCATTCACTCGAACGAAAGATGAAGTAGAGTCAAGTAAACCAACACGTTTAGCCCACACAAGTAGGAAGTAAGTAGTAAGTACTTTCAAGGCCAAATCTAAAATTTGGCAATCGTTTGCATTCACCAAACGACCGTAAAATCATAAAATCAAATTGTTGTCATACTCACATAATTATCCGCGAAAACAAACTGGTAATCATGGTGTAGCTGTGCGTGCACCCTTGACGAATCCTTATTTTTTAACAAATAAGTATGTATAACAAAATATATAATAAAATCCTTTGTGTAAGCGCGTACTTTTTATTTATTTGTATGTTGTTGCCAATTTGAAGCTGCTGCTACTGATGATTCTTTGTATAAACTTTGTTTTTCACCTCCACCAGGTCAAGTTTCAGATCAGATATTTTTTCTTTAGAATTTCTTTCTTTTCAGAACAAATAAGCAAATAAGCAAATGATCGAACAATACTTCCTTTGTTTTCCCAAACTTCTTGTAATGCGTGTGTGATTTATATGATTAATAAAGCACCACACAACGAGTATTTCTCTATTAGTCTATTTAATAGGAGCCTGCTACATCTTATACACCTTTGTTTTTTTTTTAAATAAATTACACAAAGCATAAAACGAACTGACAGCTGACAGTCCGTTCGAATGCTTTTGTTTCTTTTTCTTCTTCTTATTTTTGATAATGTTAGCGTCCAACATCTGTTTTCATAGAGCTGCCATACTGTTTGCATATAAATGCTTTATTCTAATGTTACTTAAATATTGTTGTTTATGTGTGTTTGTGTATGTAAGCTATGATGGAAACATATTAGCATATGAAATTCTCTTCCGTTTAATCGAATTTTATTGATTTCTTATATGAAATTTGATTTCAGAAAAAGTCTAGCAACACTAAATATATGATGATGCTGATTCGAATAAGCAACAATCCCAACCGGAAATAAGGCAAAAAACAAAAATATTTATATATTGTTAAATTTGAATATGGGGCCTTTGCTTATTGGGCCCACACACGGCAAACTTGCTTGCCAATCATAATTTGTAATTTAATTTTGTAAGAGAAGATTGTTGAAAAGTGGATACGGGAATTTTATGGATTTTTAATTTTCTGCAGAAAATTTTATTTTTTGTTCGAAAAGTATTTACTTTTTTTAATGAATAAACTTCTTTTATCCACTACTTTTTCGTAAATTTCCAAAAATAGAGTGCAAAACAACATATGAAATAAACAAATTTCGCCACATACTGTCCAATCACAAAAATGTCGAACTGAAACCAGAAAATTTCGTCACTTGTAACAATTGGGTACATATCAATCACGAAAAAAGCGAATTAAACACAGTTTGGGACTTCGGTAAATCATACTTCAATGATCAGAATTTGGGTTAGTAACCCAAATGATTAACGCTTAGCGGATATGAGCCTTGAGATCGCAAAACTTGTCTCGGACCATCGTAGAGGGAAATGGTTTCATCATCTTGAGTCCTGTATTCCTATATCTCGTAAGCGAAAACAAATAGGGATTGCTATCAAATGTTTGCTGCAAGAATTTTAAGAAGCCACAATATCAAACGTGGCTAATAAATAACCTTCATGAGTTCAGACGCATGAGATCTAGATTTAGCAAAACTTCAAATGAGCGTCCCTCAAGGGACATATTATCCCAATTGTTTTTTAACTTTTACATGTCCAAGATCCCATTACACTTGTAATCTAGTCAAAACAACGTCATTCGTTCAGGGACCGGTTGCTTCCAAATGCCCAACATTGAACATCTCTTGACAATATTCACTATAAGTCGGGTCGTAATCAATTACGATGGAGGGCAGTTGAAACTGCATGAGAGTCGCATCAGAATAGTGTTGAATTTGGAGTCTGTTCTCCAATTGTCGATGATAGCGAATTGAGACTACCTCGTAATACTCGGAACAGCTAAGCTTAGCTATGCTCGGGCTGTTCTCTTATCCTCCACTGCTACAGGGACCGCATAGGTCTCTTTAATAACAATCGCTGTGCTCACAATACTGTTCACCTTTTCATTTATCCAAATAAATCGACCCAACTGGTTTCCATTGATTTATCGTTATCTAACATAAATTTAATATAATTCTTTTATATATGTAATTTCCGTTTCCCCCTTACCATTCGCCATTTCGTATATATGGCTTGCGTACCACTATTTGTAGTTCCCTCGCTGTTATAACCACAACAATGGAAAGCTAGTCATTTACTACATATCACTTTTACATCTTAAAACCTATATGGATGGCCCAGGACATGAATCCTTTTCAGTCCCCAGACACCCATACTATTGTCTAACCGACTTAATCCTAGGTTATTGATATGATTATGCAAACTATTAATGTATGTATCAGAAATTCTACCTATTTCATCACAGAATAATGGCACTTTCAGGCCTTTGTGAATTTAAAAATTGTTACATTCTACACTTTCTACATGGACCTGTAAAAATTTATGAGTCTGTAATCAAGGGATTCAATAAATATTTTGAAGAAAACAACAATCTTAAAACTTCACACCAAGAAGAATGCGATCAAAGTTTGTTGCAATGGTTAGTAATGTAACACAATTAAGAGAAATACATCTTGCACAAATGTTGGATAAAGATAATTTTGAATGCAGTCATAGTTGATTTACTCGATTCAGTGCTCACCATAATGTAGTTTTAGAACATCTGGCAATAAACACCCATAAAGCTGCAACCCATTCAACGCGTGCCCCTTCTGGCGGAAATCTGAGATAGCTGACAGGGTATGAGAATAGAGAAAATTACGGAGAGTCTGGCACCTCTCCAGATATCCGAGGGACAAAACGGCGCTCAATCGATCGACGAAGGAGTTGACAAAGCTGCTGGCTGAGGAAAAATAAAGCAGCTGCAGATTTTCTTGCAGAAGTTGAACCAGGAAGTGCAGAACATAATGTATGGAGCTTGACAAGGTACCTTAAAATACAACAAGGAGAAAGGTGACTCTTCAAAGTCCAAATGGTGTAGGTTCGGCGAAGACACGGCTCAGGAGTTTGCCAGGCAACTTGAAGCAATTTTCACCCCATTCTACTCCTGCTCCGTCGCTGATAAACAAAAAATAGCCACGTTCATTGAATCTGCTTGTCAGATGGATTCGCCTATACGCCCAGTTGAGCTTAAAGAAGTTAAAAATGAAACTGAAAGTTTTAAACCAAGTAAGTCTCCTGGATATGACAAAATAGGTGCTCTCGCCATCCGAACCCTGCCGAACAAAACCTTGTTACCACTTGATGAGACATAATTTGGCATTTTGAGGCTCAGTCACTTCCATGCTCAATGGATCATCATGATTTTCTAATCTGGGAAGCTAGAGCACAAACCATGCTCCTACCTCCTTCGATTAGCCTACTGGCCGTTCTCTTGAAGATATTTTAATGAATATTATTGAGTAGTCCAACTCATAATTAAATCATTTGAATGCAAAGAATACTGCTCAGCATCCTTTCTCGATGCGCGTGAAGCTTTTGACAAAGAATGGCACCCAGGTTTGCTATATAAACTGAAGAAACTCCTTCCAGCACCAAATTATCTGTACATCAAGTCTTACCTTGATAAGAGGACTTTTAATGTCACTTCTGAAAGTATGGAGTCGGAAATAAAACAAATAAGATGTGATGTGCCAGAAGGCAGTGTCTTAGGACCAATACTCTACACGCTTCATACTTCTGACCTCCCGACTCTAGTTGATGATAGCTATATACGCTGATGACAAAGCCCCCCTGGTGTCTCATTCTGACCCAGCAACTGCTTCATCAATTTTGCAGAACCAACTGAACATAATAGAGCCTTGGTTTAAGAGGTGGAACATTGGCGTAAATGCAAACAAATCCTCACATGTCACATTCACTCTTAGACACACATCTTGCGACCCAGCCCAGCTAAACGGGAACAACATACCCATACACACCTCAGTCAAGTATCAGTGATTGACAATTGATTGGCGGTTGACATGAAAACTCCACATTAAAAACAAAAGGAAACAGCTGAACCACAACCTATTCAGGATGAGCTGGCTTTGCTTCTCATCTCTATTAAAGCATTCTCAAGCCACTATGCACTTAAGGGTTTGAACTCTAGTGCACAGAGACCTGCAGGTGTCAACGGTATCAGAGGAAATTGTGAACCGAAGCAATAAACACATCATTCGGCTTGAATCACAGCTGTGACTTTGTTGGACTACAGCCTGCACATTCGCAGATGTTATCACCCTTTAGATCTCCCTTTCAGATCACCGGAGGACTAAGCAAAGGATTTCATCCACATTAAAATTCCATTATTATAGCTAACAACATGCCAATCTCAACTCATAACATTCGTTGGTTCTCCACTTTGGAAGACTTGCAAATAAAAAAAAAATTTCCATAAAAAAATATATATTAATCATTCGCTTAAAACTTGTTCAACAAAATTTCTATTTGTTTTTTTTTCTTATTTTTTCGCCTTTTTTATTGAGAAAGTTAGTACACAACAAACAAATGCATGTCTATTACACGATCGTTATATTCGATAAGGAATACACTAGCGTATACCATATATTTTATTTTGTATGTACTATGTTGTTTGTTTGTTAAAGTTTATTTTCGTGTTTTCTTCATAATCATCTTCATCGTTAATATTTTAACAAAAAAAAAAAAAAAAAAAAAAAAAAAAAAACAAAACAAAAAAACAACTTAAGTATATTTAAAGAAAATAGTTGAAACATTTTACATACACAGATATTTATTTAGTTTTAGTACAATATAAATATTCATAAATATATATAATATAGTTTAAATGCAATTGCTTTATGCTTAGCCTAAGAGGGGATATACAATTTAATTTGTATATATTTATTTATATATATTATTATTCGTTTCTTTGTTGTTAATTTATTTAATTAATAACTGTGTTAGAGATTTACATGCGACTACCCAGCTTAGATGTTAGTTTTTGTTTTTGTTTTTTTTTTTTTGAAAATTTGTTCATATGATGTTGTAGGTATTGATGTTGATGTTGTTTTGTGGCATCACCATAGCCATTACCTTATTATTAACATCATCATTATGTGTTATGTGTATTTTAAAGAGTAATTTAATTATATCTAAACATTTTGCAACAATTGTTGAAAAATTCGTTTCTCCTGTTCTTCGGCTTTTTTTTTTTTTTTTATTTTTCTTATAAAAAAAATTAAATAAATACTTGTATCCTGTTGTTGTGTCTATTCTAGTATGTAGTACTAGTACTAGTTGGGGACTTTTTACCTTTTTTTTTTGCCAAAAAGTTTTTTATTTCAATTCAAATTTGTTGATTTAATTTTGTCTTATTTTCTAATTGTGAAACATTCTAAACGTATAGTAATAATAATAATAATTCTTCGTTAACATTTATTGTTTGCCTATTCGCCAGATCCGTTCGTTTAAAACGAATGTCTGATCTGCGTGAGTTTTAGTTTTAGGTTTTAGGGATTCGGGGCAATGACCTATCTTATATAGCCTGCCTCTGCCTGCTTGCCTTCCTATCTACAAGGGAGTTTCTGTTTCAGTTTCCGTTTCCAATTGCAGGGAATGCTGTAGTGTGATGTATGAACTATATTTTATGAGCAAAGCAAGATATGGAATCTAATCTGAAGGATAATAATAATAATATTCTGAATTCATTGTTAAAGCTTCAATTATGCACGTATGTTTCTGTCTGTCGGTCTGCCTGTTTGTATGTCTAGCGTCCAATCAAGCAATCACATTATTTGAACACATGGGAAGGAAGGGTGAAAGGAAGGAGGAGAAATCAATTGATAAAAATATTTCATAAAATGAAATAAAGGAGATGACGAATCAGTTTAGATAACTGCTAGAGAAGACATCAATGGCATCAATGGGAAGTGATGTCTTCTGATGTCTTCTCCTTTGTCCGAAATCATTTCATGGCATTGCTACATTTGCCTTCATATACATTTCTGGTTTACATATAATAAATATAGTTGTTGTATATACATCGCCTGGGTAGCTTGCACTAATAAGTAAGTAAGTAAGTATATAAAAAAGTATGAATGAATATGCATGTATATGTATATTTGTATGTATCTGTGATTAAATGCCATAAAGGAGATAAAGGAGATTAGAAAAGTCTATACTGCGTAGTTAGTGACTGCTTTTGTTTTTGCTTTTGCTTTGTTAAATATGTTTTTATATAATATATATATGTAGTATGTATGTTTATATGCATGTACGTATATAATATAATATGAATTTATATGGCTTAGAGAAAGTATGATGATTTTAAGCATGGACATAAGCAGAAGTAACTTGTTTTAAGAGGAAAAAAATAAACGAAAATACATTTATAGTATGTAGATTCTTTTTCTATAATGAATCAATGGAATCCCCAATGTACGTCCATGACAATAATATCATCATAAACATATAGGTATATATGTTTTGTAGATTAAGAGCAGTAGAAAGAATAGAATTATAGAAAATTGTTACTAACAATGACGATTTTAAAAATATTGTAATGTGACATGTTGTTATTGTTGTAGTTGTTGTTGTTGTGGTTGATGATGTTGGGGTATTCAATTGCAAAAGATCAGCAATTGCAGCGATATTAGACAATCGAATACCCTTGTTGTACTACCAGTGCATCATACGGAGTTGGTCCAAAATACGCTGTTTGAAGAATGTGCCTAGCATACCGAAAACAGTTGAGATAGCAGCAATGCCCATCATGACCTGCATGATGCAGTGTATACCAGACAAATCTTCTTCAGTTTGTTTGTGTCGATGACGAGCACGATGATTACGTCGGCTGCTGCTATCATGTTGCAGACGCTGTAATCTTTCCAAATCCTCATCGAAATGCGGTATTATCGCTAAATTAACAACTTCGGTCTTCGACAGAATTTCCTCATTGGCTATTGTATTAGCAACACTATTCTCAGTGAAGCCACCTTTTGTTGCCTCGTTGTGCTGTTGGGGCTGTTGCTGTTCTCGATTCCTTGTCCTCTCGTCGAGCATTGTGTTATCTCGACTGAAATCAAAGTCACGACTTTGCGCTCGTGATGATGTTGGATAATCGGCAAGATTGACTTTTGTCAGAAAATGCAATGTCGTTGTATCTGAGTGATCAAAGGCCCCATTTGGTACACCAGCCAGTGAATGAGGCAAGGCCTCAGTCGTTGTTGTTGTTTGCGTGTCTTTGACGCGAATTTGTTTGAATTGATTTTTTTTAATGCCAAGTACCTCTGATAAAGGTCGATTAATCATTGGTAAAACTGAATCTGTGGGACGTACAACAAATGATTTCTCTGTATTAACTAGTCCATCTCCTCCGTCTGTATCAAAATCACTTGGTTTTATGCTTTCCGACCCACCACCAAGTTCACTTTCAGTTTGTTCGTTGTTGTTTTTTGAACCAACATTGTCGTCTTCGTCGTTGTCAGAATAAGATGAGTCACCATCATCACTGTTACTGTCACTATCAAGACTACCATCATGGTCCTCGTCGTTATCTATTTTAAAATTGTCATTACCTATAGATGCTTTGTTTGTCTTATTATTGTCCGTTGCTTCCATATTTTTATTGTTGAACTTATGTGTTAAATTGCGTATGGGCTCGTACTTTGAGCTCTCGGAGTCGCCGCGATAAAGCAGTGCAACCTTGCCATCGGGTGTTAGGACTGGTGTAATTTTTGGATGAGATGAACCCAAACGATGACTACTCTCTGGATCGGGCGCCAGTGCATCAAAATCTGTGAATGTTGATGACTTTTTACCAGAATTTTCGGGTTTTTTCTCTTCGCCCGTTGGTGTCTGTTGATAAACAATGCCAACTTTGCCTAATGGCGTCGATATGATCTTAATTGCATCATTTGTGTTTTTGCGAAAATAATGATTCGTTGATTTTCTTTTGGAATTAAAGAATCCAGCACGGGGTTCAGCATTATCCTCATAACTTTGATCATCGATGTCATCACCACCGTCACCATCACCATCATCATCGTCCTCATCATCGTTAGCAAAATTGCCGCTGCTTTCTCGCAAGTCAACCTCGCCAACATTTGTGTTCTCAGTTAAGAGTTTCTTGCGAATATTATCAAGTTGACCTATCCGAAAACTCGTGTGCTCATCATTTCTAAACCTTTGCTTTGTAGAACCACCACTACCACTGCCCTCTTCATTCATAAAGTGTTCATCATTATTAGGTCGTGCTGTTCTTGGACGTTCAAGTGCAATGCGCTCATCATCTTCATCATAACCCATATCCTCCTCCTCTTCATCTGTTGGTTGTACTAAGCCCTTTGCCTCAGGTAATGACTCTGGCTCATCATCATCCTCATCATCATACAAACCATCGTCATCGTCTTCATCATCATCATCGTCATACAAATCAGAGCTTGGATTTAATTGCATACGCTCTGTGTCATCCGTTTCGTAATCTTGGTCTTGATCTTCCGTCTGATAATCAAGGCCTTCCCGAGCTATCTCTAACTGTTCATTACCCTGCCCATTAACTGGCCAACTTTCTCCGTTACTATTACTACTATCATCAGAATGTTTTTTCCTAGCTGCTCTTCTATTTTGCTCGTCACTAAACCTTGCTCTATCATCTCCGCCCGCTTCCCTATGACTAATATTAGTACTAATATTCTTATTACTTAAACTATCGCTATTGCTATCGATATTATAATTATTTAAATTTAAACTGGTGATATTTCTATGTGTTGTTCCTATGTGTACATCTAAGCTGCTATTGCTATTCAGCAATTGGGTAGTCGCATCTGTCAGTCAGTAGCATTTCTTAGTGCATCCGCACTTGCGCACGATATCTAGATTCTTAATATATTTACGATTGTTGCTACACACCATGCGTACCTATGAGAGAAAATATGTTTTTAATTGAAACACTTTGTGGCAATTATAATATAAGATGGGATGGGGTGGGATCACGTACCTTTCGTCGTCGAACTATTTTTGCAGCACAGCATTGATTGCCGCAACCACCAACGCATTTAGCATACTTCAAAGGTTGACGAGACCGACAATCATTCTCAGTGTAATACTCACGTACTTGTTCCTTACGGCAAGTGGAGGTGCCTATCAAAGAAACCAAATTTTAATTAATTCAATTTACAAAGTACCACAGGTTTTTTTCTTTTTTTCTTTAGTTAAGTAAAGTTAGTTAGAAGATAAAAAGAAAATAAAACAAAATGAGCATGCGACAGTGGTTAGTCTTAATGAATGGAATATGAGTTTATGTACCAGTGAATGCCGGAGGCTCGGTTGTGGTGGTGCCCTCACCTTGATCACAGTAGCGCCCTTTCTGTCCATGTTTACACTTGCATTGATAGCCATCTCGGGCATTAGAATTTGGAACACATCTACTGCCACGCCGACATTTATTATTTTCACATGGATCGATGATCTCCTATACAAATTTAATCCATAGCATGAGTTATGTCACATCTAAATCGATTAGCAAATTTCATCAATTCCAAATTAACTTACTTCTTTAATATGAGGCGTTTCATCCATAAAATCTTGCTCATCATCTTCGGTATTTTCACCTTCAAGCAAGGCACAACCTGGCGTAATCTTTTGTTGCCTCTGTGCATTACCAAAATCAACAAGTTTATGATTAATCCAGACCTCTTTCATGCAACCTTTAAAACTTGTCAGATTTCTGATTTGCCAATTTTTATAAGCTTGTTGGCCCGGTTCGGGTGGCAAACCACCTAAGAACATTGGCGTGGAAACTTTAAGAAAATCATTGGTGCCCTCATTGATGATCGATCTGGCGAGACCACGATCAACGCGCAACGTGAAATTCTTTTTTATGGCAAGCAATTCTACGGCATGATATTTGCCATCGGCAACCATCTCAAAACTGTACATTGTCGACACCGGATAGTTTCCGACATCATAGCTAACACGTATACGACCGTTAAATAACTCTACGGCTAAATGTGCATCTTGGCCATCATACATAAGGATACCATTCTGTTCGAGGCTACTGAAAACGATTGTGACATTTGCTTCTGGCTTTGTGCGTAGTGGTTCCATTTCCACAAATGAATTGTTATGAACAAAACTGATGCTGGTCAGATACTCACACCATTTGCCAGTGTAGCCGGGATGGCACTTACAGACATAGTCAGAGCCTGTTGGTGTCGGCTGGAAGCAGACCCCATGTTTGCATTCATGATTCTGGCAGGGTGACGTTTGTGGATACATCATCGAAATCATATTGTGTCCCTCACAATATTTTCCTGTAAAGTCTTCGGGACACATGCAGATATAGTCGTTAATGCCATCGACACAAGTTCCACCATTCTGACACATGTGATTCTGACAATCGTCAATATTATCAGTACAGTTGTTGCCATGGAAGCCGGCCGCACATTCACATGAATAGTGAGAGAAGTGGTCATGGCATTTAGCTCCATTCGCGCAAGGATTGAATTCGTCGCTACAGAAGTTGATTTTCGTGTCGCAATATTCACCAGTAAAGCCTGGTTGGCACTCACAACGGTATGATTCGACGCCATCAATGCAAGTGGCATTATTCTGACACTTAACTTCGCCAAGACAGTCGTCAATGTTTGTTTCGCAACGTGCGCCAGTATAGCCTGGTGCACACTGACAACTGAACCGTCCCTCTTCTAGTACAGTACAAGTGGCATTGTTACGACAGGGATTACCATAGCAAGCGTCAATCATAAATTCACAATGTTTGCCATGGTAGCCCGGCTGACAGAGACACTGGTATTCACGTTGTGGCTGGGGTATGCACTGGGCCTTGTTCTGGCATGGATGCTCGTAGCAAGCATTGCATTTAGCGAGTATTTCGTTGCTCACTTTGCCTTTACATACGAAACTCTGCGAAGGTGTCGACAAAATTAGTTTCTCTTTCATGGCCTCCGGTTCAGCACACCGAGCGATACCAGGCTCGACATAATCTAACTTTATCCAATCGGAGAACCATTTCAATGAGCAATCACAGTACAAAGGATTACTACCAAGTGCTCTAAAGTAGAATAGCAATAGAATGATTTGTTAATTTAATGAACAACATTTTACTCGATCTTCAACAAGCACAAGGACTTACATATGTGTCAATGATTTTAGATCTTCAAACGAACCCTCCGGTATCATCGATATACGATTACCATGTAGTGAGAGCACACGGAGATTGTTCAGGCCAGACAATGCATACCGCTGAAGGCACTGTAGTTTGTTGTAAGAAATTATTCTGCAAGAGATAGAACAGTAACGGTAAGTAGAAACATGCATGCCAATGATGATGATTACGGATGGATAATGCAAATGTGCATATGTATACCCATTGCATCGAGACTAATGCTTAACCACGAGTCACGACTTCAAAATGATAAATCATTTGTAATGATGAATTCGTGCCGAATACAAATTCTAGCTCAACGAATTCATTGAAATTGATTGGGTTGGGGTTATGGTTGTAGTTCGTTGTGACCAACACGATGGTCGAGTTGAGGCTTAACAAAACTTACGAAATCAGCAATTGCCGTAAAATTATGTCAATAATACCTAGTGTATTGACATTTTTTTTAGTTACCAAAAGTCTTTACGCATTCTTCATATTTAGTATGTTTGTTCAATTTGAAATAATAAAATAACCAAATTGAAAATTATAGAACATAATACACTTTAGTTATGGGATAATAGTTAGATGTAAACGGGTAGAGTCACCTACATATATATATCTCTGGGCAAAATGATACAATTTTGTTTTGGTGTTTAAAAACAAATATGTTAAACATAAAAATAAGGTCAAGATGAGGTGTTCCAAAGAAACGGTATCTATTAAGGTGCCTTCATGATTAACTATTTTACCATGGATGAATCACAAATTCACGTACCAAAGATCATTGGTAAATCAACTCTGTATGTATAAGATTGGTAGGTAGGTAGAATAAGTGGCTGTGTGTCCTACCCTTATTCTACTGGGTTCTCTCTAAGCCATACTAAAGCGTTCTTAAAGGTAATCAAAACTTCATCAGTTTATTGACCGCAATTCCAGTATCGCTAACAAGAGCGTCGATTCTACACGAAAATAACTTTCTATGAGACAGTGTCCTTTAGTGAGTTGTGTTTGTCATCCTTCCCACTTAACCTCAGTTGTAATCTCTGCTTCCATCGTGAGGTCTAGTGGTGCAGGAATTATTTCTTCTATCTTTAGTTTTCATAAAATCATATTTTAATCAGCCAAGTGTGAGTCGAACTCACACACTGAGGGGTTAACCCCCAAAACCCCCTGCGTACTCCCCTGTTGGTGGATATGGGACAGACATATTACAGTGCCAAAATTTCAAGTCGATATTACGAAAAATAAAAAAGTTGTTCTAATAATAACATTCATTTTGATCCTGGTTTGTATGGGGGTACTCCCTAGTTGTCCGATTCGGCTGATTCCGACAAATATACAGCGTGCAAAATCAACTCTCTAGTTCAAAAACTTAGGGACTACTTTGCATACATACAGACAGACAGACGGACCGACGGTCATGGCTAAATCAACTCGTCTCGTCGCACTGATCAAGAATATATTACTTTATCGGGTCTCCGATGTCGCCTTCTGTGTGTTACAAACTTCATGCGTGAAGAGTATAAAAATCAACTGACTCATCTGGAGTTATAAGTATATATATTGAATATTATTGGTTTTTAAAAATCATCGTTCAAAATTTAGCATCAGAATATTGTTCGGATCTATTGGTCATATAATCTCCATTCCAGAGAGTGATTCAATTTCGTGGCAACTGCAATCTTTACCAAAAGTTATTCGGCATCTATGGACGATTGTATTACATGAAGGAAAAAAGAAATTTACTTTCCTCAATTAATGTTAAATTAACAAATCAATTCAATTAGTTTTTCTATTCATTTCACTTGCAAAGTTAAGTTAAAAGAAACTATCCACTTTAAAAATCAAAATTTAAGTACTCATTTACTTCAAGATTGTCATAACTTAGAAAACACGATATTTTGCAAAACAAAGACAAGTAATTGATATAGTTGATACAAATTATATCCATCAGCTGAGTGAAAAATATTTTAGCATCGCGAAATCCAAGTTAATGTTTCTTGTATTTTTTTTTTGTTTCAACAAAAATTGTTCAACAAATAATGATTGATTTGTATACTTACAGTGTTGAAAGTTTCGTTAGATTGGCAAAAGTGTGATTAGACAGAATTGAAATTTGATTATTACTAAGATCCCTGCAAAACAAAATAAAAACGTTAAAATGTTAAATGCTTAAGTAATAGAACTTGACATGGCATAAGTTTAACTTACAATCTTGTTAAAGTTTTTAGATGGCGTATACGTTCCAAATGTATCTTAGTTATTTCATTGGACTCTAAATATAACTCTGACGTTTCCGCTGGTATACCGCGTGGTATTTCCTTTAGTTGATTACGCGAACAACGCACCACTGTACCGGTACATGTACAAGCCGGTGGGCAATAGCCATCGCCCAAGCAGCCTTCACTGTTCTCGGACGTGCATTTGAATTCGTTATGTGGTAGGTCCTTAATTTGCACGTCACGTACCTTCGATGGGGTTGCACAGCGTGCAGCCCCACCATTTAATGCACGTTTACGTAGCCAATCTGAGAACCAAGCCAGATGACAATTGCAATTGAAAGGATTCGATGCCAAGTTTCTGTAATGTGAATATATGTATGATATGTATATAACAAATTGTTTCAATTATTGTAACATAAACGGAGGACGAGAGGGTGAGAGGGTGAGGATGAGAAAGAGGCACATGGTAAAGCAGCAATGCTTTTGATCTTTATATTATTGTTACAAAGTTCGTAAATGAGAATTTGATTTGATTATGCGGCATTGCTATATAAAATAGTTTGGTTTGGTTTGGTTAGTTAGTGGCTAATTTGACATCTTTTGTGCCAATATTATTATTGTAGATATTAAGAACAACATCATCACCAGCACCATCAATAACAGAAACAAGAGTTGTATGAGTGAGTGGCATTACCAAAGCTATCACGTGTCCTAATGAGATTTATTTACTCTCGTACCTCAAAAATTGTATGTACAAGTAAATTTCATAAGCAAGTTTTCCTTTGACTAACCAGCAATCAGTTTTGAGTGAGGGAGTGGAGTGGAGATGAGTCTGTTTGTCTTCTCAGTCCATCGATCTTTTCTTTACTGGTTAAAGGTTGCCACACCACAACCAACCAACCCATCAGATACACTACTCGTAACATATAGTAAGATGATATATGTATGAATGCCGGTCGTTTGCTTGCTTGTTGAGAATTTTCTTTATTGAACTCAATTTTAATTAATTAAATCATCGAAACCAATGGAAGCCCAATGTGAGCATGCGTGTAACAGTGTGAGTACAGTGAATGTCTGTGGATGTTTGAGTTAAGTTCAGTTCAGTTGATTTGAGTTGTATTGAGTTGAGGGGATATCGGATAAGTAAGTAGTTTAAATTGGAACGCTTGTTCTTGGCTTGTAAGGTGCTCTTATCGCAGCATGTGCCCCCACACTCTCTATACGAGTGCACACAGTCACATACACAGAGAAAGATGCCCATTTGCGCCGTAAATTGGAGTTCAATTGAGTTATGTACCATAGAGTGTGGGGCATCTCTTGATGTATCTGATTTATAATAGAAGCAGCAAAATCACAAGGCAAGTAAAATATGGGAAGAAATAAGAGAATAAACAGAAGCAGAACCATCAATTCAGTTCAACTGAAGAACAATAAAACCCATTAACCCCATTTTTTTTTTACATATGATTGAAGTATCAGCCAACTTATACTTATACTACTAAGAATCTTCAACGCAATTTACTTAATTAATAAATTTACAAAACAAAAAATAAAATACGAAATTTAAAGATTCAAAATACAATAACAAGAAGATTTTTTTTTTTTTTTGTTATTTGCCAGAGAAGACAATCATCTAAAAATAGTATCTTGCTGCTGGAAGCTATCGTTTAGCGAAAGTTCATTGCAATTGAATTGAATTAAGATTGTTTATAACATTTTTCAATACTTACAAAGATGTCAACGATGAAAGATAGTCAAATGATCCAGGCATAACACAAGAAATTTGGTTATCATAGAGATTTCTAAAACAGAATAAAGAGAGAGAGATGCAGTTAAATTTGTTTTAATCCAAATTCCTCAAAGCAAGTTTATTGCTTTCGCTGTCGGTCTCTTACAATGTCTTCAATTGATGCAATCCTAAAAACATTTTATTTGAGACTTCTTTTATTTTGTTTTCGGCTAATTGCAGATCCAAGATATGTGAGGCACCCTCAAAGGCATTTGGTTCAATGCCTGTGATTTGATTGCGTTTCAGATCGAGCTTGACCAGATGTGGTAAACGACCGAATAGACCATCGGATTTGATGCGACCCAGTTCATTATCATTCAACAAACTATATGGGATAAGGAACAAAAAAAGGATCACAAGAGATAAATAAGTTATTCATTCACTAAAACTTACAGTTCGGTTGTGTGCAATGGTATGTCACGTGGTATCTCTTTAAGGCCACGACCGGAACAATCAACTGTTGTACCATCACAATGACACAAGGCAGGACATTCAGTGTCCATACGACATTCACTTGACAACTTCATGCGCATTTCATCCCAGGAACCTGCCGCAACAAAGGATAAAATGTAAATATTTTTCAAAAGAACGAACTTTTTCAAATACACGTATGTACTACTCTATTGTAAGTGATATTAAAGAAAAGAATGCTTGACTGCATGGAAACAAAAAGCAAAAAACTTACATTTGAATTTCTCTTCACGTAAGGATTCAATGCGTCGTCGATGCATACGCTTGGGTGATTCACAGCGCGCGCCACTTGTCTCTATGGGATTCTTGTGCAGATAGTCAGCCAACCAACGTAGATTGCAGTCACAAATGAAAGGATTTTTTGCCAAATGCCTGCAAAACGAAGAAGATATCAAGATATAAGATTTAAAATACTTTCAATACGCAACAAACACAACCACACAGATTTATGTTGCCTGTTTTGAGTAAATTTCTTCAATGGATGTTGCTTCTTAAAATATCACTTGAGAAGTGACACTATACTAACGCCTCAGTCTCAAGATACTACATAATAGAAAATAAAGCTTCTGAGCGACGCCAGCCAACACCACAAAATAAACTAATTCTCTCGACTCTCGTCAAGAGATTTATGACTGTCAGCCAGAAAGAAGTCCAGGTCCACACTAATCATTCCTCATCATGGATACTATGACTGCCATCTTGAAGTACCTTATTTTTGTTTGTGGTGACATCTTTGAAAGTTCATTTACGGTTCATGACGCATTTATTATTAAGATTTTGTTTTCAAAAAATATCTGAGTAGACCAAAACAAAAAGCAATGAATTCCTAGAGATCCCAGTGTACATATTGTTTGTGTCTTGATGTGCCTACCACAATATCTTTTTTCAATAACAATAAAAGCAACTGCGGCAGTGGCAGTAGCAATAGTAGCAAGAACAGCAACTAAACGCACTTCAGAGGATTAACATCAACCAAGTGCTTTGCTCCTCGAGGCGGGCATTGTTCACACGCCATTCGTTCCTTCGTTGAAGCTCGTTTTTTTTTTTTTATTTTTTTTTTTACATAAATGTTCCACTTATAGAGGGACACAACAGTCAGCCAGTCAGTCAGTCAGATAGTCAGTTAGTTGCATTTACATTTGAAATACAAATACATAGACATACAAATATAGTAACAAGTTGCAGCACTTACAATGTCTGAATGCTCTTCATGGCATCGAAAGTTCCATTAGCTAACGATTGAATGTTGTTGTCGTAAAGCGAGAGTAGACTGAGACTATGCAGGTCGCGAAAGGCATCTTTGCGTATGCATGATATTTCGTTGGCATTCAGTAGAAGCAATTGTAATGAGTTGAGTCCTTTGAATACGCCCGAGGGTAAATCCTTTATTTTATTGCCATAGAGCACACTGAAAAGCACAGAAAAGAAAAATGAATAATAAAGAAAAGAAGAACAAGCCGCGAAAGAGTTGAATTCAGTTTGAGTTGTGTTGTGTTGAATTAAGTTGAGGAAAGCATGTCAAGGGAGTAAAAAATATAAATAATACGAGTAGAAGAACAAAAACAATAAATAAAAAAATATCTAGAATTCTTTTATTATACAATATACACACAAACATACAGAGATATGTACGTACATATACTTGTATAATATTTTAAAGCGTAGAAGCGTAGGTATACGTAGTATGTGCTCGTTTGCGGGAGTTCAAGCAGGCTGTCTTCTGTCACAAGTACTTAACAACAGGAGTGGCAGCATCGCCAGAAACGGCACAGGCAGTGTAAACAACATTTGGCTTGGGTGCTTGTCTGTTCCTTAATACAAGCAATTGCCAATCGCAGTAAATGGTGCATGCATTCCCAGCAACAGCTTTTAGTAGAAGAACCGGTTTTTGCGTTTCCACCATACATTCTGAAGCCAACATAAGGCCAACATGTTCCCAATGAATGCATTGGCGCATACACACAATACTAGTACATAGATACAAAGTATCTTTTACATAGGAGATAGCGGTAGGAGCAAGCAAGAACTGCTGATGCTCAAGTTCACACTTGTGGCCACTTTGCGTGTTGCATAAAGCGCTTCAAGTAAGATGATATCTTAGAACGATTAACGAAGGCCGATTAACACAACAATGCGTCCTTTGATAACGTACATAGACATTGTCACAGTCACTGCCATCCCCATCCTTTCAATTGAATGAAATTCAAGGAATAGATGATGCACTTCATTGGATGCTCCTCTTTGTTCGTCAAGAAGCAATCTCTTTTTACATGTATGTACTCGTATGTATGTAGGTACAATACATTTAAACTCCTACTTATGTACACATACTCTAAATGTATGCATGTGTAACTCGAAACTTATGCTTTAGTTTAGCTTGGAGCTCATTTTGTGTACGCAACTTGTTGCATGCAGTTGGTTTTATTTATTTTTTTTTTTTTTTTTTTTACTTACAGTGTGGTTAGTGACTTCAGTCCACTTAGGGCATCATGTGCTACACGTGAAATGTTGTTATTCGACAGATCAATTCGTCGCAAACGTCGAAAATTCGAAAATGATTTTGGTGGCAATTCGGTGATGAAATTTTGCTCTAAACGACTGCAGAAAAAAAAGAGAAAATTTAAGAATTACAAGACGTTTCGACGATGATTTAGTTATAATGTTACATTGTTTTTGGATCGAAGACCACTTACAGTTCTGTTGTATCTTCTGGCAATGTTAAAGGCACGCTTGTCAGGCTCTTCTCGCGGCAATCGACAATGCCTTCGGCACAACGACATGGATGTGGACAACTGTTTTCAAGACCACATTCCATCGGTGCATGTTCGGTGAGACCTGTAAATTAAGACCATTGACAAATTAATATACATATATAAAATAAACAACAGAAAAACAGCTTCCTTAATTCCATTCATAAACTATGTGTAGACTCGTTTTCCGTAAGCATCTACCTAGCCTCTATTCTTTCCGTTTGTCCGCCTATACTTCAAATTGGTCTATTTTTTGGAAATACCAATCTGAAACTACAGATGACCTTCTCTTTTTATATTCAAATCAATGGTCGGCGCCGCTATGATCAGATCGTTAACGTATGATAAGACATTGTATCCAAGATGGTACCTTGGTTTATACTAATGGAACCTGCCTTTCCTGCAAAGGTTATACTATAATTTCATACAAAAGTTTGAGAGACCGCGGAAACTTTAGTTTTTCTTGCTTTACTATTTATAAATCAAGAAACAACCATGTTGCTGTTCTTGTTGATGTTTACCCTCAAAGTCAAGTTACAAAGTTGCAAACTCACAAAAACAATCGATAACCGATCGATAAAAAAAAAATTAAAACTTCAAACAAATCATTGCTGTTGTTTTTTATTATTAAATCGTTGTTGTTGTCTGCACATTTTCTGCCTTAATGCACATCATACAAAATAACAATGGCAAGAAATACCTCCATAGCTCTACACTTTCAATACACTTTCAAGATATTAAAAAAAGTCTTTAAATATACATCAAAATCTTGAGCGCTAATCGGAACGGTAAATAAGATTAAAAAAAATGTTTAAAAAAAAAAAATAAATGAAAAATTGAAAAAGGGAAAGGGGTTTCATTATGAATAAGTAATCGGATAAGATGATGAGTGGATGAATAATGCTTAAGTGATGCATACAAGAAAGAAATATCATGAGTACAGTAAAGAAGAGTAGAGTAAAACTTCTTATATGACTATGCCTGACTATTACATACATATATATAACTCAACTAACTGAGTCCCTTTTTGATGGCAGTAGTATTCAAGACACAATTATGTAATTATATTTTTATTTTATTAAGTATAACAGTTGAGTCATTGTCAGCGTTTATTATCATCATTACAAGTTGCAAATCAAGCCAAATCATTTTTATAATATTTTAGTTGATTGTTTTTTTTTTTTTTCACAATATCGCTACTGGTGGGTATTTGTATATTTTCGGTTAATATTTCTTAATGCATTCTGGTAACTCTACTAGCCATAAATAATGAAGCATTAAGACAAACACAAATATCAGTCATTCCGCTAGATAAGCGCAATTCAAACACTAATGCCAATGCATGCATACCTGAACATTTGAACTCTTGATCGTGCAGGTCTGCCACGTTTTGGCCCTTTAGCTGAGATGGCGACTGGCAACGTGTATATGGAGCCAAACGAGGTGCACTGCGTAGGAAGCGCGATAGCCAGGACAAATGGCAATCGCAAGAGAAAGGGTTGTCCGATAATCTCAAAGCCCGTAAACGACCCAAACCGCTAAAGGCGTTGTGGGGTAATGTTGTTAAATTGTTGTTGTTGAGTGTACTAAGAAGGGAGTGGAGAGGAGAGAAGAGAAGAAAATAAGAAGTGTGCAAAAATTTACATTAAAAATAACAATAATATTTGTAAATTCATTTCAGTTTTCTATTTTATTTCGATTCATGTAAATATATGTATGTGTAACACTTACAGTATTTCAAGATCAACGAGACCCTTAAAGGCATGTTCATCCATGCATGTCACTTGGTTATTGTCCATTTGTAGACTTCGAAGAGACTGGGCGCCCTTAAAGACACGTCGACCGACTGTCGTAATCGCATTCTGTGAGATGTCCCTATGGAAAAGTAACGAAAACTATTAGTTCTTCATTCATGACATACAAGTCAGTGAGTGGTCAGCAGACCGTCTACATATAACAACATACTACTCACTACTAAGTATTCAAACTACTACAATGGAATAAACTACTTACAATCGCAAAAGATTCGCTGAACTTGTCACAAAGTTTTCAGGAATTGCCTTTAGTCGATTGTTGTTAAGACGTCTGTAGAAGTAGAAAGAAATGTTGCGTGCAGATGCAGATGCAGATTATCCAAAATAACGTAATAATATCCGAAAAAAAAATAATTTAAAAAAAAAAAACGGAAAAACAAAGAAGTAAAATAGTCCAATAAAAAAAGAAATATATGATGGTTTTTAATAAAATATAAATCAATGGATTATGTGCATTTGCAATAATATTGGCTCAAAGCTAATGTTAAACC
This sequence comes from Amiota mariae, assembly GCA_035041805.1. Taxonomy (NCBI): domain Eukaryota; kingdom Metazoa; phylum Arthropoda; class Insecta; order Diptera; family Drosophilidae; genus Amiota; species Amiota mariae. The sequence goes on from JAWNKV010000287.1 coordinate 2,276,374, forward strand.
AAATGTTGTAATTGAATCCAAAATTGTTAACATGCATTGCTCGATCAATCTGATTATGTAACAGAAGAAGTAATAGAATAGTATTGGGTCTTTAACTTACAGTCTTTCCAATGACACAAGATCCTGAAAAGCACCCTTTTCGATTGTATGTATTTGATTATCTGTCAATTGTCTATAATGAAAGAAAATAAGAAAATATGGCCATAATGTTATTAAATCGAAATTCCATGTAAGAGATACTTACAATATTCTCAATTTTGTTAAACGTTGAAAGTCCGACTCAAAAATAACCGATATATTATTGCCTTGGAGATCACTGAAATCATAGAAAGAAAAGTTTAAAATTTTATAATCTTGAAATACTAAAACTATACAGTTAAAACCTCATCAGCTTTCTTGATATATTTATGGACAATTGTAAGGTATTATTATTAAATTTAAAATATTGTGCAGCACGAGTATTTGTTCAGATTGAATTGAGTTTGAACGCTATTATTATTAACCGCTTCAATACACGTATTTTGGCTAAAAAATGTTCTAAAAATATGGTATAGAATCATAGTTATATATAGTTTACCCTGACCACTAAAAATTCGTACACCTACAAATCACAAATCCAATTTTCAAACTCTTTTAAACAATTATTGGAAAAAATAAACTAAATAAAATTTATGCTTGTTACAAACGTTGTGAAATCTTCTTTTATAAAAATATTTTACAAAATTTATTTAGCATGTATTTTATTTTTTATAGTTTTTTTTGTGTAGCAACTTATAAATATGAAATGAAACCAAACAGAAATTACTTTACACAAAATGGGCAATATGTCAAAACAACGATTTTCGACATAAGCTACTATGACTTGTTGACACAGATATATATATGATTTCCTTTATCTCCTGCTGGAGCATAGGGCGTCTTCAGTTGCTATCATCCATCGGACTCGATTTTGGGCTAACTTTCTCAACTCGTTCCAGCTTAAACCCAGGGATTGCATTTCGGCTTCTGTGGATCTTCTCCAGGTGGTACGAGGTCTTCCCACCTTGCGACCTGCTTGCTGAAAAGGATTCCAGCGCATTGCTTGCTTGGCTATGTCGCTGTCATTTTTGCGGAGTGTGTGGCCAAATCCACTTCCATTTTCTTCTTCTTAATTCGGTCGCAATATAAATTTGCCTAGTTCTGGCGAGCACATCCTCGTTAGAGATGATGTGCGGCCAAAAAATGCATAGAATACGTCTTAGGCAGCGGTTAACAAAGGTTTGCAATCGCTTAGTGAGTGCAACCGTTACTTTCCACGTATTGCAAACGTAAAAGAGAACAGCTTTCACGTTAGAGTTGAAGACACGTATTTTGGTGTGAACGCTGATGATCTTGCTTTGCCATATGGGGGCGAGAACGCCGTAAGCAGCTTTAGCCTTGTTAATTCGATTTTCCACATCCAAAACGGCACCACCATCTACCGTGACCATGCTGCCGAGATAGCAGAACTTATCGACCACTTCGAACTGTTGTCCATCATTTGTAACACACGGTAGGATGTCGTCACGTAGGCTCAATACTTGCGATTTAGCACCGTTGATTTTGAGTCCAGCTGGTTTAGAATACTTACATAACGACTGTGCCATTACCATAAGGTCGGTGATGGTTCCCGACAACAAGCAACGGAGGTCGGCTTTGAAGGAGTCATTGATGACATCCCCGATGACAATAAGGAACACAATAAGGGTGACAATATACATTCTTGCCTGACAGTAGACAACCATTTATTTCATTTCTTGCAAAACTCATTGTCTCCGATAACCTCACCAAGCAACATTTTGAAACAATTTTTAAAAAGAGAAGGAGTGGAACTTTTATGAAGGAGGATAATGAAGTTGCCAGAGATCATTGATCATTACGGACACATATTAAATATACGCTCCTGAAAATCACTTATAAAAAGCGATATTACTTCTGTGCTAACCCAATCAAAAGTGTTTGGTTTTTAGGTCAAGAACTTGTAACACAGCCCTCGCAACATACTAAATACCCAAACATCTTACAGACATAATAATGAAAGGAACATAGGAAAAGCAGACACGGCAGCAAAACACGACAAAGTTTAAACAAATCATTCGTCTGATAACGTAAATATGATGTTTAATCGTTTTACAAACATACAACGGCGCATGTGCAACGCATTTTTTCTTCATTCTTTCTTTCCATTTTTTATCTCAAGCAGGCGATATATAGATAATTTTTTTACCTAGACCTGTATATCTACAACGATGGAAGTTGTCATAACAATGAGTTTTTAAAAATAAGAAACCAAAAAATATTCAAAGATGAAATGAAACAACGAATGAATATGAAAAAAAAAGATGGAAGAATGCAGAGGGAAGAGAAAAGTGGAACTAGAAATAACCAGGTCCCGACTGCCAACAGACAAATGCGCATGCTCAAAACAAATTTCAGCGAGATCAACAAAAGTCAGCTGCTATTGCTGTTGTTTTCCATGTTACCTCAGCAGATACCTTGTATCTGTAATTTAGCTGCTGCTGCTGGTGTATCTAACCACTCACAGACAGCGAGATCAACAACATATACGAAGGCAGTGGTAGCAGCAGCAGCAGGTAACGTGAGCCTAAAGCAAAAGAGGAAAGACCTTCGTTGGACAGACATCATGGCAATAAAGAATACAAATTCCTCTCCGTTCAAGTCTTAATGACTCTCTACGAGGGCTCGAAACTGTTAGTGGATGCTGCTGGTTATGTTGTCGTTGTTGTTGCGTTTCAAGATTGAATTTTTTAATGAGCTTAGTATCTCAGACTTTTGTCTCTGCCTTTGCTTTGACGTTCATATACAGTATTCACACTAGTAGTATGCGTGTGTGTACAAATATATGTGGGTATGGGAGAATCTAAGATTACAATCATAATTTTGATGATCCAAAACACCAAAAACAACAACACCAAACACCTAGATAGATGGTGATGACAAAAACAACAACAATTTAAAATACATATAACTAAAAAAAAACAAAAACAAAGAAAAAAAAATTTATATAGAGAGATTTCAAACAAAAGTTTAATTGCTGTTAAGCTAAAAATCGTTTTAATCACGTCAACATTTTTCAAATTACAACAACAATGCCCTTATACAATAACTTCAGACTTGCTTGATGACTTGATTACTTCGCGTACCGTGGTACCACAATCGCTCTAAAGGTGATGTATTCCTATTTAAGCCACCATAAAATATCACAAGATTCCATATATGTAGAAAGGTTAATCCCCCTCGCTGGATTGCCACATTGTCGTGGTAACGGTATGTAGGATCCTGATAGCGATGCCGGTGGTAGCCTTACCTGTGGGGAGCGTCTTCCATGCCTGGAAAATCGAAGAGTCATCCAAACCAGGCACCACAATGGATCTAGAGAAGCAACCGCCTATTCTCCTTTATCTAGTCTAGAACTTACAAGATTATTAAGGCACAACAACGAAAACTCCTTCCCTATTATAACAAACTTATGACAACATCGTGGTCGTAATATATATATTACTTTTTGGATCGTTAAAATTTTGATAATACTCAGGGGAAGGATGCCTTAGTTGGCCTTAGTTACGTTTTTGGCTTATAACTTTCATTAGAACGGAAATATTATGTATTACATATTATTGTTGTATATCGTTGGAAAGAGCGTGAATAAAGAACAATTAGGCAATACATAACAAATCGAATGGATAGAAAATAAAAAGTTTATGTAGATTAAAAACAAGAAAACAAAAAAGTTTCCATACTTGGGCCATCCTTTAAATATTCAAATATTTACTTAATAAACAAAATTTAAAGGAATAAAAAGGCAATTTTATTTATTTTCGTCACTGTTTTTATTGATTTTAACATAATCTGATTGTGCGAAAAATATTTGCCACATTCAAAATTCGAACATATCGCGATTTACTATTATTACATACGTACAAAAAATCCAATGGAAATGCTTCTCAGGCAATGAAATTTCACGAAATCTATATCGTCAAAATAGTTTTTATTCATCAAACTTTGCTGACCCAACTATGGCACTATTGAAAATCCGGCATAAATACACGTCATATCAATCGATATTAATTTCGATATTAACTTTCTACCTTATTTAGAGTAATGAGTAGTGATGATAAAAAACATTATGTAATTAATTGATTGAAGAAGACGAATAATCAGTTAATTCTTTAGAAATACGGTTAAAATTAACCGAAAATACCCTTTCGATTAACCGAAAATTAACTGGGGGACCTTTTTAGCCTCATCACTTTCTTAAAAAAGTACATAACACATTTATTATATCTGAAGTCATTGAATAACAAATAATAGGAAACATAAATTTTGTTTCGCGAAATTTTTGACACTGTAACGTTTGGTTATGTAAATACTCTGTGATTTTAATACTCGTATAAAAAGTACTATAGTACGATGCAGATTAATCGGAACGACCAATGTACTGAAAAAGAGGAGACAGCAGAGCATTTACTACTCCGTTATCTGGTAACCAGTGCTTGGAACCAACCAAATGAAAATGCAGATTTACCAGCAAAGAAAATCTTGGAATTCCGGTTCAATACCAGAATATCGGAGGAACTGTTATGAAGGAGTTATCAAAATAGGCCCCAGTATCGATTAAATCCCGCTCTTCCCTTAATCTACTGTGCAAAACGAAAGCAACAAACTTAGTCACATCAAAATTTCAGTTACAATTTTTTGTTTTTAGGGTTCCGTGCCCATAGGGAACTAACGGGACCCTATTACTAAGCTTTCGCCGTCCGTCCGACTCCAGCTCTATCTCATAAATCGTAATAGGTATAGAGTTGAAATTTTCTCAGAGTGCGTAATTCACTTGTGTGTAGAACGACAAATACTTAAAATATACATTTTTAGAAGCATTGTTCTTTAATTTTTTTGAGCTGTTAATTGTAGTATAAAAGTATACTACATACTACTATAGGCTATTAAATATAAACATAATTTTATATTTTAAGCAAAAAATCTTGTACGATGGTACGGAACCCTCCGTGTGCGAGTTCGATTCACACTTGGCTGATTTTTTAAACAGATTTAGAAAAATCAAAATAGATCCCTTTTTATATTAAGAAGTTCCATTCTTCTTCAACTACTTTCATGTTTTCTTGACGTCTGTTGGATTCATACAACCAGCGCCAGTCCTTGGGTGGAGCGGTTGCTCTATGCGCCAGCCAAATTCGAAAAACAATTTCAATTTGCAAAACTGAGTTAAAAGCGCCTAAGTACAATTTCACTTGAAGTGAAAGTGTCGACCAAAGGGCGCTGAAAAACAACCTCGCTCTACCCTGATCAAGCGCTAGGGACGGCGTTGCATACAACATCCATGAAAATTTTTAAAAAAGCAAAAATTCTTTAGAACCGTGAAAGAACTGTCCTGGCTATATACATATTTCATAGTCTTTCCTAGTATGTGTTTTATAGTAAATATCGCTGATGCGTGCAAAACAAAAGCAACAAATCGGTAATTTGAAAGAACTTTTGGTTTTTCGAATGGGAATATAATATTTGGCTATTAAAATTATTTAACCCTAAACGAACTGCACTCTCATAAACATACAATTTAAGAGAACTGTCCACAATCTTAGGAGTAAGTACTTAGTATTTTCAGGTATATTTCGCAAATAGTTTCGTAAGATTACCTAAAGAACAATGGAGTTCAAGTTCTTGATTAGACTGACTACCCAATCACCTGATATAAATTTCATGGAAATCTCTTTCTTTACAAGGAAAATCTGTTCCAAGCTATGAAAACAGAATTACTTCAAACAGTATTTATAATTTCAAGAAACCTACGCAGATATAAAACTGTTCTAAGAAGTAGGGATTCAAATATCTACTAAATTACAATTACAGTCGGACTTCTCTATAGTGAACTTCTAGTGATTTTGATCTCCTTAAAATGAATTTCCATACCGTTTTTGTTTTTAACTAAAATTACTGATTATTTTAAATAATGAAGTTTCTATATAATGATGTGATTTTTTGATCCCGTGCGAATTCACTGTATTATAGTTTTGTTTTCCACGCATCATATGGAAATGATCAACGTGACGAGAAGAATTATTTAACCATTTCTATACAAAAGTCATTTAGTTAGTTTGCTATCCTCATTCCTCATATTATCATAATAGTTTTCGATTATTACAATCTGAAATTTGGTACCGACAAGTTATATTGTCTTCGATAACTGGAAGAGGATGGTATTCAAAATACAACAAAAGATTCACTTTAAAGCAGCACATAGTCTACATATATTTTTACTATTTACGCAGTTAATTGTATTATAAGTTTGTCATGGGGTTTGTAATATACAGAAGGAGACATCAGAGACCCCAGATAGAGAGCACAAACAAAGCTTTCTTTTCACCATACGCAACACATTTGGAGGAATCAGCCAAATCGGACCATCAGGAAATTCAATTTCATCTTCTTATTAGAAAAACTTCTTTTTTTTTTTTTGTATTATCTGACCAATATCATCCAACTAATATGAAAAATTTCAAGACCGTCCGAGGGTCTAGCAGGGGTACCTCCCATACAAAACATTAACTTAGAGCACTAATCAGAAGATATAAAAGGTGCGTGAAGAGTATTACAACTTTGGCATAGCCAAAGTTAATCTTCTCTTTACTTGTTTTAAATTAAAAATACATATCTCAATATATTGTATGTATTGTAGGTACAAACATTGGGGTGTGTAGATATGTGTGCTTCTCTGATGTAAATACTCGTACAAATTATATAATTATTTTATAAAATAATAAACATGTATTTTCTGATTACGCCACTCCTGTCATCTTACGATAAAACATTGAAATAATAACGCATTTTTGCTCATTAATTCATTAAAAATTCCTTTGCTTACTTCCTTTTTGGCTTTTCTTCGGCATTTGAAGTTGCCAATTAGGTTCGCAGTTGGCTTTGATGTTGATGTTGATGAAGACTGATGTTGTTATTGTTAGATTCTTGTTGCCGTCAAAGAGGCGCCTGAACATTGGATAAATTCAACTCAACTGCCAATTTACCAACACGGGACAAGTATGTGGTAGTGGGGGTGTTGTATAAAAAAAAATGATGACAATTGAATTTTCACTAATTAAACGGTTGTTATGGCAACACATTCATACATAAATGGCAACGAATGAAATGTTGCCATCGCTCCAGGAATGCATAGTCCTACCATGTTGAAATATGTACAAGTTTTTATTGTTCAATTTAAATCTGCCCATGCCCATGCGCATCAAGCCAAGAGAAAGTATAAATGTACGACGATTTGACAGAACTTTTCCATTTTAAATTCTATATTTTATATATTCGTCCCCGAGTTATTCACTACTAACTGAACACAAACTGATTAAGTGACTCAATGACTGACTGTCGACTGCCTACTATTCTGAGTTGGTGTTGTTGTTGGTTTCTGTTATTAATTTATGTTAAAACATGCACAGATACTGTTGCTGCTGGTGCCGCTTTGAGTCCGTCCAAGACCGAACAGAACCAACAGCATTTTGCATACTGATGCTAATTGCTGACACTAATGGCGGCAACCATGTCGAGGCAAAATGGAGCCCAGTCAGTAAGTGCTCTTCTGACAATTGCAAAAGTGAATGATATAATGTCTCCCTCTCTTTCTCTCGTTCTGTCTCTCACTTTGTAAAATATTTAATACGTTCCTATTGCGATAATCAAAACATAAACTTTATTACGATTTATGATGCTGAACTTGCAAATAATTCAGATTCAAATGTAAAAAGTGGGAAATCAGCTCCCTTATGACTATAACTTCTTCCCCCATAATCGTTACAATTGTTTTGTATTGAGAGCGTGTGCTCAAATACATAAGTACATACATATGTGTTTGAGACAGTATCTCCACAGGTTTGGGCACGCTGCGGATCCGTTCTGTGGTCTGTGCAGAGATGTCGTGGAGGATCCGGAGCATCTTCTTCAGTGCCCCCGTTTCGAAGCGGAGCGACGAAGAGTGTATGCGCGCCTTGGATCTCCTTGCAGCTCACATGAGATTGTAAGTCGCATGGAAACATCGGTGGATGACTGGGCATACTTCTTTTCTGAAATTGCCAACATTATGAGGGGTGCTCGAATGTACGAGCGAACAATGGCGCCTGCTTAAATTTTTAAGCTTATTGTCCCTCCCTACGAAGGAATGCTTCGCCGGTGCTGTAGGGATTGAAAGGGGCTTGAGGCGATAGGGGGTTTTTTAGTCGGTAGGCTAATGAAACCGACATAACTTGTGGCACGGGTCATAGGTATCTTTGGAAGATTTTTACCTCCTTGTTTCGCACAACAAAAAAAAAATACATATGTGTTTATAAATATATTTATGTTGACAAGTATTTGGTCAAAAAAGTAATACTTACAGTCTTTCGACGTCAGCAGATATTTTCCTGGGCACTTGGGTTAACCCTCTATGTGAACAATCGACTGTTAGTCCATTACACGAACAAACGCGCGGGCAACGAGCTTCACTTATCACACCCACACTGCCACCAGGTATATGTATGCCTACAGAGCCACTACCAACAGAATAAGGCTCAGCTGCAACCTGACGGAACACTAGTCCGCCGCTGTCATTCAACAGTGTCCAAGTACAGATCAAAATTAGAGTCCAGGTAGGCCAAGAAGTTGTCCTTGTTAACGTGCCACCTTTACATCGTATTGGGGGTTGAAAGTGCGCCATTGTGGCACATCAAAGCAATGTGCCAAGTTATATTGAATCCACCCAGAACGTTTACGTTGAAAATTAAACAAAAATCAATGCACACGCAGCGAAGCTGGTTACTTTACAAACACAATAATCACTAAACTAATAAGTAAATATATTGTCACAGGAAGATGACAAATATTTGGTAAGGACTAAGTGATCGCCTGCAATAATGCTAGTTAAAAATCACTGACTGACACTTTTTCATTTTAGCATTAATAGCAGCGGCCCCACTTCACTTCAATTTCAACCCGATGCACGATTAATTGATTTCGATTACACGATGTTCGACGTTATTCGCGTTTTCGTAAACACAGATGCACACACGAATTGTTTGTTAAAGGTGGTTCATTCACTATTCACTAAATAATGAAACGAACGCAGCAGCTGCTGCTGATCAAAATTCGTTCTCTTCTCTCGTCGTTTATCCGTCAACTCGCGTTGCAACCGATACACTTACGCACTTTACTCCTAATAACGACAAAACTCAATCGACATAGCGATAGCGATACGAGTACGACGAGTAAGTTGAATGTAGCAACTGAAGACGAGAGTTTTAGAGTTTGAGAGAGATAGAGAGTTTGTTGATACAAGTGAGAGTGCACAGTGCACAGAAAGAGAATTATATAGAAGTGAGACGAAGGAAACAAAGATACTACGTCCAATTTTACACAGAAAGTAGTAGGTAGCGGAAATAATGCTACTCTTTTATCTCTTTAACATTCTATTGTTCCCCGAGTTTTGTCCGTTGCAGCACTTGCTTGTTGTCAGCATATTTGAAGTATAGATTTTCGGTCAGTTCATCTGTAAGCATAAGAGAAAAACGAACGATAGTTAATAATTAAATATAAAGATACAAATATTAACATAATTAATTAAATAACAACCCATTATCAACTACTTTAATACTACTACTACTACGTAAATGCAGAGTGGTCGTCGCCAAAAACTGTTTTTCCAATCTTAATTTGCAAACTGATAAGTCAAGTAGTATCTGTCTCTCAGTTTGTCTGACTGTTGTTCATATATCGATCACGTCTGTCATCATTAAGCATGATTTAATCGTTAACATTAATTGTTTTAATGAACATTTGGATATGTTGTTCATGCATACATATGATATACAAGTATCTGGCATTTGAATTGACTGAGTAAATGGCACTTGACATCGTTAATCAGAGCGTTGTCAAATTTACTTAACTGACTGGCAATCACAGTGATTTCATAAAGCATTTCGAACACCAATCATGATACAATTTATTGAGAAAACATCATACTACTAGATACATACAAACATACGAATACAATTATTATCATCGCCATTATCATCATCTACAACATCATGTTTGTAAGCATCAAAGACATTCTTATAATGAAAAATTTATCATTTCCTTAGGCATAAATAAAATATTTCTATAACAAAAGCTTCTTTACCCAAGTTACTGCCTGCCTGCCTTTCTCACATTCTATACTCATTCAAACACATCCACCCAATCCACAACCCACATTGTTCAGTGAACGAATGATGATGAAAAGATGTAATCACTGCATTGTCACTAGAAATATGTTTGAATGTTTGAAAAAGTAGCTAAGTGGGGGTGGATGAATGTATGATATGTATGTACATGTATGTACATACATATGTATGTAATCAAAGAAGTATGTTATATCAATGAAATTCTATATGTCACTTTGATTGCAGAAAGTAAAAAAGAGAAAATACCAAAAATTCCAAAACAAATTCATTGCATGCCAATAATTCCTCCTTCTTCTTTGGCTAAGTAGTGCGTGCTATAGTAGGTTAAAATGTATCTTGTATCTTAACTGAAACACACACACACACACACACACATTTACATCCAAACAGAATAATGAATAGTTTATTAAGATAACGTCGTCATTCAAAAGTAGCAGAGTGACATTTGGGCAAACAATCGAATGCTCCCAACTACTACATGTTTAAATACCACAAACAACGGTGTCAGCCAACGACTATCTATAGGATGGCCAGTGTTAAATGGAGATGATGATGATTATGGAACAACGACTATAACTGACTACATTATTATTGTATAAAGAGATTATTAATGACGCGACTTGACACTCAAATGTGTTTACGCACAAAACAATAGATTTATGAAGAAAAATCAGCCAAGAGAACGAGCTTTTGTATGCTATTCCATAATACAAGATTCAATTGTTGGCATTTTCCAATAAATTACACTTAAGTACGCACTTAATTTAAATAAACCTTCCTGTTGTTATCACATACAACTACATACTTACTACACGTATGTACATATCTTTTTATGGAAAGAGAGAGAGTGAGAGAGAGAGAGGAGTACTTTAGAGGTACTTGACTATGCTTAATTATTATACATATGTAATTAAGTACATACATATAAGCATAAAATACACCAAGGAAAGCTTTAACATTAATCGGTAAAACCTAAGGGAATTGAAGTATCCACCCACTATCTACCCAAGCATAGACTTATTTTTTTCTTTTTTGTAGATTTCATAAGTTCCAAAAATTTAGTAGTATACATAGTGTCAGAGTAAATTATGAAAGAATGAGGAGGCAAGCAAGGCTACAATTTGAAAGCCCAAAACAGAATAAAAAATTGTCAGACAAGACTAACACTACAATATGTTATGCTGACTGAATGACAGACAAACAAAAAGAAATTAGTTTAAAATCAACCAAGGCTACATCGAGTTTTATAAGTACATACGTAGTATATGTTATATGTTTTCATATGGAATTGTATTTGTTGTTGTTGATATTTCTTGATTATTTTGACTATACAAAACGAAGAAATCAAGTATGTAATTCAATAATACGACATACTTGAACAATCAAAGTTAATTTGTATACAAAAAACATTTTTTTTTTTTTTTTTTTTTTGTATCAGATCAAGTGATCCGTCCACAAAACTGCTCACTTATCTAACTAAATTAAGTCAACTGCTACTGCTGCTGTAGCTGTTTCTCCAAGCCCTCTTGAGCCCATGAATACAAGTACTTACGGACACCTACTCCATAAGAGATTCAAGTGTGCGTCTTCTTTAAATTTAATGTACATATGTACTACATAAATGCGTATATGACATGATGAGATTAAGCAAACATCAATAGTCAGTCAGTGGAAACCGAATACAAAATATAAATTCTTGATTTCTAGCACAGTGTTTTTTAACCCATGTATAGCGACATTTTTTGACAAACGATTCTAAACGGAATAGAACTAAAAGTTTTTAGATTTGCAGACACGAATGCAATACAAAAACTAAATATGTACATATGTATAAATATATAGATTTGGGTCTTCAACATATGGTTCTATGCATTATAAGCATCAAGCCAAAGTTCACAATAGTGTGAAAGGTATTCTCCTATTTCTTTGCAAGAATGGTGCGAGGGGCACCGATACTTTCATTGCCTAGAGACTCCTAAATGTTATGATACTGGCTCTGATCATCTGCAAATTTTTGAAATTATTAAAAGTATGCCATGGAAAAAATTTGGTTGAGAATCACTGTTCTCTCTCCAGTTGTATATAAAAAATCAAAAACTTGTTCAAAAATTTCATTGAAATCGAAGCAAAGCAAATCAAATCTCAATGGTGCTTATCTGTCAGATCTATAAAAACTTTAGTAGATTTGCTTAAGCCTTTGAAGTGTGGATTTCAAACTACAAGATGCTCACTATGCATATTTACTTACATAGTTTGGTTTGAGAAACATCAAATGTTTTTGTCAGAGTAAAAAGAGAGTGTGAAGTGTTTCTTTTTAACCTCACAAATGTTAACTTACTTTTAAAGGCAAACAACAGGTAGAACGAATACTGAAAGCAAAGAATTTCTTTGTTTTGTTTCCTATTATATTTTTATTTAGTTTGAAAAGAATTCTTAACTAAAAACAAGAAACAAAACAATAAAGAGTTGCAAAATCATCTACGTATATGTATTTCTTTTTACCCGCTGCTCTACCTCTCTTGGGTTGACCTTTAATACACAGAAATGTTTAGACGGTCAGCTCAGGTAGACAGTCAGACCAACCGACCGAAGCGGAACCATGAGGATAGACTTGCTGTATAAGACACTACTCAACGTTAGCCCCAAGTTTCGTAGGCCCACCTACTTATCTACCTGTACGAATATCTTGACTCAGACGTGAGTTTGGTGAAAACATTTGCTCTTTTTAATATCTAAATACACCAGTTGTCTAGCATCCCTCTTCATGCCATTATTTTCTATGGCGTGGCAGGCCATGACGACTTTCTTTCTAGCTTTCGTGTTTGGAATCGAGTCAGCACACAAACCTTGCATACATATTGAAGTATATAAATATATATATACATTCATATACACCTACATATAAGTACAATGGTAGATATGAAATATTGGATCACATTTTAAAATAATTAAATAAGTTACGTTCAATCGTTATGACAAAGCAGGAAAGTGTCGATTCTCTTAAGATACTACTTTCTCATTTGAGAAAGTCCTGTCAAAGTATGTACGGAGTTATTAAATTCATGCATTTTGTGTTAGTACAATAGGGTACTATAAGTTTTGCGAACTGAGACATGATTCACATAATAAATTTGCACAAATTGCAAGCGTTGTTCTGGAGAAATTCTTTTTTATGGTGAAATGCCAACATGTAATGACTACAAATCAACTATCAACTGACAAAATGACAGTCACTAGGATCAGGTCAATTTAAAAACCAAAAACCACTACAAATATTTAGAAAAATTATCTCAAAATCTTAAAAACTAAAAAACTACAGGTTGTAAGAGTCTGGTGATTTTTGAAAGAAAGAACAAAATCTATTTTATGAAGCACATCGATGTATCGATCGTACTATGTAATAAATTTCAAGTTTCTCTGTATTTTATTTGCTAATGGGTGATTTTCTATTCTAACAGTATAGTAATCATGATCTTTAGATGGAATTAATTACAAATTTGAAAGAGAAGAAAACCTGTTAAACGGATCCGAAGAAAAAAATTTAGACTTTGTAAATAGATATTTTTCCCAATCAAAACCAATATGTTTTAATCGGATCAGTGGTGGCCATAGTTGTATTTTGAGTTACAGAATTTTGTACAAGCTCAATTCAAACTGACACCTGTGCCTATCTGCTCAAGTAGATACAATTTGGTACTTGTTTTAATTCATTCCTTTTTGATTCTGTTTTTGTGGACAAAATTGAATATTTAAAAATACAAAATGATGTGAAATATGAAATGTGTAAAAAAAAGAATACACTGACGCACGCACAATATCAGATTTCAGGTCTTTCGTGTGACAGCCACTAGCAAACAATAAAGCATGGCATGTTGTTGACAGATTTTGTCTTTTCTTTCTTTTCTTTTTTTGTTCCTTCATATTTTGTCGAAAGTCATTTACTCATTTTGAGTGAGTGAGTGAGTATCCCCTTCCCTATGTCTTTCTTTATCGATTTCACACAGCGGGACGCCAAAAAACCAGAATAAACCATGACTCAATGTGGACAGTGTCCCCCACCAACTCAGCGATGCCTGTATTGTAATTATTATTAAAAATTTAAAAGATTTCTTTCCTTTGTTACAGTCTTTTCTTTCCACATGCAATTAGGTGAAACGCCACAGGACTCAAGAGCAAAGGTTTGCATTTTTAATCACAATTTTTTCATTCCAATTAGAAGTCTGTCATACTAGTAAGTATAATTCATAAATGTACATATGTACTAGGAATCATACAAACAAAAAAGTATTTTATTTTATGTGGATATGATACAAATAAGTGAGTATTTACTCATAAATAAAAGAACAAAGCAATTTAGATCATAAATCAATATTCTGGCCCAGATAAGAATAACAATTTTTATTTATCAGATAAGAAGTGGATATGCATTTCAAGGAAGATTATACATTTTACAATATAAAGATCAAAATTTAATTGAGGAAAGACAAAGTCATCAATTAAATTTTTAATTAATTTTCTAAAACCGTTCACATTAGTGTGAACACTTTGTTTTGATATTTGTAACGCATAGAACTTAAAATCGGAGACTTATATGGATCGATAAAGCTATCCGTGCTTACACATGCTCACAGTTGCTTATACATATAACGAATTTTTTATTACTTTACTTCATAAAATGCTTTCAATAAGAAGGGGTCTTCGACAGTTGGGTCTTCTTGACTACAACAATCTTAAATTTTACTAAAAAAATTATATAGAAAAGATGTACTCCATGAAATATGTAGGATTGTACATCATTTGTCATAGGGAATTCAATTGATACTTCTCTTTTTTCATATAAACAGACTTTAAATAACTAGTACTGAAAAGATGATCACGTACGTAAATAATGAACATACCACCATATAATAAAAAACGATCGTGGCCAGAAAGGTAAAGTTCGGATTATTGCCAAGCAAAATGTGTTTCGGGTGAGAATAAAATGGAGAATCGTGCGTCATGGGATGCAATTCTTCTTAAATGAAATAAATACCGGATATTAATGAAAAGAAAAGAAAAAAAAGTTATGTTTTACAATAACGTGAAAACATTATTACATTTGATTATTTAACCTAATTTCATGATATAGAACTTTTCAAATGAAAATTAATGAATTATACAACAAAAAACACACTTTTTGAATTGTAAATATTCTTAAAATGTCAGATCATCTGACTCTCTATTGAAAGACAACATCTATTCAAACTTTGAAATTCTCATTATTACATTATCTATTTTACATGTTAATTTTCCGAAATCATAATTAGAAAACATATTTTAAGATTAGTAGTAACAATAAAAAAAAAATTGTTTGTAACTGAAAATCTTCAATGTAGCGTAAGCTTAAAACATAAGTATTTAATTTTTAGGGTTCCGTACCCAAAGGGTGCTAACGGGACCCTATTACTAAGCTTTCGCCGTCCGTCCGACTCCAGCTCTATCTCATAAATCGTAATAGGTAGAGAGTTGAAACAGAGTGTGTAATTCAATTGTGTGTAGAGCGACAAATACTAAAAATAAAATAAAGTTGAAAAAATAGAGGGGTCCCCATACAAGAAACGTGTGCTTCAATATACACTGCGCACAGTTTTAGAAGCTTTGTTATTTAATCTTTTGTTTAATATTTTGGTTAATTTTTTTATTGTAGTATACTTTTAGGCTGTTGAATATTTCATTTTTGCGACAAAAACAAAAGCAAATTAATTTTACATAACTTCAGACAGAGGTACAAATTTCCACACTTGGCTGATTTTTAGTATTGTAAAACACGAATACTAATTTTCAGTCTGATAATTGTAATGCATTGCACTATGGGGAATTTGACCACTTTTTTTTGGCATAAATTAATAACTCAATCAATAAAACAAGATTTTTTGTTCCGATTTTTTGCGTTAGGTTGTACATACCAATAAACAATGAAAATTTTGGAAAAAGTGAGCGGGCACCCAATCAGCACTGATTTTTTTTTTTTTTTTTTTTTTTAATTAAATTATATTATTATTTTATAATAGAATATAGATTTATATGCGAAACAAGAATAAGTTGCCTGTAATAACAAAGAGCTGTTAAATCTCTTGCTCATATGATATTATTTTGCGGATCATTTTCGCCTTTTCTGGACAGTAATCTAAGTACCGCAGCAAAGTAAACTTGTCCTCGGTTACGATCAGCTATTCTTGCTGCTTGAACCAATAAAATGACATTATTTCTTTCAGAAATTGAAAAATTTTCTGCTTGTTTCCTTCGACTCCCAGCAATCTTTAGTATATATGCCAATGCGGGGAGTCCAACCGGGTTGGTTTGTTGGTTGGGTTAATGTGCGTATTTTTTTTAAATATCTAATACTAATGTCTGAATTTTTCCGTTAAATATGTGCTACATGTGCTTCAGTTTAAGCTCCCACTTGTCCGGTTCGACCAGTTACAATTTTCAAACGTTGCAAACAATTCCGCATTGTTGAAACTAAATTTATGTCCTAAAAAATTAAATTCTGGAAAAAGTGCATAAGTGCACCTTGAGACAATGTGTAACGAAAACAGAATTGATGACTCTACATATTGTATTTAAAGAAGCGGCACAGCTATGAAGTGCTATCAAAAATTTATAGCGCTTTACAAAGATGAGTTTCATTTACAAAGCTGTTTTTTAAGATGCTTCATTTTAATACACCAATATAAAAGAGACCACATTAATTTTGAACAATTGAAGTGTACCAAAACATAATTCCAACTGTATTTATCAAATTCCATCACTACTACCGCCAAAAAAAAATATTTTTTCTTAACTTTTAAGCACTTCATAACCAATGGTAAAAAATGTACTTTTTACAAGTATTTTTTTTTCTGTCAACAACAGCTGAGACTTGTTATTTCGGCAGTGTTGCATTTTATCAAGATTTCTGGTATGCAGCCATATAGTTTAATTTATTTATGATGCGATGACAGTGGGCATACGTTATTGCAACACTTTTGAAAAATTATTTTTTCCCAACAAAAGTGGTCAAGTTCTCCATAGTGCATTGGTTTCATCAAGGGAATATTAACAGCTTTGCGAGGGGAATCCCAGAAAATCTACCCTCAATTCCCATAGTGTGGAGCTGATATTGGCCGATTAATGGAATTTTATACTACCATCAAATCAAATAAGCAGTGACCCGGCAACGTTGAGGCATAGCCACAATATAAGTTAAACCGTAAAATGCATCTAAGCCCTTATGACACCAAATCAATCAATCAATTGGATCTTAATTTTACATCACTTATAGAAAACATCAAAATTGCTATAAAGTTGGTGGACTAGACTAAGTTCAGTGTTCAGTTGATAATATTGTCCAAAAAGGAATCTCATGATATTAATTATAGGAAGCCATGATAAATACATTAGTAAAGTTAGAGAAGTTAGTTTTTAGGGTTCCGTACCCATAGGGAAGTAACGAGACCCTATTACTAAGCTTACAATGTCCGTCCGTCTCCTGC
The DNA here is from genome assembly GCA_035041805.1 of Amiota mariae. Taxonomy (NCBI): domain Eukaryota; kingdom Metazoa; phylum Arthropoda; class Insecta; order Diptera; family Drosophilidae; genus Amiota; species Amiota mariae. The sequence continues at coordinate 2,294,141 of JAWNKV010000287.1, forward strand.
TCTATCTCATGAACCGTAATAGGTAAAGAGTTGAAAATTTCACAAAGTGTGTAATTCACTTGTATATAGAACGACAAATACTAAAAATATACATTTTTCGAAGCATCGTTCTTTAATTTAACCTTTTGTTTAAAAATTTTTTGATTTTTTGTAGTATACTTTGAGCTGTTAACTGTAGTATACTTTTAGGCTCTTAAATATAAACATAATTTTATATTTTAAGCAAAAAATCTTGTACGATGGTACGGAACCCTCCGTGTCCGAGTCCGACTTACACTTGGCTGTTTTTTCCTTTTTTTTTTTCAATTTTGTTATTTACAATCTCTAACATAACTTATGTTATGTATATCAATACAATATACTTTAGTACAGTAATGCTGGTCTATTAACCAGCTATGGTCAGTAATACGTTTACAGACGAAGTAGAATATAATTTCGTGTTTTAAAGAAGGCAATTATCATCAAGACAGACACTAAAAGCTCGTCTTTATCTTTGAAAGTACATACATATTTCAAAATAGATAACAAATACAAATAATATAAAATACATCGGTTCCCTTCATTTCATTGCGTCCCTGATTATTAATCAACTGGAGGTGGAAGTAAGAGATGGTAAAATAAATAAATACCTACATGTGAGTACATACGCATAAGAAATGCATAGAATACACACAAATACCCTGATATTTCCGGTCAAAAGTTATTTAAACGACAGTAAAACATTCAATAATCACAAATTGTCGATTCAATTGGTAACCGAATTGAATATGTCTACTTTATGAACCGCATCGTTAGAAAAAGGGCGGAATACGCAACAGCAATTCAACCCCAATAAAATAGATACGTATTATTTACTATAATATATAGATATATATGTATAATATAAGCGAAAAGGTTCAACAATTAAGTATGCAACTGCAAATGAATATTTTTCCATTTAATGTCTCATTAGTTCCGAAACGATTATTGTCACTATATAGTGAGGAGCATAGAATCGGAGGGAGGCAAGGCAAGTACCAGCAGACGTTCGTACATCATATGCTCGAGTCATAGAGAACTGCAATACCTTATACTCGTATATAGTAATGTTGTCATGATATTAGACGATGATGATTTTTTAATATACATTGAAACAAAATGCTGATTGTCCATTTTAAGTACAGAATTATTCTGCTAACTAATTCATTTCAGCAGTATGTAATAACAATCAACAGCAGCAGCAACAGCAGTAGTAATGATGAAATTAAATTTAAAGCGACATGCAAAAGTTGCCTCTTTCAAAGGCACGAATTGTCGTTTAAATTGAATTAAAGATCTTCCGTCGTTCTATGGCCGCGTGTGCCCGACGAAGAGTTGACAATTATTGAGGCCACAGGACAATTTCTTCAATAATGCAACCCACTTTTTTCCCACTTTACACATATGCCTAGCAATCTGTTGCCGTAAATTATCCCCTTTACTGAACCAACACCAACAACCATCACCACCGATAATGTGAGACTCTGAGGCGCAACATATTAAAAACTCAACAAACAAAAGGAAATGATGTGCAATATGTTTGTCTGCTTGTACGAGTATAGTATGTGTACCAATTCCTCCTAACACAGTTACACTTAAAATAATATTCAATTGTATTGCAGATGATGTTCTTATTGGATCATGGCCAAATTTCCAAATCCCAACAAAAAATTATGCATAGTTTTCATAAAAACCGAATGACTGACTCACATGATCAAATTACTTGTTTCCGGGAATGAATGGAATTAATAATAAATATAAAAACATATTCAGATCAATCATATTTCAGAGCTTTAGGTTTTACATTGGACTTCATAGTGTGGAACAGTAATGTGAAAAGATTCAATAATGTTTGAACCATGAATCAAAGACCACAAAAAGTACATACATGGTATTTCCTGCGTGAAAATTATCAGATTGAGGATCTCTCAGTTTTCGAAAAAATTGAAAGTTTTATGACCCAACTACTAGGTGACCCGGCGAACTTCGTACCGCCTCAGAATCAAAGAATCTTGTCTTTACTTAGTAGCTGAATTAAATTTATTCTTAATAATTTTTATTTTATTTGGGTTTGGGTTGCACTATTTTATAGTTTTTTATAGAATCCGCTTGTTTTTTTTCCTATATTTTAATAGTTATTCTGCTTTTCGGGTCGGAAACGAATCCAAAGAATCATTTATTATTAACATCGGTCCAGCCGTTCTTGAGTTATAAATGGTGTAACACACACGACTCTGTTTTCAGTGTAGCCCAATACACTTGCATAGAACGATACCCAAACAACAAACATTGCGATTTGTCGTCTTTGCTGCCAGAACCAAATGAAACCAAACCATTTTAAGGATTACTTTGGACAAGGTTATTGCGACGACTATTTCCCCCTTTTGTAATGCTTTTAATCTTTTTTCCTCTTGTGCGCAATAAATGCGTCTGACGATGCAGGGATACAAACACTAAGCAACGTGATGTGATGCTTTTAGGGGTTGATGAAGCATATCCTGCCATAAAACAAAAGAGACGTTAGGAAATAGGAAACAAAATCAACATAGCACGTTAAAGTGCCATCGAAGTGTAAGAAAGCAAAGGCAGACTCACTTTAATTTTACTAAAAAAAAAGGAAAAAATGTTTTTTGTGCAAAAAATGGGCGTTTTCATGTAATGGCTTTGTTTCCGAGTTGTTAATGCACAAAAACATTCAAAATTCCACTTACAACTTTCATTGCTTCATATATTTATTTGTATATAAGAGAAGATGGAGCAGATACATTTATATAATAAATGCATAGGTTTGTATATGTATAAATGCCTTCTAACCCAGTCAATTAAATTAACACATTCAACAATAACCATACCAAAAACTTTGGCAAAAGTGAAGCAAACCATGATGTATTCATCATTTAGACCTGATAGAATGTTGCAAATGTACTTATAATAGTATATATGTACTAATAAGTCTGTACATATATTATAATGAAGTACACATAACATTAGTACAAAGAACCAAATTTAATGCATTGATGCACCTGTGAAAAGTTATTTTTATACATACAAACATATGTATGTGGCAAGGCAAAAACATACCATGTTCAAACATATTTTCTTCAACATAACAAACAATTTTCGATATAAGCAAAACCAAAGTAAATCTTATAGAAGAGAAGAGAACAGAACATAACATAACATAACAGAACCAATTTGAAGGCAGGCATTATATATTATTTGGCAAATACTACAATTTATGATTCATGAATGGAAATGATCTTTGATTTCTTTCAGAAAACTTTCCGATTTAAAAGAATGTACAACAACTCATTTGAAACATGCTACTTAACAGCCACGGCCCCCACTTATCTTATCTTGCAGGTGCATGCATTCACTCAGCCAGTGAAGTCAACAACAAAAAAACAAGAACAAGAACATAGACAAACTGCATTTTCTACTTTACCACAGTCGCCGTCAATCATTAGAAACACAAATACACACATACATCGAAAACGCTTACCTATAGAACAGTCTATCATAGCATTGTATCTGTAATATCTTTTTGGAGTAACCGACCAAAAGCAGAAAATAAAAAAATAAAAAACGAAAAAATGAAGAAAATAAAAAATGAATGAACGAGACTTCATAAAATTCCAAGTCATACTAACATTATAACAACACTGTGTTTATGTATCTCTTGATACATACATATATTAAATATTGTTGAATGTTTACTTCACTTGACGCGTACAAAAATTCATTATGAAAAAAGGTGTAAACTAAACAGAGGAAAATTCAGTACAATAAATAAAAGCTTAAAAAAAAAAATAAATCAACCAAACATTTGTGTATATGACTTTAAAATCGTGCCGCCTGACCATTATATCGCCACTGGTATGCTGACTATATAACCTATAAATGTACAAACTTTATATTACATATGTATATTTGAATTGAATAAATCAAATTGGAAAAACTTTTTATCATCATCTCATCACCAATGCTATCGAATATATTACAACACATTTTTCACATTTCGAATTTTATTCTGATCATCTATCTGATATCTTCCTAATTAGATCGTTTTAGTATTGCAATAACTTTATGATTTACGAACAGAACAACAAACTAACAAACCAAATGGACTACGCCGATCATTTTTAACACCGCCCTACCGACTATCCAGGAGGAGGTTACATTTACATAAATTAAATTAAGTTCATTTTTTGATTTTTATTTTTTTGTTTAAAGAGAAAATGAAATAAATTGCATAGCAATATCCATACCTAATGAAAGGCAGACCCCCTTCCCTTGCACATACAATTCACCACTTTTAATAATTTGGACCTGTTGCCAGCAATTGATTGTGAAACTTAAGTTGGAACGAATATACTCATAACGAATATATGTCTATGTATGTATCTATGCACAATATATTAAGAAATTAAAAATGAAAAAGAAAAATCCGGTGTAAGAAATATAATTCAATCAACAACTCAACCTCATTTAAAGAGTGAACCACCACCCTCCACCCTCCATCCGCCCTATCTCTTTCCCTACATTAATCTTTCCAACTCTTCTTCTCATTTATGATACATATATCCATCAGTACATAGTTTGTATTTACTACTAGTCATAGTTTAGTGTAGTTTAGTTGTTGGTGTCGGTGGTGTCGGTGTCTGCAAACTCACTAAATTGCAGTATGCATCTATGGCAAGCAAGCAGGCAGGCACATTTCTCGCACGACAAGCATTTATTTTTACACTTATTTATGTGCAGGAAAATTATGGAATATTATATGATGCCTGCCTTTCGGGTGGCTGCCAGATGACGATGATGATGAACTCCGCTCGTCGTACGACAAAAACAACCGTGGCCCATAAGACGCAACAAAGCTAGTTCACACCCAATCACCCGGACGTCCCTTTATATGACACCGCGCAACCAACCAACCAAGCAGTCTGTCCGTCCGTCTGTCTGCCTGTCGTTTGGCGTTGTCAGCTCACGGCGTATAACATAAATCAACTTATTTCATTGGAATTTATGTTTTGTTATGGCGGAGTAAGTCTTCGGAATTCTATGTATGCATGTATGTATGAACATACTGACACTGACGCCAGTCAACCCGGCGTGCCACAGATTCGCTGAAGAGAATTAAAGAAGAAGCGCAAAAGAACGAACTCTTGTGCAGCAAAGTATTTATTTCGATGACGCGCCAATTGCTTGCACATGCACTTTTATATTGTATTGTGTATTATATTATAGTACTGCATGTGTGTATCTTTTGGCGCATCGAAACCTCAGTCATAGTCATAGTCATATATGTACTCATATGTATAACGTTGACTTTTTGACTGAATTTCCAATACATCAACATCAAATCAATATTCATGGTTTGTGCAGCGAAAATAAACTCTCAAATTATATACATTTATTGAAAGACATCGTGATTTGTTAACAATTAACACATTAACAATGAACCTATACATACATGAGATGAAATACACTCAGTAGCGTGTTTTGACATGTTGGGGCCTGGGAAAAACAGGATTTCGGGTCCCCTTATCCCAACTTAATAACTTTGAAGTTGTTGAAAATTAAACAATTGTAAAAATATCTGAACATTTAAGAAGTTTAAACTATAATATTAGAAAAGGTTATCAGCGTATATTAAGTTTGAGCGAATTGGATATACATATATACAAACTTATATATGTAACACACAGAAGGAAAGCAATGAATATCTTATAAAGTATGTACTTTAGTTTGGTTACAGAGGAAATAATATTTCAAACTTTTGTCACGCATCCCAATTCTCATCATCCAGTCTTCCTAGTAGACTACGCAAATGATTAAACAGAATATCAGAAATAATTGTATCAGATTTGCTAGTTTTCTCTTTGTATATTGCTTTCCTTGGCGAAAACATCGAATGTCACCTCTCAATACATCGATAGTTTTAAAACTCTTTGACAAAGATTATTTGTTTGAAAATTTTTTAAAAAAGCTGGAACACTCCTTGACTTAAATGCATCGAGCTAAATAAAATAAAATGAAATTTTCCCAAAATTATTATTATTATTTTTTATTTTTTTTTCTTGTTTAGATTCTTGTCGGAACTTCTTCGTATCCAACAATTATTGAAAAAATATTAAGGTGTAAGAGACAAATTAAATTATGTATTGATATATTTCAAAACTATCAAATTATAACATAAGAAGATGTGTCCTCCCTCCTACTCCTATTGCTACCACAAGAAGTAAGTTAACAAAGTCAGTGTTGCACGCATCATCAGTGGTGTCTTGCGGTCAATGCACATGACAGATACGGACTCACATACAAACAATAAACAGACATGCCAAAACCCTGCACCAACAAACGACAGCAAGTAAGGGCCTCCATCCATTAACTCTGCTGCATTCATTTGTTTATTAGTGACCAAGTCCGATGATACTGTTGCAGCTGCCGCTGACGATGCTACTGCACTTTATTTAACGAATCCAACAAAACAAGAAGACAGGGACTGAAACAATCTGTACAAATGTGAATCGCGGCTGCTGACTAGTCTAGTGTGTGCCACATCAGTGTAATAACTTCACATTATGATTAATTACTTTGTTTATTACGAAAGTAAAAAATTTACAACTACAGTTTTACTATTGAAGTTTTAATGAAAATAAACACAAATTTGCATATAAATTTCCTAAAAATTATCCAACCAAATCCAATACTTAAACTATGACATGACTAAGGAAGGAATGCCTCATGTATTCCAACTACCCAATGGAAGAAAACGACATATTTTCACAAAATCACACTTTGCTATAGCGCATTGCTGATCTATTGATGGTATAATACAATATAATACATATATGAATTTAACTTAAATTGGGATTATTTTGAGGTTTTATTGGAATTTGTTGAAAGGGTTTCTGCAAACATCGTTACACTCTACTACCATCTTACCCAAAGAACATAGTAGCGCAAGGATTTAAAAAGTTAAAAAGAAAGCATTGTTATGTAAATGGAAATCTGTTTGAAATTAGCATGTAAAGTTCCAAAACGCAAAATAAATTTCACATAAAAGAGAACAACAACATCAAGTGCTTCGCAGTTTTTGTTTTTCAAAATTTTCAGAATTTCCATTTTAATTTGTTTTTAGTCACAGAATTTTTGATCCTCCACAATCGCCTCCACCTCCATTAGACAAAACAAACTTAAAACAAAAACAAAAAATGGATCCAACCTTACGTAATATTTTAATAAATTGCGATATTCCGCTTTCGTGCTTGACATAATCCTTTGTTTTAAATGTCGAATAAGCGACAACACACACACACACACACACACACACACACACACACACACACACACACACTAGAGTAGAGTAAACAAAAACCCAGAGACCTCTGTCAACAGTTAACTGCTGAAAGCTTTTCGTAACCATATTCCACCACAGTGGGTAAAATTCGACAAATGTGTCGATTGTTGAATGCCGATGGTTTTGCAGTTTTTGTGTTTCTTGTCCAGTATTACTTTACTAGATATTAAGTAATGATATACCCATGTATTCAGATTATAGGGCAAGCGACCCTTACATACATAAATGGATAACCTCCTGAAATGAAGATTTAAATTTTATTTCATTCACGTTGCTTTTGAAAGAACAGATCAGAACAGAACAGATAGAAATCTCTTTCTGCTAGAACTAAACATGAATATGGATTTTACAAACTAACCTCATCAATCCTCCATAGAAAAAAAAATAAAAAATATTAACATGGAGTCTAAAAGACTCACTAAGTATTCAATTTTGAATATTGTTTGGTTGGGTGAAGTTCTCCGATTCCTTATTTGTAAAATAATTTATAAAGCAGCCATATAATTTCTATTCATGTCATGCTGAGGACTGCAAGGTATATAAGATTCGGTGAACCATAGTAAATGTACTCGACTTTTATTGTTGCTCGTATTTCATTTAAAGCGCAGGCGTAGTAAGAGTCGAGTGGGTAAGTAAACCTTAACAGAATTTCGAACTTTCTCTTAAGTGCCTGGGATCAGGACAATATGCTTGTATTATTATTATGTATTCATTTTTGATTTTTATTCTTGTTTCTATTTTAATTTGTGCTTTTGTGTGAGTGTGTGTGTGCATGTATATGAAGATCTATCAATATTTTACACTTGATTCTACTACTCTTTTCCATGTCCAAAGTCAAAGCCAAAGCAGATTTTCTAACTGACTTCATTTAAACGGACGACATCAAGCAAAATATTCACATGTACATAGTGAAAACCATTCAACCCCTTTCTGGTTCTGATCCAATACTATCCAGCTCCCTGTATACTCTTGTCGCTGTTTGCTTGTCGGCTCCACTGATGTGGTAATAAACACCCCTTGTGCAGTCTAATGGACCGTAATTAACTCGTGCGATGACTATATATTGACTGACGGACGGTCGGACAGCGCATTGATGATGGGGAGAACGCGGCACGGTTGTGGTAACAACAAGCGATGAATAATAATTTCTTCGTCAGTTGGCAAAAAGCAAAGTGTATCCGTTCAACAGCTAGAACAGAGGCATCAAATGAATATTGTTGGTGTTGCAAGCAGTTGAACACCTACAAACACGAAGGACGCCGTGAATGGAAAGGAAAAACCGGCCAGGACAGATGAGATGTGAGCAAGCAACTACGAACGAAGCGACATGCCATTGTGAATCTGTTGATATGTATTTGTAAATATGTACTTATGTACATACTTGTACGTACATACATATGTACATATTTTTATAAGTATGTTTTTATATTGTTATTGTTATTGTTGTTATTGCTGCTGTTGTTGTTGATTGCGTGACGGATATTGCCTTGTCACTTGCATGTTCGAAAAATGTTAAAAAGTTTTAATGCAAAACCACTAACCGCTAACCACAGACGATGGACGATGACATTGCCGCCGCAATTCCAAGCGCATCGTATCTCCGCCCATATCCTTATCCTTCTTCTCTACTCTAAATGTTTTTTATAATATGTATACATACATATATAAACATAGTGTATCCTATATTCAATACTTCAACTTTAGAAAACAAAAAACCAAACACAACTAGCTAGAAAGAAAATAGAATTCCTGATTACGAGTATACATATATTCAAGTGTAGTTAAAAGTTGAGAATTTAATTAATTTTGTAATTTTCCTTCATCATTCGCATCATTATGGACGACAAAGCAAACTTTATTCACTTATCTTTCCGAAATGTTTCCAAAGCGTGGCCAAATTAAGACGATTTCTTTACATCGAATTAACTTTCATTACCATGACTATTTTATTGTGAAAATCATGCTTAATACCTCACTGACTATGGGCCACATTCATTATAGGGCAGCAGTCCGAGAAACACAAATTAACTTCGACAATATTTAGTTGTCGGAATGCTTAAATGCGATTATACGCCACTAGTTATGCAGTATTTGTCATACAAATGACCGCAGGGCCACACAACAATTTAATAATGCCATGTTGTCTGACAGACAGGGCTTTGAGCTGTTAAGGGCTGAGGCAGCTGCTGCTACTAAGCCAACCAGATTTGAGTCATGCAGTGCCAGCTTAAAGCAAATCAAGTCAAATTACAATGAATATGTTGAAAAAGTATCTACTCACTAATACACACACAGACAAAATTTACAAACTCCACTAGTTTAATCTTAGTTTCTGTCCTTCCTTCTTCGTCTTCTCCCAGCATGCTTCTCTGTCTGTATCATTGTCACATTTACATTTTACATTACATACATATTTTGCTTTATTGCAAAAAATTAAAATATTGAAAAATGAGGAATGCGGAATGCGGGCCACAACGGATACTCAAACAGTTGTTGCTGCTCATTAAGATGCACTCTGCATAGACATTGTTGCTTCATCTTCAATATGCGGACATGGAACAACAATGGCGAAACATAAACATAACTAGAAGAAAGCATGTACAGATACTGTAGAGAAGAGCGTTGCACTCACTGCCTCCGCAAAACTTTCTTCTATTAATTCAAACAAATAAGTAGATTTAATCTCATTCAAAATTGACATAATTGGGCACTGATCCTAACGAGTGAACAAATATTTTACAGATCAAATCAAAACCAACTAAGAAGACCGACCACCGGTGTGTTGTGTGTCGCAAGCACGTCTCTATCTCTCTATCTCTCTCCCTCTGCATCAGCAGCTGCAAATAGATACATTCAACAACATTTATATGTAAATTTTCCCAAATCATAAAATGTTTAATTTAATTAAAAGGTCCAGTCTATTTAAATAACGTAAAGACATACTCTCAAATAAAAGTTTCATCGTCGTCAGTTAGTTGTTGATTTTTATACCTTTGACAAATACTCGTTTGAACAGGTATTATGATTTTGCGTTGATGTTTGCAACGCATCGAACCATTATGTCGAAGACCCCACAATATATACATATATATGGAAATAGTCCCTAGGTCCGTAGGACATCGGAAACCCCATAAAGTATATTCTTGATCAGCGCGACGAAACGAGTTGATTTAGCCATGTCCATCTGTCCTTCTAGTCCCTCAGTTTTTTAACTAGAGAAAACGAAGCTTTCTTGTTACCATACGCAACACATTTGTCGGAATCAGCCAAGCGTACCTTCCATACAAACCCAAATTGAAATTCATCTTCTGATTAGAAAAACTCTTTTGTTTTTTTCTACTATGGAACTGGACACTTGGACACTATACGTATCTGACCCATATCCACCAACAGTGTATATTTCAAAATACTCGGACTACTAGGAGGTATACCTCCCATACAAAACATGAATTTAGAACAATAATCAGAAGATGTAAAAAGTGCGTGAAAAGTATTACAACTTCGGCATAGTCAAAGTTAATTTTCTTTCTTTTTTCTTTTTGTCATTAACGGGTCTAATTGCTGAAAAGGTCTATAGCATTCGGTATGACCGAAAGATAACTGGAAATTGTAAGCGGCGAGGTGTGCCTGTTACATGAATGAATGAATGTCATACGATTTGAGAAATTATTAAAATCAAATAACATCTGATCCTCTCCCTTCTTTTCTCTTTCTCTACCTCCCTTCCTTTCCTGCTTCTATTCATTCATTCATTTATTCATAAATTCAATCAAAAATTTATTTTTTGTTGTTGTCATTATTGTTATTCCTATGATTTTATAAGCGTAACTAACTGTTTTGTTATGTTTTGTTTTGTTTGTATCTCTTTAATGTGGGCTTAAGCACTCAAAACAAATCTAAAGAAGACTAACATTGCTAAGCTAAGGTACGAATGCATCCAAGCATACGATGATGTGCCCACGACTAGACTACTTAAATATTATAGTATGTATTGTATTGTATGTCACTCTCTGTTTCTCTCCGTTCGTCATTAAAAACACAAACAAACAATACTATGTGACAATACTTGAATGGGTCTGGGAAAACAAAAATTCCAGAATTTTATTGCAGCATCACGTCTACCGGATGCCACCAATATGTATTTCAAAAAGTTACTTTCAATGGCAGACCAGAGCAGACAAGACCAGAATAGTCTGTCTCTTCAAACTAAAGAATATCCATTGGGGAATGATAAAAGTCTGCTTTTACTCAATATACTGAAAGCTTAGCACTCGAATTGGTTTAATTGTCAAGAGAGATGGAGAAGAGCTTCACAGACTGTGTTTGAGTCTTTAGTTTTTTCTTCTTCGATTCATTCACCCAAAAAGGAAAACAACAAAAGAGACATGTACAATAACAAAAATAATGGACAGACGCTTTCAATTGCATTGCTACATTTTTATTTATATTGTATACAGACATAGGTAGATTTGTCTGTCTGTATATCAGTCTTTCTGTTCGTCACTTGTGTGTGCACAAAGCGTAAAAGGAATAGGGGAAGCAGCAGCAAAAGAGGCATAATAATCTGAAAAGCAAATTCGAAGCGGCATTAATTATGAGAAGGAAGTTCATTTCTACTAACAAATGCGTCTTACCGTGGAACGCAAACGACTGCGCAAACTAATGACCAACAAAAATAGTGACAATGAATGAATGAATGAAATACAAGAGTTAGTAAGTATAGTCAGTCGTTTATCAAAGGGAGTGACCATTTTTGAAATTTGACTAGCACAACCAAACACAAACAACAAATCATATACTGTATGAATTAGATTAGTCCAAAAACAAACGAACACGGAAGATGAGAGACGAGAGACATCATTAATAAGAATGAAAAAGAAAAATATTTCATTTGTTTTCTTTCTTCTGTAAATGTATGTATGTGCTGCATGAGGAATATTCATCCTACGACACTTCATGGTCTGCTAAGCGTAATTTAAAAATTTGTCTAGGGACAATAATCACATATGTACTACCATTTCGACTTCTTCCTTTAACGGTGTACTCATTACAATATCTCAAATTATCTAATAAAAATACTGCCAGTCATTACAATAACGGCAAGCAAAATGCAAATTGTACAAAATTCGGAAATCATACATACTTGCAATCATGCATATTATTCCATACTTTCTCCTTTGTCCATACTTATTTTCAAATTAAGAATAAAGGCTATTTCCTCTAATTCTGTATAATTTTATTTACAGAAATACTAATCACGATATATGCTAATACATTTTAGTACTACTACTCACCAAGTCCCTAAGGTTTCTTTCAAAACTAACTTGTATTTTAAAGCTTTCTCAGCTATTCAATCAATAGTGCGTTCTGATTATTGTGGGGCATTGTGTTTTTTGTTTTGTTTTCTTTTCTTTTTTTTCGGAATTTGTTCGAAGCCAAATTTTTAACTTGGGACCCCTTGAAGCCAACGCCATGTACGAAAAACAACAGAAAAGGCATAGTCTTCTACCACGAGACGCTAGGCCACGCACTTTTGTTATGACCCGGCAAAACTTGTGGAAACTTGGCTGGGAAGTGTTAGTTTTATTTGGTGGCTTAACAATAAATTCCCTAGATGACTGCAAAATAGTATTCCGCCAGTTTTTTGTACAGAAATCCCTGCATTTCTACGAAGACGGGATTATGATTTTACACGAACGATGAAAAGGGGAAATATTGGTCAGCCGTTTGATTTTCTATTGTGCATACGAGTATATTGAGTCAGAACAAATGAAGTGTGTAATTTTTAATAGTTTATAGAAAGTTTATAAATTAAAGTCGCTTTTAATTTTTCTAAGAATGTGAATTTGGCAAAGTAAAGTGGGTTTCCACGATCTATCAAATGAGACAATATTCCTTACGTAAATGTTACTAACCAATGCAAGTTGGCTTAGCTCTACACTAAAATCAACAATGAATCGAACCGAGTCGAACAGTTTTCGCTTCACCTCAAAACATCACTAAAGAGATACTCGTTTTGAAGCTTGCAAAAAGATCTTGAATCGAGTGAAAAAGAGTATTGTACATATTGGGGGATTGGAAGAGTTGGAACGAGTTAAAGTGCGCGGAGTGCTAAACAGTCTCTAAAAAAAAACATTTTCTGACAAGATATGTACTTATGTATTGGTTACTTCGAAGTTAAATTTGAAGTTGGCTAGTGGTTTCAGTATAGAGTTAATTTTATATTATACCATCGTCTTCATCATCGCCAGAGTCAAGTCAATTTGAGTGGAGTCGAGTCATATTGTTGGTGCCGATAATGCCTTTCTGTTGTAAAATCTTCTTCTTATTGTTGTGGTTATTGTTGTTGTTGCTATTGCTGTTGTTTTAGCTGACTGTCGTGTTTTCAAATTGCAGTATAAATTCTCGCCTTTCATTTTACGAGAAGTCACGATTTATGCCAAATCATTATAAGCAACTTTTGTATTAACGACTTTTATCTATACACAAAATACAAAACATAATACAAATACAACAACAAATATTTTAAACACAGATACACACTCACACATACATCTGCTACTTATTAAATATACTTATATAGTTGCAGTTTAGTCAATTAAATCGATTCTTTTTTTTTTCTTTTTTCTTTAAAAATATTCATTAAGAGAGGGAGAGTCTTTAGAAGACTTTAACCTCTTACGAGAAGTTATAATAGTTCCTTATCATTATTATTATAATACTTTTTTACAGAAGCAATAAGTGGAAAGAGAAGAAATTTTGAAGAATTTTAACACAATTCAATGTACTACATATAACACCAAACACTATTGATTGCTTAGAGCTTCTTATTTGAATGATTCGATTTCCATCATAAAGTCATCGTGGTACAAAATTTTGACACCAAACTTCATTAATTCTTAATGAAGGTTGGAAGTACAGAACGACCGACCGACGGTCAGTCAAAAAAGTGTCGATAGGTGCCAATATGAATGTATTATGTATAAGAAGTATAAGTAGCTTAATTAACATACATTATAAATAATCGTTGACCTGAACAACTGAAGAACTTCCCTCATGATGCTTTTATAATGCAATATAAATTTGTTGTTTGTGTTTTAGCAAAAAGGTCGCGTATATAAAAGGCCATTTGCTTTATATTTCTGGCATAGTTGTCCGACAGTCGTTTACTTCAAGAGTTATAATATGGCTAAGAAGGAGAAACGCCAATTGCGAACCTTTAACGATCTAACGCGTTTTCCGTTGCTCTTCTACAAGACCATCGGAATGGATATCTATTCGGAACGTGATAAGAATATTGTACGTCGTGTCCTATTGCGTGCCTACTTCATTTTGGGATTTGCTAACTTCAACATGTTTTCATTTGGTGAATTTATGTATTTCCTAAAGAACGCAAGATCAACGACAACATTGCTGGAGGCAACTGCTGTAGCGCCTTGCATTGGTTTTTCTGTGATGACAGACTGTAAGCAAGGCGTTCAGGCATTGCACCACAAGATACTAATGGAATTGTTGGATACCCTATCGGATATGTTTCCAGCGACACTTGAGGATCAACGTGCTTATCGGGTTAATCAATATGAACGTCGCATGAACTATGTCATGACAATCTTTTCAATTCTTTGCATGTCATACACATCTTCATTCACCTTTTATCCTGCCTTCAAAGCTATGATAAAATTCTATTTCCTTGGCTCAGAAAGATTCGAACGGAACTATGGCTTTCACATCTTATTCCCTTACGATGCGGAGACTGATCTCACCATTTACTGGATCACCTATTGGGCGCTAGCGCATTGTGCTTACGTTGCTGGTGTCTCGTTCGTATGCGGTGATTTATTGCTTATCATGACCATCACCCAGTTGTGCATGCATTTCAACTATATCGCCGATCAATTGGAAATGTATGATGGTGAGAAACACACGGATGAGGAAAATATAAAATTTTTACAACATATGGCAGTGTATCATGCCAAGATATTGGAGTGAGTCAATCCAATGTAATGAATTGTTGAATTCATTTTAATCACTTTTCTTTTTATCTGATATTTATTGTGTATTTTTAGTCTCAGCGAGTTGGTCAATACAATTTTCAGTTTCTCTATATTATGGAATTTTCTATCTGCTTCTTTGGTCATATGTTTTGCTGGCTTTCAGATCACAGCATCAAATGTTGAGGAAATCGTTCTATACTTTATTTTTTTCACAGCGACAATTGTGCAAGTTTTTGTTGTATGTTATTATGGTGATGAGCTAATGACATCGGTAAGTACCATTTATACTTACTATAAAATATGTTACATATTTCATTCTCAATTTCAATAAAATTAAAAATGTGTTCCTTTCTTTCGTTTTCACAGAGTTTACGTATTGGTGACTCGACTTTCAATCATAATTGGTATTCTTGCAGCTCGCAGTATAAACGCATCATGTGCATGATTATAATGCGTAGCCAAAATGCTGCCTCAATTCGACCTCCCACATTTCCGCCCATCTCATATAATACCTTCATGAAAGTAGTTAGCACTTCTTATCAATTCTTTGCATTACTTCGTACAACCTATCAAGGTTAATAAGAGTATCTCTCTAACCAAACTCTATTTTGTACAGTATTTAACCCACAAAAGAAAGAAGTAAATCTTATAACCAAACACACAAGCACTCACAATTTGAAATACTCGTAATGTATTAAATATTAAAATTTGTATAATCTATTAAAATATGCTTCTTAAGTACGACCAATATTTTCACAATCGAATAGAATGTGAATTTTGTATGGGTACTACCTCTTCCAGTTATTATAGTATTTTTATTTTGTTTCGATTATTCTTGACATTCTGGTCAGTTCCACGATCCATTTCCATTACGGGGATCTCCTTACCAAATGATATACATATTTCTATAAAAATAACAACTTAGTACATTTTGTGTTTTGTAATATTCTATACTCATATACTATGTACATATGTTTGTTTGTGCGCGCATTACGTAAAACCCACTCATCGGATTCAAAATCGAATTACAGTCAAATGTCTCTATATCGGATTTCATTAAAGTTTTATTTAAAATATATTGAGATATAAGTTTAGTCTGGGTTATTTTTCTTAAATTTCACTCTCTCAACATAATCTTATTATATAATATTAAGGGCTCCATTGATGGGGACGGCAATCTTCATATCTAAAAAAGATCGAATTATTTTCATGATTAAAGAAACTAATCTAAACGAGATAACTCCTCAGAATCTGTCATTTCTAATATTTTTTTCTGGGAATCCCAAAAATATTTTTTACAAATTTCAGTACGACACCTTTAAAATTAAGAGAATAGTTTGCATAGAAACCAACGAATGATTTTCTTTTCGGAAAATTTTGAATTTCAAACTTGAAAATAAGTATGTAGGGACTTATGTAAATTAAACAATTATAATTGACCATAGTACTTCTCGTAAGGCCAAACGATATGCATACTAGGACTCTAGAATTCTGAGTTTTTTCAATTGAGTTTTTTATTTAAACTTAAAAAAACACAAATTAGAAAATAAACTAATAGACGCGTAATTAATTTACAAATTTCATTCAAAACTTCCAATGTAGGACAAAAATTTCAAGTATCTCAAGTGTCTCTAATAAACAAACTCACAATTGAAATTGACACAAAAGAAACATTAAATGACAATGCTCCATGGTCGTCGCTCTTTGGTACGAATGGTACCAAAACTTTAAACATCAACAACAACAAAAATTGGTTATTTAAGATTTCTTTTTACTGGATGGTATGGAAAGGGAATGAATGCACTTTGTTTATTTACACTTGTCATTTTCAACTGAAGACATTTGAAAACAAAGTGTAAATAAACGGAGCAGCAACGATTAGTATCACGGACATATGCTCAGTTAGACAGATAAGCAAACAGACAGATAGAGGGAAAAACGAATGTATAGTTGATCTTAAAAGTATTCGGGCAGTAACTTTACGTATCTTTGTTTTTGTGTATATACTCATTCAATGGAAATCAAATCCAAAAATAAGCTGCAAGCAATACCTAAGTGTTACTAGGTTTACATAGTTGATGACAGTAATGAAGAATCAACTCAGCCAAGCTAAAGATAACTATGCTGAAATTAGTTACAGAAACGTGTTATTGACAAATGCAGCATATACTTATGTCAAAATCAGAGTAATCCAATAACTGTAAGAGGTAGTGCTACCCATATCCAATTCACTTTAAATCCATTCAAACCATAATAAGTACAAGTAAAATCTTTTGTTTTAAAAATTAAATCGGAAAAACTATTCATTCACTTAAAAAATACACAAAAATTGAAATAACAAAGGTCTGTTAGCTTTGTTGAACCATTGAAATTAATGTTTTGTCTTGTTCATTATTAATAAACAATTTTGATTGGAAATACAAGTACTTATTCTACTATAATAAATACAAGTGTTTTGTTTAAAATAAATACCAAGTTAATCATTTTTCTTAATTAGACAATAAAAGTTTTCTCATTTTTCCTATTTAATATATTTTTTCTTATCTTCTTATATATAAAAATTAGTTTTAAGTTGTTCGTATGTTATGCGGTACCATACTGTTCATCTGATTGCATTGAAATTTTGTAAATGTGTATGGTTGGTTCCCGGCTTGAACATAGGATAGTTTTGGTCCCGATATATGTCCCCTTTCCCGAGATCTGGGATATTCAAACAACATCGACACCTAAAAGAATACTACAAAAATTAACTAAAATAGCACTTTGATTTTCTGATACTCAAACTGTTTTCTTTGTTGATACTCAAATAGTAACAGAGAGAATATCGTCAAGCTAAGAAAGGAAACAACCCGTGCGATGAAAGGTTAGGTACGTTAGTAAATGTAAAAAATTCCGAACTGACTTCTGTTTTTTTAAATGATCCGTTATACATGTTATACATACATGGACTTAATCGTGGCGAATAATTTTGTGATTTACTGTATATTGAAGGCAAAGACAAATTGTTTGAAAAGAAATATGTATAAGTATCTAAAAAAAAGTGCGCCACTTTAGACAAATAAAAAACTATATGCCGCACTTACATACACACGAATAGATATGTACATGTTACTAAGTTTATTTCTTGAGTAGAAATGAAGAATAAGAAATCAATTTGTCACTGAAATAATTGTGGGTTTTTCGTCACAACGCCAAGAAGGCGCCAACAAACTGCATAGATTAGCTAAAATGGCTTCCTAGAACAAATTCACAAATTCTTAATGTATTGCAAATTACAACGAAATAATCTCTCTACTTCACATATCGCATTCTAACATACATACATATGTATATACTTATGTACATATGATTGTGTTATTGGTTGAGTTAAGATTGGAAAAACCTATTGGATATTTGTACATACATATATTTGCTAAATAAGAAGTCTAACTGTCTGTCTGCTTGTCTAGAAAGTAATATGAAATTGTAAAAATCTATTGGATCCCTTGAGAACCCAAACGAACCGAATCGTACCCAACCATCCCAATATTAATGATGGTCGTCATTGAATGTTAGGGAGCATTGTCGTCTCTTTAATTTGACAACGACGCACGATATTTATTGCGAATTCATTTTAATGTGACTTGACAAGAACACACACACTCCCTCTCTCTCTCTGCCTCACACACACACACAAATTGGCAATAGACACATTTCACACACATATTTACTACATACTTAATACACATACATATGTATGACACCAACAAATAGTCCGGAAACTCTCAACATCATCAACAGACTATCTGATAGACGACACACAACCAACACATGAAAATGAATCTGATACCTTCACATATATGGTAGATAAATATATATACATATAAGTACATATGTATTGATAGAGAATGGGAGAAGGGAAGATATACGGATGATATTCGGTTTAGTTTGGTTTCGTCTGTAATAATAATAATTAATAGCACAGCATTCGGCGCAATGTCAACAACAAAACTAACAACATCATCATCACTAACAACAGAAACAACTATAACAATTTCGGAAAGCACCAAAAAAAAAAAAATGACAAGAGAGCGAAGTACGCAAGCAAAGCAAACAAACAAATGAGCAACTCTATACTCCTCCGACGGTACTCAGTGAATGAATGAGTGTGTGAGTGCGAGAGGGTGGTAGTGATAACTACGAACGAAGTATTCATCTTCTGGCTTGTCCAATATACTACATATTGTATGTATGCAAATCCTTTGTGAATATACACACACAAGTGTGTAGATGTACGAATGTATTAAGTATTTAATGGAATGATATTATAGATAAGGGGAAAAAACCGCGCATCCTGACAAAAGAAAGCAGAAAAGATATACATAATGCAATAAAAAATGTTAATAAAGACATTGCAACACACACACACACACACACATTATCAACGCGCGCGCACACACAACTGTATGATAGAAGTGAAGAAGTGCAATTTTAATACGATGCCTTTCATTCTTATTTTGTTATTGCTTTGCATTCCTTATTTTTTGTAAACAATCATTTTTGTTTCAGACAAGCGTTCACGAAAAAGGTATGTACGAGTATGTATTGTAAATTAAGATTTTTTTTTTTTTTTATTAATTTAAACGATCCTTTGCTCACCAACCTTTTCTGCGAAGCGCCTTACAATAGGAAATCGTAAAACAAGAAAAATAGAAAAACATTAGTAGTATAAAACATAAGCAATTGTTTTTTCTTTCTTTTGTATTTCTTTCTATCCAATCCACATTAAAATAGAAGTAATTCCTCTCCAGTACTATTATCCTTGTTTGTGTTTTGTCTCATATCCAATTTTCAATGCATAATTTTTTGTTTTCAATTTTTTTTTTCAATTTAATTCATTTATTAATTGCACCTCTATACCTTTTTCTTTTTTCACTTTACTTCTTTTTCTTTCTTCTTCTTCTTTATTTCTTCTTTTCTCACTACTTAGTTCACGCTTTATGCTTCTTTTTTCTTTCTCATACACACACCGACACACACTGCCACATTGAATTCAGGAATTTCAAGTGGAAATCTTGTTGGAGCACTTTTCGACCATTGACGGCAACGACAACAGCAAAGGCAACGGCGACTTATTCGATGCGATTGGACGAAGTTGTTGTTGTTATATCTAGTGATGTGTATATTTATTAACTGATTTTTCTTTTTGTTGTTTTCCAATATAATTTATGTTAACAAACTAACATACAACACACATTTGCACAAACATACATGACATATGAATATCCTGCAAAAGAAAAAACCGAAATTTTCTGTTTGATACTTTTCAGTTTTAACTTTATTACAAATTTTTACAAAAAAATATTTAAAAAAGTTCGGCGCACTACGAAAACAATTAAATGTCCTCAAAACAACTACACGACTTCGCGTCTCTCCAAATAATTATTGACGATTTTCAATTATTTCAATTATTTGAATTTAAACTCTAAATAATAATGATAATAATCACACTCATACTACCGTACTACCGCGTCTTCTTCTTCAAAATTTTTTTTTTATTGACGATATTTTTTGAATTGACTTGTATTTATACCACCGTCAATGGCTGGTGCATAGAGTACAGAGTGGGCAGAGAGGAGTTGTTATTGGAACTTGAGAGAGTAAAATGGAACCTTGAAGGCACACGCAGACATGAGCTGATTACTGAACTGTTTGATGATGCTGATACACGACTTCGCGTCTCTCCAAAGAATAAGAGAATAAAAGAATATGAGAATATGACAAACGTTGAAGACTTCTTCGTCAAATTGTCAGCGTTTTCTTGTTTTGCACTCCGTTTTTTTTTATTTCACGGAGAGTTGAGAGCGAAAGAGAGAAATAGCCTTTTCACAGTGCTCACTTTTTTCTGAAAGCAGCTTCTGCAACAACAGGGAGAAAATGGCCGAATTGTGGAGTGTTTGTTATAAAAAAGTTGCTCATTTTAAAAGCTAAAACAAATTTTAAGTCTTGCTTTTTTTAGTTTGTCGACTGTCTTCCTTTTATTATGTTACGCGTTACAACATTAAACAGCTGATCATTGCACAAAACAATTTTAAGTAAATTTCAAATTGTTAATTTTTCTTCAAAATTTTATTAAAATACTTAGCAAGAATGAAAAGGATAGCTGCAAGAATTGTTTGCATACACTGCGAAATTGTTCTTATTCAAGTATTTTCCACAAAATTTCCATTTCATTTTTTCACAACTTTTAATATTTTTATTGTTGCACAAAATAATTTTAAGTATGTATTTACATATTGTAAATTTTTGATCAAAATTTTAATACATTTCAAACCAGGGTTGAAAAACGGAGCTGCAAAAACTGCTTGCATTCATTCACTGCAAAATGTTTTGAATCATGTATTTTTCACAATTAACGACAACGTTTTATTTGGATGCATAACCAAAACAAAAAACAGCTGTTGAAAAGCCCATAACCGCACTGTGAACACTTGCTTCTAAAGTTCTTTTTACCGCTCTGTGGAAAAGCTATAAGAGAACGAGTTATTCGCGTTGCCAACCACCGCGCTGATGATTTCAGCAAGTTCAGTCCATTTTTGAAAGTTGTTAACATCAAACTGTGCTCTCAGCGAGAGAACTTGAGAGAGTAACTGGAACCTTGAGAGAGTATAAAAAATTGTTGCTCCGTTGACAGAGAAAGAAATTTCGTTACGACATGACTATTTCCGGCGGAAAGTGCAACCTGTTCCGGAGATCAACCCTGAGGGTTGCCATCAACCACATCTAATCCGGCAATAATCATGCAATTGCGTTGCATTCACACGATTTGCCAGTTCCGCGGTTTGGCAGTTACATTATGAACAAAAGAAACAAAAATTGTATTTTTGAATTATGCAAAAAAAATATTACTGTTTGCCTCGTTCAACTTATGTATTGTACTTGTTACGGTACTTCCGGTTGTAGTTGCATATTTATTATTTCATAGTTTTATCAAAAAAACAAAGATGAAAGCATAGAATGCGTTGAATGGCTTCTGAACGCCTCAAAGAAACTAGATACATTGTTTGCTGTTTATGTTTATTACTAGGGTTTTATTTATATTTACAATTAGAGTAAGCAGTCCAAAAAACTACAACGACTTTAATCAATATATATGTATGTATGTATGGTAGGGTTATGAGTAAAATAAAGTAAAGTTAAATCACAGATGTATTGTTTAGGTCGTCGTCATTGTCAGAATCTGTAGTATTTGCGGTTACGCCTGGTGTCTGATCTGGCGGTTCAGCATTCATGACCAAATTTTCAATCGACCGGAAAGTGCTCTCGGCGGCTCGAGGCGAAGAAGTTGTTGGGACTATGCCAATTGTGCGTGTTTGTCGGTTTCTGACAGATGAACGTAAAATAGTAACTACGTCCTCAGCTGTATAGGGACGCTGTAAATTTGAGCCAACTTCCAAATTTGCTCTAGCGGACAAAGGACGATGTTGTAGAAAACCATCTTTTAAGCGTTGTTGCTGTTTTTGCAGTAAGATCTTTCGACCCAAGGTCAAAGAACGTTGTGCGTATGGGTTCATGGTTGGTCGTTGATTAATTTCTATAGTCTCACCACCATTGGAATTATGAATTATGTTCAGATCAGGTTGAGGTTCGTGTTCCACATTACCATTGGGATTAGTAAGTATAGTTAGATAATCTGGCGGAGAGTTCTGTTGATTTGATTCGGCCTCAATGGAGGAAAGTGTTGGCCGAGGTCGACTTTGTTCTCCCAGGACTCTGTAATAAAACATCATAATAGTATCACTTATTCATTTGAACAATTCTGTTTATAAAGGATTTATTACCTTCTAACACTGCGTCTTATACTTTGGCGCAACAACTTTGCAAGCCTCGCACCAGTTGCTGTTGTATATGATGGTGGTGGTGTGTATTTGGGCGGTGCGTCATTCTGTACTGGTTGGCTGCTAAATTCATTATTCTCAGTATCATTAACATCTGTATTGTACCGGTTTCCATTGTCTCGATTCCTACCAACAGAGCGGCGACTCTCGCTAGATGCTTCCTCCAATGGGCGATAAAGCAGTTGTATTCGCTGTGCACATATATTAAAAAATCATAATTTCATTACATTCACGTCAAAAAAGCTCAATGCTGCTGCTTACCTCCAAGACATCTTGGGGACCCTTCGTTAAGTAGCGATAAATTTGTATTATTGCTGTAATCGGTACGACAAGGAGTAGACCAATCTGAATAAGACTGCCAACTTTTCGTGTCCAATAGCTAAAGTACGATTTACCGCGCCAATAATAGAACTGGTTTGATAACGATATCTTGTAGTCGATAACGGAGAGCGTGACCAATCCAATGGGCAGCAGAACGTTCCAAGAGAGAGCTAAAAATGCTGACATCGATGCTGTCATGTTAAGATCATTGACTAAATCGTCACCATTATAAGGTCGTCCACGTATTAAGAAAACACCAAATATTTGTGCGGTCCATAATACCGGTATAAACCAGGCGCCACCGATCAAAAAATCCATATAATACAAAATGGCTATACCCATCTCCGTGGCAAATGGTATGCTGAGCAGGAGACCGGTTACACAACTAAGTAGTACTGAACTTGTCGAATTGCCCAATGCACTTGATATTGGTTTCCACATGATGCATAATTGTGCCAAGCCAAGACCAGCAAACATACCGTAAGCAACAGCTGCCCAAACCCATGATATCGAGTCACTCGTTAGACTAATAATGGCCGGAAATAACTCAGTCAAAAATCTTAAAGCTTGATAGCCACTATCACGGTGTAAAATAGCATTTGGTCGCCTATATGTTTCACCAACAAAGCTTGAATAGTGTGGCACCAAGTTATGTGGATACGAGATGAGTTCAGTGTCAATTGGTAACTTCAATGAGTACACGGCAGAAGAGCTCTCCGGACTCTCTAAAAACATACATTTATATTTATAGAATAAGTCGCCATTAGGATCTAAAAAAATAATTGCGCTTACCAAACGATCCTGGTGCATAAATATAACCATTTATTTTCAGAATTTGTGCACAACAAAGAGCTAAAAGCGCTGTAACACTTAAGCCCAATAATGTTATTAAGACAATCATGATAGCATCCCGACGCAGAGACCTTTTATTAGACGCTGCATGAGTCCGACTTGTTATTGCAATAACAGAAGCACCTAAGAGTCCCCATGTCAAAAAAGTCTCTTGAGTGGCAGCAGTCCATGTTTTGGAATTTATTAGAAAATCATCGAAATCCGTTGCTGAAAATATATTCTATTGAAGAAGAATGAAATTGTTAAATTCGAAAAATGTAAATTTGCGAAAATCATCATATCTACCTGCAATTCAATAGGATCAAGTATGTAAACAAATTTGCACGTTACAACTATTAGAGCAATTAATGGCAACGTAAATATCAAGTATACCACTTTGCCAAGTGATTTTAGACCCTTGCACAATATTAGGAATACCACCGCCCATATAAGAGCCAAATAGAAAGCCAGCTGCTTGAGAATGAAAGAAAAGTTTAAATAGATAATAAGGCCTGTGGTTCACAGATTCAGTCAGGCTTACCCGATCGTTGACATGAAAACGGACACCGAAGCTGCCGCCGCCGCCATCTATACGCCTGGCGAATTGTAAACGCTGTAATACAACAACATTAAAATAATCTGCAACGGTGTCTGTTAGATTCCCTGTGGAATTCTCTGCAGCAAAACGATATGGAAAAGCCATTTCTTGCCAGCGATAAATTGAACGTCCTCCTCCTCCACCCTTGCTGGGGAATGTATCCCGAAAATATACAAGAACCCAAGCAATCGAAACCGTTGAATAGATTGCGATAAAACTCTGAACCATAACGAATGCAATACCTATCCCACTACAAATGGGACTAATTTTCCACATTGATACTGGTCCTGCTTTGATTTTTGCACCCAAGCACATCTGCAGCCAAAAAAGTGGTATACCAAAAATGATAGTCAACAAAAGGAACTGTAGAAGAAAATTTCCACCATAATTGATGGTGAGCACAGCAAAGCGACAAATATTAAACAGGCCTAAAGTGCAGCCGATAAGTGCCAAAGTTCGACTGCCTCCATGCGGCCATTCGCTATTGAAACCACTTTTTTCATTTTGACGAATACCACCATCACCACCACCACCATCTGGATCTAATGGTGAATTTACTGAAGCTTGATTTTCACCTAAAACATTATTTCTTTCAATATTTGCTTGCGTTGAATTCGAATCACTACTCGATGCAACTGAAATAGGACTTGGTATACGGGAGCAGTGTATCGAACTCATATCGGAAAATGATTCTCGATCTTCGTTTCGCTCTTGTTGTTCTCTTCGTTGCATCAAATTCATTGCTGTTTGTGCCGGTGCACTCAATGGTCGCCTTTCATGGTGACTTAATATACTATTACTGCTATATTCATCTGGTAACTCGGATCCGACAGTCATTGGACGCATATAACCTTCGCCTCGTCTTCCAAATTGACGTGGTCGATCGACGTCTCCAATGCGTTGTGTTTCATTTTGTAGCAAAGTATTAAATATATGCGCATCAGTCAGCATTTCAATTTGATGACTTGCTCTAGCAGTCACAGAAGTGTCTAAGGAGTTAAAATTTCCTTGTGAATAACATCGTCTTATTTCACCATTTAAGGGAATTGTTGTAGTGCCGCCCATAGATGCTTCGGGTTCGGATTCACGATTGACTTCCTGTAGTACTTCTTGCGTTGAACCATTGGCATTGCCATCGACTATAGCCATTTTGTCATGATCATTATCAATATTCGATGATAACGGTATTAAGCTCAGCAATGAATTATGCCTACATAAATTTAATTGTTGTTCTAAAGTAAATGAACCTAAAAGAAATGAGATGAAATATGATTATTAATAAACATATAGGAAAGATTAGAATCAAAGGATCAATATGCACCTTCTTTTTCTGGATTTAATGCACAGCTTATGGTTTTCCTCAATTCATGACCACGCATAAAATTTGGACGACTTTGCTTAGAATCATTTTTATTTGGTTCTAAAGCAGACTTGATATGTTTCCTATTATGATTTATTGGAAGCGTACGCGTAAGAACATTGCGTTGTAATTCTCTATTTTCAAAGCCTTCAATCGTTGGCTTTCCACTTTCCATACAATCTTTATCCAGCTCTTCTAAATAATTATCCAAGTCCATTAGGTAATCCTTAATTTTGTCATCAACGCCGTCATCACCATCTTCATCATTGTCGTCATCATCATTAACATTTCTAGACATTGTTGATGTATTTAACTGAGAGGTGTCATGACTGTCCAGTATTGCATCCAATTCATTTAAAACACTAAGTGCCTCATCTGGCTGACTATCTGAGTCAGAGGGAGGAAATGTACTATTTTCTATACGAAGCGACCTCTGTTCGTACTCAATATTATCGTTGCTGTGGCAAACAGTCCACAGTGGATGCTGATCTGTCATTTGTTGTTCAATTTTTTTCAGTCCAGTTGAATGATGATGATCGTATTTTTTTGTTTTTGATGCTAAATTAGTTTGATGAAAACTTAGCGGGGTGCATTGAACTTCAATTAAATCATCATCACTAAGTTCATCGTCATAATAATCACATGCTTTTTTTAGAGATTCACTTGAAAGATTACTCGATAATCCAAACGAATGACCACCACCATCATCACCTTCTGCTGCTATTGTTACTGTAACTGTTGACGATGATGACGGTAAAACTACTGTTGCTATTTTTGGTGATGCTGATGGTGTTGATGACATTATGCCAAGGTTTATTTCAGAGCGATTTGGCAAACTGGAATAGGCTTTGGAATTCCTTTTAAAATCCCCAAAATCATTAAATTGGCTTGCCTGCATTTTACCATTCGTATAAATGAATTTATTATCAATGCTCATGATGGTTTCTATTGCATGTCAGTTGCTATTAACATTTACTGAAATTGATGAGAAATAAAAACATATATATACTGTACTTATTTACAAAGAACATATGTGGTTTTATTATATTGTAATATAACATATTCATTTAAAACATATTTTTTCCGATGTTTTAAAACATGAATCCGGAGCAGATAAGTTAGATAAGAAAGAATTGTGCGGCTAAGACTAGGATACCATCATCATTAAACAATGCAACATCATTTATTTGCTGCTTTAAAATTCGCAACCATTTAGAATGAAGAGTTTTAATGGTGGAATTCGGATCCATTCTAATGGCGTCCACAAAAAACAATACTAAAATAATGGCTTGAAAATAAATCGCACAAAATATTGGATGGAAATAGTAGCTTGCGAGTATCAAAAGATACTAGGGCTATCTGAGAAAGGTATCCATGTAGTCTTAGGATTCTTAACAAGACTTTGTAGAGTTATGAGACATTTACACAATTTGTAAATAAGTCTCAACTATTAATGGTCTTTTTTGGAACAGACTCCGATTCTTAGATAGCCATTACCTAAAAACAACACAAATTTCAGACTTGTCATCGAAGAAAATCGTAGAATTCATAAGTAACTAAATCCCTAGTTCATAGTACTCTTAGACATAAGTTAGCTACATATAATACTAAAATGTAATGATATGATAATGATAATGTTTAAAAAGTCAATAACGTAGATATGTATGTGTTTAAGTGTACATTATGGTATTGAGATAGGTCGAAACTAAGTCTGATAAATGCGGTGTAAGCTGTTAATGCGAAAAGCAATCATGTTTTTATATGTATGTATGTACATATAATGAAAAAAATAAATGAACAGACCATTGACACAATAAAAAATAAGCGCTGATCCAACAAATATATGCACATACGTATAATATATATATATGTGCATATAATATACATATATGTATTGACAATGGGTAGTAGGATCGGTAACATAAAATAAGTATGTATTCATGTACTTGCAACTGAATGAGTTGTGAATAAATAGCACGTTAAGTGTAATATTCGTCACTCAATTGATCGTGTGTTTTTATTCGATTAAATCAAATCGAATCGCCAGGTGAATGTACTGCTTCCGTTAATAAAACATATGTTATTCGGATTTTACTATAAACATAAGGTGTGGTTACAGAGTGTTCAGTCTCTTGTCATTTTAAATCAACATTATCAGCTACACAAATCCAAATTGCGCAAATACCTATTACAACAATAAATATTGTATGGTATGATCTGTTTACTTTGCATATAACCATGACCTTCTTGTCTTTAGTTGGCGTTGGTTATTTCTTTTCATACTATTCACGCATTGAATAGTATTATAAGTTTGTCATGAAGTTTGTAACACACAAGGAGAAGACATCGGAGACCCCATAAAGTACAAATATTCTTAATCAGCGCGACGAGACGAGTTGAACTAGCCATGACAGTACTATCGACTTAAAATTTGGACACTACAAGTGTCTGACCCATTTTCACCAACCATGTAAATTTCAAGACCACTCGGAGCACTAGGAGGGGCGTGAGGTGTATTACAACTTCGGCATAGCCAAAGTTAGTCTTCTTTTTACTAGTTTTTTTTTTCACATAAATATCTATAACCTTTTCACTTAGCAACGACAATCTAAAAACTGGAGAAATTAACAGATGGCGGGATCAATGGGGAGCGTGTGTTACCGGAGAATGATTATCAATCAAGAAGATTATATATCAAAAATTATGATTATTATGATTTGGACAATACGTTGAAGTAATTGTTGAAATAGAATTCAATTTGATGACTCTATATAATTTGTATGCATATTTGCTTGTGATCCGATCAGCTCGTTGTCATTGTTCTAGCTACAGATTACATTCCAAACATAATTCTGAACATCCCTAGCCGTCAACATTGGATCCAGATTACCACTGGTATTATTATAATTATGATTTACACGCATATATATTTTATGAAATAGCAAACAGGTGAGCAAATAAACAAACGATCTATTGATTGTATGTATGTTTGTTTGATTGATTGAGAAAATAATAGGAAAAACAACTGATTCATTACTGAAAAAGGTCAAATTATTTAGCAAATGCAAATTATTTTATATATAGGTAGTCTATTCATCTACTCTTCATATTTATCTATCTAAATATGCATATAAGTACATATGTACATAGGCACATATATGGTATGCTATATATAATACGAAGAAATGTGTAATAAAATGCGAAAATTAGGATCTTTTGAAGGTTTAAAAAATTTATAAAGATATGAGAATCGTTTACTCCAGTTGAACTTGTGTGATAATTAACGATTATTTATTAAACGGGAAGTGACCTTCGGGAGACGGGAGACAATAGCATAAACAAGTTTATCGAACTAACTAAAAATTGCAAATTGAAATGGAAACATTTACACTTTCTAACAACAATAAAAATAATTAACTACAATCAGTAACAATAATAACGTGTTTTATAAAATTTTAACAATTATGTATATACAAAGAAATATTTTTATTTGTTGCAATGAGATTGACATTCACCACCAAATAAAACTGGTCGATTGATCTACACGCATAAACACATACATACACATATCCTCACATACACATGCAGACATGCAAAGTATGCATGTATGTACATACATGCATACGGAGATTCATGACGCGTATCTTTTTCAGTTTTTGTTTTTTGTTTCTTGTAGTGTTTCTTTCATCGTTTAGATACTCTATACATTTTGGTGTTGATGCTTCTGCTGCTCTGCTGGGTTTTCTTTACTTTTATCTGAGTTGTAGCTAAGCGTGAGCTTGTTAAGCGGGCGTATTGAATTTATTGTCTTCTTCATCGGTTTAAGCAAATGACAAATAAATTCTCTAAATTCCCGGAACATGATGCGTTAGGTGTAAGCACATGACTGTAAGCAAATAGATACATAAGTATGTATCTCTGTGCATTTACTAATTGTCATTTTGTAAGCAATTTCTTTCTCTACATACTAGTATGTACTTAGGTAGATTGTAAATCTTTGGTTACGACAATGCACAATAGTATTTATATTGTATACAACGTACACCACCCGCCACCATTATTATTCTACAACGCATTATTTACAGATATGTACATGTACACACATTTGATTGAGATAGATACGTTTAATTGAATTTAATTGTTTAAAAAGCCACCAACGGGTCACCACTCACTCACTCACATTTACACGTTCACAGTTATTACACTCAATGGAATAGATTCATTTGTATGCATATACTTAGATAAAATGAAGGCATATGCAAGCATATGTATGTATTTACATATATATAATACGTATTCAAACAAAGATATCACTGACCACCGCTTTTGACACTTCTCGATATTTTGACCTAATGTGGATACTATGTATTTGTTTACGGTATTTCTTGTTTTGCTGTTGTTAAGGCAACGAAAATGTGGCCAAATTGTATACAAAATAAAATGTGAAATGTCACTGGGGAATACCTTGAGGTCTGATTACAAAAAATTCAATGCAGCGTCAGCAGAACAGAACAGAAGAAAATAAATTCACAATCGGAAATAAACACCTCTGACACCAATTTTGAAAAATGCATACATATGTACATACATATATGTAAACTATATATGAGTACGATCACAACGATGGCACCATTTTTTTTTTTTTTCATAACTTCTTTATTTAATTTTTTATTTCTTACATTTAGTTTCACTTAGTTTATTGTATATACGCATTGAGTACACAAAAGTATGAGTTGTAGCAAGAGCGGGGACCGAACGAACCTCACTTTGTTCTTCATTTGCTTAATACCAGAACAAATGGCCAATTTATGAAATATTTTAAAATAGTTTTTCATTCAATATAGTAAAACAAAAATTTATTACACCACTAAGCGAGGAACGTCGAAGCAATCCAAAACCAAACCAAACCACACAGATACAAAAGATTCTCTGAAAGTAAGTGACAACATCAACAGGCCTCTTCTCCGTTCATGGAACGTTGTAGATTTTGTTTTTTGTTTCTCTCTCTCTCTCTCTCTCTAAACGAACACGACAAGATTGTTTCGCTTCTGTTGCTTGTCTCCGCCACACGGAAAACACAAAAAACGATGTAACAGAGTAAATAGAAGTTGAACAGCAAGTATTCTCCTCTTCTTTTTTGACTGCTGTTAGTTATTCTTTTGTATCTTTCTATCTTTATTTAAATTTGTTTATAACTTTCAGCGATACGGCCCGTCCGACATTTACATCCACATTCGCGCACAACAAAAAAACACACAACCTAACAACCTACGATCCATAAGTCGATTATTATCGAGTGAACATAACAGCAGAGCTCTCTCTCAATTTGCTTTTTTATAGACAAGGGTAGTGCGCGGTTCGCTCAGCGCTGTGATCGTTGTTGGTATGGAATCGTCAACAAAGAAGAATCGACGATCAGCCGCGTTGTTATACAAATACGTGTAAGAGGTCCACACACGATCAAGCATGATTGAATCAATCCATATCGATAAATTTGGCTTGAGCGTACACAATTAAATTTTGCGTGAGAAGGTTGTTGAATTTAGATGAATTTGGATGAATTTTATGAATATTTAGTTTTATTCCATAAAATAAAAATGACCATAATACTCTCAGGTATAGAGTATATTTGTCCAAGAAAAATAGACAGACCAGAAAAGGTTGCAATAGATACGCAAAATTACTGTGCAACGAACATTGTATGTACATGTGTCAGGCATGTTTTCCTGAAATACATATCGTAGATGATGAAAAAGTTAAATTTTGTTATTAAGTTTAATTTTTCTTTATTATGGATATGTATTTTAAAAAATCATTTTCGGAAAATGGTACCCATGGGATCACTCAGGTTTCACGGAAAGGAGCGACTACTTTAGGGTTAATCCGAAATAGATTTCAAAAATTCTATTTACTAAAAGCTTATAGTAGCTGTTTTCATTAGCTTTTTAGTAATTTAGTAATTGTTATCATCTTTGTTGTAATCATCAACCCTGCAAATTTTTTTTTTTTTTTTGATAATCCACTTATTTGTTTTTTTAATGAGTTATATTCCCAGATTCATTTTTGCTGTTAATTCGGTATGCTTTTGAAATTTCTTCAAGGTACCATTGTATCAAATAATATTCAACTTTGTTTTCAGTCATTAACAAATTAACAACTTCAGTTAAATCAATAGCTCATATCCCTCCAAGAGAATTCGTCGTGCAATTTGACCATTCTTAACATCATAATCTTAATTACCTTACAATTTTTCTTATTTTCCTATTTGAAAAATAACTGATACATATTTAGATTAAATGATCAATACATTTTTCGGCTTAGTACCAACAACAACATGCAATAAAAACAACTTATTTGTTGTACAACAAAAATAATTGTAAAATAGGAGAATAGTCAAAATGATCACACACATACTATGTGTCACATAGAAATATCGTTGCGAGCGTAAAAAATCTCCTACTCTCGCAGATGAGATTCGCTCCCAACAAAAATATGAAAAATAACAGGTTGGTGTTGTACAACAAGAAGAATAGGAAGATACTAAAAATGATCACAACAACAACATGCGAAAACAGCTTGTGTGTTTTCAACAATATTTAACGTTTTGTTGAGATCAAATTACTTTTTTGTCAAATTGTCGGTGTTATCTTCATTTACACTCTTTTTTTCTTGTACATTGCAAATAAAATCGTTGATTGATCATTTGTCGCAGCAATATTGGAAAGAATTCTTGGCTACCATATAAAAGATCATAGTTAAACTAAGTTCATTTGCTTCGATCTCCAATTAAATAACTTTCATAAAATGTTTGTAAATACGTATATTAGTTTCGGAGAATCCAACTCAATAAAATGCACTTCAGAGAATCCATCTAGTGTAGTGTATAATAAATAATAAATTAGTAGAAAGATCACATTCGATTGTCAGTGTCGTTTTCGTTCGAAATTATAGTTAATACTGTCATGTTATGGTTAATCCATAGAACAAGGATTGAATATTGACTCCGTTTTTATTTTTTTTGTTTCCGTCATTCCAATAGTTGTAAACCCGCAAAAATTAATACAAAATAAAGACGGAATAAATTGCTTATCAAATTCGTAACAGATGTCCAACATTTATTTAAGTTGAGATAATAACTTACAAATATACATCTAATTATCTGCGTCTTATAGATACAACATGAAAACGATACAACATATACAAGTTTTTAAAATATTTTGTGTTTGAGTGCTCCGAAAAGTTCTGAGTCTTAAGATGTTATTTATTACAACATACCTCTGGTACAATAATAAAAGAAACTTTAAAAATGTGTTGACATCTTATTATATCATTGCAGTACCAGTTTGCTTTTTTGTCTTGTAGCTCAAAATTTCCACCTATTGTAAAAAGTTTCCATATTGCATTTGAGAGAGGAAACTTGCACTTATCTGCTTATTTGTATGATTTCTTCATTTATCAAATACTTAGAACCTATGACCTATGTCTGAGGTGTAAACAAGTACCAATACACTCAAAAAAATCATACATCTACGAAAGAAATGCTCGAACAAATCCTTTAATAGCAGCTCTACACATTGGACACTGTTGAACTCCTGGTGCACATTGCATGCAAGTCACTGTAATATACAAATAAATATAAATAAATCAATTTTTTCAAACTTAATATAAATAGAATACGTACCCAAATGTCCACAAGGTAGAAAAACGACACCGACTTCTTCATCCAAGCAAACTTTGCACAGACGTGCATCCTTCAAAATTCTATTTTCCTCTTCTAATTTATTTTTGCCAAGAGTCGTATCTTCATCATTTTCCACTTGTGATTTGCTCTTTACCACTTCATCGTGTGATTCAATTTGATGTGTCGAAACATCGCCGGTACTTTCATCATTTAACACTGGAGCAGTTGCAGAAGGAGGTGCAGGTCCAGTTGACAATGCAGTATTTGCTGGCTCAACCTGCCCTAAGGATTCTGTATTTGTAGCACTTGGGGCAAACCCGGAGGCCATCTCATCACTCTTTTCGGTATGTTGCTGTTCCTGATCAGGTTCAAATACTGCTTCCAAAAGGTCATCCAAATTTTCAAAAGGACATCCTGTGGCATGAATTCGCCGTTGTATCGCAGCTTGGACAGTACTATCATCGATGCCAATTTCTAGCGCTTGACGCGCTGGTGATAATGCCATTTGAACATCTTTTACATAGTTAAGTCCTTTGGCAAGTTGTACGAACTGGCATTGCGGATGCCATTTGGCGTGCTCGAACCAAGGTTCATCTTCTTTTTGCCATGACCGTAATCCAATATTACAGTGAAAGCATCGCACTTGGTCGTCGATATCTTGATAGTAAAGGCCAGCCTGAGCCAAAGCCTCAGGTTTCTGGATGTGGGTTATGGGCCACTTTGCAAAAGTACGTAAGCGTGCATCAAGCGAAGAGTACTTTGGTTTCTTTGGTTGGGTTGGTCTTTGAATACCCAAATCACTCAGGCCGCTATTTCCAAACTCGACATGCGGTCCTAATAGAACCCGTGGACATTCCGGAAAGAATCTTTTGTGCTCTTCAAACGCATTATCCTGTTTCTCCCACATTGCAATGACTCCATGACACCAAGCGCATTTGACTTCGTCCATTCGATTCATGTAGTAAAAACCAGCTTTCGCTAACGATTGCGGTGATATATTGGGATTCTGGAAATTTACAAAAACTTGTTAATCATTTATATATTTTTATTTCAAAAGTATACTTACCGGCCAATTTTTAAATGTAGCCAAACGGTTTACTTCTAGGAACAAATCTGAACCATCTTGTTGCATTTCTGTTTGTATTGGTAGTGGGATGTTGCCGCAT
Source organism: Amiota mariae (assembly GCA_035041805.1). Lineage (NCBI taxonomy): Eukaryota > Metazoa > Arthropoda > Insecta > Diptera > Drosophilidae > Amiota > Amiota mariae. The sequence goes on from JAWNKV010000287.1 coordinate 2,329,350, forward strand.
GAATCTGGCCTTTCAACAAAAGCGCAAGCAGACGCATGACCCTCGGCCACATTTTCCACTGCTCTTTGGTTTTGTTCCTGATCCCAACCATTATATTGCATTTTGCACCAAATACACTGTGTTTCCAAGCAATACCCTGTTGCAAACCATCCATTACGTGCTAGGATTTCTTTCGATACAAAGCGATTCGAACGCCACTGCGCATAGTTACTGAAAGTCTTCAATCGTGCCAGCTCCGAATTCATGTCGTTCTCGTCCATTACCTTAAAATTATTTCTACTTTCTACTCAATAAATACTTCACTTGTCACTCATCTAATTTGTGTCTCTTGACATACTGTTATTCAGTAAATTCAGTAAATATTTAATAAATTATTACACTTTTTTTTTTGTATTTTTACGCATTAATTAAGTGTTGTAAGTTCTCATAAAAGGGGTGGCTTATACACGACAGATCTGTTTCATTTGCACAGCTGCTCTTTCTTTCGGCTACCTGGCAGCATTTTCATATCAAAACAGTGTATTTATTCAAACATTAGCATTTGACCATTTATTAATATCACTGATTTGCTCTGTTTCTTACAATGTATTATGAATTTAGATCTTTTTAATATTCAATTTATTCGTTTAGAAACTTTAAAAAAAACACACATGATTTTAAATTATTTACTTTTTCGGCTACGTGGTAACACTATTCATCTGAACAATTACAATTAACACCACTAATTTGCTGTTGCCTAGATTTTTTTATTTTAAATTTTACTATATATTTTAAATATGTCTGTTTTTGCTGCTAATAGAACATGTTTTAATCGATTTTATTGTTCTCTTAAGTAATTGAACTACGTGTATAATGGAACAGTCGATTTCTACAGTTATGAAGAACTCCCCTATAGCGAACTGTTCTTAACGACTTTGTTATAGATGAATCGGAGCTCCCCTATAGCAAACAAATTGACCGGACTCAAAGACTTCTTTACAGTCTTACTGTATTTGTTTTACTTTTTTCAATACATATTTAATGAATAAATATTTTCCAAGTTTTCAAGACCTCCCCATAATATAATATATATGTACATCTTACCTTAATTTCTATTTACATAAATTTTGTTTTTGTACAACTTAGTCATGCCAAGAAAATTCCGATTAAATATATAGTATGTATGTACATTCATATAAGTATGTACGAAGGTTTGTGGTGTTGTTTGGGTTGTGTGCTGTAAACCAACCAACTCAGTTTAAATTTAAGCGAGCAACAATAAAGACGTGAAAAAGTAAAAAACGACGGGTGTCATCTTCTTCGAATAGCAAACTGGTTTTAGCAATTAGCAGTTCCAAATTAATAATAATAAATTGTGCTCATTTGATCACAATATCCTCAGTGTTAATGTATGCATGAGATGTGCATACAAACAGAGTTTAATTTTATTTTAAATTTGAAAACATTTCCTCAGTGCTTGAAACAGACAGACCGACAGAGAAACATATAATATATTAAGCAGGAGAAATCATTAAACATGGCAAATATTCACTGCGCCATTTTGGTCATTTGTTTTGTGTTGGCGTTTATGACGTCGAAATCGAATGTCGTTGATGCACGACGCAACTTGAGTAGTAACCAACGAAAACCATCTGGCAGCAGCACCGGCCACGTGACTCAACAACCCGGCTCGAGTAGTAGTGGAAATTCGCACGCAGATGTAGCAAAGCTTAGCTATCCAAATTATAATTCACAACCCAATAGACCGCCTTCTTCGAATAACAATCCACCTCAACCCGGTTGGAATGTACCCAAAGATAATGGACCACCACCTGCTTATTCTGCTTCCAATCCCGTAGGTGGTGCAAGAACCAACATAAATGAACCACCACCATCATACCATCAGCCTAATTATGCCGCAGCTCCTCCACAGCCCAACTATGGCGGATCCAATATGCATAATCCAACCTATGGTACTCAATATGCGCCTCCAGGTGCAACATACCACTCACCAGGCTCATTTCCTCCAGGCGCTACATATTACCCGTCTGGCTCTCATTATCCAGCTGGCGGTTATCAGCCTGGTGGCATTGGCAGTGGTCATAGCTATTACCCTCCTGGAGGTGCGATGCCTCAAGGTGCCACATACATACCAGCCGGAGGAGCTTTACCACCAGGCGCCACTTACATGTCCCAACCCCCACAATCTTCATCATCTGGTTTGGGCTTTGGTAAATAGCAAAATTACTGCAATTTGTAGTGAATAATTTACTAATTAATTAAATTAACCAGGCACAGGTCTAATAGCTGGTGGCTTAGGTGGAGCCCTTCTTGGTCACGCTCTTACACCTACACAAACACATGTTGAACAAGCACCACAATCTGCGGGAGGCAACGATAGGGTTATTATCATTAATAATGGTATTCCAGTTAACGCAACAGATGGAGTAACTGTTGTGAATGCTGCAGCAGACATGAACGCAGCTAATGGAACACAAGATGCATCTTCACCTTCTCCACTTGCGCCTTTTTCCGGACCTCTTGCACCCATGGCCAATGCTACAGAACCCGCTAATGTAACTAATCCAGAGCAACCAACACCCGGTGGTATTATTTGCGTTCCAATTCGTGTCAACGAAACTGATCCAACTGATGCTAGTAAAATGATTGAAATTGAGAAAATTGCTTGCTATCCAGCACCACCATCACAAGAAGGAGCTTCTCAAAGTCCAGTAAATAATCAAGATGGGTCAACTCCTCTTGCACCAATGTTACAACCAGATCAGGCAGCAGTTCGTGTCAATAATTCATCAAATACCAATCTTCAAGCGTACTTTGGCATTATCATAATAACACTTATTTCGAATTTCTTTTCAAACAAAATTTTGTTTTAGATTTCCTTAACACAGAAAATTTTGTTCGAAATTTAATGTTGAATCTTGAACTTTATTCTTCTTGTTATGTATGAATATTCCAATGTTAATTCGCACTTATTACTCCTTCACCTTCCAAATGTTCTATTATTAGCCCCTCCCCTTAGAAGTATTAAATCGCAGTACATATTGTATTTATTCTGTAGAGAAACCACATTAACAATAACAGTCGTCATACCCAAACAAAAAGTTAATCATTGTTATTTTTTGTAAGCTTATATCTTATTAATGAATCGATCAAATCGATATTTTGTATATACGAATATGTAGTAGTTATGTCAAAAGTATTATTTTTATCAAGTTAACATTTATAATTAATACACAGCTTTTCACATTATTTTGTTTGCATTCGTTTTTGTATCGTCAGTCATACCAATTAAATTGGTTCCTAAATAAAAAGCCTTTCACACTAGCAGCACCAAAACCGAAAGTATTCTTACTTTATTTATTTATACCATTTCTCTGCAGTTACGCCCTGCCCTATACTATATTTAGAGGCAATCAAACTGTCTGCAAATGTTAATTCCCCTTTTTTTAACGCCTTTTTAATAATTGAATTATCTTTTAGTGTTTTTGAATTTCAACATTAATAATATTGTAAATATGTATAATATTATTGATATTATTATGCATTGCAGGAAACTTAACTTTTACCTTGCCTTTCACAACTCAACTCATACATAGTATAATTGTATGCATTCAGTACAGTAGAAAAAGTCTGCGTACACATGACAACAATAGAATTACATAAGTACCCGAGTCTTATTTGAATTGAATTTTCTAGTCAAGTTTTTTTTTCCATTTATTTGTATACCGGTAAATAATTTAATAGGTTTTATAGTTATGTATTAAAATTAGCAATGCAGCCGAAAGAACCGAAATAAGCCAAAGAGAATTTTTTTATTCATTACCACTAAATTATTGGTATTAATTCAGAAGACCTACACTCAACCTAAAAAAAACCTCACACACTTAAATTCGATTCGATTGTACTAAAGTGGGACTTCCCCAACATGGTTATGACAAGGAAATTTTTTTATTTTTGATTCCCTGAAAACACTTTTACGCATTTAAGATCTCAATTTACTTGTGATCTAGAGTTGTTTAAGAAGATTGACAAAGCCATGCCAAAAAGAACGCAATTGTTTTGGCTCACAAGGGCATTGTCTGATCAATCAATATGATCCATTTGTATAACACTTCACGTGTACAGTTTAATAATTGTTCGGTACGCCGGTCTTTTGTTTTAAATTCCGTGTAGTTGGACATTATTTTGAGAAAATCCCTGCAAGATAGTCTTCAAAATGCATCCCAGATTAAGTGTTAAGTCCAGCATGAATTTCAAGCAATGTTCGAAAACGATGTCCACATGAGGACAATAAATCTTCAAAAACCCGACTTCTCATCAAGAGAATAAAGAAAAATCTTTATATAGGGCTAAAAATAAAGGAAATTGAACAGAAATCGATTGATCAATCTTGTAGGACCCGAAGGCGTTCGCAACATCCTTCGTAAAAAGTGAGCGCTTTGCATAAAATTGCATTGTACCCAATGTCAAGTTATTTGTTGTTTGTGGTGTATATATAGAGGATACAGTTAAGGCGAATAAATATAAAAATATTATATTCATGGAGTTGTGCCAATTTTAGAGTCTGTTACCGATAAGGAAAAAGTCCAATTATTCGGGATGATTCCCCATGTTGTTAAAAACACTATGAATACTTGGCATCTGAACACATTTTTTTGGGTTGAATACATTATTTTTTAACGTAATATTGCAAAATTGAAGGAAGGTTTGGACTTCATTTCTTTGGATTGGCTCTGCAGTCCAGACCTCAATCCAACTGAAAATGTTTGGGACCTCATGATAGTCAATATTCGGAAGAAGAAGCAGAAATCTATAGATGAATTAAAGGAAACGATTGAAAATATTTGGTATGATGAAATATCGGCGGAATATTTGAGTGCTTTATTTGCTTCCATGTCCGATTAGGTTAAATGTCTCGGTAAAGTCAATGGTGGCGCTACAAAGTACTAAACAAAATTTTAAGACATAAAACGGCGTGTTACTTCATTAAAAATAAACCGATTTGATTAGATCTTACAGAAAATTAATTGGACTAAATTTTTCTTCTACATCAAAATATAATTAAATATGCAATTTCGAAAAGGGCACATGTCTGAATATGTTTATACTTTTCAGGAAATGAAAAAACTAATGACATATTTTCTAAAGGATTATGATAATTTAAAAAAATATTTTAAAGTTACATTTTGGGGCCAATTAGTATTTGTATGTTAACATTACCCTAGGAGGGGCGTGAGAGTATTAGAACTTCGGCATAGCCAAAGTTATTCTTTTTTTTACAGGTTTTTTATTTAAAATAAATGGCTGTTTCGTTCACCTGTGTGTTTTTATTTTAAACTGTTTAAGTCTTATTTTTTAACAATTGGAATTATTTCTTTATCATCACCAGAGCCTGTAAAAATTGTTTTAACAACTTTTGGCCCATATTTGAAAAAACACCCATTTTTGGCAGTTTTTATGAATTATTTAATAGTTTTTCGTCATTTTAGCCGAAAGCGTTCTCTTTTTTCGTAATTTAAAAATGTATGAAGTAGATGAGCTATCTTTGTATTGCCAAAAACGATGAAATTGGCAAATCGCACGATCACGAAGAAAGAGCTCTACTTCTTATTTTAAATTTTTACATACCAAACAACAAATTGTGTGTAATTTTTTTGTTATGTATCCGCCTGAATTCTGCATTTTTGTATTTGCTCTGGAAAGTGATTCAAAGGTCGTCATTGCCTAGAAAGAATATGTTGAATAAAAAAGATCTAAAATTGGAGCTTTTCAGAATATATGAATTCAATTTCTTGACATATGAAATGTCTGTAGATGTAAAACGTTCATTTTTAGGGGTTCCTTTCCCATAGGGAGCTAACGGGACCCTATTACCAAGTTTACGTCCGTCTCCTGCTCTATCTCATGAACCGTAATAGGTAGAGAGTTGAAATTTTCACAAAGTGTGTAATTCACTTGTGTGTAGAACGACGAGTTTGGTTCTGAAAGCAACGCTTACATTACAGCCAAAATTATTGGCAATATTCAGCACGGACCCTCCTTTATTACGTTCAATAATAATTCTGTCTCTTAATTAATTATTATATATATATATAATAACTACCAATGAATGAGACATTACACAAAAAGTGATTGAAGATGCCCCTAATATGTTCCAAGAATAATGGATTCGAACAAGATTTTTCTTTGTAACGAACTAATACAGTGGGCGTAAATGACAATGTAATTTCATTTTGTCGCTCCTCCGTTGTTAAGGATATTGTTATATTTGAATGAATATTTTCGTTTATAATTAAATTTTGTTTACAATTAGAATAACCAGTGTTAAAAAAAAGTACTTATTTAAATTCATTAAAAAGAAAAAGTTTATAACCTTTTTCAAAATTTTATTGAGCAAAGTACTGATAATGTCAGTTTCGTGCTTTAGTTTTTTCCGGGGTCTGCGATATCTCCTTTTGTTTGTTACAAACTTATACTATTTCACTGCGTGAAGAGAATTAAAAAAAAAAAACTATTTTTGAATTTCACATTTACTTTTCATAATTTATTTGCAGCAAGTTTTATGCTTTCTATAAAAAACACATACTTTTATACAATTACAAAGAATTTGCAATTTTTTTATGTATGAAAAGAATAATTATTGCTAAATTACTCTGCATCATCTTCCTCATCATCGTTGGAGCTAATTCTGAAGTAGCGTAGTTCATACGAGTCCTTTTCGTTGGCCACAACGCGGATCCAATCACGCAGACTGTTCTTTTTCAGGTACTTCTTAGTCAAGTACTTTAGGTAGGCTTTGGAGAAGTGCACGTCAGAGTTGACATACAACTTCATCTTAGAGCGCTCAAAAGTGACATTGTTGCCCAAATTGTTCACTTTACCGTTGACCTTTAGACGAGCCTTCACATACTTTTCCTGAGGGAAAGTAGAAATAACTCAAATTCGTAAGAAAAAAAAACTTTTTATAAGAAATAATTACATTACAATAGCTTAAAATATGGATGTCTCTTAAATTGTTAAGCCATTGAATCTGAGATAAGAATTAAATGGCCAAATTTTAGAAGAGTGACCAATTTTTTGTTCTACCACCGAGTACACTGCCTTCAGAGCGAAAAATAATCACTCTCTGACGACAAATCAAGCGTGGCTTAATAATTTGTAATAAGTATAATTATATATCAAACATAAGAGTTTACAATTTTTTACCTGCTGACCGATCAAATGTTGCGTAGTGTGCACCCTGCTGTAAAATTGTAATATACGAGGATGTGTATTTCAAAAGTATCCGATCTAGATTCATTACTCCGCACCAAAAAGTTGTATACGAGCGTAACCAATGAAGTCTCCACAACCGTACGTTTTTTTTGTTGTGATTTTTGTTTTTATAGTGCATTGTTTGCGTTTGATGGATACTTTCAGGATGTTTAACATTACATCAAAGAATGTAATGATCCAGATAAAGAATATTGCCAGCGCAGTTATAAACAAGTCGGATACTTTTGGGATTACATCTTGTACGTATATGTCGTTTTCTCTACAAAATTGAGGTTTCCTACGTTCATCAAAAATGATGTTGCTTTGCTTCTTGGAAGACCTGCAGTGTATCAAAATGAAACGCTTTGGCAGGGCGCACTATGACTTTTGGCCTGACGTGACACGGTTGTGTTACACGGCAGCCCAGGGCCCACCACTTGGCGGTCGACATAGCACGGCTTGACGTTGTTCACAAACGGTTGCACCAACTGGCCAGACCCGGTTCTGGCGATCAGTGGCTACCCCGTTGTGCAGCGTCCAGAGCCCCTTTACTCTATAGATGAGTACATCTGTCCGAGAGGTGTAAACCTCAAAATATAATTGACGCGGTGGATGGATGCACAAGCAACATAAATAAATCATGTGTTTTTTAAAACACCAACAAAAGCGGATATCACAGCAATGTATCATTAGTTGTTAACCGACAATGGATTTTAGCCAAATTGGCACCGTTTGACGGTTTAATTGCTAATGAATGTTATTTCTATGACCACAACTTTTTTATCAAAGTTGAACGTTACCAATACAGTGATAAGCTTGGTGTGGTGCAAAGTAAGATCTCTTTGTAATCATAATAAAAATCAAACACTAATTTCAAATTGCAACATTCATATGATCTGAATAATGCCACGATTGTTTTTCGCTTTTGATTATTTGTAGTACTTACGAAATCGGCAACATCCATGATGTTATCCTCGGCGATGTTGGTGCAGTCAATACCGAAACGCAATGAAACCTTCTTCTTCTTGAGGCCCTTACCGCGCAACAAATTTTTCTTGACGACCTTGGTTGGTGCATTAGCTGTGACAGCAGTCTTGGCCTTCGGTTTGGCGACTGCTGGTTTGGCAGCTGCAGCAGCAGGCGTAACGGGCTTGGCTGCAGGTGCTGCAGCAGCCGGTTTTTTTGTGTCCTTAGCAGGAGCAGCAGCAACGGGCTTAACTTCCTTTTTGGCAGCCGAAGCTGGAGCAGCTGTTTTAGCGTCCTTCTTTGGTGCAGCGGCTGGAGCTTTTTTGGCATCCTTAGGAGCTGCTGCTGGTTTTGCGGGTGCAGCCTTGGTTGTGGGCTTAGCGGCAGCCTTAACGTCCTTGGCGACTTCAGGTGCCTTTTTCACATTTTTAGCGGCAGCAGCAGCGGGCTTAGCAGCTTCAGCCTTTGGCTTTTCTACTTTGCCTTTAGCGGCAGCAGCTGGTGTAGTTTTTTTTTCTCCGCCTTTAGCGGGTGCCGGTTTGGCATCACTCTTGGTGGTCTTGGCCTAAAAAAATTAAAATCGAATTATTACAATAAGTTAGTTCTGTTGTCCCCGATATATTTTAATCACAAAAATTGTCGAACATCCTAAAGTTTTTCTGCACAAATATAATATTATATTGATGTTAATATTAGTTATAACTTTAATCAGCATTTATTTTTCATAATTCTAATAAACTTTTAAAGAATTTTTAATTTTTTCAGGGAACTTACTGTTGGTGCCATGTTGAATCTTAGAAACCAGAAAGAAAAAGAAAAATTCCAGGGCTACAACTCACCAAACCGTTTTGGAGTCAAGCATTCAGAGACAGAAGTGTAATTACACAAATTGTAGTGCGTCACTCTACCAAAATTGACAGTTTGAACATGACCAAAAACACACCACTGAAAAAGTTTTCATTATGCTATCACAAAGATTGTGATGGCCACCTTCTTTCCGAAAATAGGTATTTTTTAGTACTTTTTATCAATCCATCTTGTTCTTTTTCATTGAAAATGCAATTTCCAACAATCTTGTAAAAGCAGTGAAACAGAGTTATTCGTATCGCGGAACAGCCGTAGAGAATTTAAAAAAAATAAAAAGAAAAGATATATATACATATATACAAAATGAAATTTCAATATAAAGAAGAACACGCCTTTGAGAAACGTCGTGCGGAAGGTGATAAAATCCGCAGAAAGTATCCCGACCGTGTTCCAGTAAGTACCAGTAATTTTAATAATTTTGTATATTTGTAATCAAAATGGGGGGTATGGGTTGCGTTCATTTACTAGTTTGTTAGATGCGTAATCTAAATTTAAAGTATAAAAAAGAAGTATTGGTTGGTTTTTGTTAATTGCGTCATAGAAATTAAATTTTGTGTAATTTAAAAACAACTTTTTCCATTCTCTGCTTTGTTTTTTTTTTTTTTCTTACAAGCATATGCAGTATGTATATACGTATATATATATACATAGACATATTTATGTGTGTGCGTACGTAGATTGTTTTGCGTCGTATATTTAATATTGTACATATATTTGTTGTTGCATTCATTCTGTGTAGAGTTGCCAACAACCATAAAAGTATAAAAATCGATTAAATAAAAAAAAAGGAAGATAATATGCATATTTTTGAAAAGTTAATTTTTGAGTATATTGCATAATGCATTTCTGTACAGTAAATGCCAAAAATAAACGACTCAGTCTCCCGCACACAGCGAGCGACATTTTGTTTAAATTCTCTCTTCCTTTGTCTCTCTTTGTCCATCTTTTCTCGTTGTAGCTCTCCATTTTTTTTTCTTTATTATTCGGCGTATGTATTTTGTTTCGCTCACACTAATATCATTAGATGATGGATGTTTTGTGTGTGTATGCATTCATTTTTTTTTCTTTGTTGATTTGAAAACAAGCCAAACAATAATAAAGAAAAATTAGTCACCTGCAGCAAATGATTTCTAAAATTAAATAAATTTATTACAATATTCTGAGTAAATACAATTGTCTTTCGTAGAATATTAATTTTTTTTCTTATAGTAATGCATTTTTCGGTCATTGTACTTCGATTTAGATCGATTTAGCAAGGTCAAACATACATACATATGTAGTAAATAAAACTTTGGTTATGTGTTTCAAAAATTGCTGTATATATGTATAAATATAAAAGATATATATAAACACATATGACTTGATATATGTATAACTTGTTTGCTTGTGTTGTTTGTCAACATCTTTAAAATTATAATGCGTCGTCGTCTTTATTCTAAATTTGTTTAGTAGAATGCTTTTGTTTATTAAATTTCTAGAAAACACGTAATAAAGAAAACTTTGTTTACTTGTCTCGTTCTATCAATATGGCTGTAATTATGATGATGAATTTATTTTGTTTTGCAAATTGTAGGTAATTGTAGAAAAGGCACCAAAGGCACGAATTGGTGATTTGGACAAGAAGAAGTACCTTGTTCCATCAGATTTGACTGTTGGACAGTTCTATTTTTTGATTCGCAAACGCATTCACTTGCGTCCTGAAGATGCACTTTTCTTCTTTGTGAATAACGTCATTCCACCAACATCGGCTACAATGGGTTCACTCTACCAGGTAAGAATGTCTTACCCACGCCTTACTGTGTGTTGTGAATAACGTGTTAAGTTATCATTGGTTTTATTAACATTTATTTCATTTTAGGAACACCATGAGGAAGACTATTTCTTGTACATTGCCTATTCGGATGAGAATGTTTATGGAAACTAAAGTGAACAACGGTTGCCGGAATCACCTTCACTTTTAAGTTGGGGGGGAAATATAAGCCTGCGATGAAACGGAGACCGGATCTTGGGGTCGTTTGGGTTTTCAAAATGGCCTATAAAAGTATATACAAAACATATATATAACATATATAGATCTTAATATTAGTTTTAAATGCTACTACACTACATAATATATAATTGAATATTGTCATTCAAATTTTGCAGAACTAATTATTGTATTTTTTCGAATACTTTCTTTATTTGTGCACTCTATTTTTAAGATAGAAAACGAACGAGTTGGGAGAAAGCATGTGTCGACTTCTCTGACAGCTCCCAACATAATTAAGAACGTAGAGTAAATGATTTTTTGTTTTGAAACAAATGAATTATTGCGCATAGTAAGAAAATAGAGAAATTATTCATAATTAGAAATTCTTTTGATGTAAGATAAAAACAAAAAAAAAAAAAAAAAATTTAATAAAATTCTTAGGTTTGACACCTAAATGAAATTCAACTTTTTTTATTTCTAAATTATGAACTTAAGATGTTAATCATTTGTCATATTAACAAAAGAATGAAGTAAGGATTCTATAAAAACAATGACCAGCGGATCTATTCTATCTTCGTCCCCATTCTCCAACCATTGTTAAAGGGCTTTTTATACAATACATGCACATCTGATCAAAATAATAGACACACCAATAAACTTCATTTGCCAGAAGTCTTAAAATTGTCAAATAAATACGTACATATTTGCGGGAATAGGAATTCATTTCTTATGCATTCTTTTATTCGGCTAATATCCGCTGTAACTGGTCTTGTTTTGGATGACTTTGTACAGTCTTTTTAGTATGCTGCCTGGCTGGATTTTCATATCATATTTTCTGTACTAGACACTGTCTTAGCTGCTGCCTATTAGCAAAAGTTTTCTTGGCCAATTTCTCACCACACAAGTTGTTTTTATAGGAATCAAGTCCTATGATTGACTTGACCAAGTGGATTAAACTTTGTATTGTATTCCATTGCTGTCATTTTTTTAGTAATGTGAAAAATATGACAGCAAAGTATGGAGCATGGGACATTGATAACAAATATTGTAGACTTATCGCCTCTAAAAAGTCTTGCCATTTTTAATGGATACAATAAGCTTTAATTGAGGAATATGATTAGTTAGGTGCATGACAATATGAGCTTCTTGACACCAACAAATCAACTATTGAGATGGATATTGGGCAGAAAGTAAAAAACATAAAACCTACTTGAAAATTTGGAACGATGGTTTATATTGATGTCTTCTTCTTAAGTCAAATATCCCCATTACACCAGAGAAACACGATAAAAAACACTTATTACGTCGACAGTTTTAGAGATATTTGGATAAAATTTCTACTGCTGTGACCTTTCATTATTGTTTTCTGAAAGACAATTATGTACTATGTTTAAGGTTATTTGAATACTTATAAGAGGTAAATTTCAAACATATGAAGTATGTTTCTTGAGATTTTGGACATTATATTTGTTAAAATTTACATACTATGTAGTACAGTCATTGTGAACCATTTTTAAAGTAGTATGGTTGCAATAATATGCTTATAAATATTATAATTATAAATTATTTAACATGTACGACAACTTACGAGTACAATATAGTAAAATGGGATTTTGTTCCATTTATTTTTTCTCAAACTAAGTAATACGAGTATGCATAATATGTGGACTCGGCCAAAACAGACATATAGGATATATAGGACTGATTAATGAAAAGTAAAAATTGTATTGGCAAGGAGTTAACTCTCTCATCCCATGAGTCTGTGTTGCACCTTTTTAAGAGTGGCTGTGCTGTATTAGACTCGCACTTTCCTAACTCTACTACTCCTAGATGGATATACATAGTTATTGTTGGATATTGTTAATCTGGCAACGTCCTAAGGTAAAGAATAGGAGTAAGATAAAATAAGATTATAAATAAGTATGTTGAAGAATATGAAATAAAGTCAGTTTGTACTCAGCTACGCTTATGTCAATACATTACAGTTATTAACTATGATGATGGTTTTCTAAAGACCTAATGTAATAGAATTTCACGTATTATTGGGTCGAGTGCTGACAGACACTACAGCATCAACCACAAACGATAGTAGACTCATAAATGTCACTTTCAACTGTGAACAATCAAGGAAAAGATTGTTAATTTATCAAATGATTTTTCGTTATAATATTTTTATTCCAAAAACTGTTTTTTTTTTAAAGATCACCTTACTGAAACAACTTGAAATTAAATTTTGCAAAACAATTGTTTTTTCTGGTATGATGCATCATCGTCAACTAGAACGAACAAAGAATGCTTACATAATGTCAAATACTTTTAAGATAATATAATGGACCTACATATATGTACATATAGCTCATTTAGTTCAAGACTGTCATAACTCAAAAAACATCATTCCGAAAAAATCGTGTTTAAAGTTTTACACACAAACGATCTTCACACGTCATCGAATGGATAACAACTCAGATATGTCGCTTTCATGAGTAAAAAACTTTGGAATTGTAAAAATGGCACGTTCTCTTCTTACACTCTGTGTATGTTACATAGGATGATGGAATTGTGACACAATATAAATAATCATATATCTGTTATTTCTGTATCATTAACTCAAAAATCGTCAGTCTTGAAATAAATGAGCGATTTGTACATATGTATGTTATAAGAAATAAAAAGCCTTCAATTTATTCGTGTCATTTAAAACCCCAACAAGCATCATTATACAGCGTGAATAGTATTATACGTTTGTCATGAAGTTTGTAACGCACAGAAGGAGACTCCATAAGGTATATACCATAAATTCTTGATCAGCGCGACGAGGCGAATTAATCTAGCCAAGTCCGTCTGTCTGTATGTATGCAAACTAGTCCCTCAGTATTTGAGCTAGAGAGCTGAAATTTTGCACGGAGCTTTCTTTTTACTATACGCATTTATCATATACATTTGTCGGAATCAGCTTATTCTGACCACTAGGGGGTACCCCCCATACAAACCGGGATTCAAATGACAGTTCTTATTAGAAAAACTGTTTTGCTTTTTGTACTATCGACTTGAAATTTGGGCATATCCAAGATTCTGACCCATATCCACCAACCTTATAAATTTCAAGACCCTCGGACCACTAGCTGGGGCGTGAAGAGTATTACAACGAGTACGGAACTGAACACTGAATGCCCTTATCCTATTATTATCTCTCCGATCCATTGCGTCGTTTAGCTGAAACGCGAACAAGCTGATCGTGCTTATGATGGCATCTGCAGCTGTTTCCAACGCTTGGAACTTTCGTGGCGTTTGACAGTTATGAGGCATAACAGATTTCATATTGTAGTTGGTTCACCGAAACAATTTTGTCTATGTCGTCTCGTCATTAATTCGGGGTCAAGAGAAAACAACCTGCTGGACATCTTCAAGGATACCGACGCAGGCACAACAAAAAGGATGCCCATCGTGTTTGATGCGGTGTAGAGATTGTACATATGTGTTAAGAATATAAGATATATGATGTGGGTGCATTGGAAAATCACGAAAAATATCTATCTTTATTAACATTGATCGATAACAAGTTTAGTGTATTACTTTGTAAATGATAAATTAATTTTAGAATTATTGAAATGTCTGTTGTCTTTGGTTTTATTTGAAATAATCACTTTTCTCTTTTCTTATCTTTTTGATATGTATGTTTATAATAATTATCCGCATTAGTTTCAACTAGAACCTTTATCACAATCATTAAAAAATATACAAAATGCAATCATAATCATCATTGTGCTTTGGTCTTCAATTCATTTGTAGCGTTTGCTGGTGCCACTGCGACTGTTTCGTGAGCAAACTCCAATGGCACCGGAATACCAAAGTCATGTTTCATGTATGAGATGAATACGTTATAAACTGCCGTGCATACATTCACAAAAGCAACTCGATACTTTGTATCCAAATATCGAAAGTTCACATATTGAGCTGCTGGCCAAGTTAGCCAGTCCAGCAAGTAGATGTATGGGAACTTTTGCATTAATTCCTTATTTATGCATTCGATGGTTTGATGTTCGAGTGCGCAGATTGTATAGAAGAAAATTACAATACATACGGGTGACATAAAGAACTGATCAATGAGAATTTTGTTGACTATTGTTCGGAATGTGCGTTGTGGCATCACCTTGTCCATCCAATTGTAAACCCAATGGTGTAACGGGCCTTGCAATGCACCTGCAACGAACATTCGCCATACGCGTGGATAATCAAAGCCATCGTGACGACGTATACCTCGCCGATATTCGTACTCCTGAGCTATTACATCACCTACCACCATCAGCACACCGGACCCAATAACGTTTGTTGCAAATAAGTACTTGCCGAACATTTTCGACCACACGTTTTTGCTAAAGCGGATTAGCCAAATATTTTCAGTTGTCGCGCCCTTTCCATGGGCCAAGCGCCTAGCTCCAATCGCCGGTAAACGTCCATCAAGACTTCTTTTACTATAATGCTTTCCGTAATCGACTAGTGAAAAACGTAAATATTTGGTGGCAAGTTGTGCTCCTCTAGTGGGTTGGAGCAATTGGCACGTGGCTCGAATACTTTTAACAGCGAACATGGTCACTGTTGAATTTAAAAAATAACGTTGTTTTTTTTTTTGCTTGTTTTTGCCTTTTTCGATTCTTTTTCTTCTTATCAATTTCCGTTATTGTACTTCTTCTCTCATATGCTTTTTGTACCGACCGAGCTTACCGAGGCTCAGGGCTACAAAATTGCATATTTGCCAACAACAGGGCGACCAACCTTTCGATAAAATGCAGTCGTAATCTTTCGCATTTAACTTTAAGGTGGTTTTAATACGAATAATTTTGGAAACAAATTAAATTTGATTAAAACGAAAGTAGCTTTATATGCCAACTTTGTTTGTATCAGAAATTTATAAATTTTGAATTTTCATAGGGATTTTTAACCATCGCATAGATATAATTTTATTTAGTTACCTATTTCGTAATTTAAAAAAAAAAAACCAAAACGCTTTTTGCCTTTTTTGTGACTTACTTAAAAAAAAGGTTGGCAATTTCACGACTCGTCCGTTTTCCGTGCTCCGCTGAAGAAGATCAGGACTAGATTTCTGTGACTTTAAAGACGGTGTTCAAGATGGTTGCTGTTAAGAAACAAAAGAAGACTTTGGAAAGCACCAATGCCCGTTTGGCTTTGGTTATGAAGTCGGGCAAGTACTGCTTGGGCTACAAGCAGGCTCTCAAGACGCTTCGTCAAGGCAAGGCGAAATTGGTGCTCATCGCTAGCAATACGCCCGCTTTAAGGAAATCTGAGATTGAGTACTATGCTATGTTGGCCAAGACAGAAGTTCAACACTACAGTGGAACTAACATTGAACTGGGTACCGCCTGCGGCAAATACTTCCGAGTCTGTACTATGTCCATTACCGATCCTGGTGATTCGGACATTATTCGCTCATTACCAGATAACTAGGCCGCATACTCCTTTTAGGACACCTAGTGCGCTTTCTTTTTCTCTACATACAGTTTGTAAAACACTAAATTATGACTTAGATGAAATGAAAATGCACAGCAACAATAAAATTAAACCAAAAAGCACATGTACAACTCTGTGTCAAACGGCAAGACAAGGGTAGTTTATTTTGATTTCGATAATGTTTCGATTGGAAGATTCGGTTCTCAATTAGACTATCTAGCAATTCATACACTTCATTACCTTTCGTACAATCATATAAAGTTTTTTCAATAAAATATCAATCGGATTCGTCCTCTTCAACACACGCAGGAGTAGGTAGGCAAGTTTGTGAGTGTAAAGATGTTCCTATTATGTTTTAGAGACTTTTTTTTTTGTTATTCTAATGAACAAATATTCAGGCGGTATAAGCTAAAAAATGATTAAAATTTCATTTTTAACTTTCTTTGTTTTTTTTTCAACAATTTTCTCCATTATTATTATTTTTACAAAATTTTTATATGCACGAAAATATTTTTAATTTAATTAAAAAATTTGTCAAAAATACATACCGGCAAAAGTGTACGAGGAGAGAAGAAAATGTAGAGTGAAATACATATGTAGAAAACAACTTGTAGGCTAATCAGTGCGTTTCAGACCTTCGACTTCAATAATTTTTTTTGTATCTTCTGAACTAATCTTAATCCATTATTCCAATATTTCCTCATGGAGTAGCATACTTTTTGAAGATAGTGTGTTTTTCGAATTCAGTGCTCTAATAAAATCCATAGATGTTCAATTGTGTTACACCCTGTCGACTGGGCGGTACATTGTGGTCAGTCTGTTTGGGATCGTTGTCCTGTTGAAAAAAGTAGGTGCATTTCGCATTCCAAAATGTTTTATATTCTTTTGTATAATTAATGAAAGTTATACATACATTATAACACAGTAAGAATTTAATTTTTTTTTTATATTTTTCCAATGTCCAAGCAACCGAGTCGGTTTTCTTACATTTGTATCATCGTAAGGAAATTTACATGGACTTAGAAAAACATAACATCTAAAAAATATTACGATCTTCTATTAAGGAGATCGTTTTGGTGAAGTCTTTTCAAACGACGGCGGATTGTGTTGTGTGTAAGACATCTTGCCAGAGGATTGGGGTGCTTTAGTAAACGATTCAGGCTGCTGAACAAATTTATTTCCTCAATCACCGTAGGCATCTTAAGGTTACGGTGTAGTATGGTGTTTCCAACAGAAGTTTAGAAAACAATCAAAAATATTCTTGATAACAATATGTTTGTTTATTTTTTAGGATTACGTATTTTTTTTTTAATAATAAATGTTTTTCCACATCTTTAGCTTGTATAAAGATTCACTAATAATTGTAAAAAAAAGCAACGGAATTGAGGGAAATAAAACCATTAACCTACAATTTTAACAACTAAAGTTTAATTACCAAAACAAAAATTTGATTTACGAATTTTCGGTTTCATCTACAACATTTGTCTTTTAATGTGCAACATCATCATAATCATTCATCATGTTTAAAAAACCAGTATATTGTAACAATTTTTTTACTTTTACATTTTTTTTGTTTGTTTTTAAGTATTGTTGTTGGATATAATGCAAGGACACAACTTGCCCACATAGTTTTATATCATATTATGTTTACTACTGCATATCGGGCTGAACGATTAAATTTGAAGCAAAAATATATGTGATGGAGTGCAACTTCTAATATTCAACTGGATACTGTAGTCTCAGTTGCTGTAATGGTGCCATTATTTATTCTTGAAGAAATTGTTTCACCACTATTTGATTGTGAATCAGTTTCAGTTTCGGCAACTTCGCCGTTTTCAGTCTCTTGGTTAGAGCCATCGGTCAGTTTCTTTAGTATTTCTGTCGATTCATCATTGTTGCCATTCGCCGTAGTCTTCAAATGCTTTTCGATTTCAGTTCGAACTTTGGCAATGTCCTTTTGACTATAAATGAAATACAATAATGAATAAATTATATATGTTTACGAAAACAAAACAATCCTTGCCTTATTTGAACGAAAAGTATTCCATTTATTGTATTGAGCATATCTAATACGGAGCCCATCGAAGGAGGTTGTATGTGGATTGGTGGAAGATCACTTGTCAACTTTCCATTGGAATAAATGTCATTCATTTTGCGTTGCAATAAAACAGCCTGCTGCGTCAACAAACGTAGACATTCAGCAGAGTCGCGAGTCTTCTCATGGCTTTCGCCCAACTAACAAAAAGATGAGAAATATATTAAAAATATTAAACTATTTAATGAATAGATGCAAGAAGCAATTCTGTTTACCTGTGACTTATAAATTGAATAAGTCTCCTTTTCATTATTAAGAGCCGAACGAAAATCGCCCATGCAGGACTGTGTTCTCGCAACCAAATGATAACTGACAGCCACATGCATTGACTTGTTGCCAAAGTATTTCAAATTGAGCTTTAAGGCATGTTCAATGAATCGCAGTGACAACTCGTACTCTCCAACTGCGTGCAATATCAAACTAATGTTACTCTAAAAAGAGGGAATTATTGTATATTATACCAAGTTAAATTGTTTTTAATCGGTTGGCCAAGATAATGGAATAGATATTCTGTACCCCAACCGTACCACAACCACAGTCACCCTTATTTATTTGAAGAAAAAAAAAAAAAAAAATACTATCTTTGGCTATGCCAAAGTTGTATTACTCTTCACGCACCTTTTATATCTTCTTATTATTGTTCTTGATTCATGTTTTGTATGGGAGGTACTCCTGGTAGTTGTCCGTTTTGAAATTTACATGGTTGGTGGAGAAGGGTCAGATACTTATAGTATCCAAATTTCAGTTTCATAGTACAAAAACCAAAAAGTTTTGTTTAATAAGAAGATGAATTTGAAGCTGGGTTTGTATGGGAGGTACCATTCCTAGTAGTCCGAGTGTCTTGAAATTAACATGGTTGATGGATATCGGTCAGACACCTATAATGTCAAAATTTCAAGTCGATAGTACAAAAAAGTTTTCCAAATAAGAATATAAATTTGTGTTTGTATGGGTGGTAACCCCAAGTGATCCGATTCTGCTGATTCTGACATATTTAAAGCGTATAGTGAAAAGAAAGCTTCGTGCTTTAGCTCTCTACATCAAAAGCTGAGGGACTAATTTGCATACATACAGACGGACATTGCTAATTCAACTCGTCTTGTCGCACTGATCAAGAATATACATATATACTTTATGGGGTCTCCTATATCTCCTTCTGTGTGTTACAAATTTCATGATAAACTTATAATACTATTAACTGAAATTAAAAAAAAAAGTCTAGGATTTAAAACAAATCGGCAATTTGAACTTCCTCAATGACAAAGTGTTTCTAATTTGTGAGTTTGTACTGTAATTCAATTTTTTTTTGTTTTTACAAATAATCATGTATTTGATCTACATAAATGAGTAGGGGGCGAAAGGGGTACTGCAAGTGTTATATATTATAAATTATACTAACGTCTATTAATGCCACTTCTGGATGATCTTCACCACATATAAGAACCAGCAAGTATCTAGCGCGGTATAACAATTTCAATGACATGCTAACTTGACCATTAGCAAATGAGTAAAGCGATAAATGAGTCTGTAATATAAATAAATAAAAATTGATTTAAAAGAAATATTCAATATTCATTTCTATATAAATATGATCTTACGTATTCTAGTATAGTACATGGGTGATCGATGCCATTCACACGTTCACTCATTATAACGGCACGTTGTTGTATGGCGAGTGCGTCTTGGGCATCGCCTAGCAAGTAACTGAGGCGTGCTAGCATCCTTAGACAGGATCCATTTTCGGTGTGCATTGCACCAAAGACATTGTTCAAGAGATTTAGTGCTTCGCTAATTAGCTCATAACCTTCTTTGAATAATCCCTGCTGTATTTTCGATTGGCCACTTGTATAGAAATTATACGCATCAGAGGCACGAGGACTTATGTGTTTAACAACAGGGAAGACATTTATTATGTCATCATCGGAAAATGTTGGCTTATTACGCGATTCAAAGTTGTACTCACGTAACAGAACTTGGATGCCAACTTTCAAGGTAAAGGCACGTAGTAAACTTATGCGCAAAAATCCATAAGTTGCCACAACAGTTTCTATTGAATCACACTCGAAGTCAATGTCCCAATAAGATTTTGCTTCTTTCTTGATTTGTTGCCATAGAGATTTTGGTGCTAACAATGTCCAATCCAATATTCCATTACCGTTATTGTTACCAGCGGCTTGAATTGATTTTGTTTTGGTTTGGTCCTTCTTATTCTTATTTTTGCCACCACGTTTATTTGCTTTGCTTTGTATTTCATCGTATGGGACTTGGGTGTTTGTTGGTCCCGATGTTAGAAAACAATTCAAGAAATGACTGATGGCAACAGACAAATAAAGAGGCTCTGTATTCTGCATATAAACAAAAAAGATGTGCTTGGTGGCTCGTGTTATCAGTTCCATTACAGCAATGCGATGTAGGTATTCCATGCGTGGTACTTTACTCAAGCTTTTAATTACTTTTCCCAGATATCGAATATTAATACCATGACTGTGCAATGATTCTGTCAGACTGTTACCATCCATAGGAGGTGAAGAATGTCCCAAATGCTCCTTAATAAATGCTGGTATTTGTTTTGTTACCAAAAACTCTGCAGCATCTTGAACTAGCTTCTTTTGTTTTGCCACTGTATTGTGTCCTTGATCGTCTTCAACTTGACGGATGCCAGGTGAAAAGACATCAGGGTTAAAGCGAAAATCAAATTCCTTTTCCTTGAGAGAACCCACTGCAGCACATGCGGTCCTAACCACTTCTGCAGCTTGCGTTTCGTCAGCACTGGCAACATTTGTTTGCGCTTCTTTGATTGCATTAACAACTGCTTCAGCGGTTTTCGTTTCAAACTCTGATGGCTGCTGCTGTTGTTGATCTTCAATTGTATTGTTATTCGAAGCAACATCAGTTTTCTGAGTTATGCTTGGCACATCTTTGTTCTCTTTACTCTCTAAGATCTCTTTGGTTTTAGTCTTGTTTGCATTTAGCTGCTGTAAATGTTGCGCTGCATTTCTTATAAAGCAGACGTAACGATCTTCAATGAACGCTTCTAACAGTTCTTGGCGAAGGCAGCATAATTTGTGCCTGTGCTCAATGGGGAAACCCATCGCTTTTAGCTCGGGACTGAGCTCAACATCATCCAGTTTTAGGAAGTTAACATCTGGAGGAAATGTACGCAGCAAATCCAATATATAGTGACGTCCATCATTGCCTATGATACCTTTGCACTCCACAGACGAACATAGTTCGACAGGTTCATCTTTCTCATTTAGAACTGAATGTGGTAAAATCTTTAAATGTTTCCCAGCTTGACGTAGAAGTTCCAGATATTTTGGATGGCTTAGAACAGTCTTACCAAAATCAATAGAACCATATACTACAGATTGCTCTTGTTCGCGTTCCAAAATTCCTGGGATTATTGATTGGGCAGTTATCCGGAAACCGCGATAATCAATGACAACAGTTCCTAGAGTGTATAGACCCTCAACATCGACAGCATTATAGACTCGTACACCATGTAAATCGTAACGAGGTGCCACAAAGGCAGCATTGTCACCTCCCAATTCCTTGTAGTGATCACGGACATCGAATCCAAGTGAAAAAAAGATGTTGTTCCATATAAACATTTGCATTTTTGGATCTTCACCAGGATTTATAGCCAGGACATTACCATCAATGACAGCCATAGCACCACGAGTGGCAGCTGTCACAAAATCACCATGCACCTTAAATATTGCGCGTTCACGCAGTAAACGCTCTGGCAGTGTTTTGCGTGGCAGTTCACGTGTTGTTTGGAGTTCTTCATTCCAATCTCTAGTTTGACCAGGTATATGCTCTTCATATCTGCAATATATAAGTACATTTATGAGAAATTAAGGAAGATGTATAAATTGAATTTGATAATTTAAGAGCTGTATGGAGTTTACACACCCTAGTTTTGATGAGAACGCATCTTCAGCGCGAATTGCATCAACAGTGTGTTCCAATTGTGGGGCAGCCCATTGGTAGACTTGGTACGGTGTAGCAACTCGTTCAAAAGCATGACGCATAGTTCTTTTCTTTTGAATCTGTTGGAAGCCTCGTCTGAATGAGGGTGAAATTTGCGACAACAAATCTATCAATGAATGACTGAGATGGCTGGGATTATCATGTTTTGGATTAAAGGCCTCATCGGTTGATTGATTGATGTAGAAACCCTTGGAACATGCTGATATGTGAAAACGTTTATCCTCCATTGTGACAACATATAAATACATTAAATCGCCATGCAACTTCCGTGGTCCTGGTGGTGGGTTCCATGCAGAGGTAGTTAGCACCTTGAGGGCCTGTGGCCCCTTTGAGTTTTTCATATTTGGATGTAATGGCAATAAAGGTGGCTCTCGAACATCTGGCGTAACATAGTCCGGTGGCGTGCAATCCACCGAATCTGGTCGTGTCTTTTTCTTGTCCAACAAATCACCCTGAGTGATTGTATTCAAGAAAGTCAACGAATTGCAATCGATACCATTATAAGCGTCAGCTGGATCTAAATTCTTTAACAAATCTCGAACATGACGAACATGAATACGAGCCTCGCGCATTGTGTAAGGTTCCTCTACAACCTTGATGGTAGAACCTTGTTTTAAATTTTCAATCGTCTTCAATTCTGCAAAATTATCAAGTGTCACACCATCTAGTTGTAAAGAGAAACATGTGCGATGGCAAGTCTCTTCGCGATCCATCAAGAGTTGGTGGATTTCCTGAACTAACTCCATACTGGAGAGTTGCACTGACAATAACTCAGCGCCAGGACTATGAATGTTTATTGTTATTCCAATATCATGGAGTGCTTCCAAGTCAATTTCATCACCTGCTGTTGCAGCAGTTGTAACTTCATATCCCTCCTCATTTGTTTTCTCAACAACTCCACCACCACCGTCACCATTCAAGTCGGCGGTTTCAACAGATTTACTTTGTGCATGTGCATCGTCAATAACAACATTGGCATTGGAGTCAGCAGCAACAGTGCCATTCACATTCACATCCTCCTTGCCCTTGTCGCTTTCTTGCTGGTTATCAGTTATTGTGGTTTTGCTTGCACTTTTTTTTCCTAAACAAATGATGAAAAAGGGAGAGAACATAAATTATATATTAATAAACCATGTATTCTGGGTATGTAAGTATATTTTCCATTCAGTCCAATTTTAGACTTTTCAAATACACTCAGACTTTTTGAAAACGAAGTCATTTGGATCGGTCAATAACTTCACTGTAGTGGAGTTGGATATAGAGGAGCCCGACTGTATTCACATATGAATGTCTACATATATGTACGTATTTAAAATATCACGTGTTTCGCACTCTTATAATTTATACTCATTTCTCTCTTTCGAAAAGTAAACAATTTAATGTGTTCGGCTCACATTGCTTAAGAAAAAAAAAGAGAAACCGGCTTATCATCAACTTTTGTAATTTGTACAAATACTCATAAACCATATACATATGTATGTAGATATGTAAGTTGTAAGAGAAGAATAACAATGAAAAGCAATGAAAAATTCAATTCATTCAACTACATACATATGCAATAATAATTTGAATTGTGCTACAAGATTAAAATTGGATGTTTAATGATACCAATGAAAGATTGATGTACAAAACAAATATATTAAAATAGAAAGACTAATGAAATTTTTTGAAATACATAATGGAATTAAAGAAATGAAGGGGCAACCAATGGTGGCAGTCCAAAACACGTGTTAGTTGTTGTATCAAAGTAACTCAGCTGGGGATCAACTGTCAAAACTTACAAGCAATGTAAATAATAATTACATTAACTACGTAATGATCATTAAGGGTATAAGCACTAGCAGATTCAGTCAGAGTTTATTAACACAATTTTGTTTTATTAAAAGGAACGTCGGGCTACTCCGACGTGCGCATGTTGACAATTACGTAACATAATATACATGTATGTACTTAATATGCAATGCATGTTCATGCAGTTGCCTCACTTGGAATAACAACCAAATTCCCAGTAGTTGTATAGTGAACCAATTTCCTATATTGTATGCATGTATTACAGAAATTATAGAACAGAATTATATAAATGTTGCCGCTACAAACCTTTCTTCTTGACAGCATTGAGACCATTTGCATCGGCATTGGTGTCAGTGGTTACCTTGTCGGTCACAGTGACATTTGATAAAAGCTGCTCCTTACCGGCTGGAGCAGATTCCGTTGTCGTCGTCACTGATTTAGCATCACCATTATCCTGAACCATAGCTATATATGTATGTAATTAAATTCACACCTTAGTTCTCTACGATGATGTTACACAACTTTTTTTTGCCAAACTTAATAGCGATTTTTTTTCAAATGGTTTTCTTTTCTAATTTTTTTAAAGTGTTTGAGAAACTTGAGTCATTGATAATTTGGAAAATTTGAAATTTTTATTTAATTTCTTTTTAAAAATATAATAAACGAAATTTTCCGTGTGTCGGCCCAAAAACTTTAATGCCACCAAATTGAAAATGTTTGTGTCAAAGCATCCAACACCAAAAAAAAAAGAGTGCGGTAAACACAAGACAAAACATTGCTTACTAACACTGTTTAGCTGCTTACTGGCGAACTGCCAACTTGCGCTACAATTTTTCAATTTGAATTGGGTGCATCATATGGATACCGTCCGTTATCCATATGACAACACAAAATGATAATTCTATTTATTAGATGTATGTATGTAAGTATATTGTTGTATAAACAATATATTTATGTTTGCATTTTCCATAATGAATATTTTTTTTATTTATTGAATAACATTTATGTATTATGTTATAATTACTAAAGCAAGCGTGAAAGTGTTCTAAATATTCATTGTTCCGACTCTTCTATTTTATATAATTAATTAATTCTCCTCAATCAAGGTAGTTTCTTAAAACTATGCAGTTACTTCTTATTAGATTTTATTATTTATATGTATGCATGGTGGTAGGTAGTATTGACATTAATAAAACATATTAAAAGGTTGAAGGAAAAACAAAAAAAAAAAAAACCTGGTTCTTTCAATATATATCTCGTCTTTGCACAACAATGTATACATATATGTATTTCTATTCCTCCTTCTTCTTTTTAAGTAATTTTTATAATTCATACTTTGTCAACATAAATTAATTTGTTTTTGAGTTATATCTTGTAGATGTAGATAGGCATTTCTTCTCATCATTAATAATCAATTTTTATCTTAATTGTAGGATTAAAAATCAAAGTTAAATAGATATAGTAATGTATATATATAACTAATATCTACCCATATTGTGTCCTTTTTTTATTATTTTTTTTTTTTGTGTTTTGTAAATTTGATCAGAAATTGATTTATTTTTGGATTAATAGAATTATAATTTGAAAACTATCAAATTATCGTTTATACATTTTACTCGAAATACTTGAAAAAGATTGTAGTAAATCATATTATATAAGTATGCATGTGTATTTGTTCTTACTCAAATAATTTCGCATTTTGAAATACATGTGTATATATGCGATATATTGTAGATTGGGTAGATTATTTAGATATTTTACAATTATAGATAATTATATTTAAATATATGAAAGCAAAATTTTCGTGCGTTTTTCTTATTTGTTTTGATTCGAGTGTATAATCAAAGCCGGAATTGCACTTTGCACTTTACTAACATTCTTCTTTATAATTCGTTTTTTTTTTACTGTAATAGAATATCTGAATCTGTAGAGCAGCGTTACAGGCGGAATAATATTCATAGAGTGCGAGCGATTATCTGGCGTTTTAGATTAATATGTAATAATAAATATTTCTTTTTTTATAGTATAATCCATTTATCTTGTATTTTGTAAACTGTATAAATTATTGCATCCGCACTGAAAGGGCGCAGAGTGACTGAGACTATGACATATAATATCTTCTTGTCTTAGCCGTTCTACATTTTAACGGCATTCCCAAATTTTTACTGTCTGATCTACGCTACCGGAGATAACGTATGGATGTGATTTGTGAAAATCTACATAGGTGAAAAAATAAGATATTTTTTTTAAATTTAAATAATTATATATGTATTGACAACTTACCAACTGAAGTGCAAAAATGTTGATGAGCGTAGAGGGTCTTCATGCATCGTTTATTGCGCAAATCCCAAACTCGTATAGTTTTGTCATCGCTAGCAGAAATAAGATACTTGCCACCAGGGTGGAATGCAAGACCACGTACCCAATTGTCATGCCCCGTTAATGTGAGTAGGCAAAGGCCCACACTTACGTCCCAAATACGAATTGTCTTATCTCTTGAGCCAGACGCTAAGAATGGACCCTGGTGATGCCCCTTCTTATTATCAACGCCAGCAGCTTCGTTAATAGCAGACGTAGTTGATTCAGGTGCCCAAGCAATGCACTCAACAGTATGGTCATGATCACGCAATTCAACCTGTTCAACCAAACAGTATAAATTTATATAGTTCATTTGCCCCATATATGTATGTAAATATTGTATAAGACAACATACCTTGCAATCTTTCGAATTCGTTAACCACACACGAATTGAGTGATCATTTGAGCATGTCGCAAATATACCACCGTCAATATGGACGCGCACCATGCGTACCCATTCACGATGACCTGTATATGTTTTGACGCAATAACTACACGATTGAAGTTAAGATATATGCATTTCTTTATCAGTAACTTTTGGAATGTAAAGATTGTAAGTGACATACCCAGTAGTAACTTCCCACATTTTAATGGTTTTGTCACGTGAAGCAGAAAGTACATAATCTCCAGCTGGCACAAAGGCAACGGACGAAACGTTGTGATCGTGGCCATGCATGGTTTTAACGCATTCATAACTCTGCTGAAAATCCCATAATTTTATTGACAAGTCTGCGCTGCAAGAGGCTATAAAGAAACAATACAATTTCATTTATTTTGTTGGCAATAACAATATTGTTGAAGAATACTATTGATTTACCTAATAGTTTGCCTTGTGCATCAAATGCAATATCTTGTACTGAATCGGTGTGACCTTTAAGACTACGTTCATAATCTCCAGTTTCAAAGTCCCAAATTTTAATGGTTGCGTCTTCTGATGCCGAAACCATCAAACCAAATATCGGATGAAATATTACCTATATGTTTTGAAAACAAAAAATAAATATGTAAATACATATTAATTAATATTATTATTAATTAATGTTAAGAGTTTGTTATTCTTACCCTCGTTATGCTAGCTCGATGGCCAGAAAGTGAGAATTTCTCTGGTGGCCTTGGTATCCATTCACCTGGGCTTCTTTTCGCTTTTGTTGGGGCACCCTCAATTACTTCTTTTTCTGCTTCTGATAACTTAGCCTCTAATTCCATAACCTTCTTTTGTAATCGTATAACGGAAGTCCATTTCTTTTCCAACAGACCACCAAACTTCTTTTCGGTTTCGGAACTAATATCTGCTTCCTTTCGGAATGCTTCTAATGAATCTGCATAACCATTAGAGCCCAAATAATCGGCAATCGCTTGGTTACTATTCGACATTAAAGGAAAAACATTTTATTATTGATTTGTTACTGTCAGTGAAGTGACAACTTCATGAAAATGAAAATTCAATAAAATTCTAATTTTTTGTACTCACAGCTCCTCGCGCTGCCGCTGCGACAACACCATTTTCATGCTGTTTTTAAGTTGCCCTGGTTTTACTATGATTTGTGATTTTACTCTAAGCACTACCGTTTTTTGTATTTTTACTTTTTAAGCTGAAATATTATTGGAAATAAAAATATTAAAAAAAATGTGTATTCGTATTATTGTCTTTTAGAAATTTGTAATATTTTTAAACAATATAAGAGAAAAAAAAAATAAAACTCAAATAAAACGCAATAAGTTATTGGGCCATGCCCAATGCAAAAAGGAAACACGGAACAATTCACAATCACACAACCAAATCAATACAAAGAAAGCTGCCAGGCAAGTTGCAATGTTTTGGCAGAGGGAAAAATCGATAAGTGAGGAAGAAAGGTGTATATGATGTGTCATCATCAGTCAAGTCGTCGATGTAAACTATTCGTGCCTATTCAGTCACTATAAGATATTTCAAAATTTATGATGACAAACAATAGATTGTTGTTTTTGTATTCTTATTAACCAAACATTTTTTAATTAATATAAATTTTTTGTTTTGCAACTGCAACAGCGACTTAGTGATAAAATTTGACGGCCATCTTGATCTTAGCCAACGACGAAAATATTAAACCTCAAAATGGAAAACATAAAAAAACATTGAAGCAACTTTAAGTTTCTCGTTATTTTATGCAAAGTCTACGACTTGCAAATTATACAATTAAGCTTTTTCATCGTTTTACAAGGAAATGCGCACAATCCATTTATTAATACGCCCTTCCCCCCTCATCAATAAGTAAAATTGGTAAGCGATTAAGATACACACATATGAGTCTTTTTTCTTGCTTTGCTTTTTTCACTGCGGTAAATTGGTGTTCTTCACGCGCATTTGAATTGCGTTTTTTCAATTGTATTTTATTATTTAAAGTTCACATTTACCGAATTTGCCAACAACATTAAACAGATTAATAACTTACTTACAATATTTATTAACTTAATGAAATAAATCAATAAAAAGCAAAATTTCTCGACTCTATGAACAGGTTCTTGAGATCTAACAGAGTTGATAAACACAAACTGAGTAGCCGGGTACTCGTATTGCTTATATATAACTTGTGCAACACTTTTTCTTTTACGTACCTCATGCATATTTGCAATCGACCAAGCAATCAAACAAGCTGCAGATCTCTAAGCAAACGCAATGCAACCCTTGGGATGAAACTGATATTTAAATCAAAATGTTGGTTAAATGCTACATTTAGTTTGGGAAATGAAATTGAAACATTATATCTAAGTAATATGTCTACCATTATTACAAAGTACATGATTATATTCCGGAATTTGCATCTTAAGATAGACATTTACTTCACAAATTAAAAAAAATGCCATTAAAACTTCGTTATAACAATAAATTGAAATGTTGAAAAATTATACATACATGTACATATATTCATTTTTAAATTAAAATTCATTGCAAATTTGCGATAAAGAAGGCTTATTAACATTAATCCACAAATACTTTTTAGAAACACAATGGTCCCCCGAAATCCCAATTAAGGCCACCAACAGAAAAATATTGTACAAACGGTAAAATTATCAGTACTGATATGAGCTGGTACATGTTGCTATATATCCGCAGCAAAGTTCTCGATGTACCACCACAAGGTTTAGATTTGAATCCTATAGAAAATTTGTGGATTTTTTAGAAAAAAAGCAATCAAATGGGGCAGGATAATGGAAAGGTCACCTGATCTGAATTATGCAAGGAGAATGACAGAAAAATAACATATTCAACACTGCTAAGGGAATCGATCTTGTTATGCCCGTCCGATTATTCGATAGTTCGACAACTTTTTCAGAGTACTGGATCTTATGCTTAGAAATTTTTATCAAACATATTAGACATAGACTTTGTTTTGCAACAATCCCAAACCTTGAAGAAACAGAAAATTTGAAATAGCAATTTAACTGAATAAGTCACGTGAAGTGTATGCAAAAGTTTGTGGAAAACTTAAATTAGAAATTTTTCGTGGTTATAGGTATATGTGAATATGTGGTAGTAAGAATATTTGATGTATTAATGGCAAGAATAACTCTCCAAAAGTTTTATATTTTAACATACTGCTGACACAATCTATTTGCTATCCAATCTTGTACCTCTGCCGCAATCACCCATCAAGTGGTAGAGGAGTACCTGGGTCTTCTAGAGGAATTAGTCCATTAGCATATTTATGGAGGCTAAGGGAAAATTATCGGATCCTAACTAGAACCTCACAGGTCATTGTCCATCAGTCACGTAAAATTTGCATATTCTGTGAACATTTATATGTTTATTTATATTCTCAGTTTTAGAGGATATTACAGTGATATATTCAATGATATGGAACAAAAATCTTAATAGGTTTACCAAAAAAAAAAAAAAACAAACTTAAAAATATAAATAAAAAGGTTCCGTACCATCGCACAAGATTTAACACAATTTAAAAAAAATTTTACCTGTGTCTGAAGTTATGTAAAATTAATTTGCTTTTGTTTTTGTCGCAAAAGTGAAATATTCAACAGCCTAAAAGTATACTAAAAAAAAAAAAAAAATGTAAACAAAAGATTAAATTAAATAACAATGCTTCTAAAAATGTGTATTTTTAGTATTTGTCGCTCTACACACAATTGAATTACACACTTTGAAAATTTCAACTCTCTACCTATTACGGTTCATGAGATAGAGCTGGAGTCGGATGGACGGACGGCGTAAGCTTAGTAATAGGGTCCCGTTAGCACCCTATGGGTACGGAACCCTAAAAAGACAAACTTTGACTATACCGAAGTTGTAATACTCTTTACGCTCCAGCTAGTAGTCCGAGGGTCTTGAAATTTATAAGGTTGGTGTATATGGGTAAGAAACTTATAGTGTTCATATTTCAAGTCGATAGTATAATACAAAAAACAAAAAAGTTTTGCTAATAAGAACTTTCATTTGGATGGAAATATACTGCGTATGGTAAAATGAAAGCTCCGTGCAAAATTTCAGCTTTCTAGCTCAAAAATTGAGAGACTAGTTTGCATATATACAGACAGGCAGACGGACATGGCTATATCAATTCGGCTCGTCACGCTGATCAAGAATGTATATACTTTATGGAGTCTCCGATGTCTCATTCTGTGTGTTACAAACTTCATGACAAACTTATAATACTATTCACTGCGTGAAGAGTATAAAGAATAACATATGTGTAGTACTGCTGATATATTATGTACAGTGTATTTTATCTCAGGCATTCTCACAGTTTCTTATCATAAATTCTGCTCTACTCCAATACTTATTTCAATTGCCAATGAAGAATTCACAATTAGTATAAGAACAATCTTTATTGGAAACAGACGAAAAAGAAAACTTCATTGAACATAATAAACAACCACATAGTTTTCATTAAAAGGAAATCGGAATAGAGAATCCATTCTATCCATTCATTAAATTTTCTGTAGTGCTTACGTGTTTAGGTCCGTTTCTGTTGATGTTGTTGTGTTTTACAAGAACCATTAAACTAAATAAAAAAACCAATATTTTAAATTAAATTTAATTTATTGCAAATACGAAATATATTGTCAGTTTACAAGTGTCAAAAATAAACACTTAATGTATAAAAATATGTGCAATATGTGTAAAATCTTATAAAGTTATCTATTGGGTAAAACGCAATGTATATTCGAACAATCCAATATGCATAAAACTGGTAGTACTAATATGTGATTTTGAGATAAAACTGGGTTCATTAAAAGAGACAATTGTGCATAAAAAAACAAAAGAAAAAAAAGCGAATTGTAACGTCAATTATGATTTACGAAATAATATATATAGTATACATATATATATATATATATATATAAGTTTTATTACGTTAAGTCTGTTATCAGTGGAATTTAGATTTGATTATTCGCCGATAAACAATTGAGTGTCAAATAATCAAGAGTGTTATTACAATAATATATATATGTAATACAATATATGCATGCAAGATGATATACTACGAATATAATATGTACAATAAATAAATGAATAGATACAGACAAGCTTACTCATTTAATGAATAAATTATTATCAAAATTATTTGTCAAACGAAAGGATATAGGGTGTAGGATTTTGTTATGTACAACCACACTCGTACATAGATACGATATCAATGTCAAAGAAAACAATATCAATTAATAAGAAATATAGCATTTAAAATCTAATTTTTTTTCGCTGTTAAAAAACAATCGAATGTGTTTATTTTCTTGTTGTTGTTGTTGTTGTATATACCTATGTGTGTTGATTGAGTGAGTGAGTGAGTCTGACTAGGAAATTCTTGATTATACACTTCAATGTGAACAAAAATCCAATAGCGACGATATTAATGCCAATTGAGTTTTTATTATTATACCTTACCAAGTATATTATCACTTTGGCTTAATGTTTGTAACACATAGAACCGTAAGTCGTAGAGACCATAAAGAATATATAGATACATACATACAATATATGAAATGTTCAGTGCGACGGAGTTGCTTCATCCGTACCTTTAGTTATTGCACTATTGAGCTGAAATTTTACACAGAATGAGTTTGTTATAAGTAGTAGACCATAAGTTATGAGACGCAGCTGTTATGTTAAATTCAATTCAATAATAGAATACTCCTATTACTGAAAGAGATAGACTCCAAACAAATTTTTACACTTTTTGTCAAATCATTTGTTTTCAATAATTTTTTATGTGAACAAAGGAAGATTTATTTCAAATAAGTGGAAGGAATGTAATCTCCAGTGAACCAAAAATTATGTTCTTTGTAGTTTAATACACTTCTCTTTGGTCTGATATTTGCAATGCCTAGAACTTTTGTATAGGACCCAACAAGGATGGAATAGATGTGATTGCGATGCCTCGTTTGGTCTGCTCTTAGCTTTAGTGTTCGCATTTTACCTTACTGAAATGGAAGACCCTACCGATAGACTACCACTAGCATTGATTTTTTTAAGAATAAAGGAGTGCTTTTTTCGTCCCTTCTTTTAATTGCACTAATTCAATATCCATATTACAAACGATAATAACTCTGCATACAATTGAAATAAGTAAGTAACGTAATATTTAAGATTTAATTTTTTTTCAATCCTCGATTTTGGCGAGGTTTTTACTTATAAAATTAATAATAAAAACAAGACAGAACATTAATTTCGGTTAACTGACTTTAACATACCTTCTGAACCAATTTCATACATACATATATATCTTAAGATACGAAAAAATTGTCCATCTAGAAAACCTATACATTTTCTAAAGTAATTAATGAATTTAACAAATCTTAGGTAATGTACTAAATATTATTTGGTTTTGAAAACAAATAAGTACATAGTATTTACTTTTAATTGTAGAACTCGTAAGCTATGGATACATCATCACCATGATCATTCTTTATGGGTTGGTTCTATGCATTACAAACACCAAAGGAAAGTGAAAATACCTGTATAAACCTACGTATGTACTTGTGTATGTACGTATATCAAGGTATAAAAGTCAGTTAATCATTCATTGACGTTTGATGATACTCGTGTCACATATTGTATTTAACACTGTAATTGATTGACAAAGACATTTTTATTGAGATAAGAATTTAACAAATTTTGAATTAATCTACAAGTTGGTTTCGCTGTGATAGAGTAGAAATTATTGATGAGCCATGAAAGAACTTCTTTAAGTTAATTTTGTGCAAACATTTTTTTACTACTAAAAATAGGAAAACTGATAAAGATTTATGTAAAATGAAAAGAATCAAATCGTTCATATGTTGGTTTCTGATTGCATTATTGCAGTGCAAATTTGATTTGACTAATGCACAGCTTGCTACTAGTCAGGAGGAGTTTGATGGTATGTCTATCTATTATTTAATAAATATACACAATTTTCATATACCCATATTTATACATATGGTTTTTCATTAGATGTTAGTATAAATGTTAGCATAACACCGTATAGCCTTGAATTTTCCTTGAATGATACCGAAAATTATGCATTTGAAAAAATTTTATGCAAAAAAGTCTATGGAATGGATGAAGAAATCGTTGGAAATTCAAAACATATCTGGTTCGTATAGTGAAATATTGTACATCGGGGAAAAAAATATATGAAATATATATTTTTATTTAAAGCGAAAACTTGTATCCGTGTTCTGAATATCTTTCGATTATTAAAATAAATAGAATCAATGATCAATCAAAGATCGATAGGACTGTAAATTCGAAAACGCTTTACACAAGTACGTGAAATGATTACAGTTTATAATGAAAACAGTGAATAGACAAAAATTTTTTTTTTCTTTTTAGCGCCCTACACCCAAATCGAAACGGTTGATGCCTATGCAAATAGTATAAATTTGACATGGAGTGCTAGAGATCAAAGTTGCGTTTCAATATTTACCGTAATTGCTGAATCAACCGAAAAAGAGATTAAGAATCAGTTACTAAACGACATTAATTACTATGAATTTGATAATCTCGATCCTTGTCAAAGTTATTCCTTGCAGTTAATAACTTACGTCAATAGCACTGCATTTATATCAAATGAAACTGAAACCAAAGCAACAGAATATGCTGGTAACTATTGAATCACATTTTTGAATTATTATACTCATATTTTTATAATCAACCTTAAATGTATTATAGAACCAGGCGATGTAAAACTCCAAATAACTAACTTAACGGATGGCCAAACTGAAATTAGTTGGGATCCACCGAGTCAAAAAACATGCGTCCGCTTCTTTACATTAAAATGGTATCAAAAGGACTGCTCTGATAATGAAATAAGTACTACCAGTAGTAGTACTACAATAAATTATACTGATGATAATGAGACTACTGATTTAAGTGCACCGGAAGAAAGTAGTGGTATGTTGTTTATATTCCATAAATCTAGCATGCATCTTTGAAAAGCATTAAACCGGAAGTCGGAGAGCCCGTAAAGTATATTGTGTATGGAAATGATTAGCAACAAAGGGAAATTTTAAGGCATGTTATTTCATCCGTCCGTCATTACATTTCCATGTGATGTTCTCTGTTTTGCAGTATCTTAAAGTAAGAGTTCTCCAAAAACAGTTAGTGACAGCACCCATAATTATACTGCCTCCGAAATTTTGGTATTCATCAAAATTTCTAGATCGCTCTTCGGAGGCAAGCCTGTAATTATATTTGGTTCTATATATTGGCCACCCAGATAGCGGAGATTGGTTCAGATTAGGCCTTCTCTGTGGCATAGTAAATGCTCTGTAAATGGAACACAGGGCCTCAACAAGCATCTTATAATTCGCCTTATCAACCGCTAAAGCTTTGATTTGTCTCCAGGAACGTCCTGATTTTTGCACTTCTGCTTCAACTTGTTGTCTCCACGTATTGGCTGGTCTCCCTCGCCTACGACTCCCTCGAGGATTCCAGTCCAATGCTGTCCTTGTGATGTCATCTTGTGGCTTACGCAATGTGTGCCCGATCCACTTCCATTTACGGCGACGGATTTCTATGACAGGTGTTTTTTTAGTTGCAGTCCAAAGATCAACTTTGCTAATAACGTCGGGCCAGAATAGGTTGAGGAAGGATTGTAACGTTTGCAGAGTACATGCAGTAAGATTCCATGTTTCGCATCCATATAGGACAACTGACTTTACGTTAGCGTCGAATATTCTCAACTTCGTGCGTCTGGAAATATGCGTTGCTCTCCATACCTTGTCCAACATACCAAATGCAGCTCGCCCCCTAAATAAGCGGTTGCGAATGACTGCTGCTAACCCACCAGTTTTTGAGATAATGCTACCGAGATTGCAAAATTCATCCACTTCTGCCAACGATGAACCGGCAATCTGGAGCGCTTCTTTTTCAATGGTGTTAATACCCATTACCTTTGTTTTGGCAATGTTGATTTTTAGACCGGTTTGTCCTGCGGCTTCACTTACCGCCATAAGTTTGTCTGATATGTGCGAGTGTTTGTGCGAGATCAGACAGATATCGTCCGCGTAGTTCAGGTCCTCAAGGCGGCCGTACAAACCCCAGGAGATACCTCTGTTTGCCGCACAGGCTCGTACCTACATAATATTGATTTATCATCAAACCATTGTTCGAGTTTAGATTTTGTAGAACTCTAAGGCAGCACGCAGAACGGCCCTAGTCCAATGAGGACGTTTGCAGTTTCTTTCCTGGCATGTTTATGTCTCTTTTCATTCCCAAGATATCCACAATGTCCAAGTATACAAATTACATATACATAATTACAATCCCAAACAAGCATCGATTTTCTCTCGAAGGCGTTATGTGCTTTGCTATCAGAGCGAATGAATGTTTAATTGCATGGATTTCTGCTTGGAAATCTGAGTTCTCTTGGCCCATGCTAATAAATAAGCGTTTTCTAGGGTTTCCTCATAGACTCCTGCCCCAACACCAGTGTCTATTTTAGAGCCATCTATACCAAACATTGGAGTTCCGGACATTTTGTTTAATGTTAAATTTAGTTTACAAAATTTTGTTTAATGTTAAATTTAGTTGGACAAAGGTTGTCGTAGTCTCAATACAAAATTCATTTTAAATCTTAACTAATTATAAACATTGTGTTGTGCGGAATATACACTTCGGTGAATCGAAATTAATGTTACGTCTTGCTTTAAAAACAATTTCTTTATAGATGAATGCGTATGGTATGACATACTGACAGATCCAAATCAATCTCGTTACATATTGAGCGATTTACAAGGTTGCGAAATGTTTACTTTTGAATTGTTTATCAATATAAATGAAACCGCTAAAGGAAAGCAGGATTTCATGTCAGCTGAAAAAAGTAAGTTTCAAGTTAATAATTATTGAACAAATTAAATGATGGTGTGTGTTTCAAGCACCCAGCGCTGTAACCAAAGGGGACGGTGAATGGACTATCTCGTCGCAGTATGTGCAAATGGGATGGACTGCTCCAAGAAATCATAGCAAGTGCTTAAACATATATGTTCTGCAACTAATTGGACCAATACAAAGGGGCCAAGAAGAAACAAAGACTATTGAAACTACTGATAATTATGCATTATTCGAGGATCTCGATCCATGCGGTCAATACAACGTTCAGATAAAACCAAAGTCATTCAATGCAAACTTAGGACCAAGTATGGATATAAGTTTCGCAACGCTCGAAGCGCAACCAAGTCAAATTTTAGAGCCTAGTCTAAAAGCCGAAGCATATTCGTTAGAAATATTTTGGAAGAAACCAAACTTTGCTGACTTATGTCTTACTGGCTATCGTCTTTCTGGGTGGAAGGATGAGAACGTATCTGTGACAGCCTTAAGTACAAATACTACGGAACCTTACGTCTATTTCGATAAAGACCTGAAATCATGTCAAACATATATAGTTCAGATTATTCCTATCACCGCAACAATGGATGGTGAATTAATTCAAATTGAAGTTGAAACAGGAGCGGCGGTTGTTGATGCAGACAAAACTAACTTCAAGGTGATTACCACATTTTCAAAAAGTTTTGAATTGAGTGTTCAAAGCGAGGACTATAATAACACATGTGAGATTATTTTTGCACATTTCTTTTGCGAATCAATTGAAGTTCCATTTTCGGTAAGAATAAACAAATTTCACAGGATATTTAGCAAAAATTTAAAGAAATCTCGAAATTTCAGTATGCTGAGAAATATGTTGAAGAGCCAATATGCAACTCAAGTTTTAGAACTACGCTTTCACCTCTGAGTCCATATACGGATTATGGATGTCACGTTGTCTTGTATAATATTGCTGGACCTTCGAAAGACAAACAAATTATACAAAAAACTGAATCCTATTGTAAGTTGCTATAATTTTATCGTCTATTCAGTGAGTTACTATTTGTGAATTTTTTTTTATTTAAGTTCCGGAGAAACCAGAAGATCTTAGTCTAACAAACAGCACTACAGGCTCACTGATGTTTAATTGGAAACCACCGAAATTGGCAAACGGCAACATTAAGTTATATGTTTTGTATTTCCAACGATATGAGGCCGACTATTTTGTGCCTCCAAATTGTAGTCCTGTCAACACAGAACCTGTTCCACAAACTACTGCCATTTTAGAGCATACGTTTACAAATCTACAACCTGCTACAAAGTACAGCATGCAAGTCGCAGCTCAAAATGAATATGGTGTTGGTCAATACACATTTCCAAAATTGTTTGTAACCAAGCCCTGGGGTATGTACATTCATACATAGATAAAGATTATTTATTACACCAAATATACGGAATAATACTCAAAAAATATTATATACTTATAACCAACATCTCTTCACTCAAACATGTAAAGATAATCAACGTGTATTTTATACACAATTGCGAGAACAACCTGCTTTGAATTTTATTGTATTAATCGTCTATTCAGTGTGAATCAGCTGTTTTCGTATTCACAAATATAAACATATATAATTCAAAATGCCTATGGTTTTGCAAACTTGATAATTCATTAAAAAATCACAAAGTTGGATTATGTTTAAGCAAAAGCTTAAACTTTTTATATACAGAGTTATTTAAAGCAATGTTAAATATAATCAGTTTAAGCAATATACACAGCAAATATACGTTTGGGCGAAGATGCTAAATATGTATATTATAGTAAATATATTCTTTCTCTGTCTGTGCACGTGTGCACGATTCACGTACCGTACGCTCAATGTCCGTTTTAGCACTACCAGCGCCCTGGGAGAGATTTCTACGGCGACCCCTGTCTGTCATACAAACGACTAAGTAGGACTCTCTCAATGAGGGCGCCCCTTTATATCTGGCACCCTGGGTGGTCGGCCAACCTCGCCCACCCTTAAAACCGGTTCTGGGTACACTGTACCAATACTTCATTTAATCTCAAATTTACCAAATTTTTTGAAGAAGAAGCGTGTTACTTTAGAGCTTCTCGAATAATTCATCGATCTTCACAAGAAGCAACTGCTGTTGTTGTGCGCTCTTTCATATTGTTCCCAGAGCTTGATAGGATCTTAAGAAAGTATACTGCTACTTGATTGCAAATAAAAACTAAAAAATATAAAAAAATCAGCCAAGTGTGAGTCGGACTCGCACACGGAGGGTTCCGTACCATCGTACAAGATTTTTTGCTCAAAATATAAAATTATGTTTATATTTAATAGCCTAAAAGTATACTACAATTAACAGCTCAAAGTATACTACAAAAAACAAAAAATTGTTAAACAAAAAGTTAAATTAAAGAACAATGCTTCTAAAAATGTATAGTTTTATTTGTCTTTCTACACACAAGTGAATTACACACTCTGTGAAAATTTCAACTCT
Organism: Amiota mariae; assembly: GCA_035041805.1. NCBI lineage: Eukaryota > Metazoa > Arthropoda > Insecta > Diptera > Drosophilidae > Amiota > Amiota mariae. Next base: position 2,368,896 of record JAWNKV010000287.1, read on the forward strand.
CTACCTATTACGGTTCATGAGATAGAGCAGGAGACGGACGGTATACTTTTAGGCTGTTGAATATTTTACTTTTGCGACAAAAACAAAAGCAAATTAATTTTACATAACTTCAAACAGAGGTACAATCCCTCCGTGTGCGAGCCCGACTCACACTTTGTTGATTTTTTTTTATATTTTATTTTTTTATTATGCCTGATTTCTATTTTAACACCTTTTTGATGCTTCAAAAATCTGTTTTAGTTTCAGAAAAAGTAACTGATTTAAAAGTCGTCACTGAAGGCCCCAGAAAGTCAGAGTTTCAGTACAATGCCAGCGTGGCCGTTATATGGAAACTTCCTTGTAAATCCAATGGCAAGATTGATGGGTTTTTGTTGAATTTTATTGGTGAAACCAACGATCATGAACGTGAAGAATTTCAAAAAACAGTTGCACCCGATTTTGATACCACAGGAGTCATGTCGTACAATGAGACTAACTTAAAGCCTGAATATAATTATACGGTTACTGTGGCAGTCAAAACATGGAATGTTGCGGATTCAAGCCCCAGTGCCAGTGAACAATTTGAGGCTCCAGCAGGAAGTACATTTCTAAAGCTTATACACAATCTTACATATAACCTTAAATTACATACTATATCAAAAATCATTCTCCTATATTAAAATAGTTCCAAAACAACTTAATGATGATGTGAAAGCCAACATGCAAGTGAACGCCTATGAGACCAAACATCCAACTACTTCAGCTATTGTTCGTATACCTACTGATGCTTTGGAATCAGATTTAGGCACTATTTTGTATCTCGCCCTGTTGCTGTCGGAGAAAGTAAGTTTGTTTGTTAGCTGGTTATACTCTTCACGCAGTGAATAATATTATAAGTTTGCCATGAAATTTGTAATATATAAACTAGTCCCTAAGTTTTTGAGCTAGAGAGCTGAAATTTTACACGGAGCTTTCTACCATACGCATTACATTTGTCGGAATCAGTCGAATCGGACCACTGGGGGGTACATCCCATACAAACCGGGATCCAAATGAAAGTTCTTATTAGAAAAACTTTTTTGTTTTTCATTCTATCGACTTGAAATATGAACTCTATAAGTTTCTGACCGATATCCACCAACCATATAAATTTCAAGACCCTCGGATTACTAGCAGGGGCGTGAAGAGTATTGTTTCTGCCATAAAGTGATTTTGTTAGTGGAACTAAATCTTCCAGTTATCGGAGAATTCGGATTTCGACATACTGTCTTCATAAACTGAAACCATAACTTTAAAAAGCACGGACGGAATGACGAACGGAACGGACGGACATAGCTTAATAGATTCTCCTATTGAGCAAAACAAAGCAAAACAAAATCAATCCCGTTTTTGAATTAATTTTTGTATGGAGGCTGCTTCTGTCAATAATCTGCCTATGGTTTTTCGCTTTTTAGCTTTGTACAAATGTCGGACGGATAGACACACCCATTAGTTGACCATGAAAAAGGGCAAGCAATGCATTAATTGTTTCTTAACCATATATTTTTTTTTTTTTTTGCAATACGGGGTTAATGATATGTATTATAGAACATAGCATAATTGTTTTGTTTAGACTCACCTGTTGTTGTATGTAAAATATACATACTTTAAAAAATTGACGATTTTACGGTGTATAGTACATATGTAAATCCTTTAGGGGGTGTGTAATAGTGGAATAAACTAAGATTGAGTCTTTCTTTTTTCTTGAGGACTGCACTGGAACTCCGCAACTAAGTTATGATGCTCTTGATTCAAATCAGGACTGGCCAGAAATAATGTCATGGCATGAAGTGAATAAGGACAGCACATGTATTCAGCAATATCAGACTACGCCAGTTCGTTGGAAGCCGATAGTTGAAAAGACAACAAAACAAAGTAGTTTTGAAGAGATGATAGTTTATACAATTGGCGATGATAAGTGTTCAAACAATGATGATCAGCGCTATTGCAACGGTCCACTCAGAGCAGATACAGAATATAATTTGGTTATTCGATTGTTCACAAGATCTGGGTTTAATGATGTGGCTTTACTTGACTTTAAAACCGATTCAGCTATTAAAGTCACAATTATTTTGGTAACTTGTTGTTGTTGCTTACTTCTAGCATTCATAATTGGTCTTGTGGTATTTTGGGTCAGGAAACGAATCGCCTGGTAAATCGACAAATTTGGTGAAACGAATGTATTGTTTATTAATAATACTTTTTTTAGGCACCGTGATTCAGGACAGGGTGTTGAAGATCCATTCGGCAATATCATTGCAAAAAATTTTGCAATTTTCTATTCAGAAATTTCGAAACCGGAAAAAATTGCAAGGGAATTTAAGGAAATCACAGTTGCCGCTTTGGAACTTAGCTACTCAGCGTCCGAGTTGGGATGTCATAAAAATCGTTATGCTGACATTTATCCATGTACGTAATATGAAAACTTTATTTATATAAGTACTGTTTATCTTCCCATTGTAGATGACAAGAATCGAGTCATTTTGGATATTGATGCTGATGGTTCTGATTATATAAATGCTTCATTTATCGATGTAAGTCATTCATTTATTATTCTCTTTACGCAGTAAATAGTATTATAAGTTTGTCATGAAGTTTGTAACACACAGAAGGAGACATCGGAGACCCCATTAAGCATATATATTCTTGATTAGCGCGACGAGACGAGTGCCTGTCTGTTTGCTTGTCGGTCCGTCTGTCTGTCTGTATGTATGCAAACTAGTCCCTCAGTTTTTGAGCTAGAGAGCTCATACGCAGTACATTTGTCGGAATCAGCCGAATCGGACTAATAGTGGGTACACCCCATGCAATTCGGGATCCAATTGAAAGTTCTATTAGAATTTTTGTTTTGTTTTTTGTACTATCGACTTGAAATTTAGACATTATAAGACCCTGACACATATTAACGAGACATGTAAATTTCAAGACCCTCGGACCATTAAGAGGGGCGTGAAGAGCATTACAACATCGGCATAGGCAAAGATAGTCCTATTTTATATTTTTTTATTATCTCGTACAGGGTTACACACGAAAGAAAGAGTACATTGCAACTCAAGGCCCTAAACTGGAAAGCACTATGGATTTTTGGCGAATGATTTTACAGCATAATGTTCGGGTTATTGTACAGGTCACACAATTCCGCGAAGGTAATCAGGTAAGATAAGATGAAAACTCAAGTAATTGAAATGATTTCATTACATTTCTTTTTTACATTTTCAGATCAAGTGCCATGAGTATTTTCCCTATTCGTCAAGGGGCATAAATGTAATGATTAAATCAAAGGAAGCTTTCGAAAGTTATGATCGGACCGAAATGTCCGTTTCTCATGACAAATATGGTCTTAAACAAAAAGTTGTACATTTTTATTTTAAAAAATGGCCAGATCACGCATGTCCGTCGGACCCAATGTTACTTATAAACTTTATACGAAAGGTCAAAACCGAAAAGAAACCCAACTATTCACCGATTGTTGTCCATTGTTCCGCTGGAGTTGGAAGAACTGGAACTTTTATAGGCTTGGACATTATAATGCAGCGTTTAAAAAGTGAATCGAAAATAAATATTTTTGAAACGGTGAAAAAACTTCGATTTCAACGCATGAAAATGGTTCAAACTTTGGAACAATATTCGTTTCTTTATAAATGCACTTATGAAGTAGTAAAACATAAGGTCCCGCGAGCAAATCTAAAGAAAACGAAGAAAAATGTTGATTTCAGAGAAAATAATGAAATTGTAGTACCTGATGATGAGATAAATATCTCAAAACGTAATGACTATGTATTAACGACGAATCCAAGAAATTACGAAACTCCAACTAAGTCAATAGATGTCGTAGTATTGGATGAGAATTCAGATAAGGATCTAAATCATCTGAACGTTTACAACTCTGAGAGCTCTATGTGAACTTAACTATTTGATAAAAGATTTTTAAGTGAAATGTCATTCGAAATTAAATCGAAATAGTGAAAACTAGTCTATATAATAGATGATTAAACTGATTCCCTTTTAGAATATAAATTCTATTTACTTTGAGTCACAATTAAAATACCTTACCTAGGAAATGGTTATAGAAAAGCGAAATTAATTAAATTAAAAATTAGTTCTTGGAAGAACTCATGATTTCAATACCATATCTTTGACAAAACAAATACTTACAAGTTTAAACAGTAATTATAGAATGTTAAGAGAAAAAATATGGAATTTAAAATAAAAGTAACTCTACAATAAATACAATTTTTTTTAAAATTTTTTTTTTTAATTTTTCTGTTATTCTATAAAACAACTTAAATTAAACTAATAACATTTAATAATACAACTTTAACATAATAATAAGTGGGATAGAACAATTAAATCAATAGGATTGAAAACGTGTTTTGTGAAGGCGAGGAAGTCGATGAGGAGGGAAGAAATAAGTTAAGGAGTATATGTGAATGTGTATGGTCAAGTAGTCAAGAAATTAAGGAATACAAGAAAAGAAAATAGAGTAGTTAAACAGCTAATAAAGCAGAAATAAGTTATGGTGCATGTGTTAGCAAAGAGGTTTGGTCTGACCGATAAAATAAAATAAGTTAAGGAGTATATGAAGAGCAGTGGTGGTTTATCAAAAAAATTTTCAGAACGAAAAACATTTATTCATTGGTATAATATGAATATTCATTTACATTTCTTTGGACTTTTCTATGAGATCATTAATGACTAATCTATTCTGGTATTGCATGATTGTTAAATCTAATAAAGTTACATGTATAATATTTACAGCGCTAAAACTAAAGGTAACGGGACAGTTTGTACAGCGGCCTTATAGCCATAGTATAAACACTAGCTCGGACTATGTTATTCCCCAGGGCAACTTTAATGGAAGGACATAATGGGTGGCAGAGGGGACTCCAGTTTGGTTGTCACTCCTACAACCTGTTTACAGATGGATCTAAAATGGCAGAGGGAGTGGGAGCTGCAGTATTCTGTTCAGAGCTTGGCCTTAAATGATCATATAAGCTTCCAGACTACTGTAACGTGTTTCAGGCCGAGATTTATGCGGCTACAAAAGCAGCAGAATTAGCAGCCGAGCGAACTCCTCTCAAATAAACATCTTCATCGACTGCCAAGCAGCTATAAAGGCAATAGTGGCTGTGATGACAAACTCCAACTATGTTCAACAATGTAGCACCAAAATTGACGAACTCTGTATCGATAAACGCGTCACCATCTTTTGGTTACCGGGGTATAGAGGAATTGAAGGGAACGAGGAAGCAGACGCACTTGCCAAGGCCGGCGCTAGCCAATCTGAGGAAAGTGCGTCATACATGAACACTCTCTTGCAGAACCGCAAATATCATGCTTCGCTCTTTTAATTACAAGATTACCAACTACATCTTAGCTCTCTCAAGAAAGGATTGCAAGTTATTAGTCGGAATACTTACGGGACATTGTTTAACGCCTTCCTACGCAGCCAAATTGGGCTTGGTACAGAGTGATGCATGTACACCATGCAACGAGGTAAATGCTAAGGGGACTTTAGAAAACCTACTTTGCCAATGTCCACCTCTCTAGATATCACGCTTTAGCTATCTTGGATCTGCGTCTTTCCTCTCTTTGCGTCACTGATCAAAAGAGCAGCAACCTATTAAAATTCGCAAAAATGTGTTTTAAAAACAAAATCTGAACTTCCTCTTCTTGGCAACACTAAGGACCGCTATTGATCTATGTGGGATCTTTTGATCGGCCAAGCTAACCTAACATAACTTACGCATTTAAGAACTCAGTTTACGTGGAGATCTAGTTTTGTACATACATGTTGCAAACATTAACAAAACCATGCCAAAATGATCCAAAAAAATGAAAGTTAGGCATGCCGGTTTTCAAAAATATTTAATTGGAAAAATAAAAAGAATCGGTTGAAATACAATGCAATCATTCGACGGAAGACTGCATTATTTTAAGGAAAAGTCTACAAAACCTTTCTAAAAATGTAGTCTAGATTAGGTAATGCAGCAAGAATTTCTAAAGAATATATCAACAAGCAATATTTCAAAATGACTGAACAAGGAAATCTTCAAAAAACAGGATTCTGAGCAAGATAATGAAGAAAAATTTTTTATATCGGGTAAAGAAAATAAAGAAATTGGGATGTAATGGGGATGCATTTCCAGCTAAAAAATTGTGTCTATTTTGTTACTAGGGAATAGTTAACGCGGATAAATATAAAAAAATTATATTCATGGAGTTGTACGAAGTTTCGAAACTGTTACAGAATAGGAAGAAAATCCAATTTTTCAGGATGACTCCGCTCTTTGTCTTCTGGCTCGCTCTGTTAGTAACACTATGGTTTCTTGTCATCTGAGCATATTTTTTAAATTCAATAAATTATTTTTGTATGTTAGGTTGAAAAATTAAAGGAAGGTGTGGGTCCTGGCCGGCCCCCTTTCCGTCTGAGCACGTGCACCTGGCTCGGGATCGATAGGAGACCCCTAGTTCCTGTCAGATCACCAAATGGTAGCTAATATTTATTACCGAAAACATATTAGACAACATCAAAAAGAAGTGGATGTACTAAAACGGATTGTAGGTGTTGCAAAATTTTTGGTAGAGGGCTTCTGTTTTGCGGTGACAATGAAATCCTAGGATCTCCCATCAATGGAAATAGTAGTACATTTCTTCCATTACTTGCAGATCAAAAATTGGGAATCCTAGAAAAGGTAATATTTCGTGTATATCAGCGAATATCTGTAATGAGTTTATTGATGTAATGGGAAAACAGGTCCTAAAAAAATTATAAATGAAGTTAAATTATCAAAATATTTTTCCATTATCGTTGACAGTACGCCCCATTTGTCTCATGTTGACTAGCTAACTTTTATTGTTCGATACATAAAAGACCGTGCTCCTGCTGAAAGGTTTCTGAAATATATACCTAATAAAGAGCATAAATCTAAGTATTTACCGGAAACCATCTTGAATTTTGTAGAGAATCATGTTATTCCCATAAAATATAGCTGAGCACAAAGCTATGACAATGCTTTAAATATGTCGGGGAAGTACACTGGTCGACAAGCAAGAATCATGGAGAATTGTAAATTTGCCACCTTTGTACCATGTGCGTAACATTCCCTAAACTTGGTAGGTGTCCATACTGCTGGGTGTGTATCAGAGGCAACAACGTTTTTTGAAATGGTTCAGAAAGTGTACAAATTTTTTTAGGCTTTACCCACCGACAGAACATTTAGGGTCAAAAAAAGTTGTTAGAAGTCAAGATGGTCAGCTGGAGCTGAAGGAGTAAGTAAGTAGAAGTTTTGATGTCCATCGCAAAAGATATAAAACAGGTCCGACAAACGTAGAGAGAGTCGAAGTTCTTAGTCTATCCAGAAAAATGGGAAAGCTGGAATTTATTATACTAACTTAAATTTGGAAAGAATAAACAAAACAAGCAATTATCTTCAGAAAGAAACAATAACACTGGACGTTGCAACTAATTTATTTACTTCTCTTTATGATTTTATTATTAACCTCAGGGTTAATTTTGATTTATTTGATTAGATTTTGAAGAATTGATTAACGATTTTGCCCATCTAGAAGGGTACCTCTTCAATCAACATAGACTGTTAAGCACTAATCTGTGAATGCTAAAAAGAGTACTTTTGTGGATTATATTATATTATCTATTCATTTAATGTGACTGTAAAGAAATAAAAGAAATAAATCTAGAACCACGCTAATCTACTTTCTTTGTCTATTCTAACAAAATAGTGTTCTGTCAATGTCATATCCTCATGTGCCCAGGGCCTCCAATAGGTTAAAGACGGCCTTGGGTTCACGCCAATATTAGAAAGAAGAAGCCGAAAACAATGGCCGAGTTAAAGGAAATGCTTGAAATTGAGACATTTCAGCGGAATACTCGAGTGCATTATATACGTATTTTCAATAATGTTTTGCTAAATATATTACCCTATATACACCAATATCTTTCAGAGTTTTGTTGCAAATTAACCGAAAAATAATTTCAGTACCGAATTTAATCAACTTTTACCTACCTCAAACTACGGAAAATCAAAAAATTATGCAACGCTGCTTTTTCGGTTGGGTGTTTTTGCAAGAAAAATTGGGAAAAGAAAATAAAACCTACGATGAAATTATATGAATATATCTATCTGATTAAGTAGTTTTGGTTAGTAAGAATTGGAATAAATTTTAAATTTTAATAATCGTTTGAAGAATAAACTTTTATGAATAGTTTTATCCAGTGCTAAGTATATGATTTAACATCCGGTTTACATTTTCCCACCTTCCAGCACTGTATTTAAAATTGCATTTTTAGTACTTATTTTTAATTTCAGAACTTAGCCACTCTTAACGTAACAATAAAGAATTGTTAAAAAATTACTGGAAAATATTAGTTAATTGTCATCAGATAATAAATAAAAATGTCCGAACGTAAAGTTTTGAATGTAAGTTTGTGTAGCATGGTATGCAGAAATAAAATAATTTTCATTATTAATACTATTTTTATCCAAACAGAAATATTACCCGCCAGACTTCGATCCTTCGAAGATTCCGCGCATGAAACTTCCTAAGAACAGGCAGTATACTGTTCGATTGATGGCTCCATTTAATATGCGCTGCAAAACTTGCGGTGAATATATCTACAAGGGCAAGAAATTCAATGCTCGTAAGGAAGATGTGGATAATGACACTTACTTGGGTATTAGAATTTATCGCTTTTACATAAAATGTACACGTTGCTTGCAGGAAATTTCATTTAAGACAGACCCTAAGAATACAGATTATGAGATCGAAGCAGGGGCAACCCGAAATTTCATGGCATTGAAACTGGCTGAGGAGCAGGCACGGCGAGAAGAAGAAGAAGCTCGTGAGGAGGAAGCAAATAATCCAATGAAACTTTTGGAAAATCGAACACAGCAATCGCGCAATGAGATCGAAATGCTTGAGTCTTTAGAAGAATTACGTGATTTGAATCAGCGTCAACAAGCAGTGGACTACACAACAATGTTACAACAGTTCAATCCTGAAGAAACCGAACGCCAGCGTGTAGAACGTGAGGAACGAGAAGACGAAGAATTCATAAAGTATGTATATAAAATCGATTTATAAAAATTGCATTTTTAAATTAACCTTCTATATTTTCATTGTAGATCAGTTAAATTTAGCAAGAAGAGCGAAAGCAGTAAACGAATAGTTGCTGAAGAAATAATCGAGGAAATTAAGCCCAATAGTGATGAGCCTCCAACAAAAATTTCAAAGATAATTCCTTCAGTTGGTAAAATAAATCCGACGTCTTTTGGAGTCAAAAGTCAACCGAGTTTTCAAAACAAAAAGCCTTTAGTAATTGTTAAACCAAAATCATCGAATGTGCCAACAAGCATTCCTAAAGTAAGCGAGGAACCGGCAAAGGAGAAGCCATCATCTAATGGTTTGTCACTACTGTCTGCTTATTCAGATAGTTCGGATAATTCTGACTAAAATTGAATGAAATCAGTTTTTTCATGTTATTTTTATTAAAAAAAATTTTTGTTTTTAATAATAAAAAAATGTAATATGATATATTAACAAATTTTTGATAATAAGTCAAAGGCGCCCGTACCGCATCGTATCGGAAGGCCGACCATCAAACGACTAGATGGAGAATTCAACTCATCTGGGCGACCAAACCCTGCAGCGTTTTTAAGAAATTGCAAAGAGGATTCAAATGACATTTGCTGCAATGGAGATGATGAATGTTCCATTCCTTTACGTGATAATGGCTGGAAAGTTCCATCAAATGTCATATAATCAGCTATCAGAGAAAGATGGCGCCGGTCAACGGTAATGCCATACACTTTAAATACATTGCTGACTTCTTTAACAATAACTTGAACTGCAGCTTCAATGCCATAAGTACGAGCTATCGCATGTATATCGTTTGAATAGAGACGACCCAAATTGAGAATTTTATTATGTTGAAACATTTCCACAATATTAATGCCATCAGTCTTAAGAAGTTGCTCGTCGTTGTTGCCTTTATAAATAATTGCACGTTTTATATTCGGCACTTGATGTATGACACTCTTTGCAGCTAAGTCTCGGATAACAGTAGAAATATCCGAGTTTTTATTTGTTACGCTTACCTACATATATAGCAAAAAGGATGAAAATTTTTATAATCTACCAATCAACCAAATTCGAGTACGTACATTTAGTTTTACTTTGCACCACAAATGTTTGTCATGATCGTAAGTGTAGTCGTTAACCATGTCGTTACTCAACAATTTCTCTATAGAAATATCTTCAGAATCTTTATCATCGCCATGATTAGCATCGTCATTTATATCTTCGTCATCATCTACAATTTAATTATTAATTATTAGTACAATTTAATAATTAAATTGTTCAAAATGTGTTTATGCATAAAGTTTAGTTTATAAATTTACCATTTGCATCTTCGATTTCTTCCATGACCTCAGGATCATCATATTCTGTTTCATCAATTTTACGAGATTTTAATTTTATTCCCGTTGCGTCATCATCACCCTGAAAATTATTGTAATATTTATTTGTTGTTTTTATTTATTTTTTTATAACAGAATAACTATATATAAAAACATAAGACAAATTCCCGGAAAATGAAGAAATTGATGGATCAAATTTTGCATATAATGTTTAGAGACTATCAAGTAGTCTTTGTCAAACATCTCAGATAATTATGTCAATATTATTAAAAATCTCTTTTTGAATTGTTAGTCACAACAAAATAAAATAAATATCATTCTTTATTCCCGTACAAAACCGAATTTGATGAAGCAATGTACGCTGGTTTTTGACACCGAATAAAGATGATCATTCAAAACTAACATATTTACATAGTTTCAATTAAATCTGTCTTATTTTTATGGAAGATACGTTCGAAAGGAAGGAGATCGCGTTAAGTACTTATGAAGTATGTTCCTATACACTCATGGAAAAAATAATAAAATATATACATAATATACTTTAGGGTATTATACCCATTCGGTTTATTATAAGTATACTAGCTGGACCGGCGTGCGTTTCTACGCCCTCGCTCAAAAAAGTGTCAAAGTGACGCGATACTTCATGTCAATAAATGACGGTTAAATTATTTGGATATTGTTCATACAAAAATACATTCCGCAATTTGTAATTGTCGTAGTGGCGTCAATAACCAAATCTGGAAGGCAATTTGTATTTCTATGTTACTCTAAGAGGCCACTAACCCTAAGATTATTATTATAAATAATTTAAATATAAATTCTTGATTTTTTATTTTGAAAAAAATATGTTCTGGATTAACTTGTTGCACATGGCATAAATAACAGGAAGTTGCTGGCAAGTCATATGAAAATATTGGTTAATACGTACATACAAATACTCTGTACCCATATGGATAAAATATATAAAAATTTTCATTTCAATGGAATTTTAGTAAATATAAATTTTCCAATTTCTATCTGAAGAAATAAAGAAGTTTCCCATAGATTAGATTTAATATAAAGCAATGTTTTTCATGAAATCTTATTTTTCAGTTTTCCAGACTAGACTAGACTATTTCTTTCCTGATACTTAGATACAGAAAACTTAGCTTGACATCACTTTTTTGTTTTCATAATTTGTAAGATTTAAAATTTGTATACATAAATACATACCCCATCATCTGACGAATCATTATCGTTATCTCCTTTTAGACGTGATTTACTTGGCGCATTGGCTTCGTTTACATCTATATCCTTGTCGTTATCGTCATCTTTTTGCTTGGCATTAGCTTCTGCGTTTTCATCAATTTCAACACTAAACAAAACAAAACAAAGTAATGAGAACGTTAACTTCAATGTTGTTTTTATATCTTTTACGAAGAACAAAATTTTGGGTTTCTAACTATTTTATTTAATGACTACGCTTATGGTAGAAGGAAGGAAGAAGGGGGGGGACATGTCTAGATCAATGTATTACTTCACACAGTCAATTTATACTATCTTTGTAGGGTTATACATTATTACCCCAAACTTTTAACTTAAAAAAAAAAACCAAAAAACAAATTATTTGAGTTAAACAAAAGAATGACATTTAACATATGCAACACTCAATCTAAAAGGCAAAGAAAAATATTTGAATTTGTAGGTTTGGTTTATATGATAAGCACATTTTCTAGTGCTCTGATCCTGACCATTATTAAAGGAAACGTTTAGTTTGATTTAAAAGAAAAATAAAACTTTCAAACTAAAAGGATATGTAAATATGACTACCTCGTATTTCCCTACCTACAAGGTCTCATTAACGCTATTACAAATAATGGAACATATGTATGTATGTTTATACATATATATATTATAACAACATAAGTATATGTTGTGTACTTACGTTGATCGTTTATCATTTTTAGTTCTTAGGACGGCACGTATAAGCTGTTTAAAGAACGTTGAACACATATAATTGAGAATTCTTTTCGGTCTCACACCAAAGTCATCCTGGTATACTTCACGTGGTAAAAACTGAAAATGCAACTCGTATTGGTAGGTTCTCGCAGGCTCAAGCAAAAGTCTTGATTTCACTTTGACATCTGTCATTAAATCGAATTGATTTTAATGAGAATTGTATTTAATATAAACTATTACAACGAAAAGAAAGATACTTACAATGCAAAAGATCAGCAACAGTTACACAATTCAATGAAATCCGTAATTTTTCTGCATTCTTTAATTGATTAGGCATAATGGGAATATCCATAGATGGAGTCTTTATATTGGATGATGCCAACATGAGTATTTCACGCAAGCGAGGTATACCTAAGGTAACGTTCATTTCACCACGACCAGCGAAGTGAAATGTATTCAGTGTCATTTGAGTCGAGGGTTCGCCAATAGATTGAGCAGCCAGTAATCCGACTGGCTCACCTGGAGATGCCAATGCTTTGATACTTTTAATGTACATAATATCTGATATTTTTGACTTTTCATTGGGATTATCTTCTGTATATTTATTAATGATTTGTTCAGTTTTTTCAGAAACTGATCCATAGTAACGATCTTGTTTAAAAACGGCGGCAACTGGATCTGGGCAACGTGCATATTTTTTGCGATAAAGTTCTTTGCTTTCGCTATCAGCCTTTTTCCATAATTTTAAGAGGCCTTCATCAAGATATCTTCGTCCTGTTTTGGGGTTTTTTTCATATGGCTTTTTTACCAAAACCTCATCGCGTATTTCGCGAGAGAAGTTTGTAAAAGCAGAGTATGTTTTTCCTAAATTACCACTTCGTTTCGCTTTTTTTTGCCATGAGCAAATACTTTTAGTATGTCGATTTACCAAAGATAACGAATCCTCTTCTTTAACTTGTTGCAGTTCTTTCGGGCGCAATATAACTGAAGCATTCTGTGCTAAAAACTTGGCACCAAATTTACTGTCAAAGAATTTCGATTTCAATATGTCCAAACCGTCTTCTCCATAAAGATATTGTACAACGGTATTATCACTGTCACGTACGGTTAAATCATAGTTTACTGTCAGTCCTTCTAAATGCTTAATCAAACAACGCTGTAAATAACCGGATCGTGATGTTTTTACGGCGGTATCAATCAGACCCTTTAAAATAGAATTAAACTTGTTTAATGAGTTTTCAATTGAATCAATATGAATAATCTCCATACCTCACGACCTGCCATACAATGAAAAAAGAAATCTTGTGGTTGAATACCCGTCATAAAACGTCCATCAATAAATCCTCCAGACTTGGGAGAGGTCTCAAATGAAGTGAAACTTGGCAATGATTTTCCCGATATCATTAGGGGGGGACGTTTGCCTTCCAATTCAATTTGGCCGAGGAGACAAGAAATTTGCATAGTGTTTACCATTGATCCCTTTGCGCCTGACAGTACCATTAATTGTAAATTATTCAAAGGAAACTTTGTTATGAGTCCATTGGGTAAACATGCCCTGAAATATAGAATAAAATAATAATAAGTGTTTCATTTCCAAATATGTTTCTTATTTTTTTTTTTCTTACTTATTTATTTCATTAGTAAATCCATCTAAAACCGATTTATACTTGCGATCAAGCAATACTCGAAATTTTGGATCTTTTGTATAAGCAGCTTCCATTTGTTCGGCAAGAACATCTAATGGTGGTTCTTCATTAAGCTCTAAAGCAGAAGCAACAATGCTGTTGCCAACATCACGACACTCCTTGATAAGTTTACGACGTACATTATCGGCTTCAGAAGTTACTAGAATATCTTCCACACCCAAAGTGAAACCCTCACGTTGCAAAAAGAATGTAAAAACCTTCGTAAAAGCTGTTAGTAATCTTGTGGATACATTTCCACCATAGAGCTAAAATTACAATTGTAATTGTAGTAAAAATATATATGTAACACTTATTCCATATACACTACATATGTACAAATAAGTTTTTATTAAATAATTTACCTCGTACATGCAATGGATTAAACCATATGTAGTGGCACCATATTGTTGTTTATCTAATACTCCAACCAAAAGTTCACCCTTACGAATTTGCACCTGGCTTTCGCTCATATCATTCTCATTGAGTGCTTTGCCACACATTGGTACTCGTGGTTTAGAAGCATTCCAAGTCTGTAAAAATACGAATTGCAAGATATGATACGTGGAGGCTACTCCAATTGGGTTATATTGATATTTAATTCATACCTTTGCACCAATCTTTGCAAATGAATTCAAATTTATAAGCTCATATCCCTCTGGAATTAAGTTAATTATAATTGTTGAGAGAACTTGCTTTCCCGACCAAAGTACAATTGGTTTTAGAATTGTAGGCGGTAAAAGCTTTATTTTGCCTCTTATGTGAGATAAACCTTGATACACTAACTGTTGATAGTCCTCTCGATTGAAAAAACGGCCACGTATCGATAGTTTTACACCAGATATAACGTGATCTTGAATGAGACCTCCCAGTGGAGTACCATCTTTAGGTACCAGATAATTGTTGGCTACGTTGACTAAATTATAAGCTTCCGCTCGTGCAATCTCACTTTGTGGAAAATGAGCATTCATTTCGTCACCATCGAAATCAGCATTGTATGCCTTACAGTTTGAGTAATGAAGACGAAATGTTTTTTCACCATGTAATATGCGTGCTTTATGTGCCATTATGGAAGGTTTATGAAGTGAAGGCTGCCGATTGAGCAAAAGAACATCACCATTGAGTACATGACGATGTACAATTTTAATACCATTTTCAGGATATGAGAAAAGCAATTTTGCCATGCTTTCACGTTTAGCTGGATTATCACCCGGAATAAGTGTAGTTTGTCCTTTACCATCTTGTATGTAATTGGCACTGAAAGTGTAAATCACATAATATATATTTTATTTTAAAATTTCATTTGTAAAAATCTTACCCAGGATGAATATCAGGACCATTAATTACCATTTTTCTTAGTTCTGTGACATTCCAAGGTGTAACAGGAACAGGATATGATAATTTTCGAGCGAAAATATCTGGAATGCCGACTTCATCAACATCTATATTTGGATCGGGTGTAATAACAGTACGTGCCGCATAGTTAACACGTTTCCCCATCATGTGTTTACGAATGAGGCCTTCCTTTTTTTCTAAAACTTGTTTTAATCCCTGTGAGGACTTTGCATCTCGGGACATATTCACATCCAATAATACATCCACAGAAGACTGTAGAACTTGCCAAGAATTGTATAATTTTTCATAGGGTGATTCGCCTCTTAAGTTTTGATAGATTGTCTTTGCCTCTTCTGATAAATTTGCATCTTCAGCCTTCAAATGTGTCATAACCACTCTTAAAACGGAATTATTTTCTATGATGTCGCGATAAATTGCTGTTTGCGGATGCTCAACTATTTGATTTAGTAAAACATTTGAAGGTCGTGCTTTCGGAGGCGTAACAGGTATGGTATCCATAAAGAACAAATCAACTGGACACTGAGAGGCATCATTTGTTAAATTTAAAATTGGAAATAGCAGTTTTAGAGGCATCGAATAGTTGGCATATATATTTCGTAAGTATTTACGACATTCATCCGCAAATATTACTTTATTTTGCCCGGTGGCTTCTCCATGCTCCTTGCCAAGACTAGAAAAATAACAAATTATATTGTACATACATATGTATGTACAAATGTACAAGATGCTATGAATTATACATATACATATGTATGTCACGTTGATTAGACACTTACCGCTCTTTAACATCAGCAAGAGTTACATAGTAAACTAGTTTGCGATGTAAATATCGTATAAATCGAAGCGGTTTACTACAATGCATGCATTTTTTGTTTGATGGACGTTGTAGGGCAGCATGGGTAATTGCTGCGCGGATGGAGCAAGTTGTTTTTGTAATGTTTGTCATGTTGACGCACGAGCTCCTGGCCAAAAGTTGATGGATTTCGGCAATCCGTGGATGCACTTCGTCTCCATTTTCCAGTTTTATTAATTTATCAGTATTTTGACAAACCACTTCGGATTTAAATATTTCCAATTCTTGTGCTTCTATTATATATCCAGCATCGATGAGTTGTAATTGCAACATAATAATTTCACGTTCATGATCTGAATTTATACACTAAATATTATATCTGTTTATCTTTTAGTCAGCAATAATATACATACATATGTACATATATGTAAGTATGTACGTACATACCTTTCATTTGTATTTTAAAACATTGTAAACAAAATATGCCAAGGATGCGTTGAACAATTTTTATGAAGAATGGGTTGTAGACGAGCGCATTGAGTTCAATGTGACCCATATGACCTGGGCAGGATTGTATGTTAAGGCACGTTCCGCATGGTTCAATACGTTTTCCGTAAGTTCCAAGCCGATTATCATATAGGCCACCAGGTAGCGGGTGACCAAGTGGATCAAACGTTAATCCGGTTACAACTTTAACAACACTCAATTTCTTAATTTCGTCGCCAGTAAAAACAGAAAATTCCAAATCCGATGGAAACATATCAACATCTAAGGACTTTTTAGATCCCATTTTTGATTCGTTTTATTCCTTTGTAATTTGTAATCAAGACGAACAAATGATAAAGAAATAGTGTCCCACGTGCATCATGCTTCTTCTTTATAATATGAAATTCACAGTGCACAGTTCACATAACATAATTTTATTGCCAGACTGTGAGTGTTTACAAATTATAGGCGATGATGTTTTGTTATTGCCTATTTATGTACATACAATCATATGTACATACATACGTATTTATTTGTAAATATATAGAGGACAATATTAGTGTGAAGATTTAAAAATCTGGCAGCACTGATCTTTTAAAGAATACAAGAAGAAGATAATGGGGATGCGAAAATTCCCAAGCACTTCGTCGCCGCTGATATCAATAATATTAAATTGAGAACGTTTAAACATAGTGAAAGTGTAAATTTAAGTGATGAAACGATTTAATTATATTAACGATTATATACTTGTAACAATATGTTGTCTGTGTGCTTGATATTGAAATTATGTTTTAGAAAGGAAAAGTTGTGTGGCATACATATATGTAATTGATTGGTGCGACACAGACAGGGATAAAGGATGAATAATGGAAATGCAATGTTTTATAAAATATAATAAATATGTTGTATACCATAACAAGTAAATTTAAGTGAAGAAATCCTTTAGGATTTAGTTGAAATGTGTAAAATAATGTAGTGAATGAAATGGTCAATACGCAAATGACGAGTGCCAACAACAATCGCCTAGACACCCACAGCTTCGACAACAAGTGTAAGAAAAAAAAAAGAGATGAACGCCCCAACTGCTGCCTATATTTATTGACTATCCTAAAACAGAACTCCCCTCCCACCAAAACGACGCGCCAAGATCATTCTATCCTAAATCAGTGGTCGTTGCCGTTTATAAAATTGTCGGCTACTTGGTCGTCGTCTCCTATTTAGATAAAAATGCAGGCGAAAAAGCGTTATATTCTCGTGTTCGTATCGTGCGCGTTTCTCGCGTATTGTTATTTTGGAGGATATCGACTGAAAGTGACATCCCACCGACGGCGTACTCAAAGCAACCTATCAAAGGCCAGCGGACTCCATCCACACGAAGAGTTGCCTAGTTTTTTAAGTCAAATGAATATAGATGAAATGATGAGTATATCAAATCAGCAACGTAGCACAAATAGAAGTATTATGATGAAAAGAAGTTGTAGAATGGAAACTTGTTTCGATTTTACGAAATGCTATGAAAAGTTTCTGGTTTACGTTTATCCATTAGAACCCCTTAACTCGCTTGGCGCATCACCGCCGATATCTGCCAATTATCAGAAGATATTAACTGCCATACAAGAGTCTCGATACTATACCTCCGATCCAACAAAAGCATGTCTCTTTGTATTAGGTATAGATACATTGGATAGAGATTCTTTATCGGAGGATTATGTTCGAAATGTCCCGTCTCGCTTGGCGCGTCTTCCACACTGGAACAACGGACGAAATCATTTGATTTTTAACTTATACTCGGGTACATGGCCAGACTACGCCGAGAACTCTTTGGGATTTGATGCTGGTGAAGCAATTTTGGCGAAAGCTAGTATGAGCATTTTGCAAGCACGCACAGACTTTGACATTAGCATTCCACTCTTTCATAAACAATTTCCGCTTCGAGCTGGCGCCACTGGACTTGTACAAACCAATAATTTTCCCGCCAACAAAAAGTACTTGCTGGCATTTAAAGGAAAAAGGTATGTATGTTTTAATTTTTGTAATTACATATACATACGTACAATAATACATCTTTTAAATATAATTTAATTACATAATAAAATAATCACCTTGAATAATAAAAATGTTGAGTTTTTATATACACAAAAATGCCAAAATATGTAAGTATTATATACATATACATACATGTACATATTGTGTGTATATAACAATTTTACTTAAATTAATAAATACATATATGTACATATATAGTTCAAACAAGAGGTGTATCACAAAAGCATCCGATTTGCGTTTATAACTCCACTATGACTGGTGCTATCCCCCATCTTAATCCGATATTAATAATATCAACATTTTCTGGTGTTGTTGTGTTCGAAAATCAGACAAAACGTTTGAACTCTGTTAACAGATGTACTCTTTTATCTGTGTTTCATCACGTGACCGGTATAATTGCGGCAGGCAATGAGTTCGTGTGGCGTCACAGGCTACGATCACGCCCTTCTACATTCTGGCGGGAAGTTATCAACGCAGGTCGGATACTTCTGATACACGCCTCGCATAAACAAATTATGCATACTCTTCACGCAGTGAATAGTATTATAAGGTTGCCATGAAGTTTGTAATATATAGAAGGAAACATCGAAGACATATTTTCTTGATCAACACGAAGAGACTAGTTGATCTAACAATGTCCGTCTGTCTGTCTATCCGTCAGCTCGGAGCTTTCATTTTACCATACACAGTACATTTGTCGAAAACAGCAGAATCGGACCACTAAGAGGGGTACCCCCATACAAACCGGGATCCAAATGAATGTGTCTATTAGACATTTTTTTTTTTTGTTTTTTGTACTATCGACTTGAAATTTGTCTGATCCATATCCACCAACCTTATGAATTTTCAAGACCCTCGGACCACTAGCAAGGGCGTGTAGAGTATTACAACTTCGGCATAGCCAAAATTAGTCTTTTTTTATATTTTTCTTTGGAATTTGTCTCGGTTCGTTAACTTTGCAGATACGATGTTAGATCTCATCAAAATTAATTTTATCTCCAAACTTTATTGAGCCTCGATGGCGGATATTTTGTGTATTGTAGTCGTGGTTAGACAAAGATGCCGAATGGGGCATTTTCAATCGTACTGGTTTTCTTTTTTGTAAATTGTAATCACCATTGTTTAATAATTTATCATCTGTCGAGAAGGATGGGCCGAGAGAAAATGCAACAGCACTTGGAGCAATTGTAACGTATGTACCACCTTCATTTGGCCATTTCTCGGTTTTGTCAGGCGTAACTTCTAAGTGTAGTTTTTCTAGACTTTCTTGTTTATCATGATGACTTACTCTTAAACTGTTTGTTGAGTAGTTTACATTTGCTGGTGGATGCCAATTTTGTGGTGTTTCTTTATTTCGATGTCGTCTTTTAGTGTGGTCATTCTTTTCACGTTCTCGAAACCTTTTCAAAAACGCTGGTGGGTAGTTGGGTGCTTCAGTGGTAGTTGTTGTCGTACGATGATGATGTTCATTACTTATTGTGTGCTCTATTTGTTGTTGTTGGAAGTTACCATGTGAAGGGGTATCAATTGGCATCATAGATTGAACCTCATGTGAAACACTTTCGTCTGCTGTGTGTTCTGTTACTTCGTATGTGTGTTGTAATTCTTTAGCTAACTCATTTTCAATTTGATCAGTTTCATCGTTATTTGATTTGAATATAAGTTTCTCAGGTTTCGGTAACATTTCGTGGTTGGACATGATGTTCGTATGTAAATGACTGATTACATAAGGTTTAGGTGTTGGCAAAAGGTTTGGTTGTTCACCCTGACGATAAACTGGTTTCCAACTGGCATACTCCATTATTTTTCCCGTAATTATTTCGTTATTATTTTCTTTATTATCCTTTAATTTTCTAAAATCCTGAAAGTATTTATCATGTAAAGCATCGTCACTAATTATTGGTAGTTTACCCTCAGCTATTAATTCCTGTTCCTTTTCAAGTAGACGAATACGACTATCAAAATCATTATGTTCTGGAAACTGTATCATTGTAACAGGATTACTACTATGCTCTCCAATTTGTTTAGGTTTGGGAAGAATTTTGATAATTTTTTTTGAAGTCCCACGCATTTTAATTATTTTCATAGGTTTGTTTGTGCGTGGGTTTCTAATTATATATTTCACGCGAGTGGTCTCTGTTGGTAAGAAATCCAATTTGCTGCTGCCCACTGTAGTTGATAATGTAGGCAGGAAATCAGCAAACATGCCTTTCATGACACGAGCGCCATTAAACATTCGCCCCATGAATCCACCCATAGAATTATCCATTTGTTTCCACATAAATCGGCGTTGTATCCTTTTTTAAATTGACAGATTTAGATCATCTCGAATGTTTTGTTCATTTGTTTTTTACTAACCTCTGTGACTCACATACTCCGAGTTGGGTGAAACACCATACACAAATTACGATAGTCAACTTCAATAATAATTTTTCTGAAAACTGGATATTTACATTTTTTATTTATTTTCCGTTTTTGATCCTTTATTGTATATTCTTACATAATGCTTTTTCATTGTTTTTTATTTTTTTGTAATAAACTACTAAAGTTTAGGAAATGTGGCATGCTCTAAAATATCCGTTGCACTAAGTCGATTGTCATTATCACATAGTCTTTTATATATTTTCTCACAAAATTGCTTTAAAAACAGCTTCAATGACTCGTATTACTATTAGTAGTACAATACAATGATCACGGTGTTTGGCGAGTCTTGGCACCGTTGGCTTCAGCAAAACCGTCGGTGACTGCGCTTTAATTAAATTTCGCTCTCGCATTTGGAAAAAACATTTTTACTTTCAATAGGGTAAAGTGCGGAACCATTTGAGCATGTGTATTGTTTGCATGTTTCCAATTCCTGCCACAGACATGCAATCATGCTCATTGCATTGCATCGCTTTAACAAACAACTTTAGTCGCCTTAACCGCGAATCTTGCTTTTGATTATGTATTTCTATCTTCGAGGGTAGCTCAGTAAATAAATAACTTATTAGTTGGGAACAGTTTGACGCTATAAATAATAACCAATTAATACAATACATACATCTATACATCTATCTATATACATAGTACAAATGAAAGTCGAAATTCCTGTCACTTCCGATACGGATAACATTTACACCACTGAACGGATTTTGATACGGTTTTCACTGTTATTTAGAAAATTTTCGGAAGGCTTAGTTGTACAATACATTCCAATTAATTCTAATTAAGTAGGTGTATTTTGAGTATATGGTGGCTTAGAGGCATTTTTTAAAATCAATCAAGTCGTCTTTGTTAAACATCCTTTTTTGTTAGTTTTTAGAATCAATAATTTTGTATGGTAGATAAAATAAAATGTGAACAGACATCATTGTCTTCAGAGTGATAAAACTGGTGAAGAAACGTAAATCAGTTTTTCTAATTTACCCTTGCAAAGAAAGTACAGGTCTCTAGTCGCCCGCCGCGTCTCTCTGTCTGTCTGAACTCTATAAACTCAAAAACTACCGAACGTTTTTTCATACGGTTTTCACCAATGGACCAAGTGATTCATGGGAAAGGTTTAGGAAAAAGAAAATCTGAAAACTCCCAAAGGATCAACCGGTAAAATCCAAACAAATTGAAAAAAATAAGGTGTGAGAGTGAGATGCATACAAAGCTTAGAGATATATTTAAAATCAATCAAGTCATCATGTCAACCAATCAGTATCCACTAATTATTTGGGAAGCAGAGGCAGTACAACGTTTGCCCAGGTATCTAGTAATACCCATATTTCAAACACTGTTAATTACTAATTTGATTTAATACTTTTCACTCAAGTGTAAACTGTTTGATGGTTCGAACGAGGTGTGACGAGGCGATTTGGTTGATTTTTCGTCTGTCTGTCCATTTGTTCTCATTTAGTGACCTATAGAGTTCAAATTAGTTTCAGTTTCATTGTCATACAAGATATCTAAAAAATGGAAGAAAGTAGTCCCATGCATAATCCACTTAAAAATCATCATTGTTGTGACGTGAAGACTCGCTTATTAAAGATGTGTTCTCGTTACGTACTCAGTTTTACGTCCGGTTCCATTAATACCAGGTTTATTCATTGTCTCCGTTTTCGATCGTAAGAAGAAGTGTAGTCAATTTTTTTAGGTTTCTTCGGTTGTTTATGACATATACTGGGACACAACAAGGGTTTAATATCCCGACTCGACCAGATATCGAAGAAACATGGTTAAAATACAGTCAATATTATCCCTTGCCTGCAAAACCATTCAATGCGCACAGGCAGCATGGCACCCTGGATTAGGCCACCTTGCTCCTAATCCTCAAAAGTCCTTCTGACTTGGCAGATATACCGGCAATCCCCGTATGAATGGCCTTTAATTAATGGTCTCCGCACCACGCAAATGTTTGTGGATGGTATTTGACATAACTGTGTACAAAAATAGAACGGTTATTATAATGTATATATATAATGGACAGCAGTTCGAGGATAAGACTAACCCCACTCCTAATACTCCTAGTGCTATGAAGAAGTCTTTTTTTGTATCATCAACATAACCAGTCAATGACAACATTAAACGGTACATATTTTTGCAATTCCACTTGCCTAACCTCAAAAGAAACGGAAATAAGAGCTTTTTACAGTGATGTACCAGATTATCGTTTATTTCTATCCACAGCTCAAAAGAGTCAGACCACAAGTGATTTGCAATGATTCGAAACGAGTTTGCCGATATCATAATTTACGTCACCTTTGGCAGATATTCCGAAAATGAATACGAAAATTCACGTGTTCTGCAGTAAAGTTCGGTTAATTGAGTTGAATTTTTTTAATTAAGCACGTTCATTATATGTATGTATGTATATGATTTGTCATTATAATTGGTTCCTCGAAGTTGGTTAGGAAAGAGGTTATAAGTTGTATTTTTTTCATGTCATGAACAACTAAATTAAAAAATGGTTGTTATAGTTAAACGGGTATTTTAAATGATTTTAATTGCTTATTGAAAAGCGATGTACTAATCAATTTCATACAATATTTATTTAGTATTCCTTATCTACAATATAAGTATTATTGCTTTAACAATTCATTACTGTTAAACTAAATTTGCGTCTGTAGAATAGACAATGATCACATTGCAGACCAAAACCATCAAGCTAAGTATCAACTTTCTATAAAAAAAATCATTACGGTCAA
Organism: Amiota mariae; assembly: GCA_035041805.1. NCBI lineage: Eukaryota > Metazoa > Arthropoda > Insecta > Diptera > Drosophilidae > Amiota > Amiota mariae. The sequence continues at coordinate 2,392,822 of JAWNKV010000287.1, forward strand.
CGATCGGAAAGTCTTAAAATCTACATTAATTTCTTTGGTTGCGCTTATCAATTTAATAAGTAATGTATTTAGTGTACAAATTCTACTCTTTCTGGATGTTACGAAAATAATTGTCTGATTCTACTAAGAATTATCATTTTCATCACGCAACCTTTTGGTGCATAATCATGAACTTTGATAAACCTTGGTGTTTCGAAAAATGTAGACCATTAACCATTGAGTATAAAAGATGTTAAACTAAAAGTCTTATTATTTTACGCAGCTTAAGAATTTCAATATTCTCTATTAGTATCTTTATACAATATATAAAATTCGAGTGTACGGATGCTTCATAATTCTTCTCGTCCTAAACGGCTGGGCTGATTTTGATGATATATTTTTTTTACTTATGTGATCACCTGGCTGGGTCTTACCTACAGTTAGACCCGTCAGGTGGCACTATTGTCGAGATCCAAGTAGTTTTTTTGTGCCAATTTTTATAATTTTTTTTTATCCAGCGCAAAATATAATGAAGCGATTTTAATATTTTCTTAAACAACAAATAAATGGTAATGAAGCGTGCTGCATACTTATTTTATTTTTTCGGACAGAATTGGTGGATCAAATTTTGCATAAAAAGCTTAGACACATATTTTAAAATCTATCAAGTCGCCTTTGTAAAACATATCATCAGGTCAACCAAGCAGTATTCACTAATTTTTTGGGAAGGAGGGAGGCAGAACAACGTCTTCCCGGGCATCTTGTCTATATATATCTATCTTCTATATATAAAGGGTGTTTTTTTTAGGTTCACAACTTTGAGTTGGCAACACTGCTTCATTTGACAACTGATTTTACAGCTGATAGTTGCCTTTTGTTTAGTTTGGTTTGTCATTTTATTATGGAGAAACTTACACCAGAGCAACTCTTGCAAATTGTTGAAATTGTTTATCAAAATAATGGCTCTGTTCGTCAAACTTATCGTGCACTTCGTCCATTTTATGGTAATCATAGCCAAACGACCATTGTGTGCCCCGCTAATTCGGCGAATGGGCTGAATCACAAATTGATATTGATCTTGATTTTGCATACAAATTTTGTTCAGCGATGAAGCTCATTTTTGGTTGAATGTGTATGTAAATAAGCAAAATTGTCGCATTTGGAGTGAAGATAATCCACAAGCTTTTGTCGAAACACCATTACTTACATCCATCAGAGTCATTGGTCATATGTCTTCAAAAACAATGAATGTTACTGTCAACGGTGAACGATACAGAGACATGATTAGAATATTTTTCGTACCTCAATTAGCTGGCATCAATCTTGCTGACATGTAGTTCCAACAGGGTGGAGCCACATGACACACAGCGCACGCTGCAATTGATTTACTCAAAGAAACTTTTGATGAACGAATAATTTCACGTAATGCTCCTATTAATTGGCCATCAAGATCATGTGATTTAACCCCATTGGATTATTTTCTTTGGGGTTATGTAAAGTCACTTGCCTATGCCGATAAACCAGAGATAATTGAACACTTGGAAATTAGCATTCGAAGAGTTATTGGCGAAATAAGGCCACAAATGCTGCAAAAAGTGTGTGAAAATCGGACTTCCAGATTGCGCCTTGTACGCGCCAGTCGTGGCGACCACATGGCCGAAACCATATTTAAACATTAATGTCATAAAATTATCAATCCAATAAAGCCAGTTTAATTGATATTAAAAATATTTTTCTTTGTTCTATTTTAATTTAAAGTTGTGTAACTCTAAAAAAACACCCTTTATATGTAAATCATTTTCCTCATGTTTCAAATTAATATTCATTCTATCATTCCCTTACAAAGATGATTTTGCCGGAGAGCAGCAACGCGTGCCGGTTCTACTAGTATTTTTTAAATTTTTTGTTTGACACTTTGTGCACTAGCGAATTCAAAGCCAAAGTAACATTAAATTTGTCCGGAAGCGTGAATCTAAAATATCTCATGAATAATATACATTTATTCTTGACCAAGGTATACAATATACCTGGCGATGCAACATCGCTCATAAAAATTATGTATTTATTTTTCACTTTCCTTTCTTAGCATCACTATATTCTCTCTGTTACACCTTGTTTTGTGTTGTATACTTTTAGGAGTTGAACACATATCGGGACCAAAACTATCCTATGTTCAAGCCAAGAGACAACCATACACATTCTCAAAATTTCAATCAAATCAGATTGCAGCGCATAACATACGAACAATTTAAAAAACGAATGTTTATATATAAGATGTAAGATAATAGAACTAAAAAAAATATATTTATTTAAACAACCTGCTGCCCAGTAAGCGGTTCCTTTCTTGAGTGTCTAGCTTAAAAAATCAACCGCTCACTGGGATCGAAGTTGCTACGATTGGCAAGTATAGTTTAAGTAGACATGGAAATTGAACATCTCCATTTATCGAAGTTAAGGGTGACGACGCAAACATGTGAAGTACTGATTTTCATTTTGTTTTATATGTTGTTATATTTTTTTATGTTCTTATTCGTTAATAGTTCATGGTAACTCCATATGTCGAGACTGGCTCATTGGTTAGTGTGCCAAGCTGACATCCTAGAGGCGCGCGTTCGATTCCCGCTCAAATCTGGTCCTCCATTTTTCTAATTTCCTCCAATCCTTCCTAACCTTCTCCTGAGCTGATGGCCTTTGTCGTTATTGCTCATATTAATAACTAAATTATAATTTATAATCATAATCTTTGTTCTATATAAATAAAAAGAATTCCGTATGTCAGGGTCGCGTTCATTGTTTCCGTCCTGTTCAAATACATCAGAGGACTCAGTTTGTAGAACCGTTGCTTGCATACTGGTTATGTAATTGTTTATATAATTGATGACTTTACCTTAGCAGTCGCAGCTATAAATTGAATTCCCTTGAAACGTGCATCTAGCGCAGAATTCACAGGCGGCGTTGTGATAAAACATCGTTCATAAAGAACGATATATCGTCGTTGTTATGGGTTTAAATATCGATGTTGAAACATCGATGTTTTATGACCAATACGTTGGCATCCCTACCTATACCATTGGAACAAATTCAGACTTATTCTCTTAGTTGGTAGATAATCTTTATCCATATGTGAAATGAAAGGAAAATTAATATCTTTTCTAATTTTTACCCTATTTAGTGAATACACTAAACTATTGTGCATTTTTATGATTAAGATTATTTGAAATTCATTTTAAATGAAATTTAATTGTATTGAAATCAATAATTTTTTTAATATTAATTTTTTCTTTACAGATACGTACATGGTATTGGCTCTGAAACTCGTAATTCTTTATTCCATTTACATAATGGTCATGATATGGTCTTAGTCACAACTTGTCGCCATGGGAAAAGTTGGCGTGAACTGCAGGATAATCGCTGTGATGAAGATAATCGCGAATACGACAGGTCTTTTCTAAAATTTGATTGATAGCAACATTAATATAATATGATTCTTTTTTCAGATATGATTACGAAACTCTTTTACAAAATTCAACATTCTGTTTAGTGCCCCGTGGGAGGCGATTAGGTTCTTTTCGGTATGTTATCAATTTGTGTATCCATATGTAGCATATTGCATTTAAAAGAAGAGCCTGCAAAGAAAGTTTTGTAAAGTATGAAAATCTTTAGTGACCATAACATAATGCGGATTAGTCTCTCAGATATTGAGTTATTAAACTTTGGTACATCCACATCTTATTTGTCAGAATCAGAGTGAAGCAGCAGCTCTTTAAGGTATGCTGATGTAAACAGGTCGTCGGCATCTCATCAGAATGCCTGTAGCAGAACGGAAATTAACTAGGCTGTGCTTAAAAGGTGCCTTGATGAATCCTGATACTGCGCCTAAAGATAGATCTTGGATGACTGGTCCGTTATGGAGATTTGATAAAATATAGATGCCGTATGCAAAATCAACGTTAAGTGCCGGCTTAGTTGTGTGTATAAGTTAACATAGGGAAAAATGCAAGGAGTTTCTGATTCCGCTAGCAATTAAAAACAATTAGTACATTAATAGCGCAATTATTGTTGTTGTACTTGTGGTTATTTTAGGTTTCTACTTAAATATAATTGAAATCGAACTTCAGTTGCGAAATGAAAGGTGACAAGATCAGTCAGGATTTTTGCAAAGCACATAGTGTTGTTTGTTTTAATCAGAAAATAAAAAATTGTTAATCTCATATTTTAAAAATCACATTGTGCTGTTGAGTAGATAAATAATTTTTTCTTTAATATGACTTTTATAAGAATTGTTCAATTTAAACATATTTTATGCACATATTGCAGTTCTATGAGTTGGCAAATTATGCAAACCCAAATGATTTTATTGTGAATACCATGCAAAGCTATAAAGAAAAGGATACATCCAAAAGTTGAAGGTTGTTAATATAGTGCGCAATGGCTAATTTCTTAGGTTTCTTCCTGTTTTCATAATTGAACACATTACATTTTAACACCAACCTTCGAATCGGATACTTCCTTGCTCAAAGGAGATAGTAAGTTATAAAAATGGTTCCATTGTCCAAATTTTAATCAGCTACTTCCGTTACCGTTACTCAGTTAAAGTGGTATCAAAACATAAACAATTACTTTATATCATATACACGTTACATATGTACCGAAGCATAGGACTTTCTCTTCAGTAACCTTACCTTTACGGAAACATATCGAAGCTTAAAAAAAGACATATGAAACTATCAGCATAAAGTCTCCACCAGACTCATGAAACCAATTTGAGAATACGGTTGCCGTACCAAAAAATTGTCTAGGAGCTTAGAAGAGCTACCCTCCTGAAATTTGGTGTCGACTTTGTTAAGTCATTGCTTTTGAGCAATTTTGACTTTGCCACCTATCTCCGTTCACAGTCGGGAAACAATTTATTAAGACTTTTGGTTTGCTGGCCCACATAGGAAGAATCCGCTGTTTATGGGCCAAAGATAGAAAATTTTTTTGACGAAAAAAAAAAAGAAGAAAGATCGCCACTTTGTAGTGTACTTCACGCACCTTTTATATCTTTTGATTATTGTACTAAGTTCATATATCTAAATGACTGACTCTACCTGCAACTATGTACTTAACATTTAACTCATTTGCTCACAACCCATGGACAGGGCTGTCCAACCCGCGGGCCACATGTGGCCCAGACACGTGGCCCAGACACGTGGCGACTTGTTTTTGTTTTTTTTTTTGCTCGCCACGTTGTAAGTGGCGTTTTTAGTTTTGCTCACCGCGCTGCCCAACTAACAGCGGATTCTTCCTATGTGGCCCAGGGAACCATAATGGTTGGACAGCACTGATGTAGAGCATGTGACATTCACATCAATTTTTTTTTTTTTTTTTAATTCACTTTGCATAAAATAAGACATAAATGTATAATGCTTATCTTAATATCATTAAGGTAACGAAAATAAAGCAAAATAATTATATCACATGCACGAAACATTAGTTTGGGAACAGCTGAATTTCATATTGAAAGTACCCCTCTTAGTGGTCCGAGGGTCTTGAAATTTACATGGTTGGTGAATATGAGCCAAACATTTATAGTGTTTAAATTTCTGTTAGATAGTAAAATAAAACAAACCTAGAACATACATAAAATCCCAGGAAAATTTTTCAGTATTGAGCAGTATAGTTTTTCAACATTGTAAATTTTATTTAAAAAATTTTGACCCACACTGAGCATAATATATCATAAAAAATTAAAATTTTCACCTTAAAATCCAAATGTGTTAAATTTTTGGAAATTTTGCTAAAATATGAAATCTGTAAACTGAATTTTCCAGCGTAGACTTTGCCCCCAATAGGAAACACAAAACTTTGCATATTTTTCTAGGACCTTAAATTCATTTCTGTCTTAATTGTTGCCATTATTTATTTCGCTTAATTGCCCCAACTTTGTATTAAACTGGCATATACCTATGTAATTCATTCTTAAGACTATAGATTTTGCATGACAAGTTCTTCATTTCTTCAGCTAGAATGAGACTTATTACAACAGCATGACAGAGATTCAAAACAATCTGATTAAATCAGATAAACTAATAAGAGATTATTTGAATTTTACCTTTAGTATGAAAAACATTTAGTTTATGTATCTTTTTGCGTGAAAGGAATGTAACCTTCAATTGAACCGAAATTACTGCTCTTTATTTTTTGTTAAAAAATATGTTAAATTATAGAATATCGTTTCTTCAAGTCACCACTTAATTGTTAGCAAAAAGTAAAAAAAACAATAAAACTTTAATACACACTATATGATTGTTCATTGTATGAATTTTACAAATTCCAAGTGTTGGAAAAACAATAAATGTCTAAAGCTTAAAAAGCAGCATACTTTTTTGTGCTGCTTTTTAAAAGAAATTTGATCGATGTCAATTGCAGATATTGAAACTTTAATTTCTTATTATTTTTTTTTTTGTGAGTAACCATAAACATATATATATATATAGATATATCTTTACTTTTAACCTTTTCACATATCTGTTCAGACTGATTTGATTACGCATTCTGTTTTTTGTTTTATAGATTTCTTGAAGCCCTACAAGCAGGATGTATTCCTGTATTGCTTTCAAATGCGTGGGTACTGCCATTCGATTCAAAAATCGATTGGAAGGAAGCGGCTATTTGGGCGGACGAACGTTTGTTGCTTCAGGTATTAACATAATCTCTTTTTGTTACATAAAGTAAAGAAACGTGCAAGGATTTCATATTTTGATTTCATCTGGTTTTTTAGGTTCCTGACGTTGTTCGGTCTATTTCACCGGAACGTATATTTGCGCTACGTCAACAGACACAAGTGTTATGGGAACGATATTTTGGATCTATTGAAAAGATTGTGTTTACGACTTTTGAGGTAAGATATTATCTAATTGAGTTGAGGGACATTGTTTAAAGTTAAAGTTAATCAAAGTAAGAGGGGTTCCTTTAATTAATGGATCTAAATCTACTACTGATTTTCATGCTTTTACAAACAACTAAAACAATAACCAACTGTTATCGTAATTTTTACGCACCAACAAACACAACTTCAATTTAAACTGCATTATATACAAATTATTTGACAACATCAAAAATTCCCAGTATTTGTCAACAACAACAATACCAGTTTTAGATCTGGTGGGAACAGGTATTACCAATTTTGACTTTAAATTTAAATAATCGAGCATAAATTTGGACACGTTAAAAACAGATATAACCGATTACTGGAAGAGTACACTCCATACAAAACTTCTCTACAAAAATCACTCATCATTTGATGATCAATATATTTATTTATGTAGTTCAATTTCTGCTTTGCCTTATATAAAGATTTTTCCGAGTGCAATGGGTTAAATCAAGTCTTATAAATGTAAGACAAAGAACTGTGTATCAGAGAACTAGTCCGTAATCTGCATAGTTATACTCTTCACGCAGTGAATAATATTAAAAGTTTGTCATTAATTTTGTAACACATAGAAGAAGACATCGGAGACCCCATAAAGTATATATATTCTTGATCAGCGCGACTAGACGAGTTGATCTAGCCATATCCGTCTGTCTGTTTGTCTGTCTGTATGTATCCCATGCAAACCGGGATTCAAATGAAAGTTACTATTGTTTTTTGTCCTGTCGACTTGAAATTTGGACACTATATAAGTGTCTGATCTATATCCACTAACCTTATAAATTTCAAAACCCTCGGACCACTAGCTGGGGCGTGAAGAGTATTACAACGTCGGCATAGCCAAGAATAGTTTTTTTTTATATTTTTAGTTAGGTCTTATCGTTTGCGTCGACTTTATTATATTATTTGACCCTTATCCTCCCGAGCACAGTTGGAGGCGCACCTGTGAACTTAAACATTTGATATAGAAAGACAAATACTATGAATAGTTTTGGTATTCTGAAGTTACCAGATACTGAAGAGAATCATTCGCTCTTTTAAAATAACGATAAAAAATGGACGCTTAGTTTTTCTCCAAATCGAGGCATATGAGTAAAATGTGTTTAATGTGGATTAAGAATTTTGCTGATAAATAAATAAGTACATATGTGCAATTAATGAAATCATCATACTGTCCATAATTCAGGTTAGACTACTTAGTTTCATTTCTAGCAGAGAGGTTGTTAAAGCGAACACAATAGCGGTTTACAAGATTCCTTCTTCAGAGTGGCAAATGTGCATCATGAATTGTTTTGATTGAATGCTGTATGGCAAATTCAGTTATCTATGTAAATTACTATGTCAATGACAGACAGGCAGATGGTCTGGTTTTTGTATTTTGTATTTGACATAACAAAGTTTCACGATACATATTTTCTATAGATAGTAACATTTATTTTTAAAGTTGTACTTTAACATAGTTGACATTTAATTTTAACATTTTGAAGATTCATGTAAATATTTTAAGTGATATGTGCAGCTGAATAGTTGTAGTTAAGCATTTAGTCTGTGTGTTATGAAATGCATAGGTTGAAGTCTTCGCTTGTCTCTAAAAGAGTAACGAAAATAGACTTCTTACTCCAGTGGAGCCAGCTCCGGAACCGAGGGTAAACCCACTGCTGGCAGTGCTTCTGTGTCGAGATGCATGACTGGAAACGTTTGTACGAACACGGTCGTAGCTGGCAACATCCTGTAAAAGAAATGTGAAAATGGGTTAATAAATAACGGGACCAATGGAAATGTAATTAGTAACATTACTGGTCGAGCACAAACTCGAGGTGCTTGCAGTGTCGGCAGATATCACAAGTGCCGCATGTGTTGTAAATCGATAAGAATCTCACCTCTTTATCGGCGTTGGCTAGCACGCTACGCATTGAATCAGCAACAGGCCATTTCTTCTTCATGACTAAGTTGGTGGGTGGATCATGTGCGACGCCGGCATCTACTGACCATATAGTAACGCTTGTGCCGGGGCTGACCTTAGAACCTCGTGAAAATTTGAAAGCTAGCTCTTCATCACCAGCGATTCGTGTTAACTGCCAGCCAGTTAAGTTGACTTCTTCGGTACCCTTGTTGTGTAGTTTTATATAACGACCTTCACTGTCTGCTTCTATTATTTGCAAATCGCCTTTGGCAGCGGTATTCACTGAAAAGTCTGAAAGTGTGCGATCCTCAGACTCATCAATTACAGTACGACGACGTTTAACAGCAGTGGAACTACCACCAATGCCAGGTGTAGCTGAACGACGACCGCTTGGTGTCACACGTCCTGAACGTGTTGCCGAACTCGAACTAACGGACAAATGAGTCCCATTAGAAGATATTCCAGAATCAGCATTGGTACCAGCGCTAGCGCTGGTGCCAGGACGGCCAGGCGAAGAAATATTAAGACGACGCTCTTCGCCGCACAATAATTTGTCATAGGCAGCAATTTCAAGATCCAATGAAACCTTAATGTCCATGAGATCTTGATAATCTTGAAGTTGTTGTGCCATCTCATCACGCATGCGCTGTAATTCAACTTCAAGCGATGCAATATACTGGTTATGACGTGCACGTTCTGAATCCAACAGATTCTCCAATTCTCGTATACGAGCCTGCAATTATTTAAGGATAATTAAATTTGTGAAAACGTTGTATGATTTGTGAACAAATTTTATATATGTATATTACATTCAGTGATGCGTTAGTGCCTTCCAAGTCTTGAATCTTAGAATTCAAACCATCAATCTTTGTGCGCATTACGCGTATTTCCTCTGAAGCGTGTGCTGAAGAATTGGCAGCACGGTTTGCTGCTGCTTTCAAATTTTGAATCTCATTGTCGTAGAGCAATTCAATCTCTTCGCGATTAGCACGCATTTGAGCTTCATATTGGTCACGCAACTCCTGCAATGATTGTTGAAGTTTTGCTTCATATTGGCGCGATAGCCGACCATCGATTTCACTTATTTCAATCTGGCGACGCGAACGAGTCTCGGTCAGCTCTTGTGCATGCACTTGATCCTTGAAACTAAGTTCCTCACGCAAACTTTGATTCTGATTTTCCAAATCAACTCTGGCCAAAGTCTCGGCCTCCAATTGTTTACGTAAATCGTCAAGTTGACGCCGTAGCCGTTCATTTTCTGCTGTCAATTCTTTTGCAAGATCCTCAGCCTTCTTGCGATCAACAAGTGCCTGATTGTATTTGCCATTTATTTCATTAAAGCGAGATTCATAGACACGTGCGCTGTTCTCGGCAACTGCGCAATCTTTTGTCTTTTTGTCAAGTCTGTAAAGGGAAAAGTACAAAAAAATTAAAATAAATCAAAAACTTTCTAAAAAAAAAAAAAAAAAAAATTAAAATAAAAATGTTTAGAGACTCCGCTTTCTATTCTCGTTTGGCCTTCAGCGCTGCTTTTAGACGTTAAAATTTTTTAGCATAATTAATGACATCAATTTGTGTGTGTGTATTTTATATCTCTGGCAGCTTATTTTCGGAATTCATAAATTCTACCTTTTAATGTTTGATATTTGAATTAATGGGGTTTTTACCACTCTACCCAAAATAATCAAATATGTAAAATGATTTAATCTCATTGTTGTAATCAGTTATTTTGAGTCTTCTACAATATTGAGTACGCAATACTTCTTAACAAATGTGTTGCCGTAGTTACCTAAATGCTTAGGTCGCGACGTCTTTGTTTGTTGTTTGCGTTCTAATTTACTCCAACATTAATGATTAACGTTTAACCATATACATACGTACATATGTATATACATACATACATATGTACGTATGTATATACATATGTACGTATGTATATACAGAAGAGTGTTACAAATGACGAAGTTAGTCATCTATTTTTGGGCAGTGACATCATGTATTTCGTTTGTTCTTCAAAATTTTTGTTTAATTTATTAATTTCATTTGTAGTTTGTTTTATGCTTCGTTTGATTTTTTTCGGAGTTGATGTGCCTGAGATGTTAAGCAAGATTTTAAGCTTGAAACAGTATAAAATTTTCATATAAATAGCGCGACGGCGCGAGGCTTTAGTATTATAAATTTTAATTTGAACTTAAATTCGATATTGCTGATGATTTTTGTTTGGAATATCTTAATCCATGTGTTTATTGTTCGTGTAAACAAACACAATAAAACAAAAAACTAAAAAAAAAAAAAAAAATCCATGGTGGAAGAAAACAAGTTTAAGCGGTTCGCCATGTGCTACGACGCAACAAAACAAAAACAAACGCATTAAGATAGATGATGACATCATCACCAACGTTCGTTTGGGGCTTGCTTTCGTGTTCGTTCTACTGGGTAGCCTCCATGCTAAGTATGTACATATTACACAAATAGAGGCATGACATCACAATATTATTGTATTTGTTTGTACATACACAATCATATTATTGTACATTCAGACGTCTGCATTTGAGGCCAAAAGAAAATAAATCGTATATACGTAAATGTGAGACGTTTGGCTCCATAAAGGCGCCGCCGCTATTGATTTCCCTTTTGCTTTACCTTTGCTTTAAATCATCATTTTCTTCCCACAATCGTTTGATATCGATTTCAAGCTTGGCCTTCTCCTTTGCTGTCTCGTCAAGTAGTTTCCGTGCTGCAGCCAATTCTCGTTCATAGACGGCTTTAAGATTCGATGTCTCCCGATTGACGGTATCTTGGGACAATTGAAGTTCCTGTGTTAGACGATTGTTTTCATTTTCAAGATGTCGCATACGATCAATGTAGCAGGCGAGACGATCGTTCAGATGCTGTAACTCTTCCTTCTCCTGAAGGCGTGTAGTACGCGCGGGGCTGGTTGGGCTTGAGGCGCTCAAACGTGATGATACACCACCAACTGGTGTGGAAGTGCTGGCGCGTGATACACGTGCAGAAACGGTAACGCGTTTTTGCGACATTTTTGCTGTTTTAAGTATTTCAATAATTTATTGTTATTACGAATGTATATGATGAAACTGAATGTTTCACAACTTTTTTTAAGCTTAAGTACTTTTTTTTTTGTATGGGGTGATTACAAGTGTTTTTAGCTCTCTTATTTATAGTTTTTCAATGCTTTTCCATATGTTGTATACTTTGTTTATTTTGACTATTGATTTTTGCAAACTATTTCTTGCGTCCGTTTTCATAGACTTGAAAAATATAACTAAACCGTTTCGATTTAGATATGTGTGAATGAAGTCATCGCCAACGAAATTAGTCGACAATATTCCGAATATTTCCGCTCTTTTGCTTTGCTGCTGCCTACACTCATTTAGCTTTCGTTCGTTTGCTTTCTCATAAACTCTACTCGTATGTTCGTCGTCGGTAATATTCTCTGTTATTTCAGGTTTTCTATTTATATGAACTTATACATACATGCGTGTATTTATTATATGGGCGAGCGGACTTTTGAGTAACTAATAAGTGTATGTAGTTTGATTTTATTTGTTTCGTCTTTTTGCTGTTATTGGTTTGAAGAGATGAGATACCAGATCAGCAGGTTGACCGACAACTCCGAAAACAATGTGACATAAGGAATTTGTATTTTTATTGACCATAAATTTTGACAAACATACTACATACTTGTATGTATGTGTGTACGTATGAAAATAGTAATTAATTAAATAATATCTTGATGTAATTTGAGGGGCGGGAGAGACATTGGAAGTCACTCACTGTTATTTTTCTTTTGAATCAGTAGATAGAATTTTTGTTTTGTTTTGCATGAAGACCTTAGTATTGAAAATAAACATGTAAATGTGTTGTGTACCCAGTTGGAATTTTTGAAAAGAGCTTTAATAAGAATGTATGCTTTTATACCACAATTTGTAATCATTTAAAAAATCATTTCACAAGATTGGATAAATAGAATGATCGCTATAAGGGCGAGGCCAACCTTAAAGCTTACGGTCCATTGTTATGTCAGGTTTGAACTGCTCTTTTCTTCAGTGCTACCTTCGGCATCGCGCTCAGAGTCCCTACACCTTTTGAGCCTTTCTTACACGACAAAGTGGCAATCCAGCAAGGGTTTGTTGTTGTTTTTCGTCCGGTCATGCTGGGATCTACTATGCGAATCCTAAAAGATAACCAAAGATAATTACATTCGTCATCCTTAGGGGCCATCCATACATACATATAAAAAAGCAAAAATGTTTGATTTTTCATACAATCACAACAACAACTGGCATGCTTATATTCCCCTACCAATCCTACCAACAATCAGAGTTCCATTCCATGAAATTGTACAACTCGGTCGCGTGGCCTGCTTTAGTTCTGGAGGAAGTAAACTAAGTATGAGCACCTGTGACAGGTGGTCATAAGTTTTGTGACGTCACATGTCAAAATCTAAAGTATTAAAACGCGAAAATTTAACTGTAAACGAAGAAACTTAAAAATATTACCAACTCTATCTTTAGGCTTTGTGACCTATATAGAGCCCTAATAGAAATCCTAAGAGAAATTCATTTTAAGGTCGGAGAAAATAAGATAACACTATATTATCGGCTTCCATTGCAAAATATGTGACGTAACATCAGATGAGGGAGGTCTCACAAATATGACCACATGCGATGGGGGGGTGGTTGGTTGTTGTTGGTGGAGTGAAAAAAAAATTCATGAGAATCGTGTTTATTCATTACTTATTTCTTTGGTGAAAAATCTTTTAGAAATACATAATTATTATTTCCAAGTAGTCAAGCCAACACAGTGTACATACATGCATACACATCAACATGTGGAGAAAAAAAAGAACATTTAATCGTAAGTTCATTGCCGGCATCTATTGTCGTTACTCTCACGTACTACTTATGTATTTAAGCTCTTTTTAGAAGTGGATTTTAAGTTATCAGTTTTCTCTCTAGTTCTCTCGTTCGCTCGCTCGCGTGCTCACTTTATTTGTTTCATTTTTTTATGACGTCATGAAGTTGAAAATAGAAATTTCGTGACGAAATGTACATTTTTATTAGGGTTCCGTACTCATAGGGTTTCGTATAGAAAAATATTTGCTTTTTGTAAAATGACTAAAATAAATAAATAAATTTTTATAATAGCATTCCACACCCTTGCACGCTTTCAGAAGGTACAATTTTCACATAAATTTAATGCGTGTTACAAATATAAATTATCTTGAATGATTCTATAGTTTAAAAACTGCTAGCAGATGACAACATGTTTCGGGAGCTGTGAGTATCGTAACTTCTAGATACAAACATAACTACATATATAAGTAACAAGTAAAAAGAAGATTAATTTTGGCTATGCCGAAGTTGTAATACTCTTCACACACTTACTATATCTTCTGATTTATTGTTCTATGTTCATGTTTTGTATGGGAAGTAACCCTCCTAATGGTTCGAAATTAACATTGGTGGTTGGTGGATATGGATCAGACACTTATAGTGTCCAAAATTCATGTTTATTATACAAAAAACAAAATAAGAGGAAGATAAATCTGGGTTTGTATGGTAGTTACATCCCTAGTGGTCCGATTCGGTTGATTGCGATAAATAAACTGCGTATGGTGAAAGGAAAGCTTCGTGCGAAGAAAAAAAAAAGCCAAAGTTTATGGGAAAATAATTTTGTAGCCACCTTTACATGGGGATACATATGTCATCATTATCCACCCAATTGTATGAACTGTTAAACATGAGCTTATTCCTGGTTTTCTCTCTGCTAAGCTGTTTTAATCCAAGTGCTCTCTTTATGACTCTCTAGTTTGTATGTGATCCGACGGTTTTTTTTATTGTAATCAATAACTGAACTATTCTTATAATTATCACATAATTGGACAAAAAGCTCGTTGAAAGCTTCGCTGTTAAAAAAGCTGTTTTTGTAATAATCTGTAAAGTGTATGTTACCAGTCTGTAAACTTCATTTTGTGCAGGTTTGCCAACTTAAAGAAAATGAAAATATATTGAAAATATTAAAAAAAAAAAATATTATACAAAAATGAAAACAGGTGTTTTTTATGGGTTTTCCGAGTAATTCTGACTATTTAAATTTTTTTCTCTGAATTTGATTTTTTCCCCCCAAGTTGACAAGCCTGATTTTATCTTATATGTATTTGCGAATGTATGCAATTGATGGCACAATATTTTTCAAAATCGATAATTTTTCACAAAACTTTTGTCCTGCATTGAAAATGGATCACTATGATTACGCAATGATGTTAACACATTTTTTGCACGTAATTTTCTTCATCTTCCAAATTTTCCGCGAGCAAACAACAAACCACAAGATTATCCATTTTATAGAGCAGTGCACACAAATATTTAACATTTTTGTCCAATTATCGAAAGACATGCTCGACTGACTATCTTGGCGAATGATAGTCGAATTCAAAAGCTTTGATGATAAGAGCTTTTTTTCGTACGGAAAAATGGCTTAACAGCGACCGCAACATAATGTTAGGCGTTGCCCAATTGTGTAATAATTTTGAAAATAGGTCGGTAAGTGCAAGTTTGCTTGGTAAAGTGCAAGCATATGTTATTAAGGTCATATAGCATTTTTTAATTGTCTTTCCAATTGTAATATATATCATATATGTGTCATCACTTCTTCGATTGTGCCACCTTTTTGCAATTTAAGATTGTTACTTTAGGCGCTAGAAAGCTTTAACCAAAACACGATCTATTATCTCGCATGCATATCTCAAGATTATAAAATCATTGCTACTTTCCTATCACTAATGATTGAAATTAGAATATTTTGATGACACAGATTGTTATACTCTTCACGAAATGAATAAGTAGCATTATAAGTTTGTCATGAAGGAGAAACCGCAGACCCTATAAAGTACTTAGATCAGCGCGACGAGACATATTGATTGATGTCCGTCTGTCCGTTGTCTGTCTGTCTGTATGCAAACTAGTACCTCAGTTTTTGAGCTAGAGAGCTGAAACTTTGCAAAGTGCTTTCTTTTGACCATACGCAGTCAGTATCAGCTGAATCGGTTCACTAGGGAGTACCTCCCATCAGTGGCATAGGGGGAATTTTTTTAAACATCTGTCATCAGTAATGTGAGTTGTGAGAGAAGTATTTCTAAACAAAAGTTAAAAGTTAATAATAAATTATATAAGATCGACTATGTCCTCGTTGAGGCTATCAAATTTAGCGGTCGGCCCAGGCGGCGAAAGCTCACGCTGCGGCTCTGCCTCCCATACAAACCCTGATCCAAATTCATGTTCTTATTAAAAAAAAATTGTTGTGGTTTTTGTACTATCGTAAAGAGTTTGTTTAGTTAGCAACGAACGAACTTAACACTGTAGATCAATATTTAAACAATTTTCTTTTTAATTTTTTATTTTTCTATAACAATACTTCATCTCTCATGAAAGGAATGATTTTTTTTTAGAAAAAAAGAAGTGAGTTAGATCATATCCAATTGCATTTTGCATTACACTTTAGTGATATATGAGATTATTGCCAAAAACAACAACTATTAAACTTAAACAAAACAATTTTTTTCTAGATCATTCGCGAACGTTTGCCAAATTATCCTGAACGAAGTAATATTGTTTGGAACACTTCCCCGGGTGCACTTCTGACTTTACCCACATTTTCCGATAGCTCACGGTAAGATTATTTGTAATTCAACAAAATTTAATTTATTTTATGACAAGTTATTTGTGATAGATATATGCCATTTCTCTTAAATACTATTGGAGCCGAGCCTCGTCACAATTTCACTGCTGTTATATATGTTCAAATAGGTGCAGCTTTAAGTCCAAATGCTGCACTTTATAAACTAGTCAAGACTATAACCAAAAGTCAATTTATAGATAGAGTAAGTGAAGTTAATAATAAAAATGCATACGATGTCAGTATATTATTGATACATTATTTTTGGTCCTTTAGATAATCGTTTTGTGGGCTGCAGATCGGTCGATACCCACAAAGAAACGTTGGCCATCAACGAATCATATACCATTACATGTAATATCACTTGCCGGGTCAATGAGAGGCAGACATTCGAAAGCGAGAAACATTCATAATGGCAAAAATGCACAAATGAAGCCATCAGCTTTTGCTTATGGAGCTGATGGTGGTGTGGATGACACAACTGATGAAAGACCTAGCATATCTCAACGATTTTATCCCTATGAGGAAATACAGACCGATGCAGTGCTCTCACTTGATGAGGATGCTATACTTAATACTGACGAACTGGATTTCGCCTATACAGTTTGGCGTGATTTTCCAGAGCGAATTGTTGGCTATCCGGCTCGGGCCCATTTCTGGGATGATTCGAAGGTAATTAGGAAATTTTCTGTTTTGTTTGAAAATAAATGAAAATAATTGAATGCTTCTTTTTAAGAATGCTTGGGGTTATACATCAAAGTGGACAAATTATTACTCGATTGTTTTGACGGGTGCTGCTTTCTATCACCGCTATTACAATTATTTGTACAGCAATTGGCTATCATTGCTGCTTCTTAAGACTGTGCAGCAATCCTCAAATTGTGAAGACATACTAATGAATCTGCTTGTATCACATGTAACAAGAAAGCCGCCGATCAAAGTCACACAGCGCAAAGGTTATAAAGACCGGGAAACAAGTCGTTCACCTTGGAACGATCCTGATCATTTTATACAACGGCAGAGTTGTCTCAATACATTCGCCGCTGTATTTGGGTAAGTTGAGGTTTGTGATTCGTATATTTTCTTTATGGGTTTTTTTTTTTTTTTTTTGGCTGTGCTATGGTTTTAATATTGACATTTCAACAAAATAAAATCACAATCCACACAGTCGTAATAACAAAGGAATTCATCGCGTAGATAAATCTATTAGGTTTGAAAAGGGCGGTGGCATTCCTTTTTTACTTAAACCTGATTGAGGGCGTATGGGAATATCTTTCAAAAGACGCTATTTTTCGTAAGAAGCACTTATAAATTCCATTCCAAGTCGGCCAAATCAAGTTACTATGGACAAAGAGTAGGGCATATTTATTAATTACATGGGCCTGCGACATTTTATTTTTTATCTTTTTAAATATTTTTGTATGAAATGTATAGATATTCTAATCTAAATAATTTTTCTTAAATTAATTTCAGTTACATGCCACTAATACGGTCCAATCTGCGAATGGATCCAATGCTCTTTCGTGACCCAGTATCGAATCTTCGGAAAAAATATCGTCAGATTGAGTTGGTCGGCAGCTAACATTATTTGCAAAATAGTTAATTGTTTAGATAATTTCAGACCTGTTACACAACACAACACACGCACACACTCTTAATACATACATTCAGACAAACATATATATAAAATTGTCAAATTACATATATTCACACACACACATACATACATACATTATTGAAGAAAGACACCAAGAACTATAAAAGCCGCTCCAGCTCATAGAGCTCATTAAGCGGTTAAAATGTTAATTATTACGATTAGTTAGTCCTTATATTGTAATCGTATAAAAGTAACAGAAAATCTATCAGAATTTAGTGGTTATATATGTACTATATGCATCGTTATTGCAAAAATAATACAATATAAGAGAGTAAAAGAAGAGATGCTTTTCTTAGGTAAGTTTTGTACAGAAAAAAAAAAGAAAACAAGTGTTAATCCAAAATCAAACCATATGAAGTAACTAACTAAATGCCATTTGATATAATTTTAATACCATAAGCTACTACGTTTAATGATTTTTAAAAAATATATGTATAACGTCTAATAGTCTAATATTTGTACTCTTTTTTTTTAGTGCGTATATTTTAGTGTATATATATAAATTAGTAATACATATAGCAAATCGTGGTATCATGAAATTCGACGATAAAAATATTTTTATTTCTGAATTATATTGATTATCGCTAAAACTTGTTATCAGACCTATTATGGTCGTCGTTCGTAATATCAATATAATCACATCTATTATTATTGAGCTATCAAAGCTTAGGCGTACGTGTAAATTTTAATATACATAATGGGGGTTTCTGAAAAGTTTCTAAACGTAAAAAAAAAAAAAAAAAAAAAAAAAATTAAAACAAATTCTTTTTAACTGGATACTCTTGATATTCTTCTTCAAAATAGGCCTCAGTTAAACATTCGACTTTATCATTTGTTGAAAATCGCTTAACACCGAGCCATTATTCTTTCATATGTTAAAAAAGATCATAGAAGAACTGGATAATTTGTCATGCATTCTCCCATACAGTAGCCAGTCCTAGTATCTTCTGCACTACAACTTTCTACAGAATTCTTTGCGCCCGATACCTTTTTTCTCTTTCAAAGTACTCGATGAGGATTTTTACTTTTGAATTCAATATATTAAGTGTGGTCTTGACCTTTCCAGTCGATGGAACACCCATCTTATGGGTAATTTTTTCATAACAAGTTTTGTCGCATGATAAGTGTCTCACACGTTCTGTTGAATTGTTTACCATGTCAAAATGGCCGTGCTTTTTCACACTTTAATCATTTATAACGATATCGTGAATTTATTCATTCATTTTTTCAATGGGAGCGTCAGTTGGACGTTCTGAATTTGGTGCATCCCTTTCATATGGAGGTTTTTGATTTCAACATTAAACTTGTTTTTTCATATTCACAAAAAACTACAGTTGTTATCTCTAAACGAATTCAGCAAGTAACTCAGATCAATTGTCACTTAAAAGAATGTGGTATCTGATAAGAAATTTATCAAACCTCAATCGTATAGAAAATTAATACAATTTTATTGCCTGATTATTTTCTATACATAGAAGTATGTATGCATCAAGCACGGACCACTAGGGGGTACCTCCCACACAAACACAGATCCAAATTCATGTTCTTATTAGAAGAACGTTTTTTGTTTTTCGTACTATGGAACTGATATTTGAACACTATTAATATCCACCAACTATGTAAATTTCAAGACCCTCGGACCACTAGAAAGGGTAAATCCCAAACAAAATAAAGATATTAATAATTTGTTAAGCTTAATTAGTAGTGTGTAATGGCGTCCTTGTTTGAAATAACCTATAAAATTCGATTAGAAAGAGAATCATATAAAGACATTAATCTGTCAATGTTCCTATTTCTGGAAAGTGTTGCCAGAAACATACACTTTACGTGTAAGCCATCCCCACACATTCTCAATTGTATTTAGATTAGGAGAATAAGGGACAACTCCCATTTCTTAACCACACGGGCGGTATGTATTGGAGTATGATCATGTTGGAAAGTCCGGAAAGTCGGGAAGCGCTTTTTTTGAGCTAACCTTTGTATGTAATGTGTATCGTTCATTTTAGATGATACAAATTAAAGATCGTATTGAACTCTGTTTCATAACACCTACTTTGCGACTATGGTGGCGACTTGTTGATGCAGAGGCGTGTGAGTTTGAGGCTGCTCGAAGAAGGATTATCTGTTTTTTCGTCCGTCCTCTCATATTGCTTTCATAGATTGATAGATTTTTAAAAAGGTTTGCTACAACAATTTGATTGATGTTAAGGTTGCCCTCCTAGCATGCTTGCCAACTTAGGGGTATTTTCATGAGACAGAATCAGAAGAAAACGCAATTATATTTGAAATATTAAATAAATTATAAATAAAATATATTACAAAACGTAAAATGGTTTATTTTTAAGGGGTTTTTCCCAGCAATTGTGAGTAATTTTTTTTCTGAATCTTACTTTTGAAAATACCCCTAAGTTGGCAAGCCTGCCTCCTAGTTCCACGCGACCTATTTCCTTTTTTTTTTTTTTTTTATTCACAATTTACTAAATAGTAATTGTTGCCATTCTGTGTTTGTAAATTAAGATGTCAATTGTTAATACATAGTAATACAAGATTATATAAAATACATAGTACGTACATACATATATACATTAAACAAAATATTTTGTAAAATTTAAATTCTGTTAATTTTTATTTTGAGTTTAACCATCTACATACATACGAGTATATTTATGTATTTGATTTAATGCCCCCTAAATAAATGCCAACATATTATAATTTAGAGAGATCCCATAATAAACCTATATATGGTTCTGTGGTTCGTTATAAGTTTTAATGTTGTCTATGTATTTTGCACTAGAGTGAAGTGTATAGTTATGAGAAAAACTTTTCTCCAATTTCGATGAAGTTTTCATAAAAGCCCCGTCTCATAAGTAAAGTAGTCAATTAAATTTATAAGATCTTTCTTTGAATTTTAGTTAACTACTCGACCTATTGAATATTAATAATCTAGAGAAAGATTTTCAAACAATTTTTCACAAAACTTTTTGCTCCTAAGTCCTTTTACAATGATACATATGTATAAGTTTTTTTATGTGAGATCTATATTTGGATCAGCCTCCGCTATCTGAGTAACTAGTACATGGAACCATATGAACTTGCAGATTTTCCTCCAAAGAAATTCTTGGAATTCTTCATGAACACCAAAATCTCAGAGAAACTGTAATAAAGGGGGTCGTCACAATAGGCACACTCGTGGGTGGATTAGATTACTACCTTCCCGTAATCTAAATTCTAAAATAATGGCAAATGTTTACCTAAACATTCTATAAGCCTATTTTTTCCAAATTTGTACATGTTAGGAGTCTATCCAGGTAAGAAAGACATCTTCATGCAAAGGCCCTCAACGCACAGTCTCATTTATGAAATCGTAACTATTTGAAAACGAAATACAATTTTCGGAGCAGTTGTTTTAGATATTGTATCTGTGGCAATAAGTGAAGATTTTTCCACAAATCCAATTTTCAAACTCTTTTAAACAATTATTGGAATAAATAAACTAAATAAAATTTATACTTGGAAAGGTTGTGAAATCTACTTTTTTAAAAACATTTTACAAAATTTATTTACCAAGTATTTTATTTTGATAATTTTTTTTTTTGTGTACCAAATTAGAAATATAAAATGCGACCAAAAGAAATCACTACACAAAATGGGCAATATCTCAAAATAAAGATTTTCAACATAAGCTACTTTAACATATTGCCACAGATATATAACTTCTTATTTCCAACGTCCTTTGAAATTATTTTATAGTTAAACATACTTAAATTAACTTAAGGGGGAATGAGTGGCTGCTATGGCCTTCGGCCCTGTCCTTTGAAATATATTTCTGTTTATGTTCAGGCTTGATGAATTGTGGAAAATCGCATTAGCTAAAAAACCTATTCCAAACTCATTGAAAAATTTTGAAGTTTAATTAATGAAATGTTATTAATTTTATTTGTTTTTTTTTTTTATAACTAATTAATTCGAATTAATAAACTATCCTAAACAGTCCTCATCTTTCAGTAATCAGAGAACTGCGACTGAAAAATGATATCAGTGTATGGCAATTATAAGCCTCTGTTTAAATTTTCAGCTTGCATAGGAATTTTGAAACGGTCTAGACCCACGGCTGTTCAACCCGCAGTGACAAACACAGAAAACGGAAATCTTGTTCATTTTTTTGCTCATCACTCAGCCACACAGGGGAAAAGTGTCTTTTCTCGTCAATCATGTACACTGGCAAAAAGCTTTTTTTTTTCTTTTTAACTATGCTAAAATTTTTGCTGCCCAAATTACCATATCTACTTCCTATGCGGGTAAGGGGAGAGAAAACATTGGACACCCCCGGTCTAGACTATTATGTGACACTATGTGCAAAAGATTAACAACCATTTAAAAATAATCTCATAAGCAAAATAATGTTATATGAAATACATACTTGTTACATTTTAAATCGTTAGGATATGGTGGTAATTCTGTATAACAAATCTCGATGAATATTTTATTATATGTCATGACAAATGAATTTTGAGCCTCTGTAGGTGTTTGTTGTGGAGATTATTTATAATCGGGGTTATTCCACCCAAATTAAAAATAAAAATAAAAATATATTTACATGCATATATAAGTATATATAGAATGTAATTTTAATCCATGAAACCCGAATTTAAAGCTTCAAATCTTTAAATTAAATGTATTCAGTGTTAGTTTTGTGTCGTTTCCTTAAAGTTTTCTCAATTTCTATTTTCTTTATTGATAACATACGTTCCGTGATAAAAGTAACCGGAAATAAAATTAAATTTGATCGAGGTCTTAATTTTTCCATTTTATCCTGGAGCTTTTTCGGGGACTTCTTAAAACACAATTTCTAGTTCAATAATCTATACAACAAGATCATTCCTATTTGCAAAGTTAAATGAATGAGTATACCTGTTTACATTTCTTAAGATACTCGTATTTAAACGAAACTTTCCAAAGCGATATTAAGCTCCTCTAAAAAATATAATTTCTGTAGGAGCAAGTTCATAACCTGCAGTGTAAACGGTATGTATGCTTTGGTTGATCGAAGTTAATGTTGTGGTTGTTATTTATATATAAAATCACACAAATTTCTGCATGCATATGTACATTTAATATATTATATGTATACAAATATAGTCAAAAGTATTTTGTTGTTATGAAAATCATATTCACAAGGTTTTTTAGTATCAACGTTCAAGAAAAATATTGTAAATCATAAAAATTGTATAAAGAAATTTGCGAAAATGTGCAAGCTATATGTCGTTTCTAATTGTGTACCTCTGGGTGAAGGAGATGTTCTGCTGAAGACTATTTTAGAAGACCTTAATATAAACCTTCAGTCGTACAGTGCTTTGTAGCGTTTGTCGAATTTTGATATCAAGTTTTGCCTTAAACTTTAAAAGGTTGTACAAATACACGAAACAGAAAGTTTTTATGATCGAATAAACCCCTGCGACTTTTTCTAAAATGAAAAAATCTGCTAAAAAGGACACTGGTTGGATGATATAAAGTCGATTGATAAGAGTGCGATGTAAAGGTCATTCCGAAAACTGATTTGAGAACTGCTTCAGGATGCCACGAGCGATAATAAACGATAATTTACACAATATCACCTCAAGGTTTTAAATACTATGGGACGCCAGGTAACACAGACTGACGTACTGAGGAATATGCTTATTTCGAACCCTCTTTTGGTGCATATCATGTCGACATGTATAAATGAATGTATAGTAAGTTATTGGATCTCCGATGTACTGTTGTATTCCTCAGATGTTGTGTTTTCGCTTATATCAAGTCAATATTTTATAGATTCTCTAAAATGATAAAGATATATATTGTATTGTACAAGCAAAAGCTCAATGTTGTGATTTATAAAGATTTATATGTGCACATAAGAATATAGACTCTGTTATACAATACGAGTATAATATGTACTATAATACCAAACCATTGATCTACATACACTATTAATAAAAGTAAAGACTAAATGCAAACATTACATTTCAATTTATGTTAAGTTTTTAAATTCACAGCTAAAATTTTTGTACGTCTATGGGTCGCTTTATATTCGTATGAATTTGTGTGATATTTAGTTGTCCTTAATGTCCATGGAAACCCTTTTTTATGTACATATTTAGTAATTTTGAATTATGCGATACATAAATAAACGTAAGACACGCAATACACTTTTATATAATATTTATTCATACTACATACTATCCATATATGATAAAATCAATCTACTCGTATTTGTATTATTAAGTACAATATATAAAACAAAAACCTTTTTGTAAATATTTAAATGTATAATGTATGTATGTACTTACTACAATTCTCGTATATGATGTATTTGCGTACATACATGTGTACAATAAGTAAGTAAGTCATAGTTATTTTGTATGCTTTTTTATGTAAGATTTATTGTAATGATACAACATTGAAGAATTTCTCTAAGACGTTGAATCATTGTTTTTGGGTGCAAAGAAATATTATATTTGCCTTGTTTCTAAAACGTCTGAGAGGAAGAAAATACACACAACAAACACATTACGGCGGTTTATTGTTAACCGTTATTATCATTATGAGATTTAAGATAAAAAAAATATAATAGTTGCAGTTTATCAAACAAAAATCAATTGTTTAATATAAAAATAAAATAATAAATAAAAATTAAAAAAAGATTAAGAATTAAGGTTAAAACAAAACTTATGCCAATTGTTGAGGATATGCAAAGCTTACCAAATGAACTACGAAATGGTAATCAAATAATTTAAAACCGTATAAAAGACCGGCGCTGTCAATAATGTTAAAAAAAAAACAAATTTAAAAAATAAATAATAAAAAAAAAATTAAATTGTAACATGGACAAGAAAATTAATTAGGCCATAAAGGAATTTTCTACGAGAACTACCTCTTTCAGTAATATGAGAACCATGATTTTGGCATACCAAAACGAGGAGTATTTACAAAAAAAAAAAAAACAGTTGGCAATGACACTGCGCACACAATGAAAATAAGTCATATATGCTTTTCAAACAAACCTTTCAACTTTTTTTGTTTTTTTGTTATGCAAAGAAGGAGGAAAAAATCTTCAAAAAATATACTTATGGCCTGAGCTACAAGTTATGTCGGATTCCTACCGACTAAAAAGCCCCCTATTGCCTCGAAATCCTTTAACTACCAAAGCATTACTTCGCAGGGAGGGAAGATTGCCCTGATCTGAGCGCCATTAAACGCTCATACATTTGAGCCTCACGAATGATATTCGCTATTTCGGTAGCAAAAAATGCCCACTCTTCCGAGAAAAACTTCATACGCTTTACGATCTCCTCTGAATTGCAGGGAGATCCAAGACGATCGTACATCCTGCTTTGCTGTGCTTCAAACCGAGGACACTCATGAGCGAGGTGCTCTGTGTCTTCTACGATGTTCAGGCAGAGGTCAGAATACGGATCCTCGGCATGCCCAAATTTTTGCAGATATTGCCTGAAGCACCCGTCCCCAGTAGCGAATTGGGTAATTTCGAAACAAACGTCTCCGCCGCTCCTCTTTAGCCAATCCGCTATATTGGGGATAAGGTGATGAATCCTTCGTGGCTCTGCACTGCTCCACCTGTGCTGCCATATATTTAATAAGTACCTGCACCTGATCTCTAAACTGCTATTTCTATGGGAAGTTGCTCGGGCTAGGTATATATCCCTTGCAGCCAAGGCTTCCAAGTCAATTGGAAGTCTGCCTGCAAGTACGCCCGCAGCATCGTGTGCAACTGTCCGGTAGGCTCTGCAAATCCTCAGGTTCGCAACTCTGTGTGAACTCTTTATTCCTCCCAGGTATGACTTAGTTGCGAGAGTCCCAGCCCAAATCGGAGTCGCATAAAGCAGTATAGATTTACCCACCGAACCTAATTTATTTGCTGTCTGGGTCCACCTAGGTTTTGAGAATCCTTGCCAATTTTTGTGTTGTGGCAGCTGCTTTTTTGGTTGACTCGATTAGATGATACTTAAAACATAGACGGAGCGCATTAACAATACAGCTCCAATCTGCAGAATTAAATGCATTTTTCACATCGAGTGTGACAACTGCACAGTACGTTTTGTTGCCGCCTAGCCACCATGTGCATTTAAGGCCTCCTTGGCCTTGCTGACGGGAGGAATATCATCCTATACAACTACAAGTGGTCGAAGTATACTCAACAATCCCCTTGACGGGAAGAGGCTGGCAACTATCTTGTCCATAAGAGCCAACGGAAGAAAGAATGTTAGAGAGGCCCTTGGCACATTATAATTTTATAAGCGCTGCCCTAGGGATTATGATTCACTCCCCCAGTAGCCTGCGCAAGGCATCCTGCTTGCTCTTACAGATCTTCTTGCTGAGTTGAGACTTCTTTCACCTGAATTCCTCGTGGAAAGGAGGGTTTCGCGAGAGTCAGCGAAGTCTACGAAGTTGGAGGCACTGCGAGCGAAGTTCCGCAATCTCATGCGACCACCAGAAGTTGGGTTTCCTGCCATTGCTTCTTGCTTTCCTAGGCATGGAGGCATCACATATCCTTGATAGGCCTTGCATAAGTCCCCGGGATTGCTGACCTGCACTACCAGTCGCCATCTCTAACTCGGCGATGAACAGATCAGAGGTTTCATTATCCATCTTCCAGGCGACACTTACCCGTTTCCACAATCTTGGCATAGTGAACCGAACCGGCGGGGTAGATTAGATTAGGTAAGGGGTTGGAATCAAATTACACCTCGTCACCGCGACCACTAATGGACTTATTGTGACAACCCTATTGATCATAGTTGATCAGAAATTCTATTGGTCATGAGGAACTCCAAAATTTTCCTGGGAGATAAACCTGATATATCGATTGGTTCCAGGTAGTGGAATCCCAAGTATCGGAGTCTTGTCCATATCAGACCCTCACAGTGGCATAGCACATGCTCTGCTGTTTCCTCCTCTTCATTGCATAGTCTGCAATTGTCGTTATTAGTGATGCCCATATTGCATAGGTGCTTCAACACTCTGCAATGACCTGTTAAGAATCCCGAGACTATACATATGCCTCTACGTGTTAGTCCCAGTATTTCTCGAGTTCTTTTGCTAGAGCTGGTTGGCATAAACATCTCTGATATTGTTCGTGTTGACCCAGTATTGATGCGAATTTATAGTCAGCCATTTTTCAATGTTGGACCTAGTGGAGCTCCAAGACAGTGCACAGAACGGTTCTGGTCCAATGAGGACGTTCTTAGACTCTTTCCTGGCGAGTTCATCTGCCTCTTCATTCCCAGGGTACCCGCTATGCCCAGGTATCCAAATGAGATTGATATAGTTATTTAAGACTAATGACTTATCTAGTATTAGACATTCCCAAGTTATCTTCGATTTGAATTCAAAGGCGTTGAGTGCATGCAGAGCAGCCTTACTGTCCGAGTGAATAAGTATGTGCTTGTTAGCAGTAGCGCATTTTAATTCCTCTCTGATACATAGTTCTATGGCATATATTTCTGCCTGGAAAACTGAGTTCTCTTGGCCCATTCTACAGGATATTCTTTTCCTAGGGTTTTCCCCAAATACTCCGGCTCCTACGCCAGTGTCAGTCTTGGAGCCATCCGTGTACCACACGTGAGAGTCACGAAACGGTTTGGGTTCAGGTTAAGCTCATCCCTTAGAGGGAATTTATTGAGATTAGCAGAGTTTGTTTCTTCATATAATAGAATAAGCTTGGCCAAGAATAGCATTGCTTCTTTCTTTATAAACAGGTGGATTGGTGAAAGACCGGCGGGGTAATGCAAAACTGTATTGCAAGGTGCAATGACGGAAACCCTAAAGGATGAGAAGAAAGGAAGCGCTGCAGAGCTGTGCAACAGTGAGAGCTCTCTCCCAGTCAGCAGTTATTGACTGCCGGGACCTTGATGAAGTCACAGAAGCTGAGGATTTAATAGAAGCCATTATCGAACAATTCCCTGTCATTCAGGCTACCTGTATTACCATTTGTTCGAAATAATCAAACCAAGCAACTCGTGCTTTCTGCTATGAGTCGGTCTCACTCTGTCTTTGTTTACGATTTCGATTAGATCATTGATACACAATACTACACGAGTTGATTTGCGAAAGTATTGGTACGGGCAGTGTTGCTATTGGTAGTGTTGTGTTTAGTATGTGATTCGTTAGAGCGAGAGAGGATAAATTTTCGTTTAGTGTTGTCCCGTGCAGTGCTCTAGTATTCATCAAGAATTCCAAGATTTTCTTTGAAGGAAAATCTGCAATTTCATTTGGTTCCATGTACTGGTCACTCAGAAATCGAAGTCTGGTCCAAATTAAACTCTCACAGTGGTATAGAAAATGCGCTGCTGTCTCCTCTTCTTCATTACATATATATATTACGTAAGCGTTTCACGGCTCTGAGACTATACGGATTCCTCTCCGAGTTAGTTCTTGTGTTCTTTTTTAAGAGTCAGAAGGAAGGTATAAAGTTTTTTGCTAAGCCAACCAATGTTGGTGCTATTTACTATCAAGCCTATGATGGCTGAGTTTTATTTTTGTGGAACCCTAAGGCAAACTTCTGAATGTTTTTGGACTAATGAGGACGATGGCAGCTCTTTTTCTATCGTGTTCATGTGCCCAAGTATTTAAAATAAGATGAATATAGTTGTTTTCTGCAAGTTGTTTTTACTAATGTTATGAAGTCCCAAACAAGTATCGATTTGAGTGCAGCCTTGCTATCAAGGCATCTATTATAAGAAATGCATGATTTTAATAAGTATTGTAACCCTTTTATTAATAATATCTTAATGATGGTTAATGCTCAAATCCATCTACTTACAATAATTTTTAATGTTTTAATAGCTTTACAACGGGGTATAATAAAAAAAATCCATATGATTTTTAAAGTGAACCAATCTGTAATCGATTTGTCTCAAATTTTGATAACACCATCAACATTAGTTCACAGGTAACAGTGGTTTACGCAGATCATAATTGTAATCCGAATTCTTCTTTCTGGTTATTGAAAAACATAATTATTTAATTAAAAAAAAAAAAACTAAAACATTTTCAAAAGTTGACACAATGTTCCGAGTCCGCGTTAATTGTGATATTATACCTGCCTTGAGTGCTTTTTAAGCTCGATTTTATTGTCAAGCAAATATAAATACTTAATTAATCATAAATCGTATTATGAGCGGAAAGTGGGGAGTGGAATTCTTAGCACATTCATGAAGGTAGATAACAATTTGTGTTTACCAAAGTCAGACGGATTTATGCTCTAAAAAACAAAACACCACCAATATCTACAATGGTTTGTCCAGTAAAGACACCATTGTTATCATTGGTGACATGGACGAATTGTTTCATTGTTACTATGGTTTAAATTACCATTGCGATTCCATTTCTTGTTTTTGTAATTTCACTACACATAGGTAATTTGTACTTATTGTCTCTTTAAAATACCAATTTTAGAACAATAATAAGTTAGTATAGTATAGTCGGGTGGGCCTGACTTTGGAATACCCTGATTCTAGTGATTTTAAAGCTCTCAAAAATAAAGACAAAAATGATTTTAAAGTCTCGGAAAAATATCCAAGGTTTGGTTAGGTAGGCGTGATAGCCGGTACTAGGACCAGCTCGCTTAGGGTATTGTAGGTAGGCTTATTTGATACCACAGATACAATATAATGAAAAGTATTCAAAGAATCCCCTTTTTATATTGCATGGAAATATATATTAAAGTGATTTGTGGAGTTAAGAGATAGTTATGAAAGCAATATATATATAGTCTAAAAATTTATATTTTAAGCTTTCGAGAACAGGCGCACGAATGGACAGATAGACATGGCTAGATTGATTCTTCTCTTCATGCTGACTATTTCTATATTCGATTCCAACTGCAAGAACTTAAACCAAAACGTGGTCAATTCATGAAGAATAAATAAGCTTATTATTTATCGTTACGGTTGTGAGTTTCGGTTTTTATATTAACCATGTGGGTGATCTGTATACGGATGACTGATTCTACGCGTTTATTTCCTTTAGATTTGGAAACATTATTTTACCAGCACTATAATATCGGTTGACTTCATTCAGTATTTTCATTGCCATTGCGATGAGAACACAAAGTTGCGTCGTAAGTGTACAAGTTTGAAATCATGTTGATCTTGTTGAGCAATTGAAATTGAAATTAAAAATAAAATATAAAAAATATAAGAAAATGTTTCCATTTGGTTATTGCAAGATGAATTTACTGTGCTTATATGCTTTCTTGATTTTGGAAATCGTCGGAGCACAGCAAGCGCATGTCAAATTGAACCAAGGCAATATTTTAGGTGTGAGTAGATGCAATTAAAATTTTATCGTCTTGAAGTTAAATATAAATTTTTTTTTTATTAGATCAAGGTGTATCCAGATGGCTCACACACCGCTGTCAATGTTTTTTTGGGTGTGCCATACGCCCAAGCACCTATTAATGACATGCGATTTGCTGTAAGTAAAATGACGGAAGAAGATAATTGATTAGGAAATGATAGAACTTAATCAATCTAAATATATTTAGGCCCCAAAGGCCCACAACGGTTGGAATACAACTCTTAATGCTGTTAGTTTTAAATCTGTCTGCCCCCAATTATCAAACACGATTTATGATGAATTGGCTGATGGTTTAGATAGTCGGGTGTCACTTATAGAAACATTGGATGAGGAAGACTGCCTGTACCTGAATATATGGGTTTCCGAAACTGGCATGGGCTATGGTAACTTGCCTGTGTTGGTTGTCATAACTGGTGAGGAAATGTCCTATGATTGGCCGAGAAACCGTATTTCGGGTTTGGATTTGGCCATAGAAAATGTTCTGGTAATTACAGTTCAATATCGCAGTAACATATTTGGTTGGATTAATATACAAAGCAATGAAATTCCTGGAAACTTTGGATTGCAAGATACAGAATTGGCACTCCATTGGATACAACAAAATATTCAACGTTTTGGAGGAAATCCTTTACAAATTACGCTATTGGGGCATGGCACTACTGGTGCCCCATTAGCATTGTCACTTTCTTTGCTTATGAAGAAAAAAAATAATGATAGGAAGCAATTAATTTCAAAATTAATATTGATGTCAGGAGGTGACATACCATATGCACTTGGAGTAGGACACCAGTTGCGCGTAGCAAAGACGTCACGGCTAATAATACAAAAGTTGGGCTGCCACTTTGAAGAGCGTCATAATCAGATTATTGCCTGCTTACGCACTAAGAGTGTAAGTGATTTATTAAGAGCTTATGAAACTATTTACAAAAATGGAAATGGGACAATGAATCTTGGAATGACTTTGTCTCAATCACTTGGTGAAATATTATTGAATGATCAGAAGGAACAAATATCGCTTCCACCGACTATGATTGGCATTGGGACAAATGAAGGAGCCTTTCTACAAGACTACTGGTTGGATTTAGCTCGAGAAGGCTATCAACCTCTTAAGGATTACATTAGAAATACAGTTTTACCCAATGTCTTGACGAGAATTTTAGGTGTAAATCAAACTCTGCCAGCATTAGATTCAATTTTGTGGCGTTATTTTGGTGATGAACACATTGGTGATGTGACTCTCCTTTTAATGGGCTTGGGACGATTGATTTCGGAGTCAAGCTATGAAGCACCATTTTATAATTTACTTAAGCAACTAGCCTATAGGAGCAACTCAACATTTGCCTACGTCTTTAGAAATAGCAACACCATGTACGATCTACGTGGTAAAATTAATTACTTTGGTGGTGTGTCACATACTTCGGAATTACCATTGTTATTTGGTCCTAGTCTTTTTAAAGCGATTTCAAGGCGACGTTTCACTGGAAATGAAGAGCGATTGAGCAAAAAGCTTCGAAGAATCTTTGTTAGCTTTATTAGGAGTAGTAACCCTACCAGGGGTCGTATATATGATTCGTGGCTATCGTTCACACAATGGAATTCGTTTATTTATAATCTTGGTGATGATTTAAAGACAACAGTTGATGGTGTTGATGATATGCTTCAAAGCAACGAAGCTGAGATTCAAAAACTAATCGTAGGAGAAAGACAGATGACAAGTTCCTATCAATCCCATGAAAATAATTACCAAACCAATTATATGACTGGTAATATGGGGGATTTAAGACAATCAAAATCCGCTGCCGCACAAACTTCATACTTTTCGAATCAACAAGACTCTGGCTACGCAATTCATTTACGGCGAGTTTATGGTTTTTGGAAAGTATTTCTTACAACAAATGTAAGATACAATGAATTAAATAGTTTGTCACAGCGACTGCAACTTATGGAAGCTTCCGCTGAAGCAGCAAGATATCGGCAAGGGTTTTTTGCCTTACTGAGTTTGGTCTGCTTATTACTTATATGTTTGTGTTTGTGTGTCTATTTGTTGCGTCGCAATCCATTAAACAAATCGTCAACAAGTGACAGGGACTCGCGGTATTGTTTATGACAAACGTGGTTTCGTTGGACGACCATCTTTTGCAAAAATTCCGGAAGCGGAGGCAACAATGGACTTGAGCACAGCCGTTCCAAATCTTTCGGAAGAGATGGTTTCACAACAGAACAACAAAATCCAAACGACTGGGACAGAGGAAGCCGTGTCCATAGGAAAAGGCAACTTCATCCAAACAAACAAAGCAAACCAAATGAACATCAACGCCAATTACAATCAATATCAAAAGGTGAAACTCAACAAGTCACTAGCGGATTGCCACTTAGATCGAAAACAATGGCGGAATACTTGGACACTTTGCCCAGCAAATACACACAAAATATGGCTCTTAAAAACTGGCAATATCAATTGACTTGTGATAAGCTTTAAATTATAGCTCAATTAAATTAACTCATCTAAAATCGTATAAGATTGTGTATAAATAATTTTAAAATAAAATATAGATTTATATACTCGTAAATACTATTGATATTTAATTGTAGCTTAAAGTGATTAATATCTTAATTTTGAAGATTTCAACAGTCAACTTTTACTTTGTTTGCCCAGAAAACAAGCTTTGTAAAAACGTAGTAAGAACTCATTTAGACAAAAAATGTATCGAATTATGTTTTCAGAGTTTAAAAAAGTCTAAGAGTAAGTACCGACACCTCCAGAGGTCTATTGTTCTTAGGGGGAGGGATATTTCGAGAACTTTTTTTTTTTTTTTTTATCTCAATACCAACTTCAAATATTCAAGACTATCTGAACAATAAGCAACTGATTTTTGAAAATACCATTTTCTCAAATTATGCACAAATGAACGAACCGAAGTCTTCATAACAGATTTTAACTTTCAAAATCTGATTAAGACATGGGAAGATTGATTCCCCCATCGTCTAGAATATGTGATATATGTATACCTTATGACTTTTTTACAAAACCTAACACAATAAACGGTACGGTTTAAAATCTCTTAAATCATAAAGAGGAAATGAAATCACAAATAAAAATAAACAATAATATTCTAATAATATATGATGTAATAAATTTTATGATATGTACTATACATATGTACTTATATGTAACTAAGCTTGTTTATATGAATTTTTCATAATAAAATCTATAATGATATTTTCATGTGTAGTAATTAGGGGCATTCCCATATTATATCACACGTTAGGGGGAAGGGGTGATAGGGCCAACGAAGTGTGACCACCTGTGACATGGATAAGGGGGTGGGGGGGGGGGGGGTATGGGTTAATAAGTTTTGTGACGTCACATGCCAATATCTAAAATATTAAAAATCTTTAAAGGAAAAATTATTACCAATTTTTAGGCTTTCTGACCTACTTTTATAGATCCCTAATAGAAGCCCTAAGGGAGACAAACATTTAAAGATATGAGGAATTAAAGTGACACAAAAAGCATTATAAGTAAATGTATACATACTACATATGTGGTTTGTTCATTGCCTAAACATGCTAAAAAGTCCAATGTGCTCTATACTTTCCTATGAACAATAGATGTTATTTTTTTAATTTAAATAGTATTTAAGTTCATATGTGTTGTTTGGAAAGTTTATTAGTGACTAAATATCATAATTCATACAAAAGAGTAACAAAAAGAAATAAAGAAATAACAAATGGCAAACGATCATACATGTTGCATTGTAACGTTCAAACATGTTCTAACATATTTTTTCAACAATATGAATTTAAAATTGCACTTGCTTTTCATACAAACCCAGATCCACACTCATGTTCTTATTAGAAAAACTGTTTTGTTTTTTGTACTATGGAACTAGAATTTGGACACTATAAATATCTGACCCATATACACCGGATCACTAAAAGGAGTACCTCCCATACAAAACATGAACTTAGAACAATAATCAGAAGATATATACAATATAAAAGGTCATAGTCTTCTTTTTTACTTGTGAATTGTATTATGTATTATGGGTTTGTCATGAAGTTTGTAACACACAGAAGGAGACATCGGAGACCCCATAAAGTATATACATATTTACATTTTTGATCAGCGCGACAAGACCAATTGATCTAGTCATGCCCGTCCGTCTGTTTGTCTGTCTGTCTATCTATGTGTCTGTATAAATGCAAACAAGTCCCTCAGTTTTTGAGCTAGAGAGCTGAAAAGGACGGAGCTTTCTTTTCACCACACGTGTTTTTTGTTAGTAAAACTTGTTTGTTCTTTGTAAACTTGAAATTTGGATACTATAAGTGTCTGACCTATGAAGAGTATTACAACTTCGGAAGAGTTGCCATATGCATAGACAATAATATGAAAATATATTTTGTTTTAAATTTGCATTGCATGAAATACAATAAAATACAAATGTGTAATGCTTATTTTGATTTTTAATGACGTTTCACAGCATAATAGCGGGTATAAGCCAGTGTTGGCAGATTTTGTTTCGGGAAAAGCGGGACTTTTAAACCTTTTGAATAAAAAAGCGGGATTCTTTTGTCGAAAGCGGGACATAATAAAAAAACGTAAATATTCAGTAGTTTTTATTACTTATCCATTTATTTGAGTTTAAAATAAAGTTATCAATGGTAATAGATAGCCATATATAATGGAAATACGTTACTATACGTAGTTATAACAATAACTGTCTGGTTTATTCTGTAAGGCAAATAACTCTTCAGAGGAGTATAACATATTGAGTGATTGAATCGTGGCTTGCCCAAATGTCAAATCGATATAGTTGAAGCCTTTAAAAAGGAGATGACAGTAAATAAAAATATTTCAATTTCTCTTAGTGCGCCGAATAATCCCACTTAATTTTTTGCTTTCATGAAAATTTGATAACGCGATTCCTCATGGGATTTTGTCAAAAAATTCGCTGATGTTTCCTCATTCATCACAGATATCGGATTTTGCGGTTGTATATTCATAGATGTTAACATGTAATCTAGATCACGTTTACTCTTGGACAAGGTTTCGCCATTTCAACTTAAGAGCTTGTAGCCTGATGAATCTAATGTGCTAGATGTGCTTTAAACTTTTATTGTATTACTGTACACAGAGAGAAATGGGATCTAATAACAAATATTATATAGATACTAGCTGTGCCCAGCCCCGCTTTTCTGTGGCCCAATCTACATGTGAAACTTAGTTTATTTTTTCAATTTTTTTTTAGCCTAATCGCTATTTACAGTACTCGTAATTGTTTACATTTAAAAAAATAAATGATATTAATTTTATTTTTTTGTGGCTCAGAATTTAAAAATAGATATTTGACAAAGATTACTTGATTAATTTGTAAATATGTCTCCAAGCTTTATATGCAAATTTTGATCCACTAATTTTGAACGATTTTATAAGGTGATTTTGATGAAATGAACGCTATATGTTACAGGAAGCTTGCTACAATACACCAGACACCACCAAATCGGTTGAAAATTACGGGCGCTACACGTAAGAAATTGCATATTGTTATTTCATTAATATTATACATTTCTTAGAATGATGATAATTAAGAAAACAATATTGATAATATTGTAAAGCTGTAAATACTCATTTAACAAAAGTTCTTTTTAACATTTTTACATTTTTAATCCTAATGAATTCTTATCAATACTTGTAAGTTGGTCTGATAAAAATATAATATACTCAAAAAGTTACAATTTCATTGACAAAAAAAAAAAAAAATATAGTTAATATGATTGTGAGCTAGGGAATAGAATTGCAGAGGTCAGTAGAGGCGGCGAAATTTAAATAACCTACGGGCGGCAAATGTGTAAATCCGCCATTGTCAACAAGATTCATTTGTGGATCTATCTTAGGCTTCCACTGAAAATTCAGCATATGAGCTTTCGATTTCATTTAATTCGCCGTTGGAGAGATGAGCTGAACCACCACAAGAGGGTCATTCAAGAAAAAGTAAAAAATCTATTGAAGAGGAATATGAATTCGGGTGAAAAATTGAGGAATTGGGAAAAGAACGGAATGCAGTCATTCAGCAATTGTTGGCATCTACTGTGAGAATGGGAGAAAATATGTTTGGATACCTAGAAGTAATCCATGGTGAAATTAGTAATACCCAATACAAAATTGATAAGCGGTGTTCATTAAAATAAGAATATATAGTTTAAAAAAATTAAAATAAGCCCAATGACTGATGAAAGATTCGAAAAAGCGTGGATGAATTGATGTTGTAGCTTGGTATCACTTTTCAGTGCCTTGGCAGCACTTTAAACATTTTTACATATATACGCATGCCACTTTACAATTGATCAGAGCATGACCGGAAATCAATTTTATTTTTACATACATAGCATTCGCTTTTGGTCATGTTAATTTGCAGATTGGTGAAAAAAGCAGTACAAAATTGAATAGGTGTTTTCCAATTTTTTCGAACAAATTTAAACAACGAACCCAAGACCATTAATGATGATCGAGCAAAAAATTGGAAAAAAAATTAAAATTTTATTTATATTTTATTTTGACAATTTTAAATGTTGGCTTAAATCACATTATAATAATAATTTCGGGATAAAAATATTTTAAGCATACTTATATAATAATGTTCGTGCATTTCTTTAATCGATTTTCCAATCCTTTGCCAAGTCGCCGTAACTCGCCACGATTTTGAAAGTGAGTAGTGTAATCTTGTCAGTGCTGGATACATTTTTAAATCAAAAAGTCCCTAAAATATACCTCGAAATTTTAAAACAAAAACTAAAGAAGAAGAATACACAGCAAAAGCAAAAAAATCAGCCAAGAGTGAGTCGGACTCGCACACGGAGGGTTCCGTACCGTCGTATAAGATTTTTTGCTTAAAATATTAAATTATGTGCATATTTATCAGCCTAAAAGTATACTACAACTAACAGCTTAAAAGTATACTACAAAAAAGAAAAAATAGTTAAACAAAATGTTAAATTAAAGAACAATGCTTCTAAAAATATGTATTTTTAGTATTTGTCCGTTAGCTCCCTATGGGTACGGAACCCTAAAAAGCTGATTTTTGTTTTGTTTTCTCTGGCTACTCTTCAGTTGTCGAATAAATCTTTCGCCTTTTACTAAAGATTAAATTATGTAAATTATAGTTTACTCGTATTGCTTTGATTTATTGATAACTGAGTACGCACAAGAGTATTGTGCTCTCCGGTTTTTTTTTTCTGTACTGATAGCGAAACAAGATCGAGAGAGTGTGTTGTTGTTTGGTTTACAAACAAAAAAGCAAAAAAAAATTAATAGTTAAAATATGTTTTCAATGAAATGTTATTACCTCTTATATTTGAAAGTTTACCCTACTATTCATATAGCGTTTATTTCATCAATATCAACCTGCAGAATCGGTCGAGATTGGTGGATTAAATTTTCTATACAAAGCTTAGAAACATATTTTAAAATATAGCAAATAGTTTAAGCCAAACATACATTTCTGAATTCTGAGTCACAATAAAATACAATAAATAATAATAATCATTCTCGTGGAAAGTCAATTTTAATGAAATTTTGCCGAGGTGTAGCAAAGCGCGTCGGGACAACTAGTCTTAAAATATATTTGTATGGCCTTTGCCATTATTAGCCAGAATTAGGTTTCCCATTGAGTCGATGTATTTACATCAAAAGTCGATGCATCGAATAAAAAACTATCGAATGGATTCGATGCATCGATGTTTAGTGAATATCCCTAATCTGAACATGCAATTGGATCTATGCGCATCGAACACGACTCCCAAAGTGATAATTCTTGTTCACACATAAACACTCAGATGTGATGTATGTATACATAATATATGACAAAACTATGTCCCTATACCAAATATTAGGTTATTACCTTCCAAAACTGAAATCATAGCATAGAGCAATTGAGGTTTTCGAAGTGAATGACGGATGAGCCGCTGAAAATGTCAACTTAAAAATTGAGTATAAAAAAGTTTTGTTGTTCTTGGGTCACCTATAGTTGAATCTATTGTTTTTAGTTTTTTAACTAAATTTGATGAATGAGACAATTTGTTTTTAAGCAATTTAAATGTTTATAGTATTAATAGTACGCATTCGCAACATTGTTTTAATTTAAACAATCTTGACACTAATGAAATTATGTAAATTATAATGTTTACAAAAGTATATTCGTTTTGCAAATTATTAATGTTTACCTTGAGAAGTATGGATCGATTTTTTAAAATTGTTTGATGATGATGTTTAGAGGTTTTACAATACGATAAAATCAAATACGACATTTACATATTTGTTTATTGATATAAAATACTATACGAGTATTGTACAGTATAGAAAAACAATTTCTTCGCGATACTTTAGGACAATAATTATAAATTAATCAACTGTTAAATATGTGTACCATATAACCCGATTTAGTTTCAAATGCCTTTTCCAAAATATGCGCATTTTAACTTGTTTAAAACCGGTCATTTGCCTACAGAAGAGTGCATAGTGCTCAACATAACATACTTATGTATACTTGGATTCATTATCCCAATATTTCCTGTATAAGTGTTGCCATTTAAATTACTTAGAGCACACCTATCATCAATATATGCACAACACTCTTGTCAAATGAAAATGTGTTCAAACTTAAAGTATTCGGTATTCTTTTCCTATCCCAGATGTCCTTCTCTTTTTTTGAGCTTACTATATTAGTAAGTATATCTGTGGCAATAAGTCATAGTATCTTATGTCGAAAATTGAGTGAATTGAGTTCGAACCCTATTACTACTATTAACCGCTTCAATACACGTAATTTGGCTAAAAAAATTTCTAAAAATTTGGTATAGAATCATAGTTATATATAGTTTACTCTGACCACTAGAAATTCGTACACCTATGATTTTTTCCCATATCCAATTTTCAAACTCTTTTTAAACAATTATTGGAATAAATAAACTAAATAAAATTTATACTTGTTAGAAAGTTTGTGAAATCTACTTTTATAAAAATATTTAGCATGCATTTTATTTTTTATAATTTTTTTTGTGTATCAACTTATAAATATGAAATGAAATCACTTTACACAAAATGGGCAATATCTCAAAACATAGATTTTCGACATAAGCTACTATGACTTATTGCCACAGATATTATAACACTGCTATATTCAGTTTACCATATTTTGTCTTTTATCTATCAGAATTTTATTCTTACCTTGGGTCGGTCTACTACAATACAATGTGTCGTGTCATCATTACGATACAAAGAAACTTACCTTCTTCACTTTGTTTTAAAAGTCACAAACATACATATATGAAAATGACTTGGCTAAATTTATAACTTTCTAATTTCTCCAAATCTTCCACATCTCTAGTTGAAATACAAAGGTATGAATTTCATTATACATGTCCCTTGGGCATCTCTTTTGAGAACTGCTTTTACAGTACAACATACCATACTATCATTTCTTAAGATATGTATGTAAGTATAATCTGTATATTGTAAAAAAGCGACGAACTTAAGTTGTATAACTAATGAGTCCAATGCCATCGCAAAGTGATCCAACTTTTGTCATTTGCAAATGCGAAACGATCGATACATTTCATGTCCAACATTGTACATACATTTGTACTCGTATGATCAGATACGCACACTCATGTACACAACATATTCGTTATATTCGTATGTACGTATACATGTATGTATGTATACATATTTGTATGCACATATTGGAACTGCATTTTGCATGCATTAAAACTGGTTCCGAATCTTCTTCAGACTTCCTTTAAAAGCAGTTATAATACCGGTCTATGAAAAGAAGTACATCGGACATACTTTGCTTATTTTGAATATACTCGTAAACATATACGTACATAATATGTAAGCAATAGTGGCCAACTGACCTTGGATATTCATAATACATACCATAATACCATAAGATATGGGTGTATTATGTGTACATATTATATAATATGGTATATTATGAACTCCGATATTTTTGAAAATGTGATTATTATACATATGTATATAGATTTTAAAAAACACAATCGTTTTAATATGTATTTAATAATATGTGAAAAAAAAATATATTACATACATAGTAGTAAATATGTCTTTCGAAAAACTTTTAAAACCATCATAAGCATCGAAAATATATTGTATTGTATTGTTTTGAATTTTATTGTGTGTATAATATTGATACTGGTACAAATTCAACCAACTTACGTATTGTACAATACTCAATAAAATGTAGACAAAGTAAAGCAAAGCAAAGCAAAGTAAAGGTATGCGTGGTGCGGCAAGATGTTCCAAAATCTCATATTACGAAATGGAAAATACAATAATTTAAAACCTGATCAAATGAAAGATTGCTTGCTTGTCATCTTACCAATCCAAGTATCTGCATCGTGTATGCTGGCACTGGCAAGGCACCGGCGTTGGTTGATGTTGATGATGGTATGGTGGTATGGGATTGCTGCTGCTGCTGCTGTTGTTGATGTTGTTATTGGCATCGATAGCAACAAACTGCTTCCGTTAAAGACGATCCCCATCTTGCTTCATCTTTTATTTTATTTTATTTTATTTTATTTTAATGTAGATATGTAAGTGAGTGAGTGAGTGAGTGCCCGCCCTAGAGTGAAGCACAACTTTTTTCATGTTCAAGTGCGATATAAATACGCTGCTCATCTGCGCGTATTAAACCATAGTACAAAGTTTACTGTGGCGCGCACATCCCTCGCTAAACGTGTCCGTCGTCTCACTTGTATTATTGTTAATAAATAAAAATACCTGAAAATGTTGAAATTTGTTGTGATTGCTTGTCTTTTGGCCACCGTAGTGGCTTTGCCAGTTGTGAGTTAAAAACATAGAAATTGAAATATAAAATAAATTTTGCTATTTTGTGCTTTGCAATATTTTTATTAAATGTGATAAGCATACATACTACATACTAATTTAATCAAAAAAATCTATCAATTTATAAATCAGTTAATATTAAAAAATACATACATACATAATTAAATATGTATACTAGAGCAGAGGTTCTTAAGCTGTCGTAAACTGTGTGAAACAATTTTGACCTTAATTTTACACTTACAACAGTGAAAAATATTGTATCAAACTACGGTGATCCGTGAACTACATTTGCTTAAGAATCACTGTGCTAGAGTATTTAAAGAATGAGGTGTTTGACTGATTTAGGCACGAACACACTTCGGTCGCTTTGTCGAACGATCTGTTTCACATTTTTCGAAGTTGCCACACTTAATATTTCCACAATATGTACCGGAACCTCCAGCTACATTAACAGAAAAAAATGAATTATTTAATTGAATAATTTTATTACCTGTAATTTTAATTTTTGTTGCTGCTTTGATCTTTATTTGAAAATAAAACTTACAGTTTTTGCTGCCAAAAATTGAACTGCTGCCGCCTCCGCTACTTCCACCTGAATTAGTCAACAAATTTGGCTCAGCACAAGAACGTCCGTTGCAAATATTTGAACAACATTTACCACCCTTTTGACTGCAGTCACCATCATGTGTGCACTTGGGTGTGCAGTTCAAGACTTTTGTTGAAGATGACGGACATTCTAAAAGTACATACGTAGTGTATTATAATACACTATCCCTATATGTAAATATGTATGTATGTCTCACTTACCGAGAGCAGATGACGTTTCAATTATAAAGATGCCTACTAGTACGATAA
Source organism: Amiota mariae (assembly GCA_035041805.1). Classification (NCBI taxonomy): domain Eukaryota; kingdom Metazoa; phylum Arthropoda; class Insecta; order Diptera; family Drosophilidae; genus Amiota; species Amiota mariae. The sequence goes on from JAWNKV010000287.1 coordinate 2,435,051, forward strand.
GTAGCACAAAAAGTTTACAGTCTGCAATGATTGTACTAGTATGTATAAATGATGATGATAAAACGCATTTAAGACTTACTCATTTTTTTCTTAGTAAATTTGCTTCAAAATATACGTAATTTGTGTGAATCCAAAAGGTTGGTTGTCGCTTGCGAAGTCTATGCACGTCAGTTGTTGCCCAATGACTGGCGACCTGACACAATTTCTGAGCAAACAACGTTCGTTCGACAATACTGGTTTTAAGTTGTTATTTACTACATATTTTTATTTTTAAGACCTTTGCCGTAGTAATAAATTTAAATATTGTTTTGACTTTTCGACTCGCACACTCCACAGTCAATGTTGTAGGGTATAATAAATACACACATTAGTATGTACATATGTATATTATATATGGTATGTGTGTAGTTTCATGAACAACAGATTTCAATTAAAGATTGTTTCCGTTTGTACTAATTAAAATATTATGAGATTTATGTGAGTTCAAGTTTTATACTAAACTGCAAAATAATCTTGAAATCACTTTGCAGTAAAGACTTGTTCTGATATCAAGTTTGGATCAATTTGGATCTGATTGGATCAGCTTATGTCAGATATTGTCTTTCAAAATCTTACCTTATAACTTTTCATATGTGACAAATGTTAGCTTATATTATTGAGTCATACTCAATATATATGTACATCTACCTGAGGCACCCCACTTCCGTTCCTGTCCTATTTGCCGGAATAGAATAAAATTAAATTTATAATTTATCATGCAAGATGGATGCAATTCTTTGTTAGGTTTCCACTTTTGTTTTAGATTACAATATAATGTATTGCTTTTTTTTATAGAATCAAGCTGATGCTGATGATGTAGACAAAGCGGAATTGGAGCGCATACAAAACGAAAGTGCACAGTATTCATTTGATTCTAACGTCGAAGATAACATTAATGATGGATCTATCCAGCGTGAGGAAACTCGCGACGGAACTAAAGTGAAGGGTTCATACAGCTACAGAGATGGTTTTGTGCAACGCACTGTGCATTATGAGGCTGATGAGAATGGTTATCGGGTTGTAAAAGAAGATACCCAAGAAATTGGAGATGGTCCACAATTCAATCCAGAAGGTCAAGCCGACGTTGAAGGCTCCTTAATTGGTAAATACTCAATCAAGTTGGACAAAGACGATGATGAGAAGCACTACAAGGATATTCGTGCTTAATCCGACTCAAATCAAAACGTCTCAGTCAAAGAGCTTTTTCCTATTTGTGGAGCGATTTCTATTGTATGTATATTTAAAAATGGACTGAATACAATAAATGCTAAATGCTTTGTATTTTTCATATAATTTTAGATTTTTTTTATTTGTAAAAATAATAAAATAGACAGAAAATACATTATTTTGCTTTATTTAGTTATACTTACATATGTTGTTTTGAAAAAGTAAGCGCACAGAGGAAAGACCAAATACATTGGTTGTTCAACAATTAATCTCATCTTCTGAAATTGGATCCATGGAATTGTTAGATGTTGTTATAATGAGTGCCTTTTCCGAATCTGTTAGATTTATAAATTTGTGCTTTGATTTTAGTTCGGTTTGAATGGATGACAATAAATCTGGAGAGTAGCGACCGACACAACTGTCTCTAAAATCAGATTGTACAGTATTTACGTCATTATTGGTATCCTCCAGTTCTTTATCCATAATCGTATCCATTTGTGAAGTTCGATTCTTTTTGTGAAGCCTTTTCGATCCACGTGTGATCAGCATAACTGCAGGCGACTCATAGGGTAATGCTTGTATGACCGTTTGCAACAACTTAGGAGCTGATTCCGGTGTTTTTGGGTTACCAATAACAACATCAGCTTTTATATCGTTTTTAGCACGCTCTTGACGTTCACGTGCTGCATTTTTACGAATCAAAGCTCTTGCACGTTTCTTTAAAATATTTTGAGCCTGTGGATAGTGCGCAATGACTTCATTTAGATCTGATTTCGATAGAACAAATAGATTTGAATAACCCTTTGATCTCACATCGGCTGTTCGTCGATCAGCACCATTTATTCCCAATAAGCTTATTTCACCGAAGACTGATCCCTCTGTAAGAGTCGCCAACACAACATCGCTGTTTGGTCCACCCATAACCTGGACTTGTCCGAGTTTCACAATGTACATTTCACGGCCAACTTCTCCTTTACGACACACAAAATCACCGGGCAAAAATGTAACTGCTCGCAATTTAAGAACCAAGTCCCGAAGAAGAGCTTCTTCGCAATCAGCAAATAGTTGAACTTTTGACAACGTCTGAATATGAACTGAGATGCATATATCTGTCTTTAAGTTGATTGGTAAAGAGTCAAGAATATTTGCCTCATCTAGAATGTAGTACATACATATATGATATATAGAAACTTTATTTATTTTGCCTTTTATATATTTGTATTTTTATAAGAAGGGTCTCACCTAGTGTTCGCTGTTGGTCCCAAGTGAACTTAAACCACATTTTCACACGTTTTTGAACTTCTTGTGACAAATTCAATCGTCGCATATACTCAAGTGTTTCATCTTCTAATTGCCTATATTCATTTTTATTGCGTGTTGCTGTCGATATAATATCTCGGATTTGACCAATAAGTAAAGCAAAAACAAAAACTCCCATCAACCAAGCGACAGTCATAAAAACATATTCACCCTCACGTTCTGGTTTTGGGTTTTTGCCTGTAAAAAACAATATACATTTGTAATTTGAAGTGACCAATTAAAAAAATTACATAAGTATATTTAAACTAACCAATTGATGTTGCAGTTTTTGTTGCAAAAGCAAAGCAACGAACATAAGGGTGACCTTTTCCACTGAAAACCCAACGATTTACTCCCAATCCTTGATATTTGCTGTAAGCGTAATAAAGAGTTGCTGTGATGTGAATCATATACAGCATGTATGTCAAGGTTTTCCCAACGCGTACCTACATTAAAGTACAATATTTTTATTGAATAAAATTTAAAAATAAAAATATTATACTTACAATATGTGGAGATGATATAACTCGATCGAGCAGTCGAAACACCTCCCAGAAACTTTGAATCTTAAAAAATCTTGGAAATCGTAAATAAACGGCATTGGTACCTAATTTGAAGTACAGCAGTTCCAATGGCAAGAGAGCTAGTAGATCCAACTAAATATTAAATGTATTTATTTATTAAAATTGATATTTATAATATCGTATTACTTACAAATAGTCAACATACCTTGAATTGCAATTTTCTCATGTAATTTTGCCGTGTAAGAGTTTTATTTTTTACCCAAAACCCTTCAAATAGGTACATCACACGGTGCTTGAAAAAAACTACATCCAATAAGTATATTAAATCCGCACAAAAATCGCATAGTAACCAGGTGTTTGTATTTTCCTTTGTCTGAAATGGAAATGCAGACCGTAAAGGAATAACCCACGCGTTGTATAAAAATGATAATGAGACCACACAAAGCCAAAATATATAAATTTTCCCCTGAGGATCAAGGGTTCTCTGATCGTTATTGCTGCCACATAGTGTCGAACAGAGCCATACATTGGAACGTGGTGTATCAGCCACAAATAAAGCTCGTCGATTTGAACTCTGAGCTGGCACCAATTTCACTTTATCATTTCGATTTGAATCTGTTGATAAAGCCGGAGGTGGTGGTGGCGGTGATGATGAGCTGGCACTACTTGAAGGTGTTGGAGGCATTTCTAAACTTTTTTTCATCTTATTAGCGCGAGCGGTAAATCGTCGTACTAGGTGACGAACTTGGTCACGTAAAAACTGTTGACCATCGGAGTCTAGACTTCCACCACTAGATAATCGATTTATGCTGAAATTTACTGGCATTTGATCAACTACAACAACCTCACTGTCCATGACTTCATTCAAAGTAGGTGTACATGTTCTTAAATTTTGTTCGTCGTTTTGCACTTCTGGTAATTCCTTATAACAAATTTCAACATCTTTTTCATCATCATCTTCGTCATCAATAACCGGTTGAGTTGAGTTAGATTCAATTGGTTTCAACTCAAAAGATTCGTTTTGTTTCTTATTCAAATCTTGTGTGATATCAGAACATTTGACGTTTTCCACAACTTCACCTGGTAGTGGTGTCATTTCTAAGTTGAAAGTCGAAATACTTTGTTCACGTTGAGTAGAAGTTTCCGAACTAGCACTTAAAACTCGACGAACGCTATCTGGGCTTACCAATGGTTTCTCATTTGCAAAACGCAATATATTCTTTACTAGGGCATGAGTGCTCTCAACATTATTTGCTTGCTTTTCAGCCTCGACGCAACCAATGCGACCATTTCGAAAATATAGACGGGAATAATGGAAGCGTGGACTGTTGGGCTTTGAACGACGATTGTTTTTAAAAGAATTTATCTTGTATGTGACCTTTGATGATTTAACGGGACTGGGCGTTTTGTTTTCCTTATTTGGACTGCTCCGCTGGGTACGTTTCCTCTTTAAATGCGCAGTGTGTCCATCACGTTCTTTTTCACGACGCATTACGTTCTCTGTGGCCGAAAGGAAATCCTCAATTTCTCGTAAATCTTTTGATATTTCTTCCAAGCTCCTGCGAATAGACACTTCCTTCTCACTGGGAGATGAATAACGTCTTTTGTCGTTGACTCTAGTCTTTGACATAATGTCATTATTCATAAATATATGATGTTCTACATTTTGTACCGGCAACCTTGTGCTGTGCTCATTACGATTGTGGATGACATACTCGTTCTGTAGATTAGCCAGCTTAAAATCTTCGTAAGCAAAATTTTCTAAAATATTCGGTGACGATTTCAGTAGTGCAGTTGAATCGTTACAATTGACGTTTGCCTGTAGAATAAAAGTATTAATACTTAGTTAACTAAGCGGCATTTTCAGCTGCCACTGGAAACTAACTGGACAGCAATGAACATTATTTGAATGACAATAAATAAACTCGTTAATAAAACACAAGTGTAAATCAAGAAATACATAACATTACTTTCGATTGAGTTTGGTTCGGTTACACCAATGATTGCATACTTTGTAAAGATACTTAGTACAATCTGTAAATAAATATATCGTACATGTGGGTGTATAACAACATATAAAACACAAAATTCAATTGACCCGCTTAAGGTGAAATTTGTAATGAGCATATAAAGTGAACATTGAATATTGTTTTGAATTCTCACGCAAAAGAAATGATACAAATTTGATATTTCCAAATTTCAGTCTGATATGTTTATGCTATATACACATACTATATGTACATATTATAAGTATAATCACAAATTTTTTTAAAATTAAATATAACTTTAAATATTTTATATGTACAAACGTACATACTTATGTTCTTAGTTTTGTTTACATTCGCTTATAAAGACAAATATCGCAACTAAATAATAAAACCATTAACAAGAATACTTACTTGTACATACATATGTATTAGGTATCGCATTCAAGACTTGAGTAGTTAAGACTCATTAGACATGTTTTTTCATAAATATGTACAAAGCCGAAGGCCTTAGTAGTCGTTGTTTAACAAAGTTTTTTTTTTTTAATTTAACTAACTTAAGTATCCGGAAAACATGCGTTCCTAACAAATGCACAAACGTTCTTTGAAAGCAAAACAACGTTTGCCGGATCAGCTAGTATACTCGTATTATGTATATAGTACAATAGTACAAGATCTTCCATATGTACGAAGAAATCAAGAATATAAATTCAAAAATACCAGATTTGTTACTTGATGTACAAAAAGTCTTAATACCCATTTTTTTTTTTTTTTTTTTTTGTAGAGTGTTGAAAACGAAACTACGTGACATGAATCCCAATTACTTAATTTACTTTTAATGTAATTTTATTAAATTTATATAAGATTCACCGATATCAGTTTAATTTGTCATTTTACTTACCTTTTTAAAGCGTCCTAGATATGCCATTGTGTTCTTTGTTTTTTAATAATATTTTGCTGATATTTTTTCTTTGGCCCTTCACTCTTGGAATAGGTCAAAGATTGTAGGTCCTAAAAATTGAAAAAGTGAATGACAATTACCAGATACCATATAGAATATAAAACACACATACATACATACATACGTGCAAATGCATACGTATAAATGTAAATACATATATTCAATGACGAAGTATGCAAGTGTGGTGTATGTTTCAATTTGTTATTGATTTTTCACAAAAACTAGTGTCTGGTCTCAATTTTTTTTTTGCACAAATAGTAAAATGACTAAAAAAAGTAACAGAGAATGAATTGTTTCGACTATCAAAATGATGTCCACTTGTATCAAGAAGTCACAAGAAATTATAAATAATTCCAATAGATTATACTTGTAAATTTTTTATTGGATTTAATTAAACTTTTTGCTCAGTAATTTTTCTCTACATTATAGAAATACTCTAGCAATACTAAATGCAATAAATGTGCGTTTTTATGATAATAGCTTTAGACGGAATGAAGAATTGCGCAGGCGTTTCAATAACAAAAAAATCTTTCATTCAAAAGGAAACAATGAAACTTGTTGATATGAAATCATAAGATATGACCTATGACCTTAACACAATGCGCCACACATTTGTTTACATGCACATGCATACGCTGCATTTCACTTGAATAGTCCACCTAACAAAACGTTCTTCATCATTCAAAAGAAAGAAAAAATATGAAAGGTTGTGCACTCAACTCTAGTGCATACAAGGGGGTTTTTTTGCGCGAAGCATTGAATTCCCAAGATTCTGTCGATAAAATTTAATCTAATACTGGTATCCATGCCATGAAATGGACACAAAAATATGCTATTAGTTTCCATGATTTGAGAAAGGAACCTCATTAGATTGATTGTTTTCACAGCCGAAAGTGGTGGTGTTATGGTTTGGGGACCTATATACTATTATGGGATCTGCAAACTTCAAATTTTATCGCAAAATAAATAAACATGGTCTTTATGCAAACGTATAAGTCGCATAAACAAACGGACAATTCTCCATAGTACAAAAAAAAAAATCTCCGTTCTCATGAAAGTGAGTGGTAAATTTATTGCGATTGGCAACTCTGCTGTTTTACCAATTTAATTCTGACAACAATTTATTTACAGCAAATAGAAGTATTTACGAAAAATAAGGCGCAAGCGTGTTAACTTGACATTTCGATGGGGTGATGGCGCCACTCTGGATTTTATCGTCAAAGTGGTGGAGTGTGTGAAGAATTCGCCAGAGTCATTTGAAGTAAGTGCCTTGTCCTTACTCATGACAATTTGGCAAGAGAAACTGCAATTCGAACGGCAGAACGGGATAAATTCGAATTCGATGCAAAAGAACAAAAATCAGCGTTGGACAAACCATTTCCAAATAAAGCAAATGGCAAATTGAATGTTTTACAACATTATAACTCGATATAAAATAAAGACAAAATAATAAAGATAATTAATTTACCCTTAAGTTTTATTTTTTTAAGTTATCAAATAGTAAACAAGTAAAATTAATAACATTTAGTCATTTTTGTATTCTTCACATAAAAGAAGACATCGAAAACCTCATAAAGTAGTATATACGAGTATATTAGAGACTAGCTTTGTATTCAAAAAACTTTTGTGCATTCGTTAGTAACGTTATCTCGTCGAATGAAAAACAATATAAGATTTAAAGAAATATAGAGGACTTTGGCAATAAAAGGCGATTTTGAATTAAAATATAATATACCTGTCTATAATAACGATTCTCTGTACACAACATTTGAAGTTGAATCTTCTTATTTTATATGAGACTCGATGCTTAATGCGATGAGACGACGATCGTAATTGTGAAAGTTACACGGTTTTCACGAGATGTCGAAAACGTCGAAAATTGTCTACGGTGGCAAATTTACTACCTCAATCTCATGAACGACCAAAACAGCTGTTCTCACAAACACAACTGCCAGTGGAATGTAAACAAATAAATGAAAATGCCGAAAAAAGTTAAAAAAGCGAATGTATTGAAATAAGTACATAAATTGAAATAAATTATTTATTATTCGTACTTCTATTTCCTGTATATCAATCGCTTTTTCAATTAAATTGATAAAACATTTCACTTTTGGTCAGACTCATAATTAATTCACAATATTGGCAGCGCTCACTTTACTACGGTCGTCGAAAGTTTTCGATACTCAATTGGTCAGCAAATTTACTATCCGTCGTAAATTTTTTTGTATAGACCCAGGCTCGCTTTGATTTTACTACGTAGACAATTTTCGACGTTTTCGACATCTCGTGAATACGTTTTTAGTTTTTGTACATACATAAATTGTGTTTTTTTTTATTTCGTATTTCTTTTTTATATAACATGTTAACAAAAAAATAATAATAATCAAAATAGAGAGAAATAAAAAAGAAATTGACTTGTAAAAACTGGAGATGGAACCAGTGACACGATCTCTCACGTATTTTTGTGCATATACTATACCGACGCCTTAGCACGCTCGGCCAACGACTACTATTGTACGAATTGGTCTTAGAAGCGATTAGAAGCGACAAAATGTTTTATGATGTATTTCATTTAATTTTTGTATGGTTTTTTATGACATTTGTTAGAAAAACGCATTTTAAATTTTATAAATTATAAATTAACTAATATTTTGTTGCTCAATTTCGATGAAATAAAACCTATGTTGTGCTCCAAAAAAAGCTTCTTGTGTTTCAGTAATTTGATTTTGAATGGAATGAGTGAATTTTAATTGATACTTGTTCAAGCCAAAAACAAACAGACAAAGTCTACGATTTTATTATATGTATAGATAAAACGGATAGATGTTTTGCCGGACAGCTATCTGGGATATCCGGCCAACATTGTAGCCGTCCGAAAATATCCAATTGTTGCGTCTTACAAGCGAACATTCGTAGGGGTCGCCCCCGGGCCTTTTCATTCATGAGCCAATTTAGTGCTTCATTGTCCTATAAAAGACTATTAAATACATGCAATGGTGGTCACAAGTATTTTAACAGAATTTTGCTGTTCAGAAAAAAAGGAGAAAAGCAAAAGCTTATGATAATAACTGAGTGTTATTATTATAATAAGTACACGATTAAAATAAACACTCATTTGACGTCGATGACCTTTTGAAAACGCACAGGAATTGATTTTATCAAATTTTGAATTGTTTCCAAAGAAATATCCTTCTAAAGTCCTTCGTCGTCAAGAGACAGAGTCGGACTGGTATCATGAGATAGCGAATGACGATTGTTTTCAGTCTCACGATCAAGAAAAGAACGCGATTGCAACGGAGATTGCTTTTTATCTGAAGTCAGTGCGCATTGGTTACGATCGTGATCCTTATATTTGGTGGTCAGCTAATACTGTGCAATACCCAAACTTATCAAAGTTTCCTAGAATTTATTTTTCAGCGCCCTGCAGCAACGTATACAGCGAAAGACTTTTTTCGGAAGCAGGTCTTATATACGAAGACTAGAAAAACAGTTTGTTGCCCCTAAATGCAGAGATTTTAAATTTGGGCCGCATACCGGATATCTGTTTCATCTCTAAAATATATTCTTGATAAGAGCGACGAGACGAGTTGATTCAGTCATTTCCGTCTGAATGTCTGCTTGTATGTATGTCCGTCAGTGTGTATGTTTGCAAACTAGTCCAGGGGCGTACGCAGAAAATTTTTTTGGTAGTCGGTTTTCATATTCTGTGAAAATTTCAAGTTTCACCTAGTGCGGTTCATGAGATACAGAATTGAAATTCAGAGCATGAAGCTTTATTAGAAAAACTGTACCATTTTTTCACGAAAATATGACCTAAAAGATTTAATCACCCTAGATGATAAATTTGTAGACGCTTTCTGCTTTTAACCACTCAGAACTACTTTCATATTCGGATGACTTGACTTCTGAGTCACAGTTGTTGAATATGCGTTTGTCGTGAACTGTGAGTATCAAAATACGAAATGCCTTATGATCTTTTAGTGGTCACAAACAGCTTGCACATTCACACAGTAAATGTGCTCTCTGGAGAACTGTGTGTTTTTCCACCAGTTTCATTTCTGTGCCATCTAAGTATGTAGTAGTAGTAGTTATGAACAACTTTTCAGTTTGTAGCGATGATATTTTTTTTGCTTGATCAGAGACACTTACGGCTTTACCACGCCCCATTCTTCTTGGAAATTATCTAAATTTATTTAAAACTAGATACCTGGACATACGTTGTTCTGCTTCTCCTTTACAAAAAATTAATGGATATGTTTGGCTGACCTGATGAGATATTTGTTAAAGGTGAGTGGATTGATTATAAAATATTTCTCTAAGCTTTTAAGCATCTCACATACACACCTCTCCCTACTCGATTTTTTTAGACTTTTGGGCTATTCCTTTGGGGTTTTTCGAATTTTCTTTTTTCCTAAACCTTCCCCATGAATCGTACTGTACTTATCCAAGTACGCAGCGCAAATGAAGCCTAAACCATAATGTCCTACTCAAGTGAAACAAAATATGTAATTTATAAGTTTTTTTTAACTAAATTTTAAATAAGCGTTGAACACAGTATTTACATTTCTTGTTTTTTATTAAAGCTAAATAAATAAATTAATAAATATTGAAAAAACAATACGTTATTTTTAGGGTTCCGTACCCATAGGGAGCTAACGGGACCCTATTACTAAGCTTACGATGTCCGTCCGTCCATCCGTCTCCTGCTCTATCTCATGAACCGTAATAGGTAGAGAGTTGAAATTTTCACAGAGTATGTAATTCACTTGTGTGTAGAACGACAAATACTAAAAATACACATTTTTAGAAGCATTCTTTAATTTAACCTTTTGTTTAACAAATTTTTGTTTTTTGTAGTATACTTTTAAGCAAAAAATCTTGTACGATGGTACGGAACCCTCCGTGTGCGAGTCCGACTCACACTTGGCTGATTTTTTTTTTTTTTTTTGTAATAATTGAAGAGGTGAAGAGCATTTTGTAAGTTGGGCTATTGAAATGAAAATCCAAAAATAATCCTTTATAATTGGTGTTGTAAAACAATTCATATTATCCCAAAATTAATAGTTATCCCAAAAAAGGGACGAGATAACAATAAGCAAGACAATCTTCGATCAATAGGTATGCTACCTAATAATAGAAAAGTTAAATGCAAAAGCAGGCTAAAGGTTATTATGTATCAAACTGTGATGAAACCAATTATTTTATATGGCTGTTCTATCTGGCTTAGCCCGACATCGATTACACTAAATACATATCAAATATTAAGATATATAAGGAGACAAATAACATGACTAGGTACCATACATACAAAGCTTTGTTTGGATAACGTGGATAATCAAGTCTCCATATGTCGACAGCGACGAGTATTTTAATACATACAGTGAATGTCTAAAGTCTACATACACCTGCAGATTTGCGTATTTCCTATATAATACCTATTAAATGAAAAAAGTAATGATGCAGTTTTCTTCTAGATCTATATTTATTCATAAAATAACGAAAATTAAAAAACTTAATTTGTTTTATAACAAAAAAAAATAATAACAAAAATCAATTGGACAAAAGTCTACATACAGCCTATATGATTACAGAAAACCTTCTTTAACTCTCTTATTTGCAATAATAACAAAACTTTTAGTATTTTGTAGGTCCACCACCATTCTCTATTACTGCTTTCAGGTGTCGTGGCATTGATGACACTAACGTAGATACCTCTCCTGGGGATATCTGCTCCCATCCGTTTGCCAGTGCTTGTTTCAACGATTGAGTATTATTAATCGGGTGTTGTCTTACTTCCCGGTTTAACAGTTCCCAAACATGTTCGATCGGGCTCAAGTCTGGACTTTGTGGGGGGGTATTGAGCTGTCTGGGTGCATAATATAACAGCCATTCCTTCACAATCATAGCAGTATGTTTGGGATCATTGTCTTGTTGGAATATCCAACCGTTCCCAAGACCTAAGCATTCAACAGATGGCTTCAGATGTTGTTCTAAACTGCTTTTATATTTGAAACGATCCATATTACCTTCAATAAATGTCATCTTTCCAACACCAGCTGCTGCTATAGCTCCCCAAACCATAACGTTGCCACCACCGTGCTTGACAGTTGATACCAAGTTTTTGGGTTGCATTTCCGCATTTTTCTTTCGCCAGATTTTGGCTCAGCCATCACTTCCGAATATATTGAACTTCGATTCGTCTGTGAACAAAACATTCGACATCCATCTAAATAGTTTTATACCGCCGGAGTTGTTCCTATATCTTGATAAGAAGAGATCATCAAAAAACGATACTAAAATACAAAAATTGAGTCGTACAAAACATTTTATACATCAATATCTAAGAGAGACAATGCTATTTCCTTTTCTAATAAAAACGCTTCTGGCTCACAATCTGAATCACAATTGGGTCAATTGATAACCCATTTCTAATTTTATATTTATTGTCATGAAGTTTGTAACTCACAGAAGGAGACATCGGAGACCCCATAAATTATATATGTATATTCTTGATCAGGGCGACGTACAAGTTGATCTAGCTATGTCCGTTTGTCTGTGCGTATGCAAACTAGTCCCTCAGTTTTTGCTAGAGATCTGAAATTTGCACGAAGCTTCTTTTCTTCATACGCAATACATTTGGCGGAATCAGGGGAATCGGTAGATCCAAATTCATGTTCTTATTAGAAAAACTTTTTCGGATTTATGTACTATCGACACTATAAGTTTCTGAACCGTACCCACAAACCATGTCAATTTCAAGACCATCAGACTACTAGGAGGGGTAGCTCCCATACAAATCTAGATTCAAATTCATCTTCTTAATAGAAAATATTTTTTTGTACTATGGAACTGAAATTAAGTCACTCTAGGTATCTGACCCACATCCACCAACTGTGTAAATTTCAAGACCCTCGGATTACTAGAAGGGGCACCTCCCAAATAAAACATGAATCTTTTTTTTATTGGTTTTCCTACACTTTTCATTGCAATCTCAATAATTCAACACTTCTATATTCTTGTAACATATGTAATATGTATATTGGTTTCTGAAAAGGAAGTGTCTATAACATGATCTATGTAATGAACGACCAGAGATTAAGTTTACAGGATAAGTTAACAGTAGTTTCGTGTATTTTTTGAATGTAGAAATCGTTTAATATGTATTATAATACATACATATACATGTACATATTTTTTTTTTTTGGTTTTGATATGTGAAAAAATTGTATTTGCCTAGAACGACAACCAACAAATTTTATATTTTATTGTACATCACAGAAATGGCGAGGTTCCATAGAGCTCAACCAATTGAAACATTCCTCTGACTTCTAATTTTTTAAATATGGAAAGATATGGAACCTTTTCAGGCACCTGACACTGACTTTTGTGAAAAAAAGTGTTGAAAGCACGAAGCTATGGTTATGTAACATGTCGATACATATGTCTAACATACATCTTATTTTATCGTATCCAAGCCTTTACGTAATTTAATAGTAAGGAGCAGCTGCAATACTAAATAGCGTTACAGACTCCATTATCTCAATATTCTTGTAATGCAACCAAACTGTTCTCATTAGAAGCAATGATCACAGTTTCATCTGCATTAGAAGTATGTATGAATGCATTCAAAGCAGAATTTTTGGAACTGATGCTCAATTGAATGATTTTAACATTCATGTATCTTAAATTAATTCGAATCAATGTATGTAGTTGAGTAATGTTTAATGCACTCATTCAAACGAAGCGGTGATGAATTGAGTTTGTACTCGTGTGTTATTTTGTGTAGTAGTAAGACTTTTTTCTTTTTTTTGTATTCAAAAAATGGGAGTTCATTGTTTCATGTGTTTGATTGCCGAAAGTGAGTACCAAATTCATTAGTACTCACTTATGCTTAACAAGGGAATGCACTCGTGCATGTGAAGAACGGGGCTTAGTACTAGCTCCATTAGGATACCCCAACATTAATGTCATACAGCGAAAGTTCAAAATTCTTCTTACTTATTATGTTTTAGTTTAGTTAGTTTTTTTTTCTTTTGTTATAAATGAAACATTTCAAATAGTATATTAATATTTATTTATAGAAATAAACCATATGTGGATAGATAATAGGTAAGCTAGCGATTACGCAGGGGAAATTGTTCTTGTTACTATTTGTTGTTGAATTATGTGCAAAGCTATGTAAATATGATAAGTTTTGCCCTTAAGTTCTTATATTTTTTATACAATCGTAATTTACTGTTCTTGTTGTTTCTTATTTTTTTTCTTTTTGCGTCTTGGCTTACGCTTCTTCTTTCGCTCCTATTTCTTGCCTGTTTTATTACTGTCATCCTTGCTTTTGTCCGATTTCTCATCAACTTTTAAATTCTTAGCGTCTTTCTCCTTGGAATCTTTGTTGTCCTTTTCCTTGTTCTCTTTGTTCTTATCTTTGACATCTTTGTCGTCAGACTTTTTACCTTCTTCTGCGTCACGGTTTGTCAATTTGTTGTTAATGAGGTTGTGCAATGCAATTATTGAGCGAACCATGGAAGCGAGATAAACAACAAGCATTTGATCATTAGTTTTCACGTACATTGTATCTGTGAATTGATCACTTGTAATGTCGGGAAGTAGATTAAAGATGTCCTGCAACTGATAGACTATTTGATAATTAATAGGCATTTTTCCATCCCCAACACGCTGCAAGTAGTGTCTGATATCGCGCAACTGTGCGTTAAGACCTTTTAAGCCCATTAATTGATTTGTTATCTTCTGTGAGAGACTTCCGACAGTTGTATCTTTAATATCACGCAAAAGATGTTCGACGCCAACTTCCTCAGCTTCTTCTGCACCAATTTCGCTTGGAACGTGTTCAAAAGTTTTGCTAGTTGGTGAGCCATCATCATGCACTTCTTCAACTGAAATATACGCCTCCGTTGGTAAGCCGAGATCCTTTGGTTTTGCGTCTATAATAACTAGCACCGAGTTAGGACAATAACGCCTAATCAGTTCATTAATGGAAATATCATTTTGATGCAATTTTGGACCTGTGTGGTACCAACCGACAACGCGCTCACGAGCATTAACCTTCTTAAACATTCCATACATATTCTCAAGGTAGTCGTGATCTAAAAACCACACCGATTTGTCTTTATCGTCCTCATCGAATGGCACTAAAAAATATAGTTATACATAAAAAAAAAAAAAAATAAATAAATACACAAAAATATTACCAGCAAAACTATTAGAAACATCAAGTACACCCTTCGACCGCCAGCAACCAAGAAGAACTCCAACGACGCGCTTTTGGTTGCCAATTTTGCCCATTCGATTGAAGTGATCAACGACTGAAAGAAGCACCAATGGATGCACTACAACTTTGTTTACGCTAACCTCTAACGACGGCATCGTGGACTTCAACTCTTTCCTTCTTTAATTTCGAAATTAACAAATTCTTGCTAATATTTGGGGCGAAATAAATAAAATATGTACAACAAATAGCTGATTGCGGCAAAATCGTAGGTAGGCAGAAATTACGAATGACAAGCAATTTCTTCCTCTTTATAAGATGCCAGGGCTGCAAAAATCAGAGTGGCCGTTTTTATGAGGAAAAGTACTAAATTTGCATTTTAATTAAATTTATACATACTTAAATTTATTATCAATGTATACATTTCAGATAAGAAAATTGTAAACACATAAATGTATTTAAATAAATGGAGTTTAGTTTTTATGCCTTAAAAACACTTAAATTGTTAATAGACGATTTTGTGTATCTAGCCCTGAATGGCATTTGTCGGTTCACAGCACTATTTTCGTGGTGAATGACAGTAATGAAGAGGAAGAGGAAGAAAAGGTAGCAGCGCTGTTTCTATAAAACTCCTAATTGTGTTTGTATGGAATGAATAAATCGTATTTACTTTAAGCTTAAATTGTTTTTAATACTAAATTGCACTAAGTCTTATCGACATAATTAAAGTGTTTTCTATTACTTTTGTTGTGCTTCAAATTCAACAAAGATGTTTCTCTTTCTGATTCTGATTCCCAATGACTGGTTTGTCGCGACAGTGAAAGATTAGAAATTAAGCGTGAGGCGAACGAATGAATTGGGTCTAACAAGACTGTGTGTAGATGATTGGCACGATTTTAGGAAATTTGTGCACAACAGTAAAATTGTTTTCTTTACATAAATATGTTTAATTGGATAGTAACTGTTGGAAGGAATGCTACGTTGCACAATTATGTAGTGTCGACGACAAGTACCAAGGACAAGTAAAAACTATATTTGCAACTGAGTGTGTGTGTTCATTGTGTGAAATAACATATTTGCCGATATTTATTCAATATCTTATAACTTTGTTTTGAAAATAAATTAATAGATAATAACAGAAAAAATCATTCTGTATTGTGCCCTTCTGATAATGTGTGTATGTGTATATATGATATTAAATTTTATGGCGTGACATGTTAATCATGAATACAAGCTTTAAAAAGGTATTTTTCAAATTGGACAATTTCTTATATTAAAGAGTTGCATTTAAAGTAATATGGTTCAAAATTTACAACTTTCATTATTTGAATTGTTTCTGCGCATCTTTTGTTGAGCGTGGAGCTTATTGTTATATCTTTATATCGTTAACATCGCAGCCAGCCCTTGTGCAAAGATGACTAACCGCCATCTTTTTACTCTCATCTCCGTCGAAACGTCAAGAAAAACGAGAGCGTTTTCATATAAATTCTACTACATCACTAAGTGCATTGCTTACTAAGCTTTTATCTCAATAAACATTCTTTATTTCCTATACAACTGATATGCGCCAGCAATAGTGATGAGGTAATTGTTTATTTTAACAAGTTTAGGCCACGTTTCTCTGTAGAATAAATACAGACAGAGTTTAAACAGTGAATTTAAAAATTTCTCTCAAATTAAAAGGATAAACGCAATGATAAAATAGATTGACATGGTTTTTTTACAAACTGTTATCAGATTGCAACACCTGTCGTCTGTCGTCGAGTATACTATTCATTCATTCGAAATTTTCTCAAGTGTAAACATACAAAAACCGATAACGCCATATCTCTCCCTCTCTCTCTCAGTCGCTCTTTATATCTCTCTTGTGTTAGCTGACGTTATCGATAAATTGCACTCTCATTTTTTTGTGGGCTTTCATTTATAATTCTTTTCTCTTTTTTCACACCGCACAGATATTGGATAGAGCAAAGGCTGACTGCTAATTCAATTAAAAAACTTAGAAGCGTTAAAAGACAGACTATATTATTATTAGACAGAGTGCGGCCAAACCCATAACAAAGTAGGGTATTCATATATTATATTTAAAAAAGGTATGTACATATGTATTAAGTTATTGTAAACATCATTTAACATAATCATAATTGGAATTATAAGCTTCAGATAAATGGATGAATGAATGTCTGCTTTCTCCTCATCTATCTGGTTTGTCTTTAAAAAAATTCTGTTTAAGTTCCTCCTGTATTATGTTCGCCCAAAAATACAACGGTTTTGATCGTTAATTGCTAAGGCTCTAAATATTAAGCAGCCAGACGCGTGGAAGAAGTAAAAAGTTGCAAAATACTGTGCCTGAACCTGTGTCTGTGCTCACCTCACCATCGCCATCAGAATGTCTTTCATAAATAATCTAAAAAAGGTGTTTCACCTTGGTGGAGGTGAAGCGAAGAAAAAACGTCTGTATAACAACATTAAAATGGATACCGATCCTGCTGACTTTTGGGAAATGGTTGGTGAATTGGGCGACGGCGCCTTTGGTAAGGTCTATAAAGCACAGCATAAGGAGCACAGAAGATTTGCAGCAGCAAAAATGTGCACTCTAGAAGACGAAGAAAACCTGAGCGACCACATGGTTGAAATTGATATTTTATCCGAAATTAAGCATCCAAACATTGTCGAACTTTATGAAGCATTTTCAATTGAAGATAAATTATGGGTAAGAATAAGAAACATTTATTTTTTTTATATATACATATAATCTAAAGGACATAGATTTTAATTTCGATTTATTTTTTTTTTTTTTTTTTTAGATGCTAATTGAGTACTGTGATGGCGGCGCCTTAGACAGTATTATGGTAGAACTAGAAAAACCATTGACCGAATTACAAATTGCTTATGTGTGCAAGCATATGACCGAAGGTCTAAGTTATCTCCATAAGAATAAAGTTATACATCGAGATTTGAAAGCTGGCAATGTGCTCTTAACAATGGAAGGTGGTGTTAAATTGGGTGAGTATACAAGGAAAACAGCAACCAAATTAAAAAGATTGACCTAAGGTTATATTTTTTTCGCTTATAGCTGATTTTGGTGTGTCAGCTAAGAACAAGCACACACTACAAAAACATGACACATTTATTGGTACACCATATTGGATGGCGCCTGAACTGGTTCTCTGCGAGACTTTCCGCGATAATCCCTATGATCACAAAGTAGATATTTGGTCATTGGGTATTACATTGATTGAATTAGCTCAAATGGAACCTCCGAACAGTGAAATGTCACCCATGCGAGTTTTATTGAAAATTCAAAAAAGCGAACCTCCAAAATTAGATCAACCTTCTAAATGGAGTAAAGAGTTTAATGACTTTCTTAAAAAGTCATTAGTTAAGGTAATCTGAAATCATCATCATTTTATTAATTTTTTGTTTATTTATTTTATTCATTTACTTACTAACTAGATTTAATTTTAGTTTAATTTAGTTTAGCTGAGCTATATGGTACGAGTATGTACTGTTAAGAAAGAGATTGGAAAATTAAAAAAAAAATTAATTGGAATCTTGAAAAGACCTAGATAGATAGAATTTAAGCTAGAGAACTTACATTAACCTATGGATAGAACTTAAGCCACGTATAGTGGAAGAATTGGTTTTGAAAAGAATAATTATTTCTTGGGTAGTTTAACGAATTTGTGCAGATGAGCTCAAGATCTTTGATTTGGATCGTTTGAAATATCTTTGTGTTGTACATTAATTGCACGAAAATATTTTGGTTATATTTAGGGTTATTAATTAATAAAACTAATTTATATTTTCACAGGATCCACAACAACGACCAACGACTGAGATTCTACTACAACATAGTTTTATATCCGATAATCTCGATTCCAAGCCAATAAAAGATTTACTGCTTGAGTACAAAGCAGAAGTGGTGGAAGAAGTTGTTGACGACGAGACCGAGGTAGGATATCTTCTTTTATTTCCAAACGTGTTCATTTTATACATTTTAAGTTGTCAACTGCATGAGTTTTATGAGTTAGTTATATATAAATATTTCAAAAGAAACTTGATTTCGATGATTAAAATTTACAAAATGTTCACTTTTTAAATTTCTTTCATGCTGCCAATGCAAAAATTTAAAATTCAATCTAAAATTCCATATCTTTTGTATTATAATAATGATATAAAAAATTATGGGTGATTCATAAATTTTGATGACGTTGCTTTTAGAAGCTCAAACGTCAAGTGAAGAGGCGATCTCTCTATCAGAGGGTTGGTAAGTCGTTCTGTTGAGAATTTGAAGTCACGACATTATACAAATATATTTCTATACATTTTCATATACTTATTGTTAATGATTGCATTTGATGAGGAGTTGTCATTTTCAGTCATATATCACTTGTTTAAATAAATTTTGTTTCATATTTTTGACAAAACCTTGCATGAATCACAATCCTGATTTGCAACCTATTTCTTTACTAAACTGTTAAACTTTGACTAGATTACCTACTGCCACTGAATAACGACTGTAAGATTTTTTAGATTATTTTTTTATGCATCTCAACTCTACTCTAAACTTAGATATAATGTATGTGTGATATATATGATGTATACCCGTAATTATGCTTATTTACACGTTATACTTTCGGAAATCTAATTGAAAAATTATTTTATAGGAACCCCGCAACTCGGCACTCCAGCTCGACCTGGACGATGATTCTGCTTCTCTACAAAGTGAAGATATTGACAAAAGTATGCACAACATGAAAGAAAACTTAAATCATTTTAAATATTAATTCATATACATATGTGTACTTATATAGTTCCAGGTACACCTACATCCTTATTGCGGGATTCCAAAGAGCAATCCCAATCAAGTAGTTTACAACAAGTTAACACAAAGCAGGACGAGAGCAATATACCCGTCTTGAACAGTCCACAAAAGTCGAACAAAAATATAGTGGTTAAAAATAAGACTGGGGCACCAGCACCAATCGATGTTGTAACGATTCCATCAAATGTGACAATGCCGTCGTCACCACCACCACCACCTGTAAATGTAAGCAATGAACAATTAATTGTTGCTTCACAAAAATCATCCGAAGATGTTTTGCCTTCAATTGGTATTTTGAATACCAATGAGAAATTAGCAGCAACAACAACAACAACTGCTGCTGAAGTAGATAAAAAGGTAGAATCCTATTTTAGTGATTTTGTATTTATTTATTTATTTACATATATTTTGTTTTGCTTACATTTATTATATATGTATATTAATTTTAGCAATTCGTTAAAAAAGGCAAAGCGCCAGCACCTCCTGCAGCAGCAGTAGTATTACCTTCTGCTGCTCCGGTTGCTATTTTGACACAAGAGAGTCAAAAACAACAACAAGAACCACATGCGAAGTCATCAACTCCAAAAGATGGCAATACAAATACTTTTACCAAAAAATCGGATCCAAAAGATGTTGGAGATGTTTTTAATAAATTAATTGAAAAGACCCCAACAGCAGCAACAACAACATCAGAAACCATTGAAGTAAACATTGCCAATAATAATTATGTTGATAAACCACCTCAACCTTCTCCAAGCACATCTGTGCACTCTGTGGCATCGTCATCAGAATTATCTGAACAAAGTGGTGTTGGTGCAGTTATAAGTTCGAGCACCTCATTGATAACAATAAATAGTGATGCTTCGCCCTCATCATTAAGACCGCCAGCGATACATCACAATTCGAATGTTGTATTACCAAATAGTCTTGAAACAGT
The DNA here is from genome assembly GCA_035041805.1 of Amiota mariae. Classification (NCBI taxonomy): domain Eukaryota; kingdom Metazoa; phylum Arthropoda; class Insecta; order Diptera; family Drosophilidae; genus Amiota; species Amiota mariae. Next base: position 2,456,017 of record JAWNKV010000287.1, read on the forward strand.
CAGTCAAATAACTGTAGTTACAAGTACACATCCCCCCGTCATAATCGATAATTCAATGCCGAAGCCATTGCCAGCCCAAAACGAAGTTATAATTGTCTCCAACGATTTAAACAAAAGTACTCAAGTTCATGAGTCATCCACAGATGATGACTTTCCGTCGTTAGATGATAGTTTAGGAGATTCAACACCGCCTCATAAGCAATCAAGTATGATAGTTCCAGTTAATGAACAAAATAAAAATCAACTTGAAGGGTGTAAGGATCTTACTCCCGTTTCTTTAACTACAACAACTGCATCAGGTAATCAATCAGTGCATGCTCGTAAACTAGATGAAAGTGAAGTACTTATTGTGAGTCCATCATATGGTGATGATGACTCAGCATATAATACAGCATCTGGTAGTCACCATGATCATAGTGATAATTTGATTGACACTAGTCACGTATCTGTTGTCACGGTTGGTGATGAAATTAAAGTAAAAGATAGTAGTCATGTGCCAAATATGAATAAAACAATAGAGTTAACAACTGGTGGAACTGTAATGACATCCAATGTAGAAGACGTAAATATTGTCGTTAATCGTTTTAAATCAACTAGCAACAATGAGAATGACAAGAGAAATTCTCCGGATAGTAGTGCCGGCTCCTTAAGTGAAACCGGTTCAATGCGTTCCAATAGCGTAGCTAGTGGTGGACATCGTGGCGTAGAAGTTCACATTGGTGGTATTGATCGAAGCGATGTCGACAGTGTGTGCACTACAAATAGTCAGGACAGTCGCAACGAAGTTGATCATAATCAACATATTACCAACAATAATCTAACTAAGATTAGAGATGAAGATGATGAAGTTATTATAAGGACAAAACCACGGGCGCCTGTTAAAAATGTTCGAGCTCCTGGTGGTCCAACCAAGGAAGAAATTGAATTGCGAAATTTACGGAAGAAAACACGAAAACGCACTCGTAAATTCGAAATTGATGGAGTACAAGTGACAACAACAACCAGTCGAGTTATTTATGGCGATGAAGAGTCTGGTCGGTTAATAGATGACCACGTTTTTCGAAAGCAAGAACTTCGTGAGTTAAAAATGTTGCAGAAACAGGAAAAAAAACAACAAAATGATTTACATTTAAAAGAGCAAATGGCAAAGGAGCAACAAGATCGTCGTTTTGAACAGGAACGAATATCATTAGAAAAAACATACGAGAGTGATATGGATAATCTGGCACGCCAACATAAGCAATTAATTGAAAAAACTGAACAATCACAAGAGAATGAATTAAGGACCTCTTCGAAACGAATACGATCAGAGCAAGAACAAGAACTGAAAATATTTAGAGAGAATCTAAAACAAGAAATTCGTTTACTTAAACAAGAAGTGGATCTTTTACCAAAGGACAAACGCAAAGATGTGTTCAAAGAACGTCGAACTGCGATGGAGCTTGATCATGATGAAAAAGAACGTGCGTTCCTTGATTCTTTAAAAGAGCGTCACGAATTGTTACTAAGGCGTTTAAGTGAAAAACATCGTGATCATTTAGCCACAATAAATCGAAACTTTTTGCATCAAAAACAAGATTCGATGCGTACTCGAGAGGCTCTTCTGTGGGAGTTGGAAGAGAAACAATTGCACGAACGTCATCAATTGTCAAAAAGACACGTTAAGGAAATGTGCTTTATGCAGCGCCATCAAATGATTGTACGACATGAAAAAGAACTTGATCAAGTTAAACGAATGCTGCAAAGCAAAGAGGAAGATCTTCTTAAAAAACAAGCACTTGAAAAACGTGCTCTTCCAAAGCGTATACGTGCTGAACGTAAAGCAAGAGATCTTATGTTCCGTGAATCGTTACGTATATCTACAAACTTAGATCCAGAGGCTGAACGTGATCGCTTAAAAAAGGTAATCTATATAAATATATTTTAACAAAACTTCACAGTAATTTTCAAATTTTTGATTTTATAATTTGAAGTAATTAATAAATAATATTAATAATTAATTTTAAAATAAAATAAAATTTATGTTTTCAATATATATGTATAAATGACAGTTCCAAGAACAAGAGAAAAAGCGTTATATGCAAGAAGAACGTCGTTTCGAAGTAAAACATCAAAAACAATTAGAAGAGCTTCGAGCAACTAGAGAAAGCGCAATAAGGTAAAATATTGTATTGATATATTTCTTAAAAAATTTATTATTATACATTAAATTGATTGCAGAGAGCTTGAGCAACTACAAAATGAAAAACGCAAGGCTCTCGTAGAGCATGAGCATGCAAAATTAGCTGAAATCGATGAACGTCTGAAAGGTGAACTACGCGAATGGCGCGAACAATTGGTGCCTCGTAAACAGGTGTGTATTATATTTCATATTTTTTTATTTTTTTTTATTAATAATATTATTCAGTTTGCATTTTCATTTAAAAATTTTGTCGGTATTGGAAAGTATCGGTAGTAGTAGTTGTAGTAGTTAACGTGTTATCATTGTTTCAGTCGAATCGAATTCACGTTCACATTTATATGTAAGCGTTGAGTTTGCTTCTTTAACTTATATATTATATATTTACTCTTTTTCTTTTACTCTCTAATGCATACATTTGGTGGCTTTAAAAACTTGGGATTTCATCCTCCAATTACTGCTTTATGATGATTTTAACGTATAACGATCTATAAATAAATAAATATCTACTAACAAACAAACAATACTGGCGGAATTGCATGTTAACTGCCCAACGCCAATCTAATACAAAACTAAAACAAAAAAAAAAAAAACTTTGCTAATATGGTGACGCGGGCTCATTTACGAAACCATAATAATATCGTCTTAATAGCGAGTACTTGAGCGAATAAAAATTATGATAGATGAATTTGAAAAACGTTATGGCTTAGTGGCAAATCGTGCATTACTCGAAAATGATGAGGATATCGTACTTCCTACTCATTTGAAGGGTATTTTTGATGAGCACTCACCACGTATTTTATCTAGAGGAATTTTTCTCAATAACCTACAAATGCCACGATCACGTACTTTGCTTATGTTGACATCATCAAATCGACAAATGAGCTTTCGTGGTTCTGCACCTGATTTAAGTCGGAGTGTGCCCGTAACGCCGATACTACAGAAACAACGAAAAGGTGTCAAAATGATTAATGAGCTTGTACTGGAAGAGCCGTCTGAGTATAGTGACCAAAAACCGAATGGTGTTGTCAAAGATCAAAATGATGATCATGATATTATAACCTTGCGCACCAAACCTTTTGATTTAACTACCAATGCCAATGCCTATGAAAAACAAAAATCAAATATAATAAAAGTTGTCACCACAAAATCTACAATAAATACAAGTGTAGAGGAAGACAAACCCTTAATGTCAACTTTTCGGAACTCCATCAGCCCAACAACATCAAGGCCATCAATAGATTTAGCAAAAAGTGGCCTTGTTGTAAATCGCTTTAGTCGTGCTGATCAACCGCTACAATTACTTCAAAAACAAGCTCGCACATTATTGCATTCATCATCTTTTGCAATTAAACGTCCTACTATGATTGGACCATCCAATTGCAATAGCGGCCGATCATCTTTAAGCAGCGCCCAATCCATGTATAATGTTAGCGAGATGAAAATGAGTCAATTGAGTGATGAGGAACTTATATTTGATGCTGGACGTAAGGCTGCAGCATTACTAGATGAAATACAGCCAACTCTTCGTGCTACAACCAAAAACGACACCAATCAGTCCGCCGCTGGATGTGAAACAGTTGTTGATGACTTTTATTATGACCTTTATGCGTCGAAATATTCTTTACCTAGAATTTCCAGCAACAAAACAACAAATTCACATCGTCGTAACAACAGAGACAGAGGCACCGACGACTCATCGGCAGCATAAAAGAAGCATGCTTGTTTTCATATACAGACTTCAATCCAATCCAATCCAATCAAATCCAGTACTATGTATTACTTTCGTCATACTATACTTTAACAAATATGTAACCAAACTATCAATACTTGAAATGGTTTTTCTTACTAATTTTTGAATACTAAACAAAAAAGGTGTTTTGGCTCACTCCATACAAATTTGCTATCTTTATTTGGTTTTTTAATCTTTTCCAAATTATTAAATTTTTTATTTGCAATAAAATGTATTTAGTACCGGAATGAAATTATAAAAATTTTGTTGCCATATAGAGTATTATGAGAGAACGATATATTCAGTATTAAAGTCTAAACAAATAATAGTGGAAGAAAATATGTAATTCAGTTTTAGAAATTCAATAATTCAGAATTGAGGATTAATTTTTTAATGCAATTCTGACTCTGCCTCCACTCATCATAATCGTATTGCAATCGTATACATACATATGTATATTGTATCATCATCTCTATGATATTTTCTTTAAAATTAATTATGATAGAAAATTTCTTGTACAATTTGTCTGTCTTGATTGTCTATTATGCCTTTTGATAATATATCTTCATCAAAAATGGGCTTCTTGCTTTCGGTGCAATTGGAAATAAAAAAAGGTTAGTTTTACACATAAGATTGTTAATGCTCTTGCTTTGGTATATTTTACAATATTTTAATACATACACATAAGTTAGCTTTAAAGCCAAAAACAAAAAACGAAAAACCATATGACAAAATCTAAATAATTTTTGAATTTTTGAAACTTCTCAGCGTATTGAAGAGAACTTTGCACAACAATTGGATGAAATGGAATCGTTATATGGCGGTGCTTTAATTGTTTCTATGCCCGTGGATACTTTGAAACGTGATCATTTCACAGGCTCTACACGAAGCAGTTTATCCTCATATTCGGAAGGATAAAAAAGGCCACAACAACAACGAAAACAATTCAAACGAAAAAAAAAAACATACATTAAAAATATTCAATAGTAGTAGATTAAAAGGAGAATAGGATAGAAAGGTGGGAGGAACATTGAATGAATGTACAGCAGTGCATAAGCTAGTTTCAGTAAATCGACATTTAGTTTTGTTTAAATTAATAAAGTCTGTCGAACAGAGAAACCAACCAACCAACTAATCAACCAACCTGCAGAAACTGAATAAAAATAAGAGTAAGCATGCAAAACAAATCCAAATCCAAAATAATTGAAAGCTAACAATACTTTTGTAAACGTTTAGCATAAATTTTATATTATATATTTTTACAATATTTTAGAGATGTATGTATGTAAGTATGTGTTACAATCTACATACACTAATACAATTATCTTATACTTATTTAAAATACTATACACACTATGTTATATACATACATATGCATATAAAAATTTAAAAAACAACAAAATAAAATCATTTTTTTTGCTTATACGACTATAAATAAATGTACAACCACTGATGATTTAGTAGATTGATGATGTATGTTACTATTACTGTAAATATACAAACTATTTACTTTCTTCTTTTTTTTTTATTTTTTTTTTTAGAAGTTTTTACATTTAGAGTTTTATACATAACTATAGAGTTGGCATAACTAATAGCGATGTCTTTTTATCTATCAAACTACTACTTTTTGTACTCTGATCAAATTTTCATATGACCTGTGAGCAACTACGTCACTTTCGCTATGACTAATCCAAGGCATTTTTGAAATACCCATATATATGACTGTCTTATTAGAAAAAGTTTATTTGTTTAATAATCATTGAAGTCATTGAATAGAAAAAGTAAAAGAGAAAGAAGTACAAATTGCTTTCGAGATTAGCATTTGGAGATGCGACCTGTTTTTCAATATCACCACGTTGTGCGATAATAAGCGATATAATCATATGCATATTACATTTTACTGGCTCATTGGTTAGTGCGCCAAGCTGACATCCATCGCGGGTTCGATTCCCGCTCGAGTATGCTCCTGCACTTTTCTAATTTCCTCATATTCTTCCTAACCCTCCACCTGAGCTGAAGGCCTTTGCCGCTATTGCTCATATTAATAACTAAATTATTATTTGTAATTATAATTTTAGTTCTATATACATATTGTGTAAAAAAAAAAAAAATATTTTTTGTTCACTTCTCGACTGACGAGATGTTTTTAAAATAAAGAACCGTGCGTCGAAAAAGCCATTACTCATACGCTCACTGTACTGGCATGATTATATCCGTGAGAAAATTGAAAAGGCCCGTCAGTCGATAAAATTCTTTTCTACAATATTTTCTAATTTTAAAAGCGTACCTATTTGTAAAGAATTAAGATATCTATGCTAATACATATTATAAAGAGGCAAGATGTTTGTTTGTTTGTTTTTTTATTTGCAATGGATTAATTCAAAACAAACTAATTTTAAATATTCCTTCACCTATAGAAAACTATATTATCAGCGAGTAACATGGGATCTATTATATTTTTAAAAAAATTTGAGATTCCTACGAAAGTTAAAATAATGTATCCCAAGTTACCAAAAAGTGAAACTAGATCGAGAGATTTGTTGAAAATGGAAACAGGAGGTAGCGGTGGTCGTGGGAAAGGGAGTATAATGATGCTAAGAAAGGAAACAACCCGTGCGAAGCAGGGTAGGACTAGTCTTGTTTTCTCATAAAGACAATGCATGAGGTGACCTCGTTCCGAAACTGACAAAAATTTTCAATTTTGAAAATTTTGAGTTGTGACACTTTAGTTAAACATGTGCGATATGCACATAATTGGTGATCGAAGCAATAAACTTAGTTTAGCTGTCCACTATTGTCGTAATTTTAAGGTTTTATATGTCTATAGAGATTCCCAAAAATCTTGAACAATATCTTACTGATTTTACAAAATTTACTATTAAAGAGAGTTATTTTGAAAAAAAAAAAATTATTATTTTGGAATTAAAAAAAGGCAGCTAAGTGTGTGTCGATCTCGCACACGGAGGGTTCCGCTCCATCTTCCAAGTTTTTTGAAGCTAAAATAGAATATGTATTTAAATAATAGTGAACATCATATACAGAAATAACATAAAAATTAACCAACTGATTTAAGTTATTTTATTTATTTATTTATTTATAACATTAAAAAAAAAATGTTAGCTTAAAAAAAAATTAAAAGTAGAATTGAAATGAACTTAAACTAAAATAAATTAATGACAAAAAAATCAGCCAACTGTGAGTCGGACTCGCACACGGAGGGTTCCGTGCCGTCGTACAGGATTTTTTGCTTAAAACATTAAATTATGTGCATATTTAACTGCCTAAAAGTATACTACAATTAACAGCTAAAAATTATACTAAAAAAAAAAAAAATTGTTAAACAAAAGGTTAAATTAAAGAACAATGCTACTAAAAATGTGTATTTTTAGTATTTGTCGTTCTACACACAAGTGAATTACACACTCTGTGAAAATTTCAACTCTCTACCTATTACGGTTCATGAGATAGAGCAGGAGACGGATGGACGGACGGACAGCGTAAGCTTAGTAATAGGTTCCCGTTAGCACCCTATGGGTACGGAACCCTAAGAGAGAAACAATCAAAAATACGAAAAAAATAAATAAATACAATAAATAAGAATAATATGAAATACTAGCCTCTGACCCGATAGCGGAAATTTATTTGCAGCAGTAGCGAGCTATGCCCCTACTCACAGCCATGTTTGGTCAGAGACATATAAACTAGAATAATGCAGACGGTATAGATGACTCAAATCAGCGACAACCAATTCATCCAGCCTGCAGTGTGATCATGAGTCCCGTAGGCAGCGAATGACGATGGTATTAATCGATGAGGGCCATATCTCAGGCGAGAGAACGTGGTATAATTTATTATATGACGTGCATAAAACTCGGAATGGATCGTAATGCATCTATTCAATGTTAAAGGGACAAAATTTCTGGTAGGACGACTAGGGACACAAAAGTTTAACTGATATAATAGTTCAGGAGAATCAATTTCCCCGACTATGAGCTTATGAAGAAAGCTAATCCCAAAAGATGGACGACTAATAAGAAGGAGCCTATCAGAGTAAGATGGCATCGGATTGCTTGAAACATAAGCTATTATAATTGTAATTTGTACTTTATTGAGATTTTCCGACTTTTCCGGTGGATTTTCAAAAATTTTATTAGTTGTCGGTATAGCGGCAATATAAACAATGAACATTTTAACTGTCTACCTAATACGGTTCATGAGATAGAGTTCTGTCACGGACGGACGCTCCACTGCAACAATTATGGATTAAATTGAGTTAAATTGGTCCCTTTTTCACCCTTTGGTACGGAACCCTAAAAAGGAAATTAAAATGTTACATGTATGTGTTTATTCTATACAAATGCCAATCATCGAAACGAATCGAAGCTACCATGTACATATGTAAATTCATTACTAAAAGTGTCTTTTTTGATAAATTTAAAACATACGATTCTATGCATCAAACTCTGGTGGGCGTACTATGGGTACTTTGGCGGCTCAATTATAGCAACAATTGATATTCCCGCGAATGAATACCTCATAACCAAACTCGTAGAATTGATTTATTCTTTTGGCATTTTATAGTGCACTAATCACACACAGTAACATACATTGAAACTGCACTTTTTGACATGAAAAATAAACTTCTTGAAAATACTCTAATTAGAAAAATCAAAATGACACATTTTGCTATGTCGAGGAATGGTTGAATGACAACGCGCTTTAATAAATTTCAGTGTTTCAAGACCGCCAAATCGTCCTGCCCATTTATGACAACCTTCCCTATAATAAAAATTGCATTCAGTGTAACAAATGAGGGCCAGTGTCATAATTATAGACATCATAACGGCTAAAAAGTTAAACGAGTATGGCTAGATCGATTCTTCTAAAGTTCATAAAAGTATTTAAGCATGAAGCATAGGTGTCCGGTTGAACTTTGTGAACGATGTAAAAAGTATGTGAGTGTGTATTTTATTTACATATATTGAAGAGCAGATTGAAGAATTCGAATAAAAATGTTTGTAGAAACCCTGAAAAACTGTCCATCCTGTTAAGTAAATACATACGTACATAGGGCAGTGAATCTCAATCTTTGTGGCGCTTAAGATTCTTGAAAAGTGCAATCACTAAGTAGGAAGTATAAAATAAAAAAAGAAATCGTGCTCAGACCTAATAGTACCCACCATCCACTTGTATTTTTTTTGTAAAAAGTAAATTTATTTCTTATTTGTTTTTTTTCCTTTTTTTTAGATCCTGCGTAGCGGTTTATACAAGATGAACCGTTATGAAAAACGTTGAGAATCACGGTTTTAGGATTTTACACCTCCTTAATAAGGGGCTGGGTGCCTTGTTGTTAAACGTATAAGCACACGGACATGTTTAAGTCGATTTTTGTTGTCGGGTCGCATTAGTCTTTGTTATAAACCCATTAACGGGGTTACTTTCAATTGCATGTTTGTTTCTCAAATCCAGACGAAACGAATCTTTTGTATGTTTTTGGTGTACACATACGTACACAACATTTGTATGATATACATACATAGTATAAACTAAGTAACATACATCCATTTATAAATTCATGAAATGTGCGAATGCGCTTTTGCAGTGCAACTGCTTCACTTAGTTACAATAAAATGAGAAAAACAGCTTCAGGCAATGACAAAGTTTGTTGTTTATTAGGGTGACATGTCGGTTGGTCGGAAGGGTTTTTATACCCTACGTTAAGTATATAAATACATACGGTACTGGACAATGAAATAAGTTCTTTTCTTATAATATGCATGGAATTCATTTATATCTTTATATCATGTCAAAATTGAATTCAGTTTTTGAAACATGCATAATTCACCGACAAAACGAAATAAGAAATGGCTCTTCTTCTTTTGTATTAGTTAAGACTGACCTAAGCCTGTATATCCGCTATTAGCTATTAACTTACAAATACTCTCTACAGGGTTCTCGGATTTTTCCACCATAATTATTTTGTATATTTTATTCTTTAGATCTTTTCTGAGTAGATATAAGAATAAGTTCTCAAAACTTATATATGGTCCACTAATTCTATTTCCCTGCCAATGCTCGGAAAATAGTTATTTATATAAATTGTTTGTATTGGTAGCAAAGGATCAGAAAACTGCAGCGGTGCACCGCATACATACTTGGCATTTTTCATGCCCAAATACCTAATACACCGCAAAAATGCGGTGTTGATAATAATGGTGGTTTTGCTGGTGTTACAGCAACACCGGTCGAGTTTTTGCTCAATCATGTATGTATGTACTTCATTGTAGTTATAAGAAAAAATGTTAATATTATTTATGTAGGCATGGGCATAGCTAGGACTTCATTTTCGTAACATTATAAGGAAAGATATGAATAATTTAATAGGCTATTCACACTGAGCTAAACTCGAGTTCAATTCTACAACAACCACAGGGAAAATGATTGAAATTTATTGTTGTTGTAGTAAACTCGCACAGAACTCGGTAATAATGCTGGACATTATATAATTTTAAATATTAATAAAATAAGTAGCAAGAATAAACAAAAATCAGCCAAGTGTGAGTCGGACTCGCACACGGAGGGTTCCGTACCATCGTACAAGATTTTTTGCTTTAAATATAAAATTATGTTTATATTAAAGTATACTACAAAAAACAAAAAATTTGATAAACAAAAGGTTAAATAAAAGAACAATGCTTCTAAAAATGTATATTTTTAGTATTTGTCGTTCTACACACAAGTGAATTACACACTTTGTGAAAATTTCAACTCTCTACCTATTACGGCAGCAGGAGACGGACGGACGGACGGACTGTGTAAGCTTAGTAATAGGGTCCCGTTAGTTCCCTATGGGTACGAAACCCTAAAAAGGAAGCTGCAAGAATTATTTGCATACGATGCAGATTCTTCTCAATCATGTATTTTTCGCACAATTTCCATTTTAATTTCTCACAATTGGCCACAACGTTCTATTTGTATGTACTATATAATCAAAACAAAAAAATGGAACTCGCAAACTTGCAAAAGGCGACTGTGAACGGCTTACCAAATCTCGCAACTGAACTCGCACTGTGAACGTACTTTAAGTGCATTATCGTGGCGAAAAGTAGACGAAATCATGCTTGCTTTCGGAATTTCTCCTTTACATTCATGGATACGATTTATGGAGTGTACGCTACACATCGCTTTCCGAAAGGAAGACATGTTGTGTACGGGGCTAAGAAAATAAGGAGAAGATGTGAAAGAAGAAGGCAAAGATATAGGGAACTATTCACTAGAAAGACATCAAGAATTGAAAGTAACTCCGATTTTTTGCACAGATTGCTCATATCGTCAGACCCCTTTACATGCAGTTTGGGAAAGCGACTAAAACAGAGCGGAAAGCCTCCTTTCCTCAGCACATAGTGATGTAATGTGCACGACCCATCTAACATTGTTTTATGAATAAGTTCACTCTTTATAATTTTCAATAACTTAGCTGATCCAATTAATTAACACTTTAAATTTGTGCTGACTTCATATTTAATTAAACTCACATACATATTTCACTGCCCACACTAATTTCAAGACAACAAAGAAACAACAAATGAACAATTCCAGGGATTCCCTATTTTCATTTGTAAATATTTTTGGCAGACTTACAAAATTCTAATGCACTACATATTTTGATTGTGGAACATTTTTTCATGTTTTCTCAATTTTAATGCGCGTACCTATTTCTTTGTCCAGTAGTGTATGTACATACGTACGTATGATTGATGTTACATATCAAATGTACATAAGTATTGGTTCGACCATTGTGTGAAGCATATGGATGTACATATGTGTGTAGACTGGCACTTATAATAATTTTGTTTATAATTTTAGTAGATGCAGATATTTTCCAAGTGCAGAGATCTTAAAAATCAGTTAAGTCAGAGCTACAATATTATACATAGTATTATGAATTGTTATTTTATACATAAGTAAGTACGTATACGTTTTTGTGTTACTCATTCATAGATGTTTCTCTGCAAGCAGACTCAAACTCGCGCCTTCATCAGTCCATACATAATATATATGCATACATGTATGTATATATATTATATATAAGTATATACTCGTGAATGTGTGAATACCGTCGTTTTGCACTAGATACTTATTATTTTTTTTTATTATTCAGTAAGTGTGTCGTTGGGTCGGGACCAAACACACAAAGTATGGTTCAAACCATGCAATGCATTGTTTGAATATGTATTAAGATAACTTCACACCCACGTTCAATGCGAGAGAGGAAAATATTTGCCAACAAAATGTTTGTTGCTGCTGCTGCCGAGAGAAAGGATACAGACAAAAAAATGTACATGTATGTGTGTATGAATGGTGACACTGTAACTGTAGTAAGGATGAGGATACACGCACATCTGCGCTCAGCTTCTTGCTCTCTTTTGTTCTGTCTGTCTTCCAACAGTTTCTCTCTTGCTTGTTCTCTCGTGTTATGGAAAAAAAACCGTTAAGATACATTGTATGTGCTTGATAGAAAATTTTAGTTTAGTCCCGGACGAGATTGAAAGAAAGCCGTTTGCAACTCGTCGTCGAGTTGGTTTTTGTTGTCTTAAGTTAAAATATTAAAATCTTTTTACTAATAAACTCGTGTAAATCAAATTTTCACAATTGAATAATAATTAATTTGTTTTTAATGAAAACACATAAGCACACCAATTCTTAACTAGCCGACTAACTACTTGTGTCATCAAAGAAAAGTTGTTTTAGTCGATTGATACTCGTGATAATTGGTTAATTTGAAAGTGGAAGTTAATTTGCTGTAGAGAAGAAATTGATGCAGAAAAAAATTGCGACATCGCCTTAAACGGATGGTGGCGGCGACGGCAGCGGTGTTGAGTTGAGCTTATGCGTGAGCGAGCGCACTATGTAAATTTTCATTAAATTCAGTAAGACGACGAAAGACGACGAGGGTGAATTGAAAACACAAACGCCTCTATTCATTCTCATTCATGTTAAAAATCTTGCTTCCCATGGACCGTTGCGGTAGCATCTGTTTAGGGATATGCGTGGGGAGTAGAGAAAAGAACAGCGACGAAAAAGAGCGACTTTGTGTATAATAAAATTTGCAAGTAACGAAAAAGTAAGCACGCAACTCTTGACTAAATAAATTAAACACTTACACATTTACTATACATTGTATATAGATATACATAGATGTATAGAAACAAATTTGTATTACTGTATATAACATGTGAGTAATGATGATGATGCATACATGCACAAGGTTGAAATACAAAGCAAACAAATAAACTCCAAACAACAACATTTTTCAAAAACATTCTTCATAATATCATTATTTACATTTCCAATGAGATGAATTTGTTAATGAATGATGAAATTGTTAGAATGTATTCATGCAAATAAAATATATAACATAAGATAACCTAACATAACAATGAGAGTCCCGACCGAAAACACACCAGAATAACATGACAACACCAAAGGAAACTAAAAGTGTTATCCTTATCCTAGCTGCAAGCAACAATAATTATTACAGTTCTAGAAAACACGACTACGAAATGAAGAACAAAAGCAGTAATAGTAAAAACAACAAAATATAATAATAAAAAAAAAAAAAAAAAACAGAAGAAGGAAGCAGCAGCAAAGATTGTGCAAGAGTAGCTGAACTACATACATATGCATTTGTTTTTTGTTTTTCTTCTTGTTCTCTAATGTGTTGCTTGATTTCCCCGTTTTCAGTGCTCTCGGTTTTCGTTTTGATTAAAGCTTTGAGTGCTGCGAGCAAATGAAAGAACAAACCAGCAAACAATAACAAATAACCAACTAAACTAACCCGTGGCCAAATAAAAAATAATGAATAATGATGACAATGACACTACTGGGCGGGTGACTTACTACCGCACATTTGTTGTTGTTCAAAACGGAACAAATAAATAATGCATACATATATAGTACATATGTGTATTGTGTATGCAAATTTAAAAATAATATAAACATTAAAGTAAATATCGTTTAAATGAGGAAAGAGATCAAAAGGAACAAAGCGAATTTACTCGCAAAGTGCACAAGGAAAAGTATCAGTATTCACTCAAAATTTAAGTACACATACACATAAGTCTACAAAAATGACCGATGACAATGACATAGTTGTTACAGTTATTAGAAGACAATCATCAAAAAAGTTTCATCTATTTGTCCGTCGCTACCATATTCATACTGATTGATATTACAATAGAATCTTAAGTACTACCTACCACCTATGTACATGCATACATACATATATGTAAGTACATATATAATTTATTATTATATTTTTTTCAAAAAATTGTATTAAAATTTGTATATACGAGTGTGATAAATTAAAAAATTTATATTTTATTATATAAGTACTTATATATATATGCATACACATAAATATGTAAGTATGTATTGTGAGTGTAAGCTTACAAAAAGCAAAAACAGAAAAAGGTGTGTCCATACCACTCCTAAATATTAATATCCTGATAAGTGTAATCGGGGAATGAAATATGTTGAGTAATACATTTCACATCGCCAAGTGATTTTTTTGTTAAAAACGCAAAAAAGAAGCTTACACTGAGTCTGGTTACTTCTTAAAACGTTTTCTGTTGCACGTATACGAATTGTACTCCTTCTTATGAATATTCCATTCAATAGTTCAAGTTGCAAACGGATTTATCTGAATATAAGTACAATAGTATGTATATTCCAGTGTATGTTAAATGTTGCTCACCGCCGAGTGCAATATGCCGCTTCGTTGGTTATTACGTTAAGATTATCTTAGGGATAAGACAATAAAGTTCAAGTTTTTTATTATAATGTCCAATTACCAGAAATAAACCTCAGTGAAAACCAGTAAAACAAGATTAACTTTGGCTATGCCGAAGTTGTAATACTTTTCATGCACCTTTCATATCTTCTGATTATTGTTCTCAGTTTTGTATGGTAAGGTACATAGTTGGTGGATATGGATCAGATAATTTTCTAAATTTCAAGTCAATAGTAAGTATAAAGAACAAAACAGATTTTCTTATAAGAAGATGAATTTCATTCTGGGTTTATATAGGAGGTACCCTCCTGGTGGTCTATTTCGTCTGATTCTGACAAATATACTGCGTATGGTGAAAAGAAAGCTTCGTGCTCTGAATTTCAGCTCTTTAGCTCAAAAACTGAGGGACTAGTTTGCATACATACAGACAGACAGAAAAACGGACACGGCTAAATCAACTCGTCTCGTCGCGCTGATCAAGAATATATATACTTTATGGGGTCTCCGATGTCTCCTTCTGTGTGTTACAAACTTCATGACAAACTTATAATACTATTTATTGCATGAAGAGTATAAAAATGGCAGACTAAAGCGAAAGTAAACTGTAATAATATCCCTTAAGCCACTATTAATTGTTTAAAAAAATCAATACCACCTAGATTTAAAGCGCATAAGAAGTAGGGATTCATATACCTCAGTCTCGGTCTGGACAAACGCCTCACTTTGCGTGAATATGCGAAAGCCATCACGCCATGAAGGGTGGACTATGGTTTGCCCGCAGCACCACCATGCATAGAGATATTAAGTTGTTTATATTCTTCGATGATATATTATAAATTTACAAAGCATCCGTTACAATCAATCCATGTGATTATTTTGTTTGTGTTATTTTTGAGTATATTAATGTCCATATAATTATTATTCAAAAAATACAATATTTTAGGAAATTATACGATTAATGTTAGAATATTATTGAGATTCGACCACTCAAGGGAATCATTTATTGATGTTGTTTTGCACGCTTTACAATACACTGCGATCAAGTTTTTTATATCTTTTATACTAGTATAAACAGGTTCCAGCACTTTGACTCATTAAACCGTACGTTGGAGAACTGAAAGAATCCGGTCGTTTGTATATAAGCCATACTCTTAGTTTTTGAGCTATCGATTTGAAATTTTGTTACAGACACGTCCAATTGCCACATACATATTGTATGCTATAAGCCGATTGCGTGAAGATTTTATCGAGGTTTACTCTTCTTTTTAATACAACCACAAATTATGTTCAGGAGGCATCCAAATTGTGAGAAGAGGTCCTCGAAATGGTAAATATGTAACTCATAAAAAATGGAACCGAAAGCACACAAAAAAAAAAAGAAAAAGATCTCGAAACATTTTGTTCCGCCTTCATAACAACGTACAAAACCAATATTTATGATTTAACAGGGACCTCATTTAGTTTTACTGCCCCAGGTGACTGATGGGCTTTATGTGAATGGGCTAGAAACCCTACTATATAGTAGTTCTAAAAAAAGTTACAAATCTTCTTTTACATCAAATGAAACACGTTTTAGATTCTATAGAATCTATAACTATAGAATTCGGAAACAGTTCGCATCAAAACGGGGTGAGTGGGGTATAGTAAACTCGTTACAAACTAATCACTAATTTAAAAAGATGTGGACTCAATTCTACCATCTCACATGTACATATATGTATGTATGTGTATATATATGTATGTTTATGTTTAAAAAGGACAAGGAGGAAATTTCGCTTAACATTTCCGTTAAAATTTTGACAGCCAATGATTTGTTGTGAGTTGAGAACGTTGGAGAATTGGAATCATTTAATACAATACATGTTATGTGTCAAACAGATAAAATGTAGTCGAACCTTTTCATCTGAAAATGACATTATTAATTTTCAATGTGTCTCTCTTAACTCAACCATGCTTCAAAAACGGAATAAATGACATGCATAAGTTACACTGACTGACTGTTTTTCCTTTTGTTAAAATTGTACACTCTTGCTAGATTATGATGTCCATGAACGTTCTCCCTTATACATCACACATAAATATTTATTGTAATGCCTGAAAGTAGAATTGATACGAATCCAGTATTATTATATTTATTTATTTATATTATATATGTTTATATATTACATTAATTATACTAGTGTATCCGACCCTACTTCGCACGGGTTGTTTCCTTTCGTTGTGTCACTTTATTTTCTCTGTTACACTTTGAGTATCAACAAACAATACTATTTGAGTATCGGAAAATTAAAGTATATTTTACTTAATTTTTTGTAGTAAACTTTTATGGATTAAATATCCCAGATCTCAGGATCAGGGACAAATATCGGGACCAAAACTATCCTATGTTCAAGGCGGGAACCAACCATACATATTCACAAAATTTCAATGCAATCAGATGAACCATTTAAAACATTAATTATTATTTTTTATGTATAAATACTAGCTGTTCCGGGTGGTTTGCTAAGCCCCGCAAAAATTTGATCAAAATCGGCTTTGCACGGGAATAATGAAAAATCAGCCAATTGTGAGTCGGAGTCGCAAAATTGTTAAACAAAAGATTAAATTAAAGAACAATGCTTCTAAAAATGTGTATTTTTAGTATTTGTCGTTCTACAAACAAGTGAATTATACACTCTGTGAAAACTCTCTACCTATTACGGTAGATTATTCATGAGATAGAGCAGGAGACGGACGGACGGACAGCGTAGTAATAGGGTTTTTCTATAGGACACTATAGAAATATATCATTAAATCTTCAAAGAAGAGGATATTTAGATAACAAAAATGAAATGCAACTTTATTAATTCAATTCATAATACAAAAGAACACGCATCCTTTGAACCATCAACCCAATTGCGCAGTGCCCTGTTAAGACTCCAGTCATCATCTGAATCCATTTCTTATGAAAGTATAGGACCTCGGTAGTCCGTTTAGGTTGGTAGCAAGGCCAGAGTGTCCTAGCAGAAGTATATCCAGGATCCATGGCACTAGCTTCCAGTCCCGTATCGGTCTATGAATATCAGCCACCGCTAAAGAGCTATGTGTTGTCGATCCCCTCCTGGCTAAATCACTAATATACATATAAAGATCATTATGATGATAAAAATGCCCAATGCCTAATAAATCTTTTTCTGGGGAAACAAATATGTAGTTGAAGTTTTGTGTATACTATATCGGCTACGGAGCAGAATAGAAAAATTTAGAGAGCTTTAATTTGGTTTGTTGCCGCACATGGAAGTGTTCGTTTCCTATGACTCTCATATTTTTAATGCCTATCTTATTTAACGATAGTTTAATTAAGTTTCTTTTAACGCTTCAAGTACAAGTCAAATAATGAAAAATTCAAAAATTTACAATTCACATAAACAACCATGATATTACTTTTAAATTATGCTTAATCATTTCCTTACTTACCTTCAAAGTCCTTCAAAGCAAGCTCCAACAAGTTTTTCGAATGTGACCAAACTTGCCTGTGGTCGGCATTATCATGATGAAAAACAAATTCATTGACTATTGACGAGGTCTGGTCGTTTCTGTCCAATGTTATCATGAAATTTGTATGGCTACTTATTTTAAACATAGCAATGATGAATCAATTTGTTCCTTGAAAGCAGCTCAGAGAAGATTGGTCCCATCCAATCTTTCCACCTTCTTTTGGTATGAGACCATCATTAATAGACTTCCTATTGTTTTATTTCATTTTCTTTTTGACTGTCATTATTCTAAACATTTAATGTGTCACATGGCCGTTACCTCACATGGCCGTTACCAATACTTCAATAATAAACTATTTTAAATTCAACCAATTCACGTAAAATTTTATTGTATTCTTAGCTTTAAGCAGGGCTGTTCAACCCACGGCCAAGTGGATCCTGACACGTTCAAAGAGGCGACGGTTGAATTTTTCTCGTCAAAAAAATTCTCCATCTGCGGCCTAACTAATAGCGGATTCTTCCTATGTGGCCCAGGGAACCAACATGGTTGGACAGTCCTGGCTTAAAGTGTTACAAAAAAGATTAACTTTAGCTATATGGTTCGAGGGTCTTAAAATTTGCATGGTTGATGGATACTTGTAGTGCCCAAATTTCAAGTCGATAATACAAAAAACAAAAAAGTTTTTCTATAAAGAACATGAATTTGGATCTGGGTTTGTATGGGGGTACCCCCTAGAGGTCCTGGTTCCGACAAATGTACTGCGTATGGTGAAAACAAAGCTTCGTGCTCTGAATTTCAGCTCTTTAGCTCAAAAACTGAGGGACTAATTTGCATACATACAGACGGACATGGCTAAAACGTCTCGTCGCGCTGATATAGAATATAATATATTATATACTCTATGACGTCTCCGATGTCTCTTTCTGTTTGTTAAAAACTTCATGGCAAAATTTTAATACTTTTCACTGCGTGAATGATATAATAATGAGTTTAAGAAATTGTTATTCTCTTGACGACAACAAAATCTCTTATAAAAGCGACTAATCCAATAAATGGAGATGCTGTACATCTGTATTTTTGCATGCTAAGCTCATTGGTTTTATGCTAAATGAAACTTATGTGGCATTGTACTTGTTGTTCGTATGCTGGCATCAAAAATAAGAGTTCTCTGATTACTGAAAAAGGTAGTCTCCATACAAAATTTACTTTATTATCTTAATTGATGTTGTTGTTGTTGTTGTAGCATATTAAAATTAAAATCTTAAAATCTCGTATGTAAGTACGATATGTTACGACAATTAGCACATAAGAAATATGCAGAAATTGTGGATGGGAGAAAGAGGTGAACCGAAGTTAATGGTAACGTGTAGTTTTCAATTTTAATACATATTTATTTTTAATTAGTTATTCGAATTTAATAAGATTTTGAATTCTATTTATATGTTGATATGTATGTTTCTTTTGTTTTTTTGATTAGGAAGATTGATAATTTGGCACATCAAAATGTACATCACACTGTGTGGAAGCGAAGATGATGAGGAAAATTCACATATGGATATACATAAAATAGAAAAGCAATATAGGAATTTAAAGTAGTTAAATACAAATCGAATCATTGTACTCGCCCAACAAACAAAGGGAGGATAAAGCGGTTTTTTCACAGCAATGGAACCATTCATGAGTATGGCGCTAGCGGCCCATGGTCCACCAAGCATTTTGGAGCCACTTTTTAAAACGGCAACAACAACTACGACGACTACGACTACAACGACGACAACCATAGCATCGACCACTGCTCTCATTTCAATTTTGGAAAACATAACTGCCACAACCAGTAGTAGTTTGTTCGATAATGAAACAACATTTGGGGGTGCAAATCATATGAATACATCAATGACATTTCATCATAAAGGTCCAAGATATTCACTTGCTACAATGGTTGTTATGGGCTTTGCGGCAGTTATTTTGAGCATCATGACTGTTGCTGGAAATGTTATGGTTATGATATCCTTCAAAATCGACAAGCAACTCCAAACAATAAGTAATTATTTTCTGTTCTCGTTGGCAATTGCTGATTTCGCGATTGGATTAATTTCAATGCCACTTTTTGCTGTCACCACCATATTGGGTTATTGGCCTTTGGGACCACACATATGTGATACATGGCTGGCATTGGATTATCTGGCTTCAAATGCTTCGGTTCTAAATTTACTTATCATTAGTTTTGACCGTTACTTCAGCGTTACGCGGCCATTGACATATAGAGCAAAAAGAACCACGAACAGAGCTGCGATAATGATAAGCGCTGCATGGGGAATATCACTATTGCTTTGGCCTCCATGGATTTATAGTTGGCCATATATTGAAGGAAAACGAACAGTACCCCAGGATGAATGCTACATTCAGTTTATTGAAACAAATCAGTACATTACATTTGGTACTGCCCTGGCGGCATTCTATTTTCCAGTAACAATAATGTGCTTTCTTTATTATCGAATTTGGCGTGAGACAAAGAAGAGGCAAAAGGATCTTCCGAATTTACAAGCTGGCAAAAAGGATTCTTCAAAACGTTCCAATTCAAGGTAAATCAATCGTTTTGCTTTGGGTTTTCTCTCATGAGAATAGCCCCATGTACTTGTGAAAAAAGGGAACAAGAAAGGGTATGTTATCGACTTTGCTAAGTCCTTTCGTCCAACGACCGGTTGGTTTTTTCGGAAAATATAAGATTTAAAATCTTGTAGCTTTGAATGCAGTTAAGTTCTCAACATGTTTACAATGCATGTTATTTCCGCTCTTTTTGGAAAGCCCAATAATAGAAAACTACTTAAAACTTGCACAATTTTGGAGACATCAGCATCAAAATCAAATAATGCTCGAAATGATTTAAATTTTTGCAAATTTCTGATAGAAATATGAAAGCTTAAATTGTTTACAGAACAAATTTAATTCAAATTTTTGACAGGCCCACACTTACTGAGGGTCATCACGCAAACGTATAATTAGCATAAACGTATAAAGTTATAAGATCACTTTCATGAATCGTACAAATCAAGTGTTCTCATATACAGAACTGTCAGTTGAATTTAAACAAACTATAAAAAAATAGTGAAAAAAGTGAATTTATTGAAATAAATACAGAAATTGCAATAAATAATTTATTATTCGACTTTTTATTTGCTTTAAATCAATTGTTGTTTAAATTAAATTGACAAAGCATTTCACTTTTGAGCAGTATTGTCAATCACAAAAAATTCACAATATTGGTTGGTGCGTATCAAACGTAGCACAAATTTATACGATTTTACAATTTTTTTTTTTTTTGTATCGAGCAACTGAGAGTTACTTTATGAGCTCACAAGGTTGTGCGGCTTGTGCGATTTATACGTTTGCTTAAAGACCCTTATTATTTATTTAATGAGCACCGCACGCAACCAAATTGTAGTATTCATACATTCTGTACGTGTGTTGGAAGCCTGCGTACTGGAAAGCAGTTCAATTGTTTATTTCTTTTTATTTTTTTTAGCGATGAAAACACGGTGGTTAATCACACTGGCATGCTATCGTTTTCCCATTTGGGTGGCACAAATGATCATGACACTTGGCGTCGGCCACGTTCGGAATCATCTGCTGACGCGGAAAGTGTCTACATGACAAATATGGTAATTGATTCTGGTTACCATGGTATGCATTCTAGAAAATCAAGTGTAAGTATAATGATAATTTGCTTTACAAATGGAAATTCCATTACCAAAGAACGATGTGATTGTTGATTGAGTTTAAAATTTTTAGATCAAAAGCACGAATACAATCAAAAAACCTTACACATGTTTTGGCAGCATCAAGGAATGGTGTATTGCGTGGTGGCATTCCGGACGCGAGGATTCAGACGAATTTCCATATGAACAGGACGAGCCTTCTGATTTAGGGTATGCAACACCTGTAACAATTGAAACTCCTTTACAAAGCTCCGTATCCAGGTAGTAAAGTTCTTTACGAATTATTCGTGTAAAAGACACAAAGACAACCACACAGACAATGACCCATTACAAAGTACAATACTTTACATAACTTCCATCACCACTATTAGCACTTACTACCTTTACTTTACTTCACCTCTACCACAAAAGTAATATAGTAAATTTGTTCAATATTTGTCTATGTATGCCATCAGTTCAGTTTTAAGAAGCACAAACAAATGACATGAAATCATACAGCACACTGTTGCAGCACAAAAACATTGATTGATTGATTCGATCGATTGATCGACCTGTGTACTTAAAATGAAAGTAATATCTAACCATGCTTATGTTACTTTGTTACAGATGCACATCAATGAATGTAATGCGTGACACGTATTCAATTGGCGGGAGTGTGAGTGGGGTGCGCCCGCCAAGTATTATGATACCAGATGTTTCACCGACACCGATAAGGCCACAACTTTCAACACTGGTCCACCTTCAACAAGATATTAATGGATCATCATCAACTGGAACAACACCGAGAGACTCACGATCTTTACCTATTACTAATCGAATTGGTTCCCGTTCGGTAAGCCAGGACTCAGTCTATACTATACTCATTCGTTTGCCATCAGAAGGTGCAAGCACTGGTAATAACGGTACAGATCCTGGAGGTGCAGGTCCATCAATAAAAATGATACACGAGGACCTTGTCAATGCGCCAATATTGGCAACAGGCAGTGGAGCTGGTGTAGGCAACGTTAGTTCTTCTTCATCGACAAATAATACTGGTGGTCCACCAATTACACGTCGACCATTACCATCACGAGATTCGGAATATAGTTTACCAATTGGACGACGTATGTCGCATGCTAGTCACGATGTTCGTATACCGCTTAATGCGAAAGTAATACCAAAACAATTGGGCAAAGCAATTCCAACAATAGCAGCACGCAATGCAGCCAAAAAGAAGAAGAAATCACAAGAGAAACGTCAAGAGTCGAAGGCAGCTAAAACCCTGTCGGCAATTCTATTAAGCTTTATTATCACATGGACACCTTACAATATACTTGTACTCATCAAACCATTGACCACTTGTTCTGATTGTATACCAACCGAACTATGGGATTTCTTCTATGCTCTTTGCTACATCAACTCAACAATCAATCCAATGTGCTATGCGCTTTGTAATGCATCCTTTCGTAGGACATATATACGAATCCTAACTTGCAAATGGCATACAAGAAATCGGGAAGGTATGGTACGCGGAGTCTATAACTAATAATAATTTTGTATGTGTTATTGAATATTTGAATTCAATGAATAAATTTAAGTTTAAGATTCCCAAATCATATGCGAAACGATTTTTGCAAATTTGCAATTTAATATCCACATCACATCAAAAAAATCTTAAATACAAATAAATAAATTAATAAGTAAATGTTGTGGTTTAAACAAAAAAAAGTTAATAATAATAATAATAATATTATAAAAGTACTGATTTTTGATGTCTAATTGAAAAGTAATCATAGTAGGAAACAATGGTTTATTTACGTGTATTTATTATTTAATATTAGGAAGGAGTAATATTTGAATTTTTTTACCAAAGACACAAAAAAAAAAAAAAAAAAAGAATCAGAAAGTGTTAAAAGTAAATCGGTATGATTATGTACTATTTGTGGATGGAGGAAAAACCAAAAAAAAAATAAAACAATAAAGCTTTAATCAAGTTCAAAAGAAAACACTATGATGAATGTTCCATATAGGCAACGAATCCAATCCACGGGCACACAATCACAACAATGTTCAATCCGTTTTCATCGATATTATTTTTATTTTTTGTATATATCACACACAATTGATAGAGGTACTATAATGTAGATTCATTATTACAAATGTTTCAGTTTTTTTGTTTTTGTTCTGTTCAAATGGTAAATAAATGCAAAATGCTATAAAAATGTGATTTTTGTTATATATAAAAGTGAATAATATTTAATTATTGTATTGTAGTTTTTCTACCCGATAAAGAAATAATTATTATTATATAATAAATTTATTATGTACAATATTATTGATGTAATGAAATAAAACCGAGAAGTAAGAAATAAAATACACTTACTATGTTATTAACTAATTGCTTTAAATATACGAGCATAGAGTATATCTAATCAAAATATATATAATACATATATGTATAACGTAACCCACCATTGTTCAAAAATTGCCAAAAAATAAAAGGTAATAAACATTAAAAATGAATTCTTCGATTCAAACGAAGCTTTACAATAGTATTATAAATAATGTAATCGAATCGAGCATTGTATACCTTTCACATATCGCTCATTTACTTCAAGACTGTCATAACTAAAAGAAAATCATTTCGAAAAAATCGTGTTTTAAGTTTTTAATCTACTCGTACTTTACAAAGAAGCATTAACTTTTCTCGAATAATGCCACAAAAAAAAATATGCCAATGACTGGCTCGTTGGCTCAATGGTTAGTGCGCTAAGCTGGCATTCTAGAGTCGCGATTTCGATTCCCTCTTAAGTCTGGTCAGCACTTTTCTAATTTCCTCCAATCCTTCCTAACTCTCCCCCTGAGCTGAAGGTCTTTGTCGCTATTGCTCATCATAATAACTAAATCATAATTTATAATTATAATCTTTAGTTCTATATAAATAAATAAAATAAAAAATATATGCCAATGTTTGGGAAACACAAACGATCTTCACACGTTGCTTTTATGAGTAAAAAAGAAGACGGAACTTCGGAAATGAAAATATTGCATATTCTCTTCTTTCGGTCTGTGTATATTACATAGGATGATGAAATTTTTATAGAATATAAATTACCATAAAACGGATATTTCTGCATTATTAACTCAGAAATTGTGTTTTCTTGAAGTAAATGAACGAGTATGTTTGTAAACAGAAACATTAAGAAAAGGAAGAAAAATAAAATGATTATCGTAAAAAAAAAATTATAAATTCAAGAAATCCTTTGTTTTTTTTTTAGAGGAATATAACAAAATAAAAATAAAATGGGATTAATCTGATGGTTCCGATTAATAAAATTTCTTCAAAAATTTAAAGTAATATTTCATTAAGTCATTTTATGCTAAAGAATAAGATAAGCAACTGAAGCAAGAAAAATTTTAGGTAATATGTCCATACAACGGAATCATTTTAGGGGGTGGGGGTGGAGAGGGAAGTTCAGAGCTTGACCTCCGCGGAAGCAGATGTTAACGAAGGAGGAGAGGGATGTGAGTTAACAAAAAAAAAAAAAAAAACGTTTTACAACTTTTATTGGTAGAAAAAAATTTACCTATTGGTAATAAAAATTAATGAGAGTCAAATTACAATATATTATATATAACAAACAACAATTTTGTAGCTTTGTCACCTTCTTAGCGATCCTCAAGGGTTCGCCCGTTTTCCACATTCTTCGATATGTCAGACAGTTGAATTCGGCAGAGATGCACGCGTGACGCCGCACGCAATGACAAAACGTAAATACACCTTCATTCAAACTCTGTTAAAAGCAAAGACGGAAGCAGAGGCTTCTTTCTTGTGGCGAGGTTCCGTTACAACACTAGAACATATTTAGGTAGTAGTATGTTAAATCTGCTTCAAATTCTATCAAAAAGCTACCAAGAATCTTCGTATCTTTCATATAGAGTGTTTTATAATCATATTTTATTGGCGCGAGAGGTGAAGTCATGCCATAGATCCGTTATATGTTATTTCATAATGATAAGGCATCTGTCGAAATTTTATTTTTAAGGCATTTGAAAGTATAAATCGCATTTAATTTTGTTTGCTGTTAACTCTGCACTTATTTTCATCCTAAATGCATCGTGATAAAATATTGTCATACAACGGATCTGGACTGGATCATATATTGATCTGACATATCGAGAAAAATAAAGACAAGTAGTTAAAAATTTATAAAATTATAGCCAATTTGCAGAATATTGACTATATGATCGATCAGATCGAATTATTTTAAGAAAAAGTTGACAATCGATTAGATCTTGGTACCGTTGTACATGATAAAGTATTGAAAATTCATCTGTTTGACACTGTCTGTTGGAAAGGATATTTTTAATAATGAAAAGAAGTGGAATCTTGATATTCCAGATGAATCCCAATTTTATTAGACTAATTTTCAAAATAATACTCTTTACTTCTCCGTACATAATTTTGCCGAAAGCTCCGTAATTGTCGAGTAAGAAGTTGGAACTATATTAACGTACCTACATATTGGGAATACAAACTACTTCCTTTTGTTGAAGGAAACAGGGAAATGCTATTAATTTTCCATCAAGATATCGTTCGCACTCATGATAGACCATCCTATTCTCCGGCCTTAAATCCCATAGAAAATGTGTAGTACATATTAGTAAGACGGTCTTATTCAAATAATTCCCATTGTAACATCTATGAAGAGCTTAAAACTAAAATAATTGCTAAATGGGCTGTGCTTGATATTAGCCTTTTCAAAAATGTATCTACATATGGTAAATCTATGAAAAAAGATTGTCATTCATTGCTAAAGGTATTGGAGCCAAAAGACCGGTTGCTACATAGACTGGACAATTCGCCCATGAAACCATCCCATTCTCATTTTTCACTTTGTGAAACTTGAGTGGAACAAGTTTATATGGTTTCCAACAACAAAATCAAACCTTCACATTTTGCGATCGAATTTAAAGTGAATATGAGTGTATATCGTATTTCGTTTCTGTAAAATGAATTATGTACCAATTCAAATGTTCCTACGTACACGTATTATAAATGTAACTGAATAGTGGTGCGGTGAATAATGAGTATATCATATTATTGTACACTATACTCCTGTACAGTGAATGATAACGTTGTTGTTCTCGCGCACAAATTTATCCAGTTGCACTTACTCGTATTTGTCTTATCCTGTTTATTTGTATATCTAATAATATTTTTGAAAGAAATAAGCAAACTATACTATTATATATAGTACATTGTACAACGTACATTAAATTTAAGTACATATTGATGAGTACATTCATGAGTACTGAAGTCGGAAATGTGAATGTACTCCTGCACATGTACAAAGCAACTATGTAATGCTGATCGATGCAAGTTTCCATGCGCTGTAAGCATCGATTTATATAGTTGATATTAGGCAACTATGCTGTCTGATTTTTTATACTCTTCACGCAGTGAATATTATTATAAGTTTGTAACACACAGAAGGAGACATCGGAGACTCCATAAAATATATATGTTATTGATCAGCGCGACGAGATCATTTAGCTGTGTCCGTCCCTCTGTCCGTCTGTCCGTCCCTCTGTCCGTCTGTCTGCATGTATTCAAATTAGTCCCTCAAATTTTGAGCTAGAGAGAGAAATTTAGCACGAAGCTTTCTTTTTACCATACGCAGCACATTTGTCGGAATCAGACGAATCGGACCACTAGGGGGGTAACCCCATACAAACCCAGACCCAAATTCATGTTCTTATTAGAAACACTTTTTTTGTTTTTTAAACTATCGAACTTGAAATTTGGACACTATCCATATCCACCAACCATTAAAATTTCAAGACCCTCGAACTATTAGGAGGGGTCCAATATAAAACCAGATTCCAATTCATCTTCTTAATAGATAAACGTTTTTGTTTTTTTACAATGGTACTGAAATTTGGAAACTGTAGGTATCTGACCCATATCCTCCAACTATGTAAACTTCAAGACCATTGGATTACTAGAAGGGGTATCTCCCATACAAAACATGTACAATAATTCGAAGATTTAAAAGGTGCGTGAAGAGTATTACAACTTCAGCATAGCCAAAGTAAATCTTCTTTTTACTGATTCTATATTGAACTAAGAAGTAATATGGAATACACTGAAGATAAGGTCAATTCATCCCATTCCGTTCCAATTAATTTAAATACATATGTAGCTATGAACATACCATGTATTCATTGTCAATTTGATAAGTTTTTCTTAGAACTCTCATTTCCTGCCGACAGTTTGCTTTTAGTAATTTGGCAAGTCCAATTTAAATATTCCGATTAGTTGTATGGATCGTAAATATAATAACTCAAAAACAAACTACCCGCATCTAGTAAATTTTTCCCATGGTACAAAAATGTTATTAATGAAAACTTTCAGATTTCCTATTATTGCTCGGGAATGAAATATGAATAAATCATTCATAATAATTTCGATTTTGCTCTTGCACACGTATGCAAACGAAACATTTTTTTTCGTGTTGCTCTCGTTATAGAAAAATAATTTTAAGTGAGTTTTGTTAATATATTAATTGCCTTATTAAAATGTAAACAAAGTAAGTTATTTCAGGTCATTTGTTTGTTTATTTGCTTATGGTATAATTATTTGTTTTTATTGCTACTTTTCAGAATAACGACCATAGTGTCAAAGTCGTATATTCTTTTTATTTGTTTAAATTATTTAGTCTAAGATAAATTGTAAGTTATTGGAATTAATAAAAGAATAATTATAATAGAGAGGTAATTCGATATAGAACTCTATGGTAGTCGTTCGAAAATGAACGCTTCATTAATGAGCACTTCATTTATTAATAAGAGAGAAATCGAACTCTCTCGCGAACGAGAGTAAAACGAAAAATTTTTTTTCGTTCGCACTCGTGTGTAAAAAATAAAATGAAAAATGAGCAAAGCCCTATGAACAAAGAGAGAGTGAGTATTTTGGAACTATGAATTTTCCCCTCTGTATATTCACCAAATTCTATAAATACCATTTATGTATATAGTTACAGATACATCGAACACTAGAAAAGGTCCTCATATCAAGTATACAACATTTCTGTAAGGCTGTTATTTCTCCATCACAGCATGCATTTGTAAAATGTAGGTACGCGACTACTAACCTCCATTTACTTCGTTAGTAAATCGAGGTTTCAATAATATGTCACAAACTGATGTCATTTATACTGATTTTTCTAAAGCATATGACTCATTCAATAATGACCTTCTTTTCTATTTCTATTTTACTAAAAATGATGATGTAAAATTGTACCTTTCATTTAATGATGGTGTCTCTCATCTCAGACTTCAAGAGGATCTTGATTCATTACATTCTTGGTGCTAAACAAATAATAAATATCTCTATATGTAAGTTCATGACGTATCATAGGTGTAAGCCTCATTTGTTTACTTTCAAGATTGATAACGTCCAACTTGAGTGTGTCTCTGCTTTTAATGACCTTTGTCTATTGTTTGATCCTAAGCTGCGTTGTAACCAGCCTATGTCTTTCATAGTAAATAATGCGAATGGTGTTTTTGGTTTCATTAAACGTTGGACTACTGTGTATTGTGACCCTTATACCACAAATATTCTTTTTATATCTTTTGTGTGCCCACTCCTAGAGTATTGCTTTTGCATTTTGTCACCGCAATGTACAAAGAATCAAGATCGAATTGAGTCTGTGCAAAATCAATTCCTTTTATTTGACCTTCGTGGCCTAAACTGGAATAATAATTCCCAATTATCATCTTACTCTGATAGTCTTCCATCTTTGATGCATCATAGGATAGCTCTAGGGAATAACTTTCTTCATAAGCTATCTATTGTTGCAAATAAACTTCCCCATCGGGTCAAAGACTGGATCATATTTTTCTATTTTTGTAATTAATTTATTTTAGTTTAAGTACATTTAAATTTATTAAATAGTTTTATTTAAGTCAGAATGTTCTGTCCTCGGGTAAATCTTGCAAGCTGAATTATTACTACTTCTTGACATCCGATTGAGATGAAATTTGTCATATACCTTTAGTTCAGGTAACAACAATACAATATGCAAAAATAAAATTGTGAGGCGATCCGAATTTCTGTTATCTACAGTCAGCCGCACATATCATTATAGGTTTTTGCTTTGGATGCATCTTCTCAATAGACAACTTATGGAAACACACATTGTGCATAATGATATAAGTCTGATCAATGCTATAGATTGATGAGGAGAGTGGTGTGATGATTGGTACCTGGTAAATTTTTTTTATCTTTTAGTACATTGTCTGAATAATTATTATGTTTCTTTACAGAAATAAAACCATTTAACTTTATAGAACTAAGATTATAATTATAAATTATAATTTAGTTATTAATATGAGCAATAGCGACAAAGGACTTCAAGCTCAGGGGGAGGATTAGGAAGGATTGGTAGAAATTAGAAAAGTGCATCACCAGAATTGAGCGGGAATAAAACCCGCGACTCTAGGATGTCAGCTTGGCGCATTTTAAAAATGTTTTTAGTTATGTTTATTTTTTTCCTACTTTTACGAGAAATTGTTATATTTCTTTTGTTTTAAACTGACAGTTTTTTATTTTGTCAATGTATAAATAAATAAATAAAATAAAATGTTCAGTCAAAAATATGATGGTTCGTTAAAAGGATATGTTTAGTATTTATAGTATGCATAATCAACGTAATGTTTACAATATTAAAACAATGACATAATGGAAATAAATCTACTTTTTACTATAAGTAACTTAGAAAATGTTTATTTATATTTATGTATTTGAAAAATAATAAAAATGTTAAATAAAACCCTTGAAACGAAAAAAATTAACTTCAATTCACTGAAGATTACGTATCTTTCAACACATTTAAAATAAATTTTTTATTAATTGTATTGTGCTAAGTGAAAAAAAGACATTTAGTAAATTTTGTATGGCGCCAAAGCTTTTCCAGTAATCAGAGAATACAAATCTATCTATACAAAATCGGTCGAAATTAGTTGGTCAAATTTTGAATATGAAGCTTAGCGACATATTTTTAAATCAATCAAGTAGTCTTTGTCAGACATCTATTTTTGATTTGTGAGTCACAACAAAATAAAACAAATATTCTTTCTATCATTCCCGATTTTGATAAAATTTTGACGGGGCGTAGCATAGCACGCCGAGACAGCTAGTTTAAACATGCTAGTTAAAGCTACTTATGACAATAAAATAAGTCTGTACCGAATTTCAACGCAATAGCTCAAACTCTGAGAGTATAGCATGCAGAAACGGACGGGCGGACATGATTAACCATAGACATATAAACTATACTTTTTGTGGTCTTCCACACACGGTTCTATGTCTAATAACCATCAAGCTAAAGTGATGTATAATACATACTATGATAAACGAAGGTATAAAAATAGGAATTGGATTGGGATCGAAACTATTTTATAAGTATACAGGGTTCTATAATTGAGATCGGTGCTCGTTACGCAATATCATTTGTGTACTTTTTTGAATATTTTCAACTTTTTTATTTAAAATCTCTTGGCGCCGATCCTCTGCCCTTTGTTGTTTGTCTTGAAGGCTTTCCAATGTTGTTAGTATCAATGATTTTTCTGAAAGCTTCATAAGCTCTATTATCCGTTTGGGTGGTTGTTTTGGCATCTTTTTGTGATCGATATTTTTATCACTAAAAGGAATTGTAAACGCTTTGGACTCACCTAATGGACCCATATTTCATAGAGAAGAATTTATATTAGTTGTATGTATTTCATATATGTACATATCCTAGTAATTAAATTCGAATTATGTATTGTATATTCTTACGGTATTCATGTTTTAGATCTTGGTTTTTTAGTGTATCTTCAGGTATAGGTTTTCCTAGTTGACTATCGCTTGTCAACTCTGTTGTTATTGTTTTTGAATTGGAGCAACCCATTTCATATTCTACTCATGCCTCTCACTTTTCCTCTGAGTAGCGAATTGAAGCAATTTCCTGTCAACAAAGTAACTGATTGATTAAAGGTTAGATTAATCTCTATACGGATGCAAAAATTACCGCATTTCCGTTAGCTTAATATACAAGTGTTTGGGTTTTTAAGTGAATCTTAAACCATTTTACTGTGGTTTTGATAAAAAGATGGAATGAAAATATTATTGTTGTCAGTTAGAATATTTATTGATTTTCCTGGTTCTTCTGAAATGTAATAGACTATACTATGTAGTAGAGCAAACAGACTATGTACGATACTTATTAACAGCTCCGTCCTTCCTATGCGACACTCAAAACACAACTGAGTTGCATGTTTCTCATGTCCATAATGAAATTATTGACAATCTGGTAAAACAATTGTCTGCCTGCTTTCCTACTTCCTAGAAATGAAGGAAGGAAGTCATAAGGCAGACATTAATATTGTATATACCATCTCGTGTGGGTGTTAATTTGAATGCACATGGACAAATTTATCAATACTACAGTTATACATACGTACACAAACTATGTACATGTACAATTGTGTCCATTAGCATAGAAAAAGGCTACAATTATTAGTACTTGCAGAATGCCCAATACAAACGACATTTTTTTGTATTCAAATATCCTGAAATATTGTTGTTTTTTATGACTAAACCAAATTGTTGGACCTAAAAACCAAAAATTTTTACAGTGGCGAATATAAATGACGCTAAAAGGGTAGAAGAAAGCTTGTCATTACCCATATATATTTTTGCGGCAGTCTTAAGAAATAATCGAGTAATCTTTGATTATTTTGTTGTATTTTCCTTGATTCCATTTTTGCCTTGATGTTTGTAACACAAAACCATGGGTCAGAGACCCATAAAGTACATATATATAGAAACGATCAGCGTGGCGAGTTGGAATATATTTAAGCCATGTTCTCAGTTTTGTAGTTATCGAGCACAAATTTGATGGAGACGCATTCTATCAGAAATCAGAGTTTCCTGAAAAATACTGCAAAAATAGTCTCCATACAAAAATTACTTCAAATTCATACTACTTTATATATAAATTTACATTTGAAATATCTAAGAAGAATTCGAATTACTAATATGTTTAAAATATATGTAATTTATCTTGGTTAAATGAAGTTAAATTCTTTGTCAAGTTTTTACCTCAAACGTTATTATACAATAGTAGTTCGACAAACCTAAAGAATAGAAGAAAGTATTTATAAACCTAGATTAATTACGCCTATGGTGATCATAAAATGCACGTATGTAATGATTTTGTTTCAAAAGGAATCTTCTATTTTTTTTTTTTTACTTTGCGTGATGTTGTTCTATTCCTTTTTGCCATCATAATAATTATGTACGATATTATGACAGACAGTATTAGCCAGTGGCCTGAAACTTTAGAACGTTAAGAATTCATAAGTTAGCGTGCGGTACGGAAGCTAATTTGTCAGTTTGTCGGGCGCGTGCCACATTTTCCGTCCGGTTTGATTACCACCTTCAAAGTCTCCACCTCCACCAATACGAATACTGCCAACGCTATTGGCGATAAACTTCGATGACGATGCGACACACATAGTGCTTTCCGCATTTTATTTAAATACAAAAAGAATTAGAGATTATTATTATGATTATGGCGTAGCTGTCAACGCTTTGAACACAAACCAAACAAAACAAAGAATCAAGACTCACTTAAGTCGTACTCGTACACATTCATAAACACGAACGTACGACTGTTAATGTTTGTATGATTTTAAGTATGCGCTCATGCTAATATAAAAACCGACGTTCAACGACTGGGTTAGAATACAAATGGGCAAACTCAAGAGTAATCCAATAAAGTACAATTGAAACGGAAATTATCATACTTCCACCTGTAAATAATAAGTGTAGACAAACCACACGCAACAGGTGAAAAATAAGTGGAACTTAGAGTTTAATTAAATTCGTTTTGAAATTACTTTTATCTTTTTTTTCTTATTCTTTTATTAAGTAAAAAAAATCAAGAAACGAATATGTTTTTGTCGTTGTTAATAACTTATAAATTTTGATAAGATTTAATTGTTTGTCTTTGTTTTAGGAACATTAATGACGTTCAACGAACTTGATACTTTGATATCATTCATTCATCAATTAGGCAGAAAAGTTCAGATATATTTTTAGCATAAATTTTATTTTATACTAATAGAGACAAAATAAAGTAAATTAAAATAAATAATAAAATAGTTAAAATATAAATAAAATTGTTGTACTTATAAATGACTAAGTGGGTGGTGCGGCATAATAACACACCGAAGAATATCAAAAATTAACGTAACAACAAAGAAGAGAGTATCAACCAACAACATAAAAATTCTCAATAATAAAATATCATCATATCATCATCATCTATAATGGAGACAATTTAAACATTTAACTTTCATTGAATTTTATGTTTTTTAATTTGAAACTTAAATAATAAATTGGACTGTGCTAATCAGTTTCTTGCTTTATAGTTGTTGCTATTGTTGATAATGATAATGTGTCTGTTGTCGGCATTTCTAAGGCTTCCTTAATTGTTGTTGTTGTTGTTGCTGCTGCTGTTGTAGTTGGTATTGAAGGTGGCTTTGCAACAGCTTTTGTAGTAGAAGAGGTAGTGCGAGGAGGTGGTGTTCCCACTTTTCCGCTTTTTATAAGATTTGCTGCCGTTAAAGACAATGGTATAGCGACATATTGATGGCCATCTGGGAAAAAGAAATACAAGTAAAGTAAAATAAAATATGAATACAATTGATAATAATAATTACAATCAATACTTACCCTCCTCTGTGTGCAATTGTAGATGACCCGATTGTATTAATTTTAAAAGCATATCCTGAGGTATGTTGGCAACATTGGCCGCCGGAGGATTATATATGTAATTGCTATCAATCATCGTAGAAGTGTTGCTTTGAGCACTGGACTTTGTTCCTGTAGCCGAAGCTGCAGCCGCCTTATCACAATCTCCTTGTAAATATCGGCTAATGGACGATCTGATTGCTCCCGATCCTGACTCAGACCCAGTAATAGATGTAGCCGATTCCTGTAAGCTGCTAACAGTAGTTGATGTCAGCATTCGTGATTCTTTTTTTGTGATCAATGGTAAAATACCAGATTTGGTTTCCAGCGTTTCATTACGACCGTTAAACGCAATAGGTCCTGATGATTCGACATCCGAAGAATCATCCGATTCATTGCCTGACGAGATCGGTGAACGTTCGTCCTTTAAAGAGAAGAGAAAAATACATGGCATATAGTAAAAAGTAAAAACAAAAAATAGTTGAGTCTTGCATTCTTAATTTTAACAAAGATGGTTCGTTCACTTCGATGCTTCTGCTGACTCACAGTACAGCGAAAGCGTAAGAATCTTTATGATCGCGATCGATTCTAATTGGATCTAAAATTGGAATTAAAAGACTATACAAACATGTTGTCCTTTCTATACACACAAGAGTTATACAGTATACAAACATACATATTCTTTGCACTCGCACTTGTTATACTTATTTGTAGTCAAACAACCAACCAACTAACCAAGTAACCAACCCACCAAACCAATCTTGTATGCGTCGTGCGCACAAATTTTGAGCGTGTATCATTAAATGACAATTAGAGTTGTCGCAGGTACGCAAGCGGGGGTATAGAAAAATACATTACGAGATTTTAGGAATGCATTGAATACAATTTAAGAACTATAGGCATGTTAAACATACGTATGATATACTTATATACATATAAAAATACACTACAGTTTAAAAATATGAGATCGATCACATATGTATGTATAAATACAAAATTTGGAAAACTTTGCTTATAACAGACTTATTAAGTTGCTAAGTGAAGTTATATTATAAATGTATATTATTACATATGAGTACGTATAATAAATTCAGTAGCCACTGATTCTTTCGATTCGAACGCTTTCATATTATTAAATATGGAACCTATAACTCTGAAGTCGAACACAAGTTATATCCCAAGTAATTCGTGAATTTTGAAAAATTTTCTCATAGTTTCGCACTTAGCATAATAAATCAAAAAAACTTTAACATTAGCATCAAATGATCTTCGGTACATATTATATAATAATATAAATACATATTTTAAAGAAATTATAAAATATATATTTGCCATGGAGTGAATAAATTCAGTCGAAGAGAAGTTACATACATCATATAAACAAAAATGTACACATTTCTCTCCGGTTTAAAATTTGTATTTCATTTGCTACCACGCCTAGTTAGTTTTTTTTTCCATTCATGCCAAAAACTCGCAGCAGACTAAAGTGCCGCGACATCAGTCATCCGAAACATTTGATTTAGGTTGTCTGCCTCCCAACACTTCCTCAATGATTCACATTATAAACATTATAGAATTTTTTAAAGGAAAACTTAGCCACAAGATGGACGAATTAGTTAAGAAAATACTTACAACTGAAAATAGGAGGCAAACTCTTATTGAATAGTTTAATAAAAACAATTTTAAATTTCATTAAACCTACGATGATTATATCCATACATACTTTATTTGGTATCCAACTCACTGTTTTATGCGTTACACACATCTTCCCCCTTTTTAACATACTTATAATAGCAACTCAAGTTAAAGTGATTTCATTTAGTGCAACTCAATATTAAACGCGATTTTGTCGAACTATCTTCATTATCAGGACGAAGTGCATAACAAACAGGAAATTAGGTAGCGGTAATGTTAATAACCAAGATGATATATATTACAAGTAACTTAATAAAATACTAAGACAAGTGTGAGTCGGACTCGCACACGGAGGGTTCCGTACCATCGTACAAGATTTTTTGCTTAAAATATTAAATTATGTGCATATTTAACAGTCTAAAAGTATACTACAATTACAACTTAAAAGTATACTAAAAAAAAAAAATTGTTAAACGAAAGGTTAAATTAAAGAACAATGCTTCTAAAAATGTGTATTTTTAGTATTTGTCGTTGTATACCGAAGTGAATTTCACACTCTGTGAAAATTTCAACTCTCTACCTATTACGGTTCATGAAATAGAGCAGGAGACGGATGGACGGACGGACATCGTAAGCTTAGTAATAGGGTCCCGTTAGCTCCCTATGGGTACGGTACCCTAAAAAAACATTGAAAGCTGTTTAATTCAATGGATTACTGCACATCTGACCAGTGGTGTGCTATGTTTTGTGGGGGCTCTGGATAAAACAGGATTTTAGAATTTTTAAAATCAATTGCATATTTGAGGTACGCGATCTCCTTATAAACTTATGAATCAGCATATCAGACTTTTTTTTAGGATTTCGTTATGTTCGGGATCCAAGCATTTTAACAAGTTGCCCTTATAAAAATGCGCCTATGCATCTGACAATTTGTTAATATACTTTTATGTATGTGCGTGTGTAGTTTTCAACTAAGTAAAAATATGTGATATGACATTCAAGTGCCAAAGAAACTACAACCAATACCGATCATCCAAAGTGGCATTTTGATCATAGTCAATTTGAAGCGACCTACAGCAGCAAACACTAGCCGTTACCATGATTGACAGATGGCACATTGGTCGATTGATTAGTTGCTTTTACCATAACGGTATTTATAGCGGCAGGCATGAACTCGCTTACTGAAAGGAAATATCGCTTCTTTAATGGAGTTTTGTTTCAGCAACATAGTCATCTTGAATGATTTTTAGTCTTCCCCAAACAACCCCAACTGTGTTAGCCACCAGAAACGCTATTGGCATCACCTGCGCACAACATAGGAACATAACAGAATAGAAATGAACAAAACAGAACTGAACTGAACAGAACAGAACACAGAAAAAACAAAGCTAAATGAAACAAAACAAACAGTCAACGGCTTCAAATGACAATGAACAGCAAAAAGAAACATTGGTTGGTGAAAAGCCGCGACAGTAATTGTCCCACGCCGCCCTAAACAAAGGATCATGAGAGATCAATAGCCGCCTTTGCACACGCTCGGGTTCGGCGCCCATATAATGCTATAACATTCGGCAATAAACATTTGCATTGTAAAAGCTACTGACTTGAGCGCATTGCACATTGACCAAACCGACGGGGTTAGAGTTTGTTCATTCATTTGGTCGTCGCCTCGGTTTTTTTTATGCACCACTTTGTAACAGCACTAGTATGTATAAATGTACCGAGTATTATCACTGTAGTTTAATATTTGCAACGGAAAAATCTCTGCATTAAGAGGACCCCACAAAAACATGATCAGCATTTTAAGGGGAATGGCGATGCCCGTCTATCATTTACTCAGTCCGTCTGTGACTACACTAAGCATATAGCCCTTTCCTATAATATTTGATATTGTGTAGATATAGATTTATGTAAATCTGGAAGATCGCTTATTATTAGATCACCAATCACCAATTATACACGTACATACACATACTCTTAGTTTATAACACTAGTATGAATATTGTTTTGATTTATTCGGGTGACTCTTATAAATAAATTCCTTTTTATGTGAAGTGTATGTTAAGTATGGTAAGACTAAAGCGAAATTTTTCTTTTTAATTTTAACCAGAACCACGCATAACATTGCCTCCTTCCACGATTAGAGTAGCTTACTATGCTATGAACTTGTGTTGTGTTAGCAGCGGCATTACAATAGCCTAAGCTGATGTGTTGTGTGGATCTACCGACACTGATATTGGCAACAAATAAACAAACAGCAAAAACCAAGAAGCGAAAAAGACTAAAAGAAAAACGACGATGGTGTTGTGATGACAACAGCACGCTAACGTAAAGGTTGCGTTTTAAGTCTTAGCCGACCCATAACAAATATCCAAACTA
The DNA here is from genome assembly GCA_035041805.1 of Amiota mariae. Taxonomy (NCBI): domain Eukaryota; kingdom Metazoa; phylum Arthropoda; class Insecta; order Diptera; family Drosophilidae; genus Amiota; species Amiota mariae. The sequence goes on from JAWNKV010000287.1 coordinate 2,494,711, forward strand.
CGAACGAGAAGAGTATGTAGTATGTGTATTCCATTCATTGATGATTGCGCTTTGAATGAAAACATAAAAATAAAAATTCAAATTAAACCACACGAAGCACTTAAATCTAACGCTCAATTGCACGATTTATATTTGTTGTGGTTGGGTTGAGGTTGAACAACAAATGTTCAGTTCTTTCTAAGCATAGGATAAGAGGATAAGGTCAAGTAAGCAAACAAGCATCAAAAAGGGAAACGGAGTTACGTATTTTTAAACAATTTATAACACATGAACATGATTGTTTTAATATTCAACTTGACAACATTTTATTATTGCACAATAAACAATATATTTATATATACAATAATATTACAAACAGTTTTCCTTTCTTTAATGAAGAGCCCAAAACATTTCTTATAATTCTTTATCTGACAATTTAAGGTGACAATTATTATGTCTGCTATAAATAGATAGGTATACTAGGAGTATACGATGTTCTTAAACATTGATAAAAAATACGAGCACACGTATCAATAATACAATTTGAACTTTGAACTAACTTTGTATCGATTATAGAGACATTTCTAAAGTAGAAGAAACGTGCATATTCCATATGCAACTGCACGATTATTATTGCTGCTGTTGCTGATTTCGATGGTGGTGGTAATAGTCATCTAGACATCCTTCATTAAGTTAATGTTCTGGTTTGCTTTGCTTTGCTTTGGTTTAGTCAGATCAGATGTGGTCTTACTACAAATGACATCAACCGGCAGGCAGACAACGTTAACAACAAAAAAAGGAAAATAAGATGAAAAAAAGGAGGGAAAACCGAAACAAACACAAAACCACACAAACAATAAACAAACAAGGACCACTGGTTGGTATTAGTGGTTATTGTTTCGTGAACGGCTGAGCTTTGGACACATAATGCCAACTGATTTCACAATCGTTCTATTCGTGTTTACTGCCACAAAGCAATTATTTGCCTAAATTGTATTCATATCGGTCTTTTAAAAGAAAGATGCGTCCACGCCGAACATTTCAAAGCAACAGTAACAGCAAAAGCAGCAGCATCTGTACCCAATTCTAAAGTACCTTAAAACGGAAGCAGCATGAATGTAAGTATATCTATCTATTGTACATACTTATAAATGTAGTGTACAAGAGTTTGTGGACGAGTGGAGTCTGATAATTTTCTTAGCATATAATGTTGTCGCTTCACAGATTAGAGATCTAAGCGTTATTGCTAAACTGGATGTAAATAAGGGACCTTGGTCTTGCATTGGCCAACCAGTATTACCTAACCTAATTTAATGTTGTCATACTTGTTGATGTCTTTGTAAAGGCAATCTTCTTTAAAATCTTCTCCTTATTTGTTGCAAATCTCTTACCAATAAAACAAGCACATCTGGAGAATCTGGCGGATGATAGACAAAATTCGTAACTCAATTATTGTATTTTGCCATATAAAATTACCGGTGCGTGAGCTAGTGGATTAGTTTGATGAAATTACATATTCTTGCATTGCAAATACAAATTTTGTTTTTTTGATTTCCTGTTTTGTTTATTCAATTATTCTAAATAATAAGCTCATGATAGTTTTTTCTTTCCCAATATAGGCGATTAGGATTATTTTTTGGCTAAAACTTTTCGGGCCATTGATAATAACTTTTTCATGCCAAGTATTTCGAGAGATGCGTGTGCCGCAGACTCGGATTAAATGTTCACCATTTTTACAATCTTATCCACTTTCACTGTACAATATGCATTCGTGAATTTTTTTTTTTTTTAATAATTTTTTCCTTGTGAGCGTTGCGGTTTTAAATTCGTTCCATTCATTTAAACACAAACAACAATGCGAAATAATGGTGTAGATGTGCCATGAACATCATCCAACTCACTCATAGAAAGTTAGTTGACCAATCCACAAGGTATTTATTTTATTAAACGACTATAACAAAGGAATAGTGGGTTAAGGATTGTAGTAATTGGTACTGACAAAGTTAAAGTACTAGTGGTGCTACCAAGTAGTCGGTTAAGAATGTTATCAGACCTGCCTCGTATGTATAAACCTTTTGTTTGCGTCACTGTTAAAAAGTCAGATCTAATTATGCGTGTATTCCTGCGACAGACAAACTGTTGATCTTAACGACAACACACACGAACTTCATGTGACCACCACTAACAACAATACAGCACAGCACAGGACGGCACAGGACAGGACAGGACAGGACAGAAAAGAATGGAAGATTAACTCAAATAAAAAAAAAAACAAAAACTAACTTTGGTTTCACTGAAGCTCCAATACACTTCATTCACCTAAGCTGGTTCAATGAACTGATAGTTTTACAACACATTTGTGGTGGCTGACTTCTAGTAATGTGATTAGTGTCGTTTAAGCACTTGATCACAGCTATATAATCCAGATGTTTATTGAATTACTAAACTAGTGGACAAATTTACATTTAAAGTTTTGCAATATAGATCAAATTAATATAAGTAGGTACTATACCACGCCACGCTTTCCACTATTGCGCTACAAACTGCAGACTAAAATACAAATACAATACGAGTACAGTAAAAAATATATAGTGTTAAATGTTAAATATCTACTAATGTTGTAGTAAATGCAAACTGGTGTGCTATAAAAACATTTCACATTTGAATAGAAATGAAATTTCAAATGATGTCATGCTTACAGAAAATCTAAGCCCACCCACACACTTCTGTTCTTGTACCTAAAAGTAATCTTTACTCACAAATTTTTGTTTAATAGATCTAACGAATAACCTAAATACAATCACAGTGCTTTTTTTTCAACATTGATCCATAATTTTATATAACGTACATACTACATTCATACATACATATATGGCAGACATTTCAATAATTTATTTATTTGAATTTATATATTGTATGTTTTATATATACAGCAGTTTTAGATGTTTAACTTTAAAACTGTAGAACATTAGAAGGAAATGTTAAGTACAAAAACATAGTTTAAACATCCTTGTTTTTGAATGGGGTCTATTAAAACGGATCAACTGTCTCTAGGCCCATTCAAGTGCCCGTACCCATACCCACCATATTCTAAATCTATTAATTTTGTATGAATTATGAATTATTTATGTTTCTACTTGTGTAAAAAAATCTCATATGTAACGTGATGTGATTTTTATTTTTGTTGGATTAAATATAATATAATTATGTAAATGGATTGTTATACATACTGTATTGTAAAATATTATTACTTCATGATACGAATGCAGTTTTATTTATATGCAAGTAAGTACATATTAGTATTTTGTAGAAAAAACTAATTATAATTGGGATTAAAAAATTGTTTTTAATTTGCACAATATTTTCTATTTTTTTGTTATTCTTTTTTTCTTAAGTCCAACCCAAAAAATAAAAAGAAAGCAAATCGGTATAAAACGTAAGTCCCGCCTACATCGGATTCATTTCAAATATCATCATATCATTAACAAAAGCACGTAATGAAGAGAAAGAGGTTGGCTAGCTAGACTAACAGCACTGACTGGCTGGCTAGGGATAGGCAAACTGACTCGACTGGCTCGTTGGCTGACTGGTTGTCTACCTGTCTGTCTGACTATCTTGTGTAGCTGGCTTACTTCAAGCTCATTTCATGCATTGCTTTAAGAGAACAAAAAGAGAACTTTTCAAGTCAAATACTCTCTTTGAAAACCCGTTTAAAGTTTAATTTCTTAACTCGAACTCAGTTTGCTGGATATTTTGGTTTAGTTTGAATGTATCTTCGCTTCGTTGCTGATCGTTGGCTGTCTGACGTTCGTGGTCAACGGTTTACTTACATATTATTTCTTGAATATGAAAAACTTAAAAAATAAAAATCACTATTAAAAACAAAAACAAAATGCAACAACAAATACTTTAAATTATTTATATTTATGCTAACTAAAAGTGTTGTTTAAAAAAAAAATATTCTACTATCAGTGGCTGTTGTGTTTATAATGATTTTTCTTAAATCTTTTCGAAATGATCTACTAAATAGGTAAGTAAACATATAGATCTCTTTTATACATACAAATATAATAAATCAATGGTACTTAAGCCCCGGGGACTACGTTGCAACTGTGGGAGTCTGCGAAACATTTTTACTATCAACTTAACATCCTAAAACTTCGATATTTTTAGGGTTCCGTACCCATAGGGAGCTAACGGGACCCTATTACTAAGCTTACGCCGTCCGTCCGTCCGTCTCCTGCTATATCTCTTGAACCGTAATAGGTAGAGAGTTGAAATTTTCAGAGAGTCTGTAATTCACTTCTGTGTAGAACGACAAATACACATTTATAGAAGCATTATTCTTTAATTTAATCTTTTGTTTAACAATTTTTTTTTTGTAGTATACTTTTAAGCTGTTAATTGCAATATACTTTTAGGCTGTTAAATATGCACATAATTTAATATGTTAAGCAAAAAATCTTGTACGATGGTCCGTGTGCGAGTCCGACTCACACTTGGCTGATTCTTATTTTTACTTTAATTTACTTTATTTTCATTATTTCATAATTTTCTCCATAAAATATATAGTGTGAATTAAATTTAAAAAACAAACCAACAACTTTTTGGGTTTTGAAAATGGGTCTATGTACTACATAAGTTTACGAACAACTGCTATAAATTAAAAAATAAACACTCCCCGACAAGAAGGCTACCGCCATATAAACAGTAGAGTAATATTAATACATATTGTAAATCGCATCTAACAAAGTTGTCGCTTTCGATGGAAGAAATATTTACATTATCTCCACTTATTTAGAGTCAGAAAAGCAAGTTTGAAATTCGCCAAAAAATATATATATATATTACAAATTACATCAATAGAAACACACATATAATAAATTAATAATTGAATGATCTGTTCTGCATACATATTGTACATATGTAGGTACGGTTGTATATAAGTATTATGAATGATTTCACGACACTAAAAGGAAAATGTAAGAAGAGTTGCATAGAATTCAGGAAAAACCATTGTTAGGAATAGTGTTGGGAACCTACTCCGGTCGGTCAAACAAACAGACTAGCAACAAATGGTGTGTGTTTCTTTTGTGTGTAGGTTAAAAGTCAAGCACATTATTTTTGCAAGCTTAATCAATAAATAATATGGTCGGTCATCTTGATAGATTTCCAATGCCAAGATGGCAATAAACAACTTCATTTAATGTAAACGAAAGCTTATAAAGATAAACATTCTACTTATGTATAATAAGTATGTATGTACATGTAAACGTGCGAATGTAAAGAAAAGGGGTTAGGTCAGTCTCCCTGGTATCGAACAGAAAAACGCAAAACCTTCTGCTGAACGCAAAGTATTTCCACGAAAGTTAACAGTAAGCGATAGTTTTCTTCAGATAAGGATACTATATAACGAATATTGTGATGCATATCATGAAGAAAGCTTTAAGAAATTGTTTCTATTATACAAATATGCAATGAACATCAAACAATTGCTCGCTTTAAACTGTCACCCATTTCTAGATTAAAGTATATTTTAAAGGGCATTGAAAAAGATTTTGTGGAAAATCAAACTGCCCATAACTAAGAATTTCACAGTAAAAATATCTACATCGTATATGTGAGAAGAACTTTTTAATTTAAATGATCGATTAAAAGCTTTTATTTAACTTGCTTTGTATGTTAATTTGTTTGTTAGTTGAATGGTTTTATTTAAGTCAGGATGTTCTGACGACGGTTAAATCTTGCAAGCTGAATAAGGACCACTTCTTGACATTCGATTGAGCTGAAATTTTGCATACACCCTTAGTTATGATGACAATACAATGTGAAATAATTTTTTTTTACCGGAAAAGTCGGAATCCGTGTGTCAAATTTTGTATATTTAAAATCAATCTAGTCGTCTTTTTAAAAGCTTTTTTATCATATACAATTCTATAATTTATATGAAAACTTATTTATAATATTGAAGTCTTTTAGCGATTGGTTTGATTGTTGATGCTTAAAACTTTAATTTGAAGTTTTCATTCATTCTGGTTTTGATCTTAGATCTTTATTTCGAAACCTGAGGAACTACAACAATTTGGATTCGACGGAAAGGAAGGAAAAAATTGAATGGCAACAATGTCGATTTTGAGCTGAATTCTGCATGAGGATCAGATCTTTCAGTGATCGAAGAACCTGGTTTGATGTACTCATGTAACTGTGTATGAGTTTGTATCAAATTTAAGCTCCGTAGCTGATGTTTAAAACAAAAAAAATATATATATTTGAAGTAATTAGAAGGTTCTCTGAAATCAGTACAGATCACGGCAAACACAGGAACAATGATTGACATGCCTTATATAAATGTAATGTTACATGTAGTACATAGTATGTATGTATGCACGAGTATATGTTGACAGAAAACTAAAGTCCATTGCCCATAAGGTGCTTGGATTCAAAAGCTTAGTATAGGTGCATTGTCGATGCTGTCAAACTCCTTGAGTTGCAGCAGTATCCCGCCGAGTATTTTCTTCGATCGGCATTATTTGCCACAAAGTATTGTACATACTTCAATGTTCGAACGAATCAATATGCGATAATGCAATGCAACAAAAACTTGACTCCAGACTTGTTTGTTACTGTCCGAATGTCTGTTCTTAGCTCTTATGTTAACAACAACGATGTAGCTACTGTTTCTCTTGCTTTTGTTCCATTATATATACTAAGAAGATGATCATGATGATGATGATGATAACAATAAGGATGATAAAACGTCATGATAGAATGTATAAAAACAAGAAATCATACTACTTTTTTCAACAATCAGTTTAAGATTCTTCAAAGCGATTTTAATGAGGCGTGGGAAAATACTTCTTTTTGAATTGTGATTTTGTAACAAACCAAACCATTGAGTTTTGCTTTGTTTTCTAAATGTTTTGTATTTTCATGCAGACGACATAGCACTACCCATCTAGACACATCCCACATATGTAAGTATGTACATATTTCATACGTTCACATAAGTATATACCTCACTCGTAAGGGTATCAATATTAATGCTATCAGTTGATTGTCTTTCTTATACATTAATAAAAAATTAATTTATCAATCTTGATTGTTCCTTTTTCAAGTTATTATAAAATAACAGATGTAGTTTAATTGAAAATCTTCATAATCGTAGATACACATAAAACACATGGGTATTGTCAATTTATAGGTACAAAAAGTAAACAAAAAATTATAGTAATAATAATAATAATATGGACCACCAAGAAGCAAAAGTCTAATTATGTTGCTATTCTTAAATTATCATTACTACACATATGCCATGTATTATAATATGAAACAAATATTAATATAATATGAAACTTCAATTGCAATCTTATCGACAAAACAGGAACATTATCATGTTTATGTACAGAGAAACACCAAAGTTCCGTGTGTGAAAGATACATACTATTCTAATGATTGTAAGCCGAATAAAATTTGTTCTCAATGATGACGTGATCCCGCCTTCACCACTTTAGATTCACCAATATCTATTTGTATTATACTGTATGCGCCATGTGTCAGTAAGTCAGTGAAAACTGGCGTCGCCCTCAAAATCTTCTTACTTGTCTTAACTGCGATTGTCTTTATGGCAAATATTGAATGCATTCTGCATAACCACGATTAGCCCCGAAACAAACCACTCATCATCATCATCGTCATCATCAAACCGATATATATTCAATCCGCTCCGATACGATTCAATCCAAACGACTCTTTCAAACAACAACACGTGAAAATGAATGTACATGTATGGTCGATCGTCTGCTTGTTACTTTTGTTACTATTGTTACTGCTGTACATATTTGCTGCTCAATTGGTCTTATTCAACGTTTCTATCTAAGTGTATATGCAATGTATGTATATGTGCATGTGTATGTATTTGAGTATGATGACTGACTTACTAAAGAGTCAGAAGAGTAAACTGACTGCACTCAAAATGTGTGTCGCGTTCAACAGTGCAAATATCCAAATAAGGGCGGCACATGTGAAGTGAGGAAGCTATAACTATCGCTGGAAGCAACATAAACGAATGGCGTTTCCACTTTTCTCCTAATTTTAAAGGAAATAATTATATTTTGACAACGAAAAAAACACAAAAGCTGGAAAATGTGTCTTAAATGAAAATAACCAAACCATGTGTTCATTACAAACGCAACCGCAAACATACATACATATATGTATATAGAACAATCAGCCGACTGCGCTCGGCTCGGCTCAAATCAATCCGTCGAAATAAGTTACAAACTTGCAAAAATAAAAAAAATTGAAATTAAAAAAAAAAAAAAAAAAACCATAAAGCAATCTGAGATTGCGACACTACCATCGATGCATTTATCATACAATATTTGCATAGTTTTAGGACAGAGGACTTCTCTTTGTTTAGTCTGGTATAGAAACCATAACAAATTATTAGAGACTTATATAGGATGAACTCTTTTAAACCTGTGATGTTTAACATCCTCTGAAGATTGTGTGCCATCCGATTTTGATGTATATATATACATATAATTTTTTTTATTATCCTTAGTTCAAACTGCAAATATTTGTACCAATACATATGTACATATATTCGAATAATCAAACCAGATCATTTGATTAACTTTTTTCACATATGTTTTATATCAAATATGTAATATCAACTCGATAGATCAATTAATGGACTAATATACAAGACAGCATTTTTTACTATCAAAATGAAATTTGGACACTATAAGTGTTTGACCAATGTCCACCAAGAAAGACAGGACCACTCAGACCACTATGTAGGATTAGGCCAATTGGGGATACCACATTAAAAAAATCAGCCAAGTGTGAGTCGGACTCGCACACGGAGGGTTCCGTACCATCGTACAAGATTTTTTTTTTTTAAATATAAAATTGTTTATATTTAATAGCCTAAAAGTATACTACAATTAACAGCTCAAAGTATACTACAAAAAAATGTTAAGCAAAAGGTTAAATTAAAGAAAAATGCTTTTTAGTATTTGTCGTTCTGCACACAAGTGAATTACACACTTTGTGAAAATTTCAACTCTCTACCTATTACGGTTCATGAGATAGAGCAGGAGACGGACGGACGGACATTGTAAGCTTAGTAATAGGGTCCCGTTAGTTCCCTATGGGTACGGAACCCTAAAAAGAAGGAAGCTCTACCTCATGGGTGGTGAGCAAATGAGTTTAATGTTAAGTACATAGTTGCAGGTAAGGTCATTTAGATATAGGAACTTAGAACAAAAATCAGAAGATATAATAAATGCGTGAAGAGTATTACAACTTCGGTACAGTCAAAGTTTATACGATGCTAAACATGAATGTTTAAACACTGAAGTTATTATCCCTTATCTCTTAAATCTAATCTTTGAATTTCAGCACTCTAAATCAAAAACTAAGGCATACAACTCGCCTTGTCGCGCCGATCAAGAATATATATACTTTATGGGGTCTCCGATTACTCCTTCTGGGTGTTACAAACTTCATGACAATCTTATAATATCATACTATTCACTGAGTGAAGAATATAAATAGTTCTTACTGACGTTTGAAAAGCTATATGCTTTCAGTTCTATCACGATTACACAAACGGAGCACGTGATTGGCACACCCTTGAATTCCCAGTTAAAAAAAGTTCAACCTTGATGGGCTCCATAATGGCTTTAACTTCTATATTCATGATTTGCAAAAAAAGAAACAATATTACATCATACCATGGCGATTGCAAGTTACACTTTGTTTTGTTCTGGGTGATTGATGATCTGAAGAAATCATTTCTACAATTTTCAAACGTATTTGGTCCCATAGACGAACTATTCACCCATTCACACATCTACGGTAGTAACAAAAAAGAGTAGATAATAAATCAGTAGTATGTAAATGGCCATCTTATGTATGGAGTTTGTTCTTTCGATATATGTTCGAAGGGGCTCTTCATTTAATGACAACTCATAGTTGATTGTTGCGTTTAATTTAAAATTTTTACTATAGCTTTTGAGTCAATTCTTTTCACGTAGAAAAAAACATTTTAAAAATATAAAAAAAGAGTAACTTTGGCTATGCCGAAGTTGGTATACTCTTCAAGGCCCTGTTAGTGTCCAAATTTTAAGTCGATAATACAAAAAACAAGAGTTTGTCTAATAAGAGCACGAAATTGGATCCACTGCGTGAAGAGTATAAATATGTCTAACTATAAGTCAGAGGTCTCTGAAGCATGGTTCTCTGCGTTACAAATATGAGCCTTAAGTAACAATTCGTACGGCATTTCACACCAACTAATGTTTTGATTGTACAACAACATTGTAGTAGATTTCAAAAACTGTTTGTGATTATTCAACAAATCTCCGGTAAATTCAGCCCAAAACTCTTTTCAATATAATTTCAACCAAGAATATTACGTTTTCATTGTATATCAACATAGTGAAATGAAATTGATACCAAAAGTTTAGAAGTGAACATTGCGCTTGAGTACTTTTAAATAAAGGACACATCACAGACTGATGGAGCAATGAGTAGAACGGAAAAATGTGTGCCTGAAAACAACTGACCAGCTGCAGAAAAGGAAACACATAACACTGATCGCAAACCTTTAAAGCAGACTACCTTAGACGGTATGGTTGGTTTTAGTCGTCTGCTTTCTGCGGATGGAGAGTGCATACTTAGACTGGTTTGTTGAATGAGAAATGAAAAAAGAATGGTTGGTATGAGACCGTTTTGCGTGCCAATGAATTAAGGTATTGATTTAGCAGCTTAAGTGGTTTATAACAAACCGTGTCTGACTGCCTGCCGGTCGGATAGGCAGCCAGTCATTGAATCAAGAGATTCAGCGCGCGCTTATTGTTGGTGTGAAATTTAGCACAAGCCAGAGGCAATTGAGTAAAAGTGAAGCGACAAAAACCACAAAAACTGAAACAAGTGGCTCTCGGCTTTTGTCTGCAATTCATCTTACACACTTTACAAGGTGATGTGGTTTATATTTGATGGAGTTGTGAAGAATTGTATATAAGTATATTTAACTTGCGGAATCCGCATTTCTGGCATTCAGCGCAACGCCAATGAAGATATGTGTGTTGTGACCAACACGAATCGACGGTACTCGATGTTAGCCAGGGCATTGAAGGTATCACATGAGTATAGTTCTTGTATAAATGACTCAAACAAAAAAAATAGTTTCTACACAAAATGTTGGGTTAAATGCATTTTTAATGCAATCATGAAATCTTCTAGAAAAAATCGCACACCTCTGTGGATCAAGCGTCGTTATAAATGTTAATTTCAAAATAATTGCACTAACCGTCAGAATACCTTAAATAAAACCAATTGCTCAAATGGCGCTATTAAAAAGTACCTACATAAAGGTGCTCGTAGACGGCCAACATGCATGATCGATTTGCTGGATTTAAAAAGCAATTTGAAGTCTGTGCATTGTTGTCGAACATGATGACCATCCAATGATTTGGTCAGCTTGTGATCGTCTATGACGTTGTTGTGAAACATTTTGTTCATTTAGTTTTGAGTACTGGACTTTAGGTACCATTAGCTGACAAGGCTAAGTTTTTTCGCTATATGGCGTCAACCTTTAGTGGTGCATTTAAATTTTCTTTTTCACAACTAAAAGCAGCCAAGCAAATTGATCATGCATATTCGGTGTCTATGCTTTAACGAAAAATTAGATTTGAGCAACGTCGAATTTTTTAATTAAAGAAATTTATTATGAATGAGCAATATTTCCCAGAACATTGAAATATTTACAATATACTTTTTATTTTTAGAATTTTTGTTCTTCGTGTTTGACCTGAAGAGCCAATTGATTCTTCAAAGTTTCAGGTCCAACTGCTTTATTTTGGTCATAATGTGTCCAGTGTCAATTACAGGTACTTTACAGTGGCGCTTCTTGGAATGGCGTAATCGTTGATGGAAACGGTAGGGCATGTAAAGTTATTCATGGTAAAAGTAACGTGTATTGAAGCAGATGTTCCACCTCTTCAGTCAAGGTTCCATGAGGTCTTGCAGGAGAGCTGAGTCTACAGCCGGATCGCTGTCGCTCACCAACAGGGCAGTGTCATCCGCATGTGTCGCTATTGAGAGTTTCTCTTCTCGTATTATGAAATAATTGTTGTTTAAAAACCCAAAAATGTGAACATTTATATAATATAGTTTTGTTTAGTAGATGTTGGTATTGGCAGTTAAGAAAAAAAGCTACTAAAGCCGAATTTCAATAAGAAGCTTCAAGTCAGAGATATAAGTTAAGTAGAAGAAACTCACTAAACATGTTCGCCGGGGATTAATGCTAATTACAATGCCCTATAAATTTACACTTTTTTCCCCTTCATGTATATTTCACAAAAGATTTGCATTTCAAATAATTATGGTTAAAGAAAACTAAAATTAAACAATTGGGAAGTATGCGTAAAAGGAATAAAGGAAAATTGCCACTTTTAATTTTTGGTACCACTTTGAAAAATCCGAGGCTAACGTTAGTTGTTATACTCTTCACGGAGTGAATAGTAAGTATAATAATCGTGTCGTAAAGTTTGTAACACAGAAGGAGACATCGGAGACCCCAAAAAGTATATAGTATATTCTTCATCAGCCATGTCCATCTGTCTGTATGTATGCAAACTAGTCCCACAATTTTTGAGCTAGAAACTTCAAAAACATACGAACCAGGCTCCAAACTAAAGTTCGTATTTGAAAAACTTTTTTGTTTTTTATATTATCGACTTGGTATTTGGACACTATAAGTGTCTGAACAATATCCACCAACCATTTAAATTTCAAGACCTCGGACCACTAGGAGGGGCGTGAAGAGTATTACAACTTTGCCATAGCCAAAGTTAGTCTTCCCTTTCTCTCTAGTGGCCCGATTCGGCTGATTCCGACAAATGAACTGCGTATGGTGAAGAGAAATCTCGACCCTCCAGCTCAAAAACTGAGGACTAGTTTGCATACATACAGACGGACATGACTCGATTTACTCATCTCGTCGTGCTTATCAAGACTATGGGGTCCCCGATGTCTCCTTCTGTGTGTTACAAACTTCATGGCAAACTTATATACTATTCACTGCGTGAAAAGTAAAAAAAAGTGAGTTTTGATGAAAAATTAATTTTAATCGTTTTTATTATTGAAGAAATGTCGAAATTTATCCATTTAAGTGATGAAGAGCGTGGAAAAATGACGGTAATCCGTGAAATAGGTATGTCTATATGCAAGAGTGCAGAGAATTTTGCCAGAAACAAATGCACTGTTAAAAAATTTCATAAATACCCAGAAAAACATGAAAAAAGCCCCGTTCTGGTCGGCCACCATTAATGGACTTGAGAGACATCAGAAGAAGTAAATTTCAGTGGACAAAAACACTAGCGCTTCGTAAATTCGGTGAAATTTGAATCCCCAATATCCAACCGACCAATACAACACAACGACTTATCCAAAGCTCGGAAAACATTTCATATGAAAAAAAAAACTTCTTATGCCAGAGCTACTCCCTAGACATAGAGTTCAGTTTGCCGAAAGTCACAAATTATGGGACATAGATTGGACTAATATTTGACATGGCTACCATTACATAAGACTTTGACTCTTTTAAGATGTTTAAACAAAAAAATCGATTTGAAATGACACAATATATATATGTTTAAGTAGTATGGAGGAGGGAGTTTCAGAAGCACGCTTCTATGCGTTTCAAATATCAAAGAAAAGTTATAATACATTTTACGCCAGTTGAAGTGTATAAAAATAACAATAAACGTAGGTAGGTAATTTGGATCGAACATTCTATAATCACAAAATATTAGTTTTTTGTTAATGAGGATCCACAACTAAAACACTAGAAAGGCCACCCCATTATTATTATGATTGTCAACGAAGCAGAAACATTTATATTTTTTTTTTTAACGTCTTCATAAAAATATTGGGCACGCATCAGTGAAGTCAAGGAGCGTCGATGGTTTAAAGTACATATTTCAATATTAGGAGAAACATACATTTTTATTTGTTTTTGGATAGTGATATTTTAGTTATTGTAGCTTAGATTTTTTTCTAAGAGACATAAAGAATTTTGATTAACATACTCAAATAATTATATTGTAGTACATTTGGCTAAGATCGATGCACGACAAACAGACAAAATGACTTTGGCACAAATGTTAGAATACAACCAAACAAAAATAAATAAAATTCAATTGAAGTCAATGTACCAAAAGGAAAACAATAACCAAAAATAAGACAAAAAAAAAAAATTGTATTACACAATACATAATTGCATAGCTCAGACTCAGACTGCAACAACTAAATGTTGAAAAGCTCGTTAGTTTGTGAACCATCGAAGATTCAACTGAAGTCGAAGTCCTTTTACTAAATAATCACAATGAAAGCAACGACAAAACTAATACATACATTCAATTGCTAAAAAAAGCAATAAAAAAATGAACACCAAAAAGAACAAAAAAGCTCACAAATTGTCATTTCTTAACTTTTACAGATTGTGAAGGCGGCAGCGGCGTCATCATCATCATCATGACGACAATGTCTAAAGGCAGAAAGAACCGCCAGCACCGTTGGCACAAGAAATGAGGTTGGTTTGATGGGGTACGCAACGCAACTTAACGCAATACGACCACAATATAACAACGACGACAATGAGCCAAGTACAAAAACAAATAAAGCAAAGATTGAAAAAACAAAGCAACAAAGAAGAGAAGAGCTCTTCGCAACTTTAAACAGAATGCCGAATTCCAGAAGCTACTGTACAATCGATTGAATTAAAATAACCGAAACGCAGCTTTGCGGGCGAAAGGACGATATTATTGTTGCAACATGCAACCGGTATAAGATCAGGCGCACGCGCTCGCGTACCATTAAAGTGTGGCCAAGCCAACCGACGTGCTATGCTCAGTTTAGCTCGGATCAACTCAGAAACAAAAAGAAGTATGCGGCGGTGTTCACAACAACATTGGTTCAATAGGAAGATCTAAAGGAACGTACTATACTACAAGAAGAAAATAAGGGACATTCTTGGGCGGTCGGGTTCCTTGATAGTAGATGCTAACCAACCGATGGATTAAAGGCAGAGTGCAATTTCAA
The DNA here is from genome assembly GCA_035041805.1 of Amiota mariae. NCBI lineage: Eukaryota > Metazoa > Arthropoda > Insecta > Diptera > Drosophilidae > Amiota > Amiota mariae. The sequence continues at coordinate 2,509,804 of JAWNKV010000287.1, forward strand.
TAAGCATAGCGGCGTTGCCAATAGACGACATACGCAGGAAAAATATATATTATATGCATCTACAAGTTCAGTCTCTTTAACGGTATGCAAAGGCAAGATTCTTTTCGTGCTTCTTCGCATACATTGAGTATTTACGTTCTTGGTGGCTTTTGCTGACTTTGGATGGCAGAGGTCGTGGTGCTCCCCAGTCCACAGCCGCCAACACAACACAACGCAACATGCCACATAATATAGCAATGGTTGCATCAATAACCAAAAACTTTGGTGTGTGCCCGACACTCGCAGTTTTCGAGTTTGAGCGAGCTCTTATGTGCTGCCAAACGTATCTACACATGGAAACGACAACGCACGTGGCGCATACCATTACCACTATTGGAAAATTAGCAAATGAAACAAGAAATCGATGATTTCGAATTTTAATTTAACGCAAGCAGTAGTAATTCAAGCCAAGCCAAGCCAAGCCAAGGCAAGCCAACCCAAGCTAATCCAAGTCATAACAACCCAACGCAGAAACACAGTGAACATACATTTCGACTATCCTTGCTCTTCTTTGCTAGATATAATGTCTTGTAAGAAGGCAAAAGAACCTACCGCTGCCTAGCTAGACGATCGTCGAAATATTTTACAAAGAATTGTGTGTCTTAAGTAAAATCACGTAAGATTTAAGATTTCAAGGAGAAGAAAGACAAGACATACGGTTAGGTTAGGTTCGGTTCGGTTCGTCCGATAAGTCAGAACATTATCAAATTTTAAAATGCCTTTAAATTCTCAAGCCACACGAACGCAAATTTCAATAACATTCATTTCTTCCTATACAATAAACAAATTAATAAAAATGTACTATAATATTTTATGTATTATTGATTAAAATTGTTTATATTTAGAGACTTGGTTGTTATATTCATACTTTAAAAAAAAAATAAATTTTTATAAAATACAAAAAAACAAAAATTTTTTTTTAGTTTACTATATTTCAGTTCAGGTGATTTCTAGGTTTCCATATGTGGGGTTCATCGCTACAGGTAGAACCGAACAGAACAATATCAGCTAAATTTCACCGAAAGAATCATGCCAAATTTGGTAAAATATTTTGAAAGCAACAAATTAAAGACACCCGCACACAAACTGATAAAAAAGTACGCCTATACACAACATTCGTAATGTTGATATTTACTATATTACATACATATTGTATTTATATACATACGTATGTATATGGTTCAATGCATTGGTAGTAGTATCTGGTTGATACAGCCTACAGTTGAAAGTGGCGCACGCCAGCTAGCATCATGCTTAACTTTGATGGTTGCAGCAATTAACCTTGACAGTAGACCGACCGACCGACTGACGGAGTGTTGGCGTCTTATGTCTTTGGTCGTTGATATTACACTGTGTTTTGAGGAAGATGAGGTAGTAGTAGTGAAGTACAACAACAGCAGCACCAGCAGCAATAATAACTAAAAGTTTGCCATCTTCGTCACCTTCCTTGAGTCGGAGATGAATGAATATTATTTTGTATATTTCAATCGCAAACAAGAGCCACTTGGTATGGTGATGGTGGACAAACAACTTTAACAAAAACAACAACTACAACTACTCCCACGTCAATTTCAATGTTTCATTCATAATTCGATTTTACATTTATTTGCCCGACACTGTCAGTAAGTTAGTCAGTAACTTAGTTGGTGAGTCAACTCTCTCTCTCTCTGTCTCTCTCTCTCTCTGTCATTAGGTACAAACTACAATCTAAATCTATGCGCAAACCATCATTGTGGTGGCCTACGCAGTCAACGCAGCAATGCTTCAAGAGAATCGAATACACAACATACTAGTAGTATACATGAAGGAAGTTAACTTTGTCAGCTAATAGTGATGACATTGAGATTTTTTTGATGAGGACAAAAAGGAGTTGAAGTTTAAAAACAATAAACTCTATCAATTCTTAATGTTATATTGTCATATACTACATACGTATGTACATATGTCTGTAGAAACATATGTATGATAATGTTGTCATTGATGATGATTATGACAATTCAACAGCTGTTTAATTTTGGTTTTTTTTTTATCTTCTTTGTAAGTTGATCTCGATAGATCAATATTATCGTGACGTCACTATTACGTATGTTTGCATATGTATGTATGTACGAAGATTGTTTATTTTGTATATAGAATAGTGGGAAGTGTTGTGTTTTTTAAGTCGATGATGGTTGCCCACGATTGATTTTGAAATGAAAGAAGCGGAAGCTTTGAAACACGCTCTTTGAATGTGAATGAATTGTGTATCAATGAGATATGAAACAATAATGATGAAACTATTGCAAAGTATTATAAATTTTTATTTTGTTTTGGTACTTCTTCGACCCACTCGCCTTATGCATCATATTACGTGTTGTTACGTTTGTGTAGGAAATCAAGAATTGAGAGGAAGGAATGAGCATACGTTACATACGTACATAGTAAATTTAATGAAACGAGAGGTAGGTAGGTAACCTTGCTCTTCAAAGTTCACAGTTGCTCAACAGTTAATGGTTAATGTTGTTGGCCGACAATTACAATATTATCATAGTCGTAATACATATTTGTTTTTTTTTTTATTTAAATTTTACGTTGATTGATTTTTGCATTTTCACTCCTCTTGAAATTTAATTCTTTAAATGCACTAGCCAATAAATTTCCAGGATTGATTTAAGATGCTACGACTGGGATTTAATGTAATAATGATTTGATGGGTCTCTCCTGTTCTGTTATTAACACAATTGGTTGGTGTTTTGTTTATTCTTTTAACAATAGTTACAAACTATATAATTTTATAATTAGAAATTATGCTAGATTTTGATTTTGTTATTTTTCGTTCATTAAATTGCACTTTTCTTTCATAATTTACATAACCATATCGCAGCATAAGATATAAAAGTATCCATGCACGCAGTTCAAAATGCATGCATATCGTACATAAATAAGTACAGCCTGAAACTTAAATCTATCATATTCGATTGATTATTTGTTGTCTTTTTCTGTTTAACAGAAATTTTTAACCTTTTTCATAGTTATGTTTAATATCTTAACATCTTCTTAAAACTTATTTTTATTAAAGTGATTTCATTTAAATTATTTATTTGATTTTTGTATTAAAATGAGAACTTTTCTAACTACTCTCTATAAAATAGAAAGACAGATAGATAAATAGACTACATCATATGATGTCCATTTTATCTAAATTCAGCAATAATGAAAAAACACATTAAGCAAATAAAATAAAAATATAATATTACAAACAAATAAAGAATAAAGCAATGTAACCGTAACATAATGAATTAAAAACAAAAACCTCAGAATTTTATCTCCTACACCCTCCATTATCAGGGATGTCACATATTCTTCGAATTTCCAGAAAGTCAATAGAAATAAACAAAAATTTGTTCAATTTTAAATACGTATTATATATTTTTCTTTTTGTCGTGTTATTAAAAACCGTTATCTTTAACTCTATGGAAATTTCAATTTTAATTTTTTATGATGGCGCAGTATGGGGATGGGTGAAATCTTGCACATATTACCAATTTGCCTTGTTTACTACTCATTTCTATAATCGAATCTTTATTTATGTAAGTAAATTTTTCCTTTTTTCATTCTTTCTTTTAATCTTACAACTTCGTATTATTCGATCGTAAATAGAATATTTATATGTATACATATATCAGAGTAACAAAATTTCTATACCTTCTATATAAACAATAGAATTGCCGAGTGTTTTGTGTGAAAAATTCTTTCTGAATATATAATTGAACTAAAATTCTCGACACTATTTGCAAATAACTTATTCAGTCCAATTGTCTTACAACAATTTTGAGATAACATTTTTCTTATGTTCTTCTTTTATATCTCTTTATAAAGACAGATATATCAGTTGACGCAAACTTCTTGATCGAAGCACTAAAAGACAGCCATATATAGTTCAAACAAAACCATTATATTTGAACTAGTTCCAAAGCTTTGCAAATATTGAGAGAGCTATATAAATTTTATGTTTTAGTCGCGTAAAATCCGGCCGACCATTGGAAGCCATAGTCATCAAATCTTTTTGAAAACAATTACCACCTTAAGTCTATTCTAATGAAAATAAATCTGAATATTGGACCGATCGGTGAGGTTATAATAATTTGTACTTTGTTGTTTATGAATAAAAACATTCGAATTTAACTCAATCCCAATCGGAAATATTTGAGCCATTTTGATCAGACCACCAAAGGACATAGCTGGATATAATTGGATGCATTGGACATAGCATTTTTAGAAATTTATCTTGAATGGTAGATATTTTAAAGGCTTGACCAAATTTCTGTAAAAGGAATATCTAATTTTTAAAGTTGTTTGCCAATAGAAAAATTCTGAGGTTGTTTTAATATCAAAATAATGCTACTACGGTTAAAAAATAAAATTATAAATATGTAGGCATATATGTAAATAAATATAAATGAAAACAAAAATCTAAATGCACTTTGTTGTTGCTTGATAACATAAGCACTTATTAATTATTGTAATTGTGCATAAAAATATACATACATACATACATATTACTTTAAAATATTATTATATAATATATTGATCATGCTCATCATCGATCTCCGCAGGCACTTTTTTGTATCTCATTTCCTAGACTCTTATAGCAATTAAAATTGAACCTATACTATGTATGTATTAAGTATGTACTGTATTAATGGACGACGATTTTATTTATTGTCGTAGAATAAAACCGTTCGATATTTATGATATATAACAAAATATTGGGTGATCGTTGCTTGGTTGGTTAGTTGATTGAGTGATTCGTTGGTTGGTTTCTCTTTTGTTATTATTGTTGGATTGTTTGCAATAATGGCACATGAAATTATACATAACTTTTTCGTTGAAATGTTTAATTGTAGCAACGGGCTTCACAGTATAAGAAAAAGTAAAGTAAATCGAATCTATTGATTGGTATATACGTATTTCTGCCTGAATTCGACTTGTTCTTTTGTTTCTTTTTTTATGGCACAGTTCATTACTCTAAACAGATTTTAACATTTGTTGTATGTAAATGTTTCAGTGACTAGTACAGAAATATTTTCATATAAATAGTATTTGTCATTATGTAGTATTTATATGAATTATTATATACCTACGCGTACATACATGATGTAACTATGCATTAACAATGTTTTTTTTTTTTAAATCAAATTTTTTCTAAAGTATTCCGGGATAAAAAAATTTAAAAAAAAGACAAATATTAAATTTATATATTTTTTAAAATTCAAAAAGAAGCGAGATCATAGTGCGATTGGTATCAAAGAGCAATATAGAAATGTTCTACACATTCAAACAATTGCCTGAAAGCAGTTACGTCACTTACTTTTTAGACTTTGGGTGACTTAATGGAATGTTTATTATCCTTAGATTGTCTTTCCCTTTCGCTGGTAGTAAGCTACTTTGAACTACCTTAACTACTTTCATGAATAAATACATCTACCTAATGATTGAATCGAGCCTTTTATCTACTATGTATCTTTTGAGCTAATTTGCTAATTTTGAAATTTGTGCACCGCATTTCATTTTTGTTGTTAAACATTAACAATTATCGTTGCGCGTGTGTATGCATATGCGAATGGGTTGAATGCGGCGGTGGCACATGGGATACATGAGCATGATGGGGATGGCCGCCATGGGCTGAGTATGATTGTGCATGGGACAATGGCGATGGTTGACCACCACTATATGGTGATTGCATAATACTTTGTTCAAGGCCATAATGAGTGGCTGAAGCCTGCGGGTGACCAAGATGAGCATGACCATGGTGACCGTATATTAATTGTCTTACTTTTGAATCCTCATCAGCAATGTTGTAACTAAGTTCCGTTTCTTCAAAACCAGTTGCGGACATACGTTGATCACCACCACCAACACTGGGTGGATCTGGTGAATTGAGGCATGTCTGTATCAGTTGCTTTCCTGCCTCTGATGTGATCATTGGTTGCAATTTACGCGTTGCAAATGTGTAAACATGACCAGTTTCTGATGCCACAAGTAACATCACTTGTGTACCCGTTAATGTTGAAAGTTCATATGCCTAAAAAAAAGCAAAAGATAAACTTGTTACAATAGTTCATAGTAAATTGAAATAGGAAAAAATAATAATATTGTAATAAACATCAAACAACAAAAAGGTTCCTTCTTTTATCTCATTGTTTCGTGTTTGATTTCTTCCGTATGTACTCTATGTACAAGGAGAAAGAGTGCTGCTAATGTAACAGAACAGAAGCTGCAAGAAAACAAACCATAAATTTTGAATCTTCATTTAAATCTAAGGGCAGGCAGAACACTGACACACTTATGTACATCGATAACATGAGATAATCAAATACCGCTTTCCTGCTTAGTTAACTAACTAACCATACCAAATATATACCTAACATCATGATGCCAAGCAGATACTTATCGATTCTATCCAATACAATGGTATGCTGCTGTTGGTGATGTTGCATTAAAATCAATTGCAAACAGCAATTACAGTGCAAAAAGCATCCAAAAAAATATATATACTTTCCCACAATTTATTCAATATATCCAATATCATATTTCATCTACATATTTTATTGTATTATAATAATATCACTAAATAATACTATACTGCAGATAGAGCCTGATCCTAATGGATATGAAAAATAAGCAATTTGCTAAAATTACTGTAATTTTTTACACACAACGATTTATGTTGTAAGTGTCAATAATTGTATAAAAACAATAACAAAGAAAGAAAAAAAGTATTTTAATTTCTCTTCAATGTCATACAAAAATATATAGTACATATAAATACAATCAGGCAGGCAAAGAGTTCGTAAGAGTTGCCCAAGCCAAGAACACGAAGAAAAAATCCAACCACAAAGGACAGATATGTCGCACGCGTGTGTACTGTTGACAGAAGACAGTAGATTGCCGCTACCGTAACGATGACTTCGACTCTATCGATGTGCGACGACGAAGAGGCAATTCATTCGTGATCTGCGTCAGCAGTACACGGACGAAGGAGTCATTTGTTACATCGCGATTATATGTTGTTGTTTCATGTTTTAAATCTTGCGTTTTCATCCAAATATTCAATCCCATAGAGAAGTTGCTGAATACAAACTGACTTCAGTCAGTTTTGGGTTTATCGCGTAATCTATGATCGTTCGTATCAATAAGCTTCCGTACCACAACCACAAATACTTCCAAAGTTCAACGCCGCCTGTGTTTAACACTTTAGAGAATTGCTCAAGCAGACAAAATGGCAAGGCAAATACACACAACACATTGTATAAAGTAAAAGCATATTAAGGCAAGAACAGCTGCCGGTTCTAAATCTTCTCTGCTAACACTATACTTATATACCTATAACGACCTACCTACTATACTACCACACACAATCATGAAGAACTAAAACAGTAGAATAAAACTGAAAAGTGCAATTCTTCGTGATTTCAATTTAACACTCTTTGGCGGCATTTTTTGCTCGGCTTTGGACCATTGTTGCTTGTTTGCTTTGGGTGTTGTTGTCGATGTTGTAACATTGACTGTTTTACATGCTTCAATTGGTAACTAAACACGTGCGGTAAGACAATTCTTATTGCAATCGACAGAACAGAACAGAACAAGACAGGAAAGGAAAGGACAAGCCAGGACAGGACGGAACTGCCCAATTTCGGTAGACGGTAGTTTTTCAAAAATTGACACAAATACTATGTATGCCTCTATGTGTGGATAAATCAATGTATGTATGGATGTATTGATGTATCAACAAAGTGAAACTTGTATGCATAATTTTAACATTGACGATGACAACGACGACGGAGACGGCGACACTATGACATTTGGAACATGAATTATTTAACTTTTCTCTCACTTTGGATCTAGATAACAGTGAAGTAGTAGGAGCGCAGCATTGTGGAAATGATGAGCAACCAACCAACTCACGAAACAAATCCCCACGAAAATATAATTAAGCAAAAATCCAATACAAATGAGATCATCTTTAGTTAGATGGTTGATCTTACCTTGGACTAAGTTTATTTTACTTTATTGTGTATGTATTTCTGGTATGTTTAACCATTTTTGGGCAGAAGATCGAAGACCCACGCACCATCGAAGTTGATATTAACACTTGCAACATTCGTTTTCGCTTGAGATTAGTTCTCTCTCTATGCAAATAATTGCCAAATTTAGTTTTGGTTATATTTATTTACAATTTTTTTCTTTTTATGTTATGTTTTTGCTATGGAAAGTTTCACATCCGAAATTTTCAGAGTTCAATGATCTTTAAAAAATAGAAAATAGAAAAAATGAAATTATGGATTTTACTATTGGTAAATAAGAAAACATTACGGAATTGTAGAGATCTTATCGAACAAAAACTACTTTTATTAATTGGAATATATTTCACCAATTTGTTGTCCTGGCACATTAGTAAAATAGTGAATCAAATGTTCACAACACAAACCGACGGGTACGAGCGAGTGCGCAAATTTCTTCTTGAAGATGCGCCCGATTTCACTTAACACGTGGCTAAATTCTGTCAAAATATCGGCTCAATAGCTCAAAAACAAAGACTATTTCGTATAGAACAGACAGATGGAACTTATAGAACTGATACTATTTTCCTAACCATGCTGATCATCATCATCACATACACAATACTTGATGTAGTTTTCGACGTACGATTCTAAGCTACACATACATACGTATGTACTTATTGTACTTCTCTTTTTTATCACTTTTGAAACAATTATGTATTGACAAACTGAAAGAAAACTAAAATGTTTTTAAGTTTTATTTTTTGTAATTGATCTGGGTTGCGTCGTAACGATTGGCCAGCCCTTTTTCTAAGATTTTTTAGATGCCCGTGTGTGAAGTCAACGACAAAACAACTTATAGAAAGGACACATAATTATATAGTATGTTATCAATATTATGAGATACATACAATAAAAAAGTAAAATGTAGAAAGAAAAAAAAAAATAATAATGAGAGCTAAAGGTCAAAAATGTGTTTGGACTCTTGTTGCAAAACTTATTTAAAGATTGTGTGTGATACCAGGTTGAAGAAAAAATAAAATAAAATCGTGATTTACTTGAACATAATCAAGATAAAATCTCTTTAACCATACATTTTACAGTATTCAATCCAATAAGTGCAAGGCCAGCATCAAGTGGTTTTTCTTTTAATTATGCAATTTGGGTGTAAAAAATTTTAGGAAAAAATTAACGATTTTTTTCATTTGAAAACTGAAGAATACTTATTAAATAATATGATGGTGATAAGTATAAATATAATTAATGTATAAATGAATGAAGTTTCTGCGTAAGGAATTATAATTTTAACATACCTTTTTCATAATGCCCGTCTTGCGTTTAGAAAATGTTGTGTATCGACGCAGTTTGTTGTCGATGTACTCCATTTTAATTTTAACACGTCCTTTAGTTTTCTTTCCATTAGCCGGTGGTGACTTTTTGTTTGGCAGTGAACTGTAAGTGTCGTCGACCACGTCACTCACATTGGCACTCTGTTGTTGTGGGCCATTACCACCGCTGGCTCCAGCAGCTGAACAACTATCGAGGCCATGTAACGATTGTGCTAAACTAGAACTACTTCCACCAACGCGATGATGATCATCATAACAGTCTGTGCTAGTTCTTTTAAGGCCTCGATGTTGCTGGTGTTGTTGCTGTTGTTGTTGCTGCTGCTGTTGTTGTTGCTGTTGATGTTGCGGACTCGACGTATTGTTGGTATCTCCCAGTGTTTGACACTGTGCTGCTGCTGAATTTGGCATAAGACCGGCACCTCGTGCACTAAGACTCACATTGGAACCGTTCCCGCCCATTGACTGTATGAGTCCACCACTGGGCGGGCGACCACTCAAAGCGGCAACAGCTGCTGGATTACCATACATGTCTGCCTGATCGGCTAAACTAAGACCTATACTACTCATTGAGTAGTTAAGATTGTAACGCGAGTCACCGCGCGTCGGGTCCATTCTTAAATAAAAGTTCTCCACCGCGGAGCTGTTGTTATAACACGGCGCGTAGAAATTCAAGGCACCACGAGATGCTATTATTGTTATTCCGACTGCGACGCGTTCTCTTTGAAGTGACGTTTGGCGTATTTGAATCCGACCGCGGTTACTACTGGCACACTTTCGACAGCAATAGCAATAGCAAAATTTTGATTTAGTTTGTAGATTTGTACGTTCAACGTCGACAACCCCGCGCAGTTTTATTCTATTTTATTTTATTCCAAAAATAAACACAAAATACATTTTTTGCTTATTTTACTTATGTTGTGTCTTATGTTGTTGCTGTTGTGTCGGCGAACAGCTGTTTACGATTGCACGTTTCTATAGTGTTCGGTTTCTTTTTTTTTAATGTAATACGAAACAAATATTAATTAGCACTAAAATAATACTTTTATTCCAAATTGCTTTCAAATTGTTAAAAACTTTTAAAATGATAATGTTAAATTGTTTTTTATTTAAGTTTTTTTTTCTCACGAAAATCTTTCCCGCACGCACACAAGTTAAGCAAATCAACTGATAGACAGTTCCTTTCTCATTCGTTCCGATCTGCAGTGTTGCATAAAATTTAAGTTTTGGTAAATGCTGATAAAAATGGCACAAGAAGAATTGACGTTTTTTCTTTTATTTGAATTTAAAAATGCGAAGACAGAAGAAGGAATCTTTTTTGGCGTCTCAATGTGTTGTTGTATACACTTATTTTTTTTTTTATATATTAACTGAAAGTGCTTTCAGTCCAATGCCCTTTTTTGCCAACAATCCAAATAAATCTTTTCTTCTTCTATAAGCTACGCTCAATTATACCAAATATAACTTGACTGTAATGGTGTCGCGATTGAGCGTTACCTTCGTTGTTCTCTAGATGGAGTACAAATACCGATTAAACAGACCTACACGTATGGCAAAAGCTCAGCAACATTGCTGCCAACTTGGGGCTTGATTGCTTCTTCAAGCATATTTTGAGTCAGGGTCGTAGTAATATTATGTATTCTTTGGCAGGGACTTTAATCATGATTTATATTAAAAAGACTGAAAACTGAAAATAATTTAGAAAATATAATAACTTATGCATCATAGTTAAATTTTCTTCAAAAGTTTATTTCCATTTTGAGTTCAATTTTTTGAAATGCACTTAAATTAAAACGTTCCCGAACTACGCTTCTGAAAGAAAAGAGAAACGATCTTATTTTGCTCTTTAATTATAAAAGAAAAATCTCTTGAAAATCCATTAGTATTATGTAGTTGTGAAGAGCGCCAAATAACTGAAATATTGTCCGACTCGCTTACACTCAAAGAAGTTTGTTCTCCTAACTGTGTGAAATAGAAATATTATAAGCAGGTGGCAGCAAATATTTTGTGTTTTGCTCACACTCATTTCAAATAAGAATAGTTGATTAAATGAGTAAATATAAAGGGTATAATGAAGGTGGGCCTTTATGTTATCATAATATTTATTATATATGAGACAACGTATCGCACATGTTTAACTAAAGTGTGACAACAACAAATTTTCAAATTTTGATTTTTTGTTAAAAAACAATACACATTGATCATCCTCAAGCCCTGTAAAAATCTGGTATTTTTTTCTCTACGCTTTACCCAAAAAAAAAATACTATTAGGTTTCTTTCTTTTCATATATGTAAGTACCTTCAATATAAGCAAAAACAGTTTTTTGCTCCACTGAAAAATTGAAAATTTTGAGTTGTGACACTTTAGTTAAACATGTTCGATATGTACTATGTACATATTGAATGCCCTTTAAGATGGCCTATGCAAGCTGTGCTTTAACTTGTACTTAGTGTTGTTCGCTTCTAATTCAATTTAAATACTTAAGTATGTACATATATTCATTCATTCATATACTTACATATGTATGTGTCGGCCAGACTTAAAAGGTATATTATTTTAAGTTGTATACTATAATAAATATTAAATTTGTGAACTTATCACGCAAACGTAAATAATATACATATTTATTGCTTAAATTTTTAGAAAATAGAATATCCAAATTCAAGTATGTGCATAAATATGTATTTCAATGTATAATTCGCATAAAAAGTGTTTCGATAGAACCATTAAGATCCTGTCGATTAAAGTTAAATTTGTATATTAAAAAATGTTTCGTAAAATTAAAACAAGTTAGCAAAACAAAAAAATCAGCCAAGTGTGAGTCGGACTCACACACGGAGAGTACCGTACCATCGTGCAAGATTTTTTACTTAAAATATTAAATTATGTGTATATTTAACAGCATAAAAGTATACTACAATTAACAGCTTTAAAGTATATCACAAAAAAAAAAAATTGTTGAACAAAAGGTTAAAATGAAGAAGAATGATTCTAAAAATGTGTATTTTTAGTATTTGTCGTTCTACACACAAGTGAATTACACACTCTGTGAAAATTTCAACTCTCTACCTATTACGGTTAATGAAATAGAGCTGGAGACGGACGGACGGACAGCGTAGGCTTAGTAATAGGGTCCCGATAGCTCCCTATGGGTACGGAACCCTAAAAAGAAAAAACAAATTTAAGCAAATGGTTTTTTTAAATATACATATGTAGTAGTCTATGGAAAAATAAAAAAATAAATAAAAACTATTTTTAAATGAATTTTGTATGAGCAGGGCTTCCTCTTCCAGTAATGCCCCTCGACGTGCTAAACATTTCTACTATAAAGAGAAAGACAGAGAGAGAGAATGAATAAATGTATGATTTACACCTTTTGTTAGTGATATATTAAAATCATTGAGGTCAACTTGTCGTTAAAATACTTTGTCTAAGTTACAGTTTCTTGGATCCAGTCCGTGCATACCGCAATCACATCAAACTTACAAATATTCCTTTTCATTTAACATTACACATGTTATATGTACCTAAATACTATGTTTAAATTATTCTTAAAGCCTTAAAGTAATCCACGATAAAGTTGGAATAGAAAATGTATAAATAGCTCTTGCAGCGGCTTGGTCTTCCATTGATTACATCCAAAAGAATATTTAATTTAATGCTCATAGATGCTATGAACTACATACATACTGTAAAGTGTTATTTCCTTGGTAATATGTTGATTGACAGACGGACATCTCTAACTTACGATAAAGGAACGCCATATGAGATCGCTAAGTGAAATCGCGTCATTATACCCGATGATATGATCTATTCCCACATGTTAGTTATTTGGGAGTTTTCTTTACATCCGTAAACACTTGCAATCACATGTCCAAACTGTTTGGATCATTCTAATCAATAAATAGTTCAGAAAGTTTCACAATCTTTCACAAATGGAAGCACTAATCTGTTGTTACAATTTTTTGAACAATCACAGCCTCCCATCCAATGACACTTGGAGTGACACCAAACTGCAATGCCTAGTACCAACGAAATAGAATTTCGATTCGCAGCATATTTCATACCACTTTTAAAATTTTCTCCACTCTGTGCCAAATTTCGGCTTAATAGCACATTAATTGAGAATAATTTCACGGAGGAAATGATACAATTGTGACTCGCCATTCCGACTCATACAACCCTTTGGATTTATCAAAAAATTATATATTGTACGATTATAAAAAAACAAAATCATTCATTCTTTCATATTGTACGAAGATATATACATACATATATACGAGTACATATATGTTATATGTAACTTGGCTTGCGTTATGCGACGGATAAGGCATAAACATCACAAAACATTGCTGTTTATTGTAATTTCTCTGGAGGATTTATATGACGCAAATAGAAGCATGTGCGCACAAGTATTTTACAACAAAGTGCTCAGTACACAAACATGGAATCCATGCTATGTCCTTAAAACGTTTAAATTCTCAGTCTACGTTCACTGACTCTTATATGTACGTGTGTGTATGGGGTGGTTTGAAAATCAGAACATATATAATATTTTACGCAAAAGACTGTTCAATTTCATTTACAATTGAAACGATTTTATAATATCAATTTTTTAATCAAAAACTTTGTAAGCTCTTCCCCAAATTGTGCGTGCTTTATGTTTTTTTTTCACTCCTTCCAAATTTTCAGTTACAAAACAAACAACTAACTACTGTTATTACTCCTTGATCGATCACAGCATTCCAATTTCAATCTTTGTCTCGGATTTTGTCTACTTAGTATTGTATTTCGTATACGCCGAAACCTTTTGGAGGAAAGACGTGTGTAACGATCGATTGCAACTTGGCTTGCAACACTAAAATGGCTATGATTCCAAAAGAGGTAGTAACATCTACTACAACTTCTTGATCGTTGTCGCCAGCATGTCTTCCTTGGAAAATTGTCAACATCTTCGTCTGGCTTATTTGCTGTTACGCATTTAATTAAAACTCTGGACATGTCAGCAAGACCATCTTCGTGTACAAAATATCTGAGCTCTTATAGACACATCAGACAAGGACAGCATATCTTATTGAGCTCTCGCAGTGTTGGACTCGTCTAATGATTTAAGTTGATCATAATGACTGTCAAAATAGATCTAATTCTTTATAAGGTTCTATCGACAATTGCAGTTGCCTTGCTATTTGCTGCCACTGGGCAATGCACAGCACTTAATATCATTACAGCATTGAATCCAAGCTATTGAGAAGGAGTAACAGTGACTTTGTTCGCATAAGAATTGTTCTCACAAGTTTTGCGAGAGTTCGTTGTTAGGTTACTAATTGGTACTTGGTAGACAGCCAGTCAACTATATCAGCAAGTTAAGAACAAAAAAAAAAGAAAAGAATGAGCTAAAGTCTCAGCTCAACTGAACTGTTGCAAAATGATGCTCTCACATGAGCGTAGACATCGGCGCGCAGTCTACCAGTCAAGTGGGAAATACGCTGGTACACTTTTTCTTCTTTTCAGTAGAATAATTAAATAAATAAAAAAAGGAAAAAAGAAAACCAAAGGAAAGAAGTATTTGTTGAAACTATTTGCAGAAATTCTCCGTTTTTAATATCTCATTATTTTTGCGCGACATACGTGCAACAATTTCAATAACTGTGTAGTTCATCTGATATACTTACTATGTACGAGTATACTATTAGTATATTATACTTACATATATTGAATATTTTTTATTTATATCCTTAGTAACAATTATGTATTAGTATTTTGTTTTAAAGAAATTATTATACAAATTAAAATTTGTCTTTATCTTTTTGCAAGAGAGAATAATCGGCATGATAGATCAATTCGTCTTTCTCCCTTCCTTCTATTGTTACATTTGCAGTGTATATATGTACATACATACACATGTTAATATACATATGTACATATACAGAATAATTGGATTCATTGTTTAATATGAACATATGTATGTGTGTATATTTGTATGCAAGGTGTTGCTTAGTTAGTACAATGCTGAGCGGTTCATATTTTAACGATGCATTTTGAATTAACGGAAGTTGAAGCTAACCCACAACTTTAGAAACTTAACTTCAGTTAACCAACAGTCAGTCAGTCAGTTGGACAACTATAACTTCTTCCGTTCTCAATCTTGGAAACTTCAACAAGTGTAACCTGAGTATAACATAAAACTTCCTCTTTCCGTTTAAATTGGACATTTGTCAAACAGTAGGGACAGTTCAATATTCAACATAGTGCCCACATAAGGAGAATCGTGACTGGCATAATTGAATGCGTTTATAGGCGTGTTAAAAAAAAAAAAAAATGACATCAATAGGTAAAATTTTTGCAGCATTTCGGATGGGCAATTACAGAACTTTCTTCTACTATTAGATGAAATCGAATTGATGCGCAATGTGGTTTTTTGTTCGCATAAAGTATAAAGTCTCTCAGAAACACTTTGGAATCACAATTCAATGACGGACGTAACAAATTAGAACAAAAATTATCCCACGCATCGCGTATAATAAACGCTTGATCGAATGCGAGAGATCCATAGTTGTTTTAACGACATGAACAAGAAGATGATGAAGACGATGACGACAATGAGCCAGCTACAAAGTATTACATACACAGATAGATAGATTTAAACTTAGGCACAGGAACAGGAGCAGGAGTAGGCGAGGCAGTTAACATTCATTTTGTTGCTGTCGTTCAGTCTAGTCGGTTATATCGACTACTACAAAAAAATGACAGCTAAACTACAGAAACTTCAACTCCAAGACAATCCCAATCATCTTACCATGCTGCTGCCACTGCCACTGTTGAGAGTAACACAAAGCAGCATCAGCAACAACAATAATAACAACAACTACAGCTAAAAATTCAAGATCGATGAACGGTAACTTATTTCTCTTATTGTTTTACCCGGCGGTTGAGATTTTCAAGCAGCGTTCAAGTCACCGAGAAGAAAATACTATACTGCAATACTTCATGACATGATAAAATGCGGACATTGTATCTGTTGTCTTTCAATGGTCAATGTACGGGGCATTCCAACTTATATTCAAGTTTTTAGTTTTCTGTATAGCACTCAGCCTGCTTGCTTGCGTCTATAGTATAGTCTCTTCGATGCAGTCTTCTTTTCTCTGTGATTACGATTGAAATGATGTGATTCTTGGTGACAGAATAAGTTCCAAATACTTTGGTACGCAATGTGGTGATGTTGTGAAATACCCAACATATTGTAAGATATTGAACTATAGAATTTTAAAAAGATTTCATACCACTGTAAATTCTTTGCGACGTTGTTCAAGTCGATTATTCTATTCTGTACACGTTTCGAAAAGGCATCCCAATCACCATGAGATCGAGTAAAGCACAAAGCAGCTTCTCAAAGGATGTCTATCGGTCGCAAGTAGGATTTTATCTTTTTGGTCCGCAAGATCACAACACATAAGCAAAAAAGTAAAAAAAAAAAAAAAAAAAATGAAGAAATGAAAAAAAAAAAGAAAACAAACAAATATCAAGTAAAATTAAAATGATACATAAAAATACACTATTTTAATCAGATTGCAATAAAAATCCTTTATAAAAAGGTCATTTTTAAAGTAGTAAGAATCGTTTTATTGTATCAAATTTATTATTTGTTCCATTAGAAAAACCTTTTATATTTTCCTATCATAATAATAATCCTCGTTGATATCTATACAATTCTATGAGTAACCATTTGTCGGCAGTTTCTTCCAAACGTTTTTCGACTTTGGTTAAAAGTGAACCGATGGCCTCAATTCCGTACTGTATCGACAATAATCCAAACACAGCCATCGAAATTGTGATATTAAGTACATCTACAATACATACATATTTGGCATGCAACTTTGAAGTCTTTTTAAACTTTAGTAGTACCTATCGTTCAACATTATTCATTTTGAATCCTAAGAAATCATTTCCATAATTTTATTGCTTGAAGGATTTTTTTTAACATCTTCGGCTGGCGTAGAAGTTTAGAGTGGTTACTTTCATTACTTTACATTAGACAAAATTTTCCATGGAAGGGAATCATCCACGTTTTTGACTCAATCGCTGTGATCAACTATTATCGATACCGATAGAGGGTTACTGTCTTTGGTGGTTCGAAGGTGGTGGTTTATCGTAGTCCTCCTGTTCAGGGTGTTTCCAAATCTCCAAAAAGTAATCATAATCGAAAAATATTATAAATATTTCTTCTATACTTATATATTTTTTTTTTTCATTTTATCAGCTGGGTGAAGCCTCTTCAGACATCTTTGAAAATTATGGTCAATCAGTTCAGAAGCAAGTGGATTTTTGTGAGAGATCAACCGATCGTTGTATCTACTAGTGTGTCTGTTGATTTCATTACAAACTGAAGGCATCTGCAAATAATTGTGAATTGTCTTATTTCTAACGAACCAAGGCGCGTCAGTTATTTTTCGTAGAGTTTTATTCTGAGTGATTTGAATGTGTTGAATTTGCGAGCGAGATGCCAGACCCCAGAGCTGAATACCATATGTCCAAGACGGCTTGATGATTGACTTGTAAATTGAAAGTTTACCAGTAATGTGCCGTATACAATTTCTGATTTCTGTAATAAAAAAAAAAAAAAAACAGGAGTGACCATAACTTCGGATTTCCGAAATTTACAAATCTTGCACCCACAATTTATGCATATTTTGTGAGTGATATTAGTTATTGCAAATCGAATTGTACAGTTGCGCTTGAATATCTTAAATAAGTTAAAACTCATAAAGACTCCAAAGCAGTTAAGTACGAGTGAAGCAAATACTAATCATATAAGTCGAACTATTTTATATCTTGGGGAAACTGTAAATCCTTACCATATTATTGATTGGTATTTATTTATTTATAATACATTTATACATATACATTTATAAGCTAGTCTTATCAACAAAATAAAATAAATATCATTATTTCTATCATTCCCGTGCAAAGCCGATTTTGATAAAATTTTGGAGTAGCAAAGCACGTCGGGACAGCTAATTATTTACAAAAATGTACAGTGTGTGTAGTAGGCTAGGAATTGATTTAATCTAGTATTAAGTAAAGGGACACTGGAGAATCTACAGTAGGTGGAAAATATTTTCACATTTTCACTGGATGAGACCGATAATGTGATCAAACGATTGGAGCTGTGGAAGAATTGAATGCTTAGATTATTGAAGAAAGTACAACTTGAGTGGAATATCGTCTTTGGCTGTTTTATAAGTGTTGTTGGAATAACACATACTCCAGGGACTGAGATTTTTTATTCGGGGATAGCAATCTGATATTTGTCTGATTGCAGTAGAGTAATATCATGCTATATGTTAGAGATGTTTCTGATGGATTCTGTTGAAATTAAAATATATAAAATATATATCTACACATATAATAAATTACTCAAAACTGAATTACTGAAATGCGGCCCAGACGCTCGAAGTGGTTTGCCACGGTGTAGCACTTTTGAATGATTTTATATATTTTTTTGTTCGCCAAAAAAATTTTTCTTTCCACCTGCGGCCCAACTCACAGCCAATTTTTCTAATGTGACCCAGGGAACCAAAATGGTTAAACAGCCTTGATCTAAGGAACACCTGGTATTTTTCATAAGTTTGCATCTTACATACCAAATTGCGTAAAAGTAACGACTATTGACTCATTTTGCTTCCCACTCTTTTCGCTCGCTGTTATGCTCAACAACTTTTAACTAAATATTAATCAACATATTAATATACGATATATGTATGTTTATATATTGTATATATAAAAGAAAAGTATACGTATGTATGTTCAGCATTTCTCCATAACCACCCACTCATGGTTGCAATGTTGAGAACTTTTCTAGAATAATAACGTACTAGAATCGTCAAGTGATCCATATTCGACCACCCGCATGAATGATAAATACGTTTTCATATAAATTATATAATTTTATGTAATATAAAAGCTTTTAAAAAGACGACTTGATTGATTTTGAAATATGTCTCTAAACCTTATATACAAAATTTGACTAATTTCGACCGATTCTGTAGGTCGATTTTGATGAAAAGACCCAATATATTACACGAAGCCTGTTACAATATACCAGTAAAATCCGAATTCAAATTGGTTAAAAATCTATTTTTGAATTGTGAGTCAAAAAAAAAAAAATTAAATAAATATCATTCTTTCTACATGGGAGAAATAATATGTGGTACAAGACCATGTCAAAGTTTGAGCCTAAAAAATACAATAAATAAAACATTTCCACAAAACCTTATATACATATTTTTGTATGTGGATGGCCACATATTTGCATCGTTGCAAAATGAAAAAGGGGAATCACATGTGTAACACATTTTACATGAATTGTATGAATTGTGTGTTTGTTAGTGGGAAATAATAAGTGGTACAAAAAACTTAAGTTGGCTTGAAGGCAAGACAATTCGAGAAATAGCAAGGTCATGTCTAGAAGCAAAGCAACAACCCACAAATTCTTAAAAAATCAGCATGGCTTACAAAATAAAACGCTATTGGCCCATCCACCAGTGTTATGAAAGGACAAAGAGTCAAATAAAACGTTCGGGTTTAATAAAAGCCCAATTGTCGCTGAACGTAACTAAACGTCGAATTCGCCAGATGTTAACCTCGGATGACAACATTTGATATGAAAAATGCTGTCTGTACCCCAGTTAAAGTAGAGTGAGTCACAAGCAAGCAAGGCTATAGTTTGCCGAAAAATATAAATTCTGGTCGCATGAATGGGAAAAATTCATTTTTAGCTAAGAAAAGAAATTCAACTTAGATGGACCAGATGGCAAAATGAAGTATTGAAGGGACATTCGCCACGAAAGAAATACTTGTCATAACTGAAACTTTGCATTTGGAATTAAGGGAAAGTCACCAATGTGCTTCATTTCTACAAAAATTAATTCCAAAATGTACATAGATCTCCTCGAAAACTTATTAATTGATTTTGGTGATGCTAATTGGGGAAGTGAGTGGATTTTCCCTCTATCCATATTTCAAAAATGACAAAAACCCTCTAAATGGTAGAATGTATTATATACATATCTTCATCAATTTCGCAATTTGCACTTTACAAATTATTGAAGATTTGTTAATTTCATAGAAGAAGTTCAACAACAGTCGTATGTTGCACTTCACGAGCTGATGCTTCCATTTTCCAAACTTAAACTACATATTTATTTATTATATATTTACACCCAAATTAATATTTTTCATTAATTAATTTTTCTTTTTTACAATTTCATTACTTTTTTCTATACTACTTTGTTCGATGTCTGGTAATGTAACATGCAGGTAATTTGCACATACGTAGAACGAAATTGAAAAAAATCGAGAAAAAAGTACCATAAAAATGTTACAACAATATGAAAGTTGCAATAATTTCGATTTTTCTCGAAAAGAGAAAGAATTTTAGTGGAGGAGATATGACCAGTTAATATTCATTTACCGTATATTAGGTAACCGCACGAATATTTTACCCTATTTTACTATTATACCCTCGAAAAATTGATTTTAGAACTACCCTGTGTGTTTCCTTTGCAATTAATGCTTTAAAAGGCGAAGAAGAAGTTACACGGATACTGAACCGAATACTATTTGGTATCGTATAATTTGTTAGCCAAGCGCCAACCAAAAAAATGTTAAATTTGTTTACGTCAAATATGTACAATTGTTATATGGAAAAGTCGGAAGAAGCAGAAGAAAATGATTTAATATTTAATATAATAAATGAGATTTTAATAAAAAAAAAATATATATATATATATATGTCAAAACACACATTGTTCTTTTTAGGGGTTTCTGACTTTGCTTTAGGTGTATTTTTTTATTTGGAGTTGGCAAGTCTGAAGCAGGAAGCAAGCGTAGAAACTAGTAACTATAGGGAAAAATTTTGATTTTGTGTCGACCGCAAAAATTATAGTGGTAGAGTGGTAGCATACAAAGTCAAGCGATACTAAAAATCCATATAATCTTAAGTAAATACATTTATTGACAAATCAGCTTGTGAAAATGGTAAGTTGCAGTTAGCCGACAATGCGCTGCCCTTTAGTGAGTGACCTTGTGTGACTTTTCATTGTGTATCTGCACATGCAAATTTTGGATTTTTTCCTTTTTTTTTTTTGGATTTTCAGGGCAGTAATGATAGGGAATCGCAACAACGATCCCCAAGATCTGAGGAACCAATTGGCGAAGGAGTAACGCCATCAAAAAGAACTCGTTTGGAATCTAGTAAGTTGCTACAAAAATATAAAATTATGATTTGTTTTATCAACATATCAACTTTAAGAAGAACACAAAAGAAATATGTAGTTTTATCGAAGTTGTCCAAGAATAACCTTCAAGTGAAATGGAGTTGATTATTAGGATTATTGTACTGTTTATTTATTGTCATTTGTACGTCAAATATACTTAATGGCATTAAGGACAGTATAGACGTTATTAAATAATCGGTTTTCTTTTTGTTCTGCTTAAGTAATTGCAGACTTCATATTCGCACGATGATCTCAAGAGAGGTGAGGTGAGAGTCAAACGCACAATCAATAAAAATACTCCTTGTGTGGAGTAAGCGAACCTTTACGAATACGATTACCTTTACGATTCACAAACAAACACAAGTATCATATCAAATGTCAATCAATTATGTTTGTATATAAAGCGTGATGTACATAATATACAAAATACCAAAATATGTATTTATTGGCCTACAAAAAAAAAAAAAAAAAACACCGCAATATTTGACTGCGGCACTACGGCCGGCTTAGATAATGAACGGGTGGCTAGTGAGGTTTGCTCCCTACCGCGGTTGTTAACTGATTACAACTTAACTTACGCATACTTATTCTCTCTTCTCTCTCTTTTCTTTTTTTTTTTTTTTGTTTCTTTTTTGTAAGCATTTTAAGTTTCTCTGCCTGAATAACATGATTAACTGAAGCTGCTGACCATCCGCATAACCCACTTCTAACAGTAACAGCATCTTCGTCGATGTCCGCGTTGATTGGTATTGGTACCGCGGTCGGTGTCGTCTTGAACTTCGAATAAGCTGCGAATTTCGGCTCACGGCTGGGCTGAAACACCACACAATAAAACAAAACAAAACAAAAAAAAAAAAAACCATAAAGCAAAAGAGTTCATATATATACTACGTGTACTACTTAGTTGTTACAAACAAACAGAAAATATTAAACTGTTTTATTTCCTGGGATATATTTTATTACTTAATTTTTTATTTACAATGTTTTTTTTTTTTTTGTAGAAGAATTATTTTGTAATCAGGAAATTGGTGATTTCATTTTTCTTCGAACTATTTATTCTTAACTCGGTATTATAGTATTTCTTATTATTGGTCGGTCGGCTGGGTGGTTGAATAATTAATCTTCTTCTTGTAAAGTATGGATATGACGTTATATTAACTACTAGATCTTTTTTTTTTAAATCGAAATCCAATCCTTGTTATAACAAGACTCTTCAGCAAGCACTTGGAGTAGACTAATCTTTGATTAAAATACATACATACTTTAATGTGCCGTTTAAGCTTATATTGTTGTATGAGTCAATGATGATAAGGAAACTAAATGAAAGGATTAAACGAAAATAGATTTGTGCAAATATTCAACGGCGGAATAGTCATCTCGTCTCCCAGGATACAATATCGTCTAATTTGAAACACACGGATTCAATTTAATATCTTTCTAAAGAATTATAATTAATATTTTTTTTCTATTTTGTCTTTATCTTTCTTGCAGAGCATTCATTGTTTTTGCCTCAAAAGTACAAAGAAAACAAAAAAATGATTAATCGAATCGAATTGTTTTGTTATCGACGCACATTTTTCTATATGAACAATATATACATACAATAATTGTCTAATAAAAAACAAATAAAAACAATTAAAAATGTGCCAAAAAATCCAAATGACAACAAAACAAAAAAAAAAAAAAAACATGAAGACGAAATCGAAATCAAAATGATTTCATAACGAAAAAAAAAAAAAATAAACATATTTTGTACACATTAAGAACCATTGTTCCTAATTCTAGGAAAGTCTTCGGATCCGAAAGTACCATACCTTTTGCAGCCTTTGTATGATGTTAAACAAACTGGTGAGGTAAAATTCGGGCTCGGTACAAGATCTGCGCTTTTAGGCCTGTTGGGAGGAGCTTTGCCGAAATTGTCTTCCGATCAGCATGACCTCGTCAGCAAAGCAAAAAAATATGCTATGGAGCAAAGTATAAAGATGGTATTGATGAAACAGACTTTAGCTCATCAACAACAACAACTGGCTTCGCAACGCACCCAAGTTCAAAGGCAACAAGCCTTTGCTCTTATGTGCAGGTAATACCTTTCATTTAGACTTAAATTTACATATACCCAAATAAACCACAAACATCATACCGTGCGTGATTATTATGATGTTAACAATAATAAAAAGAGAAAGGATTCCCATCCATACTAAGACCTATCGAATTCGTGTTAATGAATCACTTAGTTGTTTGTGGAGCTGCATGTGCTTATAGCTGATAAGATCTGAATATAACTAAAGATAAACACGGAATTATACAAATCGAATGTTTTTCACTTGCAACCTATGATATTAAAGTAATTTCACTATCGTTTACAGGGTTTATGTAGGAAGTATTTCTTTTGAGTTGAAGGAAGACACAATACGCGCTGCCTTTACACCTTTTGGGCCAATAAAATCCATAAATATGTCATGGGATCCATTAACACAAAAACATAAAGGTTTTGCCTTTGTAGAATATGAAATTCCAGAAGGCGCACAGTTGGCGTTGGAACAAATGAATGGTGCCCTAATGGGAGGTCGCAATATTAAGGTGGGTCGTCCTAGTAATATGCCTCAAGCACAGCAGGTTATTGACGAGATACAAGAAGAAGCAAAAAGCTTCAATCGTATTTATGTTGCATCCATTCATCCAGATCTATCGGAAGAAGATATTAAAAGTGTTTTTGAGGCTTTCGGACCAATTCTTTATTGTAAATTGGCACAGGGCACAACCTTACATACACACAAAGGTTATGGATTTATAGAATATGCAAATAAGCAGGCAATGGATGAAGCAATAGCCAGCATGAATCTTTTCGATTTGGGTGGACAATTGTTGCGGTAAGTGTTTATCAATACGTACACACACATGTAATAGCAACTAAACAAATCTATTATTATTAGGGTTGGACGATCGATAACACCGCCCAATGCGCTTGCATGCCCCACAACTAACTCAACAATGCCTACCGCTGCAGCAGTGGCAGCAGCTGCAGCAACAGCAAAAATTCAAGCTCTTGATGCAGTTGCTAGCAATGCGGTTTTAGGTTTATCCGCAACATCACCTTCTTTGAGCATAGCTGGTGCAGTTGCTGCTAAAGTTAGTGCTCTGCCAATAAATAATCCAACAACAACAGCTGGCATCATCCATTCTGGTTTAACATCTTTAGCCGGCAATGCGTCGTCAGTAACGTTATTACCACCGGGTATTTTTCAAGCTCCAACATTGGCACCCAGTTTGCTTGGGGCACCACCAACTCTTACAAACGTGACTTCGATACCGCAAACTGTTATACAACCGGCAGCTTTGCTTGCGACACCAACTGTTGCTGTTCCTAGTACAACAACAACAACGACGCTTACTGTAGATGCCAACAATTCTGCTACTGCGGCAGGTACGGCGATAGTATTGACAACAGCTGCTACAAATGCTGCGGCAACTGCTGCGAATCTATCAGAAAATATAAAGAAAGCGCATGAAAAACAACAAGAAGAATTGCAAAAGAAACTATTAGACGAAGGTGACGTTCAAACCTTGCAACAACAGGAGAACATGTCGATTAAAGGCCAAAGCGCACGTCATCTTGTCATGCAGCGTCTGATGCGACCACAAGAGTCACGTGTAATCATTTTACGCAATATGGTTGGTCCCGAAGACGTCGATGAAACTCTACAGGAAGAAATCCAAGAGGAATGTAGCAAATTTGGCACAGTCAGCCGAGTTATTATATTTAATGAGAAGCAAACCGAAAATGAGGACGATGATGAAGCTGAAATAATTGTTAAGATATTCGTAGAGTTCTTGGCTGGTAGTGAAGCCGTCCGCGGGAAAGATGCCTTACACGGTCGTTTCTTTGGTGGCCGCCGAGTTGTTGCTGAGCTCTATGACCAATCTCTATTTGACCATGGCGACTTGTCCGGCTAAGCACTAAGTATAATATTTAACACATTTAACATATTCCAGCAGTAGCGAAGTTCGCGTAAAGGTTGGAATAATTTCTGTCGCACATAATTTTCTTTTTTCGTAAAATATACTCGTATAAAGTGGTTAAATATATAACAAAATTATTACATTAACGAAATCAGTAAAATATATTTATACATAAAATACAAGCGTACATTTTACGGAAATTCATTCATTTGAAGCGATATATTGAAAATAACAATACAATTTGATTATTGTTTCATCATAAATTGTATAAATTAATTTTATTCAAATCAAATTTTGAAACCAGACAAAAATTATGTAATAATTCCATCATCAATCATAGGCATGCAGTATAACATTTGTAAACTATGGTTTGGGTATTTGTGTGTGTGTAGATGCAAGGTGGCAGTTTTAATGTAGCCATAATTTCCTTTATATCGAATCTGAAATGGAAGAACCGAATCCGAAAGTTTGTTTTATACTATGCCAATAGTATCGATGCCAATTAGTTTTCATAGCGTCATATTCTGCCGCAGGAATACCGGTCTGTATAAGTGTCATTATAGTACTGCCGGCCTACAATAGTCAATAGATATATGTTATTATATATGTATACATACTATAATAAATGATGAGATTTTATAGCTTTACCGTTTCTTCAAATTCTATGATAACATGTGAATAATGTCCAGATGGCCAACTTTTAAGTCGCCAGCTTTGTTGAATCTTTTTCTCAGGAATAAGTTCTTCAAATTTGCCTAGAACATTGCCACCGTACATAACGAACCTTTCAAATACACAAGATGTACGTATATTATTACTATGAGTACATTACAAATCTGTATGTATACACTTCACAAATTTATACTAATAGTGTATAGAGACCCCAAAAGATATGTAAATATATTGGAATGATCGGAATCGTGCTTAATGGTTATCAAATGAGCCCTGTCCGCCCGTTTTTATCCAAGCAAATCACTCGTCACTTTGAATACACATGACCGATCTTATTTATATGAGATTTACAGAAACCATAAATATAAAAAGAATAACTTGTGCAAAGTGTGCATTGGTGAGACCAAAGTTGTAGTTATTTTTGTTTATACATACTCGCCTCCTCGTTGTGCTTCAACTTTAGATGGCGCACGGGTAAAGGCAGTTACCATTTCGGGCTTTGTTAGTGCGTTAAAGAGATCGTTTGCACTACAATGGAACTCTTGCGTCATAGTTAAACTGCGAACATCAAGTTTACAGCCAATATTTGTGTTGTTTTGGACAGATGAGGCTGCCAAGGCTGCTTTAAACGCCTTCACATTGCTATCTTCGGTATCTCGCCGTTGAGCGCCAACAGGTAAAGAAGAACCTTCTTCGCCTTTCTTTGGCAAAATAAGGTTCTTCGAATACTCCTCTCTAAGCTCTTTGATGTAGACACCAAGTTGTTTTCGAATTTTGTCTCTACCAAAATTGTACATAAATTGTTTAATAGTTTCTGACTCATCATTAGATTCGTCTATGAAAATAGTTATTTCTACATCATCCAAATCATTTTCTTCGGATAAATTTGGCACACTAATTTTTCCCTTGTGTGCTGTTTTGCTATTGCTTAACAAGCACCCAGTCCATTTAAGGAGAATATCCCATTCATAAAAAAATATAAGTTTTCCTTTGCGGTTGTTAACTGTAGCCTCGCCGGTGACTTTGTCTACCGTATCAACCACACAGCTGATTTGGTTTTGTTCTAAAAATATACATTTTTAGGTTATTTACAATAAAAGAAAATAACAACCAATTTCCATTTCAAACCTATTTTAAAATCCTTAAACAATTGCGTAAAACGCTCCTTGGACCATGGCGTTGCATTTTTTTCTGTCCAATGCCAGTTTCCAACATTTCTTGCATCGGGACGTTCTTCCACTATCCAGCGTGGATCACCTTCACCCCACTTTGCCATTTTCTTCAATAATTTAGGACAAAGATGTATCTATATTTAAATAATTCACGTCTTCCTCTCAAAAATACGTGAAGCAAGCTTCTTTTTATAGATTAGAATCTGGAAAGGTTTCTATTTCAAATTGGAATGTTCTGGACGTCTTCCTTTTACTTGATGAATTATTGGAATTTGGCAAGCAATGAAACCGCTTTAATCTCGCGCTTGTTATTTTTTCGACAACTCACAGGAAATCTTATTTTTGATTAATTATTGATTTCACAATGTTGAGTTTTTCCAAATTTTTTCGTACTTTCTCTAAGAATAATAAATTAATACCTGAGTAAACGAAGAACGAATTTCCTTTGCAATTTGTGCCAGATTATACCGGCCCTGAAAAAGGGCTACAACACGTCCATACATCCGGTTGACAATTTACAAACATCCGGCTATGGTGTAATATATAATTAACCTAACTTGGAATGTGAAGAAATCAAATCTTGCAAGGTTGTGTTTAGAAAAAACAAAATAGAGAGGGTATGCTTTTTTCCAAGAAAAGAATCTGGCTAGGTTTTAAAAGCAGCGAGTGAAGATATTCGATAATTTGGTCGATATTTGCAGCCTGATTACCTGGCCGATTGGTTGATTGTTCGATTCAATAAATAATTATCAAAATTATAAAAAAAAAAAATTTAAATTATTTAACAAAAGTTTTCTGGAAAGCTCAACACTAATAATGTACATATGTAAAGGTTGAAATCAAATACATTCTATATCTATATATACATAAAAATTAATCGGAAAATGTGTTGATAAGCGCAAAACTCGAGAACTGCTGGACAATTTTGATGAATTTATTTCTGTTGTACATACTTATGGATTCAAGTGGATGGTTATGTTATTATTTGGGCCGGGTAGTTGTGGAGATTTAGAAATTTTTTTAGTATTTTTTTTTTTTTTTTTCAAGTAGTTTTTGTCAAACATCTCAATATTATTAAAATTCTCTTTTTGAATTGAGAGTAACAACAAAATAAAATAAACATCATTCTACCGTACAAACCCGATTTTGATGAAATTTTGTCAGGGAGTAGCAATGCGCGCTGGGTGTACTAGTTATATATAAAAAAAAAAAAGAAAGAATTCATCTGTGTTAAAAATCTGTAATATTTCGACATTAAACAAGGCAAAATGTTTCGCTACTAAACTGAACCAACTTTTTTTTAACCAATTTTTTTCATTCGCTCCTGCAAATACAATGTATAAATATAACGGGTAATTTTTTAGCAACTTTTTTTTTGCAGCACTGTTTTTAACAGCTGACGCGGTTTACGTGCCTTGTTTTACTGTCAAACACGTTCAGTTTGGTCTATAATTGAACCATGAATCGACTTACACACGAACAGCGTTTACAAATTATTGAATTTTATTGTCAAAATTCATGCTCAGTAAGGCAAGTGTATCGTGCACTTCTTCCATTTTTTGGTCAGTTTGGTCGATCTTCTGAGACGGCTATTCGGAATGTTGTGATTAAAATTCGCACCCAATTTACATTATTGGACATTAAACCACCAACATGCATATGTATAGTGCGGACAGAGGAAAAAATCGCAGCTGTATCCGCCAGTGTTACTGATGACCCTGAATTATTGATTCGGTGCCGTTCGCTGCAATTGGGCCTCTGTTACTCCATTACGTGGAAAATTTTGCGAAAGGAAATAATAAAATACAGCTGGTGCAATAATTGAAGCCGCGTGACCTACCACAACGGCTAACTTTTGCTGAATGGGCTGGCAAAGTTAAATGAAGATTCAATTTTTTATCGAAAAATTGTGTTCAGCGACGAAGCTCATTTCTGGTTGAATGGATACGTGAATAAGCAAAATTGCCGCATTTCGACTGAAGAGCAACCAGAAGCATTGCAAAAACTACCAATGCATCCCGAAAAACTCACTTTGGTGTGCATTATGAGCCGGCGGCATCATTGGGCCGTACTTTTTCAAAGACGGTGAAGACCGGAACGTTATTGTGAATGGGGAGCGCTACGGTACGATGCTTCCAAACTTTTTTATAACCAAAATGGAAAAGATCGACTTGGCTAACATGTGGTTTCAACAAGATGGTGCCACATACCACACATCACGCGAAACAATGGCCCAATTGAGAGGCGAGTTCGGTGAGCAGTTTATTTCACGTTTGGGGCCGGTCAATTGGCCGCCTAGATCATGTGATTTAACGCCTCTAGACTATTTTTTGTGGGCCTATGTTAAGGCTCATGTCCATAGCGACAAACCCGCACCGATTGACGCACTGGAACACAATATGGAACAATTTATTCGTGAGATACCGACCGATATGTTGGAGAGAGTATGCCAAAATTGGACCCAGCGTATGCACTATTTGCAGCGCAGCCGCGGCCAACATTTACATGAAATTATCTTTAAACATTAAATTATATCGATCGTTCTATTGACTCAAATAAAGATTTCATACATTTTTCTGAATTTTATGTTTTTTTTTGAAAATCAAATTAGCAAGCTCTTAAAAAATCACCCGTTATAAGCATATGTATTAGACTTCTAAGTGAATCCAAGGACATTTTTGAATATTCATGATCAAATGAATGAATTTGACATTAAAAAACATTAAAATGAATTCTAATGTCAATGAAGCTGAGAGAATGTTCCATGTTCTCACTAAAACCAAACGGTGCCGAATTGAATTGAATTTACATTCGAATGATATTTTGTATTGCGTTGTACGTTGTTATGCAACCACATTTGGATCCTCGACTACATTTCACAACAACAATTGCACACAAATTTCTCTCCCAAAATACATTTCCTCTTCCCGCCTACGTTTCACAACAACAATTTCGATAGCTCTAAGCTCGCCTCTATGTAAACAAACTAAACAACCACACGACCACATGAATGCAACTGAATAAAGTGTTTTTTTAGAGTTCCGTACCCATAGGGAGCCTATTACTATGCTTACGCCGTCCGTCCGTCCGTCAGACTCCTACTCTATCTCATGAACAGTAATAGGTAGAGAGTTGAAATTTTCACAGAGTGTAAATTTCACTTGTGTGTAGAACGACAAATACTAAAAATACACATTTTTAGAAGCATTCTTTAATTTAATCTTTCGTTTAACGTTTTTTTGTTTTGTTTTTAGTATACTTTTAGGCTGTTTATTGTAGTATACTTTTAGGCTGTTAAATATGCACATAATTTAATATTATGAGCAAAAAATCTTGTACGATGGTTAGGAACCCTCCGTGTGCGAGTCCGACTCACACTTGGCTGATTTTTTTTTTTTCGCTCCTTTCGTTCCTTCAATCGTTTTAGGTGACGAACGTATACTATGGCATCGCTCTCTCAAATAAATTAGAACTCATTCATTTTATCTGGTTCCGAAAAGTGAGTACGAAATTCATATGGAACAGCCGAAACCGAAAGTGAACTCAGTACTTTTAAGGCCTTGTTGTCGCATGCAACTCAAACCGAAATCGAAGCCGAAATTGAAACGGAAGATTCAGTTTATTATAGTTTTGGTTACGAAACCGAACTTTTGATTATATCCCTAAGTTGGCAAGTCTGTGTTCTCTTATAGTTATGATCATAGTAAAATGAATTTTCTTGTCCTCCTTGGATGCTCATTCAATTCAACAACAATAACACTGAAAATGACGAAATGTAGGGTTTCATTTTTGGATGTGGATGCTGACTTCGTCCTCGGATGCTGCATCCAAGGCAATGTTAGAATGGTCACAATGCAGCAGTGCTGCCATTTATTTGGTAAAGTTCTCCGTTTTGGACATTCTCTACTGTCTTCCTCTCTTTTTGTTGCGCGGAATTATGAAAAGGAAGCTGCAATAACTAATTGCATATACTGCGAATTGTTCTGAATAATTAAACATGTGCAATCATTATAATCATATTGCGCACTTCTGTATGTACTCAAAATATGTATGTACTACATATTAATTTAATCAATTCTCATAGTATTAGTAAAATCTTTACGCGAGAAGAAAGATACTACTTTTTTATGCACCAACTACAAACGATTACTAATAATAATCATTATTCAAAAAGTACATATGTATTAGAGGTCTGCATGAAGGCAAAAAACGACGTTTGAATTAACAATGCTCAAAATGAATTGAGTGAAATAAATAGAATGCGACGACGAAAGAATTCGAGTGAATTTGTGAAAGAAAACAATGAAAAAAACAACAACAAAAAATTAAAGAATACACAAAGTGAGCATACAATGATTTGAATAATTCGAATGTTTTCATTTCGTTTTGCACGCATTCTAACTCATTTCACAGAATGTCGACTGCGTTCAAACTCAAAACACACACGCATTCACATTCATTCATTCTGTGCCTCGCTCTCACTCAATTCAATTCAATTCGAGATTTTTCTTTTGGATTTCAGTTGAGAGCGAAGCCACGCTGATCTCTAGTACATACTTAGACGGCTATTACACTTATACGCGTGCAGACAGAGCTCTCTCTCGAAATTTTCGTTTGTCGGTAAGGGAAGTGCGTGGGTCGCTCAGTCGCTGTGTTCGATGATAAATTTCAACGAGCACGCTCTGCCGATGTTTTTAGTTGTCATCTTTCGCGTATTCGTACTTTTGTCATTTGCGTTTGATGTTTCTGCAGTGATGAGTGAAATAATAGCGGGTGTATACAGTAATGAAAAGGAATGTGGATAAATTTGTTTGACTGCACGCACATAAATGTAATAGCTAGCTATCGAGCATAAAGAAGAACCGTGGGTGAGCTGCGTTGTTGTACATATCAAAGTAGTAGTAGTAGTACCAAAAAAAACTGTTCTGATTTAGTTGCTAATGCAACCTGACAGCACTGTTTTCGGCTTCAGTTCGGTTCTATTTTTAGTGTCAAATGTACTAAATTCAGCTTTAGATTCAGTTCGACTGCATAAACCAAACTGTACAACTACATTTACAACTGTTTCACGCCGAAGGCGTGTGACGTGAAAAGCTGCGAAATGTTCTAATTTTCTGTCGCATACCATCGGCATAGGGCGTTAGAAGTTTTAGTAAATGGTTAATGGGAAACAGATGTCTTGCACGAATGTATTTGAAACGGCAAAAAAGTCATTTGTTTCGTTATGACCGAAACAAGTTACAAGTACTTGGTCAACCAAATAGTAGAATGAATAGATTTTGCTGACACTTGGAAATACCAAATACTTGCTCAGAAAATCAAATGTTTTTATTTCAATTGCAGACCAAATGCGAATGAACCAAACCAAATGAATGAATAAAAAACATTCAAGTACATGGGAGTCGATCTTCAGCTGATGATAAAACTGATCGTTGACAATGTAAGGGTTAAAAAAAATATGTATATATTAAATAAAAATCAGCCAAGTGTGAGTCGGACTCGTACACGGAGGGTTCCGTACCATCGTACATGATTTTTTGCTTAAAATATAAAATTATGTTTATATTAAATAACCTAAAAGTATACTACAATTAACAGCTCAAAGTATACTACAAAAAACAAAAAATTGTTAAACAAAAGGTTAAATTAAACAACAATGCTTCTAAAAATGTATAATTTTAGTATTTGTCGTTCTACAAACAAGTGAAAATTACACACTTTGTGAAAATTTTAACTCTCTACCTATTACGGTTCATGAGATAGAGCAGGAGAGGGACGGACGGACGGACGGACATTGTAAGTTTAGTAATAGGGTCCCGTTAGTTCCCTATGGGTACGGAACCCTAAAAACGACATCGGAGACTGTCTCTTCGCACGCACTTCTTTGTGCGCAATATTCCTCTCTCGCACTTGCCGGACATCATATCTGCCGGGAGATAGCGTAGACCTGTCATTCCTGAGTACGAGGAAACTTGTGGAGGACTTGCCAGAGGAAAAACCGACATCTCATCTTGGGCTGTGATGCCAACGCTCACCATACCATGTGGAGAAGTACAGACATCAATCTTAGGGGTGAGTGCCTTGCTGAATTTATTCACTATTCTAGACTAGAATTGTTAATTGTAGGAAATAAACCATCATTTAGGAATAGTATTAGGGAAGATGTATTAGACATCACCCTCTGCTCTACCTTTATTAAGAACTTCACCAGGGAATGGCATGTTTCTGATAAAGTATCCATGTCTGACCATCTACAAATTAGATTCGTATTAGACTTGGAACTCAAAATAACAGCTACATATAGGCAACCAAAATCCACAAATTGGGACATATTTCAGAGTACCCTTGAGGAGAAAATGAGCATGTGTAGCGATGTAGTCAGCAACGAATTAGAATCAGTTTGCATGGAACAATAGGCTAGCTAGACTAAGGAAAGAAATCAGAAGGCTCTTTAACAGAGCAAAGAAAGATGGTGACTGGGAAAACTATAAAATGTCACTCACCAGTTACAGTAGAGAAATTAAAAGAGCAAAGAGAGCATCTTGGAGAAACTTCTGTGGTGATCTAAATGACGTAAGCAGTGGTGCTAAGATTCACAAGATTCTCTCCAAAACTCGCACTAATAGTAATCTACTTCTCAGAAAACCGGATGGCACATACACTCAAAATAGTCGAGAAACCCATGAGTTCTTGGCCAATGTGCACTTTCCGGACTCGACTGAAATCTTAGATGATCACCCAGGAGAGTTAGTAGGGATTACCCCAGAGACTGGGCACTAGCTAGAGATATATTTAGTAATGGAAAGATTGAATGGGCGATTAACTCACTACTATAGAAGGGTCAACCGTACATTAGTCGTGCCCTAGCCAACATGCTTAGGGCAAGCTTTGCATGGGGAGGAGTATAAATATACGGTATATACCGTGGTGGTCAAAATATGGACCGCCCTAAATCTTTTAGACTAATTAGTCTCACCTCATTCCTCCTCAAAACAATGGAGAAAGTAGTTGATAGACATATTAGAGACAAGTTCCTCAAACAGAGGCCACTACCCACCAATCAATAAGCCTATCAAATGGGCAAGTCAACAACTCATGCACATCTTAACCTCACTCAGTAGATTAAAAAATCACTGGTGAATAAAGAATATACAGTTGGCTGCTTTCTAGACATCGCAGGTGCCTTTGATAATATGGAATTCAGCCGTATTAACGAGGCTGTCCAACGTAGGGGTGTCGATCGTACAACCTGTAGTTGGATTGAAAACTTTCTTAAATACAGAAAAATAAACTCGGCAATAGGCCAAACCAACTATAGAGTTCGTGCTGCGAAAGGATGCCCGCAGGGAGGGGTACTCTCCCTTCTTCTGTGGTCCATTGCAGTTGACGAACTCCTTCAACTGCTTAGTAAACATGGTTTTTATGCACAGGGGTATGCAGATGATATTGTTGTTCTCATCCGCGGAAAATTTGAGGAAACAAAATCAGAGATTCTCCAAGAAGCGATAAATGTAATCATGAAATGGTGTGCAGAAGTAGACCTTACATTACACCATACATAAGGCTAGGGCTACCATATGGACTAGCCGTAGACTCCTTGGTAAAAACCTGGCTATACACGGTCATCACCAGATCGATCATATCCTACGCTGCACCCATCTGGTATACCAAATTAGGAAGAAGTACTGCAAGGTTGAAAATCGGTAGGGTACAAAGGCTGCCTTGTGTGTGTATAACTAGTGCCATGAGGACAACCCCAACAGCTGCTCTTGAGACACTATTGAATATACCACCAATCCCACCTGTTTATAAAGAAGGAAGCAATGCTATTCTTGGCCAAGCTCATTCTATTATATGACGAAACAAACTCTGATAATCTCAATAAATTCCCTCTAAGGGATGAGCTTAACCTGAGCGGTGCCAACATTACTATAAGCGACCTTTGCCCCACGAAATTTAACTTAAACAAAAACTTTAAAGTTACATTTCCGGACAGGACAGATTGGGAACGAGTAAGCCCCAAACGCTCTCGTGACTAATACTACTTAAGTCATTAGCCTTAAATAACCATATCAATCTCATTTGGATACCTGAGCATAGCGGGTATCCTGGGAATGAAGAGGGAGATGAACTCTCCAGGAAAGGGTCTAAGAACGTTCTCATTGGACCAGAACTGTTCTGTGGACTGCCTTGGAGCTCCACTAGGTCGAACATTGAAAAATGGCTTACTATAAATTCGCATCAATACTGGGTCAACACAAACAATATCAGAGTAGCGAAAATGTTTATGCCAACCAGCTCTAGCAAAAGAACTCGAGAAATACTGGGACTAACACGTGGAGGCATACGTATAGTCTCGGGATTCTTAACAGGTCATTGCAGAGTGTTGAAGCACCTATGCAATATGGGCATCACTAATAACGACAATTGCAGACTATGCAATGAAGAGGAGGAAACAGCAGAGCATGTGCTATGCCACTGTGAGGGTCTGATATGGACAAGACTTCGATACTTGGGATTCCAGTACCTGGAACCAATCGATATATCAGGTTTATCTTGCAGGGAAATTCTGGATTTCCTCATGAACAATAAAATTTCGGAGGACCTATGATCAATAGGGTTGTCACAATAGGTCCATTAGTAGCCGCGGTGACGATTCCAACCCTTTACCTAACCTATCTATCTTGGTATTTGCAAGTGTCAGCAAAAAAGTATTCATTCTACTATTTAGTTGACCAAGTACTTGAAACTTGTTTCGGTCATAATGAAACAAATGACCTTTTTGCCGTTTCAAATACATTCGTGCAAGACATCTGTTTGCCCTTAACCAGTTACTAAAACTTCGAACGCCCTCTGCCGATGGTATGCGACAGCAAATTAGAACATTTCGCAACTTTTCACGCAACTTCAGTAAATCCCGTCTTTATGATTTTTTTTTTTTTTTTGTCAGGTAAGGTTGAGTTGGTAGGGTATGTCGGTTTGTTTTTCTTCTGTGTTGAGTAGGGTAGTGCATATTAGGATGGTGGTGGAACAAAAGGAAGAAAATTTAAATTGTCCGGACCTGTTCCAACAGAGAAGTCAAATTCCCCACCCTGAACCGTTGCTAGCCGTGGCGCACTCTGTTAGGACCTAGGAGCATAGGGTCCGGCACAAGATAATCCTATACCATTTTAAAACATCACATTGTTCTCAGTCAAGGACTACGGGTTTGCGATCATTAAAGAATTGAAAACAAATCGGTAAGTAAATTTAAGACAGTAAGCACCATATGGTAGTTGGACTTTTGTAAAACGGAAAATTCATTGTAGTAAACTGCAGAAAAAAGTGTCTGAAATGATTCTTGGGCTGTGATATAGGTTAGAGGGGCAAGTACCTTTATGGTCACATTTTAATAGCAGTAACATACAGAAGTAGTAGCCAAAGTAATGAATGTTATGTGGAATGGATTCCCATAATCTAATTCAAACTTCTGCTCCTCTATCTCAAGCTTGTTTATATCGTTAATACTTCAACAATTCAACCTTAAGGTGCCTGCATTTACCATCCAATTTACCGAAACTTTTGGAAAGCAAACTTATTGGTTGATAATTTTACAGTACATCCGCTCTTCCGTATCAAGAAAATCGTTAAACAAAACCTTCAATATGCGAACTCCACAAGCACAATTCTCCTGGGCATCAAAGCTACATTCGACTCCGTCTGACAATGAGTTTATCCACAAGATGACACTATTAAATTTCCCACCCGAACTGATAAAAATTGTGCAAAACTTTTTAAGTGACCGTTCGTTTGCAGTTCATATTGACCATGCGCATTTTGCACCCAACGTGTCTGCCTATCACCTTTACTCGATAACATTTACACTTCTGACTTTCCATCTCTTTATGGTTGCTCTGCCTCCATTTTTGGTGATGATACAACAATTTTTTTCTCTGGGCTATTAGCATCTGACATCTCTACTAAGTTACAGGTTGCTTTTGAAACTCTTCATAACTACTACTAAATGGAAGGTAATGATCGATTCGGACTAAACTTAAGCCATCTTTACTAGGAAATATTTAATCCAACTAGCCATAAGCCCTGGGAACAAAGCATTAGATACCTGGGAGTTGTCTTAGATCAAAATCCATTTTTAAGGACCACATCGCTTATTTCATTAATAAAATAAACTGCTTCATTAGAATTTTATACCCATATACAGAAACTCTCGCTTGAATATTAAAAACAAAATGAATTTCTCCTATAGGGCCGCAGTTTGGGTGGATATTGTTCGAAGCCATATGCAAACCAAATTGCTTAAAACAATGATCTGGCGAAAGACTTTCGGCGCTTGAACGATAAGTTCGCAGCTTAAGTTCTTTCAAAGAATTCTTATGTATCTGTTATGCAGCATGTAGCGGCAGAAATAGCGCCTACTAACTCAAACACTCGAGCTTCAATTAGCCCTAAGCAGCTCGTCGCTGATCCCACTTCTAAATCTATTTTTGTATCTAGGTTAACTAAAGATACTTTGGAAGCCGATGTTAACCACTACCTTCTATCTAAACTGCGAACAATTACGAATGTGAATACCGCTAAATTTAAATTTTCTTTTGAAAGGGTTATTTCGTCATTTAAAATATCCGCTCCCCCAGAATACAGTAGTGAACTCTTGTCGCCCTCAAGCAGCTCTTCCTATGGATCCATCTAACCTCAGTTTGATCATACATTTTCAGAATGTCAGAAGTTTAAACTCTAAACTGAATAGACTATTCACTAATAGTTTCTCTTTTCATTTAGATATAATTTTGTTTGTAGAAACATGGCTTCGTCCAGATGCTCTGAATTCTGAATTGTTTAACAATAGTTACTCACCGTTTAGGAAAGATCGATTTAATCGCTTTGGTGGTGGAGTTCTGATTTCTGTTAGAGCTTCTTACTCTTCTGACTTGGTGTCTATTGATAATATTGATGACATTGAGTTTATTTGTGTGAAGATTACATTTTTCAAATCTAATTTATTTATTACATGCTCCTATATCCCACCTGCTTCTGTTGAATCTGTTTACTTATCACATCTGCCAGCTATTAAGAAATTTTTGTCTTTTATCAAAGATACTGATAAGGTCTTAATCATCGGAGATTTTAATCTTCCAAATATTTCTTGGACGACCTCTGTGAATTGTAATTCTGTAATATCATCAGTAAGCTGTGAGTTTGTCGACTCATTGCTGGATCTTTCCTTTCAGCAAGTAAGCTTCATAGCTAATAACATTAACCGAATTTTAAATTTGGTCTTTACCGACAGCATAAATGATGTTTCCTTGTTTCGAAGTAATCCTTTTTCCACTCCAGAGGATGCTTATCATCCGACTTTGGAATTAAACATCATTCTGAATGGGTTTAGATTTCGTTCCAATAATCCTTCTAATTTGCTGCCTACATCAAGATGTGTTTTCTGCTTTAAACAAACTGACTTCTTTAAGCTAAATTGTCTACTCATTGCCATTGACTGGTCTTATTTGTATTCCTGTGATAATGTTGAACTAGCTGCAATGTTGTTTTATACAACTATGAAAAATCATTTCAAATTATCTGTTCCGAAAATTAAACTTAAACATACCCCACATACGCCATCTTGGTTTTCTAGTAATTTAATTAAATTAAAAAATTTAAAAAATAGACTATCTAAAATATTTGAAAGGTCCGGTTTGTCCGCTGATTATTCTAAATACGCTATATCACGATATAATTTTCAACACCTAAACAATTTCTGCTATCAGTCATACGTGACACATATTAAAGAAGATATTAAAAGAGATCCTAAAAATTTTATAACTTTATTAACACGAAGCGCAGGTTGGATATATTCCCATCCTTTATGAAATTAAATGGTGTTGAATGTTGCAGCGATGGAGAAATTTCCAATCTTTTACGAACTTTTTCCAAAGCACTTACATGAATTTCAATAATGATTGTGATAGTCCATACCCATATCATATTTCCCAATTTAAACAATTTAATATGCCAGTTATTGATTGTGATACAGTATTACAATGTTTAAAATCTTCTAAATTAACGTTTTTACCAGGTCCAGATGATTTACCTAGTTGTGTTCTAGTGTGATGTGCTGTTGCTTTACATAGACCAATCTGCAAATTGTTTGACTTATCTCTGAATAGCGCTGTCTTACCTAATATTTGGAAGCAGTCCTATATAATCCCACTCCACAAAAAAGACATTAAAGCTAATATATCATAGCTAAACCAATATAATAGCTAAACTCTGCGCTATTCCGAAGATGTTTGAACATATTATCACCGCTCAGGTGCAGCATTTCGTTCTTCCTTTATTAAGTACTTCACAATACGGTTTCACCAAGAAGCGTTCAATTACAATCAACTTATTAGAATTTACTTCGTTGGTCAATTGTAGTTTTTCACAACAACATCAAATGGATGTCATTTACACAGATTTCAGTAAAGCTTTTGACAGTGTTTGTCACTTCGTACTCCTCAATAAACTGAATCCTTTTGGTTTTCATTCCAAGTTATAGTGTAGTTAGGCTGAGAAAAAAACAGTTATTTTCCTGAAACAGTTTAAAAAACTGTGGTTTTTTTTACAACAACCACAGGGAAAAGTGACTTAATTGAGGGTTGTTGTTGTAGAAATCGAAGGAGTTTTTAAACTGTTGAAAAAAAAACTTCATTTTCAACAACTGTCGACTGGTCGCCCCGCAGCAGTGTTGGGAAATTTCTTCCTTTTTTAGTACAGTTTTTTCGTTGCGCGGTAAACATAAAGCAGCTGATCATTACACAAAACAATTAGAAGTAAATTTTAAATTGTAATTTCATTTTTACATTTTAATAAAATAAGTAGCAGGAATGAAGTAGGAAGTTGCAAGAATTATTTGCATACACTCCAAATTGTTCTTAACCATGCATTTTTCTCACAATTTCCATATTAATTTCTCACAATTAGCCACAACGTTCCTTTTCTATGTATAACCAAAACAAAAAACATCTGACTGCATAAAAAAAAAACAGTGTAAGCACCTAGTTTTTAAACACCTAATTTGAAGCAGTGTAACCACGCTATTATTTAGCTGGATTTCTGGTGTCCCTCAGGGTAGCCACCTTGTCCCATTATTATTTAATATTTTTATAAACGATTTGCCATTCGCCATAAAATATTCTAAAATCTTACTGTACGCTGATGATGTTAAGTTATGCTTATCTATTTTATCTCTGGTCCAACAAATGTTTCTTCGAGAAGATCTTGATTCCTTATCTCAGTGGAGCGCCAAAAATTATCTTTTGCTAAATTGTGACAAATGTAAAATTATGTCTTTTACCATAAAAATGTAATTGAAAAAAGCTACCACTCTAGAACGCATCACACAATTCAGTGATCTGGATGTGTTGATGGATCCAAAGCTGCATTTTGGGTCGCATATATC
The DNA here is from genome assembly GCA_035041805.1 of Amiota mariae. Taxonomy (NCBI): domain Eukaryota; kingdom Metazoa; phylum Arthropoda; class Insecta; order Diptera; family Drosophilidae; genus Amiota; species Amiota mariae. Next base: position 2,550,749 of record JAWNKV010000287.1, read on the forward strand.
TAGTATCATCTGTAAAGCTAGTGGTTTTTTAGGATACATTAAACGTTGGTCCAAAGAGTTTAATAATCCTTACACCACTAAATTATTATTCACTTCTTTGGTTAGGCCAATACTTGAATACGCATTGTGTGTATGGGATCCACAGTTTAAAAAGTACAGTGATAGTATTGAGTCCGTTCAAAAGCAATTCTTGATTTTTGCACTGCGTAACTTACACTGGGATCCTAATATAAATATTTCATCGACGAACTCGAGTTCAAATCTACACCAACCACAAGAAAAATGACTGAAATTTGTTGTTGTAGTAAAATTGAACTCGTCGACGAACTCGCACAGAACTCGGTAATGATATTGGTCACTCTGCGGCAGTGCTGCCAAGTTTTTGGTCATATCCACCTTTTTTTGGTCATTCGCGACAGTAAACAGCTGATTAAGCACAAAACAATTTGAAGAAAATTTTAAATTGTTACATGATTGAGAACAATTCGCAGTATATGCAAATATTTTTTGCAGTTTCCTTTTTCATTCTTGCTACTTATTTTATCAATATTTAAAAAAAAAAAACATAATTATATTATATTAAATTACATTTTCTTCAATAGTTTTGTGCAATGATCAGCTGTTTAATGTCGAGAATGACCAAAAAGGCAGACAACACCGCAAACTTAGCAGCACTACTCAAAGTTTCCCAGCCCTGGCAGCTAAAATTTTTCATTTATCTTTTGCAGCAGAAAAAAAATCGATGAAAAGTACCCAAAGCAACCCTGAAAGTCGGTCATTTGACTGTTGTTGTTGTTGTAGAAATTTACCAAGTTTACGAGTTGCTTTATAAAAACAAGTAATGTGACTCACCTATTTATGACTGGCACGTTGGCTCATTGATTACTGCGCAAAGCTGACATCTTATAGTCGCGGGATCGATTCCCGCTCAAGTCTGGTCCAGCACTTTTCTAATTTCCTCCAATCCTTCCTAACTCTCCCCCAGAACTGGAGGCTTTTGTCACTATTGCTCATATTAAAACTAAATTATAATCTTTGTTCTATATACATAAGTACATATCTACATATTTAACACGTTCCTTTATTCTTTTTTTTATTTTGGTGTAATGTATATGCATACATACATATGCATCTAAAAACAACATAACAAAAACATGGAAAACGATTCTCGTACATACATAGGTTCGTGACATTTAATCAATGCTGTCTGTAGTTGAGCTTTGTTCACAATTTTATAAATACGTACGTATATATGTATGTGTTTATTGATAAAGCACACAGTCACAGAATTGTGTATATATGTACAAATGTATAAAAATGACAATCAAACAGGAAATACAATAAAATAAAAAGCACATGCAATCATTTGTTGTGTGTAGCATGTAAACATGATGCATTTTTGTAAGTACATATAGGCACGAGCCCTGGGTCCAAACACATTGAGGGCTCCACAAACCATTTGACCTTTTTTTTTGTTGCTCATCATTTTATGGCCCCCATAAACCTTTAATTGACTTTTTTTTTTCTTTTTTAGCCCATCACTCAAAAAAGTATGGGTAAGTATTTTTCATTGCCCCTGATGGCCAAGCGTCGTTTAAATCGGACAAACGTTAAGAAATAAAAATGAATCATTCAAAAATAGGTGATTTTACTAACAAGTAATTGATTTCTAAGAATGACGAAATATTAGCTTGGAAGAAATTTTTATTGAGTCACAAACAATTTGTATTTTCTTGGTATTATATACAATATATTCAATGACATGCAAATTGATTAATGTTTTTAATTAGTTTAATGTCTTTGTTTTTTTATGAGGACTACTACTACCTCTTACCTAAAATCGAGTGTTTAAAAGCTTTAACTTTTTTTTTTAACTTTTCATTTGTCTTTATTATATCAGGTATTGGTTATGTTTTTACAGTATTCTTAAAGACTAGAACTTAAATTTATTATAATAATGCTTAACATCTAAAGATTTTCCTAAGCTTAATAAAATTATTTACATGTATATGGTATATTATTAAATTATTATTTTGATTTTTGTTAACTTCATAAAGCTATATTTATTTATATTAATATCTCAGAAAAGTTACTGTTTTATAAAAACTGAGTTTCATTTATTATTTAAGGAACTAAGGAACTACATACTAGAGGAATGGGGGAAGGGATCTATTTACAATAGTGTTTAAAAGCAGAAAACGTGAAAGGTATGTACTTATTAGGGTTGCCAGATTTTTTTCATCCTGCCATCTGCGAGAAAATCCTTTCCACAAAGCAGTTGGAACTAGGGATACTGAAGATAAACGATATAACTCGAAAAATGTTAGGGATTTCATTCTTGGAAATGCCGTCAATAATTTTTTTTTTCCACTTCTCAATCGCACTTATACTTTTGTCATCAAAAGACTTTGCAATGTCTTGGCTGTTTTTGATCATTTAAAATCCTCATGTAACGAATCGATGTTAAATGCAGTTTTTTGTAAATGATCGAAATTTATCGGCGATTTCATATTTATAAATAGCATCTTGGTAACGACGTTGCTTTCTGAGAAATCGTACGGAGCTGTCAAATATTCTAAGAAATTTTTTTATAACTTTTCGAAAATCGATTTACGTTAGTACTAATAATTTTCTTTATGTTGACTCGACATCGCGCTGCGTACTTGTCAATGTCAATCAACCGTAGTGATATAGGTTTCTTAATAAAAAATCAAATAAGGTATAAATAAGGGACAAAGTCTGTCCCGGCGGGACGTTTTAAATAATACCTGAAATACGGGACGTCTGGCACCCCTAGTACTAGGTAATGTTCTGTGTTGTTTTAAATTATAAAAAGCAATAATTGTTATTGGTCATATACAATTCAATAATCAATATTTACTGTAATTATCTACATTTATTAAAAGAAATAATTTTTAATTTTATTTTGTTGTGACTCAGAATTCAAAAATACTTGGGTGTTTGGCAAAGATTACCAAACAAGGAGCTCCCGAAATCGTACGTAATGTCTTGGCCTGCAGTATTCTGATCTTTGAAATGTTTGATTTCGATGCTATTCCATACACCTGCAATCCATATTGCCAAACAGGAGTAATTATTGCTTTATAACCTTATTTTTTAAGGATAACTTATTCCTACTGTTTAGGAACGAACGCAATTTGCTAATTCTCTGTCCAAGCGATTTCGTGATGATTGAAATTTGCGTTTTAAATGTTAGCAGCCTATCAAAATACACACCCAGGTATTTATAGCGCGAATGGTGCTCCATCAGCTGATTGTCAATGAAGACTCCAGGACAAACATCAGGCCGTAAGGCGTACGTCACATTAGCACATTTCTGTTTGTTAACGCCAATATGCTGTATATGAATAATCCAACACTTATAAGATAAATAATTAATTATATAGTAGAGCCATTATTTATCAGTGAATTAAAACGCTCATTTAGTGTTGAATACAACGTGAAAATGCATTGAAAATGTAAAAATTAGTGCTATGAAATCAATTGTGTGCGCTTTCAAAATAATATTATTAAAATAAAATAGCGAATAATCAATGTAGGATAATAATAAATTGAATAAAATAATAAATTAAGCAATAAAACAGTACATTTTGTATTTTTCATACATTTTTCAGACAGTTATATATGCACATTATAACATATGTAAACAATGAACATATGATAGTGTAGTGCAGCGTAAAAACTAAACTACTTTCTAGTTCATTTTTGTATTTTTTCGTTTTGTGTTTTATCTAATAAGAACTTTAATTTAAAATGGGAGGTATCCCTCCTGGTAACCCTAGGATCATGAAATTTATATGTTGGTGGATATGGACCAGAAACTTATAGTGTCCAAATTTCAGTTCGATACGTCAAAAAACAAAAAACTTTTTCTAATAAGAACATTAATTTAAAAAAGGGGGTTTGTATGGGATTACCGAACTTGATCGGCGTTTGGTAAAAAGAAACCTATGCACAAAATTTCAGCTCTCTGACTCAAAAACTGAAGGTCTAGGAGTGCGAACAGACGGACTCGTCTCATCGAGCTGATCACAATATATATACTTTATGTGGTCTGCGATGTCTCCTACTGTTACAAACTTCATGACAAACTTATAATACTATTCACTCCCGTGAAGAGTATAAAAACAAAAAATATTTTCTAATAAGAACTTTAATTTGGATCCAAATTTTTATTGGTACCCCCACTAGTGGTCCGACTCAGCTGATTCCGGCATATGTACAGCGTATGGTAAAAAGAAAGTTCTCTTGCTCAAAAACTGAGGAACTAGTTTGCATACATATAGACGGACATAGCTTATTATTGCGTCGAACTCGGTTGAATGCCACTTTTTTCCAATGTTGAAAAATTTTGTGATATTATTGTACTCAGTGATTTAATAAAAAACATATATATTAAATTTTGTATTAGCGGTGTGTCAAATGATGCGTCAATTCCGACAATTCGGCAGTGGCATTCCAGTGGAAATCGGATCTTTCTTCTTCTGCTTTATTTGACGGTACCTATTATAAGTTTTTGCTAAAGAAATGCACAGAAAACAACACAGCACAGTTTGTATGAAGCGTTTGGACCAGCAAAGTATAGATGTTATAGCCATTTCACACTGAGCATTCACAGAAAGTGTTCACATTGCATTTTGCATTTTCGGAACAGCTGTGTTTCGATTTGGTTATACATACAAACAGAACGTTGTGGCTAATTGTGAAAAATTAAAATGATAATTGTGTGAAGAGTACATGATCAAAAACAATTTGCAGTGTATGAAAATAATTCTTGCAGCTTCCTTTTTCATTTCTGCTTCTTATTTTTATTAAAATTAAAAAAAAAAAAATACAATTTAAAATTTATTTAAAAAAAGAGAAAACAAATCGAAAATGAATGATGAATCTAAAAAAAGGCAACAATTAACCAGCACTGGGTAGAGTGACCAATTTCACAAGCAGCATTTTAATTGCATTCTCATCGAATGTACATTTTCTACTACAACAACAACTACAAAATTACGTCACTTTTCCCAATTGTTATTGTTGAAAAATGTAGCATTTAATAGTGGCTTTACAGTGGCTCGAATCACGAAGATTCGGTTTTGTGGTTTACAGTGGTATTTTAGTATCACGAACAGCTGTTGTTTGTTTTGATTATACATACAAATGGAACGTTGTGGCTAATTGTGATAATTAAAATGGAAATTGTGTGAAAAATACATGATTAAGAACAATTCGCAGTGTATGTAAATAATTCTTGCAGCTTCCTTTTTCATTCCTGCTACTTATTTTATTAATATTTGAAAAAAAAAATTACAATTTGAAATTTTCTTCAAATTGTTTGTGCCATGATCAGCTGTTTTATGTGGGGCGCGCAAAAAAAAAACGAAGAAGAAGACACATGACAATCACAAAAAACCGCGAAATTTTGAAAATGCTGCCAACCTACATGAAAGAATTGCCCAGCCCTGTTAAGACTGACCATTCAAAAAAAAAACCTATTGAGATTAGAATCTCACAATCGAATCTCTCTACAACAACAACCCCTAATTTTTGTCATTTTCCCTGTTGTTGTTGTCAAATGAGACTCGAATCATTGTCGCATCTTCGTAGATTCGAATCTTCGCTCACTGTAAAGCCACTATAATGCAGCATTCGAGAAATGTACATTGGGTGCTCAGTGTGAAATGACTATTAAGGGCTATGGATCCAATCAATCAATCATAATTAAATGAATCAAATTAATTAATTGCCTGTAATATACCCATAGTGTAAGAAATAGATGTGAATTTTTTACAGTTATGTCAAAAAAGTCCTTACACTTCTTCTAAATTTTTACGCTGCACAGCACTATCATATGTTGTTTATATGAAAAATTATAAAAGTTGGTGTTTTGTTTATTAACTTATTATTTTATAAACTTTTTTGTGTGTCTTGCAGAGGTATTCACTATGGATGATGCATTTTCACGTTATGTTTAACACTAAATGTGTGTTTTTCAGCGTTTTAGTACACTGATATCCTTATGAAGTCAAAATTGAGAGTGATCAATTTTTAAGAGCGTAACAGGCCAAATTGACACTACCAATGCATAAAGACAATTAGAATTCAGTAAAAAAATCTATTAATGTAAGTGAAAACCGTTTAAAAATCCGTTCAGTGTTGGGGAAGTTGTGCGTAGCGAGAGAGACAGGAATTTCGATTTTCATTTATACTATGTATGTATATATTGTAGATAGATACACTCGTATATCTGAAATATAATATACCTAAACTAAATGGAAAAGATACAAGCCTTAAGCTTCAAAACCGAAACTTAAATTAAAAACTAAATTTTCTATAGTATTTTATGTTAAAATCTAATTTATTTTCTCCACATATAACTTTAAGTCGTGAAAAGAAAGCTCTGTGTTTTTCGTTGTTTTTTCTACGAATAACTGTAACAGAGAGAATATAGTGATGCCAAGAAAAGAAACAACCCGTGCGAAGCAGGATCGCGTTTGTCTTGTACTAAATATTTTCATATCGTTTTTAATAATCTTGCTTCAAAATTTAATTACTGAAATATATTTAGTATAATTTTTTTTGCCCTTCTGTGTATTATTCTATTGTTAAATGGAACATCGATTTACGTTGGAGTTTGTCGGGCCGAGTAACTGCAGTCTTGTCTTGTCTTGGGGCAACTGCCTTCCCCTTCCCCGTCCGGTGAGCGCATAAAGACAAATTTAGTAATATATTACAGTCGAATTTCTTTATAACGAGCTTTTTCTTCCATTTATAGTATGTTTGGATTTTTCTATAATGAATTTCCATTTAGCGATTTATACTCCTCACGCAGTGAAAAGTATTACAAGTTTGTCATGAAGTTTGTAACAAACAGGAGACGTCGGAGACCCCATGAAGTATATATATTCTTGATCAGCGCGACAAGACACACTCGCGGCTGTCTGTTCGTCTCTATGTATGCAAACTAGTCCCTCAGTTTTTCAGCTAAAGAACTGAAATTTTGCACGGTACTTTCTTTTCACCATACGCAGTTGTGTACCACTTCGCCACACAAAACGGATCCAAATGAATGTTCTTATTAGATTTTTTTTTTTTTTTTTTTTGCACCATTGACTTGAAATTTGGACACTATAAGATTCTGACCCATATCCACCATGAAAATTTCAAGAACCTCGGACTACTAGGAGGTTTACCCCCATACAAACCACTATCCAAATTCATGTTCTTATTAGAAAAACTTTTTTGTTTTTTGTACTATCGACTCGAAATTTGACCCTTATACGTGTCTGACCCATATCCACCAGCCATGAAAATTTTGAGACCATCTAGGGTAGTCATCATCAGGCAGCGTTATAGCTCGAGGTGAGCTTTAGCTTCGTTCACAATTTTCTTCCATGCGTCTCGATCTATGGACACCGTCCACCAGTTGGATATATTCATCTTCTTCAAATCATGGAAAACTTGGTCTAACCATTGTAGTTTTGGTCGTCCATTTGCTCTTGTGACAGGCGGGACGTAGGCGATCATGCTTTTCTGTGCGTGGGCAGAGCTCATGCGTTCAGTATGTCCTAGCCAGCGTATCCTTTGCGCTTTGATATGCTTGACTATGTCTTCCCCTTTGCATAGAGACAACAGTTCATCATTATTGCGGATTCTATAGAACCTTTCTCCTTCTCGAAGAGGCCCGAAAACTTTTCGAAGTATCTTGCGTTCGAAAACTTGGAGACATCGTTCGTCTTTTTCTGTAAGCGTCCAGATTTCGCGTCCATACATAAGCACAGGTCGTATTATCGATTGATATATGCGTAGCTTACATGAAGGAGGTATTAACTTAGATTTTAGCAATTTTATGTTGACGAAGTATTTAGTCTTGCTTTCATTCACTTTAAGGCGCACCTTTTTGGCATTTTGTTCTATGGCTATAAAAGTTTCCGCCAGAAATTTTTTGCTTCGAGCCGCGATAGCTATGTCGTCTGCGTAGGTAGTACCCCCCATAAAAACTTGGATCAAAATTCATGTTCTTATTAGAAATACTTTTTTTGTTTTTTGTGCTATCGACTTGAAATATGACCACTATAAGTGTCTGACCCATACCCACCAACCTTAAAATTTCAAAACTCTCGGACTACTACAAGGGACGTGAAGATTTTTTTATATTTTTACTATCGTTTTGAAATTTGGAAACTATCAGTTTCCGACTCATATCCACCAGCCATGAAAATGTTGAGACCATCGAACTACTAGGGGGGTACCCCCCATACAAACTTGGATCAAAGTTGATGTTCATATTAGAAATACTTTTTTTGTTTTGTGAACTATCGACTTGAAATTTGGACACTATCAGTGTCTGACCCATATCCACCAACGAAGACCCTCGGACCACTAGGATGGGCGTGAAGTGTATTACAACTTCGGCACAGCCAAAGTTAGTCTTTTTTTACTGGTTTCTATTAAGAATTAACGGTTGCTAAGAAGTTACCTACACTGGGCTGTTTTCCTTCATTCATGGAAGTGGTTCGATCCTTTTAGGAGATGAATAATGACGTCCTCAGTGAGGACTCCTCACCAATGTGTTTAGAACTATTAATATATAATAAGAGTAGAACATTATATCAAAAGAGAAAAACTTAAGAAAATAACATAGACTAATATTACAGAAGAAAATCATACTTCATAATTAGTTTATTATTTCTTAATTGCCTTGAATTAAAATCGAGAAGATGCACTCAATGCTGAAAATTAATTAATTATTTTTCGCTATCATTTCATGTTTAATTAATTTTAATTCATTAAGGAACTATTTTATATTTTGTTTTTGATACGAAAGATTGCTTGAAAAATGAGGTACAAACGATATGGAACGATCCGGAAATGCCACTTTGTCTATTGTGTTTTGTACTTTCCAAAACCAATATGAGTATGTACATTCATATCTGATTGCTTTGTCAGTAATACGAATCTACATACATACTTTCTCATCTGACGCATCACTAATTTACGCATGGGCTTCCATGGAAACAGTGTATGACACATTTAAATAATAACGTTTACGAGGGTGGGTTGGAAAGCTTCTGGCCTTGACAAGTTTAAGCATGTTTATTATGTATTCATTAGTATACTATATTTCTCTACTTAGTCACCTTTAGGCTTAAAATGTCTTCGTTTTCAATAAATGCTATAAGTAGTATGCAGCCGTATGAAAGATCCATTTCTTCTTCGCTGTGATATACATACATATGTATTTTTCAATCTCGCATAGTTTCAATATGAAATCCTTGGATCGTTGATTTTTTTAGTCATTACTAAAGTGAATCCCTATGTTGGATAAAGTGAACAATCTTCGTTAAAAATACTTGTCCCAACTCTGGCTTATGTCCCCATCTTTATGTAGTCCTTTAGGTACTTGTATCAAACAAGCTATATCAGCTAGCTTGGCCCTATTATACGAGTATATTTAAACATAAGAATATCCAATTTCGATGCACACATTTGTATTGAGGGCGTTCCCGAAATCATTGTATTTTCTTATTACAGATATGAATGACTTATGCGTAAAGTTTTTGTCTCTATGTACACTTCGTAGTCTATAAACAATTGAGAAGATAACGAACGCACTTTGTTGTACAAACATACATACATATGTATTGTTTACAAATAAATATATACATACATGCATATATACATGCATACATTTATAATTTAACGCTTGAGTTTAGCGTCATACATTTGCAGGTGTGTGGGTGAGCGAAGTCTATACTTCAATGCACGTGATGTGATTTTTACAACAATTTAATAAAATAATTTATACATGACTGGCTCGTTGGCTCAATGGTTAGTGCGCAAAGCTGACATCCGAGAGTCGCGGGTTCGATTCCCGCTCAAGTCTGGTCCAGCACTTTTCTAATTTCCTCCAATCCTCCATAACTCTCTCTCTGAGCTGAAGGTCTTTGTCACTATTACTCATATTAAAAACTAAATTATAAATTATAATTATAATCTTAGTTCTATATAAACAAATAAATTTATACATTTCATTGGCTTAGCATAATAATAAATACATGTATCCAAAAGTTTTTACATTAAGAAATTTGTTTAATCGCTTAAAACGTACATACATAGAGATACATTTCTTCAAGATACGAACGTGTATATAACGCGACTTGAAAACAATCACGCTAAGGGAGAGTAAATGAAAACGTTAAAGTTTCGACTCAGCTGTTCGTTCTTATGCGCTTTGTGCCGTGCCAGCCAGTCAACCAGTCTTCCAGTCTCTCTCTGTCTTTCATGCGCAGTGGTGTGCGTAGTGTGCGTATTTTTATTTCGTTGTCTCGTTTCGTTTTCGCCTCTATTTTCATAATATTTTATAGTTCATTCACATGTCCATCACATCATATAATTGGCGATGCGCGTTTGGTAACCATTTAATATGCGTTTATTATTTTAATTAACTTCGTAAGCTACTAACTACTACTTTCGAAAACCGTCTATTCAAAAATATCATCATATTGTATGTATAAACGAAGATACATACATAGTTCATTTCTTTGTTACTCACAGGCGAGATATGTATGTAGTATCTACTGTCAATATGCACTTAATTGTTTATTAATTAAATGAAAATAAAAGAAATGTGTCTCATATAAAAAAAGCATACATTTTTCTTGTCAACTTTCGAAACAAAAAACATATATATGGATACATATGTGCGTGATATATTAAGAAATAATATACCTAAAATATTCGTGTGTGTGCCGAGTGTCCGTGTGTACGAGTTTTTGTATCTTTGTGAATTGCATTGTTGCACATACATACGTATATACAAATGCATGTATACATATGTATATTTGTATGCAAGTATGTTGATTGTCATACATACATATGCATACATAAATATGTATGTACATACATATGTTCAAAATAAATCGAAATAAATTGTGATAAGTTAAATAAAATAAATCTTTTATCAATTTAAAATACTTTTATAACTTAGATGGATTATTAAACCAGTTTTAATTTGTAATAATTTTAAATATTGCAATGTACAAAACAAACATACATATACATATGTATGTACATAGCATATAAATTCGTCTATGTATGTACACTATTGAGTATGTATGTACTATACTTATAAGTAAATGAAGTGCACTTAAAGTTGTGATAATTGAAAAGTCTCGATAACAGTAAATGTTTTAGTACAATATTACATTAAAAATGTTGACTGACCACAATCTAAGTACTTTGCTCATTACATCGACATTTGCATGGATGGTGTTTGCAAAACACCATCACCACCATTCTTCACCCCCATATCATCGTACCTTAACTGTTTCAGAGGATGTCATGGTAAGTATATATGTACATATATTACATTTATGATAAGCGTGACGAGGATATTCAATCAAGTTATGTCAGTCCGTCCTTATGCATGCTATGCGCTCAGTGTTTTGAAGCGTTTTTTAAATGAGCTGAAATGCATGCAGCTGGGATGTCAAAATCAGAGTTCTTTGAATTCTGGTAAAGTTAGTTTCTCCATACAAGATTCACTTTGAAACCGTGATTGTTATCGTTTGACATTTAACCAATATCCATTCATGCATTGACCTCATTTCAATTGATCTAATTTTAAATTGCTGTCTTTTTCTTAATGCATTTTTTCTTCATGTCAGCACTCCATTTTGTAAGTAGTCTTACGATGTGTCCACCTAGTTTCTTGCAGTATATCTAGTATATTGTGTTTCCTTGGCGGATTCTCTCTGAGCCTTGTAGTTTCGTTCTATTATACCATTTTTCCTCTCATTCCATATATTTTTTATACTCTTCACGCGGTGAATAGTATTAGTGAATAGTATTATAAGTTTGTTATGAAGTTTGTAACACAGGGAAGGAGACATCGGAGACCCCATAAAGTTTTGTTCTCCAATTTTGGCATTATAAAACTTTCTACAACTCGATTTTGGAGCATATGATTTTCAATTTTTAACGATTATTTAAGACATTATAAGTATGTAAGCCACTTTTTCTGATATGCTTTTTACACAGATAATAGGAAATGTACTTATATGTATTATTAAGTAAAGTCAATACATTCTCATTTTTATTTCTTTTCCTCACATTATTCTTTACATTATTCAACTGTTCATTGCCAAAACTTTTCCCCCAGAGACATTGACTGTTCTTTATGCGACCCACACATTATGCGATCGGTCGCACATCGAATGGAACATTGCTTCTTGGTAGGCACAACGTGTGCGGAGAAGTGAAAACTGATTGTATGAAAATTCAAATTTTTTAAATTTTTGGTTGTACGACCGAACGCATAATGTATGGATTGCACAGTCAATGTTTCTACATTTAAAGTTATGTTTTTCAAAACCAGGTTTTATTACGATCAAAAATATATTTTGTATATTCAAATCCAAATATTTGATATTTCAACCATAAGATACTCAAACACAAGTCATAAATCGATTTAAAATGAAAATTATAACACAATAAAGAACTTCATACAAAATAAAATGGTCAATTTTAATCAAACTATGTATGTACTACTTTAAAACATTCAGAATGACCATGACAAATTTTTACTGTATGTATTTATTTAAATTCAATGAGGCCAAACAATTTAAACATGCCATATATCCATTTATCTGCCGGAGTTAATGATAATCCTCATTTATGAGACATAGACATCTAGTTAAAAGGAATTGCACTTGTCCGATTTCTTATAAACCCTATGTATGGTAACTCAAAGTTATAACAGTGCATTGTACTGTTGTCGACGTTATAAATAATTTCATTCATATAAATACATATTACACATGTAAAATACACATATTCGAGCCGTTTGTTCTCTCCTTCCAGAGTTTCAGTTTGTTGAACCAACTACCGACTTATGGCATCACCATGTCGCCAATATTGAGTCACTGAATCTTATTGTACATATGTATACATGTATTTATTTATTTATGTGCACAGCAAACTTGCCTGCTTACCTTGACTTTCCCTTAACACACAGTAGTAATAGAGGATGGATATCCTTTCTACAATATAAAGGTTTTATTGTATTAGTCATATGCAATATTTGAGTGGTTGTTTTTCGTTTGCAAAGCAGTATGATACGTCTGCTTTAATAATATTTTAAACTAACAAAAAGCACAAATTTTTTTTATCTGAATCTAAATCAGGAAAAAAAGACTAATTTTGGCTATGCCGAAGTTGTAATACTCTTCACGCTCCTCCTAGTGCTCCATGGTTGGTTGATATTGGTCAGACATTTATAGTGTCCAAATTTCAAGTTGATAGTACAAAAAAGTACAAATTTTTTTTGGATCCTGGTTTGTATGGGGGGTACCGATTTGGCTGATTCCGACAAACGTACTGTCTTCATGACAGACTTATAATACTATTGTTTGAAAAAATTCATTATATGGAGACAAAAACGCATGACAGTTAAATTCCCAGCTGCAAATTTTTTCATTGTAGAGAAAAATCTTTGTGGAAATTCGTTATAAGGAAATCAAAATACACTAAAAGTAGAACGGAAAAGCTGTGTACTAGCTAATGAAAAAATTTACTGAAAGACACTGCAAAGCAAAGTGCATCATTCTTGAATTAGGTTGCTCTCCACTTTGGACTCTCCTTTAAAAATAATTATTGGTTATGGTTCGGTCGGAAGCGGATGCCTGTGTACGTGGCCCCTGACGACTTCAAATTGAGTGGGTAACAAACCGAACGAGACCGTAGGCTCCCGGGTTTGTTTCAGCCACACTGCCATGGCACCATCGACCTGTTGAAAGTTTTATCCAGAATCAGCACAAAAAAGTCCCCTTTTTTATTTATGTATGACAAATTGACCACTTCGCTCGAACTTGTAATGAAGTCAAGTTCCTTTGAGTAGCGCATCCAGAATGAGTGTTGTAAAACAAGTTTTCATTTCCATCGATTTACTAATGATATTTTTACGTCATTGTCACAGAATGGCTCGGTCAATGTATTCAGGAAAAAGGGCACAGCAGCCTTGAGTTCATGATGGCTTCTACGTGAGCAACTGCCGTCGCAAATTTTACATAGTTCAGTGATGTTTCGTTAAGGCAGCGTATTAAAAGTCGTTTTGCGACCTTGACAGCACTTTTCCAAATATCGGAAAATACGGTGATCATGTCGGAATAAAATAGAAACTAATTCCGGGACTGCTGCACTGCTCGATTATAGACTTCCTTGACATCAATGTGAATACTTTGTCGTGGCATTATCGCAGAATATGCCGTGCTGAGTTTCGGGAAAATCTCTAAGTGCCTGGCGTTACTGAAGAAACATACAAATTTGCATAAATATACTTTGACAGGGTTACGACCATGCTGTATCATCACAATGGGGTCTGCAAAGTCCAAACCGGAGCATATAAATGGGAACTTATCCCCGCCTGCGACAACGGTCCACCAACAGGTTCAATCGGGACGAGCTCGCTTTCTGATATTAAATGACAAATACTCTTGAAGATTAATTACTATGTTTGATTCTATGTTCTGTATTTCTTTTGCAAAGCTTACGTTTTGGAGGTTATAAATGATATAATTTTACGAACAGTCAATGGATTTCAACTGGGGATCTGATGGACCGTTACAATAGAGTGCCGGCGGTAAATGAAAGCAAAGACTCTTTTTAACTTTAGACATGAATTTGTCAAGTTTGCAAATTCGTAACTTAACTATTAAAAACTGATCCAACTTAAATGTTGGCTTACGTTGTTCAAGTAAGAACTCCTCTGTCGAATGCCACGCGACATTCTGCCACTCATTTGCTAAATGACTTAATAATGTGGGTCGCTTCCACCACAAGCGTTTCACACAAACCTTAGGAATGGTGTCACCTTCGACTCAGCGATAATGTTTACGCAGACTGTACCTGACTTATCAATTACCCCACAATAGATAACGGCACCGTAGGCTCTCATAGTGTGTTCACAGTGCAGACGCATTTTTACATTTTGAGATGCATATTGGGATTTACACTACCGTTCTCACATCTTCAGAGGATCTCGAACATCTTGTTTTGGTTATATGTACATATAAATGAAATTAGAAAAATGTTAAACGTAAAATTTTTAGAGATTGGATGATTGAAGTCTATTTATTAATATACTTATAATATTTTGTGCTATTGTTAGCTATTTAATAACGTAACGAAAGATTTTCCATTGATTCTGCATGTTGGGTGTCCCAGGCTTTTAGCAATCAGCTCCAATTACGAGTATAGACAGGTTTTGAATCTTGCATTGTAAAAAGGAGCTGTCAGTTGAATCTTTAACTCATAAAGCTTTTCCACCGAATTTGCTCCTCCCAGTATGTAATCTATATAGAAATAATCCTAATGGGTACTTTTTTGGTAATGATTTTACCAAATGGTATAGGCAACTCACGGCAAAATACGGAGCGGAGCTTATTCCATAAGTAACAATTCGCAAGCGTAAAACTTGATTTCGATGATTCTGATCTCCACAAAGTTCCTTGATAAATAATTACAATCATCTTCTACCAAAAAGATTTGTCGATATATTCTTGTAATATCGGCAGTGAGTGTATATCTATAAAATCGAAATTTTACTAGCGTCTCGAACAGCGTTTGTTGGGTTTCTGTAAGGGGGTTGGTCCGTGGAGGAATTGACACAACTCGGTATCAAAAACTGCCAAATCAAGGAGTGTTTTTTAAAGTTTTAAAATCTTTATTTGTGAATGGAATTTTTATTAATTCAGACTGGTTCGTTGGCTCAATGGTTAGTGCGACAAGCTGACATCCTAGAGTCGCGGGTTCAATTCCCGCTCCTAACTCTCTCCCTGAGCTGAAGACCTTTGTCGCTATTGCTCACGTTAATAACTAAATTATAATTTGTAATTATAATCTTAGTTCTATATAAATAAATAAATAAATAATTATTAATTCAAATGTAATGAAGTTTTCGTTAGATATGGTTTTTCGAGTTACTTTGGCATAAATACCTGAAACAATCTCATTCTCAGCTCTATCTAGTTTTGCTTCCTCAGAATGTCGCGTTTGGATTCTTGACCAATACAGAGATCCTTTCCGTTTCACTTATCAAGTACAACTACCCTTACCAGAGTCCAATGTTTAATCAATAGTTTGCAATATCCGCCGCCGGTGCTGGGCACTCCGATGCACCGTAGTTTCTTTTCCTTCTGCGTTTCGTGCAAAGTTTGAATTGCTCTTGACTATCAACGGCATTGCTCGAAGGGCCCTTATACCTTCTCAACCCTAATACTAAAACTATTGGCAATTTAACAAGGGAAACGAGTAACGGGCATTTGTGTGCAAATTAAAGAAAGTTGAAAAATTCATAAAGAATTGCCAAACATGTTCGCTATAGCACTGGAGACTCCCAACACTTTATTTTTCTGGTTTGTCAAACAGCCTCCTTGAAGTTACGACCCGACCTTCAGAGCTGACAGACCCAATTACATCCCAATACAAAAGCTATTTTTTCTCGTAGCATCTAGTATTATGACGGATAAGCTTTGGTAATATTAAATAAAAAATATTCTCCTTACAACAATATACTTGCTAGGTCTATAAGAACTTTTCCGTCATATTAACACGATTTAAGGTGTTTGTTAATACGTGTCTTTCAACAGACTGCCAAACATTTTTCATCACCAATTGAGTTCATAGTATTCATCAAATCAGGTAGTCTTATTGGCCATTTATTCAACATTCTGAGTGTTATATTCGAAGATGAATAAGTGTAATTTGTATAATGCCATGGCACCAAATAGGGCATGTTTCTTAAAAAATTGGGCTTAAAAGCATAAACATTTACAAGTAAGAGAAAATATTAACTATGTGATGAAGTTTCTAGGCTGGCAAAATCATTGAATCATACTTCTTGTGAAAAAATTATCGAAGATAAATTCATGATTCTGCGATAATAAGAAAAAGTAGTAAATAGTAGTCAAATCAGATTTAATTTTTAGGTGCGAAAAACATGTAAGCTCCGGTGAACCGAATTTAATGTCCTAAAATAGCTTATTTATAATTCAAATATAAGTTTAAAAGGTCTTATTTTATTTAAAATTTGTTAATGTTTCCCAAAAAGTAGAAAGAAAAATAAAAAGCTTTGTATTGACCCAGTCACATCTTAGACGATTTTTTAATTTTTGGCAAACTTTCAAGGAAAATTCAATTAGCATATCCTTTTTTTTTTGTGTTTCTTTTTTTTTCAAGACCAATTACCTTATGGAATTTGATTACCTACCAAAGTCAGATTTGGAATCAGGAGCACTGCGCACAGAAAATCAGTTTAAGGATGCTTTACGAAACTTGCAGGTGAGTTCATTTTCGTATTTTTATAATTTTAAATTATGTATGTAGTATAAGTTTGAATTTGAAAGTGTTTCAATGTTTTGTAGTCTTTTGGCAAAATTCCAGCAACCGGTGAAATAGATGCAGCTACCATTGAATTGATTCGAAAACCACGATGCGGTGTTGGCGACAGTAATCGCGCATATAACTTTTCACCAGATAATCTAGACCATGAAAATGGAGAAGGTAAAAGTGGTCGTGCAAAGCGTTATGTGCTTCAAGGTTCTAAATGGGACAGAACTGATTTAACGTGGAGGTAAGATCACCTATGGTTATAAGATTCACACATACGGTACTGAGTGTGTCAGTTTTTGTTGACCCTATATCTGCATATTGGAAATAAGTAGCTAAAGACCCCATCATCTACAATCATTTGTTAGTAAGGTAAATAATTAATTTTTCTCGACCAAGTGCTGCTCTGGATGGATTTTTTTTTTTAAGAATGACAATCTCAAAATTCATTGGTAACACATGCTAATTGAAAAATATTTTGCTATTACTACTTATTCGGTGCAAGGAAAACAAGAGATGAGAATTAAAAATAAAACACCAGAAGTGAGGAAATTAGTATAATTACCCGATACTTCTAAGGAGCTGATCGGAGTTTGTCGTAATATTACATAAAGTATATACCCAAATTTAAACTTATCGGGTTAATGCAATTCGTCATAAAGGGGTTTCCCGAAATTGAGAGTTTGTTGGAGTACATGAAAATTTGAACAATATTATCGAAATTCGCCAGAATTTAACACATTTCGTTTTTTTTTCGCTAAATTTGGTTTTATATACAATTTGGGGAGTTCAAAGAGATAGCAGTGTGTACTAATTTCAAATTGGTATCTACAAACCATACAAGTATTGAGCGGATTTCTATTATGTGGATAAGATGGTATGTGGATGTTTGGACAAAAGAAAAATGAATCTATGTACAGATCAATTCGTCTCTTCATATGGTTTTACTTGCTTCCTTATATGTATTATTTGCGCCAACTTTAAACTTCTATTTAAAATTTTATAATATATATATATATGAAAAGAAAGTCAAACATATTGGAAATATGTATTTATTGATACATAATTTGAAACGTCCAAAAATATAAGAGTTAGTTTTCTATGTTCAATTAAAAAGGTAGACGAGAAGGGCAAGGGCTGATGGTAGAATGGAAAAACTGACATCTACAGGTATATAGAATATTATAAATACTACTAATTCATTTAACCTACTTCGAATACAAAGCTTTTATTTGTTTCTAATTAATTAGTATATCTTAATAGTAAAATAGTTTTTTCTATTTAGTTATCATTTACGGAAAATTGCATTTGTTTATTGTAATTGAAGACATGTATATGTACATATTAATATGTGATGATGTTAGTTTGTTCCATTACCTTTGGTGCAGATATTTGATGCATAAGATGCCAATGGCAAATCTATTGACAACATAATTGAAATGCAAATTCTACTACAATAACGTCAATTCTATTATGTACACTGCCATCACTAATTGCACAAAATCAATTGTGTGATACGTAATCAAATACTGTGTTTAAAACAATAGTATTAGTATTTTTACAACAAAAATAAAAACACATTTTGAAGTGGTATTTATGAATTAAGTTCTTAAACAAATAACAATAAGTAATAAATCTAACTTGCACTAAGGTTCCATTCAATGCCTTTCTTGAAACTCAAAATAGGCTCTTTTGGTCTGTAACTTTGAGTCTCTTTCCCTGGAAATTATGTTTGTGATCTGCAAACAGGTTCAAATAACTAGGAGCTATATCTTGAGAATACCGTAAAAGGGGAAACACTTTGGTGTTATTGGTCCATGCGGCATTCACTTTAGACACAACATTCTTAAAGACAAAAATGTTCATGCAAATATTGTATACAGTGCTTTCTGTTATCTTTGAGATGCATCTTGACCATTACGATTATTTAAAACATTTTTTTTGAGATTTCTGCAAACTTCGCCAAGAAGAGTGTTCACGGTCATAGGTGCTTGTACTCAGTAAGCTAATGATGGCGATTGTTTTCCCATGAATTAGAAGGCCCTTTACATGGCTTAATCGAATTGCCTGCTGATCAAACAGGTCAGGGACTTTTAAGGTGTAAATGTTTTTGTAATTGTTATACTATTTTTATGATCGTGAAAATTGTTTCTCTGAAATTGTGTTTTGCACATGGTTTTACAAGTTAAAACGCGCTTCTGATAAAATATTGAAATAATCGAAGACTTGATTTGAACTGGCTGCTTGCGTACTATTGTACGCAACTTACTGTACTGTACTTATTTAAATAGAATGAGTGGAGCCAATTTCACTTAACAAAGTCTAAACATTTATCACGTTTTTTTATATATACCTATTTCATTGTATTTTTCGTTGAAACATATTTAGGGAATCATAACATCCAAGTATTAGACAATCCGATTTTTACGTCTAACCTTGTGAAGTGGTCAGCGGTGGATTGGAGGGGGGAGGTGCGTAGTATAGTACCCAACCATTGGCGCATCTGCCCGAACAATAAAAAAATTAAAATTTAGGACAATAGAGGGAATTTCATTAGTTAATCTATTTTTGAAATATGGCCCGAAATATGGAAACGGGTAGATTCTTATTGGACCAAAGGCATACAAAATAACTTCATCAACCTTTTGAGGAAACAGGTAAAAATTACATTGTGGACGACACAAAAAACTATATATTTCGGAATTCTTTTCGATAGCACTCCAGTCATATCACATGTTGGTCACATGAGCTATGTTATCTGATATGTTCATATTAAAGGCGATCAAATTGAAGTAAAGGAATCATTTCTAGGTTTTATCCCTACAGATGGAAAGACTGCAGTCGAACTTTCTGAAAATATATTAACGTAGCTGGAGAGTGATAACTTGGACATACAACTATGTCGGGCTTAAGGATATAACACTGTAACCATAGCAGGAGTTCATGGTGGTTTATAAGCCAAAAATCAGAGAACATAATTGTAAAGCATTGATATGCCTTGTGCTAATCATTCGCTAAATCTTTGTGGAGTGCACTCTTTTTGGAGTGTTAGTTCAGGTGTAAGTTTATCGGCATAGTATAAAAAGTTTACACATTCTTTACGTTCTACTTAAATATGGAGGCGTATCGGTCAAAAGACTAGTAGAAACAAGATGGAGTGCTGATCAGGACGTTGTTAAACTACTGTTTGAGAAACTTGTATCAACAATCGAAGACGTGTGTGATCCAAGCAGCATTACAAAAAATTCCGATACAAGAGAAGCAGTATCCACACCCATATCTGTGACTTCAGTTTTTTATACTACCTTTCTTTTGAGTGTGAAGTCTAAGAAAAAGTTAACCAGACACAAAAGTTCATCCAAACGTCTTGGGTATCTCTGGAAAAGCTTGTCATAAAAATCAAAGTCCTAAAATTTTTGAAAGCCAACGTATTCAAATGTGAGGAGTTGGATATTTCGATTGAAAAAAAGGAAGGAGGAGATTCTGAAAACGTATGCCAGGAGAAATGGTCCAAGATGCTGGACTAACATTGCTAGAAGAGCTGCAGAGAGCTATGTTTGGATATCTTGAGAGATTTTACGGAGGACTAACTAGAACATCGTCAACAGAAGAAGTACTTCGTGGTATAGTTCCAAATCTGACAATTTTTGTTATGATGATGATTTTTCTGCAGAGGACTTTATTTTGGAGATTTTTCCACTGAGGTGCCACTTGGAAGCCGCCAGGATTTCTTTCGTAGAAGCGATCCAGTGGACCTTGGAGCTTCTGAAAATCATAATACAATTCGACTTATTCTGAGTCTGTTCTGAATTTAGCACTGTGTATAAAGTTTTTTTAACTATTTGTGTTTCGGTGGCTTTTTGTAATAGAAGTTTCTCAAAATTAAAATTGAAAAAGTCTTAAGATCCACAATCAGCCAAGTGCGCTCAATAAATTGTGTCCGCACAATAAACAAACACATTCACGTAAAGCAATTAAAAAAATAATGTATAAAAAATCACCACTAAGATGAGTTTCGCTCATCAAAAACCCAACAACAACGTTAAAAAGGCAACCAGGAATGCGTACTTTTTGATCGTATCTCCTGGCCCTAACAAAAAAATGATGCGTCATTTTTAATCATCAAACCGCCAGAGCGAAGAGCTAGTTCTTGTTCTCCCGCTCTGTGCATTGATACCGTAGCCACCATGAATCCACTACCATGGAGCAGCCAATGTCCATCCCCAGAAACTCCACTATACACAACACCAGCAACTACTGTATCAACAAATACAACTGTAACAACACAAAGCACTCTAGCTATATCAACCGCTACATCAGCATCAAACACAACAACAGTTTTCTCAACAACTGCTTCGATCATGTCATCACAAGCAGTTTTCACATCAACAACAACATCAACAGCAATGCATGCAACGATTGAGCCGCTGGACAAATCAGCAACAGTTATGCCTACATCAAACACTCATACGCAAGTATAAATCACAAATAACACCAATAACAATAGTCGCAGTTCTGAACAGTTAAAACCTTGTAAAAGAAACCGTAAAACGCAATCCCCAGGCAAATCAATAGAAGAAATAAATATCAAAAAGTACAGAAGCAATTTGCAAAAAAATACACAAACAAAATTAAATGATTACTGGTTGAGCAAACCTAATACTAGCAATATGTTCGCACTGCTTGCAGAAAAAGACGATAACAACTGCAAAGATCCTAAGTCCACAAATAGTAATGCACAAAACGAAACCAAACAACCTCCTAAAGTTAACAAGCCACCGCCTATTTATGTGCAGGTGGTCATCATCATTTCCTGTATCTCCCACTGGAGCATAGGGCCTCAATAAAGCATTTCCATCTGTTCCTGTCTTTTGCTAGCAACTTTAATTCGTTCCACGATTTTCCGCATTCGTCGATTTCTTTTTGTAAGGATCTCCTCCACGCGGTCTTAGGGCGACCCCTCTTACGGCTTCCTTGGGGGTTCCAGTCAAAAGCTTGTCGGCATACTTCTGTGGCATCTTTTTGTGCAGGGGGTAGAAGGCGTTAATACTCTCATTAATGCTATTAATCAAGTTATAGATAAAAACTATATTCTTAAATCCCTGTCCAATAATGAAGTTCGTATCAAAGTGACAGAATCCCAACAATATAGTACAATAATGAAAATGTTAAAAGCTAGAAATATCAAGTACTATACATTTAACGAACTCGGTTTTTCACCAATCATCTGACACCGACGAAATTAAGCGAGAATTGAAAGAATTAGGCCATGATGTCACGAATGTATTTAATTTTCGACAAAGAACCACAAATAAGTCACTTCCCTTTGTTCTCAGTCGAACTTAAAGCCCAGCCCTAACAACAAAAACATTTATAACATAACTACATTACTTCACACCAAAATACAATTTGAGGCCCCCCATAGTAAGAGAACGATAGTGCAATGTTCTAACTGCAAAAAATACGGACACACACGAAACTACTGCACCAAAGATCCTGTTTGTGTTAAACATAGCACGATTGACTGTCAAATGGATTTATCAAATAAAATAAAATGTGCTCTTTGTGGTGGAGCTCATACAGCCAATTATAAAGGTTGCGAAATCTACAAAACATTAAAAATTCAAAGGTTTCCTGCTTTTCGACCCAAAACATTGACCGATGAAACAAAAAACGAGCAAAAGTCCGTAACCTCTCGGAAAGTGGAGAAAGGAATCAGTTATTAGCAGCTTGCTGCTTCTTCTTCACAGATTAAGTCAATCAATCGACCAGATGAAAAAGAAAAGGAAAAAGAAAAAATTTAAGTGTTAATCTAACTACTGGCAAAAGTTCTTCCCAGAAAAACAACAATCATACCATCCCAACTGACGATATCTCAGAACTTAAAAACATGGTGAAAGAATTAATCCAACAAATGGCTAACATGATGAAAACTATAACAATTTTAGTAACAAAGTTTGACAAACAAAATGGACAATAAGTTAAGAATAATTGCTTGGAATGCGAACGGACTACACAAACATATTTTAGAACTCCAACTTTTCTTAAATGAGAATTCAATTGACATTGCACTAATTTCGGAAACTCACTATACAAATAACCACCTAAGCATTCTCGGCTATAAAATATATGGAAAAAGTCATCCGGATGGTTCAGGTCGTGGTGGCACTGCTATTATTATCAAAAATAATATACGACACGTTGAACTGGAAAACTATCAACAAGCACACATACAGTCGACCAAATTGATGCTGCAAGATTTATATGGATCTTTTATAGTAGCAGCTATATATTGTCCACATAGACACATAATCACAACAGCTCAATTTAAGGACTATTTTATTGAGCTTGGCCAAAGGTTCATCGCTACAGGAGACTATAATGCCAAACATGTAAACTGGGGATCAAGGTTGACAAATACTAAAGGAAAAAATTTACAATGTGCAATTCAAATTATTGGAGGAACGCATTTGAGTACGAACAAAGATACCTGACCTAATTGACTTTTGTGTAATAAAAAAATATGAATATGGCACATTTTGAAATTGACTCTCGATTGGAACTTTCTTCTGACCATTCTCCGATCCAAATTAATTATAATTGCTCAATAAAAAATGTTTTGCCCCCTTGCAAGATGTATAATAAACGAACTGACTGGCACTCTTATAGACAATTCATTGATATCAACCTAACAATAAATGTATCTCTTAAGCAATCAGACGATATTGAAAAAACAATCATACACTTAAATGACATTATAAACGAAGCAGCTGATAGAGCAACACCCGAACTAAAACTAACAGAGGACAACTATAACATCCCACGCTCAATTAAAAGCCTTATTGTGAGCAAGAACAAACTGCGTAAGACTTAGCAAAGGACGAGAGCTCCAAATGATAAAGCAAAAGTTAACAAAGCGATTAAAGACCTGAAAGCCAGACTTAAAATTTGGAAAAATGAACAATTTGAAAAATATCTAAAATCACTAACTCCAACGTCTGACACTAATTACTCTTTGCGGAAAGCAGCTAAAGACTTAAACGAATCGCACCATTCACCAGCCACCATTAAAAAAGGCGGATGGGTCATGGGCTAGAACCAACTCTGACAAAGCTTCCCAACTTGCTGACTATTATGAAAAGGTTCTTACTGATAACCAAACTAACAGCAACGCTAATTAAGAAAAATCACAGCTAACGAAATAAGACACTGCATTGAAAAGCGTACTAGTCACAAAAAATCAAAAAAACTGGAAAATTAGTAAAGGAGCTTCCACCAAATGCAATTATATACATAAGAAACTTGTTTAACGCAGTACTAAGACTAAGGCACTACCCGACATTATGGAAAATAGCTGAAATAATACCTATACCGAAATCGGGCAAAGATCCAACTTTGACGTCATCTTATAGGCCAATAAGCCTTCTGCCTTCATTATCAAAAGTATTTGAACGACTTTTGCTTGACAGAATTTAACCATTACTGGATGTGAATAAAATTATACCTGATCACCAATTCGGATTTAGACAACGTCACTCCACAATACAGCAAGTGCATAGAGTGACACACAAAATACTATCAGATCTAGACGAACATATACAGTTTTTTTTTTGACATAGAAAAAGCTTTTAACAAAGTCTGGCACGTCGGACTTCTTAAAAAATTAAGACTATCCTACCAAATGATCTTTGTGATATTATCAGGAGCTACCTTGATATTCGTTACTTCTATGTAAGGTATAAATACGAAACCTCTACATTAAGGCTGATAAAAGCTGGAGTCACACAGGGAAGCGTGCTTGGGCCCTTACTTTATACTATATATACATATGACATTCCAATCCCAGATGACAATTCGACAATGGTGGCACCCTTTGCTGACGACACTATTCTTATGTACTCAAACAAAAAGTTTGATGTGGCAATAGATAAGCTGCAAGCAATATGGGACAAAACATGCACTTGGTTTGATTTATGGAAAATTAAGATAAACGAAATGAAAAATGTTTTCAAGTGGTAAGTGATATATACTCTACTTATCAGCCAAGACAAGTAAAAATAAAAGGTACTGACATTCCATTAAGCAACGTGACCAAGTACCTGGGCATGCATATTGACAGCAAACAGACTTGGAAATATCACATCCAGAAAAAGAAAGACCAATTTGTACTAAAATTCAAGCAGCTATATCCGTTTTTCAACAGACAATCAAAACTTCATACTAATGGGAAATTACTACTTTACACATCTGTAATTAAGCCAATATGGACGTATGGCATACAACTATGGGGTACTGCCAAGAAAAGGAACGTAAATATTATACAAAGACAACAATCTAAAATCCTTAGAGCAATAGTTAATGCTGATTGGTACATAACAAATTATGACATACATAAAGACCTCGGTTTAAAAAAGGTGCACGATGAAATCAACAATGCAAGTAGAAGGATACCATAACACCTTAGAACGATATTCCAACGTTGAAATGATTGACATTCCTTCAGACGAATTAACAAGACGTAGACGACTAAAAAGGAGCAGACCAGTGGACTTAACCTAGCTGCTCTACTGTATACATTATTTCTTTATAATACGTTTTTTTCTTTATATATTAAATATTAAACGTACAATAATATGTACATGTGTTGGTCTTAGGTTGTTGAGAGAAACGTTGCGGTATCTCGCGAGAGTGGGGCAGCCGCAAGTAGTACTCAAGAATAAACCAAGCCTTCCATAACACTTCAAACTGACAATTCGAAAATGTTCGCATTTGTCAAATATAAACCCCCCTTTTCAATGTTAAAAAAAGTATTAGTTTTTTTTTTAATTTATTGTTATATAACAAGAACACAATTGTACTTCATCTATTGGGAAATAAAAAAAAAAAAAAATATTTTATGGTGTCCATTCAATATTTGATAATCTGATCGAATATTTTAGCAAAATAAAGTCACGTAAGCTCGTTTATAAATTGATTTGTTGTTTTATGTTATGTGCGCTTAATAAAAAACCGCCCCGGGTACCAACTCATGCTACGCCGCCACGGACCGGTGTTTTGCCTTGCATCTTTGACCAATAAAGTTGTGAAAGAAGAGCAGGAAGGGTCATGAAGGATATTACCGAAGAAGACTTCTAAAACTGCAATAGTTCTAAATTAGCATGAAACATTGAAGAGATAGAAGAGGGGTTTATAATTTTAAAAAGAAAATGTTATCAGAAAACAATGCAAAACAGACTCCCAAAAACAACATCTGAATTTACTATGATTCTCACGAAATTTCGGGTCTTTATCTCTAAAACAGCATACCTGAGCTCTCATCCTGCAAATAAATGTGAAATTAAATATTTTTATTGTATGCTTAAAATTTTTCACGAAGTCTCACTCAATGATTCTTGGTATAAATTTTTCTACACACGCTAACAACAACGTCAACCGTATGAAAACGAGGAATAAAGTGTTTATGGCCCTAAAAAATCATGACGAAAGAAGATGGAGGTCCAACTTACCACCTACAAAGTAATTGGACATTAGGTAATCCTGAATTATACAGTTAGTTGTCCGAAGTAATGGTTCCGTTCACCTTGCTTGTACTCCTGTTTTCCCTCAATTATATCGCTGGAGGACCAGACTTGCTGCGATATTTTCTGTTTAGGTGCTAGCTGGGCTTGCGTGAAGAAGAGATTAGTTGTATCAAAGTTATTTCTAGGCCAAATTAAAGCGTTCTTGTCCCATTCTGGGAGCGCATCTTAAAAACCGAACAGTCCTGGGTGGCCACTGACTACTAAACAGGAAAGCAAAGCGGTTAGCAATTGCCGTTAACTTGAAGTTAATGCTCGATTGATACTGAGCATAAGCAAAATTTTTTTGTAAGCAGCTCAAAAAGTTGCTAATTTTTTACAACAACAACAGTCAAATTGCCGAATTCAGGGTTACTTTGGGTACTTTGAACCAACAATGTTTTCTGCTACAAAAGTGAATGCAATAATTTCAGCAGCCAGGGCACACACAAATGAATTACACACTCTGTGAAAATTTCAACTCTCTACCTATTACGGTTCATGAGATAGTACAGGAGACGGACGGACATCGTAAGCTTAGTAAATAAAATATTAAAAACTGTAGTTTTTTTGAAATACGAGGTTATATTTTACGACCGACATGCGCAGTACCACTACAAAAATCTCTTATACCAATCAACATTCTCTGCACTCAATATTTTGGAAAACATTTTTCTTTGTGAAGTACTGCTGACAATATGTATCCCATAATGGCAAACACCATGCAAATTTCTTTTATTAAAAGTCGCATTGCAACATCAGACATTTATGGTTACCAATAATTATGTTGATTAGTTACATGTAGTAGTTTGTATGTAATGGATACTTTAAATTGCCTTGGATTACACGATTGAGCGGTGCCAACGGTTAAGGATGTCTGACTCTCTTCATTGTCTTTCTAGTGCGAGAGTATAAATATATGTATCATGGTGTGACATATGTGCCTGCGTGTGTGCGTATTTTTACGCAAGTATCTTGTGGCCAATCAATTCATTGAAATAGAGGCGCACAGCTTTATTCGAGCTCAGTCGATACCAAGTGGTTGATATCAGAGGATCTATCCGACATTTTTAAACTCGTTTTACGTGCTTCTTCAAGTCAAGAAAGAGAAATATTAATTAAAACAAGTAAATCAAATAAATTATCTGAGTTGAACATTTAATTATATTTATTGTGATCAAACTAAAATTTAATCATTTAAAAAAAAAATAAAAAAAAAAAATCTTGTAAAAATGATTGCACCAAACGATTGTTGTAAGCTTAAAATTGATTTTTTAAATAAAGACTACAGAATATTTAAGAAAAACGTTGAACTTGCATTAGAAACTCAACGTGGATGGAATGTGGTACAAAAGAAAATTCAACTGCAAAAGGCATTTGGAAGAATAAAAGTCATTCGCAATGTAGCAAAAGAATCATACATATTATTTATAAAGAAATACCTTGAATGTTTTTGAAGCAATCATTAACTAGTGCTCATGCTCAATAAAGAAGCATTGGAAGAATAATGAACAATGCACAATAGTGTTTTGCAACAGAAAGCAACACAAAACAAGCGGAAACGAGAAAGCCAAAAAGAAAAATAATACTCATCCGCAACACAATTTGAGTGTAAATATAATGACACAGTCAATCTGCAAGCGAAACCCTCTTAAATCAAGCTCATAGTTAGGTCTTATGACTTCAGAGAAGAATGTGCAGAAAAAATGAATTAATTAGAAAGCCTGATGTATAAAAATAGCAAAAAGTACAAGCAGCCCTCACCTGGTTGACATGAAACTGTTAGTGAAAAACAAAAAAGCTAATCGCTGAGAAACCTTTTATTCATTCCTTCGTTTGTCATCACCGTCGTCTGTTCTAGGCAGTGACAGCTTAAATGTCGGAAATAGCTCAAGTGCTATTAACTGCTACTACACAACCACAACTGCTACTGCTGTTATGATTCATAATGCAAGCTAAAATTATAGGACGAGCTCAGAACAAAACGAACAATGTTTAATAGTCCTTGAAAGTCTGTGCTAATATTTGAAGTAGAATTAATTGGTCGCAGAAGAATTCCATACAATACTACAAATGGGTAGAAGATGAGCAGACTATGTTCGACAATACATATAATAATAAAAGTGCACTTTATACTATATAATAACATATCCAATACATTAGAGCAAAGACATGAAATCAAAGGTGAGTAAGAATAAAATTTCACAATAATCGAATGCCGTTAAGGGATTTTTTTTTATAAGAATATAAGTATAAATAGGTGAAAAATATGTTCCTGAAATGTAAATAATGGAATCATACACATTCATATGCTCGTATAGTACCGTACATACACATAATACAGTTCGATATTTCCCCACCACCGCTGAAAACAGGTTAATCAGGAGATAACTTTGAAGTGACAAATATATGTACATAAGAAAAGAAATCCATAACTTTGGTTTCATCAAAGGTTACACTTCAAATTGGGTACCTCTATTTGAGAAGACTGCACAGTTCTTGTATACAAATCTGACCCTATTATGAAAAAAACTTAATTCATTTTATATAGTGGATTATTGCATGTATCTGGTGTTCAAAAGCAATTAGTACTATGAGATTGTAGAAAAACAGGGAAGCACAAGCTTTTAACTTCTTAGACTATATCCACACCAAAATACTGGTACATACAATACAATGTATGTCCTATGTGGTCTCAGAATACAGTTCGCTCAATTGTGGAGTGCATACTAGGTGTACCATACATAATGAACACACTGGGCTCCTTTTCAATTCACCAAGTTAGAAGCTTCCTGCGAAATTTGAAACCAGAGGAATGATGAAACAAAGAAAAGGACAGTGAACAGAAATAATGAAAAAAATACTGGCAGGAAGTGACAGCTGGATGGTGGTAGTCTCAAAATGAGCTTGGTGAAGCAGAGAGTAATAAAGGTGAAACTGATATTCTGAACATGGCATTTAATACAAAAGAAAAGGGCTTTTATGTTACATAATACAATTCAAAACTTATGTGCATATTATCACTTTAGTCTGATGTTTGTATTGGAGACCCCACAAGGAATTTATTGTGATCAGTTCAACAGTTTTTGGAGATTTGTTTACTTGTTGCAACGTATGTAATCATCGGAATGACGAAATTTATCATTTTTCTTGTTTTTCTTCATATCGACAATGAAATGGCTACTACTTTGGTCAGAGTATTCATTATAAGAATAAACATTCTCTACCAACATACTTTAAAATGATAGATATAGGGTATGTAGAGTTATTTTCATTATTCTGCGTTAAGAATAGTAACGAAACAAATTTAATTTTATAACATTAATAACAATAACATTAAGACGGATGCCCAAACCATCTCTATAATGTTTTCTTAATTGGATGAACAATTTCGTTTAAGTTATGTTTGTAAATTTTGTACCCAATAGGGATGATTTCTTCAAAAAACAAAAAAGCCTTAAATGACTTTTTATATTGCATTTTTTTATGAAATTGAAAACAATATTAGTTTCTACAGCAACCATTTCTCAATTCATTTTTTTTACATTTTTTATCGGTTGTCGCAATGTCAGCAGCAGATAATATGCCAAGATGTTCATAAAATCGCCTTGATCTATTGCCTGAACCGATCAAATTGTACAGAGTAAACTTTGAAAAATGTATTGACATTTTCCCTTTTTCCAAATTACAGATAGATATGATCAATATTCTAAATAATAAACATGGGATTAACTTTCTGTACTTAGTACAATTTTTTCGAAGAAATTCACTCGTCACTTTGTACAATAAGGACAATTAAGAAGAGCCGGAATGAAACATAGAATTCTATTTTCTTTTGCTCAGATGAAAAGTTGAAATCGTTTTATTTTAAGCCATACAAAATTGATAGTAACAGTAAACACTTCTAAAACATTTTGATATCATTATGGTTTCTGGAATAACAGCTTTATAGGAGCTTTTACGACCATGTTAAACCAATGATTTATTTATTTTTTCATTGAAAATAATAAAAGTGTCATCATAAAACTTCTGTTTCTTGTACACTATTGCTAATGCTAATGGATTGTCATAAAATTTTGACCCATATCTTTTGAAGGAGTTGGTATTTTCATTTGGATTTATCATAACTTAATTATTCGAGAGAATCATCTTTGCAATTTGCATTAAAATAAGAGCCCCTTAAACTCCTAGAGTTACAAATTTTACGGTTAAACAAATTTAAGTTCTTAAAAGATCTAAAAACTTTACTTACTCAACAAAAACCATTTATATTTAAATATTTTATTCAACTAAATTGAAGGAGTTATTGTAAGTCAATCTGTCTAAACTATAGATAAATTAAACCTATGTTGTCTTTAAAAAAAATTGTTCATCGAAAAGTGTTGCCACTGTTTTTTGTATGATCACGGTATTATTATGTAGATTTTTTATAACGCAGAAATCAAACTTACAAATTTAATTATATTCTTCACGCAGTGTATTAGTAGTAGTAGTATTATAAGTTTCTCATAAAGTTTGTTACACACAGAAGGAGAAGTATTCTTGATTAGCGCGACGAGACGTGTTCACATAGCCATTTTGCACGAAGCTTTCTTTCCACCATACGCACCATTTGTCGGAATCAACAGAATTGCAGAATTGGTCCACTAGGAGGGGGGTTTCCTCCGATACAAACCAGGATCCAAATTGAAGTTCTTGTTAGAAATAATGTTGTGTTCTAACCAAATTCTCTCTCGACTATTAATACAATTTGCAGGTTCTCATGTGCTCGCCAAAATTCGAATTTTAACACTTATCATATTAGATTGTAGAATTATTGAATGAACTGAATCAAGCTAAAAGGATGTAGAGAAATAAATGTATGTACTTACCAAATCAAGAAAACCCATTTTTTCACTATATTTTTCTCAAAGATTAATGACTTGTAAGGATGAGTTGTTTTATACTTTATAAAAGGATGTTATTTTACCTACCACTTTCGCAACGCTTCAAAAATTCTTAAGATATTAAAATGCAATTCAATATTTGCAGGGTATAAAAATATAGTACTCGACAACCCACTCGAGTCCGAAAAGATAAAGTGTTACATGTACAATGTACTTACTTTGTTCAAGAAATGTTGTACATACATTTTTCTGTGGGCTTGGGTATAGTCAGAACGTGTTCAATTGATTTTTTTTTTGCAAGAAAAAAAGTTATAAATAAAAGCAACTTAAGAAAAACTGCAATATTGCTTTATTATTATAGCGTTGACAAGCTTGCTACACGCCTAAAAATATGCAATACGTGTTCTTGTGGATAAACGAAAGTGCATGATAAGCACTTTCATAAGTGCACTTGTGTTTTTACACTAGAGTTGTCTCGTTGCATATTTTTATACCACAAGACGATGACAGACATCTTCTTAAGACCATAAATAACTTTACTGGCAATACACACAGCAACCACTTTTATGCTATGTTGATAATCAGTTGCAACTTGCTATACATACATACTCGTACGAGTATACATATGTACATGATGACGTATTCTTTGAAAATATTGTACAAAATATGTACTACTATGGTTAGTATGCACAACATAGTTAATATAAAATTTGTTCGTAAAAGTTAATTTTAGATTTTGAAACACTTTACACCTATTTATAGTGCATACTCTATTCTACTCTAGTTTGATGTTTTGAAATATTGTGAAAAATACCATTGTAAACTTCACAAAGTAAAATTTTATTCGCGTTTACATCAATAACAGTACAGACTCCTCTTATTTGTGTTTTTTATATTCGTTTTTAGGGTTCCGTACCCATAGGGAGCTAACGGGACCCTCTCACTAAGCTTACGATATCCGTCCGTCCGTCCGTTTCCTACTCTATCTCATGAACCGTAATAGGTAGAGAGTTGAAACTTTCACAGAGTGTGTAATTCACTTGTGTATAGAACGGATACAAACACATTTTTAGAAGCATTGTTCTTTATTTTAACCTTTAGTTTAACAATTTTTTTTGTTTTTGTAGTATACTTTTAAGCTGTATTTGTAGTATACTTTTAGACTGTTAAATATCCACATAACTTAATATTTTAAGCAAAAAATCTTGTACGATGGTACGGAACCCTCCGTGTGCGAGTCCGACTCACACTTGGCTGATTTTTTTTATTTGTCGAATCTCCCAGTATATTATTATTTGATTTTTTTTATTATTTTGTGAAGAGAGTTTGTTTTATTTTAATAGCAATCGAATGGACTGTTGCCTTAATTGACTCTTCAGTGACTATGAATTAGTCTGTACCGGAACCAGAAATTCGGTTATGCGACCACAACTTTTGTGATTTTATAGCAAAGAAAAACAAATGTTGAAACTAAAACGAAGTTCAGCAACAATAGTACTTATACTATTATCGTGGGTTACATTCTGTCGTTCAATTCAAAAATCGTGCAGGTCATCAAAGTTAGATTACTAATTTATAGATTATTAGCTGGCCCGGCCATTTCAAATACGCCGAATAACACAACTTTTGAATGCAGTGAAAATATTTTCAATTCATAAAGAGAAAAATCTTTTTGATCGTTTAATAATTTTATGTTAATAAAGCGCCATCTATTGGTTGCTAGCCCAACGCAACAAATACTGATGCATTATTTACAAAAGCAATGAAAGCACGAACAACGAAACACACAGTCTCTCTCCCTTGGGTTGATCTCAGTGATCAGCAAATACAAAAATAAGATAACGAAGAGCGCAATACTCTTGTGCGTACTCAGAGAGAATAAAATACAACGATAACAAAAACAACACTAAATTCAAGAAGAAGCACAGCATGAAAACGTACGATCGTTTCTGTGCTTGGCTGTTCAAAAAATTTAAAAATATTAATCCTAAAAAAGCTATATTTAAAAAATTAAAAATCAAAAAAGTAGGTATGCCGCTCGATTGTTTAGGACAAAAATATTATTAAAAAAAAAAAAAAAAAATTATTAAAATCGGTTCAGTACATTTTGCGTGAAAGCGTTACATACAACGCCCGTATAAGCAATTCTATATAATAGTATAGAGTATAGATATAGATATAATAGTATAGATATAGAAGTATAGATTGAAAAACGAACGGAGAAGATTAAGATTGTTAAGACTTTATGTATCTCAATTAAGCGGGTGCAGAATATTTTATAAACTTCATGATTTCTCATGGAGAGACCAAAATGAGAAACGCATGTCGATTTTAAAGCAGTGCTTCGATACGTTTTGATGTAATCCAAAGGAATTTAAAGGAACAACGTGCCACATCAACGAAGTTTTGCTACGAATTAAATCTATATTCAGCCATCTGTGCTGTAGGCATCCTTATAAGTACTTTTATGTATACTATACATACATATGTCAGGTATCGATTTCCTGTCCCAATCAAACAATTTGAAAAGTTGCTGTTTTAGATTTCTGTAAAGATGTGTTCGAGCACATACATACATACTTGTGTATATTAAAACTATTCGAAAGTAGGCTATAGGAAAGCTCAGAAATACACTTATATAACACGTACAGTTTACATATTGTATTATTCTTTTAATTTTCCTTCAAGATTTTAAAAATCGAGTATCGAGTTATATGTTATAAGTATGTAATTTACACCTCACATTTACCATATTGATTTGGCATGCATTCCATTTTAATTTATGCATAGGTATACTCAACCTTTGATCTAAGGGAGGGAAAATCAGAAATTCACTTGTAATAACTAATGAGATTCTATTACATACAATACTTTCTAAGAGCAATCCCAGTCAATATCCAGTAAAAAAAAGATTAACTTTGGCTATGCGAAGTTGTAATACTCTTCACGCCCCTCTTAGTGATCCGAGGGTCTTGAAATTTACTTGGTTGGTGGATATGGGTGAGATACTTTTTTTATAAAGAACGTTTCAATCTGGGTTTGTATGGGAGCTACCCCTCCTAGTAGTCCGATTCGACTGATTCCGACATTTCGTACACCTATGATTTTTTCACAAATCCAATTTTCAAACTCCTTTCAACAAATATTGGAATAAATTTAGTGCGCCAAGCTGACATCCTAGAGTCGCGTGTACGATTCTCGCTCAAGTCTGGTCCTGCACTTTTCTAATTTCCTTCAATTCTCCCTAACTCTCCCCCTGAGCTGAAGGCCTTGTCGCTATTGCTCATATTAAAAACTAAATGATAATTTGTAATTATAATCTTAGTTCTATGTACATACATTTTGAAATTAATAAATTAAATAAAATTTATTACTTGTTAGAATGGTTGTGAAATCTACTTTTATAAAAACATTTTACAAAATTTATTAAGCATGTATTTTATTTTTTATATTTTTTTTTTTGTGTAGCAAATTAGAAAAATGAAATGAAACCAAATAGAAATCATTTTACACAAAATGGGAAATATCTCAAAACATAAATTTTCGACATAAGCTACTTTGACTTGTTGACACAGATGTATACTTTATGGGGTCTCCGATGTTTCCTTCTGTGTGTTACAAACTTCATGACAAACTTATAATTCTATTCACTGCGTGAAGAATTTAAAAGCGAGATTCACAGTTACCTAACATTTTTCATGTCAATACGCTACCCATACATTTGGTCTAGGCTTTGAAAATATGCATTTCATTCATTATTTGGTACAGTGTTTCTTACACTAAAAATAATTTATTTAGTATATAGTGAAAGCGTGGTTACACTGCTTCAAATTAGGTGTTTTAAAACTAGGTGTTTACACTGTTTTTTCTTCAAACAGTCAGATGTTTTTTGTTTTGGTTATACATACATACAAATAGAACGTTGTGGCTAATTGTGAGAAATTAAAATGGAAATTGTGTGCAAAATAAATGTTTAAGAACAATTCGCAGTGTATCCAAATAAATCTTGCAACTTCCTACTTCATTCCTGTTCTTATTTTATTAAAATGTAAACATAAAATTACTATTTAAAATTTACTTCTAATTGTTTTGTGCAATGATCAGCTGTTTTATGTTTACCGCGATGGACTTCCAGATTGCGCTTTTTAGCGCCAGCCGTGGCGGCCACATGGCCGAAATCATATTTAAACATTAATGTCATAAAATTATCTATCCAGTAAAGCCAGTTTAATTGATATTAAAAATATTTATCTTTGTTTTATTTTAATTTAAAGTTGGAACCTCTGAAAACACACACTTTATTATATTGTTGTTAAGTCTTTAGGATGAGAACATTTTAATCTTCTCCTTCTTATGCCGGATAGAAGATATCTGGCCAAATAGTTCGGATGAGCCGCTAATCTTATGCTATATGCCTTTGATTGCGCCTGGATCAGATCACCTAACTTCTATATGCCCAGGTCTATTTCTATGTCATTGGTTCGCATATACCAAGGAGCGCAAGTGATTCTTCTAAGCGTAAGAATAACTCAAATCATATCTAAATACGACTTTGCTGCAATGCCATAGATCTGTATTCCATATCTCCAACTCGGGGCAAGAATACATTTGTATATGAGCACCTTGTTCCGAAAGGACAGCTTATTTTGAGAATGTAGTAACCAACTCATCTTAACCACCTTAGCCTTAAGCCACAACACCTGCAATATGCGATCTAAAAGTAAGACGCCTGTTCAAGTATACATGTCCCGTATGATGTTCTAGGGATTGACCACTAAGAGTTATTCCTGGGCAAACGTCTCTTCTCAAAGTGAATCAAACACAAACGCATTTTGCGACGTTTAAGGCAATTTTCCACTTACGAGTCCATTCATCGAATTGATATAGATAAGCCTGCATGACATTTGTCGCACTTGACACACAGGAATCCTTCGATAGCATAGCTGTATCATCCGCATACGTTGCAATCATAAAGTCTGAGTTACTTACATTGCATGATGTGGGTATAAGCATATCATGGGTAAAAAGAGAATAAAGTCTTGGAGATAGGCAACTCCATTGGGCAACTCCAGCCTTGAGTGTTCGCGACGATGAGCATAACCATCCTGAAACACACAAAAGAATCTATTGGTTAAGAAGCTTTTAATAATCACAATAATTGTGGAGGGAGAAGCTTTAATGCATTGACAAGTAATCCCTCGTGCCACACTCTGTCGAAAGCTTGTTTG
Source organism: Amiota mariae (assembly GCA_035041805.1). Lineage (NCBI taxonomy): Eukaryota > Metazoa > Arthropoda > Insecta > Diptera > Drosophilidae > Amiota > Amiota mariae. The sequence goes on from JAWNKV010000287.1 coordinate 2,587,820, forward strand.
ACGTCCACGAAGACAGCGACTGTATATTCCTTTGCCTCAAAACTTTCCAAAATAAAGTTAACCAGCCTGTTCAACTGCTTCGGAGTGCCTTGTTTCTTTCGGAAGCCAAATTGTAATTTTGGAATAGCGTTACTAATCCCTAGCTCTGAATCCTCTAAGACTAATTGGCCAGTAAGAGTCCAAATGGTTTGGATTTTTACCAGGCTTGTGAATCATAATGTTGATGTAGTGTTAAACTGTTGAAAACGCTCTTAAAGATTTTCGCTTTCCCGCTGACCTCGCCCAAGTACCATCCGTCCTTTTAACAGCATATTTGGATACGCTTTGCCTTTTGAGTTTCCAAAAGGCATAGTTTGGAGCTTCTATCAGGACTAACAGACTCAAGAAATCTATCCGTTTCCTGCTGGCGCAACACAGCAAGCACCCCTTTGACCCTATTGGAGATCCAACCAAAGAGTGCTAAAATTCTGGAATCTCCAGTTCTCACAAATTCCCTTAGCCTCTTTTTGAGGGAAATAAGTGCAACGGTCTATATTGAATAGCATGATTCCGAAAAGAATTTTGTGGCGAAGCAGATGATAAAGCAGCTGAATGGATTTTATTTAAAAAGTTTTGTACAGCATCTTCTATTTCCACAGGGGAGTGAATCTCTATATTTATGTTTAATGAATTCTCAAGCTCCTTGCTGATGTAAGATCGTGCTCCGTGCGCATGGTGTCGTCATTTTGTCTTAATCCATTTAACAGAAAACTCAATGGCTGAATGCGTAGAGTTCTGGTTATATGATAATGAGTAGGTTGCCAGGTAGCTAGGAATTAGAAACAGCTGTTGACCATGCTTCCTGAAGCCTACTGATTTCTTCACCACCCGTGCTTAGCATTAAAATCACCTCCTATAATACTTGTTTCCAAAATAATTCAAAAATATGTTGTCTTTGGTCCAACCTAATTGTGGAGGCAGATACGCTGCAGCAACAACCAGCCCACCCTTATATGTAGAAATCTTCAATGAAACCGTCTGTTGATGAATTGTGAATTGGAAGTGAGTAGGGGCATAGCTCTCTACTGTTGCAAATAAATTTCCCCCATCGGGTCAGAGAATGGTATCTTACATTATTTTTATTTGTTATTCTTATTTATTATTATCATTTTTTTTCTCCTATTTTTGTTTGTCAATGTTATAAATAAATAAAATGTCTTATCTGCGCCCAATTTGGGTATCTAAAGATGCATATTGCTCAGATGATTTTAATTTGATATGATGACTTACATTGGCTTCTACAAAAAAGTATTGTTCCAAACGTTCTTGCATGGGGTTCATTAGCCCAAAATAAAAAGCCACTTAGAATTTGAAATAAATGATAAGGTATTTTCAAGATGTATGTCATGGCCCTTCTTTAACATTGACTCATCTATTGATACCCAATAGAAAACTTATACAATTTGATAAGACATTGCACATTGAGTCTATACAATCTATTCCGTCTTATAATGTGCTGGTCAAAATCGTATAACTTATTGATTTAAGAAAATAAATTTAAAGAAAACGCATTTTTGGGTGTTACATATTGAAGACTCTTTAAATTTTGGATTTTATTTATTGGTTTAAAATTAATCCTTTATTAAAAAGCGGACATCAAGTTTAGCCCTTTTAGTAAAGGGCTGTCTGAAGCTCTTTGAAGATTACAAGGCTGTTTGTCCATAGTATAATACCAAATCCCAAATTGGGTTTTGGGCCATTGCTCACATGAATGCGAACGATATTCTGTTCGAAAACTTTGACTCAACAAAAGATAAGAGACTCTTATTCAATACTTTGATGTACTCTCTGTTTTGCATTCACGATGAATTCAACGGCAATTCAACCGTGGCTTTTCATGTAAAAGCAATACTAACCAATGCGTAGGTACCAGCAAATTGTGTTTAGAAAAGCAAAGAGGATTCTTTAAAAAATCATTTCAATAGAATTGGGAACCATCTGGGGCATTAAGATTCAACAATTTTTCGTTCAAAAAAATTAACTTTCTAACAAATACTGTCAAAAAGATGATTTTTGAAATCAATATTTGTTTTTTCCAACAAGTGATTAGATGTTTTTCTGCAAATTGAGGACGCGCCTGCTTCTACCATTGCCAAAAAAATCGTTGTGCTGCGGCCCAAATAGAGAAATATCTGATTCTTCTCTGTTGTCACTTAGAGCGCCGTTTGGGCCGATTTGGCCGATTAACGGCTTCTTTTGGGCAGTGGGTTAAACAGCCCTGTAATAGTTTTTAAACTAGTGTAAACAGAGTCGGAGACCCCATAAACTTTTTTTGAGAATGATCGGCTTGAAGATTATTGGGCCTAGTTTTGATAATTGTTGTTTGTATATTGACTACACACATTGTAAGTACGTTTGTAACTCAGTGTATATATGTATATCTCTTAATATTTATAATTGTGTAAAGGATAAATAATTTTTGGTGAAGCAATTTTTTTTTAAGTGAGTAGTTGATTAAGTGTATACCTTATGAAAATTTTGCTTTGCTTTGACTCACTCAACCTGGGTGTGATGTTTTATAATTCGGTATCCATCACAACCTCCTTGAGTGAGCGATAGCAGGACAAAAAATCCTCAAAAATATTTCGAATTACATTTTTAGTGTGCTAAAACATAACTGTTATTAAGTATTTCACCAATAATATCATGCTTTCATACGATATCTTATGATGTACTATTTATAAGGAATCTTAGCTTTCGTCTAAAAATAAAGAACCACGCAATGAAGACTAATCAAATTTTGACAGTAGCTAAAAGTTGTTACCGATAAAAATATGTATATATTTATTTTTAGTTGGATATTAAAAATCATTAAAATGTTATCTAAATGAATATGTATGGACCTAAAAAAAATTGTCGAGCTAAGGCTCTTCTTTTTGGGACTGTAATACGAGGAATAAAAAAATTCGATTTCTTTGAGTGGGTTTCGGTAGAATAAGTGCCCCTATGTACCTCCAATGCAGAGCACCCCATCTCTATTCATCCATGCATGATCAACATAATAGACTTAACAATCTTGTTTTCAAAGTATTTAACAGAATTTATCCAATATTTATTTATATATGTGTGTACTTGTTTCATTGATGCATTAATACATTCACAATCTTTATAGCCTTGTGAATCAATCGATGTCCGAAGCAGGACAAGTACGCCAATTACTTTCAAGCGCATTACACGTTTGGCAACAGAACTCAAAGTTAACATTTCGCGAGGTTTACAGCGACCAAGCTGAAATTCAAGTACTCTTTGCAAGGTAAAAGTATAGAACAGATTAAAATTGCATATGTAATATATTTAGGTTTTTTTATTTGCAACATTCACAGGCGTGATCATGGTGATGGTTATAAATTTGATGGACCTGGACAAGTACTTGCACATGCCTTTTTTCCAGGTGTTGGACGCGGTGGAGATGCACATTTCGATGCTGATGAGACTTGGCAATTTGATCCAAGTGGAATAAATGGCAAAGGTATGTGTCATTTTTGTATTTTTAAGTTTGTGCTGACAATACTATTTATCACAATCTAAATGTACAGGTACCGACTTTATGAATGTCGCCATTCACGAGTTAGGACATTCCTTAGGCTTGGGACACTCTACTAATCCACAGGCCATTATGTATCCGTGGTATAAGGCCCAAGAAGTCGATGGTGCTTTACCCGATGACGATCGTTATGCTATTCAAGAGTTATATGGTGCTAAAGAGAAAACTTGGGGGCCATATCGTCCAAGAACTACAACAACAACAAATCGACCTCTAGTATACTACCCTGAGCACAAAACGCCAATCTACAAACCAAGCTATCCAAATTATTATCCACGTGCAACAACCACAACCACAACAACAACAACAACAACAACGACAATTACAACACATAGACCTATAACACGCGCTACGCATCCTACTCTAAAGCATCGACCAACAAAATACTACAAGCCACGAAAACAAAAGCCGGACATCTGTATGACTACTTATGATGCCATTTCAATGATTCGTGGCGAACTTTTTATATTTAGAGGACAAGTATGGCATATATTATACAATAAAATAGAAATATATAACTAAAATAAAAAAAATTATTTTACAGTATCTTTGGCGCATTGGACTCCGTGGATTGTATCCTGGTTATCCAACGGAGACTCGTCGCCATTGGGCTGAATTGCCAACAAATCTTTCGAAAATCGATGCAGTTTACGAAAACCGAGAACGTAAAATAATATTTTTTATTGGTAAGTAACATCATTATTTACTTTTTGAGATAATTCATAATCATATATTTATTGTTAGGTCGAAACTACTATGTTTTTGACTCAGTAACATTAGAACGTGGCTATCCCCAGCCATTGACGTCGCTAGGATTGCCATCTTCTTTAACACACATCGATGCTGCCTTTGTCTGGGGTCACAACAATCGTACCTATCTTTGCTCGGGTACCCTTTACTGGCGTATAGATGACGACATTGGTCGCGTAGAGTATGACTATCCAAGAGACATGTCAATATGGGCGGGTATCGGATACAATATTGATGCCGCCTTTCAATATACAAACAGAAAAACATATTTTTTTAAGGGCCATGGATACTGGGAGTTTAACGACGATCGTATGAAAGTAGCTCATCCACGCCCCCGATCATCCGCCCGTAAATGGCTAAACTGTCCGCGTCAAGCCAATGAAGTTGACGAAGAGCAAACATGGACGGCACCTTTGATCTCGGAAGCCAACAATACAAACTTACCTACAAGTGCCTCTTCTGCAAATCATAGATCCGTTAATATAATAGTTATAGCAATTTTAGTTATATCGATTGTTCAATTTCACTGAACTATCACTTTCATAATTGGTAATCTATTTGACAAAACAAAACGAGTAAAACGATTATAAAATATCTTATTCGATTTTATCGTTCATAATTCAATAATATGGATGTAACATTCCAGTAGTGAAGAACTTAAGAATCCGATCCGCTACTGGCAAGCACAATTTCGATTAAGGTTATTTTAATACGAGTGTAACAATTAGGGATATGTTGTAACTATACGTATATGTATGTACTGTTTATAAGTGAATTTATGTCTAAATCTAAATGTAAGTCTATATGTTTTCCTAACGTAATTTTACAAACAATCAATCCTTAAATCGGATTGTTAACATTATAATTATTATTAATTTCAAACAAAATTGAGATTATCATGGGTAATTTTGTTTATTTGCCAATTATTGTAACTGTGAACTGCCTTGTTTGTATACAATTCAGTATTGTAATAAAGAAAAACCAATTAAGAATATAATTCACTTTTCATTTGAACTTTTCCACATTTAATTATATTTCCAAGTAATGTGATATTACGTTAAATAAATTAATATTGAACTTTTGTATAAAAAAAGTCTTTTTATTAGTTACAAACTTTTAAAATGTTCTTTGGATAAAAGGATGGAAATTTAAAAACAATTTAGGTATACGAGGTTCGTTCAAAAAGTATCACGATTTTTGAATTTCCGCGGGTTACCTATATTTGATTTTCGATTTTCTTGTGGCGTTATGTTGGTACTCATGTCCCTCACTTATGCTGACAAGGTCGGCCATTTTGAATGTTTAGTTAATTTTTGACAGCTGTTTTGCTTGCACGTGTTTTGACTCGTCTTCGATTTTCGCCTATTCCAAAAAATGGATCAAAGAAATATTGTTTAAAACACACAACCACTTACAGACTCGTCGGCGTCTTTTGCTGCGCTCATTATCTTGTACGACAAACGAAATTAATGAATGATTCGAATTAATTCGTATGTCTCGGCTGTGCCGATTTATTTCGTTTTGCACGCTATTTCATTCTAACTCATTTCAAAGAATGCAGACGGCTTTCGAACTCAAAACACAGTCGCATTCATCTTCATTCATTTCGTGTCTTGCTCTCACTCAATTCAATTCAATTTGAATTCATTCTATTGGACTTCAGTTGTGTGCGCAGCCACGCTGATAGATACTTCCCCTCCTAGTTTTCGACTAGCTTTCATGAAGTACCAGCATTTCTTTAGATTTAAGTAGTTTAAATTTTATTTTAGTTTTTAGTTTTTTTTTTTTTTTGGTCCAAGGTTTTAAATTCCATCTTTCCTTGGGTAATTTAAATGTAACGACAATAATGTAAATAATTAATTAATTAAGCCAAAATTATAATATCTCAGCTGTACAGTAAGTCTAAACTCTGATAAATAGTAGTTGCTAGCTTTAAGCAATATTATAAATGTAAATATATATGGCAAATAAAGCAAATTATTAATTAATTAAACTCAGTTGAAAGCAATTCAAATATGTAACGAATTTCTCTTAATTATTTCTGTTGTTTGTATAGAAATATTCAGTCTAATGCGAAATAGGTACATTGCACCTTATAATTGAAAATTTGGTGATAAATGATGGAGGTAGCGCTTGTGTGGAATTACAAATTTTTTTTTAAACGTTGTGTATGCAAATAATTCTTCAGCTTCCTTTTTCATTCCTTATTTACTTATTTTATTAATATTTCAAAAAACAAATACAATTTAAAATTTTCTTCAAATTGCTTTGTGCATAATCAGCTGTTTAATGTCGACAGTGACCAAAAAAAGGCGGATATGACCAAAAACTTGGCAGTAATACTCAAAATTTGCCAGCCCTGGCTGAATAGGGCATAAAAGTACATTCACAGTGCGACTTCTGTTGTGAGTTTCAGTGAACCGTTCACAGTCACCTTTTGCGAGTTTGCGAGTTCTGAGAACAGCTGTTTTTTGTTTGGGTTATACATACAGACAGAATGTGAAGATGTTGTTCGTTTCCTAAAAACAAAAAGTCACCAGGTCCAGATAATATCCAAAATATCTGCCTGAAACATCTCCCCATACGTGCTCTAAATTTACTAGCTCTTGTCTTTAATAGGTGTATTGGCATTGGGCTACTTCCCACGCAGCTGGAAGTTAGCCCAAAATTGTGGCGGTTGCAAAGCCTACTAACTCACCAGAAAGTTACCGCCCTATAAGCCTCTTGGGCGGGTTCTCCAAAATCATCGAACGATTAATTAAAGAAAGGTTAAATACAGACTTTAAAGGAAACAACATTCTCCCGTCTTTTCAATACTGCTTTAGGCCCACCCTCAGCTGTATTCATCCCCTCAATAAACTCAAACAATTTGGTACAAACAAACTAAAATCAAAAGAACCCGTGGGCATGATAACACTGGACATTCAAGTTGCTTTTGATACTGTGTGGCACAAAGGCTTCATACAGAAGCTAATTCACACCGGAACCCCTCTGTACCTAGTAAGAATGATTCACACTTTTCTATCTGGGTATATATGGATCTATCTGACATTACAGATAGAAAATCGATAATGGCTGGCGTTCCTCAGGGCTCGGTGCTAGGACCTTTGCTCTACAAACTATACACCCATGACATTCCGACTCTGAACCATTGTCATGTCATTAATCTTCGCCGACGACACTGCCCTAATCTGCTCTGGCAATATTCATAGTGTTATTCATCAAACCCTTGAGGACGCTTTTTATCACTAGTAAAACAAACGCTATATATTTTACCCGGAAGCGCAAGTCCTGCCATTTACACAACTCTAACCTACTGCTTAGCTCCCAACCCATAAGATGGGAAAGCTGCATAAAATACCTTGACTTAAACTGTCAACAAAAAACAAACTTATAATTTATCAATCGAGATTTGTCCCAATTATGTTATATGGCTCGCAGGTTTGGGGTGACTGCGCGTAAAGTCACTGTAATAAACTTCAGATCGTACAAAATAAATTGTTAAAAATGATTTTTAATTTTTCTTTTTATTACTCTACTTCCTTACTCCATGAAAGGGCACATATAGCCATGATAGATGAAAAAATCCATCAGGCTAATATTAGTTTTTATTTAATAAATCAACTATTGTGCTTTCCAAGTGTACTCGTAGATCGGCACTTAACTAACTAATTCAAAATTAGCTTTATTAAGTTCCGATCCCTAGGCTTTAGTTTTAATTTTAGGTTGTTATTTATTTCATTAATTATCATCTTAGTTGTTAACTTGTGTAAGGAACTAAACTTTGTATAAGCGAAAAAATAATCAAACTGGAAAATTGAACAATTACAGGTTAATAAAGGAATAATAAGTGATTAATAATCATACTGAAGACGCAAAGTACAATACATACTAATAATCAATTCAAATTAATATGTGAAGTAGATTACTGAAAACTACATTTTTAGGGTTCCGTACCCATAGGGAGCTTACGGGACCCTATTACTAAGTTTACAATGTCCGTCCGTCCGTCTCCTGCTCTATCTCATGAACCGTAATATGTAGAGAGTTGAAATTTTCACAGAGTATGTAATTCACTTGTGTGTAGAACGAAAAATACTAAAAATGCACATTTTTAGAAGCATTGTTCTTTAATTTAACCTTTTGCTTAAAAAAATTTCTTACCGAAATCCACATCAAATGCAGATCTATGTTAGTTGGGAATTTATAAAGTTGTCTCTAGGATTTTTAAAGCTGCCTGGAACTATACTATATAGCTAAAATTCTTCAAAATGAAGCATTGGCGGTTGCCCAAAATTACCCTCCTCAGGGTAATCCATATCTATCGGCAAACGACAACAATAAGTGAATATAATTGGGTAACCCAATTCAACAATTTTTTTGAAAAAATTAGTTTATCAAGTATGTGTGACTCGTGTAATCCAGAAACCTAGCTTGTTATGAAAGCTTTAGCTATTGATTGTCTTAATCGCTACTTCAAATTTCAAGAAATTCTCAGCGGCAGATATTCTTTATCCCTAAACTGTAGGATTTTAAGATCACTGGAGGATAAGGCGGCCTCGTACTTGTGCAATCGTAATCAATGTGCAAAACTTTCGCGCAATTTCGCCTAATATGCTTTTAAGTTTTGCATTAAAGGCATAATTTATAAAATTAACCAAAACAGTATATGCAGACAGTGCAGCGTCAATACTTTAGAATCGATACAGCACGTTATCCTTGATTGTCTTCGGTACCTGGAAGTTGGAAATTACTACTTAGGCGACCTAATCAACGTAGCTAATGGAAATATTAATACTTTAGCTAACTTCATGGACCCGCACCCGATCAAGAGGAGTGGAAAGAAAATTGTTTTCAGAGTGACTTTGACTTTCCAATCTTTACGGATGGTTCAAAGATTGAATGTGATGTAGGTGCAGGAGTGCACTCAATAGAAGTCGCAAGGATACCGCAAGGCTCACAGCAGTTTTTACTGGTCACTGGTGGGTTGGGACTCACGCAGCGAGTCTGGGTATTCCTTACAGGAGCCTTTGTAGGAGTTGTGGTGACGTGGAGGAAAAAGAATCGCTCACCAACTTTTATGTCAATTCCAATATGAATTTGTAAAATCCACCGGAAAAGTCGGAAAATCTTAATAAAGGATTAATTACAATTATAATAGCTTATGTTTCAAGCAATGCTTTGTAACTCAAAGCAGTTGGTTATTATTTATGTTATCGGGCATGAGATAGAAAACACCGACGTTATTGATGTCGGACGTTTTCAATTTCGTTCAAAAAAACCTAGGTGTGTTAGAAAACGCGACGATTTCATTTTTCGAACGTTGATGTTCGAACGAACTGCTGATTGAATATTGGTTATTTTAGGGCCGTCTGAAACGTATCGTATTTGTGACGAAACTTATCGTTTATTTTCTTTGGATCCTCTTGCTAGTATTTACACTCAGCCACAGATGCCAAGCAAATATTTTGACACTGCTCACTCTCTTTCACATTACTCTCTCTACAAGAACTAATCAAAAAAAGAAACTCCATTTCGCAACAAACAAAAATCGTGTAACTTTCATCAATGAGATTATTAAAAATTCTTGTTGATCTTATTACATTCTAAACAGTTTTAAAACAAAATTAAAACATCACAGCTTTAACATATCAATTTAAATGATTTAAAGACGAATTGGAATCTTCGAAAATGTTAAAATTTATATGCAAGCAGGTTGGCATATTCAGCATTGGTTGGTTTTGCTTATTTCGTCGATTTTACTTTAATGGAAAAGTGATTGGGTAAAATGCAAATTTATGCCTTAAAACAGCTAAATTTTTAATTCTTTAGCGAGGAAAATAATATATTACAGTTCATGGTACTTTTTTCCTTTAATAACTCGAGGTAAGAGAGAATTTAACCAAATCACCTGTAAAAAATTAGGCTATTTCAAAAACGTCAAAAGCGCTTTCAACCACACCGTGAAATGGAAGCGGGTTGGAATTGAGACGAAAGCAGTTTCCAGCACACACAGGTATATCTATATATGATGTTCACTATTATTCAAATACACACATATTTTAATTTAGGTTCAAAAAAAACTTGGACTTAGTGGTGCTGATTATTAAACGAATGCCAAAATGAAAAAATCACGTCAAGTATGCGTCCAACTCGCACATGAAGGGATCCGTACCATCGTACAAGATTTATTGCTTAAAATATTAAATTATGTGGATATTTAACAGCCTAAAAGTATACTACAATTACAATTTAAAAGTACACTACAAATAAAAAAAAAATTTTTGTTAAACAAAAGGTTAAATTAAAGAACAATGCTTCTAAAAATGTGTATTTTTAGTATTTGTCGTTCTACACCCAAGTGAATTACACACTCTGTGAAAATTTCAACTCTCTACCTATTACGGTTCATGAGATAGAGCAGGAGACGGACGAACATCGTAAGCTTAGTAATAGGGTCCCGTTAGCTCCCTATGGGTACGCAACCCTAATAAAAAAAGAATAAGACTAGAATACTTATGTATTACAGTATATTACATATTATTGTCTATGTGTACATATAAAGTCGCGAAAGGCATCTCTCACTATTTGGCCTGTTCTCACATTGACAGAATGGAATGGCTAACATAAAAACGAGCAATGCAAATCGCTTCGCTTAAAGCTTTCACTTTGACATCTTATAGCATAGCTCATAGTACGAAATATTATCGTTTCTAGCTTCGCATTGCTTGTAGCGCGCAACTTATGTGCCATGTCACGAAGGACCGACACCAGACCCACACGTTGATATTCTCAGAGGGAGAATAGAAGAATTGAATGAAGTAATAAGACAGCAAGAAATGCTACTCCAACGACGACAAAATGAGGTCCACTTGGAACAAATTCAGATGTAGCACGAAATAATTCAGCTACAGCATCAACAGTTACCTCAACAATCACCACTGCTACCACAACAAAATCCGCAGATACCACCACAACCGCTGCAAGAGCACCAGCAACCAGTACATCCGCAACAAGTCGCAAATAGCTTAGGATTGACTCCAAAAGACATAAGTCAGTTCTGACAAGTACAAACACTCATCAATATGGAATATTTGACCGCATTCCTAAAGTCAGTAGACCAAATAGTGTCATTGTGTGGACACAACATAGAACTAACATCGTTCGGGATAAATATAATAATCAACGAGAAGCTACGTGGAGAAGCAGCAAGGATCATTTGCGAGGTACCAGACAACCCTGGATGGACGGAAGTGAGAAAAAAGTCAGGAAGCAGCTTTAAACCAAGGACTACCTTCGCGGTATTAATAAATTACTGTAGACTAGTTAAAGTAAACACATTGAGAGAAATGTTCTCAATATTTCAAAGAGTAAAGAACGATTTAAATACACTGTATGAACAGAGAATAGAGTACCTTTTACTTACCAACACATGTATGTCGATAGAGACTTAGTAAACATATTGTTAGACAAAATTGACAGAATGGCAAGAACGAACGTTAACGAGAATATGTCATTACAAGACGTAATAACAACCTACACAAGACTGAACTTTCTTGACGATTGTAGAGTAGAGGACTACCGCCACAAGGAAAACACTAGTGTTATTAATCAGAATAGAGAACACAGGGAGGTTTTTGGGGTTCAAAACAACCCACCAACCCACCACACTAGGTAGAGACTTGATCACTAAAACCCCTCCGGACAATTTTTCGGCGTGCGCCCCTGAGCTACAATACCAACAATCACTATAGAACAGGGTTTAGCCATGGGAACAGGAGCCAGCACAGCGCAAATTTACGAGGGGGTAACACAAACTACAACAATAATTACCAAGCAGAACATTAGTTACAAAGGCCAGAATAGATACGGCTATAAAGTAAACACTAATAATAACGGCTCAGCTCAGACCCGAATCTCACTTATAAGCGTGTGTACAAGGAACTTGAAACACTCCAAGATACCCAAAATTCGGCAGACAATGAGGTAAATTTTTTTATATCACCTCCCCGTAGTAACTATAACTATAGGTAGATAGAAGGCAAGGAATTCCCAAATTCTGGCATAATTTCCTAGTACCGCTAAAAGTAAAAATAAACAGCGAACAGAGGTACAAATCTTGGATACAAAGCTTTACTTTGAAGAATACGATTATCCGGAGATGACCAAAAATATCTGCTCAATATAACAAGTACAAGAAAATATCTTATATTCCTTTAATTTAGATCAACTCAACAGCGAAGAACGTCGGGTAACTTCAGAGTTAGTTACCGAGTTCGACGATTTGTTCTTCAAAGAGGGCGATGTACTAACTTCAGCAAACGAAGTGAGCCACGAAATTGTAACGACGATAGATAGGCCACTTTATTCTAAAATATACAGGTACACGAAGTAGAAATAAATAAGCAAATAAAAGAAATGCTTGAGCAAAACATTATCAGGGAAAGCAACTCCCCATATAACAGCCAATTATGGATTGTTGAGAAAAAGCTCGACAACTCCGGTAAAAAGAAATATAGAACTGTTATTGATTATCACACGTTGAATGAATTCACGGTGGATGACAAATATCTAATACCGAACTTGATTTCACTACTAGATAAACTAGATAGGGCACAATATTTTACAACTTTAGACTTGTCTAAAGGCTTTCGCCAAATAATGGTCATTGTTATTCGGCAACTCTCGCAACAAATTTGCATCGAATATGATCAGCTTCTGTCGAAGCTTCAAGCAAAAAACTGATATATAATCCATCAAATTTTATAACTGCGAAATATCCGACTCATGAACAAGGTCCAACACCATTCTTAAGATTGCTTTCTGGAACATCTATGGCTACTCTAATATAACGACACATTGCTTGCGAACGCGCACCTCGTCTGTTTATGTGAAACGTTCAATGCGCTTCCCTGGAACCTTTTTAATTACGCATCACGCACGCAACGAGAGATAAACCAACAGGCAGGGCCTTCTTAATCTATCTCATAAGATACTAAATATTACCTTAGTTCTTCTCTTACTTCTCTTTATTAGATTTTGGCCACAATTATCATAGGTGATTGTAAAATTTTGATCGAGTCGGTGTATATTAAGCCTTCAAGTAATATAATCACAATGTTAGACTCCTTGGAAAATATTTTTGATGACTTATCTGCCAAGCATGGCTTATCAAATTTCAATCCTAGCAAAGCAACGTTATAAAAATCTAATTCACCACAAAAAAGAAAAATACTTTCCAAATATCAAAAACAAATTTGCAATTGTGAATAATTCATCTGACTTTTGGAGTGTAATCTGCTCTTGCAAAATAAACAATTCTACTTCCAACCAAATATATCTTACGGAATGGTAAAAATTCTATTGAAATATCTACCCACCTCGTTTAGACGTAGAAATTTCAGTCTGTGGTACCTGTGATTGCTCCCTAGATTCTGAAATTACAATTCAGGAAATTAAAGTAACTTTGAGCTCTATGAAGAATAATAAGGTCCCGACTTGATATGCAGCGAATTTTATAAAGTTCAGCCCCCTGAAGGCATGTGTTACCAACATGGATTGTTTAACACTGTCCTTAAAAAAATATTGTGAAAGAAATCAATTACAGATTAAAACAAAAAAAAACCAAAAAGCTAGAGATTGTTAAAAACTACACCCATTTTGGTGTAACCTTTTCTAGTTCTGCACTAGGGGAATGTGCGTCGGAATCGGCTATCAAGAAAGGCAATGTTGCGCTAGGTGTGGCTTCAACGATATTAAGTAGATGCAAGACCGATTCTTGAAAGGGGAAAGCTAAACTTTTCGAAAGTGTAGTTTCCTCAAATCTTTTATATGCTTCTCAGGTTTGGGGTTTGAGGTACTTCGATCAGCTAGAGATTGTCCAAACCTCTTATTATAAAAAACGTTGGGCTTACCGAAATCCACATCAAATGCAGATCTATGTTAGTTGGGAATTTATAAAGTTGTCTCTAGGATTTTTAAAGCTGCCTGGAACTATACTATATAGCTAAAATTCTTCAAAATGAAGCATTGGCGGTTGCCCAAAATTACCCTCCTCAGGGTAATCCATATCTATCGGCAAACGACAACAATAAGTGAATATAATTGGGTAACCCAATTCAACAATTTTTTTGAAAAAATTAGTTTATCAAGTATGTGTGACTCGTGTAATCCAGAAACCTAGCTTGTTATGAAAGCTTTAGCTATTGATTGTCTTAATCGCTACTTCAAATTTCAAGAAATTCTCAGCGGCAGATATTCTTTATCCCTAAACTGTAGGATTTTAAGATCACTGGAGGATAAGGCGGCCTCGTACTTGTGCAATCGTAATCAATGTGCAAAACTTTCGCGCAATTTCGCCTAATATGCTTTTAAGTTTTGCATTAAAGGCATAATTTATAAAATTAACCAAAACAGTATATGCAGACAGTGCAGCGTCAATACTTTAGAATCGATACAGCACGTTATCCTTGATTGTCTTCGGTACCTGGAAGTTGGAAATTACTACTTAGGCGACCTAATCAACGTAGCTAATGGAAATATTAATACTTTAGCTAACTTCATGGACCCGCACCCGATCAAGAGGAGTGGAAAGAAAATTGTTTTCAGAGTGACTTTGACTTTCCAATCTTTACGGATGGTTCAAAGATTGAATGTGATGTAGGTGCAGGAGTGCACTCAATAGAAGTCGCAAGGATACCGCAAGGCTCACAGCAGTTTTTACTGGTCACTGGTGGGTTGGGACTCACGCAGCGAGTCTGGGTATTCCTTACAGGAGCCTTTGTAGGAGTTGTGGTGACGTGGATGAAAAAGAATCGCTCACTAACTTTTATGTCAATTCCCAGCACTGGCGAGAGATAAAAACAAGTTCCTGGGCAAATATATCCTCGATAACCTCTCGGTCTGTTCGGTCACATGTCCGGGTGACCTTCTAAAATACCTAAACTCTACGGGACGGGTTTAGCTATACTGATGGTGTTCGGCGAGGAAGGGGTTTCAAAACGGCACTTAAGTGGTAATTGTGGCTTGTTAGTAGATTATACAAGTCAGCCACGGTAACCAACCAACCACTCACTGCATGAAGAGTATAAACAGCTTTCCTAACGCCATCGGGGCACTACGAGTTTGTACAAAAAATGCTCCTTCTACGATTAATGAATACAGTCCTGAGAGACTAAATTAACAAAATTTGCATCGAATATATGGACGACATTTTGGTCTTTGTAACATCACAAATTGAACACCAACTTAGAGAAAATATTTTTTGCTCTTAGAAGAGCCAGTCTTAACATACAAGTAGACAAATGCTACTTTCTAAAAAAGGAAACACAGTTTTTAAGACATGTCTTAACGAGCCGGGGTTACCTTCCGAGAAAAGGTTTCGATCATACAAAAGCTAAAATTACCGACCAGCCGTAAGAAAATATAGTCGTTCTAATGATAATTGCATTTTACAAGAAATTCGTAAAAGATTACGCCATGATAGCACATTCAATGATACGATACCTTAAAAATAAGCAGAAGGTGAACACGAATGACCCAAACTGCATTGCAGCATTCGATAAACTAAAAGATATTGTGACGAACACACCCATCCTGATATATCCAAATTTCACGAAAATGTTCAAGATAACCACAGATGCGAGCAATTTTGCAATTGGAGCCGTCATGTCCCAATATGGTCTCCGAATCGCTTATATATCTATGAATAAGCACGAAACGAACTTTGCCACCATCGAAAAGGAACTTTTGTCAATTGTCTGGGCAATAAAGTATTTCAGATCATATATTGTATATACGGAATGGAATTCGACTTAGAAAGCGACCACTGAAATGGCTAATGGCTAAATACTTAGGCAAGGACATAAGCCCAAGGCTACAGAGATGGTTACTGGAATTAGGAGAATACAGTTTCTCTATCGATTACATAAAAGGGAAACAAAATTATATTGTCGATTTTCTTAGTCCATTGAAGAACGAGAAATACACCATAACGAGATGATGAACAGCCACCAAGAACCACTTGCCATTCAATTTGGACATAGAGGATTTGGAGCAAGGTAACATCTCGAATATTCTCCGCAGAGATATAAGGAAAGGAAGGGTAGGAATTTACAGCGAGGTCATTAAAGACATCGAATGTCTAAACAAAAAGATAGTTTGTTCCACAAGAAATAAAATGGACTCAGTGGTATAATGCAACATATCACAAATAAAAAAGAAAGGTACAATCCTAAGCTTAAAGAACAGATCCACAAAATAATAAATAATTGTGACATTCGTACAGGAGGCAAATGCGACAGAAACCTAATAGAAAATAATTTTGCGAAACTCAATTATCATATTAAAATCATCAATACAGGAGGATAGAGAACAAATAGAAAAAAACTATTGTATTAACAATTTAAACAAATACAATAATAATTTATGAAAAAAATCTTCTACCATGAGCAGTTAATATAACTAATATTATTAAAGGGTGTATTTTTAGAGATTCACAACTTTAAATTAATTTAAAACAAAGAAAAAAAGCGCAATCTGGAAGTCCAATTTTCACACCCTTATGCAGCATTTGCGGCCGTGTTTCGTCAATAACTCTTCGAATGTTGATTTCCAGGTGTTCAATTGTCTATGGTTTATCGGCGTTTGCAAGTGACTTCACATAACCCCAAAGAAAATAATCCAATGGGGTTAAATCACACAATCGTGGTGTCAGCTCACGTCTGTTCTTCGACAAATTACTCGATTATTAAACTTCATTATTAAGTTTTTAATAATAAAAACACTCTCATGTAGCGATCCATTTTAACTAACCGGAAGGTATCGGATGAAATGCCAAACCAAACTAAACAAAAAGCAACAATCAGCTGTTAAATTGGTTTTCAAATAAAGCCATGTTGCCAACTCAAAGCTATGAACCTCTAAAAAAACACCATATACAAGACAAAGTCGATCAGATGCAAGATAACATAGCATCAGCCAGGTATAACATATTTCACCCTTCAAAACCAATCGAACGCCTTTGTTCAGCCGACGTTGCAAATAGTATATAAGTAGAGTAAAAATCATTTGTAAATTAAGACTATACTGATTTAATAAAGAATAATCGCCCCTAAGAGTTTGTCTTTATTCCTTCTTTTGTTAATAAACACATTATTCGCACTCTGACATCAGCCAAAGAAAAGTCATTCAAGCGTCGCCAATAGCAAAGACTATGAAAAGCACGGGTCGCTCAGTCGCTGTAATTGTTGCAGTGAAGACAATAATGAAACGTTCATAAACGCGATAACTGTCTTCGCTGCACATCTCTGCTTTGGATCGTTGTACAAAAAACAGCAATTGCGCTCTGCCGATAAAGAAGAATCGACGATCACACATAGCAAGCACACAACAACAAGCAACCCTGCAGTAGTCCAAACTAGTTCTGGATTAGTCCCTTTTCCACCAGTACTAGTTCCATTTCTATCCCCTTGCACTAATAGTTAATTGGTGAATTTAACATAGCACCGTCATCTGACGGGGTGAATTGTGACCGAGCCACTGCAGTTAATGTGTTCCGTTTATTTTCTCGTCACAACTACGGTCTTGCTCTCAATATGCCTAAAGAAGAAAATTTTGCCAAAATTTGCTGCCCCTAAAATCTGCCACCTTAGGCGGCAGCCTACTCAGCCTTCTGGTAAATCCACCACTGACTGGAAGCCTAACACTACTAGATCTATTCAGTTTCTTATGTTTAAATTCAACCATATTTGGAGGACAGAATTTTGGATTACAAACTTCGTCGAACTATTCGGAAGGCACGCTAACTTTAAACAGAGAAATATCCCTTGGTTGTGAAAATTTGGTTTTTTGCACACTAACCTTCACATTAGTCTCTGAAGACAAAGCTTGCAATAATGTGGCACATCTTTCTATTAAATTTTTATCAAGCCAAGTTATTTCAGCATCAAACCAGCATTATTGAAAAAATTTGGTGCCGTGTTTCCATCATTAGAAGACCCACTCCCATCAGTTTTACGTTTGTCGAAATTCGAATTGAATATTTATTTTTTTGTCATTTTGTTTCCTTTCTATGAACCTAATTTGCCACAAATTCAGCTCAAGTCTGCACGATACATGCAAAAAATATTCGAAAAAACTAATAAATGCGTGTTTAGACAATCCAAATTCGAAACAGTCTTTTTGAACTTCTTTCTGCAAACATTCTTCAATATTGTTTATTTCTGTTGGCTTCGTGTTGCATATGTAACATTTCGCAGAAGTTTGGGTTAAAGGTGGAGATACACAAACGACTTCAGCGTTAAGCTGCATTGTCGACAAACGCAGCATGCGTTAAACTACACAAACGACGTCGAGGTACACAAACGACTTCAACCATATTGACTTCAGTAAACAAAAACCAGCTGTGAATTTGAAAATTTAAGAAAGTAATTATTGAAGAAAACTGTGTTAAAAGTTGAAATATATCAGCCAAGTGTGTATATTTAATAGCCTAAAAGTATACTACAATTAACAGCTCAAAGTATACTACAAAAAACAAAAAATTGATAAACAAAAGGTTAAATGAAAGAACAATACTTCTAAAAATGTATATTTTTAGTATTTGTCGTTCTACACACAAGTGAATTACACACTTTGTGAAAATTTCAACTCTCTACCTATTACGGTTCATGAGATAGAGCTGGAGAGGGACGGACGGACGGACATTGTAAGCTTAGTAATAGGGTCCCGTTAGTTCCCTACGGGTACGGAACCCTAAAAAAGGAAGTATGTATTTTTATTATCATGTAATAAATTGAATTGGAATAACTTTTTAAAAAGATAGCAAAGTCTGCCATCAAATTTAACATAAATACTGGAAAGAAATTGCCATTTACCAAATCAGTTTTTTGTAATTCACCACGTGATCAAGCAGTTCTTTTGGTTCACAAACAGCTGTTTTTTGTTTCACAAACCAGTTCTTTTTCCATTTACCAATACTGTTTTCTGTTGAAGTTGAAATTGTTCAACTTTTGACGTTGTTGCGTTCGCGAGCAAGCTATGTAACTCGGTCCATACGATTTCATACATTTCAACTTTTGTGTTTTGCCGAACGAACGCAGCAAAAGATGATTTGCAAGAAAACGTCGATACAGCGGTTGCAAGGGAAATTTATCATAGTGTTAGTGAAGTATGTACATGAGAGTCACACTTACGTGGCTCTACGAAATATCCAATATCCATGGTGTAAGAAAACAAGGTGCCGCCAATTTTTTACCGCTATGTGTCGATCTCTGCAAATGGTCCTTATTTCTTAATTTTTACGCTGCACAACACTATCATATGTTCATTGTTTACATATGTTATAATGTTCATATTTAGCTGCCTGCCAAGTGTATGAAACATACAGAATTTACTGTTTTATTGTTTAATTCACTATTTTATTCAATTTATTGTATGTCCTACATTGGTTATTCGCTATTCCATTTTAATAATATTATCTTGAAAGCGCAAACAATTGACTTGATAACACTAATTTTTACATTTCCATGTTGTGTTCAACACTAAATGCGTGTTTTCAGCGTTTTAATACACTGATGATACTTATTTACTAAAAAATGAGATTGAGCGAATTTTGAGAGCGTAAAAAGCCAAATTGGCGTCACCTTGTTTTCTTACACCATGTCCAATATCCAATGCTTTTGGATATTTCGTGCAACGAGAGAATTTTTTGATGCTCTCTTTGACCATGTAGTGCATAGTTGTCTCATTTACCCCTCCATAAGGTGAGTGTGTATGAAGGAGACAAATATAGGTAAGTGGTCATTTATTTGAAATTTTTGAAGTGAGCGAACGTGTGCGGTAGTCTGAAAAATTTGTGAAGTGCCGTCGGCTTCTGAAATTTTTATGTTTGTGAAATGCATAGAGTCACTGATATTGTCGTCTGCACACTTCAAAATATAACAAGAAATGGTTGTTCTACAACTTCGTTGCATGCGTTCTATGCTGTATCACACATACATACATACGTAAAAGTTGTATTACAGCAAGTTGTATCGTGTCTAGGTCACTTAAGGCTTTACATCCACAGTAGCGTGTGGATGATGGTTGTGGATTTTTCTAAATTATGTTCGTATTCCGAGCCTCTTCTGGTTTTGTCACAGGTTGGAGACATATGATGTGACAAATAGGTTATCTTCCAAGTTACTATTGTTCACTTTCTGTTTGTACTCGCTGTGACTCGAACTATCATCAAAACCCCAATTTCCCATTAAGGTAAGACCATATACGGACTGAAGATCTGCGTTGCTTCGCTGAAGTCCAATAGAATGAACTCGAATTGAATTGATCTGAGTGAGAGCGTGGCACACAATGAATGAATGTGAATGCGGGTGTGTTTTGAGTTTGACCGCAGTCGGCATTCTGTGAAATGAGTTAGAATGAATTAGCGTGCAAAACTTCGTTATAGCTGAAGATATTGAATTACTCAAATCATTGTATGCTCAATTTGTGTAATCTTTAATTTTTTTTTTCCATTCCCTTTTTTTGTTTTCTTTCTTCTTTTCCTTAGACAAGGTTTCCACGATAAGACACTTTTGAAAGACTAATCGTCAATTTTTCTTCGGTGTCTGTTGCTAGAGTTTCCATTTTAAGATTGGTGCCAGACAATTTTTTTTCAAATTATTTATCAATTTTGTTTCTTTATGCAGATGTGCGTTCTGGCGACAATCTTCCACTCAAAATTATATATTTATCTTGCATGTGCACTGTACGCAAGCCAAATAATAATACAAAAATACGAACACACGACCAAAACAAAAACGTCGACTTTGTGTGTGGTACAGCAGACAAATTAACCCCGCAAACGTCGTACTTCTCTTATGTACAAGGAAATGTCTGCAAAGAGGAATCTGACTAAAAATCTTATCGTGGAAACCGGGACATTCTCACAGCAAAACAACAACAACCCTTTGTTCTTTTGCAAAACAACCTCTCATTCTCACTCAATCAATTCGTGTATGTGTGCGACCTAGTCTTACGTGAGCGCACATATTCACTCGAATTCTTTCGGCATCGCATTCTATTCCACTTAATTCATTTTGAGCATTGTTAATTCGAATGTCCAATACTTCGTTGATTACTTCGTTTGATCAGGGTAACTTTTCTTTATTTTAAAATGTTGTCGTAGCTGGATAAAAGATCAACATAAATTTTTCTGTTTACAAAGCTTCTTATTAGCATATATTGATGCTTTGTTAGTTTGCTTTCACCGTAAGCGATATTACATCCTTTATGTTTGCTGGTAAAATTGATGGATACGCTTGTAGAGTAGCGAAACGCAAATCTTTTGTTGCGGACACATCAATTTCTGCTAGTTCAGCTAATCGTCGTCGCTTAGTTCTCTTTAAACACTTTGCTAAATTAACTTGAGGACGTCCACGATCTTCATTCGAGTCAGATGGGTGTCCTAGTTCATATTCATCTATATAGCACTAATTTTCAATATCCTTATCGCAAATTTTTTTTAGATTTGCTCGACTTTCTGAGCACTAAATATTGAAAATATACATGCGTGTAAATTCGCATTGATAAGATGTTCCTATCACAAAAATAATGTATAAAGAAATGAAATTAGGAAAGTAAAAATATTAAAACCACATTGAACAAGAAGTACTCATACATCCCACTTCTAATACATAACAGCAACACAAAACAAAATAAACAATTCAATAACACCGCATAAAAAATTCACAGCTGCTCAGCAGAAAACGCTAAGAAAACCGCTTTAGTCTGTTGGTGATAACACAACGTCTGCTAGTTTCTGGCAGCTGAAAATAACAGTTTAGAAACTAAAACATTGATTAATATAACGAAATAAGTTTCATTAGGAAGACCAGAGGAGAACATATTTGAAACCTTAGCTGAGATTGTATTATATGGACTAATGAATACAGACAAAGGTACTAGTGATGTAGCGAATATTCGTATTCGCATTTGCAAAAATTAAAGCGAATATGAGCGCCAGAACAAATACATCACATAATGTGTAAGTAAATAAGTAAGTTAATAAAACAAAAGCATATTAATTTCTAATCCTTTTGACTAACCTTAATCAGCCTTCACTTTAAGATTCGCATTCGCGAATGTGTAAAAATTGATATTCATTGCATCACTGAAAGGTACTGGTAAAACATTAATGTGAGTAATTAGATATTTCGATTGAAAAAAAGAGGACAGAGGAGATTCTGAAAACATATCCCAGGAGAAATAGCACAAGATGCTGGACTAACATTGTCAGAAGAGCTGCAGAGAGTTATGTTTGGATATCATGTCAGATTTTACGGAGAACTAAACCATCGTCAACTGAAGAACTTCGTGGTATAGTTACAAATCTAATAAAAATCTATGATGAATTTTCTGCAGAACACATTATTTTAAAGATTTTTCGTCAGAGGCGTCACTTTGAAGCCGCCGACATTTCTTAATTTATATTCGATGACTCAATAGCCATTCTTGCTAATTTTAAGCCAAACATTGATACCAACGAATTGGTTGACGTTATCACAAATGGGCGAGTAGTGATTCACGAAGTCTTTTAGAAATATCGTTGAAAAAGCTAATGGGCCCTAATAGGGCAATACACCTTACCACAATGCAGTTTCCATATTTTTTTAAAACTCGATACGCCTCTTGGTCGTTTCCTAGTTAAGTAAACTTAGTTCTTTAGGCTTAGGTTGAAGGAAAAAATTTAATTTTTCTATTTCTTGACGCGTATCCTCTTTTTAACCGACATTGCCCAGAATTTGAAGCAGTGAGTCAATTGATGACAAAGCATTCATGATTTCTACAATGAGGTACGCTTTTCGCTTTGCAGAATCACAACTTTTGCAGTGTTTAATTCGGTTCGTTAGTTTTCTCAGTTCGTTGCGCCTTATGGTTTGAAGTTAATGACATCCCTGATGTGATCCGGCACTTTGTATCGTCATTTTTTCATCTCCTATAAAAATTTGCTTTTTCTCGTAGCGGATGGTTAACACTAACGCCGCTATGGAAAAAATTATCATTGCTCAATCTCACTCAAAAACTGAGACTAGTTCGTCTCGTCGCGCTGATCAAGAATATATTCTTTAATACTTTATGGGGTCTCCGATGTCTCCTTCTGTGTGCTACAAACTTCATGACAAACTTACAATACTATTCGCTGCGTGAATCATAGATACTTGATTTAATATGAAGTTCTTTTGGAAGTGTTTCTTCACAATTAGCAATGTTTTATTTAAATACATTTTTTTAAAATTTTATGTTTTTAGTATATAGGTATAATCTAATATAAAAACGATATTTACTTTTTTTCATATAAAGAAAAATACTTATTGTCTGTCGAAACAAAGACAATATTGATTGCATTTAACTTTTTATTACTTTACCATTGGTTTAATCCATCAGGATTCGTAAAAATTTGTTGTTGACATTGAAACAAAAATGCAATTCATAAATATGTAAATATATATAATTCTCCTTTTTATTTTTTGAAAAATATTTTAAATAAAAATGTTGCCAAACTTCTTAATAAAATCGCCTGAACTTATTGCGGTATCTTATCATGAAGTTATTTAGATCACTTACAACCTAGGCAACGTGTATCTGACATAAGGAACTTCAACGTCCTCGCCGTCAATATCATTGCAACATATTTCAAACACCAAAGAACGCTCATGAGGTTCGATTCGTTTTTTGGATACTCGGCGGACCACCTCAGACATAGGCAATGGCAACCGTTCTGAACATTTAGCCTTCGGCATGAAGAAGGAGTAGAGCATCGAAACGCCTTGTGACAACATAGTTATCTTGAGCTTTTCCTTTTCATCAAAATAGTTTAGGAATTCCTGCAAGGACATTTCTCCAGTCACCTCAAAACGGTCCCAAAGGGTCCATTCTTTATCGTAGTATTTATTCTTAGCTGCAGGCAATGGTTCTGAAAAGGTTAAGAACGGTAGAGCTAAATTGACAAATGCATTTTTAAATTTTGCCAGATTTGTATGTCCGACAATGAGCTTAATAACTTCTAATACAGCTAAACCAGACAGTACTGATGTTGATGTGGCAATTGCTGGTATGATTTTTCCAGCAATCAATTTGGATTTATAACGATCTGCTGGAGTTATTTTATAGTTTGCTGCACGTAAATTCGAAGAAGCTACTATGAAATCCATATGTAAGTTATTGTCATCATCTTTTTCAAACTCTAATGGTGTAATTTTCGAATGTTTATCAGCATGCTTTAAGAGTTCTTTTATAATTTTGTCAACACGATCTTGGTCGACTTCGGCATCATCAAAGTTGTTAGCAGAAGCAGCAGCAGCTGCCTCATTTGTTTCAATTTTTACACCAGAACGTGGTTTAAACTCGGGCACCTATTAAAAAACCACCAATTGGATTAAAACTTAAAAGATTTAAAAATTTCTTTTAATCTCCTCACCTCTATTTTGACTGCAAGATCTGCAACAATTTCTCGGTTACGCACTTGTTTAATGCCATAAACTTCCGCTCTCAAATTTGCAGCTGCGAAAATATAATCGAGATGCAAACTATCGTTCACATTAAACACAAGTGGTTCCGGACAACGTTTTGGACCAGACCAAAATGGTTGACCACTTGAAGTTATTTGATCTGGAGGGAAGTTAAAAAGCAATTGCTTAATTTGATTAGCATATTGGTCTTCCCAATAGAAACGAGCCCATTTAACACAATCAGCAAAATCCTTTGGTTTATCATCAAGAAGTGCTTTCTGTAATAAAATAAAAATCGTATTGTATCGATTGAACCATTTTTAACCGACTTCAAGACCATATCGCACACTAACAACAAACGAGTCATAACTATTCAATATATCAAAACTTCAGTAGTGGCCAAAAACACTTTTTGTACAGACTGAAGATATATGATAAGTAAGAGAAACATGTTTTTTTTTTTTCAAAGCGTAGAGGAAAAAATACCAGATTTTTACAAGAGTTGGGGATGATGAATGTATTAACAAAAACTTAAAATTGGAAAATCTTCAGTTATGACCCTTTTGTTGTTAGGGTGAGATATGTTCCGTCATAAAGACAGAAAAAAGAGCCGTTCTGTTTACGGCATAAATACAGCTAAATGATTTCTTATGGTCATTCGGATCATTTCCATTAATACTTTATGCCTTCTTCTTTTTTGGACACTATGATTAACTAATAGAGCATTTAGTAAAATACAATTTGTCAAATGTTATTTACCTTAACGGATTCAATTATTTCCAAAGGTTGAATACCGGGCATTTTGATAACACGCTCAATGAATGCTGGGTCTGAAATGTACTGTGCAGCATTTTCGGCTGCTTGTTTGAACACTCCTTCAAATGTATCACGTGCCCATTGCAAAGTATGTTCAATGGCGTTCGGGAAATTCTTTAGGGTGCATATGGGAATGCTTTTCTCTGGAGGATCTTGAGACGAGCTGTAAGACTCCGTAGCAAAAGGTACAATAACCTGAACATTACCCATAGTACCAAGTGTACCAGTTTCCACAAGCGGAATACGATTAAATATACACTTGCGATCCATGTAGATTCGAGCATCAACATTATCCAAAGCATTTGCAACACCGTTTAGATTACCAAAGAAATCTTCTGAAAATACTTTTTCTGTTTCAGAGCTAACACGAAGCTCGTACGCTGTAACTTTGACATCTGGATTCATGCGTTTAATAGCAGCTGCAGCAGTAATAGCCTTGGCCTTTTGAACATCATGAGGCCGGAACAAAAATTGACGATTCAAATTCGACTTCTCAATGAGATCCATGTCAGTTACGAAAATTTGTCCGTTACGCACGCCTAGTCCCAGCATACCGAAATTCTTAAGCAATTCGCAACCTATGGCGCCAGCGCCAACGATGAAGTACTTTGAGTCTGCTAGCTTTTCTTGGAATTTACGTCCGAAAATTGCGATTTGAGCATCATAACGTGTTCCAAGAGGTTTAGCATCTTCTTCACTTACACCACCTTCTGGCAAGCATTCCAATGCGTCAAAATATAACCACTGATTAATTGGTGTAAACTTTCCACTGCAAGCTTTCAAAACTTCCTGCGCTACAACGCCACCCATTGCAGCATCGAGTGGACACGTATTACCCGCACAGATTTTTGCGAAAGCCATAGCTAAACTCTCATCGACGTCACTTTTTTCAATTTTGCATAAATTAAAAAATTTCTCAGAATCTTCCCGATTCCAGGGACGGGGAACACCACCATATTTTTTTATATATTGATCCAATGTACTAAAAGCAACGTGCAACGTTGCTGGCGCTTCCATTTTGGCAAAGTCCGATATTAGAAAAACAGGGTCATTTTCCGCATTTTCCAAGGACTTGAAACTTATGGTCTTAGGCATCTTAACCTGAGTTGCGACTCCGCCCGTTTTATATACACTAAATTTGCTTGTATCACCAATACTAAATGTGTATGGGCCGAGAACGTTGATCTTTATTGGTTGACATCCGTTTAATTCTGTCATTCCTTGAACTTCCGAAAAAGTGACATAGTCGCCATCAACAAAGCCATGACGTGCCTCATCGAGACAGGCAACAATACCCTCATTATCATGAGTTACGCTTGCTATCATTGCCGATACCGGTTGCGCACCATCTTGATCGTAAATTGTAAAATTCTCACCAAAATCGCAAAAGACCTTTGCAAATAAGCCTCGAGTTTCCGCTATAATAACTGCAATATCATTCTCATGTGCAAACTTAGCAATTCTATGCTGTTCCTCAGCATCGGAGTTAGTTAAAACAATGACGCGATATGAACGCAAGAAATCTTCCGTCAATGGACCAGTATATGATGTAGTGCGTACATAGTTATTAAGTTCAGCAAGATTACTACAAGAAGCTTCAGCACGATTCTTTCCAATGTCTGCCTCAGACAAATAGAATTGGGTCGACAAATCAGACAGCTGAAAAAATGTTGACAATATATTATTAAATTTTAAATTTATACTACATTCATATTTTTATTTTTTTTAAATGTGCAAATGGGCATAAGTCATTTACTCAGACTTGTGATATAGTATATGTACATATTAAAAAAGTTCAATACTAATATTACAATCATATAATTCTGAGGCACATGTGCTCCCCAATGGCGAATACTTCTCTATAACGAACTCATTTTGAAGACACAGCGGTTTTTTAAATTTATTCATATATTTTATCCTCTCTGTAACGAACTCCTCTATAACGAATTAACTCTCTATAAGAACGATTTTCAAGCACGCAAAACAATTTTTTCATATAAAATAACTCTGTAACGATTTTTTTCAAACGCAACGTTTTTTTTTGTATATACATATGTATTTTTTTGTTTAAAATGCAAATATACACACAAAATGTATGTATACAAAATTCTTCTGTGCATGAAAATCGTCAGACAAAGTAACAGTTAATTTTGTGCATTTGCTTTTACTCTTGTCTTCCAAAATGTGTTTGTAGCTTTGTTGATGTGTAAGCTATGAAAAATCCTTGTGTGCAGACAAAATATGTACGCTTATGTATGTTTTGTAACTGTAAATGTTGTATATTTGCCTTTACTTTTGCCTTTGAAAATATGAATTTTGCTTCATTAAAGTGATAACAATTGAGTGAAAGAGTTTAACAATGGCAAAGCGTAGTAGTTTATCTATTGGCCAAAAACTTAATGTAAAATGCATTTAAAACAAAAATAAAAATCATCTCCCCTACAACGAAAACCTCTCTGTAACGAAGTTATTGTCCGGTCCCGACCGACTTCGTTACAGAGGAGTTCCACTGTACAAGTAAATATTAATGATGTAACGAATATCAATTTTTACACATTCGCGAATACGAATGCGAATATCTGCCGTCCATATTTGCGAATGCGAATATTCAGTTTTTAATATGCCTTTGTTTCATTTACTTACACCTTATATTATGTATATTTTTTGACGCTCATATTCGCATTAATTTTGCGAATGCGAATACAAATGCGATTGTCAAGAAATATGCGAATACGAATACTCGCTACATCACTAATATATGTATATGTGTATATATGTACATACATTACTGGACAATAATATAGGTGCAAAATGTGTTCCAGTAAATACAACATTTGTCCTCATCCTTTATTTTTTTTTTTGCTTAACAAGGAACGTTGTGAGCTATTTTATTTAGTAATTTTGCTCTTAATAAATATCGTCAGAGAATTTGTGATGAGATAAAAAAATCCCAATTTCGTTTTTTGTAATCGCCTATGACCCTTTGTAAGGTCCGCGATTATCCGAAGAAACGATGCGTCTGTCGGCTAATACACAGTTTTTTTTTTTTAAATCCCACGTGCCTGATTCATTTTTTTTTTTTAAGGGCATTTTTATATTTTCCCGGGGGGGGGGGGGGGGGGGTTGGGACCTCAAGTACGTCTTTTATCTTTTGCATTACACTGATGGGCACGAGATTGTCTTACGTCTTTTATCTCTTGAATCTGTTAACTCATCATTTTTGCTTTCCCTTTTTATTATTACATTAAAATTATGCTGCCTTAATTTGTAACTAAACGCACCTATTTTTTTTATATTTGCTAATGACAATGCATCAAATTGTTTAGGTAGTGCTGAGTACTCTAAAAATTTTGAATAAGACTACAAAATTTAATACACATCATTATAGTTTCTTGTACCTTCCCTATGCATCCCGCCACTATTTACTTTTATTGGTTTACCATTTTAAATATTTATACATCTGTTGTATCATCTCTTCTTATTGATAAAACCCAATTCCAATATAAACAAATATCGATATATCTATTCTTAACAATTGTTATCGGTCGCTTCTAGAGATTTTGACAAAGCGAATATATCCCAAAAATAATAGACAAAAAGCTCCCTCACTCAAGTTAGACAAGAGTAGACATTTTAGCAAAAAGCGGAAAATGTAGTAGTAGAACAGAATATGCAATATTCCCTAACCTCAACTATTTAATTCAATCTTTAATAAGAAAAAAAAAAGTATTTAAAAATATATGATATTAATATCTGAATATACGCACACACATAAATATACATTGCATTTGTATATACCTACATATAAGTATATATAGCTGTATGCATACATGTTAAGATGCGAAAAATGTATGAATCACTTGCTTTGTTTTTATTTCATTTTTCAATTCTGATATTTGTTTGGCTTGCATTCGATGTACACACACAAAAGTATGCATGTATGTATAATTGGAAGGAAGATTGAAAGGAGTAAAATAAATTATTCCACGAATAGACATTTTTTTTAGAAGATGCATACTTACGTATATCGATCGATTTTTCACAACACATAATTAATTGATGATTGAAACTAAATTAAACTTAAAACGTACCTTACAAATTGCTGTGTCATGGAGAGTTATCGATTTGACACCACCTAAAATGACATTTTTGGCTATTTCAAGCCCCAGGCCACCTAATCCAGAAAGAAGAATATCTGAATTTGCCATGCGACGCATGGCATCATGACCCAAAACATAAAGTTGGCGCGAATATAAAGATTCATCAATGTCGGCAGCACCGCCACTACTGCTGGTAGCGGTGGCAGAATTCGTTAAATCGGTTGCAGCCATACTATTGTCAGTATTTACTGATGAGCCACCACTATTCGAATTATTTGATGAGCTAAGTTCAGTTGAATTGCTTTTACGGGTTTTCGAACTTTTCTCTCCGAAGATTACTGAAGGCGACGCACCGATACTCCTCTGCTGCTGCTGAACACAACCTTCTTTATCCACTACTGACGAAGTACTGATGTCGCCGGTGATTTTCCTTTTCTTGGCTAATGAACTCATATCATACACAACATGCACACATAAATGTTTTGTTGTCTTTCTTTTTGTTCCGACAATTAAAAATTATACAGAATATTTTATTTCTTTTAATTGCTCAAGAATTATATATTTTAAGAACAAAAGCACTTTAAAAAAATTTTCACAGCACACTGAAAATCTGAAAAGTACAGGCGCAAACGAAAACTGAACTAGCCAATCGCCAACTTATGTTGTAGTAATCGGTATTCTAAAAATCCCAATTGGAAAAGATAGTCCACCCTCGGCTGTCATTTACACCATCCATTTTACTATCTAAATTATCTACAACAAGCGATGTTTACACCACCAAATCATCGAAAATGGTTTTGCTATTCATACTTTAAAATTTTATCGCATGCATCACAAGTGCCAACTGTGATTATAATTTTCTATAAATAGATTCTGTGCAAATTTCACAAAGAAAAAGTAAAAGACCGCATCGTCAATTGGTTTATATCTTCTATCTTCTTCTTGTATCTATATATATAAAACAAAATTGGAAAAAGTGTATGTTACCCTCTAGCGGCCGTAATTTTTTAACCGATTTCCACTGGTGTATTGTAGCAAGCTTCCTGTAATATATTTCGTTTATTTAATCAAAATCGACTTATAAAATCGTTCAAAATTAGTGGATCAAAATTTGCATATAAAGCTTAGGGACATATTTTCAAATCAATCAAGTAGTCTTGGAGTTCTGATTCACAACAAAATAAAGTTGATATCATTTCTTTTTTTAAGTGTACATAATTACAGTAAAAGGCTAAAAAAAAATATAGAAAAAAACAAACTAATAGCCATTTCACACTGAGCATTCAAAGTCATTTCTCGCATAGAATTCTACATTTTTCAACAACAACAACAGGTAAAAGTGACGTAATTTGTAATTTTTGTTGTAGTAGAAAATGTACATTCAATAAGAAAGCAACTGCTGTTTGTGAAATTGGTCAGTGCTGATTAATTGTTGCTTTTTTTAGGTCATTTTCGATTTACAACACAAAACAGCTGTGATCATTGCACAAAACAACAAAACAATTTGAAGTAAATTTTCAATTGAAATTTTTTTTTTTTAATTTGAATTGTAAGAATAAGAGCGTAAGTATATTCTTGTGAGAGAACCACATAACTATTTTCTTGTATCATGCTTAGGATCGATTTATACGACACTGTATCACGCAGCGTCAACGCGTCTGATGATTTTGTTTTGCAAAGTAGTGAGATGCCGCTATTTTTGGAAATTATAGTTTGTTTGCTTTCGTATTTCTTATTGGAAGTTATTTCTAGGCAATCTTCAGAATTATCTGTCTATTCACATATTCTCGTTTTTGCAACTTTTACGCGAAAAAAAATATTGAAAATTTAATTGTCAACAACAATACACTCGTTGAATTATGCAGCAATTTGAAAAGAAATTGTTTAAAAAACACGTATAACGGGTCCTAGTATAATTTTGGCTTTAAGGGGGTCAGTAGATTTAAAATATATTTTGCTCAATTATGTGGAGAGTAAAGGGTAGAGTTGATAAAGCTACGTATCAAGCTCTAAAAAGGAAGCCACATCTATCGGTCGAAGCCATAAGTCAATTGTAGTCAACTGGGTCGGTTTTATGGGACAGTTGAAAGAGTGAACCGTGTTGTGAGGAGAACCACCACACTGCGGACAGTAATCATTGTCAGAAGGACCAATATTATCTTTGTAGCACTGGAGGATAAAAGACCAACCCGACCTTAACTGAGCTAAATATAATAACATATAATATAGAATATGGTATTCTTTTATGGTTGCAGTTTGAATGGCTATGCAATAGAATTTCAATGTTATTGCATGTCGTCATTTTGACATTTTACACTTCACTTACATGGTTGCTTATGTCCCACAGACACGGTAGTGAATGGTTGCTGAAGATCCAAATAAATCTCTTTCTACTACTTCCCCTACTTTAATACTCTTTTTCACTATCTGAATTTCACTTCAAGTAATATTGCACAGTATTCTTAGACCCTGTACACCATTTATCACATTGTATAATACATGTTTCAAAGAGGTATACTTAACTATCGGTATCATTGAGGAAATCTAAATCATTTCTCGGCTTCAAGATAGGAATCACTCATTCTAGCCACCATATGTCATGGCATATGGAGGAATTAAAGATTTTAGTGAGGCAAGTCATCACTACCGACTCCAGGGTCATGATCATCATGATCTGGATAGTTAAACCTATATTTGGAAGGCGCTGTGCCGTTTATATTTTTTTTTTACTTATGCCCGATTCACACTGCTTCAAAATTGTTGCTTTTCCAGCAAACGTTCACACAGTGGTTTCGCTTCGCTACATGCTTGAGAACAATTTGCAGTGTATGCAAATAATTATTGCGGCTTCCTTTTTCATTCCTGCTACTTATTTTATTAATATTTGGAAAAAACAATACAATTTAAAATTTTCTTCAAATTGTTTTGTGCAATGATCAGCTGTTTAATATCGAGAATGACCAAAAAAAGGTAGACATGACCGAAAACTTAGCAGCACTACTCAAACTTTGCCAGCCCTGGCAGCTGAAATTTTTGATTTCACTTTTGCTGCTGAAAAAAAGTTGCTTCAAAATACCCAAAGAAACCCTGAAATTTTGTCATTTGCCTGTTGTTGTTGTAGAAATTTAGCAACTTTAGAAGCTGCTTACAAAAAAAGGTTGTTTCTGCTCAGTCTGAATCGGGCATTAAACGAGATGGAAGCTTGAGCTTTACGCTGTGTTACACCAGATAGGCTTTATTGTTTCACATAGTTTACGACATTCTGGCCTACAGGACTCAAGATGATGCAGCTATGAACGATGTTTCGGGATAATTTTTTCGATCTCAAGGTCCTACCGAAAAAATTGGTATTAACAGAGGGAATATACCTTTTGAATGTAACTCTTTCTCCTATTCTAATATTATATAAAAGGGTAGCCATTTAGAATGTGATCTACCGACATTTCACGTAGTTAGTTTTTTATGATTCACATAAACCCTTTTGTCGCAAGTGCCGAAATCTTCATGTTTAGAGATGCTCAGACCTAAACAATATTATTAGTTAGAACAGGTCGAACGCGTCCTCATTTGTTGCACTAAAATCAGAATGAAGTTTATGATATCGCCTCAGAAGCTTGCCTCAACTCCTGTAAACCACGTAGATACCCCAAAAACTCTTACATGCTGATGCCCCTCCTCTAAAAGTTCTCTCTTCTCAAAGACACGGAAGCTACGCAAAGTGCCGACGGTCAACTCAAAGTATTGCTAAGTACGCATCGCGCAGTCTCCTTGGTCAATATGCTTTTCAATATGGATTCTTTGTGGAAAGCCACTAAGAGCGTAAATTGTCGACCGATTAGACTAGCTCCGCTAAAAGGCACCAGCGGCAGATAATGCAAAACCGAAACTTTTCGCTGCAAAGTCTTGCTTGAAGCCATATAAAATGGCTTCACCAGAAG
This sequence comes from Amiota mariae, assembly GCA_035041805.1. Taxonomy (NCBI): domain Eukaryota; kingdom Metazoa; phylum Arthropoda; class Insecta; order Diptera; family Drosophilidae; genus Amiota; species Amiota mariae. The sequence continues at coordinate 2,621,496 of JAWNKV010000287.1, forward strand.
ATAAGAGCGTTAATAGAGCTACATTGTCCGCGCCTCTGTAGATTGACCTTTCACGACAACCAAAGTTGTTACAACTACCAACAGTCTAGATAACAACAACAACCTCGTGCCACGGTGTTATCTGAAGCAAAAGACTTTAGGCCCTTCCTGAGAATGCTCTGCTCTTCCTCGATATGTTTTTCAAAGCGATTCTGAGAGTGTAACATTTCTCTACTGTGTAGAAGTTCGCGCTCAATGATACATAAGCCGCACAACACTTGCATTAAAGAAATAGAAAAAGCAAGATGGTTGTAATGACTGATGTAAATTTAATGTCTGCTTATCGCGTTGGACCAAATTTCCTTGATGCCATCGTGATCTTCTGGATTGTTGTTCTGATTTTCTGGAATTTTATGATGATTTTTTCTGTAAAGTGCTTCTTCCTCTATGTTTACTTATCACGGCTGATTAGTCTGTCTGTCTGTATGTAAGAAAACTAGTCCCTCAGTTTTTGAGCTAGAGAGCTGAAATTTTGCATGGAGCTTCACCATATGCAGTACAATTGTCGGAATCAGCCGAATCGAACCACTCGGGGAGGGGGTACCCCCATACAAACCGGGATCCAAATATTATTCTTATTATTTGTTTTTTGTACTATCGACTTGAAATTTGGACACTATAAGTGCCTGACCCGTATCCAGCAATCCTATAAATTTCAAGACCCTCGGACTACTAGCAGGAGCGTGAAGAGTATTACAATTTCTTTTTTAATATATTTTTTTTGGTAAGAGATCTATTTTTGAAAGTTTTAATTTGATTGATTTTTGTCAAGTCAAGTATTTTATCGTCGAAGTCAGCAGTCAAAAAAAAATTAATTGATCGTATTTATTCATTTAAAATTATGTACTGTTTGGAAATATTAAAAGTTGTACAGTGCTGTGTATGTGTGCTCCCAAAATTCCGTGTGGGAATAACAACGCACCATTCCCACATTATCGTCATTGTTGTCAGACAAGAATCTTTGAAAATATTCCTAGTCGGTGTGTTCATTAACAAGAGTGGGTGGAGGTTTCTTACTAACTACGCTTTCATTAAGTGTTAGGTATATAAAAGAATGCTCCAAATTTGTACGAGTATATGAGCCATTTTCTATGCACAAATAATTGGTTGAAATTTTACGGGAAATAAAGTAATCAATAAGATCGGGTGTTATTTATGTATCGATTGGCCAGTACGTTGGTTGCCAGTAGAAATGGTTTTCATTTCCAATGCTTTATAAAGTTCTCTGTATTTTGTTGTAATAAATCTTGATCTCCAGAAAGTAAGCTAAGAAGTGACTTCACTTCGCCATCCATTAAAAACTGGTTTGTTTGTTTATTAGTTCTACGCATAACTTACATTTGATTCGATGACGTGGAGGGCTATAAACAGCTGTAAGTGATCTTTTTTAGCTATGTTTCCGACCCATATCACCGCGTCTTCTTTTAATGAGGGCCAGGGAACCAAAAATGTTGGACATCCCTGGGTTAAACCATTTGGGGCCTCTGTGTAATCTAGCTCAAATGATCCGTTCAGGGATCTACCCAGTGGTACTAGGCGCTGTGTCCTGTAAGCCTCTAGCTCAACTCTACTGATAGGGGGTAAATAATCGTCTACTTCGAGTATAACAGCCTCAGCAACCTTCTTGGCGGGAAGAGGATGGGCCGTATTTTTGAGGCCTTTTGATCTGCACATGATAATTTTGTAAATGCTGCTCCAAGGATTCTGATCCATTTCTCCTAGCATTCTGATTGCTCCTGGAGATTTCCTTGCCGAGTTGAGACTTCTTTTGCCTAAACTCCCCTTGGAGGAGTAGAGTGTCACGAGAGTTAAAGTTCCTTCTTTTGCTGCGCTAGAATCTTCTGACACTGCGTGCGAAGTTATGCAATCTCATCTTTACCAGGAATTAGGGTTTCCTACTATTGTTTCTTGTGTTCCTGGCAAGCCATTGTACATCCTTATGAGACCCCGCATAAGTTAATGGGACACGTTTCCTCAGTCTTGGCAAAGAGAACCGTACAAGTGGGATAAACTGTATTACAAGGTGATCACTATGAGTATAGACACCTGCTACCTAACATTTTATAGTACACCCAAATCTCTTTTTACACGGACTTTTTTTACTCGATTTTGAAATAACACGGTTTACAAATTAGACGAATAATTTTCTTTTACACGAATTTTTTGATGTTGCACGAATTCAAAGAAAAAAAAGGTTAAGTCTGTTTTTTTCCAGTGTTTTAAAGCAAATTCGTGAATGTATGTATGTATACGAAAACATAATTCAATTAGGGTAATACCCGATTAATGATTTATACGCTTTTTCTTTATCTCGTTGTTCTTCCAACTGAATTTCGTGTCTCAGTTTGAAGGCAGCAACATTTGCATTGCTTATTATTTTTTATTACAAATAAAAGTAAAATTGTGTTAAATATTTGGTAATATAAAAATTCGATAAGCAATATTAATATTAATTCATTGTTATAAACGCAATAAATTCAATTTTGTGTAGCTGGATATCAAGAATTGTATAAGGAATTTAAAAAACAAAAAAAAAAAACAGCTGCTAATAACAAACTTTATAACAAAAAAAAACAACAGTGGCCTCTAATAACAATAGAAATTCTTCATTTCAATCAAACCCGACAGTTGTGGAAGAATTTCATGTATCTTCAGATGACGATGGTCCAGCCCATAATAAAGGTGCATGCTTGTTATCAAATAGCGATGAATAGTTGCGAAATCGACTTTTATTTCTTATTTAAATTTTAATATATGATACACGTATTTTTAATGCATATTAAGTTTTTTTTTTAATAAAAATGAATTATTTCTTGTTTTATAATGGATTTCATTTTTACTTTTTATGCACGGTTTTTGGGGAAAATATATATAGATTTCCCATCTTACACGATTTTTCAAAGTTTTGGAACATATCCCCAAAATTACCATATGACGCATGTATATTTTTACTCGATTTTTTTTGCACGATTTTCTAAGGAACGTATCCACCGTGTAAAAAAAGAGATGGGTGTACTTGCAATTGATGTGCTACAGAAGGTGAGATCATTACAGCCCTCCCACGACTATTGATGCTAGTATAGTAGTCATACGCTGGATTACATTCACATTTTCGACTTCAGCATGTATTAATTAAGAAAGACTCAAGTTTAATGTACTCAATACAGTATAGGGTTGTTAGCTGGGTACGCATAACCAAAGAGAGAGAGAGTTGAGAGAATAATTACGTTATTGTTGTTTTTCTTATTTTTCGAATTATTTTTGTGTTATCAGCCGCATCACTGTATACTGGGTATATTTGTGCGCGAGACAACAACGCGGCATACGAAGGCGGCGGATTTTTTTAAATCAAAAAATCCTATTTTAAACTCCAAACTTAGTTTTGTTCACAGCACGTTGTCTCTGTCGACGACACGATCATGTCGCCAGCACTCGGATATGAGCACATCTGACATCCCGTTACTTTGCTCTTAATTTTATCTACGTGAAGACTCTGTCTGTTGTTGTCGTTGTTCTTGTAACAGCAAGGGAGCTGCAAGTAGAAGTATGCATGCATTAAATAAGGAAAGGGAGAGGGTAGGGGAAACGGAAATTTGTGTGCAGTAGAGGGAACAAAAGAAAAAATAGAAAAAATTAAAGAATTAAAATTTAAAAATTACGTTAACTTAATTAAATTAGATAAAATGGGTAAAGTTCTTAATCTAAATCGAGCCCTAAAAAGGAAGATACCTCTATCGGTCGAAGCTATAAGTCAATAGGAGCCAATTGGGTCGGTTTTAAGGGACAGTTGAAAAGGTGAACCGTGCTGTGAGGAGAACCACCATACTGCGGACAGCGATCATTGTCAGAAAGACCAATACGTTTCCTGTAGCACTGGAGGATAAGAGAACAACCCGACCTTAGCTGTGCTAAGGTGGTCCTAGTACTACGAGGGAGACGTTTTCACTATCATCAACAGGTGGAGGACGGTCTCCTAACACAACATTATTCTGGTGTGACTCTAATGCAATTTCAGCTACCCTCCGATGTAATTCATCACGACCAGACTTATAGCGACCACTGTCAAGAGTATCGCCTATAAAGGAAGCAATATCTTCCTCGTATATTCTGATGTCACTACGAATATGCCTAGGTGGAATAACGCCCATAATAATGCTATAGTTGGGGTGTGCACTCATATGTGATGTCAACAGAAACTGCTTAGAAAGCAGCTCATTATGTTGGCGAACCGATAAAGCTTTTGCTTCCCGATGGAGATGGTCAATACTGGCCATCTGGAAGCAACCGGTCACTGTTCTAAGGGCGTTATTCTGACTAAATTGCAGCTGTCCCCATTGAGTATCACTAAGGAAAGGAGACCAAACAGGAGCGGCATAGTTAAGGACAGAACGTCCAATTGCTTTAAAGGTGGTTTTCAAAATCTCCTTCTCCTTTCCCCAGGAAGTTCCTGCTAAGGCCTTGAGCTCTTTATTCCTCTTAACCACACGATTGAAGGGGTTGTTTGCGTGTGTTGAAAAAGTGAGCAAGCTGTCGAAAGTAACACCAAGAATCTTGCGAAACAGTAGGAACCCTCAACAAAAATGTCCAAAACCATAGAATTCTCCTTAGTCCAGGAGGTAAAAATGGAAGATGTTGATTTGGACGGTGAGAGTTTAAGATTGCGGCTACAGAAGAAATCAGAGATTTCCCTGAGATAATTATTTATCTGGACGCAAATTTCATCCACATTCACACCCGAGAAAAAGATGGTACAATCGTCAGCATAGGTTACTAACTTGATGCCTGGAGGAGGTAATAGCATCTTAGACATATAAAGATTAAAAATCAATGGGGATAAAACTCCCCCTTGAGGGACACCCATTTTAAGCTTTCTATATCTTGATCTCATGCCTCTGAACTCAACAAATGATTTTCTACCATGACGGTAGTTTTTTAGCCAGCGTTTGGTGGTTACACTCAGTGTGGTAGCAAAAAGATCTTGCAGCAAGACTCAAAGACTTTCACCAGATCTAATGTTACCACAACTGTCCTTTCGCAGGGCCTCGCATGGTTGAGTCCATTAGCAATATGTGTAGTAACCTCGCTTAGGGCCGAGGTAATGCTCTGCGCCTTCCTGAAACCATGCTGATGATATGAGCGGAAAATTTTTTGGCATTCCCTTATTGTTTTCCCTCTAACATGACGAAAGATTGAGCTTTGCCCTGTGGCGCACCAGAAAGGCGTCTAATAGTATCCCACAGCTTACGAGTCCCAAGACTACATGACTCTAGTTGATGAAGCCATTTCGCTCTTACCAATCCTCTTACTGCACACGGAACAAAACCAAATCCTAGGACCTGGATTTTGTTCAATACCAGCACGGATTAAGAGGATTTTGAGCAGATGCGCTGGTATACATACATACATACCTGCAGCCTCGTGGCTGAAATAAGTGGTCCTTGGCCGACTGTTCGTGTCTGGTACTTCCGTTGCTGCTGCTTGATATGGAGCACAGTATAACAACAACAACCAAAGACTATTGGTCATGTGATAGAAAACACCGACGTTTTTGATGTCGGGTGTTTTCAATTTCGTCAAAAAAAAAAAAATGTTAAAATTTATATGCAAGCAGGTTGGCATATTCAGCATTGGTTGCAAATGCAAATTTATGCCTCAAAACAACTAAAATTTTTAATTCTTTAAATGCAGTTTAGCGATAAAAACAATATACTACAGTTTTTGGTTTTTTAATAACTTGAGATAAGAGTACAAAATTAGGCGATTTCAAAAACGTCAAAAGTGGTTTCCATCACACCGTGAAATTGAATTGGATTAGAATTGAGACGAAAGCGGTTTCCAGCACTCACCGGTATAACAATTTGACCTGTTACGCTCTCGAAAATTGCTCACTCTTAATTTTTATTAAATAAGGATTATTAGTGTACTAAAACGCTGATAGTGCTATACAAATATCCGATATTCATCAGGTTTTAAAAAAGTCAAATAATAACAAGGCCCCTGGAATAGATAGGATACCTTATGAAAAATGCAACCAGCGAGTTCGTAGAAGAGTTAGCCAGAGCGTTATACTCGAAACGGGAAAAGTGGACAAAACATTTTTAAACACAATTCTGTTCCCGTTTTAAAAAAAAAAGGAGACCCAATTATGGTAAATAACTATAGAGGAATAGCGTTTATGAATACCATCGCAAAAGTGTTCATGGGTATACTAAATGAGCGAATCTACAAATGGACAGAACAGTATAACATCATTAACGAATTCCAAGCAGGCTTTAGAAGGGGATACTCAACGGTGGATATCATATACAACCTGTCAAGTATTGTGCACATAAAATTAGCAGAAAACAAAAAAGTTTACTCCTTCTTTGTGGCCTTCAAGGCTGCTTTTGATAAGGTGCCCGGAAACCCTCTAATATACAAGCTGCATGAGATTGGCCTTTCAACAAAAATATTAAGAGTAATAGAAGATATCTACAAAGACACCAAGTACACGGTATGAACGGGTGATGAAATTTCAAATGTCTTTGATACTCTCCTTTCCCTAGGAAGTTCCTGCTAAGGCTTGAGCACTTTATTTCACGATTGAAGGGGTTGTTTGCGTGTGTAGAAAACGTGAGCACGCTGTCGAAACTTACACCAATAATCTTCGGATGAGAAATAGTTGGAACACTTAAACCCTCAAAAAAAAATGTCCAATTCCATAGAAACCTGCTTAGTCCAGGAGGTAAAAAAGGAAGATGTTGATTTGGACGGTGAGAGCTTAAGGTTGCGGATACAGAGAAATCATTAGACCGCAAATTTCGTTCAGATCCACACCCGAAGAAAAATGATGCAATCGTCTACATAGGTTACTAGCTTGATGATTGGAGGTGGTAATGGAATTTTGGACATATATAGCCTGGTAAGCAATGGGGATAAAACTCCCCCTTGAGGGACACCCATTTTAAGCCTTCTAAACCTTGACCTCATGCCTCTGAACCCAACAAATACTTTTCTACCATGAAGATAGTTTTTTAGCCAGCGTTTGGTGGTTACACTCAGTGTGGTACCAAAAAGATCCTGCAGCAAAACTGCATGATTGACAGTGTCAAAGGCTTTCACCAGATCCAATGTCACAACAATTGTCCTTTCGTAAGGCCTCGCGTGTGTGAGTCTATTAGCAATGTGTGTAGTAGCCTCGCTCAGGGCCAAGGTAGTGCTGTGCCCCTTCCTGAAACCATGCTGATGGTCTGCAATAGTGATAAGTTCTGTCATTGTCGGAAGAATCAACGACTCCAGAACTTTAGCCACTGGGGAAAGAAGCGAAAAAGGTCTATAAGAACTAACTAAATCAGCATCATTTCCCGGTTTCAGGAGAGGAATAACTCTTGCTATCTTCCATACGTCAGGGACAACAAGTTGACACATAAAGAACATAGTTGAGCATAAGCATCGAAACACCATCAGGTCCCAGGGCCTTAGAAGGCTTCGCGTTGCGAATCACAGCTTCAACTTCACCTGAACTAAATTCCTCCGGCACAACTTCAGGTTTGATGTTCTTAAACCTACGTATGGAAGACCGCTTCTCTCTGCTATTAGTCAGGGATGCATTATGAAAAATTGAGCGGCACATTTTTGGGCATTCCCTATTTGTTTTCCCTCTAACATGACGAAAGATAGAGCTTTACGCTGTGGCGCACCAGAAAGGCGTCTAATAGTATCCCACAGCTTACGAGACCCAGGACTACATAACTCAAAATGATGAAGCCATTTCGCACTACTATGATCCGAGACAAGTTTACCGATCTCAAGGTTCATCCCAGCTAGACGTTCATCTCTTGGATCAGTAGCCCGAATCTGATCACGTAAATTCGCTAAGCGTGCAGCATCCGCTGGAAAATTTGTTCTTAAAAGAGGAAATTTACCAGCAGGAATATGCTTCTTCGTGGCTTCATTGATCGCGTGCCTGAAAGCTTTCTCTCCCAGTCTAGTATCATAGGGAAAAGGGAAGCGACATAAAGTATGATCTACCGATGCCTGAAATTCTGCCCAGTTCGCTTTTCCATGGTTGATATAAGCCCGATTGTCACAAGTGACAAAATCATCAGGTTTAGCTATATCAACACACAGGTAGGACTCATCCGGGTATTGGAATCTTCGTTAATAACACTGAAATCAGATTGATCAATCTGATCAGCAATGCTAACACCACGATAGTCATTACCCAATGGGCAGAACCAAAGTTCATGATGTGCACTCAGATCACCTAAGATGATACGGTGATCACCGTGAAGCACATGACCTAGCATTGGGTAATAGCCTGGATCACAACTGTTCACCGGAGGAACATAAACGTTCACCAGCTCAATTTCAACATCGCCGGTCTTTATGGCCAGGCATTGAGTCTCTAAGAAAGGATCAAAAAGGTCTAAAATTCACCGTGCGATGAACAATGAAAGCCAGACCACCCGCACTATTCCTACTTCTGTCTTGCCTAACTACACAATAGGCCGCAAGGGACGTCAGACCACATGAGATTGTTAGTTTAGTTTCCTGAACAGCTGCCAACAATATATTGTTCCGAACCATATAATCTGCAATCTCCACAATCTTCCCAACCCATTACAATTCAACTGCATAATCCTAAAAGAATTAAACAATTGAGAAGACGTAAGGCTACGAGCACGCGGTGTTGACAAATTTTGCGGCGGAGTAAGTGGAGGAGACAGTGTTCGATTGGCTAAAGGTGACAATGACCGGATGGAAAATGGTGAAGCGTTAACGGTAAGAGTCCTACAACAAGGCGCTATAAAGTTATTATTCCATTCCCTTCGGAATCTAAGACCAGCACAACGCCTCATATGACACAACCTATGACAATTATTGCACTCAACAGAGACAATATTGCGTTGTAAAGCATTGTCACAGATTGGACATACCCGTTCCATATAAGAAGCAGAATTGCGACTTACATTTTGCGGGGCCACCAAAGGTGTGAGCTCAACACACAGGTAGGACTCATCCGGGTATTGGAATCTTCGTTAATAACACTGAAATCAGATTGATCAATCTGATCAGCAATGCTAACACCACGATAGTCATTACCCAATGGGCAGAACCAAAGTTCATGATGTGCACTCAGATCACCTAAGATGATACGGTGATCACCGTGAAGCACATGACCTAGCATTGGGTAATAGCCTGGATCACAACTGTTCACCGGAGGAACATAAACGTTCACCAGCTCAATTTCAACATCGCCGGTCTTTATGGCCAGGCATTGAGTCTCTAAGAAAGGATCAAAAAGGTCTAAAATTCACCGTGCGATGAACAATGAAAGCCAGACCACCCGCACTATTCCTACTTCTGTCTTGCCTAACTACACAATAGGCCGCAAGGGACGTCAGACCACATGAGATTGTTAGTTTAGTTTCCTGAACAGCTGCCAACAATATATTGTTCCGAACCATATAATCTGCAATCTCCACAATCTTCCCAACCCATTACAATTCAACTGCATAATCCTAAAAGAATTAAACAATTGAGAAGACGTAAGGCTACGAGCACGCGGTGTTGACAAATTTTGCGGCGGAGTAAGTGGAGGAGACAGTGTTCGATTGGCTAAAGGTGACAATGACCGGATGGAAAATGGTGAAGCGTTAACGGTAAGAGTCCTACAACAAGGCGCTATAAAGTTATTATTCCATTCCCTTCGGAATCTAAGACCAGCACAACGCCTCATATGACACAACCTATGACAATTATTGCACTCAACAGAGACAATATTGCGTTGTAAAGCATTGTCACAGATTGGACATACCCGTTCCATATAAGAAGCAGAATTGCGACTTACATTTTGCGGGGCCACCAAAGGTGTGAGCGGTTGCATACATACATACCTGCATCCTCGCGGCTGAGATGAGTGGTCCTTGGCCGACTGTTGTTATCGGGTACTTCCCGGACGCAGACCCGACCACTCGAGAGAAGTTTTTGTCTGTTGTTGTCATTCTTGATGATGACCAAGAGATGATCACGATGATGACGGTAATAATGATGATGACGCTGATGATTGAGTGGCTATTTTTGCTGCTTAAAGCTTTGGCTGTTGTTTGTTAATGCCATTGTTGATGATGACCAAGAGATGATCACAATGATGATCACGATGATGACGGTAATAATGATGATAACGCTGATGATTGAGTGCCTGTTTTTGCTGCTTAAAGCTTTGACTGTTGTTTTTTGCTGCCATTGTTGATGATGACCATGATGATGTTCACGACAATGACGGCAATGATGATGTTGACGATGACGCGTCGCAGTGTTTAAAAAAATGCAATAAGTTTCATTTCTTTTACTTTTACTACTGAAGGGGCAAGGGCAAAGTGGAGCATATTATCGGAATAAGAAAAAAGCAAAGGGGGAGAATATCAGGAAGAATGAACGAAATTTATTGAAGTTTGTGAAACATTCGGAGATGTCAGAGTTTACGCCAGCTTTGCCAGAGTCTACACCTGGGCGTTTATTTGAAAACGCCAATTCATCAAATGTGTCGAAATTTTGATGGGTTTTACCCCCAAGTGGTCCGATTCGGCTGATTACCGAACTTGATCGTCGTTTGGTAAAAAGAAACCTATAGTATGTACAAAATTTCAGCTCTCTAGTTCAAAAACTGAAAGACTAGGAGTGCGAACAGACGGACCGACAGACATGGCTAAATCAACTCGTCTCATAGAGCTGATCACAAATATATATACTTTATGTGGTCTGCGATGTCTCCTTCTGTGTGTTACAAATTTCATGACAAACTTATAATACTATTCACTCCCGTGAAGAGTATAATTATCGCAGAACGACTATATCCACATTGAGACTATCAAATTAAGTTATTCTCGCAATTGAATATGACATACATATTGGTATTGACAATTGTATAAGAGATTTTGCCATGAAAAAAACACGAAAAGTAAATTTTAATTTAAATAAAAAAAATGTTAAGCTGCTTTATTTGACTTTTACTAATTTTCTTGACTAATACTTACAATAGAGGGACGGAGAATTTCTGGTCGGTCAGACGGCCCACGGTACGCCACTGATTCAGTTTCATTCATAATACGTGTACATTGGAACATGTGAATAAAACCACCATTTACACTCTGGCTCTCCACTGCAATGGAGCAGACAGCACATGGTGTGTGTGGTACCCATTAATGTAAAAAACATAGCGACGTTTTTACACAGAACCAAAGCGCATTATAGAGCATCAAGAGCCAGGATTGCCACTTAAAAAATAAAATAAAAAAACAAACCCCTTTTTAAGACCTGAAGAAGCTTATTGTGTGAAATATGTATATGAATTCAAAAAAATTAATTTGTTATGTTTGATCTAAAGGCGAATGGGAAATCGGCGTGCGTACGTCCCCATCGTCAAGGACGTCACAGAAAACAAACCAATAATATAGCGGCAATAACTTTTTAAGATAAACCTGGTTAGGAAGTAATATAATACTTTGTTTTTCTATAACTATTGTCGGTCAAAGTTACCCGAATACTGATAGAATTTGTGTTGATTTTTCTATAGGCTCTAAAGTGACAAATTTACAAATTCCAGCTTCACAAACCAATGATAGAATCATATTTATTTTATTTTGTTGTAACTCATAATTTTAAAAAAAAAAAATTGTTATATTTTAATATGCCGATCAAATACAAAGTAAGTCTAATACCTAATACATACTTATGTATCATGATACAAGAAATCTAGGTAGCGACATTGCGATCTGATACTCTCTTAAAATTGCTCACTCTCAGTTAAGTATATCAGTGTGCTAAGCCTTTGAAAAACACGCATTTATTGTTGAACATAACGTGAAAATTAGTGCTATGAAGTCAATTGTTTGCGCTTGGATCAGCTGTGTTGTGTCGGTGTGAATTATTATTGAAAATAAAAATATTAAAATAACATTAAAAATAGTGAATACCCAATGCAAAACACACAGAAAAATCAATTAAATAAAAAAGTAAAGAACAAAACAGCAACTTTTCTATTTTTCATATAAATTTCAAATTTCAGGCAGTTAAATATGCACATTATCACATTTATGAATCGAATAAACATAAATAATAAATATATGATAGTGTTGTGCAGCGTAAAAATTTAGAAGAAGAAGAGCGTAAGTATATTCTCATGGTGTAAGAAAACAAGGTGATGCCAATTTTGCTTGTTACGCTCTCAAAATTCGCTCAATCTCATTTTTTAGTAAATAAGTATCATCAGTGTACTAAAACGCTGAAAAACACGCATTTAGTGTTGAACACAACGTAAAAATGCATTGAAAATGTAAAAATTATGCTTATGTATCATACGTTTACAATGGGTAAATAATTAATCACTCTAATTATTAGTTTTTTTTATCGTCATAAGTATATGGCGACAGTTGCGAACACGACGGAGATCAAGCCTTTTAAGACGACTTTTGATCAGCGGATCGTTTATAATAATATATAATATAATAAATTATCTGAAATATTTAACAAAGGCTTGTTGATTAATTTGAAAATATGTCTAAACTTTACATGCAAAATTAGATAAACCAATTCCCTTTTCCGATTGATTAAAAAAAAACCAAATTTTCTTTAGCAGAACTAAAGGTGTATGCAAAGTTTCAGCTCAATCGGATGTCAAGAAGTGGTCCTAATTCAGCTTGCAAGAATTAACCGACGACAATACATCCTGACTTAAATAAAACCGTTTAAAAAAAATATAAAAGGACTAACTTTGGCTATGCCGAAGTTGTAATACTCTTCACGCCGCAGCTAGTGGTCCGGGGGTCTTGAAATTTATAAGATGGGTGGACTATGGGTCAAAATCTTATAATGGCAAAATTTTAAGTCGATAGCACAAAAAACAAAATCAGCAAAGTGTGAGTCGGACTCGCACACGGAGGGTTCCGTACCATCGTACAAGATTTTTTGATTAAAATATAAAATTATGTATACTACAAAAAGCAGTTAAACAAAAGGTTAAATTAAAGAACAATGCTTCTAAAAATGTATATTTTTAGTATTTGTCGTTCTACACACAAGTGAATAACGCACTCTGTGAAAATTTCAACTCTCTACCTATTACGGTTCATGAGATAGAGCAGGAAAAGGACGGACATTGTAAGCTTAGTAATAGGGTCCCGTTAGTTCCCTATGGGTACGGAACCCTAAAAAAGTTTTTAATAAGAATTTTCATTTGGATCACGATTTGTATTGGGGTACCCCCTAGTGGTCCGATTCGGCTGATTCCGACGTATGATATGACTGCTGCGTATGTTAAAAAGAAAGCTCCGTTCCAAATTTCAGCTCTCTACCTCAAAAACTGAGGGGCTAGTTTGCATACATACAGACGGACATGACTAGATCAACTCGTCTCGTCGCGTTGATCAAGAATATATATACTTTATGTGATCTTCGATGTTTCCCTCAGTGTGTACGGTTTTACTTTGTTAATAGACGTAAATAAATTTTCATATAAATTATACAATTGTATATGAAATAAAAGTTTTTTTAACGATGACTTCATTGAGTTTAAAATATGTCTCTAAGCTTTATATGCAAAATATGACGATATTTTTCAGTACATGAAAAGATGTTAGAATGATAGGATTAAAAATGATTATGTTCTACTGTAGTCCCTTGGTCTACATAAGTTATATTGGCCGCATTGAATGAGCTGAACAAGAGCTAGTAGTTCAATAAGATTATTCTCTATCACATATTTTCCTATAAATTTTAATTTCTTATAATAAAAGTAAATTAGGTAAACACAAAGTCTTGAATTCCATCTTTATTATCAAGAGTTAATTGGTAAAGTTACAAGAATAAAACCACAACAATCCATTATCCAATTTACTGGAAGTAGGTTCTTGGCTTCCTGTATGAGAAGAGCTTCCTGTTGCCCTTGTGGTGAACCCTCTGTACCAATGGGAACTTAATTTTTGAGTCGTGGAACTGCTTAACATGCACACGGCGAGTCTTACTGGCAGGAATCGACTCTACTTTAATGATTTGTATTGAATGGGCACGTGCACGATGACGAGCACCCATATCGCGATAACACTGTGTGACTGCACCTCCAACAGTCAAATCACGATATTCGCGGTACATATTGTGGGTACCAGAACGTGAGTCGTAGCGAAGCCAAATACCAAAATTTTTGATTTTTATGGGAGAAGTCTCATACACTTGTTTAAGGGAAACAATTTCACCAGTAGTTTTCTTGAATTTTTTCAACTGGCGAAGGAAGTACCAGAAGCGAGACTTAGCAACAATGTTGTCAGGTGCAAAAATCCTCATCTTATAGAGTGGAGTTTGTGGCTCCTTCTCCGTTGGCAACTTGCGGCCAATAACCTCGTATTCCTTCAACTGAAATTAAAAAAATTTTGATTTGTAAATAATTAATTCATTAACTTAAAACAAATACTATTTTAACAGATTCATCAAATACACAATACAAGAAATACACATTTCAAATTTGACGAAACACAAAATTCACACACGCCAAGCAAGCACAACAAATTTTAACACGTTTTTATATTTTTTTCACATAAAATTTAAATAAATCATTAGCGCTAGTTTGGAAAATATTATTATCCACTATTTGGTACAATTTCAAACATTGTTTATTTATTTTTTTTAACAAAATTAATATTCTCTAACCTGTCCCTTGGCTTTCATGTTGGAGCGCTAGTAAAAAAGGAAACGGAAACAGAATGCACAGCCTAATATCACAATACAAATGGCACCATTTTCAATATAGCAACCTGGCATTACTTGCTCATGACATTTCACAAATAAGTGTTGATTATCGTAGGTGGCATTTATACGTTGACTGTCCAAGCATGGGAACACAGTAGAGTTGTATAAAAAAACCTATACTACATTTTGCCTACATTCTGATTTCTTACATATCTTTACAACAAACTTACCAAGAAAACAGACAGCCGTGGTGCCTTTTTGTCGCATCCACCAGGCAATGTGTAAAACGCTACTGAGTAAACGTAAAATTCTTTGTTCAATGGCCTTTTCTGATCTCATATTATTTTAAATAGAGTAGATAAAGTTCTATTAAATTAGCTGATTACAAAATATATATTAAATTATAGTTATTAAAAATAAGTTGATAGCTTGCATTATATTGGATGACACTTTCTTTCCTTTGTAATAGTGCACTGAGAGCACTGGTCCTACGTCTAGTCGTATTTTACAGCACTGATTTATTTCACGCGAAAAATTCTGGCTGACAAACGCCATAAGTGTATTATTTATAGTGTTTTTTAATTTTTCCCGCGAATTAAAATATAAATGTGTAATATCGCAAAAAATTGATTAAGTGTGCGATGAAATAGTATCAATCTGCTTCGTCAATATGCAAGTATTTATATTTGATTATTGCTGACAATTTACACTGGACACATATATTTTTTTTAATCGGAAAAGTTATTAAAATAAGAACAGTAGTGATATAAAGATATGAATATACGAATTACTTCAAAGAAGTAAAAGGCTGTAATTATTACGTAGAAAATAATACAAAAATTGTATAAGCAAAGTCAGACAGTTAAAAAAAGAAGACGAAGACTTCGCTGGCCGACATAATCGGAAAACATGCGTATCTCTTTGGCTTGCTTGTTTAGTTGGTCTGTGGACACAGATCCGTGTGGATTTGCATGTTTGCGCACTTCGTTTGTTGCCGTTTATCGTATAATAGACTGCCATGGCTGGCAATTTCTCAGGCAGTAGGAAAAAGGTTACTGAAAAAAAAGATCAGCAGATCTGCTTTATCATATCGAAATTTTTCGACTTTGCATTATTTGCAAAGTTTTAAAACTTAAAGGTGTTATTTTTTTTATTCACTACATACTAGTGTGAATGAATACTAATATGTATTTTAGTTTTGTATTTGTTATCTATAGATAGAAACAAAAGATCATATATATTTGCACAATCAGCTCCCAAATCGAATCGAAGTACCTATTCCCATATATTCTGTATATGTTTTTATGTTACTTGTTTTTCATATTATATCTTGAGCACATTTAAAAAAAATTTGTTTTTTTTTTAGAAATGCATAAAAAGAGAGTGCAGACATTTAAAATCTGAAGAAAAAACCACAAGGAAATGCTAAGGTAATTATTTACATAGTTCTTTTTTATTGGTTTTTATTGAATTTTTTTTTAATATAGAACGAAAATACTAGAAAATGGAAGCCGTTGAAGAACTGCAGTTAAATAAATCGGCCAATTTAAACTACACCAACCATCAACCAACAGACAGAAAGGATGATAAAAATGTTGAGATAGCTAAGGATGATAATTCGGAAACATCAGCAAGTAGACAATCTGTCACTGATGCCAATAATAAACATGAATTGGTTAATGCAATTCCGAAAGAGTCTAGTACAGCAATGAAAACGCCCAAAAAATATGTGGATAATTGCAATGACATCAATGATTTAAAAATAACTGACCACATAGAGTCTACTAAATGTCAAAATGTTACAGACCTTTTAGAAGATACTAATAAGTCTAATTTCAAGATAAGTGACAATGAAGATATCAAAACAATTGGGGAATCGGTAACTCTATCGGTTTCTACACAGCTTAACAAATCATTAAAATATACACAAACTATTGATAAAGATGAATCCCAAAAAAATGAACAAGATTTGTCAATTGAGTCATTTGCATGTTGCTCACAAAAAACAATTTCGTGTTACAGCGATGTTCCAAAACAAGCCACTATCGAAAAAACGAATTTATTTGATAATGATGGGAACAATAGAACTCTGGATACACCAACAATATGTGGGAATTATGAAGTAACTAATAACACTTTAAAAATTGTTGCTGACGAACAACAAACTATGACAAAATCTGATATTGACTGTATAAATACATACGATTCTGTTAAAAATAATAGAAATAATGAATTTTCGGATAGTAATGAACATGTGAAAGCAAATGGAAATGTAGAAATGAGTTGCCTTGGAGAAAAACTGGAAGATGCGGAAACAGAAATTTTGTCTTTTAACAAATCAGAAACACAAGTGTCATCTCCAAACGAACAAACATTACAAAAGGATGATATTTTGGGTATAAACTATACCCACGAAAAAAATGAAAGCATCTCAAACAACCAAACAATGCCTAGAATACAGAAAAATTATGATATTCTCTATAATTCATTGTCTAATTTAGAAAATGGAAATTTTCACAAAATGGAAGCACACAATGACGATAGCAATATGTCAACAAATTCTTCAGCATCGGAGACTTCAATAAGTTCCACATCATCGCAACAATTGGTTATTGATCATCCCATGGACGATAATGAAACTTTGAAAGTAGCCCCACTGAAACTATCTTTAAAACGAAGATCTAGTAAATCATATTCTGAAATAGAACCTGTTTCGAAACATTTCATATTGGATGCTTCTTTCGAACGAGACCAATCTACAATCAATGAAAATAAACCAAAATCCAATGATTTATTAGAGTACCAAGAGCAGCAGCCTCTACAAGATTCAAAGTCGTGTACAATCGAAGAAGAAAATGAAGTAATGAACATTGAAAAGAGGTTTATATGTAGTTATTGCTATGTTACTTTTGATTCAATGCAGTTTCTGAAGGAACACTATAATGTTTGTGCATTGAATAATTCGTTAAGCGTTGTTGGTGCTGAGATGCACAAGGGTACGACTTTTAATGCTCAGTACAACAAAGGATTAAATCGTAAAAAGCGTTATTACAAGTGCTTGTTCTGCAAAACTGTACACGAAGAATGGAATTTCTTTAATCACATTCGCGATAATCACAAACGATATATTTGTTTCTATTGCTTCAGATTATTTCCAACAGCAGAAAAGCTGACACTTCATTTGGAAAATAAGCACGATATGGATCAAAATCATTTCAATACAGCTGTTGATTTGTGCAATAAAAACGAATCAGATTGTGGTTCTGCACGAAACTTAACCTGCTGCATGTGCCAACAAGTATTTCAATCAAACGAATCATATATACAGCACAACTGCAGCGACTTTCTTCAACCTTGCGAGTATTGTGATCAGCGGGGTAGGCACATGTATCAATGTAAAAATAATAATATGAGAAAGCATATCAAAAAGAAACTTAAAGAAAACGATGTTGCTGAATCCCCCCCAAATCCCACCACAATATTGGTTGACCAACCACCTGCTGCATCATCAATTCTTGTACAATATAGTGATAATGATTATTTCAATAAAACTTCTAATATTCAACTGTGTGATGCCATTGAAAGCGATGGTAAAAGCAACTCTTCCGATAATGTTTGCAACAATGATGAGAGTAATCAATCCGTGAATAATGAAACCATAACACATTCAAATGAAAGAGAGCAGCCTCCTATACCGAAGCTTATAATACCTAAGATTATGCTAAGGGTTCCAAAAGAATTTCAAAAATCGGTAGATGCCGAAGTAAGTTCGACAGAGAGTGAAGAATTTGATGATGAGATTGATCCTGAGGACCGGAATAGCCCTGCACAACCTGTTAAAGAATGCCCACTTATAGATGAACAAGACCAAGAACAACCATGGTCCGATGTGGACACAAGATCAGCAACAGAAACAATAAATGAAGAAGTATCATCTTTGGAAGGCCCACCAAAAACGAAACAAACAGATTCTCAAAATACAGACGAAGACTCCTCTGATTCTACAAAAGCAAACTTAAAACGCATTCTTAATGAAATTGAACGCACCAAAATGGAAATACGACGAACAAAAGATGAAGCATTAAACAAACACGAAACTATATCTCAAAGTCGGGAGAATAAAGGATCAACAATGGAGCAAAGATGGTCGCCGACACCACCAGCTTCTCCTCAATCACGTTGTTTGTCACCGCGTCGAAAAACAGATAACTGTATAGCCACCAACATAAATAAGGAGTTCGAGTCAAATCTAGCCAAGACGACATCTCCGACATATTTACAAAATAGTGACTCAAAAGGTAGTGATGTTATGGATATAGACGACACAATAAACAATACTGCTGAATATAAATATGATGGTGATCATGAGGGAAGTGTTTCTAACCAAATCAACCAAAACATTGCAGAAACATCAATCGAAATAAATTCCGAAAATATACCGAAGGATGAAGCAACAAAGGAGAATTCCAATATTAATGGTTTAGAAAAAAATAATGATCCAGCATTAACAGCCAGTTTTATATCCGAAGATATACTAAAGACAGCTTCGTCACCTCTTGCAGAAGATGGTATTGAAATAGCTAATGAAGACACTGTTGTTGTTGAATTGCAGTTGGATCGTCCAATAGATAAGTTTGAGATTGTAGACTTCGTACGACTTTGTCTTAAATCTGTTTATCCCTTATGTTTGTATTGTAATCATGCACGTCGAATAGCAGTTAATGGGAAAAGCTTAGTGCTTCACATGATTGCCCAGCATCGTTTCACAGGCACGGTAGATAGTATAACAGCTGAAGAATTACAAATCGAGACGATTGTAGCCAAACTAAAAAGTTTTTTGAATCCTTTGGAATTTGAATATCTTAATTCATCAAGCTATTGCACACTTGGTAATGGTTCTTTCACACGCCCTTTTAATGAGCGCATCTACGAGTGTTTCCAGTGTAGATTTGTTACATCAACTCACAAGGAACTGTACATGCATAATCGTCGATTGCATATAAAAACAGCCATTCTTTGTTTTATGTGTCGTTCAAATTTCTACAGCTTTAGTGAGATACTTTGTCATATTTGCCCTGGACAACCCAACAAAACATCAATTTTTGATATAAAATATCGCTGTTGCTTGTGTGAAACATCAAATTTACCATCACCATTCCGACTGATGGTGCACTTACGAAAGAAACATTTTGCATGCGATATTTGTTTAGAGGATTGCCGCGATCAGAGTAAACTGTCATCACATGTATGGAAACATAAACTTCATCATCTTTGTTATCGTTGTGGTATAGCCTATCGAAACAAACAAGATATCACAAAGCATCTATACTGGAAACATGGTACTGAAAGTATAAATTGCAAACGATGTCTTCAGAAACGATGGCGTCACGTCTACCATTTCTGCATTCCACCGTCTAGTTTTGTTTGTGATGAATGCAATCTGTGCTTTAGCAAAGCTATGTATTTGGAGGTTCACAAACGTTCACATACTGGTGACTTCAGATATCCGTGCACAGAAGAAAAATGTGAAGAAATATTTATCTCAAGACGTTTTCTCCTTAAACACACTGCAAAACATGTACAAATCCAAGATTTGAAAGCTTTGGAAGGTGAGCGAAATGATCCAACTGTATCTCCAGTTAATAATAAATTGACAATTATTAATGAAGGTGAAATATCGAATACCGAGAATGTTTTTTGTGGAAAAACAAAAAAAACAAATGAATTTCTGAAAGAAGAAACTGATGAGATTAATAAAACAAAGGAATTGGCAAGCCAAGATAGTAGTCATAGTGATCATCCAAATAATGAAATACTACGTAAGAAGCGAAAGAAAAATCGTTCCAAAGAATTGTTAGAAGATTTGAACCTTATAGCGCCGAATTTATCCGAATCTGATAGCTGCAACGAAAGCGATACGGATAATAAATCCAAAGGAGATGAAACTGTATTGCACCTACCAAATGTTATGCTATCACCTTCATCAGAAAGTGATAACGAACCACAAAAACATAACATTATGAATCAGGATCATGTCGCCGAAAACACAAAAGATGAAGATAAAATGCCAGATATATGGAAAAATTTATTGCAGGCGAACGGAAACGTAGCAATTCCGGATAAAGATGCTCTGCCAGCTAATATTGAAGCTGAAGACGATTTTAATTCAGTGAATTTGTCAATGCCAAATCCTCTACATGTCTGCATATCAGATCATGACTATTGCAAAATGTATCGAACGTCAACGCCTCCGCCTCCATTACCACATCAAACCCAAACCAAATCATCCATGTCTAAATTAGAGAGAAAAGCTGCAAAAAATGCTGGTAACAATTCAACGCACAAGTCTGATAACTTAAGTAGTGATTCATCGACCGAATCGAGTTCTAGTTCTGATTCATCATCTTGTTCGTGTGGCTCAAATTGTTCGTGTAGTTCCAGTGACAGCGAAAGTACATCCAGCTCTAGTCTTGATGTCAGTGACTCATCATCAGCTTCAGTCAATTCTCGGAAGCGGCAACGTAAAAAATCTATTCGCAAGAAAAGTGTATCCCCTCAAAAGCAATCACATAAATTAAAAATGGAAAATATACCCACAGTTGAAAATAAAAATGATGAAAACATTACAATAAGTGCAAATGCGGTTAACATAGAAGCGACTACAAAACTTCTTCCATTTAATGAATCAGATCTAGAGACAGCCGAATCTGAAACCGATGAAGAGTTTTATGATGAGCATCCTCAAAAACTAGCTAATGAATTATTGGCACAAAAGCGTGCGGCACTCTTAGCTCAGACTCGTCTATCACCATCACATAACTATGATATTGTTGAGAACAGTCGCCCATCGACTCCTTCGCTGCCAGAAGAAGTATCTACTTTCGGTGAAAAACGGACAAAACTCAAAAAGAAAAAGCGTGAACGCAAGTCTAGTGGTAAAGCTAATATAAAAATGTCTGCTCATAATGATAGTGTAAAATTTTCAACATTAACAAATCCAGAGTTATTGCAATCAAATATTGAGGCCACACCTTGTGACCCAATATCTATTCAGCAGACCATATTAAGTACAACTGCAACAATTTTTAAACACTCGCAATCTTTAATTAAACAAGTCAAAACGACTTCATCTACTTCAGAGCACCAAAGCGCACCGCGCCAATTTCCTCATATGTCTATGAAGCATGTTAGTGAAGGAAGTAGTTGTTCAGATGCCGATGGTACGCTTAAACGTTCGAAACGCACAAGGCGACCAAATAAATTCTACGGTTATTCAAGCGATGATGAGAATATGAGTACCGTTTTGGCTCCTCCTTTAATGGTGGGTATGCAACTTATTAAGCCGCAACCACCACCGCAACTAACTTGGGCTAAAGAAGATTTACCAGCTCCATCAAAAAGCATTTTAAATATTAAAAATAAAATGCCTCGTTTACCAAAAACGCCAACAACTCCACAAAAAACCGATTTTCATAATTCTGGATCTGGTGCTACTACTTCAAGAAAGGAACGTAAACGCAGGCACCTTAGTGACGAGAAACTTACACGGAAAAATAAAAAACAACCGAAGGATCGTGCAGAAAATTCTTTCAGCTTGCCTCCTATACCGACATTAAAAATTCGACCATCACAATTGTTGGCAGTAGCAGCAGCAACGAATAGTAGTGATGTTAGTAATGATAGCAGTTCTGAAGAAGAGGAGGTTGATGTAAATGTTTTTACAACACCACAAACCTCGACCCACTTACAGACAGTAAAAAGCGAGTTTCAAACTGCTAAGCCGGCTTCATCTTTACCCATCAGCAGCGTATTGCAAACTGCTCCATCACTACCTCCTGTACCAGAGACCACAGTTTTCAATCAAAAAATACCACCAGCACTTCTGCCTAATCCAAGCTTTGCTACTCTGCAATATTTTAAGGCGAACAACATACGCTATCCTGTACGTCCTCCAGCAGGGGCTCGTCTTCCTAGAGAAGGGGAAGCTGTTTATTGTTATTGTCGTTGCCCGTACGATGAGGTATCGGAAATGATTGCCTGTGATGGTGACAATTGCTTGATTGAATGGTTTCATTTCGAGTGCGTTGGCATAATGGTTGCACCACAAGGGAAATGGTTTTGTGCCGAATGTCGGCCCAGATACTCTGAAGAACTGTATCCATCAAATAAAACATAAAATAAAAAAGGACTTTATTTTTTAACTTCTTACTGGTTTATATATATTGTAAATAAAGATGCGTCTACCTAATTTAGTAATAGTAATTTTTTCTTTTGTATATTAATTCTCTGCTATTATTCTTATTTTTATTTTGAAATATTTTTTTAGGTTAAGAAAATGTTAAGCCGAACTAAATACGCTTATTTAATATTAAAACTAACTGTGTGACAAATGTTGCAACAAAAAAAAAAAAAAAAAAAAAATCAACCTCTAACTTTGGTGTCTCCAAAGCATACCATATACACTTCACATTAGATAATTCGATTAGTTGTGAATTTTTGTTTTTTCATTCCTCTTCTATAATTAAATTCATGTGCTATGATCCGCAATATACTTATAAAATTATGTGTTATTGTATACAAATATAATAATATTTTCTGTGGTAAAATTTGAAAATTCTATTTTAAAAATGCATTGATGAAATAAATCAACCAAGTAAAGCAAATAGAAGTCTCTGTGTAAAATTTTATTGGGGGCCTAATTTACATACAAAGGTTTTGTATATGATTTTATATTCTACTAATTGAAGTTCGGCGTCGGAAACAAATAGACACTATAAAAATACACAAACTATCTGGCAAATTTCATTTTAAAATTGAAAAGAGCTAAATTCATCGTCTTCACGATACTGATCATAATGAATGTCTAAACATTCTTTACGATGTTTCTTTTCAAGTGGTAAAAATATTACACTAAAGTCATAATGCATTCACATTAATATGGAGTGTATAAAAAATAGCTCTAAGATATCTTAGTCATTTAAGGTAAACAATCCGTTAAAAACAACATAACTATGTAGTAGTACAAGCACAAAAAGTTGGTCAATATAATTTTTTTCGACTTAAAATTCGATGACAGATTAATTGATTTGCTTAAAGAAAAAAAAATCAAAACCAACAGCAAGATCGATTTAAACATAAAATATGATAAATAGAATTTAAAAATAAACTTAAAGAAAAACAAAAGTTGTGGTTACTTGTTATTGTGGGTCGTCCATAAACTAATATGTACCATTCAAATGGCATAATCTCTACATATATTTTATAAAACAAAGTCCCCAGCCTCGTTCGTCTGAGCGCGATAAACTCAAAAACTACGAAGCAGATTTTTATGCGGCTTTCACCAAATGGATCGAGTGATTCATGAGAAAGGTTTAGGAAGAAGAAAATTCGGAAAACGCCAAAGGAACAATCGAAAAATCTAAAACAATCGAAAAGAGTGAAGTGTGCAAGTGAGATGCATATAATTCTCAGAGACATAATTTAAAATGAATCAAGTCGTCTTTGACAAACATCTCATTAGATTAGCTAAGTTAATTAGTATCCATTAATATTTTGAGAATGCGGGGCAGGACAACGTCTGTTCGGTTATCGAGTATGCTTAATGTTCGTATCCGTACTGCGTTTCGCATATTTCTACTGCGTTTTTAGGTCGAAAAACTGCGTACTGTATTTTAAGGGTTCCGTACCCATAGGGTGCTAACGGGACTCTATTACCAAGCTTACGCTGTCCGTCCGTTCGACTCCGGCTCTATCCCATGAACCGTAATAGGTAGAGAGTTGAAATTTTCACAGAGTGTGTAATTCAATTGTGTGTAGAGCGACAAATACTAAAAATACACATTTTTAGAAGCATTGTTATTTAATTTAATCTTTTGTTTAACATTTGTTTTTTTGTAGTGTACTTTACGAGTTTTTATCATACGCAGTACATTTGTCGGAACTAGGGGGGTACCCCCCACACAAACCGGGATCCAAATGAAAGTTCTTATTAGAAAAACATTTTGTTTTTTGAACTATGGAACTGAAATTTGGACAATATAAGTGCCTGATCTATATCCACCAACCATATAAATTTCAAGACCCTCGGACTACTAGCGTTAAGAGTATTTCAACTTCGGCATAGCCAAAGTTAGATTTTTTTATATTGCCCACCACTTTTCTCTTGGAACTCAAATATGTTCACAACTTTACTAAGCCAGCTTGGGCCCAAAATCATAGTGGCAACTGACTGGAATGCCAAACAGCGGTTCTAGGGTAACTTTCGAGCATACTCTGGAGGTACTGAGCTCTTAAGTAGCGTCCTAAATAGTGACTGGGACATTTTGACCACTGGATCTCCTACTTGGTTCCCGTATGACACTAGAAGAACGCCTATCGCAATTGATTTTGCAATCTCTGGAGGAATACGGCAAGCGCAGCTTTCCATTAAAAGCTACCATGAGTTAAGCTCCGACCACCTACCACTGTTCATCCAGCTTAGAGCTGTTGCTGAATTCTATGGGAAAAGGACCAGGAAGGAACAAAAGCTGCACCTAAACATTGAAATTATATCGATTGATGATATAAAAGACGCTGTGGATATTTTGGACAGAAGATGCGGCACTACTGGCTTCACCTAGTTATTCCACTAACCCCTCCCCTCAATATATTCCAAATCTGTCAACAGAAGTTGCAAGTCTCATAGCTGAAAAACGTCGACTGCGTAGAAGGTTTATGAGCAAGCAAATCAATCTATAATACTATAGAGCAAGCTAGAAGCTAAGTAAAGCTACTCAAGAGTGAGCGATCTAAAAAGTTTGAAATCATGTTGCAGCAAGCAGACCCTTACAAAGACCCTCATTACAACCTTTGGAAGCTTACGAAGAGAATTAAAAGGAAACCAATAACAAACCTTACCATTAAAGATGACAGAGGGGTGTGGAGTAGAACATAAAGGGAAAAGACGGAGGCATTTGCGAACCATCTTCTTGCGAGGTTTACACCATTAAATCTTGCGGAGCCAAGTGATGTAAGAAATACGGAAGCTTTTCTAGATGCCGCATTACAAATGGATCTTCCGATAAAATCCGTTACTCCAGCTGAAGTTATCGAGCAGATCAAGTACACAAAAAATAATAAAGCGCCGGGCTATGATAAAGTTGATGGAAGAGTATTAAAAACCCTCCCCTTGAAAGATATTCTGTTTTAATTTACAATGCTACGTATTGGTCACTTTCTAACAAAATGGAAGTGTGCCTTGATTACGATGATTCCAAAACCTGGAAAGCCGGAGAATCTTATTGAGTCCTATAAACCAATAAGCTTACTGTCCTCCTTCTCCAAAATATTCGAAAGAATTTTTCTAAGCAGATTGCTGGCAGTAATAGGTGTCCAGAGGGCTATACTACTACACCAGTTTGGACTTAGAAAAAGGCATGGCAAGCAGGTGCATCGGGTGGTCCAAAAATTTTTAGACGCGATTGAAAGGAGAGAACACTGCAATACTGTATTCCTCGATGTACAACAAGCTTTCGATAGGGTGTGGCATGATGGGATCCTGCTCAAATTGAAAGCACTTATTCCAGCCCCGCAATACTTATAATTAAAATCTTTTCTACAGAATAGAACTTATCTGGTAGCAGTAAAGGATGAAATATCAATCGTAAGATACATTAAGGCAGGAGTCCCATAAGGCAGCGTACTATGCCAGATATTATATTTACAATATCTACACATCAGACATGCCTCTACCAGTTCAAAGGAACGTATTGGTGGCCACTTTTGCTGATGATACTGCAGTACTAGCTACTTCCGGCTGTGCTAATGAAGCAACCAGTTACATTCAGGAGTATTTAAATTTCATAGAGATTTGGTCAAAGAGATGGAATATCCTCATCAACCAGGAGAAATGGACAAACGTAATACTAAGGAAGGGAAATTGTCGAGACATTACCTTCAACAACAGGCCCATACAAAAATCAAACATGCACTGCTACCTGGGAGTACATTTGGATTCCAAACTAACTTGGGGGCACCACATTCGAAAAATTCACACCAAATGTGCAGCAAAGATTAAAATGCTGCATTGGATGCTAAATATGAAAAGTAAACTTTCGGTAAACAACAAAGTTCTTATATATAAACAAATCATAAAACCTACATGGACTTATGGCATCCATGTGTGGGGCACAGCATCGGCATGCTACATAAAGAAGATACAAATACTGCAAAACAAAACCATAAGCTCAATTGGTGGAGCTCCCTGGTACGTCCGTAATAAAACGTTACACCGTGATCTATACATCCCATTTGTAGGCGACGAAATAAATAGACCAGTAAATAATGACAGATTATCAGATCACCCAAATACATTAACAAAGGCCTTAGCTACACATAGACCAACGAAAAGACAGAAGAGGTTACATCCCTATGAGCTGTCGAAAAGAAGAATTGATTAATGAAAAAATTGTTTCTTAGTTTAGTTAATACACGTATCATATGTAAGTACACGTTTGTCATTTAGAGTAATTATATATAATGATTTAATACTCTAGACTAACGGAGTAGATTATTGTTAAAAAATGTAGTGAAAAAAATAAATAAATAAAAAAATAAAGAATTTTACAAATATATGAAAACAAATCCAGATTTACTCTATGAAATCGGTTAAAAGGAAAAATATATATATGTACTTATAATAAAAATCTTGGAAGGTGACATTATCGGGAACACAGAAGATTCAGATGATTAAATTGATTAGATTGAAAATTGACATAATGTAATTTTTTACATTATTTTCATTTGTTTTTATCAAATAAAAACGCGATATAGGAAAATACTTCGAAAAATGTTATTTTTTTTAAATTGTTAATTCATTTGATAGTTAACTGGACTGCTAAAAATACTGCGTTTTGAAATCGCCGTACTGCAAAATACTAATTTTTGGAGAAAATATAATGTTTTTTGCCCAAAAAAAGATATAACAATTATGCAGTATCATACAATATAAAAGTATAGTAACGGATTTTTTTCTGTTACATTTTTATTTTTTACTTAGGCTCATTTTAGATCAATAGATGCCGTCAGTTAAATGTTTATCCCATTCTTTGATCGTACGTTTCTTACATTTGCCTTTATGTGCCTACTTCCAAAATAAATAATTGTTATTATTTTAAATCTATTGTATATAAATATATTTGAATTTGATTTTTTTTATATACATATTTGTACATAAATAAATAAATAAAATAAATTCAACATTAAAACATATAGTGTACTTTTTACCGATTTAACACTTAGCACGCCAAGCAATTTTTCCAAATCCAATATCTTCTCATCCAGGACTTTTCCGAATAATAAGTACATATTAATTTCTAATTAAAAAAGTTCACATTCTTCTCTTATTATTTCATTGTGCAAACATTTACATATGTGGGCAAGGTAATTCCTTTAATCAATTGGAGATTAGAATAATGGTCAACCACAAACATCATTTAATTTCTTTCGTCTTAAATCCGCATCTATGTACGTATGTAGATGATTTATTGATTACAGCACGAAACTGAACATCGTTAATATATTTCACAGTAACCATGTATGTATGGAACTACTCGTATTTAAAAAGAGAAGAAGGTCTAACATACCCACTCTCTTAACGGTCCTATGACTTTCTTTCACAGGTAAAGAGTCTCTATATTAATTTTTATTTTTATTTCGAAGCAACAAATAGTGTGCGTCATTGTCAAGCGGTAAAAAAACCACAACAAACATAAATTTCGTTGACCAATATCAACCCCTAATAAAACGAAATCGAGGTTTATTATAAAAGTTTCCTGAATTACACATTTTTATTTTGGATATTTTGAAATTACTTTTCTTTTACCCTCGCTAATTGTTTAACGACGCTATTCAAATAATAAAATAAATCTGAAAGCCACGCACTCGTCCATTTCTATTTCTGATATAAGTAGAAACACGAAAGTAAACTTTAGGTTTGAATATAGTCTGAATTAGAATATTGGTACGACAAGAAGTGTTGTTATTGTTCATTTACATTTACCTTATAATATTAAAATGTAGCTTCTCGCGAAACAAAACCATAATACAAGGAATTTCAGTTAACCAACAACAAGTTTCTATCCATCCTTTGTTGTGTGGGTGTTTAATAAAAATTTCCATAATTCTAAAATGGTTTTAACTTTGGTATAAAAACAATATTGAGAGCTTGATATGTTTAGTCAAAATTTGACTTTCGAAGTCGAAGGATAATATTCCTATGCACTGACAAATATATATTTACATATGTATGTAATTATTACTATAAATCAAAAATTCCCTTGTGCGAAATTATAAGTACTGAATAAATTAAATTTTTTGATCGGTTTTTTGTATGTTTAAATTAAAAAGAAAATTTTTAACTTGTGGAATTAAAATCTATAAAATTATGATAACTTAGTTACAAATAAAAGTAAATTACAACGAAAAAGTAGTTATGGTTCGTCGTGCTTCAAGCGTTCCCCACTTAAACAGAAATGGTAGTGGCAGTGGCAGTAATAGTGAAAGTGTAAAGAGCTCATCTGGTGTTCGTGGACGAACTCGCGTCATAAGACGGAGTACTGGCAACAAGGTTACTACACCTAATAAAAGCCAGAGTTCTGATAGAAACGTTACGTCACGTTCGCGTAGTCTTACACATGGAAATCCAAATATTAGTCCAAAAAAAAATGGAGGGAGTACGGACTCTCGAAATACACCATATTTTTTATGTTCGCGCGAAAACGAGTAAGTATAAAATCGATTGATGGTTTCCCACTATAATCAATAAATTGTTTGAATTGTGTCTATGTACTTGCTATTGAAAACATATTTGTAATAGGTATTTCAAATATTTCTGTACAGGAAAGTCAGCTAAACTTGGCTAAAATATTGTTTTTATTATTAAAATACGTATTTAACAACGACTTGGAATCATATATAAATTAGGGGAAGAGCTAATAGCTGGTATGACAACTATTTTAATTCGACCATGTTAGCCCCATTCTGACGCCAAAAACAGAAAGTGTCCTCTACTCTAAAGAAAAAACCCGAACAGTTTAGAAACATAATAAAAGAAATGACCTCCATAATATAAGGTCGTAGTATGACCTACGAGGTATAAGTAAACCAAAGTTTTGCGATGTGACCAAACTTGATGAAAATGTGTATACAGATCTATGGATTGCTTTCACCAGCAACTAGTATTCTGAACATTTTTTCGCTGCTGCTGCTAATTTCGTCAGTGATCATTTTTTGTTGTTGCTTCAGAGATGAGAACGAAGAGCGCAATACTCTTATATGTTCTCAGTTTTCAGTAAATGAGAGGAGTAAATACAACAACACACAAAGTTCAAGAAGAAGCATAGCATCAACAACGTAAAAAACGTAAGCAAATTTTTGTGCATAGTTTTGCAACAATGTGTATGTATAGGGACTGAAAATGAATAAAATATTTTTGTTATTGAATCAATTATTTATGTACATGCAAACCTTTCTAAGAAAATTTTTTAATTAACAGTAAAAACTCGTATCAAAATACGTTGCGTGGTTTAGAAGTAATCAGTATCCAAACTACTTGAAATTTCGACTTTACTTTATACTATGTAAAGATTCACACTGAGTTGAACTCGAGTTCGTCGATGATGAGTTCAAATCTACAGCAACCACAGCGAAAATGACTGAAATTTGTTGTTGTTGTAGTAAATTTGAGCTCGGTAATCATATCCGCCTTTTTTTGGTCATTCTCGACATTAAACAGCTGATTATACACAAAACAATTTGAAGAAATTTAAATTTTTTTTTTTAATATTAACAACATAAGTAGGAGGAATAAAAAAGGAAGCTGCAAGAATTATTTGCATAGAATGCAAATTGTTCTCAATCATGTCTTTCTCGCACAATTTCCATTTTAATTTCTAACAATTGGCCACAAAGTTCTATTTGTATGCACAACCAAAACAAAAAATAAAGGTGTTCCTAGAACTCGCAAACTCGCAAAAGGCCAATGTGAACGGTTACCCGCGAACTCGCAACAGAACTCGCACTGTGAACGTAGTATTACTATCTATCCATATATGGCCAATCAATATATTTATTTATAAAAGAAAATTACACTTAACATGACAGTCCTATATCAGAATTCAGCATACAGAGTCTAGTTTAATGGGAAACGCAAGGGGAGGTTTAGCGGATGCCCTTTTTGTAGCCTTCTGGTTCGAATGCTGTTGTCAAGCAGGCCAAAGCCAGAGAGTTTGTGGTGATTCTCCAGTCTAGTCATATGTAGCTCACTGTACCGTCGAATTTCTTCTTTGACCAGTGGCACCCGAAGATCTCTGTGTAGAACCGAATTGCGCACGTAGAAAGGAGCACTCACTACCCTCCTCAAAACCGTCGATTGTGAAGCAAAGGTAAAGCCTAAAATTTCTTTCCTAATGATAATTATAATCGGTGCTTCATCACATTTGTAACATATATTAGATGTCTTGAATGAAATATATAATCACTACCCCACACATCATTGTGTTCATTCGCGGCAGCTACTAAAATACAGTTTTTCGCTGTTAATTCTATCTGCCCCCTTATTGTTGATGGATGTCGTCGTTATTTTGGGCGATGTAAGCTCGATCGCTTTAATTGAAGAGTAAAAAATAATGTTGCATTTGGTTAGAGTGGCATGCCTTTATCGTTACTAAGCTTTAGGCCAAAACTCCTACATAAACTTTCTACACTATTAGGACTCTCGGAGCCTGTGCCAAATTCGAACGAATGACTCATACAGCTTATCCAACGACTCGACTCCATCTGCATATATACAAAAAGGACGTAAATCACAACACCCTTCTTTTTATACTCTTCACGTTAGTGAATAGTATTATAAGATTGTCATGAAGTTTGTAACACACAGAAGTAGACATCGCAGACCACATAAAGTATATATATTTGTAATCAGCTCTATTTGTAAATCAGCCATGTCCGTCTGTTCGCACTCGTAGTCCTTCAGTTTTTGAGCTAGAGAACTGAAATTTTCTACATAGATTTCTTTTTACCAAACGCCGATCGAGTTCGTAAATCAGCCGAATTGGACCACTTTTAAATTAAGGTTCTTATTAGGAAAAGTTTTTTATTTTTTGACGTATCGAACTGAAATTTGGACACTATAAGTTTCTAGTCTATGTCCACCAACCATATAAATTTCATGATCCTCCCATACAAACCCCCTTTTAAATTAAAGTTCTTATTAGATAAACTTTTTTGTTTTTTTGTCTTATTGAACTGAAATTTGAACACTAAAAGAAAATTTCAAGGCCCTCGGACCACTCGCTGGGGCGTGAAGAGTATTACAACTTCGGCATAGCCAAAGTTAGTCCTTTTTAGGGTTCCGCACCCATAGGGAGCTAACGGGACCCTATTACTAAGCTTACGATTTCCGTCCGTCCGTCTCCTGCTTTATCTCATGAACCGTAATAGGTAGAGAGTTGAAATTTTCACAGAGTGTGTAATTCACTTGTGTATAGAACGACAAATACTAAAAATATACATTTTTAGAAGCATTGTTCTTTAATTCAAACTTTTGTTCAACAATTTTTTTTTGTAGTATACTTTTAAGCTGTAATTTCAGTATACTTTTTGGCTGTTAAATATGCACATAATTTAATATTTTAAGCAAAAAATCTTGTACGATGGTACGGAACCCTCCGTATGCGAGTCCGACTCACACTTGGCTGATTTTTTATATTTATGTGTTATAATAGAAAAAATCTAACCAACTTGGCCGTCTCGTGGATTGAAAACTAACTTTATGCCAATTTGTGTCAAAATGTAAACATTTTGAATATAGTTTAATATGTCTATTTAAATGTGTCATTAACGTTTTTTGCCCAATTTTTCTCCTTTACCAAATATTCTTGAAAACCTCCACACAGTTTTAATTGCAATTTCTTGTGAATATAAAATTGATAACATCAAATTGCACCAATTCTGTAAAAAATCTTTGGAGTCTTATATGTCTACGTATTCATGGTACCCGATGTCGCCAACAATTCATAAAATTTTAGTCCACGGTTACAAAATTATGGCTGTATCTCTTGTTCCTGTCGGTTGCCTTGGCGAAAATGCATCATTGCGCCAATGAGCTTTTTCTCATCTTAAAAATAAACTGCAGGTTTTGAAAAAAACAATACATGATTTTAATCCAGTCACTAAGCAAAATTCACAAAAGGTATTTTGAATCTCTAGCCCTAACATCACTTTATATGGGCGGTAAGAGTGGGCGTGGCCGGACTGATCTCAAATTTTGAATATTTCTTTTTAATGTCATAAATAGCAAATTTACCAATTAAGGGCTCTTTAACATCATTATCAGACTTTATGCCAAAAGAATGGCATTTCCGACCATAGTGCAGTGGAAACACTACGAATTATTGTTTTATTACTATATAAATATTTCATACAGCATGCCTTCATAACTGATTTTCTCTTTAAAGAACCCGGTTTTGTGAAAAGGGTACATGGTAGCCTTCACTAGATTTCTCTGCTAGTAAAGGTTGACAACTACAAGAAAAACCTTAACAAAGTGAGAAGACCTTTACAAAAAGTCAATCAACTTATTCAAGTTTCACTGCACTATGGGATAAAAGTCGTTTTTTCTGGCATAAATTCTAAACATTAAGATATTTATCTCAAATTTGGTTTAAAATAAATAAACTTTATTCTACACAATATATTAGATATATATACTACATAGAAATAACTAATGTAATCATTCATACGTTTGTTTTTATTATTTTTTGTTGTTTTGATAGTTCATGTTTTAAATTATAGTGCCCATATTCTGAAAACTAAGATAAATTTGACATTCAGGGTCCTCACGATAAAGCACAAAACTCACAAACTTAACAAATGAGAAGGTCGCTTTCGTGAACGACCCGAATTTGGTTTTCACCTCATAAATCACATTATCGGTGAGTGCTGCCAACACTGTATTTATTGTTATTATGACTGCCAACTCTTTCCAAATGTGAAATGATTTATCAATTTTATTCAAATAACAATTTTTTTAGAGCAAATTCGAATAATAAATGTTGGCAACGCTCACTTTTATGAGGCTTGTAAGAATCAATAGTCTTAATAATTTACGCACACATTTTTTTTGTATGGAGCAAAGAACTGCACAAGTGCATATTTTTGTGACTATAAGTATAATCCCTTTAAATGCGGTTGCGGTGTGATCGTCACTACATACTATTTTGTCTATGAATTTACAATACACATAATCTTCCGATGTCAGTCATATACTTACTTTAGTTTTCGGGTATAAGTAGTAACGCGTGATTTTTTAGCAACTTTTTTTTGGCAACACTGTTTTTAACAGCTGACGCGGTTTACGTACCTTGTGTTACTGTCAAACACGTTCAGTTCGGCCTATAATTTAACCATGAATCGACTTAAAAACGAATAGCGTTTACAAATTATTGAATTTTATTATCAAAATTCATACTCGGTAAGGCAAGTGTATCGGGCACTTCTTCCATTGTATGGTCAGTTTGGTCGATCTTCTGAGACGGCTATTCGGAATGTTATGACTAAATTTCGCACCCAATTTACATTATTGGACATTAAACCTCCAACACGCATACGTAGAGTGTAGACAGAGGAAAAAATCGCAGCTGTATCCGCCTGTGTTACTGATGACCCTGAATTATCGATTCGGCGCCGTTCGCAGCAATTGGGCCTCTGTTACTGCACTACGTGGAAAATTAGTGAGTAGTTTATTTCACGATTGGGGCCGGTCAATTGGCCGCCTAGATCATGTGAGTTAACGCCTCTAGACTATTTTTTGTGAGGCTATGTTAAGACTCATGTCTATAGCGACAAGCCCGCAATGATTGACGCAATGGAAGCCAATATTGAACAATTTATTCGTGAGATACCAGCCGATATGTTGGAGAGAGTATGCCAAAGTAGGACCCAGCGTATGGACTGTTTGCAGCGCAGCCGCGGCCAACATTTAATTATATCGATCGTTCTATCGACTCAAGTAAAGATTTCATATATTTTTCTGAATTTTATGTTTTTTTTGAAAATCAAATTAGCAAGCTCTTAAAAAATCATGTATATGCACAAAAAATGTTGTGCAGGTACTAATACCAAGTTCTGCAAACACCGTTTATAAAAACACCGAATAATAAAAACACTGGATCACTAAATCAACCGATCACAAAAACAACTCATATGAAAAAACCAATCACAAAAACACCGCATATGAGACCATATGTTTATTTTAATTAACATTCATATATAATATCAACTTTTTTTTTTTAAATTGCAATGAAGTCCATATTAATCAATGAAACCTCAGCGACATGCATGCATATTTACATAGTATGAACATAGAAACCCCCAAAACACTTCAAACTATGATGTGTTTCTTTTGCACAACAATAAGTACACCGCATACATACTTGGTATTTTTCTTACCCAAATACACAAAACACCGAAAAAAAAGATTCGGTATTGATTATACTTATCATCATTTTGTTGCGATCATACCAACAGCGGTCGCTCTTCGGTTTACATACTCACGCCGATATGTGAGAAAAATGTATCGATACGTTGAGTATTGTTCGCTCTCGCAATTGGTTTCTTTTCATTTTATGTTATTACCGGTGTAAATGATTGAACATAAGAGCGACCGTTGTGGCTGTGACCGCAACAAAACGACCATGAGTATAATCAACATCGCAAGCACACAATTAGTATTTAAGTGCCGTTTTGAAACCACTTCCTCGTCGAACGCAATCAGTATTGCTAAACCATCCCGTAGAGTTCAGGAATTTTAAATGGTCACCCGGACATGTGACCTAACAGTCCGAGAGGTTATCGATGATATCAAAAGTCACAGTGATAAGAAGTCAAATTCTTTATGGATTATTTTCGTTCCTGATTATTATTATTATTTATTATTTGTTTCATAATAAGATTATGTATTCATTTCATTTTGAAATCATTAATGCAACGATTTGACCTCTGCTAATAGATATGCACAGGCAGGTGTCTGAAGCATTTCCATCCAATGTTGCTATTTTTAGGGTTCCGTACCCATAGGGAGCTAACGGGACCCTATTGCTAAGCTTACGATGTCCGTCCGTCTGTGCGTCTCCTGCTCTATCTCATGAACCGTAATAGGTAGAGAGTATGTAATTCACTTGTGTGTAGAACGACAAATACTAAAAATACACATTTTTCTTTAATTTAACCTTTGTTCTTTAATTTAACATTTTTACAATTTTTTTGATTCTGTAGTATTCATTTGAGCTGTTAATTGTAGTATACTTTTAGGTTAAATATGCACATCATTTTATATTTTAAGCAAAAAATCTTGTACGACTCACACTTGGCTGATTTTTTAATATTCCCGTACTCTAAACTTTTAATATACAATATTTACTCAGGAACTTATTTCTAGTTCGTGCCAGTGCTGGTCATTGACATAGAAAGTGATTATTTTTCTTCTACGTTTCCACAACTTCTACAAACGCTCCTGAAAGGAATACCCAGTCTCCGCATGATTCTCAACACACCAGTGACCAGAAAAATCCGCTGTGACCCTTTCGGTATCTTTGCGTCTTTGGTAAAGACCTATTTTCGTTTTAACTAGGCCAGGTGGCACGTAACACTCTGCAATATTCAAGATCTTTCCACCTACTGTTAGCCTGCTGAAGGAAATGCAGGAAGTTGCACCTCTTGACGACCTCTAAGGGATGCACCACAGCGAACTAGTTCATCAGCCTTCTTATTTCCCTCAATCTTCCTATGGCCGGAAACCCATAAGAGAGTAATATCCACTCTACGACTTAGCTCGCTTATCACCATTCTACATGCCACCTGACTATCAACATAGAAAGCTATCATACGACCTTCCAGTATGCTATTTTCCGCCAGCCGACATGACTCCTTAACAGCCGGGACCTCTGCCTGAAATACCGTGGCCTCGTTAGGTAAGCTAAGGGAGTGGTCTAAGTTTAATTATGGTGAGTACACCCCTGCACCTACACCACATTCCATCTTTGAAGTGTTCGTAAAGATTGGAAAGTGGAAATCACTCTGAAAGCTATTTTCTTTCCACTCCACCCTGGTAGGAAGATTTACATTGAAGTTGCTCACAAAGCTATTATGTGTCACTATATAGTCTGTCGTTTTCTTAAACATAGGATTTTTGACCTCTCATACTATGTCGTTCTGACCAGCAAGATATAACAGTACGTTCAGCGCTGCCATGAGACACATGCGCATGGTTCCTGTGATTCCTACACCGGCCGTCCTCTGCACACTACTTAGTTTGTGCACTATATAGCCCTTTCCTAGAGCTGGCCCCCAAACAATTGCACTATATGTTAGTATCGGACGTACTATTGCAGTATACATCCATGCTGTTATGTTAGGGCGTAGACCCCATCTCTTGCCAAACAATCTTTTGCAAGAGTAAAAGGCCATACAGGCAATCCTTGCTCGTAACTCTATAATGGATTTCCAATTTAGTTTTGCATCCAGCATAACTCCTAAGTATTTGGCCTTGCCTGAAAGATAATGCTGTGTCCATTCAGAATAGGAAGGCGGAAAGTCAGTATTTTAATCTTCGTTGTGAAAAGTATCAGTTCTGTCTTGCTTGGGTTAACGTTTAGTCCACATCCTGTGGCCCACTTTAATAGTTTCCCCAGAGCTCCTTGCGTGATGTTGCTTATCACGCTAGGAAACAGCCCCGATACCATAATCACAACGTCATCTGCATACGGGGCTACCCTTGCCCAGTCTTTTCTAGTACGTTGAGGATGTTATCTATGACTTACAGCCACAACAGAGGAGAGATTAGCCCACCCTGTGGTGTCCCTCTACTGTCATATCTAGTTAGAGTCGAGTTGCCTAACTCTGACCGTATTATTCTGGTTTTTACCATGTTTACTATCCATTCTACAATGTCTTCTTCTACGCAAATCCTAGCTGCAGAATCCTGGATAGCACATTGTTGAAGGCGCTCTCTATATCTAAGAACGCTGCCAGAGAGTATTGTTTATAGTAAATCGCTTTCTCTGCCGAGCGGACTAACTCATGTAGAGCCGTTTCCGTGGATCTACCTTTGAGGTACGCGTGTTGGCAAGTTGAGATGGGAAATTTGTCAATAGCGGATCGAAGATGGAGCTCCAATACTCTTTCCTTCGTCTTCAAGAGGAACTACGTTAGTCTGATTGGGATGAAATCTTTTGCGGATGCTACTTACCGCACTGGTGAACTTATTTTTCTGCTAATTCAAAATATACTTCTTCTTCTTCTAGAAAAATAGCATCAAGTGGAAGTTCATTCTATCCGTCATTCTCTTCATCTGACGAGTCCTGTGAGGGATCACCATCATCATTTATTTCATTGATTTGTATAGGTGGTGACATCAACAGAGCGACAATTTCTTCTAGTATTTTTTGTCTTTTGTTATTATCTTGCCGTCCTTTGAAACTGAGGCAGAACAAAATGGGATCAGAACTATCTATGGCTCCGTTAAAAACATCTATAATATATTATATATCTTATACAATTTATTTCGGGATTCCGCTGCATGTTACCCAAGGCAACCAACATGTACTATACGAGTACTAGACTGTTGTTTGTTATCCATGTACCAACACCTTGCGCACAGTAGGAGATATAGGATATCAAGAATAATTGCTCTGATATGCCATGAAATCATTAGCACAGAAAGGCGTTAAACTTTTCCGAGTTTATTTCGTACTCACAGGAAATTGTAATTAAAATGATATAAAAACTTTATACAATTTCGTAATCCATATTAAATATAGAAAACGCATTTCTGGGAACTGCAAGAAGTTTCCTTTCCACTTTATTTATATTTTCAATACTCCCAGCTTCTTTCAGACCAAAAGTCATTTCTTTGTCTTTCGATACTGAAACTGTGGCAGTGTGTGTGAGAGGCGTTGAGAACCAGTGTTCTTATAATTATTTTTTGGGCGACCAACATTATTTTGTTTTTTTTTTAATTTATGCAGAGTTCGATTGCAGTTTGCTATGGGGTTTTTAAGAGGCCACAAATAAAAGTCATCACTTTCATGTTCTTTTAAAAAGACAGGTTGGTGAAAGAGAAACTGCGTAAAGGTTGCAAACGACTTACTCATGATTTTTTTTTTCCTCATCGCTGAATAAATCATCATGATTTTAATTTTTTCCGTACTTGTCTTCCACCGACCGATTCGATCTTAAAAACTATTCACAAGGTCATGTGTGTATCTGTGCGTTTGTGTGTGCGTCTGATTGTGCGCTGTAGTCGACTATTCTTTGCTACACGTAATGTTTTGCACCCTCTGTGCTCGACACTGATATAAAGTCTTAATTGACAGATGTTCACGTTAAACAAACCGACATTACCCCTCCATTGAGAGATTGATTGAAATGTTTTTTGTATTAATATACAGCGATGGGTGTTTTCTCGTTGAGAAAGTAAGCGTCACTGACATTTAAACAACAAAACGAAATATTATACTCTGAGGCGGAGATATTTTGTTAAATTTTTTCAGTCATTCTCCGAAAAGACCACATTGAAAATGAAAGTTAATTGACGAAGGCTTGTGTTATTTGCAATATCAATATAGAATGATCTTAAGTTTTTTACTTTAATTTTTGAAGTGAAACTTCTTTAGCGGGGTGTAAGTCCAAAAAAATGTGTTACGAAATTAAAAGATGAGAACGCTTAGAGAATTAGTGTTTGTGTATGAGTAAAAGAGAGAGAGATGCTTTACTTATGTTTGTTTACTTTACTCATATTTACCAAAGACTATAACTGCTTGTGTCATTGATGCTTTGTTGCTGTTGTTGTTGTTGCTTCTGTTTGGTTTTGTGAACAACATATCAACAACAACAAGACAACTGCCCGCAATTACAAGAGTTTGAGTTTTCGCTCTTCTCTTGAATCATATTTGTACTCATGGAGAGATAGAATTTCATTTATGCTACTAATTTGTGTGTGTGCCGTATACGACATCGATCTCGCGTATTAATCTGCATGCATGTCGCTGAGGCTTTGCTGTTATGTGTCATATAAATAAACACGTTATATTCCCCAATTATTTAGATTATTAATTATAATAGCTCTCTCTTGATGAGCGTTTTGTCTTGTCTATATAATTTCATAGTCTTTAAACACAAGAAAAAACTAAGTCGTATTTGAAGCACTACAATTCTTAATCTTGACTTAGAAAAAATATCCTGTGGAAGAATTCAATGTAGATTTTACCAAAGAATCATCAGCGGCACTTATAAATTTTTCTAAAAGAAAAATTTCATTTCACTATGTCAAATGATCGTGCAAAATCAAGAACAAAACATGCAACAACAATAGACACTTTACATATTTACGCGATATTTAAACACGGTCGACACACAAATATTTGTATCTCATATTAGTTTTCATAAGCCACTTATACTGGAAACCGCTTTCATCTAAATTCCAATCCAATTCCATTTCACGGTGTGATGGAAACCACTTTTGAAGTACCAAAAACTGTAGTTTATTGTTTTTCTCGCTAAACTGCATTTAAAGAATTCAAAATTGTAATTGTTTCCACGCATAAATTTGCATTTTACCAAAATCACTTTTTCATCGAAGTAAAATAGACGAAATAAGCAAAACCAACCATTGCTGAATATGCCAACCTGATTGTATTACAAATAAATTTTAAAAATTTCGAAGATTCTAATTTGTCTTTAATTCAATTAATTGATATGTTAAAATTAACTGCATTTGTTGGTAATAAAGCTGAGATGTTTTAATTTTATTTTAAAATGCATAGATGTATTGGTGAAAGTCTCTTTGTAACTCTTGGCCATGGATAAGTACTATTCCACAAAACACAGCTACACTTTTTAGGGTTAATCTAAAATAACACATAAACAAAACTCGACACAATTGGACAAAAAGACACAACAATTAGCGACGAGGATAAAACGTTTTTTACAGTAAATATGCGATTAAGGAATAATGGAACGTGGATGGCTACACAACAATTGGCTACGACGTTTTTCAGTTTCGATGCATTCGACCTACAAACAACGTTGCTCGTTGGGTGAGGCGTCTGGAAACGACGATGGAGTTGTACGGTTGCGATCAGCTGAAGAAGTCAAAAATGTTCCATTACTTGGGGGCAGGAACGTACAATATATTGTGCGATAAAGTGGCACTACGGTCTGCAGAAAAGTTGGAATTTAAGGACATTAAAAATATCCTAAATTAACACTTTGAGCCGAAGAGATATTGGCAAACTATAGATTCAATATACGGTGGCGTTGCGACGTATGGCTGCTCAATGTAATTTTTTTCATACGGCTTTGTGAAATCTATTCGGGCTTGGACTGGCGAACCAACAAATTAGACTGTTTGAGAAGGGAACCTTAACATTGGAAGAAGCAACAAACATGGCGATCGCATACGAAGTAGAGAAAAAAGGTAGATAAGAGTTCCATACACAGTGTAAGGGTGTTAGCTATTGTTAAGCTTTAGTACAACACTGCAATACCGATAACTTATCGAAATCCTATTCGCTGACATCAGCTGATTTGCTTTGATCGGTAAAACAACAAAGAAGAATGTTCACAAAAGACGAAATCATCGCAGAATCTAGCCAACAACAAACCAGTTCTTCACGACGATGTGATGGTAAATTCCATCCAGGCGGGATGAGCAGCCATTTGAAGACGTCTACATGGGAACCATCGTTTTCTTCAGATAGAAATTGCGCTTTTCCTAACGAGGACATACAACTCTTTTTTTTTCCTACTAATACTCTAAGCGGTGTTTTGTATTTTATCTTGTATTGTATTTTTTATATTCTGAAACACACTTGTAATATAAAAATAAACTCTAAATGTGTTCAACTATTTCATTTGGAAACAAAAAAGAAAGCTTACTGTGCAAAAGCAGCTACCCATTGTAAAACAGCATCAAATTTTCTTACACCGAGGTACAAGTAGGCTACTGGATTTAAGTCTCCAAAGCCAACCATTGGCTCAACTTTGACGTACGTCAGCACAGAGTATTAAAAAGACAACAAAAGTTATCGATGTGGGAATATAAATCATATGGTAATGAGTGCAAATTCAGTGAAGCAAAGTGTCATTTTTGCCCATAAAATTGAACATTTGATGAAAATGTGTTTTAAAGAAAGAAAACAATTGCATCAAATTGGCAGAGGAAAACAAATGCATTGAGAATTTAAATAAATAATGTGCACGAAAGCTTTGGCAAAAGAAGTTTGCAAGTGCGAAACAAATAGAATTTAAAATGGACACTGGATTTCCGGTTACAATCATAAGCTTAAAGGACACAAAGAAGCATTTTGCAAAGGAAAAGTAGAAAAATCAGATACGGAGTTAGAAGCTATTCCGAAAAATTGTTAAATTGTTTCAGGTTCATTAACGTACAAGTGAAATGTGAACAAGGGGCAGATTGTACATCGTGCGCTCTAACCGTAAATCTCTGTTGGGACGAGAATGGCTGCGTACGTCAAAATTAATTGGATGCAAATTTTGAATAATCAGTTACAAGTTATCAGAATGGCCTGTACACTAGAGATCTGAGTGGCTTCGCTCACAACTGAACTCCAATAGAATGCATTCGAATTGAATTGAATTGAGTGAGAGCAAGGCACAGCATGAATGAATGTGAATGCGAATGTGTCTAAGTTTGACAGCAGTCGACATTCTGTGAAATGAGTGAGAATGAAGTAGCGTGCAAATCGAAATAAATACGTCAGCATACCCGAAGACATTCTAATTACTCGAATCATTCATTCATTTCGTTTGTTTTGAGGGAAGCGCGCAGTCGTACAAGAAAGACGCCGACGAGACAAAATTTTCCATTGCTTTTTGTTGTTGTTTTTCTTCTTTTTTGTTACGCACAGCAAAATAACAACAACCCTTTGTTCTTTTGCAAAAAAGTGAATGCATTCGAATTAATTCGAAAACAACCTCTCATCCTTACTCATTCTATTCGTGCCTCTTTGTTTAAATGTTGTGCGACTGAATCTTACGTGAGCGCTCGAATTCGTTCGGCGTCGCATTCTATTTCACTCAATTCATTTTAAGCATTGTTTATTCGAACGTCTTTTTTTTGCCTTCTGCTATTGAACAAATGTTGTGGAAGGAATGTCCACGTGTGTCAGCTTGAAAAATAACAGATATCTGAAGCCGACTGTGAAGCTTACATTTTTAAAAGCTAGGCGTGTAGCGTTTTCATTGTTGGAGGCAGTGGAAAAAGAACTGGAAAGCCAAGTAGCAACTGGTTTATTGGTGAAAGTAGATCAAAGCGAGTGGAATGGAACGGTACTTATATGTGGCGATGTGGTAACGTTAAATCCAGAATTATTAGTTGACTAACATCCTATACCCACTATCAAAGAATTGTTCAGTAGGGTTGCTGGTGGAAGTAAGTTCTCAAAGATAGACTTGTCTAAAGCATATCTTCAACTGGAGGTACACCTATAGGACACCCATTTAATGACGGTGAACACATATAAGGGACTGTACCAGCCTACACGATTAATGTTTGGTGTATATTGGGAAAAATCTAAAATTATGCGAAACGCTTTGAAATATTGTGGAATTCATAAGTTTGCAAAACAAAGTCGACACAATAAAAAATATGAAGAAGCCAAATAATAGGGATGATGTTAGAGCATTCTTGGGGCTGGTCAATTACTATGGCAGGTTTATAAAAAACTTAAGCATTATTGCGAATCCATTAAATCAGCTATTTCGAGACGACGTGAAATTCGAGTTTAACAAGAGTTGCGAGCAGGCATACGTAGAAATAAAAAGGCAAATGCAAACTACAGCCATAATACATTATGTTCCGAAGGTGCCAATAGTTTTAGCAGTA
This sequence comes from Amiota mariae, assembly GCA_035041805.1. NCBI lineage: Eukaryota > Metazoa > Arthropoda > Insecta > Diptera > Drosophilidae > Amiota > Amiota mariae. The sequence goes on from JAWNKV010000287.1 coordinate 2,665,201, forward strand.
CATGCTAGTCCTATTAGTGTTGGCACTGTATTGAGCCATGAGTACGAAAATGGCATTGAAAAACCTTTATAGTTCGTGTCGCAAACGTTAAGCAAGGTACAGCATCGTTGTAGTCAAATTGACAAGGAGGCTTATGCAGGCTTACCAACTTAGGGGTATTTTTAAAAGACAGAATCAGAAGAAAACGCAATTATATTCGAAATATTACAAAACGTAAATTTTTTCAAAATGTTTTTTTCTTTTAATGATGTAACTGTCATTTTAAACGGACTTGAATATATTTATTTTTGTGTGTAACGTATAAATATTTCTTTTTTAGGGTTTCGTACCCATAGGATGCTTACGGGACCGTATTACTAAGCTTACGCTATCCGTCCGTCTCCTGCTCTATCTCATGAAGCGTAATAGGTAGAGAGTTGAAATTTTCACAGAGTGTGTAATTCATTTGTGTGTAGAACGACAAATACTAAAAATACACATTTTTAGAAGCAATGTTATTTAATTTAATCTTTTGTTTAACATTTTTTTTTTAGTATACTTTTAAGCTGTTAATTGAAGTATACTTTTAGGCTGTTAAATATACACATAATTTAATATTTTAAGCAAAAAATCTTTTACGATGGTACGGAACCCTCCGAGTGTGTGAGTCCGACTCACACTTGGCAGATTTTTTTTATTTATTAAAATAATTTAAAGATTCTGCGCTTACTCTTCACTTTTTTTTGGTTTTGCTCTAAAACTGCACAGCTGGATGCAGAGACATTAGTGACCAGACGGATCTCAGTGCCTACATGTCTGTCACTTCGAAGAAAGTTACTCCTAAGCTTGCTCTCTCCAAACGCAATCAGGTCTCAACAAAGATTTATAGTAAATCTCAAATAATTAGTAAGTTAATCGAAATCGATGAAGACAACATCCCAAGTACCTCCATATGTATAAGAGGCTTTCGTTGTTCAAATTTATTGGAATCTTCTCTCAGCGAAATAATGATGCAAATCATAATACTGACGTTTCTGACAAATGACCAGATTCAAAAGTCTATAAATAAAAATATGGTGTCTACAGCTTTGCACAATAATAAATACCTTAACACTGATAGTAGGCCTTGCACTATTGGTGCAGGCTCAAGCGGAACCGTTAATTTTAACAGTGACAACAAAAACAAGCAGGAAATTTCGTATACTGATAATGACAGTGAAGCTGATGTTAGACAGTTTCAGTCCAAGAGACAGAGTCGCAAAACCGATGAACCAATGTCCCCTTCAGGCAGACCATTACGTAAATATAGCTAATGCAAACTAATTTTATTCAGTGGGATTGAGGATAAAGATGTGAAGGGATCATCTGACAATGAATCCGTTGTACCTGCTGATGGAAATACCCAGCGGCGAAGCGAAAATTATGACAACCATCTCAAAAACTCACCTGGAGCATCACCAAAAGTAATAAGTAATAATAAAACCGACTTTTTCTTTACAAAGAGTCACTAATTTGCCTCTGCTTCTAAATATCTTGGGTAAAGTTACTGACAGTAACATTGAAACTCGAACGTCTGTAGGCAATGTTACGCGGCTTTATGCTAAAGACAGTGATACTTCAGGTCCATTCAGCGGCTGGTTGATCAGAAGCGCGTTGAATATTTCACTTAACAGCTTAATGAGGGCAAGCCGTACAAAGTGGCTATAAAAGGTCTCCACTACTGTACTACTAATAACCAGATCAAAACAGAGTTAGCTATGTTAGGACATGATACAACACAAATCCATTGCCCTATAAACCGCTCAACTATGGAGCCAATGATATATTTTTTGTTAACCTTTCTCCAGCCGGAAACAAAAAAGAAAGAAAATAAAATTCCTCAATGAACAATGAGTCCATATCGAGGAAGCAAGGACAAAAACAGATGTTCCCCAGTGCCGCCGCTGCTAGCAATTTGGACAGACGTCCAAATGTTGTCGCCAAACGGAGAAGAACATAGATCTGAGGACTGTGTAAGATCGTCTACTGCTAAGGCTACATGCACTAACTGCAGGCTTGACCACCCGGACTTTGTAGGCTGCGAAGCCTATCAAAATTTTGGCATGAAAACTTAAAGCAAGCTTAATAGAAAATTCTCCCCTTGTCAATCAAGGGAGGGAGCTTCCTAAAACAAGTTTTCTGGTATAAATAATACCCAACCAACAACTAAGGAACCAATAAGATTAGTTATAATCAGCCTACCCAGCAGGTAGGTCAATCTGACGACCTGTTGGCAGGAAAACATCACTGGAGACTATGCGCAGAGTGCATCAATATGTTGAATGACACTATTAGAGGGTTCATGGATATGCAGAAACAAATGTTAGACATGCAAACCCGGATTTGGGATTTGCTCAATAAGCGTACCCAACAATGAATTCCATTAAGTTAATGGTTTGGAACGCCAACGATATCTCCAATAAACTACGCGAAATCGAATGCTTCGCGCTACGTAACAACATTGACGTAGTTATTCTCAGCGAAACTCGCCTGCTAGGAAACTCTACACCTAAACTCTACGGATTTAGTTCATACCCTATGAATCACCTAACTTCAACTCATGGCAAATGTGGTGATGCCATTCTAATTAAAAACATACAGCACTTTCCCACTCGGTCAGTATGTTTCGATCAGGCACACATCGCTTCAGCCTGTGTCACTACGGCCCTTGGCAACAATGAGTTTGGCTCTATCTACTGTCCACCTAGGTACGCCTGATCTACGCAGCTCGTTTTAACAATATCGAAGGAAGGTTCCTCATCTGTGGTGACTGGAACGCCAAACACTATGTCTGGGGTGACCAGCAATGCAACAAAGAGGTAAGGAGCTAGCACAGTACGACATTTCCTCTCAGGTGAACGTGTTATCTACCGGTAGCCCCACAAGATTTTCCAACAGAGCAAATTACCCAAGCCAAGCTGTCTGGACCTTGTTTCATATCGAAACATACCCGATTGGAAGCTTCGCATTGAGAAACACACTGAGTTGACCTCGGATCATTGCCATTAATCGTCACGATTGAATCCGTTGCAACATTCTTTCCATCATTAGAGACGCTGATTGAATCATACATCCGGACAGGTTGAACTCTTGCCAAGATATAGACGATGCCCTTAAGAACTTCCAAGCCAAGTAGACACTTCCAGGGAACCTACACGCTGACACCTGAAATTTGCTCCCTCCTCTCGCAGAAACGGAAGCTACGTAAAGTCTTTCTCAGATCGCAACATCCCGCCGACAAGACTAACTGGAAAAGCCTTCTTTGACAACATCCTTACCAATATAGACACCAGTAACGATGCCCTTTTCTCATTGTGGAAAGATGGTGTCGCTTCAATACCGAACAGGCACACGTTTTCGCTGCACATCTTGCTGAACGCTTCAAGCCACGTAATTTAGCATCACGAGAAGATGAGAGGGATAATAGATTAGTATTGTCCTAGCCGCTGAAGTTGGATCACCCTTTCACCACGACTGAAGTTGGCACAACAATCCAGAGTGCTTTACTCTGAGGAGGAATGTTCCACCGGCTGTACATCTCTGCGGGAACACCATCGTACAATAAAATAAGGTGAAATATCTTGGTCTCATCCTGAATAAAATGCTTACTTTTGGTCAGCATATTGCGTCGGTGTTACTTATTTGTCGAAACAAAATTAAAATGCTCCACGGTTGCTCAACGGGAAAAGCTCAATCTCTCTCCGGAATAAACGCACAGTTTATGCCCAAATCATTGTCCCTGTTTTGAAATACGGCATTCAGTTTTGGAGTACTGCTGCTAAATCTCAACGGTAGAGAGTGAAAGTCTTGCAGAATAAGTCTTTGCGCCCAATAACAGGATGCCCATGGTACGTGAGGAATTCAACCTTGCATAGAGACATGAACTTGGTGGCAACTGAGGACCAGATCGCCTTTCACACAAGCGGATATACTGACCGTCTGCTGGATCATAACAACCATTTGGTCAGACCTCCAATAAATCATAGCCCAATCCGGAGGCTTAAATGGAGCAGACAACAACTCAGGGGCACCAGGCGGCTACCCGGCCTCCCCAGGCCATAAGCAATCACCTTTAGTCTGTTAAATAAAGTTTTTCTTTATGCAAAAATCCTGTCTGTTAAATAAAGTTTTTCTTTATGCAAAAATCCTGGCGACATTTTAACTTAGCAACTAAGCGCATTATAGGGCGTTTTGAGCCCTGTTTAAATTAAATAAAAAAATGTTTATATTGTAGAAAATTCACATTGGTTACAGATAACAAGCCATCGCGCAAATTTTTGTGCCAAAGGGCTGCCAACACAACAACATTACCCAATGTTTCTGAAGCACTTTGAATTTGAAATATGTTGCAAACGGTCGAAAGAACCGAGTAAAGAAGAGTACAAATACATCGAATAGGGTGACGTCATTGAGGATGACATCGATTGTTATTGAGGATATGGTATTTAATTGTATCGCATATCAAGTTACGCGGTCAGACCCTAAGAAAATACCTTCGCAAATATGGAAATTGGCCACAAGACCTTTTGAGCGAGTACACGTTGACTACGCTGGGCCATTTTTGGGAAAATATATAGTTGTACTGGTTGATGCATATACTAAATAGCCGGAAGTACGCTGAGAGATTTAATGAAACGTTTAAGAACAAACTGAAAACTTCAAATTGTAGTGGTAGCACTATGGCTGTAGAACTCAAAAAAATATAAAAGGCGTATCGCAAACAATACGATCAAAATGTTTTGATTTTCTACAAATCTTTGCGCAAATTCTTTTACATGTATGCGTGTGTGTGTGAATGCAGATAGTGATATCGTCAAAGCGAACAAATCGTTGTCGTGAGTAGACGTGCGTGTTGCTTGCGGGTAGAAATAACAAAGAATGGAGAATGATAAAAATGATAGAAAATTATTTGCCGCGTTTATAGACTCATTAAAAATGCTACCATCCTTGTGGAAAGTTAAAAGCAAGGAATACTGCAACAGGATTAAAACCAATGCAGATTATGAATTGTTTTTAAAAGTGTAAAAGGAAATAATACCCGACGATACCAAAGAATTAATCGTAAGGAAAATTAATTCTTTGAAAACAATGTACCGTCGGGAAATTAAAAAAAAAGGAATGTGTTTTCATATCTTTTCGTTTTAAAATTATCGCGAGCACAATTTCCGCCGCACATTCGGTGTCTGAACTCATTGCACGTCCAAAAGTAAATAAAAATTCAAAATTTGCACAAATGAATTTTTCTAGTATGTGAGCGACGCTTCATTTTACAACAACAAAAAGTTGAGCAAATTGTTGCATAGTATATTCCTACCTTTAAAGTACAAAGCATGGTACAATAATACATAAACATATTATTTTAATCAACTGCTATACTTGTGAAGTCAAAATTAAGAGTGAGCAATTTTCGAGAGCGTAACAGGCCAAATTGTCATAGTCTTTGGTTGTTGTTGTTGTACTGTGCTCAAAATAAAACAGCAGCAACAACACCAACAGCAACAAAGCAGCAACGACACAAACACAACAACAAAAGGCTATTGGTGCAGCTACACACCTTCGGACGCTTCGGCTTTTTATGCTATATAGAAAAGCCGAATAATAAATATTAGAATGGTATCCGTACTGGATGACCTTAACATCAGACCTGAACATCAGTTTGAAAGAGGACGTGGAACGATAGAGAGATTTTCGTCAGGAGTCCGGAGTCTACCGTTATAAGATACACTCACACAGTGCCATTCATCCCATGGGCACGGTCGTTAGACACCTGGGATTGCGGGATTTATCGAGTTTGGCTCTCTAGATCCGCCATATTTAGCTAAAACAGCAGGGACACTTCTTGCAGGATGTGGCTCCTCATCACGTATGGACGGTCTTGAGCGAAAAACTCCCATACAAACCCACATTAAATGACAAACTTATAAAGAGTAATTGTACAATAAAGTGCCCCTTAAAGTGTGTTCTTTGTTGATACTTAAACTGTATATAGTGATGCTATGCATAAGTAAACAATAATGTAATATTTCTGGATACTCAAAACATATTCTAAGACCATTTCAGACAATAGCAGTCGTTGGCCGAGGGTGCTAAGGCGTCGGTTGAGTATATGCACAATTATGCGTACGTGAGATCACGTGATAGGTTCGATATCCAGTTTTTTTTTATTTTTATTTATTAATTTCCTCCAATTTTTCCCAACTCCCCCCTGAGCAGAAGGCTTTTGTCGATATTGCTCATACTAATAACTAAATTATAATTTGTAATTATAATCTTAGTTCTACTTGCAAAACTTATTTTCTAGTGAATGTTGTGTTCTTAAATGTTCAAGGTTGTGTTATTTATTGTGGATCTTTGGGAGAATGTAACTTTTCCATTTGGATAAAAGGATACGCCCCTTATTTCCGTCCTCTTTGCTACAAAAAAACAAACATATTTTGAGATTCAAATGATGCATTTGCGCTGAAATTATAAACTATAAAAAGTATAATCGTGTTCAATAAAATAATTCAAAGAGTTTACTACACAAAATAAACCTTTTCTATGAGGAAACAACTAATAAATCGTAAAATTTCATTATACAATATTTCCCTAGATTAACTTTAACCAATTTTCGATTCCATCCATTAATCAGCGATTGGGTAATATTATAGGCAAAAATAAAACTTTTTCAGCGTGGCGCTCATTTTTATTGAAGAATTTTGTTAAAATGGCTACATTATTACTGTATAGGTACTACTACTATGTTAAATCAGGGTTAAGCCCTAGAGGCCACTTGCTCGTAATAAAGAATAAGTTAATCTGAGACCGAAAGTTCCCTTTGCTTAAACTAATAAAGAATACAAATAAAATTAAAATAACATAAAATAATTTTTATTACACTACTGAATCACAATGAGAGACTTGGGGCTACCACACACAGAAGAGAATTTAACCAAATCGACTGTAAAAAATTAGGCGATTTCAAATATGCCAAAAGCGGTTTCCATCACACTATGTTCTTTTTGTTTAATAACACGATATGCTTTCGTGAAGCCTTGCTTTCGAGAAAGCTGTTCTGAAGTGGGTCGTCTCCTTGCACACGACACCAATTAAATAACAGAACTGCATCGAAATGCAAATAACAGCATAGTATTAAAGCATTGCGAGATCCACCCGAATACTTTTTGGGTTTTAACTTACATCGATAAATGTGTAACAATATATTAAATTAATTTCACAACTAAAAATTGATGGTATGAATTTCACACCCAGAAGGAGGTTTCAAAAAGTATAATTAATTTTTAAAAATAATAATTGCGCAGAAAGTTAAATACATAGAAAGTTAAAATATATGTGTAATATTGTATGATCGATCATACATTGTATGTATGTATTAACACAATTTTAATTTTAATACAAAATTGGTTTTCTTTTAAACATACTATTCAAAATGTTCAACTTTCTTAATTTGTCTTGAAATCTTCAAGAAAGGTTTGAATTTATAAGGTATCAATTCTTTATAAGTAGATAGCTGATCGGAGCCGACTGTGAGTTCAGTGATGCACTCCAACATAAAGACCACCAAGGCACTCTGTGTCACGTTTATATGCACATATGTATGTTATATTTGTTTTATATTATTTAATGATTAGGGTTATTCAAGTGGTTCATAACACACATGTGACTTATTTCAGAATCGGCAGTGCTGACAATATGGAAATTGTCGCTTCTAAGTCTACAGACAGTGAACCATCAACGCCTGAGGATAACATAAATGTTGTTGTGAGAGTTCGACCTCTTAATGAAAAAGAAAGGCGTGACCCCTATGGCTCCATCTTACAATTTCCGGGGAATGGTCAAATTATCGTAAGTTTGTATTATACAAATTTTTTAAATTAAGAAAAACAAAACATCAATCCTATTGTTGTTTAGATCGAAGGCAACGATACGGCAAATAAGCGCTCTCATAATCGTGATAGCGTTCGCGTATTTACTTACAATGTGGTTTTTGAACCAGGCGCTACACAAGAGGATATTTTGGATTACTCAGGCATTAAACGAATTATTGAAATGGCAATCGAAGGTTTTAGTTGTACTGCCTTCTGTTATGGTCAAACTGGTTCGGGTAAAACGCATACTTTGACTGGTCCACCGGATTTGGTAAATTCAGCAACCACGTTATTTTCATAAATATAATTTCTGCTTTCACAGTTTGTGGGAAAACCAAATTTGAAGGACCCACGTCATGGGCTTATCTTTCGCTCATTTGTCTATCTCTTCCAGTTAATAAAAATTCGAAAAGAAGTTGGTTTTGTTTTAAAAGCTTCTTTTTTAGAGATTTACAATGAAAGGGTAAGATTATTAAATCACGTGTATCATTATTATATTTTAAAGCAAGGAAATGAACAGTCCACAAAAAAATATAGGTGTGTTCATTAATCATTCTTGCTTATAAAATGTTTGTTAGAAATGATTTTTAAATTATAAAAGTAGGTTAGGGCGGAGTAGAGTACAGAGGTGGCGATTTAAGAAGCAGATGGTATGATTCAAGAAGCTATTTCTTATTCTTATAGAGGAAACCTGGATGACGCATTCGATCAATTGCTTGTTGGACTTCTAGAAAGACAGCAGCAGATTCATTTTATTTTATAGATATAAAAGTTAGACTTGTTAGATGTGCCTTTCGATTTTTTGCTAATAAAAAAATAGCGGACTTATACATTTGCCGCAATTCAATTTTTGGGGCCCCTTTCGACAAGGGCGTAGCCAAGTACGGACAAGGGGAGGTGCAGGTTATTAAAATTGTCTCAAAGATATACTGCTTATCTTCAATAGTTAATACGATATAAGTTACGAAAGATCGAAAAATAAAAATGAAATCAACAAATTTATAAAGAATGCATGTAATGTATGATCAGCAATACTTAAAAACTTGTTGTTTAGCTAATTATAAAGATACACTTATGTCATTGGTTAATTTTAAAGAAAAATTTCTGCCAATACTACCATTTAGAATTTTTCGATAAGGAAGCCGAGTTATGGTTTAAGCTGTGGAAGGACAAGGGTTTGATAAGAGAAAACCTTAGAGAACTAGACCTAACGGAAGTGTTAAAGGAGGTGGCAGTATTCTTTCCTGCAAGAAAAATCATAATTGTGTTTGCCAAGATGCTAAAGAGCTGTTTAAACGGTTTATGTATGTTTAGTGTACATAGAAAAATGGTACAAGAAAATGCCAACAAATTACACGTGAAGTTTTGAATCGGTTTTGTGAAGAACCTCGAAGATTACTATTAGTGTAATAAAATAAATAATTTTTTCCATTAATAAAGCCTTTTGTACTATACATATTTTTCATTTTTGTTTGCCTGGCCTCATTTGAAAAAAAAAACCTGTCTCAATCCTAACCTATCGATAAATTAGTTTATAATTGCATATATTAATTACATTTTTTTTGTCAATGAAATTGTAACTTTATGATTTATGCACTATCGTCCTAATTACACCACCTTTTTTCAGTAGCTATTATGATTGAGAACTAGCTGATCGATATGTCAGTTCCCAGATTATTTTTACAACCCAACGATTTAGTTAAGATTGCACAAGAAATTGTTTTTGGGTATATTTCTGAGCTAACAATAATAGCACTACTAACAAGGCGGGGTTCAATATGCAACTGAATTGTAGACTAGTGTAATTTTTCATCAGTTTTAAGTCAGTCTCTAAATCATTAGGATATATTTCTTTCAAGCAAAGCGCTGATGATGACAATTCACTAATTTTCTAATTCATTGTATCACTCGCATACATTCTAATTTCTTCATCGGGTGTTTCATCATAATTATACTCTTCACGGGAGTGAATCTTTACATAGTATAAAGCAAAGTCGGAATTTCTAGAAGTTTTGATACTGATTACTTCTAAACCACGCAACATATTTTGATAAGGTTTTCACTGTTAATTAAAGAATTTTCTTATGCACAAAAAAATTGCTTTCGTTTTTTATGTTGTTGATGCTATGCTTCTTCTTGAACTTTGTGTGTTGTTGTATTTACTCCTCTCATTTACTGAAAACTGAGTGCGCACAACAGTATTGCACTATTTGCTCTTTTCTTTCTGTATTATTATTCACTGAGATCGTAGCAAAAGAGAGGGTGTGTTGCTGTTACAATTGCATTATTTCATCTCATTTTTTATTAACTTTGTTTGCACAAGATGGTTGAGGTATTCGCTCTTTTCATTCTGTATTATTATTCACTGAGAGCGTAGCAAAAAAAGATTGTGTTGTTGTTATAATTGCAGCATTATTTCATCTCAGTTGAGAGGAAGGTATAACACACTCAGCGAAGCGGGCCGGGCCCACTAGTAGTATTAAAAGTTTGTCATGAAGTTTGTAACACACAGAAGGAGACATCGCAGACCACATAAAGTATATACTTTATATTTGTGATCAGCTCGATGAGACGATTTAGCCATGTCCGTCTGTTTTGACACTATAAGATTCTGACTTATCGCACTACTAGCTGTGGCGTGAAGAGTATTACAACTTCGGCATAGCCAAAGTTAGTCTTTTTATACTTTTATTTTCTTTTCGCTAGCCCTTTTCTTACGGAGCATTTCGTGTTAAAGGCTTTTTTTTCTCAAACTTCTACATTCGTCCTCTCTAGCTGACCGTCAGATTTACTCTCTTTAGCGTTTTCCCTTTCCCGATTTCAGCCACCATTTTGTCAAACTTACAAAAATAAACGTAGATTTCTTGAAGCAACATCAAATTCAAAGTGGTGGCATACAATTATGAAAAGAACAATGACTACAAAAATCAAGCACTAACATCACGTCGGGGGCGTAGCTCAAAACCAGAAAAATGTGCTAGAGATATATGAATACGAATTAGAAATTGCAAGACGCAATCAAGCGGTGCGGCTGTTCATTTGTTTTTGAAGTAAATACGGAACGGGACTTCCCCGTTTGTATCGCCGCTCTTTATGATCTTGTTTTCACGTAGCCTGTCTGTGACAGCATTCTCTATCGCAACTCTAATTTGTTGACAAGGGGAAGAAGATGTCGACGAAGTAGCTGAACTGCTTGTACCAGCATGTTGTTGCAGTGTTGCCGACGTTTTTCTTTGACTTCTTTCGCGTCTTTCGTTGTTTGTTCATTTCGTTTGACTTGTGTAGCGTGCGTTTGAAAAATGAAAATAGGAATGTAAAAATAGTTGCTAGCGTTCTAATGCTGTGTGAAATCAACGAATGGGTTACCAAAGAAGAATCAACGACACGAGCTGCTGAGCATGATGCTAAGTGAGAATAAGGACTATGTATCTCTCTCGAACTCAATGCCACCATGCGGCTTACGTATGCCTACAAGAACACGACCTCACAGAAAGTGAAAATGACATTAATAAAAAAAGTCAGTCTGTGTTATTTATGATGTCCCGTTTTAGAAAAGATTGTTCTTTCAAACAGAACATGAGAAATAACATGTAGATGCAAAAATCTGCAAGCAAGACGTAATTGGCCCTGAATTATTATGTTTTCTTGACGATTTAAATGGGAAGGTTTTATATCAATTGTATTTAGAAATCAATGTTAGTAAAACAAAAAACCTTGCTTACTATTGTATGTTTTTCTAATGACTTATTGATTTGGAATACACGAGTATGTAGTAGTATATAACAATTTACATATAGGTATAACGATTTGATTAAAGTCAAAGTAAATTCACCCCGAACCTTTCACCAACATTATCGTCCTTTATAATTGAAATACCACAGGTCATCGATTTATTGAACCCTGGGAGTGCGCGGAAATCATTGGCAGTTCGCTGGTCGAAGAAGTCTGGAGGTTTCTTTGTTGAAAACCTATTTACAGTTGATTGCGAAGAACTGGACGATTTGTTAGCTGTCTTAGAGGAAGGTGCGTAAATATTTTTTCAACATTTAAAATTTAAATTGTTTTTCGTATAATAAATTAAAATTCAATGCGGACATAAAGAATAATAGTATATAACAAAAAATACAGAGAAATAAGAACGCTAACTTCGATTCACCACAACATACAAAACATATCCTCAATTTCTCCATATTTTGTTTTAGTTGTCATTTAAAATTAACTTATGGAAGTCCATTGGAATATCTTAAGAAATGCAAGTATACGAAACTGCGTGAAGATTTACATAAAATTTTTTTTAAAGAGGTGTTTTGTCAAACACGACTTGATTTATTTTACAATATATCTGTCTGGGTTATGCTGAATTTTACAAAACAACCCCAGTATTTAGACGATTTTTTTTTTTTTATGCCATTTTCTTTATTTGCAACTATCGTTAGACGACAACCAGCAAATTTTATCGTGAAATGTAAGTCACATTAGGTTTTGGATGAGTTAATCACTCATCCGGGAAACGGAATGGGAGATCTAGTGGATGTTGCCTTTTCAGGCGTCGCGTTTGGCTGCTGTTCAATGCCAGGTGGTTGACATGGTCTTCCAACCTAATGAGGTGTCTGTTACTGTACTTGACGATTTCTTCCTTAATCATTGGAATCTGCAGGTCTCGGTGGACAACCAAGTTCCGGATAAACCACTGCGCCCCTACAATCCTTCGCTGTAGCTTGGACTGAAACCTCTGGAGAATTTCCAGGTTTGAGTTAGATGCAGTGCCCCAAAGCTGTATACCGTAAGTCCATACCGGTTTCAGTATGGCCTGGTACAGTAACAACTTATTTCGTTGCTTGAGCTTCGAGTCTGACCTACAGCCAGATCACTGTCACTCGCCAACAGAGCAGTGTCATCCGCGTATGTCGCTATAGAGAGTTTCTTGTCCCTTAAGATCGGGAGGTCAGACGTGTAGAGTGTGTATAGGATGGATCCCAACACACTACCTTGAGGAACTCCCGCTAGCATACTTTTTATTTCGGACTCTTGATCTTCGCATCTGACATAGAAGGTCCTTTTGTTAAGAAACGATCTTAGTATCAGGAAAATGGAGCTGGCAGCAATTTCTTTAGCTTAAACAGGAGGCCGGGATGCCAGACTCTGTCAAACGCATGTCGGACATCTAGGCAAGCAGCAGAGCAATACTCACCACGTTCGAAGGTATTTAAAATTTTTTGTGTAACTCGGTGGCATTGGTTTAAGGTTCCGTGACATATCCTGAACCCGAACTGGTAGTCTGGAATCATGCGTCCTTCGTCCAGCAGTGGAAACACTCTAACCAAAAGTAGTCTTTCGAATACTTTGGAGAGAATAGCCAGTAAGCTAATCGGGCGATAGGAGCAAGGTTTGTGCTCAGGTTTTCCAGGCTTGGCTATCAAGATTATCTCAGCACACTTCTACTGGGCTGGGAAATGGCTGAGCCTCAAGATGCCATTGTAAATCGCTGTTAAGTACAGAAGAGCTAAACATTATTCAAATCGGACTAGCCATTCTCGAGTTTTTGCCAGACACAACACAACAATTTGTTTATGCCCGATTCACACTGCTTGAAAAATGTTCAGAACGTTCATACAGAGGTTTCGCTTGAAAAACAGCTGTTTGTTTTTTTTTTTGGCTATACATACAAATGGAACGTTGTGGCTAATTGTGATAATTAAAATGGCAACACTGAAATGCGATCATATGCCTGTTGTTGTTGTAAAAAGCTAGCAACTTTTTGAGCTGCTGACAAAAAATGTTGCTTATGCTGAGTCTGAATCAGGCATTATATACATACATATATATATAAGATAGTGATTGTTGTTGTTTTTTTTTTTGAGCCAATCGATGTGTTTAGGTCCTCAGCAACTTCTCTAACGGTGATTCGACGATTGGCCAATACTACATATTTTCTTCACTTCATCAATGTTTTCGTCTGTTGTTGACATGCTCGGGCATCCGGCTCGTTCTTCGTCGTTCACATCTTCTCCCTCTGAGAACATTTTGTACCACCGATAAACGTTGCTTCGGTCCAAGTAGCTTCACCATATGCCACAGTCAACATTCGGAATGCGTCCGCGCACTTAATTTTGTTTTTCACACAAAATTTATTACAGATTCTTTGATCCATTTTTTGGAATGGGTGAAAATCGAAGACGAGTCAAAACACGAGCAAGTAAAACAGCTGTCAAAAATTAACTAAACATTCAAAATGATCGACCTTGTCAGCATAAGTGAGCGACATGAGTACCAACATAACGCCATAAGAATATTAAAAATCGAATATACGTAACCCGCGGAAATTCAAAAATCGCGATACTTTTCGAACAAACCTCGTATATAAAATGGTTGGACCGATTTTAATGTATATGACTTTTTGGATTCGCCTTCGACACGAATAGCAGAATAACCATTAAAATATTAAACTAATAAAATATTCCATCGGAATCTTTAAAAAAATAAAAATAGGTTATGTTCGAATTATAGCTTAGTAACTTAGAGCAATTCATTATGTTTGAAAATTATGATAGTAACATGACCTAGTGTACGGCATACACAAAGTAGAACAGTAATGGGACTTCAAAGAAGGTGAAGAGAAGAAGTAAAGAAATACAAATTTATTTTATTTATTATATTAGGTAAATTAAACAAGAAAGTACCTAATGTTATTAGAATAATATAAAGGTTTACGATCAATGTGTATGTTTTGTGCGAGAGTTATTAATAAATATTATTATGCGAGTACCGATTTTGATAAAATCTTGCTGGGGAGTAGCAAAGCACGCCGGGGCAGCTAGTTATACATAATTGGAAATAATCAGCGTGACAAAGAGAATTAGGATATTTAGCAATGTCTATCCGTATATCTGTCCATTCGTGAGTTTGCAAGTTACATTCAAGTTTTTAAGGTACAGACACACAGTTCTTAGTTTCCTGGAAAGCTTCTCTTAGCTCATGATTTTTTAATGATTTTCTGAGATGGGAACAAGGAAGGCGAAATTTTTAAATTGGGTTAAGGGAATGTAAGATTCGGTCAACCGGTTTGTTATGTGAATAAAGGAGGATAAAATCTCAAAAGGAGCGAAAGCTTCGATAATCTGAAGTTAGTGTTCTATTTTTTATATATTATTTTTTTTACATGAATGCAATTATGTGTTATATATTGTGTTATATTTAGGTATGCGGAACCGTGCCATGGGTTCACATGCAATGAACGATCATTCATCACGTTCTCACACAATATTAACTGTGCACATTATGTCGGAACAGCAAATCGATGGTGGCGTTTTTATCTCCAAACATGGGAAAATTAATTTTGTTGATTTAGCTGGCAGTGAACTTACCAAGAAGACAATGAGTGAGGGCAAAACTCTTGAGGAAGCCAATAATATAAATAAGAGCCTAATGGTATTAGGTTTGTAAAGCTACCTGTGTCTTTCAAAGACATTAAATTTATTTTTTTTTAAATTTTACTTTTGTATTTATAAGGTTATTGCATAGCATCATTAAGTGATCCAAAAAAACGTTTTAGTCATATACCATACCGCGACAGTCAGTTGACAAAACTACTTTGCGATAGTTTAGCAGGCAACGGAATAACAATAATGATAGCATGTGTGTCTCCAGCACATTACAATCATGCCGAGACACTTAATACTCTACGATATGCATCGCGTGCGAAACTCATTCACACAAAACCTGTTATAATGATGGATCCTCGAGAAGCACTCATATTAAGCCTCAAACGAGATCTACATTCTTTGGAAATGGAGAATGAGCATCTTAAAGCAGCGTTGAATCTTCATCATCACAGTAATCAAAGTGAAAGTGAACCACATGATTTGGAGTTGGATCAAGTTGGGTCAGGAAGCACACCTGTTCCAAAAGTGGACCTTGAAAGGTTGCCTGAATTGGATGGTGCTGAGTTGGCTGAATTAGTAAAACTGTACATGCAAGAGAATGAGGCTTTAAGACAAGAAAACAATCATCTATATACAGTACGAGAGACAATAATCCGTGATCAAGAGATTGTATGTCGTGAAAATGAACGATTACTTAAAAAGCTTGAAGATGTTAACAAGTAAGTAATTGAGAGAAATTTGACACATTTGCTACAATACTATAAATTGGCATACATACGTACATATATAGTATAAGAGCTTCCCAACTTGTTAATGTTTTCTTTCTATAATCGAGACATACATATGTATGTAGATCTTAGCTCACTTGATTAGAGTTAATGAACTCTCAACATTACGAAATATCATTCAATATTAAAAGAAAAACTAAACCAAGTTAACTTTGGCGTATACTCATGAAAAAATATGACCGTATATTGGAGGAAGTTTTGAAAAAATGAGTGGATTACTGACATAAAATCACACCGACGAAAGTGGTTAGATGTAATTCTGTCCTCATTTGTCTTAAAACTTTTACGCTTAATTAAAGTCTACAAAAATTGAAAAATTAACTATACACTTTTTATTGTATTTATTTCACAGTGTCTGTGTTCGATCACCTCTTATAACTGCACGTCCTGCAATTTCCCCTCTCTCTGGAAAAGAAACTCCTGGTACTGAAATTTGGACAAATCTCCATGACGAACGGTTAACACTTCCCCTGGACGAAAGGATTTCGGAAAACCTTGAAAAGCGTTCAGATACAGCACAAAGAAAAATCGATCAAAAACGTATCGCCCAAAATATTTTAAAGGTGGCTAATGCGCTTAAGAGGCCCGATTCCGAATTGATTTTACAAGATGATGATATGACAAAAGCGAATGATTTGTTTAATCTTAAATAAGCCAGAGTAAGTAATAATTGTCAACATTTGTATATCTTTATTTTTGAATGCTTGACGTACAACATTTTTTGTAGAAAAAGGAACTGATTTCAACAAACACAAGGAATGTTAACATATGTTGATACTAAATAAAGTCTTTGGTTCCTTGAATTTTACATACCGGAAATTTCTCCTTGCTTGAGCGGAAACGGACAAACGAATGAACAGACTTAGCTTAATCAATCCTTCTCATCATCAACGACACACAGTAGCGTTAGAAAAATCAATCTGCAGTGATAATACTTTTTCACAATAGCGTGAATTTAACGGAGCATCAGATTCGGTTCAACCGAAGCTTACATAACTGTATTTAAATAAAATAATTGTAACAAAATAAAATGTTTCTAATATTGTTAAAAAAATCGAAAAACTTGTTAATAAAAGCTGTTATTTAACTTGATTTGTATGTTTGTTAGTTTGTTTAGGCCAAATCTTTCAAGCTGAATTAGAACCACTTCTTGGCATCCGATTAAGTTAAAATGTTACATACATCTTAAGTTCTAATGACATGTTTTGTCTCTATATATATCTATATCCATATAATAAAAATGAATGGCTAAATGGCTAAGCAAGAAACTCAAGAACGGGTGTTGTACTTATGTGGGGTCGTTGTGGAGTTACAGACAGTTTTTACCATTTTTATAAACATTTTTTCATGTGGCGCAAAATGTAATGAGCCGATTTTAATCATTATTACTATTATTTTTTCATTTTTTTTAAATAAATACTCGTATACTTTTTAGAATCAACAATTCTTTGTGCGTTGAAAATTTTGTCAACAGTAAATCAATTTTGTTTATCGAGTTGCAGAACGACCAATCTGGGGAAGTACATATAGTCATGGGCCATGGCATATTGTTTTCAGTTTGTGATTTAATTCTTTGAAATAAAATGATACCAGTAAGGCGCCGAAATATCTGTCCCGCAATGCAAGCCAACTTCTACTACCCAATGTAAACGATATGAATATGGGATTGAAAATCACAATAATAGAAACAATAATGTGCAAAACATTCAAAACTTACATCGGTCATATGACCCATTGTAGTATTCACTATTTTTTTGGGAAGGAGAGGCAGGACAACGACTGCCCGCCCGGTTGTCTAATATTCAATAATTTTATTAGTTTCTTAGTTTTCTTTATTTAGTTAGCTTAATATTTTCGAAAAAGGAGTTTTTAAAATTATTGCTATATAAATAGTATATAATTATTTAATTTTCGTTCAACTTTTTCTTAAGAATGCTAAGCTGAGTTAAGCAGTTGTCACGATAATTACGTCGTTCAACCAATTTGTCCAGGGGTACTAGTTCATTGAGTTGTTTAGATATCTCTGCAGCAGTGGGTCCCTCCATCTTTGGTATGGGTCCCATTGTGTTACTCACATTGTATATCGTTTCGGAGTAACGATCTAAGTAACTTGCAATGCCCTCGGCATTTAAGTGAGCTGTTTCGAGAGGACCCAAGAAGGCATATCGCATACCCAAGCCATCAGACATTACACTATCAATGTCCTTAACATTCAAAATGCCACTTTCAACTAATCGCCAAACTTCATTTAAGAGTGCGTATTGAATACGATTAACAGCAAAACCTTCAATTTCCCTGCTTAATGTAACTGGTTTCTGGCCAATTTCCTCCATTATAGCGCGTGAAAATTTAACAACTTCAGGCTTAGTCCAAGGTGCTGGTACAATTTCCACGAGTGGTACATAGTATGGAGGATTAATTGGATGGGAAACAATTACCTGAAATAAAAAAAAAAATAGATTTATATAGACGTGTTATTTATAAAATAGCAGCAAAACTTTATAGCCAGAAATGTATCCGATTATTGTTGCTAATACATACTTATATTGTTTATTTATCGTGAACACAAAATTTACGTAGAAATATGTATATGTGTTTGGGAGGATGTGGGAGTCATATAGAGTTTGTATCATCATAACGTACGGAAAGATTTTGGTGCGGGTTTTTCTCTTCTTCAAAATATGCACTCGTAACAACAATACAATAATAAATTTTACCCAAACTGGTAACAAAAACTATGTACATAACTCCTTTGAAAAGTCAAGCTATCATATAAGTAGGATTTTATTGTAACTTGTTCACCTTGTTATACATGTACATTGTATTGGAGGTGATCAACTTGATACAACAAATTATTGCAGTCATACTGTTCTAACGTAGCCGATTAGATGATTATAATTTTTCCGCGTGGTGACTACTTTAATATTATGTTACTTAAGGTAACTAATATGAACAGAAAAATTTGCCAATTGAAGAAGTCGAACAATTACGCCATTTTGCCTTCATATAATATTGAGTGTCTGTCCTAATCATTCTGAGTCTTCCTAAACTAGAATGACGTAATATCGGCCTTAACATACCTAATCTAAATATGGGCAAGTTCTTCATTTCTTCAGTTGGGGTGTGAATAGAATGTCAGTTTCAGTAGAGTTATTTTTTTTTTTTTTTGTTTTTAATCCATATTAAGTTTGTGTAAATGTCCGTAGTGTTATTTAAATGGAATTGCAATACTCACATTGTGTTTGTGTTTTAAGTCAGCACTAAAAAGTGAAGGTAAAAAAGTGCTTGTAGAGCTCGAAATTATAGTGTTAGCCTCAACAACTTCGTCTAATTGATTATAAAGCGCTTTTTTTAAGTCCAATCGTTCTGGTATGCATTCTTGAATGAAAACGGCACTTTTCACTAAAGTTTTAATATCATTTGTTCCTGAAATGCATTTAAACTGTTGTGCTGCACTTAATTTTCCTCGAAGTAGCCCCTTGCTTTCCAATGATTTCAGTTCTTTTTCGGTTTCTCTGAGAGCATTTTGAACTTGTTCAGGGAGTATGTCGTAGATAACAACTTTGTAACCAACTGATGCAAAAAGCATAGACCAAGAACGTCCAATTAGACCGCTGATATTTTAATAATAATATAGATTAATATACATATAAGTATTTTCACTTTCAAATTTTAAATAAGAATTTAATATGCATACATAGCTTTTATATATGATGAATGAATTTTTATGATTATTTTAATGTC